>CM070570.1:43849591-48649591 GCA_036346355.1 Rhipidocladum racemiflorum
AATGCCTCCGTCAACCGTCAGAGCAAGTACAGCTAAAAGGGATAGACCTGAAGGAAGATTTGACATATCATGAGGAACCAGTCAGGATTGTGGAAACAATGGAAAGGGAACTCAAGTTCAAGAATGTCAGGATCTGCCGAGTGTTATGGAAGAATCATACGCTCGAAGAAACCACTTGGGAGAAGGAATCGGAATTGCAGCAGAATTTTCCCAACCTATTTTCCCAGGCGAAATGAATCTCGGGGACGAGATTCCATTTTAAGTGGGGTAGGTTGAAACAACCTCAAAATTTCAAAACGAATTTGATTGCTTTTTTGTTTGAATTTGCGTTTGAATTTGAGTTTTGAAATTTGAATCGAGTTCGAAATCGTTTACCTGTTTGGGCCGAATCCTTGCTTCTTGGGCCGTCGGCCTGCTCCCTCGGCCCGCTGGCCTTCGCCCTCGGCTGCTCCCGGCCGGCCAGCGCCGCCGCCTCCTCGCCGGCGCGCCTGGCCGCGTCGGCCAGCCGCCTCGCGCCCCTCGCGCGCGCGCGCTTGCGCCGCCCGCGCCGCGGCGTGGTCGCGCCGCGCTTGCCGCTTGGTGCCCGTCGCCCGACCACGGCTTGCGCCGCTGCGCCTCGCGCTGTTGCCGCTGCCATTCCCGGCCGCCTGCGCCCTCGCCCGCCCTATAAAATCCCCCGCCCCCTCCGTTTCCAACTCGCCCTGCCCCCTCCTCTCCCCGGTGAGCTCCCTCCCCTCCCCTCGCCTTCGCCCTCCACGCCTCCGGCCGCCGCCGCGCCGCCGCCGCCAAAAACCCGCCGCCTCCCCTGTGCCCTCGCCTCCTTAGCCCTAACCCTCCCCACGCCCTCACCCTCCGACGGGCCCCACCGTCGCCCCTCCTCCGTGCGGTGCCCCACCGGCTCGAGCGGCCGGCCAGTGGCCTCGCCATGCAGCGCTTGTAGCGTGGGCCTTGGTCACTGGCCCAAAGTCGGCCCGTTCGCGAACGATAAAAAAAACCGATTTCGGTTTTTAATTAATTAATTAAATTCCGAAATTCGTTTTTAAATCCAAATATAGCCCGGAAAATCCAGAAAAATCCCGAAAAACCCAGAGCTCCACCAAATACTTTTTCCGAACCATTTCGATCCCCTGAGTCCAGAAATGCTGTCCGTTCCCAGATCCGAAACTCCAAAATTCCCTAAATCCCAGTTTTGCCCTCCATTCCTTTCCGACTCGGTTTCCGGTTTCCGTTTTAATTTCTATTTTCTTTCCCGGTTATTGTTTTGTCGTTTACTTATGTTGGTTGTCTTTCCACGTTAGATTCGACCGTTGAGACGCCAGCAGAGCCGGAGCAGTCCCTGGAGTCGGAGCAGTTCCCGGAGCAGACGTCGGACCAGACGGGAGCGCAGTATGACTTCGTCTTCGACGACTCATCCGATCCAGCTGCCGCGCAAGGCAAGCCATACACCCTTTGATCATGTTGATCCTATCATGCCATGCTATAGTAGTAATTATTTTATATCGCATTATTTGCTGTATATTGAATTAATGAAATCCAATATTTTAGAATGACATGATACCTAGATAGTGCCGAATTTGCTCTTTGGAACTTCCTTGAAAATATTGAATCCTGTTAAACCCTTTGGAACCCTAGTTAATTGCTTATTGCCATGGATAGGTTAGATTATACTGCTAAGTTAGATCAGAACTTGGAATTTCAAATAAAATGCTGCCGAATCTCTGATTCGGATGTTTGTAAAAGTGCTGCAGTCAGGGGGACAGTATCGGATTAATCCCGGAGTGGATGAGATTCCGATCCCCGGCTGGTGATTAGTGCCTTGGTTGGTCTGGTGGCCGGTACTGTGAGTACCAGGTTGGATTGTGGATGAAGGCTTGGTCTTTGGCAAAAGTGTAAGGTTAATGACCCCCTTGAGCAAAGTAAATAACTTAGTTCCCGCTCAACCACAGGTCGGACTGGTCAGAGGACCCGTATCCGACGTAGCTCAGTAAGTTAGTCATTCCCTAGATAATAATTGAACTGTTTGGTGGAACTATTCTCCGGAGAGAATAGGGACCGGGCCTTCCCGGCAGGGAAGTGGACCGGAGGGGTGGGACGGGAATGGTCCGGAATGACATTCCTGGTTCTCACAACGGTAGACGCTAATGGGGACCCTGAGTCCAAGGTAGCGGTCTCTATCGGTTAATAACTAAAGGACGGGAATGATTAAACGAAATGCTACGATCATCTAAACTGGGCCACATGCATTTAAGTTGCATGAAACTCGCGATTGGCAGAAAGGTTATAGATATCTTGTGGGTAAAGCTGAGCCGCTCTGCAGAGTTAATCTTAATTGTAATCGATTACGCCGTACTTCCGGTTAATGAAGTTAAGTTGGAATCGGGGTTGATACCCGTAACTAAGCTCAAGCTACTGTTTGGAATTTGGTTAAATGTGGTTAAGTGTTGTTGAACTTGTGAACCCCCCCCCCCCAATTACTTATTTATGGTTTTTGCTTCAAATGTAAAATGAATTATGAAATAAAACTGCATCCAGATACTTAACCCTCCTGCCATCCCTTGATTACCCCTACATATAGTACTCAGTGGTTCCGTACGACTTGTTGAGTACTCTGTACTCACCCTTGCAAACCCCCGCCCCTTTCAGAGTTCGAAGATGCCGGAGCTTTCCAGGAGGTCGTAGATGGCGATTTAGTCTGGTTCTAGGTCTTCGTCTTCGCTCAGGCCCTGCCTGTGGTTTCCCCTCTTTTGGTATTGTAAGTCTAGAAGCTTGGACGCTTCCTTTGTAAAATCCGGTCGTTAGGCCAGCTATATTGAATAAAAGTGTTGAATTGGCTTTTGACCAGGTAATTTTACTCTTGTTTTCCAACCGTTAGTCTTCCTGGGTAACTGTTGTGAGTTTCGCACTGCTCCTAAAAAGGCGGTCCGTCACATGTGTCAATAGTAGTTCATATGATTCAGGTGTAGTTGCTACCTTGTATGACACGTGAATCATAAACAAATGAATGAAACTTCATATTAGGCCTTGGAAGTCCGTGACTTGTTTATCCGTTTGACTTTTCTGTTTTAAGTTATTTGAAGTTATAGATTAAAATTACATTAAATCTTGTTTAATTTACGACGACCATCATTGTTTTACAATACTTATGATATAATAGTAGTGGATTAATGAGGTGGACTAGTTGTTGTGCTTAGTACTGTGTGTATACTTGGAGCCTTGATTGGGTACGTTAGTACGTATGAGTGCATGCAGTAGAGGGCCCTATGTATAGGTCACTAAACTTCGGCCCTACGAAAAGTAAATAGTTAAACAATTTCTATTGTGATCCATAACGGTGTGAGAGAGTAGCCCTATTCCTTGTATGTGCGTTGGCGCCCACGGCAAGTAGTCTGAACTCTGAAGCCTTGTGTTCACCAGGTACAAATGAATAAAACTTCATATTTAGGCCTTGGAAGTCAGTGTCAGTGACTTGTTTATACATTTGATTAAAGTTAATACAGTAGTGGAGTTAGCTTTCTTTTGAGTGCATCAGACTTATAATTTTTACTGCGGTCTTAAGCTTTCACACGTACAACCAGACATGTACGTACATGTCAAAGCTTGAGGCCACGGTAAAAATTTTAGTGTTGCCTTTTCCATAGAATAGTTATTAAAATATTTGAGTTAATAATTTAGTGGAAACTATGGGTCCCGCGTAAATTGATGAAGAACCAATGAACTAAACAAGATGCTTCTCAAGGAAACAATGTCGTATACCAGATTATTACTGTGGGCATTCGGGTATTAGGCTTACAAGTGGGCTCAATGTCCAAAAGTCTTAGTATTTTAGTTTTACTATTTTACCAACTGTCTGATGTGTCAATAGTATTTCACATGATTCACGTGTAGCTGCTACCTCGTATGACCCGTGAATCATAAACAAATGAATGAAGCTTCATATCTAGGCCTTGGAAGTCAGTAACTTGTTTATCCATTTGATTAAAGTTAAAACAGTAGTAGACTTAGCTTTCGTTTGAGTGTATGCAGACTTGTAAGTGTGAAAGCTTGAGACCAGGGTTAATAAAATCGGTATTCCGATTTTCGAACATTTTGCATTTTTGATAATCGTGAAAAACTGTTTGAAAATCGGTAGATACCATATGAATTTGAAGTCAGTTTCTTTTAAAAAAATCGGCAGTCAAACTTTGTAAAAAAATTATCAAAAATCAACTGATTTCAATTATTTTCAAGCGATTTTTTTTTATTTTGAGCTATTTTTTATTTTCATCGCAATCAAGGAAAATTAGAAAAAAAAATTGTAAAAAAATCTTAAAAAATCCCAATAAATCTATAAGACACCTCAGATAAATTTTAATAATTTATTTAGTACTTTTGTAAAATCAAAAATAGAAATTAATGAAAAAGAACAGAGACACTATCAGATTTTTTAATAAAAATTTACAGGCTTGATCATGCTCTGAAATTTTAATAAAATCATAACTAGTGCTCGAGGATCATGTATTAAACTTTTTAGAAATATTAGTCTTCATTTAGTGCCCCGTAGAGAAATATTAGTCTTCATTTAGTGCCCCGTAGAAAAACAAAAACAGAAGAGCATATACTCATGTCTTATCATAATCTAAAAATTTTACTTAATTATTATAACTACCTCATTACCTCACGCAAATATGTTAAAAAATATTAGACTTTATTTAGTGCTCTAGAAAATAAAAAACCAAAGAGTATATACAAAGATAGTAGCACTATTACAATTTTTAAAACATACACAGGTCTTATCATAATCTGGAAATGTTACATAATCATTATCATTGCATTAGTAACTCATAAAAAATTTCATAAATATTATACTTCGTTTAGTGCCTCTAGTAAATTAAAAACAGAATAGCGTATACAAAAACAGTAGCACAGTTAATTTCTTTTTTTAAAAAAAGTACATCCATCTAGGCACTTTTTTTTTTTCAGGTTCTTAGTTTGCCCCGATTTTGGCAAGATAAAGATTGCTTTTCTGGGTTTTGTTCTTAAGGCCTTTTTGTTGAGAGAGGTGCTTCTACGCTCTTCCTTTTAAAAGTTGCACAATTATTAAAGCATGAATGAAGGGTAGATGGTGATTACTTACCCCTTCGCTTGCTTCAAGATTTGTGCAAGACTTGTACTAGAAGGAAGAGCATAGAAGCAACTCTCTTTTGTTGATTCTTGCTGTGTATGAGGATACTTGGACGTGTGGAAAACCGTCCGTAGCTATCTTGAGTACCTTGATTCTACTGACGAGCTCCTCTCAATCACCTTTTTCGCACGCGTGGAAAACCATCACTAGCCATCTTGCCTTGATTCCACTCACCAGCTCCTCTCAACCATCTTTTTCGTATTTAATATGGTTTTGGTGTAACTTGCCTTTGGATAAAAAAAAGACTAAAGCTTTGGAAAGATTTGCTTTGATCTCCTATAAATGAGGTTCATAATATCTTAGGCAAAATGTATCCAATGTTTTAAGTTGTTTGGAGTTATAGATTAAAATTACATTAACTCTTGAATTTGAAATCGTGGTATACAAACGATTCACCATGGGGGGTAACTGGAAAAAGTTGAACTGTTTACGTGGCGCCAACTCGACCTTTCTCCGTGCAAGCTATTGTGCTCCTGGCAGGTCAGTTACTGTTGTCAGAGCCCAGACGGGCCTGAGCACCTGGCAAGTCGCTGACATTAGCCAGCGAGATTGGAGCGAGTAATCGGAATCTTCCGTGGGGAATGTTCCCTCGCGCGTCGGTAATTGCTGCCTGAGTCACATCCTCCCTGGATTTTCTGCGCATGCAGCTGTACGCACGCCTCGAGCTACGAGATCGAATCGAATCGCTGCAGCGTACTACTAGTCACTAGACGAGTACTACTACTACGAGTAGGCACTACTCTCTTGATGGTTGCTTGATACGCAGTCGTCTTCTCCATCGGCAGCAGCGAGAACAACATGCTTCGACGAGCCTCCTCCTCTCGGAAAACAAACAATGGAAAAAGAAAGCGGAAGATATATAGGAGTATGCCAGCAATTTAAATTTATACTCCCTCCTCCAGTTTGATTATATGTCGTTTTAGACATAATCTCACATATCAAGAAATGAGTAAATGCTTGTAGCTCATATGATCTGTGCCCAGTTATCCAAGCCTCCATACGCAGTTCGAAGCATGATTAAATGAACGATATAATTCGAGGGTGTTCCACTCACAAAGCTGTCTTATTAAGCCCTCTTCGCAATTTTTTTTTCCACTTTTGGTCCTCTCTCAAATAAAATTGTAAATCTAATACTCTTCTTCTCAACCACGAAAGCATGATGCGCAACACGTATAACTTACCATAGTGTGTCATCGGCACTGCAACACCCCTTCTTGCCGAGCTCAGCTACCACGGTACTCCATCGTACCGTGCAGTCCTAGCTCAACACCAAGCTCCTACTGCAGTCACATACAGCTCTGTTTCCACGGTTAAGGAGAAGGCTATTTTTATAAATTTATTAACTCAGAGACTGAATTTATAACCTTATAAAAAAGAAGAAAAGCTAAGGATTCGAGACCCCCCGGTGGATCAGTGGTTTGCAGGGAGCAGTAGCTGGTGCAGCTGTCCGCGGCTACTGCTGTTACTAGTTACTACTCGTGCTACTTGGACCCGAGAGGATGATAGCTGCAGAGTTGAGTGCGAGTGGACTGGCACTGTTTGGAGCAGTCAACTCGAGAAATTACGGAGGCTGCATGCAATCGAATCCGCCTAGCATCCATGCATTCAATGGCCTGCCCTCCACACTGCTACAGCGCCTACACCGGCAGCACTACTGCTGCTGCTACGCCTACGCTACGCCTACTCTGTTCATCATCATCACCCTCGCATTCCACGTGTGTATGCTTGTGAGTTCCAACACATAACCGGTCGATCGGGGTTTCAATTTTACCAGGGTGCAGCAAATATATCCCGCACCACTGCTCTTGACCTAGGTTTCAATTTTTGTTTACCTATAAATTTTGGAGGCGATCAAAATCCGAAATTCGGTAAGATTCAGATATGTCGGATAAAATTTGGACGAAATACAAAAATTAAATTTTAAATCTGTTTTTTTTTTCAACCGGGAAATTCGAGATCTCCGCCCGTATTAAACCGACCGAAAAATGGTCCAAAACAGGTCAAAAATCTTGAAACTTTTTTTTCGATAAAAACCTTATGTAGATTCTGTTTTTTATTTTTCATATGATGGTCAAGCATGAGAAAATTTTCAAAAAAATATATAACATCACGATAAAAACCTTATGTAAATTCTGTTTTTACTTTTTCAAATGTAACAAATGAAGTTGAAATTATTTGAAAAGTTTTCTATATATTCCCATATATTATAATGCAATAAAGATAATATTTTAACGAAAAAGACTTTAAAGTTATAAATTTCGACGCAACGGTAGGCCTTCACCTCACACATAAAACATACATACACATACACCAGATAGCACATATATAGATAATACCTTATTAGAACATGTGTTTACATATTACATTTTACTCTAAATATGATTTTATTTTGGTCCTAAAGAATTAGTGCAAGTGAATGAGATAAAACCGACCTAACCTAATTAGCATCTCACATATAAGATTCAGTGTATTAGTTGCTCACTTTATGCAATGTTTGCGTATCTACCAGATAAATTTGAACATACAATTTAATTATAACCAAAGTACCAATAAAGAAACAACAGCCTCCGGAATAACATACACAAACATGATTATCTATACTCCAAAATGCAATTGCAATCTACACCAAAATTACAAACATGCAAAGCAAATTTTCTCTAAACATTGCAACTAGAAAAATTACTTATAATCATTACTCGATGAGGAAGTAAAATAATTTTAACAGAAACAAAGATACAGAATAAAACAATTCGTCGTCTTAGCATCACACAAATGTATGTAAATATCAGAAACAAGAGTAACACACAATTATGGATCGTTATAGTTATTGTCAACATCACAAATATGAACGATTTTCATGGGGCACACATCCTATCATACGCAACAAATTGAGTATTTGAAGGTCAATTTTTGAACTTTTAAAAAATGGTTAAAAACACATCTAAATTTTTTGAAATTTTCTCTGGATAGTCTTGACCTCAAATCCAATCAAACCCCACTGACAAAAAATGAAATCTAATTACCACATATTTCGGTCGAGATCTCGGCTAAAATCTCCGAGATCTCGTCAAGATTTGAATTGTTTTTAAAAAAATTATTTGGCCGACATTAGGATCTCGGGAGGATCCGAAATCTCGATCAAAATTTTCAAAATTTCGCTGTGACACATATGGGTGTCTATACACACACACACACTTCCTACCTCACTTCCGTACATAGATATTCCATAACTCTATTTGATTGATAACAACTTTCTAATCATAAGGAACTAATTAACAATTTTTACTAACATACTGCGATCTCACTTGCGTAACACCAAGTAATGTACAGTGAATAAGGAGTATATACTTCTGATGGTATGCTTTTATTTTTCTATATATATACATACATACATGTAAGATGTTGAAATGGGGCATCATGGTGTCTGGGCACAATGATTTTAAATACGCAAATTCATGCTAAATTTGAGTATAATTTTCAAAAATTTCTGTTTTAAGAAATATACCCATATAAAATAATTGAAATAAAACACATACCTTTAAACAATATACTCGAATTCAAATATTTGAACAAATTTAGATCACATACTTTGTTGATTTATATATATAATCAGCACATACCTACAATCAAACAACCATAAAAAAGGAAACTCCAGTTAACTAGTTAAACTTAACATTGAAAGGACCTGAGATGTAGCCTAGAGGGGGGTGAATAAGCGAACTAAAACTTTTTAACGGAAGCAAATAATCCCGAGGGGATCAACCCGGACTATCCGAGATTTATCCGGATACTCCGGGTTATCCGGAATATCCGGAGATATGGAGCGGATACTCCGGATTGGCTGTTCGAAATGGGATTTCAAATCCCTCCAACTTTTAAGAAATCTACTTGAATACGAAGTACTTAATCACTACCAGGTACCTTAAGCAAGTGTAGATCTAAAGCCAAACACAATAAAGAAGTAGATCAAGGCTTCAAAGATCCAACTCAAAGAACTTTTACCAAAACTGAAATAGAGCGTGGAGACGAAGATTTTTGTCCGAAGTTCAGATTCTTGAAGGGAATCCTACGTCTTCGTTGTGGTGACACGAAGCCTTGGTCCCTCTTGACCAATATCCACATGGTGTTGCACCAAGCACTCGCCAGTTTCACTCCTTGTCTCTTTTCTTTCGGAAGCGAGACACGCCTTTACAAACTTCCGGGGCTCACCACAAGCTTGATTGGAGGCTCCCGGCGACTCCTTGCAGTTAGGAGCCCTTCAAACTCCAAGGGTAGCAAACACGTCGCGAAATCACCTTGAAGGATGAACTTGTGCTTAAGAATGAGGAATGGAAGAACAAAGCACTCAAATCTCCTTCTCACTATCTAAGATTCAAATCACTCTTTTGCTTTTAGTGGTGTAGGAGCTAGCGCTTCAAAGCGGATGAGAATGAATGCTTGAGAGCTTGGCAGGTTGGAATAGAGCTGTTAGACTAAATTGGAGTGGAGTGAAGGCTTATATATGGAACTTCAAAATCCAACCGTTGTGAGGGGTTGCGCACAACCCGGAGTATCTGGACATTTACACGGATAGTCCGGGTTGCAGAAAATGCAACCCCTTACCGAGAACCCTGACCCGGAGTGTCCGGACTCAAACCCGGATACTCCGGACTAAAGTCCGGATAATCCGGCCTGACTGCCTCGGTCAGCTGTGAGACAAACAGGGAAAATGCAAGTGTATTTGAGGTTTTGCAATGCAATTTTCATTCATTGAGCACAAAGCTATCCTACAAGCAATTTCCCGTCGTATTCCCCTTAATAGTACTACCATCCTTAGACTCAAATTAAATAGAAACAATATATCTAAAGTCTTGATGCCATCTCCACAAATTAAATATACGTGGGGGTGTCTCATCGCTTTCTTATCTTGATAAATTCTCGATCCCTGCACAACATCTTACATAAACTATTAGTCCTCTCTAATTGTGTTTTCATTAATCACCAAAACTGTCATAGGAGCCTAGATGCACTTTCAAACATCCTAGTTTTTTTTAAAAAATTTGCATGCAAATATATTAGAAAAATACGACCTCAACAAAAAAGGCTCAAATTGGACAGACATTTGGTTTAAGGGCAAAAAATGATGTGATAGAGTCATCCAATCTAGCAGGAATGAAATCATCCAAGCTAATGTTTGGTTGTAAAGATGGGAGACGAATGTGATGAGCTAATTTTTTGTTTAGTTAAAGGGATAAAGTTGGATGGGATATGAATTGGATGGTGGATAGGTGGGGATTCAAATTTGGTTGGTGGGATAAAATTGGATGAGGTGAAAAATCAAATTTGGTTGATGTAATGAAAGTTGGATAGCGGATGAGATGAAAGTTAGATGGGATGAGACGTAGATGACCTCATCCATCCATCCATCCAAGCAAACAATAAGATGAATGAGACCATTCCATCTACATTGTGCCTTTGAACCAAACGCACTGTTAAACTGAGTTTCTTGAGAGCATCGCACGTTTTGAACGAAGCCCTACTGTTACGAGGAGGCACTCCTGGTATTCAAATCAATAATCCAGCTGACACGATGGCAATGCAATAATCTCTTTGATCTTTTTTATAAGATGTATTTTGACATTGCACAAGGATTAATGTTGTGTTCAAATTGAGAATGGTATGAGAGAAAATGATTTAGATGCCTTCACTTAATTGTCTTACAAAAAGAAAGATATACTTTGTGTGGATGGTAATGAATAAATGCATATAGTTGAGAGAGAATAAATAAAGGTATAAAAGGAAATGTCTCATTAAATCTACATGCATGTCTTACATTTGGTAACAAGATCATTCAAAAATAAGACTTATAAAAATGAACGGAGGGAGTACTCCCTCTTTTCATTTTATAAAGTTTAGCCCTTTGTTCATTTTATAAAACTTGTTTTTTTTAAATGGTCTTTTTTTATAGATATAAGATTTGTATATAAATTTAATAAAGTCTTTCATTCTAAACCCCTATTTATTCTCTCTCAATTATATGCATTTATTCATACCACCCACGCAAAGCATATCTATCATCTTCTAAGACAATTAAGTGGATACATCTAAGTCATTTTCTCTTAGACATTTTTCAATTTCAACGCAATCCTTAATCTTTGTGCAAAATCAAAATACACTTTGTAAAAGTGAATGAAGGGATTATCACGGTTTATCTTACCATTGTATTGTCTCGTAGCATTGTTCTTACTGCTTACTATGAGTATAGATTATGGGTGGGTTATTTGATTAATATGGTTATTTCAGTTTGGTTTATTCGATTTAAAAATATTTTAGTTTTTAGAGACTGTAAATTGAACCAAACAAATTCAAAAATCAAACCGAATTAATCGAAATATTTCAGTTCGGTTAATTCGGTTAACCAATATTCCTCATCAAAGATACCATATAATTGACACTCCTCAGCATACATAAAAAATGATACCATAACCACATCAAAATTGATAAACATTTTGCAGTTGTACTGCGCACAATATAGGGAAGAAAGCCCTAAATTTGCTTCCTTTTTATTTAATCAATATGATTATCAAAAACACACATAATTTAAACTGTTTTCTTAAGCATAACCATGGGAAGTTCGATAATCCTTTTGATTAATCAGATACGAAAATGCTGAATTCTTAAACTAAGTAGTGAAATCAGCCATTGATATAACTTAACATCAAGTCCAAAATTATTGAAACCATGTAATCCATCAGAACAATAGCAAGTAATTTGATGAGCTTTCATAACTTATTACATAAATTGAGACTTCTTTCTACCCGATTAACATCTAAACTCGCGATATTAGATCCAAACCATCCTACCAAGCAAACCAATTCACACCAAGACAAACCACCCAACCCACCAACAAAGTTATTAGCAGGAACCCAACCCCAACCAAGAACTTGAGAGCTCACCACGATCAGAGGGCTTATCAAGGTCACTGACATCGATTAGGAGATAGGTGTACGTGGAGCTCTCCTTCTCGAACAGCTGCCTAAAGAGCAGTCTCCTGCACAGGGTTTCAAATTTCGTTTAGGGTTCAAATCTTGTTACCCTCTGAAATTCGAAATCTCGTTATTTTGGACGAAATACGAACAAAATTCAAAAAGCAAAATTCAAATCCGACATTTTTTGAACCGAGATTTCAGTCCAAAAAACAAAATTTCGTCCGAAATTGGCGAAATCTCGGTAAATTTTAACTGAACGAAAAATGGTTCAAACTACGTCAAAAAATTTGAAATTTTTTTAGGATGATCCTGACACGAAACTAATGTTTCCATAAAATTTTTAGATGATGATCAAACCTGAGGAATTTTTTAAAATCTAACAGTGCTATTGTCCTGATAAAAGGCTGACCGGTAAATTTCAAACGAATGGAAAATGGCACAAACCACGTTAGAAACTTTTGAAATTTTTTTTGATGTTTATAACACATCCATAATATTACCATAAAATTTTCAGATGATGATCAGTCTTAAGAAAATTTCAAAATTTTGAAAAATGCTACTGAAGACCGACCGACAAATTTCAACTGAATGAAAAATAGTTCAAACAATGTTACAAAGTTTTGAAAAAAAAATTTGAATCGTTCTGATGCATCAATAATATTCTCATAAAATTTTCAAATGATGATCACACTTGAGAAATTTTTAAAAATTCTGATAACCGAGGCATTAATTAATAACCGCAAGAATTAATGTGCATAAGCTAACTAGATGATCCACCGACTGTCTCACATGGGAAATGACATGAAGAATACAATCCGATCAATATCCGGTCCAATCCGGTCAAGTTTTGTTCTGATTTCGGTCAAAAACACTAAGATTTCGGTGAAATATACCGAGATCTGAGCGAGATTATATGTACTGTAGCACTTCGATTTTTTTTTTCAATTTTTTAAAATTTTGTCGGGATTATGAAACTCCAATGGTCCGAAATCCGAGATTTCGTTGGATATCGGCAAGATTTTGATCCTTGCTCCTGCACGAGCAAGAACTGGCGTTGTACGCCGCCATTACGAGGGCCGATAGCAACCGCAGAAGCCGCAAGATCGGTCGGGTGGCACACCAGGCGACTGCAGCGGAGGACACGGCACCTACAGAGGATGCGACGAAGGCAGAGGGTGCAGCGATGAGGCGAAGTCTGTGGCGAAGGAGCTGTGGATGCCACTTGGATCTAGGGCCTAAGGCTTGGGGGATGGGACGGGTGGTCTAGGTGCGGCAAACGGTGACTCAACAAGGGGCATGTGGCGGTAGGTGGCGGCGGCGCTGGATCAGGAGTCAGGTAGGGTTATGAGCTCGCTCCTTGGGGAGACCGGAGAAGGGTAACGTGTATTTTATTGAATTCGGTCTGTCGATTCGAAGAAAGGGGATTTGCCGATTTGGTATTTGTGTGCTTGGATTATTCGTTTTACGAGCTTTTTAGTTTTTGGAATGCAGAAAACGAATCAAAATTTAAAAACCCAATAACACTAGAATAAAAACCGAAGTGAAAACTAAAAACAAAAAAATATCAAAATATTCGATTAATTCAGTCCGGTCTATTTTTCCGGTTTCGGGTAAAAATACGACCACCCTAGTATAGATGGCTTAATTCATTTTCGTAGGGTTCAGAGTTCAGAAGACAGTACTGAAGAACTTATTTCGATGTTTCCAAAGCAAATCTAATGATTACAGCCCTGGTCTAGTGTTGTCCTCGGCCTGTCCGATCATCTCCTTGGAAACACACACGGCAGCTCAGATACTACTACGTGCGTACGTATGCTCCAGGCAGAATTTCATGCAGGAAAGAACAAAAAATCAGTACTACTAATGCTAGTATTTTCCTTTTTAATTCCTTAGGTGAGAGGTCTTCCAATCCAATCTGTCACAGTACTATTATTCTGACACCACATATACTCTGTAGATTAAGGGCCTGTTTGGAAGAGCTCCACTCTAAAAAAATCAGCTCCACTCCACCAATTTCACCATAGAGTAGCTCCATCATAAAGTTGAAGTAGGGAATGGAGGTGTTTGGCTTGCAAATTAGATCTAGCTTCAAGAATAGATGGGTTTGATGTGGATACCCATTTGTGCCCTTGGATGTTGAATGGAGGTGGGTAATTACCTCATATGTGTAACTAGTGGCAAAGGTGGGTAATTACCTATGAACTTCACGAGTGGGTATGAAATAGTGTTTCTTGGAGTACCCCTTGAGGAGCTCCACAAAAACCATGAAGCAGCCCCCTAGATTCGCATTTTTTCTGAAGCCGGAGTTCTGTGTAGCTGAGGTGTTTGGCTACACGAAGTTGGAGTGGAGCTGAAAATTGAGGAGCAGAGCTCTCCCAAACAGACCCTAAATCTCAAAGATTTTCACCCGTACATGTTACTTATGTCATTTTACATCAACGCGCTCGTTTTATGCCGATCATATTATCCACTTTGCTCACCCATTAATACGGCTTAAGTAATTTGTCTCACACTACGGCGTTGTTGCACAGCAATAGCGCGCATGGCTGCGGAGACGGGGTCACGCCTTCGATCCCACCCGTGTTGCCCCGCGCGATTTTTGCGGCGCGCGGTTGGAACGAGTGGCGCTGTTTTTTTTTTTTTTTTTTCAGAAAGCCTCTATACTTACATCCAAATCCTTTTTTTTTTGTTCTTTTTTTCTCGAGAAGAACCCCCAAAATTTTTGATATTGCACTTAGATCCGTTTTTTACCAAACCTTTTTACCAAAAAAAAAAAACTCCAGAATTCTGAAAAATTACTCTCCCACGGCGTCACAGCGTGCACACAGCTAGTTTACTTTACACCAAACAGAAAATCGGTTGCTTTCTTGTCGGACGCAAGTAATGGATATTAAAGGCATGTGGTACACACGATAGCTGTCTATAATATATCTTTATATCATCTATAGACAGTAATAAAGACAACTTATACAATAGACTGTCTATATAGCCATCTATAATGATCTCTCATATAATTAATAAGCTATCTGTACAATGGTATACATTAGGGGTGAAAATGGTACGGGTTAATCCCGACCGATCCGGTACCGAATCCGTTAAAAACCGTATCCGGGAAAAAAAATCCGTATCCGGCCGGATTCGGATACGGTACCGGATACTTGCTACCGGATCTGATAACGGATCTGATAGACGAGATATCCGACCGAATAGCTGCGGTATATGGTAACCGGATATTATCCGACCGGATATCCGAGTCAACAAAACAAGGGTACTCCGTACTCAAGTCAAGACTCAAGAGTCAAGGGCTTCCCATTCGATTCCTGCAAGCCTCAGTCTTTGCCTCCCCATTCGATTCCCCAACACGAAAACTAACCCTAGTGCTTGAGCCTCCGCCGCCGCCGCCGCATGAATTCAGTGTGTTGGCCTGTTGGACGAGCGGGACTTAGTTGTTCAAGTTATGTATGAATTTGATACCTTGTTATACTTGTGTTGTGTGAGTTGTCAGATTTATGTAATATATATGAATTTATTGCTTGTCAAATGTTTCAACAAGTATGTATCCGTTTGTATTATCCGTTTCCGAACCGAATCCGGTATGTATCCGCTCCAACATTACCATATCCGAAACTCCGAAATATCCATATTCGTATCCGTATTCGGTCTTACCGTATCCGATTCCGAATCCGGGAAAAAAATATGGGTTAGGATACGGGAACAGCAATATCCGACCGTATCCGATCCGTTTTCACCCCTAGTATACATTGCCTATAAGGCCGTCTGTTAAATAATAGACAATATTTCTCTCTATCTTCTCTCTCTCCTCCACATTATCTAAAATCCGATGTGGCATACCCTTATAAACAGCTGACATACATCATGGGTGAGAGTAACCATTACAATTTTTTTTTGACAATTTGCTTGTGTGGCAATGTGATTGTCGGAGACCAAATCGAATAATGGCCGGTCTTTGGAGTCTCAAACATCTAGTCATCTTCACATTGAGGTTAATTTACGCTCTGGCCCTGTTTGGAAGCAAAGTTTTTAAATACCATGGTATTACAAAGCCATAGCCTAGAAATTGTTTTGGCATAAATACCATGGTTTCACCTACCACCATTGAAACCATAGTTTTTTTTTGAACTACAAACTGTTTGGCTACAAAGTCTTTTGCATGGTATTTTCAAAGTATTGACACTTCTCACTCTCTACACCAACACCAAAAGCCCAAAACTCCACTTTGAGTGGAGTTTTCAATACTCCAAAAATACCATGGTATTGGCAATACCATGGTTTTCAAAACAGAGTTTTTTGGGTTCCTTCCAAACACTATGTTGCCAAAAATACCATGGTATTCTCCAAAACCATGGTTTGTCTAGAAAATATTAAAATACTTTATTGCCAAACAGGCCCTTACCGTAAACCTGTTCCATTAGAACATACGTATGCTCAGAATCAGGAAGGGATATCTCTTGAATCTTGTGGTCAAGCACGCAGGTTTTGGCAACGCTTGATCATCTGTTTGATTAGGTCGCTCGTATAATTATTGCTGTAGAGACTACTACATAGATAACCCAATTGTCTAGGTGTTGCCGTGTTGGGCCTGTTGGCTATGATTAGTGACGAACAAAGGATAAAAATAGAGGGTGTGTTTAAATAATTAAGTTAAATTTAGATAAATACTAGTAAGGTGCACGTGCGTTGCAACGGTATCTACATTTTAAACGGCTGTCCTGCTATTACGATAACATGAAACAAGAAAATATGTTGTGCAAATAATACCTTATACAGTAGGACACTATTGAAGTAGTATTTCTATATTTCTATGTAAATGAAGCGTTCTAACGCTTCGTTTCTTGCGTCTGGAGTGGTTAATTAATTAAAGAGGTGGGTAATTAAAGAATGGTCTTGTGTGCTGTCTTCCATCCACGCCTAGAGTGGTTAATTAAAGAAGTGGGTAATTAAAGAATGGCAGAACTGGTAATTTTGATGAAATGACGTGGGAAGAAACTCTCGCTTTATATAGTAGAGATTAAACAATTTGTGTTGTGTTCTCATCAATTTGAGTGGTATTATTAGTATTTCATCATTGAGAAATACTTGTGCAAAGTTCGATTATTAAACTTTTGAAAATTTATAAAAAAGTTAACACCAATCAATATAATAAATTGGTTATTGTCTCTATTCAACCAATTGACACAATGGCAATTGATTAAAAAAAATCAAACATTATAAGAGGAGCTCACATTGACTATTTGTTGTTGTGGTTAGCCTACTTAGGCCCAATTCGTTTCAGTTTTTGCACAGCTTCTGCTTTAAAAAAAACGGATTATTTGCCGAACGGGAGAATTCTAGACAGTTTCTCTGAGAATCAGAAGCTGTTTTCTACATAGAATCAGAATCTGGCTAAAACCTAATTATCACATATTCTTACTGATTCTCCTAGTTCGGTTCAGAACCTAGAAGTCGTAGCCGGCTCGATTCGATTCTCCCACAACTAGAAACAGTTTCTCCCATAATCCATAATCTAGAAGCTGAAACAAACTAGACCTTGGTTAGACACTCACTAACTCACACCGCATCGCCTTTCCAGCTAGCTCACCGTCGCTGCGGCGGTTCTCGATCACCGCGTGCCCGCGTCATGCCGGCTCCTTGGCATCGACTCGACGTCCTTGCTGTGCCCTCGCAATCGCTGACTCCCGATAAAGTGCATCAAGCGTCCTTGACACAGTGGGCTGCCATGTCCTCACAAAGAAGAGGTGTCGAGCCACCCCCCCATCTTTCTCTGGTCTCTGTGTGCATATATGCTTAAAGTTTAGTTTTGCAAGTGGTAAGCGAAGTTATCCATTGCTAAATTAGGCTTTCAATAAGCAGCAGCACATCAAGCCACATAGCTCATAAAGCAGCTCACCACCTAGTAAAACTTTTTCTTTCTATGGACGTGCCTGAGCATGTGTATATTCATCATTACTGTACTAAAAAATATGCATTAATTCTAATAAAGGTATTTAGGATCCGACGGCCGAAGAATAGGCTCGAGCCCCCACAGGGTTCACTAAATCGCTCGTGCGATTTTCGCATGAACAGTAATTTTCGATAATCGCAAAAATCGAGTCGAAAATCGGCTGAAAATCGTTAAAAACCATATGAATTCAAAAACCAAATTTTTTCAAAAAAATTTCAAAAATCGTCGATTTTCGTGGAAAATCGACGATTTCTCGTGGAAAATCGATGAACTTGTTGAACTTTTTGTGCAATCGATTTTTGTAGCGATTTTCGACGATTTTTGACGAAAATCGACCGATTTTCGACCGGTTTTCTACACGTAAATTTTTTTTGAATTTTCGAATTTTTTTGAATTATTTTTTGAATTGGATCGGTTTATCGACCGATTTTTGATATCGGGCCGCGACGATATGGCCGAAAATCGCACGATTTTCGTCGATTTTGTGAACCATGGCCCCCAGTTGGCTACACGCCACAAGCTATGACGCTGGTCAGGCAATTAGCTAATCTGCATCGTAACGCTGTAGTCATCTGGGGACTCTTGAATGGTAGGATTTTTCCTAGGGTTTTTGAAGGATTCCAATTACGTAGGATTTTATCAGATAATGCTCTTCAGAACATGGGAATGGGGTTGCTAACTTTCTATGGAATGCTTTCCTTTACCCCTAATTCCATAGGAGAACTAGCAAGGGATTAGACCTCTTGGGAAAAAAATCTTCAAAAAATCAAATGCACTCTCTTCCTTTCCCTCTATCTCTAAGAACTGTTTTCTTCCACAATTCTTGTGTTTTGAATTTCTGTGGGGTTCTATTGTATGTGCCATTTTATTTCTGTGTGTTTCCTATTAGCGTGTGTTTTTCTTTTCTGCGTTCCAAAGAGGCCCCAAGGTTTTTGTCTGGTCATGTTACTCTTGCTCATAATAGATCTATTTTTGAAGTTAGAATCGGAGTTAAGTTCACCTTATAGTGTTTTTTTTTTGTCTTACACTAGCCTAGTAAATACAGATTTGTAGAAAAAGCTATATCCCATGATGTCAAGCGTATAACTTTGAACCATAAGAAATCTGACGAATTTATGCTCATTAAGAACACGAGAATTTTCCTTGTTTGGTTCAGGTGGAAATTGAACAACTTCCTTCTACGGAGTTCATTCGTTCCGAACGAACTCTTAGCCAGGTTTCACTTGTCGTTTTATAAAAATCGTGCAAAGATTAATTTTTAAAATCATTTTTGAAAATCGTGCAAAAATTACTTAGATAGGGCATTTTTAATAAAAAAAAGAGCGATTTCCGTCGATTTTCGATCGATTTATATCACATTTTTTTTTCATTTTCAGATTTGTTTGAATTAGACCAATTTATCGAGAGATTTTGGAGACCGTATCTCATCGATACAGACAAAAACAGTAAAAATCAAACGATTTTCATTGATTTTTTAAACCCTACTCTTAGGCCATGTTTGGATGGGCTAAAACTAATTGTTAGCTGGCTAATGGCTAGAGTTAATTGTTAGTCAGCTAATAATTAGTCAATCTAAAATTAGTCCAGGGCTGTTTGGATACATGACTAATGGTTGGGCTAATTTCTTAGAAAAGTCATGTCTACCCCCTCATAATGGGTGAGGAAATGAGGATAAGGCCAGAGCGAGGGTATTTCAGACTTTTTCCAGCGTGTTACATGCTATTAACCCAAATTAGCTCCTCCCCACCAGCTAATGGACTAATTGTTAGCTAAGGGGTTGGCTAAAAATTAGCCCACCTATTAGTCTTCCTATTTGGATAGACTAGAGCTAATTTTTAACCAGCTAACAATTAGTCCAAGGATCCAAACATGGCCTTAGCTACCCGATGTACAGAAGCGACATTAATTTCCTCGTACATGAGTCCTGATACAAGAGAGTGAATCAGGCCGGTCCTGAAAAACAAAAACGTGAAACACAACGTAGTAAAACAAAAAAACAAAAACAAAATGCAAAAAAGAAAGATGCACTACGTGGGAGTAGGGAGTAGGGCGTACATCACTAGTCAATTCAACAAAAGTAAAAAAAAAAGCAAGAAATGTACATGGTGTGTCCCGGTAATCCTTTTTTTTTAAAAAAAAAAGGACAAAAAATGTACATCATGTGTCACCGCAATCCTTTATTTTCTACGGAGGGAAGGAAACCTGTCACCATCCTTCGAAAAACGATACGAGTGATCATAGAACAAAAAATTTGTAAAAGAATTACCTAGATAGGGCGTGCCATCCGATTTGATACAAAAATTCAATCTAAAAAACGAAGTATGTCAGGTGCGAAAAAATGACAAATTTTAGTTCACAGTAACTTTTTTCTTTTTATTTTACGTATGTTGTCGCGGCAGAGAGAGAGGGGCTTTGCCAGGGATTCAAAAATCGCAGAAAATTGGTAAAAAATCACGATTATCAGATACATCGGTGGGGTAAGATATTTGAAATCGCTCGAAAACCGGTCAAATTCAAAAAAAAAAATATGCGATGTACATATCGCGATAATCGGTGAAAATCAATGAAACCCTAGAGAAAATCGTTTCTTGAGAAACATTGAATTGGCCTGTCAAAATATCGCGATAATCGGTGAAAGTCGAGAGAAAATCGTTATTTTTTTATTTATTTTTCCAAAAATTTGGATTCTGATACCATGCAATTTTTGACGATTTTCTAGCGATTTTCGACGAAAATCAGTACTAGAGAAGTGAGGAAAATCTTAGATGAAAAGATAAAGTGAACCTGCGATTTGCTGCATGGGCGAGCGCAGGGCGTTATCTGCTCCTTCGTCGGGGGCGCCACCAACGGCGGCGCCGGGGGCCAGCCGACGCGGCATCAAGATCCGTGCGGCTCGCCTCCGGTTGACACATCCGGCTGCCCCGCGTCACCGGGGGGTCTCGTCGTCGGTCGTCACGATCTCGATCCCCGAATAAAGAAAAGCAAGCGGGGGGCGTTGCCGTCACGTCTCCGCGCGTCGCAGACCGAAACGTGTCGCGAGGTGACGTCAGCGGGCTCACGACCAGGACGTGTCTGAAAGGAATGGAATTGACGGCCTCCTCATGCTGACGGCGTTCGGTCGGTGACGTCACGTACCCCCCGGCCAAGGACCAACGAGCTAGCGTTTTCCAGCAAAATGCCTGCCGAATTTTTCAAGTCAAAAGGAAAAACTAACCGAATATATTTCTTTGTCAGATTAATTCAGTTTTTCAGCCGATCAAAATAATCAAATCAAATGGCACAGCTAGTCGACAGATAGGAATGTACCCAAATTCCTTGATTGCTCGCTTGCTTCCTTCCTTAGTTGCTTTTATTTGGGTGAGCTAGTCGTGCTAATAAGGCGTGCCGCGGGAGGAGCCAAAACTGTTAGTTTCAATCGCAGTGGAAAGGGTGCGGGGGTGGTCGTGGGCGTGCCAAGCAGGCGGGCACAGATCGCGGCAGTGTTCGCACTCATCACGCTGCTGGGGTCTCCGTCTCTACAATAACGCCCACATCGTCGCCTCACTCTGCCGCCACATCGCCTATACCTTGTGTAGGAGGTGGCGACTAGGCCAGGGCGCGGCAAGGGGGTCAAATCAATGGGGGAGGCCGCGGATCGAGACAACCCGCCCATGCAATGCTAGCGGAGGAGGTGGTGAAACCTGGGGCAGCAGCCGAGAGCTCATAGCTGGTGGTGGCGGAAACGGATCATGACGGTGAAAGGACTTGTAAATTTGCGACAGTGGTGCTTTAGCTAGGGATGGTTCATGGCGGTTTGATTGGGGATTTGCAGCCCAACGGGGATTCATCTGGCGACTGGCGAGTCACGCGGTAGTGCCTAGTGGGCTGAATTGAGCGAGCTATTCGGTCTTCGTTACTTTCGGTTGCTGGAACTCAAAAACCGAATATACATCGAACACTGAATAACTTCGAAATAAAAACCAAAATAGAAATCGAAAAAACTAAAATAGTTAGTAAAATCGATTCAGTTTGTTAACTCGGTTTCTATTTAAAAATGCTCACCTCTAGTCGTGACCGAGAAGCACGGAAGTGACGACGGTGACCTCCTCTTGATCCGAGCCGTGTCGAATATCGAGCAACTATGGGGGCGGGTATACGTAGATGCACTGGTTCTAGAATCTTTGCTTCTAGCACCGCCTCTCTAGTGGCTAGCACCGGTTTTCCACCATACTGTACTGTTCAACAATAGGATCGAAATGAAGGTAGGGACACGGACCTGCTTATATGCATCATACAATTTTTTTAAATAATACATTTTTTAATAGCAATTGCAGAATTAATACACGGGAAAATTTGTTTGCAAAATTAATACTAAATCGCCAAATGATGTGACGAAATAGCAGAAGTCGCCAAATGGTACAGCGAAATATCAGTAGTTGCCACACCATTTGGTGACTACTGCTTAATACTGCAATTACCTGTAGGATTACGGGAAAAGGCTATAATCGTCACACGGTTTGGCGACGTATAGTAGTCGCCAACCCATGTGGCGATTATAGGGTGTCGCCAAACCATATGACGATTATATTCTGATTAGTGAAATTTCTTTAAAATAATATTGTTCTAATGACTAATTACAAAAAATATGTTGTTTAAAAAATAATAGAAATATACTCCTTCACCAATATTGAAATGGTGACAAAGAGCAGTTGCTCTTTTTTTCATTTTTATGCTTTTGTCACAATTTCAAATAGAACAAGGGTCCTGTCGATATTTGGAATAGATACAGGTAGAATAAATAATGAAAAAAATCAGATGTATCCCTGATAATTCATGTAGTATTATATAAAATATTTACCGTGAACCAAAAAAATTAAAATTGAAATCATTGTTAATTTTTTATGAAGGAAAAAAATACGAGGAAATATTTAATCATTTGCTAGCAATCTCCAAATCCTACGAAATAAATTGCAAATTTGTATTAAATTATAAGAAGTCAAATTGTTAGTTTTTTTGGAAGAATGGAGCTGATTTGCTCTTTCATAAATGGACTACCATATTTTGAAAAAAATATTTTATTTGCACATTGTGTTGCATCTAAATTCTACTAGTGCAATAACCCTAACTATTATAGTCGACAACAAACGATAATGCTTAAGCCTTTTTGGCAGCCCATAAAATATCATATTTGAATGTAATTATTTGGAAGAATAGAGCAGATTTGCTATTTGATATATGGACTACCATATTCTGAAAAAAAATATTTTATTTGCATCTTGCGCTCATCTCTATTAATCACAGTGAAATCACCGTGTGCGCGGAAACCACGGAACTCATCGGACCAGGTATGGACAACATGCTCCTTCAAATAGAAAGGGGACACGTATTGCGACGTGTTTATCCCAATTTGCCCACAGGCAGCCATGACATGTGAGCAAGGAATATGAAGAAGTCTTGGCTTATTGCAGGGCATTCACATCATCCGGTGGCCCCTTGGCCTAGATTAACCTCGTGTGTAATAACCGCTATGTCGGTTCCCATTCCCCTTTTGCACCATAGAGTCATCTCGTAGCGGTACTCAGTGATTCCAGAGCAACGCACCATATGTTGCTGAGTTTTCATGGTTCGTTCCTCTATATAGGTCATCATTCGCCAATAATACGGCGTTTGTAATGTGGTAGCGTGAAGTGTAGCCTCAGCATGCCTTTTCTGAAAGTAGGCAACGATGCCGGGCAACATGCCTTCTAGGATGGCCACAAGTGGTAGCGGACGGAGGCCTCTGATGATCCAATTGTAAACCTCGGCTATATTCGTTATCATGACACCAAATCTGTTCAACACAAATGAGTTAACCCCATTTGTTTAACCATCATAAATGGAGCGACGTGTTAATTTACTATACTAACCTGGCGTCTCCTGTGTCATGGAGCAATGCCCACTTGTCTGGAGGCTCTACCTCTATCCAGTGTGAGAAACACTTTATGTTTCTTGACGATCGTCTCCTTATATTAGGAGGATCGAGCTCCCCAAAGGGTGCTAGCTTTTTGGGTGGGCAATCGTTCGGCGTAGGTGGTAGCTTCTTCATCTCTTCGATATGTGCATTAGTGTGATTATCCAACTCGGCAAATAGCACGTTGAACTTACGTGGCTAGTTCTGCTTGCATAATCTCTTAAACAGGTCATTAGTTACTTACTTCTGAACTGCTTGAAGAAATTTGTTCACAAATATCTCATGCACCACCTGTTCTGTAAGTCACACCATGCAAATGGCTCTTCAAAGTCCTCCTGTAGAGTTTTAATTGCCGAAAGGATACTTTTTTGACGATCATGAATGATGCACACGTTGGGCCGATCACCAACTACCCCGACCTTTAGATGTCTGAAAAACCACAACCAGCTATCCCGGTTATCACCCTCAACAAATGCAAAGGTCAATTGAAGTATGTGGTTATTCGTATCAACTGCAATGGCCATTAGAATCTGCCCCTTATATTTCCTAGTAAAAAATGTACCATTGACACAAAGCAATAAACGACAGTACATGAATGACGCAATACAAGGACTCGATGAAAAAACAACACAATAAAACATCAACATACCGTTTTCATCTGCTTCACTCTCTATGAAAACAGTGTATATGTCAGGGTTAGTTTGCTTCAGTACATCATACGTACCAGCGGTCTAACCGATCGAGATCTAGGCAAACCGTTTCGGAGCCCGAGATTATTGTGATATCGCAGGAATCAGTGTGATTTTGGTTTGCAAATCAACAAAATCGTCGTGTTCCAAACGTGGTCTAAGATGCGTTCCAGCTAGCGGTGACTCTAAAGAGGTGCCGTACATCGGTGAAATGACCATCTTCAAAAAGGAAACCACTAGGATCTCTGATCTCATCAGGGAGAGAGACTAGTGTGACGCCCTGCTCGTCCTCCACTTTCCCCGCGCCGCGCCGCCAACGGCCTCCGCCCTTCGCTCGCGCCGCCGCCAGCCCCGCAACCACCGCCGCGAATTTCGCGTGCGGTTGGGCCGCAACGCCGCCTCGCCCCCCCTATAAAGCCCCCCCGAGCCCGCCCCCTCTAATGGTGAACCATCCCGACAGCCTGGCAATTACCAAAGTAGATCAGTGAGGGCCAACACAGCAAAATTCAAAACCCCAGTCCAAAGTCACATGTTACGACTGCCATGGAATTGGGCACTTCGCCAGGAATTGCCCCAAGAAGCAGCAGAATGCGAGCCCAATTGTGAACAACTCTGAAGTCCCCCACAATGCAACAAGGAAGCAACAGAATTTTGGTAAAGGACTTCTGAACAATGCCAAAGCTCAAGACTGGCAGCATGGTACGGTTGAGAAATAAGTTGAACGATCTATAACCTATTTCCTTGCTAGCCTTTCCGAATCTCGGGGACAAGATTCTTTTTAAGGGGGATAGGTTTGTGACGCCCTGCTCGTCCTCCCCTTTCCCCGCGCCACGCCGCTAACGGCCTCCGCCCTCCGCGCGCGCCACCGCCAGCCCCGCAAACCACCATGAATTTTGCGGCGGTTGGGCCGCCAGCGCCGCCTCGCCCCCTATAAAGCCCCGAACCCCCTCTCTCTAGTGCCTCTCCCTCTCTCCCCTGCTCCCTCTCCTCTCCCCTTGATGCCGCCGCCTCCTTCCTGCTCCGGCCGCCGAGACGAGGTCGCCCGTCGCCGCGCTCCCCGCCTCCTCCGTTGTTCCTTCGGCCCCACCACTTGCGCCGCCGGGCCTGCCTCGCCGCTTCGCTGCCGGCAGGCCGCCGCCGCTCGCCGCTTCCGGCCTGGCTGCGCCGCCGCCGGCCTTGCTCTGTTGCGCTGGCGCGCTTTCCCGTGATCGCGTATGCGGCGTGGTCCACGGGTCGCGTGGACCCGGTCCACGAGCTGGGGCCCCACCTGTCAGTTTTATATAAAAAAAGATTTTCCAAAATTCCATTATGACGTCAGCCGCTGACGTCATAAATCGGTTTTCTTTTAAAAATCATTTCAAAAATCAGAAAAGGTGCGCTGACGTCAGCATGACGCAGTAATTCGATTTTTTTTCATAAAAAAATTTCAAAAATGCCAGAAATTTCCGTTTTAAACTTACGGGAGCCCGTTTTCGCCCGTTCGAACTCCGTTTGGCTCCGTTTTTCTTCCTAAATTCATTTAAAATCTTAAATTTTAGTTTAGTGCTAGTTTAAAATTCAATATGAATTTATTTGGATTTTATTTGAATTCGGTTGTTTTTCGTGCGTAGATTACGGAGAGTCCGAGGAGTTCCTGAGCGACGAATTCGAGCAGCAACTCGTCGAACCAGGCAAGTCACACCCCCTTGATCATGTTACTCCTAATTTGTGAACTTTTATGTTGAATTTCAAATTATTGCATGCTTATTTATTATAGACGTTAATTTTCGACTTAGTTTTAAATAATAGATATGACCATTATTGATGTGCCACCTTTGTCATTTGAATTCCGATACCCTTGTAACTTTAGGAAAAAATATAAACTATGACTATGATAATATTTAGACATTGCTTAGACATGCTTAGAACCAAACTTAGGAAGTTTTGGGGATCTTTATGCCAAAATGATGTCATGTTTAAGTGAAAACTGATGGAGATCAATGTTAGTATTAATGTGGAGACTAGTATGGTTAAAATGAAAATGACTTAGACTGGACGAGAAATGATTGGAAAGTGTTGTGGTTATCTTACGGGGTTTGTGAAAAGTCTCATCTAGTCAATTAAGGACCGGTTTGAGTTTCGCTGTATGTAAAGCTTAACCGTACTACCATGAGTCTGGAATGGGACAGACCTGGCTAGCCATATTAAATTATTTCATGGATAGTCATGCCATATGGGGGTAGTGGTGTGGTGAAAGCGTGAGGCTGTCACTTTGGCGCAAGAGGGGACTTCTGAATAGAGGGGGTCTTTCAGCGGTGAAACTTTAGCGGACATGGCTACATGTATGAATTAATATGGGGGCCTTGTCATAATTTTCTTTGTCACTCACCAAAGGAAGTGTGCTGACAACAAGGGAGTATTATGTCTTGTGGGTAAAGTTGTATAACTTCTGCAGAGTGTCAAACTAATCGATTAGCCGCGCCCGCGGTTATGGGCATGCTGAGCAACCTATTCTCATATTAGACTTTGGTAAATTAAAATTTGGTTTCCAGAAATGATGTTGGATGGAGGGAGTCCATCATGGGTAAAACTTAGCCAATTCCAGGAGAGATTCCTGAGTTAAAGAAAATTGTATAGATTTGTGTTTCATTATAAACCATGCCATTTAAAATTACTTAGAATGTTTATTAAACTGTTGCTTTACGCTTAAACAAACTATATTGCCATCATTTGATTGCCCGTATATTTATATTGCATTTTCCGGTGTGATTTGCTGAGTACATATGTACTCACCCTTGCTTATTCTGCTGCTTCAGAGGAGGAGTACCATGATGGTGAGGACCAGTTGGACTAAGCCGCGTCCCCAGTCGATTGCCTGTGGCGAATTAATTGGGCCCTATCTTCCATTCTTCGGTTTCGCTGCTTTTATTTAAGTTGTTTAATTATTGGCCCTCGCGCCATTTAATATGTAACCCTGAATATTTATTATTAATAAAGTACGGTAGATATGCTATAGTTTCATTTCTACTGTGTGTACTAGTATTTTCTGGACTAGTACAAAATACACAAAGGATTTCGGATGTGTTATTCCGGGTCCGACAACTAGCTAAAGCGATCCGTTTTTTTATATATCGACGAGCTAAGCAGGCGTTCGGTTTCTTTCAAAACTTGTTACAAAACACGCATAGACAGGCTTCTTCCGGTAATCATATATACGGCTCAAATAGTGCACTGACCGTTCTAGACACATCTGATCTCATGCCTTCATGCAGATTATTATCCTTCTTTAATTATGTCCGCAAAATGAAATCAAGCTCCAAACCACTAGTTTGGTTGTATCATGGAAATAACCTATATATACGGCCAATGGGTGAAATGCGGAATCACACGTACACGTAGGTTCATAATCTATCGGACCAAACGAAGAGAAAATGACTGCTTTTTTTGGTTGTAAATTTAACCTCGTAATTAAACAGTCAACTACTAGTCGTATAGTATATTAGTACTAGTGATCGCTGAGTGATCAGAAATTTACTCCAAAATGGCCGCTATTTTTCCTCCTTTAACGGTGCACTTGGCAGTATAGTGATCATCTCCCGACAATATAACGGAACAGTAAACGGCAGCGGCAGCAGAACCCGCGTAGAATTAGACGTAAATTACGTGCTCCACTCAAGTCTTAGCCCGTTATCCATTGCCATCTCTGCAAGATTCGCGCTGCGCAAGAAGATGGAAATCTAATTTGTTAGTTAATTAAAAAAAAAACGAGAGTTAGGGAGAGGTGGAAACGTCGAACGCAATGAGAGCTGGCCCGGGATATTTTAAATGTAGAAGCTTTCTTTTTCCTAGCCTTCAATGTTTTTTTTTGCTGAAAAGTTGACTCGGTTTCGAATAATTTTGTAAAAATGGTTCTTGTTAGACAACCTCGCTATCGAATAGTCCGGGGTTGCCTAATAGATTGAACTGGAGAACAGAGAGAGAGGGCGAGAGACACAAATATGAAGAGGAACAGTCCGCTTTTATTATTCTCAGATGCTTGTGTGTACAATGGGGTGACCCCCTGCCTCCTATATATAGCGGTTCTGCTTAGAGATAAGGAAGAGTCCATATAGGATAGGAAACCAGTTTCCTAACACTCCCCCTTGGACTCTTCACTGCAAGATGCATATGCCTCATTAAAACTCCATAAAAACCCAGTGGGAAAAATAATTGGAGAAAGAGTACATAGCACACGCTTGCTGTGTTGCACGGATTGCCTCATCAAAAACCTTATGTAAGAAAACTTCAATGAAAAACTTACTTAAGGAAAAGAGTACAATCCACCCAAACTTCAATGTTAATCTTCAAGATTCACGTTGGGTACTCAAACTTCATGTTCGAGATTTATGTAGGAGTATGTGAAAATCTCCCCCTGAAATCTGCACTTCTCTAAGCCTCATCATCCCGATTCCTCTAATACATCTTTCAAAGGAAGATGCCGGGAGTGATTTAGTGAATAAATTTACGAGATTTTCACACGACTTAGTATGCAGTATCTTTATCTCGTTCATCTTATGCATTTCATGAGCATAAAAGAACTTGGGGTTGATATGCTTTGTAAGGTTACTCTTCACATATCCCATTTGTACTTGTGCAACACAAGCTGCATTATCTTCATAGATAATAGTGGGGGTTTGTTCCATGTTCAGGCCACATGACTTCTGGATGTGGTGAACCATTCTTCGAAGCTATGCACATTCCCGAGAGGCTTCATACAGTGCAATTATTTCTAAGTGGTTTGTCGATGTCGAGACAAGAGTCTGCTTAGACGACTTCCACGAAATTGTTGTTCCACCGCAAAGGAAAACATATCCAGTTTGTGACTTGCCAGTATGCTGGTCCGATAGGTACCTAGCATCGGCATAGCCAACTAAATTCAATTCATTGTTTCTTCTGTAAAACAAGCCGAGGTCTTTGCTTCTTTGAAGGTAACGGAAGATGTCCTTCACCCTTTTCCAATGCCTTTTGGTGGGTTCTGCACTGTACCGTGCTAGCAAATTCACGGCGAACGTAATGTCCGGCCTGGTTCTATTCGCAAGGTACATGAGCGCTCCAATTGCACTCAAATATGGGAATTCCGCTCCCAGGACTTCCTCCCCCTCTTCTCTAGGCCTGTATGGGTCTAGGTCTGCTTGGAGTGACCTTTCGACCATTGGGTCTTTGCGGGGTATGCCTTCTCAAAACCAAATCTCTCAAACACTTTCTGCGTGTAGGATGATTGGTGTACCAAGATTTCGCCTTGGGCATGTTCAAGCTGCAAGCCTAAACAAAACTTGGTTTTACCCAAGTCTTTCATTTCAAATTCAGACTTCAAGTATGTGCATGCTTCTTCAATTTCTTCATCCGTCCCAATGATGTTCAAGTCATCTACATAGACGGAGGTTATACAAAATCCATTCGTGGATCGTTGTATAAATACACATGGACAATCTTCGCTGTTCGTGTAGCCTTTCTTGCAAAGAAAGTCACTTAAGCGATTGTACCACATTCTTCCTGACTGTTTCAGCCCATACAGTTATTTCTTCAATTTCACACTGTATAGGTTTCTGTTTGCTCTGTCTTGGTTCGGGATAGGGATACCTTTCGGTACTTTCATATAAATCTCCGAATCCAAGTTTCCATACAAATATGCTATGACAACATCCATTAGCTTCATTCTCAACTTCAAGTTGACTGCCATTGAGATCAAGTATCTAAAGGTAATTCCACCCATGACCGGAGAATAGGTTTCTTCATAATCAACCCTAGGACGTTGAGTGAAACCTTGAACAACAAGCCTTGCAATGGTTGTTGCTCTTTTCATAGATTCTCCTATTATTACAAAATTTATGGCCATTTCGTCATGGTGTGCTTCATGCACTTCTACTTGCTCTTCATTGCTATTTCCCATTCCAGGAGCAAGTTCCTTTAGTTTTTCTCCGCCAATGTGTGCGCACACATTATTTCCGGCGGCTTCTTCCAATTGAATATTCAAATCTGGAATTGCCTTTTCCACAGGCTTCTTTCCAGTGCCAGGTCTCAACTGGCTCCCCTTCTTGCTTTGGGGCATTTTTGTGATTGGCTATGGTAAGTCCTCTTGCCCATTTTTCCCCAGACGTCTCCGGGTACTTTGGGTTTGAGAAGCCAGATTTCCTGTTCTTTTTCTTTGAGGCCTCTGAACAGGATGAGGGATACCTTCTGCTTTCTTTGGTATTTCCACCCTCTCTGGTGCATTTCTTGCTGGTATATGCGACTTAACCACGCTCTTCAGATCACAAAATGATCAGGCAGTTCATTTGCTAAATTCTGCAAATCGATTGTCTTCTTGACTTCATGATTTGCTTCATTAGTGCGAGGGTCATGCACGGGGATCCCAATGGAATGCCATATGATTTCCCGGCATTTTTCATCCAATGGTTCATTTCCTCCCCCTAATGACGGGAAAGCGATCCTCGTCAAAAAAATGCAATCAGCGAATTGGGCTGTATGCAAATCTCCAGTCGTGGGTTCCAAATACCTGATTATGGATGCATTCTCATAACCAACGTATATCCCAGATTTGCGGAGAGGGCCCATTGCAGTTCGCTGTGGGGGTGGTATAGGTACATATACCATTCATTCAAATCTTCAAAATGACCCATTGCACTAGTTGCATAGTTGAATGGATGTTGTAGGCCGACGGTCTATAATTGATGAGTGCTGCTGCGTGCAGGACTGCGTGTCCCCAACAAGTGTTGGGCAAGTTACGACTCTGCAAGAGTGGTCGGGCTATGAGCTTAATCCTCTTTATTAGTGCTTCAGCTATTCCATTTTGCGTATGGATGTGCGGCACAGAGTGCTCAACCGTTATTCCAGTTGCCGTATAATAATCATCAAATGCCTTGGAAGTAAATTCGCCGGCATTGTCCAATCGAATGGACTTCACGCGATGATCAGGAAAAGCATTCTTAATTCTGATGATCTGCGAGATCAACTTTGCGAATGCATGATTCCTTGTTGACAGCAAACATACATGCGACCATTTCGAGGAAGCATCAATGAGCACCATGAAGTACCAAAACAGCCCTGACAAGGGCTGAATCGGGCCGCAAATATCCCCCTGAATGCGTTCCAGGAATGCAGTGATTTCATGTTGCACTCTCATAACAGAGGGTTTTGTTATTAATTTCCCGGTGGCACATGCATGGCACACAAAATCTTCGTGATTCGGGAAATTTTTAACATTAATGCTATGACCTTGTGAGTTGTTAACTATGTTTCTCATCAATCTAAGACCAGGATGACCTAAATATACAATGCCATAAAGCAAATAATGAAGAGCTTCTAAATACAGTCTTCAAATAAGTATACACTGCGTGTGCATTGATTATCGTGTAGTACAACCCAGATTCATATGAGGGATATTTTTCTAATACCATTTTTCATACTCCGCGTGCTTCATAATGCACAAATGCTATTTGCCATTTTCTTCATTGGTTTCTACGTGAAACCCATTGGCGCGGATATCTGTTAAAACTTAAGAGAGTGCGTGTTGATTCAGGGTACAAGGAGGCTTCATCAATTACCAAAATTGTACCCATTGGCAATATAATTGTGGCTCTTCCTGAGCCTATTATATGCATATCGCTTCCTGCGATTTTCATAATCCTTCCAGCGTACTTCGTGATCGTCTGGAAGTATTTCGACTCTCTTAAGATGGTATTTGTTGTGCCACTATTAACAATACATATCATCTCCATTGGGCGCTACACAATATCTTAAATGATAAGAAATATAATTCTAATCATATAGTGGCAAAGTAATTCAAATATTGCTTACAAATAAAGAATACTGGAATAAAGAATAAATTGCAATTCTATTCATGAGAAAAGAAAATGTATGCTCTTCGAGAGCTTACAATTCATTACTCAAAATTCATTAACAACCACTGTTCTATAGCCTGCAAACTTCAGGCGAACCCAATCTTGCTGTGCTTGGAGCAAGATGGTGGGCTTGAGTTTCTCGAACTGCTTCTGAAGCGCAGTCCGTAACTCAAGTGTACTCACCTCAGCCATGTATTCATTATTCATAGTGGCTGAAAAGTGATACCTGGGGAGTACAAAATTTGATCGTTTTGCTCGGCAATAGTTTGCGTGTCCTTCGAGGACCCTAAGCCGGTGGCAGCTTGGAGCTTCTTGCTCGCAAGTATGATCTTCAAACTCGATGCCCATGTGAGATAGTTCGACCTTTCGGGTCGATTCTTCAAACTCACATTTAATAATGCCAGGTATTTGCATATTCAAAAGATTCTTTTCATTAGATTACTTCGTGTAATCTAATAGGGAGTGGTTGCAAGATTCATAATTGCATAATTAAATTCTCATGAATTTCCAGTAAACTAAAAGAAAGCAATAATTTCAAGATTCATAAATACAAGATTCATAGATGCGAGATTCATATATACACAGATTCATAAATATTCAGAAATACAACTACGTGCATGTAGGTGATCCGCTTCGTGCAAACGATCAGATTCATATGCACGATCGGCTTCGTGCGATCGATTTTAACGCGGCTTCATGCGCGTGGTGCATTCAGTTCCATGCGTGTCGGCCTTCCTGGCGCGACGGTGGCCGCTTCGTGCGGCGTGCTTGAATTTCATAATAAATTATATTAAAGCAATAAATACAATGCATGGAACAGAACAATAATTGCACAATTCATAAATTCAGAATAAACATGGCATAAGTCTAATTACAACTTATATAATTCTTGTTGGCTGGGAACGAAAACAGGTAATGAATATCTCTGTCAATTTGACTCTTGGCCAGGTCAACCTGCCTCTAGGGCTCACATGAGGGAGGGAGCACTTCCCGTTTCCGGGTGCCAATTAAAGAACCAAGCCTCATGTGTGTTTTTCTAGACACCAATTGTCTCATATCTGTTTATTCATTACCAAAATCAAATCCCAACCACTCATGTTCTCATAAACTGTTGTATGAGAAATTCTGGAATTTTCCTAATACTTTTCATAATTTCTGCTAATTTCCAAGCAATTTTCAGAATTACTTTACAACAGGAAATTGAATTTCAGCAAATATCAACATGACATAATTCATAAATTCATAAATTCGGAAAATAAATTCTCAGGAATTTCCGATATTCTAAACAGGGCAATTATTGCAAAAATGCATGCAAAGTATTCATAAATACAGAAAATAAGGCTAAGTACAAAATAAAACAGAGCCAATTAATTTTCTGAATTTTTCTGAGAATTTTCATATTTTTCTGGCAATTTTCTGTAATTTTCTAATTGATTTATTTCTAATCCGTTTTCTAAAAGAAAACAGTAAATTAATAATAATAAAAAACTGGGGAGGGCAAATGGGTAATTTCCCATGCCCTCCCGTGCGCGATTCGCTCCAAAACCGGATTGGAATCAGGCTTCCAAGCCTCAAGTCCGATCGGACTTTTGTGCTTCACGCATAGGACTTCATGTCCAATAGTTATTCATGTCCAGGGATTAATTCCTTGATGCATAGGACATTTGTGCTTCACGCATATAACTTCACGCATAGGACTTCTTGTCCACTGGAGGGAGTGCAAAGATGCTGTACTTGGACTTCAAGTCCTTTCTATTCAGATTGATCGGCAACTCGCAGCAGCGCTTGGCAGCGCCGGCGGCTCTTCGAGGCTAGACGTTCGGTGGTGGCCGGGTGCGAGCCAGTGCGGAACACGGCTGCTGGACTTCAAGCCGACGCCGGTGCTCGTGCGGCGAGTCAGGAGGTTGATCGGGCGCGGCTTGCTGCGGCCAAGTAGCAGAGCGGTGGCTGGCGATGGGACGCGCCGGCCGGGCTTCAAGCGCGCAGTAGCCAATGGAGTGGCGACGTACGACAGCTTCGAGCGCATGTTAACCGGGCGACTTCAGCATTGGTCGCCGGTTTCGTGTCGCGTTGACTGCTGGCACGTCGCGTGCGCGTGCTTCGAGCACGACGGTGCTCCGTGGCCGAGGAGCGCCGGTTTGTCGGCGGTGCTTCACTGCGAGCCGTGTTATCGGCTTCATGCCGTCTGGTGGAAAGAGTTCGGTCGGTGGTCCGACAGCCAGCTTTGAGCGCGACGTCTTCGGGTTGGGCTTCAATGCCGATGGCTTCGAGCCGATCGATGATTAGCTTCATGCTAGATCTGAATTATTCTCTAGCTTCGTGCTAGTTCTGTAATAGTTGATGTTGCATGTTGTACTTGTAGCTTCATGCCACATAACAAAATAAAATACCTAATCCGTAGATTAGATGCATGTATAGATTCAAAACGAGCGATTAGATTAATCCTCGTTCTCACCTTTCTTACTATTTTTCGGTAGACTATCGCGTAGGATAGAGTCACGTAGGACTTTTCTTTCGGCAATCCGAGTGGATGCCGGCTTGATGGCGAGTTGATTGCAGATCGGATCGGGCGATCAATCGCCGGTAGTAGACGTTCGTTGTAGTCGACGATCCTTTGCTTCTTCTCTTTTTGTTTCTCACCTTTCAATCTTTCTCCGGTAGAGCTTCGTGCTGATAACGTGTTAGACAACCTCGCTATCGAATAGTCCGGGGTTGCCTAATAGATTGAACTGGAGAACAGAGAGAGAGGGCGAGAGACACAAATATGAAGAGGAACGGGTCTGCTTTATTATTCTGTATGCTTGTGTGTACAATGGGGTGACCCCCTGCCTCCTATATATAGCGGTTCTGCTTAGAGATAAGGAAGAGTCCATATAGGATAGGAAACCAGTTTCCTAACAGTTCTATCCTCTACCGTGGAAGATCCGGCCTTCTGCGCTGCAGTAGCATCGTGTTTTCCTACTGAGCAACCTTTCCCAATTAACCACCTTGATTAGTCTCTTAATTAATCACTTTAATTATTTCTATCACTTAATTATGTCATTGATTAAGTAACTTTACTCAATTAAATGACTAATTAAATCATTACTGAGATAGGCTTGCTCCACGCCTACCTACCGAGCTTCTCGGCAGATCTCTGATGCTGATGCTGAGCTTGTTCTGCGCGGCAGGTGACCTGCTGAGCTCGAAGATGCCATCGCCACGAGGGATTCTGCTGCCGTGGTACCGAAGCACGCCGTGGTCCCAAAGGGGCCATATGTACAAATGTATTAGAAAGTGAGCTAGATTTTTTTTTAAAGTATGTAAAGCCTAAAGCACGCGGCATGTCTATCGTGTCGGCGCTGTGTAATCTCGCGCGACAACGACATGTACAACTCGCTTGCGATCTGCATTGCCCTAGCTACCGATCTATATAGCTAGCGAGCTCATTTCGTCAACACGTCAGGGGCGTGCGCGCGTATGATGTGCAGGGAGGGGAGAGGAGGGAGGCTTAATAAGAACCCGATCGGTTGCCCCTCGCGAGCTCACGAAACCGGCGAAAATGACGTCACTGGATGGACGGTTTGGGTTTCGTGTACCAAGTTACCAACGACAATGACGTACACAGCGTATATACTAAATTGCTAATCAAACAACTGGATCAAGGTCCCTGCCAAGTGCCACTGCGAATTCCGACTAATATATGGTGCTATGCTGGAGACCGGTAGCCGGTCGTAGCGTTAGGCTGCGATATAATCCATCTATTTCTAATGTTCAAAATTTATCTCACAAAGAGTGTATCTTTAGTCCGTATGGTCCAGCTGTAAGTGTATGCATGCTGATTTAAGTGTCTGTGAAAACCGAAGCACTAGCATGCTTATGTATGGAGTAATGAGGGTCAAATTAGTCATTTACCTTGCACACTAATCTGTCTTAAAAAAAACCTAGAAATACACTCTTTGTGAGACGGAGGAGTACTCTGCGAATCAGCAGGGACAGTAGTTGGTGAACACCGCTGCTTATATTGCGAACGATTATAACTGATGAGCGTCGGTCAAACCTCGACGCACCTTTTGGCCTTTACAGAATAATAGGTGAGTGACAGGTGTTGCATGGTTGGGACGAAAACGATTGATGGTGCGATATATTTTCGTTTCGCATAAAGCGTCGCCTCGCCTCCATCTTTCCTTCTCCCTCCCGTGGTCCGTCTGTCTGAACCGTCCTTCCCGGCCAGAAATATGAGCTCGTGTTGTTTTTATAAATCTCAGGCCACGCGTAAGAACCGTTGTTATCGTAGGAACTCACGACAGCTGGCTAGCTCAGCACCAGCTAATTAGGGGAGGAGAGAGAGAGAGAGAGAGAGAGAGAGAGAGAGAGAGAGAGAGAGAGAGAGAGAGAGCGCTATAATTAAGCTAGCTGCCGTAGCTTCTCTTCTTCTTCTTTTCGGTTGATTCCGACTTGCATATATTTGAGTCATGCATATGTATTCTCACGCTTCTGGTAAAAGAAAAAAGAAAAAAAACATTTGGAAACCCTCTGCTCGATACCAAAAAAAAAATTCACATCATTTTTTGACCTAGCTCCATCAATTAGCTTAATTGAGCTGAAATTCTAGGGAAAACTTTGTTCTTTGCCACTCAAAACGTATGCAATATCGTTTTTGCCACTTCCGTCAGTCCACTCCGCAGTCCAACTAGCAGGATGACCATAAGATGATAAGACCATGGTGCCCCTAACCTACAGTCCCTAGTGAGGGTTTGAGAGAAGAGGGGGGGACTTGCTCATCCAGCACCGGGAAGGAAGAAGAGAGACGCCTCCGGCCGGACGGCCGGCGGCAGAGAGAGTGATGGCAAGACCTGAGGTATGGGCAAAACGGAACGCCCACGATGAGGCGAAGCTAGCGGTGGTGGTGGTTTGGGGACAGGAGCGTCGGGGCTCGGGTTGAAGTGAATCAAAAGGGCACCCATCAATGGCGATCAGCGAATGCGGCAAACCTTGGCCGGGGGCGAGGAAGAGGGTGTCCAATCCGGTCCACTAACAGCACGAAGAATCAAACCAACTCGGTCGAGGCGACGGGAGCACGATAGAGGTACTCGATTGGAGCTCGGTCGACGGCAATGGCAGGCTTTGCAGCAGCGTTTGAGCTCTTCTTCTTCATTGCCGGCTGCGGCCGCGCCGCCTCTTCTCTGCTTCCGCGGTTGCTGTCCTAGACCTTGTTGTCTTCGCTGTGGCTGATCTAGTTAATCTGACCATCTTCTTTCCTCCCCATGCGAGGCAAAGAGAGAAATGAGGGGCTGATAATAGGGCCCACAACCTGACAAGGGTATTGGACGTCTTTTGGGAAAGAGCTGATTTTTATTATAATATATTTATAAAAGTCAATAAAATTATAATATTATTAAAGTACTTCACGAGACAACTCTATAATAGTTTTTATGTATCCAGTTTAAATAGTTAAAAATATATCGATAGTCAAAGTTTTAAAATTTTAACCGTTACTATGTTCCAAACGTTAGGTTTTCCAAGACCGAATGGAGTATTTGAAGGGAATATGCCCGAGAGGCAATAATAAATTGTTTATTATCATATTCCATGTTTATAATAGATGTTTATTTCTCATGCTAAAATTGTATTAATCAGAAACGTTAATACATGTGTGTTTAATAAACAAAAAGGTTCCTAGTAAAGCCTCTTTTTAAACTAGCTCGTTGATTAACTGATGATCAAGGTTTCCTGATCATGAACATTGGATGTTATTAATAACGGGGTCATGTCATTAGAAGAATGATGTGATGAACACACACCCAAGTTGGTATAGCAAATACGATCAAGTCATTTAGTTTGTTCTTTGTATCAAACACATTCAAATAGCTCTTTTCCTTAGACCATGAGATGATGTCAATCACTAATTCGGAAGAGTACTTTGATGACATCAAACGTCACTCCGTAACACGGTGACTATAAAGATGGATTTGGGTACTATGAAAGTATTAGTTGAGGCTCATGCATCAAGAGTGGGATTTGTCCATCCGGATGACGGAGAGATATACTGGGCCCTCTCGGTGATATCACATTGACATCGCTTGCAAGCATGTGACTAGGTCACAAGAATGTTATATCACGAACGAGTAAAGAGTACTTGTCGAAGCGGATCGAACTAGGTATAGTTGATACTGATGATCGGATCCGGACAAGTAAAATATCGTGAGACAAAAGGAATTGGTTATGTCGTTTTACGGTTTACGCGATCACTAGTTCATCGTTGAGTGAATGGGGAGTCATTATGGATCTCGGATCCCGTGATGATTATTGATCCGAGAGGAGTCTCAATCATGTCCATTTTATTCACGAACCGTAGGGTGACACACTTAAGGTTCATCGATGCATTTGAGTGGATACTGAAACACCGGAGAAAAATATGGACAAGATAGGATCGCTTTGAGTATCGCCGGAATAGTTTCGGGATATCGGAATAGTTAAAGGGGGTATATGTTAATGTTTGTTAATTAAAAGAATTAACAAATATTAAATCTGAAATAAAAATGTTTATGGGAGAAAACCTTTCATTTTCTTGAGTGGGGTTTTAATGGAAATCAAAGTGGTTAATTTGTGAGTGGAGAGATCACTCACATGAAGAGAGGGAGGGCAAGGGGCAGCCCCCATGCGCCGCCACCCCACCCCTTGGCATGCCTCCTCCTCCTCCTATAAAAGGGAGGAGGAGCTCCTCTCTTTGGTGTTCATCCATAACCCTTTGGTTGGTCCATTCTCCCTCCTCCCGCCGATCCGTTTTTCGAGCCGTGGCTTAAGCGGTTACCGCTGAAATTATTTCTTCACCACCACCACCACTAAGTCAGTAGTGTTGTTGGAGTTTTCCGGGATCCACTACTTCCGCTGCCCGCTGAACGAGGGATTGGAGGTCATCGTTGATCCGCACGTGTGACCAAATGCGAGGCGCCGCCGTTTGTGGCGCTCATCTTCGCGACTTTGAAGTCGGGAGTGTACCTCTACATCAACCACGTTTGTTTGCGGGAACGTTATTCCCGCTTCGGTCTACGAGGGTGAGTCCTTCAAACCGCTTACTTGCATCTCCTAGATATGATCTTGGTGTTTGGTTGCAATCGTAGGAAAAATTTTTGTTTTCCATGCTACGAAACCCTTCGGTATCGAGCCGTGTCTATGCGTAGATGTTTTGTACGGTTTAAAACACATGTGGATGTGGGCGTTGATGATCATGTTATTGCATACTTCGTGTATTTTGGATCATGGTGGCATAGTGGGATTTGAAGCGCCCGGACTAACCTTACATGTCCTCGCACATGAGACTTGTTCCACGCTCGACATGCAACTAGTATTGCATAAGTGGCTTTGCGGGTGTCAGTTTCTCCCACTATAGTCATGATCTAATTTACAACGGTTTGCTAATAATGTTTTATCACCGTTGTGGTTCTTGTTCGTAGGTAAGAATAGTTTTTCCTAGAAAGCCCAAAACCACGTAAAATATGCAAAAATAAATTAGAGGCGTCTAACTTGTTTTGCGGGCTTGTGATGTGATATGGTCATTGATACAAAGATTGTTGTATGAAATGAAATTTATTGTAAATTTAAACAACCGGCAGGAGCCATTTGGTTGTTTTTCTTTTATGGCCTGCGTGCTAAATATATGTCCATGTGATATATTGTAATGGAGGAAGACAATCAAGATGGCAGCATCATGGACCTTGGTGCCATCTGCGGTGGAATGATGGAGATCATACCATGTCGCACAAGATGGAGATCAAGTCTTTGAAAGGACCATATCATATCACTTTATTCATGCATGTGATGTTAATCCTTTTATGCATCTTATTTTGCTTGATTATGATCACGTCGATAGCACTATAAGATGATCCTCCAAATTAATATCAAGATAATAATGTGTTCTTCCATAGTATGCACCGTTAAGAAAGTTCGCTGCTTCAAGCACCACGTGATGATCGGGTGTGATAGACTCTACGCTCGCATACAACGGGTGTAAGCCAGATTTACACATGCAAATACTTTGGTTCTACTTGGCGAGCCTAGCATGTACTGAGACATGGCCTCGAACACGAACCGAAAGGTAAAGCATGAGTCATATGGATGATATGATGAACATATTGATGTTCGCCTTTGAAACTATGCCGTCTCACGTGATGATCGGTTTCGGTATAGTGAATTTGGTTCATGTAATCACTAAAAATGACTAGAGGGATGTTGTTTTTGAGTGGGAGTTCTCGTATTAATTTTGAATTAACATTGAACTTAATCTATTATGAACTTAGTCTAAATAACTTTGCAAATATGTTGTAGATGGCACCCCTATTTTCAATTTCAACTGTTCATGGAGAAAGAGAAACTAGCCACCAATGGTAGCAACTTTACCAAGCTGGGCCCTTAACACGAGGATTCTCCTCGTCACGCTCAAAGGAGCTATGTGCTAGAAGCACCGCTAGGTGACCCGCCTACGATGATGCCCCAGGAGGAGAAAAATGTTTTCTTGACTCGCAAGGAGGACCACAGTTTAGTTCAATGCGGCATTTTGTATGGCCTTGAGCCTGAGCTGCAAAACGCTTTTGAGCACAAAGAATGCTTTTGATACAATGAGGGAGTTGAAAATGATCTTCGACACCCATGCCGCAAAGAGAGAGTTATGAAGCTTGAAAAGTTCTTTAGCTGCATGATGGAGGAAAACAGACTCCGTTAGTGAGCACGTACTCAAAATGTGCTGGTACGCCGAGATAAACTCATAGCTTTGGGAATAACGATCCCCATTGAGCTAGGAATTCATCGTGTTCTCCAGTCTCGCCACCAAGCTACAAGAGCTTTGTGATGAACTACAACATGCAGGGCATGAAGAAGTCTCTCCCGAACTTCATCAATGCTAAAAGCTGAAGTGGAGATCAAGAAGGAACATCAAGTGTTGATGGTCCAAAAGACTATCGATTTCAAGAAGAAAGGTAAGTCTAAGGGAAACTTCAAGAAGAAGGGCAAGTCTGTTGCTACATCGAGAAGAAGACCAAGGCTGGCCCTAAGTCGAGCATCTTGAATGTTTTTATTGCAAGGGCACTGGGCAATCGAAGCGCAAGCGCCCAAAATATCTGGGCCGATAAGAAGGACGGAAAGTTAGCAAAGGTATATATGATATACATGTTATTGATGTGTACCTTACTAGTACTCGCAGTAGTGCCTGGTATTTGATACCGGTTCGGTTGCTAACATATGTAACTCAAACAGAGCTAAGGAATAAGCGACAACTAGCAAGGGATGAGGTAATGATGCGGCGTCGGCAATGGATCAAAAGTTGATGTGATCGCCGTCGACGCTACCTATCCAATTACCATCGGATTAGTTATAAACCTAAATAATTGTTATTTAGTGCCTGCGTTGAGCATGAACATCATATCTGGATCTTGTTTAATGCGAGACGGTTATTCATTCAAGTCTGAGAACAATGGTTGTTCAATTTATATGAATAATATCTTTTATGGTCATTAAAATGAAAATAATGGTTTGTTTATTTTGAATCTTGATAATAGTACACATGTTCATAATGTGAATGCCAAAAGAATTAAGTTGAATGATGATATTGCTGCATATATGTGGCATTGCCGCTTATGTCATATTGGTGTTAAACGCATGAAGAAGCTCCATTCTGATGGACTACTAGAATCACTTGATTATGAATCATTTGAGACATGTGAACCATGCCTCATGGGCAAGATGACTAGAACCCCGTTTTCCGGTACAATGGAGCGGGCAACCGACTTATTGGAAATCATACATACCGATGTGTGTGGTCCAATGAGTGTGTCGTAGCGTGGTGGATATCGTTGCCGTTACTTTCACGGATGATTTGAGTAGATATGGATATATTTACTTAATGAAACACAAGTCTGAAACATTTGAAAAGTTCAAAGAATTTGAGTGAAGTAGAAAATCATCGTAACAAAAAGATCAAATTTCTACGATCTGATCGTGGAGGAGAGTATCTTAGTTACGAGTTTGGCACACACATGAAACAATGTGGAATAGTTTCACAACTCACTCCTGCTGGAACACCACAGCGTAATGGTGTATCCGAAGGCCGTAATCGTACTTTATTGGATATGGTTCGATCTATGATGTCCCTTACAGATTTGCCACTTTCATTTTGGGGTCATGCACTAGAAACAAATGCATTCACTTTAAATAGGGCACCATCTAAATCCGTTGAAATGACACCGTATGAATTATGGTTTGGCAACAAACCTAAGTCATCATTTCTAAAAGTTTGGGGATGCGATGTTTATGTGAAGAAACTTCAACCTGATAAACTCGAACCCAAAGCGGAAAAATGCGTCTTCATAGGATACCCTAAAGAAACAATTGGGTACACCTTCTATCACAGATCCGAGGGCAAGGTTTTCGTTGCCAAGAATGGATCCTTTTTGGAAAAAGAGTTTCTCTCGAAAGGTGTGAGTAGTAGGAAGGTAGAACTCGACGAGGTTGTTGAACCTTCTCTTCATGGAATGGCAAGTGCAGCGGCGGAAGTTGTTTCGGAGTTGACTTCACCAAATGAAGAGGGAACTAATGATAAGGATCATGAAACTCGAAAGAGAAAACTACCGCACCTCGCATGTCAACAAGAGCGCATACTTCTCATGACTTTTATGTTCCTTCTATGAATGTGATTGTAGTTGAGAATAATGACCCTGCGACTTATTATGAAGCGATGTTGAGCCCAGATTCCGTCAAATGGCTAGAAGCCATGAAATCGAAATGGGATCCATGTATGAAAACCAAGTATGGACTTTGGTGGACCTACCCAATGACCGTAAGGCCGTTGAGAACAAATGGATTTTCAAAAGAAAATAGACGCCGATGGTAATGTGACCGTCTATAAAGCTCGACTTGTCGCAAAGGGTTTTCGACAAATTCAAGGAGTTGACTACGATGAGACTTTCTCACCCGTAGCGATGCTAAAGTCTGTTAGGATTATGTTAGCAATTGCTTTGCATTTTTCGATTATGAAATCTGGCGAGATGGATGTCAAAGCTGCGTTCCTTAATGGAAACATTGAGGAAGAGTTGTATATGATACAACCCAAAGGTTTTGTTGATCCTAAGGATGCTAATAAGGTATGCAAACTTCAGCGATCCATTTATGGTGAAGCAAGCATCACGGTTGGAATCTCCGCTTTGATGAGGTAATCAAAGGTTTTGGATTTGTCCAAACTTACGGAGAATCTTGTGTTTACAAGAAAGTGAGTGGGAGCTCTATAGCATTTACGATATTATATGTGGATGACATATTGTTGATAGGAAATGATATAGAACTTTTGAAAAGTATAAAAGATTACTTAAGCAAGAAGTTTTCAATGAAGGACCTTGGTGAAGCGGCATATATTTTAGGCATCAAAATCTATAGAGATAGATCGAGACGCTTAATTGGGCTATCACAAAGTACATATCTTGACAAGATTCTAAAGAAGTTTAGAATGGACGAAAGTAAGAAAGGGTTCTTACCTATGATGCAAGGCAAGACGTTGAGTAAGACTCGAGTCCAGCTACGCAGAAGATAGAGAAGTAATGAATAAGATTCCCTATGCTTCAGCCATAGGCTCTATCATGTATGCTATGTTGTGTACAAGACCAGGATGTGGCACATGCTATTAGTTTGACTAGCGGTACGGTCTGATCCAGGTTTTGAACACTGGGCAATGATCAAGAATATCTTTAAGTACTTAAGAAGAACTAAGGATATGTTTCTCATATATGGTGGTGAAGAAGAGCTCAAATGCGCAAAGTGTTACGTCGACGCTAGCTTTGACAGCGATCCGGATGACTCTAAGTCTCAATCCGGGTACATTTTTGAAATGAATGGAGGAAGCGTGAGGTGGAGAAGTTCCAAGCAACTGTGGTGGCGGGATCTTCAACAGAGGCGGAATATATTGTCGCTTGAAGCGGTAGAAGCGGTTTGGATGAAGATGTTCATATCCGAACTAGGTGTGGTTCCGAGTGCGTTGGACCCGATGGTTATCTATTGTGACAACAATGGTGCCATAGCCAATGCTAAAGAACCAAGGTCACACAAGAATTCCAAACATATTAAGCGTCGGTTTCACTCCATCCGTGAACATGTCAAGGATGGCGATATAAAGATTTGCAAAGTGCACACGGATCTGAATGTGGCGGACTTCGTTGACTAAAGCTCTCCCAAGGGCAAAACATGATCAACACGAACTCAATGGGTGTTAGAATCATCACAATGTAATCTAGATTATTGACTCTAGTGCAAGTGGGAGATCAAGGGAATATGCAGAGAGGCAATAATAAATTGTTTATTATCATATTCCATGTTTATAATAGATGTTTATTTCTCATGCTAAAATTGTATTAATCGAAGCGTTAATACATGTGTGTTTAATAAACAAAAGGTTCCTAGTAAAGCCTCTTTTTAAACTAGCTCGTTGATTAACCGATGATCAAGGTTTCACGATCATGAACATTGGATGTTATTAATAACGGGTCATGTCATTAGAAGAATGATGTGATGAACACACACCCAAGTTGGTATAGCAAATACGATCAAGTCATTTAGTTTGTTCTTTGTATCAAACACATTCGAAATAGCTCTTTTCCTTAGACCATGAGATGATGTCAATCACTAATTAGGAAGAGTACTTTGATGACATCAAGCGTCACTCCGTGAACACGGTGACTATAAAGATGGATTTGGGTACTATGAAAGTATTAGTTGAGGCTCATGCATCAAGAGTGGGATTTGTCCATCCGGATGACGGAGAGATATACTGGGCCCTCTCGGTGATATCACATTGACATCGCTTGCAAGCATGTGACTAGGTCACAAGAATGTTATATCACGGAACGAGTAAAGAGTACTTGTCGATAACGGATCGAACTAGGTATAGTTGATACTGATGATCGGATCGGACAAGTAAAATATCGTGAGACAAAAGGAATTGGTTATGTCGTTTTACGGTTTACGCGATCACTAGTTCATCGTTGAGTGAATGGGAGTCATTATGGATCTCGGATCCTGATGATTATTGATCCGAGAGGAGTCTCAATCATGTCCATTTTATTCACGAACCGTAGGGTGACACACTTAAGGTTCATCGATGCATTTGAGTGGATACTGAAACAGGAGAAAAATATGGACAAGATGAGGATCGTTTGAGTATCGCCGGAATAGTTTCGGGATATCGGAATAGTTAAAGGGGTATATGTTAATGTTTGTTAATTAAAAGAATTAACAAATATTAAATCTGAAATAAAAATGTTTATGGGAGAAAACCTTTCATTTTCTTGAGTGGGGTTTTAATGGAAATCAAAGTGGTTAATTTGTGAGTGGAGAGATCACTCACATGAAGAGAGGGAGGGCAAGGGGCAGCCCCCCATGCGCCGGCCACCCCACCCCTTGGCATGCCTCCTCCTCCTCCTATAAAAGGGAGGAGGAGCTCCTCTCTTTGGTGTTCATCCATAACCCTTTGGTTGGTCCATTCTCCCTCCTCCTGCCGATCCGTTTTTATTTGTGGCTTAAGCCAAGCCTTCTGAAATTATTTCTTCACCACCACCACCACTAAGCTGTAGTGTTGTTGGAGTTTTCCGGGATCCACTACTTCCGCTGCCCCTGGAACGAGGGATTGGAGGTCATCGTTGATCCGCACGTGTGACCAAATGCGGGCGCTGCCGTTTGTGGCGCTCATCTTCGCGACTTTGAAGTCGGGAGTGTACCTCTACATCAACCACGTTTGTTTGCGGGAACGTTATTCCCGCTTTCGGTCTACGAGGGTGAGTCCTTCTGAAACCGTTTACTTGCATCTCCTAGATATGATCTTGGTGTTTGGTTGCAATCGTAGGAAAAATTTTTGTTTTCCATGCTACGAAACCCTTCAGTATTTAACAGTCAAAGTGACGGATACTAATGGTAACAGCAAAACTGGGATGAAGCACAAATTTTTTATGACAAAAACCATACTGCGCACATTTTCATTGGCAGGAACAAAATTATCCAAGAAACTCTATTGAAACATAGTTAACTATTATATATAATGAACATATTGAGAAGAAGATTTGCACCTAGCCATATATATGCTCTTTAATTAGCCACAGGATCCCTTGGATCCAAAGATTGGATACCTACTTATGTATGCCACTATATGTTCTTTTTGACTCGTGGAGATCGAAGAGGAGTTCAATCTCAGATCTCTCCAAGGATTTAGTCGGTGGAGTTGGAAGCCTCCAAACAACAAAGTAATAGTACACTAGTACTCATCCTTGTGAATTAGCCAGCACAGGAATCTTTGCCTCAAACGGAGAAGCAAACGATTCATTCAATAAACAAAAAGAAAAGAAGATGATGTGCAGTGGAGTCGAAACCCTGCCATGCTACCAACTCAAAGATAAAGCTATCCATGATTGTTGATTAATCTATGCTAAATTCAGATCAGCAATAGCAGTAGACCAGTGATACATGCCTTTGAATAATGTGCACATGCTTGGGGCGCAGGGCCTACCCAACTGTCTCCTGGATACCCAATAACACTATTTTTTTATGCCTCTAATTGTATATATGTGATCTAAATTCTTGAATTCGATCGTAATGGATGACGATGTCTTGTGCACCCTATCTATTGTATTTTTTTTAAAAAAATTTGGCCAATAGCTCAGATATTTACTATAGAAGAAAGAACAACGAACACACACACTCTACATACACGCGTTGCACTTAATCCTCATACGCACGCTGCTATTCTGTATTTTTGAACTGGACAATAGCACAAGTAAAGATTCAGAGGAAGCCATTACAATTGTGCAAACGGCCAAGCGTCCCTTGATGCAGGTCTGATCGACCAATAAGGCAGAAGTAGCTCATGTGATATTTTTAATTAGTCAGAGAGACCTGAGGATTAAGGAATAATTAGGGACTGTATCTATGGCGCCATGTGAGATAGATAAGACCTGCTTACTTTTCGGTGACAGATGGTAGGAGCGAAAGAATATTTGTGCGGATGCTCCTCGCGCGAAATTAACAAACCGCAAGGAAAAACTATAATTCGCAAGTAAACTCTAGAACAGTGCAAGTATATGCAGCGCGACACGTCAGCTACAGTTCCTGCCGCTTGATTAGCTATATGGTAAGTGCCTACTGTCTGGCGACAACTCAATTGGGCTTAAGATAAGACTAAGGATGGATCTGGCGTTCTGCGTATCAAAAAACAAAGAAAAGCTGCGATGAACTGCTCCTTGATGTACTTTGGCTTAGATCTGGATTTGATCGTGGTGGTGTGTTGGTACTTGGTATGTGTATGTGCTACGGAAATGATTGATGACTAATGCATTTAATTAAGTAGGAGTATATTGTTCCCCGCAAAAAAAGGAGCATATTGTGTGGGGTTAATTAAAACATTAATTTAAGTTGTACAAATATTAAAACAAACGATATCTACTATTTATTTATCTTTTAATATTTGTGTAACTTTAAAAAAAGAAAAACATAGAAGCACCCCTCTTAATTCAAAAGATAAATTCATTTGAGTGGTGTTTAATTGGATTGTATGTTTGCTTAAATTTCTTTCTTTTTTTTCTTCGAATATACTTGGTTAATTTTTTTTAGAGCCGTAGGGTAACTTTATCATTTTATCTCTCTAACTAGTAACATCCACTTCTGAAATTTCTTTGTTTTTTCTCTACGAAGTATTATAAGCTATTTCTATGTGTTTTTAGGGTCCATCTGAACACAAAATTTTCACACGAATACTCCGTATATTAAGTTCTAAAGCTTTCCGGCTACCGCATGCTATCCACGTCGTTTCTTCACTAGCATAGCCAATCGGCATGAGGCCAATCGCTCGATTGGCTTACTCACTAGTGCAGCTCAAGTAATTTGATTCCACCGTTTAACAAAACTAGTACCGTAGGAAAATGGGAGAGCGCCTCACTACCGAAGCCGCCACCTGTGTTCGATTCCCCAATCGCTCGCCCGCTCGTTTTTTTTTTCGTGCTAACACGTGGCGTGAGCGACAGCTGCCGCGTGTGTGGAAAGGCCCCAATATTCCCAACAATTACGTATAGGTCCCTATTTTCCAAAAAAAGCCTAAAAACAGATTTCACATGTTTTTCAGTAAAAGCCTCACCGCAAATTTCTAAAATTATATCCAGATCTTTTTTTTTTTTGCAAAAGACTTGAAAAAATGAAGGGAAAAAAAATCCAATTTTGTTTTTTTTTTGTTAAACATAGAAGGTTCGCGCGCTGCTTCTCGAAAAGCCGCACAAGATTTTATGAGATTACATATTAGCCCTTTTTAGTAGAAGCATCACCGAAAGTTCTGTAAATTATTTTCTTGCACACGAGCTTGCGAATTATTTTTCACATGCAGCTATTGCAAAAAAAGACGCCCAAAACTTTCTAAAATTATATATCAGTCCAATTTTCTGCGAGGAACACCCTGAAACTCATGATTTTCACCGCTTAGCTTGTGGCGGCTGGTGCGGCGTGCGCTGCGTCCATGCATTAGTTTTTGTAAGAATTTTGAATAAAAAATAGTTTAGTTCCTGCCTTCCAAGTCGGATATTATATGTACAGGATTTCACAGCACTAGCCAAATGGCTGTGCTTTTGCTACAGATAAAAGTAATAGTATCTAGCACATTAATTGTGTGTTTGGTTGGAGAGTGAGGTGAAATGGAATGGTTCCATCCCAGATTTCAGGGATGGAATGGCTTCATCCCAGATTTCAGGGATAGAATGGTTCCATCCTAGATTCTCAGACAGGGCCCACTGTCACTCTTACATTCCAAATGGGATGACTGCGTTCCAGAAAATTTGTAGAACCTGGCCGTCCCGAATCTAGAGAGAATATTCTCTTTTCTAGAACCAAGTCATCCCCAGCTCTCCAACCAAACACTAGACTTGGTGGGATAGGATGGTTCCATTCCACTCCATCCCACTAACCAAACACACAATAAGTTGTTGTCGCTAGGCTTAGCTTGTGCTCTGGGCTCCACTATAGTGTTTGGTCGAGCCCTGTCTCGATTCAAACTATGCCTCTGCTATCGAACTTATCTTACATCATGTCTTTGGTTTTGCCAAGAAGAGGTGAGTGGAGATTAAGAGGATACACAAAAATCATATGTATAGATTTATCTAAAAAGTATTTTTATAATACTGTAATATTATTAGGTTTTATAAATATATTATAATAAAAATTAGTAATCAAATCTATATTTTAGATACGTGTCAATGTTGAGAACTACAACTTGTGACGGGAGAGAGCGTGTGTTTCCTCCTGACTATCTCCAGCAGATTCCCTTTAGCCTCCAAATCTCTTCGCGAACAGATCCCAAGTGCTCCAACGGATTCCCTTCGGACGGGATTCGGAGAGAGAATCTCTCTGTGAAGGGATTCTCTCTCTAGTCCCTTCACAAAATCTTTAGAGGGGATGCTGTCGGAGATGATAGGAAATAAAAGAAATGAATATAAAGAAGGAAAGGGGGGAAGAAAATGAAATGAAGAGAAATTACCGGTGATAGTTTTACATGCTTCATGCCCGTTTATTCTTTTAGTACTCTCGTGATTAATCGTCACCAACTTGGGAAGCGCATGCCTCTGATCCTGGACTGAAATTGCGTAGGAAAAATTCTATCCTTTCTCGCCGGCAGCACGAAAGCCACGATTAATGCTCGTGATGATACGATTTGACCATTCTTGTTTCAACAGAAGATACGATTTGATCGTCCAGGGACCGATGCTCATGAGAGAGAGAGAGAGAGAGAGAGAGAGAGAGAGAGAGAGAGAGAGAGAGAGAGAGAGAGGCGCTGTTCCATTAGATGCGTCGACGCAATGAATGTTCACGCAGCACCGTAACAGGAGCACATCACAGCATGCGCAAATCTCAGCCGCAATCTCGCCGTGGATTCCCATCCACGAGCAGCCGTGGCCACGAAAAAGGCGAGAACGCAGGAGGACCCCTCGCCCGACACGATGAGTTTGGATTTTTGACCGGAGGGAGGAAGAGTGCTCCATGTACCAAGGATGGAAGGACGACAGGTTGAATCTGCTTCTTCTTGCTGTGAATTTTTGATTGTTCGAGTCTTCGCTTCGCCGTACAAGGCCACAGAGATACACGAACTGGATAGAGATTTTTAGATGGCTAGGAATTAACTTTTTTTTTTCTACCCCCGTAGACGTACGTACAGCTAGCACGGCTATACATGCGGCCAAATTTCCCACGTAAGCCGAGCAGATTGCGATGCACTGTTAATTAGAGGCTCGTGAGCGAATCTACACCGAAAAGCTTTACATAATTTGACGACCGATTAACCGAAACAATGCTCACACGGTGAGCGAAATTCACTATTTACACCAGCTCGCGAGCGAATAATAATAATAAAAAAATCGGTGTTTTCTTTCAATAACTTGACAGGGGGTTGAAAATTAAAATCTGGGCCCTCCTGCAGTGATCTACCAACTCCCAAATTCATGCACTCGTGTATTAAAAAAAAAAACTAGAGAGAAAAGGGAAAGGGAAGCACAGAAAGCTTCAGGTGGGCCCAGCAATGCTGGACCCACCGACCTACACCTCCCGGAGTCCGAAGCACCTCTCCTATAAATTGACGCTTCCCCCCACATCGTCCGGCTCAACTCAAGCCTGCCGCCTCCTTCCACTCCCAGTCGGCAATTTCCTGTGTACACCTACCCCTCTCGCTACGTCCACGCGCTCACCTACCCGTAGAGCCACCCTTGCCTCCCAGCGCCACCCCGTCGGCGATTACCAGCCACCACCACCGGACGCCGACGCCGCCGATGGCAATGGAGGCGGCCGCGGAGAGGAGCGCCGGCGCCGGCGCTGCTGTCGGAGTGGCCCCGGAGAGCGGGGGCGGGGAGAGGCGGTCCCGCTTCCGGCGGATCTGCGTCTACTGCGGCAGCGCCAAGGGCCGGAAGGAGAGCTACCAGGACGCCGCCGTCGAGCTCGGCAAGGAGCTGGTAATTTTAGCGGCCAAGATTCCGTCTTTACGCGCCAGAACCCATCAAATCCAATCTTTTTTTGGGGCTTTCAGCCTATTCAATCTTCCAGCGAAAAAGGAAGAGCCTTTCTGCTCCCTTTTTTCCTGGTTTCTATCGCCCCACACTTGTTCCTGTTCGTGGCTGCGTTTGCGTTCGTGTTTGTGTTTCTGGGCATCGTGGAGGCGAGTCTGTGGGGGATGGCATGGCATGATCTGCTGCTGCTGCTGAGCTGTGGTCGTGGTGCACACTGCATCAATCACAGCCTTCTAGCATGATCGCACCATACATACGGCGCACAGCTAGCTCACGCAGCACCGGCCGGCACGGCAAAGACGGCTCGCACCGTCGAGGGAGCCTAAAGCTGCCGCAATCCTTTTGCCATTTTGCCCTTGTGGTTGGACCATGGACACAAGCATGGGGCCGTGACATCGCTTGCTTACCCAGAGGAACAACCTGTGCCTCTTGCATGCATCAAAATCTCTCACCGTTTTGGGTTGTTTTCTTGATGTGTTTCTCTTCTCCTCTTTCTGTGTGCAGGTGGAGAGGGGCATAGACCTGGTCTACGGCGGGGGCTCCATTGGCCTCATGGGGTTGGTCTCCCATGCAGTCCATGATGGAGGACGCCATGTTATTGGGTGAGTACAATTCTACTAGCATTGCCATTCACCTCTCTCTCTCTCTCTCTCTCTCTCTCTCTCTCTCTCTCTCGAGTCTAGCTATGCTAGCTGTTTGCTTGCCAGGTGCTCTCTTCTTTGAGTGCTCTTGCTGTGAGTGCATGCGTCCTGCGCCTTCTTGTATCAAAATGGCAGCTTTTGATCCGTAGAGGAGGACAGTGGTGTTGAGTCCTTGGCCATATCATTTCTCGGTGGGGGGCATTTTGAATCCATCTTGGTTTCACAGGAGTGGAAGCACCTTTTGGCCTCGCTTCCAAAAGGCTAGTAGCTTGCATGCTCGAAATGGGCACCTGGGTTGCTAGGTGCAAGGGGCTAGCTAGTGCTTCTCCCTTATCTCATCTATGGTCCTAGTTTTTGTGCAGTGTTTATTTGGTCCATCTCTCTCTCTCTCTCTCTCTCTCGTGTGTAGGAGTAGGCTCTAGCTGTGCCTAGTCCGTTGGCTTGCCATGGTAAAGGCTGTGGCCTTGTTGTTCCACTTGTTTGACTGCTTTATACTAGTTAAAACTGATGCGCCTTTCTGTTTGCCCTCTTTCTTGGCAGGGTCATCCCAAAGTCCTTGATGCCCAGAGAGGTGAGTGGTCTACTGCTGGAAACTCGCATTAATTCGATTGATGTTCTACTATGCATTAGTACTCCATGTTGTTTGGGATGCATGCATGCATGCTCTCTCCTGCCGCTGCGACATGTTTCGGATCGAGAGAGAGAGCTACGATGCATTTATATTCATCACATGAATCGAATGCGCCTGTCCAGCAACATTGCATGCTCATCTTAAATGGTCTTCAGCTAGGGTGGTATCGTATTGGCCTTGCCTTGGAATTTTACTGGATTTGCACGCAATAACTGGATTGTTTTACTTCTTGCGCCACACTTGTGCTCATATATACTATGTTTAAAAGGAGATTTAGTCCTGCATAATTGTCGTGGTCGTTGACTACTGCATCACGTAGAACTGGTCTTTCTTGTATTCTTATATGGAGGATCAGATGAGCTCATTTAGTACAACTTTGCGTGCTAAGCTTTACATCCAGAACGGCCATACATATCTTTCCGAGGACTTTTTGCATTGCTGGTTTCCGTGGAGAGGATTCATAGGGTTTTGTAGAATGGATTTTAATGATTTAGAAAGATGCAAGTGTGCCAGACGCTTGGTAGTCTAATTACTGCTTCAATTTGCAGGTGACTGGAGAGCCCGTTGGCGAAGTTAGAGCCGTCGCCGGCATGCACGAGAGGAAGGCCGAAATGGCTCGGTTTGCCGATGCTTTCATTGCATTACCTGGTATGATAATTTGGTTGCTCCCAACGTGTATATCCTGTGAATTGGTGCTTCTATGATGCAAATTTTGACACTCCCACCTTGGCACCTTGCATGACAGGCGGCTATGGGACTTTGGAGGAATTGCTCGAGGTCATCACCTGGGCCCAACTAGGAATCCACAAGAAGCCGGTAACAACTAATCCTGATTCCTTGTAGCTTTCTAGAATTCATGTCAAGAACTTAGCTCATTAGTTCTCAATAATTTAAAGATCATGTGCGATGCCTGCATGTTTCGGAATTCCTTTCTTGTCTTAGAGACTGCAGAGGCAACTAGTTTATGGCAAAGTCGTTGGAACCATCGTAGTGATCTTATGCTAACATCTTGCCTTGATTGTGGTTCGTGGTGCTCCCATGTGCTTGGGTGAAGTTTTCTCCATCCAGAGACAAATTATTGGCCAATAGTTTAAGCAAGCCTACCATCTACAGATGTTCCATTAGAACATAGTTTGGGGAGCATGAGATCTGCACTCCCTATTGTTTATAACCTGTGTCAATAAGGTGGAATAAATTCTTTATGAATATTCCAACCCAGCAAACTAATAGAATGATGTTTGGAGGATCTTGTTCCAGTCAAATTTTACATTCGAAAGTAATGTATTGCTTGCTGGCATGTATGCTAGACAATTGCTTTGCTGACCAGAAATTATAGGGAACTGAAAGGTTTCAAAAAGCAATTTAACATTCTCCACTTTAATACATCATATCTGTCGCTATTATTTGTGTTTGATGGTCCCCACCAAATTGATAAAATTGTTGCCGTGTTGTGTCAACTAGGATTAGTGATCCTACGTGGATCCATGTTTTTTAACCAATACTTTAATCTTTAATGCTTGGATTTCCCTAATTCACAATGCGTATTTTGTGTTCCTAGCTCTGTGTCATATCATTATTGTGGATGAGTGTTTTCTTGCTAAATAGCACTCAAATTTCGAACTTTAAGATTTAGATCCAATGGATGTAATCAATTTGCCTCGTCTCCTATTCTTTTCTGCATGGCCATTTTTTTTTATCAATTATATACCTAGTTTTACACATTAGATTATGTAAAAAAAATAGTGTAACAATTCGAGAGAGGAACGAAACAAGCTACAAGAACACAACAAGCAAAGACGTGAATCACAAAGCAATATCTAACGGATTAAAGAAATTGAGTGCTCACAATCAGAAAATACCAATATCCAATAGGCAAAAATTGATTGTTCATTAACAACAACCAAAAAAACACTCGAGCGCCATTTACCGATTCCCATTACTATTAACCACCAATCTCGGGAGACATCTACTGTTTTAACTGCTTGTGAATTAATTTCCCAGGTTGGCCTTCTGAACGTCGACGGGTTCTACGATCCTTTTCTATCCTTCATCGACATGGCCGTCAGGGAAGGATTCATACAGGAGGACGCACGGCGCATTATCATCTCAGCTCCTACCGCCAAGGAACTCGTCCTGAAGCTCGAGGTAAAATCCCAACCTTCGTGTCCGGTTTTCCACCCCCATTGCCCCCCCCTAGCAGCAAGGGCAGGCCCTGCTTCGATCAAGAACACAGCTTTCTCCCCCATAACACCAGCTCCCTCCCATGTGATGTGATTCGCAGGAGTGCGTTCCCGAGTACGAGGTCGGTCTGGTCTGGGAGGATCAGATGCCGCACGGCTTTACACCTGGGCTGGAATCCAGGATCGCTTCGTCCTGATCTTTCGGCTCCGCCTATATATTCTTACCAGATTCTAACCGACCGACGCGACGATGCCCTCCTCACCGGAGCCGGATATGATATTGACACTATTAGCAGTGCCTTCCTCGTTGCCCTTTTGCCCCTAGCCGGAAGGAAGGAATGTATATGCAGTACGGTAGTAGCGCCTTGTTGTCTCCGTGTTTCTTTGCTTGCACGTGTGGATGCATGGATGGACGGATTCAGGATTGATTCCTGGTTGTATTTCGGCCTGTGCAAATGATTCGATCCCCTAACGAAACTGTGTTGTGACTGGACTTACTCGCTTTGGCAAAAAAAAAAAAAAAAGGCTCCGGCACCGGCGTACGTGCCGATGGAACGGAGCCCACCACCGTGGCCTCGTGCTTTCCTCTTCCGTGGGGGGGGGGGGGGGGTTGATGCGGTTTGGGCGTCGACGTCGCCGCGACGGTGCCTGTCTGCCCCTCGGGCTGGGACGGGCGCCGTGCCGGGCTGTCGGCAAGGGACAGGAGGACACCGGTGGGGCTCGCCGTGCTGACGAAGTGGCGCGCCTCCGGATTAGGATCCAATCCGATGTCACGGCCCTTTCGGTTGGCACTCCGCTTTCGCCCAAAGGTGAGTTTGACGTTCGAATTCTGGTGTTCCCCGGCCCGAGGAAACGCAGAGCGAAGCCGCTAACGAAAGGAATGTGTCGGGTTTCAACATGTGGGGGCCTTGCCTGAGGCTGTTGAGAGATGGAAGGAGGTTGTTGGGTAGGGTTGGTTAGATATGGCACCTGCATCACAGATGACGTAGGATACACTAATTATCACGGGATCAAATCAATCACTTAGGCTATTGATACGATTCGAACTTTTCTGAAAAGTAACTTTTAGTTGGGTTGTATGGCTGAACAGCTGGGTTAAAAGAGGTTTGGTCTTTGTCAGTCTGGTTTTTTAGTATAGTTTTTAGGTACGAAGGATGTGGATTGGAAATGAGGGTGAGAAAGGTGCGGTTCGAGGTTTTTTAGGCCACTTGGAATCGGACAGTTTCTACTGGATTCTGAAAGAAACCCAACCAAACGGTCTAAAGTTTGGAAGGATTCTCCTCGGATCGTTTGTTCTTTTTCCACTCTGCGATCGAATCGATCTCAACTTCGTTTCACCTGATCCACAGAATCCTACCTGAAACGTTTCTACTAAGAATCTGGAATCGTGTATGTTTCTACTAGAATCTGGAACCGTACTAAACAGGGCCTTGTACTGGGTGGAAAGGGGTAATTTCTTTGAACTCTGTGGTAAAGTCATAACCCAACCTACCGAAGCCGTAAGAAGTTACCTCGAATTAGCTTTCAGCCCTGTTTGGAACAACCCGCCGCTACGTCCTCTGGAAGCCAGGTCATTCCAAACGACTCGCTTTCGCATGATCGAAGCGAAGCCAACAGCCCATTTGTACTAGAAAAAGTTGAAAGTCGAAAGCTGATCTAAGATAGCTTCCTACAGCTTTCATGGATTGGGGTTATGACTTTACACTAGAGTTCAAAGAAAATTACCCCTTCCCACCAAGTGTAAAATTCCAAACCGCACTACTCTCACCTTTGTTTCCAACCTGCATCCATCATACCTAAAAGCTATACTAAAAAGCCAGACTAACAAACACCAAATCTCTTTAGCCCAGCCGTTCAGCCGTGCAGCCCTTTAGCCATGCAGTTCAACTAAAAGCTACTTTTCAGAAAAGCTCCAGCCATACCAAACAGGGTCTTCGGCTTTCAGCTTTTTCTAGTATAAATGGGTTGCTGGCTTTTGGTTTCTGGCTACGAAAAAGCTAGCCGATTGGAACAGCTTCTAACTTCTAAAGGACAGAAGCTGAAGCCGAAGCTGCTCCAAACAGGACCTTAAACATCTGCTTTCGTCGCCTTCTTAAATTTTTAAAACTTCGGCTATCGATATCTTTTTAACTATTTAAACTGGATACATGAAAATCACATGTGAATTTTTCTCGATAAATACTTTCGTAACATTATAATTTTATATAGTTTTATGAATAAATTATAAAAGAAATTAACGATAAAAACTGTGTTTTGAAAACCATATCGACGACCAAAACAATAACTATTCGTGACCGTACCCCCTCCGTCCAAGTTTATAGGGAGTATCTTTTTAAATAGTCTTGCCCATACGTATAGGTGTATTTCATGTTCCTACGCAAATTAGTGTGATATTTCCTTTATTCCTTCAATAAATACCTAGATCTACCCATATTTAGGGGTGGAATCGAGCCGAGCCGCCGAGCTCGGCTCGGCTGAGCTCGTCAGTTTGCGAGCTGAGTTGGCTCGGCTCGTTGTCTGTATTGAGCTTTAAATTGAGCTCGGCTCGAGCTTGATCGAGCCTCGAGTCGGCTCGTGAGCCGGCCCTGGTCACAATCCGATCCGACTGGAGTCACTGGACTGAGGCACCAAGCGGGCGATTGGCTCTGTCTCCATTTCATTCTCCAGCCTCCACCGTCCTCTCCCCATTTCCCCAATCTAGGGTTCGGGCCGTTCGGCGGCGGCGCCTACCCGTCGAGCCCTGGATCTGGCTGGCTCCAGCTTCCATCCATGACGGCGCCGCCCCTCCTTGCTGGATCTGTCGCCTTGCCGCCTCCCCCGGCCCCGTCGCCTCGCCTGGCTCCTCCACGGCTCCGCGCCTCCGCCTCGGCGACCGGCGCCCCGTCCCCCGAGCCGAGCCCCCTGAGCGAGTGACGGAGTGAGCGCAGCGGCCGACCTCCCCAGCGCCTAGTACCCAAGCCGCCGAGCGACTCCATTCGGCAGGTCCTGCCCTCCACTCCTTCGCCGCCGCCTCTGGCCGGCAAGCCGTCCCCTCTTCTGTCCTGTCTCTAAGCTGTTAAGAGTGGTAGTCTAATAGATATTGCAATTTATCTATTCTCATCACAGCTTCACAGTCATTTACATTGAGTATGTAACAGAAGATCGTATTGCTTGGTATATGAACATCATACAAGACTAGGAGCAAAAAGGTACAAGAACTACACTTGGAAAGAAAACACGTAGAGAAACTGAACCTACTGGACAAGTTGTGTCGACTCAACCCTAGAAACTGAACCTACCGGCGGTAACGAGCCAACGAGCCGCTCGCGAGCCGGCTCGGGCTCGGCTCGTTAGCTAAGCGAGCCGAATAGTAGGCTCGGGCTCGGCTCACTGCCGCTTCGAGCCGAGCCGAGCCTCGAGCTTAATTTCCAGCCCTACTCATATTCTCTACACATACGTATTGAGTACAATGTTTATAGGTAATAGTTTAGCCGTTTCTACTATTTCTTGGAAAAAATCGTATTTGATACAAGTGTCAACTCATAATTTCAACATGATACAACAGTTTGGTGTATTTACAAAAAAACCACTCATGGCCGGTTCCTGGGATACCATACATGCATGGCTAGTTCCTGGGGAACCATACAAGCTCATGGCCGGTTCCTGGGATCCCATGCATGCTTGGCCGGTTCCTGGGGTACCATATAAGCATTTTTTCGAATTTTTTATTGCTTGTACCGCGAATGGGGAACCGGCCAAGGGCAGAAATATTGTTTTTTTTGCTTTTTTCTGAAATTTGAAACCGAGGTGATTCGAAATGGGGAAAAAATCGTATTTGATACAAGTTTTAACTCGTAATTACAAGATGATACAACAGTTTTGCGTATTTACGAATAAACCAGTCATCTACGGTTACCAGTAAACCGGAGATGCATGTACAGCTTCGATGTCAATCACAAAGCTGTTGACTTCGTTGGCACATGAACATGTGCCAGGACTAAAGTTATCTTTTGCAATTTTATCAGGGTCAGATGCGATGCCATCTATTTGTTTGATTGTCCAGGCTAAGCTTTTACTGTGCTGCTTCGGATACTTTTCCATCTACACATTGGCAGCAATTATATTTCAGCCTAAAAGAGTAGGATTCAAGCATAACTAAAAGGGAACATATCTAGTGCTAATGGTCATTGGGTGCTAACATGCTAACATTAAATCTGATCCATCAGATTTATGATAAATGGCTCAGATATAGAGAGATGGAACCCTATTAATTACCTCATTACTCACTCAAATGCTTTTCACACAAGCCCCTTGATTACCTCATTAATTACCTGTCCAAATCTGAGCCACTCATCATAGATCTGATGGCGCAGATCTTATGTTAGTATATTAGCACCCAATGACCGTTAGCACTATATATGTTCCCTAACTAAAATATACTTCAAACAAAAACATAAAAAACAAACAGATGACCGAAAAACCCCCAAGAACCCATCAATATCCATCTGCATATCACTCGCCTAACAACACAACAATGTGACTCACCGTACAAAATAACTTTCGTAAATAATACCTGCAGCTGGCGGTGGCCTGGCAGTGGCGTGACGGGGCTTATGATATCAGCTTTTGTCCAATCGGCCTTTTGATATCAGCTTTTTTAGGCATTTGTCATTCATCTTAGCGTTCGAGGCGAGGGGACAGCGCGCGGTGGGGGCTTGGTTGAAGCGAAGCTGCAGTTGGTAGTGGCCAACCAGCAGTTGGCGGCACATTAGCACGCGAGGCGAGGGGTCGGGACAGGAAAGTGGCACTTGGAAGCGTTTGCACCGCGTGGTGGGGGCTGGCTGAAGCGGAGCTACAGCTGGCAGTGGCCTAGCAGTGGCCAACCAGCAGTTGGCGGCACATTAACGCGCGAGGCGAGGAGTCAGGACAGGAAAGCGGCACGTGGCAGCGTTTGAAGCGCGCGGTGGGGGGGTGGCTGCAGCGCAGCTGCAGCTTGCAGTGGCCTAGCAGTGGTAAGCGTGCGTGGCGAGGGGCTGAGATAGGAAAACAGCACGTGGTGGTTTGTTGTTTGTTTATAATAATCACCGCTGTTTTTAAAAATTGAAAATTCGTTCTTCTTTGTATTGTTTGGTGCGCAACAAATTTGATGACAAATCAGAGTTATAAAGAATCCTGATATTGATATTACAAAGTACAGTAAGTACAACAACTACAACAACATGTCTTGTGAACTGTGAGTGGGATTAAGTATTATAGTCGCCAACAAAGATGAGAACTTAAGCCATGGTGAACTGTGAGTGGGATTAAGTATTAGTCGCCAACAAAGATGAGAACTTAAGCCTTTTCGGAATAATGCAGCTGATTTGCTCTTCGATATACAGACTACCATATTCTGGAAAAAAATATTGTAATTACACCTTGGGTTGCATGTAAATTCTGCCAGTGCAAAAGCCCTAAGTATTATAGTCGCGAACAAAGATGACAACTTAAGCCTTTTCGGAAGGCCGTAAAATATCACGTTTGAGTCTAATTTTTTTGGAAAAATGCAGCCGATTTGCTCTTCGATATATAGACTACCATATTCTGGAAAAATATTGTAATTACACCCTGCATTGCATATAAATTCTGCCAGTGCAAAAGCCCTAAGTATTATAGTCGCCAACAAAGATGATAACTTAAGCCTTTTCGGCAGGCTGTAAAATATCACGTTTGATCTAATTTTTTGGAATAATGCAACTGATTTGCTCTTCGATGTACGGACTACCATATTCTGAATAAATATTGTAATTACACCTTACGTTGCATGTAAATTCTGCCAGTGCAAAAGACCCAAGTATTATAGTAGCGAATAAAGATGACAACTTAAGCCTTTTCGGCAGGCCGTAAAATATCACGTTTGAGTCTAATTTTCTGGAATAATGCAGCTGATCTGCTCTTTGATGTACGGACTACCACATTCTAGAAAAATATTGTAATTACACCCTGCATTGCATGTAAATTCTGCCAGTGCAAAAGCCCTAAGTATTATAGTCGCGAACAAAGATAACTTAAGCCTTTTCAGCAAGCTGTAAAATATCACGTTTGAGTCTAATTTTTTGGAATAATGCAGCTGATTTGCTCTTCGATGTACGGACTACCACATTCTGGAAAAATATTGTAATTACACCGTGCGTTGCATGTAAATTCTGCCAGTGCAAAAGCCCTACGTATTATAGTCTCGAACAAAGATGACAACTTAAGCCTTTTCGGCAGGCTGTAAAATATCAGGTTTGAGTCTAATTTTTTTAGAATAATACAGCTGATTTGCTCTTCGATGTACGGACTACCATATTCTGAAAAAATATTCTAATTACACCGTGCGTTGCATGTAAATTCTGCCAGTGCAAAAGCCCTAAGTATTATAGTCGGCAACAAAGATGACAACTTAAGCCTTTTCTGCAGGTCGTAAAATATCACGTTTGAGTCTAATTTTTTGGAATAATGCAGCTGATCTGCTCTTGGATATACGGACTACTATATTCTGGAAAAGTATTGTAATTACACCCTGCGTTACATGTAAATCCTGCCAGTGCAAAAGCCCTAAGTATTATAGTCGCCAACAAAGATGACAATTTAAGCCTTTTCGGCAGGCCATAAAATATCACGTTTGAGTTTAATTTTTTGGAATAATGCCGCTGATTTGCTCTTCGATATACGGACTACCATATTCTAGAAAAATATTGTAATTACACCGTGCGTTGCATGTAAATTCTGCCAGTGCAAAAATATTTCTTACGTTTAACACCTACTTAGTTAGAAATTACTAAAAATTATCTATACATTCAAATTTCTTTGGCCAACTCGCTTGTCGTATTATTTCAGGATTTATAAATTTTACCTTAACATTTTTAAGCCTTTACTCCATTTTATGTGGTCGTGCTTTATTAAATTTATCGACTGGCCGCGCTATGCAATTTTAAACCCATTTTAATTATCCTGACAGATTCTACAAGTCTCTCACAGCCTAAGATTCGTACTTTCCAATACTCTTGCAAATGGAATGTTTTTCTTGTTTTTCTCTTTTCTACAAGTCTCGCACAGCCTAAGATTCTACAAGTCTCGCACAGCTTTCGAAAAGGGGCAACAGGTCATGCAGCTTTGCCAAAGGGGTGACATGCCATCTAGCTCTCCAAGAGGGACAAGTGTTGTAGTTAAGTGGAGAAGCCCCTCACCAGCACTATAAAAACCGGTCGAGGGAGGGATAGATGCATCACATTGCCAAACCAGCAATAAACTTCAACCGACTTTACACAAATCAGGGCACGATGTCATTCTATCGTCGCCTCTTTAGCAAGCAAAACTTAACCCCCCATATACCCGGATGCGAGTAGCATTGATGCCCCAGTTCTACCGGAGCTGCCCTGGCCGAAATGCGACTGCAACCTTCTGGCGAAGATGATGCAGTCTACGCACGGAGATACGGCCGCCCGTGCTCACTATTGTTGTGCCCGCGGTTACGAGGTAATCCAATTGGTGTCCTCACAAATTAGGGTAACACTACTATTTCATGCATCGATCTTTATTTTTTAAGCACGAGGACCGGTGTTGCTTTTTTCAATGGATCGATGGCCCCGAACGACGTGACTACGAATTTATCTACAACTGCCACGACGCCTACCCCACTTTGCCGGAGAACTTCACCCGGTGGGAGAGGCCGCCGGGATATGTACCCTATCTACATCGACCGGACTTAAGGGCCGGTGGGCAAGGGACCAATCAATCGGTGAGTTTCATGCGACATGCTCATGTTTCACTCATAAAGTAGTCATTCTAAACCAGTTCATCCCATACAGGACTTCAAAAAGAAACTTGCGAAATTCCTCAAGTTAAAGGAGAAACCTCCTCAAGGGCCACCCGAAAGGCCTGAATTGTGCGAACACGACCTGCAGGCAGTGGTTGATACCTACCACAGGATCTAGCGGACCGAAGATTCTACCAATGCCCTTTGCCGAAGGATGAATGGTGCTGGTACTTCAACTGAGTGGACCCAGAGACATACCACCCACATCTCAAACTTCCCGTCTCGGATAACTGGGGGCGACCAACCCTCGCCGTGGTGCTACTACCTTCCAGAAAAGCCAGACCCTGAGTACACCTACGGTATTATTCAATGACCACAGCGGGCATACTGCATTGACTGCAGGACACGCTTTCGGTTATATAACAACAAGCCCAACACACACATGTTGCACCATATAGTGGAATGCGAGCCGAAATAGAGGAGGCGTCTCGGCAAGTCTCCAGAAGTGGAAGCATCCGGCCGAGGTCCGAACTACGCAACAAATCCTTGACGGATTACAAAGACCATCCGGGAACCTGGGTGGTATTAACATAGGGGACGTGGGTAATCGGGAGGGAAGAGATCCACACAAAAAAGACAAAAAAATTATGTTTTATACCCCCGAGACGTTCGGCACAGGCTACCCATTTGGCAACAGCTGGGAGCACTGCGCACCCCCATGGAACTCTTTCATAAGAGAGATTGAGCGGTGTCCGAGAACAAATCGCGAAAGATTGATGGGTGATGTAATATGTAGAAAATGTGGCGCGTCATTCCCACTCTACGAACATAGGCGGAACGATCACTTGTTCCACCATGACAATCAGTGTTTTCGTCGGTTCTTCTAGCAATGTCGTCACTGTTGTAATGCTGTAGTTTTAGCAATTCCGCCAGGATTGTAATGCCCTCGTAATATCTGTTGCCCTCCAGTTGCACTCTGTAGAAGCTACATAAAGTACTTTGCTTTAACTCTACCGTAGTGAAGTAATAAGATCAAGAACCTTCATATTAATTCTGAGCATCCATGCAAAGGTAAATGACAAATAGCTGAAAAAGCTGATATGACAAAAAGCTGAAAAGGTGATATGACAAATGCCTGAAAAAGCTGATATCAAAAAGCCGATTGGACAAAAGCTGATATCATAAGCCCCGCCCCGCCACTGCCAGGCCACCGCCAGCTGCAGGTATTATTTACGAAAGTTATTTTGTACGGTGAGTCACATTGTTGTGTTGTTGGGTGAGTGATATACTGATGGATATTGATGGGCTCTTGGGGGTTTTGAGGTCATCTATTTGTTTTTTATGTTTTTGTTTGAAGTATATTTTAGTTATGCTTGAATCCTACTCTTTTAGGCTAAAATATAATTGCTTCCAATGTGTAGATGTACAAGTATTCGGAGCAGCTTAGTAAAAGCTTGGCCTGGACAATCAAACAAATAAATGGCATCACATCTGACCTTGATAAAATTGCAAAAGATAACTTTAGTCCTGGCACATGTTTATGTGCCAACGAAGTCAGCAGCTTTGTGATTGATATCGAAGCTGTACATGCATCTCCAATTTACCGGTAACCGTAGATGACTGGTTTATTTATAAATACGCAAAACTGTTGTATCATCTTGTAATTACGAGTTAAAACTTGTATCAAATACGATTTTTTTCCCATTTCGAATCACCTCGGTTTCAAATTTAAGAAAAAAAGCAAAAAAAAACAACATTTCTGCCCTTGGCCGGTTCCCCATTCGCGGTACAAGCAATAAAAAATTCGAAAAAAATGCTTGTATGGTACCCCAGGAACCGGCCAAGCATGCATGGGATCCCAGGAACTGGCCATGAGCTTGTATGGTTCCCTAGGAACCGGCCATGAGCTTGTATGGTTCCCCAGGAATCGGCTATGCATGTATGGAATATCAGGAACCGGCCATGAATGGTTTTTTTGTAAATACGTCAAAATGTTGTATTGTCTTGAAATTATGAGTTGAAACTTGTATCAAATACGATTTTTTCCACTATTTCTTTAATCCATGTCCTGTAAACCTGGGCGGTGGGAGCAAGCAGCGTACACACGACAAACACGAACTCGATATTCATCGGAGTCAAGCGACTAAACAAATGACGATCGCGCGTCTTTCCAATCCTATTTCTCGTTGGTCTACGTAGGGATGTGAAAAGAAAGAATGTAGCAGCTTTTCTGGGGCCGGCCAGCCTCGCACGGGGGACGGCGACGTAGTTCAGGTGCGCACCGGTCAGTTTTAGTCATGACGTTCAGCATACATTATTCATTATTAGTACGGTTTAGTCGATGGTTCTTGAGCTTTTCGCCCGTGGCCGGTTTAAGGCCGTTTTCAGCTTTTGCCTTTCCTGCCTTCTTTTCATCCGCGCCGTCGACAATTGTTGAGTCGCTTTTTTCCACCCCGTCTTTACCGACCTCCTTCCTGCTCGTCGATCGACGCATTCCGACGGTTGTTGGATGATCTTTTGAAGGGATCAACTGCATGTTGTGTTTGTGTTTACTGGTCTGCCACCCATGGATCAGCTAGCAGCGAATCGAAGTCTTTGGGAGGTTTGTTTATTTTACCAGCAGCTTCTGGCTTTAGGATGTGGAGGCGTGTACCTTGCTGGTATCGAATGAATGCTTACTTGACCTGGGAAAAAAGAATGCAGAGACTTTGAAGGCGAATACGCTAAGGATGTGTTTGGTTGATGGGATGAGGTTGAATGGGACGATTTTGTACCATTTGATTCTATTATTTTGGATGAATGGAATGGTTCAGCATTTATAGAAAATATTTCTCGAATTTGTATCACTTGCTTTAGGATGGGATGGTTCCATTCAAACAACCCAACATATGAATGATTTTTTTCTTGAATCATCATACATGTATCACTTGGTATAGGCAATCAAATACACCCTAAATAGATGCTCTGCGCAATAACACATAAGCTCAGGAAGCTGCCGGGTAAAATGGGCAATACTAGTCTGTAGCATCAAGATTGACTGACTGCACACCAAACAATTGTGCCCCACTTGTTGCACTGCCTGCACACTAGGAATGGTAAACAGCAACTGAGACATACAACCACCCCATTTCGCGAGGACAAATCACTGCAGCGACAAGGTCAACCCAATAATTTCTTTCCATTCAGTTGGTACACATTTTCCCTTAAAAGTAAGTAGTACACACCTGAATGAGTCAATATATGGTGCGTAGTACAACAAAAAGTTGACCCGGATCGCCATTGTCTGGACTGTCTGTCATCGAAATTCTGAAGCAGCACAACAGGAGTTACATGAAAGTCCTATCATTTTGCTAAAGGAAAGCTATTCATGTGTTTTTCACTCAAACGGAACAGGCGTGCCCTGCTTCTTGTTCACAATGGCCATGGCCAAGTACCGAGTACCCATGCCTATAGGTGTCTGGTCATCAGGACCTTCCCAGAATGGGGCTTCCCCATCTCCGACTAGACGCCAGTAGCCTGTTCTCAGAGACTCAGCCTGCTCCTCAGTGCAATTTTGCAGAAGGGCTTCCACCCGGAAGTTGATACCAAGAGAACCCAAAAATTGGGACTGAGTCATTGGTCCATGGACAGAAATATCATCTGTAGAAATCACAACATAGCCCTAGTAAGAAACGCTAGTCTTGCCATGGAAAGTAGAAGCAGTAAGAGCTAATAATATCTGTGCAAACCTGAAACTTCCTCGGCAGAGTGCCTGATTGAAGCAAAATCAACATAGGCGCTCAGATCAGCAGAGCCAGGGTCATCTAATATGTGAACAAACTTGTGTTTACGGATGGCCTGCATATATTATTGTTTTCTTAGTGCCCAGGCCATTCATTCAAAGGTAGTAGCCTATTTACACAAGAGAAATAGTAAAAGAAACAGTCAATGGGATAATTCCCTGTGCAAGCACATAGTACAAAAAAGAATGCACGAGTTCAGGAATTGAATTTAGGTACTATGTGAGCATCAAAGACTAGCTAGTTTACTTTCACAATTTCATGTTAGAGAGGCATTAGACCAGGATTGGCAAGAGCTTTGCACACACTAGACAGTAAAAACATCTTGAGTTCTTCTCGGGTGTAGTGAAACAATTTTAAAACCCAAACCTGAAGACTATCGGAGACTATTCCATTTTTGCCATAGTCAATGATAAGAGCACCTCCACCATCCGAGCTAATTCTCTCTGTGATCTGTTCGGTGAGCTCCATTGCTTTCGGGCAGACTTCAATATGCTCAACCTTCTCAAGTTCCTCAGAACTAGCCCATCCGCAACGCTTGGAGAGGTAAATTAAGGAGGCTGTAGGCTGTGGAGATAGAACAAAGCGAAACCTGCTACAAAGTAAGCATTACACATTTCCTTAAGGTTAACAACAATTAACTTCAATCTGTAAAACCTACGATGAGTCTTCTGCGAGATCCACCATCTTTTCGCACCAGCCACGTGATGCTTTCTGCAGGAAAACAAAAATGAGCATTCAATGGAATGACTGCACACTACTTAATCAGTAAATGCCATAAATCATAAATAGAATTACTTATGTAAACAAACCTGAAATTGATGGATCGGTAAAGCATCAAAAAATTCATGTGCAATAATTATGGTTGGCGCTGCAGGGAAGACAATTACAAATAAGAAAAACATAATAAATCCAGATCAAGACGTTGGAATGAAAGGAACTTGAAGAAAGCCAAACAAATGAAGGCAAAAATTTTCATAATAAACCATAGGACTTACGAAAAATATTAAAACAAGACGATACTTAAAACAAAGAGATAAGAGCATCAGCAGGTTAAATATCATGCATTTCCATACATAGAAGTAACTAAATTAGCAAATAAACAATGGCGATATAGGTGCTTGGAGATCATCCAGCTAATTGGCAAAATCATAGTAAGTTGACGCCTGTAACTATTGTGGCTCCTGGTTCCAAAAGAAGTAAACCACAGATCCACTAAACCCATACTCTTCATGTTATATACAATGGGACATTCTATACCATGATAAAATAATCACTGTACTATTTCACCTAACTCATGCGGTTAATGGTATCAAAGCTATTATACTTAAGATGAATGGCAATGTAAAAAGCTGATTATACAAGTGCCTATGATAATATTCGCTGTTCCATTATAAAGGTCAACAAGTTAGAAACATGAAATTTATAAATGAAAGAGCTCCATACATCCTGAAGGGACCTGTTCGAAGGAGGCATGCCAATAAACAGGGGCTCCACAAAGCTTGCTAACTGTCCTTTTCCCATCACCGACAGGTTCATCTTCACATTTCAGAGTACTGTACTGCACCTTTTGCAAGGTAGGACTACATTCTACCAAGTTAATGTTGAGTGCCTTAGTGAAATTAACAAACTTTGCTGAGCCCTGTTGAAATGGACACATCTGTTAAGAAACAGGACAATGAAAGTTCGGCAGATGATAGGAGCAAGCAAGAAAGCCATACACGAAGTAAATCCGCCAAGAGAGTTCCTCGTCCTGGGCCAAGCTCGATCAGATTGACCTTCTCTGGCTGCCCCATTTGCTCCCACATGCACATTGTCCACACACCAATCATCTGAGGCAAAGCAGCGCACCATTAATTGTTCTTATCTAATACTCCCTCCGGTTTGGTAATATCTGTCGTTTTGGACATAGTGGTGGTCAAACTTCCAAAACTTTGACTATCGATATATTTTAAAATATTTAAATTGGATACATGAAAATTATATGTGTAGACTTGTCTCGAGAAGTACTTTCATAATATTATAATTTTATTGGGTTTTATAAATATATTATAATAAAAATTAGCGGTCAAAGTTGTGTTTTGAAGACCGTGTCGATGTCCAAAACGACAGATATTACCAAACCGGAGGGAGTACTCTATAGCACAAGACCAACCAACCAAGTGCATGGATTACTGATCCTATAAGATTAATCAAAGAAGTATAAAAACACTACATAAGACTCTGAATGTCATGAAATTCAAGTAATACTAGACTGTGCAACAAAAATGATATGCAACAACGGCGCAATTAGTAAAAATACAATTTAACACCACCGTTCACAAAATAGCACACCGTGTATCTGATATAGATCGTGTTTACTATAGAAAGGGAAGGGGAGGATCTGCCGCATAGCCCAGGCTGCAGGGGCAGTCGCCTTGCACGGCAGTTTTTCCTATTTTGCAGTTTCCTAATTTTTGGTTTGATAGTTTCCAATCCGTTTCCCAATCAGTTTGTTATTTCCATCTTTAGTTCTTACTTTCCCTGTACCGGAAGATATAAGAAGGAGAAAAGAAATAAAGAAAAGGGCATGCTAAGTTTGCCGAAACCACGATCTAAGGCGGTGGCTCCGAAAATAGCCAAGTTACCTGCTCCGCTGGCGGAATCGTCGGCGAGCAACCTTCATGCGGGTTCCAGACCAGGCACGCGAGCTTACGAGCAGGCACTCGTCGGGCGAGCTCATACCAATTTGGTATCAGAGCCAACCGGACCTGGCACTGGGACGACCATGGAGGATCGCGTCGGACAGATGGAAGAGGACTTGAAAGGATTGAAGATCATGATGGAAGAGATGATGAAGTTAGTCAAGGGAAAAGCGGCGGCGGAGGACCCTGAGCAGAGTGAGGCGGTCCTTTATCCGCATGATGGGGCGTCAGGGATGAGGAAGCGCCAGGAGGAGGCAGGGCCGAGGGCTCGAGCTCCATGCGAGAACCACGAACGCATCTGGAGGCCGCCACGTGAAGAGGACGATCGCAACCAGAGGCGCGGTGCACGGAGGGATCGGGAAACAGAGGAAGATCGTCGATGGGTGCCTCGCTCACCACGATTCGATCTTCCCGATTATGATGGGTCACAAGATCCGCTGGGGTGGTTGCGGAAGTGCGAGAGGTTTTTCCGCGTACACCGGATTCCAGAGGACGACTATGTGGAGGTAGCGGGGCTTCATCTTCAAGGCGAGGCCCAGGAGGTGTTGGATAATTGGCAACAGGAGACGCCTTGGATACAATGGGAGGATTTTTATGATACCTTCATTCACAGGTTCACCAGGCATTCCACGGTTGGACCTCTGGGAGATCTCGTGAACTTGAAGCAGGGAGGCGGCAGGGTAGATGAGTATGCGCGCGAGTTTCAGCGGCTGCTTGCGCGGACGCCAGGAATGAGGAGAACCGATCAAATTGAAACCTTCACCGCAGGACTGTCAGCCGCCCTGGCCGCTGATGTCCGTCGGGAAAGGCCCCGAGATCTGGCGGAAGCAATAGGTTTTGCGCGGGAGGCGGAAGTGAGGAAGGAGGCATGGGTTGCCGAAGCGATACAAGGCATGTCCAGTGCTGGGCGGTCACGTCCTCCGTTCAGTAGGGGGACGGCGTCATTCCCTGCTTCACCACCGGCTGCCTCGGTGTACACTTCAGGAGGAAGGTCGATGATCCAAGGGGCTTCCACAGCACTGGGAACACCATATAAAGCACAACAACAGGGCCGTCCGGAGCCCAGGCCGGCACCACCAGTGGGCTCCCAGGTCAGTTCGGCTGCAACTCCGGTAAGAAGGCGACTAAGCGCGGACGAGATAGCTGAGCGAAGGGCCAAGGGACTATGTTATAACTGCGATGAGGTATACAGCCGCAACCATAGGTGCAAACGCCTGTTCCACCTTGAGGTTGAAGAACAGGAAGAAGAAGAGGCTGAAGAGGGGTTGTCGCAAGAGGATGAGCCATCCTTATCCATGATCGCCATGCTGGGGCCCAAACATGGAGACACAATGCAAGTCCTAATCACAGTCCAAGGGAACGTGCTACATGGTCTCATTGACAGTGGAAGCACACATAATTTTGTGAGTGGACATGCTGCAGGAGTGCTGGGGTGGATATACTCATCCAACAAATCCATGCATGTCAGGGTCGCAGGAGGGGGAAAATTGCCTTGTCTAGGTAATGTAAATAAGGTGGACTTCTCTATCGAAGGACATCAGTTCGAAGCACCTTTCATCATCATACCTTTGGGAAGTTTTGATGTTGTGCTGGGAGTTCAGTGGCTGCAGATGTTGGGAGATATTCAGTGGAATTTTGGAAAGCTCACCATGTCCTTCGAGCATAAGGGATATTGGGTGCTCCTTCGGGGCATGCAGCGGAAGTCGGTACAGCTGATGGATTTGGAACTTCAGGAGGGGCCGGTAATACAAGGGCTTCTTCATGAATACAGTGATCTCTTCCAAGAACCACAGGGGCTGCCACCGCTGCGACATTGTGATCATCACATTTGTTTAGCAGAAGGAACCAATCCCATAGTCGTTCGACCCTATCGGTACCCTTATCGTCAGAAGGATGAGATTGAGCGGCAGTGTGAGGCGATGCTCAAACAGGGAATTATCCGACCCAGTCGCTCTCCCTTCTCATCACCAGTATTGCTAGTCAGGAAGGCAGATGGTACTTGGAGGTTCTGCGTAGATTATCGGGAGTTGAATTCCCACACTATAAAAGATAAGTTTCCCATTCCAGTGGTTGAGGAACTCCTGGATGAACTAAGAGGCGCGCGCTTCTTCACCAAGTTGGACCTTAGATCGGGTTTCCATCAAGTACGCATCCGCGAGGACGACATTCCCAAGACAGCCTTCCGTACTCATCACGGTCATTACGAGTTTCTAGTGATGCCGTTCGGTTTGTCCAACGCACCCTCCACCTTCCAAGCATTGATGAATGGATTATTAAAAGATCACTTGCGCAAATTTGTGCTTGTATTTTTTGATGACATCTTGGTGTACAGTCGCTCCGCAGATGAACACATCAAACATCTCCAGCTTGTGTTTCATCTACTAAGGTGCCACCAACTTTACTTAAAGAGATCCAAGTGCGTGATTGCTCAAGAACGCATCGGATATCTGGGCCATATCATTTCATATAATGGAGTGTCCGTAGACCCTGCAAAACTCCAGGCGGTAGCAGCATGGCCGCGACCTACCTCTGTGACAGCATTGAGGGGATTTCTTGGGCTCACAGGTTACTACTGGCATTTCATCCAGAGTTATGCGGTAGTGGCGGAGCCCTTGACAGCCTTACTTCGCCGCAATGGGTTTAGTTGGAGTGACGAAGCCGAGAATTCTTTTGCTCGTCTTAAACAAGTAATGATGACAGCACCCGTGCTCCAGATGCCCGACTTCACCAAGCCATTCGTAGTGGAATGCGACGCGTCCGGAATAGGGATTGGAGCGGTGTTACAACAGGACGGCCACCCAATTGCTTATTATAGCCGTAAACTGGCTGAGCGGCACATGAAGCTCGCAGCATATGAGCGTGAGCTCATTGGGTTGTCTAAGGCAGTTCGCCATTGGCGCCCGTATTTGTGGGGACATCAGTTCATCGTTCGCACGGACCACAGCAGCCTCAAATTCCTGCTAAACCAGGCATTGGTGACCCCTCCGCAGCAACATTGGCTCAGCAAGCTGATGGGGTTTGATTTCCAAGTGGAATACAAACCAGGCAAGGCGAATCAAGCAGCGGATGTTCTGTCACGCATTCCCCAGGAGGCTCCAGCTTGTGCGTCTCTCTCCTTGGCGCAAAACATCACCCGGGAAGGCTGGCTGGAGGTGTTGCGTGCCGATCCAGAGGTGCAACGCCGCTGCTTGGCAACTCAGGAGCAGCAAGCAATGACGCCCTCGACCCCCCCAACAGCAAGGGCGGGCGAACGGCTCCAATCGGCGCTCGCCGCAACAGGGGACGACACAACCGGGGTAGAACAGTTCAAACCAGGCGCTTGGGCGGTTCGTGATGGGTTGTTATACTACCACAACCGCCTTTTTGTGCCACCGGAATCCCCATTGATCGCATCCATCATTGCTTCAATCCATGACCTGACTCATGAGGGCATACAAAAGACGTTGCACCGAGTCAAACTCACCTACTTTTGGCCAAATCAACGCCAAACAGTGGAGCGCTTTGTGGCACAGTGCGTCGTTTGTCAACGCAACAAAACAAGCTCGCTGTCTCCAGCTGGCTTACTGCAGCCTTTGAAGATACCTCAACAGATTTGGGCTGACGTCTCAATGGATTTTATCACGTGTTTGCCGAAGGCGTCAGGCAAAACAGCATTATTGGTGGTGGTCGACCGACTATCGAAGTATGCACACTTTGTTGCCCTATCCCGTCCGGCCACAGCATCCACAGTCGCCAAGCTCTTCTTTGATCAGGTGGTCAGGCTCCATGGGATTCCTGAGTCCATAGTTTCAGATAGAGATCCGGTGTTCCTCAGCGCATTCTGGCAAGACTTGTTCAAACGCAGTGGTACCGCGCTTTTGCTTTCATCGGCTTATCATCCCCAGACAGATGGACAGACGGAGGTCGTCAACCGGACTATTGAAATGTACTTGCGATGCTTGGTGGCGGATAATCCTACTACTTGGGTACACTGGCTTCCGTGGGCGGAGTTTTGTTACAACTCTTCCTTTCATTCTGCTCTTCGTATGACACCGTTTGAGTTGGTCTATGGACGGTCCCCACCATCCTTACTTCCGTATCAGCCAGGCGCCACCACCATTGACGCCGTTGACTGCCAGCTAGTTGATCGAGATTCACTCTTGGCCTCCGCCAAGGCACACCTCTCTCGGGCTCAAAATAGAATGAAACAGCAGTATGATCAGCATCATCGCGAAGTCCAGTTCGAGACAGGTTCATGGGTGTGGTTGAAGTTACAGAAACACCGTCAAGCGACGGTCCGCAGAGGTCCTGATCACAAGTTGTCCCCCCGCTTCTATGGCCCTTACTTGATCGAGGCCCGTGTGGGTTCCGTGGCGTATCGCCTGGCGCTTCCGGCCACCGCACGCATTCATAATGTGTTTCATGTTTCTCTATTGAAGCAGTACAAGGGAAATCCTCCGTCCAAGCCTCCGGAATTGCCAACCGAGCTGACCTCGGCGACGGCTCCAGCTCGGCCCGAGCCACACCAGCTCCTCGCCCAACGGTTTGTTCAGGGTCATCGTCAATTCTTGGTTCACTGGACGGGCGAACCACAGGAAGAAGCTACTTGGGTGGACGCGATCGTCCTTCGGCAATCGTATCCCGACTGCAAGCTTGAGGACAAGCTTGTTTTCCAGGGGGGAAGTAATGATATAGATCGTGTTTACTATAGAAAGGGAAGGGGAGGATCTGCCGCATAGCCCAGGCTGCAGGGGCAGTCGCCTTGCACGGCAGTTTTTCCTATTTTGCAGTTTCCTAATTTTTGGTTTGATAGTTTCCAATCCGTTTCCCAATCAGTTTGTTATTTCCATCTTTAGTTCTTACTTTCCCTGTACCGGAAGATATAAGAAGGAGAAAAGAAATAAAGAAAAGGGCATGCTAAGTTTGCCGAAACCACGATCTAAGGCGGTGGCTCCGAAAATAGCCAAGTTACCTGCTCCGCCGGCGGAATCGTCGGCGAGCAACCTTCGTGCGGGTTCCAGACCAGGCACGCGAGCTTACGAGCAGGCACTCGTCGGGCGAGCTCATACCAGTATCATGGCATTGTTATTACTTGAAATGCACGGTACAATGGTACATCACTGTGTCCTCACTAAATTGCCATGTGCAGCACACTATATGGCATTCGCCTAATATTGTTGACAGAGCATTCGACTAGTGAGAACCAGTTACCTCTCCAAACATCTGGCTGACCTCCGGTGAGGTGATGAAGTCCCCAGATGCCCCGAACACATCGCGGTTGATGTAGAACCCAGAGTGCGGGTTCGTCAGCACCTCCTCCATGTACTCAGCTACGCTGATCGGCCCACTCCGGAACTAACCTCCCGATCACAATCCACAAATCGAATCACATTTCCACATTGCAAGCAATAGAGATTAGAGACTGATAGAGGGGGAAAACATCAAGCACCTTTATGATGCTCTTGAGGTGCTTGACGAGCTCGTAGTCCGACGATGGCTCGTGAGAGTGCTCTGCCGCGTAAACCCAACGTGCACCATCAGAAACCCTAAACGCAGACACTGCGTGCGTGTATGTGCGTGTGTGTGTGTGTGTGAGAGAGAGTGGGATGGGACCTGGGGGATTGTAGAGGCCGGAGCGGTCTACGGAGATGCTGATCCTGGCGCCGGCATCGCCGGGTGCTCCGCGGATATCGCCATCCTCCGCTTCGTCTTCGCGGGCGGCGACCGAGGACGGTGGCGGCGAGGAGGAGGTCGGCGTGGACGAGAAGCGGGCGAGGCTGGAGGAGGAGACGGGAGGAAGGAGGCGCCGGTAAGTGGGAGCGGCGCCTGAGATGCGAGGGCCGAGGCGGCGGAGCAGAGCGGCGGCGGGGCTCCGAAGCATCTCGACGGAGGAGCGGCGACGGCGAGTCGAGAGAGACCAAGGTGAAGTGCGCGCGGTTGGGCCGGAGTAGGATGTCAGAGGTTTACTGGAAGGCCCAATAGCCCTACAAGAAGTGCACATGGATCGTCTACGCCTGAAAATTTCAGCACAAACCAAGATATCAAGCCGAGAAATGAATACTCTCTTTGTCCAAGCTAGGATGTATTTTTTCTTGTCATTATGACAAAAGAGATAGTAAAAATGATTTAGCTAGTAGAATTATTATCTCTAAGTATTACATTTAATGCATACATGTAGAAAATATCAAGTAAATATGGATATTTATTAAGGGTATAAAGTAACATCATACTAATTTATATTTAAACATAAAATACGTCCCATAAGTAACATAAAGGAAAACCAATGAATGAATACTACGGCTATCATTAGAGCTCCTGATCGATCGCCAAAGCTAATCGAGCAACCCTGAGACCTTTCAAGACGCTTGCCTGACAGATTGACACCCTTTGCAAATTCATTAATTAATTTTTTTTTAAACGATAGTGTTCCTTATCTCAGCACGTCCAGCAACCAGCTGGGTACACCAAGAGGCTTCATATGATGAGGCGAAAGGAGACGATGTGCCGGCATTCTCCGACTACAACAAGAACAATGTGTCGTCGTCGTCGTCGTCCTTGTCGTCGCGGCAGGATGCAGCAGGCAAATACATAGACAGGTAGCGTTCGCCATCTGTTGCGTCGTATCGTGTGGAGTCCATGCCATGTCGCCGGGCGCAAGAACAGAGCTCCCCGACGCCTGATGGCCAAACGCTGCTGTCTCCGGTGGTCGTGTCCTTGATATCCCTTTAGGGAGCGTTTGGTTGTTTATACTAAGTAGTACATGTATGAGGTGGTTTAAAAAAGGAGAAATCATCTATGCATTTGGTTGCTTAAATGGAGCCATCCCACCCTGGTACATATATGTGGTGGTTTAAGAAAAAAGTTCTCTCAAATTCTTTGCAATTTCCCTGCCTACAATACGGCACTCGGCGCCAGAAGAGAGACCAGTCGGAAAGCTACACCGGAAGATTGGGAGCACTCGGCATGGAATAGGAATTGGCCGACCACGGTATAAGGGACAACAACTCAATTACAAAGCACTTAGGGGCTACTGTGGAGTATATAAACCCTGGGTATGCATATGACGGCCCGCCAGGACCCACCAAGAGGGGGTGTCCAGGGACGATCATAGAAGACCGAGTACTACTCGGACTCTCATGACCGTGAGTGTGGAATATACAGCCCCCGGGTATCTACAAGAAAGGGAAGAGATAGAGTTCCATATTGATAAGGAAAGCATGATTGTACTCGGCATGACCTGATATGGGAATCAACCTTGTAACCGACTAGGATTGTCTCCTTGTATCGAACTAGGACTCCTCCATGTAACCCAACCCCCTGATTATATAAGGGGGGCGGGAGCCTTAGACGAGGCATGCAATCACGGGATATCTCATCCAATCTCGTGATCAACACCCATCAATACATACCACCGAACACATGACGTAAGGTATTACCTCTCCTTGAGGGCCTAAACCTATATAAATCCTTGTCTTGTGTTACCAACGAGATTCTGATCCAGCGTCTTGCCCCGTAGATTCACACACCCCTAAGATTATTGCCGACATCAAACGTCGACAATTGGCGCGCCAGGTAGAGGCAGCGCCGAGATCAACCTCGTCGAGTTCGATGGCAGCGATCAACGACATCATCGCCACCTTCACTCCCGGACATGCTTTCTATTTCGGGAGCTTCAACCTTGGCAAACTTTCCCCTAAAGAATCGGATCAGATCCGATCGGAAGACAACTTCATCCGCGAAGAGAAGAAGCGATCTATTCGCATCCAGAATCTGGGCGGAACTTGTGTCGCAGTTTCCCGTTAACTCGGAAGGAATTTCGAAGCTCGACGTGGATTTCACCCAGTACCTCGGCGATCCTTGGCGCACCTCAACAAGGCCATGGCGAACCTCGACCACAAGACGGAGCTCATCCTGGAGATCGCGGCAAAGCTCGGCGACTACCGTACGACTACATGCAGATTGATGAACTAGCTTCATCGACTATGGGAACGACCACGATAACTTACGGTTCCGATGACGACGACGACCGCTGCGCCAACTCGCAGCTTCGGGAACGACGAGGAGGACCACACTTATTCGCTACTCCAATGGCGCCGACGATAGCCACGTCGACTTCTCATGCCGGCTTCTCGCGCGCACGATGCCGAGGATAGCCGCGCCGGCTTCTCGCACGCACGACGCCGAGGATATCCGCGCCGACTTCTCACGCCGGCTTCTCGCGCGCACGACGCCGAGGATATCCGCGCTGACTTCTCACGCCGACTCCTCGCGCGCACAACGCCGAGGGCAGTTATGCTAACTTTTTAGGCCAGCTTCTCGCGCATGATGTCGAGGACAGCCATGCTGACTTCTTACGCCGGCTCGTCGACAAGTCATGGCACATAAAGCAGATAAGTTGTCATCATCTCGATCTTTTTAATCATCAATTTTGTGTATTGACTTGCTCCTTAGTTGTTTCTCGACTAAGCAGTAAGTCGGGGCTACATAGCGTAATGTGCGCTTGCGTGCATCCATCTTTTTCATAGTTGTTTTTGCTTCTGTTACTTAGTGATTTAAGTGAAATCCGAGTGCGCCATAATTCTGAGTAGTGAAGTTTTGAACCCACAACACAGTGAACTCTAAGTCACCCAAATGTGTGCCTGGGATAAACAGCCATGAGCTAACTCCCTACGTTCGGGGGCTAGATTAATCGGGCAGAGTGCATAACAAAAAAAAAAAAGAAAACACCACTCGGACTAACAAAAATCAATGAGTAAAAGGAGTAAAAAAAAGGTTAGGTCACACGCAAAGATAGTCGGACTTTACATCTGACCAAATGTTTTCATATTCAGATACTGCCATAATCCTACACGTTGCAGGGATTTGCAACTCGGAGAGCTCGCCAAGAGCGGCCAGGGGATGGCGCAAGGTCATGAACCTTTATGTTGGCACACCCGTTACGCGCCATCATGCACCATCCGTCGAGAGCGACAACTCATGGGACACAAACCAGCTAAGAAGCGGGGCTACATTTCGCCTGGAGCAAGAATGGTGTTTCAGCTTCCGCAAAAAGTTCGGACCCAGATTTAGGTTTCGATGGTATACACCTAAAAGGTGTGTCAGCTGTGCTCCGCGCCAGCTGGGCTCAAGTAGCACTCGAATAAACCTGATTTGGGCAAAGGCACGCCCCACGATAGGTCGACTGCTAGTTACTGTTTTCAAACAGAACCTGGGTGTCTATTGGACGAAAAATCAAAAGTTCCTCTTGTGATATGCCTTATGCTATGCCTATTGCTGGTTGCCGCATGATGGAATTAGATATTGCAAGTTGGTTTAAAGGTTCTAGAGGTATACACCTAGAAGTTGTGCCAGCTGAGCTCCGCGCCAGCTTGGTTCATACCACTCGGGTAAAACCTATTTAGGATAAGGCACGCGTCAAGCTAGGCCTACTGCTGGTTACCACTTTTAGTGGGACACTAGGTGCTTAACATCCAAAACTTCTCTGATATGCCTCACGTCAGGCCAACAGCTGGTTACCGCAAGTTGGAATCATGTATCGTGAGAAGTCAAGACCGAAGGGTATGCTCCATGAGGGTCGAAAGCTATGCACCGCAATAGATGGGTACGGATACCACTCGGCAAATCCTTTCCGAGTATAAGGTACGCTCCAAGCTGGGCCAACTGCCAGTTTTCAACCAAGTTGAGCTGGGTACCACTCGGGTAATTCAATGAGGGGCTTTAGAGTTCTTCACAGTCTCCTTGCATGTAGCGGAGCACTCGGCATCAAATGTCAATACTTTTCAAATGCAGCAGCAACAAACTGGGAGCACTTGGCAGCAGAGCATGACTCGGCGAAAGGCGACCAGAGCAACAACAACTCGACTGTAAAGCACTCGGGAGCTCTTGTGGAATATCTGATCCCGGGTATCCACAAGAAAGGGAAGAGATAGAGTTCCATATCGATAAGGAAAGCATGATTGTACTCGGCATGACCGGATATGGGAACCAACCCTGTAACCGACTAGGATTGCCTCCTTGTATCGGACTAGGACTCCTCCATGTAACCTAACCCCCCTGATTATATAAAAGGGGGCGGGAGCCTTAGACGAGGCATGCAATCACGGGATATCTCATCCAATCTTGTGATCTACACCCATCAATACATACCACCGAACACAGGACGTAAGGTATTACCTCTCCTTGAGGGTCTGAACCTGTATAAATCCTTGTCTTGTGTTACCATCGAGCTTCTAATCCAGCGCCTTGCCCCGTAGATTCACACCCCCCTGAGATTATTGCCGACATCAAACGTCGACAGTTAGCTACAAGAAAAGATAGAAGATGGTAACTGACTATTATTAGGAAAGATACGATTGTATTCTGAAGATAGAATCTCCGTCATGTAACCGATCATGAATCCACCCTCTAACTGACTCGGCCCCCTCTACCCCTTACCTATATAAAGGGGGAAAGGGGTACTGGGTAGAAAGAAGACACAACAGAGATTAGTCATACAATACGTGAGATACCTACATCTCATAATCCCAGAACACATGACTAGGATATTACCTCCCCCGTCGAGTACTTGAACCTGTATAATCCATTGTCTTATGTTACCATCGAGTTTAGGTCCAGCGCATAGCCCCATATAAATTATTGTCGACAACAAACGTCGACAACAGGGTTGGATCCAGCCCTCATCAACGCCGACTTGTAACAGGAGGTGGTTGGATCCGACATGCGGACAATGGAAGGTGGCCAGATTTGACATCGGTATGGTGGGAGGTGGCCGACCTCCGTCAACCTCCACCACCGGATTTGGCCTTCTGAAGCATCTTGGCCCCCAACTTATTTTTGGGTTTTGGTAATTAATGACAATCATGCTTAAAGGATTAACAGTTTCTCTTGAGCATATGAGAATAGGTTAGTCCATGACATCGCACATGAAAAGGTGAAATAATGAAGCATAAAGTTAATAAAGGATTCAAGCTCAAGGCTAAGGTATAAAAAACTAAGAACCTTTTCATAGCTTTTGCTGATCTTGGTGTTTGGAGAAAAAGATCGGGTTGCTAGAATAGGCACAGTACTTTTAAGAGGGACCTTTGGCTAGTTGTTTGAGAGTACTTAGGCCCCGTTCGTTTCAGCTTCTGAACAGCTTCTGCTTAAAAAAAAGCGGATTATTTGCCGAACGGGAGGATTCTGGACAGCTTCTCTGAGAATCAGAAGCTGTTTTCTGAATAGAATCAGAATCATGCGAAACACGATTCTCTGATTCTTGCTGATTCTTGCCAGCTCGGTCCGAAACCTAGAAGTCATAGTTAACTCGGCCTGATTCTCCCATAATCAGAAGCAGCTTCTCCCATAATCCAGAATCCATAATCCAGAAGCTGAAACGAACTGGGCCTTAGTTTCCATGGCTCAAAGTCTTATTGCATACTTGATTTTTGATTGCATTGAAAACCCTTTCAAAAATCTGAAATCTCTCTAAAATCAGCACTACCACAGTGTTATTGTTGGTACTACCATTGAGTCAGCAGTACCGCACCTGTGGAGCAGTAATTATTTTCCAAAGAGCTGTTTTTCTGGGTTTTGGTGCTATCGGCACTACCGGCATGCATTTCCCGGTACCGCCATAATTCGGCACTACTGCCCCTTAGGGCCGGTAGTTATTTTCCACAAAAGGCTTTTCCGAGACTAATTCTTTTCTCTGGGCCGGCGCTCCCGCCATTTAAATTGTGGTACTACTGCACATTGGTAGTACTGAGCTTTTGGGCAGTAGTTATATTCCAGAAAGGCATCATTTTGTGTTTTCTCTGCGTGTTATGCTATCGGCGCTACCAGTGTGCATTTTTTGGTACTACTGGTGCCCGACAGTACCGCATTATATATGTCGGTAGTACCGGGGTACTGTAGCAATGGCTATCTACCTACTGCATTAAATGCCAAAATCGACAGTTGGGTCTGGGATCAGCACTACCAGCCCTAACACGTTGGTACTACCGATTTTCCTGACTTGTGCGAAATTTGATGCAAAACGGCTAGCTTTTATTGGGGGGCTATAAATACTTCCCCACCTGCAGCAAGGGCACTCTTCTATATATTAATTGCACATATGTGAGCCCTAGCTATTCTCTCTTCACCATTTGAGCATTCAATTTTCATACTTTCGGTTGTTGAGAGCATTCAAGTGAGTAATTTGATTTTGACCCATTAGACACTTGATCAACATTAAGCAAGCGCTAAATTTCTATTTTCTTGGAGGTTGCAGCTCCTAGACGGCTTGGAGTTGTGAAGGCCGGTGATCTCTTCAAAGGAGATTGTGAAGAGACCCAGTGTCGTGTGAAGGTCGGAGCTCACCTACCCGAAGTGGGGAAGAGCTACCTCTAGTGATCGATAGAGGCTTAATTGCGTAGGAAGCCAGCTTGATTCGTTCAAGCTTCCTCAATGTAGATTAGCGGAGAGTGGCAAGTCTCCGAGACCACGGAAAAAATTTCTCATGTCAAATTCCTTATGGTTTGTTTTCTTGTGCAATTTACATTCCTAGTACTTAGTGTGATTGATCATCTCTCTAGGATTGTCACTTGCTTCGACTTGGCGTGTTGGTGCATCTAGCGAAACCTAGCAATTTTAGGCCTTTATTGTTGTATAATTGTATTTTGTGTAATTCTTTCTTAATTATTGTATTATAGCCAAAAGAATTTAAAAACCTCATATTCGCCCTCTCTAGTCGGTTATCCTTGATCCTACACTATCACCGCCTCCCCTTCGTCGTGGTCATAGTCCTCCATGCCAACATCCTCCACCCTAACGCCAATGGATCCAGTCAACCCTGATGTCACCACCACAGGATCTGACCATCACCGCCTTCCCTTCATCGTGATCACTGTCCTCTACCTCGATTTTGTTTTTGGATGATGGATAGATGATGAACAATAATTCTAATTTTGGCTTCGTTTTTGTTTTGCAATACGATCAAAGAAGATTGTTTGTATGAACAACAATTTTAATGGATTTTTTTGTAAATGATATATTTTTTAAATAAGTTTACAAAAATAATATGCCAAAAGAAAATTTTACAAAAATACACCTTTGTCGCCATTTGAATTGGCGATAGGGTCTATCACCAATTCAAATGGCGACAGAAGTCTCAGCCTTGTCGATTAAATGAATCCACGACAAAATAATTCAACGGCCAAATTCAATTCGCGACAAAACAGACCTCTGTTGCCAACTAAAATGGCGACAGAGACTCTGTCGCCATTTCAAATGGTGATAGAGGTGTATTTTTATAATTTTTCTTTTCAGCGTATCATTTTTGTAAAATTATTTAAAATATACATAATTTTTAAAAAAGTCAGTTGATGTTTGTATGAATTGAGAATTTTGATATTCGATTTGAATGATTGCTATGTGTTCATCGAAACCATGTTCTAACTCAAAACCAATGATATGTAAGCTCATTTAAAATAAGTGTATTTTGGACAGCAAAAGTTAGCCTACCAAACATGTTGGATTGACTTAAAAATGTAATATTTTTATGTTATTTAAGCAAGAAAAATAACTGATTTTAAGCTATAAGTAAAAAAAGACTAAGCTCAAATAAACAGAGCCTTATGTAAATTATCAGTTTAACCTATCCGAACTTTTCACGCTGCCATGGCTTGTCGGTGTCAAACCTACAAGCAGTGATTTTCGATGCTTACCAGCCGATGATTCACTTGATGTTTGGGAATTAAATGATTCGGCTTTCTGCCTTGCCCAATCTTCTTGACGACGCTGTCGTGTGGGGATGCATGAATAGAACATTGATCTCAGTTTCACATTACATTCAATGAGTTTCTATTGGATGAATTGTAGATTTGTTGACATAATCCTATGTCTTTAAAATTTTACCTCTAATGGAATTATGCTTTCTTGTACTTGGTGAAGTATTACTGAATCTTAATTAATCTGGTCCATTAGATGGAAACAATGAATGGCTCATACTAATTGGTGCATACTATAAGAGTTCTAGATTAAGGTTGTGAATGATAAATTGCAACTTTCACATTATTTTAGTAAAGAATAAGTCTATTTTACATCTCCAAGCTTTCAAAAAAAAATCCGTTTAACACCCTCAACTACAAAATCAGGTATTTAACCGTTGAGACCACCCAAGCATGGAATACCTGAGGGCCTTATGTGAATACACTCATTCACAACATTGTTATCACATCCATATACAACATAGTGTAGATATTAAAACATAGTGGTCTTACATACAATCGATACATAGTATTTACAGCAAAAGAGCTATTGGACCAAATGGAACGAGCACGAGTAAATAGCTACAGAAATTAGCAAAATAAAACACGAAAGTCTAGTGGTATGCTCAACCCAATACCATAGTCAACCAACTAGATTATGCCTTAGAAAGGACCATCATTGTATTCCCCAAAACCTGTGGAAAAGTATGAATCATCGGGTGCAGTAGTTCCTTCATCATCTGAGTATCAACAAGCAAGGGTGGGTAGTTTATACTTAGCAAGACTTGTAGTGTATCGCAAATATAAGTATATGCATGGTTTATCAACAGTAATGTTATATACTTGCAAGTCAATTTCAGCGCATTGCAAATTTTGCTTGCAATACCAATAGGTAATATTTTACAGTAGAATTTCTAAATAGTAGTTGTCAAGTATGTAAATAACAAGTATATAATATAAATATGAGTAAATCACGATCCTCCATGATCATTATCATCCATCCATTCCCAACCATTCACCTGGCATAATGTCTATATCATGGCTACCCACCAATTTTCAATTCAAATTTTTGAAAAAAGAGTTCAAGATTAACTTAGTGTTGGTGCACCAAGTCGCTCATGATCGCGAGCACAACTTTTCTAAAAGTTTTACACTATGTAGAGGTGTACAACTTTACCCAAAGTATGATCAAATTAGACTGTCCGTCTGACATACTTTTGTAGGTGTGCGACAAAGAGATCATAACAAAATCATTATATCACCTAAACCTAACTTTGCACTAGCGAGGTGGATGTTGATCCTCGCTATTGCGGCGAAAATAAAATTCTCATACATGCAATATTAATGATAGTCCATCCCCGCCATAACCATTCCCCCAAAGCAAGGCATGCACCGTTGTATCGACAAGTTTTAGCCCCAACACCTTGGTGAGGGAACCCCTTCGATCAGAGCTCCCCGGAATGCTCGTACTACTCCAGTATTCCAATATGCATAACTAGTCCTAGACAACTTAGTAAGTTAGGGCAACCCCATAAATAGCACTTGTGGTTGCACGGTTATATCGGATTATATGACACCAAGTTCGGCCCTTAATCGATCTTAGCAAGAACTCCCTCTACACTAAGTGAAAGTCCATCCCTTTCATTCCACAGATCATACCAATAACTTGCCCTGTCAAAAATTAGTTTTTAGCTTTGATTGTTTTATACAAAATAATAGAGGTAACACCTTTGGTCCATCATGTCGAAATTCTCATTTCCGAACAAGTGTTTCAACTGTTCATTTGTTCTTCCCAATTCTAATGCATGACTAAGCATATGTATGTATAATTGAGTATACTCAAGGTTGACATCAATTATTGTCTAATCTCTATCTTATGGATTTCAATAGTAAGATTGTTTATTTATTAAGTTCCATGCAACAAGTAGGACTATCTACCAATACCCACAATATAGCCATTTTACCAAAAGTACACGCATACATACAAAACTTTGTAAAAAACATAAATTAAGTGAAATAATAGAATCAATATGATGAAAGGAGGTGCTTGACTTATTCGTTGAACACTTGATTGTCTTTTGGTTCGATGATGAAAGTTTACGGGATGTTGTTGTCTACACACATCATATTGAAAAGTACAAATAAGAATAAAATGAACACAAATAGAACTCAAATTCAAATATTTTTACATACTAAGAAAGATCATGATTTTATAAAAAAAATTAGAAACTGTTTTCACTCAATTTGGAGTTTCTACGCAAAAGTTATAAGCATTTGAATTTGCCTTGGTTGAGAAAAATCAAGAAAAAGAATAGAGAAAGAACTATGTTGCATGGTGACGTCGAATGTATAAAATGGCCAAAAACATTTTTCTATGGAGAAGGTGTATTTCTACAAAATTGAAGGCGAACTTTTCAATTTGAAAAACAAGGTTTTCCAATGGTTAGACTAACAGGTGGGTCATACTTGTCAGTATTTTACCATTTTTCAAAAAAAGGTTGACAGGTGGGGCCAAGCTATCAGTGACACAAATCTAAGAACCAGATTGAAATATAAATTATGCCATTAATCCTAATTGGGCTCACGTATCATCAACTCATAAGAACTAAATGTTATTAAAAAATTTAAACTAATCCTAATTACATTCTACTTGGCTGACAAAAGGGGCCTACATACGAGTCACTCAAAACAGGGAGTGATAGAGGTGTCCATGGCTGAGCTTACCGCTAAGTTCACCGAAGGCAAGGCTGTGGTGGAAGGGCATGGGTGAGCTCGAAAATGGGACGGGGAGACTACGACAAAGCTCCTGGTGGTCATGGCAGCCGGAGAGATGGACAAAGGCGGCGACACGATAGAGTTGAGTAGTGGGTCCTCTCAGGTCGATGAAGGCTTGGTAAAAGAGTGTAGGACAAAGAGACTAGGTCATCCCATGGGATAAAGGGCACCTGGGCGAATTTGTAGGAGTTGGCTCGAGGACCAATGGTTGTTGGAGGTGAATTGACGGCCATGCACTATGGCAACATGGAACATGGCAGCGGTGACTATGGCATAAACGGCCAGGCCGAGCAAACATAAGTGCGCAAAATGCTTAGTGGCTCAGCACGATCATGACCAAGGGGTTGGCGGTGAAGGAGAAGGTTTGAAGTGGTCAAATAGTGGGGAACGGTAATGGAGGCGATGACCTTCATGGTAGCAGCAAGCACAGCGAGGGAGAGCTGCCATTAAGCACGCGATGAGGTTCAAGGGGTTATGGGGATGCCCTAACAATCTGTGTTCAAGGCGGAGGTTCACCAGAGACGAAACTATGCACTGGTGAAGATGACAACCAGAGATGGAGAAGAAGGCACAAATCCAATGCTACACTACACAATCAACAAAATTGACTAAGAGCTTTTGAAATGGATGGAAAACATGCAATGTTATGTGGGTGTCGAGGCTATAGCTCATCGGGAAGGGCATAGCCTCAGCGAAGCACCCGGGAGAGAGCACACCGAAGGTCAGGATGACGACAGTGACGAGTACTCATACCATGGGTACCCCCAGCGACCCGGGATGATAAATGGGCCGCCCCAAGCCCAGCTCTGGCCGAAGGCCCCGCTGGGCCACGAAGGACACTCGTCTCTGACCAAACTAACCAGGGGGCGATCCGACCCCGCCATGGGTCGGACGCCCACAAGCTCCGACCAAGCTGAGGCAATCTCCACCCAGGGGTCGGGCGCCAGACCGCCACCAGTCGTCGGCCACCTGCCCTGCGGATGGCTCAGAATGATCGTGCGAGGCCAGGTAGCTCCTTCCCCAGGGCAGCAGGGGGTTGCCGAAGTCAAAGCACCAGTCTCATCGTCCAATCGTGCACAGTGGGAGGGTGCGCTCCCTCCCGAGGTAACACCAGAGCCAGGCACTACGGCGTCAGCACCAAGGTTTAAAATCTCGTTTTGAGTCAAATCTCGGAGGTTCCCGAAATCCGAAATTTCGGCGAGATTAGGAAATTTCGGACAAAATTCGGACGAATTGCAAAAACCAAATTTCAAATCCGGTTTTTTTTCAACCGGGAAATCCGAGATCTCGGCCGAAATCACCGAGATCTCGGGCAAAATCACCGAGATCTCGGCCAAATTGAACCCGCCGAAAAATGGTCCAAAATATCTCAAAAAATTTTGAAATTTTTTTTGGATGGTCCTAACACATTACTAATGTTTCCATAACAATTTGAGATGATAATCAATCATGAGGAATTTTTAAAAAATGTAACAGTGGTAAAGTCATCGTAAAAACCGTATGTAAAATCAGTTTTTGATTTTTCAAATGTAACAAATGAACTTCAAGTCATTTAAAAAGTTTTATATATGTTGTTGCTTCAAGCCAAATACTTGTGAGGTAATTGCATATTTGCATGAGGTGTCCAAATTCCAAAACAAATCACATACAATGTTCAAATCACATCTTACCTAGCTATATTCTATATTCAACATGCTAGTTACAATGAATCATATCTAATTTGGTAATAGAATCAAATCAATTCATCCTGATATTATAAGAATCATTCGGACTAAAAAAATTTGCTTACGACGAAATCTCGCTTAATTTACCTGAGATCTCGCTTAATCTGACCGAGATCTCGCTCTCCACGGCCGAGATACGCCGCTGCACCGCCGTCGGTGGCCGGAGATGGCCGGAGATTGTGTCTAGGCGACTCAGCTCTACTCGATGAGTGAGAACAAAGTGATGGTTTGCTGTATGAGCCCGTGAGCCGTCGCCAATTATTGCTTTTGTGAATAACATAAGACCAAATCTATAAATACAGGTCTTCATTACTTCAAAACAGGAAACAAGGCTTGGTGCAGCTGGTTAGTGGCGTTGGATAAGACTTAATTTTATATGTGTTCAACCTTTTCTTTGGAAATGAAAAATAGTTCAAACTACTTTAGAAAAATTTGAAATTTTTTGTGAATGGTCCTAACACATCCATAATATTCCCATAAAATTTTCAGATGATGATCAATCTTGAGAAATTTTAAAAAATTAGGACAGTGCAAACCGACAAATTGAACCGGCCAAAAAATGGTCAAAAACACATCAAAAATTTTAGAAATTTTTTGTGGATGATCTTAACCCTAAATACAATGAAATACAGTGCACAAAAATCAAAATCCGGTAAAAAAACCTCGAGATCTCGCCCGAGATTCCCGAGATCTCGCCGAGAAATTCGAAATCCGATTTTTTTTTGAATTTTTTGAATTTTCCGGAATTTTGAATCTCGGAGGGGTCCGAAATTTCAATCCTTGGTCAGCACCTGGCAAACGCGCAAAGGGTAGGTACGCCACTTCCCGATGAAACAGAAAACAATGCCACCCAGTGTATCTACCGACCTAGCATGGGGTGAGCAGACACCGGTCAGTTGCCAGGCCCGAAGACCAGGACTCCCAGGCGTAGGACACCCCATCCTTTCTTTTCCAAATTCCCATGTAACCTGCCCCCTCCGTCTATATAAAGGGGGGCATGACCCTCAGGGAAGGGGACCGGTTTTACGGGCGAATAGTTCTCAAGGCTAGTCCTCAACCCTCATTTGTAACACCGTGCGATCATCCGCACCCAAAGCAATACAGAACCACCACACAAACTGGAGTAGGGACATTCGGTTCGAACCAGTATACTTCTTGGGCTCCCTGAGTCAGGCCATTTAAGGAGAGGAAACGTGCGATCCCTTGACCAAAATTCACTAGCCGGTATTCGAAACACCGACAGATAGTGTTCTGGGCTGCTTGGTGAGGGATATGGGCTGCAACTGGGAAAAATGGAAACAGTGTGGGACAGCAAAGGTAAAGGCATGGTTGACTAGGCTTTTATGGTGATACGAGGGTGAAAAGCTCATTGAAAACTCGTGGGCGCGCGGGGAGAAGGCGTGATATCTCGGGCAGCGATGGCTTCGAGCAAACGCCATCTTCAACACGTGGAAGAGGATGTCTGAGTGTACGGCAACACGATGGGCGGCGAGGTAAAAGGCCATGGGTGACACAGTACTAGAGCTTTGTCTCCATGGTAGTCGCACGCATGTGAAAGAAGATTAACATGCGGGCCCAGGCTATCAGCGGCAAAGAGAGAAGCTTAGAGATAAGGCGGGTTTGGCGCGGGGGGTCTTCGCTCGGAGAAAGCGTAAAGGGGAAGGCGGCTCAGGAGAGGACAGTGCACGGGTCGAATATGGGTTGAAATAGGATTGGGCCAGGTTGAGGGTAAGGAATTCAGCCCACAAACAAGAAATGGATTTTTAAATAATTTCTATTGATATATTGATATAATTGCATAAACCAAGTTTGAAGTTTTAAATTAGCAAACCAGCTCTGCAAATTATGAAAATGTTTGGAGAGGTACTTCAGATTATTTAGAACCTAAATAAATTATTTTTAGACTCTTTTTAAGTTTTAGTTAAATTTTAAAATTTGAAGTCAACTGTTAAAAAATAGGGAAATAATTTTATTTTATGCAGAACATTTTGAAAATTGCTCAAAATTTCAAAATGCACATTTGGAAATAAATAAATAGGTTTTCTTTAGAATTTTGAGATGTTACATTAACACTCTAAAATTATAAAACCGGATTAAATTACACTCTAAGATGGTTTTGATGACCTAGATCCCACTCAAGGTGATTTTTGTAATATTGGCGACAATTTAATTGGATTTTGCTTATGATGATTCAACTCAAAAGATTTTGACATTCGTATTGTCGACCTTGTTCTTACTCCTCTCTCTATTGCTATTATCTTTCTTCTTTTGGTCATCCTCCCTCCTCTTATTTGGATTGTCGTCAGCAAAAAACTGATGGCATGCCTGCTAACATTGCAAAAATCACCATGAGTAAGATTCTCATCAACAAAACCACCCTTTAAAACTACCTTAGTGTATAGGTTTGTGACAGACCACCTTTTTAGGGGCAAGTCGGAGACTCACAATAGTTACCCAGGAAGACTAACTGTTAGAAAAGACAAGAGTATTTTGCCAGACCAAAAGTGATTCAACTCTTTTTATTCAACATAAGGCCTAAGGGCCGAAGTTTTTACAGAAAAGAAGCGTCATAAGCTTCAAATATTACATTATCAAAAGTACACCACAGGCAGAGCCTGAGCGAGAGACAAAGACCTAAAACCAAATAAGATCGCCATCTACGAATTCTTGGTAGGCTCCAGCTTCTTCATACTCTGAAACGGTGGGGTTGCAAGGGTGAGTATGGGAGTACTCAACAAGTCACACGGAAATGTGTTGAATACTACATGTATGGGATAATCAAAGGATGGCAATAGGGTTGAGTATCTGGATGCAGTTTTAATTCTAACTCATTTTACATTTGAAACAAAAACCATAATTAAGTAGTAGGGGGGTTCCAAGTTTAACAACATTAACCCATTTATTCAAAATTCCAACACATTACTTGAGCTAGGTTACGGGTAATCACCCCGGTTCAAACTTAACATCATTTACCGGAAGTACGGCGTAATCGATTACCATTTTATTTAAAGACTCTGCAGAGGTACTCAGTTTTACCCACAAGATATCTATGACCGTTAATGCCAACGTACGAGTTAACATGCAACTTAAATGCATGCGGCCGGGCCGAGATTATCACAACATTTCGTTAAATCATTCCTGTATTCAATTATTTACCGATAGGCCTGAACGCTACCTTGGAATCCACCATTCCAACTAGCACCTACCGTTGTGAGAATCGGCGAACGACACTACAGTTCATTCCCGTTCCACCCCTTCGGTATACTCCCCTGCCAGGGAGGCCGATCCCTATTCTCCACTGAGAATAGTACCACCAATTTATTAAGTTTTCTAGGAAATGACTAATTTATTAAGCTATGTCGGAGACAGCCCCACTGACCAGTCCAACTTGCAGTTGAGCGGGAACTTAAATTATTTACTTTGCTCAAGGGGGTTTCATCCTTACATTGCCATAGATTTAAGACTTAAAAGCATTTCACAAGCCCATCTGGTACCAACATGCACCAGCCACCATTCCAACCATGGCATTAATCATCAACCGGGGATCGGACTCAATTCCACCTCGTGGATTAGCCCAATATTGTCCCCCGGACTGTAGCACTTTTATAAACATCGAGTCCATGACTCGGCAGCATTTCATTTCTATTTTAAAAGCATTTGAACTAATTACCGGATTGATAATAACTTAACTAACATAGCATAAGTTAATCATCTAGGGTTAACAAGGATTTAATATGATCCAATATTTTCAAGGAAGTTCCATAAGCAATTCAACATCATCTAGGTATCATGTCATTCTAAAATAATGGTTTTTCAATATTTCAATGTACAGCAAAATAATGCAATAGAAAGTAGTTACTAATTATAATATGGCATGACTTGGTTCAACATGATCAATGGTGTACGGCTTGCCTTGCTCGGCGGCTGGATCGTAGAGGAATTAGTCGTTCCCGGCGTCCGTCTGGTCCAAGTCCTGCTCCTGCTCCAATGGCAGCTCGACAGTCGTATCTAGCGCGGAAGAGGCGAATAAAATGAATAAACAGAAAACAATAACTGAAAATGAAAACGGAATCTGAAACAAAAACCGAAAACTGGGTCGGGAGAGAACGGAGGGTAGTCTGGTCATTTCGGGAATTTTTGGAGTTTCGGATTGCAGAGCGGAGGGCATTTTTGGACTCAGTGGGTCGAAACGGTTCGGAAAATGTTTTTTGTGGAGTCTCTGAGATTTCCGGAATTTTTTGGGAATTTCTGGGCTTTTTCTGGGGTTTAAACGGTTTTCGGATTAATAATTAAATTAAAAATCCAAAAAAATGAAATACTATTTCAACAGTATTGGGCTCGCTTCGCGGGGAAAATGGGTCGTGGCCCACTTCGGCCGGACGGCCTGGTGGTGTGCGTGGGTGAGGTCGGTATTGGATTGGCCCAATACCGCGCGAGGCGCTTCGGCTGGCTTGGGCCAGGCGAGCCTGGCAAGGCAAGCGAGGCTTAGGCTTTGTGGGGTGGAGTGACTGCTTGGCGGTGCGGGCGACACGGCCGGGCCGGAGGAGAGCGTGGACACGGGGAAGGAGGAGGCTCGCGGGGCGGGAAGAGCGGGGCGAGTTGATGGAGGAGGTCTCGGCGGCTTTTAGCAGCGCGAGGGTGACGAGGGAGGCGAGGCAGCGTTGGCGCGGCGGCGGCGGGCGTGGTGACGTGCGTGACGGTATGGCGCGGCGACGTGCGCTGCGACGCGTGGGAGCGGCGATGGCGGGACGTGTGCGGGCGTGCACGATACAACGGCGTGCGATGTGGGCGTGCGAGGGTGGTGGCGCTGCCGGCCGGGCGGCGAGGGCGAGGCAGTGGCTGAGCTAGCGGCAGCGGTGGGCGGGCCGGAAGCGAGGCCGAACAGCCCAAGAAGCGGAGCATTTGGCCCTAGAAAAGGCAAACAAAAAATCAAATTCAAATTTGAATTCAACCAATTGCAATTAGAAATCCAACTTGCAAATCAAAAAGGTTTTGAAATTTTCGGGTTCTTTCAAAGTTTGTCTGATTTTTAAGTTTAGACTGTTACGTGAACTTGTTATTGAGCTCGTTAAAACAGACTTTTTTTTAAAAGTTCAGAGAAGTAAAATAGATCTCTTCTTTTTAATAATTTCCACTTAATTTCCACTTATAACCCTACCTAGATTGTCGCTTTCACTCCCAATGTCCCATACCATTCTCCAACTCACGACGGGGAGCTCCACTAGCGGTACTACTTGTTAGACAACCTCGCTATCGAATAGTCCGGGGTTGCCTAATAGATCTAAACTGGAGAACAGAAAGAGAGGACGAGAGACACAATATGAGGAGGAACGGGTCTGCTTTATTATTCTGTATGCTTGTGTACAATGGGGTGACCCCCTACCTCCTATATATAGCGGTTCTGCTTAGAGATAAGGAAGAGTCCATATCGGATACGAATCCGTTTCCTAACACTCCCCCTTGGACTCTTCACTGCGAGATGCATATGCCTCATTAAAACTCCATAAAAACCCAGTGGGAAAAATAATTGGAGAAAGAGTACATAGCACACGCTGTGTTTGTGTTGCACGGATTGCCTCATCAAAAACCTTATGTAAGAAAACTTCAATGAAAAACTTACTTAAGGAAAAGAGTACAATCCACCCAAACTTCAATGTTAATCTTCAAGATTTACGTTGGGTACTCAAACTTCATGTTTGAGATTTATGTAGGAGTATGTGAAAAATCTCCCCTGAAATCTGCACTTCTCTAAGCCTCATCATCCCGATTCCTCTAATACATCTTTCAAAGGAAGATCTGGAGTGACTTAGTGAATAAATCTGCGAGATTTTCACACGACTTAGTATGCAGTATCTTTATCTCGTTCATCTTATGCATTTCATGAGCATAAAAGAACTTGGGGTTGATATGCTTTGTAAGGTTACTCTTCACATATCCCATTTGTACTTGTGCAACACAAGCTGCATTATCTTCATAGATAATAGTGGGGTTTGTTCCATGTTGAGACCACATGACTTACGGATGTGGTGAACCATTCTTGAAGCCATGCACATTCCCGAGAGGCTTCATACAATGCAATGATTTACGAGTGGTTAGTCGACGTCGAGACAAGAGTCTGCTTAGACGACTTCCAAGAAATTGCCGTTCCACCGCAAAGGAAAACATACCCAGTTTGTGACTTGCCAGTATGCGGGTCCGATAGGTACCCAGCATCGGCGTAGCCAACTAAATTCAATTCATTGTTTCTTCTGTAAAACAAGCCGAGGTCTTTGCTTCCTTGAAGGTAACGGAAGATGTCCTTCACCCTTTCCAATGCCTTTTGGTGGGTTACGCCTTTATCTGCGCTAGCAAATTTACTGGCGAACGCAATGTCCGGCCTAGTGCTATTCGCAAGGTACATGAGCGCTCCAATTGCACTCAAGTATGGGAATTCGCTCCCAGGACTTCCTCCCTCTTCTTTAGGCTGTCACGGGTCTAGGTGCGCTTGGAGTGACCTTCCGAGCCATTGGGGTCTTTGCGGGGTATGCCTTTTCAAAGCCAAATCTCTCCAACACTTTCTGCGTGTAGGATGCTTGGTGTACCAAGATTCCGCCTTGGACATGTTCAAGCTGCAAGCCTAAACAGAACTTGGTTTTACCCAAGTCTTTCATTTCAAACTCAGATTTCAAGTATGTGCATGCTTCTTCAATTTCTTCATCCGTCCCAATGATGTTCAAGTCATCTACATAGACGGAGATTATACAAAATCCATTCGTGGATCGTTGTATAAATACACATGGACAATCTTCGCTGTTCGTGTAGCCTTTCTTGCAAAGAAAGTCACTTAAGCGATTGTACCACATTCTTCCTGACTGCTTCAGCCCATACAGTGATTTCTCCAATTTCACACTGTATAGGTTTCTGTTTGCTCTGTCTTGGTTCGGGATAGGGATACCTTCCGGTACTTTCATGTATATCTCCGAATCCAAGTTTCCATACAAATATCTTTGTGACAACATCCATTAGCTTCATTTTCAACTTCAAGTTGATCGCCATTGAGATCAAGTATCTAAAGGTAATTCCGCCCATGACCGGAGAATAGGTTTCTTCATAATCAACCCCAGGACGTTGAGTGAAACCTTGAGCGACAAGCCTTGCCTTGTACCTTACAACTTCATTGTTTTCGTTTCTCTTGCGAACAAAACCCATTTGTGACCTACGGGGTTTATATGGGGAGGCGTGCGGCACACAGGCCCAAACACCTCTCTTTTGTTCAGAGAGACTAACTCTGCGGTGATTGCCTTCTTCCAATCTTCCCAATCGAGCCTTTTCTTGCACTCTGCGAGAGATGCGGGCTCGGGATCATGATTAATGATCGTGGCAATCTTCTTTGCAAAGTATGCATCGACATTGGCTGTTGCTCTATTCATTGATTCTCCCGTTATTACAAAGTTTATGGCCAGTTCCTCAGGGGGTGCTTCGTGCACTTCTACGTGCTCTTCATTGCTATTTCCCATTCCAGGAGCAAGTTCCTTTAGTTTTTCTCCGCCAATGTGTGCGCACACATTATTTCCGGCGGCTTCTTCCAATGGAAGGTTCAGATCTGGAATTGCCTTTTCCACAGGCTTCTTTCGGTGCCAGGTCTCAAGCGGCTCCCCTTCTTGCTTTGGGGCACTTTTGTGATTGGGTGTGGTAAGTCCTCTCGCTTGATTTTCCCAGACGTCTCCGGGTACTTTGGGTTTGAGAAGCGGATCTCTGTTCTTTTTCTTTGAGGCCTCTCGAACAGGATGAGGATACCTTCGCTTTCTTTGGTATTTCCACCCTCTACGGTGCATTTCTTGCCGGTACATGCGACTTAACCACGCTCTTGAGATCACAAAAATGATCAGGCGATTCATTTGCTAAATCTGCAAATCAATTATCTTACGGACTTCTTGATTTGCTTCATTAGTGCGAGGGTCATGTGCGGGGATCGGTGGAATGCCATACTATTTCTCGGCATTTTTCATCCAATGGTTGATTCTCTCCCCTAATGACGGGAAATGGTCCTCGTCAAAGATGCAATCAGCGAATCGAGTGTGTGTGTAAGTCTCGATCATGGGTTCCAAATACCTGATTATGGATGCACTCTCATAACCAACGTATATCCCGGACTTGCGGAGAGGGCCCATTGCAGTCCATTGTGGGGTGGTATAGGTACATATACCATACAACCAAATTTTCTAAGATGGGAAATCTTGGGATGACCCCTTGCACTAATTGCATTGGTGAATGGATGTTGTAGGCCGATGGTCTATAATTGATGAGTCTTTGCTGCGTGCGAGGCTGCGTGTCCCCAACAAGTGTTGGGCAAGTTACAACTCTGCAAGAGCTGATGCGGCAATGAACTTAATCCTCTTTATTAGTGCTTCAGCTAGCCCATTTTGCGTATGGACGTGCGATGCAGTGCTCAACGATTATTCCGTTCTTTGTGCAATAATCATCAAATGCCTTGGAAGTAAATTCGCGGCATTGTCCATTCGAATGGACTTCACGCGATGATCGGAAAAGCATTCTTAATTACGATGATCTGCGAGATCGGTTTTGCGAATGCATGATTCCTTGTTGACGACAAACATGTATCGACCATTTCGAGGAAGCATCAATGAGCACCATAAAGTATCGAAAGCGGCCACGACAAGGGCTGAATCGAACGCAAATATCCCCTGAATGCGTTCCAGGAATGCAGGGATTTCATGTTGCACTTTCATAACAGAGGGTCTAGTTATTAATTTCCGTGGCACATGCATGGCACACAAAATCTTCGTGATTCGGGAAATTCTTAACATTAATGCCATGACCTTGTGAGTTGTTAACTATATTTCTCATCAATCTAAGACCAGGATGACCTAATCTACAATGCCATAAAGCAAATAATTGAGCTTCTAAAGGCAGTCTTCAAAGAAGTATACAACTGCGTGTGCATTGATTTTCGTGTAGTACAACCCGAGTCATATGAGGGACATTTTTCTAGTACCATCTTTCCATATTCCGCGTGCTTCACAATGCACAAGTGTTCTTTGCCATTTTCTTCATTGGTTTCTACGTGAAACCCATTGGCGCGGATATCTTTGAAACTTAAGAGAGTGCGGGTTGATTCGAGTACAAGAGGGCTTCTTCAATTACCAAAGTTGTACCCATTGGCAATATAATTGTGGCTCTTCCCGAGCCTATTATATGCGTATCGCTTCTGCGATAGTCGTAATCCTTCGGCGTTCTTCGTGATCGTCTGGAAGTATTTCGACTCTCTTAAGATGGTATTTGTTGTGCCACTATCAACAATGCATATTTCCTCCATTGGGCGCTACATGATTTCTAGATGAAAAGAAAAATAATTCTAATCATAAAGTGGCTAAGTAATTCAAAAAGATTGCTTGTAAAGAAAGAATACTGGAATAAAGAATAAATTGTAATTCTATTCATGAGAAAAAGTATGCTCTTCGAGAGCTTACTATTCATTATGCAATCTGATGTCTATGTGAGATAATTCTGACAATTCATGTCAGTTCTTCAAAAACTCACGTTAGATAATGCCACACCTTTGCACATTCATAAGGTTCTTCCATTAGATTACTACGTGTAATCTAATAGGAAATGGCTGCTAGATTTAATAAAATGCATAATTGAATTCTCATGAGTTTCCAGCAAACTAAAAGAAAGCAATAATATCAAGATTCATATATTCAAAGATGAATGCAAAATTCATAAGTACAAGATTCATAAGTACGGAATTCATAAATGCAAAATTCATAAGTACAAGATTCATAAATGCAGGATTCATCAATACAGTATTCATAACTGCAAAATTCATATATACACAGATTCATAAATATTCAGAATAAACAATAATTGCACAATTCATAAAATCATAAATGCGGAAATAAATTCTCAGAAATTTCCGAATTTTTCTTAGTATTTGGCAATTTTCTGTTAATTATACAGCAATTTTCCAGCATCCCTTGATAACAGAAAATAAATTGCAACATGAATTAAACATGGCATAAGTCTAATTACAACTTATATAATTCTTGTTGGCTGGGAACAAAAACAGGTAATGAATATCTCTGTCAATTTGACTCTTGGCCAGGTCAACCTGCCCCTAGGGCTCACATGAGGGAGGGAGCACTTCCCGTTTCCGGGTGCCAATTAAAGAACCAAGCCTCATGTGTGTTTTCCTAGACACCAATTGTCTCATATCTGTTTATTCATTACCAAAATCAAATCCCAACCACTCATGTTCTCATAAACTGTTGTATGAGAAATTCTGGAATTTTCCTAGCACTTTTCATAATTTCTGCTAATTTCCAAGCAATTTTCAGAATTACTTTACAACAGAAAAATTTAATTTCAGCAAATATCAACATGACATAATTCATAAATTCATAAAAACGAAAATAAATTCTCATGAATTTTCGGTATTCTAAACAGGCAATTATGGCAAAAATTCATGCAAAAATTCATAAATACAGAAAATTAGGCTAAGCTAAATTAAAACAGAGCCTAATAAATTTTCTGGATTTTTCTACATACTTTTCATATTTTTCTAGAAGTTTTCAGTATTTTTAACCAATTTTTTCCCCTTTTATTTCATCAATTTTCAGAAAAAAAGGAAAAAAAGAATTAATGTTTAGGGGGCAGAGGGGTACTTTCCTCTCCCTGTGAATGACCACCAAGTTCAATCCTATTTTCTTTCAAATTCGGGCCCGCACCGCACAAGGAGAACTTCAGATGTAGTGTTCACGTACTGGACTTCATGTCTATCAATATGGCCCTTTTTTCTTATCTTGAGACAAACGGAATTTTTTTTTTTCGGCATGTGCAGCTTGGTCACAGACAAGGACCTTCTGCGGCGTCGAGTCTTGGGCAAGGCGCTTGGTCAAGGCGTCAAGCCGGGCGGGCAGCGGCCGACGTCGGTAGCGGGCAGATCGGCGGCCTTGGCGTGGTTCCGCGGCTTCTAGTGCGCGCAGGAGGCGAGACGTTTTCAGGCCGTTCGGCGGCTTCAGGCGCAGCGACAACTGCGGGCTGCGTTAGAGCGACCATTCAACGGCCGATCGGAACAGCAGGGCCAGCCGGGCGCACTTGCAGGCAGGGCCAACCGGCCGTGGTGGCGACGGTGGCAGCCTGGCGCGGCTGAGTGGGCATGACGAGAGGGCGGCTGCGGGAAAGCTTTGGCGCAGCGGAAGGCCAATCCCGATCTTGGACTTCATGTCCAGATCGAAGGAAGAGGCCGGCGGCAGACGCTGCAGTGCTTGCGCAGCAGGCAGCCAGGCTACGGCGCGGTAGTGAGCCAAGGCAGCGAGGCGCACAGGGCATCCGACCGAAAAATCGGGCAACAGGGCCGAAGACGAACCGTCGCCGGCGTCGCGCGGTCATGCGGCTGCACGGCAGGGACCATAGCACTTCGAGTGCTTGCGAGGAGCCGGCCATGGCAGCAAGGCGCAGCGAGGCGTGTTCGGCTGGGACATGAGCCGGTGCTGGCGGAGCCGGCAGGAGCAAGCGCGACGGCACTTCGGCGCGGCTTCGAGCCGATGATGGCAGCGACAGCTTCGAGCTCGTCTGGGGTCCCAGGACGATGATGCTTCGAGCGCCAGGAAGCGCGGCGTTGACGGCAACTTCGGGTGCGGTGCTGTGCTTGGTCGGCGACTTCGTGTCGCGGTGGCGCTTCATGGCCGAGCCAGCTGCGTGTTGTATTGTAGCAATAATGGCTTCATGCCAATCTATAACTTCGTGTTACTGCTATTTCTTGTACAGTAGCTTCAGATTACGGTTTGTAAACGATCACTGCATAGTCGTAGCTTCATGCCACGGTTTGCAAAATTGCTGTGTATTGTAGCTTCGTGCCACATAGTTGCAAGTAAAGAATCGAACGAGCGATTAGAAAAACAAGCGATTAGATTCAATCACTTGATTCTTACCGATTCTCAATTTATTCTTCGGTAGGCTATCGCGTAGGATAGAGTCGCGTAGGACTTTTCTTTCGGCAATCCGAGTGGATGCCGGCTTGATGGCGAGTTGATTGCAGATCGGATCGGGCGATAAAACGCCGGTAGTAGAAGTTAAATCGTCGTCGATGATCCTTCGCTTCTTGTCTTTTCTCACCTTTCAATCTTTCTCCGGTAGAGCTTCGTGCTGATAACGTGTTAGACAACCTCGCTATCGAATAGTCCGGGGTTGCCTAATAGATCTAAACTGGAGAACAGAAAGAGAGGACGAGAGACACAATATGAGGAGGAACGGGTCTGCTTTATTATTCTGTATGCTTGTGTACAATGGGGTGACCCCCTGCCTCCTATATATAGCGGTTCTGCTTAGAGATAAGGAAGAGTCCATATCGGATACGAATCCGTTTCCTAACACTACTCATCCTGTGGATGGCTGCCACATCCAATCCTTTTTGCAGTGGCTGTGCAGATTGATGTTTTCTAAACTCCCCGACATGGCAATATTGTTGCCAGTCCATCGTGCCATTGCGCTGTGCGCAACACTGTCATCACTTGTTTGGGAGACGCTTGTGTTTACATGCGACTCATCGGAAACTGTGTTCATGTTTTACATTCAACGCGCTCCAATTCTCTAGGCCTAAGGCTATTCTCAATGGGTAGTATCATACTCATTAATTAGATGCTACATAAGATTTTTTGCTGATGTGGCAAAGCAATAAATAGGAGAGAGAAGAAAGCTGTATCTTGAGCAAAATACAGCTTTGGCACGATATCTTAGGCCATGGCACAGAATCTAATGCGCTGGGTCCACTTTCATAGACACAACATCCCACCAATTAATTATTTTAAACATATAATTATGATATTATGCATTGTAGAGAGTGTTTTTTCAATGCAGTATCATATTTTTCATCCTATGTTGCATTCTTGGATATTGGAGTATGACACTTTGCACTGAGAATAGCCTTAGATCCATCCATCTGACAGACTGTTGTGCACTTGTGCCACCAAAATCAAATCAGATCATAGTAGAAGGCCTTTCCTTGACCCAATTGCATTTGCTTCCCGGACATAGACAGGGATGCCCAGGCAGCTATTAACCAGCAGTAATTTCATCCAAACAAGTACTCCCTAAATAATTATCGTGTGTGATCTATATCGGATGATGTAAACTGAGTTTCAGTTTCTACGTTGGAAACTGGTGCATTGTAAATTCAAATGCCCTATTGATCTTAAAATAATTATCGTCTCCAAAACACGTCTTCGATCACTAATTTCTATTATAATACATTTATAGAACCTAATAAAATTATAAGATTATCAAAATACTTTTAAGACAAATCTACACATCATTTTTATGTCTCCAATTTAAACATTTAAAAAGATATTAATAGTCAAAGTTTCAAAAATTTAACAACACATATGTTTAAAACCATAACTATTTATGTCGGGAAGGACTATTTATGCCGGGAAGGAGTAGTAGTTTCCATCCATACTTTGAAAGTTTGAATGCTGCTGCTGGAGAACTATGTTAAAAAAAAAATGTCGCTAGGCCCACAAGATATTCTTTAGCTACTCTCTGAAATTGTCAATTTTACAATATTTTACCTCAAAGAAAACTCCGTCTGGGCTGTTAAAAACATAGATTTGCAACAATAAATACTTACAGTTGACAGCCAGCGATCCATGAAAATTGAAAGCAGATCATTACAAACTGAGTTGTGCAATGTTAGCACAATTATTTTTGAGGGGCTTGTCCACACGGTGCAGTCATGCTCACATTGGTGACTCAGCACTTGTGAGTCATGACTTTGAAGCAGTGCTGTCTTCAGTCATCACTTTCATCGCTATCATAGTTCTGGCAGAGGGACTGAAGAACATTGGTCTTCTCTGCAGCTTCACTCTTTTCCTCTGCAACCGGAGCTTTGCCATTATCTTGGGCAGCTGCGGATTCAGTCTTCTGTTTCTTATGAGGATCTGGTGCGGTAGACTTCGGTTTTACAATAAATTTGGGCATCTTAGATGCCCAGCTCTTATTTCCTGCAGTGAATGTTCAATGGTAAGCAACAGACGGTGATATCTCACAAATCTGTATCTAGAAAAGAACAAGAACAACTCATTTGTTTTCAAAACAGAACACTATTTAATCAGCAAAAGAATATAGCACAACTATCATTTATGGCAGATTGCAAAACAAACGGGGTTGATGTTGGGAATTTGGGGTAATGATTGCCATGGCAAAAATAAGATGCCTCAGTGCAAAATATGATAGAACATAGCATATCATCACTTCTCTAGAGCCTCTCCCTTGTAGCCCTCTATCTAAAAGTTGATCATCCTAATGCTAATTTCTACTTTGTTAATGGAATGAATATAACAAAGGAAAGAGTTTTCAATGAGAAGTATTTTCAGTTCTGAGTTTAACAGCAAGGTTAGCAAGAATTCTGAAATATGGGGGCCCTGTACGTGCAGTCATGGACCTTAACTGATGTAGTGATACACATAACTGACAATTAACTCTACTTAGTGCTTACCTTCTTTATTGGCACTCTCAGGGCCATTTGTTTTGGTCAAGACATCTGCTGGATTTACCACTGATTCAGAAGATCCATTGATCTGCAGAGAAATGGAATGTTAGCCAATCAAGCAAACACATAAATAAGATATCAAATGGAAATTGGAAATACAAGAAAAACAACTTTATGGTACAGTAGAAAGTGATCCGCGTACTATTCACAGGAAAAGTGCAGAAGATCTTCAAAATTCATTGCTGCAGTGGCTACTCCACAACACCAGTACTTCTATGTCAATGTTTGCTACAATTTGCACATTACACATTTTTCAACGACCAGCGTTTTACTCTTTAGCAGTGGATTTATGTCCAACGGGTCTTCCTCTATTTTTAGCTCCAACTGTTCCCTAAATCTAATACAAACCGCACACATCCTTGATCCTTGAGGACTTATTCCAAACACTTCACATGGGACAATGTTTCAGTTTTAAAAGTGCACGAGGTTAGCTACTTTATACATTCACTAAAGCCATGTAAAAAAGTTACATACTTTATAGTTTATCTATCAAGAAAGGGGATACTCAGATGCTGCAAATAGAGCAAGCATTTGCAAACAATAAGATGGCATATCTTGAGGTTGACTTGTAAGTGATAGATGGCTTGTCAGGTCAACTAGCTTGGGCCCCTTTGGGAAGATGTAACCAGATGCAGGCTACTGGTCTATAATCTTATTAATTTATTATAATAAGTAAACTTCACAAACTATAGGTTTCTTGTACAAATTATGAGAAAACTACAGGTTTTAGCTTCTATTTCACAAAACTACAGATTTCGGGAGAATTTGTATCACAAAACAACATGTTTTAGAATTGTCTTTTTCTTGTAACAGGTCTGACAGTGTAGGCCCACATGGTAGCCTTACCCGCGAGTGAAACGAAAAATAGGGGCATGTGAGCCCACACTATCAGACATGTTACAAGAAACGGTCAATTTGAAGACCTATAGTTTTGTGACATAAGTTCTCCTAAAATATGTAGTTTTGTAAAATAGAAGCTAAAACCTATAGTTTTCTGATATTTTGTACAAGAAACATGTAGTTTTGTGAAATTTACTCAATTATAATTGATGAGTAAGCACATATGACCAACAAAACGAAATAGGAACAAAAATGCGAAAAGAAGAATAAAATAAGACAAGTACCTTTGATGTGCTACTTGGCTGTCCTGGTATAACCAAATCCTCATCATCGTCATTGTCATCATCTATCCGTTTGACATAATCTTTGGAGTTCTGCATTACCCAATAGCATCCCAAGTTTTCAAAAAACTTTTCCTGAATAACTTTTAAAAAATGTACTTGCAACGGTGTGAGGTAACACCCTCCGTGCACAAGGTTGTACATGCAGGGATAGATGAAAGTTCCAGATAGAGGATTACTCGAAAAGTGATTGATTTGATAAGTTCTTCGTCTTCTTCATCTAGTTCTGCTATTGTTTTTTCCTCCTGTCATTGCATAAAAAATTACCAATGTTATAGAAATTTTAAGTAGGAAAATGACACCACAACCATCCATGGCCAAAAGCAAGTTACTATAACTAACACCCAAAAGATGAAACAAATCCACTTCAAATATTTATTAAACATAGATAAGAAAAGTTTGTAAGATCTTACCTTCTCATGAGCTGAACGCTTCAAAATTTCAAGCATCTGGTCAACGGTGACTCCAGCATGTCTAGACTGTGAACAGCACAAGAAAGCAATGTCAGCAGTCAGCAAGTTAACGTTACCATACATATAAAACTTAACCCAACTAAAAGAATGGCTATATGCGTAGATCCTACCTTCATGGAACGCATCTCTTCTAAAGCAGCAAGTATGTCCATGTCCTGCTTTGAATCCGTTGCTCTATTCTCCAACGCTTTCATTGCATCACCCATCTCCTCTGCATCTCGTTTCCTCTTTTCTTTGTCCGCTACCTGAACAAAACAAAAAATACATGATCAAACTCAAGATCACATTGCTCAAAACATAGAAGTGGTGCTTAGAATATTGCCCCAGATGACTCACCTCATCCTCTTCACGCCAAGGTTCGAAATTGCGACTAGCCCCTGATTCCACTGTGTAGTCGGAATTCTGAGGGTCTGTTTTGAAAGTTATCTCAGCGGAGCACTTAGTACACTTGAAGTAAAACCTAAATATTTGTATTCCCAAGTATGCCTGCACCCAAAAGAAAGGAACAACATTAGCATGAGTTAGCATAAAAATCAATAACCAAATACACACCAGTGATGTGGATATGCAATTCTACAACTCCAAGACAACAGATAACCAGATAAAAGATTACGCTTGGCCATATAAAGATGAAAACTGAATGCTAATCATGGTTGTAAATTCGACAACACAAAGATGGCTATGAAAAGGCTATTATGTTTAGCTGTATGGTGAGGGAGTTATAAGAAAATGGTTCCATACCCTTGGGAGTATGTACTCCCACTCTCAATATACCGTTTAAATGATGTTGTTATACCTCTTTATCCTTTTGAGTATACTCTAATGCTGATTATAAGATACACAAAAGTGAATTCTATGAAAAATTTCATCAAAGTCCACCCTTTATAGCATAATTTGTTTATATACTCTTTTTACATACGGAAAAAGGTATATAGCAAAAATATAAAGGATTCCGATGATTTTTTTTTTCAACAATGTCGCATTTTAGTATATTAAAATTATTATTGGAGTATACTGAAAGTGATAAAGGAGTATAACACATTCGTTTAAGTGCTATACTGGAGGTGGGAGTATGTACTCCCAAGAGTACGAAAAAGGCTTCCTATATATATATATATATATATAGTCGGCAATCAAAAGAATGACACGATAATAGCAGCTCTCTCCCTATAAAGGCATAAATACAGGATCATGGACATGACAGGCAGAATAGTAAACCACCTATCAACATTGCACAATCCAGAATAGCAAGCAGGGCACCTTATTCTAACAATTAAAACACCATACAGACACACTTTTGTGTTCCAACTACTATATACTCAACTCTACCACTCTTCGTTCGCTCATTTAGTTTCAGGGTTAGGACATCCAAAGTATCAAAAAAACCAATAGCAATGACTTTTCTGAAGCATGCAAGTGTTCTCATGGCACCTGAGGTATTCTTGTCTCCTCTATTTGTTTTTGCAGCTGAACCAAGCAACAGTATCTAGTCCTATGCACTGAACAGTACAGTAGTGATAGTTCCCAACCCATGCAAGTACTCTCTTCAGTGGTTGAATCACCACTGGCCACATCCTGAACAATGATCGAGTCTCAAGTGCTACATGGCTTGTAAATACTTATGTTTCATGTTTCCATATTAAGCCCTGTTACCAGGCAACCATTTAAATTATGCTTACTGCACAAATGAATCGGCTAGTTGGCGGACAAACATGATAGGGGCATGGCTTAGACAGCCGACGACCGCGACGGCTTCATTCAGACATTTACAAGGCGGGGACTATGGATGGGGAGCACTGTACAGCGGTAGCATTTGCTTACCATGGTGGCTTGGCATGAAAATATCGGTCCAGATTTAAGCTATGCTACGAAATAATGCCAGGTTTTAACCAATAATAAGAAGGTATCTAACAAGCCACGCCTAAAAGCAAGACCGATCATAGCAACTACCAAACAGGCAAACATCGCCGCAAATTGGCACGATTAGTCGCTAATCGAAGCGAAAATCAACTCAAATTAGCAACTAATTTATCAATTAGGGTCCGCCGCGCCACTAGGGTTAAGTAACTAGGTCTAGGTATGAACGACAGGCGGCGCGCGGTGGCGCGTGCGTACCTCGCCGACGACGTCCTCCTTGCGCGAGTTGAACTTGGTGCCCTTGTAGATGTACGTCCCGCAGGTGCCGCACCGGATGCTCATGGGGAGCATCATGCGCACCTTGATCTGCTGGTTCTTGGGCTGCCGCCGCCGCGGGATCTTCGACGGGTCGAAGTCCGGCGGGTAGTACTTGTTCAGCACCTTCCGCTCACCCATCTCGCCGGAACCCTAGGTAAGCCGCACCGGAGAGGAGAGGGAGAGGGTGCGCCTGGGGATCGGGTGCGCCTGCGCGTGCTAGCCACGGAGACACTGGCAGGCAGGATTGCGAATTGGTATTTGGGGATGGGTTTGAGGAGCCGTTCGTGGAGATATAACAGGAATCCTGCTGCTGGTTGTTTTAGGGCCCAACTGTGCTTCAGTTTTGGACCAAAATTCCTTTAGATAGTATAGTTGTAGAGCGGTTAGAAAATTAAGTTACAGTAAAAGCACCCCTTAAAATTGCAGCGGGAAGAGTTGAAAATCAACTATGGCTTCGTCTCCCTCATCACCCTGCCGTCTTCCCACCCGGTCACCTCCCCGACTCCATTCAACTCAGGCGCCGCCTCCTCGACTCCCTCCCCGCTCGAGCCCACTCAATTGCCCCCAAAAAACTACAGCTGTAGCAGCTAATTTGCCAAACGATATATCGAGAAAAGTCACAGCCGCCAGCTACGGCTCCTTTACAGCCCAGCAAGCCAAAAGTAGCGTTTCAGCCCAACCGTAGCCCCCCCTAAACATGCTCTTAGATGTACTCAGATCAGGGTTTACATTATCAATTTGGCTTTGAAAATTACCCTCCAGCTGGTACCGATTTTTGATGAAAATTATCAAAATTGAAGGGTTTCGAAATCAAACTTTTTGAAAAAGAAATCAATTGTCATCGACAATCGGTCGATTTTTCGCGATAATTGACTGACCAATTGAACTTTTTTAGTGGCCAATTTTTTAAGTGATTTTCATCAAAATCGGCATTTTTTTATTAGACTGATTTACTGACCGATTTCTAATTTCGAGCCGGCTCGATACGGTCGATTATACCGATAATCGACCAATTATCGACGATATTTGCAACCCTGATTTGGACTTTTGATTTTGATGGCTAAATTCTGAAACTACCTTCGAAGGGTTATGTGTATAACTATCTATTGTACAATATAATAAATCTACAATCAGTAAAGAGATAAAAAAGTTGATTCCTCTATATCCTATGTTCATCTATTTGTAATTATTCTTCGTCTATTCTTGATTGGTATTAGGATTAATCTATGGTGACTATTAATGATCAGTTTATTATTCAACACGTCATCAGCATGAACCCTTCAAGACTAAACAAGAGTTTTATACCTGTATCAATCAACATTGTAGCGCAATTCGATCGGCATCAATCAACCAATCTACTCCAAATACGTGAGTTAAAAACATCTGAGCAATTTTTAATCTTGTAGATTAATTGCCCTAAGTACCTAGATTAATTAAGCAATTAAGGGTCCTATTTTGATTCTTAATGCTTATGTTCATATTGAGCACCAACCACCTCACCCCCACCGGGCATCGCCTGCATCGATCGTTGCGCCTCTGCTGGGTGCCGCAGCCCTGTTGAGCACCGCACTTGCTGGCTGCGCACCCTGCAACGCACTACGCATGTGCTCGGGCCTGCCGTGAGCCTCTCGGACGCTAGGGTCTGGCAAACCCTAGCGCTCAGGGGGCCTTTACAGTAGGGTTATTCGGTCGGATCAGATCTGATCCAATACTGCGAGACCGGACCAGGTCCGACCCATGAAGATTGACGGGCCGTATGGCCCATTCACTTTCGGCCCAAAGGCCATTTTATATGGGCCATAACATGTTTGTGTTTTAACCATCGAGGTTTCAGTTAATTACATAAAATTTTGTTGCTACGATAATTTTGCAAAAAAGACCTTAGAATTTTGCATAATTACATAAATTTGTGGCGATAAAGAAATTTTACATTCTGGACCTGGAGTTCCCAGAATCCCCAAAAAATAGTTAATAAATCCTGAAAACTTATATTTAATCATAAAAACCAAATTTTTAGGTATATAGGCTTCCGTAAATTGTTGAATCTTAGACCTAGCACACATTGGAAGCTACACATCTCTAGATTTATAATTTTCTAGCGTAATTCTATGTTTATATATGCTGAATTTATTTTCCTATTATTTCGGTAATTTTGAAAATTATTCAGAAATTGGCAGAAAATTATGAAAAATGCTATGAAAATTCATGAAAAAATTATATAATTATCTACTGAGTTGATATAGACCAAGCTTTGCTGATTCAAGAGTGAGCATGTAATATACTGATTTACCAGCAATAAAATTTATATATACATGAATATAACTTAGGATATGTCGGATATCTCAAAAAGAGAATTTGTTGAGATTACCCTGAATGGCAGCAATTGCTTGACATAGGCAATGGATGCTAAGATTAACCTAATGGCTCGATCTCTCGAAGTTATTTTTACTCAGTATAAAGTTGGTATCCCTGCTCTTCCTGAAGCCACCAAGTGTGCGGCTTTACACTTTCTAAGGCACCATCTTCATTACCTCCACACTGTGTTCTCCCTGCCATGAAAGGGTGATCAACCACCAACAAGCAATGCATTGTTTGATATGGTTTTCCTTACTATATCTAAATACCATGCCTACATCTAGGGCTAAGACAATGGATGACTACAATTGATCATTATCAATCGAGCAACAAAGCATGATTTCAAACAGACAAGCATATAAGCATCGAATAATAGATAAAACATCGTTTACGTAGCAAATTAAATCACCATACTCAAGGGAAGAACAAAGGATTACCCCTATTGGACATCACAAATTGTAGGGGAGCGTGATGAAGAAGGCGACGGTTGCCAGGGTTAGCACTGGAGGTGGTGCTCACGAGCGCTAGTGGTGGTGTCGCCCATGGACTAGCTCGGCGACTTCTCCTTTGCCTCCTCTTTTTCTCCACAACTTGCTTTTGCCACCTTCAACTCTTCTCTCTCTCTCTCTAGGTTTTGTAGTTTCCCGCGACTTCGGCCTTCTGATCTGAAGCATGGAACCCTAGTGACGCATACCCATACCATGGGTACCCCCATCAGCCCGGGATCACGAGCGGGCTGACCTGCCTCTACAAAGGCCCTGCACCAACAACAGATGAGCGGGCCGCGAAAGTAGGCCGTGCCCTGTTCGGGGCCGACCCCGTGGCCCGCCCGAAGCCGACCTCTGTCGGCCTGCACGACCAGCGCTCGAGTCAGCAGAGCCCACGCCGGGGTCAAGACAACCACCCCTTGCACCTGACGTCCCCCGGCGTGGGCGCCAGGATTAGGTGGTGCCTTCCCGAGATTGTCAGAAGGGCCACCCGAGAAGTCAAGCCCCCGTCCCGTCGACTGACACGCCGCAGAGGGGGGCGTCCTGCCCCGAGGCCAAGCCAAAGTCAAGTGCCATTAAAACCACCGAAGCTGACGGATGCACAGAACGGACGTCACCCTGCCAACCCAGCGTGGGGGAAAAAGAGGTCGGGCGACAGGACGGAAACCAGACTCCGAGGCGGATAGTACCCCTTTTTTCTTTTTTTCTCTCTCCCCCGAAACTTCCATGTAAGCCAGGCGTCTCCAGATATATAAGGAGAGGTAAGGCCTTTCAGAGGGGAGGGACGGCGAACCACTTCTAGACAGCAAGCAGCCGAGCCCTTGCCTCGCTTGTAACCCCCTGTTCGTCCCGCAAGATCAATACAACCCCACCAAGCGAACTGGAGTAGGGACGTTCGGCCCGAACCAGTATAAACACCAGGCTTCTTGAGTCGACCATTCGGGGGAGGGAGCGCGCGACCCCCTCCGACCATAAATTTGTATTGCCGGTACACGAAACACCGACAGTTGGCGCGCCAGGTAGGGGCGCTCGCGCGTCATCACCGCATCCTCCTTCGGATTCCCATCTTCCTCCCCGATGGCTTCTTTCGCTCGCGACGACTCGCCGGCGTCGAGGGGTTGGATCCGCTTCGGAGCCCTCGACTTCATCGTCACCATGGCAGGGGAACTTGTTCTCGTCCCCGCTGCCCTCCGAGACCGGGCGCCCTCCACAAGCTTGGATGTGGTCGCCGATGTCCTCGGCAACCTCCGCCTCGAGACCCCGGCATGGGCCTCCCCGGCGGACCCATCGCGCCATGGCATTGCCTCCGACAACGCCGCGCGCGACCCACGACGAGCGATGATCTCGCCCTCCGCGAGCTCCCGGCTTGTGGCCATGACTGGCTACGCGCCTACCTCCCTCCACGACCTGCTGGGGGATTCCTCCAGCCACAGCTTCAGCTCCGACAGGGAGCACCCCCCGCGCAGGATAAACTCTCGAGAGTGCAACATGACGGGTGCGGCGGAACCGTCCTCCACCCCCGCAACCCTCGGGACCCTCCTCCCGCGCGACGAAGCGCGGTGGGAGGAATCCCGAGGGGAAGACGACGCGCACCACCAGCGACGCCTCGCCGACCTCCGTCGGCAGCGCGAGGAGCTGGAGGCCTGAAAGGCCGAGCTCGACAAACTCCAGGTCGACCTGGAGCAACGTCAGCCCGAGCCGCCACTCGTCTCTGGCGCACGCGCCCGCGTGCGTCAGGTGCATCAGCAGCTAGCTGAGGGGGCTGGCGATCTTCCGTTCTTCCCCCACGCCAACAAGAACATTGCCGCGGCGGCCATGTTGCTTCGCGGATTGCCCGAGCCGACGGATCCGGAAGCCAGGGCCACCTACCAGAACCTCCGGGGGCTGGTCGAGCGTGCTATCGTACAGCACGCCCAGGGTTCCAGCTCCCGACACTCGGGCGCGACCTCGGGTCGTCAGGGCTTTTCCCCCTCGAGGGGTCATCAGAGTCTAGCAGAGACGACCCCGTTCCAGGAGCTCCCCCAGGCATCGCGCACCCCAGTGCGCCACCGACTGGGGGACAACCGCGACCTTCGCGCCACCCTCGAGGCGCGAAGGAGACTCGCCGACGCAGCGGCATCATCACAAGTTGCGGATAGCAGACGACGCGACCATCCCTACCCGGGCCGCGACGGACCCGGACCACGCGCGTTCACTCGCACCGTCCGCAACGCCGACTTCCCGGCCAGATTCCGGGCTCCGACCAACATAGCCAAGTACACAGGGTTAACAAAACCCAGTGTGTGGCTAGAAGACTACCGGCTCGCCTGCCGGGCCGGGGGAGCGACTGATGACCTCTTCGTCATCCAGTATCTCCCCATCTATCTTGCGGACACCATCGGGAGTTGGACCGACCTGACGAATCTCTTCGTCGGGAACTTCCAGGGGACGTACAAGCGCCCTGGCAACTCCTGGGATCTGAAGAGCTACAAGCAGCAGCCGGGGGAGACGCTCCGGGACTACATCCGCCGCTTCTCCCAGCAGTGCAACGAGCTCCCCGACATCCGTGACGCCGACGTCGTCGGGGCATTCATTTACGGCACTACGTGTGAGGCTCTGGTCCACAAGCTGGGCTGCGCCAAGCCCCGGACCACCAAGGAGCTTCTCGACGTCGCCACCAACCACGCCTCCGGCGAGGAGGCCGTGGGAGCCATCTTCGAAAGGAAGGTGGCCCGCCAGCCATCCGGCTCCGAGGCCGGCGCCCCTTCTGGCCGCCCCGACAAGAGGAAGCGGAAAGGGAAGCAAGGCCGCGAAGGCCGCATGGTCGCCGCTGCCGACCGCCCTGCCAAGCAGCAGGTTCGGCAGACGCCCGACCGATTCGAGAAGATGATGGATAGTCCGTGCCCGAACCACGACTATCCCATCAAGCACAAATACTGGGACTACGAGGTCCTAAAACGGTTTCTCTCCGGGAACCCCATGACGTCGCGGGGTAAGGGGAAGAAGCGCGACCCGGCACCCGACGCCGGGACGAAGGGCGATGAGCCGACCGACGAGTTCCCGCAACTCGACAGTTGCCTCATGATCTTCGGAGGGGCAGAGTGCTACGCCGACAAGCGACGGTTGAAACTCGCCCACCGAGAGGTTCACACGGCAACCCCCGCCGCGCCCTGCTACCTGAGGTGGTTGGAGTGCCCGATCGCCTTCGATCGGACCGACCACCCCGACCACGTCCCGCACCCGGGACGCTACCCGCTCGTCGTTGACCCCATCATGGGGACGAAGCGCCTGACCAAGGTGCTCATGGACGGCGGCAGCAGTCTCAACATCATGTATGTTGAGACCCTGGATGCCTTGGGGGTCCCTCGCTCCGCCCTCCGGCCGAGCAAGGCGCCTTTCCACGGCGTCGTTCCAGGCCAACAGGCCCACCCTCTCGGGCAGGTCAGCTTGCCCGTCACCTTTGGGAGCCCGGACAATTTCCGCACCGAGAGCCTCACTTTTGAGGTTGTGGACTTTCCCATCTCCTACCACGCTATCTTGGGACGACCATGTTACGCGAAGTTCATGGCGGTCCCCAACTACACCTACCTCAAGCTGAAGATGCCAGGGCCGCAGGGTGTCATCACCGTGGCCGCGTCTTTTCAGCTCGCTTATAACTGCGAGCGAAGCAGTTGCGAGCTGGCCTCGGTGGTCGTCGCTTCCGCCGAGCTCGCCCAGCTCCAGGAGAAGGCCCCCGAATCCGCCCCCGACTCCGGCAAGTCAGGGCCGAGCTCCTTCAAATCCGCGAAGGACACGAAGGAGGTCGCGGTTGATCCCGAAGACCCCGCCAAGATCGTACGGATCGGGGCCATCCTCACTACCAAATAGGAAAGCGCGCTCGTCGACTTCCTCCGAGCAAACCGAGACGTCTTCGCTTGGAGGCCCTCGGATATGCCGGGAGTTCCGAAGGAGGTCGCCGAGCATTCCCTGAACATCCGAGCGGGATCCAGACCAGTCACCCAACGCCTGCGCCGTTTCGACGAAGAAAAACGCCGGGCCATTGGGGAAGAGATCGCCAAACTTTTGGCCGCCAGCTTTGTAAGGGAGGTGCGCCACCCCGAGTGGCTCGCCAATCCTATCCTTGTAAAGAAAAAGGCGGGGCAATGGAGAATGTGTGTTGACTACACAAGCCTCAAAAAGGCCTGTCCAAAAGACCCGTTCCCACTACCTCGCATCGATCAGGTCGTGGATTCCACCGCCGGGTGCGAGTCCCTCTCTTTTCTAGATGCCTATTCGGGCTACCACCAGATTGCAATGAAGGAGTCCGACCAGCTCGCGACCTCCTTCATCACTCCGTATGGCTCGTACTGTTACGTCACGATGCTTTTTGGTCTGAAAAACGCAGGCGCTACATACCAGCGGTGTATGCAGGCGTGTTTTTCAGACCAAATTGGCCGTAACATCGAGGCCTACGTCGACGACATCGTTGTCAAAACCAGGAAGGCTGACGATCTCATCGCCGACCTGGAGGAAACTTTTGCGAACCTCCGACGGTTTCGCATAAGGCTCAACCCCGAGAAGTGCGTCTTCGGGGTCCCCAAGGGCAAGCTACTGGGCTTCATCGTCTCCGAGCGCGGCATTGAAGCCAACCGCGATAAGATCTCCGCCATCTCAAGGATGGGGCCGATCAACGATTTGAAGGGGGTCCAGAGGCTAATGGGGTGCCTCGCGGCCCTAAGCCGCTTCGTATCCCGCCTCGGCGAGCGCGGGATGCCGCTCTACAAGCTGATGAAGAAGTCCGATCGCTTCTGCTGGACCCACGAAGCTTAGGAAGCCCTCAGTCGACTGAAAGCTTTCCTGACCTCGCCTCCGGTATTGGTCGCCCCGGAGCCACAAGAGCCTTTGCTCCTCTACATCGCCGCCACGACTCAGGTCGTCGTGGCGCTTCGTTAATGGAAGCGGCGGAGAAGGCCGTGTCTTCAAGGTGCAGAGACCGGTCTACTTCGTCAGCGAGGTACTCTCCGAAACGAAGGTCTGATACCCCCAGATACAGAAGCTGCTATACTCGGTGCTCATCACTAAGAGGAAGCTCGTCCATTACTTCGACCGACACCCCATCTCCGTGGTGACCTCCTCGCCACTCGGAGAAATCGTCCACAACTGCGACGCCACCGGAAGAATCGCCAAGTGGGCTCTCGAGCTCAACGGCCTCGACGTATCGTACGTCCCCAGGACGGCGGTCAAGTCGCAGGTCTTGGCGGACTTCGTCGCCGAGTGGACCGAGGCGCAAGTCCCTGCGGTGGTCGAGGACCCCGAGTACTGGACGATGTACTTCGACGGGTCCTACACCAAGAACGGAGCCGGCGCGGGGGTCGTCATCATCTCCCCGCTCGGCAACAAGCTCCAATACGCCATCCGACTACTTTTCGACGCCACCAACAACATCGCCGAGTACGAAGCCCTCGTCAACGGTCTTCGGATCGCCGCCGACCTCGGCGCTCGACGGCTCTACGTTCACGGCGACTCCAAGTTGGTCGTCGACCAGGTTATGAAGGCCACGGAGCCTCGCGACGCTCGCATGGCGGCCTACTGTCTGGAGATCCGCAAGCTTGAGGAGAGGTTCAAGGGATTCGAGCTCCACCACAGTTACCGCCGCTACAACGGGGAAGCCGACTCCCTCGCCAACCTCGCCTCCAGCAAAGGGCCGGTCCCTCCCGGTGTCTTCGTCTCCGACCTCCACAAGCCATCCATCCGGTTGGATCCCATCGTTGAAGGCACATCCGACCCCCTGAAAGCGGGTACTCCGACCAACAATCGGTCGAACGGGCACCCGCCTGGGTCGGGTCCTAGTGTTCTGAATGTTGAGTCCAACTGGAGGCAACCCTTCATCGACCGGTTGACCGATGGGTCACTTCCAGCTGACTCCACCGAGGCTCGGCGCCTCGCTCGGCGGGCCAAATCCTTTGTCTTGGTCGAGAAGACCCTTTACAAAAGGATCCCCTCCGGGATCCTCTAGAAGTGTATCCCGCCCGACCAAGGGAAGCACCTTCTGCTCGACATCCACGGCGGGATCTGCGGGCACCACGCCGCGCCACGGTCGCTGGTAGGAAAAGCCTTCCGGCAAGGCTTCTACTGGCCGACCGCTGTGGCCGACGCCACGCAGATAGTCCGCACTTGCGAAGGATGCCAGTTCTTCGCCAGGCAAACACACCTCCCGGCGCAAGTCCTACAGACGATCCCCATCACATGGCCCTTCGCGGTCTGGGGGCTTGATCTGGTCGGACCCTTCAAAAAGGCGCCCGGGGGCTTCACTCACCTGCTTGTTGCGATAGACAAGTTTACCAAGTGGATAGAGGCGAAGCTGCTGGCAACCATCACTTCGGCGCAGGCAGCCGGTTTCTTTCGTGACATTGTCTACCGTTTTGGAGTCCCGAACTCCATCATCACCGACAACGGGACGCAGTTTATGGGGAAGGAGTTCCTCGGGTTCTGCGACGACTTCAACATCCGGGTCGACTGGGCGGCGGTCGCACACCCCCGCGCCAACGGGCAGGCCGAGCGGGCCAACGGCATGATCCTCGAAGGGCTCAAGCCGCGAATCTTCAGTCGACTGAAGAAGTTCGCGGGACGGTGGGCCACCGAGCTGCCCCCCGTACTCTGGAGCTTGCGGACCACACCGACGCGGTCGACCGGGTTCACGCCTTTCTTCCTGGTGTTCAGGGCGGAGGCTGTGCTCCCAACCGATCTCGAGTATGGCGCCCCGAGAGTGCAAGGCTACGACTGCGCGCAGGGATCGGAGGCACAATAGGACGACCTCGACCAGCTCGACGAGGCACGGGATGTCGCAGTCCTCCGGTCAGCCAAGTACCAGCAGACGCTCCGCCGGTACCACAGTCGACTGGTTCGCGGCCGGACGTTCGGGGTCGGCGACTTGGTACTACGCCAAGTCCAATCCGCCAAGGACAGGCATAAGCTCTCTCCGCCTTGGGAGGGTCCTTTTACCGTCGCAGAAGTCATCCGACCCGGCACATTCCGTCTCAGGGACACTGAAGGAAATCTCCTTACCAACGCTTGGAACATAGAGAAGCTGAGAAGATTCTATCCATAGCCAGCCTCCCTCCTCTCTGTACCGCTCGAAAGATACTTGAGCAAAGGAAGCCGCGGCAGTCGGACGACCGACCAAGTGCCCCCTTTTTCTCTCTCTCGAATCTCTCCCGATTTTGATTGACCACAAGCACTACGACCTCCGCCCCGAAAGCAGAGGTCCCGAAGTAGTACTCCGCAGGTCACGAAGTCCGCAAACACAAGGACGACCGACCAACAGTTGGTCAGGGCATTCGGCCCCGTCAACAAGCGCGCACTAAGCACCGCCTCGAACCTACGCCTGACCCCTTGCGGTCCATAAAAGCTACGGTTATGGGCGAGCGCGAGGGCGCAGTCTCAAAGAAGAAGAAAAACAGGGAGCAAACAAAAAACACTTTATTCATTTACAGGAGGAGCATCAGCCCAACCGAAAAGGAACCACCCGCCGAGGTCCCTTCACTCGGCAAAAGCGCGATACTCCTCTTGGTGTGCGCCCAGCCAGCCGAACGACGCGTGATGTCGCTCAGTCACCGCTCGGACCAGCGGCGCCCTCACCTCCCACAGCCGAGGAATGCCCGCAACGAGGACGCCAACTCGCCGCGCATCTCCAAGCACGGCCTCGGCCTCGACCTCCGCCACCACCCGCAGCCAGGCTTGCTCGTCGCCTACCTCCTCTCGGAGCTGTGTGTAGCGATCCGCCATGGCACGCAGAGGGAGCTTGCTTGGTGACGGTCCTGACAGAGCAACAAGGGCACCAGCGCGTCTCCTTTATAGCCCGCGCCCCGGGAAACGAAGTCCCTCGAGTTACGCTGGGGAGCGGAAGCCGAAGCGTCTGGAACCAGTTCCGAAATCGGCACGGTCCTCCAGGCGAGTTAATCTAGCCTTATCTTCCTCGTGGTACCTTCTTTCAATTTATCGCGCGCCTGCCGCAGGCTCAAGCGGTGCGCGGCGACTGCACTCCCAGTCCCCACGCTCCACTCGGGGGCTGCTTACGACCCCAGGGGTCGGTGACCTAGGTCGACAACCCGACCGGCCGAGCTACCTTCCTCATAGTAACCTCTTCGACCCAAAATGCTGCAGCCCACGCCCCCGCGGCTACGGCTTCGAAGTAGCACTTTGTGGAAGAGGGGAGCTGCTCGAGCAAGAGGCCAAGGCCGGTCGGGACCTTTCGATTTGGGTCAGCAGACCGACCGAGCGAACGATCTACCTTAACCCAGGTCAACCCCCGACCGGCCAAACAATCTTCCTCGTGGTAATTTCCTCAAACTGAATGCTGCAGCCTACGCCTCCGTGGCTACGGCTCCCAAGTAGCATTTTCACGAAAAAAGGAAGTTGCCCGAGCGGAAGATAGCTTGATCGGTCAGGACAGTCCGACCTGGGACATCGTTAGAAGGCATACGAGTCGCTGACCTAGTCCATAATTCGACCGACCAAGCTATCTACCTCGTGGCTATTTCCTCGGCCCAAAATGCCGCGGCCTACGCCTCCGTGGCTACGGCTTCAAAGCGGCACTTTGTGGGGAAACAAGCCCTCCGAGCAAGAGAAACTAGGGTCGGTCGAAACGCTCCGACTTAGGCCAGCGTTCCAACCGACCAAATGGAAGCTTCGCGAAGGAGGTAGTCTGAACTAAGCAGTATACCTCTCCTCCGCGAAGCAAGCGCTCTAGGTCGCTTGTCTCATCCCGTGTTCTCTCCAGATGTAGTTGGCACAACACCTACGCTCTCGGGGCACCCCCGCGGGTCCTGTAGCTACGGTCGTAAGATTGTCCAACCACAAAAGAAGCACGAGGTAGGCAGGCAAGAAACTTAAAGCAACCCGGCAGGCCGGACTCGTTTAAGATAATCATGTTCATTACATGTACTGCAAAAAAGTAAAAACGAAGAAAACTAATCGTCTCCTTCCCCACGGTGGAGGATGTCCCGCGGCGAGATCCAGCTGGCGATCTCCTGGGCGCAGGGGTCGACTCGGGCCATGAATGCTTCGACCTCTTCATCGCTCCGATCGGTGGCAACGCCGCTCCCAACCGCATCAAGGTCGACACCGTCATAGTAAGACACGGTGTTAACCAGGGCCGAGGAAGCGACATCTCCGGTGCGGGTAAGGAAACGGGGCGCGGCGCAAGGAGGCAGGGAGCTCTTTTCCTTCCCTCGTGGTTTTTCCCTTCTTTTTGCAGAGAGCACAAGCAGTTGCCCCTCTCCACGCACCGCACTCACCTTCCTTTATAGGCGTCGGGCGGAACAGACGCCTCTTCGCGCCCAAAGCGCCTCCTCGCGTGACAAGCGCGATCGCCCGACCGTCACGCCACCTCGGCCACTACTCGTGTAGCGCCGCAGCCCATTTAATTCTCACTAAGCATTAATCGCCTGACAGACAGCGCCAAGGCCACAAGACGCCGAGCAGCGCCACACACTCCGCCGGGCACAATGGGCCAAGACGACCCAAAAAAAGGTATGAAACGGCCCACTGGGCCGCCTGGCCTCGAGGACGGTCGATCGCCTCCGGGCTCGCACCTGAGGCCCGGCACCGTGTTGGGGTCACGAAGGCCAAGTCCGGCCGATCGAATCAAGCCGCCCCAAAGATGTAAAAGCAGCGAGCGAGGCGGTGTGAGCTCCTAGCGGGCCTCCAGTTGGGTCGGCGGATGACCCAATCACCCTAACCCGCATCCGAGACCATACCTCACACTCTCCCGCGATGCTCATCCATGAGTAGCGGCCAGCCGCGCTCCGGGTCGACGGACGACCCGGTAGCCCGATACGGGATCGAGTAAGGAAAGGTTCTCATGGAATGCCCGCAGTGGGTCGGACGCCCGCGCCGGGAGTTACGTCCGCTTGGGAACGACCCCCCTCGAGGGGGATCGCCAAGATTCCACTCGGATTGCCCGTTGGTAGCTCGCACGAGCACGGCGTTCAAACCAACGTAGGTAAACGCGCGTTCGCTCACATGACTCTAAGGTCCCATAACCGTGGCCGACCAGAGTCCGACCAGGCAAACCCCCGACCGGCTCTCCGACCCGCTCGGGGGCTCGGGGGCTACACCCACCGGGTGCGCTCGCGCGCACCCGGGCTCCTTGGCGGGCGCAACTGCCAAGCGGTCGCCCCGACCAAACGACGCCGACCCCTTGGTCGGCGGCCACCTTCGACCGGGTAAACCCCCGACCGGCTCTCCGACCCGCTCGGGGGCTACACCCACCGGGTGCGCTCGCGCGCACACGGGCTCCTTGGTGGGCGCAACGGCTAAGCGGTCGCCTCGACCGAATGTCGCCGACCCCTTGGTCGGTGGCCACCTTCGACCGGGTAAACCCCTGACCGGCTCTCCGACCCGTCCGGGGGCTCGGGGGCTACTGACGCATACCCATACCATGGGTACCCCCATCAGCCCGGGATCACGAGCGGGCTGACCTGCCTCTACAAAGGCCCTGCACCAACAACAGATGAGCGGGCCGCGAAAGTAGGCCGTGCCCTGTTCGGGGCCGACCCCGTGGCCCGCCCGAAGCCAACCTCTGTCGGCCTGCACGACCAGCACTCGAGTCAGCAGAGCCCACGCCGGGGTCAAGACAACCACCCCTTGCACCTGACGTCCCCCGGCGTGGGCGCCAGGATTAGGTGGTGCCTTCCCGAGATTGTCAGAAGGGCCACCCGAGAAGTCAAGCCCCCGTCCCGTCGACTGACACGCCGCAGAGGGGGGCGTCCTGCCCAGAGGCCAAGCCAAAGTCAAGTGCCATTAAAACCACCGAAGCTGATGGATGCACAGAACGGACGTCACCCTGCCAACCCAGCGTGGGGGAAAAAGAGGTCGGGCGACAGGACGGAAACCAGACTCCGAGGCGGACAATACCCCTTTTTTCTTTTTTTCTCTCTCCCCCGAAACTTCCATGTAAGCCGGGCGTCTCCAGATATATAAGGAGAGGTAAGGCCTTACAGAGGGGAGGGACGACGAACCACTTCTAGACAGCAAGTAGCCGAGCCCTTGCCTCGCTTGTAACCCCCTGTTCGTCCCGCAAGATCAATACACCCCCACCAAGCGAACTGGAGTAGGGACGTTCGGCCCGAACCAGTATAAACACCAGGCTTCTTGAGTCGACCATTCGGGGAGAGGGAGCGCGCGACCCCCTCCGACCATAAATTCGTATTGCCGGTACACGAAACACCGACACCTAGGGCAAATAAATAGGACAAGTGGGGGAGGTATCCGAGACGTGTTCCGCAAGGAAAACATTGCGTCATGTCAGGCACTCACATGCGCTTTTTGGGCGCGGTGTGTGCATGGCTCGAGATTCCCTTCTTTGGTTGATATATTGTTGCTCAGAACTTGGAATTAGGCCAATTATATATCCGTTTAGACCGGCTCAAGGAGGACTTCGTTGTGATGACTTATAATTTAGCATTTGATGTTTTTAATTTGGCATTTTTTTTTCTGAGGAAACTCTTTTAGCCAAATATGATGCGTATCTGCATAAACTATACATCATCGACACATTTGCAAACGTGAGAATTGGTTAGGATTAGATGCCAAGTGCAATTATGGCACATAAAATAAAAGCATAAATGAGCAGTAACAACTCCCTCACACTTAGACTTTGCTCATCCTGGAGCAAATCTTATCTCACATATTGGGATTAGTCATCCTGAATAAATTAAATTAGAGCAAGATCAATTTGCAATCTACCATCACCCAAATCACAGAATCTTATCGATCAAACTTCAACCCACCAATACCCTCTAGCACAGTCAACCTAAATGGGGAGTATGCTACTCAAGGATTTAGCTACAACTTTTGGACGTAGGTAACACCGAGACATTTTATCCTCACTAAGCCAATCCTTTTCCTATTCGGCACCAGAGTTTTAAATAGGCTACAAAATAATGAAAAATGGTCCACAACCCAATATTTTATAACTTCCCAACTCTAGCAATGCTATGATCACCTATCAATTAGAGAATGTGTAACACCCCAAAAAAGGGCCTAACAGAAATTGTGCATTTAAAAATTTGGATTGAGCCAAAAATCTAAAATTATAAATTTTACTCTTTAATTTGGAATTTATTTAAAAAGACAAAATAAAAAAAATTAATTAACAAAATTTACTCAAACTAGCCTGTACTAACGGAACTCGTAAAATTTCCAAACAACCTAATATAGGAAATAATTGGGTAAAATACTAGAACCCAAGAGATGAACAAATATGAATTTTATTGGATTTTAGCACAGCTTGCGAGAGCTCTAAAAATTTAATCATTGCCTAGCTTGAGTAAAAAGAGAGTTTTGTCAACCTTTTCCATTGCGAACCCCTTTTCAAGTAAAAAGGTTTTTAGCCTATCATACCATGCTCTAGGAGCTTGTTTTAAACCATACAAAGCTTTTGACAATTTGTACACATGATCTGGAAACTTTGGATTTTCAAAACCAGGTGGTTGCTTGACATACACCTCCTCATTTATGTAGCCATTAAGAAAAACACTTTTTATATCCATTTGGTACAATTTAAAACCTTTGGATGCAGCAAATGCTAAAAGGATTCCAATGGCTTCAATTCTAGCAACAGGAGCAAAAGTTTCATCAAAATCTAAGCCTTCAACATGTGAAAAACCTTGAGCAACCAGTCTAGCTTTGTTTCTAACAACGATACCATCCTCACTTTGTTTATTTTTGAAAACCCATCTAGTTCCAATAATATTAAAGTCAGGAGGTGGTGAAACTAGCTTCCAGACTTTATTTCGTTCAAAATTCTCTAATTCTTCATGCATGGCATTGATCCAAGATTCGTCAGATAATGCATGAGATATATCTTTGGGTTCAAAAGAAGCAAATAAAGCAGAATGAGCATGAGTGTCATAATGAATAAACCTGGATCGGGTGACTCTCTCATTTAGATCTCCAATCATCTGTTCAGGTGGATGACTTTTTCTGAATGTACAAGGGAGCTGTAACTTCTGAAAATTCTCCTTCTCTTTCTTCATTTTCAGCATGTACAGATGATGTTGTAGTTTGAGGATGCTCGGTTGTAGATGTAGTAGTAGTAGGTGCCAAAGATGCTACAGCTCGTTGTGCATTAATAGGAGTCAACATCTCATTCTCAACATCATCATCATTGACCTCATGAACAAATATGTTCTCCCCCTGAATAGATGCACTTGTACCTGCAACATTTGGACTAGTGCCTGGACTAGCCTCATCAAAGGTAACTTCACAGGTTTCTACAATTTTGTTAGTCTCCAAAACAAGCACTCGATAGCCACGAGTATGAGCAGGATATCCAAGAAAAATACCATCAATTGATCTAGCTTCAAATTTATCAAGATTTCCAGATTTCAAGACAAAGCATTTGCATCCAAAAACTCTAAAGTGAGAAACAGTAGATCTATGTCCAAACCGGTGTTCATATGGAGTTTTACCCAATTTTGATCTAAAAAACACACGGTTTGAAACATAACAAGCAGTTGAAATAGCTTCAGCCCAAAAATTCCTAGGAGTGTGATGTTCATCTAGCATAGTTCTAGCCATCTCAACCAAAGTTCTATTTTTCCTCTCAACTACACCATTTTGTTGAGGCACTCTAGGTGATGAAAATTGATGATCAATTCCTTTTTCAGCACAAAAGAGATCAAACGAAGAATTTTTAAACTCAGTTCCATTATCACTTCTAATAGCTTTAAGAGCTCCTGGATGATCAACAGAAAGCCTAAGAACAAGACTTCTAAAATGACTAAAAGCCTCATCCTTAGATGCCATAAAGTACACCCAAGAGTATCTAGAAAAATCATCAACAATAACAAGCACATACCATTTGCCTCCAAAGGATTGAAATCGACATGGTCTAACCGTGTCAAGATGTAGTAGTTGTCTTGGAGCGTTTGTCATCACTATGGTAAGAGGTGGATGTGAACCTGCAATCATCTTACCATGTCTACACGAAGAGCATACTAAATGGCTATCACCTTTAAGCTTAGGCAAACCACGAATGAGGTCTAAACCACTAACACAAGTGAGGTGATCAAAACCTACGTGACCAAATCTACGATGCCAAAAGAATAAATCTTTAGAAACATTAGCAACTAGACACCTATGCTTAGAAGAAGGTGATACATCAAAGTCAGCTTTAAATACTCTTCCAAAGCGTGAAATCCTGAAAACAAGGTCACCTAAAGCATCTAACACTTTGTATTCATTTTTCTTAAAGCTTATTTCAAGATCTTCATCAATCATTTGTGAGACAGAAAACAAGTTATATTTCAAGTTTTCAACAAGAGCCACATCTTTGAACATAAACATGTCACTCACCTTTATTGTACCTTTTGCCACAACAGAAAAGGAAGAGGCATCTCCAAAAGTAACACTTTCAGCACGAGATGCACGAGTGAAGGAGGAGAACCAATTCTTATCACCGAACATGTGGCGTGAGCATCCGGAATCCACTAGCCATATGTTCTCCTTCCTCGCGCGAGAAGCCTACATAGCAAAGCATGTCGAGGTCTCAGTACTGGGGTTAGAAATCAATTTTTTGGGAATCCAGTACTGAGACACGACGCAACATGGTAGGCACAACACGAGTTTTTTTATGCATAAAATTAGATTTGCTCTTCCCCGTGTTTTTAGCAACAAAATGTGCTTGTTTCACCCTAGGCACATAATGAGAAGAAAAGTGTGCCTGTCTGAAATTAGACCTAGCCTTAGCTCTTTCTCTCTTTTGTTGTTTAGCTAGTCTAAAGCAAAAGTCCACCAAATGTTCATCTCTACCACAATGAGTGCAAGTGTACTTAACAGGATGTTTAGCTTTAGAAGTAGAAGCAACATTTGCATTCATCATAGTAGAAGATAAAACTCCAGCAGACTTAAAAACAGTTTTCTTAGGCTCAGTGACAATTTCAAATTTTCACTTTCAAATGCTTTAACAACAGTGAGAGCATGTGATTTATGATGAGCATAAGAATCAAAACCTAAACCTTTGTTATGAGTACTGACTTTTGATTGATCCAAGATCATGCTTAGGTTTTTCTTTCCTTTAGTGAAACGTTCTAATGACTTTTTCAAGTAATCAACTTTTTGAGAAAGATTTAAACAATTATTACAAAGAACGTCCACTTTTTCTTTTTGCTTGCGACAAGTTGAGCATAAAAGAGCCTCATGTGTAAGCAAAGCATCTATCAGTTGAGAAACCCTAGCATTTGCATCATTCAACTTCAATTCTAGTATGTAGCATTTAGAACATGGAGTTGTATCATGCAAATTAATGGTAGAACAACTAGCATGTTTAACATGTTTCTCATTTTTCTCATTTTGATGTAACAGAAGAGCATGTTCTTTCCTAAGCAAGGTGAGCTCATTGTAAATTAAGTCACATGATTTGCAAGTATCATCATCAGGAATCAAAGTTTTAAGTCTAGCAATTTCAGCATTCAATGATTCAACAACAAAATCATGTTTCTTAATTTTCTTGTCGCGTTTATCAAGCAATTTACCAAGACGAGCAACAGCAATAACTAATTCATCATAAGACGGATCTACCTCATTGAAGTCGCTGTCATGATCATTTTCGGTGAAGCTATCCTTGCTGCTTGCCATGAGACACAACCCCATCAAATCATGCTTTCTTGGAGTTGTATCGTCTTCGCTGCTTTCCGAATCCACATCGCTCAAATTGACTTGTTCAAGAGCGGAAAGAACTCGGTGGACAACCTTATGGTTGATGAAGTTCTTCTTCTTTTTATCACTTGGAGAGAACTTCTTTTCTTTTCTATTGTCCTTCTCCTCCCTTGATGCTTTTCCTGCAAGTTTAGGACAATTTAATCGCATGTGGTTGAGATCACCACACTCATAGCACCTTGGAGGACCACCGCCTACTCTCTTTCTCATTCTGATATTTTGCAAAGCTTTATTAAAGCGAGAAGAGAGTAGTGCCAAATCTTCTTCAGGAAATTCTTCCATTTGCTCATCTGTTAAAGACGACAAAGAGGACAAAGCAAAGCTAGAAGAAGAATTTGCATTCGACATGTTAGGGTTAGAGATCAAAGCAATTGATTTAAAATTACCCTTCCAAGCAAGAACATCTAACTCATGAGTCTTCAGCTTAGAATAAAGAATATCTCATGTGAGTGTGCTTATGCTAGTAGATTCTTGTATAGATGTTACTTTCATCTCCCACACCGACATGTCCAAACCACTAAGCAATTGTCGAGCATTTGCAGCATCAGTGTAGCTAACTCCAACAGCACGTAGATTGCTAAGAATTTTATTAAAGTGTGCAAAGAAGTCATCTACAGACTCACCAGGTTTCATCTCAAATCGCATATATTCTTTTTTGTAAATGTCTTGGCGAACCTCTTTGACAGTATTAGAACCATCATGGTAATCACAAAGAGATTTCCATAACTCATATGCGGATCGAAGATGAACCACACGATCAAAGTCGCTGCGTCCTAAGCCTTGGATGATCAAGTTGCACGTCTTGCTATTTGCTTCAACATGTGCGCGATTGACGTCGTTGACGTTGTCATTTTCAGGGACTTCGTATGGCTTGTAGACCTTCTTCCAAATTGCGAAGCCCTACGTCTAGATGAATGCCTCCATCTTGGCCTTCCAAAACTCAAAATCAACACCATCGAACACACACGATTTTGTCGAATAACGATCCATTAATCTAATCACTGGTTAAGATAGATTAGAAAAAAATCGAGCTCTGATACCACTTGTAGGATCGGTATATACGAATATAGCAATCAGAGGGGGGTGAATATAGCAAACAGAGAGCACTGTAGCAGCGCGTGCACTGTAGCTTCGAGATTACTGTAGCACGCAGAGGATCTGGAAGGAATTGATCTTTATTTCCTTTTGTCTAAAATACTCCCATCAAAAGAGTACAAACCCTAAAACTGGCGCCCAACCTATCTCTCTCTAATACACACATAAACAGGGGACACCTCCCCCTATTTATAATGAGCAACCCTAACATAGTACCAGCTGTGCTCTATAGGATGCTTCGGGTCACTCTTTGGCCCAAGGAGGGACATGCTTTTGCCATCAGTTCCTATGGAAGGAACTTGCTGTTTCACCTCGTTGAGCACTCCCACCCGTTTGATATTGTCGACTTCTTGTGGGAGACAATGCGGCAGAATGCACAGAGCAACATGAGCAGTTGCAGCTATGCACCATTTGTGATGGCGCTGATCGCAAATGTCAGTGGGCTCAAGTTTATCAGGGATGTGGAGCACTTGTCCTACAAGGTTCGACCTCCTTCTGCTCCTCCTGCTCCAGCAGCCGCAGGGCCCACTGCTAGGCAACCCAGAGGTCGTAGGCCCCTCCATCAGGGTGCCAGCTCGTCCTCCGCTCTAGCTACCTCCTCTGCTATACCCCCTGTGCCTTCAGATACCTCCAGCAGCACGCTACAGAAGATGTTGAAGCACATCTTCTGCCTTTGTCGCGATATCTCCACTCAGCAAAAGGAGCTTCGCCGGGAGATCAAGAAGAACAGCAAGGGGATTCGTGACATTCGTCGCCATCATGGTGAGGCGATCTCTCCTAGTGACTCTTAAGGATCTTCAGAAGAGAGCGGTGAGAAGTCGTCTGTCAACAGATTGTTTGGCATTGCCTCCTCTCCACCTTCAGCAACTGGCAGTGGCGACGGTAGCGGTGGATCTGAGTATGAGTGTAACACCCCGGCATCTAGTATGCCCTGAATGTTACCAAACATAGACTAAACAACATCTAAATACCACAAATTAAAAAAAATTGCAGCAAAGACGCAAATGCTAAAACCAAAAATTTCGGCAGCATCTCCTTTGTTTTTCCATAGTTCGGAGCAACAGCACAATAACACATGATATATCATAATGGAAAACATCCAAAGCAACAATAAGGGGTAATATAGCGGCAATTTAAGTCTAGCATAATGAATTTAACCACTTCATGAACTAATACGAAGTAAAGGATGTAATCAAGCACACGAACAAATCATAATCCTAGTTTCATCACGCTAAACCATGATCACAACTCCGAAAGGTAAGCATTGTCTAATTGTGTGAAAATTGTGTGATGAAGTGCCTCTAAGCCCCTTTCCCACATGCCGGTGTCAAGGTACCTAAATACAACAAAAACACAAGCGTGAGTTCATCACTCAGCAAGTATATTGCAATGGACTGAAAAGGACAATTCAATGCCAACATCACTACATATCGTACTTAACATCATGATCAAGTCATAATTTCACATACAACATCATATTCATGTCTCCATCCTCTTTGTACTCATTTCATCATCATCATGTATGCAATGCAATGCAATGCACATGTCTCCTCGAAGCACATACCGGTATTGCCGAGTGCACACCCGTCGGCGTGCACCCTCTTTCCCCTTCCATCCCGTAGATGGAGGGTGCCTACTCCTCGCTTCCACTCACCACGTGGATGGAATCACGAGGTAGGTCTTACTCAATGGCGCTCCGGATTAGTCATAACTTTCTCACCGACCTTACCGGACTAGTTATGACGTTCTCACCGACCGGGCCAGTTTTCATGCCATGTATGCAACATATGCCATAAACATAAACAATTAATCATTGCATAGCATCATAACATACCATTTTCATCATATCATGGGCAAACACTAGTCATGGCAAGATAGCATATCATGAAAACAATTTGCATCTAATCAAGACAAGCAACATACAACACACTACCCATTCCAATACACTTGCCTTAACCGCGGGCGACGGATTGGCGAGAGGATGAGGGCATTCCCGGGGTCACACCACCTGCACATAGATACCACACACTCAAAACGTGCCCACAAAACAGTACACCATCGCTCATCTACCCCGACTTCGCAAACTACTCCCAAAGCCGAAAAACAGAGAATCTGTTCCCCGGGACAGCAGGCTTCAAACTAGCATAACTTGAGTTCTGGGACTCCAAATCAAGTAAACGAGTACATTTTCTCATAGCTTAGGAAATTTCCTAGCTTTTTCTAAGTATTGGGAAAAGCTGATTTGGCCTCTAAATTGTTTTAATCTACAGAACAACGTAATATGTCCCAATCTCGTCGCAGTTTTGAACACGTTCAGTAAAACAGCCATAATTTTCAAACGCCTGAACAGAATTAAGCATTCTTGGTGTCCAATTAAAGGTATTGAAGTTATCTACAACTTTCGCAACAGGCGGCCGACCAAATTCCGAATCTAAAATTTTGAAAACTCAAACCCTAGGTCGTTTGCCCAATCTGCCCGAAGCAGAAAACTATGCAATCTCTAGTTTTCATCAAATCTATCCAATCGCAGCACCACCTTTAGATCTAACAATATGAAAACATCCTCTAGCATAGCACCTAGACCATCCCCAAGGATTACCCCTAGCCATACCTTCGCCCGACGAACGAAGAATCCGACGAACACGCCTCTCGATCGCCTGATCTTCCTCCACGCGCCAATCCCTCACTACTACAGAATGACACATTACTATCGCTTCATCTGTGTCGGTTCTAAACTTTTGACTAAAAAACCGATTGTGATAAGTATATTCCATTTGGAAATCTTGGTAACAGGTTATCACAATCGGTTCTGAGAGGGAACCGATTGTGATACGATAATAATCCCAATCGGTTCTAGATAAGAACCGATTGTGATAATCATTGTTTTATCACAATCGGTTTTTATATAGAACCGATTGTAATGAGTAGGTATTATCACAATCGGTTTGAGGAAGAAACCGATTGTGATGAGCACAGGGGTTATCACAATCAGTTCTTTTCCAGAACCGATTGCAATGAGATGGTATTATCATAATCGGTTTTGGGAAGAAACCGATTGTGATGAGCACAGGTCATCACAATCATTTCTTTTCGAACCGATTGTGAGATCCTCACAGATTTCCTTCAGGAACAAGAAAAACAAACTCCAACACAGACCGCTCTGCTAGAATCCCAACACAGACCTCATCTACCCTTCATTCATGCTTTAATATTTGTGCAACTTGTTTTTCGGACGATGAACAGTACCGCTCTGCTAGAATCCCAACTCGCAGTTCAACTCTCAGACAATTTATATAGACACATGTAGTGATGCAAATTATATATAACATTAGTCTTCCACAGATTGTACTTTCATTACAATATATATCACCACATCCATTGTTTATAATTATTAAACATATATTACAGCTAATATATTACATTTACGGCCCGAAGTCACTGAGTCACCCGAGTCGCCAGTCGGTATCACTGAGACTACGCGGACTAGTGATGGTTCATCCTCGATGATGAACCCGATCTAGGCAGGCGCCGGTCCCTATGGTGATCGGCGCGAAGTACTCCACCTCCTCCTCCTCCTCCTCCTCCTTCTTCTCCTCCTCGTCCTCCTCGCCGTAAGTCGTCCTCCTCCTCCTCCTCCTCGTCGTCGTCGTCCTCCTCCTCCTCCTCGTAAATGCCGTCTTGATCGCCATCTCTGCGGCGCTTCTCGCTGGCTTTGGAGGCGCTCGGATGGGGTGAGGCGCCAGGAGGGATGGGAGAGCAGTGGGGCGCGGCGCCACGAGTGAGGCGCCGGAGGCTGAGGCTGGCCCGGCGGCGGTGAGGGCGCTGGAGGAACGTCACGGTGACTCCACGGATTCCTCAGACCTTCCGGAGAAGGAGGCGCCGCCATTCTTTGCGGTCGGCGAAAGGATCAAGTTAGACCTTGCAGAGAAGAAAGGGGCTATATGAAAGAGATCGAGAAAAGGAGCTATATGGAGTCACCGTCGTTCCTTGCAGAGAAGTTAGACCTTGCGAGAGAAGAAAGGAACGCGATCAAACCTTGGAAGAGTACCCCGATATCGATGAAAGGAGTTATATGAAAGGAGCTATATGTTTGAGCGGTCAAATTGGCGGGGAAGGCGAGGGGTGCGGTAATATCCGTGTCGGTTCATATCCGTGAACCGATCGTGATGACCTATGTTATTGCGATCGGTTCTTTTTTAGAACCGATCTGAGATACATTATACGTGTCGGTTCTATAAAGAAACCGACAGTGTTGAGGATCCAAATTATCACGATCGGTTTTACATATAAGCGGCGGTGATAAATAAATAATCACAAGCGGTTCTTGTATAGAACCGATTGTGATGAGGTTCGCTAGGTTTATATATGTACCATCTGGACTCGGGATGAACTTATTAACTCTCGTCGAGTTGGTTCGCTAGGCGATTTCTCTATTTTCTGCCTAGCTTACTTGTGGCTTTATTCAAAGGTGGGCCCCATTCCTTGAATCCCTTCAATTTTGTATTAACATACATTATTCGATTTTGATTTGGTGTCATTAGCGAGTGTATGGTTGAGAAGCGAGGGTGTAGGAGATCGGTCGTTGAAGGTTAAAGTTAATTGAAACCCTAGCTAGCTTGATCAGAGCTAGATTTCCCCTCGTTTGTGGCTTTCCTCGAAAGGTGATCAAGACATTAATTCTTATAAATCCCTTCAATATTTGCGGTAGGACTTAAATTAGTTTTTATTTGGTCAATGTGTACATTACATGTCATAATTGTGTCAATATAATTAATATGATCAATGATAGAGTACGTAGTTAATTAGGGCTGCGTAACCTATCGTCTCCCGTTTGAGGGTGCTTGTTTATAAGTATGCTAAAATGGCATATTTATAAATAAGCGATCTCGAATTGTCCACGTTTTGGGCAGTTTGAGGATATGTGGCTCGGGCAAGTTCCTAATTAAGGTTGTACAAACTCTAGAGAAAGTTTCGGCGACATCTCCTGGCGGTGTTCTCCAGAATACACATCCTCTTGACATGTTGTCGATACGTGTATTTGGAGAAACGGAAGATCTCGCCAAATTTTCTAAAGTTTGTACAACATCTTAGGAACGTGCTCGAACCACATATCCTCGAATGGGATTAGGACCTAACCTACTTAGAGATTAGGAGTCATCGTTGAGTAATGCGTGCATTACTTAGTCGGTCTCTGAGATATCGTTTCTTTATATAAGATCATTCAACAAAAAACTTTGTTTCGGGTTCAACCCTTCTTTTATTTCATTGATTAGGGCATTATTAATTTATTGTTTGCGGTTTACTTGTAGATGGACCGTGAAGAATGGATGTATCACAAAAGCCGTGTGAGTGCTTTGAATTTAGGAGGGAGTTAAGGAGTTCATAAAAATTGCGAGAAGAAGATATGGTTATGAGGGGTGTAAAGTTCATATATTGTCCTTGTATTGATTGCACCAATCTCGGGAGATTTAACAACTCGGCTCAAATTGAAGGGCATTTGATTCGGCGTGGCTTCGTGAGGAATTACACGTGTTGGATCCATCATGGGGAGATAGGTAGTACCTGCGTACTCATAGCGAAGACATCTTTGGAAGCCGATCACGAGTTGGAGCGTGATATGTTCGATGACGATAATTTAGATCAAATGTTGCGGGATGTGGAGGAAATTACACGGAAAGAGAGTTCGAAAAATTTAAAAGCTTGATGGATGACGATGCCAAACCATTGTTTTCAAGTTGCAAAGGGAATACACCAAGTTGGGTTCGGTTCTTGCATTGTTTGAACTGAAGGCAAAACACCGTTGGACAGATACAAGTTTCAATGCACTTTTAATACTTCTATCGGATATGCTTCCAGAGGGAAACGAGTTGCCAACAAGTATTTATGAAGCGAAGAAGCTATTATGTCCCATGGGAATGGAAATAGAAAGGATACATGCATGTCCAAATGATTGCATACTATACCGCAACGTCCATAAGGAATGCGCATTTGTCCTGCTTGTGGTGTACCCGATACAAACAAAATGAGAAGCGTAATGACAAGAAGCGTAAGAACCTAATTGACGACGGTGAAGATGTGAAAAAGGGGCACCAGCCAAGGTGTTATGGTATTTGCCCATCATTCCCGTTTAGAGCGGTTATTTGCAAATCCTAAAGAGGCAAAATTGTTGCGTTGGCATTATGAATCCCGAAAGGAAGATGGCAAGTTGAGACATCCCGCCGATTCGGCTCAATGGAGAAACATTAATTGGCAACATGAGGAGTTTGGTGCCGAGATGAGGAACATAAGATTTGGATTGAGTACGGATGGTATGAATCCGTTTGGTAATATGAAGCGATCGACAGATTACTTGGCCGCTTTTGTTGTGTATCTACAATTTGCCTCCTTGGTTATGCATGAAGCGGAAGTATATCATGATGTCGTTGCTAATCTCAGGTCCCAAACAGCCGGGTAATGATATTGATGTGTACCTATCACCACTAATTGAGGATTTGGTAAAATTGTGGAATGTGGGGTTGAGGTGTGGGATGCATACAAAAGAGAGAACTTCATCCTACGGGCTATGATATTTTGCACCATAAATGATTTTCCAGCCTTTGGTAATTTGGCGGGCTATAGCACGAAGGAGCCAAAGCTTGTCCAATTTGTGAAGAGGACAACGATAGCTTGTGGCTGCGGTCGAGGAAAACGGTGTACATGGGTCACCGTGAGGTTTCTACCCGAAGTCATCGATATCGTAAGATGGATGACAAATTTGATGGAAAGAGGAAGTTCGTGCAGCCCCGCATGACCTATGACTGGAAGGCAAGTATATTCACGTGTAGAGGATATCGATGTTCGGTATGGTAAGAGCCGTAAATCTGTTAGTCCTAGGACCATTTGGAAAAAGAGGTCGATATTTTGGGACTTACCATATTGGAAGGAGTTAGATGTCCGTCAATGTATTGATGTCATGCACGTTGAGAAAAATGTTTGTGATAATTTGGTAGGCATCTGCTGAACATACAGGGAAGACCAAGGATGGTTTGAATGCTCGCCGTGATATGACCTACATGGGGATCAGGCCCAAGCTTGCGATGATGGAGGAGGATGGAAAAGGGCCGTACATCCCGGCTGCATGCTACACCTTATCCAAGAAAGAGAAAGAAGACCTCTGCAAGTGTCTCCACGATATTAAAGTTCCATCGGGCTACTCCGCAAACATTAAGAAGCTTGTGTCTATGGATGATTTGAAGTTGATCGGTATGAAGTCCCACGATGTCATGTCTTGATGACCCAAATGCTCCTGTTGCAATCAGAAATATCCTACCATATGACGTCAGGTTGGCAATCACGAAGCTATGCTATTTCTTCAATGCGATTTCATGCAAGGTTATTGATCCGATATACTAGACAACTTACAGAGTGAGGTGGTGCAGACTCTTTGTCAGACTTGAGATGCATTTCCCCGTCGTTCTTCGACGTCATGGTCCACCTCGTTGTTCACCTTGTTAGAGAGATTAAGATTTGTGGACCCGCATTCCTGCGTTACATGTATCCGTTCGAGAGGTACATGGGTATATTAAAGTCATACGTGAGGAATAGGTCGAAGCTTGAGGGTAGTATTATTGAAGGTTATGGGGTGAAGAGGTTATTGAGTTCTGCGTGGACTACCTAGGTAAAAGACAACCGATTGGTGTTCCTATATCTCGTCATGAGGGCAGACTTGGTGGCAAAGGAACCATTGGGTCAAATCTAATGAGCCCACAATTTGATATGTACTGTAAAGCGCATTTCACAGTCTTGCAACACAAATAGAAGTTCATCCATACATCCAACAGACAAGTTGATATTACGGGAAGAGAATCCACTTATGGATGAGCTTTCCATCACACGAGAACACAACGATCGATTCCTCACATGGTTCAAAGAAAAGGTGAAGGTCTCCGTTAGTACCGAGGATGTCAAATGGTTGGTGACGGACCAAGATTTAATATCTGAGACATGGCAAGGTTACGATATTAATGGCTACACATTTTATCTGAAAGTCAAGATGCAAAGAGTACAGTGCAAAAGCAGTGGTGTGAGCATAGATGCTTTGTCCGATGATCACTCAATTAGAGGATCACAATCGCAATGAGCTGTTACTACGGGATGATCGAAGAAATATGGGAGCTCGACTACGGAATATACCAAGTTCCATTGTTCGATGTAAGTGGGTGAGACTTCCTCACGGAGTTAAGGTCGACAAGACAGGTTTTACAATTGTTGATCTGAATAGATCGGCCTCTGAGAGATGAACCGATTCGTCCTCGCAAAGCAAGCAACTCAAGTTTTCTACGTCGTGATCCGGCCAATCCGAGGTTGCACGTCGTACTTCATGGCAAGAGGAGGATTGTTGGAGTTGAAAATGTCGTAGATGAAGAAGAGTACAACCAATTTGATGAAACACCTCCGTTTGCGGATGGGGCATGTCTTAGCTGTGACGACGGCACACATGGAACACATTACATTCGTGTAGATAATCAAGAAGGGTTTTATTTTAAATAAATTAAGTTGTAAGAATTCCCTGTATTAATGTAGCATTTTGTGGAATATATATGTCAAATGGATCTTATAGTATAGCAAATTTGAAAAGATTTGAATTATTCGACTCTTTTGAATGAAGACTGCTTTTAAAAAAAATAGAAATTGGATCATAGTCATCACAATCGGTTCGTTTAGGAAACCGACACGAGATAGTATAATTGCGATCGGTTCTTCTATAGAACCGACACAGATCTCCAAATATTGCGATCGGTTTTATATAGAACCGACACGTATACTCCAAATATTGCGATCGGTTTTTATATAGAACCGACACGGATACTCAACATATTGCGATCGGTTTTCTATAGAACCGACACTGATACTCCACATATTGCGATCGGTCTCTTTGGTTAACCGGCCGTGATAAAACCCGAGCATTTTCATTTCGGGCGCGCATACTCAGTTCATTTCGGCGCGACTGATTTCGCTTTCAATTCATTCCACAACCCTAGCTCGACCACCTCCCCACCGGCGCCTCCCTCCGCCTCCTCCCCAGCGCCTCCCCATCGGCGGGTACCCGTGGGCGCCTCCCCTCCGGCTCCTCGATCCCACACCCTAGCTCGACCACCTCCCACCGGCGCCTCCCCTCCGGGTCCTCCCCGGCGCCTCCCCTCCGGCGATTCCCCTGGCGCCTCCTCCGGCTCCTCCCCGGCGCCTCCCCATCGGCGGGTACCAGTGGCGCCTCCCCCTCGGCTCCTCGATCCCACACCCTAGCTCGACCACCTCCCCACCGGCGCCTCCCCTCCGGGTCCTCCCCGGCGCCTCCCCTCGGCGATTCCCCACTGGCGCCTCCCCTCCGGCTCCTCCCCGGCGCCTCCCCTCCGGCGATTCCCCAGGCGCCTCCCCCTCGGCTCCTCCCCGGCGCCTCCCCCTCCGGCTCCTCCCCAATCGGCGCGTCCCCCATCGGCTCCTCCCCATTGCCGACTCGGTTCGGCGCCTTTGTAAGATGCATTTGGTTGTGGGCTGTAATTGGTTGTAAATAGCTCGATGATGATTGCTTTTGAATGAGGCTTGATTAATCGATCATTAAAGGAACTTGCTAGACCTAGAACAACACCGCTCTTAGTGACAATTTGGTGCCACTTGCTCTTAATGCATTGTTCTAGGTCGAGCGATCTTGTGCTTATTCCTTTATGCTCTTAGTGACAATTTGGTGGCACTTGCTCTTAATGCATTGTGGTAGGGTTAGATTAGTGCTATATTCATTACGTGCTATCTTTGTACTTGTTGTTTTCTGTGCTAGAAGCGATCTTTGTTCTAGGGTTGTAATCCTGAAATTTTTAGATGTAATAGCCGGTGATATATTGGCCATCTAGAAGTTGGGCGGCTAATTAATTTAGCAACCCTTCTATAGCAATCTGAGAGCAATCCATCATTGCAATTTGAAACTTGTAACACATGCTATATTATCGCACTTTATTATCGAGTTTAGTTAAGTAACCTATCGTCTCCCGTTCGAGGGTGCTTGTTTATAAGTATGCTAAAATGGCATATTTATAAATAAGCGATCTCAATAATCCACGTTTTTGGGCTGATTCGAGGATATGTGGCTCGGGCAAGTTCTAAGTTGTTGTACAAACTCTAGAGAAGTTTGTGACATCTCCCTGGTGTTCTTCGAATACACACCCTCTTGACCTGTTGTCGAGGCGTGTATTTGGAGAACAATGAAGATCTTTGCCAAATTTTCTAGAGTTGTACAACGCCTTAGGAACTTGCTCGAACCACATATCCTCGAATGGGATTAGGACCTAACCTAATTAGAGATTAGGAGTCATCGTTGGTACGTACGTACTTAGTCGGTCTACAAATAGACATGTGAATTGTTTTCTATTATTTGAAATTTGAATTGCTTCCTCTCATGAAGTTTAGGTTTGACATATACGTACTTACTTCGAAATGTCGCAAAGAGAGAGCACCGGCTCAACGCCAGAGAGAGAAGAAGGTCCTGCTACCCCATCGAGGAAGGTTAGAAAGGCCAGAGGACCGAATAAAGGAGCCACAGGAGAAACGCCGCAAGTGCTCCGCTTCAATGCCAGGGGTTTGCACGGGTCTGGCCGTTTAAGGGGCGCTACTCCTCTTTTCTCGGCCAATTGGTGAGGGAGCGAGTGCCGATCACAATTAAGGACTGGAGGAAGGAAGTAAGCGACGAGCAGAAGAACCGACTGTGGGACGAAGTTAAGGGAAAATGGATTATACCAGAGGAAGATGAAATCAATGCGAGACGGTACGCCTTGAAGAGAATGGGTGTGGCTTTGAGGCATTTCAGGGTGACCATGCATGCCAAGTTCGTGTTGAAAGACCGTACTCCCTTCCAAAGTTATCCATTTGTTACACCGAGGTTTGGGAGGAGTTTGCAAGGATGAGGAATACGCCGAGGCGGAGGAGTGAGAGAGAAGAATATCGCTATACTGCAGGCGTAACACACACGCGCACCACCTCGGTTCCGGTGGGTATGTAGGGAAGAAGGCGAGTGGGTGCGACTAGCGAGGAGTGTGCAACCTGCTGGGACAACGATGCCTTACTCCCACATATGCGAGGAGCGGCACGCTGATCGGGTATTAGCGAGGACGAAGAAAACCTCGACGGCCGATTGTCATTCCAAACCCCGCGACCGCACGGATCGTCACGACCATCGTAAGATATCTAACATAGTACATTGCATATTATATTCCCATTGTATTTTAGTAATAATTTATACTTGCGACTGCAGGAGGAGGTAAGCTCACAGAAAGAGCAAGGAGCATTTGAAAGCCAAGGGTCAAGGGACATCTGTGTTCGGCAATCGGAAGCCCGATCATAAGAAGCGGAGTGCTTGCCGCGAGTGTGAGGTATCTGAAGAGGTCCTTCTTTGTAGAGGAGAGCGCTTCAGTGCGAGGGCAAGATCATGGGAAGCACGTGAGGCGCGGATTAGGCGCAGATGAAGGAGGAGTTGAAGGAGGAGTTAAAGGTGAGATGATGGCTGAGATGATGGCGATGTTCTCCCAGAATCAGATCCTCAACCATCGCCTATGCTACGCCCTAGCAGCTGCGCTTCCAATAAGGAACTGTGCATTCCACACCTCAAGGTAATAACTGTTTCAGACCAAAAGGTACATGAGTAAGCTTAACACAGATTATGATGAAGATGCTGATCACTTCTTGCAGGGTCCTGCCAAGTGCCTGGCTAGTCTGATCGGCGACGGAATACAGATTGAGGCTGCGCGCGGGGTTGCATTTCCAAGCAAGGAGGATGACACGGTGCATGGTATACCTTTGGGGATGGGCTACATGAGGGTGCAGGTGGACTATGTCCACGATGTTTACATGTCTCATGCCCTCGAGTTCCCCCCTAACGAAGATATCACCACTCTTGGGCAAGCACGGATGTCGTTCATCAAGTGGCCCGCGACGGGTGTCGTAGTGCAAGCACCTCCTGCCGCTCTCGGTACTCTGCTACTACGCCACGCTCTGCTGGTACTCTGCCGCTCTGCGCTCGCTACTCGATGCGCTCATCGCTGCTCACGCTCTGCTCTGATTGCTACTACTCACGCTCGCTAGTGCTAATGCATCGCTCGGTGCTGCTCACATTCGCTCACTGCTGGTACTACTGCTGCTGCTCCTGGTACTACTCCTGCTGCTGCTGCTGCTCTGCTCCTCCTCCTCGCCGCTTCCTCTGCTCCTGCTCCTCCTACTCTCGCTGCTCCTGCTCTGCTGCACATGCTCCTGCCCTGCTACACAACCTGCACCTACGCTGCAGTTGCACCTCCTGCACCTACGCTGCAGGCTACAAATCTTTGGTGCGGCAGGTGGGGCGCAAAAGGACTTCTACCACGATGACGAAAGATACAAAGCAGAGTTCAGAGAGTCCCTCCGTGAAGAAGGCAAAGTTGTCAGAGGGCACAGAACACCCTGATGATCACAAGCGGTACATACATGGAAAGCCCTTTCTCCCAAGCCAAGAATTGAATTCTTTGGGCTTGTTCACTCGCCACCTACATGGATGGTACATCGATAGGTCACATGAGGACGAGCCTCGCCACGATTTCATAGTGAAGTATCGAGCGCGCCAATTCCACCGCAACGAGGATGGGACCTTCCCAGTCAGTTTTGAGGATCTGTACTTTATGTACAGCTTGAAAGCCGTCGATATTTCTACCATACGATCCTGGGCGCTGTGAGTCTCGCACCATACTCAATCAGATGACTATTTATTGATTTTGTATTATATTTTTTAACAATTGACATGAATTGCAGGATCATGAGGCAGCGAGCGTGGCGGGTCGACACCCTGTCGGGTTTGTCGACCCCGAGATGGTGTCTGCGACCATGGCTAAGTATCAATCGGAGTTCCTTGCAGGATACATCAAGCAGGCATTGCATGAGGAGGCAAAAAAGGACTTCATTCTCTTCCCATACCACCAGGAGTATGTACTACTATACAATTCAATTACATGTACACACTTCAACCTTGCATTAACTTATTCTCTTGCATTGTGTACCGTTTAATAAGCAACCATTGGGTTCTACTTGTGGTTGTTCGAGTCAAAACAAGGTCTACACGTTGAACTCGCTCGAAAATAGACCGATGGAATATGCGATCGAGCCTGCTTTTGAAGTAAGTACATTCCTCTAACCTAACACTTTACATATTGAACTACGTTACGTATTTTTAACCTCAATGGCATCTCTCCAATGTATAGGGCTTTCATGTCTTACGTTCTTTGAACGTGGCCGACACAATGATAAACAAGGCACCAAACTCGAGTGGAAGCGCTTCAAGGTACAAGTGTCTATCATAGGATTTTTCTCGACACCTATTTTTAATTCGTCTCTAATTTAAGTTTCTTTGTTCACAGTGTCATCAACAAGGGTGCGATGATCTATGCGGCTTTACGTGATGCATCACATCCTGATTTTGGTTGGTCGCTCACATCTTTTTCCTAAGGTATAGAGCAGATTATTTGCACTCTGTCTATGTGATATTTGTTTACAAGCATAATACTATCAGCATGTTTTAGTTCCAATTTAAGACTTAAATATATTAGTGCACTACTATCTATTTTGGCAGGACATTGATATCAACCTAAGAGCCTAACCAACGCCGATCTCAAGAAATTACGAGACCATTTATGCGATGGTCTGGGCGGAAGTTATAACGGATGATGGTAGATATAGAGACCATTCAAGCAAATACTAGTCCATAAAGTGTAAACAAAATTTATCCGAATGTGAATGTGATGCATTGATTGTAAACAATATTAATTTTAATGCAATGTGTGTAGATTGTGATGTATATGTTACGTGATATTGTGGATTGTGATGAATGTGTCATATTGTCAATGCGAGGCCATTTTCGGACGATGGGCTGATAACATCATCACAATCGGTTATTTGTTGGAACCGATTGGGATAGGTCTGATATCTGTCGGTTCTTCTTTGGAACCGATTGGGATATGTACAAGATCACAATCGGTTCTTATCGAACCGATTGGGATATGTCTGATCACAATCGGTTTGCATAAAGAACCGATTTTGATAATATTATTATCCCCATCGGTTTCAATAAAAAAACCGATTGTGATAATGTAATAATTTGAATCGGTTCTAAAAAAGAACCGATTGTGATATTATTATTATCCCCATCGGTTCTACAACTGAACCGATTGTGATAATGTAATCATTTGTATCGGTTCTAGATAAGAACCGATTGTGATATTATACTTATCGCAATCGGTTCTAAGAGAAAACCGATTGTGATAAGTGTAATATCACGATCGGTTCGTAAAAGAAGCAAGCGGTGATAATGTATTATTAGTGTCGGTTAAAAACCGACTGTGATATATCTACCTTATCACTGTCGTTGGACTTTGTATCGCCACCAAAACCGACGGTGATGGCCGAAAAAAACCGATAGTAATGTGCCATTCTGTAGTAGTGCCTCCGGATCCTCTCGTCGTGGAGCTCCCCAATGGCGAGGGCAACGGCGTGGAAGAGCGTGGCAGCAAGGGGTGAGGGTGGAGCTCGCCTAGGGCCGGCTAGAGGAGGCGGGGAGGAAGGAGCAAGGTGGCGGCTAGGGGGGCAATGGGGGAGGCGCATGTGGGGGAGAGGGGTGGGTGGTGGCTAGGGTTGAGGGAGAGGGGAGTGGGGGGCGCACCAAGGGGTGGGGGCTAGGTTTGGCTGCCCAAAAGTCCCCCCTTGGGCCCAAACCCTTCCACCGGAGGCCCAACTCAACCCCCAAGGCCCAAAGTCCCCCGGAGAGGCCTAAACACCCGGAAACGGCCCAAAAGCACGCTATAAAGTCGTACCAAAATGCCGAATTCTAAAATGTCACATTCTGGGGTGTCACAATGAGGACTCTGGCGATGACGAAGGCGACGACGAGTGATCTCCTGTGTCCTGTTCTCCTTTTGGTGTCTTGATGCCAAAGGGGGAGTGTTATGTTCGTTGTCGTTGTTATCGTTGTCTATTTGTCTTGCTTTTGGATCTAGTTGTGAACTTGTTATTTGTGGTTGTTATAATTCTTGTTATCTGTGTTATGACATTATGCTTGAATGTGTTATGACAATGTGTTATGACATTATGCTTAAATTATTATGCTTGGTCAATTTCTTGTTTATTCTTGCTATCTGTAATTCGAATGCAAAGATATAGGGGGAGCTCTTGCTTTTTCCTCGCGAAATATGTGCATTTGTTTTATCTCAAATCTTCTAATGCACACATTTAGGGGAGCTTCACTATATATTTGGTATTCATAATGTTAAGTCAATCTCTTATTATATCTAAATTGCCTTCAATTGTGTTGTCATCAATTCACCAAAAAGGGGAGATTGAAAGTGCATCTAGGCCCCTTAACTTGTTTTGGTGATTAATGATGACACAATTAAAGAGATCTAATGGTTTAACTAGAATTGATACAGATATCGAGAACATACCGGTTTCAGAATGAGATTGGACGCCCCTACAAATATTTAAATTTGAAAAGACGGCATCAAGACAAGAATTGTAATTTTCATTTTCTTTGAGTCTTAAGGATAGACGTACTATCAAGGGGATACGACGGGAAATCACTTTTAGGATGTTCATGTGCTCAAAGATCTATCTTGCATTTAAACTATCATCTAAACACTTGCTTTTTCCCGAAAACTGTTTTCTTAACCGAGCTGCACAATCCGGAGTGTCCGGACATTTGATCCGGAGTATCCGGATAAATGTTCCGGAATGTCCGGGTTGCCCCACTCGGCCAAAAATCATCTTTTAGCCTATCCGGAGTATCTGGGTTAATTGTCCTGAGTGTCCGGACTTTTTCGAAAAAGAGGGTAACGGCTAGTTTTCCAAAAGACTATTTATTGCCTCCTCCCTCTCCCAACGGCTATATACTGGTTGGAGCTCATTCATTGAAGCATTCAAGCCTTCTCTCTCACATTCAAAGCATCCTTAGAGCTCAAACTTCCTCTCCTCCATTAATTTGTTGTTGATTCAAATCTTGGTGAGGAAAGGAAGTAGATTCAAGTGCTAGGTGCATTCATTCCATCTTGTGAGCACTAGTTCATCCTCCAAGCGATTTCTCGGGGTGTTATTACTCTTGGAGGTTGAAGGTCTCCTAGACGGCTAGGAGTCACCGGGAGCAACCAAGACTTGTGGTGTGCCCCGGTCGTTTGTGAAGGCGAGTCTCGGCTCCGAAAGGGAAGAGACAAGAAGTGAAGCCGGCGAGTGCATTTGTGCAACACTGGGAGGAAAGTGGGTTGAAAAAGACCCTGGCACAATTGTGACCGAGCCACCTCAACGAAGACGTAGGATTCCCTTCAAGAATCCGAACTTCGGTAAAAATTGTGGTCTTCTCTCTTACTTTCTACTCTAGCTTATTTTGTGTTGCTTTGATCTTGTGGAGCCCCGATCTACTTTTCTATTTTGTTTAGCTCTAGATCTGTGCTAGCTTAAGGTACTTGACTGCATTTAGATTATTTTCATTCAAGTAGCTTGTTGCAAATTTGAGTAGATTTATTTTCTTATTGTGCACGAGCTGGTATTTTCGGAGTATCCGGACAAATACCCTGGATAGTCCGGAACATCCGGAGTATCCGGATAATTAAACCGGAGTCTCCGGGTTAACCTGTTCGGATCGATTTAATTCCGCTGCGATTTTTTAAAACGCCTATTTACCCCCCTCTAGGCAACATCTTCGGCCCGTTCACAATGGTTCCAAGTTTAAGAATACAAAAGTTGAAGATTTTTGTGATGAACTTGGAATAAAGCACGAGTTTTCCACAACATACACTCCGGAGCAAAATGGAGTAGTAGAACGGAAAAATCGTACGTTAATCGAAAATGGCAAGGACAATACTAGATGAATATCAAACTTTCGACAACTTTTGGGTGGAAGCAATTAATACTACTTGTCATGCCACAAATCGACTTTATTTGCATCGGCTTTTGAAAAAGACGTCTTATGAACTTCTTATTGGAAGAAGGCCAAACATTTCATATTTTCGTGTTTTCGGTTGCAAATGTTTTATTTTGAAAAAAGGTGTTCGGCTGTCAAAGTTTCAAAGTCAGTGTGATGAGGGTTTTCTTCTCGATTATTCTTCAAATAGCAAAGCTTATCGTGTCTTCAACAAAAACACTGGTTTAGTTGAAGAAACTTGTGATGTTGAGTTTGATGAGACTAACGTCTCTCAAGAAGAGCAAGAAAATTTGGATGATATAGGTAATGAAGGTTTGAGGCGAGCTATGAAGAATATGACAATTGGTGACATCAAACCAAAAGATGATGATCCAGATGACCAATCATCATCAACTCAAGCTGAACCAGCTACATCGACCACACCTAGTCAAGATAAACCAATTGAAGTCGAAGATGAAGAAAATGATCAAGTTCAAGCTTTACCTTCAAGGATTCAAACCCAACTATGCAAGGATCACCCAATTGATCAAATCTTGGGTGACGTCAGTAAGGGCATTCTAACTCGATCTCGTGTTGCTTCATTTTGTAAACATTACTCTTTTGTGTCTTCTCTTGAACCTACTCTTGTAGATGAAGCTTTAAGTGATCCAGAATGGGTGAACTCAATGCATGAGGAGCTAAACAAATTTGCTCGGAATGACGTATGGACACTTGTTGAAAGACCCAAGGATCACAATGTAATCGACACAAAATGGGTGTTTCAGAACAAGCAAGATGAAAATGGCATAGTGGTAAGAAACAAAGCAATGTTAGTTGCACAAGGTTTTACTCAAATTGAACGTTTAGATTTTGGTGAAACCTTTGCACCCGTAGTAAGATTAGAAGCCATTTGTATCTTGCTAGCTTTTGCTTCTTGTTTTGATATTAAACTATTTCAAATGAATGTGTAGAGTGTTTTCTTAAATGGCCAAATATCTGAATTGGTATTTGTAGAACAATCTCCTAGTTTTGAAGACTCTAAAAATCCAAATCATGTCTATAAACTCTCTAAGGCACTTTATGGACTCAAACAAGCTCCTAGAGCATGGTATGAGCGTCTTAGAGATTTTCTAATTTCTAAAGGTTTCAAAATTGGGAAGGTTGACACCACACTCTTCACAAAAATAATGAATGATGAATTCTTTGTCTGTCAAATATGTGTTGATGACATTATATTTGGTTCTAGTAATGAATCTTTTTGCAAAGAATTCGGAGATATGATGTCTAGGGAATTTAAAATGTCCATGATTGGAGAACTGAGTTATTTTCTTCGACTTCAAATCAGACAACTGAAGAATGGGACATTTGTGAGTCAAACTAAATATGCAAAGGATTTACTTAAAAAGTTTGGCATGGAGGATGTAAAGCCCATTAAAACACTAATGGCATCAAATGGGCACTTAGATCTAAATGAGAAAGGTAAACCTGTAGACTTAAAGCTTTATCGTTCCATGCTTGGTAGTTTACTTTACCTTACAATATCTAGGATCGATTGACATCCGCCCCAGTGTTGGTTTTACTGGACGTGCATCAGAGTTTTGATATTTATTGTGATGCATCACGCCAAGGACTGGGTGCGTGTTGATGTAGAACGAAAAGGTCATTGCATATGCATCAAGGCAGTTGAGGCCGCATGAAGAGAACTATCCGACGCATGACCTGGAGTTAGCAGCTGTAGTGCATGCTTTAAAATTATGGCGTCACTATCTAATTGAAAATAGATGTGAGGTGTATACAGATCATAAGAGTCATAAATACATATTCACCCAATCGGACCTGAACATGAGACAGAGGAGATGGTTGGAGCTGATCAAGGATTATAATGTCGGAATCCATTACCATCCCGGAAAGGCCAATGTGGTGGCCGATGCTTTGAGTCGGAAGAGCCATACCGTGAATATGTTGATAGCAGAAGATCAGGACGAGATATGTAAGGAATTCCAGAAGATGAAGCTGGAAGTCGTACATGAAGGGTTTTTAGCTGCCCTGGAAGTGAAGCCTACTCTGGAGGATCAGATCCGAGAAGGACAGAAGGATGATGACAAGATCCAGAGGATCAAGTCCAAGATGGAGGAAGGCAAGATGAAAGACTTCAAGCTGGAGAGCAAGGCACGTTGTGGATTAAGGATCGCTTCTGCGTGCCGAACAAGAAGGAGCTGAAGCAGTTGATTCTGGAAGAAGCTCATGCTTCCAAGTATTCCATTCATCCAAGGAGTGCCAATATGTATCAAGACCTGAAGGAGAGATTCTTGTGGCCGAGCATGAAACGTGAAGTTGCCGAGCATGTTGCACTGTACGACATATGTCAAAGAGTTAAGGCAATGCACTAGAGGCCAGCTGGATTGCTGCAGCCATTGAAGATACCGGAATGGAAGTGGGAGGAAATTGGTATGGACTTCATCACTGGTTTGCCAAGGACTCAAGGTGGATATGACTCCATATGGGTTATAGTAGACCGTTTGACAAAGGTCGCCCATTTCATTCACGTGAAGACTACCTATTTATGGGATAAATTAGTGGAATTGTATATGTCAAGGATTGTCTATTTGCATGGAGTGCCAAAGAAGATCGTATCGGACAGAGGTACCCAATTTACCTCAAGATTCTGAAATAAGCTACATGAAGCCATGTGGACCCGTTTGAACTCCAGTACAGCATATCATCCGCAGACGGATGGATAGACTGAGAGAGTCAATCAGATTCTTGAGGACATGCTGAGACCTTGTGCACTGGCATATGCTACCTCGTGGGATAAGTGTCTGCCTTACGCCAAGTTTAGCTACAACAATAGTTACCAAGCCAGTTTACAGATGTCACCATTTGATGCCTTGTATGGTCGACCCTGTCGAACTCCATTGAATTGGAATGAAATAGGTGAACGCCATGTCTTCGGACCAGACATTCTTCAAGAAGCTGAAGCGCAGATTGCCATGATCCGGGAAAGATTGAAGATGGCTCATTCGAGACAAAAGAGTTATGCCGATAACCGTCACCGAGGTCTGAGCTTTGAGCCGGAAGATTACGCATACCTCAGAGTTATACTTCTCAAGGGAGTTAAAAGGTTCCATGCCAAAGGGAAACTCGCACCGCGTTATGTTGGGCCATTTAAGATTTTGAGCCGTAGAGGCGAAGTTGCTTACCAGTTGGAGTTGCCACAGTCGCTAGCAGGAGTGCACGATGTGTTCCATGTGTCTCAACTGAAAAAGTGTCTTCGAGTACCAGATGAGCAAACACCTTTGGAGTCGATCGAGCTGCAAGAAGATCTAACGTATAGGGAGCACCCTATAAAGATTCTAGACACAATGGATCGAGAGACAAGAAATAAGTCAACCCATTTCTGCAGAGTCCAGTGGAGCAACCATTCCGAAAGTGAGGCGACTTGGGAGCGTGAAGAGGATTTGCAAAAAGAGTTTTCCAACCTATTTCTTAGTCAGCCCTGAATCTCGAGGTCGAGATGCCGTTAAGGGGGGAGGTCTATAACACCCCAATTTTTTTTCTTGTATTTAAATGGTATTTGGCATTTTTGAGAAATTTTGGAATTTTCTGGGATTTATTTGGATTTAATCCCTTTTCAGATAATTAAATAATTAGAAATTTTAAATAAAATTTTGTTGGAAATATTTTACTTGAGTCCAAAATGTCTCAAAGTATTTTCCAGAATTTTTTTGGAATTATTCTGATTATTTTGCTATTTTTCTTGATTTATTTGAATTACTAGAATTATTTTAAATATTAAATCGCTGAAAAACCCTAATGGGTTCCACTATAGCACCGACCGAGTAAGACTCGAGTCCGACTCGAGCTCGACTGCACCGGACTGAGCCAGACCCGCGCCGGACTGGGCCAGACCCGCACCGGACTGAGCCACACCACGCCGGACTGAGCTAGACCCGCGTCGGACTGAGCCACACCGCGCCGGACCGAACTCGACCCAAACCCTAATTCGCACGAACCGTTGGATTTTGATCCGACGGCTGTGATTATGCCATGTCATCTCCGTTTTCGAGTCGGAGAGCGCCGTCGCGTTCCGCCGTTTGGGCCTAGGGTTCCGATTTCCGCGCGGACACCCAGGCTATTTAAAGCATGAACCAACCCCCGAGGATCGCCTTGGTCGTGCGCATGTTTTGCCCTAGGTTCTTTAGTCTCAGCCGCCGCCGTCTAGGGTTAATTGCTCGCCGAAGTTCGTGGAGTGCCGCTAAGTTCCCTCGTCCCTTCCGGTGCCGTCCGCCGTTTCCCCGCCGTGTTGGTGCCCAGATTTGGGATCCCTGTGATGAGGCGTTTCGGAGAGGACCACTCACTTTGCCGGAGAGCCACGGAAACGCCGTTGCCCGTGTCATCGTCCCCGTCTCCGGTCACCGAGCGCCGCCGTGACATTGCCGGACTTGCGAGCTCCCCCAACCGTCCGATCAAGATCAAACGCCCCAGGTTTGTCCACGTATGCCTTTTGCCCGTATAGTTAGATTAGGTCTTAACCGTTCGATCTAGAATGGATGGCATAGATTGGGCCATGTCACAATAGCACGCCTATAGCATGTTGTTAGCACGCCAATAGCACGTTGTTAGCACGTCAATAGCACACCTATAGCACGTTGGTAGTACATCAATAGCACGCCTATAGCACGTCAATAGCACGCCAATAGCACGTTGTTAGCACGTTGGATCCGAACCGTCAGATTTAGATCGTACGGTTTGGAGTAGATCGAGTAGTCCAGATTAGATATTGTCCCAGCCGTTAGATTTAGTATGGACGGTCCAGATTAGGCCACGTAGGCTCGATAAGTTCGGACCGGTCCGATCCTAGTTTGATCGTGACCGTGAGATCTGGGTTGAACGGTTCAGATTGAATAGCACGCCGTGCACGTTGCGTTAGCACGTCACGGTAGCGGAATAGCACGTCGCTCCGCACGTCGGTCTGATGTCGTTCGAGCGGGCCCACGCGTCAGTCTCTGTACTGTCTCGTGAGCCGAGTCCACCGTGGACCCGAACCGAGTCGTGGACCAAGACTATAGACCGGATGACGCAAGCATGACGCAATAAATTGATTTTCCTTTAGAAAAATAATTCGGCTGAAATCCAAAAATCATGCTGACGTCATATTTCGGATTTTTCAATAGAAAAATAAATGAAATAATTCACTCTATTCTTTTATTTGTTTTTTCAAACTTTAAATGGCTATAACTTTTGCGTTTAAACTCCGATTGAGGCGATTCCAATTTATAAATTTTTATAAAATTGAGCTCTATTTAATGGTGAATTTTATTTAATTTTTGGACATGAGTTTTTCCTCTATTTTATTTATTTGTTGTTTATTTATCCGATACGCGTAGACGTTGAAGTGTCCGAAGGCTTCGAAGGTGAAGTTTTGACCCAGGAGCCGGCTCAAGACCAAGAACAAGTAATTTTTGAAGGCAAGTTATGTTTTGATCATGGTTATCCTATTTTTGAAACATATATTGATTCAAGTTATTGCATGCTAATTTAATTAGAAAAATGTTTAAAATAATTATGGGAATTAGATAAATCCCTAGTTGCTGTATGCCACCTTGACATAAATAATTGTATGCTATGAACCCTTTGTCACCCTAGTTGTGGATTATTTAGTTGGACATTGTTAAAATGCCAACATGGGTTAATTAGATCGTTGTAGTATGCTTAGCCCAGCCACGTGTTAATAACATGATTTTGGAGTATCAAATATTAATATTGACTTAATGAGATATGAAACATGTTTTTGAGAAGTGTCATGTGTTGTTGAAGATGTTGATGGCACGTGGTGCATGGTAAACAACTGAGGTTGATAAAATGGTTTAGACCAGGGCAAGTGGCAAGATTGTTTCTGGTGGGCCAAGAGTGGTAACTGGGCGGTCGATTTGGTTTTTGCTGGTTTTGGAATACTTGTGGACACTTTGGTAGTCTTGCCTTGGTCACCCTAAGGACTTAACCTTGCAAGCCTTTGAACTGAGTCAATCATGCAACCACATGTCTGTAATGGGACGGACCTAGTTGAGTAGGTTGCTAATAACTTGTATGTGGTACCTCGGGGTGTCAACTATACCTTCGTGTAGTTGTGTGGGGGAGCGTACCGGAGCTGCGGCTAGGTACCCGTCCAATGGTTGGTTGTCCTAGACTTCGCCTTTGCTAAGCGAAGGGTTAGTGTTCAACAACCGGGGATGTCAACTTGTATAGTTAGAAGTTTCCAAAAGACTTTGTTACGGACACTCGCCTTTGTGGTGTTTGATTGTATCTTATGGGTAAAGTGCATAACCTCTGCAGAGTTTAAAATCTATTCGAATAGCCGTGTCTGCGGCATTGGACATTACTCGAGGATTACAGTTAAGGGTTAGACTTTCATGAAAATAACTTGGACTTTGGATAATGGTTGGGTTGGAGATGTGAACTAAATGTAGGATGTGAAATGCTTTACTTGTGAAACTACTTGTGAAAGTTATTATCATTATTATCATTTTACCGCTTTACAATCTATTACTGTATTTATGAATGCTACTTTACTGCAAATGCACCTGTTAGCCTATCCTTTGTAATAAGCCATGCATGTAGAATATTAGAACTGCATTCTGCGCATGACTTGCTGAGTACCAAAGTACTCACCCCTTGCAACAACACAACACCAATTGAAGAAGAAGCAACGACTGCACTGAAGGAGGAGTTCTAGGAGGAGCCAACGAACTAGGGAAGTGAGCCCAGTCAGTTGCCTGTGGTATACTGGATGGCGCCACGAATTTATCTTATTTTTTCCGCTGTTGTTATCTCTCTTAATAAGTTTTCGCCCTACGTGGCATACTCTTGTAACTTGACCATAAGGTCGAGCAACCAGTTTGGCTTAATTAAATAAAATACTTTACTATTTCATTGAGTATGATTGTGATATTTACCAATGTTGAGACTGTGTGCACTAGCATGATCCTGGACTAGTGCTGAATACACAGAGGGTCCAGATTTGCAAATTCGGGTCCTGACAGCATGTTTTCAAGCTTCTGCAAAAGAATGTCACTTAGTTGTTGTTAAGAGAATTCTAATATATTTAAAGCATTCCTCAAATATAGGTCTTTGATATACTAAAGGTGCAAATTTTGATTTAATTGGATATTCAGATTCAGATTGTGATGACTGTAAATTGGATAGAAAAGCACCTCAGGAAGTTGTCAGTTCCTTGGTAGATCTCTTGTTTCTTGATCTTCTAAGAAACAAAATTCGGTAGCTCTATCCACAGCCGAAGCTGAGTACATTTTAGCAGATAGTTATTGTGCTCAATTACTTTGGATGAGACAAACTTTAATGGATAATAGCATAAATTTTACTAAAGTGCCTCTTTTGTGTGAAAATGAAATTGCTGTAAAAATAGCCAACAACCTAGTCCAGCATTCTAGAACCAAACACATAGATATTCGCCATCATTTTCTAAGAGATCATGTGACTAAGGGAGATATCACTATTAGTCACATTAGAACTGAAGACCAATTGGCGGATATCCTTACCAAACCTTTAGATGAAGCTCGCTTTTGCAAATTGAGGAATGAGTTAAATGTCATAGATTTCTCTAATGTTGCTTAAGCTCGTTGTAACACCCCAATTTTTGCTTTTCATGAGTTTAAATGAAATTTGGCACTTTGGTGAATTTTTGGAATTTTCTGGAATTTATTTGAATTTATTTGGAATCTATTTGAATTTATTCCCTTTTGAAATAATTAAAGAATTTAATTTTGCAAATAAAATTTTATTGGAAATATTTTATTTGAGTCCAAAATGTTCCAAAATATTTTTCAGAATTTTTCTAGAATTTTTCTGAGTGTTTTGCTATTTTAATGAATTAAATGAATTTCTGGGAATTAATTTGTTTATTTAATCGCTGGAAAAATCGATCGGGTTTGCACTGTTCATCCGACCGGACCCGAGTCTGAGTCAGACTCGAGCCCGACCCGGACTCGACCGTGCCAGCCGTCTCGGTCGAACCACGTCACCAAACCCTAACGCGCGTGACCGTTGGATCGAAATCCAACGGCCACGATTGAGCCACGTCGCCCGGACCCGAGTCTGACCGAGCCAACCAGCCCACCGAGCCTGACCCGAGCCCAAACCCCTGACCGTTGGATTTTGATCCAACGGCTGCCGTTGAGCCATGTCGCCCAATCCGAATCCATTTCGGATTCCGCCGCCGCAGCCGTGTGGACCTCGGTTTCCGTGGTTTTCACGGACGCCGAGGGGCCTATTTAATGCGTCGCCACCCCTGTCGTGTAGCCCATTTCCGTGCGCACCTGTAGCCCTAACTCACCGAGCTCAAGCTATCGTGGTTGCGCCGCAATCGCTCGCCGTAGTTGGTCGTGCGTTCTGCCGCAGTTTTGCGCCGTCTTCCGCCGCCGTTGAGTCCAGATCCGGAACCGCAAGGACGAGACGCGTCGGGAGGTACCATCCACTCCGCTGGAAGAGCCCCGCAATGCCGTTGCCGTGGTCGTCGTCCCTGCCTCCAGTGAACCAGCTTCGCCACACGCCATCGCCGTCTCTCGAGCTCTCTCCACCGTCCGATCAAGATCTGAGGGCTCAGATTCGTCCACGTCATCCTCGGGTAAATTCTCACGTTTTAGTTTTTAGATCTGTTTTCAACCGTTGGATCTAGATCCAACGGTTTAGATCGCGCCACGTAACCATAACTGTACCGTGCTTGGATAGATCTCAGCCGTTAGATCTAGATCGTACGGCTAGGGTTAGCCACGTTGCAAACTCTAGATTGGATCTTGACCGTCCGATCAAGATCGAACGGTCCAGATCAGCCGAGTAGTTTTCCAAACATGTGAAGTTAGATCCGATCTGGGCCGTTGATTTTCAAATGAACGGCCGAGATTTAGCCACGTGGGCCGTAGTCCGACCGTCGCGGTCAGCGCGGTCGCCGCCCGGTCACCGCTGAAGTCACGCATGACGTCAGCGTGGGGCCCGCGTGTCAGCTGCCGTTCCAACGGCTCGATGACGTCACCCGTGACGTCACGCTGACGTCACGGTGGGGCCCAGCTGTCAGAGCTCTCGGCCTAACCGCGCGCTGACGTCACCGAGGGGTCCCACCTGTCAGCGGCTCGTACAGCCGTGGACCGGGTTCACGGTGGACCCAAACCGAATCGTGGACCACATCCATGGATCGGCTGACGCAATAAATCGATTTTTCAATAGAAAAATAATTCGGTGGAAAATCAAAATCCATGCTGACGTCATGCTGACGTCATTATTCGGTTTTTCAGTATAAAAATAAATGGATTAATTCGGATTATTGATTTATTTGAATTTTGAAACTTCAAACGCTTATAACTTTTGCAATTTAACTCCGATTTGAGTGATTCAAATTTCTAAATTTTTATAAAATAGAGATATACCTAAGGTCAATTGAGAGGAAGCTACACATTGCTCAATGCATAGGAAATGAGAAGGTACTCTACGCTTCTCATCAGTTGGAAGGAACAGCCGCTGAATGGTGGAAGAACTTCTGTGCCACGCAAGAGAACCCTCAGGACATCACTTGGGAAGAGTTCACAGCTGAATTCCGTCAGTATCACGTGCCTGAAGGAATCATGGATCTCAAGAAGGAGGAGTTCAGAGCACTGAAGCAAGGTAATCACCGATGGGTCGAATACCTGAACAGGTTCACACAGCTTGCTCGCTACGCACCTGAGGATGTAGCGACAGATAAAGCCAGACAGTCTCGTTTCATGAAGGGACTTAACTCAGGGCTGCAGGTGGGATTGATCACCCACACCAGAATCAGTTTTTCAGATTCCAGCCAAAGAATGCAACAAGGACACCGTCACCAGCACCAAGACCCGTCAATCAGAACTATCAGACCCGGCCCGTAAACGCCGCTTGAGCGATCAACAGGGACAGTGAGACGCTGCTACAATTACAACGAGCCGACACTTTGCCAACAGATTGTCCTAAGAAGACCGCGAGAGTGACCCCGATTCGCTTCAACTGGGATCCACACCCGGCTAGGACGCCAAAGACCAGAGCAAGCACCCAGGCGTGGTGAGAGGCCGAGTCAACCATGTCACCGCGGATGCACCGCAGAATGCTACGGATGTCGATCTTGGGTAAGTTACTTGTTAACTCGCACTGCGGCGATTTTGTTCGATTCGAGCTTCGCATTCGTTTGTTTCACAAGGCTTTGCTGCTAAAAATGATTTGGAGATTGCAAGACTTAAATGCATGCTTGTAGTTCAAACCCCTGGTTAGAACTCCGAGCGAAAGTAGGATGTTGCAGGGTGAGAATACTAATAGATGGGATAGAGTTCCTAGCGAACCTTATTATTTTGGAGACCCAGACCTTAGATGTCATTTTGGGAATGGATTGGTTATCCAAGCACAAGGCCGTATTGGATTGTGGACGGAGGACTATCTCAGTTGAGAGCCCGTGTGGAAAGAAAGTGGAATTTCAAGCTACCACCGTTAGAGATGGACAGTTGATGGTTAACAGCACCAAGTCAATCAGCATAGAAGATGTCTCAATAGTGAATGAGTACCCAGATGTTTTTCCTGAAGATCTACCTGGTATGCCGCTGGACAGGGACATAGAGTTTGTGATAGAGCTTGTACTGCACAAAGACCGATAGCAAAGAGACCTTATCGGATGTCCACCGAAGAATTGGTAGAGATGAAGAAGCAACTTGAAGAGTTAATGGAGAAAGGATTTATCAGACCGAGTTCGTCGCCGTGGGGAGCGCCAGTTTTGTTTGTCAAGAAGAAGGACGGAAGTTTCAGGATGTGCATTGACTACCGTGCACTCAATGAAGTCACCGTGAAGAATAAGTACCCGCTACCCAGGATCGATGATCTGTTTGATCACCGAGAGGAGCCGGAGTTTTCTCCAAGATTGATCTCGAGATCGGGATACCATCGATTGAAGATCCGATCGAGAGGATATTAAGACTGCATTCTCGTCAAGATATGGACATTACGAGTTCTGATTATGTCCTTTGGTCTCGATTTAATGCGCCAAAGATATTTCATGAATATGATGAATAAGGTGTTCATGGAATATTTGGACAAGTTTGTTGTTGTGTTCATAGATGATATCCTAATCTACTCCAAGACAGAGGATGAACATGCCGAACACTTGAGGCGAGTTTTGGAAAAGCTGAGGGAACAACAACTCTTCGCCAAGTTCAGTAAGTGTGATTTTTGGAAGGACAAGGTGGAATTCCTCGGACATGTAATGACCGCAGAAGGAGTCGCCGTAGATCCAAGCAAGGTAGAAGTCGTGTTACATTGGGAGTACCAAGGCTGTGACCCAGATCCGGAGTTTCCTTGGAATGGCAGGTTACTACATTTGTTTCATTGAAGGCTTTTCGACAATTGCGAAACCTCTCACGCAATTCTTTGAAAAGGAGAAGAAGTTTGCATGGACGCCAGAGTGCGAAAGGTTTTCAAGAATCAAGAAACGATTGACATCAGCGCCGGTGTTAGTTCTACCGGATGTTAATCAAAGCTTTGATATTTATTGTGATGCATCGCGTCAAGGACTTGGATGTGTGTTGATGCAGAACGGAAAGGTCGTCGCTTATGCATCAAGACAGTTGAGGCCACATGAGGAGAATTATCCGACGCATGACCTAGAGCTAGCTGCCGTAGTGCATGCTTTGAAATTGTGGCGTCACTATTTGATTGGAAACAGATGTGAAGTATACACGGACCATAAGAGTCTTAAGTACATCTTCACCCAATCAGACCTGAACATGAGGCAGAGGAGATGGTTAGAGTTGATCAAGGACTACAATGTTGGAATCCATTATCATCCAGGAAAGGCAAACGTATTTGCCGATGCTCTGAGTCGGAAAAGCCATACCGTGAGTATGTTGCTAGCCACAAGTCAGGATGAGCTATGTGAGGATTTCCAGAGAATGCAGATTGAAGTCGTACCAGAAGGATTCATGGCAGCATTGGAAGTGAAGCCCACCCTGGAGGATCAGATCCGAGAAGGACAGAAGGATGATGACAAGATCCGCAGGATTAAGTCCAACATGGAGGAAGGCAAGGCAGAGGACTTCAAGTTGGATGAGCAAGGCACGTTGTGGATGAAGGATCGTATTTGTGAACCAAACAAGAAGGAGCTGAAGCAGTTGATTTTAGAAGAAGCTCATGACTCAAAGTATTCCATTCATCCTGGAAGTGCCAAGATGTATCAGGATTTAAAAGAAAGATGCAGTGGCCGAACATGAAGCGTGAAGTTGCCGAGCATGTTGCATTGTGCGACGTATGCCAGAGAGTTAAGGCAATGCATCAGAGGCCAGCAGGATTGCTGCAGCCTTTGAAAATACCTGAGTGGAAGTGGGAGGAAATCGGAGTGGATTTCATTACCGGTTTGCCTAAGACTCAAGGAGGTTATGACTCCATATGGGTTATAGTGGATCGCTTGACCAAAGTAGCCCATTTTATCCCTGTGAAGACCACTTACTCGGGGGATAAGTTAGCAGAGTTGTATATGATCAGGATCGTCTGTTTGCACGGAGTGCCAAAGAGGATTGTATCGGACAGAGGTACCCAATTTACCTCAAGGTTCTGGAATAAGTTGCATAAAGCCATGGGAACCCGTTTGAACTTCAGTACAGCCTATCGTCCACAGATGGATGGACAGACCGAAAGAGTCAATCAGATTCTGGAAGATATGCTAAGAGCGTGTGCATTGGCTTATGCTACCTCTTGGGATAAGAGTTTGCCGTATGCTGAGTTCAGTTATAATAATAGTTACCAGGCTAGTTTACAGATGTCACCTTTTGAGGCACTGTATGGTCGACCCTGCCGGACACCATTAAACTGGAATGAGACCGGCGAGCGCCGTGTCTTCGGGCCTGATATTCTTCAAGAAGCTGAAGAGCAGATTGCCATGATTAGGGAAAGGTTGAAGATAGCCCAATCACGACAGAAGAGTTATGCTGACAATCGTCGCCGGGATTTGAGTTTTGAACCAGAAGACTTTGTATACCTCAGAGTTACACCGCTCAGAGGGGTTAAAAGATTCCATGCCAAAGGAAAACTCGCGCCGAGATTTGTTGGACCATTTAAGGTTCTCAGCCGCAGAGGTGAAGTTGCTTATCAGCTAGAGTTACCGCAATCACTAGCAGGAGTGCATGACGTGTTCCATGTGTCCCAGCTGAAGAAGTGTCTCCGAGTGCCTGAGGAGCAGACACCGCTAGAATCAATTGAGCTACAAGAAGATCTGACTTACAAGGAGCACCCCGTGAAGATTCTGGACACCATGGATCGAGAGACGAGGAACAAGTCAACCCGTTTCTGCAGAGTTCAATGGAGCAACCACGCGGAGAGTGAAGCAACTTGGGAGCGCGAAGAGGATTTGAAGAAAGAGTTTCCGAACCTATTCTGTAGAGAGCCCTGAATCTCGGGGACGAGATTCTGTTGAGGGGGGGAGGTTTGTAACACCCCAAAATTTTGCTTTTCTTAAATTCATGTGTGATTTGGCACTTTGGTGAATTTTTGGAATTTTCTGGAATTTATTTGTATTTATTTGGAATTTATTTGAATTTATTCCATTTTGAAATAAATAAAGAATTTAACTTTGCAAATAAAATTTTGTTGGAAATATTTTATTTGAGTCCAAAATGCCCCAAAGTATTTTCCAGAATTTTTACGAATTTTTACGAGTCTTTTGCTATTTTTAATGAATTAAATGAATTTCTGGGAATTAATTTGAATATTAAATCGCTGGAAAATCGAGTCGGGTCAAGTACTGTTCATCCGACCGGACCCGAGTCCGAGTCAGACTCGAGTCCGACCCGAGCCACGTGATTCGGTCGAACCGCGTCCAAACCCTAACCGTTGTGGACCGTCGGATCAAGATCCAACGGTCAGGATCCGCGCCGCACCGTTCGATCGGATCCGATCCGGATGCGTGCGCGCCAGGCCATCGTGGCCGTGGATCGCGCCACGTGGACGGTGGAGGCGTCGTCTTCCCCGGCCGAATCCGGCTCGGACTGCTCCGCCGTGTGGGCATAGGGCTCCGCCCTACGCGCGCATCTTGAGGCTATTTAAAGCCCCGCGCCGCCTCGAGGTTCGCTTCAACCGTGCGCACCTTTGCCCCACCTCCGAAACCCTAGCCGCCGTTCATGCCCGATTGCTCGCGGAGTTGGTTGGGTCTCCACGGTGGTTTCTGCCGTCCCCGTAGTGTCAGAGCCGCTCGTCGACACCGAGCCCGGATGCGAAAACCCTCGCCGAGACGCGCCGGCCGTGAACCCATCTCGCCGGAGGAGCACCGCAACGCCGCTTCGAAGGTCGCCTTCCCCAGCTCCGTTCGTCCCCGACCACCGCATCGCCATCAGCCCTCGCGAGCTCTGCGCGCCGTCCGATCTTGATCGTGCGATTGAGGTGAGTTCACGTGCTTCCAAACCCGATTAGATCTGGACCGTTGGATCAAGATCCAACGGCCCACGATCACCACGTGCCGTATCAGCGTTAACGTAGGGTTAGATCTGGACCGTCCGATCTAGATCGAATGGCCCACGATCACCGTGTAGTTTTCAACGTGTTAACCCTGGATCTAATCGCGGCCGTTGATTTTCAAATCAACGGACACGATCGTGCCACGTGTACCCTGGCGCGCACACGCTGCAGCGGCGCGTGTCTCGACACGCGGGGCCCGGCGTGTCGGCGAACAGAACTGCACCATGACATCATCGCTGACGTCACGGTGGGGCCCGCTTGTCAGTAGCGTCGTCGAGCGTGGTGACGTCAGTGCTGACATCATCCAATGGGTCCCACCTGTCAGTCTCACGTGAGCCGTGGACCGAGTCCACGGTGGGCCGAGCCGAATCGTGGGCTGAGCCCATGGACCGGCTGACGTCAGCCGCCCAATCAGAGGCTGCCACGTGTCATGCTGACGCAATAAATGAATTTCCGAAAAAAGAAAATGATTTATTAATTCGAATAATTGATTTCAAATTTGATTCAAACTTCAAACGCTTATAACTTTTGCGTTTCAACTCCGATTTGAGTGATTCAAATTTCTAAATTTGTATAAAATTGAGATTTACCTAATGATAAATTTTGTTTAATTTTTGGACTAAAGTTTTTCTCTGTAATATTATTTAATTGATTATTTAAACTTTAAATAATCATAACTTTTGTGTTTTAACTCCGATTTGAGCGATTCCAGTTTCTAAAAATTCATAAAATTATGTTCTCTCTGTTTATGAATTTTATTTGGATGTTTGGACACTTTTTGCCTGTTGTTTATTTGTGTATTGCTATTTGCACGCTTTACGAGTAGACGTTGAAGTGCCCGAAGGCTTCGAGGGAGAAGTATTGACCCAGGAGCCAGCTCAAGACCAAGAACAAGTACTCTTTAAAGGCAAGTTATGCTTTGACCATATTGATCCTATCTTGGAAACCTATTTTGATTTAATTTATTGCATGCTAGTCCAATTAGAAAATACTTTATTTAAATATGGGGAATTAGATAAACGCCAAATTGCCTTATGACACCTTGGTTAAATAATTGTATGCCATGACCCCTTGTCACCCTAGTTGTGGATTACATAGTTGGACATTATTAATTTGCCAACATGGGTAATTAGACCGTTGTAGTGCAATGCTTAGACCTGCCACGTACACATGACATGATTTCGGACAATCAAATGTTAATATTGACTTAATGATATATTACCTGTTTTGCCCTGGTCACCCTAAGGACTTAACCTTGCAAGCCTTTGAACTGGGTCAATCGTGCAACCACATGTCTGTAATGGGACGGACCTAGTTGATTAAGTTGCTAATAACGTACCTGTGGGACCTCAGGAGGTCAACTACACCCTTTGTGTAAGTTGTACGGGGGAGCGTACCGGGGCTGCGGCCAGGTACCCATCTAACGGTTGGTTGGCCTAAACTTCGCCTTAGCTAAGGGAAGGGTTAGTGTGCAACAACCGGGGAGGACCACTTGTGCTGTTAGAAGTTTCCGAAAGACTTTGTTACGGGAACTCGCCTTTATGGTGTTTGACTGTATCTTGTGGGTAAAGTGCATAACCTCTGCAGAGTGTATAATCTATTCGAATAGCCGTGTCCGCGGTATTGGACATCACTCGGGAATTACAGTCAAGGGTTAGACTTTCTTGAAAATAACTTGGACTTGAAAGGTGGGGTTTGGTTAAACAATAATGTTGATGGAAATGTGGATTAGGAATGGGAAAGATGTTGATTAAACTCCTGGAGAGGTTATTTATGTTATACTTGTTTCTACTGCTTTCGAATCTACTTATGCTACTTGTCAAATCTTTGTTTCTTTGCAAATACACCTTGAGCTACTCCTTTGTACCAAGCCTTGCATGTAGTATATTAGTTGCATTCTGTGCATGACTTGCTGAGTACCAAGTACTCACCCTTGCCGCAATACAACACCAGTTGAAGAAGAATCTACACCAGCTTTGGAGGAGGAGCTCCAAGAGGAACCGTCTACTTAGGGAGCGAGCCCAGTCAGTTGCCTGTGGTATACTGGATGGCGCCACGATGTTATCTTATTTTTCGCTGCTATTATTTCTCTCTTAATAAGTTTCGCCCTGCGTGGCGTATATTTGTGACTTGACCATAAGGTCGAGCAACCAGTTTGACTATTTAATTAAAGTACTTTATTAGTATCGAGTGGTATGATTGTGATATTTACCGATGTTAAGACTGTGTGCACTAGCGCGTTCCTGGACTAGTGCTGAATACAAAGAGGGTCCGGATTTGCAAATTCGGGTCCCGACAACACCTTGGTTGATTAAATATGTGCCATGACCCCTTGTCACCCTAGTTGTGGATTACTAGTTGGACATTATTAAATTGCCAACATGGGTAGCTAGACCGATGTAGTATGCTTAGCCTTGCCACGTGAAATGCTTTGGACAATCAAATGCTAATATTGACTTAATGAGATATTGAACTTATTTTGAAGAAGTATCATGTGTTGTGATTGTCGATGGCACGTGGTGCATGGTAATCAACTGGGGTTTGATAAATAGTTTTCGACCGGGGCATGTGGCAAGAATGATCGGGTGGGCCAGTTGTGGCACCGGGAGCGTTGATTTGGTTCTTCGGGTAGTCTTGCCCTGGTCACCCTAAGGATTTAACCTTGCAAGCCTTTGAACTGAGTCAAACGTGCAACCACATGTCTGTAATGGGACGGACCTAGTTGATTAAGTTGCTAATAACGTACCTGTGGGACCTCGGGGTGTCAACTATACCTTTTGTGTAGTTGTACGGGGAGCGTCTGCAGGGCTGCGGCAGTACCCATATAACGGTTGATTGGCCTAAACTTCGCCTTCGCTAAGGGAAGGGTTAGTGTGCAATAACCGGGGAGGCCCACTTGTGCTGTTAGAAGTTTCCGAAAGACTTTGTTACGGGCACTCGCCTTTGTGGTGTTTGGCTGTATCTTGTGGGTAAAGTGCATAACCTCTGCAGAGTGTAAAATCTATTCGAATAGCCGTGTCCGCGGCATTGGACATCGCTCGGGAATTACAGTCAAGGGTTAGACTTTCTTGAAAATAACTTGAGCTTGAAAGGTTTGGTTTGGTTTAATAATGATGTTGGTGGAAATGTGGATTAGGAATGGGAAAGATGTTATTTAACCCCTGGAAAAGTTATTGATCTTAAACTTGTTTCTACTGCTTTTGAATCTACTTATGTTACTTGTCAAATGCTGTTTTACTGCAATTATACCATGAGCTGCTCCTTTGTACTAAGCCATGCATGTAGTATATTAGTTTGCATTCTATGCATGACTTGCTGAGTACCATGTACTCACCCTTGCCACAATACAACACCAGTTGAAGAAGAGACTACACCAGCTTTGGAGGAGGAACTCCAAGAGGAACCGTCTATCTAGGGAGCGAGCCCAGTCAGTTGCCTGTGGTATACTGGATGGCGCCACGAAGTTATCTTATTTTCCCCTGCTGTTATTTCCCTTTTAATAAGTTTTCGCCCTGCGTGGCGTATATCTGTAACTTGACCTTAAGGTCGAGCAACAAGCTTGGTTAACTATTTAAAGTACCTTATTATTTCGTTGAGTATGATTGTGATATTTACCAATGTTGAGACTGTGTGCACTAGCGTGTTCCTGGACTAGTGCTGAATACACAGAGGGTCCGGATTTGCAAATTCGGGTCCCGACACTCGTGCACCATGATTAATTCTATCTATTTATTCATTTGGTGTTCTATGATTTGGTTCTTGGAAGGATTATCACATTAAGGGGGAGTCAAGACTGCTTGCTATGCATCTCTTGCAACCCACTTGTGAACAAATTGATTCTAAGTACTTGAGTGGCATAAGACTACTTTACTAAATATAAAATTGTCTTCTAATTAAAATTGCTAAAAGCCTTCTCCTTCTATGTTCCAATCTTGTCCTATCTAAAACCTTAGAAAATTGGTTGAAATTGTTTTCAAATAAAAATTGTTTACAAAATTCTAATATCTAACCACTCAGTACTTGTGTTTTATCTCTATGAGCTTGAACCAGTTAATATTCTTGCTCACTTGACTATAGGACACATATATCTCCAAGGGATTCTAAAACCTTCCATCTCTCTCTTTTACTGTATCTGATTGATCTTAAAACTAAGATTATTCTAAGATCCATCTTCATATTTTACTTCTTTCTTCAAGAGGAACTTTGAAAATCTCTATGAGTCTAGATATCTCTTAATTTCTTTTTCAAAAAATTGCATGTGTACAACGGACCATGTTCCCGAATACAAATATGTAAAAACAGTAAGTTTCCCATCTATGGCGGACCAACTCAGCAAACAAGCAAGTCCACAACGGACTGAAAAAAATATAAGTCCAGCGCAAATGGTACCTTCACCATGGACCAAGTCCTGATGAAAAACCATTAGCGACGGACTATTTTTACTTAGTCCGGGACAAGCATGTGTTTGCACTAACTTGGTCCAGCGCAAATAGAAAACTTTCTGGCTTTTTCACCAAAACCGGTCCAACGTACACTTGCAAAAGTCTGTCTCATAATCTCTTGTCTATTTCAAAAGTCTTAAATCTATTCTTTTTCAAAAATACTCATCTAAGTTCAAAATTTCTAAATCTTGTCTAAATTTAGGACTTATCTCTGCTAAGCCTATTTGATTTCGAGACCCAAGCATTCACAATTTCATTTCTATGGGTTTCACCGACCAAAGTAAAAAGAGGATGCCTGTCTACCACCAACTGCCCCACATAAAGGCACCCTTTCCCAACGCAGCAGTTTTTCCTTAGCGCTGTATGTGTTTCATACTTACTCCTATCAGTTTTTACCTTCAGTTTCCCCAAATCACTCACATTTTCCAAAACCACCAGAAATCCCCAAATCACTCTATTTCTCTCGAGCAAGAATTCCTCTCTTCACCGAAGTCAACCCCTTTTGGGCATGTCAACGGTGTTTTGCTCAAGAGGCTTCTGTAAGGGTTCGGTAAGTTCTTCATTCCTCTCTTTTCTTTTCTGCAAAAACCGAACCTTAGACCTAGGTGTTTGTATCTTAAGGACCTTTTCTTCTCCTGTAAACTAGATCAGTTCTTGTGCCTGTGAGAAGTGTCAGACAATTGTGGCTAAAATTCACTAGTTCTCTGTAAAAATGATAAAAGATTCAAACAAAAGGGGTCTGTTGGGCAAATTGATCAGTAAAGTTAAGGGAAAGAAACAAAGGACCTCCAGTTCCTCATAGCCACAGCAGTCTCAAGAACCTGAACAACATCAAGACACTCAAACATCTGGCAGAGTTCATAGAAAAGTGACAACATCCAAACCTCCAAGAAAAGATAAGTAACCCATGCTGTCTGACCATGAATCCTCTTCGGAAGACAACGATTATGAACCTACTATGCACTCTAGTTTTGAAGAAGAAGAACTAAGTACTGAAGTAGATATGATAGTTGGCCAAGAGTTAGCCACTCTAGGGGTAACAAGCTAAGATCAATTAGACTGGTGAATGAAAAGATTTGGTTCCCTTTCACCAGACCCCCTTTGGATGAAAATTTCATTGCAACTCTGCATAGAAATATCTATTTGGGATACAAGAATAGAAATAACAGGAGTGAAAAATCTATGTCTGCTTTGTGTAAATAGCAATATGTTGATTGGAATCAAGTAAATTCAGTAGTTGGATCTAACAGAATCCATGAATGTGTAAGATCAACTCCTGGATTAGCAAAACTTATGTCTAATAGAGCCACTCAATGGAATGAAGATAGAATCATAGAATTCTATGCTTCTCTATTAATGAACAATAAAAGACATTACATTCTGTTCACCATAGATGGTAAAATTAGAAAAGTCAGATCTCCTCACTTTGAAGCAGCTATTGGAGCAAATAGTCCTTTAGTAAATTGGACTAGAGTTCATGACGGATTGTTACCTGGGAATAGATGGAGGCAAGTGGGTGATATGCCAGATTTGAACTTGTTAGCTCATATATACAGAGACATCAATGAAGCAAACTTCAATGCAAATAGGGCAAATTGTCTGTCGGCTGAAGCCAAGATCCTTTTACTATTGCTCAGACATAATATTTACCCAAAGATTGGTTATAAGGAGGGTGTCACACCTACTCTTGCTTGGTTACTGCATCTAATCTTGTCAAGGCAACCTATAGATCTAACAGATTATATCTTTGGAGAAATGAAAGAAGTTATCTATAGAAAAATGGGCAGTCCACTTCCTTTTGCACAACAAATCACTCAGATGCTTCTGGCCCAAGGGATCATCTCTCAAATTGAACTGAACAGAAGATTCTCTCTTCCAAAACAGTACAAGATGCATAAGCTACCTACTACATAAGATGTTAGAATGAAAGGATCGAGGATGGACGCCTAGAGGGGGTGAATAGGCGATTTACAATTTTCTAAAACAACGCAGTGGAAAAGAGATCGGAACTTTCGATATAGAGTCGGAGGTTCCGGTGTCTAATCGAAATATCCGATACGAGGTCAGAATATCCGATTAGAACAAAGTCTAGTGAATTGCAAAACTAATTACGCCTATACACAAAATGATTTCTACTCAAAGCTAGCACAAGCAAATATCAACAATTTGAAGTAAAGCTAGCTAGCGAAGTAATCAACCCTAGATAGATCAATTCAATACAAGATAGCAAAGTAAAGCAATAAGCACATGTAAAGAATTGACACGGTGATTTGTTTACCGAAGTTTGGACTTCCTCCAAGGAGGTTCCTACGTCTTCGTTAAGGAGGCTCGGTCACACTTGAGCCAGGTCTTTTCCAACCCTATTCCTCGCCAATCTCGGTCACACTTGAGATGTGGCTTCACTTCTTGATTTCTTCCCTTTCGGAGGCAAAATTGAACCTTCACAAACTTCTCACGGCACACCACACTCGTTGGTTGCTCGTGAGCGACGCCTAGCCATCTAGGAGTCTTCAAACTCCAAGAGTAACAAATCCAACAAACGGATGATCTTGGAAATGAACTCTAGTGCTCAAGATATATCTCAATCAAACACTCTTAGCACTCAATCTCACTTCCCACACTTCTCTCAAGAAAGGGATCACAAAGATCAAAAGGGAGGGAGACAAGATGAACACTCAATCCACTCCTAATCACAACACATGTTTTTAGAGCTCTCTCTAGATAAAGAGATGACCAAGGAGCAACAAATGCATCCCAAGGTGTTCTCTCTACTCAACTAGCTCAACCTCTTGCTCAACACTTCAAAAATAATGTCAACAACTTCTCCCAACCGGCCAAGGGGGGTATTTATACCCCACACCCAAAGACTAGCCGTTGGAGCAAGAAAACTAGCCGTTTTACACACATCGGAACTTCCGATCCCAACATCGGAACTTCCGATCAGGCAAAAACTCCAGAACAAACTCAATCCAATATACACATCGGAACTTCCGATCTGGGCAGAGAAGCACCTTTGCAGAAACTTTTCAAAAAGTTTATAAGTCTAGATCAGAACATCTGACCCAACATCGGAACATCCGATCTGCCTAGAAAGTCTAAACAGAGAAGTCTAGGAGAATCATCCAAGTCCTCATCGGAACATCCGATCCTCATAGAGAGGCACTCTTACTAGAACTAGCTTGAAAAGTTTCTAAGTCTTAATCGGACTATCCAATCACACCGATCGGAACTTCCGATCCTCATAGAGGAGCACCTGAGACTTAGACAACTTACCCTCGGACTTTTCGAGGGATCGGACCTTCCGATCCCCTGATCGGAACTTCCGATCAACACAGAGAGGTCCTAGACTCTCACCAACAAACCACCGGACTTACCGATGGATCGAAACATCCGATCCACTGATCGGAACATCCAATGTAGACAAAAATACAAATATTCCCGGTGTATGTGATGTGTATTGTGTCTCTCATCTATTTAAGGATAGATAACACTTGAGCACAGAGACACTTCTAAATCATCCACGTTGCATCCCTCTTAATAGTACGGCACGCCTATAACAAGACACTCTATCTAGTTACCTTTGACGCCGCACGCAATCAATCCCCTTTGGGGTCTTTATGATCTTCAATCATACCTCATTTCCCCGGGATTGTCACTTTGCTCTCTCTTGAAATCCTCATGATTTACGATCATCTTCTCTTCAAGATCGTCACCCAGCTCTACTTCTCTTTTACCGGATCATCACCCGGCTCTCACAACATCTTGTTCATCTCCTCTTGATGAACCTTCTTTTCTTTTCTTCTCATCGGGATCTCCTCTTGACATTCATCACTTTATGATGTCGTCCTTGTCCCATTTCTTCATCTTCTCAACTACTTGGATTAAATCCTACTTTCACAACTCATTTGAAAGCGTTAGTCCAACACACATGGTTGCCACAATCATCTATTGCACTCCATTAACACATAATGGATGCCTCCATAATGATTGAGCACAACCTAAATCAATTTTAATGAATAATTGTATTTGTGTCTTAAGTATATTGATGCAACTAATGCTTCGTTATACTAAAAAACTATCGATTATCCTTAATCGATCACAAGAACACCATCAACACATGATGAACATTCTTTGATGATTAAGAGATAAACGACCTCAATTTAAATGTTTATTTAAATTGATATGAGTATATAAATACTACACGAGTTTTTCGTATACTCATGTTGATGGAAAGTAATAATCCATAATATGTGGAATGTATGGAAATGATCGTTACTCTAAGCCATCAACTATAGAATAAACTCCACAAAGATATGTGCATACATATAATTGGCCTTGAATCAATATGCACATATTCAATTTTATTGCTTTGGAGCATATCCTATGATACCATGAGTATACTACAACTATGCATGTTAAATGTATACTCAAGGATCTAGTTTCAATGTCTTGATCCTTTATATGTGGTAATGAGAAATAGATCAATACAATGAAACATTAAGTTAGAGTGTAACTCCCCCTAAATGCATCCATGTAATATATGGATTGGGAAACATGATACATACTTTGTGGTTAAAGCAGTGGAGAAATTCATACTTCAACTTAAATCCTAAGCATGCAATAAAATAATGAACATTGATACAATGCATACCTTGGGTTTTTCATTTTCCATCCAAATGTGAGGCTACTAAACATAAGCTCAATAAATATGTTAGTCTCATTAAAGATTAGATTTGTCATAAACAATGATTAAGTATTAATTATAAACCAATCATCAAAACCAACGGAGGTTGAACTTACATAGAAGAGCTAGAACACTAACTCCACCTCCAGCACCACAAGAAAATGAGCCAAGTGCTCATCATGATAGCAATAATGGTAACTCTGATGACGAAGATATGGGAGGAGAATAGATACCTAGCTACTCAAGTCACAATCATCAAAGCTGCAGTCATGGTCTTTCGCTACCAGAGCCAAGTATTCCTGATATGCCACCTATGGCGCAATCTGAGCATGAAGAACCAATAGGGGGCAGTATGTTGCTACATAGATTGTTCTTAGCTCAGAATCTCAAGAGAAAGGGGAAGAACCAGAAGTTCAGAAACTTCAGGAGCTTGCTGCAGCAGCTAGATTCTATGAAGCCCAAGCCTTCAGACCTGCAGCACATGACTATGAGGCAGGAGGATTAGCATTTCCACAAGATGTTGAAAGTTCTCATCACTCACCCATTCCTCAACAGTATGAGCAACCACCTCCTCCACCTCAATATAAGCAACCACTAGCCTAGGGCACTCAACCAGAGTGGTTTGGACTATTTGAGCAACAATACAATGCAGATTTAAGAGTTGCTCAAGAAAGATTTGAAGAAGAAAGAAACTTGGTAGCCATCAGACACAATGAGCATATAGTTGCTCTTCAACAGTATCATGATCAAGTTTGACAAACTAACCAGTTTGACCTGAGAAAATGGCTTGGCGAGATCAAGACAAATGAGCTGACAATCAAGAATAGATTGTATGATATAAATAAGAAGCAAAATGCTCAAGACTCTAAGTTTGATCAGTTTGGAAAATCTGTGAACACCAAGCTTGATGCTTATGGAGGTTCCTTAGATTGGCTGGGCTACTCCTTAGAGGATCATATGGAATTCACTGAAGATACTCGAGCAAATCTAGTCTCAAATCAAGAACAGCTTGTACAGATCATTCCTGATCAGACAAATGAGATTAATGAGTCTCTAAGGCAGCAAGAGGACTTCACCCACTGGTCTATCAGTCCACAGCCTGGAGATCCTAATTACCCAAATTGGCATGATCAAGCTATGGGTCGACAACAAACTGAAGTTGAACGACTGCAGCACATTTCATCTCATCAGCCTGGGGATCCTAATTATCCTAGCTAGCATGATCAAGCCGTGGCTGCTCCTCAATCTGCAGAAGAACAATGTCCATAGTGGCAACACCTGTCTCCTCCAAGGCAGAGTACCAGCTCCAGAGCTTCAAGCTTGTTCAAAAGGACTTTTTCCAAGCGCAAGAAATGACCTCTTTTTGGCAATTGATGCCAAAGGGGGAGAAATTAGTTAGGAGATAATTGGGAGATTGGGTCTTAGTCTTAGTAGTCTGATAAAGGGGGGTAAACTTATTTAGTATTTTGTGCTTTTGTAATATGTTGCTTTCTCTGATCGACTTGGCTACAGTTATTTCAATGCTTTGGGTTTTGTGATATTTGTGTTGGAGTTACTCTAAAAAATTTGCACTGAAATAACTATTTCTTTTGCTTTGATAAGATTGTTTAGTTATGCTCTGATAAGGTTGTGTTTGCAATCTCATATGCTCTTGTTAATCCAAGCACTTATTCAGGGGGAGCATAAATCTGTTTCACTTCTACAAATATTACTTGTTGTTCTGTCAGACTAACAGTTATTTGCAGAAAAGGATAAGTCAATTCTTTCCAAAATAATGAATTATCAAGGTTGTTGTCATCAATCACCAAAAAAGGGGGAGATTGAAAGCATCTAGGCCCCTCAATTCTTTAATTATGCTTTACATTGATTTTGGTGTTGATGATCAATAAATATACTCCTTGAGAAGTGAAGGTCTTTCTGATTAAAGATAAAGGCTAAGGACTCTTATTTCTAGTTTTGGCTCGGGAGTCGTTTCAAGTCATATAGCTAGGTTTATCTTGGCTTAGCCGTACTATTAAGAGGGATTATGCACAAGTAAGTACCTTGGTTCCTAGGTCAATTTTGTCAAAATTACTTGGAGCAAAGGTCACTTCATTCTTTTCCCTCAAAGTCAAAAAGTCCTTCATTCAGTAAGACTAAAAACCATTCACGCCGGACCGACTTTTTCAGTTTGGCGCTGAAATTCTCACTCAAAGTCTTATACCGAGCGTACACCATCTACGTCGGACCAGCTTGTTCAGTCCGGCGCTGAGATCATCCCAGTCAAGTATAAAACCGAGCGTGTGCCATTCACGCCAGACCATGTTTTTCATTTGATCACCGGACCAAGTTTTTCGGTCTGACGCAAACACAATACTCTCTGGAAGTCCTTTGATATTCAGTGGGTTCAATCGATAAACTTCCAGTAAGTTTACCATGTACGCCGGACCATATTTTTCGGTCCTGCGCAATTGATACATCGATTGTTTCGCGACGAATTGCTAAAAGCATGTGTATGCCGGACCAACCTTTTCGGTCCGGCGCAAACGTTGTTTTACGACGGACCGAGTTTTTCGGTCCGGCGCAAATGGGATTTTTTTCTGAAATTGGTCCGTCGTGCCTTGATCATATTGGAAATCCTTGTAATCTAAGTCCGTGGCACACTGGATTATTTTATTTTGTCATTCTGATAAAGCCCAATGGCTAGTAAATGCCTGTAACGGTTATTTCCTGTTTGAGGGCTATATAAGCTGTGCTAGGACCTTCTTTTAGAAGGACTTTTGCATCTCTTTGACATTTTTAGTATTCTTGTGCTCAAAAACTTTCAAAGAGACTGAACTTCACTGTTGATCAAAATTTCAAAGTGATTTTGGCTCCAAGCTTAGTCTAGACAGTTGTGAGCTAGTGAACCAAGGGTTAGGACTTGTGCTTAGTCTTGGGACTTTGTGTTCCTAGACGGCTTGGAAGTAATTTGGTACGACATGTCAAGTGTTTGTGGAAGGCCACCACAAATTGTGAGAGGTTTGGGACTCACCTCACCAGAGTGGTGAAAGAGTCACCCTAGTGGATACCAAAGCTATTGAGAATAGCTATTGGTGGAGCAATACTTCTGGTGAAGTGCTCTAATGGGGACGTAGGAGATTTTCTCCGAACCTCAGTGAAAAACATTTGTGACTGTAGGATCGAAGTATACGAAAATAGCAATCAGAGGGGGGGTGAATGATTGTGCGGAAGCTAAAACCAAATTTTCAATCTACTAAATGTTCACCCAAAAACGGAACCAAATAATTGCCTCGTATTCGACAAAAGCAGAATGACAGAGGTTCAATAAAATGCAAATTCCCGAAGATCCAACCGTTAGATCGATCGGAAATTTGGACACAACAAACTAGATTCCAATACGAATCAAACTCAAAAAAATCAGCTCGATCGGACTTACGAATCAAAAGTTATGAGCTTCGCAAGCTTGCTGTTCCAGAACTTGACGAAAACTAATCTAATCAAAACTTCAAGATTAAACAAGATCTTCAAAAGATTAATCAACTAGACTTTGAGGAACTCTAAATCAATACCCTAGAAAGGTTTTTGATGGATCAAAACAAGATGAAACTCAAGAATCAAAAACCAATCTAGAATTAGAGCAAGCATGCAAACAAGAACCAAAACAGAAAACACTATAGCAACGTGGTTACTGTAGCACGCAAGAATCTTGGAAGAATTGATCTTTATTTCTTTTGTCTAAAGTACTCTCATCAAAAGAGTACAAACCCTAAAACTGAGCTTGAGGCTCTCAATGCGCTCAGCTCCGATTGATGCCCATCAACACGAGACACCCCTCCTATTTAAAGGAGCAAAACACAAGGAGTTCTGAATACAATTCCTAATCCTAGTAGGAGTCCCACTCCTAATCCTAGAAAGAGTATGTATTCAACACAACTCCTCTTGGCCCAACCTGGCCGAGTACAACCCTTGCACGCGTATGGCAACCCTACCATACTCACGTGACTAACACTTTGCACGCGAATGACCTCCTGCCATTCTCACGTGACTAACCATTCTTCATGTGCACCATTCTCTTAGCCCGAACGTCCCGCATGACATCCTTGACCACCAAGACCTCAGTTCCTCCTAAACCTAGTCTCGAACCTCAGTTCCTCCATGAACCTAGTTCCGGTCCCGTCATCGACCACGTTCACCCTCGAGCAATACCTGCACATGAACAAACCACAAAACAAATCCGAGCACAAGTCCGCGACTTGACTCAACATTAGTTCATGCAAATACTCACACGAGCATTGCATAAAGTCCACTTCAAAACAAGCATCATGAAATTCTCACCAATTTCATAATCTCAAGGTCAAACCAAAAACTCAATTCCAAGTTTGCTTAAAACCCTAATCGAGCAAGAACGCATTCACGACGGACCAAAAAAAATTTGGTCCGACGTACATGTAAAACTTACTGTTTTTCAATAACTTGGTCTAGCACAAAAGGACTCATATTCATGTTTACAACAGACCAAAAAACTTGGTTTGTTGTACATGGGAAAATGAGGTTCCCAAAATCATGTTTACGACAGACCAAAAAACTTGGTTTGTCGTACATGTAAAACTTATTGTTTTTCAAGAACTTGGTCTAGCACAAAAGGACTCAGATTCATATTTACGACAGACCAAGAAACTTGGTTTGTCGTACATGGGAAGATGAGGTTGCCAAAAACATGTTTACAACAGACCAACAAACTTGGTTTATTGTACATGGGAGAATGAGGTTGCCAAAAACATGTTTACAACAGACCACAAAACTTGGTTTGTTGTACATGGGAAAATGATGTTGCCAAGAAACATGTTCACGTAGAACCAAAAATTTGGTCTGTCGTAGATGGGAAACTTACTGTTTTCTTTAAGTTTAGTCCGGCGCCAAAGCGAAACTTACTATTTCTTGTCAAATTGTCAAAACATATGAACAAACACATTTTGCAAATTCAATTCTAAGCCAATTTTTCAGCACATGATTTCACAATCTCCCCCTTGATGAAAACATTGGCAACACAACTTAGAATTGAACATTTTGGCATTCACTTTTAAAAAGATTTTGAAAACCAAAGGACTAAAATCAAAGCTCATAAAAACAGAAAATCTCCCCCTTTGACAAATATGCAAAGTGAAAAACTCCCCCTAAGAAGTAAAATGTGTGTGAATGTGCAATGTGCCCAAAATTTCAAAATTCTCCAAACTTCTCAAATTTCCAAAAACTTTTCCCCCTTTTTTCAACTTCTCCCCAAACTTCTCAAAACTTCTCGCCCTTTGACAATGGATTCATCAAGAGTACAAAAGAGAGAACATGTTCAAAAATTTTCTGAAACAATGATTTCACAAAGGGAAACAAGGGAGTGCCAAGATAGGAAAAGATGAGCTCATTCGATCATATAACCTTATATATCACATAATATGCAAAATACATGATCTTGATGTGATTTTAACAAGTTAGGGAATGACATGCATCTCAACCTCAATTCAGTCAACTATAGCCAAGTACTAAGCAAAACCTTTAGTAGAAAAACAAAGGCTCAAAGTTGAAGCAAATAACAAATTAGGGCGAGCAAGTGGTTTCAACTCCAATCTAGTGGACCAATTTAATCTTTAAACAGTAAACTGCATGTGGCATGCTTGAAGCATACTTCTTTTATTTCCTTGGAGTGGCATGTTTGAAGCATACATCTTGTCTTTTGAGGGAATGGCATGCTTGAAGCATACATCTTATCTTTTAGGGAAAGCACCCTGAAGCACATAACTTGAGGTTTTTTTGGTTTTAACAACCCCCCTTTTTTAAACTGATTCCCTTTTCCTTTACTTTTTCTTTGATTGTAAACATGCAAAAGTGATTAAAAGGTCTTATGAAAGAGTAAAGCTGAAAACACACTTGCTCCATAGCCCAAATTTGTCAAGAAGATTCAATAACAAGCCTAGAAGAGTAAGATATCACAGAGTATTTAGCTATAGGCAATCAGTCCAGGGAATTCCGCAATATCATTTTTAGTTCAAGTGAGACAATTAGATTATCAAATATTAGCTCAATTACATAACATATAAAGAAATATGATAAAGTGAGCTCATCAAGTGGAAGAACTTGGCAAGGAAACTCCCCCTCAAAACAAACCCATTGGATGAACAATCCCAAGTTCTCCCCGAATGAAAGCAAAACGAGAAGAAGACAAAGGTTTTGTGAAAATGTCTGCCAATTGATGTTCAGTATCCACATGATGAAGCACAATGTTGCCTTTTTCAACATGATCTCTAAGAAAGTGAAATCTGATGTCAATATGTTTTGTTCTTGAATGTTGCACAGGGTTCTTAGCAATGCAAATTGCACTAGTGTTATCACACAGAAGAGGAACACTATCAAAATTAACCCCATAATCTTTAAGTGTAGCTACTATCCAAAGAATTTGAGAACAACAACTAGCAGCAGCCACATATTCAGATTCAGCAGTTGATTGTGCAACAGAAGATTGCTTTCTAGATGACCATGCAATGAGAGAATTTCCCAAGAAGTGACATGAACCAGAAGTGCTTTTCCTATCAATTCTACATCCTCCAAAATCAGCATCAGAAAAAGATCTCAAACTAATGCATGAGGAAGCAGAAAGCTAAATGCCAAAATCTTGAGTTCCATGAAGATACCTGAAAATCCTTTTGACAGCTTGTCGATGTGAAGCACGTGGGGAAGCTTGAAAATGAGCACACAAGCACACATCAAATTGTATATCCGGCCTTGATGCAGTGAGGTACAAAAGTGAACATATCATGCTTCTATATTCTTTTTGATCAACCGGCTCACCATCTTCATCCGGATCAAGTGTGCAAGCACTCTCCATGGGTGTCATGATCGGCTTGCTGTTTTCCATCCCAAATCGATGCAACAAGTCTTTTGTGTATTTGCTTTGATGCACAAAAGTACCATCCTTTGTTTGCTTGATTTGCAGTCCCAAAAAGTATGTCAACTCACCCATCATACTCATCTCAAATTCGTCCCTCATAGTTTCTGAAAACTTAGACACTAAAACACGAGAGGAACCACCAAATATAATATCATCAACATAAATCTGAACGAATAGTTGATCATTGCCTTGCTTAAGTAAAAAGAGAGTTTTGTCAACTTTTCCCATTGAAAATCCCTTTTCAAGTAAAAAGGTTTTTAGCCTATCATACCATGCTCTAGGGGCTTGTTTCAAACCATACAAAGCTTTTGACAATTTGTATACCTGGTCCGGAAACTTGGGATTTTCAAAACCAGGTGGTTGCTTGACATAAACCTCCTCATTTATGTAGCCATTGAGAAAAGCACTTTTCACATCCATTTGATACAATTTGAAACCTTTGGATGCAGCAAATGCTAAAAGGATTCTAATGGCTTCAATTCTAGCAACAGGAGCAAAGGTTTCATCAAAATCTAAGCCTTCAATTTGAGTGTAACCTTGAGCAACCAATCTAGCCTTGTTTCTAACAACAACACCATCCTCACTTTGTTTATTTTTGAAAACCCATCTAGTTCCAATGACATTAAAATCAGGAGGTGGTGAAACTAGCTTCCAGACTTGATTTCGCTCAAAATTCTCTAATTCCTCATGCATGGCATTGATCCAAGATTCGTCAGATAATGCATGAGATATATCTTTGGGTTCAAAAGAAGCCACTAAAGCAGAATGAGCATGAGTGTCAGAATGAATAAACCTGGACCGGGTGATTCTCTCATTTAAATCTCCAATCATCTGTTCAGGTGGATGTCTCTTCTGAATGTGCAGGGGAGCTGTAGCTTCAGAAACTTCTCCTCCTCCTCCTTCATTTTCAGCATGTACAGAAGATGATGTAGCTTGTGGATGTTCAGTTGTAGGTAGAGTAGAAGTAGGCGCAAAAGGTGCTACAACTGGTTGTGCATTGGGAAGAGTCAACACCTCATCCTCAATCTCATCATTGTCTTCAAAGATTTTCTCCCCCTGAATGTATGCGCCTGTACCTGCATCACTTGGACTAGTGCCTGGACTAGCCTCATCAAAAGTAACTTCACAAGTTTCCACAATTTTGTTAGTCTCCAAAACAAGCACACGATAGCCACGAGTATGAGCAGGATATCCAAGAAAAATGCCATCCATTGATCTAGCTTCAAATTTATCAAGATTTCCAGATTTCAAGACAAAGCATTTGCATCCAAAAACCCTAAAGTGAGAAACAGTAGGCCTATGTCCAAACCGAAGCTCATATGGAGTCTTACCCAATTTTGATCTCAAAAACACACGGTTTGAAACATAACATGCAGTTGAAATTGCTTCAGCCCAAAAGTTTCTAGGAGTGTGATGTTCATCTAGCATGGTTCTAGCCATCTCAACCAACGTTCTGTTTTTCCTTTCAACTACACCATTCTGTTGAGGCACTCTAGGTGATGAAAATTGATGATCAATTCCTTTTTCAGCACAAAAGTGATCAAAAGAAGCATTTTTGAATTCAGTTCCATTATCACTTCTAATAGCTTTGAGAGCTCCTGGATGATCAATAGAAAGCCTAAGAACAAGACTTCTAAAATGATTAAAAGCCTCATCCTTAGATGCCATAAAGTACACCCAAGAGTATCTAGAAAAATCATCAACAATCATAAGCACATACCATTTGCCTCCAAAAGATTGAACTCGAGATGGTCCAATCGTGTCAAGATGTAGTAGCTGTCCTGGAGCATTTGTCGTCACCATGGTAAGAGGTGGATGTGAACTTGCAATCATCTTACCATGTCTACAAGGAGAGCATACTAGATCGCTATCACCCTTAAGCTTAGGCAAGCCACGTATGAGATCTAAACCACTTACACGAGTAAGATGATCAAAACCAACATGACCAAGTCTACGGTGCCAAAAGTATAAGTCTTTAGAAACATTTGCAACTAGACACCTATGCTTAGAAGAAGGTGATGCATCAAAATCAGCTTTAAATACTCTTCCATAACGAGAAATCTTGAACACAAGATCACCTGAAGCATCTAGCACTTTGCATTCATTTTTCTTAAAGCTTATCTCAAGATCTTCATCAATCATTTGAGAGACAGAAAGCAAGTTGTATTTCAAGTTTTCAACCAAAGCCACATCCTTGAACATAAACTTGTCACTTACTTTTATTGTACCTTTTGCCACAACAGAAGAGGAAGAAGCATCTCCAAAAGTAACACTTTCAGCACGAGATGCACGAGTGAGGGAGGAGAACCAATTCTTATCACCGGACATGTGGCGTGAACATCCGGAATCCACTAGCCATATGTTCTCCTTCCTCGCGCGAGAAGCCTACAAAGCAACAAAACATGTCGAGGTCTCAGTACTGGGGTTAGGAATGAGATTTTTGGGAATCCAAAGATCTTGAGACACATGACGCTGTGATAGGCACAACACGAGAATTTTTATGCACAAAATCATATTTTCCTTTTCCCATGTTTCTAGGAACAGAAGGTGTTTTCAACACTCTAGGCGCATAGTGAGAAGCAAAGTGTGCTTTTCTGAAGTTAGACCTAGCCTTAGTCATTTCTTTCCTTTGCTGTCTGGCTAGTCTAAAGCAAAAATCTACTAGATGTCCATCTCTACCACAATGAGTGCAAATGTACTTAGCATGAGGTTTTGCTTTAACAGAAGAAATATATTTTGCATTCATCATAGTAGAAGAAAGAAAACCAGCAGATTTAAAAGCAATCTTTTTAGGCTCATTAAGAATTTCAATTTTACCATTGCAAGGAGCATGAACAACAGTGCAAGGTTTAGTTTCAAATGAAGCATGAAGATCAAAACCTAAACCCTTCTTATTTGAGCTAACCTTTAATTTATCCAAAATCATGTTCAAATTTTTCTTGCCATTAGTGAACCGTTCCAAAGAATTTTGCAAGTAATCAATTTTCTTAGCAAGAGTTAAACAATTATTGCAGGAAGCATCCACTTTTACTTTTTGCTTGCGACAAGTTGAGCATGAAAGAACCTCATGTGTAAGCAGATTATCAGTCAATTGAGAAACCCTAATATTTGCATCTTTCAATTTTAATTCAAGAGTTGAGCATTTAGAACAAGAATCTGAACTATGCAAATCATCAGTGGAACAGCTAGCATGTTTAACGTGTTTCTTATTTTTCTCATTTAGATGCAACAGAAGAGCATGTTCTTTCCTAAGCAATGTGAGCTCATTGTAAATTAAGTCACATGATTTGCAAGTATCATCACTAGAGATCAAAGTCTTAAGTCTAGCAATTTCAGCTTTCAATGATTCAACAATGAAATCATGTTTCTTAATTTTCTTGTCACGTTTGTCAAGCAATTTTCCAAGACGAGCAACAACAATAGTTAATTCATCATAAGAAGGATCTACCTCATTGAAGTCGCTGTCGTGATCGTCCTCCCTTTCTGGCAAAAACATCCAACTCATGAGTTTTCAACTTAGAATAGAAAACATCTAATGTAAGTGTACTCATGACAGTAGATTCTCTTATGGATGTAACTTTCATCTCCCAAATAGACATGTCTAAAGCACCAAGCAATTGTCTAGCATTAGCAGCATTATCAAAGCTAACTCCAACAGCACGAAGATTACTAAGAATTTTATTGAAACGTGCAAAGAAGTCATCTAGCGACTCACCGGGTTTCATCTCAAATCGCATGTATTCCTTTTTGTAAAGATCTTGACGAACCTCTTTAATAGTGTTAGAACCCTCATGGTAATCACAAAGAGATTTCCATACCTCATATGCGGATTTGAGATGGATCACACGGTCAAAGTCGCTGCGTCCCAAACCTTGGATGATCAAGTTGCGCGCCTTGCTGTTTGCTTCAACATGTGTGCGATTGGTGTCGTTGACGTTGTCGTTTGCAGGGACTTCATATGGCTTATAGACCTTCTCCCAAATTGTGAAGCCTTGTGCTTGGATGAACGCCTCCATCTTGGCCTTCCAAAACTGAAAATTAACACCATCGAACACACATGGTTTTATCGAATAACGATCCATTGATCTAATCACCGGTTAAGATAGATTAGAAAAACCTTATTCTGATACCACTTGTAGGATCGAAGTATATGAAAATAGCAATCAGAGGGGGGTGAATGATTGTGCGGAAGCTAAAACCAAATTTTCAATCTACTAAATGTTCACCCAAAAACGGAACCAAATAATTGCCTCGTATTCGACAAAAGCAGAATGACAGAGGTTCAATAAAACGTAAATTCCCGAAGATCCAACCGTTAGATCGATCGGAAATTTGGACACAAAAAACTAGATTCCAATACGAATCAAACCCAAAAAAATCAGCTCGATCGGACTTACGGATCAAAAGTTATGAGCTTCGCAAGCTTGCTGTTCCAGAACTTGACGAAAACTAATCTAATCAAAACTTCAAGATTAAACAAGATCTTCAAAAGATTAATCAACTAGACTTTGAGGAACTCTAAATCAATACCCTAGAAAGGTTTTTGATGGATCAAATCAAGATGAAACTCAAGAATCAAAAACCAATCTAGAATTAGAGCAAACATGCAAACAAGAACCAAAACAGAAAACACTGTAGCAACGTGGTTACTGTATCACGCAAGAATCTTGGAAGAATTGATCTTTATTTCTTTTTTCTAAAGTACTCTCATCAAAAGAGTACAAACCCTAAAACTGAGCTTGAGGCTCTCAATGCGCTCAGCTCCGATTGATGCCCTTCAACAGGAGAAACCCCTCCTATTTAAAGGAGCAAAATACAAGGAGTTCTGAATACAATTCCTAATCCTAGTAGGAGTCCCACTCCTAATCCTAGAAAGAGTATGTATTCAACACAACTCCTCTTGGCCCAACCTGGCCGAGTACAACCCTTGCACGCGTATGGCAACCCTACCATACTCACGTGACTAACACTTTACACGCGAATGACCTCCTGCCATTCTCACGTGACTAACCATTCTTCATGTGCACCATTCTCTTAGCCCGAACGTCCCGCATGACATCCTTGACCACCAAGACCTCAGTTCCTCCTGAACCTAGTCTCGAACCTCAGTTCCTCCATGGACCTAGTTCCGGTCCCGTCATCGACCACGCTCGCCCTCGAGCAATACCTGCACATGAACAAACCACAAAACAAATCCGAGCTTAGTGTTTTCTGTCTTAAGTTTTGATTAGAGCCTTTTCTAGTGCTAGATTTTTGAAAAAGCCTATTCACCCCCTTTAGGCTCATCCTCGTTCCTACACAGTCTCTAATAGACATCTTTCAACAAGGCTCATGACTTAGTCATCAGAGAAAAGTTGGTGCATGGAGTCAATAACTCAACAACATAGTCAACTTAGGGATAAAGCTAAAAATTTTCACTTACAATGCTTGGCTCTAATAACATAAAAGAGTAGCCAGTTGCAGCATGTTATGAAAATAGAGGGAAACACGGCTCTCTCTGTCATTGCCACTTAGCATGCATATACTTAGAAACATATCATGTGTGATGCAATAGTTTTCATAAACAACAATATCAAAGGTGTAATTCTCCTATTCATGTGCCATGCTATCAAGATTTAAAGTTTAACATACAATATAACTTACTATGACAAAATATGACACTATCCAGAAATGCATGTGAGATTGTTTCAGTAACTTTTCTTCTATGCCAAAAGATGACAATCATCTATATCTCTGCTTCAGAAGATTTGGGTTCAACTGACAATATACAGCTCTTGAACTCCATTGTGCTTGGCCTATACTGTACATCTTATAGTTCCATATACAGTCTAACCAAAGGAATGCCAATCAAACAAGTCCTAATTCGCCTTAGGTATGATCCTATGAACAATCACATATGCAACAAAGTAAAATTCTTTGTTTAGATTTCAGAACTAATTTTGCAACATAGAAAAAAATAATACATTGTGATAAACCATGGTAAAGTACAAATAAAAAATATTTATTTTAGGTTTGTCTTGCTGGTACATCAAGTAATTGCCTAGAAGAGTTTAAAAACATTACATAGTCTTTCCAAACAGATTGAAACATTGTTCATAAAGAGTCAATAATCATTAACAGGTCCAAAACATGTTCCTGACATAACCAGCTCAGAGACTTAAGGCCTACAAGCTGGTACCTGTAAAATTAGAACAACAAAATGATTTTCCTTAACGCTGCTTTGAAATATATGGTATTACTGATCTTTCATGAGAAACCAATTTCTTTTGTCTGTATCAATATGCAGAAAAAGAGACCATATATAGTACTTTGGTACCACTACAATTACTTCTAGTATACCACTATCTACTAGTACTTGGAGCTACCAGTACTACGATCCTGTGGGTTTCCAAACACACCTTCTAGCTGGCATGGGGATTATTTCCACGTGGGTTTTCACCCAAGGGAATTGACCGGTATTCCGATGGGGATTTAGACTCCCAAACAAACAAGCCCTAAAGGGGCCCGGATGTTTTAAGACTTTTCTGCCTAGTGTAATTCGGCGCATGTCGACACATAGTCCACTTTAATAACCACAGATGTCTTTGCCTAATGCACATTCCTTCCTCTCACAAAAAATCACGGAGGACCTTTTCGTAACTCGCAGGGACCTATCCGTGATTTAAAGGAAGCCGAAGGGTTTTTTCGCAAAATTCCGGGGGCGATGACGTGGAGGCCTCCATTGCTCTCGGTTGTGTTCGCCTGTAATATATGTCATATTTGATGGTTCGTGAACTGGGGGTCCCATGTGTGCGGATGCTACTGTCACTGCCAGGCTCATAACACAGCATATATAATTTCTGGAGCCAGAGATTCCCTGTGATAAAGTCCGCTCCATTATTCGGCTACCTAACGTTGTTACCCATCATTGACAATCGCCTAATGAACAGATAGGAAAACTTGGTGAGCAGAAAACTATTCTCTGACCATTCTAACACACTGCAACTAGCGACTGTTCAGTGCTGAAGCACGGGGACAGAGCTTCCACTCCCACATCTTTTTTTAATCCAAAGTTAACCGATCAGTTAGACATTCTTAACAGTGTTCAGACCGATTAATTAGTACTAGTATTCTGAAGCTGCCCAGCTGTGTCGCTGCGCATGCGCAATTATTTTAACCCTAGTTTTAAGGACTAGTTTATAATGTAACTAGTTTTAAAGAAAAACCTACAGGAAACAATACAGTTGTGAGAGGTGCTTCTATGCTCTTCTTTTTAAAAGTTGCACAACTATTAAAGCATAAATGAAGGGTAGATGGTGATTACTTACCCCTTTGTTTGCTTCAAGATTTGTGCAACTTATATTAGGAGGAAAAACATAGAAACACTGCTCTACAGTTGTTCATGATACACGGAAATCCTCCAACGGAATCTTTGTGGTTATGTACACCTAAGTATTATGTATTAGAGTGGTGCTTCTGTAATTTCCTTTTTAATATAAGTTGTGTAAATTTTAAATTAAATAAAGAGGTAAGTAATCATTATTTACCTATCATTTATACTTTAATATTTATACAACTTAAAAAAAGGCACAGAAGCCCCTTTCTATGTACTATATTATATACTAACTACTGCAGGCTTTGGAAAGTCACCAGAAAATGATCTCTCAAAAACTTTTTCCGTCGCACAAAATTGAGATCTTGGGATATGGACTGGGATCCTTTGTCTTTCCTTGTTAAAATGCACAGTGCATTTTGACATGGGAGAATTAAAAATTTTGAGGAAAAAAAATCAAAATGCTACAGTATTTTTGAAAATATCTGCGAGATTTAATAAAATCTAGTTTAAAAATATGAATTTCAATCAAAAACTTTTTCCGTCACACAAAATTGAGATCTTGGGATATGGACTGGGATCCTCTGTCTTTCCTTGTTAAAATGCACTGTGCATTTTGACATGGGAGAATTAAAAATTTTGAGGAAAAAAAAAATCAAAATGCTACAGTATTTTTGAAAATATCTGCGAGATTTAATAAAATCTAGTTTAAAAATATGAATTTCAATCAAAATATCTGAAATTTCAATGAAGTTTACCAAAATCTCGAATACTGTAGCAATTTGATTTTTTTTTCTCAGATTTTTTCATTCTCCCAAGTCAAAATGCACCGTGCATTTTGACAAGAAAAGGCATAGGATCCCAATCCCTTGGGATATATTGCTTGTGTTTCAACTTTCAAGCACCGAAATGGTTCGTCAGAATCTATCCAATTTAAACCATTTCCCTCGTTTCTTTTGTGTGGATATACGCAAATCCATCGGTATTAAGTATCTGCCAAGTCACTAGTTAGGTAACTTACCCATGCCTAACTCAAACCAAGACCCCGTCCACACTCCAACCGCTCTGCTTGCATAGATGCATTCTCGACATCCCCAAGCAACTAGCGAGTCATCTCCGCTACTAAGTCTAAGCGCTTCTTTTTATAACTGTTAAAATGCCCTCGTTTTGCATCTATAAAAATAATATTATCTAGGTTAATTTGTTATATATGGACTTAGTTGGCATTATGCTCTTAGTTCCGCTACAGTATCTGGTTGAGCTCTGCCTTTATCCACACATGCCTCTGTTATCAAATTTAGCGTACACATTCTTAGTCTCACCATTATTATTTGCATCGCACCTCCGTTGCACATCATAAAATGAAGGAAGTGGTTATTAGGTTTGCGGGGATCTGCTAAAAAAACATTATAGAATAGCACCTTTTAATGACAGAGATGAGCAAGAGGCTTCAGAAAAAATTGTGTTTTCAAAACTATATGAAGCCAGTAAACAAAAAAAAAAACTATAGGTATTTGAACCTGAGTACCTGAGAAAAAGTAGAATATTTGATACAAAAACAGAAGATCCCTTTGAACAACCTATCCTAATAGGGAAGTCTTGTATCTTAAAATTTACTCATTAATTTGATAAAAAAAAATTCATAGACGTTCTATTGGGTCCTACTCATTTAATACTATATTTTTTTAGTAGTTAATTTGTTTGTTATGATGTACTCCTTCCGTTCATTTTTATAAGACATATTTTGATTTTGCACAAGGATTAAGATTACGTTAAAATTGAGAAAGATATGAGAAAAAATGACTTACATGCTCCCACTTAATTGTCTTAGAAGATGAAAAATATACTTTGTGTGGGTGGTAATCAGGGGCGGAAGTAAAGAAGGTTACCCGGTGTCACAGGACACCGGGTCAAAAATTTTTTTACACTGGGTTAAAAAATTTTTTAGTGCATATTAGTCTATATATAGTATATGTGAACCCCTTTGATCTAAATCTTGTGACACTGGGAGGCAAATAATAAGCAAATGGTAAGAATAATAAGTTGTTATCACTTACTCCCTCCGTTCCGTTATCTAAGGCGCATAGTTTTTTTCACGCCGGTTCAAATTACAGGGCGTATGCACTAATTACTGCTCTTGGCCAACGAAGAGACGAGCACGCGTGCTGAAACATGTATATACTCCGTTGTTGCATGCTTGCACCGCTTGCTTAACAAGGGCCAGTAGAACACAACCATGTCGTCGCCACCGCCACAGTCTCCATCGCCAGCGTCGTCGCCGTCGGCGCCGCTGCTCACCCCATCGCCAGCGTCGTCGCCGCTGTCGCCGCCGCCGCCAAGCGCTGCTCACCCCATCGCCGCAGCCGTCGAGAGCGCCGCTGCTCACCCCATCGCCGCAGCCGTCGAGAGCGCCACTGCTCACCCCGTCGCCGGCGCCATCGTCTCCGTTGTGGCCGCCATCGCCATGGAGAAAGCCCGAAGAATCAATGGAGCTTGAAGGTGAAGGCACCATCTATGATGCTGATGAAGAAACGTTCGATCCTCAAGTTGACGAAGAAACGTTCGATCTTCGAGCCTTGCAAGCTGGAGCGGTCAATCCTGCAGCTAAGCAAGAATTGGTTCATCCTAAAGCTCTAGAAGATTTCGACGAGACTTGTTTGCCGGATGGTTTTCCTGAGTGGCCCGTTTGGCAGCGAGAAATTGCTAAGTTTTTCTATAAGATCTGTATGCCTAATTTCTTCTAAAACCTTCGATTGTTGAATTGCATTGCTACTGGTAGTTGTAGTATTATTGTTATCTTGTGCTCGCATGGAATTGTATGGCTAAATTCTTCTAAGACTTGTTGTGGTATTGTTAATCTTGTAGTACTACTTGCAAGTAATTGTATGGCTAAATTAACTTATTGGAGTATTGTTAATCTCATAGTACTATTCACATAGATTTTTATGCAAGAAGAAAATTAACAACTCATCTTTTCCATGCCATGAAGAGAATAACTTTTTTTGCTAGCCATCACTATGAACTCACTAGTTCAGGTACTCTATTGCCTCTTTTACAATGTTTTCATCACATCCTAATCTGATAGGAAGAACATTGTTTCTCTCAAGCGACTGCTTCTTCAAATGTGGAATATGGTAATGCTGCCCTCCTTTTTGACGCATAATTTCTGTCATGCATGCTTGAAGGGTAAGAAAAATATGATTGCTCTTAGTAACCGGGTACTCATCATAAGCTTGTTGCACCTTCGTGACGATCTCCTCAACATTATTTGGAGTTGACTTTTGAAATAAGGCTTGAAGTGCCGCAAAAAAACCAAGGTCCAAAATATTGAGATCAGGAGAATTGGCCGGTTGGCACATTAACCTTATATCGAAACCATCAGCTGTTGCCACATTGCAAAAAACAGGGTCATCGACTTTAATGTGTGTCTTGGCATTATCTTGTTGTATGAAGATAGGAGTACCACGTTCTTCTATAGGCCATTTCTCTTTGATTGCAGGCAATAACTTGTTGACAATATAGTCACGACTAACATCCTTAGTGACTGACGGTAATACCTTTGTTACCAATGTACCGGCAGGCCTATTCACACTAGTCCTTTTTGCCGGCTCAACAAAAGTGAATGGAAATATTCCAATCTTTCCTGAAAAAGTCACATGACCATCACCATCAAACCTCGGTCTCGCAATTGCCGCAAGGAACATAACCTTCTCAATGAAATTTTTGCTTTGTGTGGTTCTTTTCGGATCTTGCTCGTCTGGCGCCAAGTAGTAGTTTTGATTCTGCCTCGTGCGATAGAACCACTTTTCGTCTATGTACACGATATTGTCCATTCCACAAAAAGTTGGTTCATGCGGCAAGCCAATTGGATCCAACATGGAGAGACAAAAACGGACCCTAGCTTTTTTGTTCTCCTCATTCAATGTAAATTTGATGGCATTTGTGTGCCGTCTTAATTTTCCATCTTTCAACCGCCTAAACAATGTGGTCTTTGACACATCTAGTTCATTAGCTAGATCTTTCAGAGCAACGGCACTTGTTTAATGGCTTCGGCATCAACCACTATTCTCTTGCGGCCACAATTTTTTGCCCTCTTGTTCAACAGCCCGCGTAACCCGCCACCATGCTTTCCTTGATACCATATCCTCTGGACAACTCTCAACGGCACTCCCATCTCATTAGAAACAGATTTAGTGACACCATGATTTAATATGCCCAAACTTGTTCTTTCTAGAAGCATGGAATAAATCATCTGCCGATCTTGTTCGGTGTACTGTTTCCTCCTTCCTTCATCTTGATCTACAACATGAGAATTACTAGATGAGACAACTAGAATTAGAACTTGAAAATTACGTGGGTGAAAAAAAAATGAACACGAGCAAATCGAGTAGCAGACTACCAGTACAAAGCTAAAATATGGGCATCGGGTCTAACCAAATTATCCACTGCACTATTGTCGGGACCCGGATTTGCAAATCTGAAACCCTCTGTGTTTACTGCACTAGTCCAGGATCATGCTAGTGCACACAGTGGCAACAAAATTGACATATCAATCCATTATCGAATTAACTATGAAAGTAGCAAATAGTAACAACTGACCTTATGGTCAAGTTTACATAACTGTGCCGTAAAGGCTTAAGAAACAAATAAAACTCTTGCAGCGGAAAATAAAATAACTGGGACCATACGACATGCCACAGGCAATCGTCTGGGGAAACGCCATCCTAGTTCACGTAGTCTTCATAATACTCCTCCTCGTAGAATTCAGTATTTCCCTGTTCTCCCTCAGCAACTGATCAACAAAGGCATAAAGCCGTGAGTACAAAAAGTACTCAGCAAGCCGCAGGGAATGATGCAAATAATGTACGGCTTGACAAAGGATAACCATAGGGTTATTTTGCAGAAAGCGATAACTTGAATGTAAATACAATGTATAGATTCAAAGCATAATTGACAAAGATAATAACAAGCTGGTAAATCAATGGTAAACAACAACACAAGCTTGGTGAGGCATCACCCATCACCAACTAGATCATTATCAACCACTAAACTCAACAGTGTTAATAATTTGACATCGAAAACAATAGTGACCTTCCTGTTCACTACCAACAAACCCAACCTTCAACATTTTCTAAAAAAAACAATATACCTCGTGTGAAATTCCCAGGCACGTCCATGACCGCGGACACGGCTATTCGAATAGATTAACACACACTCTGCAGAGGTTGTACAGCTTTACCCACAAGATATGATCAACTCTTATTGCCATACGTAATTAACACACTTCCTATGGTGTGTCGGCAGAGAGGTCATAACAAGGCCTTTACAATGCTCTGTATAAACTCAGTACTGCCCGCTAAGGTTTCACCTCAGGGCCCCTCTTGCGCCTTGTGAGTCTACCCGTCTGTCTCCGGAACCCACACAACCACAACAATACTTAAATTTAGACATTGCAAATTAATCACCAGTCTGTCACGGACATGTGGTTGTCTGATTAGGCCCAGTTCAGTGGCGCACAAGATTAAGTCCTTAAGTATACTCAGGCAAGACAACCACATCCCAAATGTGCTAAAAGCACCCCCTTTACTGCACGATCACTTGCCCGAGTGAAAACAATTTTGTATAACTAAGACCAATGACACAACCTGCCAGGGTACAACAATTTTTACAACAGTGGCTACCCGCCACGATTCCATATCTCATTAAGTCAATATTATTAATTCATCATGTGACATGAACCCATCGTACAACTAAGCATGTCTAAGCATAGTTACGATAACCCAATGTTGGTACTACAATCATATCCAACTAGTAAATGACCCAACCTAGGGTGACAATGGATACATGGCATTTCAATGATTCAAGGTGTCATTATGGTAATCGGTATTTAACTATTCAGTAAATAATTCTTGTAAACAAATAGCATGCATTTGTATGAAACAAAAATACTTTTGGAAACCTAGGTTCAACATGGTCAAGGACTACGACTTGCCTTCACCAGCAGCTAAGATATCGAAGACTTGATGCTCGGCTGACGGCGTCGGCGGCCGATGGATTCTTCGCCACGCGCAAAAGCGAGACACCAATAAATAACCAAAAATAAAATAAAATCTAAAAATTATAAAAATTATACTGGCAGGTAGATCTTGAATTTAGATGAATTTAGGAATTTGAGCGGAGTGAATCGGAGTTCGGACGCAAAAGTTATAAGCGTTCGAAGTTGGAAAATGATGGAAAATCAAGGAAAATAGAAAAGTTACTATTTGCTACAGATAACTTACGAGAATGAATTGTTCCAGAACTGAACCAAACTACAGAGCCCTCCTTTTCTTCCAAAAAACCGGATTTTTACCCCATTTTCGCACGGATTTGGATCAAACAAAAGCCCAGAACCTCTAGATAACATCCTTAGCTACATCTAGGAGGAAGGAATTGGACCAAACCTTGCCGGATTGGGAGAAATTGACGACGAGCAGCGTTTCGGTCGGAAGCACCAAAACTCAAAATTCGCCGCCAACTCTTGATCAAACCTAAAATTGATTGTTGGGTTAGACTCTAGACTCAATCACGGTCACAAGGAACCAATTGGAGTTGAGAAAAACCCACCGGAATGGATGCTAGGAGGATGAACTTGAAGAACACCGAAAAACGGCGACCCGGCGTTGGTTTTCTTGATCTAGCGGGCAAATGAGTTGGAGAGGCTAAAGCAGATGCATACCACCGGGACGGGGGTTCTTATAGGGAGAGGATGGAGGTGGTGGTGCGGCGTTTGGACAAGAAACGGACGAGTTAATGGCAAGTGAGTGGATTTCAGTTTTTCTTGAATGAGGCCGTTCCGGCGAGCTTGATGGCGCACCGAGGTGGGGAATTGGAAGAGGACGCCGCTACGGATCCAGCAGGAACCGGCTTTGCGTTTTGGAGTTGATTTGAGGGAGTTACAAGAATTTAAAGAGTTGCCCTAGCCCTTGGAAGCCATTGGAGCTTCTCTGTTCTTTGCTTGGGCTGGAGGTTGAAGACGAACACTGTTCATGTGACACGTGGCGCCTTCCCATTGGACCTCCTTTACGTAAACGATTCGCCCTAGAGAAAAATAAGGAAGAATGGCCTAAAAATTCCGGGAAAAATCCTAGAGTCATTTTAGAATATTTGGGACCCAATAAAATTGGTTTGGTTGAATTTGGATGATTTTTGTGGAATTGGATATTCGGGCGCGGATCGCAGGCATTAAACAAAAGCAGTGCGAGATAAAATAGGAACGGAGGTCCAAAAATCTGGGGAATGATTCCTAAAATCATTTTGGAATATTTGGAACATTTTAGAAGTGGTTTGGGGATTTTTGGAGCATTTTTGGACTCGGGTGAAATTTCGAGCAATGACAGGAATTTGAAATTTCGACTTTTCGGACGATTCGAAATTAAGCTCCAATTTCGGAAGGATAAGGATGCCAGGTTAATTAGAACTCCAAATAAAATCCAAAACTTTAAATTAATTAATTTTAATTTTTTTTTTTAGAAAACCAAAAATAGGGATGTTACAAACCTCCCCCCCTTAAACGGAATCTCGACCCCGAGATTCAGGCTGGCTAGAGAATAGGTGGGGAAACTCGGCTTTGAGGTCCTCCTCACGCTCCCAGGTGGCTTCCTCTTCTGAGTGGTTGCTCCACTGCACCTTGCAAAAGCGGACGATCTTGCTCCTTGTGACGCGCTCTGCCACTTCTAAAATTTTCACAGGCCGCTCCTTGTAGGTGAGATCTTCTTGCAAATCTAGGGATTCCAACGACATCTGTTCCTCTGGCACTCGCAGACACTTCTTCAATTGTGACACATGGAACACATCATGGATTCCAACAAAAGATGGTGGCAACTCAAGTTTATAAGCAACCTCTCCTCTTCGTTCCAAGATTTTGAACGGTCCAACATATCGAGGTGCAAGCTTTCCTTTCATTTGAAATCTCTTAACTCCTTTGAGAGGGGTAACTCTTAGATACACATAATCATTGGGCTCAAAGCTCAAATCTCGACGACGGTTGTCTGCATAACTCTTTTGTCTGCTTTGAGCTACCTTCAACCTGTCTCGAATTAACCGAACTTGCTCTTCTGCTTCTTGAAGTATGGCAGGACCAAACAGTTGTCGTTCTCCAGTCTCTTTCCAGTTCAGAGGAGTTCTGCACTTTCTTCCATATAATGCTTCAAAGGGGGACATTTGCAGACTTGCTTGATAACTATTATTATAAGAGAATTCGGCATATGGCAAACACTTGTCCCACTTAACACCATAAGTTAAGGCACAAGCTCTTAGCATATCCTCAAGGATTTGATTCACACGTTCAGTCTGTCCATCAGTTTGAGGGTGATAAGCAGTACTAAATCTGAGATGGGTTCCCACGGCTTCATGCAAACTACGCCAAAAGCGAGAGGTAAACCGAGTGCCTCTATCGACACTATCCTCTTGGGTACTCCATGAAGATGACAATTCTTGACATGTACAATTACGCTAATTTATCACGGTGTAGGTTGTCTTAACTGGAATGAAGTGTGCTACCTTAGTCAATCGATCCACTATTACCCAGATCGAATCATAACCTCCTTGGGTTTTAGGAAGTCCGGTAATGAAATCCATGCCAATTTCTTCCCACTTCCATTCTGGAATCTTCAGTGGCTGCAACAACCCTGCTGGTCTCTGATGTTCTGCTTTAACCTTCTGGCAAACATCACAAAGAGCAACATACTCTGCGATCTCACGCTTCATGCTGGGCCACCAATACCTTTCCTTGAGGTCTTGATACATCTTGGTGCTTCCGGGGTGAATGGAATATAAGGTCTCATGGGCTTCTTTGAGTAATAACTCCTTGAGCTCTTTCTGATCTGGCACACATATGCGCTTCTCATACCAAATAGTACCTTTCTCATCTTCAGAGAAGTTCGGGGCTTTACCTTTCTTCATGTTCTGCTTGATTTCCTTAATATCCGAATCCTCAACCTGTACTGCTCTAATTTGGTCCTCTAATGTGGGTTGCACTTCCAATGTAGCTAGGTATCCTTCCTGAACCAATTCCAAAGCCGAGCTTACGGAATTCTTCATGCAATTTGGTGACTTTCCTTAATCATCAAAGTATTGTAGTAGCTCTTCCTACTCAAAGCATCAGCTACGACATTGGCCTTGCCAGGATGATAATGAATTCCAATGTCATAATCCTTGATTAATTCTAACCATCTTCTTTGCCTCATATTGAGATCAGTCTGAGTGAATATGTATTTCAGACTCTTGTGGTCGGTGTAAACCTCACAACGATTACCGATGAGGTAATGGCGCCAAATCTTCAATGCATGCACTACTGCTGCCAGTTCTAAATCATGGGTAGGGTAGTTCACTTCATGCGGCCTTAGTTGTCGCGAAGCATACGCTACAACCTTTCTGTCTTGCATTAACACACATCCGAGTCCTTGTCGGGATGCATCACAAAAGATCTCAAAATCCTTTCTGATGTCTGGCAAGATAAGCACTGGGGCAGTGGTTAGGCACTTCTTCAATTCCTGGAAACTCTTTTCACATTCTGGAGTCCAAACAAATTTCTTCTCCTTTTTCAACAGCTGAGTGAGAGGTCTGGCTTTTCTAGAGAATCCTTCTATAAAGCAGCGGTAATACCTGCCATTCGAAACTTCGATTTGAGGTCTTGTTTTGGGTGACTCCCAATTGAGCACATCTTGAACCTTACTAGGGTCAAGCTGCGACTCCTAACTGCAGATATGACATGCCCTAAGAAAATGACTTCCTTCATCCGAACTCACATTTGCTGAACTTGGCATAAAGTTGGTGTTCTTTAGCTTCATCGAACCAGCGAAGATGATTCTCATGTTCCTCCTCACTTTTGGAGTAAACCATGATGTCATCGATGAAAACAACGACAAACTTATCCAAATACTCCATAAATACCTTATTCATCAAGCTCATGAAATAAGCGGGGCATTGGTCAAACCAAAAGACATTACGGTGAACTCATACTTGCCCATACCGAGTCACAAAGGCTGTCTTGGGAATGTCCTCTTCACGAATCTTTAGTGATGATAACGACCTTAAGTCAATCTTGGAGAACACTCCAGATCCTGAAGCTGATCAAACAAATCATCAATCCTTGGTAAAGGGTACTTGTTCTTGATTGTTACTTCATTGAGTGGCGGTAATCCACACACATCCTTCCGAGTGCCATCCTTCTTTCCAACAAGAAGAACTGGGCTCCCAAGGCGAAGAACTGGTCGGACAAAACCTTGGTCCTGCGGCTCCTTAATCTGTCTTTTCACTTGACCAACTCATTCGCAGGCATCCTATAGGGTCTCTTGGAGATGGGTGGAGTTCCCGGAACTAGGTTGATCAGAAATTCTATGTCTCTATCTGGTGGCAGCCCTGGTAGCTCATCTGGAAATACATCAGGAAATTCTCTAGCGACTGGCACATCGTCCAAACTTATTCCTTTGGCACTGCAAACCTTTATACTATCTGGCTTGTCTGTAGCAGCTTGAAACTTTAACTTGGCTCCACTTGGACTGGTTAGGGTGATCACTCTATTCCCACAATCCAGAACTGCTTGGTTCCTGAATAGCCAATCCATTCCTAGTATCACATCTAGGGACTTGGTGTCTAGAACAATGAGGTTGGCTAAAAATTCTACCCCTCCAATTAATATTTTAACTTCGGGGCAGCCTTGGTTCGTACTCAAATCTGAACCAGGTGATTTGACTAACAAAGCAGTTTTAAGAGGCTTTGTTTTCAAATGATGGCTTGCAGCAAAACTCAGAAATAAGCGAATGCGTAGCTCGAGAATCAAACAAAACCATGGCGGGTGCGGAGTTAACTAGGATCTTACCTAGTATGACATACAGTGCGAGAATGGGCATCCTCGGTGGTAGTGTGGTTCACCCGGCCTCTTCCAACAGTTGGGGAAGTCCTGGTAGCTGGGTTGGGAGTCTGGGGCGCTCCACGTCCTGTTCCTGGTGCAGGGATCCTGGCTGGTGTAGCTCCCAGGTTAAAACGAACTGGTGTCGGAGCTTGCTTCTTTGGGCAACTGTTGGCGTAGTGCCCCATTTCATGACAGTTGAAGCAAATGACTCCTGCAGCTGGATTGTTCGTCCTCTGAGACTGATTGTTGTTGGTGTTGAAGTTGCGGTTGCCTGAAGAAGCTGGGCGAGTCTTGAGTCTTGGTGCAGGTGTCTGAATGCGATCGGAGGAGTGAAGCGTGCGGTGTGGTGCATTCAGTCGGACTCTCTGCTGCTGATTCTGACGAGCTCCTTGCTGCATCATCTTCCTCTTACGAGATTCGTCTAACTCACGGCGGGATTCCTCTATGAGCATAGCTTTGTCCACCAGGTGCTAGAAATCTGCATAGTCATTGCCAATGACTTGCATCTTTAGGCCAGGGTTGAGTCCACGCTTGAACTTCTTCTGGCGGGCATCATCAGTAGCAACATCCTCTGGCGCATAGCGAGCGAGTTGAGTGAACTTATTGAGATATTCACTCACAGACATCCCTTCTTGCTTGAGCTCCGGAACTCATTCTTCTTCATTTCCACTTTCCCATCTGGGATATGAGAGTGCTTAAAAGCGGAAAACTCTGCCCAAGTGATTGTCTGAGGGTCATCATGGGCGGCACTATAGTTTTCCCACCATTCAGCGGCGGTGCCTTCTAACTGATGTGCGGCATAGAGAACCTTCTCACGATCTGTGCACTGAGCAATGGCAAGCTTCTTCTCCACAGAGCGAATCCAGTCATCTGCCTCCAAGGGTTCGGAAGAGTTGGAGAAGGTAGGCGGATGAGTCCTCATGAACTCTGCTAGCTTAGGCTGAGACGAGCTTGAGGAGGTGCAACGGCGGCTTGATTTGGTTGAGCCAATAGATTAGCGAGCGTGGCGATCGATTTCTTTGATTCATCATGTTGGTCATGTTACGCATCATGGTGTTCATGGTGAGTCTGAGCTGCTAAGAAGTGTCCCAAATTTTGATGCATCGCTGTAGGTGGTGGAGGTGGTGCATTGGCATTGGCACTGGCATTTGCATCCATTGGAGAAGCTGCGGCCGGCTCTGAATGGGTGTCAACCATCTGCAAAATACAAGGGTTGATAGGTAAGAGGAAGAGCCATAGACGAGTGGTAAGGTCATCTAAGGGGAGCAGGTAATACCCAAGGACAACAGACAACAGGAGACATAGCCGAAAAGGCTACGGAACAAAGAGACAATAAACTTTTCAGCTCAATGGGTGGTTGCAACACAAAGCCTCGAGCAAGTGCACAACACACCTAACACACAAAAACCCTAATACACGCATGATCTATACGTCACTAAAGAGGAAATGGTATGCTAAAAAAACTAATAACTTATCCTCTGAGAGGAGGCCTTTCGAACATACTCTCGTCATCTTGATCTTTCCAGCGGCTCCTTCACGACTTGAAACTTTCACATCCTCCTTCTCTTGGTTGGTAATGTCGTAGAAGACTGTCTTGAAAAGTTTCATGACCTGAGATCAACTTAACTTTCTAAAACAATATTTCAGCAAAGGTGAGGAATAAGATCCTAAGAATGAGATGAGAGAAGACAACTATAAAGCACAAATTCGTTGGTTTGATTTAGAAAATAATTTTGAAGTTCTTTCTAAGAAGACCATGCTAACTAGGGTTGTGTCCTACAGTCGAGATGGCTCTGATACCAACTTTGTCGGGACCCGGATTTGCAAATCTGAAACCCTCTGTGTTTACTGCACTAGTCCAGGATCATGCTAGTGCACACAGTGGCAACAAAATTGACATATCAATCCATTATCGAATTAACTATGAAAGTAGCAAATAGTAACAACTGACCTTATGGTCAAATTTACATAACTGTGCCGTAAAGGCTTAAGAAACAAATAAAACTCTTGCAGCGGAAAATAAAATAACTGGGACCATACGACATGCCACAGGCAATCGCCTGCAGGAAACGCCATCCTAGTTCACGTAGTCTTCATAATACTCCTCCTCGTAGAATTCGATTTCCCTGTTCTCCCTCAAAGAATCGATCAACAAAGGCATAAAGCCGTGAGTACAAAAAGTACTCGGCAAGCGCGAGGAATGATGCAAATAATGTGCGGCTTGACAAAGGATAACCATAGGGTTATTTTGCGAAGCGATAACTTGAATGTAAATACAATGTATAGATTCAAAGCATAATTGACAAAGATAATAACAATGGTAAATCAATGGTAAACAACAACACAAGATTGGTGAGGCATCACCCATCACCAACTAGATCATTATCAACCACTAAACTCAACAGTGTTAATAATTTGACATCGAAAACAATAGTGACCTCCCTGTTCACTACCAACAAACCCAACCTTCAACATTTTCTAAAAAAAAAACAATATACCTCGTGTGAAATTCCCAGGCACGTCCATGACCGCGGACACGGCTATTCGAATAGATTAACACACACTCTGCAGAGGTTGTACAGCTTTACCCACAAGATATGATCAACTCTTATTGCCATACGTAATTAACACACTTCCTATGGTGTGTCGGCAGAGAAGGTCATAACAAGGCCTTTACAATGCTCTGTATAAACTCAAGATCTTGCCCGCTAAGGTTTCACCCCTCAGGGCCCCTCTTGCGCCTTGTGAGTCTACCCGTCTGTCCGGAACCCACACAACCACAACAATACTTAAATTTAGACATTGCAAATTAATCGGCCAGTCTGTCACGGACATGTGGTTGTCTGATTAGGCCGAGTTCAATGGCGCACAAGATTAAGTCCTTAAGTATACTCGAGGCAAGACAACCACATCCCAAATGTGCTAAAAGCACCCCTTTCTTGCACGATCACTTGCCCGAGTGAAAACAATTTTGTATAACTAAGACCAATGACACAACCTGCCAGGGTACAACAATTTTACAACGGTGGCTACCCGCCACGATTTCATATCTCATTAAGTCAATATTATTAATTCATCATGTGACATGAACCCATCGTACAACTAAGCATGTCTAAGCATGAATTACGATAACCCAATGTTGGTACTACAATCATATCCAACTAGTAAATGACCCAACCTAGGGTGACAATGGATACATGGCATTTCAATGATTCAAGGTGTCATTATGGTAATCAGGTATTTAACTATTCAGTAAATAATTCTTGTAAACAAATAGCATGCATTTGTATGAAACAAAAATACTTTTGGAAACCTAGGTTCAACATGGTCAAGGACTACGACTTGCCTTCACGGCAGACTAAGATATCGAAGACTTGATGCTCGGCTGACGGCGTCGGCGGCCGATGGATTCTTCGGCTACACGCATAAAGCGAGACACCAATAAATAACCAAAAATAAAATAAAATCTAAAAATTATAAAAATTATCTGGCAGGTAGATCTTGAATTTAGATGAATTTAGGAATTTGAGCGGAGTGAATCGGAGTTCGGACGCCTTAAAAGTTATAAGCGTTCGAAGTTGGAAAATGATGGAAAATCAAGGAAAATAGAAAAGTTACTATTTGCTACAGTAACTTACGAGAATGAATTGTTCAGAACTGAACCAAACTCTGAGCCCTCCTTTTCTTCCAAAAACCGGATTTTTACCCCATTTTCGCAGTTTGGATCAAACAAAAGCCCAGAACCTCTAGATAACATCCTTAGCTACATCTAGGAGGAAGGAATTGGACCAAACCTTGCCGGATTGGGAGAAATTGACGACGAGCAGCGTTTCGGTCGGAAGCACCAAAACTCAAAATTCGTCGCCAACTCTTGATCAAACCTAAAATTGATTGTTGGGTTAGACTCTAGACTCAATCACGGTCACAAGGAACCAATTGGAGTTGAGAAAAACCCAGGAATGGATGCTAGGAGGATGAACTTGAAGAACAGAAAAGCGGCGACCGGCGTTGGTTTTCTTGATCTAGCGGGCAAATGAGTTGGAGAGGCTAAAGCGGATGCATACCAGGGACGGGGTTCTTATAGGGAGAGGATGGAGGTGGTGGTGCGGCGTTTGGACAAGAAGCGGACGAGTTAATGGCAAGTGAGTGGATTTCAGTTTTTCTTGAATGAGGCCGTTCCGCGAGCTTGATGGCGCACCGAGGTGGGGAATTGGAAGAGGGCGCTACGGATCCAAGCGGGCAGCGCTTTGCGTTTTGGAGTTGATTTGAGGAGTTACAAGAATTTAAAGAGTTGCCCTAGCCCTTGGAAGCCATTGGAGCTTCTCTGTTCTTTGCTTGGGCTGGAGGTTGAAGACGAACACTGTTCATGTGACACGTGGCGCCTTCCCATTGGACCTCCTTTACGTAAGCGATTCGCCCTAGAGAAAAATAAGGAAAAATGGCCTAAAAATTTCGGAAAAAATCCTAGAGTCATTTTAGAATATTTGTGACCCAATAAAATTGGTTTGGTTGAATTTGGATGATTTTTGTGGACTTGGATATTCGGGCGCGGATCGCAGGCATTAAACAAAAGCAGCGAGATAAAATAGGAGCGGAGGTCCAAAAATCTGGGGAATGATTCCTAAAATCATTTTGGAATATTTGGAACATTTTAGAAGTGGTTTGGGGATTTTGGAGCATTTTTGGACTCGGGTGAAATTTGAGCAATGACAGGAATTTGAAATTTACGACTTTTGGACGATTCAAATTAAGCTCCAATTCGGAAGGAAAAGGATGCCAGGTTAATTAGAACTCCAAATAAAATCCAAAACTTTAAATTGATTAATTTTAATTTTTTTTTAGAAAACCAAAAATAGGGATGTTACAAACCTCCCCCACTTAAACGGAATCTCGACCCGAGATTGGTGGCTAGAGAATAGGTGGGAAACTTCGGCTTTGAGGTCCTCCTCACGCTCCCAGTGGCTTCCTCTTACGAGTGGTTGCTCCACTGCACCTTGCAAAAGCGGACGATCTTGCTCCTTGTGACGCGCTCTGCCACTTCTAAAATTTTCACAGCCCGCTCCTTGTAGGTGAGATCTTCTTGCAAATCTAGGGATTCCAACGACATCTGTTCCTCGGCACTTTCATGAGACACTTCTTCAATTGTGACACATGGAACACATCATGGATTCCAACAAAAGATGGTGGCAACTCAAGTTTATAAGCAACCTCTCCTCTTCGTTCCAAGATTTTGAACGGTCCAACATATCGAGGTGCAAGCTTTCCTTTCATTTGAAATCTCTTAACTCCTTTGAGAGGGGTAACCCTGAGATACACATAATCATTGGGCTCAAAGCTCAAATCTCGGCGACGGTTATGCATAACTCTTTTATGCGCTTTGAGCTACCTTCAACTTTGTCTCGAATTAACCGAACTTGCTCTTACGCTTCTTGAAGTATGGCGAGGACCAAGCGATTGTCGTTCTCAGTCTCTTTCGATTCAGAGGAGTTCTGCACTTTCTTCCATATAATGCTTCAAAGGGGGACATTTGCAGACTTGCTTGATAACTATTATTATAAGAGAATTCGGCATATGGCAAACACTTGTCCCACTTAACACCATAAGTTAAGGCACAAGCTCTTAGCATATCCTCAAGGATTTGATTCACACATTCAGTCTGTCCATCAGTTTGAGGGTGATAAGCAGTACTAAATCTGAGATGGGTTCCCACGGCTTCATGCAAACTCTGCCAAAAACGAGAGGTAAACTGAGTGCCTCTATCTGACACTATCCTCTTGGGTACTCCATGAAGGTGACAATTCTTGACATGTACAATTACGCTAATTTATCACGGTGTAGGTTGTCTTAAGCTGGAATGAAGTGTGCTACCTTAGTCAATCGATCCACTATTACCCAGATCGAATCATAACCTCCTTGGGTTTTAGGAAGTCGGTAATGAAATCCATGCCAATTTCTTCCCACTTCCATTCGGAATCTTCGATGGCTGCAACAACCTGCTTTGGTCTCGATGTTACGCTTTAACCTTCGGCAAACATCACAAAGAGCAACATACTCTGCGATCTCACGCTTCATCTTTGGGCCACCAATACCTTTCCTTGAGGTCTTGATACATCTTGGTGCTTAGGGTGAATGGAATATAAGGTCTCATGGGCTTCTTTGAGTAATAACTCCTTGAGCTCTTTACGATCTGGCACACATATGCGCTTCTCATACCAAATAGTACCTTTCTCATCTTGAGAGAAGTTCGGGCTTTACCTTTCTTCATGTTACGCTTGATTTCCTTAATATCAGAATCCTCAACTGTCTTTGCTCTAATTTGGTCCTCTAATGTGGGTTGCACTTCCAATGTAGCTAGGTATCCTTCTGAACCAATTCCAAAGCGAGCTTACGGAATTCTTCATGCCTGTATTGGTGACTTTCCTTAATCATCAAAGTATTGTAGTAGCTCTTCCTACTCAAAGCATCAGCTACGACATTGGCCTTGCCAGGATGATAATGAATTCCAATGTCATAATCCTTGATTAATTCTAACCATCTTCTTTGCCTCATATTGAGATCAGTCTGAGTGAATATGTATTTCAGACTCTTGTGGTCGGTGTAAACCTCACAACGATTACCGATGAGGTAATGGCGCCAAATCTTCAATGCATGCACTACTGCTGCCAGTTCTAAATCATGGGTAGGGTAGTTCACTTCATGCGGCCTTAGTTGTCGCGAAGCATACGCTACAACCTTTCTGTCTTGCATTAACACACCTCAGGAGTCCTTGTCGGGATGCATCACAAAAGATCTCAAAATCCTTCGATGTCCGGCAAGATAAGCCTTTGAGGCGGTGGTTAGGCACTTCTTCAATTCTGGAAACTCTTTTCACATTACGAGTCCAAACAAATTTCTTCTCCTTTTTCAACGGTGAGTGAGAGGTCTGGCTTTTCTAGAGAATCCTTCTATAAAGCGGCGGTAATACCTGCCATTCGAAACTTCTGATTTGAGGTACTGTTTTGGGTGACTCCCAATTGAGCACATCTTGAACCTTACTAGGGTCAACTGCGACTCCTGCTGCAGATATGACATGCCCTAAGAAAATGACTTCCTTCATCCAGAACTCACATTTGCTGAACTTGGCATAAAGTTGGTGTTCTTTTAGCTTCATCAGAACCAGGCGAAGATGATTCTCATGTTCCTCCTCACTTTTGGAGTAAACCATGATGTCATCGATGAAAACAACGACAAACTTATCCAAATACTCCATAAATACCTTATTCATCAAGCTCATGAAATAAGCAGGGGCATTGGTCAAACCAAAAGACATTACGGTGAACTCATACTGCCCATACCGAGTCACAAAGGCTGTCTTGGGAATGTCCTCTTCACGAATCTTTAGCTGATGATAACCTGACCTTAAGTCAATCTTGGAGAACACTCCAGATCCCTGAAGCTGATCAAACAAATCATCAATCCTTGGTAAAGGGTACTTGTTCTTGATTGTTACTTCATTGAGTGAGCGGTAATCCACACACATCCTCTGAGTGCCATCCTTCTTTCCAATAAGAAGAACTGGGGCTCCCCAAGGCGAAGAACTGGGTCGGACAAAACCTTGGTCCTGCAGCTCCTTAATCTGTCTTTTCACTTCAGCCAACTCATTCGCAGGCATCCTATAGGGTCTCTTGGAGATGGGTGGAGTTCCCGGAACTAGGTTGATCAGAAATTCTATGTCTCTATCTGGTGGCGACCACAGTAGCTCATCTGGAAATACATCGGAAATTCTCTAGCGATCGGCACATCGTCCAAACTTATTCCTTTGGCACTTTGCAAACCTTTATACTATACGGCTTGTCTCAGCGACTTGAAACTTTAACTTGGCTCCACTTGGGTGGTTAGGGTGATCACTCTATTCCCACAATCTAGGCTGCTTGGTTCTGAATAGCCAATCCATTCCTAGTATCACATCTAGGGACTTGGTGTCTAGAACAATGAGGTTGGCTAAAAATTCTACCCCTCAATTAATATTTTAACCGGGGCAGCCTTGGTTCGAACTCAAATCAGAACCAGGTGATTTAACTAACAAAGCAATTATAAGAGGCTATGATATCAAAAGATGGCATGCAGCAAAACTCAGAAATAAGCGAATGCGTAGCTCGAGAATCAAACAAAACCATGGCGGGTGCGGAGTTAACTAGGATCTTACCTAGTATGACATACAGTGCGAGAATGGGCATCCTCGGTGGTAGTGTGGTTCATCCGGCCTCTTCCAACGATCGGGAAGTCTGGTAGGCGGGTTGGGAGTGCAGGGCGCTCACGTCCTGTTCTGGTGCGAGGGTCTGGTGGTGTAGCTCCAGTTAAACGAACTGGTGTCGGAGCTTTCTTCTTTGGGCAAGCTGTTGGCGTAGTGCCCCATTTCATGACAGTTGAAGCAAATGACTCCTGCATGTGGATTGTTCGTCCTCTGAGACTGATTGTTGTTGGTGTTGTAGTTGCGGTTGCTGAAGAAGGTAGGCGGCGAGTCTTGCATCTGTGCAGTGTCTGAATGCGATCGGAGGAGTGAAGCGTGCGGTGTGGTGCATTGATCGGACTCTCTGCTGCTGATTGACGAGCTCCTTGCTGCATCATCTTCCTCTTACGAGATTCGTCTAACTCACGGCGGGATTCCTCTATGAGCATAGCTTTGTCCACGAGTCTTTGAAATCTGCATAGTCATTGCCAATGACTTGCATCTTTAGGCCAGGGTTGAGTCCACGCTTGAACTTCTTGGCGGGCATCATCGATAGCAACATCCTCTGGCGCATAAGCGGCGAGTTGAGTGAACTTATTGAGATATTCACTCACAGACATCCCTTCTTGCTTGAGCTCCGGAACTCATTCTTCTTCATTTCCACTTTCCCATCTCGGGATATGAGAGTCTTAGCGGCGGAAAACTCTGCCCAAGTGATTGTCGAGGGTCATCATGGGCGGCACTATAGTTTTCCCACCATTCGGCGGTGCCTTCTAAGCGATGTGCGGCATAGAGAACCTTCTCACGATCGTACCTTTGAGCAATGGCAAGCTTCTTCTCCTGAGGCGAATCAGGTCATACGCCTCCAAGGGTTCGGAAGAGTTGGAGAAGGTAGGCGGATGAGTCCTCATGAACTCTGCTAGCTTAGGCTGCGGACGAGCTTGAGGAGGTGCAACGGCTTGATTTGGTTGAGCCAATAGATTAGCGAGCGGCGGCGATGCGATTTTGCTGATTCATCATGTTGGTCATGTTACGCATCATGGTGTTCATGAGTGAGTCTGAGCTGCTAAGAAGTGTCCCAAATTTTGGTGCATCGCTGCCGGTGGTGGAGGTGGTGCATTGGCATTGGCAGCGGCATTTGCATCCATTGGAGAAGCTGCGGCCAGGCTCTGAATGGGTGTCAACCATCTGCAAAATACAAGGGTTGATAGGTAAGAGGAAGAGCCATAGGCGAGTGGTAAGGTCATCTAAGGGGAGCAGTAATACCCAAGGACAACAGACAACAGGAGACATAGCCGAAAAGGCTACGGAACAAAGAGACAATAAACTTTTCAGCTCAATGGGTGGCTGCAACACAAAGCCTCGAGCAAGTGCACAACACACCTAACACACAAAAACCTAATACACATGATCTATACGTCACTAAAGAGGAAATGGTATGCTAAAAAAAAAAAAACTAATAACTTATCCTCTGAGGAGGCCTTTCGAACATACTCTCGTCATCTTGATCTTTCAGCAGCTCCTTCACGACTTGAAACTTTCACATCCTCCTTCTCTTGGTTGGTAATGTCGTAGAAGACTGTCTTGAAAAGTTTCATGACCTGAGATCAACTTAACTTTCTAAAACAATATTTCAGCAAAGGTGAGGAATAAGATCCTAAGAATGAGATGAGAGAAGACAACTATAAAGCACAAATTCGTTGGTTTGATTTAGAAAATAATTTTGAAGTTCTTTCTAAGAAGACCATGCTAACTAGGGTTGTGTCCTACAGTCGAGATGGCTCTGATACCAACTTTGTCGGGACCCGGATTTGCAAATCTGAAACCCTCTGTGTTTACTGCACTAGTCCAGGATCATGCTAGTGCACACAGTGGCAACAAAATTGACATATCAATCCATTATCGAATTAACTATGAAAGTAGCAAATAGTAACAACTGACCTTATGGTCAAATTTACATAAGCGTCTTAGTAAAGGCTTAAGAAACAAATAAAACTCTTGCAGCGGAAAATAAAATAACTGGGACCATACGACATGCCACAGGCAATCGTCTGGGGAAACGCCATCCTAGTTCACGTAGTCTTCATAATACTCCTCCTCGTAGAATTCAGTATTTCCCTGTTCTCCCTCAGCAACTGATCAACAAAGGCATAAAGCCGTGAGTACAAAAAGTACTCAGCAAGCCGCAGGGAATGATGCAAATAATGTACGGCTTGACAAAGGATAACCATAGGGTTATTTTGCAGAAAGCGATAACTTGAATGTAAATACAATGTATAGATTCAAAGCATAATTGACAAAGATAATAACAACTGGTAAATCAATGGTAAACAACAACACAAGATTGGTGAGGCATCACCCATCACCAACTAGATCATTATCAACCACTAAACTCAACAGTGTTAATAATTTGACATCGAAAACAATAGTGACCTCCCTGTTCACTACCAACAAACCCAACCTTCAACATTTTCTAAAAAAAAAAAACAATATACCTCGTGTGAAATTCCCAGGCACGTCCATGACCGCGGACACGGCTATTCGAATAGATTAACACACACTCTGCAGAGGTTGTACAGCTTTACCCACAAGATATGATCAACTCTTATTGCCATACGTAATTAACACACTTCCTATGGTGTGTCGGCAGAGAGGTCATAACAAGGCCTTTACAATGCTCTGTATAAACTGATCTTGCCGCTAAGGTTTCACCCCTCGGGGCCCCCTCTTGCGCCTTGTGAGTCTACGATACGTCCGGAACCCACACAACCACAACAATACTTAAATTTAGACATTGCAAATTAATCGGCCAGTGTCACGGACATGTGGTTGTCTGATTAGGCCCGATTCAATGGCGCACAAGATTAAGTCCTTAAGTATACTCGAGCAAGACAACCACATCCCAAATGTGCTAAAAGCACCCCTTTCTTGCCACGATCACTTGCCCGAGTGAAAACAATTTTGTATAACTAAGACCAATGACACAACCTGCCAGGGGTACAACAATTTTACAACGGTGGCTACCCGCCACGATTTCATATCTCATTAAGTCAATATTATTAATTCATCATGTGACATGAACCCATCGTACAACTAAGCATGTCTAAGCATAGTTACGATAACCTAATGTTGGTACTACAATCATATCCAACTAGTAAATGACCCAACCTAGGGTGACAATGGATACATGGCATTTCAATGATTCAAGGTGTCATTATGGTAATCAGGTATTTAACTATTCCCGTAAATAATTCTTGTAAACAAATAGCATGCATTTGTATGAAACAAAAATACTTTTGGAAACCTAGGTTCAACATGGTCAAGGACTACGACTTGCCTTCACCAGCAGCTAAGATATCGAAGACTTGATGCTCAGCGACGGCGTCGGCGGCCGATGGATTCTTGACTCACAGCGCAAAGCGAGACACCAATAAATAACCAAAAATAAAATAAAATCTAAAAATTATAAAAATTATACTGGCAGGTAGATCTTGAATTTAGATGAATTTAGGAATTTGAGCGGAGTGAATCGGAGTTCGGACGCTTAAAAGTTATAAGCGTTGAAGTTGGAAAATGATGGAAAATCAAGGAAAATAGAAAAGTTACTATTTGCTACAGTAACTTACGAGAATGAATTGTTCCAGAACTGAACCAAACTACAGAGCCCTCCTTTTCTTCCAAAAAACCGGATTTTTACCCCATTTTCGCACGGATTTAGATCAAACAAAAGCCCAGAACCTCTAGATAACATCCTTAGCTACATCTAGGAGGAAGGAATTGGACCAAACCTTGCCGGATTGGGAGAAATTGACGACGAACGGCGTTTCGGTCGGAAGCACCAAAACTCAAAATTCGTCGCCAACTCTTGATCAAACCTAAAATTGATTGTTGGGTTAGACTCTAGACTCAATCACGGTCACAAGGAACCAATTGGAGTTGAGAAAAACCCACCGGAATGGATGCTAGGAGGATGAACTTGAAGAACACCGAAAAACGGCGACCCGGCGTTGGTTTTCTTGATCTAGCGGGCAAATGAGTTGGAGAGGCTAAAGCAGATGCATACCACCGGGACGGGGGTTCTTATAGGGAGAGGATGGAGGTGGTGGTGCGGCGTTTGGACAAGAAACGGACGAGTTAATGGCAAGTGAGTGGATTTCAGTTTTTCTTGAATGAGGCCGTTTCCGGCGAGCTTGATGGCGCACCGAGGTGGGGAATTGGAAGAGGACGCCGCTACGGATCCAACGGAACCGGCGCTTTGCGTTTTGGAGTTGATTTGAGGGAGTTACAAGAATTTAAAGAGTTGCCCTAGCCCTTGGAAGCCATTGGAGCTTCTCTGTTCTTTGCTTGGGCTGGAGGTTGAAGACGAACACTGTTCATGTGACACGTGGCGCCTTCCCATTGGACCTCCTTTACGTAAACGATTCGCCCTAGAGAAAAATAAGGAAAAATGGCCTAAAAATTCCGGAAAAAATCCTAGAGTCATTTTAGAATATTTGGGACCCAATAAAATTGGTTTGGTTGAATTTGGATGATTTTTGTGGAATTGGATATTCGGGCGCGGATCGCAGGCATTAAACAAAAGCCGCGCGAGATAAAATAGGAACGGAGGTCCAAAAATCTGGGGAATGATTCCTAAAATCATTTTGGAATATTTGGAACATTTTAGAAGTGGTTTGGGGATTTTTGGAGCATTTTTGGACTCGGGTGAAATTTCGAGCAATGACAGGAATTTGAAATTTCGACTTTTCGGACGATTCGAAATTAAGCTCCAATTTCGGAAGGATAAGGATGCCAGGTTAATTAGAACTCCAAATAAAATCCAAAACTTTAAATTAATTAATTTTAAATTTTTTTTTTTTTGAAAACCAAAAATAGGGATGTTACAACTATGCTAGTACAAAGTTTGATATCTGTTCTTTAAAAACTTGGCTCGGTATGCAATGAAGAAACAATTAGCTAGTGACTTACTCATGCCATGGCTACCCTATTGGGCATCACCTTCGTCGTCAGCATGATCAGCATCCCCTTCCTCGTCAGAATGGGCATCACCTTCGTGTCCAGCATGCTCGGCATCGCCTCCCTCATCGGCATGCTCGGCAGCACCTCCCTCGTGGAGCACATTCCCACCGTTGCTCATGGCCGCCGTCGCTGCAGTCTCCTCTCCAATCTAGTGCATGGACACACGCGTCAACAAATGAATGGGCAGCTTGTGTTCTATGTGGAGTAAGATAGAGTATGTGCGAGAGTAAAGGCTAAAAATAGCGGCATCGTGTTTGAGCAAATTACCCTGAGCATGGAGCGACCACAACCCGTGAGCTGCCTGCCACGCCCACGGTCAAGACGAACACCAGCACTGCGCCCTCGTCCAGTCAGCCCCAACGTGGCACGCCCATGACCCGCGTGAACACTAGAAGTGGTGTAATCACGGCCTACGTCGAATGTAACACCATGACCGCGCCCGCAACCTGCAGGCCTTAGTTTGGCACCGCGGCCGTGTCCGACATCAACCCAACCACCCGCTTGTGCACTGTCATGTACGCCGCCGTCACCGGCTACAGCACCAGCTTCTCCCTCTATTCATGCAAAGAAACAAATAGGTGGACTGAGCACCAACGAACAAATGATAGCCAAGAACTTCAAGCAAAGCAACTGTGTATAGAAACATGCATACCATCGCCGCTAGGTTCATTGGAAACTATTGGTTCGTTTAAGTTGATGACTAGAGGACGACTGTGACCGCAACCTGCAAGCCCCAGCCTGGTGCGCCTACAACTGGTGTGAACCCCAGCACCATGGCCTTGTGGCCCATGTCTGACATCACCATGGCCAGGTTGATCCTGGAAAATTGCTTGCGCATGTACGTCGTGATCCTCGCCTGCAACAGCAAGGAAGAAGAAAAAACTAGCTAGTGAGTATTGGACCATCGCACATCAGGTCGTAGTTTAAGTTGAAGACTATACTCTCGTACTCATCGCTCTCCGCCCAATCTATTGATTCGTTTAAATCAAAATTTGCCATGGAAAAAAAGAGAAGAGAATGGTTCGACTTCATTCCGCCCAAGTCGTCCTCTATTTGTACTCACCATGCACGAAATCAAATTTCTTTTTAGGCCACTTTGGCGGCTCTATTACGCGCCATGCACGTTGGGCAAAAAAAAAATTGGTGCACATATGCTGCATGCGCGCGCGCACCAGGCCAAAGTGCCAAACATCTTCTGCATGCGCGCGCTCGCACCAAGCCAAAATGCTAAACGAATTCTGCATGCGCGCGGAAGATTAACCGATGCCTCACGCATGCACGCGCTTGAGAACAAGGAGCTGCAGGTCCATTTACTAGCAGCAATTTATTAGGAATCTTAATGCTGCTCCAGCGCTGTGCCTTGGTCTTTGCAAAAAATACTATGCGCCTTAGATAACGGAACGGAGGGAGTATATGATAAAGTGGTGAACCCCTATAATTTTGTCTCTAGTTCCGCCCCTGGTGGTAATGAATATAATTAAGAGAGAATAAATAGGGGTATAGAAGAAAAAATCTATATATAAGTTTTAAATTTATGAATAAGATTATTTAAAAATAATTTTTTATAAAAATGAAGGGACGACGTAATTTTTTTTAAAAGATTTTGCAGGGATAAGAAGAGATTCGAATAGAGGTGTGTGAAGATCGAGAAAGTGAAGAACACCCCATTCATCACTGCTAGTTCTTTTAAAACAGTAAAGAAATAAAAGGACCAATAGCAGCGCAGTATTTCTCTGCTGTGCGCTACCCATTTCTTTTGTTACGGATACGTGCACACGCCCAACCGCTGGGGGAGGCACGCGAGCCCCGTAGCTGGCTCGCGGGGCCCACATGTCATGCATGGCGAGCCCAGCATTGCGCTGTCGCCGTGTCCTCTCAGAAATGTTTTTTCTTGTCTTGCGGGAGACACGGCCGCACGGCGGGTACAAGCGATTCGCTTTCCGACAGCCGCATAGAATGTTTTTATGCGCAGTACGCCGTATCCGCCGGATTTAAAATGGACCGTGGATGCGAGGGCATATCTTGAAGTGTATATGCTTGGTGGCAGTTTGCAGCTGGGACCTTAAGGGTTTGCTGTATCTTGTTTTCTTCCGTCCTGGACAGTCAGGTGTGTGCGTTCGAATTGGAGTTTCACTTTTGTTATCTTTTTAGGGTGTGGCTCGTCTCCATTCGATGTCACAATTTTTTTCTTCTTTTTCTAGTTTTAGAAACAATATTCGCAATACGAGTGTAAATCTTGTTACATTTTGGACTAGATATAGCATGCTATAAAAAAGAATTAAAATCATTATCTCAACAAGCTAAATAGTTTTGTATTGCATCTTATTTTTTTTGGACCAACTATACCATGTTTCAAAACGATTTAGGTCTTGTTTGTTTAGGTTTAGGCTTTTTTATTATAATTTAAAGTTAGCTTTTGGGCTTAAACAACTTAAAATCAATCAGCTTTTGATACGTGATAGTGATGGATAATTTTATCTTAACTTTAGTGGTATTAGTAACCCTTAATAAGCAAAAAAAAAAAAAACATATCTGGTGGTTGGCTTTTAGTTATATGAAGACTTATGGCTTTTAAAAAAAGCACAGATAAAGAACCACATATTTGTTTTGGCTTTGACTTTTAAACTTTTAAGCTGGTGAAAAAGCCTAAACAAATAGGACTTTAAAATCACTCTCTCGGCAAACTAGATAGTTTTGTATTGCATAGCCAACCACTAAAAGACCTATTCAGAAATAAATATAAAAGGAAAGAGATGATGATATATAAATTACCGAAAAATTTATAGTAGCACATATATAAGATCCAAATCTAGGCTCAAAGTACCAATCCAAAGCCTAAGAAATTGTAGACACCTAACATGCACAAACAATGAGTTTGCATTGTAGACTTGCCCTAACGAGTAAGAAAACATTTTATTCTTGGAAGCATTTGAATGTTACTCCCGCCGGTCACAAAAGGAAGTAGCATGCAATCAAACATTTATAAACTTTGGTTATTAATATCTTTTTAAATATTTAAATTGGACACATGAAAATGATACATATATATTTGTTTCAAAAAATAATTTCATAATATTATAATTTTATTAGGTTTTATAAATATATTTTAATAAAAATGAGTGGTCAAAGTTATAAATTGGGATCGTGTCAGTGGCACAAAATGACTTTCTTTTGTGACCGAGGGAGTATTGATATAACTAGCCATGATGTGCTTTATATGGACACTCAGAATACCCTACATGAATTGATCTTACCCTAAGAATGCACAATATAATAAGTTATACTCCCTCCGTTTCTTTTTATAAGGCGTATTTGGTTTCGTTAGGACAAAGCTTTGACCAACAATTATTCTATTAGCATATAATTTTTATGACACAAAATTGATATTAGCAGATTTGTATTCAAAAGTACTTATATATAATTATGATTTTGTATTGCATAAATGATATATTAATGAAGTAATCGTTGGTCAAAGTCTTGTCCTAACGAAACCAAATACGCCTTATAAAAAGAAACGGAGGGAGTACTACTTTTGACTTTTGAGTACCACTGAATCCAAACCATATTTAGAATTGAAACATGTCGGCGTATGAACTAGCCAAGCTTTAACAAAAACACAATATGTTCAATCCTAGACATCATCTATATCTCTACCTACAAAAAGGAAACGAGAGAAACCATTAATGGACCTAAAGCATTATTTTCACCTTTTTTTTTTCCTTGGACGTTGTTCTTCATTGTCAACTAATCTCAAAAAATCTGCCACAAAATACACTTGTAGTCAATCATATCGATATCCTATCTTAATGTACTTACCAAAACAAATGAAATGTCACCTCATTTTTGTAAGATACACTATTAAAGATAGTAAATAATCATACGAAACACATCATTAAGCTAGATATACATTTTTAAGGTTTTTGAAGCTACTATTTTTCAATACATATGAACCATGAATAATAATCAACCATAAATACCATTATAGGGTGATTTATTGGGTGTTTGTATATACTTTAAAAGAAATAAATGTGTGCATTAATGATAAGTGCATACTATGCTTTCAAGAGGAAAGAGAGATTCACTATAAAGATAACACAGCGGATCTACAAGATTAGAATTGGAATCCATTTGTATAATATCATATCTCCCATTAAAAAAAACTTAAGATATCTTTTGTGCACATGGTGAGTTTGAACTGTGCAGTTAATTCACTCAAAATAGAATCTTAATTTGGAAAAACATTTGTTACTCAAGGCGATACGCATGGATACTCATTATGATACTGAATTGATAATCCTCATTATTATAAGAATAAGTCAGGAAGTTAATGCATGTTGAGGTGATGTGTTTTACACCCTACAAATTGAAAAAAAAAATATTTGGACCAGATTCCATATTAATGCATATTGAGGCAATTTGCGTGGATATTTTGGGCCTCTTAGGTTTGAAGGGATTTCATAGGAGTTTTTGGAGGAGTCCAATTCCTATGGAGTTTGGTCATATCGTATCATTTGGAACATAGGAATGAACCCGTAAATTCCATAGGATTACTATAGCTTTCCTTCAATTCTATAGCAATTTCATAGGAAAAAACATTTACTCCAACATCCTCTCTTTCACTCATCCGGGTAGAATTGAGACAATTTTTCTTTGTTTTTCCCACGTCCTATCCAAATGGCCATTCATGCATTTTTTTTGTTTTGTCCTATCCAAATGGCCATTGTTTTTCTTTGTTTTTCCCACGTCCTATCCAAATGGCCATTCATGCATTTTTTTTGTTTTGTCCTATCCAAATGGCCATTGTTTTTCTTTGTTTTCTGATCATCTGTTTTGCATGTGTTCCAAATAGATCTCAATTGTACTTCTTTTCCCCCCCCCTAAGGTAATTGCCACTCATTGATGCCATCAACTATAACTCTATTACGAACATACTAACATACTACTTGAATTTGTCAACCTTCAAGCCCTGTTTGGTACGGTTCCATATTCTAATAGAAATGGAAACGATTTCAGATTCTTGGTAGAAATGTTTCAGATAGGATTCTGTGAATCAGGTGGAACGGGGTTGAGACCGATTCGACCACAGAGTGAAAAAAGAAGAAACGATTCGAGGAGAATCGTTCCGAGCTTTAGCCTGTTTGGTTGAGTTTTTTTTCAAAATCTAATAGAAACGGCCCGGCTCCAAGTTGTCAAACGGAACTTTAACACTGCACCCTACACCCGGCCCATTGGTGGAGCTAAGCCTCTCTGTGCATTCTAACTCTACTATTCTACGGCCCGCATTACTATTGGTTCCCAAAGATCATGTTCTGCCACACCGTGAGATGTTGGAACCAACATCACATATCACTGCATGCAACGGTAATTATCACCTCCGATCATGAAAACACATGTTGCATATGTGAACACTCCCCTCCCTCCCACATCATGATTCACAAAAGAGCCCTTGTTGTCTCATTAGGAAAAGAAAAGAGTTCTTTGGTTTCAAGCCCACGAGATCCACTTCTGAGTTCTGACTTACCAAACTTTTACAATTTTGGCCAAATTTTGGTCCTGTTTGGTTTGACGCTAAAATTTGGGCACTGTTCCATTTTCTTTGGCTCTCTAGTTCATTTTTGGATTCAAATCTCCCAAAAATAAAACTTATGCAATAGTTTGGTCGCCGGATTTTTGATGCCTGGAAAGTTTTCGTGCGCTTTGTTTGAGCACAAAACCAACGTAGCCTAGAATATCGAAACCTCGGAGGGGCCATTCCGCTAAATACTCTTCCAGAAACCCTCCGTGCGGACGGCGCCCATAAGAAGAAGCCACCGCGCCGCAGCCTCCTCTCCCCCCTCGCCCTCGGTCTTTGCCAAATTCCCACTCCGCTGCCCGCCCTGCCCGAATCCTCTCCGCAGGCCTTCCCTTTCCCCTGCCCGCCCTGCCCCGACACCCCCGCCCCCACCCCTCTTCACACTCTTCCTTCCGTGCTCCTCCGCCCCACTCGCCGCACCCAGCCCCCCATGCCCGCCTCCGCGCTCGGCGGCTTCCAGTGCCGCCGCGCTGAGGAGCGACTCGGTCGGTGGGGGCGCTGTTTTCTGAAGGTGCGCGTCGGCTGAGCTGCGGGGGGTGGTGGTGGGCGGGATTGCGGAGATGGGGAAGGAGGGGAGGCGGCGCGTGGAGGAGGGGAGGCCACGGCGGAGGGGGAAGGAGGCGGTGATGGAGGAGGAGGAGGACGCGGCGCCGGCGACGGGGTGCTGGATCCGCCTCCCGAGCCTGGGCAGCAGCTGCATGTCGTCGCGCTCCAAGGTCGACTCCACCACCGGCGCCAGCGCACGAGGCGGCGGTAAAAATGCTCTCTCATTCACCCCCTCTCTTCCGTCGATTGTACTCCCCTGCCCACTCTGCCGGCTGTCGCTCCCGCGGTCCCGCCTTCGTGCGGGCGCATGCTTGTCTCGGTGTAAGCTTGCTAGCTTGTGTGTGTGTCTCCGCATGGGTGCACGGGTGCGGGGGAATTGTGTTTTGAGCGCTTGAGATGGCGGAAGAATGTTTGTTTTTCCTTCCAGTTTTTTAGGGATTAAATTGATGGTGATGGGAGCATTGTATGATGAATTTGGATGTGTGCTCTGTGGTCTCTGGTGGGTGTCAGGACTTAATAGTGTGAGCTGGATAGAGTGGTTGGTGTGGGGTGGGGTGGCATGGGATGGGATGGTTCTGTTTCATTCACGTACGGTGGTAGATGAGTTGATGTGAGCTGCGTGCTGTGCTGTTGTCTGAGTTGTAGGTTTTGCATCCTCCCATTGATGTGCATGGGTGTGTGCTTGCACTTGTGGGAGTAATTTTTGTGCTTGCTGGTGATAGGGGATTCTGCTGTGATTGAAGTAGGAGTAGCTTGGGTAAAATGTTGGGTGACGGTTTGGTTGCTTCAAGACGGGTGGTGGCTGCCTGGCTGGTGGGAGCTAGAGGGGTGCCCAAGTATGGTTAGATTCTATACTTGGCCGTTTTCGGTTCGTGGGTTTGTAGATGCGTACAATTGATTGATGTGTGGATGCGTGGTGACATGCATATTTGGCTCTAATTAAGTAGATAAGGTGCCATATTTTTTGGAAGGACTCAACGGTTTCGGTTATAGTCGTGCACACCGCGAATATGGATGCGTAGAATTGATTGATGTGTGGATGTGTGGCGATGTGCATATTTGGCTGTAATTAATTAAATAAGGCGCCATATTTTTGTGAACGATTCAACGGTTTCGGTTATAGTTGTGCACACTTTGAATGTGGACAAGTGAATACGTTGAAGTGGAGTGTCCAGTGAAACACTCAAGTGGGAAACTCTCTCTAGTAATGGACAAAAACTAAAATACAAAAAGTGCTTGCATTGGTTGGTTCATCATAAGTTTAGTACCGAGTCACTTCAAATTGCATCTCATGGTGTGTTTGTAGAAAATGCTTTTAAATACCAGACTCAACTTTTCATAATAGTTTAATACTCCAATGAGCAATCGGCAATGTGAAAAGGATGGCTCTTTGGTTGAAGATGACATGCACGTACAACTCTATTAGAGTAAATCAATAACTATTTTCCATCTTGTTGTCCATGACTGTGTTAAGTTTTCTATGGAACTTTTTTTTTAAACCTGCATACCCGCATAACTTTTATATTTCAGTGGCTGACTTGTCTATTACTGCAATTTTTCCATTGCTCAGGTACCAAAATTGGAAAATTTTGTTAACTGAAATTTACTCACTGTGTCACACCATGAACAAATTGCCTTTTCGGGGAAAGACCGAAAGTAACCTGAGATGCTGTTTTCTTAGGAAGCAATTTGCATTACCTTATTATACCTTTTGACATAAGAAATCTACATGTTTTCATAAGAAAAGGGTGTAACTCATGTTTGGTGTCAAGTGCACTTCCAATTTAATTAAGTTGAATCGCAACTAAAAGAGTCCCATTTGTTTAAAATATACAACTTACTTATGCTGGAAATACATTTGGAACCTTATCGACAGCAGTTATGCCTATGGAATTATAGTATCAAATTGAGGATAAACTCCAGACATTTCTTGGTGTTTGATGAAGAATTATTCCAATTCATTGGATTTACGCATTGACATGGAATGAACTCCTCCCAGATTTACTTGTTTGTTTAAAAAATAGATGGAATGGATAGTCCTGTTCATAAGCATATGCTCTAATTTCTCTCAAGCTATACTAAGTTTGTGAGCATTGTCATGTTCTTGTTTGAATTATGTCAGGAATTTATTACCTAACGGATACTATGTCTACATGTGCAGAAAGCAAACCAGCAAATGATGGTTGTCAGGATCAACAAATTCCACCAACAGCCTCTGGTTCCACAACAACCAGTAACACTGGAAGTATCTCGCCTTCTTCGATAGTTGGAGAGGACCTTAAACTGTCTTTCCAACTCCGAAGATTTACATTCAATGAACTTAAGTGTGCCACCAGGAACTTCCGACCTGAGAGTCTTCTTGGCGAGGGAGGTTTTGGCTGTGTCTTTAAAGGGTGGATTGAGGAGAATGGAACTGCCCCTGTAAAACCTGGCACAGGATTAACCGTTGCTGTCAAGACGCTAAACCACGATGGTCTGCAGGGGCATAAAGAGTGGGTGGTATGTTTTGACTTTCTTTGGTATACAGCACATGAAAGGTTTTTCAGTTTTCTTTTAATGCTTCATTAAGCAATCTATCATTATGTTCTCAGGCGGAAGTTGATTTTCTTGGAAACCTTCAACATCCACACCTAGTGAAATTGGTTGGTTACTGCATTGAAGATGACCAAAGGTTGCTAGTGTATGAGTTTATGCCCCGTGGAAGTTTGGAGAACCATCTTTTTAGGAGTATGTGCCCTCTTGTTCAATTTTATTTAATATCTGTTGCTGACTGTTAGACTTTTTTAATTGATGTTAGTACTTTAAATGACCAGTGCTTTATAAGTAATAATCTTTTTCATACTTTGTCGTAGGGATTTAGTTACCAACCTTGTTTTATTGTGTTCTTGAACGTTTGACAGCTTGGTATTTAAGAGTTCATTATGAAGTGCCAGAGGTCTTGTACGGTTTCTCACCTAATGGTTTATTATAATTTCAACTCATTAAGGGCTTTAGTGGTCTTAGCTACTTAGCTTACATGTTCCCACTTTCCCATTATTAGCAGTTCTTCATTATTAACTGAACATGTTCCCACTTTCCCATTATTAGCAGTTCTTCATTATTAACTGAATGACTTAAAGAGTGCAACTCATTGACCTTTATTACGTACTTGCTGATTGTTCCCTCCTCCTAACATTGTACATGCTGCCATTGATAAGAACATGCTAGATTTTTTGTGTTATTCTGAAGTGTCGTATATTCATCCAATAATTATTTTTGATAATTGTATTAAATAGGGTCGTTGCCTCTCCCATGGGCAATCAGAATGAAAATTGCACTGGGTGCTGCAAAAGGTCTTGCTTTTCTTCATGAAGAAGCTGAAAGACCAGTGATCTATCGGGATTTCAAAACCTCCAATATTCTTTTAGATGCGGTATGCAACTGTATTCAAAACACACTGACTATATTCATTCAGAGTATTACACTTGCTTATTTGATAAACAAATATTTCCAGGATTACAATGCAAAACTCTCCGATTTTGGACTTGCTAAAGATGGTCCTGAGGGTGATAAGACACATGTATCTACTCGCGTCATGGGAACATATGGATATGCAGCTCCTGAGTATGTGATGACAGGTGAGTTGATCATTAGTTGTCCTGCTTGAGTAAATTTGAAGTTTGCATCACGCTGCTCAGCCTATCTTCAAACTTGCAGTAAATCTTTCATGGTGTTGTCCTTATTAGTGTTCTCTAAAAATGTCTGCTGCACCTATATGCTAATCTTCTCTAAACTTCAATTCATTCTAGATAAACTGAATTTGCTACGTACTTAACCTACCAATGGCACTTTATGTTTCGTTTGACAGTTAGGTTGTTAGGTTTGGAGCATACTTATAGTGACTTGACATAAAGGTGAAATCTGTGTACAAGGACATGTGTGCAGTGTTTTATTATGGTCTGCACTTTTTTTGGTCACTTATTTATCTGGATGCTGTCATAGCCAAGGTTTCAAATTTCGTTTTCGGTATTTATCTCGGAGGTGGCCGAAATCCAAAATTTCGGCGAGATCTCGGAATTTCAAACAAAATTCGGAAAACAAATTTCAAATCAGTTCATTTTTTATCCGGGATTTCTGAGATTTCGACCGAAATCACCGAGATCTAGCTGAGATTTTGAGGATCCATCGTCATAGCACTCCATCTTAATTTTATGTGATTATAGATTATTTAAGGCACCCCATGAGCTGCTGTGGGTTGTGCACTAGATGTTCTTCCGAGTTTGTTTCTCTCTGAGGTAGTCTGAAAGATCATCATAATTGCACAGGCTCAACACAGTGTTACCCATTTTGATTTTGAACTTCAAATTGGAATCTGTTGAGTCATCTGATCTGAATGAATATTCCCATAGGTGATAGAATTGGACATAAGTTGCCAATTATCCCCTTGTTCGAGAAACCTATTGAATGCACTTCGTATTCCCTACTTTTATAACTCCATTTCTTGTGCAGGTCACCTGACATCAAAGAGCGATGTATATAGCTTTGGAGTGGTGCTACTAGAGATGATGACAGGCAGAAGGTCAATGGACAAGAACAGGCCAAATGGGGAGCACAACCTGGTTGAGTGGGCGCGTCCTTATCTCGGAGAAAGACGCCGATTCTATAGGCTCGTTGATCCCCGTCTAGAGGGAAATTTCTCCATAAAAGGTGCCCAGAAGACGGCTCAGCTAGCTCATGCCTGCCTCAGCCGGGATCCCAAGGCTAGGCCTCTTATGAGCCAAGTGGTGGAAGTCCTGAAGCCTCTCCTGAACCTCAAAGACATGGCCTGCTCCACTTACTTCTTCCAGTCCATGCAGAAGGAGCGTGCGGCAAGCCTTGCCAACCCAAATGGCAGTCAAAGCATGAAGGCTCATAGCACCTTTGCGCGGAACGGGCAGCAGCCAATGAGGAGCCTCTCCTATGGCCCGCACGCTTCTCCGTACCGCCAATCGCCAAGGCCCAACGGCAAACAGCAATGAGACTCATGGTGCTCACCTGTTCACCATGATCGATTCAAGATTGGGTTTCATCCGAAACCGCCGGTGGATAAATGCTGCTCCTGCCTCTGTGTCGGGGATAAAACCGCCCTCGAGGATGATTAGAATTGCGCAGAACGTCTGCAATGTGAAATTTTCTTCTTGTCGCTTAGCATTTTAGTTCTCTATATTTACAACTCTAGCTACCTTGACTTGGGAGGGGGGAATTAAACAGGGTTTTGTCGTCTATCTTTTGAAGAATGCTCAGATAGATGCTTAGAGATGCTTCTTCCTTGCTGGAGAACCATGGATAGGGGGAGAGGGTCTCATACTCAGACTGTAATTAATTGCCATGTGGAAAAGGCAAAAAAAAAAAAGGTCAAAATTGATCAACGACCAACGCCGCCGCCGCCGTCGTCGCCATCATCATTCCATAGTGCTCGAGGGCAGCAGCTCAGTTAAGGTGCATGTGCCATTGATGGGGTGGCAGAGCTCACTTTCAGGGTAAAGCTCGCACGTGCCATTACTCCTTGTATATTTACAACTTGATATGCCGCGTTAGTCGCCACACTCCAAACGGAAAAATTGTGTGGATCTTCGGGGGTCATCTCGCCAAAGATTGACTAATATATAATTTTGGAAAGTTTCAGATGGTTTTTCGTGAAAAGATGCGTGCCAAAAACAATTTGGGTTTTGATAAGTTTCATCCCGATGTTTTTTTTAGCAACCATCATCCAAATTCTGGGCCATTGGATTTACTTTTAGATCGATGCACACCCCTCTGAATTCGAGGTGGGTTGATCCTATAGATGTATGTTTTGATCGTACGGTTCAAAGTTTGGATGATTTTTAGGACGAAAACATTCGGATGATGCCTATACACTCCCAAACGATTTTTAGAAATTTTGTGGATCTTTCCACACAAAACGGATTAATATGTAACTTTGGAAGATCTTGGGTGGATTTTCGGGAAAAAGTGCAAACTTTCCATATTTAATATACAGCATGCATTTTTGGAAAAGACTTGTAATTTTTGGGGTTTTTTACGAAAAAAAAACAAATTTAAGAAGTTTGGGTCTTCCTATTAAAAAATAGGCTAATACATATTTTTAAAAAGATTCTCGTATTTTTTGGGGGCCTTTGCGAAAAAAAGGAAATTTTGGATTCTTTTCGATTTTTGAGTTTTTTTTTGCAAAAAAATTGGAACTGGATGTAATTTTTGCAATTTTTTGGGTTTTTTTCCCCCCAAAAAAACATGCAAAATCGCCTTTTTTGGGCCTTTTCATAAAAAAATGGACATTTACGTAATTATCGAAAAACCTAGGGCCTTTTTCCCAAAAAACGTTGCCACATTGCCTCTCCCGTGTGATCGCTCACTCACGCTACGTGTCACCCCAGCAAAAATCACGCGGGTGAGGCACGCGAGCGAGGACTCGATGGCGCGTCCTTGAGTTCAATAGGCACGTGCTCTACCGTTGCGCTGCACGGCCTTTGCTGCATAAGAATGGTGATAAAAATACTTAAACCTCAATAACGGGCGAGCAATTCAAGCGACATGGCCGCGCACGGAGTGAACACGTCGCTCAAAATTGACGTGGTCGTGGAAAGAGCATTAGAATTCTTCGGGATTTAATATACAGAGTATCCGTTTTGCTTGACATTTTCATGTTACTACTGACTTGTTTGCCCTTTTTGGGTGGGCCAGGTTCAGCAACCTGTTAACAACCTAATGTGACTAATGGAAGGTGCGGCCGCTGTCTTGTAATACTGGTACAATAGTATGTACTAGGTGCATGGGCGTGGCGTACGTTGCACCAGCCGTAACACATTTGGAGGTAAAATTCACACAGAGTTTTGGAAACCTCATCGTGAAAAATTGGATTAATATGTAATTTTACAAAGTTTCAAGCAACTTCCAGGGAAAAACTACGCGCTAAAAACAAATTCCAGAAGTTCCGAAGGCCACCTGCAAAAAAATGAACTGATGTCTTTGCGCAGAATTTTTGGGTGGATTCCCAACAAGAAAGGGTCAATTTGGATCCCCGGCAAAGAAGGGACAATATGTAATTTTAGAGAGCTTTGGGTGGGTTTTGCAAAAAATAGGCCGTGAAAAAAAAAGAGCTACAAAATTTTCGATGGTCATGCAGGGAAAAAGGGGTAATCTGTAATTTGGAAAAGGGCTATTCTATAATTTCTAAAGAAGTTTGGGCATCTTTTTGTAAAATACAATTTCGGGTTCCTTCCTGCAAAAATAGGCTAATTTGTAATTTCAGGGAATTTTGGTTGCCTTTTCGCCAAAAATAAGAAGTTTTGAGGGCATTCCCACCCAAAAAAGGACTAAAAATAGGTAATATGTAATTTCGAGAAGTTTCACTGGGCTTTTTGAAAAAATTAGAAGTTTCAAGATTTTTAAAGGCCTTCTAGTTAAAAAAGAACTTCAATGTAAATTAGAAGCATCTCCGGGCCCTTTCTACAAAAACATGGACCTTGGAAACTTTCAGGGGCTTGGTCATAAAAAAACGAGCAACACGGGGAAAATTCGACCGAACGAGAGGCACGCACGCCCGCAGGGGATCGAAGCCGCACTGTTAGCTCTGCAGTGAAGGGATTTATCATTGCGCCGCACGGTCAAAACCAACGGTGGTAAAATACTTGAGGTGTATCAACAGCAGGTATTTTTGGGCGACGTGGCTGCTTTCGAAGCCAACGTGTCTGCCGAATTCGACGTGGCACATTGAGCTCATGGAAAACCTTAGGGATTTAATATAGGAAGTATTCAGGTGGTGTATTGTACAACATTATCTCAGTTTTTTTTTCTTTTTTATCATAGCTCGTATTTTATTCATGCACTTTACAAATATTGTCTTGTCATAATGTGTCGACAAGAAGGCCACGGATTACATTTAGCCACATACAAGCATAATTTACATACAAAATTTTCTTGGCGCAACAATACACTGGATGATTAGCTATTCTACTAATATACCCGGGTTCAAACCCCTGAAAACTCTCTATCATTTCTTCTAACTCGTGTAGACTTTGTAGTTCATCTGGTAAGGCATCCGTTTCTTCTTTGGTCGAGGTCCAGGTTACATTGTGTATTCGCGTTGGTTTTTTTTCATCATATTATGTTCTGAGTTTGCTAACACGGATTTTTTTCCATTAGTTTTTTTACTTCTTTTTTTTTTAAAGAAAAAAGTTATCGATGGATAGAGGAGCAGCCAGCATATGTCCTGATATTCACCAAGGAAGAAGACCAAGCAACCAGGATAAACACATTAATTGCATGTGTCGCTCGTAAACCATGAGAAGTTGCAGCTTTTGAGCCTATTTAGGGACGCCGTAGCTTCTCTAAAAAGCTGTTTTTTTAGTTTTTTTAGCTGAAAAGTTGTTATAACTTTTTTTATAAAAAATCGTGTGATAAAAAACTAATTTTTCTTAGTAATAACCTGTAAAAGTAGGTCCAACTCAGTTTTTAAGTTTTATATATGATTTTTAGATTATATTAAAAATCACTTAAAAGTTGAGAAAAACTAGTTAGTTTTTCGGAAGCCGAAGCATTTTAAACCCCTATTTGCCAAAGATGTGATTTCCTCGCAGAAGAAAAGAGTAAGGGGGTGCTTGGATTAGGGGTATTTCATTGGAATGTTTTAGTTGAACTAAATCCTAAAACATTCCAATGAAATACCCCTAATCCAAGCAGGCCCTAAAGGGTAAGGGGGGAAAGATGAGCAGAGGTTACTGGACCTGCCTAGAGCCCAGATCAGAGCCCATTATCCAGTGGGAGCACTGACACCCAAAAACTGGCCCGTGGGAGATTGAGCTCAGACAATGGGCCCGTGAGATGCTTGCAAAATCCCCTGCAGTTCAAAGATCCGCGAGTTGGCACGCTAATCTGAAATCTGAATTGCTCCATGGTTTCTTCGCTTGGTTGCATTGGCGTACGCAACCAGGGGGCATGAAGGGGCTAAAGCAATTGCTTCGGCTGTTATATTTGTGATGTTCTTTAATCTCATAGTCTTTTTTCTGATAGTCTTTTGGTCGTCGCACTGACCTGTCCGTCAAGAATGTAATGCTTGGTTGTATGTTTTTTTTTTTTTTCCACTCTGAGTCTGAGTACTGTCTGACTGATTTACGCGTATGATATTTTCAAGTCACCATCACACAGCAGACGAAATTACATTCTTGACAAACAATAACCTGTGAGCCGGGGCGATGGATTGGACTGATGCTACCCGTTTTTTGGCATCTGTTTCGCCGGGGCCGGGGCACGAGACTTTGACGCCGCTTGCCATCCGATCCATTGTGTGCTGCTTCTCCCAATCCTATTGTATTTTGGCGCTGAGAGGTGGCTCTATGCATTTTTTTAATTACAAAAAATATTACAACATGAATAAAAAGTAAATAGTGATTACTTATTTTTTTTGTTTGCTTTAAAATTCATACAACTTATATCGAGAGGAAATGCATAGATGTACCTCTTGTGATGAGCTTGATGATAATAATAATCTGTTTTCTTAATCTATTCAGACCATAGATTTATTCCACAAAATATGGTTGTCAGATTCGCTGTACCGGTTTAAGGTACAGAGCTCGTAATCGTGGTGAAAATTGAAAGAAAAAGTGGTGAACCATGAATCCAAATCTTATACCATGACTCGAATAAATCACGTTTCTGGTGACTATATATACCACAAACAAAGCACTAGTTTATATATCTAGCATTTCCACTGCTCACTTGACCAAGAACCCCGTTCATCCATTGTCCATAGGCAGATCCAAGAGCTTCGAGATGGGCGGTGCGGTGTCGTCGTCGGTGCACTCGGCGGACACGCCGCAGATTCTGTGCTGTGCGTGCGTGGGGCAGTCGACGGTGGCGGTGGAGGAGACGTGCGGGCGGTACGACACGGTGCTGGGCCCCGGCTGCCACTTCATGCCCTGGTGCATCGGCCGGAGCGTCGCCGGCTACCTCTCCCTCCGCGTGCAGCAGCTCGACGTTCGCTGCGAGACCAAGAGCAAGGACAACGTCTTCGTCACCGTCGTCGCCTCCGTGCAGTACCGCGCCCTCGCCGACAGGGCCTTCGACGCCTTCTACAGTCTCAGCAACACCAGCCAGCAGATTCAGTCCTACGTCTTCGACGGTAAGCAATAAATCATGCTGCTAACTGCAATCCTTGTCCTAGCTTCTTGTTGGGATATACAAGTTCTTTTAATTCTGTGTGGTGATTTGCCTCTCTGTGAAGCACGTCTCCCCTTCCTCGTGAAAAGACTAGTAGTGTCTGTCTGGGTATCCTTATTTTGGCATATGACTATGTGATTTACAATGATATGATTATGGTCCGGTTTCGTTTTCTATATCTTTGCTGTTATAAAAGAACTTGGTGGTAGTGAATGATCGATGTTTTCTTCAACTTTGTCTTCTTCACCTTCTCAACCTCCACCTATCTTTCCTCAAATCCATCTTCCACCCCTAAAAAATCTTTGACAAAAAAATTGCTCCATAATAAACAAACTAACTAGCTACCACCTTATTCTTATCTCAACAAATTTAATCTTATATCTACTAATAAAAGCCATTCTAACAAACTCAGCTGATCTCAATAAACTCAACACATTGTCAGGAAGTAGCTTGCCACATATATCTTTTCGCAGAAGAATGCCATCGTTCGTGTGGCCACAGCAGCTTCACTGTGCCCGATGCAAGCGGCTAGCCGCCCTTCTAATCCTTTAGTTCCTTGGTGCCCACATCTAGCACGTTGTTCTCTTCGGTCGTATGGGACAAATGCACATCTAGCTGTTGCATGTTGGCAGTGATCAGAGCGAGCGTGCCGAACATGAACCTGGACGAGGTGTTCGAGCAGAAGAACGAGATCGCCAAGGCCGTGGAGGAGGAGCTGGCCAAGGCCATGACCATGTACGGCTACGAGATCGTGCAGACGCTCATCGTTGACATCGAGCCCGACGAGGTCGTCAAGCGCGCCATGAACGACATCAACGCAGGCAAGCATGCACACACGCCCACATGCATATGCTTTCTTGGAAGCCATTGACAATGACAGATGACGATGAAAGCGAAAATGGCAACGTACGTGCAGCTGCGATCGGCTTCGCGTGGCGGCGTCGGAGAGGGCGGCCGGAGGCGGAGAAGATCCAGCAGGTGAAACGCGCAGAGGGGGAGGCGGAGTCCAGGTACCTGGCCGGCGTCGGGGTGGCGCGGCAGCGGCAGGCGATTGTGGATGGGCTCAAGCGCTTCGTGCCCAACGAGAAGGACGTCATGGACATGGTGCTCGTCACCCAGTACTTCGACACCGTCAGGGACATCGGCGCCACCTCCCGCTCCTCCACCGTCTTCATCCCGCATGGCCCCAACGCCGCGCGCGACATGGCCGCGCAGGTCCGCGACGGCATGCTCCAGGCCAACCCCGCCGTCCTCAAGTGACCGGCCGGCTTACTGCTTGTCAAGAATATGCCGTGACGTGCTTCGTGTTCGCGGTGTCTCTCCATATATGTCCATGTGGTGTCCATGTCTCCATATAAACTCCCGGAGTGTATAGGCATTATCCGGATATTTTTGTCCTAAAAACATCCAAACTTTGGACCGTACGATCAAAACACGTAGGATCAATCCACCTCGAATTCCGGAGGGGGGGGGTGCATTGATCTGAAAGCAAATCCAATGACCAAGAATTTGGATGATGGTTGCTAAAGAAAACATCTGGATGAAACTTATCAAAACCCTTTTGTGAAATAATGTGTCACACATGGGGCGTACGTTCCATTGCATATATACTGTATAGGAAGATTACAAGAATCCGTTACAATACAATCAAGTAAATTACACATATATTACAACAAATCTGAACAAACTAGGCAAGAGACTGGAATGGGAGTCGTAACACAGCTGCATGGGATGCCTCTTCGTCATGACGTCGACGAACTGATGAGCAGATGGAACCTGCAGGACACAAACCTACCCGAGAGAGGCTTTCTGACGGACGAAGTGGATATCAATCTCGGTGTGTTTTGTACGCCGTTGCTGCACAGGATTGGACAGCGTGTATATGCATGGCGCTAGCATTATCAACGCCGACCACCGTGGTGGTGGAGGCGAGCGAATTGGTGGAGCTCCTGTAAAAGCTGACGCAGCCAACAACACTCAGCAACGGCATGAGCAACAGCCATGTACTTCGCCTCGGCAATAGACTGGGAGAGTGGATTGCTGCTTAGACGACCAAAGACAACAACGTGTCACCCAAGTAGATGCGGTAGGGTGTAATTGGTTAGATTCGAGTGGATATCGTTTTTTCGTATCTTAAAATATATTTTTTGTCGGATCCAGGTTGGATACGGATAATATCGGATACGAATACGACGCGGATAATATTGGTCACGGATTCGGGGCGAATACAGAGCGGAATCGATACGGTACTGGATATTTTTTTTATCGGATATCGCGCAAAAATAGATACCGTATAAAACACACATATAGCAAAGATTAATCAACCGTATGAGTTCGAACGCAACATAATTACCACCATTTAATAAGTTATTTTATCAGATAGTCCAACAAAGTTGCAAATCCACCGCTAGAAATCGAGTCTATCACTCCACCCTTTTTTTCTTTTCTTATTTCCTTTTTCTTTCCTTCCTTTTCTTTCTTTCTTTCTCCTTTCTCTTCCCTGGGCGAACTCCACTTAGACCACTTCTCCTCTCATTCCTCTCCTCTTTCTTCCTCTTTCCCAACGTCGGCCCCAGCCGCGGCCTCCCTACGCCAGCGCCGGTCCCTGTGCCTCTCCCTGCGCTAGCGCCGGCCCCTGCGGCCTCCCCGAGCTGCTCTCCACGTGGGCCCTTGCATCGCCCCCCACGCTGACCCCTGTGAACACCCTGCGGCCTCCCCGCACCGGCCCCTTCGTGCGCCGCTCTAGGCGCCGCTATGCCCCCCGGCCATGCGCCGCGCTGGCCCCGGCTGCTCCATATGTTAGAAGTAAAAGATTGGATTGCTAGAATAGGTGCCATACTATAAAGAGGGAGTGATGTCTAGTAGCTAGAGACTGCTTTGAGGTCATTCAGCTCAAACTCAATCCACTATCATCTCTTAGTTGCACCTGGTCATGCAATTCTAAAGTTTTTTTTATGCTTTATTATAATTGTCAGCACTACCGCCATGATAAGGGCGGTACTACCACAAGGACGGCAGTATCCAGTTTTAGTTGTCAATAGATTTTTTTCCAGAGTGCTTCTTTGTAAGCTATTCTTCCTCTCTCTGGGCCAGCAGTACCGCCATGTTAAAGGTGGTACTACTGCAAGTGCGGTAGTACCGTATTAGAGCTCCGGTACTTATTTTACAGAATGGAGATTTTCATGTGACTTCTCTGTATTTTTGAACCCCAGCACTACCACAGTGAAAAAGTCGGTACTACAGGCCTTTTTGGAGCCGATCGAATTCAAGCAAGTCGTCACTACAACACTTTATGTGCCGGTAGTGCCGAATTCATTCAAACGGCTATTAACTACACATTTCATGCGTTAATCCAACCATTACTACTGGGTTTTGCACACCAGTAGTACTGGGATTACTTATTTTTGTTATGACATTTGATTCCAACGGTTGAAATTGTGGGTGAGGACTATAAATACCCCTACACCTGCATCAAGGGACCCCTTAGACACTCATTGAATACATTTGTGAGCCCTAGCAAGTCTCCTCTCTTCCTTGGTGGATTGAATTCGTATTTTGAGGGATTAGGAGCATCCAAGTGCATTTTTCAAGTGTGAGCCAATTAGACACTTGAATTAAACTCAAGCAAGCATCATCACTCTATTCTCTTGGAGGTTGCCACATTCTAGATGACTTGGAGGCAGGAGAACCAGTGATCTCCTCAAAAGAGCTTTTGAGGAGGACTGGTGGATTGTGAAGGCTGGAGCTCGCCTACCTAGAGTGGGAGAGACCTACCAATAGTGATCGGGTGAGGCTCATTTGTGCAAGAGTCGGCTTGATTTATTCAAGCTTTCTCAACATGGATTAGGATAGACTGGCAAGTTTTCTAGACCACGGGATAAATTCTTGTGTCTATCTCTTGTGGTTTGCTTTCTTGTATTTATATTTTTGTAATTTGCTTTCCTATTGTATTTAGCTTTGATCATCTCCCTAGGATTGTTGAATTGCTTAGACATAGCTTGTTTGTGCACTTTAGTGAGACCTAGAAGATTTATGCCTTAATTGTTAAAATTCTTAATTCAGGCATTAGATATTTAATTATTGCAACTTAGAGCCAAAGAATTTTAAAACCTCCTATTCACCCCCTCTTGTCGGTTATACTTGATCCTACAAGTGGTATTAGAGCTTAGTCCCTCATTTATAGAATTCACTTTCTAAAAAGAAAAGGATGGCTAGTGAGGGTGTATCGATAGGCTAGGTACCATTTTTTTATGGCACAAATTATACGTATTGAAAAATACTCATGACCATTTTATCTCAAGACCATGAGCCCTAGCATATGGAGAATTGTAGGTGGGGGTTTCACTATGTCACTTGATCCCACATCCACCATCGATCAAGATGAGTGAAATTCTCACCTCAATACTCAAGCAATGAACACTTTGTTAGAGCCTTGAACGCGGACGAGTTCAATCGAGTGAGAAATCTTGAGACGGCTCATGAGATTTGGACAACCCTTTTGAAAATTCATGAGGGGACTTCCACGTTTAAGGAGGCTAAACTATATATGCTTCGGATCAAATATGAGAGTTTCATCATGTTGCCCCATGAGAACATCAACGAGATGTACTCAAGGTTGAACAGCATTGTGAATGAGCTCAAGAGCCTTGGGGGTTCACTAATTGATCTTGATGTTGTTCGAAAGATGCTTATAGCTCTACCAGATGAATATGAGATGTTGGTGACGCTATTCCTCAACTCTCCCGAGTTGGCGAGGATGACACCAACCGCTCTCTTGGGCAACCTTATCATGAATGAACTCGAAAGTTACGAGGTATCACTTCGAGGTAGAGTCATGCAAGTTACTTGTAAAGGGCAGATGATCATGAAAAGTATTTGGAGAAATGGAGGATATTGATTGATAGGTAAACATAAAGGGAGGGCAATCAATGGGAAGTCTGAAAAATCCTGATCAGGAGAAAGAAACTGCGTTATCAATGATAGATACTTGGATCTCAACTACAGTTATGTGTAGAACTGCAAAGATAGTTGCACTACTACAAAAAGGCTTATATTAGACCCCACATCATTGACAGTTTCGAAAAATCATTTGTGATAACAAACATTAGTGACCCTTCTAGCCAAAATCTGTCAGTGACAACTACCATGGTCATCACAGATGGTTTTTGGCTAGAAGAGTCAATGATGAATGTTCACATCAGTGACCCTTTTAGCTGAAAACTATTTGTGATGACCACGGTCATTGATGTATTATAAATAAGTAATGTGATGTATGTATTATAAATAAAAAATGCGACATATGCGTTATAAATAGAAAGATGTATGCATATGCGTTATAAATAATGTATGTATTATAAATGAATAATGAGATGTAGGTATTATAAATAAATAATGAGATGTATGTATTACTATAATTAAATACATAATGAGACGTGTGTGTTATAAATAATGAGTTGTATGTGTTACTATAAATAAATGATAAGAGATATGTGTTATAAATATTAATGAGACATATCTGTTATAAATAATGAGACGTATGTATCATAAATAATGAGACATATCTGTTATAAATAATGAGATGTATGTGTTATAAATAATGAGACATACACATCCATTATAAATATTAATGAGACATATGTGTTATGAATAATTATATCTATGTGTATAAATATTAATGAGGTGTATTTGTTATAAATAATGAGACGTATGTATTATAAATGAGTAAAGAGATGTATGTGTTATAAATAAATAATGACATGTAAGTACTATAAATAAATAATAAGATGTATGTGTTATAAATAAATAATGATATGTATGTATTACTATAATTAAATAAATAATGAGACGTATGTGTTATAAATAATGATTCGTACGTATGTGTTATAAATATTAATGAGACGTATGTGTTATAAATAATGAGACCTATGTGTTATAAATATTAACGAGATGTATGTGCTATAAATAATGAGATATATGTATTATAAATGAATAAAGAGATGTATGTGTTATAAATAAATAATGGCATGTATGTATTGTAAATAAATAATGAGATGCATGTGTTATAATTAAATAATAATGAGATGTATGTGTTATAAATAAATAATGAGATGTATGTATTACTATAATTAATTAAATAATGAGACATATGTGTTATAAATATTAATAAGACTTATGTGTTATAAATAATGAGACGTATGCATTATACATAATGAGACATATCTATTATAAATAATGAGACGTACGCATGTGTTATAACTATTTATGAGACGTATGTGTTATAAATAATAAGACCTATATGTTATAAAAATTAATGAGACGTATGTGTTATAAATAATAAGATGTATATATTGTAAATGAATAAAAAGATGTATGTGTTATAAATAAATAATGACATGTTTGTATTGTAAATAAATTATGAGATGTATGTGTTATAAATAATTAATATGAGATATATATGTTATAAATAAATAATGAGATGTATGTATTACTATAATTAAATAAATAATGAGATGTATGTGTTATAAATAATGAGACGCGTGTATGTGTTATAAATATTAATGAGAAGCATGTGTTATAAATAAATAAGACGTATGTACTATAAATGAATAAAGAGATGTATGTGCTATAAATAAATAATGACATGTATGTGTTATAAATATTAATGAGATGTATGTGTTATAAATAATGAGACATGTATGTGTTATAAATATTAATGAGACATATGTGTTATAAATAAATAATGATACATATGTATTATAAATTATGAGTTGTATGTTTTATAAATAATGATATTATAAATAAAAAAATAATGAGATGAAATTAGTCATTATAGACAGTTCTATACTAATAAATATTAATGAGACATATGTGTTATAAATAAATAATGATACATATGTATTATAAATTATGAGTTGTATGTTTATAAATAATGATATTATAAATAAAAAAATAATGAGATGAAATTAGTCATTATAGATAGTTCTATACTAAAACCATCTCAGATGACTACATCAGAGACGGTTCATATTTGGAACCGTCTTTGATGTTCGATGTATGTGTTAAGAGAGCTTGATCAATAGTTTAGTTACTTCAGTACTCTACTCACTACTCAGTCCATCCGACCATCCCTAACCCCTCTCCCCCACGGCGGCACCCCCTCCCCAACAGCTCCCCCTCGGCAGCTCCCTTCCCCACGACTCCCCCTCAATGGTGCCCCTCCCCCACAGCTCCCCCACGGTGGCCCCCTCCCCAACGACAGCTCCCCCTCAACGGCGCCCCCTCCCCCATGGCGGCCCCCGCCCGGATCACCTCTATGCTCCAGGCTCAGCCCCGCCCGCCTCCGCCAACTCTAAGCTCCAACCCTGCTCCTGACACCTCCATCCCTGAGGTCTCCCTCCCTTTTTAATATCATTTGTTTAGATTGCATAGAGTATTATGACAAATTTGCATATTTGATTGTGTAGAGTATTTTGAGAAATTTGCATATTTGATTGGATATATGACTCACATATTTGAGTATTATGCATATATTTTTGAGAAATTTGCAGATTTTATCTGCAAAAATTTTGATGCTAGATCTATAGTATAGATCCTCTAGCCAGAGAAAGCAAAGCTTGGTTGATCAATTTGCGGGCATACATATGTTAGCTAGTTCTGGGTCCCTTTTGTTTCTTTCTGATTGCTTTTGTGGGCGTACATATGTTAGCTAGTTGTGGTTTCCTTTTGTTTCTTTCTGAATGCTTAGCGGTATGCTGTTGCATGTTTGCATTGCCAATCTGAGTTTGAGTTACTTACAAGTGAGGGGTTTTGAGTACTACTGTGATGTCCATGTGATCGATTGATATGCGAATACGTTTGGAACTAGTGAAGTGGTCTGCCCAATTTGGTGATATTGTGTTGTTGGAATTTTTATTTTCAGAAGAACATAACTTCTATCTTCATAAACTGGAAATTATTACAAAATCAGAAAAACTTTCTCAAATATAAGAAACTCTTTTCATTGAAATAATCAAACAATTACAGTGCTGTTGGAACTTGGAATGGTCTAATGCTAGTGTAATGTTTACTGTTTAGAATAATATAACTTTGAATATTACTAAATTGACAATTCTTATAAAATCTGCAACACTGTATCAAAAACAACAATTTTTTCATTGCTAATCAATCAAACAAGTACTGTCTGTAAGTACCAATATGATTTTTTGACCTCGCTGTCCTGCTGACAATGTTCTTAGGCAGTCCTTACTACATATCAAATTGGATAACTTCCATCAAAATAGTTAACTTTCATTTTTCGTAAGTTCTACTGATGTTTCTTACATTACTTGCAACACGTAGGAGCATTTTAACATTGCCGCCCCTTGCAAAACATGATAATTGTATAGGAGACCTTGACAATTTGGAGTATCCTTGCTCTATCAACAGATATAGCAACATCGTCTGTATGTTGTTTGAGTTATTAGCTAACTTTTTATCAATTTTGTTTCTACCTTGCAAGTAGTATCTTTAAGATGGATTTCATTGCATCACTCAAAATTCTTATTTAGTAAAGTTCTTGGAATTAGAAGCAAGATGAATATCATCATGTGCTCTATCCCATCGTATAATCTAGATTTGCAGACAAGGAGCATAATCTTGCAAGATGAGTGTTTGCCTGTTTGGTATACTGTAAGTCCATAAAATTATTTTGGTGTCTTCTATGAAATCTCTTGTATTTCCTTATGTGAAGGATCATTACAAATTCTAAATCATGTGAGTAATAACTCTTGATTAAGGTGGAATATGATGTGTAGTTCTTATTTGGTGGTAAATCCTGTTATCAACATCTTTCTGTAGTCTAACTAGAAATAGCAACAGTCAATAGATGGAATCGGTTTACTTTAGTGAAGCGCCAAATTAGCACTACATTTTGGCAGTAGATCCTATTATGTTTAGTACAGTGTAATTGCATGGTCTCATTCTTGCTCCCATTGTAAGTAGGTTTTTCTATCAACATCGGATTGTCACATGGTATATTGACCTTTTGTACTTTTGTAGTGTTGAGTTTACCCTACTTAACCGAGCTAGTAGTATACCTTGTCGATAAAAGCAATAAATTATAATCAGAGTTTAACTACAATTAATAACATTATTGGGTTCATTTGTTAGGATTCCAAAAGTGTCAATCTTGTAGGACTACCTTTTTATTTCTAGATCAAGATAATTTACCATTTCTTTTAAATGAATACACAGTTTGTTGTTTTAGACTGCTGTCATTGACTTTTTACTTAAATGGGATTACAGTGCAAGTGTGGAACACATGGCCTGTCTTTTGCCATTTTTTTGTACAAGTGAAAGAGGATTCTTCACTTTTGACAAATTTATTTGTCATAGTCAAGCTTATCCATTAGCTGCACATTACACGAATGCAAACAGAGAAAGCTACTTGTGTAGCAGAATAAAGCATAAGTTGTAAAAATAAATCATATTAATTTTCTCAATAGTGGTGCTATAATCATTAGTGTTGGATATAGAGTCTGAGTCGGTGTTAGAGATAGGATTTAGAGTTAGAGATAAATTATAGATAGAGTTTGGTTGTAATACGGTTGAGATTGACGCTATAAATAAAGGGTGTGTGGATCTGTGGCGTTCTGTACTAGACTTAACATTGGCATATTAAGTCAGTTTGTGATAACCATATCTTTCAAATTTATGGAAATACTTTGGTATTTCTCAAAACTGTATGGTATATGCCATTGTATAGTATTATTAACTTTAGTAAAAGACAACTACCTTTCTCTGCTTAAAACAAACTGTAAGTAATTCTCAAAACTGTATTATTCACTTTCCTCTGCTTAGCATTAAAGTTAAAAGAAGATGATGTCCCCTCATTCATCGTCATCGAATGGAGCTGATGAACTGAACATAGAAAAACCCACCCATGTTTCAAGAGGACTGAATAAAAGGCCCGAGAGCTAATATACCATCACGGTTGTCAATCCTGATGATGGGGGCCCTACCCAACTTCCGAAGGCTACGGTAGCATTCCAAAGATTGTGCAAGATAGTTGGACGGGAACAGGTCCCCATCATCTATTCATCCTGGAAGTTGCTGATAGATGTAGAGCACAACAGCCTGGTCACGGAAATTTTGGCATCGTTCGAGTTCCTAAGAGATGCCCTGTGCATAGTGCGACAATATGCATTGCTAGTGGCGTCAAAGGTGTGAAAGAACTTCAAGAACAAGCTTGTCACAGAATACATCATGAAGGAAATGACTCCCTTCTCGAAGTACAAGGGCTCCAGGAAAGGAACACCCACCCTCACAGATTCAGCATTGCTGGCTACATGGGTAATGCCACGTAATGGAGTAGGGAGGATGAGGCCTCCCCGCCATTTGCCTCAATCGTTGACAAGCGTGCTCGAAACTGGCTACGAGCGAGGTCATGTGCCACATCTTCTGCTCTGTATCATTTACAAACCCGCGGATGAGGAAGTGTCAAAATGCCTGGTGAGATATTGAGTTACCTAGTTTGTAATTAGTCCATAACTTCATAAGTTAAATAACATGTCGGGATCTTGCAGGAAGCGTTGAGTACACAATCTTTTAAAGGCACTTTTTTGCCCGACAGGGACAAAGATGTACTCTCCATGGCCTTGCGAAACAAGGAACACCCTAGTCGCATGCGAGGTAAAGGGGTTTTTCATTCCCTATAAAACAGGATTCCTAAACAATTCTAACACATACCAGAGTTGGAAGAGAGCCAAAGCCGAGCATAAGGAACGGCTATTACAGAAGATGGAGGAAAGGTCGAGAGATGAATTCAGTGAAAAGATAGCCGCGAGGAAAGGTTCAATAATCAGCTAAGATGTTCCATGCAAGCCCCAGACGTACCTACGTAATTCAGCCCCGCTACCTGTTAGAGCAGCTGTGCGTCCACCCCTCACACAGATGAAGACCACGATGAATTTCCTATCGAAGACATAAAAGGTAATATATTTCTTCAATGCTCGATAGATAGACCTGTTGGACGCATTAGCTAATTGTGTGTACCATTATATAGGTGGCCACGCGGTGCAATCTCCAAGTTAGGCTTGCCAATTGCCCCGTTACCCTTCAGGCTACTTGGGGGCTTGCGTATCCATCCAATACAGGGGCGCTGATGCACGGTATAGAGGTAGCGCCGGGTTTCACAAAGGTCAATGTGGATGATGTACATGACAATTTTAAGGCCTTCACACTATAGATTCCCCCAAACAACAAGATCATAATATTGGGGGATGCCATTGGCACATTCATCCAGTGGCTGAGCAGCGACATATTCCTGGTTGCTGATCCTCCAGCACTGGCGGTATGCGCACTGCTACCAGAGGTATTCACACTATCGGAGTCACCTGCTTCACCGAAGTAATACACCAAATTGGCTACATCACTTCGTGCTCGCTCATCTCCCGTGAAGATGACGTATGGTAGAAAGGGAGACAAGGGAAAATTGAAGCAGTTATCGGAGCCCTCGACTATCCGTTTGCTCCGTTGGCCCAAAGATACACGCTTGGAGAGCCTTTCTTACCAGAAGTGCGCCTACAAAATCTTTCACCATCGTGCATTCCATTGCATGAATATATGGTACATGGAACAAGCCAACAAGCTAGTGGCACAACGAATATCGTGTATCCTAGCCAGCTTTAAGGAGGAGCATCTGTTCAACCAGTCATCAAGGGGCTTCTTCGGGGTCGATTTCAGCGACTTGTTCGATCTCTACAACCTCGACGCCTCGCTCTTAAGATGCTGGACATTGTAAATGCCTTCATGGTCTAATCTATGCAATACTGCTAAATGTGTATATATATATATATATATATATATATATATATATATATATATATATATATATATATATATAGATAACGCCTTGCTTTTCTACATATAGATACATGATCATTGTAGCCAAAAAGAGAGATGAACCGGTAGGTTTCCTTGACCCACATATGGTCTCCAAGCAAAGCATGTACGAAAATGAACATGCGATCGAGGATTATGTGAGAAATGCATTCCTGGCCCAACGCGATAAAGAGTGCATACTTGTATAGGTTTCACTAGTTGCAATACTTATTGATTTGTACTTTATACACAACTCGAAGTGGTTCAATTACCATGGAGATATACTTGTATAGGTTTTACTGGGTTCTTATTGTAATTGTACCAAGAAAGAACCTGGTTATGTACGTAGATTCCTTAAATGGTGGTAGCCATAACTTGAAGCCTACCACATAATAAATAAATAGGCAGTCACATTCCCTCCATAGATAACTATGTTGTAGTTGTTTTAAGATGTACTATACGTTACTTGTGAAATTGCTGAGGCTAACTTTTTGGAATCACGTAGGTCACTCCAATTATACAAAATTCAAGGAGGGCCATCCAGGGGAGGGTCAAAACTGCTTCACGATACCTAGTTTTTGGTATACGCCATTACACAATAATCCAATACCACACTCCATAATAATGCCTCTCTAACAAACCAATTCTATTTTTGTAGTGCCATCAGCAGGGAAAGGGAAATAACCTATGTGAATTCTACGTTTGCACAACATGCAACTCATCATCAGTACAATGAGGACAGCTGCATGTTTGTCAATCTTCCAATAATTACTTATATATATATATATATATATATATATATATATATATATATATATATATGTGTGTGTGTGTGTGTGTGTGTGTGTGTGTGCGCGCGTGCGTGCTTTAATATTCCCATCGACATATTGTAGAAATCGCTACAACTACGTTGGAAAAGGTTGATATGCACAAAATTCAAGGACTACTCGCTGACTTCTTGCTACGTCACGTCATAAGGCCAAAAGGTGAGTTCCGCTGCCTGACCTTATGAGTTGTATATTGCAGTGGAATGTGTACTTCTGTGCAACATTTGTGAATTGTAGTGGTATATGCTGTGGATTTGTGAATTGTAGTGCCTAAACTTGTAAGTTGATTTCTGAAACGAATGTGATGTGGTACTTGTGCATTTACTTTGTGGATGTGTAATATGTATTTATGCATTTACTTTGTGGTTGTGTAATCTGTATGTATGCTTTACTCTGTGGATGTGTAATCTGTATTCTGCTTGTTTTATAGGCCATGGCTAGCATTTATTCCTGAGGCTAGCCAATAAAATCAATAATATTTAAAAATTGAAAGCACTCATCAGAGACGGTTCTAGACTAGAACCGTCTCAGATGAGCCCTTCATCAGAGATGGTTCTAACCTAGAACCATCTCTGATGTTAATCTTCACTGATGGTTGGAAAACCGTCTGTGATGTACCCTTCTCATCACCGATACATGTTTAGATATTGTTCACAAAACCATCTGTGATGAGGTTTTTGAACCGTCTATAATGAGCTTTTGTGTAGTAGTGTTACAGGCGAAGGTGCGAACTATTAAAAGGAGGGCGTGGCAGGACTAACCACGAAGTAACATCGAGTATATACAACATAGAGGTCACACAAACCTATGGCATAGATGGTTATATAAATAGAATGTGTGGTAAACTGAACTACACAAAGAAAATGCTTTCAGGTGGAGGGTTCAAGCGGCCAAGCCCAAACACCAACATGAACATTATAGTGATGTGCGCGAGCCCCTATGGCGGGGCACTTCCAAAGGTGGGAGGAGAAAAAAATACGGAGCCAACTTGGAGCGAGTTCTTGGAGGAGAACGATGACTTCAACGGATAGGAGTTAAGATGGAGATTACCAATTATGGTGACTCATATCTAGTCTTTTAGGATTTGAAAGAGTGTTCTAGATGAATCCTAGTAGGATTAGGATTCCTACTTTCTTTTATAGTATGATTCCTACTTGCTTTGGAGGAGGACTAAGTGAACTATATTAACCCATGAGGTGGTCATGGAGAACCCAAGCAACAATAAAGCCATAAAACAACTCATCTAAAATAAGAGGTGTACGAGAGGATTAGAGGCTATGTTATTTTTTAGCATTAGATTCTTATATAAAGCAATGATTTAAAGGTCCTAAAAGGTTCAAGAGGTTGTGAGAGAGCAACAATAACTTTTGATGTTGTGCTTAAAGAATTTGCGGTTGGCTTCACCAAATCTTTTCTCTCTTATTGTGGTTGCTTCAATGTTGTTATTTCGGTTCTCTCTAGGAGATTCATCTTCTTCATTCTTAAGACTGTGCACATTCATGCCAAATCTCACAAAACTTTGATCAATCCGGAGGCTGCCACGCATAAGGTGTATCATAGTGTAATAGGCATACTTTTTTTGGGGAGAAAAATAGGCTAGAAGGCGAATGAGAGACAGAGATGTCAAGGGAGAAGTGGATATCACCCAAGTCCATCATGGCAAACTCAGTGTGAAGAGAATGGATAAGTTAATGTAGGAGAATAGCCAATGAGGCTGTTATGATGATGTCATCGACATAGAGCAAAAGGTATGCAAGATCAGTGCTGCGCTTGAGGATGAACAAGAAGGTGTCCAAGCAGGAAGTAATGAAACTCACCTTAGTGAGATAGGTAGCAAACCATTGGTACCATGCATGGGGGAAACTTTTTGAGGCCATAAAGGGATTTGTGGAGGCAACAAACATGATCTGGCCTAGCTGAATCAACAAAGCCGGTAAGTTATTGACAGAAGGTAGTTCTTGACTTCAAGTTGGTGATTTGGCAAATAATTGCTAGTAGCAATGGTGAGGATGGCACGTATGGTAGAGGGTTTGGCAATCAGATTGAAAGTTTTGTCGTAGCCACACAATGTTATTGAGAGTAATGGCATACAACTCATCTGGCCTTTTACTCATATAGCCTGGGAATTGGGCATCTTCAGGGATTCTTCACGAAAGGATCTGCTAGTGACGATCCCCATGGACAGTGCCAGTTGTCTATGTTTGGGAAACAGGACCCCATCGAGCTTACTTATTGAATGAGGGATCAACAGAGCCCCTTTTTCATGAAGGATTTGCGTCTGGAGAATGCTCTTGGGACAGGATACTCGAAAAAGAGACAAAGAGGTTTATATTGGTTCGGGCCTCTCACAGCGGAGATAATAACCCTACTCCAGTGGTTTCACTATTGCTTTTCTCTCTGCCCCCCTTACCATTTTACCTGGGGGAGTTCTTATAGCTTACAAAAATGTTTGAAATAACTGCAGCCGAATAATGCGTATTTTTATTGCATTAATCGTGGCTGTAACTGAAGCCTTGATTCTCGCTATGTTCCCGTTGTGGGCGAAACGGCCCTAGATCGTGGTGTAATTATCGCTACTTAAAAGTTGTGGGGGTGAACATGATCTTCCTATCATGCTCGTGGATTTTCCCAGTTCTGACCGATCCTTGCGGGTTTCCGAGCTTGTATGTTTGCTTGTGGGCGAGCTTAGGTGCTTGTGGACGAGCTTGCATGGGCCTAGTCCAGTCGGGCGGATCAGCCGGCCAGACTATCCGAGGGTCTTCCTTGGGAATAGCATCCAAGGGCATGCATGGTTGGCCAAAACTGGCTGCCAGGGTATAACAGTCCTTATAGAGATTATCCAATCCCTGGCAACATCAAACTATGAAACTAGACATTTGACCACCCCAACTTTGCAATCTGGTTTAAATAACACAATGACCCGGCTTTACATAGTGGTATTATCTGTGTGGCGTAATGAGTGGATGGTTTTGCCATGTATGGTGACATATAGGGAAAGTTAGGTCGATGATGGGTGAGACTCACATGGGTTTCTCCTTCGCTGAGCTCCCAATCACGCTTCGTGGCTTTCGGTTCCAGTAGCTCCCTGCCTCTCTATTTCAATTTAGAAAAGAAGCCTTTGTGAGTCCCACCTATTATTCATCTAAACTTTTCTAGCATGTTATCCTATGTGACTGTAGGATCAAGGATAACTGACTAGAGGGGGGGTGAATAGGACATTTTTAAAATTATTTGGCTTTAATTGCAGTACTTAAGCAAGTAATACTAGAATTGAGAATTTTAACAATTAAAACCTAAATTGTCTAAGTCTCACTAAAGTGCACCAACGAGCTATGCTAAGCAATTCAACAATTCTAGAGAGATGATCAAATAGAAATACACTAGGAAAGTAAATTACTTAAACATGAATACAAGAGAGCAAACCACAAAAGGATAAACACAAGAATTTTTTTCCATGGTCTCGAAGATTTGCCGGTCTCCCTTAATCCACATTGTGGAAGCTTGAACAAATCAAGCCGGTTCATTGCGCAAATGAGCGTCCCTCGATTACTAGTGGTAGCTCTTCCCGCTCCGGGTAGGCGAGTTCCAGCCTTCACAATCTACTGGGCCTCCTCATAAGCTTCTTTGAGGAGATCATCGGATTTCATGCCTCCAAGCCGTCTAGGAGGCAGCAACCTTCACGAGAATGGACAATGACGCTTGCTTGAAGGAAACCAAGTGCTTTAATGGCTCAAATTGAATGCTTTACACTTGAATGCTTTCAACTACTTACAAAGATCAAATTGAACGCTCTAGAGTGATGAGAGTAATGCAAGGACTCAAAGAATGTGCAATGAAGTCACTAACCTTGCCAAAGGTGTAGGTATTGGGGTATTTATAGCCCCCCACAACAAAAATAGCAATTAGGGGGGCAAATACCAGATTTTCTACTAAATTCGGCACTATCGACCTCTAAGGCCTGGTAGTGATGGCTTGATCTCCAACAGTCGGTTAGGTGCATTTAATGCACTAGGAGCTGACCGTTGTCACATAGGTCTGGTACTACTGCCTACTAGGGTCGGTAGTACTTCATTTTGAATTTAGGCATAGTGCTCAGGAACACTGGTACTGGAAAATGACTACCGACGTCAACGGGGTGGTACTATCGCACTCCTGGCAGTACCGCTCCTAGACTCTTGTTATGTTGACCAGGGGAGGCATGAGTGCAGGCGTACTGGAAAAGAACTACAACAGGAGAGGGGGCGGTACTATCGCACTTCTGGCAGTACTGCTCCTTGAGCTCGGTAATGCCAACCAAGGGATGGGCACAAAATATGCCCACTAGAGAATATCTACCGCCATGTAATGCAGTACCGCTTCTTTGGCTCGGTAGTGCCGGCCTTAGAGCCTTCACAGGTTTCTGTCTTTCGTTAAGTAACCACCGCCATCTAGGGAGCGGTACTGCCGAACCTCCACCAATACCGCTCCCAGACCCCAGTAGTGTCGCGTATGACAAACAAGTAGATATATTCAAATGCAAGTTTGAGTAATACATAAGCTGAGCTAAAGCATAATTTGAGCCATTATATCTACTCATTTTATGCTATTAATCAAGAGAGCCTCTTAATAGTATGTCGCCTATTCTAACAATCCGATCTTTCAACGAACTCCAAGATCGACAAAAAGCTATGAAAAAGTTCTTAACTTTGTTATACTTTGATCTTGAGCTTGACTTGATTTGCAGCTCATGAATCTCATCTTTTTCATATACGATAACAATGACCAATCTATTTTCACATACTCAAGGCAAATCAATAGTCCTTTAATCTTGATTATCATTAATTACTAAAACCAAAATAAATTGGTGGCCTAGATGCTTCAGTGATAAAATCACTTACTCATCTCATTGCGCGAGCAATATCAATACGTTAACTCAGGTCAATATATTATTTAAATTAAATTGTAAAATTTAGAATGTCAAATGTTTTGTTTTATAGTTCAGGTTGATAGCGCGGAGTTAAAAGAGCAAAATTTGAGGTGATATAGATTTTTTTTCTCCGGATCAGGAGAAAAAAAAATATAACTAAAGAAGACGGAAAAAAGGAAAGGAGGAAACAAGATCTGCAACGACTCCGTTTTAACTGGTCGCCGCCTCCGCACCCCCTCCTCCGCCACCGCTGCGATCCCTCTCATCCTCTCTTCTCGAAATCTCTCGTCTCCTCGCCGTACTCGAGGCAGGCACGCCGCCATGGCCCCTGGGCTCTACTCCGACATCGGCAAGAAGACCAGAGGTATCACCAACCATCTCTCCCTGTTTCCCTCCCCTTCTTCTCCCGTGCCAAGAATCTCTCGATCTTGACGATTTGATATGATGGCTGCGCGCAGATCTTCTGTACAAGGACTACAGCACGCACCAGAAGTTCACCCTCACCACCTGCACCCCCGAGGGAGTCGTGAGTACCCTCCTCGTCCTCCTCTCGCCCCCCCCCCCCCCACCCCCCGGCGCTCCCTACGAATGTACTATTTGTCCATTTCCCATAGTAACGATATCTGAACGTAGGGTTCGTTTTGCACCCGCCACATTAATCGAGTAGTTACAGTACGAATGGGCGTTAACAGCAGACCGATCCATCTCTTTTCGTGCTTTTTTTTTTGTAGCGCATCGTTGCCCTAACCGATCACCGTTGCCTGTTCTTCATCCTGGTACTGTGCCGCTGTCCATGTCGGTCTGTTTTTCTTTCGGCCTACGCCATGCTGCGCGTGTAGAATTTTCAGTTTTTGCCAGGCAGGAAAATTATAGACCCTCACGTCATCATGTATCCGTAAGATCTTAAATCTTTGTTTAGTCATTGATCTGTTTACTGTCGTGTTGAGACTGTCGAATCTATTCCTTGTTCTTTTCCCGTGATTGCATTGTGCATCTTCCTTTCTTCCATGTCACAAAGCTGAAGTGCGTGCTCATTAGTTGATTACTATCCATGAGGGAGATGGGTAGAGGCTCAGTATACAGCTTCAATTTAGTGTGTCTGCATGTAACATTTGTGCTCTGTGTGTTGATGATTTTTGTTTCACCTACAGGCAATCACAGCGGCAGGGACAAGGAAAAATGAGTCCATCTTTGGTGAGCTTCATACCCAGCTTAAGAACAAGAACTTGACTGTTGATGTCAAAGCAAACTCAGAGTCAGATGTAAGCTGCCTTGCTCCACTTCGTTCTTTTTTCTTACACGAACCATGTTTATGATAATCTCATAGCTGTTTTTGCTTGGCATTGTTCCTTTTTTGTTTGCTTTTTTATGCCTCATAATCTGAATTTCTGGCAATGTACAATCCTTTAAACGTATGATTTGCTGATGAATATTTCGTGTCTGCCAGCTTTTGACAACTGTCACAGTGGATGAGTTTGGAACTCCAGGACTGAAATCAATTCTCAGTTTGGTTGTTCCAGACCAGAGGTCAGGGAAGGTATAATTTGGCATCACTCCATTTGCTCGATTGTTTTTGTCCAATATGGTAACCATTGAGATAAAACACTTGATTCGTTTGTCTGCCTTAACAGCTTGAACTCCAGTACCTACATGAATATGCTGGCGTCAATGCAAGTGTTGGGCTGAATTCCAACCCTATGGTTAACCTCTCTGGTGTCTTTGGAAGCAAAGAACTCTCAGTTGGTGCCGATGTTTCATTTGATACGGCAACTAGCAATTTCACCAAGTACAACGCTGCATTGAGCCTCACCAATTCAGACCTTATTGCTTCTCTCCATCTGTAAGTACCATCTTCTATGCTATGCTACCATATATATTTCTAGGTAGTGCCGATCAGCAAGCTAATTCCAGACTAAGACATCCAGGCTGCTGCTTGTAGTGATCAATTACTCTTGTATCAATCTTTACTCTAGCAAATGACCTTACAAATCTTATTCAGGAACAATCAGGGAGATACCTTGATTGCGTCCTACTACCACTTGGTAAAGCAACATTCAAGCACTGCTGTTGGAGCTGAGCTGTCACACAGCTTCTCAAGGAATGAGAGCACACTAATCTTTGGAAGTCAGCACTCATTGGACCCCCACACCACAGTGAAGGCACGCTTCAACAACTATGGCATGGCCAGTGCGCTTGTCCAGCATGAATGGCGTCCCAAGTCGTTCTTCACCATCTCTGGTGAGGTTGACACCAAGGCAATTGAGAAGAGCACAAAAGTTGGTTTGTCCTTGGTGCTCAAGCATTGAAATGCAATATATTTTGGACCCTAGGGATTCCTTGTTCAGTTCTGGTGGATTGGAATAACATGGAAAAAAATATGGTCCCAAGTTATCTTTGTGGTATCATTTTGATCTTGAATTCCTCTTTTGTCCCCATTATCTCTTTCCCCATTAGCATTGACCTTATATTTTGATTCTCAGCACCGGTTGTTAATAATTTATGGGGATGGAAACCTATTGTTAATCTTGTCAAATATGGTGGAGATTACTTTTTGTTCACCTCAATGTTCATTCCGTGATCTACTTGTTTCCGTTTATGCACTTGGATGTCTCAGGATAATCTGGATTCTAATATTTATGTACCCCCTTGCAGTACGGTTACGAAATTCAATTGTTTGGAAAGTTGTTTATTGTGGCATACTGGGGTATATTTTGATATTATCCCGTTTGGAGGCTTCCTTAGGAGTAGATGCAAGGGAAGAGGAGTATTCAGTTTCTGATTTTAAGAACCAAAACTAAAACATGGAACAAGGTTTTGCAGAGTTTATCCAAAGGAATTACACTGCTCATGCGAAATTCCTGTGTTGGAATTTGGAAACATGCTTCTGCAACAACATTTTGAGAGATCAGCAACAGTAGCAATTCAATTGCAAATGAGTATTAGAAGTTTCTATAGGTCACTCCCAAACTTAGGCATGATGACATATTGGAAGCTGATGCTGCCAGACATGCAGAAGGCTAAAACGCTCATACACATCTTTTTAAGACAGATACCCAGTTCCATTGCAGGAGACTAGAAAGCAGCACAATGAGACAGTAGAGTAGTAGACAAGCGCTCTCTAAAAGAAGAGTAATAGACAACCCAAACACTGTAGCTAGCTTGCAAGACCTTGGCAACCACTGGCTGACTATGGATGATCAGCGGCGGCGGCGGCGGCGGCAGGCTGCGCAGCCTGGAGCAGCCCGTCGCGGATCTGCGCGGCGACGTCGCGCACGGCGCCGGGCCCGTGGGGGATGAACACCGCGGATGACTTGGATGCGGCGCCGATCTCCTTCATGGTGTCGAAGTACTGGGTGATGAGCACCATGTCCATGACGTCCTTGGCGGTGGTCCCGGGCACGTTGACGGAGAAGCCGAGCACGCTGTCCCTGAGCCCGTCGACGATGGCCTGGCGCTGGCGGGCGACGCCGAGGCCGGACAGGTACTTGGCCTCGGCGTCGCCCTCGGCCCGCCTGATCTGGATGATCTTGTCTGCCTCCGCCTTGTCGTTGGCCGCCTCCCTCAGCCTCGCCGCCGCGTTGATCTCGTTCATGGCCCGCTTGACGTGCTCGTCGGGCTCGATGTCGACGATGAGCGTCTGCACGATCTCGTAGCCGTACATGGTCATGGCCTTGTCCAGCTCCTCCTCCACGGCCTTGGCGATCTCGTTCTTCTGCTCGAACACCTCGTCCAGGGTGAGCTTCGGTATGCTTGCCCTGATCACTGCCGGCGTAAACAAAAGCCACAGGATAAATTAACAGAGCTAGTCGTGATATGACAGAAAGAAGATCGAATTGTTGCAACCAAAAAAACAAGCCCCTACCATCAAATACATAAGCCTGGATCTGGGACTTGGTGTTCGTCAGTTTGTAGAAGGCTTCGCTTACCTTGCCGGCCAGAGCCCGGTACTGAACAGATGCAACAACATTCACAAACACATTGTCCTGCACAGAGAGAGAGAGAGAGAGAGAGAGAGAGAGAGAGAGAGAGAGAGAGAGAGAGAGAGAGAGAGAGAGAGAGAGTGGTTAAAAATTACAAGAAGTGAAATTTATAAGGCCTTGATTGTTTCAGCTTAGGTTTTTTGGCTTAAAGCTAGCCTTTTAGCTTAATGAGCTTTTAAGCCGTCTGCTTTTAAGCTGTTTGGTATTCTGGTTTATTAATGGGTTAGATGATACAACTTATAGATGAAAAGTCTAAAATACCCTAAATGAGATGGTGGATGAATTCTCAATTTATATATGATGGCATTTGGTAGGTAATTTTGGAGACATTTAGTGGCAAAGGGTTATTTCATTCAAAAAAGCCCAAAAAAACTCCTCTTGTCTAGCGCCGATGAAAAAACCGAAACAAACAAGTATCCATCCAAGAATACTTGTGTCATCTCAGGTCGAGTCATGCAGTTTCCGGCAATTTAACACGAAAATCCACCTAGTGTCAAGAAGGTACCAACTGAAGGAAACTCTATCCGGTGGCGGAACCAGAAAATTTTTGATAGAGGTACATGTTTTACAGCCATGTTTGGTACGATTCCAGATTCTAGTAGAAACAGAAGCGGTTTCAGATTCTTAGTAGAAACATTTCAGGTAGGATTCTGTGAATCGGGTGGAATGGGGTTGAGACCGATTCGGTCACAGAATGAAAAAAAAAACGATCTGAGGAGAACCGTTCCGAGCTTTAGCCCGTTTGGTTGAGTTTCTTTTCAGAATCTAGTAGAAACAGCCCGGTTCCAAGTTGCCAAACGGAGCCTAAGATTTGATCTCGTAACCTCTTGTTGCTGAGACTCGAGGATGAGTATGACAAGCAACTAGACCCCTTTGAACAAGTATAAGATTATAGGGAGAGAGAGGGAGAGAGTTGTAACAAACCTTGGTCTTGGTTTCGCAACGCACGTCCAGCTGCCGCAGCCTCAACGAGAGGGGGCCGCGCGCCTGTAGCCCCAGGAACCAGGGCACGAAATGGCACCCTGGATCAAGCACTCGATCAAACTTTCCAAACTGTTCTCTGATGGCCACGGTAGATTGCTCAACTTGAACACAGCACATCAAGTTGCCCATAGCTGCAGACGGAGCTGCGTTTTTCTTTCTTTCTTTCTTTCTTTCTTTGCTGGGACCTGAAAATTGGTTTTGTAACTGCAGTTTAGTATAAGGACATCCAAATAGCTCCTGCAGTGATGTCTACTTATAGGACTATGTGTGGTGAAGCACTTGAGTTCATATCTCAGTAAGAACTGCATCAGGAATCGACAATACTGGCACTTGGCACATCAAGTTGTATGTTGATGTTCACTACAATAAGTAAAGTATTTGCAGTAATTTTTTTAGACTGCGAACATGCAATGAAAAATGACAACGTTCGTTTCCGAATTCAAGCTCGTAGAACTCCTGTTTCAGCAAAAAAAAAAAAAAAAACAAGAAAAAAAATATAGATACATCCTGATGCTCAATGATTCTGCTAAATCATCGTGGGACTACATACGTAAGCTTTACCGCGACAGCATATATGTACTAATAAAGGGATTTTTTTTGTTAAAATAATTATTCTTCACAAAGATAAAAAAAAAAGAGAGGCAGGAACAACAATAATGTTTTTTGAAACAACAATTATGAATCGAAAAATACATAATGGAACTTGCTCCATACAACATACTGAACCTAAGCTAGCTGGTATCAGAATAGGGCTTACAATGGGACTGGAATGGCAGTGAAGAAGAAGTGAGAGCATGCAGTTGCTTATATAGGGGGGGAGATATTTGTTCCCTAAAAACAACTTGATCGATAAACTACCATATCCATCTCCATGATTGACTAGAGACAGACTCTCTAGGTCATCGTATGCATTAGTTAATCCCCATTGGTGCATGATGAACTGACTTACAATACCTAGCGTCCTTTATTCTTCTAAGGATTGCAACCGACAGAATGTGGTGAGATTTAACATATGCAACCAGCTTGCAGCTATGTACTACGGAGGTGCTGAAAAAATCCATCCATGCACACAAACAGACACGAGATGATCCATCAGGCTGACGAGATGCGAAGACTGTCCTTGCAATATGCTAAGCAAGGTTACAAATCTCGTTTTTAGAATAATCTCGGAGGTGGCCGAAATCCGAAATCTCGGCGAGATTCGGAAATTTCAGGCAAAATCCGGACGAAATGCAAAAACCAAATTTCAAATCCGGTTTTTTTTTTCAACCGGGAAATCCGAGATTTTGCTGAGAAATCCGAGATTTGAATTTTTTTGAATTTTCCGGGATTTTGAATCTAGGAGGGGTCTGAAATCCGAGATTTCGCCGGGATCTCGCCGAATTTCGCCAAAATTTGGACCCTGATGCTAAGTCCTTCATGTACTTATTCTTGTACTAGAACGACAATTTCCACGACATCAAGCCTCGTTTTTTTTAATCTTTTTATGAAGAACCAAGCCACCGATATTTGAGTATGAAACATCCGTGTGCTTTTCAAGGAGAAAAATAAGACAAGATTCCAGCAAGTGTATCAGTTTCTAAGTGACTCAGAGGAGGGGATAACTCCTAACTGATGGCAATCGAGGAAGAAGTAGGAGTTAAGAAGCTGAAGAAAGCACTTGATTGCCACAAGCAGCCAAGCACCTACATAGGTTATATACAACTCTCTGAACTCTCAACCATGGATAACACTACTAGTTTACTACTAGTTCAGAAAGTTCAAAAGAACAGAGACAAGACTCAAGAGCTTAAAAGTCATCTGGAAGCCAGGAGTCCTTGGACTACTCCTTGTTGCTAGTCATTACCCAATCCAAAGCCATTGTCGGCCATATCCGTTCTTCTCTACTCTTTTTTTTTCCCCAAAAAAGAAGAAGTATTTACCGCCCAATAGAAGGAAATTGCAAGCAAACAAAAACACTGGATAGAGAATACCGAGCCTATTGTCGGGGTTGGAGCAATGAACACATGAACAATTAATAATGAAACAAAGGTGAGCTAGTGCCTGGAGTTGTAGCGCTTAAACTAAAAGGCAAACCGAGCAGAATCAAACAAAGAATGAGTTGGAACTTAAACCCAAGGAACAACAAGGATCGTCAGCTACATTGGACTAGGCGGTGGCAAAAATTATAGAAAAACAAAGGGAAAAAACCGCACACTTCAAATGCGCCCGTGCACAAGAACAAGAAGGATGAACACACATATCATCTAATAAACGGTAACTTCTCATGGGCATATCCTATCCACTAGAGATCAGCCGTTTAGGCTTCAGCCCAAGCAATTTCCTCAATCTGAATATCGTCTCTGAGAGGGTATATTTTCCAAGTTAGGACGGAATCGAGCTTCGGTGGGGTTGGGCATGGGCCAAGCCTAGGATGGGTTAGGGTGGGGTCGGACCTTGAATATATGGGCTGTGTCTGGGTTGGGTCGGTCCTAGCGAAGCAGGGCTTGGGTTGGGCCGGGCAAATTAGGCTTCCCGGATTGCGCTTGGGGTCACGCACGTGTGTGTGTCTATATGTATATATATGAAAATGGTTTCATACCCTGGGAGTATGTACTCCTACTCTTAATATACTGTTTAAATAATGTTGTTATATCTCTTTATTTTTTTGGGTATACTCTAATACTGATTATAAGATACTTCAAAGTGAGTTCCATGCTTTTTTCAACAATGCCGCATGTAGTATCTTAGATTTATTATTGGAGTATACTGAAAGTGATAAATGAATATAACACATTCGCTTAAGTGGTATACTAAAGGTGAGAGTATGTACTTTCAGGAGTATGGAAAAGGCTTCATATGTGTGTGTGTGTAGAGACTCTCTACAGTTGGGATTTTTTGAAAGAAAATCTACATCTGAATTATTTGGAGGTGTCATTTAGCAATTCCAATAATTTGCTGTCTCCTTTATATGGATATTAGCTTTTACACAAAAATTATTTTCTTGGTTGAATGTTTCTATCAGGTAGCAAGTGCAAAACAAATGACACGTACGGATGTTTGCCTGTTTCTCCACCCGTTTTTCCCACAGGGTTTTTTCGGCGGAGTTTCAAACAAGTACGTGTGGATTTAGACAGTATAAATTAACTTGGGAATGACTATTTTGAGATTAATTTGAAAGTAATAAATTTAAAGTCATCTTCTTAAGATATCATATGTTATCTTCTCTATCCATCTCTCTCTTCCCTTTTCCCACCCCTTCTTTCATCTCTAACACAAAAATTTAAAATTAGAATATTTAAACTTTAAAAATTTTAAATAGAAAATTTCAACTCAAAATTTAAATAAAAAAATTTAAACTAGAAAGTTTCGACTAGAAAAAATTTAACTCTGAAAGTTTCAACAAGAAAAGTTTTAGATAGAAAAATTTTAAATTAGAAAGTTTGAACTCGAAAGGTTTCAAGAGAATTGCTAAATGGCACTCGAGTGTTTTTTTTGTTTTGTGAGCACTTATTTTTTTTGCCTGTAGAGTACTCAAAATGTGAGAAGATAAGTCAAATTAATTCTATTAATTGAATCAGATCTAAAGATTCAAAATTTAAGTGCTATTTAACAAAAAACACTCAAGTGCTCTCTAGATACCCCTCAAGTTTCAAATCAAAAGTTCCAACTCGAAAAATTTAAAATCAAAAAGTTTCAACTCATAAAACGTTTAATTCAAAAAGCTTTCAGTTTGAAAAGTTTTGATTCCAAAAACTTTTGGTTTCGAAAAGTTTTGATTTAAAATTTAAGTAAAAAATATCAATAAAATAATTTCAAATCGGAAAGTTTCAACTCAAAAAAATGAAATAAAAAAGTTTTCAAACTAAAAAGTTTCGCCTCAAAAATTCAAATCAAAAAGTTTTGAATATGAAAATTTTAAATTCAAAAAAGCAAAAAAAATTTTGTTTGCCCTGTTTTGATGGTTTGTAAAAAAAAAAAAAAAAGCAAAAAGGTTGAACCGTTAGCTTCATTAGCTCTTCCTCCACACGTACTTCCCGGCCGGCTCTTCCTCCTCCACGTACGCTCCACGAGGCGGGCCCAGGTCACCAGGTGCAAAGCACAAGAAAGATTATGTGCGAGCGGCTGTAAACGAGTGATTCCGAGTTAACTTCACGAAAAGAGAAAACCAAATCCACGAACCATGGCAACACGCGATCAGCCGACCGGCAATCTATCTCGTCCAAAGCATATATATGGCAAACCCACGAGCAGTTACACGGCAAGTTCCAATATTGAGCATATAGCTTGCTTTCGTGAGCTGAAGATGAAGACACGGGTGGTAAGTTAACTCGGTACCGTGCCGCATGCCGAGAGGCACCGGCACCGGAGTAGGAGATGGGGATCCCTTTCTATCCTTTACCCAAACCTCGACGATAAAATTCTGCGTGACCCTCAAGAAAAGCTTGGAATAATTTAACCTAGCAAATCACACAACGCAAGCCCTGCAGTACCGATATATGAGGCAGCTGGCGGCATGGTGTAAGGCACCTTCATAGTGTTCTCTCCTCGCTCACCGGCTAGCCAGCCAAGAACTAGACGTACGTACGTGAAGCTAATTAGCTTACGTTAGCTTGATCGGGAAGTCAAGTTACACGTACGTAGTACGTACGTACGCTCGCGCGCACACGAGCCAGGCGCCATGGCGAGCAGGAAAGGATCATCAGCGGCGGACCAGCCCCGCGACGTCGCTGATCAGTTCTTCGACGCCGTGCACGAGTTGCTCGACGGCGGCGCCAACTACCTCCTCCGCCTCAACCTCCCAGGTAGGAGTGTCGGAGTGTACGTAGAGATGAAGATCTGGTGAGCAGATGAAATGATTATGATGCTAACCCGTCCTCAATCTCTTGGTTCATGCATGTTTTTTCTTTTCAAGGGTTCAAGAAGGGAGACTTCCGGGTGCAGGTGGACACCGCCGGCCAGCTGACCATCAGCGGCCAGCGCCTGGCTGACGACGGCGCGGGGAGTGTCCGGCTGCACAAGGTGTTCCAGCTGCCGCCCGGGTCCGATCTCGATGGGATAGCCGGCCGGTTCGACGGCAGCGTGCTCACCCTCACCGTGCCCAAGCTGCAGGACGGTGAGGTGAAGGAGGACGCCGTCGCCGACAAGCCAACAGATCAGAAAGCCAAGGCTGACCGTGAGGCGGAGCGGAGGATTGAGGCGGCGAGGGCGACGTTGGCAGCGGGGAGGCATAGGGAGGAGGAGGAGAAGGAAACCGGAAGAAGCAAGAAGCCGTCGGCCAAGAAAGAAGACGGAGTGGGGGAGGAGCCCAAGGCGGTGGCGACCGCGACGCCAAGGAAGGCGGCGAAACGAGAAGATGAGGACGACAAGGCCAAGGCCGAACACAAGGCGAAGGTTGGCCGTGAGGCGGAGCGGCGGATCGAGACGGCGAGGGAGAGGCTGGTGGGGGCGGACCCGGCGGAGTGGGAAAGGGAGAAAGGCCGTTGGAAGGAATGCCCGGTGGAGGAGGGGTTCAAGTGGGCGGAGGCCATCGGCAAGAAGAAGGAGGTGATCGCCACGGCCGTCGCCGCCTTCACGCTCGGCTTCTTCGTCTCAAGCATCTTCTCCAGGAACTAAATTATCACGTCACACGAGCCGAAGGGCGCTAATTGCAGCGTGCGTGTCTACGTGTACATAATTATACATGCATGCAACGTAGCTGAGGCAGAAATCCAAAGCTTTCTATCTCGCGCTACAAGCCCACCAAACTGTCAATTATTTGCGATGGTTAAACTCAAGCTTTCAGTAGCTTGCACGGAGCAGCGTAAGATGTCTTCGACACATCTCAGGATGTTCGTAATCGTCGAATGACATTGGCAAATTGTAACATCCGAAATTTAATAAAGAATAAAAATACAATATTAAATTATGCATTTGATTTATTATTATTTTTCTTGATTTTAATGCCTTTTTGAATAATTACCTATTGAAGAATAATTAAGTTTTGGAATTTGTAAAGAAGATAATGGTAAAAGATAAAATGGTAAAAAGTAAAATTGTGCTAAAAATCTTCAAAGTGCTATAAGAACCCTAAAGCTCTTTGGAAACACGTTTTGGCCGGTCAAAATTGGTGTGAAAACATTAAAGTAGTGAAATAATTAAATCTAATAATGAATTTTAACTCTGACCAAAACAGTAAAAGATTTTTTTTAGAATTATTCATAGTTCTCCCGAAGCTAAAACTTTTACCATCTGATCTCCATACCTTTACCGTCATCTCGTAAAATTGATAAAAATTAATAAATAAATAAATTTGTTGTTTATCCCAAATTATTTAACCTAGATCTGAAAATATGTAAAACAGAGTAAAAGATTTATTAGAAATTAAATATTTAGGTTTTGAATTTTAAATTTTTTATGTAAGTTTTCTAACACTATTTTAAACCTCGTGGAAAAGTTTTAAAAATTAATAAGCTAATTTGGACCCTCAATTAAATTAATTTCTGAAATTGAAATCCTGTATAGTTAACAATGTCAGAATTTTAGTAAAATATATACCCCGAATTATCTCCTCACATTTTACAGAACATACTAGACTTATCCAGGAACTTTGGTAAAAAGTTTCAAAAATTCTTGAAGCGATTAGTCCTTTGAATTAAGGGTTTTGATAAGTTTCACCCGGATGTTTTCTTTAGCAACTATCATCCAAATTTTGGGTCATTGGATTTGCTTTCAGATCAATGCACACCCCCCTGAATTAGAGGTGGATTGATCCTACGGATGTGTATTTTGATCGTACGGTCCAAAGTTTGGATGATTTTTAGGACAAAAACATCCGAATGATGTCTATACACTCCCTTGAATTAAATGACCTAAATCGGTTTTGACCAGAGATTTTGAATCAAATGTCTTTTGTGTCACAAGTGGGGCCGCCCATTTAATTGCTTCCACCGATCGTCCCCTTTGACCCATACACTGCCAGGTGGGCCCCCCATTCACCAGGTTCCCGCGTGTCGGTCTCTTTCTTCTCTTCCCCGTTCTCTCTTCTCTCTCTTCTCTCTGCCAAATGGTCCCCGGGCCCGGCTGTCATCCTTCTTCCTCCTCCCTTCCCCTCTCTTCGCTCTTCTCTGTCTCTTCCCGGCCGAAAAGATCCCGATCTCACCGCCTTTCCATTTTGTAGCTTCCAGCCGCAATTTTGCGAGATCTCAGTGCCGCCTCGCCATGCCACTGCCACTTTCCTTGCTTCGCCTTACCGCATACTGTGGAGGTACGTAGCCGAGAGAGCTCGGGATCAACTTTACTAGCCGCCGCTCCAAGTTTTCATTCAAACCCTGCTCTCACCGTTGCGCTAGTCTATTTAAGCCGGGTGCGAGTCCCTTTACCACTTCATCTTTTTTCGAGAACCGTTCCAGCCATGACAATTCGCCCGGACCCTTGAAATCTTGAATTCGTTCTAAGTACTATAGGGATGCTTAATTTCCTACTACACAAAGATTGAAATGACAAAAGTTTTGTCGCGGTCATTACGGCCGAGGTACACCGCCTAAGCCCGATGAGGGCCCACTTCGGAAATTCTCAGGAACCCCAATACCCCGGTTTAGGTGCGCAACAGCCCACTTCAGAGCCTACCAAGCCATCCATCCATCCATCGGTTATCTTATCGCCCATCCTCGTTGTCGGCGAGCCCGAGCTACGGCGTCCCCTTCCTCGGGTGAATGCCCTAAGGGGCCCAGCGTCAGTTCATGTTCGCTCTCACTGTCACACGGCCCCCACATGTCAGCCGCATCATTCCTGCACTCCCACTACCAAACGGGCCCACATAATCAGTCTCAAGCATGCCCTAACACGTGCACTCACTGGATGGTGGACCCGGCCTAGATGTCATCCTTTGTCTCTTGCGTTCACATGTAGACGCTGACCGATGGGTCCGAAATGTCAGCGAAACTGGCCGATTTGAGTGAATCAGTGCGCAAAAGATGGAAATATGCTTTCAGCACCTAGGGATGGCAACGGGTCCGGATCCTCCGGCCTCCGGGTCCAACCTCCGTGGACCCGGACCCGGGACCCGAAGTTCGGACCCGGATCCGAATTTGGACCAGAAGTCAGTCACAGACCTAAACCCGAACCCGAATAGGTACCCGGACCCGAACAACAGAATTCTATTTTCATTTGTTTGAGTAGCTAAAGTTTATAGAATTTGATTAAATATTAAGACTTCATTACCCGGATTAAGAAATAGACTACATGCATATAATAACAAAGCAACAATAGATGATGTTTGTTATCTACAATTCTATTTTATACAATAGATATTTTCTTGTCGGGTCCAAGTCTGGGTACCCACTGGTCCAAAATGAGACCCGGACCCGGACCTACCGGGTCGGGTACCCGGACCCACAGGTATTTTTGCCATCCCTATCAGCAACTCGAAAGCGTATTTTTGAATTTTTTCCCCCTGATTTATTCAAACCGAGGCACTTCAAACGTGCATAAATTTTAAACCGTAACTCCAAATCAAACGAAACAAGTTTCTAAATTCTTGTTAAATTACCTAGTTTCATAATATGCAAAAATATTTTAAGTTTAGTAAGCAGTTTAAATCAGAACTCAAATTTAAAGTATATGTTTGAAACTAATTCAATACAAATTTTGTACAAATGAAGTTCAAATTATATTAAACTAGTTTCATTAGAATCCTTGTATCATAAGCTTCCTGAATATACAAAAATAAATAAATAAATTATGAACTAGTTTATATCATTTTCCATTCAGGGTTTATTTCAACGTCTTAAATGTTCATAGTGTCATAACTCATTCATATGATGTCCAAATAAAATGCGACAAGTTTCTTTGTACTAGTTAGACAGTACATAACATGCTTTTGAAATAATACTTAGGGTATATTATCGGGACCCGATTGTGCAAATCCGAGACCTCTGTGCATTTCACACTAGTTCAGGATCACGCTAGTGCACACAGGTCTCAACATAGATGAAATATCACAATCATACACAGCGAAATAATAAATAAAGACTTCATCTATTAATATAACCTGTTTAGCCAAACTTATAGTCAACTTACAAAAGTACGCCTCGCAAGGCAAATACTCAAAAGAAAGAAAACTGCAGCGGAAAATAAATAAGACTCGTAGTGACCAATAAATATGCCATATGCAACTGACTGGGCTCGCACCCTAACTGGACAGCTCCTTCTGGTACTCCCCCTCCAAAGCTGGTGTAGACTCCTCCTCAACTGGTGTTTGTATTGTTGCAAAGGGTGAGTACATACCGCACTCAGCAAGTCATGCATACGATGCAAGTCTAATAACTACATGCATAGCTTATTCCAAATGAATGGCTAAGTGATTATTTTGCAATAAACATCATTCACAAATAATCATAATAGATTATAAAGCAGTAAAACAAATAATAACAATACTAAACTTCGTAGTTATTTCACAAGTAAACCATTTCTCCTCCTTAAACCAATTTCACATTTCCAAAGACAACCTTCCACCAAACCCAAGTTCATTTTATGAAAATCTAATCCTTTACTATAATCCCTGAGCATTGTCCAATACCGCGGACATGGTTATTTGAATAGTTTTGACACTCTGCAGAGGTTATACACTTTACCCACAAGATACAATCAACTCACCACGTCAGCCGTGAATCGCCATATAAGAGTATGTGAATGAGCGATCATAACAAAGCCTTTCAGAAATTTCTATCTTAACATCTGCACCTCCCCAGTATTGCCTTCACTATCACTTCCCTCACATAGTGCTGAAGTATAGGATCGACATATAACGTTGGATGGACACCAAGCCACAGAACAGGTATGCTCCCCCACACAGATACATCCCTGTGTAACCGTCACCGTGATGTATTGTAACATCCCAATTTTTGAGCTTTTGCAAAGTTTCAAAGTCAAAAAGAACCATTTGGATTTTTCCTGAATTAATTCCAGCCTAATTTGAATTTTCTAAACACCAAAAGATTTTATTTATTTATTCTGTACATCAAATCAAAGATTTTCAGTATTTTACACCTAATGAGATATTTTACATCCCACTTAATGAGATATGGAATCGTGGCGGGTAGCCACTGTTGTAAAATTTGTTGTACTATGGCAGGGTGTGCCATTGGTATTGGTTATACAAAGTTGTTTTCACTCAGGCAAGTGATCGTGCAGTAAACTGGGTGCTGTTAGCACATTTGGGATGTGGACGTCTTGCCTGGGATACTTAAGGACTTAATCTTGTGCACCATTGAACTGGGCCTAACCGTACAACCACATGTCTGGTATGGGACAGACCTGGCTAATTAATTTGCGATGTCTAAATTTAAGTACTGTTGAGGTTGTGTGGGTTCCGGGATTGATGGGTAGACTCACATGGCGCAAGAGGGGGCCCTGAGGGGTGAAACCTTAGCGGGCTGTACTGGGTTTAGACAAAGCATTGTAAAGGCCTTGTTATGATCTCTCTGCCGACACACCAAAGGAAGTGTGTTAATTACGTATGGCAATAAGAGTTGGTCATATCTTGTGGGTAAAGCTGTACAACCTCTGCAGAGTGTGTGATAAACTATTCGAATAGCCGTGTCTGCGGTCATGGACGTGCCTTGGGATTTCACACAGGGTATAGAGTTTTCATAAATTGTTGAAGGATGGTATTGTTGGAAGTGAATGGGGAGTTCACTATTGTTTTCAATGTCAAATTGTTAATGCTGTTGAGTTCAATGGTTGATGGTGATCTAGTTGGTGATAGGTGATGCCTCTCCAATCTTGTGTTGTTATTTACCATTGATTTACCAGTTATTATTATCTTTATCAAATATGCTTTGAATCTATTTATTGTATTTATGATCAAGTTATTGCTTTCTGCAAAATAACCATATGACTATCCTTTGTCAAGCCGTACATTATTTGCATCATTCTCTACGGCTTGCTGAGTACTTTTGTACTCACGGCTTTATGCCTTTGTTGATCAGTTGCTGAAGGAGAACATGGAAATACAGAATTCTACGAGGAGTATTATGAAGACTACGTGAACTAGGATGGCGCTCCCCAGACGATTGCCTGTGGCATGTCGTATGGCCCAAGTTTTTTTGTTTCCGCTGCAAGAGTTTTATTTGTTTCTTAAGCCCTTAAGGCACAATTATGTAAACTTGACCATAAGGTCCGTTGTTACTATTTGCTACTTTCTTAGTTAATTCGATGAATGGAATGATATGTCAATTTTGTTGCCGCTGTGTGCACTAGTGTGATCCTGGACTAGTGCAGTATACACAGAGGGTTTCGGATTTGCAAATCCGGGTCTCGACAGGTATCATATGGCAGATATTAGTAACTCAACTAAGTCTATCCCATTTCAGACATGTGTATGTACGTTTGGCCCAGTTCAAAGGCTTGCAAGGTTAAGTCCTTAATTGACCAAGGGAAGACTTCCTTCTCTCAGCATTTTGGCACACAGCCCTCACACACTCTTCAACCCATTGCCACACAAGCCCACCAGGGACAAAGCCTCTTGCCACTTGCTCCAGTCTAAATCATTTTCCTCCTCAGTTGATTATTGTGCAACACATGCCAATGACAACTCAACATCCATGTAGAACCACACAGGTCTCCACATATCAACATCATCGTGTGGCAACATCACACCAATTCAGAAACACATTCCATATTCCATTAATCAATACTAAATTTGTATTCCAAAATTATATCAATAACACATTGCAATGCTAAGCAAACTAGTCACGATCTAGCAACCCATGTTGGAAAATTAATAGCATCTAACTAGTAATGAACAATTCTAGGGTGACAAATGAATCATGGCATACAAATAATAATGAAAAGGTGGCATAATCAAATTGGACATTTAACTATTCCCAAATTAATTACAATCATTTTTAATTGAACTAGCATGCATAATTTAAAACAACATAATTTTAAAATATGGGATCAACATGATCAAAGCACAACTTGACTTGGAAAAGCTCTTGATTATGCTCTGGACTTGTTCCTTGAGTCAACACCTCACCCTCGTAACCTTCCGACACTTCAACGTCTATGCGAAATGGATAAATAAATAAATACCAAAAAAATAGAGAGCAATGAAACTCTATCAAATAAAATTTACCATTAAATAAATCACAATTTTATAAATTTTTAGGCTCTGGAATCACCTCAATCGGAGTTCGTTTGAGCAAAAATGAACAATTTGAAGTTTGAAAATATATTAAAAATAATAAACTAAATTAATCCATTTATTTTCCTATTGGAAATTCTAAAATATTGCGTCACGCTTGCGTCAGCATCACTCTGGACCAATCAGAACATGCCATGTCAGCTTCGGCGCATGGACTCAGTCCATGGCCCGGTTTGGTCCACCATGGACTCGGTCCACGAGACCTAACCATGACTAACATGTGTGCCCCCATGGGATGATGTCATGCTGATGTCATTGCTAACGTCACCCATACGCGTCTCGCGGCTGACCGGTGGATCCCACTGGCTGACGTCTTTCCTGACATCATCACTGATGTCAGCACGACCGGCGCACTGCTGGCAGTGCTTCGGTTCTCATGCCAAACATGTGGCAGTGTGCAACTGGCCCACGGTGCGGCGCAATCTAGACAATCCGTTCAAAATCGGATGGTCCCAATTGGATTTGAATCCCAACAAATAATGGCGACGTTGACAGTCCCGATCTACACCACTTTTTCGCATTTACACCATCGATTCAAAATCTGACGGCCATGATCAAGCCAGACAGCAACTACTTGATCTAATCTGAATCGCACAATCCGCATCGGACGGTCCATAGTAGATCTATCCTTCGGTGAAGAAGACGCGATGTGGCGATCCATCACCGCATCTATGTGGCAAAATCTCAGCCACACAACCTACGATCTAACGGCGATGAAACGTGAATACGCGGACTCACCTGGACCTTGTGATATGGATCCAACAGACAGGGTGCTTCACGAATTCCAGCGATGGCGCGATGAGGACTTCCGATCAGACTTGGGCACGAAGACCAATCACGCAGCGCCTTGGGAGTTCTCTGGTGAGATGGAACGTCTCCTCAGGCGTGCCTTGTTACGGTGAGTTCAACTCCAACTTCGGTACGGCGGGGAAACTCCAACGGCATCGGGGAAGACGGAAATTCGCAATGGCGACTTGGAGCTCTGGTGAGAAATTGCAGCCAATCAATGGTGACTGGGGCTCGACAACCTAGGGCAAAGCATAGAGCACGGTACGGCACATCTAATGCCAGGGTTTGGCTTGAAATACCCGCTTGATGTCCGTGTCCTATGCGCGATAAACGGCGTGGCAGTTGAGCGCAGAGTCCGACAGCTCCATGGTGTGGGTGACGTGGCACCATTGCAGCCATACATGTGTCATCAATCGGATGACTCCTGCGCAAATGCAACATGGCCGAATCCCCACTGTTTGATCAAATCCGACGTTCACAATCCTCGAGTTAGACTCGAATCAGGTTTGGATTTTTACAGGTTTTGGCGTGGCTTCAGGCTAGATTGGGCCGGTGGGTCCACTGGAATCGGCCCAAATAAGTTTAGGACTTTTTCAGCAATTTCTTTATTCAAAACAATCCGAGTAATTCAATTAATTCAACAAAAATAGCAAAAATACCAAAAAAATTATGGAAAATATTTTAAAACATTTTGAACCCAAATAAAATATTTTGAAAAATAAATTGTGTGAAATTTTCAAATATTTAAATAATTCAATAAGGGACTTAATTCGAATTATTTCCAAATAAATTCCAAAAATCCAAATAACTCAATAAATGCAACAAGAGCAAATGTGGGATGTTACAAACCTACCCCCTTAATAGAATCTCGACCCCCGAGATTCAGGGCTCACTAAGAAATAGGTTGGAAAATTCTAACTTCAGGTCGCTTCACTTTCTGAATGATTACTCAACTGAACTCTACAGAAGCAAATTGAATTGTTTCTTGTCTCTCGCTCAGCTGTGTCCAAAATCTTGATTGGATGCTTTTTGTAGGTCAAATCTTTCTGCAAGTCCATTGACTCTAAAGACGTCTTCTCAGTTGGTACTCTAAGGCACTTCTTTAGTTGTGACACATGAAACACATCATGCACTCTTGCCAATGACTGCGGCAATTCCAACTGATAAGCAACTTCACCTCTACGATCCAAGATCTTGAACGGACCAACATATCTTGGTGCAAGCTTCCCTTTAGCGTGAAACCTTGACTCCTTTAAGAGGGGTAACTCTGAGATATACAAAATCTTCCAGTTCAAATCTCAATTCTATGATGGTTATCGGTATAGCTCTTCTGTCTGGATTGAGCAACCTTTAGTCTCTCTCTAATCATGACAATCTGCACTTCGGCTTCTTTGAGAATATCAGGTCCAATGACAAGACGCTCTCCCATCTCATTCCAATTCAATGGTGTATGATAGGTACGACCATACAAAGCTTCAAATAGTGATATTTGCAATCTTTCCTGATAACTATTATTATAGTTGAACTCAGCATACAACAAACACTTGTCTCATGAGGTAGCATAAGCTAAAGCACAAGCTCTCAACATATACTCTAGAACCTGATTGACTCTTTCAGTCTGATCATATCTCTATGGGTGATAAGCTGTACTAAAATTCAGATGGGTTCCCATTGCTTGATGCAACTTGTTCCAGAACCTCGAGGTAAACTGAGTAACTCTATCTGACACTATCTTCTTTTGCACTACGTGTAAACAAACAATCTTTGACATATAAAGCTCTGTTGAATGGTCTCCTGAATAGGTAGTCTTCACTGGTATGAAATGAGCAACTTTGGTCAAACGATCCACTATGACCTATATGGAATCATATCCACTCTGAAAACTAGGTAAACTAGTAACAAAATCCATAGCGATTTCCTTCCACTTCCATTCAGGTATCTTCAATGGCTGCATTAATCCTGCTGGCCCTTGATGCATTGCCTTTACCCTCTGTCACATATAACATAGGCAACATGCTTGGCAACTTCACGTTTCATACTCGGCCATTAGAACCTCTCCTTCAGACCCTGATACATCTTTGCACTCCCTGGATGAATAGAATACTTGGAGTCATGAGCTTCTTCAACTCCTGAAAACTCTCCTCACATTCTGGCGTCTATGCAAACTTCTTCTCCTTCTTCAATAATTGCGTAAGTGTTCTAGCAATCATTGAGAATCCTTCAATGAACCTACAGTAATATCTCGCCATTCTAAGAAAACTGCGGAACTGGGTAACCATATCCGGTTGCTCCCAATGCAATCCTAATTCCACTTTGCTTGGGTCAACTACAACTCCCTTAGCAGTCATTACATGCCAAATAAATTCCACTTTATCCTTCCAGAAATCACACTTACTAAACTTAACAAATAGTTGTTGTTCTCGCAACTTCTCAAGAACTAGCTTTAAATACTCTGCATGTTCCTTTCTCGTCTTGGACTAGACGAGAATGTTATCTATGAACATGACAACAAACTTATCCAGGTACTCCATGAAAACCTTATTCATCATGTTCATGAAATATGCAGGTGCATTGGTCAATCCAAATGACATGATTGTGAACTCATAGTGTCCATATCTTGACGAGAATGCAGTCTTCGGTATGTCCTCAGCTTGAATCTTCAGCTGATGGTATCCTGATCGAAGATCAATCTTGGAGAAAATTCAGCTCCTCTTAACTGATAAAATAAATCATCAATCCTGAGTAGCAGATATTTATTCTTTATCGTCACATCATTAAGTGCACGATAATAAATACACATCCTGAAACTACCATCCTTTTTCTTGACAAATAAGACCGACACTCCCCATGGAAACGAACTAGGTCTTATGAATCCTTTCTCCATCAACTCTTCAATCTATTTCTTCATTTCTACCAACTCATCGGTAGCCATCCGATAGGGTCTCTTAGCTATTGGGGCTGTACCGAGCATCAATTCAATCACAAACTCAATGTCTCTGTCTGGCGGCACACCAGGTAAATCTTATAGGAAGACATCTGGGTACTCACTGACCATTGGTACTTCTTCTAAGATGATAGTCTCACACTGTTGACCATCATGAACTGTGGTCGCTTGAAACTCCACTTTTCTACCATTCGGGTTCTCAATTGACAACCTTTCTTCCACAATCCAAAAGAGCCTTGTGTTTGGACAACCAGTCCATTCCCAATATGACATCTAGGGTCTGGGTATCCAATATAATAAGGTTCGCTAGGAACTCTACCCCATCTTTTAGTAAATTTACCACAGAACATCCTACATGAGTTTGGAGTTCTGATCCAGGGGATTGGACTACAAGCATGCACTTAAGATTCACAATATCCAAATTATTCTTAGCAGCAAAACCTCAAGAAACAAATTAATGCTAAGCTCTAGAGTCAAACAAAACTGTTGCACGTACTAAGTTAACTAGGAACTTACCCACTACGACGTCCATAGCATCTTGGGCTCCGTCCACTGTAACATGGTTGACTCTGCCTCTCACAGTTGCTTGAGGCGTAGCTCTAGCTTGTACGGGTCCACGGTTCATGCCTGGTGTGGGTGCCTTTGCAGGTGTAGTCCCTAAGTTAAAGCGGACTGGTGTCACACCTCCTCTATTGGGATAATTGTTGGTGAAGTGTCCCGGTTCATTGCAGTTGTAACAACACCTGCCTACCATCTATGGTTTTCCTTCAGTCTGATTACCAGCTTGGGTAGGTGTCTATGAACTCTATCCAGATGGACGTGGTGCAAGTGACGGCGTCTTGAAAGTATTGTTGGGTTGAAACTTGAAGAATTGGTTAGGCGCAATCCTCAGTCTCTGGCCTCCCTGGTGAGCTGCCTGCTATTCCATTCTGCGCTTACGATTGTCCTCCAGCTCTTTGTGCTTATCTTCTAAGACCAGGGCCTTGTTGACCAATTCATGGAAGTCAGGAAAAGTATGAGTGATTAGTCCCACTTGTAGTTCTGAATTCAGTCCCTTCATAAAGCGAGATTGTCTTGCTTTATCAGTCACCACATCTTCAGGGCGTGGCGTGGAAGCTGTGTAAACTTGTTCAAGTAGTCGGCTACTGGCTGACTTCCTTGCTTGAGTGCTCTGAAATCTTCCTTTTTCAAATCCATGATACCCTCCGGTCATGGTACTGGTGAAAGGTGACAATGAATTCCTCCCATGTAATCTCCTATGGGTTCTCATGGGATGCTCAGTAATTCTCCCACCATTTAACGGTGGTACCTTCAAGTTGATGAGAAGCATAGAGCACCTTCTCATTACCAGTACACTGAGTGTTGTAAAGCTTTCTCTCAATTAATCTCAGCCAATCATCTACTTCCAAGGGATTAACATTTCCAGAAAAAGTAGGTGGATGGGTTCTCATAAACTCTGACAGCTTAGAGTGAGAACACTGTCCATGGTTAGCCTAACCTGCTTGATTGGCAGTAGCCTGGTTAGTGAGGTGCTGCACTTGCTGCATCATGGTGTGCATCAGCTGGGTCTGGGCAGCAAGAAAAGCTCCAAAAGTTTTGCATATCCACTTGTGGTGCGGATTGAGGAAAAGACATCTCATCATTAGGGTTCCCACTTGGGCGAGAACCACTTCCGCTAGCTCCATTGTTTCGATGAGTGTTAACCATCTGTTGATAAGTCCAAGGTTTAGAGAAAAGAGGGAAACAAGAATAGACAAGTAATAAAGAAACTTATGCGGGATAAATAGGTGTAACTTAAAATCTAAATCTAATTAAATCTTTATTAATAACTTGGTATGGTTGATCACAATGCCTAAGGGCTTTCCAACACATACTACACACTCAGAAATTATGAAAAACCAAATTAACCTAAGCACACAAGAATCTAACGTCTAAAGGGCGACTCTTACTAACTTAAAAGATGTGACTCAACACTCGAGTCTCAACCACTGGACTAAACTCTATCACTCATTCAGCCATCCTGGCTGCGGTCCTCCTAGGGGATACACTAGTGGGTGATCAGGTATCAGCGCAAACTGGTCCTGATGCCCAGCAACTGTTGTAGTCAATGAACCCTGTCCCTCAGGCTCTGGCTCCTACTTCGGCTCAGGCTCGGGCTCCTCAGGGTCCTCATCTTCTATCTCCAGCTCGACCTCCTGCTCTCTGATGTACAGGGCCTCCTCGATCTCTCCAATCCACTGTAAAGCTGGGGCTCCGGTCTCCTGCAACTTCAACTCGGCGGCCTCCAAGGCACTGTATGCCTCCTGTAGCTCCTGAATTATGTGGTCCATCACCTGCTCCTGTGCTGCGACAAACCTGGCGAGGTGAACGACAACGGCGTCTCCCTCTAAGTCGATCGGAGCACTGGTGGCACCTCCCTCCTTGGGGTGAAGGTGGAACACAGACTCCGTCAACTCATCGGAATAGTCATAGGCTATCCTCGTCATGGCAAGGCGCGCCGACTCTTGATGGTGATGTTGATAGGACGACTGGCTTTTGTGTCCTCCCTGGTGTAGATGGTGACCTTGGTAACCATGCCTCGACTCTTCCCATTAATGATCCAACTGTTGGCCCTATAAATTAGCCGACCAAAGCTTCCCAACACTTGGAGCATCCTCCACGAGTCTGCAACATAGCCTCCCTCGCGCTCTCCATAGGTGTGTGCCATCCTCATTTGCCAAAGGAAGCTCTTGTGAGATCACAAATTTTGAAAAAAATAAAGTAATAGCATAGAAAATTCAGCAAGGGGTATGAAAAAAAGGAGCGGATAAGTCAATAATTCATTGATCATCTTGGCAAATTTTAACTTTAGAAAATAGTTTTATCCTCCCTAATGTCCATTCTAACCAGGGTCAAGTCCTACAGTCAGTATGGCTCTGACACCACATCTGTTGGGACCCGATTGTGCAAATCCGGACCCTCTGTGTATTCCACATTAGTCTAGGATCACGCTAGTGCACACAGGTCTCAACATAGATAAAATATCAAAATCATAAACAGTAAAATAATAAATAAAGACTTTATCTATTAATATAACATGTTTAGCCAACCTTATGGTTAACTTATAAAAGTATGCTTCGTAGGGCAAATACTCAAAAAAAGAAAATTGCAGCGGAAAATAAATAAGACTCGTAGTGACCAACCAATATGCCACAGGCAACTGACTTGGCTCGCACCCTAACTGGACGGCTCCTCTTGGTACTCCTCCAAAGTTGGTGTAGACACCTCCTCAACTGGTGTTTGTATTGTTGCAAGGGGTGAGTACATACCACACTCAGCAAGTCATGCACAGGATGCAAGTCTAATAACTACATGCATAGTTTATTCTAAATGAATGGCTAAGTTGTTATTTTGCAATAAACAACATTCACAAATAATCATAATAGATTGTAAAGCAGTAAAACAAATAATAACAATACTAAACTTCACAGTTATTTCACAAGTAAACCATTTCTCCTCCTTAAACCAATTTCACATTTCCAAAGATAACATTCCTCCAAACCCAAGTTCATTTTATGAAAATTTAACCCTTGACTGTAATCCCCAAGCATTATCCAATACCGCGAACATGGCTATTCAAATAGTTTTGACACTCTTCAGAGATTATACACTTTACCCACAAGATACAATCAACTCACCACGCCAGTCGTGAATCGTCATACAAGACTATGCAAATGAGCGATCGTAACAAAACCTTTCAGAAACTTCTATCTTAACAAATGCACCTCCCCATTATTGCCTTCACTATCACTTCCCTCACACAGAGCTGAAGTATAGGATCGACATATACTGTTGGATGGACACCAAGTCGCAGCACAGGTATGCTCCCCCACACAGATACACCCCTATGTAACCGTCACCCTGAGGTTTCATATGCTAGATATTAGTAACTCAACTAGGTCTGTCCCATTCCAAACATTTGGTTGTACGTTTGGCCTAGTTCAAAAGCTTGCATGGTTAAGTCCTTAATTGACCAAGGGAAGACTTCATTCTCTCAGCATTTTGGTACACAGCCCTCACATACTTTTCAACCCATCGCTACACAGGCCCACCAGGCACAAAACCTCTTACCACTTGCTCCAGTCTAAATCATTTTCCACCTCAGTTCATTATTGTGCAACACATGCCAACAACAACTCAACATCCATGTAGAACCACACAAGTCTCCACATATCAACATCATTGTGTAGCAACATCACACCAATTCAGAAACACATTCCATATTCCATTAATCAATACTAAATTTGTATTCCAAACTTATATCAGTAACATGTTGCAATGCTAAGCAAACTAGTCACGATCTAGCAACGCATGTTGGAAAATTAATAGCATCTAACTAATAATGAACAATCCTATTAATAGCATCTAACTAGTAATGAACAATCCTAGGGTGACAAATGAATCATGGCATACAAATAATAATGAAAAGGTGACATAATCAAATATGACATTTAACTATTCCCAAATTAATTGAAATCATTTTTAATTGAACTAGCATGCATAATTTAAAACAACATAATTTTAAAACATGGGATTAACATGATCAAAGCATAACTTGACTTGGAAAAGCTCTTGATTAGCTCTGAACTTGTTCCTTGGGTCAACACCTCACCCTCGTAACCTTTTGACACTTCAACGTCTACGCGAAATGGATAAATGAATTAATAAATACCAAAAACAATGAGCAACGAAACCCCCAAAATTAAAAAGAGCACAATTTTAAAAAAATTAGGCTGTAGAATCACCTCAATCTGAGTTTGTATGAGCAAGAACGAGCATTTTGAATTTTGAAAATATATTAAAAAGAATAAACCGAATTAATCCATTTATTTTCTACTGGAAATTCTGAAATATTGCGTCACGCCAGCGTCAGCATCACTCTGGATCAATCAGAAAGTGCCATGTCAGCTCCAGCGCATGAACTCAGTCCATGGCTCGGCTCTGGTCCACCGTGGACTCAGTCCACGAGACCTAACCATTACTGACATCTGGGCCCCTATGGGATGACGTTATGCTGACATCACCCATGCGCGTGTCGCGACTGATTAGTGGGTCCCGCCAACTGATGTCTCTACTGACGTCATCGCTGATGTCAGCACAACCAACGTGCTACTGGCGATGCTTCAGTTCTTGTGCCAGACGCGTGGTGGTGTGCAACTGGCCTATGGTGCGACGCGATCTAGACCATCCATTCAAAATTGGACAGTCCAGATTGGATTGAATCCTGTGAATAACGGTGATGTGGACAGTTGTCGGGACCCAAATATGCAAATCCGAAACCTCTGTGTATTCAGCACTAGTCCAGGATCACGCTAGTGCACACAGTCTCAACATCGGTAAATACCACAATCATACTCAACGAAATAGTAAAGTACTTTGTTGAAAGGAAAATATAACCGGTTGTTCGACCTTATGGTTAAGTTACAAAAGTACGCCTCGCAGGGCTTAAGTCTTACTCAAATAAACTTGCAACGGAAAATAAAGAAATGCGTAGTGCCAACCAATATGCCACAAGCAACTGACTGGCTCTCCCCTTAGTTCGTTGGCTCTTCCTGGAACTCCTCCTCCAAAGATGGCATTGATTCTTCTTCAACTGATGTTTGTGTGGTGACAAGGATGAGTACTTAAAGTAATCAGCAAGTCATGCACAGAATGTAGTCTAATACTCTACATGCATGGCTTATTACAAAGGATAGGCTATGATGGTTCATTTGCAGTAAAGCACATTCACAATATCGATAATAGTTTGAAAGTGGTAAAACGGTAATAACAGTAATAACTTTCATAAACAATTTCACAAGTAAAGCATTTATCATCCTAAAGCAAATTCATCATTTCCAATACCAAGTATCCATAAACCAAGTTCATTTTCATAAAGTCTAACCCTTGACTGTAATCACCGAGCAATGTCCAATACCGTGGACTCGGCTATTCGAATAGATTGTACACTCTGCAGAGGTTATACACTTTACGCATAAGATACAGTCAAACACCACCAAGGCGAGTGACCGTAACAAAATCTTTTGGAAACTTCCAACTCAACAAGTGAACCTCCCCGGTTGTTTATCACCATTACTTCCCTTAGCAAAGGCGAAGTCTAGGACACAAGCCGGTGGATGGGTACCAAGCCGCAGCCCAGGTACGCTCCCCCGTACAACTACACCTAAGTATAGCTGACACCCTGAGGTACCACATGCAGGTTATTAGCATCCTAATCGACTAAGTCTGTCCCATCCCAGACATGTGGTTGTATGATGAACTCAGTTCAAAGGCTTGCAAGGTTAAGTCCTTAGGGTGACCAAGGCAAGACTACCCAGTAATTCACAAGTATCCAAAGCAATAAACTAAATGCGACATCCCAAGTGCCACACTTGGCCCACCAGAACAATCTTGCCACTTGCTGCAGTCTAAATCATTTAATCACCTAGTTGATTACCATGCACCACGTGCCATCAACAACACAGGTAGCAATTTCCAAAATCATGTTCCATCTCTCATAAAGTCAAGATTAATTTCCGACATTCAAAATTATGTCAATAACACGATTGCATGGCTAAGCTGGCTAATTATGGTCTAATTAACCCATGTTGGCAAAGTATTAGTGTCCAACTATTATTCCACATCCTAGGGTGACAAATGATTCATGGCATACAATTATTATCGATAGCGTGCCATACTCAATTAGGTCACATAACTAATCCCGGAATTATTCAAAAGCATTTTTAAATAAACTAGCATGCAATAATTTAAATAAACATAGTTTCAGAAGTGGGATCAACATGGTCAAAGCACAACTTGCCTTCAAAAAGTACTGGTTCCTGGTCTTGAACTTGCTCCTGGGTCAAAACCTCTCCTTCGAAGCCTTCGGGCAGTTCAACGTCTACGCGAATCGGATAAATAAACACCAAATAAATAAAAACAGAGAAAAAATCATATTCAAAAATTAAATAAAATTCACCATTAAATATAGCTCAATTTTATACAAATTTAGAAATTAGAATCACCTCAATCGGAGTTAAACCGCAAAAGTTATATCCGTTTGAAGTTTGAAAAATCAATTAAAAGAATAAATTGAATTAATTCATTTGTTTTTCTATTGAAAAAAATCCGAATATTACGTCAGCATGGATTTTGAATTTTGGCTGAATTATTTTCCTAAAAGAAAATCAAATTATGACGTCAGCTGGTCCATGGACTCGGTCCACGGCTCGGTTCGGTCCACCGTGGACCCGGTCCACGGATGCACGTGTCACTAGCATGTGGGACCCATGGATGACGTCAGCACAGCTCGGCTGAACGGAATGGCACGCGGGCCCCACCGTGACGTCATCATGATGTCATCGCACGGTGCGACCCAGCCACTAACATGCGGGCCCGTTGCTGATGTCACGCGTGACGTCAGCGACGACCGGGGCTGACCCGCTCCGCTTCGGCTTCCGGCTACGTGGCACGATTTGGGCCGTCGGTTTGAAATCCGATGGTCTAGATTAGATCTAAACCCGCACGTTTTGAGTTTAACGGGATTGATCTGAACCGTTCGATTTAGATCGGACGGTTGAGATCCGATCGGGTTTAACCGCATCTTGGGGCGACGTGGCATGACCCGGCGCTCGACACGTGGTGCGATATACACCATACGATCTTGATCGGACGACCATGATCACATCTAGCGCTACAACGCGGACTCAAACTAACCGTACGATCTAGATCTAATGGCTGAGATCTAATCTAGCACGGTGCAATAGCAGCCTACGTGGCTCAATCTGGTGCGTTGGATCTAGATCTAACGGCGGCTAATAGATCTAAACGATAACACTGGATCTAACACAAACCGTACGATCTAGATCTAACGGCTACAATCTAATCCAAGGAATTTGCACGGTGTGGTGGCGTGGACGAACCTGGGCGGCCGGATCTTGATCGAACGGCTGACGAGCTTCGCGAAGACGGTGATGGCGCGGCGAGCAGAGGTGGCCAGACTTGGGGAAGACGACCACCCGAACGGCGTCTCGCGCGGTCTCCGGCGAAGTGAGTCCTCGGCTCCAAAGCGTCTTGTCACGACGAAACCGAATCCGGGCATGGGAACGGTGGTGATGGCTTAACAGCGGCGAAAAGCACCCAAAACCCGTGGCGGCTCCTTGCAGACTACGGCGAGTGATTGCGGGCGCGAGGCGGCAGCTTGAGCTCGATAGATTAGGGCAAAACACAGCGGTGTGGTCAGGCATTAAATAGCCTCGGCGTCCGCGCTAAACTCGGAACCCTAGGCCCACACGGCGGTGACGCGGCGACGCAGTCCGACCCGGAGATGGAGATGACGTGGCGCAATCGTGGCCCTCCGTGCAGAGCCGATCCAACGATCGTGCACGCACGCACACACGGCGAGATCGTGGCCGTTAGATCTCGATCTAACGGTTCGCGCGAATAGTGTTCGGCTTGGTCGGACTCGAGTCTAACTTGAGTCGGACCCGGGTCGCTCCAACAGTAAAACCCGATAAGGTTTTCCCAGCGATTTAAGTTTTAAAATAATTTCTAGAAATTCAATTAAATCGAGAAAATAGTAAAATATTCAGAAAAATCCTGGAAAATACTTTGAGACATTTTTGACTCAAAAAAAAATATTTCCAACAAAATTTTATTTGAAACTTTTAAATATTTAAATAACTCAAAAAGGAACTAATTCCAATTAAATCCAAATAAATTCCAGAAAATTCCAAAAATTCAAATAACTCAATAAATTAAATAAGAGCACAAATTTGGGGTGTTACAACAGTCCCAGGCTATGCCACGTTTCCGCATCTACACCATCGATTCACAATCGGATGACCATGATCAACCCAGATTGCAACTACTCTATCTAATCTGAATTGCACAATCCGCATCGGACGGTCCATAATAGATTTATTCTTTGGTGAAGAAGATGCGACGTGGTGATCCATCACCTCATCAATGTGGTGAAATCTCAACCACACAACCTACGATCTAATGTCTTTTATTGGTTCAATCCTACAACGATGAAATGTGGAGACACGGACTCACCTGGACCTTGCAATCTGGATCCAATGGCCAGGGTGCTTCGCAAATTTCGGTGATGGTGCGACGAGGACTTTCGACTGGACTTGGGCACGAAGACCAATTGCTTAGCGTCTTGGCTGTTCTTCAGTGAGATGGGACGTCTCCTCAGGCGTGCCTCGTTACGGTGAGTTCAACTCTAGGTCTATTACGGTGGGGAAACTCCAACAGCGTCGGGGAAGATGGAAATTTGCGAAAGCAACTTGGAGTTGCGGTGAGAAATCGCAGCAAATCAATGGTCACTGGGGCTCTATGACCTAGGGCAAAGCACAGAGCATGGTACGGTGCATCTAATGCTGGGGTTTGGGCCTTAAATACCCGCTCGACATCCGTGTCCAACGCACGACACATGGCGTGGCCATTGAGTGGCGTAGTCCAGCAGGTCCATAGTGCGAGTGACTTGGCACCATCGTGACCGCACATGTGTGTGAAGACCCTGGCTTTCACAGCACAATGTACTGTAAAAGACAGGTTCTAATGTGCTTCTTGTGCTAGTCCCTGCATTAGTAACTAGCATGCACACACACAAATTGAACCATACAAAATATTATTATCACTACTGCGGAAGCTATTCATACAAGATAATCTTACAATACAGAGTAATATCCAGCGGAAGAAATAGATGTCTTGTAGTATGCCCATCCAATTCCTAAGGCAACTGACAAGGTATAAACTCTAGATAAAATCATCGTCATTACCCCGTAACTTGTGTCAAAGTACGATCCTTCGAGATATTCTATTTGTCCACCTAAAAACAACAATGATAGCAAGGGTGAGTACATTGCGTACTCAGCAAGACTTCAACTATTTGCAAATCCTATAATATATGCAGCCTGTCTCAACAGGATGGCTATCAGGGTTATTTTTGCGTGGAGCCAAATTGTATTATCAATACTGAATAATAGATTGAAAGAGAAATTGAATAAAAGCAATTTGACAGGTATATGAAATAACAAATATGTAAGCTTAAAAGTAACAAATAAGAATATCATCAATGTAATAACTCATAGTTTGAATCGTCCATTTCCAACATATGACATAAAATTTGAAAACATTCTTTGCCAACACATGGCACAACAGTTGAATTCAATCTTGCCAACACATGTCAAGCATTAAATCATCTGTAAGGGTAAAACTCACAAATACCAAATTTTTTTGTTTCAATTCATTTTCTGAAAATATAAAAATTTGTCTAACTGGTGTCAGTTCACCAAGTGCTCATGATCGCAAGTGCGGTTAATCGATTAGTTTTGACTCTGCAGAGTTGTCTAGTTTTACCCACAAGGAATGATTATCTCTTTTTGCAATGCATATTTAACACACTTCCTTTGGTGTGCAGCAGAGAAATCATACATAACCGTTAAATTATTCAAACCTAGCTTTGCACCAGCCCGGTAACGTTAAGCCCTTGTTACAGTAGAAAGAAATAATCACATTGAAGGACCATGTGGAGGTCCATCCATGTTTGTGATGAGTATTTGACTTTATTTGAGCAAGGTGTGATCAAGTTTAAGTTTGATTTGACTTGGAATTGCATGTTTGAATTTATGATAAATATGGACTAACATGTAGGAAGAAAAAGGTAAGATTGTATTTTGGAATGTGCAAAATGGTTTGGTCCTTGTGGTACAGGTGATTGAGGCAGCTGTGGTTGTTGGTGAGTACCGGGACTAGGTTGGGAGAACCGAGGTCCGGAACGGTCGAGGATGCCGCCGAGATGGTTGAGCTCGAACCAGGATCACTTGGACATCATGGAAATGGACTTGAGGTGGCTCAAGGTTTTCCGTTCGAGTTGGAGGCTTGAAGAGGCGGAACGGAGCGGTCAAGTCCGGCGAATGAAGGCTTGCTGCATCGGGTTGATCGGGTTTTGTTTAAACCCATGTATGGCCTATGTGGCCCATGTAAAGCCCATGTGTGGGGGTGGAATGAGTGGGTTAATCCTAGACCTTGGTGGAGTGCCCTAGGGTTTGGGACTCATCCAAGGGTGGTAGGTGTCCCTAGAGTAGTATAAATAGAGGGGGAGAGGTGCCCTCCTTCAGTTGAAGGTTTGAGTTGCTCCTTTGAGTTTTGCCCACATGAAGTGAGGCTTTGTAAACCTTCCAACCAGAAAATACAAAGATTTTCTTTACATTCTTGTGAATTTAAATTTCGCATTTACATTATGTCTTTACTTTACGCAATTTAAATTCAGCATTTACTTTCCCGCATGTAAATTCTCGCAATTTGGATTTGCCTCCTCTACTTATAAATGCTACTGATCAAGGATGTCTTGAGGGTGCTCATTTGGTTTTACATCTTTCTTGCACCCTAGGATAGACTAGAGATCAAGTTTCTATCAAGATTGCAAATCTGTCCTGAACTTGTTCTTCGCGCAGCAGTCAGTCTTCAATTTTTAGAAAAATATACAAAACTCCTTTTTGAGTGATTCTTGTTGGAGAAGGTGTGTGACTCATATACCCATCTGTGGAAAAATTTTGAGTCCACTGGTTGCACCATTTCGGAGCTATGAGGTGAAAACCGAGCCCCAAATTTCCTGATCGAACTTCCTGACTGTCTGTAGTCCTTGATTTTTCTTGATTTTTATACAAGGATTTTGGAGGTGATTTTTGGTGGAGTGTTTCACGACTCATATGCTCATAGGTTAAAACATTCCCAAAAATTTTGGAGCAATAGAAGTCCACCAACCACCTACTCCAAGTGAGGACAATTCCTGAAAAATCTGCTTTTGCTTTTCTAAAAGAGGCTTTTTTGATTTGGCTTGATCTCTTTTAGAAAAGAAGTATTTGAATTGATTCCTCTTTAATTTGGACACTTGACAACCAGGATTGTGATTTAAAAATCCCTCACATGATTCATGGTTCTATCCATGTAAGCTAGGGATACACATAGTTGTCTATTCGTTCCTGTTCTTGCGGGTTTTGCGATTTTGAGGAGCACCAGTTTTCTTGCGGGATTATTTGGAGTACGTTGAGTAGGGGATGATTTTATTTGGGATCATTCACCCCCCTCTGATCGCCATCTCGGTCCTTCACACATAAATCATAATCTTTTTGAGCTCAATGAAACAACAACCGTTTCTTTCCATAGCCAGGCGTACACCGTTACATCGGTAAACATTTGTTCCAAATCACCTCGGTGTGGATGTCCCTTCAAGCAATCCAAAATGGGTTCGGTGAGGGAAACTTTGAGCACTCCATGTGAATGTCATCGCATGCTTCGTATGAATTCTACAGTCTTTCAGAGTCTACATGATCTTTTGTTTCGTACTTATGGTTTAAAATCGACTACACATATGCATTCAATAGAGTCATTGTCTATGTTCCTATACATTTGTGGGGGCTGTGAATCTAATCGAAACATGCAAAACCATTTCAAGCATTCTGGTGAGGCAATTAGCAGGAAGTTTGATGAGGTTTTGCAGTGTGTGGTTAGGATGTCGGCTGACCTTGTGAAGCCGAAGGACCCGAACTTTTCTACAGTCCATAGCAGAATTAGAAATGATCATCACATGTGTCCATATTTTAAGGATTATATCGGGGCTATTGATGGAACTCATATTCTAGCTGTTGTTCCCACAGAAGAACAAGTTAGATATATTGGTAGATCATGATCTACAACTTAAAATGTGATGGCAGTGTGTGATCATGATATGAGATTCACATATGCATCTATTGGGCAGCCAGGATCAATGCATGACACAACTGTCCTATATCATGCCTTGGAAGCTAATAGATACACCTTTCCACATCCTCCTCAAGGTAAGTTGTACTTGCTTATTTTCTTTGTACTTTCTATACATTGAGTACTCATATGGTATCTACATTGCATGTTTTAGGTAAGTATTATCTTGTGGATGCTGGTTATCCTAACCGTCCAGGGTACTTAGCACCATACAAGGGCCAAAGGTACCATGTGCCAGAGTTTCGAAGAGGTTCTGCACCAAGTGGTAAGAAAGAAAAATTCAACCAATTGCACTCAAGTTTACGCAATATCATTGAGAGATGCTTTGGTGTATGGAAGATGAAATGGAGAATTCTTCTGAAGATGCCAAGCTGTTCAATGTTAAAACAAAAGATGATTGTAGTCGCTACTATGGGACTACACAACTTCATACGTGACCATGATGCGCCAGACAGGGATTTCAGAAGGTTTGATTAGGATCCAAACTACGTGACTACAATACCATCAAGATATGCAAGATATGTCATTTCTCAAGATGCATCAGATGCATCAACATCAGATAGGAGTGATTCATCTATGGGCGCGTTTCGTGATGAGCTTGCACAGGCAATTGCAGGATGATTGATATATTACTTGTGATATTTCCTTATCTTTTGTTAGCGCTTCATTATTATTAAAAATAGTTATAGTAGCATGGACTTGAACTTTATTTAATTTGGTTATCGTCGAACAATAATGTTATTCTGCACTTGCACTAACTATAACTGTTACCAATTTTCTTTATGGAGAAACATCGTGAGAAGGGGAATGTTATTTCTCAAGATACAAATTTGCTATATTATTCCAAAAGTTTAGAAAAAGTATCCATTTCGTGAAAGTCTAACGCTACAAATAGGTTCAACGGTCCAATTCTATTATCGAAATACTTACCGCCATGCATATTGAACAACGGGCCATGCTCTTTATCAACAACCTTACTATCAACTAAATCACACTTGTTCCCAACTAGAAGCTTGCATACACTGTCACTGGCATACCTACCAATCTCACTGAAACCCTGCTTGACATTGTTGAAGCTTTCCATATCTGTCACATCAATACGATCTGAACAGTTGCAAGAAGATTAACTCCATGCCAATTTTACGGAAGCCTGAAAAGACAAGGAACAGTGCATATTACGTGAAGGGTTATGAACAAGTTCAGTTCAATAATGACCAGAGGAGAACTTAAAACTATTCCAATCAAATCTAAACTATTTTATTACATTGGACATTATTGCAATCTAAGTTATCTGATGTAAATTATTGATGTAAATTATTGCATGCAAGTACATACTGAAGACCTTTCTTATCATCTAAGTCAACTTCTCTCCAAAAATAAAGCAGCCGAATGGACCTCCTCAAATCAGTTTAAGGAGTTTTAATACAACCAGGGGTAGCATGGTCTATTTGTCTTTCAGTCCCCCCTGCAAGGTCTCTGGAGCTAATATCCAAGCCAAACACTTTTGTCAGACGGATCCAGCTTCTCAGCGAAGTAGATCCTCCAGGAAGCAAGATCTGGATTCGAAAAAGCAGGATTTGGAGCCTTACCAAATAGGCCCTCCTACCAAATAGGCCCTTAAGCACAGGAGCTCTCTCCACTAGGCCACGGTGGTTATTGTGACATGGGTGCCTACCAAATCATTTGAGCTCACCAGTGGCGAATCCAGAATGAAAATGGAGGGGGGGCTCCTATGTCAAAATTCTAACTCAAGACAACATACTAATGGTATATCTACCGGTCTATTATCAATCAAATTTCAAATTCATACATAAATTTAAAGAAAACAAAGTGAATAATCAAAATATAACATGTGTGGTACCTTACTAATGGATAGAATGACATAAATATGTGAGGACAGATCATCGACCATTCGATATTTCGACCTGTAGATGAAAATATAAAACTTAGTAAAGCAATTTCAATGTCAATACTTATAAAAATATAAATTAAAATAAAACTTACAAATGCACTAGTATTGAGTACGATGCAATTTCACTCTATGATTTTTCATCTCTTGAAAGCGTCGAATGATTCCTTTATTATCGAGGTTTCTAAATATCTCTTTCTCAGTGTAACATACCATCAAGTCATTGAACTAGTCATTTGCTATCTTGTTGCTGAAAGTGTATCTAGGCCCCTAAATTGGTTTTGGTTGATTAATGACAAACGATTAAAGGGACTAATGTCTTCAATGAGCTTGTGAGCAGGTAAAAGGTTCAATGTGAGATCTTCTACATGCGAAGGATACCCTCAAACGAATATAAGCGAGTAAAACGGCATTGTATTCTTATTTTCTATGTTTTGTGTCGTAGGAATGCCGTACTATTAAGGGGGATGCATCGTAAATGATCTAGGATAGTCTCTATGCTCAGATGAATGTTGCTTTAATTCTTGTTGAGACCCTAAGTCACCGCGCATGCATCGGAATGTGTTTTTATCAAGGTTCAAGTCGGACATTCCGATATTACATCGGAAGTTCCGATGTTACCGGACATTCCGATGTGCATGCTTGCTTTAGTCCGATGCGTGGAAGATGTATCGGAAGTTCCGATATTTTCGATCGGAAGTTCCGATACATTGTTGAAGCTTTCTAGGATGCTCTCTGTAAATATCGGAGGTTCCGATATTTGACATCGGAAGTTCCGATGTGTTCAAACCTGAAAAAGGGAGCTCTCTGGAATTATCGGACATTCCGATATATTAGATCGGACATTCCGATGTTAAGTCGGAAGTTCCGATGTTTATATCGGACAGTCCGATATGGACTTAGAAGCATTTGTCAAAGTGCCTTTCTGGGAACATCGGAAGTTCCGATGTAAGCATCGGAAGTTCCGATGCACCTATTTCGACCGTTGAAGTGCGCTCGAGTTCTGAAAGTTTGCACATATCGAACATTCCGATGTTGACATCGGAAGTTCCGATATGCAGCTGAGTGGGTGTATAACGGCTAGTTTTTGCAAGAATCTATAAATACCCCACTCCTCTCTCATTTGAATGTTACACACTCATGTTGGCAGAACTCTAGAGCACCTTGAGCACTTTCTAGCCTTCTCTTGAGTCCTCCTCTTTGATCTTAGGGATCATCTAGAGAGTGGGGACAATAGTTGAGATCTAGAGTTTGAAGTGGAAAACAAGAGTCATTCATCTTGAGCATTAGAGTGTCCCTCCAAGATTGTCTTCTCGGTGCATTCATTACTCTTGGAGGTTGAAGGACTCCTAGACGGCTAGTTGTCACTCACGAGCTCTCAAGGATTGTGGGATGCCGTGAGAAGTTTGTGAAGGCTGGATCCGCCTCCGAAAGGAAAGGAACCAATAGTGGAACCAAGCCTCAAGTGTGACCGAGGTTTGGGAGGAAAGGGTTGGAAAAGACCCGGCTCTTTGGAGCCTCCTCAACAGAGACGTAGGATTCCCTCAAGAATCCGAACTCCGGGAACAAATCTGTGTCATTACATTTACTTTACTTAAGCTTATTTCCTTATTACCTTGATCTAACCTTCTCAGATTGCTTCTCAAGTTCATTATTTTCAGTTGTTAATTGTCCGTGTCAAAAGTCGATCGGACATTCGAATCGTATCGGAAGTTCCGATTAAATCGGAAGTTCCGATCCAACACCGGAAGTTCCGATACTCTTTCCGCTGCGACAAATTTAGTTTATTTTTAAATTGCCTATTCACCCCTCCCCTCTAGGCAACTTTCTCATCTTTTCAATTGGTATCAGAGCTCGACCTTCTCGAAGGCTTAACCGCTTGAAGGGAACGTGATGGCCAACACCGGATTGAAGGTTGTCGTGTCGGGGGAAGAAGGTAGTCCAAAGGCCGGACATGGAACTCCCGGGAAGACCAAGGAAGGTGACACCTCAACGTCATCGCAGGGAGCTCAAATTCCTTTTAATTACGAAAAATTAAATACTTCTTCTTCGCATTCCTATATTACTGTGCCCTCCGGGCGTGCACCATTTTTCGATGGCACGTACTATTCCGCTTGGAGGCACAAGATGAAAATGCATTTGATGTCTCTTCATCCTAGTGTTTGGAAGATTGTGTGTACAGGCTTAGATATGCCGAAAGACGACATGGAGCTCACACCAGAACAAGAACAGAACATCCACCGAAATGCCCAAGCCGCGAGCGTGTTGCTTGGAGCGTTGAGTCCCAAGGAGTTCAACAAAGTGGATGGCTTAGAAGAAACCAAAGAGATATGGGACACTCTCCAAGTCGCTCACGAAGGAACTTCAAGTGTTAGAGAGTCAAAGATCGAGCTCTTGGAAAGAAAGTTGGGGAGGTTTGTCATGAACGATGATGAAACACCTCAACAAATGTATGACCGATTAATGATTCTCATGAACAAGATCCGAGGGCTTGGAAGCAAGGATATGACGGACCGCGTTGTGGTGAAAAGGATGTTGATAGCCTTTGCTCCAAGGAATTCGACTCTCGTAACACTTATACGAGAGCGAAAAGACTTCAAGAGGATCACACCCAATGATGTTCTTGGTAGAATCCTCTCACATGAGCTTATGGAAGAGGAAGCAAAGGAAGTAAAAAATCTTGCCAAGCAAAGTTCGAGTTCAAGATCAAAGGAAATAGCCTTGAAGGCAAGTAGAAAGGAAGAATCAACCTCAAGTGTTGAAGAGGAAGATGAAAGCGAAGACGAGGAAGATTTGGCATTGTTTGTAAGAAAATTCAAAAAATTCCTCAAGTATGATGGTTCAAGCAAATACAAGAAGAACTACAACGACAAATCAAGAAGAAGAAGAAACACAAAGAGGGCTTGCTATGAGTGCTGTGAAGTTGGACACTTCATCGCCGATTGTCCAAAGAAGAAGAACAACCCAAATGAGAACAAGAAAAATGAGCTGCTCAAGAAGAACAAGACCTACAAGAAGAAGTACTCGGGGCGAGCTCACATTGGAGAAGAATGGGATTCAAACGACTCCGACTCCGACACCGATGATGAAGGAGTCGCCACCCTCGCCATTGAAGCCGCTCCACCAACCAAGTCACTCTTCGGAGAATTGAGCGACAACGACTCCGACCACGACACGCTTGTTTGTCTTATGGCAAAAGGGCGAAAGGTAATGGCTAAAACAAAATCCCCTAGTAGTGATAGTGAATTAGATAGTGAAGATAATGATGATGATGATAATGCTCTATTTTGTGATTTGAGCAAATCGGCTATTGCAAAAATCCATAAGCTATTGAAAAGAATAGATAGCCAAGAGGAGACTCTTGAGAAGCAAGAAGAGTTACTAATTTGTGAAAAGAAGAAAACTCTTGCTCTTGAGAAGATCCTCACAAAAGAAAAGGAGACAATTGAATTGTTAACCAAAAAGCTTGATTTGGCTAATAATTCAGTTGCAATGCTTAAGGGTTCAAATGAGTCACTTCAAGAGAATGCTATTAGACTAGAAAACAATCTTCAAGCTCTTGAGGTGCAAATTGAATCCCTTAATGATATTAATTCTCCAAGTGTTGATTCATCTTTGGCATCTATTCCTTCCACTAGCAATGGTTGCTCTCGTTGCTATAATGTTGATATTAATGCTTGTACTACTAACTCTCAATTTGTGCAAGTATTAAAGGGCGAGAACGAGAGACTTAGTGCCTTGGTAAGGTACGGTTGCATAAAGACTTATCAATCCAAAGACGCCCTATATAAAACCATAAATGGTCGAGGCAACAAAAACAAAGAAGGGCTAGGATATGATAAGTACGAATGCAAAGGAAATGACCGTGTGGTGGTAAAAGGTAAAGAATGCATTAACTTTGTCAAAGGAAATGACAAACAACCATTGACCACCACACAAGTCATTATGACCGGGCAAGAACCAAAGAAGTATATTCAACATCATACATCTCATTCCATTCACTATGCATCCTATATGTTGAAGAGAAATCACCGTGGTAAAGTGATTGCTCATTTTGTCGGTGCCCACAACTCTAGTGAAAAGAGTAAGAAGAAGGTGTGGGTACCGAAGGTTTTAATCACTAACATGCAAGGACCCAAAAGGATTTGGGTACCTAAAAACAAAGTCTAATGTGCTCTTGTAGGATTATACCTCCGGTGGGTCAAGTTGGGTGCTTGATAGTGGTTGCACAAACCACATGACCGGAGAAAAGAAAATGTTTTCATCTTTTGATGAGAAAGGGTCACAATATGAAAATATTGTGTTTGGTGACAATGGTAAAGGTTAGGTAATGGGACTAGGTAAAATTGCTATTTCTAATGATCATTCCATTTCCAATGTTCTTCTAGTTAAATCTTTAAATTACAACTTGTTGTCCGTATCGCAATTGTGTGAAATGGGCTACAATTGTCTTTTTACTAATGTGGATGTAACCGTCTTTAGAAGAGATGATTCCTCATTTGCCTTTAAAGGATATTTGAAGGGTAAGCTCTATTTGGTTGATTTCAATACAAATAGCGCTAAACTTCAAACATGCCTCATGGCAAAGTCTAACATGGGTTGGTTGTGGCATCGCCGGCTAGCCCATGTTGGCATGAGAAATCTCGACAAACTTCTCAAAGGGGGTCACATCATCGGACTAACTAATGTTGAGTTTGAGAAAAATAGAATTTGTAGTGCTTGTCAAGCCGGAAAGCAAGTTGGAGCCCGTCATCCCGCGAAGAACATCATGACGACGACAAGACCATTGGAGCTTTTACACATGGACCTCTTCGGACCTCCTCGGTCCTCCCGGCGGCTGGCACGGCGCCCCCAACGGCCCGACTTCGACTCCGTATCCGGCTCTTCGCCTCTCCGGCCTCGGTGGCTCCATCTCCAGGCTGGCTCGGTCCTCCCACGTCCCCGCCCCTCCGCGGCGCTGCCCGTACGTCTTCTCTTCCCCTTGCCGTTCCCGATCCGATCCGGACTCGTTCCCTTTTGCGATCCGATCCCGTTCCCGTTCTGCGGTACAGTAAGAGGGCAAGAGGCCGTGTTGTAATCAGTAATCACTAAGCCCATTTTAATTTGTGGCCCATTAGTCCAATATGGTAATATTGTTGTTTTCTTGTTGCGCCTGTTGCGCTTTCTTTTTCTTCCTAAGTCCTAACTATGACCTCAGTGCATGTCTCAGATCTGCTCGCTCATGGCCGGGGGTTCTTTGGGCTGGAGCCCCAACTAGCCCCGACACTAGATTCACCCCTGGAGCTCACCTCTCTTGCTTCCTTTTGCATGCAGCTCACAGTTCGGCTGGAGGTTGAAGACGACGGCTACTGAGGTGATCTGGACGGCAGTAGCTGCATGCAAAGAGCAGGGAAGGCATCTTAGATGACTAAGGAAAGCACCAGGGTGAGGATGGCTTGATCAAGAGCTCACCCGAAGGAAGAAATGGCAGTGGATCAATGTGTTGTTGATTCTCTCTCTCTCTCTCTCTCTCTCTCTCTCTGAGATCGTGGTGAAGCAACAAAAGAGACAAAGTAGCTTCCAGTGAGCTCAGTAAGGAAACCAAAGGGAGCGAGGGCTTGAATGGAGATGTCTGAGAGGTGTCTAAGAAGCTTACATGTAGTCTGGTGAGTTTTATAGCCAGCTCGAGGCGATGGACACCAATGTTGATCGGTGGCTGGTCAAGGGCGGTAGCTCGGGAATTCACGGCAGTGAGGCATGGGTAATTGATCATGCTCGGCATGGCGATGTCAGAGTAAGTATGGTGTGGCTCCAAGTTCCATGAAGACATCACTGATCAAGATGCAGAGCGGCAGACAGTGAAGACATCGCGCGAAAAGAAAGAAGGAAGAAAGATAGAAAGAGAGGGGGACTGTTGTAACATCCCAAATTTTGCTTTTATTCAATTTATTGAGTTATTTGAATTTTTGGAATTTTCTAGAATTTATTTCAATTTATTTGGATTTAATTTGAATAAATTCCAATCTTGAGTTATTTCAATATTTAAAAGTTTCAAATAAAGTTTGGTTGGAAATTTTTTATTTGAGTCCAAAATGCCTCAAAGTATTTTTCAGAATTTTCCTGGAATTTTTCTGAGCTTTTTGCTATTTTTCTCGATTTAAATGAATTTCTGGAATTTATTTAAACAGAAAAGGAAAAGGGAAAATTCAGAAAACCCTGACGGGTCTAGCCGTGTGGATCCGACCCACAAAGCACGCCAGACCCATTAGCCGCAAACCCTAACCCTAGCGCCAGCCGTTGGATTTCGATCCAACGACCGCCGTTCGTCCGCGTGTGCGCGCGTGGTGGTTCGTCAGATCGACTCCGCGTGGAGGGCCACAATCGCGCCACGTCCTGCCACCACCGTCTCCGTCTCGGATACGAACTCCGCATCCATGACCACCTAGGTTTCCGGATTCGGCGCAATCGCCGAGGGTATTTAAAGCACGAACTGGCCCCCGAGGATCGCCTTTGCTATGCGCACGTTTTGCCCTAGGTCTCGTCGTTTGCGCCGTCGACACATGCTCGCGATTGCTCGCTGAAGTTCGTGAAGCATTGCAAAGTTTCCTCATCTCTTCTGGGGCTGCCCACCGTTCTCCGCCGTGTCGGTGCCTGGATCTGGAACCCCCGCATCAAGGCGCACCCGTGAGGATCTTCCACTTCGTTGAAGAACGCTTCAAACGCCGTGTCGGTGGTCATCTTCTCCGTCTTTGGCCAAGCAGTTTCGTCGTGCCACCGCCGTCATACGCGAGCTTCGTCGACCGCTCGATCGAGATCAGACCCTCCAGGTTAGTCCGCGTGTCCGCATTCCAGAGTCGTAGGTTATATCTAATCTGGGCCATTAGATCTAGGGGTGAATGGCTGTGATGAATCATAACCGTGGAATTTGGATTGAGTGGCGTAGATCTTGCCGCGTGGATCCACACTATCATGTCCTAGATCAGTTTTCCGCCGTCCGATCTTAGATGCACGGTTAGGATCGATTCGTATAGATTTCGACCAGATCTTTCGTAGTTGTTCGATCCGCAACGTGCGGTATAGATGCCGCCACGCGTAAGCCACCGGGTCATGCCACGTCGCCCGCTTCGGTGCGAACCCGAGTAGATCCGCCCCGTCGGATTTTGAAATGACGGTCTGGATCGCGCCGAAACCCAACCAACCCGAGCATGCCACGTGCACCAGGCCTACCCATCAGCCAGCTGGACCGTGCGCGTGTGACGCCAGCGCGACGTCAGCAGTGATGTCACGGTGGGGCCCACCTGTTAGCCGAGTCAGACCGTGTTGTGCTGATGTCAGCATGATGTCATCCCGAGCGGGCCCACATGTCAGCGACACGTGGTCCGATGGACCGATTCCACCGTGGACCCAAGCCGACCGTGGACCAGGTCGATGGACCGGATGACGCAAGCATGACGCAATAAATCGATTTTCCTTTAGAAAAATAATTCGACCGAAAATCCAAATTCGGTGCTGACGTCAGCCGATGTCATAAAACCAGTCTTTCAATAGAAAAATAAATCGAATAATTCGGTTTATTCTTTTTAATTGATTTTCAAACTTCAAACGGCTATAATTTTTGCGTTTTAACTCCGATTGAGATGATTCCAGTTTGTAAATTTTTAAAAAATTGAGCTCTATTTAATGATGAATTTTATTTAATTTTTGGACTTGAGTTTCTCTCTGTTTTTATTTATTTGTTATTTATTTATCCGTTTCGTGTAGACGTTGAATTGCCTGAAGGCTTCGAAGGAGAGGTCTTGGCCCAGGAACAAGTCCAAGAGCAGGAACAGGACCTTTTCAAGGCAAGTTGTGCTTTGACCATATTGATCCCATGTTAGTAAAACTATGTTGATTTAAATTATTGCATGCTAGTTTAACTAAAATGCTTTTAGTTAATTCTGGAAATAGCTATGCGACCTATTTGATGTATGCCACCTTGTCTATGATAATAGTATGCCATGAATCATTTGTCACCCTAGATTATGGAATATTACTTGGACATTAATAAATTGCCAACATGGGTTAAATAGAACGTATGTAGTTTGCTTAGCCCTGCAACGTGTCGATAACACCGTTTTAGATTATTAAATGTTAAATTTGACTTAATGAGTTATGGAATATGTTTATGAAAGATGTGACATGTGTTATTGATGATGTTGATGGCATGTGGTGCATGGTAAACAACTGGGTGATAAAATGATTTAGACCGAGGCAAGTGGCAAGATTGTTTCTCGTGGGCCAAGAGTGTCACTTGGGAGGTTGTATTTGGTTTTTGTTGATTTGGATATTTTTTGAATTCTCTGTGTAGTCTTGCCTTGGTCACACTAAGGATTTAACCTTTCAAGAATTTGAACTGAGTCTAACATACAACCACAAGTCTGGAATGGGACAAACCTAGCTGATTAATTTGTGATGTCTATATTTCGGTACTATCGTGGTGGTGTGAGTCCCAGGTGTACGGGTAGTCTCACATGGCGCAAGAGGGGGCCCCTGAGTGTGGTAACTAGTCCCTTCAGTATTGAAACCTTAGCGGGCAGTACTGGGTCTAGAAGGAACATTGTAAAGGCTTTGTTACGGTTAATCATCTGTGTGGCGAGCGATTGTATCTTGTGGGTAAAGTGTATAACCTCTGCAGAGTGTCAAAACTATTAGAATAGCTGAGTCCACGGTATTGGACATTGCTCGGGGATTACAGTTAAGGGTTAGACTTTCATAAAAATAAACTTGGAATGGTGAATACTTGGTATGAAAATGATGAACCTGATTAAGGATGAGAAATGCTTTACTTGTGAAATTGATTATGAAAGTTATTACTGTTATTATTGCTTTACTGCTTTCCAATCTACTACTGTCACTTGTGAATGTTGCTTTATTGCAAAAGAACCACTTTAGCTCGTCATTTGGAATAAGCCATGCATATAGCTATTAGACTTGCATTATGTGCATGACTTGCTGAGTGCTTTAAATACTCACCCTTGCCACAATACAACCATCAGTTGAGGAAGAATCGATGCCAGTGCTGGAGGAGGAGTTCCAGGAGGAGCCAGCAAACAAAGGAGCGAGCCCAGTTAGTTGCATGTGGCATATTGGTTGGCGCCACGAGTTTATTTATTTTCCGCTGCATGTTTATTTATTTAAGACTTTGCCCTGCGAGGCGTACTTTTGTAAGTTAACCATAAGGTTGACTCAACCACATTGATATAATAAAGACTTTATTTATTTTTCGCTGTGTATGATTGTGATATTCATCGATGTTGAGACTGTGTGCACTAGTGTGATCCTGGACTAGTGCTGAAAACACAGAGGGTCCGGATTTGCACATTCAGATCCCGACAGAGGTGGTATCAGAGCCATATTGACTGTAGGACCTACCCTTAGTTAGAATGGTCGCTAGAGAGGACAAAACTATTTTCTAAAAGTTAAAAATTTACCAAGATGAAGAATAAACTTTTGATTTATTCCCTCTCTCTTGTTCATACCCCTTGCTGAATTCTTCTTGTTCATACTTGTTTTAAAAGTGTTGCGATCTTATGAGAGTGTCTTTTGGCAGATGAAGAGGATTCACACCTATGGTGAGCGTGAGGGAGGCTACGCCGCAGAGTTGTGGAGGATGCTTCAGGTGTTGGGAGACTTTGAGAGACCGATCTATAGAGCCAGCACTTGGATCGTGAACGAAAAGGCCCAGGGCATGGTCACCAAGATCACCGTGTATGCCCGGGAGAAGACAAAAGCGTGTGGCCCCGTCAACATCGGAGGGCTACATTTGAAGCCGGCATTAAGGAGGCAGCACGTCTTGCTCTGAGGAAAATCTCCGCCACCTACACCAACGAGCTGCAGGAGTCTGTCTTCCGCCTTCACCCATAGAAAGGAGTCACTTGTGCACCGATTGACCTAGAGAGCGACGCCGCTGTTGTGCACTTGGCCAGGTTCGCCGCCGCGCAGGATGGGGTGATGGACCAGACCGTACAGGAGCTGGACGTCACTTACAGTGCTTTGGAGGCCACCGAGAAGAGTCTGTAAGACGTCAGAATGTGGGCCGTGCAGAGGATCGGAGAACTGGAGCAGGCGCCTGAGGTTGAGCCAGAGGCTGAGGACGCAGCATCGTCGACTATGGCAGTTTAGGGTCATGGCGATCGGTTTGCGCCGATGCCGCCACACCCGCCTGTGTATCCACCAGGAGGTCCTCATCCTGGATGGGTAGATGAGTGAGCAATAGGTCTAGTAGCTGAGACTCGAATGTTGAGTCGCGTCTCAGAATAATAAGAGTCACCCCTTAGGCATTGGACTCTAGTGTGTTAGTTTAATTTGGATTTTCATGATTGCTGAGTGTGCAGTATGTGTTGCAAAGCCCGTAGGCGTTTTGAGCAATCATACCAAGTCATCATTATTAATTAATAATTTTTGAATTTTGAGTTACACCTTTTTATCCCCGCATAAGTTCTCTTTTACTTGTCTATTCTTATTCCCTCTCATCTCTAAACCTTGGAGTAATCAACAGATGGTGAACACTTGCGGCAACAATGGTGCAAGTGGAAGTGGTTCTCATCCCACTGGGAGCCCCTATGATGGAAGACCAGCACCCCCAGTTGACATGCAGAACTTTGGAGCATTTCTTGCCGCGCAGACGCAGCTGATGCATGCAATGATGCAGCAAATGTAGCAATTCACAGCTCAAGCCGCTGCTAATCAGGACAACCAAGCCAACCAGGGACAACGTCCATATTCAAGGTTGTCATAGTTTATGAGGACTCATCCACCTACATTCTCCGGGAATGCCAATCCACTGGAGGCGGATGATTGGCTAAGGTCCATCGAGAGGAAGTTGCACATCACTCAGTGCACTGGGAATGAGAGAGTACTTTATGCCTCTCATCAGTACCATGTGCCTGAGGGAATTATGGACTTAAAGAAGGAGGAATTTCAAGCTTTGAAGCAAGGCAGCCAATCAGTGGCTGATTATCTGAACAAGTTCACCTAGCTAGCTCACTACGCGCCTGAAGAAGTGGCGACAGACAAGGCTAGATAGTCTCGCTTCATGAAGGGACTGAATTCAGGTGGGCCTGATCACCCACACATTTCCTGATTTCCAGGAGCTGGTGAATAAAGCCCTTATACTGGAGGACAAGCGCAAAGAGTTGGATGATAATTGGAAGTGCCGGATGGCACAACAGGGAGCTTGCCCAGGAGCACAGAGGGTGAGGGTTGCACCCAATCAGTTCTTCAGGTTCCAACCTAGGAATGTGACCAAGACATCGTCGCTAGCATCAAGACCCGCCGGTCAAAGCTACCAGACATCAGCACCAGCCGATAATGAAACTGCAGGGAGCCAGTAAGCAACAGTGAGGCGTTGCTACAGCTGCAATGAGCCGGGGCACTTCGCTAACCAGTGTCCAAAGCGAGGAGACGTTACGCCAGTTCGCTTCAACCTTGGTACCACACCTACAAGGACGCCTGAGCTGCTCAAGCTGGAGCTACACCCCAAGCAACGGTGAGAGGTCGAATCAACCACATCACCGCCGACACAGTCCAAAATATAACGGACGTCGTACTGGGTAAGTTACTGGTTAACTCAGTACCTGCAATAGTTTTGTTTGATTCTGGAGCTTCACATTCTTTTATATATCGAAATTTTGCTGTTAAAAATGGGTTAAGAATGGTGAACCTTAGACATGTGTTGCTAGTCCAATCCCCTGGATCAGAACTCTGATCTAATGTAGGATGTTCTGGGGTAAAGTTACTAATAAATGGGGTAGAGTTCCTAGTGAACCTTATTATATTGGATACCCAGACCCTAGATGTTATACTGGGAATGGATTGGTTGACCAAGCACAAGGCTGTGTTAGACTATGGACGAAGAGTCGTATCAGTCAAGAGCCCAGATGGTAGGAAGGTTGAGTTTCAAGCAACCGCCGTTCGAGATGGACAGCTGATAGTCAATAGCGTGAAGACAGTCGGCATTGAAGATGTACTAGTGGTCAGTGATTACCTGGATGTTTTTTCTGAAGATCTACCTGGTATGCCGCCAGATAGGGATATAGAATTTGTGATTGAGTTAGTACCCGGTACAGCCCCAATAGCCAAGAGACCTTATCGGATGTCTACCAATGAGTTAGTGGAGATGAAGAAGCGGATCGAAGAGCAGTTGGAGAAAGGATTTATCAAACCCAGCTCATCGCCATGGGGAGCGCTAGTCCTGTTAGTCAAGAAGAAGGATGGAAGTTTTCGGATGTGTATTGATTATCGTGCACTTAATGATTTGACGATAAAAAATAAGTACCCACTACCCAGGATCGATGAATTGTTTGATCAGTTAAGAGGAGCTGGAGTTTTCTCCAAGATTGACCTGCGATCAGGGTATCATCAGTTGAAGATTCGGTCAGAAGATGTACAGAAGACCGCATTTTCGTCGAGATACGGACATTACGAGTTCACAGTTATGTCCTTTGGTCTAACTAATGCGGCAGCATACTTCATGAATATGATGAATAAAGTTTTCATGGAGTACTTGGATAAGTTTGTCGTCATGTTCATTGATGACATTCTGGTTTACTCCAAGACAAGAGAATTACACACAGAACATCTGAGGTTAGTTCTGGAGAAGTTAAGGGAGCAACAACTATTTGCTAAGTTTAGCAAATGCGACTTTTGGAAGAGTAAAGTGGAGTTTCTAGGACATGTAATGACCGTCGAAGGAGTTGTAGTCAACCCAAGCAAAGTAGAAGCGGTATTGCATTGGGAGCAACCAAAGACGGTGACCCAGATCTGTTGTTTCCTTGGAATTGCGGGATATTACCGCCGATTCATCGAAGGATTCTCGACGATTGCTAGACCACTTACGCAATTGTTGAAGAAAGAGAAGAAGTTCGCATGGATGCCATAGTGCAAGAAGAGCTTTCAGGAGTTGAAGAAGCGGTTGACATCTACACCGGTGTTAGTTTTACCGGATGTGCATCAGAGTTTTGATATTTACTGTAACACATCGCGCCAAGGACTTGGATGTGTGTTGATGCAGAATAGAAAGGTAGTTGCTTATGCATCGAGGCAGTTAAGGCCGCATGAGGAGAATTACCCGATACATAACCTAGAGTTAGCAGCCGTAGTGCATGCCTTAAAGTTATGGCGTCACTATCTTATTGGGAATAGATGTGAAGCATATACGGATCACAAGAGTCTTAAATATATCTTCAATCAGTCAGATCTGAATATGAGGTAGAGGAGATGGTTGGAATTAATCAAGGACTACAATGTCGGAATCCATTACCATCCCGGCATGGCTAATGTGGTAGCCGATGCTTTGAGTCGGAAGAAACATAGTGTGAATATGTCAGTGGTAGAAAGTCAGGCTGAGCTATCCAAGGATTTTCAGAAATTGAAGTTGGAAGTGGTACCAGAGGGATTCTTAGCTACTTTAGAAGTGAAGCCTATCTTAGAAGATCAGATCAAAGAAGGACAGAAGGATGACGACAAGATCAATAGAATCAAGTCCAAGATGGAGGAAGGCAGAGCTAAGGATTTTAAGCTGGGCGAGCAAGGTACGCTGTGGATTAAAGGTTGCATCTGTGTGCTGAACAAGAAGGACCTGAAGCAGTTGATTTTGGAAGAAGCTCATGATTCCAAATACTCGATTCATCTAGGAATTGCCAAGATGTACCAGGACCTGAAGGAGAGATTTTGGTGGCCAAGCATGAAGCATGAAGTTGCCGAGCATGTTGCACTGTGCGACATATGCCAAAGAGTCAAAGCAATGCACCAGAGGCCAGTGGGATTGTTACAGCCACCGAAGATACCTGAATGGAATTGGGAGGAAATCGGTATGTACTTCATTACCGGTTTGCCTAGGACTCAGAGTGGATACGATTCCATATGGCAAGTGTTTGCGCTCTAGCTTATGCTACTTCATGGGACAAGTGTTTGCCATATGCCGAGTTCAGCTACAATAATAGTTATCAAGCGAGTTTGCAAATGTCACCATTTGAGATGCTGTATGGTCGACCCTATCGAATGCCTTTGACCTGGAATGAGACGGGTGCGTGCCATGTCTTCGGACCGGACATTCTACAAGAAGCCGAAGAACAGATCGCCATGATAAGGGAGAGATTGAAGATAGCACAAGCAAGACAGAAGAGTTATGCCGATAACCATCGTCGAGAGCTGAGTTTTGAATAGGAGGATTTCGTATACCTCAGAGTTACACCTCTCAAGGGAGTTAAAAGATTCCATGCCAAGGGAAACTTGCGCCAAGATATGTTGGACCATTCAAGATCTTGAGCCGCAAAGGTGAAGTTGCTTATCAGTTGGAGTTGCCGCAGTCATTAGCAGGAGTGCATGATGTGTTCCATATGTCACAATTGAAAAAGTGTCTGTGAGTGCCAGATGAGCAAGCGCCTCTAGAGGCAATCGAGCTACAAGAAGATCTGACTTACCAAGAGCACCCAGTGAAGATTTTGGACAAAATTGACTAAGAGGATTTGAAAAAGGAGTTTCCAAACCTATTCCTCAGTCAGCCCTGAATCTCGGGGTCAAGGTCCTGTTAAGGGGGGAGGTTTGTATCATCCCTAATTTTGTTTTTATTCAATTTATTGAGTTATTTGAATTTTTGGAATTTATTTGGATTTAATTTGAATTAATTCCTTTCTTGAGTTATTCAAATATTTAAAATTTTCAAATAAAGTTTAGTTGAAAATATTTTATTTGGGTCCAAAATGTCTCAAAGTATTTTCCAGAATTTTCATGGAATTTTTTTGAGCTTTTTGCTATTTTTCTCGATTTAAATGAATTTTTGGAATTTATTTAAATAGAAAAGGGAAAGGGAAAATTCAGAAAACCCTAACGGGTCTAGCCGTGTGGATCCGACCCGCAAAGCGTGCCGGACTCGTTAGCCACAAACCCTAACCTTAGCGCCAGCCGTTGGATTTCGATCCAACGACCGTCGTTCGTCCGCGTGTGCGCGCGTGGTGGTTCGTCGGATCGACTCCGCGTGGAGGGCCACGATCGCGCCACCACCATCTCCATCTCATATACGAACTCCACCGCTGTGACCACCTAGGTTTCAGGATTCTGCGCAACCACCGAGGGTATTTAAAGCACTAACCGGCCCCCGAGGATCGCTTTTGCCGTGTGCACGTTTTGCCCTAGGTCTCGTCGTTTGCGCCGCCGTCACACGCTCGCGATTGCTCGCCAAAGTTCGTGAAGCACCGCCAAGTTTCCTCGTCTCTTCCGACGCCGTCCACCGTTCTACGCCGCGTCGGTGCCTGGATCTGGAAGCCCCGCATCAAGGCGCAGCCGTGAGGATCTTCCACTTCGTTGGAGAATGCTTCAAACGCCGCGTCGGTGGTCGTCTTCTCCATCTCCGGCCAAGCAGTTTCGCCGTGCCACAGCCGTTGTCCGCGAGCTTCGTCGATCGCCCGATCGAGATCCGACCGTCCAGGTTAGTCTGCGTGTCCGCATTCCAGAGTCGTAGGTTAAATCTAATCTGAACCATTAGATCTAGGGTGAACGGCTGTGATCCACTAACTTAGATCTAGACTTAAATGAATCGTAACCATGGGATTTAGATTGAGTAGATCTTGCCACATGGATCCACACTATCGTGAACTAGATCAGTTTTCCACCATCCGATTTTATATGCATGGCTAGGATCGATTCGTATAGATTTTGACTGGATCTTTCGTAGCCGTTCGATCCGCAACGTGCGATCTAGATGCCGCCATGCGTAAGCCACCGGGTCATGCCATGTCGCCCGCTTTGGTGCGAACCCGAGTAGATCTGGACCGTTGGATTTTGAACTGACGGTCTGGATCGCGCCGAAACCCAACCAACCCGAGCACGCCACATGCACTAGGCCCACCCGTCAGCCAGCTGGACCGTGCGCGTGTGACGCCAGCGTGACGTCACGACGGGGCCCACATGTTAGCCGAGTCGGATCGTGCCATGCTGTCGTCAGCATGATGTCGTCACGAGCGGGCCCACATGTCAGCGACACGTGGTCTGGTGGAACGAGTCCACCGTGGACCCAAGCCGACCGTGGACCCGGTCCATGGACCGGATGATGCAAGCATGACACAATAAATCGATTTTCCTTTAGAAAAATAATTCAGCCGAAAATCCAAATTCAGTGCTGACGTCAGCCGATGTCATAAAACCGTTTTTTCAATAGAAAAATAAATCAAGTAATTCGGTTTATTCTTTTTAATTGATTTTCAAACTTCAAACGGCTATAACTTTTTCGTTTTAACTCCGATTGAGGTGATTCCAGTTTCTAAATTTTTGCAAAATTGAGCTCTATTTATTAGGGAATTTTATTTAATTTTTGAACTTCAGTTTCTCTCTGTTTTTATTTATTTATTGTTTATTTATCTGTTTCACGTAGACGTTGAATTGCCCGAAGGCTTCAAAGGAGAAGTCTTGACCCAGGAATAAGTCCAAGAGCCGGAACAGGACCTTTTTCAAGGTAAGTTGTGATTTGACCATATTGATCCCATGTTATTAAAACTATGCTGATTTAAATTATTGCATGCTAGTTTAACTAAAATGGCCATAAATTTCGTAATAACAGGAGAATCTATGAATAGAGCAACAACCAATGCCGATGCATACTTTGCAAAGAAGATTGCCATGGTCATTGATCATGATCCCGAGCTTGCATCTCTTGCAGAGTGCAAAAAAAAGCTTGATTGGGAAGAATGGAAGAAGGCAATCACCGTAGAGTTAGTCTCTTTGAACAAAAGAGAGGTGTTTGGGCCTGTGTACCACACACCTCCCCATCTAAACCCCGTATGTCACAAATGGATTTTTGTTCGAAAGAAGAATGCAAACAATAAAGTTGTAAGGTGCAAGGCAAGGCTTGTCGCTCAAGGTTTCACTCAACGTCCTGGGGTTGATTATGAAGAAACCTATTCTCTAGTCATGGGAGGAATTACCTTAAGATATTTGATCTCAATGGCAGCCAACTTGAAGTTGAGAATGAAATTGATGGATGTTGTCATGGCATGTTTGTATAGAAACTTGGATTCAGAGATATACATGAAAGTATCGGAAGGTATCCCTGTTCCAAACCAAGATAGAGCAAACAGAAACCTAAACAGTGTGAAGTTAGAGAAATCACTGTATGGGCTGAAGCAGTCAGGAAGAATGTGGTACAATCGTTTGAGCGACTTTCTCTGCAAGAAAGGCTACACAAACAACGAAGGTTGTCCATGTGTCTTTATACAAAGATCCCCGGATGGATTTTATATAAACTGTCTATGTAGAGGACTTGAACATCATTGGGACGGATGAAGAAATTGAAGAAGCATGCTCATACTTGAAGTCTGAGTTTGAAATGAAAGACTTGGGTAAAACCAAGTTCTGTTTAGGCTTGCATCTTGAACATATCCAAGGAGGAATCTTGGTACACCAATCATCCTACACGCTGAAAGTGTTGGAGAGATTTGGTTTTAAAAAAGCATATCCTATAAAGACCCCGATGGTCGGAAGGTCATTACAAGCATACCTAGACCCATACAGGCCTAGAGAAGAGGGGGAGGAAGTCCTAGGAGCAAAATTCCCATATTTGAGTGCAGTTGAAGTGCTCATGTACCTTGCGAATAGCACTAAGCCGGACATTGCATTTGTTGTTAATTTGCTAGCCCGGTACGGTGCAGAACCCACCAAAAGGCATTGGAAAGGGGTCAAGGACAGCTTCCGTTACCTCCAAGGAAGCAAGGACATGGGCTTGTTTTATAAAAGAAATCATGAATTGAATTTGGTTGCTATGTTGATGTTGGGTACCTATCGGGCCCGCATACTGGTAAGTCACAAACTGGGTATGTTTTCCTTTGTGGTAGAATGGAAATCTCTTGGAACTCGTCTAAGTAGACTCTTGTCTCAACGTCGACAAATCACTCGAAAATCATTGCCTTGTATAAAGCTTCCCTAGAATGTGCATGGCTTAGAAGAATGGTTCACCACATCCAGAAATCATGTGGCTTGAACATGGAGCAAACTCCCACTATCATCTATGAAGATAATGCAGCTTGTGTTGCTCAAGTGCAAATGGGATATGTGAAAAGCAACCTTACGAAGCATATCAACCCCAAACTCTTTTATGCTCATGAAATGCGTACTATGAACGAGATCAAGATACTGCATACTAAGTCGTGTGAAAATCTCGCAGATTTATTCACTAAGTCACTGCCAGCATCATCTTTTGAAAGGTGCGTTAGAGGAATCGGGATGATGAGACTTAGAGAAGTGCAAATTTCAGGGGGAGAATTTTCACATAACCCTATATAAATCTCAAACGGGAAGTTTGAGTACCCAACATGAATATCGAAGATTAACATTGAAGTTTGGGTGAATTGTACTCTTTTTCCTTATTAAGTTTTTCATGGAAGTTTTCTTACGTAAGGTTTTGATGACGCAATTCGTGCAACACAACAAAACATATGTTATGTACTCTTTCTCCAAGTATTTTTTTTCCCACTGGGTTTTTCTGGAGTTTTGATGAGGCATATGCATCTCGCGACAAAAGGCCCAAGAGGGAGTGTTGGGAAACCACGTGGCCCACGAAGACCCACGTTGGTCCCTTGCCGAAACCCTAGTTGTAGGCTATAAATAGGAGACAGGGGTTCCACCCCATTGTACACAGATGCAAGCAATAAAGAATTGCAGATCAGTTCCTCCTCATACTTTGTGTCTCGCTTTCTCTCTCTGTTCTCCACTTTAGATCTATTAGGGAACCCCGGACTACTTCGGTAGCGAGGTTCCTTAACATGCCGCACTCTGTTTTTCATCTCCAGTCGCCGCCGGAGCTCTTTTTTAATACCGTGTCTATCAGTGACAATAGTCTGTTAGTCTGATAGTTTGCCTCGAAACACAGAAGTGGTGGTCTCCCCTAGGGCAAATATGATATCAAGATTAGAACCTCGCTCTGATACCAATTGTTGGAACATGACACTAACAAAACTTTGAGCCAATTTTCACTTATATTATTCTTTGCTTTCTTGTTTGCTGGTTGGCTTACAAAATAGGTACAAGATCTCTGCTTATATAGCAAAACACCGAACCGACTAATATATCGACTTAGACTCGACTCATATGACAAATAGACTTCTTTCCTTAAGCACATATACATCCAGGAAGTTCTCGTCTAGTGTCCTCCATGCACACTGTTTATTACATGCAACTACTCAAATTTTACTTACTCCCTCCATCCCATTATATAAGGCGTAACTCCTACCAACGCAAGACCAAGGAAGTAGTTGCGTTGTACGGGGCTTGAGGGGGTTAATGCATGCATGCATGCGCATAAGAGATGGAAGAGAAGCCAGAACAGGAGCCGAGGAGAGGCCGTGCCCTGTATTCTGGGACTTGCAAAAAAAGCAGTTATGCCTTATATTTTGGGATGGAGGGAGTAAAATATTAATTTTAATAACGCCAGATCACACGTGCACCAGCTTCAACAATCCGATCGATCGATGCCAGATGCATGCCGGCCTCGCTCGATTGAGCTCATCATGTCGAGCCGCCGGCCTCGGAGCATCTAGTTCCATTAACATGCTTATTAAGTGCGTTTGGTTGCCTGTACCAAGTGATACATGTATGAGATGGTTTAAGAAAAAAATCATCCATGAATTTGGTTGCTTGAATGGAACCATCCTATCCTGGATCAAATGATACAAATTTGAGGAATATTCCCTCTAGATGCTGAACTATCTCATTCACCCAGTGGCGGAGACAGCCGTTGGCACGGTTGGGCCATGGCCCAACCAATGCCCGGCCTACCGGCCCACTCAGTACTCGAAGAGACACTGCCCTGCCGCCATCGCTAGGACGCGGACACCGAGAGATATCTCACCTAGATCAAGGATCGGTAGGGATACGCCGGACGCCGCCATAATTGCCGAGAGACGCTGGATCAAGGATCGGTAGTCGATAGGGATACGTGGATATGTCGCCTCGCAAGTCGCAAGTCTACCACCACTACTACAAAACCGGCTACCACAATGATGAGGACATCACTTCCATGGATGCGGCCATGCCTACAAACCCAATTGAAGCCAACAATGTAATACAAGGGCCAATTACTCGAGCTCGCGCACGTTAATTCAATTGCCAGGTGAATGCGTTCCTCGGGTTGCATACAAATAATTTAATGAATGGAATGCTATTTAATCCTTATGATAATTTTATTGTCCTTAGGAACCAAGGAGAATGATTCCCAAACGTCAAGCATGAAGCCAATTCTTCCGGTGCACAAGTTCAACTCGGATTCGGCCTCCGGGACAGCACCAACTTAAAACGACCATAACTTTTGATCCACAAGGGTGTTTGAGGTCTATGAGTACTGGTTTGAAAGGTTTCAATGTCCTCTTTCCAACGGATCTGGCCCCACCTCCAAATTCCTTACGAGTCAACGGGAATCTACAAAACAAGTTCGGTCATCTTTTCAAATCTGAGTCAAACTAGGAATAGGAGTCCTACTCGGCCATGGATGTGGTTTGGACGACCCTAGCCTGGTTTTGGCCTCCTATTTCTCCTATATATAGCTAGGGAGTCCCCCAAAATAACTTGGGTTTTGGTTATTTGATAGTTTAGCCTTTTGCTACTATTTGAGTCTTTTAGACGTGCTCAACGGCCGCCTAACAAGCTCCTTGTATCGGAACCCCAACTTTTCAATACTTCATCTATATTTGCAATTTTAGATTGATTTTGCCTTGTTCTTGCTTGTTCTTCGATTGCTTGCAGGAATTGATCTTCGTGATCAGGTTGATTGTGCCCACGGCAAGGTCAATAACCCTTTGGAGTTGGTTTAGCGATTGCTAAGGCGCATCATCGTTGTAGTTGAAGTCGGATCGTCAAAGTCGTCTCCACCCAAATCGAAGGTTATCATTCTCATCGAAAGATCGGGACACCCAGTGTTACATCAAGTGGTATCAGAGCTTCAGTTGATCGGTGAGAATATCAGTGCCTTAGGTTAGTTTTTGATTTCTGTCCTAAATTGAAAACTACTCCACAAAAATTCAACCTTTAGTTTCAATCTGTTATTTTAGTGAGTTTTGTTAGGTTTTGATCCATTAGAGTTCATGTTTTAGTTGTTGATCTTTCTCTTTCTTCGCGTCGCTTCAATCCTTCAATTCTGTCCAGTTTGGTGTTTCGAGCATAACTTTGACATACGAACTCGGATTTTTGTGTTCTTGCACTCTATTGAAAGCTGAGGATATAAGCTTCAATTCCTTCCACAGTCAACCAATCAAATTTGGTGACCTTCAAGCATTAATCTAGGCGACAAGTCTGCTGCCCTAGAAAGACATTAGTACACCTACTTTTGGGAACCAATTCATCCTTTGTGAACATTTTGATCCTATTTGAGACTAGCTTGTTGATATTGCTTAGGGCTGCTCTACTTGATACATTGCATAATCTTCAGTTATCATATCATATTATCTTATGACACCGAGTTAGGGATTCCAAAACTTTGTTCATACTAGTGTTGGCCGAAAGTCACCAAAAGAAAGAAAAGAGAAAGAGCCAAAAGGCCAAAAACAAAAAAAAAGAAAAGAAAAAAGAAAATTTTGGCCGGTCGCACTACAATGAGCAAAACCCTAATTTGTGTTCGTTACTTTTTATATTGTATTAGTGAGCAATCTTGTGCCCTTTTTACATTCTCAAAGCAATAAGTTAGCGTCTCTCTATGACTTGTGCAATAGAGCTTTTGGTGCATCACTTATATTTTATAGCTCATTCCTTGATTGCATAAGTGCCATTATCTTTGCGTGTGTGTTGCCTTCAAATTCACTTATATCTTTGAGATCGGCAACTAGGGCTTGTGAATTCTAGTTTGGATCATTACTTATCATTACAATAACTAGAATTATCAGATTGCATAGGAAATAAATATTGCCTATCCAAGCTCCACATCCAACCTCGTACTTTTATTCAGTCCCTTGGCAATCGCTTTATCCAAGCTTCGGAGAACTTTTGATGACGCCAACGGCCGTCATCACCTACTGCATGTAAGAACTTGTAAGAGCTTTGGTTATAGGCTTGAATGTTGAGAGAATTGCCACCACCTCCTTGTAGTTGATAGGAACATTATACTTGTTATATTGTTTTCTTGTCTTCTACTAACCATGTTAGGTGATGAGGATTCGATGCATCACTCTCCACGCGCAAAGGGAATTGTTGCTAGAATGTTGCTGCAAGAAGACCGCCTCCGGTCTATCGAGACCGCTCAGGGAGTTGCTAACACTAATCTTGCTACTATTTTGTCTAGACTTGATACGCTATGTGCACGCTCTAACTTCCAATCCTCCACTTCATCTTCTAAGCAACAAAAATGACATACTACATGCTCAGGTACATGTTGATGATGATTCCCTAGATAAGGTTAAATTCACCATTCCACCTTTTAATGGTCAATATGATCCTGATGCCTACATTAATTGGGAGTTAGCAGTAGACAAAGAATTTGGCAAGTATGATTTGTCTGAAAATGAAAAGATTAGGATTGCTACTAGTGTGCTAAATGGATATGCATTAACATGGTGGAAGCATATTTGTAGAAAAGAGAGAAAACCTGAAAATTGGAAGGCCATGAAAAGACTTATGAGAATTGATTATGTTCCTGAATATCATACTGAATTTTTGTATACTAGACTCCAATGCTTTAAACAAGGAAATAAATGCGTTAAGGAATACTATGAACGATTGCAAAATCATTTGTTGTGTTATGGTTTTGTTGAAGGAGAAGAGGCAACCGAAAATAGATTTTTGAGTGGACTTAATCAAGAAATTCAGGATGCTCTTGTTGATGAAATGTATAGTTCTATTTCAGAATTGGTTAAATGTGCTTGTAGAGTTGAGAAAATGCTTGTTGAATCCTTGAAAGAATCATTAGCTTCAATTGAGGCGCCCATTGTTGCACCTTCTTTTTTAGCTAACATTTTGCAGAAAAGTGAGCACCATCGAGAGAATGATGAAGAGCATATGGAGAAAGAAACGATCAGTACTACCCCATGTGTAAGTGAAGAGATAATAGTTGAAGTAACACCTACAACAGCTGACGAGAACTTACAAGGTAATGTAACAGGTATGGACTCTACACATGGAGAAAATAATTTTGAAGAGCTAAAACTGTCCACAAATCATGCTATCGTTGAGCAACTATTAGTGGAACCGATTGCTGATTTTGCTTTGTTACAAGATGATTTGCTTGCTATTTCTTGTGATAAAGAAGAGTTGTGTAATAATACTTCACTTATATCCATGAAACAACTAGTGAGTGGACATGTTACTTTTGTTAACACACTAGACATTTGTGCTGAAAATAAACATGTCATTCACATTGCAAGCGAAAATGATGAGTTGAAATTGATGTCTTCTTTAGATACATTAGGCTACATTGAATTTGATGTTCCATGTGTTCTGAATTATTTAGAGGAGAGACATTTTGTACATTCTGATTTGTCCAGGTTATCGCAAAATATTTTCCATGTTATTTGCAAAAATAGTGAGAAAGGAGAGTATAAAGCCGATCGAGTTTACATTTATTCAGATTTTGAACCTCTGCTTGCCGTGCAACAATGTCATCAATTTGATAAGTGCCATATCACTAATCATGTCATATCAAGTACTTTTGATTCAACTTACAAGTCACATGATAGTTTTCAAGAAAGGGAGTATATGGTTGATAGAGATTCTCGATCCATTGATTTGATTGCAAATGTGCATGCTACTTTGTTTCCTGTCGCTCCTAACATTTTTCAGGATAATATGATGGAGTCGAGGACGACTCCACTTCAAGAAAGGGAGGATGATGAGACCATGCTCATCATGGACAGAACTAACAATGCAAACATATGGTCATCACCAAGATGGTCACAACCAAGTGTTGCTGCAATTATATCAACTGCATGGCTTCATCGACCCCCCACCTTGGCCAGGACCATTAAGTTGGCGACACTTCACGGTATCCTCTACTTCGTATGCATCTACTACGATGGCTCCATGTGCATGGCTTTATCGACCCCCACCTTGGCCAGATTTAAAGACATACTTGAGAGAAGATGATGAGCTTGAGTCGAGGACGACTCAAATTCAAGAAGGGGAGGATGATGAGGACATCACTTCCATGGATGTGGCCATGCCTACAAACCCAATTGAAGCCAACAATGTAATACAAGGGCCAATTACTCGAGCTCGCGCACGTCAATTCAATTGCCAAGTGAATGCGTTCCTCGGGTTGCATACAAATAATTTAATGAGTGGAATGCTATTTAATCCTTGTGATGATTTTCCTTAGGAACCAAGGATAAGGATTCCCAAACGTCAAGCATGAAGCCAATTCTTCCGGTGCACAAGTTCAACTAGGATTCGGCCTCCAGGACAGCACCAACTTAAAACGACCATAACTTTTGATCCACAAGGGTGCTTGAGGACTATGAGTACTGGTTTTAAAGGTTTCAACGTCCTCTTTCCAACGGATCTGGCCCCACCTCCAAATTCCTTACGAGTCAACGGGAATCTACAAAACCAGTTCGGTCATCTTTCCAAATCCGAGTCAAACTAGGAATAAGAGTCCTACTCGGTCATGGATGTGGTTTGGACGCCCCTAGCCTGGTTTTGGCCTCCTATTTCTCCTATATATAGCTAGGGAGTCCCCCAAAATAACTTGGGTTTTGGTTATTTGATAGTTTAGCCTTTTGCTACTATTTGAGTCTTTTAGATGTGCTCAACGGCCGCCTAACAAGCTCCTTGTATCGGAACCCCAACTTTTCAATACTTCATCTATATTTGCAATTTTAGATTGATTTTGCCTTGTTCTTGCTTGTTCTTCGATTGCTTGCAGGAATTGATCTTCGTGATCAGGTTGATCGTGCCCACGGCAAGGTCAATAACCCTTTGGAGTTGGTTTAGCGATGGCTAAGGCACATCGTCGTTGTACGTTGAAGTCGGATCGTCAAAGTCGTCTCCACCCAAATCGAAGGTTATCATTCTCATCGAAAGATCGGGACACCCAGTGTTACATCACACAAGCTGTAACACCCCGGCATTTAATATGCCCGAATGCTACCAAACATAGACTAAGCAACCTCTAAATACCTACAATTACAAGTAAATTACAGCAAAGGAGCAAATGCTAATACCGAAAATTTCGGCAGCATCTCCTTTGTTTTTCCATGAATTGAAGCAACAATAATATTAACATGTCAAGATAGCATAATGAACAATAGCAATAACATGACCAATCAGAAATTCAACCTCCATACAACTAAAGATATAAGTCTATCTGTCACATGTCAAATATGGCCTAATCATTTACTCATGACAACCAACGAAGCATCAAAACCACAATTTAGTTCAGTGAATTAACCATCATAACTAAAGGAGAGAACATGTCATTGTTTATTTGTGTGATGCAAAGTGATGGCGTGTGACTAGCTCCCTTTCCCGCATGCCGGTTTCATGGTACCTAAGAAAAACACATAAACACAAGCGTGAGTTCATCACTCAGCAAGTATATTGCAATGGAACAAGAAAATACATTCCAATACCTTCATCACCACTTTTCACATACGACATCATACACATCTCATATTCATAGTGTAAGCATATCATTGACATCATCATATATCATCATCATTTAACATCCTCATATAATGCAATGCAATGCGATGCGATGCACATATCTCCTGAAAACTCATACCGGTATGGTTGAGTACACACCCGTCGGTGTGCACCCTCTCCCCCCTTCCATCCCGAAGATGGAGGGTGCCTACTCCTCGCTTCCCTACACCGCGGTGGATGGAATCACGATGTAGGACTTACTCATTGGCTCTCCGGAATAGTCATAACTTTCTCACAGACCTTCCCCGGACTAGTTATGCTTTCTCACCGCCCGGGCCATGTATCATGCCATGTATGCAAATATGCCAACATCATAAATAACTTTGTACATTAACACATGGCATCATAACATAATAAGCATATTCATCATATCAATGGCAAACATTAAAGCATGGCATGTGAACATATCATATATTCAATTTCAACTCAACAAAACTAGCAAACTACAACCCGCTACCCATTGCAATACACTTGCCTCAACCACGAGCGACGGATTGGCGATACGTAGAGGGCACCCCCGGGGTCACAACACCTGCACATAGGCACCACACACACAAAATCATGCCCATAAAACCTGCAGATCCGTCCATTGGAGCGCTCCGCGACGAGGAGATCCGGTGGATTTGGAAGCAAGGAAGGAGATCGCGCGAACCGGGAGGAGATCCGTTGGGTTTTCGTTCGTCGGGCGAAGGTATGGCATGGGTGATCTATGGGTTGGGTGTAGGTGCTGTTCTAGAGGTCGATTTCACGTTTTTAGATCAAGTGGTGGTGCTGTCCATGGGTAGATTTGGGAGAAAACTAGAGTTGCCACGTTCTCTGTTTCGGGCAGATTGAGCAGTCGACCTAGGGTTTGGGTTTTCGCCATTTTATAATTAGAATTTGGTCGGCCGCCTATTGAAGAAGTTGTAGGTAATTTCAATACCTTTCATTGGGTATAAATAACGAGCAATTCCGCCAAGCCGTTTGAAAGTTATGCTCATTTTACCGAACGTGTTAAAAACTGTGACGTGATTGGAACAGATCACGGTATTTTGTAGATTAAACAACCTTAGAGTCCGAATCAGCTTTTCCATATACTGAGAAAAAGTTAGGAAATTTCCTAAGCTATGCGAGGATGTACTCGTTTAATCGATTCAAAGTCGTAGAACCCGAGTTATGCTCGTTGCAAGTCTGCTATCCCGACGGGACAGAACCTCTGTTTTTGGGTTGTGCGGGTAGTTTGCGAAGTCGGGGTAGAAGAGTGTTTGCGTATTGTTTTGTGGGCATGATTTTCAGTGTGTGGTGCCTATGTGCAGGTGTTGTCACCCCGGGGGTGCCCTCTACGTCTCGCCAACCCATCGCCCGTGGTTGAGGCAAGTGTATTGGAATGGGTAGCGGGTTGTAGTTTGCTAGTTTTGTTGAGTTGAAATTGAATATATGATATGTTCACATGCCATGCTTTAATGTTTGCCATTGATATGATGAATATTCTTATTATGTTATGATGCCATGTGTTAATGTACAAAGTTATTTATGATATTGGCATATTTGCATACATGGCATGATACATGGCCCGGGCGGTGAGAAAGTCATAACTAGTCCGGGGAAGGTCGGTGAGAAAGTTATGACTATTCCGGAGAGCCAATGAGTAAGTCCTACATCGTGATTCCATCCACCGCGGTGTAGGGAAGCGAGGAGTAGGCACCCTCCATCTTCGGGATGGAAGGGGGGAGAGGGTGCACACCGACGGGTGTGTACTCAACCATACCGGTATGAGTTTCCAGGAGATATGTGCATCGCATTGCATTGCATGGCATTATATGAGGATGTTAAATGATGATGATATATGATGATGTCAATGATATGCTTACACTATGAATATGAGATGTGTATGATGTCGTATGTGAAAAGTGGTGATGAAGGTATTGGAATGTATTTTCTTGTTCCATTGCAATATACTTGCTGAGTGATGAACTCACGCTTGTGTTTATGTGTTTTTCTTAGGTACCATGAAACCGGGATGCGGGAAAGGGAGCTAGTCACACGTCATCACTTAGCATCACACAAATAAACAATGACATGTTCTCTCCTTTAGTTATGATGGTTAATTCACTGAACTAAATTGTGGTTTTGATGCTTCGTTGGTTGTCATGAGTAAATGATTAGGCCATATTTGACATGTGACGGATAGACTTATATCTTTAGTTGTATGGAGGTTGAATTTCCGATTGGTCATGTTATTGCTATCGTTCATTATGCTATCTTGACATGTTAATATTATTGTTGCTTCAATTCATGGAAAAACAAAGGAGATGCTGCCAAAATTTTCGGTATTAGCATTTGCTCCTTTGCTGTAATTTACTTGTAATTGTGGTATTTAGAGGTTGCTTAGTCTATGTTTGATAGCATTCGGGCATATTAAATGCCGGGGTGTTACAGTTGGTATCAGAGCGGGCTGTAGGTCCCTAGAATGTGTATTTTTTTAGTGTCATGCTATAGGGTACAACTAAAATGTGATGTGGAATAACTTAGAAACATGGCTTAGGTTTTAACTAAAATTTTGTCATAGGATAGCAACATTAAAACTTGCAAAAGTGGTATAACTAATCTAAAATTTGACACACATGGATGCATAGTAGGAAAAAGGTATGGGTATCGTTGCTTACGCTTAAATGTTGTATTTATGCTTTGATGTTGAACGCTAAAGTTGGTAATGTATGTTGCCATGTTATTTAGAGATTTGATTGTATTGTTCTTGGTATTGTGATAAAGTGGGGTGGTGGTGCCGAAGGGTTTCGGTTACCCCTTTTTGTTCATAGTAAGGGTGTGGTTTGACGGTGTGGCTGTTTAACGCCATTACCGAAGAACTATTAACCCCTGTGGGAGTAGAGTGCTTATCTTTTCTGTCATAGATCGAATAGTTGACTGGAGACAAATGGAAGAGTTGGTGGTGGATTCCTTCGTATGTTCCGTAGGCGGTCGGTTTTGGTTGGTTTTCTTGGCTTGAGTTGACTGAAATCAAAAGAAAAGTGTTTGGTATTGGATTTTCGCGGATTGTTCCGTAGGCGGTTTGCGGTTTTGTCTTCCTTGGTTGAAGACGAAGAAGAAGAGTTTTGAGTGGCGCGTCTGTTGGTCATAATTTTTGCTTTGACACCCGGTTTCGCTGGTTATTGTGGATTGTCTTGGGGAGGAAACATATGTGGTTGTTGTCCTCCCTATCTAAAAAAGAGTTGAAGTTCTCCTAGTGCCGACCATAGGTTGGGTGCAGCTAAGTTTTGAATCTTTATCGGAAAAGATTTGGTTGAACATTTGGTTTTCCCTAGTGCATCCTTCTTCCTTCATGGAAGTATAGATCTTGAGATTTCTTGAAGAGTTTTGTGGGCAAATTTGGGAATTTGAGAGTTGAGCTCTCCTGCATTTCTGTTGGAGTTTTGTTTTTCTTCCTTGCCTGGAACAGGAGAAATTGTATATCGGTGTTTGTTCTGGTTTTTGAGTTGTGGTTATCTTTAAAAAGTGGAGTTGCATCCTGTTTTGTCAAAAGTGAAAATGGTTGTTTAGCATGTCATGTAGTATGTAACAATGTGGTTTATGGAAATGATTTGTTCTTAAGTTAATTGGTGAGTTGAATTAGTTAAATGTAATATTTTTGTTTAGCTTAAGATTAAATGAACTTCTAGTGTTGTAGATTGCTCTATAGCGAGAATGATTAAAGGTATTAATGTACATGCTTAGAATCGGTTGCTTTGCTTTAAAAGTGCTTATGACCCCCGATTATGTTTAAAGTTTTAAACCCTGATGCATAGTTAAAACATTAAGATGATGTAGATCATTGTTATTGTTAAAGAAACTTTGCTGGTTGTTTAAAGATGTTCTAATCTAACGGGTTAATAGAGAAATTTAATCGTGTTGGCTAGTGGCTTTAACTTGGAAGTTGATTAGAGTTGCTATTTTTTGTTGTTGCAAACTACTAGTATATTTGGAAGTATGCAGTTGTGTCTCTATAATGCTAGTATTGATATCAATTGAGAAGATATAAGACTTATTGTTAATGATGTTGTTAAGGGCAGTGTTAATGCTAGTATTCAATCTATTTTAATGTAACACCCCAAAATTTTGCTTTTCTTAAATTCATGTGTGATTTGGCACTTTGGTGAATTTTTGGAATTTTCTGGAATTTATTTGGATTTATTTGGAGTTTATTTGAATTTATTCCATTTTGAAATAATTAAAGAATTTAACTTTGCAAATAAAATTTTGTTGGAAATATTTTATTTGAGTCCAAAATGTTCCAAAATATTTTCCAGAATTTTTCTGGAATTTTTCTGAGTCTTTTGCTATTTTTAATGAATTAAATGAATTACTGGGAATTATTTTAAATATTAAATCGCTGGAAAATCAAACCGAGTCGGTTACTGTTCATCCGACCGAGCCCGAGTCAGACTCGAGTTCGAGTCCGACCCGAGCCAGTTGACTCGACCGAACCCACTCCTAACCCCAATCGATCCCGACCGTCGGATCAAGATCCAACGGCCTGCACTGACTGCATTCTGGTTCGAGCCGAAATCGGATCGGGTCCGATCGCGCGCGATCGCGGACTGGCCGATCGTGCACGTGGGCGGTTCTCCGTCGTCGCCCCGCCGAAGTCCGGCCGGACTCGCCGCCGCCCGCCGCCGTGAAGAACTAGGTCTCCGCTTTTCCGCACGGACGCCGAGGTTATTTAATGACCGGCTCACACCGAGGATCGCTTTGACCTAAGCGCACCAGAACCCTAGACAACGCCGCCGAGCCGCCGCCCGTTGAGCCGCAATCGCTCGCCGGAGTTGTCTCTTCCTCCGCCGCGGTTCCTTGCCGATTGCGGCCATCTCCGTCGCCCTCGCCGCCGTTGTGTCGAGAACCAGACTCCTCGCGTCGGCGCACCGAGCTACCTCTCACTTCGCGGAAGGGTCCCGCAACGCCGTAGCCGTGGTCATCGTCTCGGCTCCGTCAAGCGGCGCGCCGTAGGCCATCGCCGGACTTCAAGCTTCCTCACCGTCGGATCTTCATCCAAGGGCCCAGACACGCCACGTCATCTCACGGTGAGATCCTTCCAAATCCTAGATCCAATCTCCACCGTCGGATCTAGATCCAACGGTCCGAAATCAATGCGTTAACCCAAACGGCGTCAACACTAGATCTAATCCGCGCCGCTGATTTTCAAACCAACGGCGAGATTGCGCCACGTGTCGGGAAGTTGGACCGACGCGTCGGGCCGCTGGCCCACGCTGGCTGGCGTGTGACGCTGACACGCGGGGCCCGCGTGTCAGAGGGCCCGCATGTCAGTGGCTAATCCAGCCAAGCGCTGACGTCACCCATGACGTCACAGTGGGTCCCACATGTCAGCACCATGGGCTGAGTCCCCGCTGACGTCAGCGATGACGTCACCCGAGTGGGCCCACATGTCAGCGACACGTAGAGTCGTGGACCGAGTCCACGGTGGACCGAGTCCACGGTGGACCGAGTCCACGGTGGACCGAGCCAAACCGTGGACCACGTCCATGGATCGGCTGACGTCAGCCGCCCAATCAGAGGCTGCCACGTGTCTAGGTTGACGCAATAATTAATTTCCGAAAAAGAAAATGATTTATTAATTCGAATAATGATTTCAGATTTTGTTTCAAACTTCAAACGCTTATAACTTTTGCGTTTCAACTCCGATTTGAGTGATTCAAATTTCTAAATTTGTATAAAATTAAGATCTACTTAAATATAAATTTTATTTAATTTTTGGACTAAAGTTTTTCTCTGTAAAATTATTTAATTGATTATTTAAACTTTAATAAATCATAACTTTTGCATTTTAACTCCGATTTGAACGATTCCAGTTTCTAAAAATCCATAAAATTATGTTCTTTCTGTTTGTGGATTTTATTTGGATGTTTGGACACTTTTTGCCTAGTGTTTATTTGTGTATTTGCTATTTGCACGCTTTTACGAGTAGACGTTGAAGTGCCTAAGGATTCGAAGGAGAAGTATTGACTCAGGATCCAACTCAAGACCAAGAGCAAGTACTTTTGAAGGCAAGTTGTGCTTTGACCATGTTGATCCTATTTCAAATCTATTTTGATTTAAACTATTGCATGCTAGTTCAATTAGAAAGATACTTTGTTTAAACATGGGGTTAGATAAATACCAATTTCTTTGTATGACACCTTGATTATTTAAGTATGTGCCATGACCCTTGTCACCCTAGTTGTGGTTTACTAGTTGGACATAATCAAATTGCCAACATGGGTTATAGACCGTTGTAGTATAACGCTTAGACACACACGTGCTCATAACATGATTTTGGACAATCAAATGTTAATATTGACTTAATGATATATTGAACCTGTTTTGGAAAAGTATCATGTGATGTTGATGGCATGTGGTGCATGGTAATCAACTGGGTTTGATAAACGGTTTCGGCCAGGCATGTGGCAAGAGTAATCAGGTGGGCCGGTTGTGGCATTGGGAGTGTTGATTTGGTTCTTCGGGTAGTCTTGCCTGGTCACTCTAAGGACTTAACCTTGCAAGCCTTTGAACTGGTCATACTTGCAACCACATGGCTGGAATGGGACGGCCCTAGTTGACTAAGTCGCTAAGGACTCACTTGTGGAGCCTCAGGGTGTCAATTACACCGCTTGTGTGATTGTGCGGGAGCGTATCGTGGTCGTGGCCAGATACCCATCTAACGGTGTGTTGGTCCCATACTTCGCCTTGGCTAAGGGAAGGGATGGTGTAGAGCACGAACCAGGAGAGGACCACCTGTGTTGTTTGAGGCTTCCAAAGGCTTTGTTACTGAACTCGCCTTTGTGGTGTTTGACTGTATCTTGTGGGTAAAGTGCATAACCTCTGCAGAGTGTAGAATCTATTTAAATAGCCGAGTCCACTGTGATCGACAATGCTCGGAATTACAGTCAAGGGTTAGATTTTCTCAAAAATAACTTTGGTTTGAAAGGTGGGTTGGTTTAGTAATGAAGATGATGGAAATGTGGTTTAGGATGGGGAAAATGTTTATTAAACTTCTTGAAAAGTTATTTACGCTTTACTTATTTCTACCGCTTTGAATCTACTTATATTACTTGTCAAAAGTCATTTCGCAAATATACCTTGAGCTATTCCTTTGTACCAAGCCATGCATATAGTATATTAGCCTCGCATTGTGCATGACTTGTCGAGTACCAAGTACTCACCCTTGCCTCAACACAATATCGCTTGAAGAAGAGATCGCATCACTTTGGAGGAGGAACTCCAAGAGGATCCGTCTACTTAGGAAGCGAGCCCGATCGGTTGCACGTGGTATCTTGGATGGCGCCACGGGTTATTTGATTTTCCATTGCTATTATTTCTCTTTTAATAAGTTTCGCCTTGCAAGGCATACATTTGTAACTTGACCATAAGGTCAAGTAACGATTGGTTATTTAAATAAAGTACTTTGATACTATCGAATGGTATGATTGTGATATTTACCAATGTTAAGACTGTGTGCACTAAGCGCGTTCTGGACTAGTGCTGAATACACAGAGGGTCGGATTTGCAAATTCGGGTCCCGACAGAGGTGGTATCGAGCCATACTTGACCAGAGGCTCAACCCTAGCTAGAATGGTCGTAGTGAGGATAAAACCTATTTTCTAAAGCTAAAAAAAATTGTCAAGATAAGAAATGACATCTCGACTTATCCCCTTCTCTCTTTTCTTGTCTCTTGCTGAAATTTTCCCTTACCTTGTCACAATTTAAAAATTCCGAGTTCTTACGTAAAGCACTCTTGTGACAGATGGAGGAAGAGTTCAACTATGTTGATCTGGGAGTTGGTCACGCTGCCAGAACTTTGGCATATGCTACAGACTCTCGGAGATTTTGAGAAGCCCCAATACCAAGTGGAAGTGATCAGACAAGCGGGATTGATCAAGGCTTGTGACGTGAGGATTGAGGTACCTGCTAGGAAAAAGGGCCCAGGCAATCGCCCGATACACTGCACTGCCAGGAGATCTACAATGCAGATGGGTATCCAAGAAGTATCACGACAAGCAATGCGGCACATTACCAGTATCTACGCCAGAGAGTTGGAGAGTACGGTGTTCCGTTATCACCCGCGCAGCGATAACCTTCTTGACCCGAAGGTGATTCAGGATGAGGATGCCACGGTTACACAGTTGGCACGATTTGTCGTCGCCCAGGAGGAAGTACTAGATAATACAAGCAAGGAGCTACAGAAGGCCCGCAAGGAGATCACGACAGAGAAAAACAGATGGCGGGAAGCTCAAGAGTATGTGGCACACCTTCTACGAAGGATTGACGAGTTGGAGATGACCTTGTACGGACTGCACTCCGAGCCAAGATTGAGCTACACGAGCGAGATCCAGAGGAGTCGATCTCGATGAGGACACCGCTTCTTCGACTACCATAGAGGACACGATTCTTTGGACATGGCGATCGTTACGCGCCTATGCCACAAAGACCCGCACTCCGTGCCGTGGAGGTTTTCTCGATGAGTGGGCATAGGTTCTATAGTGAGGCTCCTTCGCCGAGTCGCGTCATAGAATAAAGAGTCACCCTTTAGGCGTTAGACTCCAGTGTTAGTTCGATTTGGATTTTCATTGCTTGGTCGAGTGTGCATTATGTGTTGCAAGGCCCTTAGGCATTGTAAGCGACCATACCAAGTTATTAATAATAAAGTTGGACCTTAAAGTTACACCTTTCGCCCGCATAAGTTCCATATTACTTGTCTATTCTTGCTTCCCTCTCATCTCTAAACCTAGAGCAAATCGGCGGATGGTGAACACCCGTGGAAACTTTGGAAGCAATGGGAGTGGTTCTCGCCAAACAGAAAACCCCAATGATGGAGCACCAAAGACCGCCACCGGATATGCAGAATTTCGGAGCTTTTCTTGCTGCCTGGACTCGATTGATGCATGCTATGATGCAACAAATGCAGCACGTCCTGCTTTCAGTGCCACTTTGCTAATCAAGTTAATCATGGACAACGCCAGAATACAAGGCTGTCGAGTTCATGAGAACTCACCCACCCACTTTCTCTCGGGAATGCCAATCCATTAGAGGCCGATGATTGGTTAAGATCAATTGAGAGGAAGCTACACATAGCTCAATGCATAGGGAATGAGAAGGTACTTCACGCTTCTCATCGCTTGGAAGGGACGGCCGAATGGTGGGAGAACTTCGTGCACGCAGAGAACCCTCAAGATATCACTTGGGAAGAGTTCACGGTGCATTCGACAAGATCACGTGCCTGAAGGGATCATGGACCTTAAGAAGGAGGAGTTCAGAACCTTTGAAACAAGGTAATCACCGATGGCCGACTACGAACAAGTTCACACAGCTAGCACGCTACGCACTGAGGATGTAGCGACAGATAAATCCAGCATACCTCGCTTTTATGAAGGGACTTAACTCAGGATTGCAAGTAGGATTGATCACCCACACCTTTCCAGATTTCCAAGAGTTGGTGAATAAGGCGCTTATTCTTGAGGACAAGCGCAAGGAACTGGATGAGAACAGAAGCGCAGGATGCAACAAAGAAGGATCACGCCAGTGGAACGCAATACCGAGAGTTGCACCAAATCAATTCTTGATTCCAACCACGCATCGCGACAAGGACACCATCCTCAAAGACCAAGACTGGCCAATCGTAACTACTGCACCCGGCCCGCTAGAAACACTACTCCTGTGCAAATCCAGGAACAATGAGACGCTGCTACAATCAAGAACGAGCCAGACACTTTGCCAACAGCTTGTCCAAAGAAGACAGCAGGAGTGACCCGATTCGCTTCAACCTAGGAACCACCCAGCTAGGACGCCAAAGACTCAGGAGCCACACCCTGCATCGTGGTGAGAGGCCGAGTCAACCATGTCACCGCAGATGCAACTGCGCAGAATGCTCTGGACGTCGTCTTGGGTAAGTTACTTGTTAACTCAAGACTGCAATAGCTTTTGTTTGACTCTGGAGCTTCGCATTCGTTTGTTTCGCAAGGCTTTGCTACTAGAAATGATTTGAGGATTGCAAGGCTTAAGTGCATGATTTTAGTTCAAACCCCTGGTTCCGAACTCCGAACGAAAGTAGGATGTTCCGGGGTGAGAATACTAATAGATGGAATAGAGTTCCTAGCAAACCTTATAATTTTGGAAACCCAGACCTTAGACGTTATATTGGGAATGGATTGGTTATCCAAGCACAAGGCTGTATTGGATTGTGGACGGAGGACTATCTCAGTTGAGAGCCCGTGTGGGACGAAAGTGGAATTTCAAGCCACTGCAGTTAGAGATGGACAGTTGATGGTTAACAGTACCAAGGCAATCAGCATAGAGGATGTCCCAGTAGTGAATGAGTACCTCGATGTTTTTCCCGAAGATCTACCTGGTATGCCGCCAGACAGGGACATAGAGTTTGTGATAGAGCTTGTAATGCACAAGACCGATAGCAAAGAGACCCTATCGGATGTCCACCGAGGAGTTGGTAGAGATGAAGTAACTGCTAGAAGAGTTAATTGAGAAAGGATTTATCAGACCTAGTTCGTCTCAGTGTGGAGCAGAAGTTTTGTTTGTCAAGAATAAGGACTGGAGTTTCATGATGTTCATTGACTAACGTTCACTCAACGAAGTCACCGTGAAGAATAAGTATCCGCTACCCAGTGATTGATGATTTGTTTGATCGGTTGAGAGGAGCCGAGTTTTCTCCAAGATTGATCTCGAGATCGGGATACCATCGCTTGAAGATCCGATCGTAAGATATTCAAGATCGCATTCTCGTCAAGATATGGACATTACGAGTTCTGATTATGTCCTTTGAAATTTAACGAATCGCCCGGCTTATTTCATGAATATGATGAATAAGGTGTTCATGGAATATTTGGACAAGTTTGTCGTCGTGTTCATAGACGATATCCTAATCTACTCCAAGACAGAGAAGCGAACATGCCGAACACTTAAGGCGAGTTTTGGAAAAGTCGAGGAACGACAACTTTTCGCCAAGTTCGGCAAGTGTGATTTTTGGAAGGACAAGGTGGAGTTTCTTGGACATGTAATGACCGCATGAAGGAGTCGCCGTAGATCCAAGCAAAGTAGAAGCCGTGTTACATTGGGAGCGGTAGAAGACTGTGACCTGCATTCGGAGTTTCCTTGGAATGGCAGGATACTACCGCCGTTTCATCGAAGGCTTTTCGACAATTGCGAAACCTCTTACGCAACTGCTGAAGAAGGAAAAGAAGTTTGCATGGACGCCAGAATGTGAGAAAGGATTTCAGGAGCTGAAGAAGCGATTGACATCAGCACCGGTGTTAGTTCTACCGGATGTTGCTCAAAGCTTCGATATTTATTGTGACGCATCGCGCCAAGGACTTGGATGTGTGCTGATGCAGAATGGAAAGGTCGTCGCTTATGCATCAAGGCAGTTGAGGCCGCATGAGGAAAATTATCCGACGCATGACCTAGAGTTAGTTGCCGTAGTGCATGCCTTGAAGATATGGCGTCACTATCTGATCGGAAACAGATGTGAAGTATATACGGATCATAAGAGCCTTAAGTACATATTCACCCAGTCGGATCTGAATATGAGGCAGAGGAGATGGTTAGAGTTGATCAAGGACTATAATGTTGGGATCCATTACCATCCCGGGAAGGCCAACGTAGTAGCCGATGCCCTGAGTCGGAAAAGCCATACCGTGAGTACGTTGCTAGCCACAAGTCAGGATGAGTTATGTGAGAATTTTCAGAAAATGAAGATTGAGGTAGTACCTAGCGGATTCTTGGCCGCATTAGAAGTAAAGCCTACCCTAGAGGATCAGATCCGAGAAGGACAGAAGGATGATGACAAGATCCGCAGGATTAAGTCCATCAAGGAGGAAGGCAAGGCAGAGGACTTCAAGTTGGATGAGCAAGGCACGTTGTGGATGAAGGATCGCATTTGTGTGCCTAACAAAAGGAGTTAAAGCAATCGATTCTGGAAGAAGCCCATGACTCAAGTACTCAATTCATCCCGAAGCGCCAAGATGTATCAGGATCTCAAGGAGAGATTACGGTGGCCGAGTATGAAACGTGAAGTTGCCGAGCATGTTGCATTGTGCGACGTATGCCAGAGAGTCAAGGCAATGCATCGAGACCAGCAGGATTGCTACGGTAGTTGAAAATACCCGAGTGGAAGTGGGAGGAAATCGGAATGGATTTCATTACGGTTTGTCAAGACTCAAGGAGGTTATGACTCCATATGGGTTATAGTGGATCGCTTGACTAAAGTAGGCCATTTTATCCCGTGAAGACCACTTACTCGGGAGATAAATTAGCAGTAATTATACATGACCAGGATTGTCTGTTTGCACGGAGTGCCAAAGAGGATTGTAGACGACAGAGGTACCCAATTTACCTCAAGGTTACGGAATAAGTTGCATGAAGCCATGGGAACCCGCTTGAACTTCAAGATCTGACTTATCATCCATGCAGGCGGATGGACAGACCAGAAAGAGTCAACCAGATTCGGAGGATATGTTGAGAGCTTGTGCATTAGCTTATGCTACTTCTTGGGATAAGAGTTTACCGTATGCCGAGTTCGATTACAACAATAGTTATCGAGGCTAGTTTACAGATGTCACCTTTTGAGGCATCAGTATGGTCGACCTGTCGGACGCCATTGAATTGGAATGAGACCGCGAGCGCCGTGTCTTTGGGCCTGATATTCTTCAAGAGTTTGAAGAAGCGATCGCCATGATTAGGGAAAGGTTGAAGATAGCCCAATCTCGACAGAAGAGTTATGCCGACAATCGTCGCCGAGACTTGAGTTTTGAACCGAAGACTTTGTATACCTCGAGTTACGCCTCTCGGGAGTTAAGAGGTTCCATGCCAAAGGGAAACTCGCACCTGTTATGTTGGACCATTTAAGATTTTGAGCCGCAGAGGCGAAGTTGCTTATCAGCTGGAGTTGCCACAATCGTTAGCAGGAGTACATGACGTATTCCATGTGTCCCAGTTGAAGAAGTGTCTCCGAGTTCCTGAGGAACAGACACCGCTAGAGTTAATTGAGTTGCAAGAGGACTTGACTTATAAGGAGCATCCCGTGAGGATTCTGGACACAATGGATCGAGAAACTAGAAACAAGTCAACCCGTTTTTGTAGAGTTCAGTGGAGCAACCATGAAGAAAGCGAAGCGACTTGGGAGCGCGAAGAGGATTTGAAGAAAGAGTTTCCAAACCTATTCCTTTAGTAAGCCCTGAATCTCGGGGACGAGATTCTATTAAGGGGGGAGGTTTGTAACACCCCAAAATTTTGCTTTTCTTAAATTCATGTGTGATTTGGCACTTTGGTGAATTTTTGGAATTTTCTGGAATTTATTTGGATTTATTTGGAGTTTATTTGAATTTATTCCATTTTGAAATAATTAAAGAATTTAACTTTGCAAATAAAATTTTGTTGGAAATATTTTATTTGAGTCCAAAATGTTCCAAAATATTTTCCAGAATTTTTCCGAACTTTTACGAGTCTTTTGCTATTTTTAATGAATTAAATGAATTATCGGGAATTATTTTAAATATTAAATCGCTGGAAAATCAAACCGAAGCCTAATCTGTTCATCCGACCGAGCCCGAGTCGACTTCGAGTTCGAGTCCGACCGAGCCGATTGACTCGACCGAACCCACTCTAACCCCATCGATCCGGCCAGTCGGATCAAGATCCAACGGTCCGCACTGACCGCACGGTTCGAGCCGAAACCGGATCGGGTCCGATCGCGCCGCGATCGCGGACTGGCCGATCGCGCCACGTGGACGGTTCTCCGTCGTCGTCCCCCACCGAAGTCCAGCCGGACTCCACCGCCGCGCCGGGCCGCCGTGAAGAACTAGGTCTCCGTTTTCCGCGACGGACGCCGAGGTTATTTAATGACCGGCTCACACCGAGGATCGCCTTGACCTAAGCGCAAGTAACCCTAGACAACGTCGCCTGAGCCGCCGCCGTTGAGCCGCAATCGCTCGCCGGAGTTGTCTCTTCCCTCCGCCGCGGTTCCTTGCCGATTGCGGCCATCTCCGTCGTCCTCCGCTGCCGTTGTGTCCAGAACCGGACTCCTCGCGTCGAGGCGCACCCGGAGCTACCTCTCACTTCGCTGGAAGGGTCCCGCAACGCCGTAGCCGTGGTCATCGTCTCCAGCTCCGTCAAGCCAGCGCCGCCGTGGGCCATCGCCGGACTTCAAGCTTCCTCAACCGTCGGATCTTCATCCAAGGGCCCAGATTACGCCACGTCATCTCACGGTGAGATCCCGTTCCAAATCCTAGATCCAATCTCCACCGTCGGATCTAGATCCAACGGTCCGAAATCAATGCGTTAACCCAAACGGCGTCAACACTAGATCTAATCCGCGCCGTTGATTTTCAAAACAACGGCTGAGATTGCGCCACGTGTCGGGAAGTTGGACCAACGCGGTGCCCACGCAGCAGGCGTGTAGGACGCCGACACGCGAGGCCCGCGTGTCGAGGGCCCGCATGTCGCTGGCTAATCCAGATAGCGACGTCACCCATGACGTCACGGTGGGTCCCACCTGTCAGCACCGTGGGCTGAGCCCCGCTGACGTCAGCGATGACGTCACCCGAGTGGGCCCACATGTCAGCGACACGTAGAGTCGTGGACCGAGTCCACGGTGGACCGAGCCAAACCGTGGACCACGTCCATGGACCGGCTGACGTCAGCCGCCCAATCAGAGGCTGCCACGTGTCTAGGTGGCGCCAATAATTAATTTCCGAAAAAGAAAATGATTTATTAATTCGAATAATGATTTCAGATTTTGTTTCAAACTTCAAACGCTTATAACTTTTGCGTTTCAACTCCGATTTGAGTGATTCAAATTTCTAAATTTGTATAAAATTAAGATCTACTTAAATATAAATTTTATTTAATTTTTGGACTAAAGTTTTTCTCTGTAAAATTATTTAATTGATTATTTAAACTTTAATAAATCATAACTTTTGCATTTTAACTCCGATTTGAACGATTCCAGTTTCTAAAAATCCATAAAATTATGTTCTTTCTGTTTGTGGATTTTATTTGGATGTTTGGACACTTTTTGCCTAGTGTTTATTTGTGTATTTGCTATTTGCACGCTTTACGAGTAGACGTTGAAGTGCCGGAAGGATTCGAAGGAGAAGTATTGACTCAGGATCCAACTCAAGACCAAGAGCAAGTACTTTTTGAAGGCAAGTTGTGCTTTGACCATGTTGATCCTATTTCGAAATCTATTTTGATTTAAACTATTGCATGCTAGTTCAATTAGAAAGATACTTTGTTTAAACATGGGGGTTAGATAAATACCAATTTGCTGTATGACACCTTGATTATTTAAGTATGTGCCATGACCCTTGTCACCCTAGTTGTGGTTTACTAGTTGGACATAATCAAATTGCCAACATGGGTTATAGACCGTTGTAGTATACTGCTTAGACCTGCTACGTGCTCATAACATGATTTTGGACAATCAAATGTTAATATTGACTTAATGATATATTGAACCTGTTTTGGAAAAGTATCATGTGATGTTGATGGCACGTGGTGCATGGTAATCAACTGGGGTTTGATAAACGGTTTTCGACCGGGGCATGTGGCAAGAGTAATCAGGTGGGCCAGTTGTGGCATTGGGAGTGTTGATTTGGTTCTTCGGGTAGTCTTGCCCTGGTCACTCTAAGGACTTAACCTTGCAAGCCTTTGAACTGGGTCATACTTGCAACCACATGGCTGGAATGGGACGGCCCTAGTTGACTAAGTCGCTAAGGACTCACTTGTGGAGCCTCAGGGTGTCAATTACACCGTTTGTGTGATTGTGCGGGAGCGTATCGTGGTGTGGCCAGATACCCATCTAACGGTGTGTTGGTCCCATACTTCGCCTTGGCTAAGGGAAGGGATGGTGTAGAGCACGAACAGGAGAGGACCACCTGTGTTGTTTGAGGCTTAGAAAGGCTTTGTTACAGGAACTCGCCTTTGTGGTGTTTGACTGTATCTTGTGGGTAAAGTGCATAACCTCTGCAGAGTGTAGAATCTATTTAAATAGCCGAGTCCACGGTACTGGACAATGCTCGGGAATTACAGTCAAGGGTTAGATTTTCTCAAAAATAACTTTGGTTTGAAAGGTGGGTTGGTTTAGTAATGAAGATGATGGAAATGTGGTTTAGGATGGGGAAAATGTTTATTAAACTTCTTGAAAAGTTATTTACGCTTTACTTATTTCTACTGCTTTCGAATCTACTTATATTACTTGTCAAAAGTCAAGCATTTCGCAAATATACCTTGAGCTATTCCTTTGTACCAAGCCATGCATATAGTATATTAGCCTGCATTCTGTGCATGACTTGCTGAGTACCAAGTACTCACCCTTGCCTCAACACAATATCAGTTGAAGAAGAGACTGCACCAGCTTTGGAGGAGGAACTCCAAGAGGATCCGTCTACTTAGGGAAGCGAGCCCAGTCAGTTGCCTGTGGTATACTGGATGGCGCCACGAAGTTATTTGATTTTCCGCTGCTATTATTTCTCTTTTAATAAGTTTCGCCTTGCAAGGCATACATTTGTAACTTGACCATAAGATCAAGTAACCAGTTTGGTTATTTAAATAAAGTACTTTGATACTATCGAATGGTATGATTGTGATATTTACCAATGTTAAGACTGTGTGCACTAGCGGGTTCCTGGACTAGTGCTGAATACACAGAGGGTCCGGATTTGCAAATTCGGGGTCCCGACATTTAAATAGTTGGAGTATGTTGTGTGGTGGTAATTTTGTTATCACCTTTGTATAGGGTAGCTAAAAGTAATGTTGTTGGTTGATGACCATGCCCATTTGTTGTTATTGATGACTAAGTAGTGGTGGTAACTATTTAGATTACTCGTTGGAAAACCATGGTTAAATAGAGGAAAATTTTAACATATTGCGATGGAATGAGCTTTGGATAATTAACATGATGAATGATTTTATCCTTAATGAAAGTATAACTTAGAGTCTCACTTGCGAATTCTTCCCTGTGGAGATAATATTTACATGTTGAAGTCGTTGTTTAACTGAATGAGATTCGGTTGTCGAGACGTGAACATATAGGTGGTATGAAATTTATAGGTTGATCATGCTGAAAGATTTGTTGAAGTACTATGTTTCAAATTTAGAATAAGATGAATTATGATTTGTTGATCCGTGGGGATCATGTCAATGTAGTCTTGGTTGGGTGCCTTTGTGATAAGCATCTTAAACCTTAATTAAAAGTGTTGGGAATGGTAACTAGAGAAAGAAATTGTTATGTAAATTTTGTTAAATCCGGTTGGACTCTCTTGATGAGTAAATAGTGATTATTGAATGCTTAAATGATAAGTGTAGTGGAATACAAGTTATGGTGGGATTCATGCTGAGCTGGTGTTTAAAACCATTTGAACTGGTGTGGTTGTTTGCCATTTTGGTTGAATGCCTTCGGTCAAAGTATTCCTTGTGTTGTGTTTCCGAGTTTCCCTAAAACCCGTAGCTACTGGTGCCAATCTTTGGTTTTGGCTATTTTGTTTAATTTGTGTTATGAGTATGATTTACACCCAAAAGATTTTGAGTGGATCGCGCTCCTTCGCGTTCACCCTGAATTATCTTTGGAATAAATTTTAACGGAAGCAGATGGACATAGTGGGTTGTGTTGGAAACTTTTGAGATTTAATTTGTAACTCTTTTTTACTAGAGTTGGATTTATTTGCATAATGTGTGTGATGGTTGCGAGTGCTTCAAAAAGGTGGATTTTATGAATGTTTTATAAAGTGATTTTGTTAGTGAGGTGTTCCCTTTTGGAAATGAGTTTCCCTCTCCTTGAGAAAATTTGTGACGGTTGTGAGAGCAGATGCTCGACTTGAAATTTTGATGTTCTTTTCCAAAATGTTGATTTTGGTTAAAACGCGATGTTTTGTGAGTTTAGCTTTCTATCATTGGTGGGTTCTGATACGATGTGATGCCTTACTGTTAACTATGATGTCGTCATAGTTTATATGAACTAGCGCAATCCTCGATGCTATTCGAGTTTTATTCATGTGATACAGAGGATGAAGTCGTCTTGTGAGTGACTATTCGGTAGTGTTGTTACGTGATGAATGAATGGTGAAAAGTAAACAAGACATCGTTTATAGATGTTAAATGATAAAAGAGTCGTTGAGCCAGGTCGGTGAGAAAGTCATATATGGATATATGACTAATCCGGAGTGCTCTTGAAAAGTGTGCATGCATGTCATAAATCGAGACTTCTATTTCTTTCCAGTATGTTGGTTGTGGTGTAGGAGATTTGTGTTTCCTTTGCATCTTAGCTTAGGAAAAATAAGATGAGTACTCTTTGGTTGTTGCCGAACTCTTTCCAATGTGGCTTTTAGCGCTTTGGAGTTCGAGTTGTTGGATGTGGATCATTTTGGGTTCATGGGTCTTGGTTGAGCTTACTCAATGATTGTACCCTTGTTCCGATTCTTTGAAAGGAAGAATGCGAGGGCGAAACCTTCTTAGAAAGAGGAATCTAGTGTGGGTTTGTAATGACCTAAGATATTAGGCATTGCTAGTGGTTGATCGTAACTAGTTTGGAAGTGAAGAGTAAAGGAAGGTTGTGTAGGACTCAATTCAAACCTTCTTGGAGACTTGTGTCATTGATGTGTCCCTCGGTAGGGCTGATTAAATCTTGAGTGGACCACTTGGTGGTTGCTAGTAATTGCTTTTCTTTTTGGAAGTGTATTGGATCTTTTGTCGCCGATCTTTGAGCGTGTTGTGCCAACCGAAGAGGAATGTTCGGTTGTTGTTGAATTTGCGGGTTTTCAGAACTCTGGTCATAAAGTAGACTTCTCCTTTCGGTGGTAGTGGGGTGGGTGTTGGTCTTGTTGTAAAAGATCAGGATGTAACCCCGATGGTTTAAGCAGTTAGTAATCTTAGAGTGTTGTGTCTCACTTGGTTTGCGTCGTCGCGAATACGACGAACCACAGTTAAGAGGTTGAGACGTGAATCACTGTTGTGCGTGGGAGCAGAAGATGGATCTAGAAGTTGGTACCATGTCCTTCTGGAGAGTGGCTTTGGTTAAAGGGATCGGGCACTTTAGTGCCAAGGGATGTATTGAAGGAGGAGTGTGAGACCGTTTCCTTTCGTGGTCTATTTGGGATTTTATCCTATCTCTTGGGTCATGCCGAGGCCTTGTATGGGTGCTTTGGGTTTCAATGTTGAGTAAAGTTCTTGCAAGAGGTTGATCGTGGGTTATCGTTAGAACTGTGGGTCTTCGAGCCTAAGCATCTTACCATCGGGTCTCGATCAGTGTAGTTCCAGTGGCTTTAGTCAGAGAGAGAAGCGGTTTGGGAACTGGAGTCTCGCATGCGCGAGAAGTACCCCGAGCTTTTCGCCTCAGGTATGAGATGTGAAACCTAGCTATCTTTTGCTTTGCTGGGTTGCGTATTGGTATGTCTTAGATTCGAGGTCGAATCCTGTTGAAGGGGGGAGAATGTGACACCACGGAGTGTCGTATCTTATAAAATGTGAATGTTGAGGTCAAAAACTTTATAAAATGTGAAAATGGAGGTTAAAACTTTACGTTATGCCGTTTATAGCGTGTTTTTAGGCCATTTTTTGGTGTTTGGGCCTCTCCGGGGGACTTTGGGCCTTGGGGGTTGAGTTGGGCCTCCGGTGGAAGGGTTTGGGCCCAAGGGGGGACTTTTGGGCAGCCAAATCTGGCCCCCACCCCTTGGTGCGCCCCCCACTCCCTCTCCCAACCCTAGCCGCCACCCCTAGCCCCCCCATGCGCCTCCACCCTTCCCCTTCCTCTCCATCTTCCCCCATGGCGCCACCACCCCTCTCCTCCCCTCTCCACCTCCCTTGCTGCCCCTAGGGGAGTTATCCACCTCACCACCCCGCAGATCCGTCCATTGGAGCGCTCCGTGACGAGGAGATCCGGTGGATTTGGAAGCAAGAAAGGAGATCGCGCGAACCGGGAGGAGATCCGTTGGGTTTTCGTTCGTCGGGCGAAGGTATGGTATGGGTGATCTATGGGTTTGGTCTAGGTGCTATTCTAGAGGTCGATTTCATGTTTTTAGATCAAGTGGTGGTGCTGTCCATGGGTAGATTTGGGAGAAAACTAGAGTTGCCACGTTCTCTGTTTCAGGCAGATTGAGCAGTCGACCTAGGGTTTGGGTTTTCGCCATTTTAGAGTCGGAATTTGGTCGGCCGCCTATTGAAGAAGTTGTAGGTAATTTCAATACCTTTCAGTGGGTATAAAGAACGTCCAATTCCGCCCAGCCGTTTGAAAGTTATGCTCGTTTTACCGAACATGTTAAAAACTGTGACGTGATTGGAACAGATCACGGTATTTTGTAGATTAAACAACTTTAGAGTCCGAATCAGCTTTTCCATATACTTAGAAAAAGTTAGGAAATTTCCTAAGCTACGCGAGGATGTACTCGTTTAATCGATTCGGAGTCGTAGAACCTGAGTTATGCTCGTTGCAAGTCTGCTGTCCCGACGGGACAGAACCTCTGTTTTTGGGTTGTGCGGGTAGTTTGCGAAGTCGGGGTAGTTATGCTCGTTGCAAGTCTGCTGTCCCGTCGGGACAGAACCTCTGTTTTTGGGTTGTGCGGGTTGTAGTTTGCTAGTTTTGTTGAGTTGAAATTGAATATATGATATGTTCACATGCCATGCTTTAATGTTTGCCATTGATATGATGAATATGCTTATTATGTTATGATGCCATGTGTTAATGTACAAAGTTATTTATGATATTGGCATATTTGCATACATGGCATGATACATGGCCCAGGCGGTGAGAAAGTCATAACTAGTCCGGGGAAGGTCGGTGAGAAAGTTATGACTATTCCGGAGAGCCAATGAGTAAGTCCTACATCGTGATTCCATCCACCGTGGTGTAGGGAAGTGAGGAGTAGGCACCCTCCATCTTCGGGATGGAAGGGGGGAGAGGGTGCACACCGACGGGTGTGTACTCAACCATACCGGTATGAGTTTCCAGGAGATATGTGCATCGCATTGCATTGCATTGCATTATATGAGGATGTTAAATGATGATGATATATGATGATGTCAATGATATGCTTACACTATGAATATGAGATGTGTATGATGTCGTATGTGAAAAGTGGTGATGAAGGTATTGGAATGTATTTTCTTGTTCCATTGCAATATACTTGCTGAGTGATGAACTCACGCTTGTGTTTATGTGTTTTTCTTAGGTACCATGAAACCGGGATGCGGGAAAGGGAGCTAGTCACACGTCATCACTTAGCATCACACAAATAAACAATGACATGTTCTCTCCTTTAGTTATGATGGTTAATTCACTGAACTAAATTGTGGTTTTGATGCTTCGTTGGTTGTCATGAGTAAATGATTAGGCCATATTTGACATGTGACGGATAGACTTATATCTTTAGTTGTATGGAGGTTGAATTTCCGATTGGTCATGTTATTGCTATCGTTCATTATGCTATCTTGACATGTTAATATTATTGTTGCCTCAATTCATGGAAAAACAAAGGAGATGCTGCCGAAATTTTCGGTATTAGCATTTACTCCTTTGCTGTAATTTACTTGTAATTGTGGTATTTAGAGTTTGCTTAGTCTATGTTTGGTAGCATTCGGGCATATTAAATGCCGGGGTGTTACACAAGCGGCTCGTAACCGTGTCGTCATCTGTTCAGTGGTGTTCAATGAAAGACCAAGCCGTATGTGGAACTCGCCATTTGGAGATACAACTTCGTCGACAATGTAGCCGATGAGATGTTCTTGGAGTGCGTGCACCCGGTGAGGCGGGAGCACGTTAACGTGCTCATCGATGTTGGGCTGACAATTGATTAAGCGGGAAGTATATAAATATCTGATCACATGCAATTAACTAAAATGTAAGTTGTAGCTAACAAATTGACATGCATATACAAACCTCGGTATAATGTTCCAGCTCATCGCCATGGATAAAACTTTGAATATAGTGGAACACGTAGTAGCCACATAAGTTGTTTCCAGCCGTCTGGCGTTTAACCTTTACGGGGAGAAATTTCAGAATATCAGATGAAGAACTGATATGGCGCATGTATATTAATAATAGTTTTTGTAGTACGTACCTGAGTGCTTATTATGACTTCGAATTCTTTCTTGAATTCTCCTTTTTGCTTCTTCTAGAACTTTGCAAATGTCATGTTCAAGACGTCAATGAACCATTGGTATTTGTTGACTGGATTCCTTCTTGAGTCATGAACTATAATCCTGTTGTTGTCAAGCTCGATGACTAGAAGGATCCAGTGAAACCTATTTGTATATTCCAACATATGCATAAGTAGCTAGTCGTACTATCAATGGCTTAAGAAATACAAGAACAAGAGGTTTGTGAGAACACATACTTGAAGTTGAAGGGCAGAAGTATGTACGGTTTGTAGTGCTATTTCAATAATGCATGCAAAATGTATGCCTCAACTTGCAGTTTTTGCTGGTCGTATGACCAGACTTTCTCGTTGACAACCTCTGGGTCGATGAAGCCAACGTTCTGTTTGCCCAGTCTTCTACATCGTTTTATCTCCATTCTACATAAGAAGGGATAACTCAGTTAATTAGATTTTCAATATTGTGGTACTAGAGGAAGCAAATGGTAGACTTCGTAGATCAACACTTGCAGACACCAGCAGCACATGAAGGACACGTTGACGGCGTCTGATTGATACACATGGTACACGTCCTCGAATTCCAGCCATATTTCTGTGTTGTTCCCGCGGAAGAAATGTTCATCTTGAGAAATGAGAAGAAACATTTTCTCTCCTTTAGATGCCCTTTTCATGTAACATTCATGCATTTGACGCATCTTGGTTGGGAGATCATTTATATCTTTTGGATCAATTAGCGGTTTGCCCAACTCATACTTCCATCTGGTTGGTGCCACTGGAAGATCTTGGTCTATTGATTCGAGTCCCGCCTCCTTCATGAATGTCAGGACCCTCAACTATTGAGCACTCTGCTCATCTTCCACTTTCTTCTTCTTTCCCACCAACAGAGCCTATCTATTTTTCATTGTAGCCTTTCTTATTGTCCTTTCGTAGTCGGTCGTCACAGGCGGTGGCGCCGTTCCGCATGACTGAAAGTGCTTCACAGTTTTTTTATGTATTTTAACCTTGGGCTCTGGCTTCTTTGGCGCAAGCTGCCTGGCCACATCCGTCTTTATGGATGCAGCTAGCTCCTCCGCAGTCAGATCATATGGCCTCTTTGGTAGTTCCTTTGACATTCTCTGTCTGTCGGATGCCGACTTCGTGGGAGGAGGTGCCGGTGCGGGATCCCACCTTCTGACATTGAGCTTCTTCCTCGGGGGAGATGTTGGAGGCGTGGTGACTGGAGATGTTGGGTGCTTCTTTCCTTCAGGCGGTGGCGGTGGCGGCGGAGTCAGGCTTCTTTGTGGAGCGGGAGGTGGAGGAGGCGTGGCCTGGACCACCGGGGAAGCATTGCGTGCAGGAGACGCTAGAGCAGTCGTGGGTTGTCGATGTGGAGGAGGCGTGCTTGCTCTTGCAGCTGGCTCAAACTGCGGGGCCTCTCTTGTTGGAGATGTAACCTCCACACCACCTGGAAATATGATGTACTTTTTGCGCCAGAGGATGAATGTGCCATGGAGGGCCTGTCCAAGCTTGGTCACGTCGTCGCCCCAGTAATCTCGAGCATGAGATCTTCGAAGCCCCCCACCACCTCTTCCACTGTGACCTTCGAGTATCCGGAGGGTATCTGGTTGAAGTGGAATGTCTGGCCCGCCTCCACCGGATAAGCCATGCTGTAAGCCACCTTGTAGGAGAGGTTACGCATATCAATGTGTAGCTCGCACTGGCGGTGAACCTTGATGCTGTCCATGGGATGACGGGCCTGTGGGTCGTCTGCTACAGGGGCCACGGCGGACGCGCAACTGCTCTTTTACGCGGTCGGAGGAATCATGGATTCCGGCGCCGCCTGAACATTGGTTGAACGTAGTGCTCCCTGAAGCTGGCTTATTGCTTCGGACACTTTTTGTGTGACCATATCTTCGATGGAAGCCTTCGTAGCTCTAAGCTCTTCCTCCAATCGGCACACTCTACCCTGATCTCTCCTCTTGCTTCTGTCCCGGCTCCTGTAACTGCTTGAGTCTTTGGCAAAGCCGTGCCTCCACGGCATCTTCCCGAAACCTCATGTCCGTCCCGGGTGCTCAGGGTTTTGAAGGGCATATGTTAGCTCGTCATTCTCCCTGTCCGTCACCAAGGATCCTGACAGAGATTATTCGATGGCTTGTACAATCCTTTCACCAACTTCTTGGACTGTCGGTGCCATCACCAAGCTACCGTCATCTGCAAGTTTGCCCCCGTGACCCAAGAACCAATTGCGCAGGCGGGGCTCCCAATTCTTAGTTTCAGGTACAATATCCTGCTGCCGAAGTTCCTCTTCCCGCTTGTCCCATTTCTTTGCAGCCTTGATGTAACCACCGGTGCCGAGATGGTGGTGGTATTTCTTCTTCTGGGCATTCACCCTGTTTTTCTCTCTCGCGGCCTGTCCTGCATCGGACAGCTTGTACTCCTTGAAAGCATCCCAATGATCCACCAGCTTAGGAAATTGATTGAAGTCTGGCCTTTCTCCATTGTCGATGTACTTGCGGGTGAGGGACGACTTCCACTGCTGAAAGGAAGTTGTCATCTTCTTCAAAGCCCATCCCTTGGCCTTCTGTTCGTACCCTTCTGGAAAAGTGAAATTTTTCTTCATATCATTCCAGAGCAATTCTTTGGTAGCTACAAGGACTTCGGCCCATTTCAGAATGCTGATTGGGACGTGATCCCTCACGTGGTAGCCGCAAGCGTTGTTCAAAGTGCCAATTGCTGATTCTGGGGCTAGCAGACTCCCGTTGTTGTCGACTTCGGTTATCACATACTTTGTCGAAGGCTTCTTGTTAGGTCCTTAGTTAATTCCGGACTGGGTGGCTGATGATGTACCGGGCTGGATACACAAACACATATAATATGAATGATTTTAGAATAATTAACATGTTTACGGTGATTTTATAATGGTTAAGAGTATACCTCGGTGTAGCCGGCAGTATCCTCGTCGGTACCAGTGTTAACAGCCTCATCGACAGCGTTAGCAGCACCAGCGTTAGCAGTGTTAACGCCTAAGATGCTACCCAGCGCAATGGTCTCGAACATCAAATTTTCCGCATCATCGAAATCCGGGTCACCACGTCTTGGTGTAGCCATCTATAGTACAAACATATATACAATATTTATATATACAAACATATATACAATGTGGGCATGAAAACAGATATACAATATTTATATATACAAACATATATACAATATTTATATATACAAACATATATACAATGTGGGCATGAAAACAGATATACAATATTTATATATACAATATTTATATATACAAACATATATACATTGTGGGCATGAAAATAGATATACAATATTTATATATACAAACATATATACAATATTTATATATGCAAACATATATACAATGTGGGCATGAAAATAGATATACAATATTTATATATACAAACACATATACAATATTTATATATAGAAATATATATACAATGTGGGCATGAAAACAGATATACAATATTTATATATACAAACATATATACAATATTTATATATACAAACATATATACAATATTTATATATACAAACATATATACAATGTGGGCATGAAAACAGATATACAATATTTATATATTCAAACATATATACAATATTTATATATACAAACATATATACAATATTAGGTGCATGAAAACATATTTATATATCAACAGATCAACAAAACTCCTTGTGGGCATTTCACCGAACACCTTGCGGGCATGAAAACAGAGAGAGCAGGAGGGGGCGTTTCGCCGGCTACATAGGTCCTCCGGGGTGGATTGGCTAGGGGGTGTCGGCGCGGTGGCTGGGGGGCGGTGGCGGTCGACGGAGGTGGCTGTGGCGCGCGCGACAGAGAGGAGGCGATCGAGGACTTAGGAAATTTGAAGGTGTGGGAGAGTGTGGGGACTTGAAAATTTAAAGCTCTACCCACTTCTACAAGCGGTTCGTAATATACACCGCTTGTAGAAGTACCTCTACAAGCGGTTGGTATTACGAACCGTTTGTAGAAGGGACTCTACAAGCGGTTGGTAATACCAACCGCTTGTAGATGACCTCTAGGCTGGCTTCACCGCGTGTAGAGGACCCCAGCTACAAGCGGTTGGTAATACAAACCGCTTGTAGTCGAGGTCCTTTACAAGAGGTTTGTATTACCAACTGTTTGTAGAGGTACTTCTACAAGCGGTTCTTAGTACAAACCGCTTGTAAAAGTACCGACACGTAATACTTAAAAGAATATGGTGCCCAAGTTTGTTGACAAGAAATCTCCTCTCCCCCCTGGCTAGCGCGGGCGCTTGAGTGCGGGCTTGTGTCCTACCGTGAGGTTGTGTGTTCGAGCCCCACTCACGCCCCGCGGGCCTTTTTTTTAAAGTGTTTTTATTTTCTTTTTTTTAAATTGTTTGTATTCTATTGTTTCATTAAAGAATTTGTAGAAATAATTTTGTAGAATTTATGTACAAGCAATGTTAAGCATCAACATAACAACATGATCATATGGAATTCTTTTTTTTTTTAAGTGTTTGTATTTTTTTAAAAGTGTTTGTATTCTATTGTTTCATTAAAGAATTTGTAGAAATAATTTTGTAGAATTTATGTACATGCAATGTTAAACATCAACATAACAACATGATCATATGGAATATTCTTTTTTAAAAGTGTTTGTATTTTCTTTTTTTTAAAAGTGTTTGTATTCTATTGTTTCATTAAAGAATTTGTAGAAATAATTTTGTAGAAATTATGTACAAGCAATGTTAAACATCAACATAACAACATGATCATATGGAATAATTTGTATACAAGTAGTACATCTTAAGTCTTCATCTTTACAATTGTTCCTTTGTTATGATCGTGACGTACGTAAGGAGCATCGACATCACTGTCACGCAGGACGTTTATGTCGACATCAACTGTAAAAGGAGGGAGCTCGTCGAACTGACCATAGTCTTCCTCGTCGGTAACATTCTCAACTCCTACAATCCTTCGTTTGCCTTGGAGAACCACATGTCGCTTTGGCATTACCTTTTGCTTGTCCTTTCGATTTTCTTTATGCTTTTCCTTCTGCTTTTTAGGTTTGCTTGACATGTCCATTACATAGAAGACCTAGATCACATCGTTCGCGAGAACAAACGGTTCGCGCCTATAGCCAACTTCTGTGAGATCCACGGTTGTCATGCCGTATTTGTCGACCTTCACACCATTTGGAGTCAGCTTGACCCATTGGCACTTAAATAGAGGGACCTTCAGAGGTCCATAGTCGAGCTCCCATATTTCTTCTATGAAACCATAATATGTGTCCAACCTGCTGCTGTTGTCTTCAGCGTCTATACGGACACCGCTGTTCTGGTTGGTGCTTCTGTTATCCTGGGATCTGGTGTAGAATGTGTAACCATTGATCTCATACCCCTTGAATGTCACGATTTCTTGTGATGGTCCCCGGGCCAACCGTTGCAATAGTTCATCGTTTGACCCTTCCTCAAGGATGTATACTGTGGCATTTCTGAAAGAATCCATGTGCTTCAGGGTTATCCAACTCTCTATCTTCCCTGTGAACTCGTGGCGTAGGACACTCTTGTGCTGAAGGACATAGGGGGCGACTATAGTTGATTGTTTCAGAACAGTGAAATGGGCTTGCTTGAATGCAACAAGATCATTGCATGCAACTGCTTGCCTTCCTATTGTCCCTTTGCCCCATAGCCTCCCCTCGTGTCGTGATATGGGGACGCTGATAGGATTTAGATCATTCATGTAATCAACACAAAACTCTATCACCTCCTCCGTCACGTAGCCCTCGGCAATGCAGCCTTCCGGATGCGAACGGTTACGGACGTACTTCTTGAGGACACTCATGTACCTCTCGAAAGGGAATATGTTGTGCAGATACACTGGTTCGAGGATACTTATCTCCTTGACAAGGTGAATGGTGAGATAAACCATGATATCAAAGAATGCAGGAGGAAAGATCATCTCGAGGCTAACCAAACTTTGTACCACATCAGCCTCCAACTTAGGCAGTTTAGCTGGTTCGACGACCTTCTTCGAAATGGCGTTCAAGAAGGAACATAGCTTTGTGATTGTCCCCCGCACCCACTCGGGCAGTATACCTCTGATAGCTACTGGGAGCAACTGTGTCATCAACACAAGGCAGTCATGGGATTTTAGGCCTTGGAGTTTGTTCTCTTTCGTGTTTATGAGTCTCTTTACATTTGAGGAGTATCCAGAAGAGACCTTCACACTGTTCAAACACTCAATCATGCTTTTTTTCTCTTCTTTGCCTGGAGTGTAGCTCGCAGAATGTAGATAAAGTTGTTTTGTCCCTTCTTTGTTTTTCGGATGTAGGTCACTCCTCACCTCCATGTCTTCAAGGTCGTTCTGAGCTTGCAGTGTATCTTTTGATTTGTCATACATATATATGTAGCCTAGCAGGTTCAAGCAAACATTCTTCGTGATGTGCATGAAGTCAAGCGAGTGACGAACCTCCAAAACTTCCCAATACGGCAGGTCCCAAAATATTGATTTCTTCTTCCATGTTGGTGCATGACCATCCTCGTTCCGCACAGGTATGCTTCCAAGACCCTTCCCAAATACTACTTTCAGATCCTTTACCATAGCAAACACAAGTAGCTCATTACGATGCTGAGGCTTAACACGAATTTCTGTTCCCCTGTTAAATTTACTGCCTTTCCACCTCAAAGCATGACTGCTAGGAAGAAACCTGCAGTGGCCCATGTACACACACTTTCGAGAGTTTTTCAGGTACATGCAGTCCGTTTCATCTATGCACTGAGTGCAGGCTTTAAATCCTTTGATAGTTTGGCCGGACAGGTTACCGAGAGCAGGCCAATCGTTGATTGTTACAAACAACAATGCACGCAGGTTGAAATACTCTCTTTTGTACTCATCCCAAACCCGTACACCATCCTCCCACAACTTCACAAGGTCTTCAACCAATGGTTTCAGGTAGACATCGATGTCGTTTCCAGGTTGCTTCGGGCCTTCGATCAACAATGGCATCATGATGTACTTCCGCTTCATGCACAGCCATGGAGGAATGTTATAGATGCAAAGCGTCACAGGCCAGGTGATATGGATGCTGCTCAACTGATCGAAAGGATTCATCCCATCGGTGCTCAACCCAAACCTTATGTTTCTGACCTCATTTGCAAAGTTCGGGTAAGCCCGATCGACTTTCCTCCACTGCGAGCCATCTGCGGGGTGTCTAAGCATCCCGTCTTCCTTACGCTCTTCTTCATGCCAACGCATCATCTTGGAATGACCTTCGTTGGCAAACAGACGCTTCAACCGGGGGATCACAGGGAATGCCACAATACTTTGGCTGGAGTTCTCTTCTTCGTACGATTCCCATCTAATTCACATGGACCGTCACGCTGCACCTTATACCGGGATTCTTCGCACACTGGACAAACCTCCAAATCGGCATACTCATTGCGATACATGATACAATCGTTTGGACATGCGTGTTTCTTCCGTACTTGCAATCCTAAAGGGCAGAGGACTCGCTTCGCTTCATACGTAGATTCGGGTAGAGTGTTATGTTCCAGAAGCAACTTCTTTACGAGTGATAACAAACCATTGAATCCCTTGTCTGACACACCGTTTGTGGTCTTCCATTGCATGAGTTCCAGTGTAGTACGCAGTTTTTTGTGGCCCTATCCACAGTTTGGGTACAAAGCAGTTCTGTGGTCCTCTACCATGCTCTGAAACTTCTTGTATTGTCTTTCCTCTGTGAACTCTCCCTCTCCGTCACGGAGCATCTGATCTAGCTCATCATCGCCAAACTCGTCGAGTGTATCTTCCACGGACCCGTATTGAGTGGTGTCCGGCATACTGTTGGCTCTATCTTCCTCTTCTTCTTCATCTTCTTCATCGTCTTCCTGTCGAATCGCCTCTGTTTCGCCATGGTGGGTCCGGCAGGTATAGTTTGCCATGAAACCTCTTGTGATCACATGCCTCATAACCATCCATTGTTCGGAGTGCTCCTTCTCATTCTTGCAGTCTACGCACGGACAACGTATGAAGCTTCCTGGAGGCAAGAATGCAACGGCCGCGTCGAGAAACTCTTCATGCCATCTCTGAACTCTCTTGACCGACGGTCTGCATTGTACATCCATTGCCGGTTCATCTACACAAATAAAAATAATAACAACATCTATCACAATATTTAATTAAAGCTAACTATGTCTAATAGTTTTGTATTTTTTTAATCATTCTGTATTCTTTTAACTAAAGCCAACTAATTATTTCTAATCTTCCTGCATTTTTTTAAATAAAACTAACTAATTGTTACATTTTCATGCAAATCTTTTCTATCATTCCGCATTTTAATTTTACTAAATAAAAATTATTTTTTACCCCTTCCCCACCTTGGTAATTTTTCATCGTTTCACATTTATTGCATTTCATTTCATACACCAAACAATATATCACCTTAAGAACAAAAAAAAAATAAGCCAACAAAAGAAACACTAATTCCCACAAGAACAAAACATGATTTCTCAACATCCAATGCACAAAAAACATCAATATCTAGGTGAGAAGGATGTCAGCAACATATTACTCACCTTAGGAACAATTAATTCGGAGCTAATAACCTCAATTGAAAATTTTGGCAGCACCTCCCCCCATGAACAGCTCTCGACCCACCACTGTACTGCCCTGTGCGAGCTCGGGTAGGAAGACGGGGTTTAAATGCGCTAGGCGGGAAGGGGATCTCTACAAGCGGTTCTAACCACTAACCACTTCTGGATCCCCACTAGACCTCTAAAAGTGGTTCTAAAGACGAACCGCTTCTAGAGTGGGGGATTCAGAAGGGGTTCGTGTCAAGAACCACTTCTAGAGACCCCCTCTCGTCCGTTGCCCACGAACCGCTTGTGGCACGTAGAGCACAAGCGGTGCGCACCTAACCGCTTGTGATAGACCGGTTGTGAAGGCCGGTTCTGTAGTAGTGCACCCCAACGCTGTTTCCTCGCAGTCGCAGGTAGCTGATTCTTGATATCATCTACACTACATGGCCATGCGACAGCCAACAATTCTTTCATGCCATCGTCTTCTTTTTTGCATCATTTCCATTACCTCAAGTCCTCAAGTATGCCTTTATTCATTGTCGCATTCGCTTAATCCCTTGTACTTGTAGCTCCTTCGTTGCAAACAATATCTTTTGACATTGCATATTTGCATTAATCATCCCTAACTGACGTGCTGAGCTTACTTCAATCATTGATTTCTAAAGACAAAGTTTAACATCAGCAATTACGGCCATACTGGAAATCTGGAACAAGAAGCATGTATTTTATTTTTTTTCCAGAACTCAGAAACTACAACCAATTCCAAAGTACGAATCTTTTGCTAAACCATCTTTCCCATTGTTGGATACTAATACAATCCTACTGTAGCAGGACATTTTAATTGTAAAATTACTTTCACTCCTTTTGTTAGCTGTAATTCATGTATGCACTTTTGTTTTTCCATGCTTAATTTGCGTTAACTGTAATTAGCTTCGAGTTCTCAGAATAAAAAATTTATGATATTTTTCCTGGTTATAGACTAGCTCAAAAGGAATTATTGAAACATGAAGAGGAATGGAGATATTGCATCTCTTTTAAAAAAAAATTAAAAAAATTGGACCAACCTTAACTAAAATCCTAGCTACGCTATTGCATTCATCCAAAATAATAGAACCAAATAGTATAGAATCATCCCTTCCCATTTAACCTCAGCTCATAAACCAAACACACCCTAATTATACCTACCCTCATGACACCAGCTCCAAGATTAGAGCTGCACGTCAGGTGTCATATTCTTTTCTTCTTTTTCTGTCTTGCGATGAGGCAGGTGTCATGTTCTACAGGGAGTACAATTGGATTATTTTCTCTAGATCGAATTACACATTTCATTGTGTTTTTATTGAGATGACAAGACTTGCATGCGCGCTTGGGCGTGGTAGCGCATGGTGGCTAGGTGACAGATGGGTGCCGTGCGGCCGTATGAACGCCGAAAGGTACCTGGCCGGAGAGAGAGAGAGGAGAGATCTCTAGCCTTTACCCAAACCTCGACGCTAAACTAAAATTCGCTCTTGGCCCTCAAGAAAAGCTTGGGATAACCAGTTAATTAAGCACACGACAACACAGGCACCGGTGATACGTACATAAGGCGGGCACGCAGCAAGGCGCCTCCGCACCCATCCATCACCCGCCACGGGCACGGCCAGATCACACGTACGTACGCCAGCTTCAACAGTAGTCCGATCGATCGGTACTGCCGGACGCACGCAGGCCTCGCTCGATCGAGCTCATCATGTCGAGCTGCCGGCCGCAGGGATCAGCGAAAGCCGCCGGGCAGCAACGCGACACCGACTTGGACACCAAGCTCGAGTGGCACGACAGCGCCAACAACTATCTCCTTCGCCTCAGCCTCCCAGGTACACTTCTATCCAGATTAACTAATCAGTGAGATTAAAGGCATCTTCTTCGCTTTGATAATGTTAACTGCGTAATACGTACTGCAACTTGGCTTCTTGGTTAACGGAAGGATTCAAGAAGGAAGAGTTCCAGGTGCTCGTGGACCCCTCTGGCAGGGTGACCATCCGCGGGCAGCGCCCCGCCGGGTACGTGCGGGTCTACAGGGCGTTCCAGCTGCCCCCCACGGCTGACCTCGATAGGATCGCCGCCCGGTTCGACGGCAGCCTGCTCGAAGTCACCGTGCCCAAGCTGCCGGTCAGCGCGGCCGAGATGGTGAGGACGAGGATGGCGGAGGCGAAGGCGGTGGCGCAGTGGGAGATGGAGACGGAGAAGGAGCGGTCCAAGTGGGACAAGGGGCAGGTGTTCGCGGCCGCCGTCGCCGCCTTCGCGCTCGGCGCCATCGTCACTCACAGGCTCCTCTCTGCCAAGAGTAGTTAGAAGCATCACACGAGATGGATCATGGATGGGCTTTAATTATTGTTGCGGCCTTGATTGAAGCTTCGTGGCGTGCGTATGTCCATGTACATACGTATATATGTACGTGCAATATGATATCGATGGATGTTGGAAATTAACATCATGGGTGAGCAATTGATAACCGGAAAACAGCTTAAAAAGGAGAGAAATTTTATTGTGCATTATACTCATATTACATGTGGATAGTAGTAATTAGATATAGCTATTGGTTTGTCAAAAACAAATTCTATTATTTTACTAAATAAATACTAGTTAATTCGATTTATTAGATCGGAAAAAATAAACCATCTAATGTACCGTAAAAGATCTTAGAAAAATTGATAACTTCAAATGGAGTACTTAGGGTTTCCGAATGGAGCAGGAGCAAAGAAACGGCTGCTAATTTTGACCTATTGACTGTGCGGACCGACGGCCCATATATGATATGAAAGGTGCTTCTATGCTCTTCCTTTTTAAAGTTGCACAACTATTAAGGCATGAATGAAGGGTACATGAAAATTACTTACCCCTTCGTTTGCTTTAAGATTTGTACAACTTGTATTAGGAGGAAAAACATAGAGCCACCTCTCGATATGATATATATCGATCTAAGCTGCCAATGCGTCAGTCCTGCGTTGGAAACTCACGTTAACTAGGTATATGAACGCGGCGGCACGCCGCGTAACACAAAATATATAATTAATTTAGCCATGCTAAAAATGAGTGAGTAAATATGTAATTAATTTAGCAATGCTAAAAATGAGTGAGTAAATAAGGATGCTTATTTTTATGGCCGCATTGGTTTTCCGATAGCTGATCTCCAATATAGTTAGCAATCTCGGAAAAGGAAAATGTGATATGGTAGTGCGAGAGCTATGGAAATAAGCCAGTTTTCTGTAAAGCAATAAACATAGGCAGAATCCAAGGTCAAGCAATGCTTAAACTTGTTTTGGAATGTAGTTTTAGTAAGTATGAAATTCTATAATGCAAAGCACCATGTAGCACAGTATTGTAAAGCGATATGATGTATGAGATGGTAGTGTCAGAAAGCAGTAGCGCTGAGGATAGAATCTATAAAGAGCAAGCTATATCCGTATATATCTTCTCCTTAATACTGTGTTGTAGAGTTGTCTATGCATAAAAAGGAACCATTCTTATAAGGGTAGGATGTTCTTCACCAATAATTTAAAATGTTACTAACATCGGTTGTAGCTTCTTGCTATATTTGAAAAAGAAATAATAAAGGAGTTAGCATAAATTGATCATGAATATCAGAAAAGCCCACATCTTGAAGAATTACACTGGTCCTCGAGTAGAACAAAGACGTTCTATTCTAAACAAAGAACAGTGAGGCAAAGAGATCGCATGGAGTTACCAATTCGAGAGAAGCTTCTTTCATAATAGTAGGCATAACAAATATCTTTCATGGATAATGTTTATGGTGCGATTGGCAATAATAAAAAAAAGCAACTATTTTATGATATATATATATTGTGAAGAGAATGCATGCATATGTCAAGAATAATAAAATTAACACAACATTGAAATAACATTTTGGATGCGTAACATGAACATTTGAACAATTTGGCATAGGAGCTTCCACAATAGACTACATTAATTAGGTAATGTGAAATGACATGTACACCTTCTCTTGTAGCATCTCAGAATAAATACATGTGTCCATGATGGTGTTCAACAATGCAATGAACTCATGCGAGTCACGTTACCATAGCGGTGTTATTCTAGACAGAGGGTCAAAAGCCTTTATTAAATATACACGGAAAAGGATAACCTTGAAATGAGCGGTGAAGAAAGGACCAAATAACAACAATACAGATATATGGCGCACAAGAAACAATACCTTCGAATGGTTTTCTGGAAATATATTTAACGTCATAAATCGAAAATCCTTGGTACATCTGACATTTAAATAAATATTTTCATCAGGTTGTACCATATTAAACAAAATAGCTAATTAGATTGAAGAAAGGAAGGTGCGAGACTGACCAAGATGGCAGGAAGTGTGGGGGAAGAACAAACTAAAGAATTCCATTCGTTTCATCGCATGGACTGTAAGTCCGAAGGCGCAGAACTCATTAGAATTGACAATCAAAATGAACACCATCAATGCTTATTTGTACTATGATTGCTTATATTTCCAAAAGGAAGGGGTAGGACAAAAAGGTGATAAAAATGAAAGCGATAGCACACCTGCAAATATGTTGTAGCTTTTATGTTGAAGCCAATTAGTAGGACGTGCGGTGTAGGCAATACAGGAAATACCAAACGAAAATATAAAATTCATGAAGATCAACAACTAACCGAGCGGTTAATCTATCATTAGATTATTCTAAACCAGGCCAGTAATGTAGCAAACAATAAAATAATGAGTAGTCAAACTAATTTGCCAATAACGCAAAGAGATGGGTGAAGTTACTAAGTTGGGCATGCGGTCATCGCTTGGTAGCCAGATCCTTTTACTCAGAGATAACAGCATCGGGTGAAAGAAAATAGGCACAAAATAATCATTTTGTGGAAATATAAATTATATTGTCCCAACAATCCTGTGGAAACTCGTGTGCATAGCGACTTGAATCTGTAATCATAAAGCAAGAGAAGAGCAAAACTGACAGCCTATTTGAAATAGGAAGCAAAATGAGCAGAGGATGATTAGCAAAGACAAACCGTCAAGATATCCTGGACATACCTTTCATGATTTAAAACTCCCAAACTTGCCGAGGTCGAATCATATAACAAATGGCTCATGCTTTTTAGGTGCCAGAGCATGCAAATAATACTGTATGTCCTACACATGAGCGTAATCTGAAATCATTAATAAATCATCATGATGAATACATATCTTGAGAACTAAGAAGCGATTAATAGCATAATTATCATCAACGAAATCAAGTGAAATAGTACTTTGAGGCAAATCTGAAGCAACCTCTTTACCGAGCCTAATCCAGACATCCTGAGAAGGATCACTAAATTGTATGGCACAGCTGTGACTACTCCGATAGAGCTGCACAATTATGCGCAAAAAGGAAGAACTATCAAACCTGCAATCAATGACTCGACGGTCTCTCACCCATCCTTGGTAGTTTCTTTCCATATTTTTCCAAATCCTGAAGCAGAACAAATTAATTTAATGCCAAAAGGGCAGGTACAAACAGTAAATCAAGGGTGTAAAAAATACCATAAACTCTGTCCTCAAAGGGTCGGCAATACATGTTCTATGCTAAAGCTGATGGTTCTTGGACTCATATAAGAGCATCTCCAAAAGTATCTGTATCTGACTCTGTATCTCCAAACTTTACCGAACCGGTGAAAAAATCGATCTCCAACAGAGTCTGTAACCTGTTCTGTAAAAGTAGCGAGCGGAGAGAGGCTCGCTAGATTTGGCGATTCTCTCTCCGCTCGCTATCCGGCGAGGAGCAACGGCAAACTTCGTTCGCGCGAGCACGGAGTGTCCTCCCCACTCCAGTCTATCGCTCGCTCATCCTCCGCCGCCATCTCCAGTCGCTGTGGTCTCCTCCCTCTCCCCTCCGCCGCCATCTCCACTCACGGAGCGTCATCCCCCTCCGCTCTGTCACTCTCTCATCCTCCGTCGCAACCTCACGGACCGCCGTCCCCCCGCCACTCTCTCGCATCCTCCGCCGCCATCCCCACTCGCTCTCCCCTCCAGAAGCCACCGGCGGATCCCCGACCCCGACGAGCCAGTCGACGGCAGATCTAGTACCGGTAATGCCGCAGACCTCTAGATCTGGTTGCTTCATTGCGATTTGTTGGTAAACTACCCCTTGTGTTCTTGTTTCTTAATCGTGCAGCCTTCGTCTCAACCTCCGGCTGCAACACGGATCTGGTGCTGGTACTGACTTGGAGCTCTACATTTGGTTGATTCTCCTTTTCTTGGTAAGTATTCGCCCTACCTTCATGGCAATTGAAGCTTCTTAAATCGGCTTGCTCTCTGAAAGTAAAATCCTTTGGAATCATGTTTGCTCCTCTGACTTCTGCGTTCTTCATTTGATTGTGCATTGGGCACTCTTCCTAATTACTAATTTTGCCATGCTGTTTTGGTTCATCTATGTGTTTGGTTAATTTAATCATACCGTGGTCTGGTCTAACCATTGGTAATATTGTCTGAACATTACGAACAATGAGTAGCAAAAGCATTCTTATTCAAATAATTCGGTTCTTTCTTTGAAAGAGAATAATTTGTTCTTAATAATTTATAGATTTGACAAGCAAAATGGTGCTTTCTTAGAATTTGTTCACATCTTTGGTTTTGTTGAAGAATTGTGTAGCTGTATATTTGTCCTGATACAGATATTTTGGGTTGTGCATTGCTTTGCAGTGTTTGGAGATATGAGTGAGATGCTAGAACTGGTCATTCCAGTGAAGTTTAAGCACATAGTATGCTTTGGATACTTGTTTGTCAGTTTGGTTGGCAAGTTCGGATTGCTGATTTATATATATTTGAGTCATGCATTTCTCTCGTCTGTTAGTATGCTCGTTGAGGTTCGAACAATATCTGGACGGTTGGCAAGTTCAGTTTGTTTGTCAGTTTGGTTGGCAAGATGGCTCTGTATGTCGTCTGTGTTTTAATTAGTGTTGATAAGTTTAACTGACTTTGTTTGCTGTGGTAGTGAAACCTTTTGTTATTAAGTTGATCTGAGCCAGGTCCTACTTGTAAAGAATGTTTAACTTAACTCTGATTATCTGAGGCTAAATGAATGGAGCATCAGTGAAGACGGACTAGGCATTTGTTGCAAGCTATAATCCTGTTATCCTTGCCCCTTCATTCAGAACAAACCACATGAGAACAGTTTAAATTAAGAATTCTGAGTTTTCTTTATGTCCAGAGAGAGATGTTTCTCATCTAGGAAACGAAACATAATTTTGTGGTAGTGCTATGAATCAGCAAAAATAACAAGAAAGAAAAGGGGAAGGAATTGGGAAGATTTAGACAGATGAGATGAGAAAATAAAAGGTCATGATATCTGCTGGAAATCACAGCTAGAGATAACAAAAATCCTAGCTAGCTAAGCAAGCATCGCCCAAGATATCTACTTGAATTTGCTGGAAAGCCAACACTGACTTGCTCGAATAGAACAGAACGGAAAACTTAGATGTTTAGCTCATTAGATGTCATTATGCTTGGATATTGAAGTTTGTTTCCCGTAATGTTTGTTTCCCTTTTACCATTTACTGCTGGCTTTTGGAGTATATATGTGTTTACATGCATTAAAATGATGTTTCTTAATGGACTTTGATTGCTTTGTGTAAGATTCTATGCATAACTCGCTGCCATAATAAATTTTACACCTGCTGTTTATTTTGATTTTGGTGATTAAGAAATCCTAAACAGATGTATCTTTGTAATTTTATGATCATCAAGCTTCGTTTCTTTGTATTTATATGAAATGAACGCAATTTCTGAAACAGTTATCATCAGGTCAAATAAAAGACAAAGGAAGTTGGTGAAAGCTTAATTACTCTTATAATCATAGTTGATTTGAAAATTCATATAATTTTTTTAATAGTGCTTCTATGCTGTCCTTAAAACTAAATTTTACAAATCTTGAATCGCTGTGGTTAGTAGTGGAGTAGTGAGTGGTTGCAAATCAGATCATTGATGTGCTTTAAATTTTGTGATTTTCACTTCATAAAGAGCACTGAGGCACCTCTCTCTCTCTCTCTCTCTCTCTCTGGAAAGGTGTTGATGTCACATTTCGTTCTTATGTACACAATACAGTCATGTCTTGGAAAGAGCAACTTTATACTGTTCATTTCTTCATTTCAGGCTGGCAAAACACTGAGTGTTCGGAAATGGCAGGCTGCATTTAGTCCCGATGGCTGTCTTGACATTGCCTCAGTCCTAAACCGGATACAAAGAGGAGTAAGACTCATTTTTATTTTTCAGTTTCAGGAAATGCTCCTTGTTCTGCGATGTTTCTTCTATGCATTATATTGGTTTAATAATACAAAGGTCAAAATTGGTTTCTGTTCTTCTTTTAGGGTGTTCATCCAACAGTTAGGGGAGAGGTTTGGGAGTTTTTACTTGGCTGTTTTGATCCCAGGAGCACCTTTGATGAGAGGGAGGAGATCAGGCAAATAAGAAGGTACTTGCCTTCCTTAATGAGCACCTGGTGTGCAATTTTGTTTTATCCTGAAGAAATATTGAAGTATCTACTACCTTCAAGAGTGATGGCAATGCCTCAATCGATGCATCTGTCATCAATTAAATATTTGTTTGTTCACACTTCACACTATTCCAAATCCGGATTTGGTACCTAACCTATTTTACTTGCACATTTTTCACTCTGCCTTCATCCATCGTCTTTGCTAAGATGTTCTTTCATCTTTCAGGTGTGAGCATTCATATTCAACCATAATTTTCAATTTATTTTAGTTTCTTTAATAAATATTATGATGGGCCATACTTGAAGTTACTTTTATTATATTTGCTTGCGGCTCTCAGTCCATTAGCCCTGTCACACGCTGCAAGTTGGGTTTTTATCAAAAGATATGTTAGTGATAGTATTCAAGATATGTTAGTGATAGTATTCAAGATATGTTAGTGATAAGCATAGAGATTTGTTAGTGATAGTATTCAAGATATGTATCCTTTTTTTGCAACAACAGTACTAATCAGTACATCTGTGACCTTGTTTCTCATATATCTTAAGTCACTAATGGAATTGAATGTAATTCGCCTCCTTAGGTTTGTGCTATTTGAACTGCATCGCTTTTGAAGTTTGTGGCTCTTCCAAGATTACGATATTTCTGCTGATTCGTTGGATAAAGTAAGTCAACTCGATACCCTTTTAAAGTTTATAACCTTGTGGCATTCATCTTAGTGTACTACTTATTTGCATATAGATGGATAAAGATTCAAAGAAAGTCAGTGAAGTGCATGCTTGGACAATTAATGCTATAGAGGAAATCGCAAGTGATATTAAGAACATAGTGCAAGTTAATTTTTCTCCATGCTCATGCGAGAGCGCAAATGATCTCAATCGACTCTTACTAGAGATCGAACACGCTGCTCGCCGTCTTGATGACATTGTCATACACTCGGAAGACTTGGTGGGAACAGCCACTGTTGCTCCACTCGATGAAGAAGAAGGAGACGAGCAGTTGCGCCCATACGACTATGAGAGCGATGATTCCGATAAAATTGACGATCATCAATTTAGAGAGAATGAAAGTATCGAGTCCAGTGACTAGTGTTATTCGTGTTCTACTTTTGAGACATACTTTATGAGTAGTTGCAGTGACTAGTTATATTCGTGTTCAGTGTATTAAGACGTGTTGTATGGATGACTTTTGACACATATAAATTCATCAATTTGCATGTGTTGTTATGCACCTTTGTTTAATTCTGAATTTATGCCTACAGTTTGTGCTATATGGATGACTTCTATGCTCGTCTGTTGAGTGAGGGAGGAAGTGAAATTCGTTGGGATGGAAGCCCAATTGGGGAGCAACCTTCTCCAGTTGACCATTGCAGTCCCCAGTCGAGATCTCAAAATAAAAGATCAAAGAATTTTTCGGAGAATGAAGATAATATGTTGGTATCGGCATGGCTTAATGTTAGTTTGGATCCAGTGCAAGGTACCCAGCAAACTCGTACCACATATTGGAGTAGAATACATGATTACTTCCACGAGAACAAAACTTTCAATTCGGAGCGTAGTCAGAACTCACTTATGCACCGATGGTCATCTATTCAAGAGCATGTAAACAAGTTCTGTGGATGTTATGACCGCATTGAGCGTAGACGGCAAAGCGGGATAACAGAGCAGGATAAGGTTGGTTCACATCCCTTTTTTCATTATGAATTTATATGTGTTGCCCATGTTAATAAGGTACATGTCCTTCTGTAGATTGTCCAAGCTAAATCATTGTATCAAGAAGAAGAAGGGCGATTATTTGCATACTTGCATTGCTGGAATATACTACAACACCATCCAAAATGGACCAGTCATTTATCTCAGAAAAAGCAAAAAACATCGTCCAATGCATCTCCGGGTAGTTCCAAATTCGTTAGCTCTAATGCAAGTCATATTCATGAAGATGCTGCTAATGCAGAAGCTGATGTGCTCATTAGGCCAACTGGTAGGAAGGCCGAGAAAGAGCGGATCCGCCGCGGTAAAGCTGCAATTGAGAGTGGTGCAACAGGTTCACTCTACATGGAAGCATTAGAAAACTTTAGGAAAGAAATGAAAGAAATGGAGCTTATTAAAGAGAAGAAGAAAGAAGAGCGGTACGAAAGAGCATTTGCGCAAGAACAGGAAAAGATTGCTCATGAGAAGGAAAAGATTGAGATAAGAAAAAATGAGTTTGAATTGAAGAGAATGGTTGAAGAAGAGAGAATTATGAGCGTTGACACTAGTCGCTTGAGTGGGCCACAACAACAATACTACCTGTCCTTGCAGAATGATATCATCGCTCGCAGATGTAATAGGTCCGATTGAGCTATGAACTAATTATTGATGTAATAGGTATGGTTCTGTACTAGATGAATTTTGTATTTTGCTTAGACTTGAGTTAGTGATGGACTTGAAGTTTAGTTGTGCAAAATCCTTATTACGATCAATATGCATTTGAACTATTTTGCAATGCTTGGGAATTGAATACATCAGAGTTGAAATGCATGAACTGGTACACCATAGTTGAAGGGAAAAAACTAGTACATCATAGTTGAAATGCATGAACTGCTACATCATAGTTGAAGGGGAAAAAGTAGTACATCATAGTTGAAGGGAAAATGGTTACATCATGCGCTCGCCTACATCCCTCCATAACGGCGCCATAAGTGCTCGACTAGATCTTCTTGGAGCTGAGAGTGAGCTTTTCTATTTCTGATGGATTGATGAGTTTGAATAAACTCAGAAAGCTCAGGTGTTCTTTCATGGGAGACTGCAACATTCTCTCCCATTGCTTCGTAATTGTATTCCACTGCACCTTCATCCCGCTCATCTTCAATTATCATGTTATGCATTATGATACAAGCTGTCATGATATCTCTTAGTGCTTCCTGATACCAAAAACGAGCTGGTCCACGAACAATTGCAAACCGAGCTTGTAAAACTCCAAAGGCTCGTTCCACATCCTTCCTAGCCGCTTCTTGAGCTTCGGCGAAATGTTTTTTCTTATTCCCTTGGGGAGCTGGTATTGTCTTCACAAATGTTGCCCATGAAGGATATATTCCGTCTGCAAGATAGTATCCCATTGTATAATTGTGACCGTTCACGATAATTCACTTCTCGGTGCTTGCCCTTCTGGCTAGCTTTGCGAAGAGAGGGATCGGTGAAGAACATTAATATCATTGTGAGACCCTGGTAAACCAAAAAAGCATGCCATATCCAAAGATCTTATAAGCAACGGCTTCTAGAATGATTGTTGGCTCATGCACATGACCAAGATACATGCCTTGCCATGTCTGCAGGCAATTTTTCCACTTCCAAAGTGCATGCAATCTATGCTCCCTAGCATTCGGAAAACCTCTTTCCTCGCCAATTGCAAGTAATCTAGCGGTGTCATTATCATTTGGAGATCTCAAGTACTCATCTCCGAAGAGTTCAATAATAGCTTTCACAAACCTTCTCGTGCTCTCTATAGCAGTACTTTCTCCAATCCTCACATAATCATCAATAGCATCCGCCGCTACTCCATACGCTAGCATCCGAAAGGCAGCGGTAACCTTTGCAAAGAAGATAACCCAAGAATTCCAAAGCACAATTCCTCTTCCGAATGAAATAGTTATCATGCCCTTCTACAAAGATGCAATATGCGAAGAAATAAAGAACGATTCATTCGAAACCTACGGCAAAAAGAAGGTTCACCATGGACAGACGATCAAAGATAAAATGCGAACACATAAACAACGAATACTTCCATACTGCTAGAAAGAAGGTTGGGCCATAGATAGGAGGATCAGCAAAATAATCTTCGAACAGTCTAGCATGTCCTTCTTGTCTATTGCGATGAACGACTTGATGGCCAGGAGTAGAACCGCCATGGCGTCGAACATTAACATCCCGATCTTCCATGTGTGCTAGGTATCCTGTTGTCAAAAGAAATACGTACTCATCATTTCTCTCAGACTCCTCATCTTCCGAGAGACATTCCGATACTAAATTTCGACGACTCATCTCGGTATTGTTAGTAGTGAACAACAAGAAACGTGCAATACTTCGAAGACCAAATGGGTATGTATATATAGACAAGAATAATATAGCCGTTGGAATTTACCCGTTGAAAAATATAGCCGTTGAAATATAGCCGTTGGAATTTAGCCGTTGGAATTTCGAATTTTAAATTCCCGCATTGAAATATAGCCGTTCCAATTTACCCGTTGAAAAATAGCCGTTGCAGCGTGATGGTTACAATAAATTCCGAATTTTAAATTCCCGCATTGAAAGATAGCCGTTCGAATTTACCCGTTAAAAAATTCCCTTGCAGCGTTGTCGTTACAATAAATTCTGAATTTTAAATCCCCGCATTGAAATATAGCCGTTCGAATTTACCCGTTAAAAAATAGCCGTTGCAGCGTTGTCGTTACAATAAATTCTGAATTTTAAATCCCCGCTTTGAAATATAGCCGTTCGAATTTACCCGTTGAAAATAAACCGTTGCAGCGTGGTGGTTACAATAGCTGTTATGGCGGTTATGGAATATGATAAAAATATAGGGGAGAGAAAATAGAGAGTGTGATATGGAGAGTGCTGTTGGAGAGGAAGGAGATATAGAGAGTCAAATTTTTGGAGAACTCTCCAAATGAGGCTTTTGGAGAGTGAGATTTGGAGAGTGCTGTTGGAGATGCTCTAAGCTTTGCTGTGATCCCCAAAACTGAATCCGGATAAAGTTAAAAAAAAGTTTTTGTTACCCAAAAAAAGGCTGAAACACCAATGTGTTAACTACCATTTTCTTACTTGTCAAGTAATTTTATCGATGAGCATGTACTCCGATGAAAGAATAAATAAGAGGTGCCCAAAATAAGCGTAAATAAACAGCGAGGCAAAATTAACAGTATGTAGCACCCCAGGACATCAGCCCTGGGCATCAGACACACATTCATATTAAAGAGCACTAAACTCTTGTAATGACTAATATCAACTAAGATACCTGAACATGAATGCAATACCCTCTATATCCTATATATTAGTCGTTTTAGAAACTGCGTTGTGGAAACCTTTGCGATTGTCACTACTAATATATATTACTTCATGAACTACCAGGTCAAAAAATAACCACAATATAAGATTCGAACCTTTTCTTTGCACAAATAAGTCAGGAGAGTTTCCAAATGGAAGCAAAGTACTAAAGCTTTCCCACTCTCTTGGACAATCGCAAAAAAGACAATCTATCAGATACAGCAGTTTTTTGGATCCCAAATCGCAAGAACAACTGCTATTGCTGCTGCAGATAAGCAAATAAAAATGTAAGAACAGAAATGTAAGCATAGTCGAAGGAGGCCGAGGCCGACGCCCTCGCTGTCATCGTCGGCGGTGGCGTAGTTGGGGGTCTGGCGCGGAGATGGTGGGGACGGGAGCGGAGCCGCAGGTAATAGACACGGGATGGCGGCGAGGGCGGGGCGGCGACGAGGGCGAGGACGGCGGCGGTGTGGACGCTGGGAGGGGGCCGAGGGCGAGGACGGCGCGGTCGGTGAGGCGTAGGAGGGCCTCTGTGAGAGCGTAAACCGCGAGAGCACGGAAGCTCAACCGGTGCCGGCGCTGGAGCCGCAGCGAAGCAGCGTACAAACGGACGACACGACGCCGAGGCCAGCCGGGCGGAGCGAGACGAAACCCAACAAGCCAACCAACGGAGCACCGACACGTGGACACCTCCGGAGATGAAGAAACCTCCGGATTGTAATATAGGTATAACTAGCTGCGATTGGTGACATGAGAAAAGATCGCAGGCCAGATTTGCTCACGTTTGCGTTTCCATCATCTCGATCGATCGACCACTTTATTGCATCCAGTGAGTCACGAGCCGTCATCGGGGCGCATCACCACGTCATGGATCGATCGGAGACAGGCACGGGAACGGTACGGATCGAAGGCGCCACCAGCCCACCACGCCAACTTGAATGTTCTTTGAAAGGACTACAGTTTGAATGTTCTTGCTTTAAAATCTAAATCTTTATTTAGACTTAACAAATCTTTTCTATCATTATCTTATTTATTCCTTTCTAACCATACGTATTTATTTATTACCACTACATAAAATATTATCTCTCAGGTTCCAAGATAATTAAGTGAGATATCTAAGATATTTTCTCTCGTATAGTTCTCAATTTTACGGCAATAGTAATCCTTGTGTAAAGTTAGAATACATCTTATATTTATGTAAAATTAAAATATGTCTTGTATTTCTGAACGATATAGTAATTTTCAAGGTTAGGTGCCTGAGACCTGAACTGCAAAATACTCTCCCATTCAAGTTTATAAAGCGTATTTTTTCTTGACACATTGATCAATAATATATTAAAAATAACTATATCACCCCTAATTATTATCACTAACTAATATAAAGATTGGTATTTATTATGAGTATAGAAAGAATATTATACTAATTTTATATTAAAATATAAAATATATCATATATTTATAGATAAAATCACTTAATAAATACGGTTTATAAATTTGGACAAAGCTAGCAGTACTTTAGAAGGGAAAAAAAGGAAGGGATATAATACATACACAGAAAACTAGCTGAAAAGGCGTGCAGGGTGAAGCAAAATCACAAGATAGGACGCACACGGAAGCAGTTCCTGTGCAATTGATAGTATAACTATAAATTTAACGGTTGTACTACCAGTCTTTGGATAAGATTAAAAAGGACAAGACAGTCTGGAACACTATTAAAAAAGGCAACATATCCTACGCAATTAAGTTTCCGATGTAATTATCGTGCAACTGAACTACCAAATATCGTGAAAAATTCTAAAAAAATTTATAGATGTATTCTTGAACATACTCTATCTCTGTATAAAATTGCAAGTTCAAATTCATTATATATTGAGAGTTACAAATTCTATCAAAATTCTATCAATTTTGAGCCCTTCAAATTTGTCAATGTTTTCTCTTTTTTATAATTCTTAATATATAATGAATTTGAACTTGCAATTTTATACAGAGGTAGAGTATGTTCAAGAGTACATCTATAAATTTTTTTAGAATTTTTCACTATATTTGGTAGTTCAGTTGCACAATGCTTGCACTAGAAACTTAATTGCACAGGATATGTTGCCGTTAAAAAAACTGTGGAAATGCTACAAAAAATATTGTTGCTACTCTAGCACAAGATGTAAACAGTTAGATCTTAAAATGAATGTCGAGATAACATGCAATTGCACTCCCTACTACTGCGACTACGTGTGATCCCAGTTGGGTGGACACAGGAAACTGGACGCTTACTGCCGTGCCACGATGGATTTAGGGTCTGTTTGGTTCATATACTAAGGTTATCATGTTTTATCATAGTTTTTTTTGTCAAATTTGTTTAAGGTTATGCTATCAAGATTGAAACCACACTTTGGCTAGGAAAATAAATTTTGCCATATTTTTGAATCAATGACGCGTGGAGTCTAGATAGTAAGAAAGAATCTTGCCACATGTATGGCTATGAACTAAATGATGCCTAATTAGGTCAAACTTGCCTAACTTGGGGTGTGGCAAACTGTGGCAAAGTTTGGCTATGAACCAAAGAGCCTCTTAACCGCCTCCCTTCGTTGGTGAACTGCACACCAGGGTTCGTCTTTTCGATGAAATTCGAACAAATTTCATGAATTTTGTTCATTTCGCTCCCCCTCGAAAAAGAATTTCATTCGGTTTTTCATTCAAATTCAAATTTACATTAAAAAAAAAGAAAATTTTGATAAAGTTTATCCAAAAATTTCCTATAATCAGTATTGATAGCCTTATGACCTCTTGTGTGAATATTTTTTGAAAAAAAATAAAGTTGGAGATGTTTTTGAGCCATTCAAAATGTAGATAATAGAAAAAAAAGCAAAAAACAAACTAGAAGTATTTTTTGTAGCAATGTTTGTTCAAGTATGTAAAGTAGCAATATTTATTGAAGTATATTTAGTAGCAATATTTATTCAATTATATTTAGTAGCAATATTTGTTCAAGTATATTTAATAGTAATGGACGACACCTGAAAATATTACTATTTATTCAATTAGCGATATTTGTATGCACAAAAATTATCTTAATATGGTATATTTTAATATGCTAATGTTATTCATCATTGAAACGCTTACTTCTTGTTGTATGCATGCATGAACTACCAAAACTTCTCGTTTTATTACTATTTTCTTCCATTTTAAATTTACATTGAATTTTATCCTTACCCATCTATTATCATTCGACGTGTCTATTAATAACATGATATGGCTATATTAGTAAGTGATCCAATTATATTATTGATTTTCTTATGGATGGCCGATCTTTAAATGATATTAGTAAGTGATCCAATTATGTGAATGGTATTGATATGTGAAAGGTATTTGTATGTGATTATGTGAATGCCTTTTTTTGTACTTGTATTGATATATGACAACTTGCAATTATCTTAAATATAGCAAAGGTCATGTTGAAATTTTTCCATATTTACGAAAGATTATGCCGGAATTTTTTGTGTGTTTGCATTTTTTTATATATTTCTAACATGTTTCCCATTTTTGGGACTTTAATGGCCTTTTACAAATTTTTAAAAAAAATTTGAAATTTTTTTCCCTTTTTTTACATTTTTTCTCAATTTTTTCACCTATCACCAATTTTCAAGAAAAGCAATCATCTTTTCAAGATAAATTCAAACTTTTTATTGTCACCGATTTTTGAGAGAAAAGCAATCATATTTTCGAGCAAAATTTGACCTTTTCGTTTGAATTTTGCTCATCTATTTGACCAGTTTTCAAATTAGTTTAACTTTCGAAACCCTTCGGTTTTTATCTTTTGGCTTCCTCTATAATAAAATTGCAAATCTAGCCCCTTTCTCGACCGCGAAAACACTAGCAAGTAATATGTGTCACCAACCATGCTCCCTATCATAGTAGGTTGCCAACACTACAACCTTCCTTTCTACGTGGTACCCATTTTGTCGTGTTGCCCTAGCTCGGCACCAAGCTTTTAGGCCCTGTTTGGTACGGTTCCAGATTCTAGTAAAAACGGAAACGGTTTCAGATTCTTGGTAGAAACGTTTCAGCTAGAATCAGAATCACTGTCTGGAAACCGTTTGGCTAGCTGTCTGGATTCTGTGAATCGGGGTGGAACGGGGTTGAGAGCGATTCGGTCTCGACGGAAAAAGAAGAAACGTTCTGAGGAGAATCGTTTCAAACTTTAGCCCGTTTGGTTGGGTTTATCTTAGATTCTAGTAGAAACGGTCCGGTTCCAAGTTGTCAAACAGGGTCTGACCACCTGTTGTGTTATACGGATGCGGCGGGTTCTGCAGTGGAGGACGAGAGGATTTTTACAAATTTACTTTGAAAAGGCAAAAATTACAAAAAGAAAAAATGCGTCGGAAAGCTAAAAAAGCTAAGGATTCCGCAAGCAACAAACAGGCAAGATTCTTCGCGCGAGCAAAGCGAGAGCCTCCATGTCAAGAAAGACAGCAACTCCCTCACTCTTGCTCAGATTCTCGGCTTCTCAAAAAGCACCACTCCCTCCAAAAGCGAAAGCATTTCATCAAGGAACCCCATTCCCTTCACCACCACCCTCTGGATTGCTTTCCCAGCGTCTCCTCCGATCCACCTCGATCGTCTCCCCTTCGTCCGTCCATGGCGGCCGGGCCGCCGGCGGTGTGTTGGCTGGCCGTGGAGGTGGTGGAAGCGCGCGACCTCGTGCCCAAGGACGGGCTCGGCACGTCCAGCGCCTACGCCGTCGTGGTGTTCGACGGCCAGAGGAAGGGCACGCGCACCGTGCCGCGGGACCTCAACCCGCAGTGGCACGAGCGCCTCGAGTTCGCCGTGCCCGACCCGCCCAACATGCACGCCGAGGAGCTCGACGTCTCGCTCTACCACGACCGCCGCTTCAACCCTTCTGGCGGCAGGGAAGGCAGGAACCAATTCCTCGGCCGCGTCCGCCTCTACGGCTCCCAGTTCTCGCGGCGGGGGAGGGAGGGCATCGTCTACTTCCCGCTCGAGAAGCGCAGCCTGCTCAGCTGTATCCGCGGCGTGGTCGGCCTCAAGATTTACTACTACGACGAGCAGGCGGTGCCGCCGCCCCTGGAGGGCAAGCCGCCGGAGGCGGCCGACAACGCCCCGCCGTCTGAGGTCCCGCCGGAACAGCCAAAAGAGCTCCAGGAGATACCCGCGCCGACTGAGGCCGCCGTCGAGGTGCAGCAGCCGCCGGTGCAGCCCCCTGTCATCATCGTGGAGGAAGCGCCGATGATGCCGCCGATGCTCGGGCCGCACGGCCCCATGATGCCGCCGATGCACGGGCCGCACGGCCCCATGATGCCGCCGATGCACCGCCCAATGATGCCGCCGCAGCCGGAGCCGGAGCCGGAGGTGGTGGAGCCGTACCCGCCTGAGGTCCGCAAGACGCGGATGGCCTCGAGCACGGAGCGCGTCCGCGTCGCGCGCCACCCCAGCGCCGGCTTCGGGCCGGAGCACTACGCCGCCTCGCCCCGCGTCATCTCCGGGCGGTTTGTGTCCACCGGCGAGGCCGTGGAGCCGGTGCAGACGTCGTACGACCTGGTGGAGCCGATGCGCTACCTCTTCGTGCGCGTGGTGAGGGTGCGCGGCATCCGCGCTTGCGAGGGCCCCTACGTGAAGGTCCAGGCGGGCCCGCACTCCCTCCGGTCACGGCCCGGCCGCGACGTCTCCGGCACCGGCAACCCCGAGTGGAACCAGGTGTTCGCCATCAGCCACGCCAAGCCGGAGCCCACTCTCGAGATATCCGTGTGGGACGCCGGGGCGCCCTCCCCGGCGAACGCCTTCCTCGGCGGCGTCTGCTTTGACCTCTCCGACGTGCCGATCCGCGACCAGCCGGACGGCCCGCTTGCGCCGCAGTGGTACCGGCTCGAGGGCGGCGAGCTGGGCATGGTGACGGGGGACGTTATGGTGGCGGTCTGGATCGGCACCCAGGCCGATGACGCGTTCCCGGAGGCCTGGAATACCGACGCGCCGTACGCCGCGTACACTCGCTCCAAGGTGTACCAGTCACCCAAGCTCTGGTACCTGCGCGCGTCGGTCATCGAGGCGCAGGACCTGCGCGTGCCGGCTCCGCCGCCGGGGCTGCCGTTCGATGTGCGCGTCAAGATACAGCTCGGATTCCAGTCGGCTCGGACGCGCCGGTCGGTGGCCAGCAGCAGCGGCTCGGCGTTCGCCTGGGCCGAGGACCTCATGTTCGTCGCGTCGGAGCCTCTCGACGATAATCTGATCGTGCTGGTCGAGGACCGGTCGATGATCAAGGAGCCTGCTCTTCTCGGCCACGCCACCATCCCGGTGAACTCCGTCGAGCAGCGCCTCGACGAGCGGCAGATCGTCGCGTCGAGATGGTTCAATCTCGAAGGCGAGACGTTGGGCATTGGCATTGGACCCGGTGGTCCGCCGGGGCATGACGGCCCACCGGGATTCTACTCCGGCCGTCTGCACCTCCGGCTTTTCCTGGAAGGAGGGTACCACGTGCTCGACGAGGCGGCGCACGTGTGCAGCGACTACCGGCCGACGGCGAAGCAGCTGTGGAAGCCACCGGTGGGCGTGCTGGAGCTCGGCATTATCGGGGCGTACGGCCTGCTCCCGATGAAGACGAAGGGCGGGTCCAAGGGCTCGACGGACGCGTACTGCGTGGCCAAGTACGGCAAGAAGTGGGTGCGCACGCGCACCGTCACCGACAGCTTCAACCCGCGGTGGAACGAGCAGTACACGTGGCAAGTTTACGACCCCTGCACGGTGCTCACGGTGGCCGTGTTCGACAACTGGCACATGTTCGCCGGGCTGGCAGGGTCCGGCGATGACCGGCAGGACTACCGCATCGGCAAGGTGCGGGTGCGCGTGTCCACGCTCGAGAGCAACCGGGCGTACAGGGCGTCGTACCCGCTGCTCGTTCTGCTGCGCTCGGGGCTCAAGAAGATGGGCGAGGTGCAGCTCGCCGTGCGGTTCTCCTCGCCGGCGCAACTGCCAGACACCTGGGCCACGTACGCTTCGCCACTGCTGCCGCGCATGCACTACCTCCGCCCGATCGGCGTCGCGCAGCAGGAGGCGCTGCGGGGCGCGGCCGTGCGCACCGTTGCGGTGTGGCTGGCGCGCTCCGAGCCGCCGCTCGGGCCAGAGGTGGTGCGGTACATGCTTGACGCCGACGCGCACACGTGGAGCGTGCGGCGCGCCAAGGCCAACTGGTTCCGCATCATGGGGGTGCTCGCCTGGGCCGTCGGGCTCGCGCGGTGGCTCGACGGCGTGCAGCGGTGGCGCAGCCCGTCCACCACCGTCCTCGTCCACGTGCTGTACCTCGTCCTCGTCTGGTACCCGGAGCTGGTCGTACCCACGGCGTCGCTGTACGTATTCTTAATCGGCGTGTGGTACTACCGGTTCCGGCCACGGGGCCCGGCCGGCATGGACGCGCGGCTGTCGCAGGCCGACACGGTAGAGGGCGACGAGCTCGAGGAGGAGTTCGACGCTGTGCCGCCGCCCGACATCCTCCGCCATCGCTACGAGAGGCTACGGACGCTGGCCAGCCGGGTGCAGCGCGTCATGGGCGACGTCGCGGCGCAGGGCGAGCGGCTGCAGGCCCTGGTCAGCTGGAGGGACCCGCGGGCGAGCCGGATCTTCGTCGGCGTCTGCCTCGCCGTCGCCGTGGCACTGTACGCGATTCCGCCCAAGATGGTGGCCGTGGCGAGCGGATTCTACTACCTCCGCCACCCAATGTTCCGGGACCCGATGCCGCCGGCGGCCGTCAACTTCTTCCGCCGGTTGCCGAGCCTCTCGGACAGGATGCTCTGAGATTGGTACTCATGAGTAGATTTTTTCCATGGGTATTCCATTTTGCTGTAATAACGAGTGTGCAATAGAAATATCGGAGGAAAGTATAGAAAATAACAAAACTGAGTGTATTCATAAGCATAGAGATACACAATGGGAACATTACATCCTATACAGTTGTCGTGGCTATTCGCTACATTGAAATGCTGTAAATTGTTCATCTCTGCTTCAGCATCATTAGACTGCAGCAACACACACAACTCGGCAAATTTGCTTTTCAGACATAGTGCAGTAGTCATTAAAGAGAGAAGATATCCATTGCCTTGCGTTACTCATAGCTCACCAGTCAGATCGGAAGCCTTAGCATTGTAAAAGAAGTTCATGAAATCATCACTTTTTTACTCTATGATAACTTTTTCTTTTTGTACAAATCTGATCCTCTTTCGAATATAATTAAGTGTGTTTGGTTCCCTGTACCAAGTAGTATATGTTGACTCTTCTACGATCGGAAAGTTTTTTTTTTTTTTTTTTGTAATTTTATTGGCACCGAATCAGATTTGAAAAATAAATTTGTAACGGAGCCGACTAAAACCAAGCCTTCGTCAGATTGTTTCATCTTTGAACTTTGGTCATGAGAGAAGACTGTCAGTGGGAACTACTTCCTGAAAGTAATCGGAAGACTGCAAGGGGAAAGATACCTTTTGTCTTGAATGAACCATCCAGAGAGCACAGGGACTTTCAAAGAACTACATGTACAGGTCAGATTCAGATATTAACCCATGTTCATCACCTCATGTCAACAGTCTAATCCCTTGTGACGCCTGAGGACAAGAAAGATTTAGTGCATCATGATATGGAGTATGGACGGATGCAGTGCATGAGACTCAGGTGTCAAGTTACCAGGAAGGAGATTTGGGAGTGACCTTAATCCCCCACATGTCAGCAGCAGCTTCGCTAGATTTGCTGACCTTAGGCAGGTCCAATTTATCTGATCACATCAAGATGCATATCATGCATGGAATTGGCCTTTTATGACATCATGAACTTAGCATCTTCTTTGAACAATGCATGCAGAGTAAGCAAAGGAGCAGCTGACAGCAGCGCTCTGTTGTTTACCTCTGACGATCGGGGAAAGAACATCACAGCTTAACCATATTGCGCACGAAGTGCCATTTTGTTTAAAGCCAACTGTTAAAGTATGATCCAATTTTATTTCGATTTTGTTTTCTACTCTAATTTAGAGTTCTATTCTATACGAAAGTTCTTTATATTTTACTATAAATATGTCTATGTAGTTCATATAATAGAGCAAGATAAACAAGACGAGAGAAAAGAAAAGATAACTTTGTTGTAAATATCTTATATAGTGATATTTACCTTCGTGCGTCCATAATTTTCCCGAAAGATCTTATATTTTTATCACGCGTTTTGTAACAAGTGGTATCAGAGCTTCAGGTTTGAACCCCTGGCCACTGCCTCAGGAGGAGGCTAATTCTCGAGGGTGGCACTCACACGGCGTGATTAAAGCGACATCAATCACCACAACGTGCTCTCAAGGCAACATCCAACGCGGCTATCCACGCATCATATCAAGATAATCAAGGGTGGCCATCGCACAGCACCATCATAGTACTCCTTTCATCCCATATATATGGCATAACTCCTACCAACGCAGAGACCAAAGAATGCACGCATGCGCATGAGTGATGAGAGAGAAGCCAAAACAGGAGTTGTACCGCCGTGAGAGTTAATACCGTGCGCGTGAACAGAAGTCGAGGAGACACCGCGCCCTGTATTCTGTGACTTGGAAAAAAAGCAGTTGTACCTTAGATTTTAGGATAGAGGGAGTAATTGATAAAAAAGACTCAAATTGAGAGCTATTAAGTCTATTTTCCTGTGGCATCAAAGTGCGGCACCTATGCGTCATTAATTCCCGAAAGGGTTTTCCATATTAAATCTCTATCTCTTGTTCATTTGGTTCTATATTTTTGTCGTGTGTTTTATAACATCAACTTTATCATAACTAACTTTAGTGAATTGTGATGTGGCAATAAAATTCAGCGTCGCAAGTGTGCCAAAATTTGTCAAAGAATCGAGTCTATAACGCATGAGACATAGGGCTAAGAAAGTGTTCAACTTATACCTATAGTTGTGGCAACAAACCAAATATCCATCTAAGAATTTGTAACACATTTAAATTTAAACGTGACAAGGATAGCTTTAAATCAAATAGACTGTAGAATTGACGGTATATACCTTTTGGACCTGTGATGTTGGTAGATAGATAAAAGTGAAAACATTAAAGAAACAGCTGTACTCAATTTTTTCAGAGAGAGGGAAAAAAACATGCAGTCCAGTATTCCATCTCGCTTCAAGGGAACAAAACATGCATTTTGCGTAGTAATTCACACTTGTCGATAAATGAGAAGATAGAAATATACTATATATTAAAGGGGGAAGAATTGGAGGCCAACTAAGGGTGCCACCTCACCTTCATGCCATTTTGCAAAAAGGTCCTTCCCTTTTTGTAAATTACGGACAGGTCTCTGTAAATTACAAAGAGGTCCTTTGCGATTTTTTGTGAGTATAAAAAAAATCTTTTCTGAATTGCGTTTAGGTCCCTGATTTGTTATTTTATGGCAAAGCCCCCTGCTAAATACAAATATGAATTGGAGGCCAACCAAGGGTGCCACCTCACCCCCATGCCATTTCGCAAAGAGGTCCTTCCCTTTTTGTAAATTACAGATAGGTCTCTGTAAATTACAAAGAGGTCATTTGCGATTTTTTGTGAGTATAACAAAAAAAAATTTCCGAATTGCGTTTAGGTCCCTGGTTCGTTACTTTATGGCAAATCACCCCCCCACTAAATACAAATATCGAACGAGTCAATTTCTAATTTTTTATAATAGTGATCAGGTCCAAAAATATAACAAACAGGTCCCCAGCCGTTACGTCCAAGTCCTTTCTTCGTTTTTCCCGAAAAATATTTTCGTCCACAGAAATATATGTACAGCTCTATCTCTGGATTTTTTTTTCTCAACTCGATCACTAATCTCTAAATTTTTTTCACAACTCGATCTCTGATATTTTTCGAAACGTGTATTATTACTCGGTGAACGTATAGAGTATTAAACTCGATAAAAGAGGGTTGACATCTCTAATATTTTTCGGAACATGTATTATCACCCGATTAACACATAGAGTATTAAACGGGACAAAAGGAGGTTAGTCGGGTAATGATAAAGTGTTAACCAAATTCATCAAAAGAAATTTGTGTCTAGGTTATTTCTTCGTTTTTCCCGGAAACAATATTTTCATCAACAGATATATGTGTACAGCTCTATCTCTAGATTTTTTTCCCGGTTATTTTTCAAAAAAAGACCCGTTGTTTCGTAGATTCGCGACCTGATCTTTCACGTCACCTTTTTCCAAAAAAAATAAAAAAAAATTACAACTAGATCCTTTCTCCGCCGTTTCCTTGCAAAAAAGAATTCCGAATCAAATTTTGTGCGGTGCGGCACGGTTCTACCTAGTAGAGACTTCCCTTCGTCACGAACTGTCTCCGATGGGGCCATTTTGAGCAGGCAGAATCACATAGACCATATCCATTAAAATCTAACACAATACAAGGCTAAAAGCAACTCTTGGCCTCATTTTTATCCTGGGACTTCTTTTATCATCTTTGGAAGGTATCAAGTTATCAATTAAACTGGTACTAAAAGGTATAAAGTGGAGATACCAAGAGGCACTAAGGGCATGTTTGGATGCTAGGGAAATAAAATCTAGGGAATATTTCTCCCTAGAGGGATTTTAATGGCACATTAAATCCCCTCCAACCCCTACGGATAATTTCCCCTCAAGGGAAATATTCCCACCCAGCATTTGGAAACCATAGGGATAAAAATCCCTAACATTCAAGAAAGCACAAAAATATATTAAAAAAATTAGAAAAATCTATAAAAAATAAAAAAGGAAAAATAATAAACTTCAAAAAAGAGAAAACAATTCCGAAAGAAACAATAGAACTCACAGATACAAATATGAATAAAAGACCATTTAAAATTAATGAAAAAAGTGAAAAAAAAAATCTTCACATGCAGATAATATCATACAAGCATTCATACATGTGTAAAATCAAAAAAAGTTTAGCTACCACTTCTCGCATTTATAGCATCAATCAACTATAACATAAAACAAAGTTGACCATACGAGGTCAGACCGTAAGACTTTCGAGTTTTTGCCTAAGCTTTGCTTAATAGTTATATCAGCCACAAAAAAGGTAATGCGACAGCACATGATGAAACACACAACAAATAACAAAAATTGTGCTTGGTGACAGCCAATGCATGCAATTCAATCCTTCTACAGGGTCGTAGGTTCAATCACTGCCGCCCCGCACTAGTCTTCCCCTTTGCAAAGATCAGTAAACTCGTCAGGCTCCAGGATGTTCTCCATTTCACGCATCTTCCTCCTCACCTTGGCCTTATAAATACACATGCTGATATACATGAGCATAAAAATGAAATATATTACCAGAAGAATATCTTGTAGACAATTACGAATAGCAAATATAAACATCCATCTGATGGCATATTGAAAGTCCAGTGAGTAAAAGCTCCCATCCAAACTAAAAGGATATTCACTTGTATCATCATCTCCAGATGCAATTTCAAGGCTTAAATCACTACATGAGGTCAGTCGGAGCCATATGATAGACAGGTATTGGCAACATGATTCATATGATAGACAGCAAGTTCAAATGAGATACATCCATTTCTGTTTCAACATGATTTATATGGAATGTCTATGAGTAAATCAAGCTAGAACTGTTGAGTACATAGCAACAGATTGAATATATTTGAGTAAATCGGTCATTATATTGTCCCCTTTTCCTCCTCATGCATGGCATAGCAACAGAGCGACTCCAGATTTCACATTTTCATTGATTCACGTACGATTGTTTTTTTAGAAAAGTTCGCAACTAATTTTGCTACTCGGTCTCTTAACATTAGGTTACTGGGAAGCTTGGAGGGCAAACTGATCTGGATCCAACATGCATCTACTCAAATGCGTAAGTTGCAGATGATGGTGGCCTGAAACTTTTTCTGAAAAATATCGAAGTGATTCGAAGTTTGGGAACATTAGGGATACCTGGTAAACAAGCTAGTAGGATTGTGTGTTCCATTTTGATCAAGCCTTTTCACTGAGTGTAGGATTAAAGATAACCGATTAGGGGTGAATAGGAGGTTTTAAAATTCTTTTGGTTACAAATCAATTATTGAGCAAGTATGATAAGAAATTCAATTTTCAACAATTAAAACCTAAATGATCTATGTTTCACTAAGTGCATCGACAACCCAGGTCTAGGGATGGCAACGGGTTCGGGTACCTCCGGGTCCAACCTCCATGGACCCGTACCCGAGACCCAAACCCGGACCCAAAGTCAGTCACGGGTCTAATCTCGGTCCCAGACCCATGACTTGAGGTGTGCATGCATGAGGTATTCAAATAAAATGGAAAAAGTTAGCTAGAATGGGGCTTGAGCACAAGACCTCTTGATTCAATCACATGGTTCCTTTCATTGAGCTATGGTGTGGCTTGTGACAAGGGTGCATGCTAATCTATTTTGAGCTCACCTCACCTTCTACCTTGGAGTCGGGTCTGGGTCTGGGTACCCACGGGTCCAACATGAGACCCGGACCCGAACCCGAACCCGAAGTAATATACTCGTGGGTCCATATTTGGACCCAGACCCACAATTCTTGCTACCCAGGTCTAATCAATTCTTGCTAATGTAGTGAGGCAAATAGGCAATATGATCACTTGGAATGTTAAATGCACAAAGTAGATAACAAGAAAGCAAACCACAAGATGAACACAATCGAATTTTTCTTGTAGTCTCGGAGATTTGCCGGTCTCCCCTAATCCAAATTGAGAGAGCTTACACGAATCAAGCTAGCTCCTTGCTTAATTGAGTCTTTCTCAAACCACTAGAGGTTGCTATTTTCCTCTCGGGGTAGGTGAGCTCCAACCTTCACACCAATACCGAGCCTCTTCATAATCTTCTTGAAGAGATCATTGGTTTCTCTTCTCCAAGCATCTAAGAGTCAGCAAACTCCAAGAGTAATGAATCAGTGATGCTTGCTTGAAGATCATCAAGAGTTACAAGTCTCAAAATGAATGCTCAACTCTTGAATGCTCTCAACCACCTCAACATGCGAAATTGAATGCACTAAAGTGAAGAGCGAAAGGCAAAGACTCAAGATGTATTCAATGAGGTTCCAAGAGATACACATGCTGTAGGAGATGGGGTATTTATAGCCCCCAACCACTCAATTAGCCATTGGGGCGAAATTCAACAAAAACAATGAAATTCGATACTACCAGCATGTAAAGTCCGGTAGTACCAACCTCTATTGCAACACGTAGGTCGACGTATTAAATGCACAAGGTTCTAGCCGTTGGCATAGGTACCAGTACTACCGGTGTACAAAGTCTGGTAGTGCCAGTAATTGAATGCTTAGATAAAACCCCCAAACACTCTCTCCACGGTAATGCTGGAATTTGATACTCACAGAAAATCCACAAAAATCACTTTATGGGAAATAACTATATGTTCCATGTCGATAGTGTCAGTCAGGGGAAAATGAGTTAAAACACCTTCTATGGAATAAAGCTACCGGACCCGCGGTAGTACCGGCCCCTATATGGTGGTAGTGCCGATCCTATAGAAAAAGTTGATTTCATAACTGAATTTGTTAATGCATCCAAGAGCCATCATGTACACATATTTGAGCCATGTGATCGTAAGCAATTTCAAGCTACTAGCCCTCGATCCCTCTTAATAGTAAAACACCTATTTTTAGTAATCCGATCTTTTCTCCAAACTCCAAGATCGGTAAAAAGCTATTAAAAGGTCCTTATATATCTATACCTTGTCCTTGAGCTTGAATCATCCATGGTCAATCGATTTTGTTTCATGCTATCACATACTCCTTTTAACAATGAGGACCAACCCTTTCTCATACACTTAGAAAAATATGTTAGTCATTTAAACCCAATTGTCATTAAATACCAAAACTGATTAAATTAGTGGCCTAGATGCTTCATTAAGATGGAAGCTTGTAGGATTGTGTGCTCTTGGAAATCCACACAAACGAAGGTTTTGGTACAAAATAGATATTCTTCTACAAAAGAAGATCTAATTCGGTTCAAGAAATACTTCACACATGCACTTCAGTTTTCTGGAATGGTGTTTCATGGAAGAAATATTAGATGGTTGAGGTGTCTACGTGTCGGTGTTTCGGGCACCGGCAATAGATTTTTAGTCTTAGGGGTCGCGCGTTCCCTTTCCTCGAATGGCCTGACTCAAGGAGCCCAAGATGTATACTGGTTCGGGCCGAACATCCCTACTCCAGTTCGTGTGGTGGGTTTGTATTGCTTAGAATGCAGATGACTGTGGTGTTACAAGTGAGGACTTGGAGAAAAGCCCCGAGTGCTTCCTCTACTTTGTGAAAGACCAGAGCCCTCTTCCGTTCGCCCGTCCCCTTTTCTAAGGTCCTACCCCCTTTATATAGTCGGAGGGGGTAGGTTACATGAAAATATGGGAGAGGAAGAGAGGACGGGGTGTCCTGCGCCTGGGAGTCCTGGTCTTCGGTGAATGACCAGCGCCTGCTCGCCCCACGCTGGGTCGGTAGGCACATCGAACGGCGAGGCTCTCCGTTTTGACAGGAAGTGGTGCACCTACCCTCTGTGCGTCTGCCAGGCGCTGACGCAACGCTTTGACTCTAGCATTGCCTCGGGAGAGAGCGCCCCTTCCGCTATGCATGTCTAGGAGATGGGACCGGTGTCTTGACTTTGGCGACCTCTTCGCCACTTGGGGAAGGAGCCACCTACCCTGGCACGGTCGCTTTGAGTTGTCACGTCCGTGGGGCAGGTGGCCAATGATCGGTGACGGTCCGGTGCCAATGTCTGGCGGAGAGTGTCTCAGCTGGGTCGGACGTTTGCGGGGAGTCCGACCCATGGGAGGGATTGGATCCCTCCCCTGATCGTTTCGGTCGGGGGTGAGCCGTCCTTGGTGGCCCACTAGGCCCTCGGCCAGAGCTGGGCTTGGAGCAGCCCACTTGCTGTCCTGGGCCGCTGAGGGGTACCCGTGGTATGTATATTCGTCACTACGGTAAAATGGCACTTTATCACCCTTAATCTCTTGTCATTTGTGATTGCAGCATACTTCTATTTGTTTTTTAAACATGACAATTGCAGCAAACTTTGTTTTTTTCCCCAATTATGGAACCAGCCAAATAGAACAATGTAGGGGTTTACGTGGTTTGGGTTTCGAGGTGGAGAGTTATGGATGTTTGATCACTAGGACATCGGAGGGGTTGTTCGATGAAGGGGGGTTAATTAGGCGGGAATGTACGAATGTGTGATGTAGTATTGTTTGATGTTTATATATTGTTGCAGCACCTTGTTGAGGTTCGATATCTACTGCAGGAGGAGTAACTTCGGGGGTTGGTGTCAATTTCATATCAATCCAGTCCACGTGGTTAAAAAGTTAATTGCATGGTGGAATGGTAAATTGATGGTTTGATATTGTTGTTTATGTTGTAAATTTGTTACCATGTAATTTATGTGATTACTCTTACTTACTATGGTACCTATATGATGATGAATTAAATAGTGATTACGAGATATGTTAAATATTAACAAAATCATTGCATTTGCATAATGTGCATTCATGATGGAAAGAGGTGACCTATGTGGACCTCTATGAACTACTTTTTGCGGGCATGAAAGACCTACTTCGGTAGGCACCTCCACTGGATAGAGGGATTGAGAGGGTGCGATATCAACGGATGTACACTCAGCTATACCGGTATAAGCTATGTGATATGCATGATGAACATATATCATATCCAAGCATTGCATTTATGAAAGAAAAGAGAAAGATGGCGATATTAAATGTGAGAAATGTATGCTATGTTGTTGTTTTATTATGTACTTGCTGAGTCTCGGACTCACCCTTGTTTTATTTATTGTTTTAGGTGACTATTGAGGGCGTCATGCATGGGATAGGAGTAGCACATGAATATCATGTCTAACACAGATTTATCAAACACTTTTAGTTATTCTTCATTCACACTTAGAGTTTATTCATTCTTAAAACTTAATCATATATTTGGAACTAGTTGGTGAACAATTGTAGCATAAAAATATATGTGTGGAATCTGAGTGTTAAATATATATAAATATATAAATTGTCTGTTTCATGCTAGATGGCTTCTTTCTCTCTACTCGTTCTCTTCTCATATGTATCGTAATAACTCTTATTACGAAGGGCCGAAGCCACCATATTACTATTATATGCACATTTAGACCTTATTTGTTTGAATTTTTTCTCCAGCTTAAAAACCAAAAAGTTAAAGGCTAAACAAATGGATGAACCTTTTAGCTGAGTTTTTTAAAAGTCATAACGTACTATATAACTAAAAGTCAAAAGTCACTAGAATTATGTTTTTTTTATTGAAGGTTAATTTTAGACCAATGCCACTTATATTAAGGTAGAATTACACACCTCCACCACGGTAAAAGTGAATTGCTTTTAAGCCCTTTTAAGCCAATAAAATTGGCTTTAAGCTATAAGCGAAAAATGTAAGCCTAATCAAATAGAGCTCCGTACATGATGCAAAAAAGCCATCTCAGATGGGCTTAACGGTACCCGAGCCCAACCCAACCCAGCCCGGGCCCTTTCCGTTTTAACTCCCAAATCCCCGGACCCAGACGTAACCAGGAGGTCCCCACACCTGACACCGCCAACGTGCCAAGCCCCCGCACCTGCACGACCTCCTGATTGAGTTCTTCCACCACATCCGCACCCGCGACCCCCGCCCGGATCTGCAACCACCTGCCTCCCGATCCCTCCCGCCGCGGCCGGCGACTCCCTCCCCGCCGCCACCACCCTCCTCCCCCACCGCCGAGATCATCCCGGTGAGCCGGCGGCGTCGCGAGCGAAGATGTACGGCTGGGAGATGCTGTCCTTCAACATCCACGATGGGTTCCTGGAGGCGATCGTGCGGGGGAACCGCTCCGGCCTCCTCACCGCCGCTGACTACAACAACCTCTGCCAGTGCGAGACCCTCGACGACATCAAGATGCACCTCTCCGCCACCGAGTACGGCCCATACCTCCAGAACGGTACGACTCACCCTTCCTAGCTCTCAGATCTTCCCCTCCTCCTCCTCCTCCCCCATGGGATTGGATCGGATTGGGTGGGTGCCGTGCCGTGCTGCTCGATCGGCGCTGGTAGGGATTTGCGACTCCCGATTTGGAGCTAGTATTGCTAGCGGCGCTCGTTGGTGAACCAGAATATCGTGCAATGCTGTTGCCTTTTGCTTCATTTGGGATCTCGGATGGAAGTTCGTTAGCTTAATTTAATTGCTATCTATATGAATTTTCGAGTACCAGCGGAAGCCCATGATGCCCTGTATGCGAAATCGAGGGAATTGACAGCTTGAGCAGATTGTTCCGAGAGCCTAGCTAGACCTAGCGAGGGTATCCGAGGTCTCACATGCTCTTAGGGAGCAGTGTGAATCCAAGCGATTCCTGCAGATTAGCTCTAGTCGTGATCATATTCCTGTAAACCATTCAAAAGAGATTTTTTTTAATCTTATTCCCGTAAACCACTCAAGCAGATGTCTTGTCGTTAGGAAGAGTTATATTTTCCAGAATCCTTGTGTCCTCGTGGCCTTGTAATTGCATCATCACAACCCCCCTTGGGGAATTTCACTGCTGCCTTGCAATAGATTCCTATAATCTTCATTCCTCTCCTCACCCTTTCTGATAACTCATGCATCAAACAAAATTGATGTATGTCCTCTATAATAGACTGTCATTGCTTATTTGACTTCATCGGCTAGGTAGAGACGGTATTTATTAGTTGCTAAGGGGCCTCCATCCTTCTATTCGTCTCTCACACTAAGGGCACAAGCCCACAATATATAGTTTATCCTCTTATCTCTACCATTGTTATGGCACAAAGTGCAAGTGCCCTTCCATTAATGTGATCTGTATGCCTGTGTGATTGCCTCTCAATACGGTTTTATATGGAATAATATGTGCATTGGCAAATGTTTGTCATGATATAATTGATGTGTATGCTTGTCCTTTGCTTTCTTTTTGTGATATGATACAACTGTACCATGAACTTATTTCTGGTTAATTGCAGAGCCTTCTCCCTTGCACACAACAACAATTGTGGAGAAGTGCACACTTAAACTGGTTGATGAGTACAAATACATGTTGTGCCAGGCCACCGAACCACTATCTACATTCTTACAGTATATCACGTAAGTGACAACGTATTGTTATGATGCCTTTTATTTTTGTTTCCTCTACACGTGTAAACATATCCAACTCTAGTGCAGTTTAGGTTGGTACTAAAAGGATAATGTTTTTTTCACAGGTATGGGCACATGATTGATAATGTTGTCCTTATTGTTACCGGGACATTGCATGAGAGAGATGTTAATGAACTGTTGGAGAAATGCCATCCATTGGGCATGTTTGACAGGTATTCTTGCGGTTCCTTTCTGGTTTCTGTTGCATGGAGATCTATCATAATACTGTGAGTTTTGTCTTCTTGCCGATCAACAGCATTGCATCACTTGCAGTTGCTCAAAACATGCGTGAGCTTTACAGATTGGTTCTAGTTGATACACCCTTAGCGCCATACTTCTCAGAGTGCATTACATCTGAGGTAAGAAAGCTGCAACTTTTCTTCTGTCTAATAAATATCACTACATCTTTGATGGCTTGAACATGAAGGATACCCTGGTAATGAGAGCTACATGTATTTTGTAGGATTTGGATGACATGAATATTGAGATTATGAGGAACACTCTCTACAAAGCATATCTTGAGGATTTTTACAAATTTTGTGTGGTAAGTACTGCTCCAACATGGTGGTTTCAACAATGTTTTTTCAACAGTGTAAATATTGTGCTCCAATTTCATCTGTTGTCTATAATGACTTTTTTGGTATAGAAACTAGGTGGTGCAACAGCTGAGACTATGTGTGATCTCCTTTCGTTTGAAGCAGACAGAAGAGCTGTTAACATTACAATAAACAGGTAGAGCACTGAGTTTTGCATTTTGACTTGACATCTTTTAGTTGTGTGAAATATCTGATATCTCCATGTTAATCATTACGTGCACAAGCACCTGATACTGTTTTAATTTCTCTGTTGTGTTTTTGCAGTATTGGGACTGAGTTGACTAGAGATGACCGTCGGAAGCTGTACTCCAACTTCGGTTTATTGTAAGTTTCCATTAAAAGCAGCACTTGTAGTTAAGACATGTCTCTTTCGCATGTGGTTGTAATATTTTGATATCCTCCAGGTATCCCTATGGTCATGAAGAATTGGCTCTTTGTGAAGATGTTGACCAGGTTTGTCTCTAATGATGATCATGGGTTTAGAACCAGCATTTTTTCAACATACATATTGTCAACTGTTCAAACACACCTTGTATTGCTATGAATTCCCTTGTCCATTGATCAACTTCTTGTATATTACTTACTGGTTTGGGGTTAAGTTCTGTTAGACCACTAATATGAAACAGAATTATCTGTTACAGTTCTATCCATGTGTTTGGTGAAAAGACCAGTGATACTAATATATTCCTTGTGATTTGTGAAGCCCCTTTAGCGTACCATGCCCTAGGCCGAGCGCTTCTTGCTCAAAAGATGGAATAGCGTGGTATTCCACGGGAGAAGTTTTTGTGGCACACGTTTTATGTGTGATGGGCATAAATCAAGCTTGGTCTTCTGACTGCTCTTCTACATCAGCAGTAGTGGGGTGGTTGGTTTGGCCAACACATAATGTAGTTATTTGTCTCATGCTGTTGTCTTGTGTTTCCTATGGAATTTACCCCAAATGGCATACTTATTCTTGAGTGATGGAATGAGATATTATGACATGGGAGCATATTTTTTGACGCATGTTTTACATGTGATCATCATATGCCAAACTATTTTGTTTCTTGCCTTCTGCATCAGCAGCAGTTGGTAAAGCTGGTTTAGCTAACAAATATATCATCAATGTTCTGTCTTTTTCTTCCATTGTGCCTGTCATTAGTAGCAACAGTTCATTTTAATTCTTGCCCTTTGGTCTTTCGTGCTTGTTAGTATAGCCATGGGTTTTTAGTAGCAAGTTCAGATTTATTTTCTTGATATTCGTTGTAATGTCCTAAGAGATATGGACTGCATCTAAAGCATTCCAGAGTTCAGACCTTAGTTACCATAAATGCGGTTCGTTTGAGTCGTGGTATGGGACTCAGGTTCGCAGTTTGCCACTTTTTTTTCCAATTTCCACTGCAAATACGAATCCGGTACCCTAAACCGGTTTGGATTTAATGAATCCAGTTCACGATTCACTGGAGTTTACAGCTAATCCGGTAACTATGGTTCAGACATCAGCCTATTAGCCGTATCTTCATCAAAGTGAAACCTGTGCTGTTAAATAGATTATTCTGACTACCATAACACCTTTTCATGCTCATCATGTAGGTGCGTGGTGTAATGGAGAAGTACCCTCCATACCAGGCTATTTTTGCCAAAATTTCATATGGCGAAAGCCAGATGTTGGATAAGGCCTTTTATGAGGAGGAAGTGCGGAGGCTGTGTTTGTCATTTGAACAGCAGGTGCGATTTTTCAGTTTTATGTAGGATTACTCGAGTTTCTTTGTATATGAACTATAACCGGAGTGGAATATATGGGCAAAGAGATCCCATTTTGGACTTCGAATAGATACTAGCTTCACTTACAAGGCTAATGATTAAACTTACCATAAAGATTAGTGGTAAATAAGAACCACCAGTTCTTGCTAAGAAAATAGGTTCGGTATTCAGGTAGGCAAACTGAATTAATCAGGGTCTCTGTCTATAGCGTGCCCAGCCACCTGTCACATAGATGGGCAAACAAGCTTGTATGTATGCTGCAATGAAAACAGTGGTTTGGCAATTTTGTACAAGCACTCCATTCGGTCACTTTTCAAATGGTTTGTTCAATTCCATAACAATGTTGAAAAAACTTGTGGGTGTTATGCCATCTATTGCAGACTTGACTCCTAGAATTCCTTCGAGGGATCTTTGACTTTTCTTTTTGTTGCTTGTGTAGTTCCACTATGCCGTTTTCTTTGCATACATCAGGCTACGCGAGCAGGAGATAAGGAACTTGATGTGGATCTCGGAATGTGTCGCGCAGAACCAGAAGAACAGGGTCCACGACAGCGTTGTGTTCATTTTTTGATCTTTCCCCGCCACTCTACATATGGTTTTGTACAGAATGCCTGCTTTGATGATGCCACAATCCGTTGCACTCGTTATAAACTCAGGTCTTATTAAGCCCCTTGTTTCTGTTTCTGTCGTGGCAGAAAGGCAAGACCTGGAATCGATGTATTATTTATTTTGTAGCAAAATAAAAGGCGTGACTGTCTAGTGAACCAAATAAATCTTGGCTATTTTGGGAGACTTTCACTGTCATTGTCCAATTTGCTGGCAACGTATATCAAAAAATGCTTTGTTGGTTCTTGTCAACGACCAGCTTGCGCCCTAACTCATCTGGTGTATTCGTTTCTGTGAACTTTCTACTTTGATGGTAAGCCCTCCGTTTCGAAATACGAGTCTAAACCCAGCTATGGGTACGAAATAAGGATGCACGAAATGCCAACAAATCAATGGCGTGGCAACATTTATACCCTTGTCTTGCTAATACCATGCGACATCTTTTATATTGCATTAAAGCAGGGGCAGAAGATAAAAGATATTGTAACAGCTATATCCTTCGTTTCTTCATTGGACTTGCGTTGTGAAATGACGCTTTCTAGGGAAGTTGGCTTACAGCACTATTTCCCAAGGAAATGGGCTTACATTGCTAGATGCAGGGAGCATGTTGCAGAACTTGCCTTTATCTTGTCTTCCTGTTCATGAAAACTTGCTGTCGATTTGAAACGCACTCATGTTTGAGTCCAGTCTCCCTGTCGATATTGCTCTTCTTGCCTTTGCGGTCGGTAAAACTTGCTGCCCGAGCGCAACTTACTGCCCACGTATGGCTATTTGTGTAGCCCGAAGGTTGGCTCCATCGGCAAACTAAGATGCAGGGGAAGGCCTCTGCCTCTGGAGAAAATTCCTAAGTACCAACTAGATCGATCATTACTCACTGCACTTCATGCTGCAACACTTGCAGAGGTCCCTATTTTATGGTAGAGAATCCGGCTCAATGATGTCCAGTGGCGGATCCAGAATTTGAACATGCTCCGGGCTGAATGATGAACAATAGGTCCAATTGAGATCATATAACATAGACTAATATATTTATTACACCCTGGGTTTACCTAGGCTAAATATAAGCTAAAATTTTAAGCCTCAGGCTATAGCCTACTCTGGTATCTGGCATGGGCCTAAATCCACCCCTGATGATGTCATCTGTTGTGCCACTCCTCCATGGCAGTAAGCATAGTAGCAGGGTGAGATCAAAACGCATATGTGCTACAGTGTCGTGCATTTGGAGCATGTCTTGCATTCGATCATATATAATCTATCCACTGCACACGGGGCAAACCTGATTAAAAAAAATGTTCACTGTGGACCTATGGTGGAATTAGAAAAATTTATACAAATGTGCACACTTTACACGTATAACTCTATAGTTTTATACAATTATTTCGTAACATCGTAGATCCAATATATATATTTGAAATTTGCTAAACGAACAATACAAATAGTTCTAAGATCTTAAAGATCTCAAACCACCAAAATCAAAACCAATTCAATCAACAAATCTAATCTATTAAAAAGATGATCTTATAACATTTTTCAAATTTTTAAAGGTAGCGAGACATGCTCGGCACTAACCCTAAATCTGCCCCCTGCTGCGAACAGAGCCGGAACCAGAACCGGAACGATGAGACGAAGGGTAGCTGGAGATGTTGTTCCGTCTCCCTAAAAACTATCGAGACTCCAAGGCAACAACACACCGAAATGAGCAATAAGACTTGTGCATTTGCAGCATCCACAAACAATAAGACAACACAATGGCTGGTTTTCTTTCCTGGTCTCACCGGAGTGGTGGGATCAGCATCGGCTGCAGTTTCTTGCGGTGCAGCACGGTGAGCGCTCAAAGCTAATGCTCATATATTTGTTACCGGTAATTAAATGAATGCTGAGCCATAGCTCATTTGGCACAGGGCACGCGAGGCGAGCAGGAGGTCTTGAGTTCAAATTCCTATGAAAGCATTTCACAAAAAAAAAATTGAGATTATTAAATGATGTTGATGTTGAACATTTTTTTTATAAGGGTCCTGATAGCATGTCGAACCTACCATACAAATTCTAGATCATGAATATGCACAATTTGAGAACAGTGTAGGGAAAGAAAGAGAGGGGAGAAAGAAAGAGGTGGAAGAAAGAAGAGGGCATTATTAAAATAAAAAAAATAAAAAACATAAAAATTTTAAAAAATTGTATCCAAAAAGAAAAATTACAGAAGTATGCCAAAAAATTCTTTTAGTATTTTTGTTTTTATTAAAATATCTAGTATTTGATTTTTCAGAAGCATCCATTAAATTTCAAAATTCATAAAACTTTTTGAAGAGGCTCTTTGGAATATTTGGTACTTAAATAAAATAATTTCAAACTTTTTTGGTTTAAATTTGAAGTTTAACAAATTAGATTCAAATACTAGGTTATTAAAAAGTGTGTTCTTTATATGCCAAAATTCCAAAAAAATCAAGGAGAATTCTAGAAATTTATAAAAATCTTAAGAAACAACTTGAGGACTTTGTATTTCAATTTGGTTAAATTTTGGGATGTTACAAAGATGTACACTTCAATCACCTCTAGCATGTCGGTAGTGTCGGCTTTAGGAGAAAATCCAAAATTTTCATTAAATCTTTTTTTCAAATCAACAAAGAATAATTCTTTGAGCTATGTAAAGATCAACACATAATCACAACACTTTGCAAAACACATTTGCAACTTCTATTCACATGCTCCAAAGAATCACGATTAAACTCATCAATTTATTTGCAAAACACATTTTGCAAATAAATAAAGAACATATGAGTTCGATCCTCTTAGCCACGAGTTACAAAACACATTTGCAAATTGTAAATAAACTATTTATGCTTGAGCATTATCTTTTTAATGCAACACATAAAAAAAACCTACCTCCAAGCAAACTCCAAATCAACAAATGCATGAGCCCTCTATTTGTAACACATGCAAATATCGAGCTCCATGCAACCAACTAAGCCAAAGTGCATAAGCTATCTCCTTTTTGCAACACATGCAAATCCTAGCTTTATGCAGCAACCAAATCAAACTCAAATACTTGAGCTCACTATTTGCAACACATGCAAATATTAGCTCCAAGCAAGCAACAAATTAAACTCAATGTACATGAGCTCTCTATTTGTAACACATGCAAATCTCTAGCTCCATGCTCCCAACAAAACCAAATTGCTTGAGCTCTCCTTTTGCAACACATGCAAAACTTAGCTCCAAGTAATACTACTTCAAATAAGATTTTAATTGAAAACAACCATAAGCTATTCTATTTGTAACACATGCAAATCTCTTAGCACATGCAAGAACCAAGCATGAGTGTTTCTTTGCCGAAGTCCTACAAGCTAAGTGTTTCTATACTCCCACCCTCCTTCCTCTAATTTACTGATGGCACTACTCATGTCCCTCTTTGATTTACTACTAACATATTATTTGTTTGGTGCCTTTCATGATACATTTGATTGTGAAATCTTGGTAAATGAAGAGCAATTGTATGTGTGTAAGAGCTTGATTAGATCCCATAGCCCTTAATACCATATGTACACAAATTATTGTACCACTGAATGTGTTGGAAGCTCAAGCTTTATTACCAAGTTGTGGAGTGCCACTTCTGTGCTTGATTCTTTATGTGTGTTGTTTTAGTATTTCCTATATGCAGTTGCCTTATTTTAATTAATGAGATTTGATTAACCATTGTATGCATATGTGTGGGTTTGTCATTGATGCACTATCGACTATATTTGTGTATCATATTGGGTTCCCGAGTATTTGTTGTGTTGCCATTTACAGAAAAGAGTATGCATGTTTCATGGAAGTGATTTAGTAGTGTTATTTAGTCAATGTTTCCTTCCTTGCTGTCCTAATCTAAGGAAGCATGATGTGACTTAGTCCTGATTCAGTTTAATGCACATATTGGCACCACTATTACTTAGTTGTGTTATTGATACACAGATTAGGTTGTTAACAGTGAGCATTAAGCAGCATGTTTGTCTGGACTGTGTATATGATAAAATGGTTCACACTTGTGCTTGATTTAGCATGATTAGATTTGTATGAATCAAAAATTCAATCCTTGTGAAATGTGATTAGTGTAGTAATTTGATTCCTAAAATGCCATATGATTCTACCCCTTTAATTTCTATGAATGACAATAGGAGAATAAAGACATTAGAGCTAATGCCTTGCACCTTTTTCTACAGGATGCCAAGAGAAGAGGAGAGGGCAAGGCTGCTATCACTCTTCTCCTTTTCTTGGCTGGACCCCTTTAGCAAGAGGTGAAAGTGGGCAGTATGAATAGTTTGAGTGAAAGGCTGGATGAGGTTTATATATGGTTGGTGGAACCGACCTTGGGGAATTAAAAATAGTGGGAAGGGGGTTAAACAATCGGCTGGGATGAAGACGATCCGATGGGCAAGTTTGTGGGCTGAGGGCATAGGTGGACTGCATGCATGTTGGGTAGCTTGCCACATGCCCTCCTTTCCAATTGATTATGCCTAGATGGCAGAGGAGGGGCAGGCTGCCAACCGACTGTGACCAGGAGTGAAGAAAATGAGTCCGATGCTTAATTATAAAAGGTTGAGTCCTTAGTTTGAATTTCTGGAAGGCTTGAGGACTGAAATGTAAACCTGCTGTTTAAGGATTGAACTAAAATCTAATTTTTGTTTTTGACCATTGTGCTAATATGAATATATTTGTGAATGGTCTATTCCCTTAAGTGATTTGTGTTTCTGGCATTTTTCTAATGTCAATAGTTAATTGGATTATTTTGTAATTATGTTAAGTATCAAGGGTTGTAGAGTAAATTTGTATTGTAAGAGGGTTGAATTAATGTGTGTATTAAGGAAATGGTGTATATAAATGTATATGTACAATGCTGAATTTGTGTGTATATATATTCTTATGTATGTGCTAATTGCTAATATTGGATGTGTAAGCACTTGTGTGGATATGCTGTCGAGTGTAGAAGCACATATATACATATATGATGTGATGTGCATGTGACTAAGCCTTAGTTGTGCACGCTAAAGAAAGTGTATTAGGTAGGTAAGTATGGACTAGGGGTTTAGATTTTTGAGCAGTTTTACCAGGGCAGTGACGCAATTATAAATAAGAACCAAACTGTACGTAAGTTTAATTGTTGCTTTTAGTTTCTCTCTCTTTTTTTGTTAATTTGAAATTCATTTGCGAATGATTTTAGGTTTGATTAACTTTGAAACTTAGAATTAAAGATTCATTATTTTTAATCATTAAAAGCTTTTCTTCAAATGGCAAAGGTCTAGAAAAAAATCTAATAAACAGTGAAAATTCAACTCAAAACCAAAAATTCAATTTTAAATTTTATTTTCTCTTTTTAATTTGGGCTGTTACAGTTGGCTTAGTTAGTTCGCTCGGGCGAAACATTGTCTTGTGATCCCATAAAACTTCAGTTCCGTTATACAGTATCATTTTTCAACACAACAACTTGATCTGGTTGTATATCGTTGATTGGGCCTTTAAAGCGTTTGTGTTGGACCATGAATTTTTTTCTCCTTGTCCCTTTGGAGCTCTCTGCAGGCCTGTTCAGAAGTGATAGTGATGGGCACATGTTAGGCTGTTCCTGGTTTCTTGAATCTGGAGCAACGAACTGATATTACTTCAGAGAAAGACATCATAGACGGTTCGAAAATGTCATCACAGCAAGCCTTTTTTGAATCTGGTTTCTTTGCCTGTTCATAAAAAGGGCTCATCTTTCTTTCTTTCTTTTTCTTTTTTTCTTGAAGGGCATATGTTTTTGTTTGGCTGTTCCCTTAGCCATTTCCTACCTGCTGCCTTTGGTTTGCTCGTCTATTCTAGGTTATATCCTGAATTTAGTGTCTATTTGGTTCGAAGGCAAATAGTGGGTGCGATAGGGCTATACAAGTTCATATTTGATTGGAGGGATGAGAGATAGATATGATGAGCCAAATCGTTGTTTGGTTGGATAGATGAGAGATATATATGATGAGCTAAATCTTTGTTTGGTTAGAGGGATGAGAGTTGGATGCCATGCAGAAGGATAGATGAGCTATAGAACAAATTTGCTTGGGATAAGAAACTAGATGGCCCCAACTGGCCAATTTACTTGGCTTCATCTGTCCTTCACCAACTTGGAATATTCTCATTTAGAGAGGTGCTTCTATGCTCTTCCTTTTACAAGTTACACAACTATTAAAGCATGAATGAAGGGTAGATGGTGATTACTTACCCCTTCACTTGCTTCAAAATTTGTGCAACTTGTACTAGAAGGAAGAGCATAGAACCACCTCTCTCTCATTTATTGGCTACCCTCGTCCACCTGATCCATCGAACCAAACAATAGGATGAGTGAAAAAGATAGATGATTCTACTCTATTCATCCTTTGCTCTCGAACCAAACACACCATTAGCTTGTCGATCAAGTCGATGGTCTTCTTCCGTATATACATGACATACCTTCGAGCATAGCTTCTGGCGCTTTTGCTTGTCATTTGGTCAACTTTTGTGCTGGTTGTCTGGTTCAGGGTCATCTGCTTTGTCGAACAAACCAGGGCAATTCTTGTCATGATCCTATCCGTTAGAAAAGTGACAAAAAGCTCCTAAAATCGAGCCTGAACAAAACTAATTAATTAAAAATCATGCTTGCGAAGGTAGAAGAGTCTTCGTTGGGACGTGTTGGATGGTCCAACGTGCATGCGTGCCCAGTTGGAAAAGGCAGGCATGCAGGTTCTGCAACTACCTTCAGGCTTGAGCAGATGGTCGTCCATGGCTAGCTTGTGACATTTGCAAGCAAGTTAATTACCCCACTTGTCAGTTACCGGTAGATTAATAGATTTTGAATTTACCAACAAAGGATTGAAATGGTACCTTCTCCCGTGTTCCAAACTTGAGAGATGAAAAAAAAGACATGTCAAAGGTCCAAGCAAGTATAGGATCAAGAGAAGGCCTAGTCTAACCTCGGAGTTGAAAACCATCGTGATACTTTTCAGATAAGAAAAAGTTTGTTCTCCGGCAGCATCCACCCCCTAATCTATTGTTTAGTAAAAGCAGAATTTGAACCTGATTTTTTTTAACCGAAATTACTGAGATTTCGGTTCAAAAACCGAAATTTCGCCCCAAATAGCCGAGATCTCAGCCAAATTAAAATGATCTAAAAAGTGTGCAAAATTCGTTAAATTTTTTTGAAATTTTTTATGTATGCTTCTGACATAGCATTAATATTGTCATGAAATTTGTAGATAATGATCAAGCTTGAGGAATTTGTAAAAATTAATATAGTGAAAAGTACTATAAAATGATATCCCGAGGCTAGAAAAAAATGCAAATTTTTTTGAAAATAATCATGAAAGAATTTATGAGACATTCCTATCTGTTTGAATAAAATTTACTAAGTTTTTGCACATAAAATACCATACACAACCAAATTTCGGTAGCATTTCGCCTGATTTTTGGATTTGAACACTTTAACTAGGTAACATAATAAAAGCATTACATAATATGATCACAAATGATGAACATTTAAATTACATTTACAAACATCATGTGTTCCATCCATCACAATTCAGAAGTTAGAAAATTTTAAATTTTTTTGTAGAAGGTCCTAATGCATAAATAATGTTGTCAAAAATATTTAGAGGATGAGCTTGAACTTTAGCACATAAAAAACAATGAGATTGGCATAAAAAAGAAGTTACACAAAATTAAATTCCCTGACAATTAAGAAATGAGTATGATGTGTATGTTCACTTTGAAGACTTTAACGGACAGTTATACAGTAGCCTTAGTCAATCATTCTCTAATAAATAATTCATTTCTCCTAAACATGCCTGTAGCTATATTATAAAGGTGAAAGGATATTATTAGTGCAGTCAGATATACATTCTTCAATTCCTAAAGCTTAAAAAGACATAATGTATATGCATTAGTTGTGGCATGAAGTGAATAAAGAATATTAGGAGACAACTTTACACAAAAGGTTCACAAGTTTGGATGACACAAAAATAAAACTCTGCAACAATAATGTCTGTCGCATTAACCTGATCACTTCTAAGAACTTCCAAGTTCCAACTATCCATGTAGTCTCATTGTCAACCAGAGCACTATGGTAAGACAGCAAACTTCAAGTAAGAAACATTGCTCGTTGTAAAGTTCAAAATAAGAACTTAGCAATTTTAATTTTATGGTGGTCAAAAATCATCAAATTTTTTTGAAATTTTGGTCAGATATGGAAAACGACTTGAAGAATCCAATCAAGTCAAATTTTGGTCAAATTTCGATCAAAAAACCAAGATTTCGGTCCATTTCATTGAAATTTCGTCGAAATTATAGGGTTTTGTAGCACTTTTAAATTTTTTTAGGGTTTTTTTTTTAATTTCACCGGGATTATGGAACTCGGGGAGTCCAAAATTTCGCCAAAATTTCGTGGGATTTCGGCGAGAATTTGAACCCTACTTGAGAGATGAAAAAAACATGTCAAAGGTCCAAGCAAGTATAGCATCAAGAGAAGGCGTAGCCTAACCTCGGAGTTGAAAACCATCATGGTACTTTTCAGAGAAGAAAAAGTTTGTTCTCAGGCAGCATCCACCCCCTAATCTATTACTCCCTCCGTTCCTATATGTTGGGCACATAAGTTTTTTGAATCTATTCCACTTTGTTGGGCACATGGATTGGATTTCCTCTAATACCCCTGCGCTAATTACTCTGACCACGCGTAGCACCGCTTCGTTCTCCTACATGGCCACGCGCAGCGCTATTAACTCCGCATGCATGCAGGTCATTTTCCATGCTAATTAATCCAGCACTTTGTTCTCCACCTACACGCTGTTGTAAGAAAAGCTGAGTTGTTCTCAATGTCGTCGCCATCGCCACGATATGCTTTGCCACCGCGCTCGCCTATATTGACCCCATCGCCACCACCATCATCGCCGGAGTGGGCGCCATCGCCGTGGTACAGACATGAAGAATCAATTGAGCCTGAAGAATCTGTTGCCACCGGCGCCGTCGTAGAAGAAACCATCGATGGTGATTCTAACCAAGACTTGATCGTGCATGAAGCTATCAATGAATTGGTGGAGCATGAAGCTGTTGAAGACTTCAATGAGACTTGCTTGCCGGATGGGTTTGATGAGTGGCCCGTTTGGCAGCAACGCATCGCTAAGTTCTTCTATAAGCTTCATATGCCTAATTTTTTCTAAGTTCCTGTAAGTGATTGTGTGTTTGGTGGATTCCTGTAAGTGATTGTGTGTTTGGTGGATAGTTAGATTAAGTGCTTGCAAGTGCATGCGCCGGTGAAGTGGTGAGACAATTAGTGCTTGCCGGATGTTAAGATTAGTGCTTGGCAGATAGTTACATTAAATGCTTGCACCAATAATTCTTAAAAATGCTTGTAGGTGCACCTGATGATATGAACTTAGTTATCATAAGAACATTGTTCCTTGCCATGACGAAAATCATATTACAATATCAGTAGGGAAACAACATCATTCTTCCTCGCCATGATCGGAAGAACATTGTTTGTTCAATCTCATTAACCGATGTACTCCAATGCATCATTCACAATTTCTATCACATTGCAACGTAATTGGAAGAGCATTGTTTATCTGTAGTGACTGCTTCTTTAGATGTGGAGTACGGTAGTGTTGCCCCCCTTTTTCTTTCAAAATCTCTATCATGCACGATTGAAGAGTGAGAAAAATATGGTTGCTCCGCTCCACTGGATACTCATCATATGTTTGTTTCACCTTCGCAACAATTTCCTCGACATTACTTGGGGATGACTTTTGAAATGATGCTTGAAGTGCTGCAAAAAAGCCTAGGTCTAAAATATTCAGATCGGGGGAATTTGGTGGTTGACACATTAGCCTTATGTCAAAACCATCAACCATTGCCGCATTACAAAAAACAGCATCATCATCTGGAATATGTGTCTTGGCATTGTCCTGCTGTATGAATATAGGGGTACCATGTTCATTTGCAGGCTATTTTTCCTTGATGGCGGGTAGCACCTTATTTACAATGTACTCACGACTAACATCCTCTGTGACCGACGGCAACACCTTGGTTACCAATGTACCAGCCTATTCACACTAGTCATTTTCGTCGGCTCTACGAAAGTGAATGGAAATATCCCAATTTTTCTTGAAAATGTGACATTTCCATCACCATCAAACCTTGGTCTCGCAATTGCCGCAAGGAACATGACCTTCTCAACGAAGTTCTTGCTTTGTGTCATCCTTTCCGCATCCTCCTCGTCTGGTGCCAGGTACTAGTTCTGACTCTGCATCGTACGATAGAACCACTTTTCATCTATGTACACGATGTTGTACATACCATGAAATGTTGGTTCTTGCGACAAGCTAATTGGGTCAATCATTGATAGACAGAAACGAACCCTTGCTTTTTTGTTAGCTTCACTCAACGTAAATTTTATCGCATTCGAGTGCCGCCTTAACTTGCCTTCTTTCATCCACTTAAACACAGTGGTCTTCGACACTTGTAGCTCATTAGCTAGATCTTTGAGAGTCGTTCTACTCCGCAACGGCACTAGTCTAATGGCTTCAGCATCAACCTCTATTTTTTGCGGCCACAATTCTTTGGCCTCTTGCTCAACACTCCGTTCAACCCACCTCCTTGCTTTCCATGGTACCATATCCTCTAAACAACTCTCAACGGCATACCCATTTCATCAGCAACAGCCTTAGTGACACCATATTTTAATATGCCAAAGCTTGTTCTTTCTAGAAGCATGGTATAAACCATCTGTCTCTCTTCATCGGTGTATTGTTTCCTCGTACCTTCATTTGGATTGAAAAAAAGTGAATTACATTATCATTCGACAACTAGAATTAGAACTAGAATTAGAACATGCTAATAATGACTTACTCGTGCCATGGCCATCCTGTTGGGCAACACCTTCCTCGTCGGCATGGGCATCACCCCCTACCTCGCCATGCACGGCATCACCTCTTAGCTCGCCATGCACGACATCACCAATCAGCTCGCCATGCATGGCATTCCCTTCGGTGCCTATGGCCGTTGTTGCCATGGCGTGACAACTACCCGCGAGCCCGAGCCTGCCACGACCGACGTTGAAACTAGCACCGCATCCACGTCCAGTGAGCCCCAGCCATGCGCGCCCGCGACCAGCGAGCCCACGGGCTACGTCGAATGTAGCACCGCGATGGCAACCTGCGAGCCCTAGCCTGCTGTGGCCACGACTCATGGGAAGACCGGTACCTGTGATGAAACCATCACCATGGCTGAGCACAGTTTGTGCAGCTTGCTCTTCTCTTTCTGTTCGTGCAAGAAAAAGAAGCAAATGGTGAGCACCATGGCCAAGAACTTAAAAGAAATTTGTATGGGCAAAAATACACCTTCGCTGCTAGGATCATCAAACACTAGATTGGAGTTTAAGTCGATGAATGGACGACTCTCATGCTCGGTGTTTTCCTCCCAAATTATCGGTTCATTTAGGTCAATATTCTCCATAGAAGAAGAGAAGAGGAGGCAGCATTATCGATCAAGAGTATCTTCTCTTTATACTTGATTTTTTGGGCGCCAAGAATGACATCAAATTGAATTTTCAACCTTCGTGATTTTTTACAAGGCGCCGGCTGGGAAATTGTGCTAGTGAATTTGCAAGTTTGAAGTTTTTGTATGTAGCACCATGAGAGCTAAATCAAGCACTAATGCGCGCCATGTGCGCTGCGCGGGGGCAAAGGCATGCAGCGGGGCGTACGCGAGCGCTGCATGCACTATCAATCCGCATTTATCGTGTGCATGGAGTACTCCATCAATGGTTGATTAACTATGTGAGCCCGTTCGCGTTGGCCGCTCCAGGAGCCCAGGACGTGCACATGAAACAGAACGTCATTAGCCTTAATTACTACCGATTTATTAGGGGTAAATCTGGAAAACTACTCATCTGTTCAATTTTCCTTGGTCTTTGCAAAAAAATTCTATGCACCTAACATACAGGAACTGAGGGAGTATTTCCATGATGTGGACTCCGAGATTGAAGGAAAGGCTGAGAAAGGCAGATCGTGATGGAAGGGAATTGCAAATTTGCAACTAAACATGTTGAGTTGAATCATAGTAACAAATCGAGTTTGGCGCTAGGCTATAAAAGATCGAGTAGATCGATGCATTATCAATTAGAGGTGGGCACTTGAGCCGAGTCTTTTTGGGTCAGCCCGAAGCACGGTGGTCCAGCCTAGTCCAAAACCCGGCACGACACGGGGTGGGCCGTGCCGGGCCAGCACGACATTGTAGCACTGGCCGTGCCAAGCTTGAGATCAGGGCATGATGGGCGGCACGACACGACACGAACATTTGGGCTGGGCCTGTGTCGGCACGGCACGACGGAGGCACGGAAACATATCTACTGTCAAAATTTCATTGTTGTTGATGGCTATATTATGTCACTTATCTACAATGGTTTTATTTCACTAGATTTCTAATATTGTCGAGGTTATGAGTGATGATTTTTTTCGAGAGAAAAAGTACTGTTGGGCTTTCTACAGATGACCATCTCTCGTTCTCTCGTCGGACAATGAGCGAGAGAGAGGGAGGCAACAGGCAAGAGAGAGGGAGCAACAGGCAAGAGAGAACTGAAAGAGATTGAGCAATGTGTGTCACCATCTCCTTTCCTCTCGTCGCAATAGTGTAATTGGGCCGGGCCTGGGCCAGCACGGCACGGCACAAAGCAGGCACGAAGTGCAAATGGGCCGTGCCTGGGCTCGCCGAAGCAGCTAATTCTGACGCCATAGGAAGATCATAACGACCACTCTCTATTTTTTGGGGGGCAATAAGTCTGATAGCGATCTCAGGAGCATTGGGCGATAATAATCTATCACGTGCAAGGCAAAATTGCCGAACAATAGGATTATAACGATCTAGCATAGACATAATTCCCATCGCCACATCTGGATCAGGTTGCTCCATGTTAAGGCCGTCTAATCCAAGAATATTTAAGCGGTTCTGAACTTCATTCGTTGTGTCATAGACATATAGCTATGCAAATTCAGGTCGATGTCCAATGCTAGACAAAAGAGAACCAATACGATGGTGAACAATGCCATTAATACGGAAAACATATGGACCATTACCAGTATTAATGCTCTTATTAATATCAACCCCAAGAGAGGCAAAAGCAAAAAGTGAATTGTATTGCCTTATCAATCGCATGAAACTATTAGAACGGGGACCCCCATTAAAACATATAAGTTCTTGTAACGGCGATGGGAACGGTCTATGTGAAGGCAAAGAAACCCTCCCTCTGCGACAACAGAGATTTTACATGATACGTCTTTGTATATATGGAAAAAAATTGATAAAATGCCACTCCTAACAAGTGGCTTCGCTAAAAATGCCACTCCGCTGTCGTTGACATGTGGGACTATCTTTGTATATATCCTTTCTTGATACCAATATATAGCAGAGCATTTGTTGCAAGAGTAATCAGGGCCACCATAGTACGAACGGCCTCAATAATTGACTACGGAAGAAACACAAGCAACATGACTAAGGAGATAGAACAACATCAACACAAAGTACTTTATCAAATAGCAAAAACACACACAAAAAAGAGCTATACCTTTCAACGAATCAACATACTCATTAGGCAAAGAACATATAAGACTACCAAACGGAGCATACGAAATGGTTCCTACGACAAGTATCAATATAAGAAGACAATAATACGGAAAAACATTTCCTTGAACAGCTAAAAGCAACGGGCACGATAACCTCTAAAAATAAAAAGATAACCTTTTTCTGAGAGACGCCTAGAAACATTAATAGCACGCCTCTTAGCCCGATTCTCATGGGCAACAGCCGGCGTCACACGTGGGCAGAAATGGTCTCCTAAAGATAACAACGTGAAAATCATGACATAACAACCAAGACGGAACTGGAAAAGAACACATAATTCAATCAAAAGCGGCCATAGAAAGCCAAGCGTTGCGCATAGGAACCAAGCAAAGTTGCCATGAACAAGCCGAATTACGAAGGCAATGCATCAAAAGAGTGGCCTAGCAACCATGTATATACTCAAAAACTGGATAAAGATAATCAACAGGAAACCAACAGGCGAAGGAGATGAAATGCGAGCACATATAATAGGTAAGCTTTGCCCAACAAAGAGAACAAAGGCTGTGCACAAACGCTAACAGTAAAAAACGATAAGAGCAGTAGTAGGCTGTAGGTTCGGTAAGTAAAGAACACGAATGACGACCAAGTTATACCCTCACGGCCATGTGTATCAATCACACCTTCCATATACACCAATCAGGCCCTGCTCACACAAGAAATGTTTATGAAACCACAATAGGCTATCGACGGGTTTCGTCGTGCACACAGTCGAACAAGTTCAGGCAGGAAACATACACCACAGCAAAAGAAAGATGGATCCAAAAAAAAGAAACACAGAGGCATCTACGCTGGCCACCAAGACATAGAACCATGCGAACACCATAGAATAATCCATGTAGAACAACCTGTTGAATATCTAGGTATTATTTTAATTTCAGATTTGAATATGAACCATAATTCCAAAATCATAAAAAATAACAGGCTAGACAAAAGAAACCACATGTCTCTGAAAAGTAGATCTAGAAACGTTGTGCACGAGATGAACAGTGGGAAAATACGAGAATTCTTACGATGGGCTTGATGATGAAAAAGATGCAGTGCAGTAGCGACCGGCCGTAGAGGAAGTAGTCGACGCAGAGGAAGCTCGAGCGGTCGCGCAGTAGCGCTGCCCAGAAACCTTATTACCGCCCCCGTGCAGGTTCTCGCTGCGGCAACGGTTCGGAGATCCCGCTCTCCTTGCCTCGCGGTGCACGCCGAGAGGAAGGTCGGCGAAGAACGAGCAGCACCAAGACGCAACACAGGTCACACTGGATGAACGCGAGTGCCAGAGCAAAAAACTATATCTCGATGCGGGCGTCTCGGACCTTATAGCTCAAGATCGCAACGGTCAATAAATTGACCGTTACAGCACCATTATACACTAGTAACTGCTGTCATCAAATTACTGTTTCTATTAGAAACTGACGCCATTATCATGGCTGTTTCAATTCTCAGTAAATGACTCAGAGAGAAATCAAAATAAAAGGGTTTAAACGTGCCAGGATTTAATCCACTGCACGGCGACTCGCGAAGTCGCAAGAGCCGTGCTCCTCACCCTTCCATATACCTCATTACAAGGCATGGTGGGAGCTCTCCCTTTTAAATTGGTACTCTCCTCTCTCAATTAGCAATATGGTACTATTCTTTATAGCTTTGGCATTAGAGATTAATGGGCCACACTTGCCTTATTTCTAACACAACCCATTAAAATGAAAAACCACAGAACATGCTGGAGAAGACATAAATGTCTATACAGTATGGCCAGAAGAAACGTAGTCTACAGTGGAACATATATTACCATACACACCCTCACACACGGGCATATACATACATATATATATACATACATATATACAAAGGATACCCCACTGTGCAGACCCCACATCAAACATAGTAAATAAAAGATACATATATACAGGAAACTAAATCCATTTGAAGCATGATAGACAGCATAGAAACACATTGCGAAAACACGATAATCGGCCGGCAAATAGATAATCAGCGGCTATAACAACATGAATATTCAACCGGCCAAAACGAATAAATATTCGGTGTACACTTAATCAACCAGTATAGAAAAAAGAATACTCAACGTATTAACACAACCAACAAGGCAAAGCGACCTCACCTCTTGTTAGCAGACGGGAAAGGCGATTTCCCGACAAAGATGGCTTTCGAATGTGCAAGCGGTGTCAGTAATCACTCAAAACAATACTGCGCATCTCCATCCAAAACAACAGGAATCGTCAGAGAGATGGTTTTCCAGGTCACAAGCGCTATCAGCAAAAGTATTAGCCGCACCCTACATCCAAGAAAAGAAGCACAAACATTATAAGAGCAATGGCTCTACCGTGGCAACAATCGTAAAAGGGATGGTTCTACCAGGAGAGTTCAACAGAGAAACGCACAAAAAAACAAACAAAGATTACAGAAACAGTAAAGCAAGCCACACACACATACTCAACAGCTGCTGTAAAAGAAAGAATTCTGACGCGATACAAAATATATTGGGCCAGGCATAAACATATCAACAATCAACACCCTAAGACAATTGCCAAAGCGAAATAAAAGCCGCTTTTGTCATCCAACCGGTCAAACCTACTAAACGTTCGGTGAACAGCTAATCAACCGGCATAAGAAAAAAAATACTCGATGTATTAACATAAGCGACAAGACAAAGTAACATCACCTTCTGTCAGTAAACTGAAAAGGCGGTCTCCCGACAAAGACGGGCTCCGAACACCCAATAGGTATCAGCAACCACACAGAATAGCGCTACATATCTGCACCCCAAACCGAAAGAATACGAATCGTAAGAAAGATCCCTATGTGGAGACACCCATTGTAAAACAAATAGCTCTGCCGTGATACAGAACAAACTGGGCTACGTATAAACAAATCAACAATCAAGACACTAAGATAATCGACAAGGGGATATAACAACAACTTTTCTCACCAGGGGAGAAAGACCATTACCTGACAGGGATGGTCTCTGGCGTCGCAATCGGTATCACCAAAAGCAGTAGCCACAGCCTACATCCAACAAAAGAAACACAAGTACTATAAGAGGAATGGGTCTACAAAAGCAAGATCCGTAAAAGGGATGGCCCTGTCGGGACAGTTCAATAGAGGAACGCACAAAGGAAACACAGACTACAGAAACAACAAAGCAGATTTCTAAGAAAAACGGAAATGAATCGGAGATAACAGGAAAAAACAATCCCAACGAAAAGCTAATCAACAGATTAAGGCATCATTCAAAGAGGAAAGGCTATATACCATAAGACAAACGTCCCTAAAAGATTAGCCCAACGCATAAAAGGAACATGCATCAGAAATCGAACCAAATAGCATTTTGGGAAAAACGGGAACGAGACGGAGATCGCATAATCAGTTGCTACCAAGACAAAATTAGTTAGAAGAACAAGCCTGCATTCAAAGGGGAAAGCCCGCACACCGTAAGAATAAGGGTTCAAGAGCATCTCCAGCAAGGGCCCCTAAAACAGGGTCCCTATTTTGGATTTAGGGACTCCCTAAATTTTTTGGGGCCCATTTCAGAAAGTAAGTTCAAAGAATAAATTTCTAAATCTCAGCCCCTATTTTATTTTTTCTCCTATTTTAACATATCCGCTATGTATAATCTTCATTTGACACCACTAAAATTCAATCAAAAATATTTGTAATACATAAAACATAAGCATATTAACATTTACAATTTAAAAACATGATATTTCAAATTTAAATTTAAAATTTTCAAAATATGATAAAATTTTCGAAGCCTCTCATGTATTTTCCTATCTTCAATAATAGGGGTTGTACTTGTGTTCCTGAGAATTGAGGCTGAGAAGGCAAATTTAAGGGCATCATAATTTTAGGGGCTGGAGTTGGGGCCCCCTGGGAATTGGGGCTGAGGAGGCAAATTTAGGGGCCCCCTAATTTTAGGGGCTTGAGTTGGGGCCCTGCTGGATCTGTTTTTTTTTACTACACTCCCTATTTTAAGGTTTAGGGGCTGCTTTAGGGGCTCTGCTGGAGATGTTCGGGCAGTCCCGCACAGGAATTAGAACAAAACCCTAAGCAGGGAAAGGCTCAAAAAATGGCGACAAACCCGAACATATGCGCAAAACGGCAACGAACCCAAACACCTACTCAGGGTTCACAAAATCGTCGATAACCGGTTGATTTTCGCGATTTTCGGTCGTATCGCCGCGCCCGATATCAAAAACCGGTCGATAAACCGATCCGATTCAAAAAATAATTCGAAAAAATTCAAAAATTCGAAAAAAATTACGTGTCAAAAACCGGTTGAAAATCGATGGAAATCGGTCGATTTTCGTCAAAAAATCGTCTTACACGAAAATCGACGATTTTTGAATTTTTTTGAAAAATTTTGGTTTTTGAATTTATCCGATTTTTACCGATTTTCGACTCGATTTTTACGATTATCGAAAATTACTGTTCATCCGAAAATCGCCGGCTCAATTTTGTTAACCCTGAACGCAACGCAAATATATAAACGACGACGACTCCCGACGAACGGACGACATCGAACCGATTGCAACGGAAACCAACGGTAACAAAGGCGCGCGTGTACGGACTCAAGAAGAGGCCGGCAAATCTTCCCCGCTTAATAGGTACTCCCTCCGGTCTTAAAAAATATGACGTTTTGGACAACGACACGGTCTTCAAAATACAACTTTGACTGCTAATTTTTATTATAATATGTTTATAAAACTCAATAAAATTATAATATTATGAAAGTACTTCTCGAGACAAGTTTACACATATAATTTTCATGTATGCAATTTAAATATTTAAAAATATATCAACAGTCAAAGTTTCGAAAGTTTGACTATCATTATGTCCAAAACGTCATCTTTTTGAAGACCGGAGGGAGTATAATAATATTGGGAAGCAAGAATCTTCCGATGAAGCTGCATGTCCGAAGGAACAGTAAAAATGATCGGTAATAAAGACTGACAAGTAAAACCGACCTACCACTGTATACGTTGAAAGGTAAATTCTTGGAAGGAATCTTGACCGCAGGACTAGTCAGAATTTCTTCCCAGGAATTAGAAAGGGCAGTACTAGCAGCCGGACGTCTGATTTTTTTTTAAATTTCGGACGCCCGCGCAACATTTTTTTTTACTGTTTGCAACATTTATTTTCAACGTTCGCAACATTTTTTTCACTTTTGAAACATTTACTGTTTGTCGAATGAAAATGTTGCATGCGTAGGAGAAAAATGTTGCATGTGTAGAAAAAAAATGTTGCATGCGTAGAAAAAAATGTTGCGGTAGAAATCAGACGTCCGAACTGTAGCATTACCGAATTAGAAAACCTGACCACTAAAAGTCTAAAACCTGTAAGCGTCCGAGTTTTACGGGGGAGAAAATACTGCAGATGATGGCAGAACATCAACTAAAACGGGCAAAAAAAGTTTGTAAGACTCAAATTAAAATTATTTTGATTATAGTAGTTAATAGGTTTAAAATTGAAATATGTTCATTTCAAACGAAAAAATTAATAATTTTAAACAAAAAATTAATAAGACTCGGTTCGATAATACTTGTTATCTTAAATTTAAAGCAACCATTCAAATAATAAATAAAATAATTTTATATTATACTATGTTAATTTAAAATAACCTCAACAATAGTTTGTTAATCTTACCCTCTTCCCATTCCCGTTTGTTCCGCGCTGACACCTGAACTGAAAAACCATGCTGGAATTTTTAGCTCTGACAAAATCAAGTCTAGAGGCGAAAAGGCTTGGTTTTCTTGTACCGTCGTGGATGACCGACTTGTGCTAGTAGCGGAAGAAATTGGTACAAGGGCATATACAGTGGTATATGTTAGGAAACCTGGCTCATCATGGTTCACGTGGATTTTTACCGAAACTCGAACTATAGGTTTTAAATAAGAGGCAGAGGGTCACTCTATTGTACACGTGCAATTAAAATAATAAAGCAGAGCAGTTCCTCCTCATATTGTGTCTCTCTCCGTTTTCCTCTATTCTCCAGTTTAGATCTATTAGGCAACCTCGGACTATTCGATAGCGAGATTGTCTAACACATTATCAGCACGAAGCTCTGCCGGAGATTAGATTGAAAAGGTGAGAAACGGGGATTAAATCTAATCGCTCGTTGATTTTGTGCATGTATCTATTCTACACAGATTCTATGTTCATCACGTGACACGAAGCTACAATATGTGGTGACCGTTTAACAGATCGTAGCACGAAGCTACAGAACAAGAATTTGCGGTACAAGTCACTACAATAAAGAAGCCGCCGATCGGCCTGAAGCGCACGAAGGGCAGCCGAACGTTACTCGTCCAGCCATGAAGCGCCATGACGAAGACGCCTCGAGGTTGCCGGCTTGACTAGTGCACGAAGCACCGCTGACGGCCTCCGCGCCCTGTCGCGAGTGCTACCGGCTCGGCACCGCGCCCGTCGGCCATGGACAAAGCCTGCCGCGCACTGGCCGAACAATTTGCGCGTCGCCGCAGCGGCCGCCCATCGTCTTGGCTGCTGCACGAAGCGGCTTCGCCACCGCGCGAAGCCCCTGGCATGGGCGCCTCAAGCCCCGCCGGACCGTCGCGCTCGCCGGCCACCTGGCAGCACGCAGCCGCCACCGACCAGCGACTCGCGCCGCCCTATCAGCTCCATCGGCGGCCCTGGCACGTAGCCCCACTCTTGGCCACCTATCCGCGACGCCCGGCCCGATGGGCGCCCGGCACTACCGCCCTTGGCCCCGGAATCGGGCGGCCGCCGCGCAGCACTTGCCTCCCGCGCGTCTCGCCGGTGCCTCGACCCATGCGCGGCACGAAGCCGCCCTCGGTGACTTGCAGCGCCCTGCCGCTCCCGTCCGACACCTAGCCGCCTTGCGCGCGTTCGGCCGCCGACACGAGCAAAGATCATTCCTTTTTTATGTTATTGTTCTGTTGGACATGAAGTCCCATGGCCAAAGGACTTAAAGTCCTGAGCGGGCCCAAAGTAGAAACAAAACCGGATTGGATCGGTGGTAGCGCATAGGGGGGAGGGGAAAAGACCCCCTTGCCCCCGGTTTTATCCCTTTTATTCTGTTTTCTTTTTTCCAAATTGATTAGTAATTCAGAAAAGCGATTAAAAATTCCAGAAATTCTGAAAATTGCCAGAAAAATATGAAAATTCTCAGAAAATTTCAGAAAATTTTATGGCTCTATTTTTAATTTCTCTTATCCTTATTTTATGTAGTTATGAATATTTGCATGTATTTTTCGCATTGATTGTCTTCTTTAGATTACTAGAAATTCATGAAAATTTATTTTCCTGCATTTTATGAACTATGCAACCACATTCTATTAGATTACACGCAGTAATCTAATTACGGAATTTGTAAACATGCAGATGTCTGGAATTGTGAACTATGAGTTTGAAGAGCTGGCCCCGCATAGTCAAAACTACCTCACTTGGGCATCCGATGTGAAGATCGTACTCGGCGGCAGGAAGCTCCGAGTTGCCATCGGCCTAGTGTCCTCGAAGGATGCACAACCTACCATCGAGCAGAATGATCAAGCACTACACTTCCTCAGGCACCACCTCTCTGCCACCCTGAAGAATGAATACATGGCTGAAGAGAGTGCACTTGAGCTATGGACTGTGCTTCAGAAGTGGTTCGAAAAACTCAAGTACACAATCTTGCCCTAAGCACAGCAAGATTGGGTTCGCCTGAGGTTTGCGGACTACAAAACAGTGGCCGAGTACAATTCTGCTTTGCACAAAACCTGTACCAATCTCTCCCTATGTGGCAAGAAGATCACTGATGAGGAGAAGATTGAGAAAACTCTTTCCACTTTTCACCCTAATGCTATCCAGAGTGCCCGCAGCTATCATCAGGATACATACAAGGAGTATAGCAAACTGATTGATGTTATGCAAGTTATGGAGTCACAAGATGATGTTCTTCGCAAGAACTTCGTCTCACAGCCACCTGGAAGGGGGCATTATACCAGAAGTCAATACCAACAGCTATAAGGTGAGAAAGCTCTCCCACAGGAAGAGGGGCAAGAAGGGTGAAAAGGAGAAACATCAAGCCAAAGGAAAGTCCATAGCCCAAGAAAAGAAGGATGACAAGGAAAAGCTGTATGCCAAGCCGTATGGACAGCAAAACCAAACATGCTTCAAATGTGGCACTTGGGGGCATTGGTAAAAAATATGTCAGGAATCCAAGGAAGTGGTCAATGCATATCAGGCCAAGAAGAAGGCCAAAGGAAATACACCGGCAGAGGCACATTTTGCCGAAGTAGGCAATGATGATGTCATGGATGTCGACACCCCACATGCTTCATCCTCGTAGCCCAGCCTAGACATCGATGAAGCAGCCAAGCTCTTGGCTAATGAAGAAAACACCTCTATGGATGACATAGAGGCAGAAGTGAATGCGTACTTTACAGATTCCGTTTAATGCATGAATAGCATTGCTAGCATTTTCTTTAGATTGTGGTTAATTATTTAATTTTCAATAATTGTAAGCTCTAGAAGAGCATACTTTTCTCATGAATAAGAATTGCAATTATTCTTTATTCCAATAATCTATATTTGCAAGCAATGTTTGAATTACTTTGCCACTGTCTGATTAAAATTATATTTCTTCTCATCTAGAAATCGTGTAGCGTCTAATGGAGGAAATATGCATTGTTGATAGTGGCAGAACAAATACCATATTAAGAGAGTCGAAATACTTCCAGACGATCATGAAGAACGCTGGAAAGATTACGACAATCGCAGGAAGCGATACACATAATATGCTCCGGAAGAGCCACAATTATATTGCCAATGGGTACAACATTGGTAATTGAAGAATCCCCCTTGTACCCTGAGTCAACTCGCACTCTCTTAAGTTTAAAGATATCCGCGCCAATGGGTTTCACATAGAAACCAATGAACAAAAATGGCAAAGAGCATTTGTGCATTGTGAAGCACGCGGAATATGGAAAAATGGTATTTGAAAAATGTCCCTCATATGAATCTGGGTTGTACTACATGAAATTCATGCACCCGAAGTGTATACTTCTTTGAAGACTGTCTTTAGAATCTCTGAATTATTTTCTTTATGGCATTGTAGATTAGGTCATCCTGATCTTAGAATGATGAGAAATATATTTAACAACTCACAATGTCATGGCATTAATGTTAAAAATTCCCCGAATCATGAAGATTTTGTGTGCCATGCATGTGCCATCGGGAAATTTATAACTAGACCCTCTGTTATAAAAGTGCAAAATGAAATCCTTGCATTCCTAGAACACATTTAGGGGGATATTTGCGGCCCGATTCAGCCCTTGTTGGGGCCATTTTGGTACTTCATGGTTGTCTACAATCAGGGATCGCCAACCGCAGAAATGAGGTCGAGGTGTGTACGTGTGAGGGACCCAAGAACTTGTGTTCGTTCCCCGGGAGATTGATGGTGTTGCTTGCTGTGACTTAGTCGAGAAACGGGCGATGGACACCAAGAATTATATTGGTTCGAGCCCCCTAGCAGGTAATAGCTTTACTCCAGTCTTGCTCTGAGGCGGAGGGTTTTATTGCGAATGAGTACAAATGAGTGTTTTTGATGCCGTGTGTGTGTGTCCTACTAAGGACTCTCCCATGTTTATATATCAGTTACAAGGTTCCTCCTCCCGTTCCTTGAGAGGCGGTTAGGAGCATTCTTTGGATGGGATAGATATGGATCTACTCCGATCGGATCTCAACTGCTAGCAGGAATCCGCGCCCATGTCCTGCCTTTCCGGATCTCGGGAACCATCATGCCTTTAACCTGGTCTCTACAGACTGTAGGTCTTGGTCGTGAGATAGCCTTCGATCCCCCAGCTCGAGGTTGCGCAGGCCTCGACCTGGCCATCGGGTAAGGAGCTTGAGGTCGAGTCCGACCCTCGAGGTCGAGCTCGAACCAGGGTCTGTTTGTCCAGCCCATAGAATAGGTAGGTATCTCATTCCCTGACATCTAGCCCCCGAGGCTCGAGTTTATTCTCTACTGCCGGAGAGGGCCTTGAACCTGAAAAAACCTTGGAGGGGAGTGTTCCTTGATATGGCGTGATGCCAGGTGCCCTGATCTTGTTTGGGGACTCCCAGGCCTCGCCATCAAGGCCTAAGCCAGCCGTACGTTGCCAGTCCTGCGCCGGCACAAATTCCCATGCGCCCAGCGTGTTCTTTGAGGCGTAATAACTTCTGTCCATTAGGGCTCACGGCCCTATGTATACCAGGCCATTGCATCTCTCCAGGGGCAAGCCTCTAGACTTTTCGTTGCACTCTCGAAACCCCCGACGGAACCGCTTCTTCTTCCCGATCAGGACCTTCCTCCTCCTTCAAGCAAAAACCTTTCGAGTCTCAATGGCCAAGTTCGTGAAGAGCACCTTGACTGCGGTGAGGATGAGGGAGCTCGAGGAGGCGGGTTTGCTGGACCTGACGACTTGGGGCTGCCCAGGGTGGAGACCGAGCCGCAGCCCCAAGAGGACGAGCTCGTCAGCACTGAGCAATCCATGCTCTTCGGCTTGCGGACGCCGGAGAGTGACTTCCTGGGCTCGATCCTCACCTAATGCGGGATCGAGCACGTCAATCTGGTACCAAACTCCGTCCTTCTCCTTTTCGTCTTCTCCCATCTGTGCAAGGGGTTCCTGGGAGTCGTCCCCACCCCCTCGCTCTTCTTTCGCTACTTCTCCCTATTCCGCACCGGGAAGGACCCCGTGGTTGGGTGCCTTTACTTCTGACTGTGGCCAGGGCTCCCTTGGTCCTTCCCTCCATTCTGACCTCGCGACTCCCTTGGTCCTTGGTCCGAGAGGTGGTTCTACCTGAAGAGGGGAGAGGACGACGCCCTCGCCTACGACGGGTCCCCCATCACCACCAAGCGACAGACCCTGGACTCGGGCGACCTAGAGACGGACCAGGAGGCCATCGCCATGATCCACACCTGCGCCACGTGCGGCCTCATCGGGTAGGCCATCGCCAGCAACTTCTTGCGGAACCGGGTGTACCCCCTACAAAAGAGGCTTCACCTGTTCTTTGAGATCATGGGGCGAGACGACCCCACCCGCGAAGCCCCCGTCGGTAAGTGTTCTTCGCCCAACGAGGCCCCCGCGAGATCGGGCCGATTCGCACTTCCTTGCTCCCCCCTTTTTTTCTTTTTGCTAACTACCCCATGGCTTTCAGCAGCGCCAAAGGAGTCCTGGGTTACCGCCCGGATGAACGAGATGTTCGGGAGGGCAGCCCTCGACTACACCCTAGACGACTCGTCCCAAGGAGCATGCTGCACCAAAACGCCGAGGTAACTCCTCCCGACCTTAAATTCTCGCCTGAGGTCTTTTGGACTCATACCAATCCCGAGCGTGCTTGCAGGACGACCAGGAGCTTCGCGGGGCCGTGAGACAGATGCTTCCCCTGGCTGGGACAGGCAGAGGCAGGAGGGCAAGCAAGAGGCTGTCTCCGGACGCCCCGAGCGGCAGCGCCCCGAAGAGGTCCCATGTCGATTGGGGAGATCGGACGGTGGTAAGCCTACTTCACTCGCTCCCAGATTGTTTTATTTTTGCGGCCTTTCATCCTTACGACCTTCTCTTGCTCATGCAGCAGCAGCAAGCAGCAACAGCGGCAGCAACAGCAGCGGGGGCCTTGAGCCTGTCTGGGGCTTTAGGCCCTCGGTCCCGGGGTTCGGGGTCCAATCCCCTTGCGGCCCTGAGACCCTCCCGATCACCGGCGCCAGCGGCGCAAAGTGCCCAGCTCTCGACCTCGAGGGGAAGACTCACCACTCAGGTACGCCCACGAACTTATTCTTGAGTTCTTGAGACTTTTCTCACTCGGTTCTAGTAATATTCCTATCTATAGACATCGGGGGCTCAAGCTCGCTCACCGTCCGCCTTGACAGTGGTTATTGTTCAGGGCGAGTCGGAGTCTGAGGAGGAGGGGGCCAACTTCCAGCTGGTTGTCGGGACCCAAATTTTGCACATTCGGACCCTCTATGTATTCAACACTAGTCCAGGATCACACTAGTGCACACAGTCTCAACATCGGTAAATATCACAATCATACTTAACGAAACAACAAGTACTTTATTTAAAATACCAAACTTGTTGCTCAACCTTATGGTCAAGTTACAAAGATTCGCCACGCAGGGCGAAAACTTATTAGAGGGAAAAAACTACAGCGGAATAAAAGCATCAACGTGGCGCCATTCAGTATACCACAGGCAACTGACTGGGCTCGCTCCCTAGTTAGTCGGATCTTCCTGGAGCTCCTCCTCCAAAGCAGGTATAGCTTCTTCTTCAACTGATGTTGCAGTTGCAAGGGGTGAGTACTTGGTACTTAGCAAGTCATGCACAGAATGCAAACTAATATTCTACATGCATGGCTTAGTACAAAGGATTGGTTCATGGTTCATGGTTCATTTGCAGTAAAACAACATTTAACAAGTAGCATAGGAAGATTCAAAAGCGGTGAAAGCAAATATAATATCAATAACTTTTCCAGGAGTTAAGTAAACACTTTCATTTTCCTAATCCACATTTCCATCAACGTCACCAATAAACCCAACCAAACTTTTCAAGTCCAAGTTGTTTTCATGAAAGTCTAACCCTTCACTGTAATACCCGAGTAGTGTCCAGTGCCACGGACTCGGCTATTCGAATAGATTTTTACACTCTGCAGAGGTTATGCACTTTACCCACACGATACAGTCAAACACCTCAAAGGCGAGTGATCATAACAAAGCCTTTCGGAAACCGCAAACTATACAAGTGAACCTCTCCGGGTTTTGCCATACACAATCCCTTCCCTCAGTGGAAGCGAAGTATGGAACCGACATACCGTTGGACGGGTACCATGCCGTAGCCCTGGTACGCTCCCCCTTCAAGCTACACAAAAGGTATAGTTGACACCCCGAGGTACTACATGCAAGTTATTAGTAACTTACTCAACTAGGACCGTCCCATTCCAGTCATGTAGTTGCATATTTGACCCAGTTCAAAGGCTTGCAAGGTTAAGTCCTTAGGGTGACTAGGGCAAGACTACTCAAAGAACCAAAACGACTTTCCCAATGCCACTCATGGCCCACCCGATCGTTCTTGCCACTTACCCCGGTCTAAATCTATTTATCAAACCAATTGATTACCACGCACCACGTGCCATCATCAACATCACAACACATGATACTTCTCAAAAACAGGTTCAATATCTCATTAAGTCAATATTAACATTTGTCTGTCCAAAATCATGTCATGTGTACGTAGCAGGTCTAAGCAATATACTAGAATGGTCTAAATACCCAATGTTGGCAATTTAATAATGACCATCTAATATGATCCCCAACTAGGGTGACAAGGGTTCATGGCACATAATTACATGGTCAAGGTGTCATACTGCAATTTGGCATTTACCTAATTCCCAAAAATAATTAAAACAATCTCTAATTAAACTAGCATGCAATAATTTAAATCAAACTAATTTTCCCAAAAATAGGAGCAATATGATCAAAGCATAACTTGCCTTCAAAAAGTACTTGTTCTTGGTCTTGAGCTAGCTCCTAGGTCAAAACTTCACCTTCGAAGCCTTCGGGCACTTCAACGTCTACTCGTAACGCGCACAAATAGCAATAAATAAATACACCGTACACAAAAATTATCCAAAAATTCAAATAAAATTCACCATTAAATAGAGCTCAATTTTACAAAAATTTAGGAACTGGAAACGCCTCCATCGGAGTTAAAACATAAAAGTTATAGCCTTTTAAAGTTTCAAAAATCAATTAAATAAATATAAACAGAGGAAAACTCATGTCCAAAAATTATATAAAATTCGCCATTAAGTAGAGCTCAATTTTATAAAAATTTAGAAATTGGAATCACCCAAATCAGAGTTAAAACGCAAAAGTTATAAGCGTTTGAAGTTTGAAAAATCATATAAAAGAATAAACCGAATTAATTCATTTATTTTACTATTGAAAAATCTGATTATGACGTCAGCATGACGTCAGCAGCGAAATCGAATTTCCACCGAATTATTTTTCTATTAAAAATCGAATTATGATGTCACGCTTGCGTCATCCGGTCTACAGACTCGGTCCACGGCTCGGGCTTGGTCCACCGTGGACCCGGTCCATGCGCACAGTGTCGCTGACATGTGGGACCCACTTGGATGATGTCATCGCGCTCGGTCAAACAGCTCTGACACACGGGCCCCACCGTGACGTCATCATGACATCACGGATGACGTCATGGTGCCATTTGGACCAGACGCTGACAGCGGGCCCCATGCTGACGTCACGTGTGACGTCAGCGATGACCGGGCGACACTGTGCTGACCGCGTCGGTTCGGCTCCCAGCCATGTGGCACTATCTGGGCCATTGGTTTGAAATCCAACGGTCCAGATTAGATCCAATCCGCTACAGTGGATCAAACGTGGTTGAATCTGAGCCGTACAATTTAGATCAGACGGCTGGGGTTCGATCGGATTTTCACCGCTTCATGGGGGTGATGTGGCATGTCGGTTGAGATCGCATCTAACGCTACAACGCGAATCAATCCTAACCGTACGATCTAGATCTAACAGCTGAGATCTAATCTAGCACAGTGCAGTCAAAGGGACTACGTGGCTTAATCTGAGGCGCTGGATCTAGATCCAACAGTTGAGATTAGATCTAAAAACCGTAACGTGGATTTCGTACGGGTGACGTGGACGAACCTGAGCCCTTAGATCTTGATCGGACGGCTGACAGAGCTCGCGGGTTTCAGCGATGTCGCGGTGGAGCTAGGTCACCGGAGCTGGGGACGACGACGAGCCCAACGGCGTTTCCACGCATCTCTGGTGAGGTGAGTGGTCCCTTCCGAAGTGCCTCGACGCAGGGAGTCTGGATATGGGCTCGGTGGCGGTGGAGACAGCTCGACGGCGGCGGAAAATGGCAATAACCGCGGCGGAACACGATTCCAACTTCGGCGAGCGATTGCGAGCTGGCGGCAGTGGCTGGAGCTTAGTGACCTAAGGCTACGAGTGCGCACGGAAACAGCGGTCACGACATGGGTGGCAACGCATTAAATACTGCCCTCGGCGTCCATGAAATCCGCGAAAAACGAGGCCCACACGTGAGCGGTGGTGGAATCCGGCGAGGACTCAGACACGGTTATGTGGCCGCATCCGGGCCATACACGTGTCCATGATCGATGGCAACGATCGCGTCGGGCGCGAACGGGTTCGTACGGGCACGGGCTCGGGTGACGTGGCGCAATCTCGACTGTTGGATCGAGATCCAACAGTCGCGAGATTAGGGTTTGGGTCCGGCTCGGGTCAGGCTTGTGTCCGGCTCAAGTCAGATCCGAGTCTGACTCGGGTCTGGCTCGATTGGACGAACAGTGAAACCCATTAGGTTTTTTCCAGCGATTTAACATTTTAAAATAATTCTAGTAATTCAAATAATTCAAGAAAAATAGCAAAATAATCAAAAAAATTCCAGAAAAATTCTGGAAAATACTTTGAGACATTTGGGATTCAATTAAAATATTTCCAACAAAATTTTATCTAAACTTTTAATTATCTCAAAAAGGAATAAATTCAAATTAAATCCATATAAATCACAGAAAATCCCAAAAATTATCAAAAATGCCAAATATTATTTAAATTCATGAAAATAAAAAATTGGGGTGTTCACTGGTCCACCGACCTCGGTCGCTCGGGGACCGAGCACCCGGACAGTCCTCCCAGCAGAACCCGCCTGACCTCCCCGGACCGCCTCCTTCGACCGAAGCCGTGACGTCGGGCCAGACCAGGAGCATCTCGGAGGTCAAGACCCTCGAGACCGGGACTACCAAGACGGGCGAGGCCGAGGTCGGGGTCGAGGACGAGGTCGCCGAGGTGGACGGGCCCGAGGTCGATGTCCTCGAGGTTCGTATCGCTGGGGCGGGTGCTGCCGCGGTCGACCCCGAGGTCGAGGTCCTTGAGACCCAGACCGAGGTCGAGGAGCTCCCGGCCAGGACCTCCGAGGCGGCTGGAGCCGAGGCCGACCTGATCATCGAAGAGAGGGTTCTCCCGGTGGTGGACCCCCGTCGCTCTCCGTTGACCAGCGAGGACGGCCTTCCCCTTCCCAACGTCGTCGTGGGAGCCGAGGACGCCCCAACCCGAGACGCCGAGTCTGACCAAGATGGCGGCGAAGGTGATGAGGTCCATGCGACCCCGAGGCCTGGTGAGGGGGATCAGGTGGGTCCTTCGTCCGTCTTGGCCGGGTCAGAGGGGGGGCGTGTTCGGGGCCATAAGCAGTAAGAACGTCGACCCCTACCGCGCTGCCTTCAAGAACAGGCTCAGCCAGGTACGAGTTGTTGTCCCCCATACTTTGCCATTTCTTCCTTGCTTTTTTTCCACCCGACCTTTTCGCGCTTACTTGTCATCCTTTTCAGGCCGTGGACCACGTCACTTAGGGGCTCCAAGACCTCGAGGACCATGTGGTTGTGCTGCGGACCCTGCTGAACCAGTTCAAGGGGCGGGAGGACCGCCTGGCGCAGCTCGACGGGACCCTCGAGGCCGAGCGAAGCGCGGCCCGGCAGAGGGCAGAGGCGGACGTGGCCGAGCTCGCCGCCCTTCGAGGTACCATGAGAGCACTCGAGGCCTCTCATGCCGCCGAGCTCAGAGGGGCAGCGGAGACCGAGCGTGAGCACGGCAGACGTGCTGTCGAAGATGAGCGCGGGAGGTCGTCCTGAGCGCTCGAAGCCGCTTGGTTGAGGCCTCCCAGGTTCTTCAAGCCGAGCACGCCGAAGCCGCCAAGACCCTGGAGGCTGAGCAAGCTGAAGCTGCCAGGACCTTGGAGACCGAGCGCGTCGAAGCCGCCAAGGCCCTGGAGGCTGAGCGGGCGAGGGCGGAGGGGCTCCAGAAGCAGCTTGCCGAGTAGGCTGCCGTGCCGACCAGAGCTTCGGCCGAACTCGAGGCGAAGGCCGCCGACCTCGAGGAGAAGCTTGGGCGGGTGGTGAAGGCAGCTAAAAACACCCTGGCCTAGTTCCAAGAGGAGCGGGAGCGTTCCACCAACACTGCCGCCGAGGCACTTCGCCTCCAAGGTGAGGTCACCAAGCTGAGGGCGAGGGTTGCTGAGCTCGAGCAAGAAAAACTTGCTCGCGAGATGTCGGACCTGTAGACAGTGTATTTTAAGTTTGTATTTTGTAGGACAATGTAATGAAAGAAAACAGGAAATGGAAAAGTAAATGAATGATTATGGCGCTCAATGCATCTGTGACCGAGCTTGTTTATGATCGAGTGTTGAGTACTTAGTTGTTCGTATGGCGGTTTCTCCTTCATCCAGCCCCGGATGCGGTCGAGATCGTGTAGGAGGTCGAGCGCAGTTAGAGCCCGCGGTCACCCACCCCTGACGCGGTCGGAGTGGAGCGAGGTATCGAACGCGAACCAGATCCGAGGTTTAGCCCCTGACGCGGTCGGAGTCGAGCAAGGCATCGAGCGTGAACCAGACCCGAGGTCTAGCCCCTGATGCAATCGAAGTCGAATGAGGCATTGAGCGCGAACTAGATCAGAGGTCTAGCCCCCGATGCGGTCGAAGTCGAACGAGGCATTGAGTGTGAACTAAATCCGAGGTCTAGCCCCCGATGCGGTCGAAGTCGAGCGAGGCATCGAGCACGGACCAGATCTGAGGTCTAGCCCCCGATGCGGTCGAAGTGGACTTGAGCGCAGCAAAAGTTTTCACTCCTGCGTCGCTTTGATTTTCGTGCGTGATGTGTTGGAGCGGCTGGCCTCTTGGGAATTTGGAAATGACATCAGTGAAATGTCTATTCCCCATGCGCCTTGAGTCGCTTTAACCTCCTTAAATAGACGTGACCGATCGTGACCGCTGTCATTCACCTCCTCCTACACTTCTCCTTTGCCCCTTTGTTTTCTCCTCCGCGTCGTTCTCATGGTTGCCTCTTGTGAAATCATGTGCTGAAAAATTGGCTTTGAACTGAAAAATTAACTTAGAATTGGATTTGCAAAATGTGCTGGTGCATGTGCTTGACAATTTGACAAGAAGCAGTAAGTTTCGCTTTTGCGCCGGACCAAGATCTCAAGAAACAGTAAGTTTCCCATCTACGACGGACAAACTTTGTTGGCCTGTTGTAAACATGTTTTGGCACTTTCTCATGTACGACGGACCAAGTTTTTGGGTCTGTCGTGGACATGCTTTTGAGATTCTGAGCCAAACTCAATTTTCCAAGAAACCAGTAAGTTTCACATGTACAACGGACTAAGTTTTTGGGTCTGTCGTGAATGGCTTTTTAAGGATTGTTTTCGCATGTACAACGGACCGATTTTGTTGGTCCGTCGTAAACGTGTTTTCGCCGGAATGATTTCTTTTTGGAACCGAGAGTTTCACTTGTACAACGGACCGATTTTGTTGGTCCGTCGTGAATGCGTTTTCGCTCAATTAGGGTTTTGAGCGATTTGGATTTGAATTTTGAATGTGAATTTGAAATTTGTAATGATTTCATGATGCTTCTTTTGAAGTGGACTTTATGCAATACTCATGTGAGTAGTTGCATGGATTGACATTGAGTCAAGTCGTGGACTTGTGCTCGGATTTGTTTTGTGGTTTGTTCATGTGCAGGTATTGCTCGAAGACGAATGTGGTCGATGACGGGACCGGAACTAGGTTCATGGAGGAACTAAGGTTCGGGACTAGGTTCAGGAGGAACTGAGGTCTTGGTGGTCAAGGATGTCATGCGGGACGTTCGGGCTAAGAGAATGGTGCACATGAAGAATGGTTAGTCACGTGAGAATGGCAGGAGGTCATTCGCGTGCAAAGTGTTAGTCACGTGAGTATGGCAGGTGGCCATACGCGTGCAAAGTGTTAGTCACGTGAGTATGGTAGGGTTGCCATACGCGTGCAAGAGTTGTACTCGGCCAGGTTGGGCCAAGTAGAGTTGTGTTGGATACAGATTCCTTCTAGGGAATAGGAATTGTATTCAGAACTCCTTGTGGGTTGGTCCTTTAAATAGGAGGGGTTGTCTCCTGTTGAAGGGCATCCAACCAAGTAGAGCTGAGCGCATCAAGCCTTGAGCTTGGTTTTAGGGTTTGTACTCTTTTGATGAGAGTATTTTAGACAAGAAATAAAGATCAATTCTTCCAAGATTTTTGCGTGCTACAGTAACCACGTCGCTACAGTATTTTCTGTTTTGGTTCTTGTTTGCATGCTTGTTCTAGTTCTAGATTGGTTTTTGTTCTTCAAGTTTTATCTTGATTTGATCCATCAAAAACCTCTCTAGGATATTGATCTAGTGTTTCTCAAAGTCTAGTTGATCAATCTTTTGTCGTTCTTGTTTAATCTTGAAGTTTTGATTAGATTGATTCTCGTCAAGTTCTGGATCAGCAAGCTTGCGAAGCTCATAACTTTTGATCCGTAAGTCCGATCGAGCTGATTCTTTTTGGGTTCGATTCGTATTGGAATCTAGTTTCTTGTGTCCAAATTTCAGATCGTTTCGACGGTTGGATCTCTGGGAATTCTCGTTTTACCGAACCTCTGTCATTCTGTTTTTGTCGAAAACGAGGCAATTATTTGGTTCTGTTTTGGGGTGAACTTTTAGTAGATCAAGAATTTGGTTTTAGCTTCCGCACAATCATTCACCCCCCCTCTGATTGCTATATTCGTATACTTCGATCCTACACCTCTGCCCCGCGCTCTCCCTCCGTGATCAACATCTCATCAGACGACGAGATTGACTGGGAGGCCCTCGAATGGGAGGTGGAGGAAGAAGAGCAGCAGTTGAGGTTGGAGGTGGGGGGCAAGGGGGTCGCCCCTTCGGCAATTCCAGTGCTTCCTCCAAGGGGGTGATTTTGCCGTCAGAGGGGAAGAAGGAGCCAAACGCACCACCTCATCTACCGCCTCTCAACATGGTGCGGAGAAGGGAGGATGTAGCGGTGGCCGTTCCGCGCCGAGTTCCATCTCCTTCCAGCAGTCTGGAGTCTACCGGCGCGTCGAGGCCTGCGCCGGTGGTGCTGCCGTTCTCTTGGTTCGGTAGGTAATCAAGGAGCTCTTGGTTCGGTGGGTAGTCAAGGAGCTCTTGGTGGTCCCTCCGACCTGTTTCAAGGTCGGAGGGGAATCCACGGAAACTATATCGAGCTCCCGTCGGACCCCATGGACCTCCAAGCGCGACGACGACCCAAAGGCCGAGTAGCTCATAGGGTTTCTATATGTACCTTGAGAACTTTATAAATGTAAAATTATATGAATGAAAAGTTCGGTATTTTTTACTTGATGCAAGTTGGCATGGGTCTTCTAGATGATCGTGCTGATTTAGGTCGTGTTGTCTCGACTGGTCCAGTGTTGGATAGGGCCTCGTGCTAATAACGCGAAGGTCGCAGGATCGGGACCTTCCTTTGCGGGGCTTATTGAGTTAAATAGGTGCCCCGTAGTCGCTGAGCCGAGCGGGGTTGTCCTTGAGCATAAACAGAACCATATGCCCAGCCCCGAGCGAGACCTCGAGCGAAACCTGCTTTTAAGACCTGCAAAGTTGCTTAAAAGGTATAAAGAGAGTAAACGTCGATCAAAGATCACAAAAAATGTCGTTGATCTTTATTAAAACTTGCAGAGCGAAAAGAGGTTACACGTGGAACTTTCGAAGTTAATCGATGTTCCACGAGCTCGCGAGCTCTCTGCCATCGGGTAACGCCAGCTGGTAAGCCCCCGTGCGATCTGTTGACGACTCTGTAGGAGCCTTCCCACTGTGGGGATAACTTGTTGGTGTTGGATGTGCTCTGGATTCATCTTAGAGCCAGGTCCCCGACAAGGAGCTCCCTAGGTCGTACCGATCTGGCCGCATGCCTGCGAAGAGTTTACAGGTAATGCGATGATCGCAACAGCGCTCGGCATCTTACTTCTTCTGCTAGGGTTAAGTCGAGTGACCATTCTTGCTCGAAGTTGACCTGGTCGACCAAGCTGACCCTAGGAGAGCCCAGCATCACCTCCTGAGGCAGGACGGCCTCCATACCAAAAACGAGCCGAAAGGGAGAGGACCCCGTAGCGCGGTTGGTTGTGGTGCGGATCGACCATAGGACGGTGGGGAGTTCATCAACCCAGGACCGACCGTGTTGCTCGAGCCCTTGGGTAATTCGCCTCTTGACACCTTGGACGATCTGTCCGTTGGCATGCTTTACAGCTCCATTGCTCTGGGGGTGGCTCATTGAGGTGTAGCACACCTTGGTTCCCATGTTCTCGCAGAATTCTTGGAACAGTTCACTGGTGAACTGGGTGCCATTGTCGGTGATAATCCTGCAAGGGACTCCATACCTGGTGAGCACTGATGAGCGAAAAAATCTGACCGCTGCCTGCGCAGTGATGGCTGAGACCGGCTCGGCTTCAACCCATTTGGTGAAGGTGTCGATGGCAATAAACAGGAACCTTTTCCCACCGACGGCCTGTGGGAAAGGACCCAGAATATCCAACCCCCAGGTCGAGAAAGGCCAAGCGAGCGGGATGGTCTGGAGGGCATAAGCTACCTGGTGCAACTTCCGAGCATGGAATTGACAGGCCTGGTAGGTGCGGACTATGTCCCGCGCGTCCTGGAGCACCATTGGCCAGTAAAACCCCATGCGGAAGGCCTTCCCGACCATCGTCTTGTAGGAGGAGTGTGCATCGCAGAGGCTGGAGTGGATGTCGTTTAGCAGATACTTTCCCTCCTTCGGGGGGACATTTCAACAGGATGCCTGACACCCCCCGATGATACAGTTGGCCATTGATGATCTTGTATGAGCAGGCACGACGCTTGACTCTGCTCCTCTCTATAGGGTCGTCCGGCAACCGTCCTAGCTCGAGGTAGTCTTAGATCGGCTTCATCCAGGTCAGGCCCCCTTCGAGAAGGGAGGCCAAGGGTTCTGATTCCGAGATCGAGAGGGATGCCAAGGTCTTGAGGATGACATCCGGCCGTATTTCATCATCGGAGGATCCGAGCTTGGCTAGGAGGTCGGCGCTGGTGTTGTGTTTTCGGGGCACGTGCCTGACCTCCATGTTCTGGAACCATTTCTCTGCCTTGCATACCTCTGCAAGGTATTTGGCCATCGAATCCTTCATGCACTGGTAGTCCTTGTTGTATTGGTTGACGACGAGTTGGGAGTCACCCTTCACGACGAGACGGCGTACGCCCAACGCCTTGCAGGCCTAAAGGCCAGTGAGAAGAGCTTCGTACCCCGCCCCGTTGTTGATGGCCGTGAAGCCGAAGCGAACCACGTACCTCAGCTTATCTCCCTTTGGTGTGATGATGAGGATCCCGACCCCTAAGCGCTCGAAGGACCTCAAGCCGTCGAAGTACATGACCCAGGGCTCTTCCTTGTCGACCTCGGGTTCGGGGGTCGATTGTGGTGTTTGATTGACCACGAAGTCTGCCAGCTCTTGTGACTTGATAGCCATGCGCTCTACGAACTTGACGTCAAACTCCGCCAACTCCATGGCCCACTTGGCTATCCGACCCCTGGCTTCCGGGTTCCTCAAAATTTCACCGAGCGGGAATCCTCTCGGGATGACCATCAAGTGTGCCTGGAAGTAGTGCCGGAGTTTGCGTGAAGCCATGAGGAGGGCGTACAGCAGCTTCTAGACCTGGGGGTACCGTTCCTTGGGCCCGTGGAGCACCTTGCTAACATAATAGATCGGCTGTTGCTGACCATCTCGCTCAACAGCCAGGACGGCACTCATGGCCTGAGCTGTCGCCGCGAGGTATAGCAGTAACTCCTCGCTTGGTCGTGGAGTCATGAGCAGGGGCGGCTCGAGAGGTAGGCCTTCAGCTCGTCGAAGGACCGTTGTGCCTCGGGCGTCCATTCGAAGCCGCCGTGCTTCCGAAGTGTCTTGAAGAATGGCAAACCGCGCTCGCCGAGCCTCGAGATGAACCGACTGAGCGCGGCCATACGGTCGGTGAGGCTTTGCATCTATTTCATCTAGGCTGGGGGGGCATCCTTTCTATGGCTTCAATCTTCTCTGGGTTTGGGCCGACCCCCGACCCCCCGATCATGATGCCGAGCGCCTTCCCTGAGGCGGCGCCAAACACACATTTTTCAGGATTAAGTTTGATCCCATGCCTGTTCAGGTTGGTGAAGGTCTCGGCGAGATCCCGTGAGTGGTCATGTTCAGAGGAACTCTTCACGATGATGTCGTCCACGTAGACCTCGAGGTTGCGACCAATCTGAGGGTCGAAAGTCTTGGCCATGAGGCGCTCAAATGTCGCGCCCGCATTGCGAAGGCCGAACGACATGGTAGTGTAGCAGTACATTCCAAACGGGGTGATGAAGGCCGTTTTGCTCTCGTCGTCGACCACCAGCTTGATCTGGTGATAACTGGAGTAGGCATCCAGGAAGCTCAGCATCTTGGCGTTCGTTGTGGAGTCGACGATCTGGTCTATCCGTGGGAGGGGAAAGTTGTCCTTCGGGCACGCCGAGTTCAAGCCCGTATGGTCAACGCACATCCTCCACTTCCCCCCTTTTTTTGGACAATCACGGGGTTGGCTAACCATTCAAAATAGTCAATTTCTCGAATGAAGCCAGCCCTCAGGAGTTTGTCTAGATTCTCCTTTATTACGACCACTTTCTCGGTCGAGAAGCAACACAGCTTCTGTCGTACAGGACGCGAGCCGGGCCGTACCTGTAGTTTGTGCTCGATCACCTCCCTCGGGACGCCCAGCATGTCCGTCGGTTCCCAGGCGAATATGTCCTTGTTGGCTTGAAGGAAGGTGACGAGCTCGAGTTCCTATTTGGGGCAGCTCGACCGCAACGTAGGTGCACTTGCTCGGGTTGGTTTCCTCGAGCTGCACAGCCTTTGTCACGATGCTGGGCTGGATCACCGCCTTCTGATGTGCGTTCTTCACGGTCGTTTGCGGGCCTGGCTGGGGTAGCAAGCCGGCGAGGGCCAGGGCTTTGCTATCACAGCCATGCGCCGCCTTGAGGTCGCCCCGCACTGTGATGACGCCGTTGGGTCCCGGAAGTTTCATACAGCGGGGGCCGTAGTGGTTAGCCGCCATGAACTTGATCAAAGCCAGGCGCCCGATCCCTAGAGACATGACTCGATCCCTGGAGACATACATCGTGGCATAGAACTGAGCTATAATTTCTACATTCCAATCATGCTGAAATGCCATGATTCTTTTGGTGCTAGTCCTTTCACAAGCTGCAATGACTTCATTGAATATGGCATCATCTGCTGCTGCCATATACTCCCAGTCAATCCACTGCATTGATATGACAGGATTCTTTCTCGGAAAAATGACTGAAGCATAGAAATCTTGCTGAAAGAAGGTCCAGAAACGAGAATCAGTGGAGAACCTGTCGGTCCGTTTTGGATTTTCTTCACGAGCTTTTCTTACTTGTGCTGCTTTTCCTTTGTAGTTCACTGGTTTCCTCTGCAATCTCGGGTTTCTCTCAGGCGGTCTCAGTCTTGGTATGTCTCTAGCTTGAGATCCTGAAGCACCGGCAATTCCTTTTCCTTTCCTTGAAGGCAGAGTTGCTCCACGTGGTACATTCACTGTCTGAGCAGCCTGAGCAGCAGGTTCATTGATTGAAATGCCAGGTGGAGATCCTCTAGTCGTAATTCGTTTTGTCCTTGTCCCAGTAGGTGTATTTCTTTTGTGAGTGAACGTGACCTTGGCTGAACCCTGAGGAGGTTGATCACCCTGATCGGGATCCATTTGAAGAAGCTGACAAGGAAGATCTCGATAAGACAAAAGAAACTAGGGGGAACACTGGTTTTAGTGTTGTACTGTCATTATCAGAAGTTCCGATTCCATATCGGAAGTTCCGACGTTACATCGGAAGTTCCGACACAAGATTTCGGAAGTTCCGATATTTTCGGTACAACCCTAAAACTAGGATTCCAGCAAGATCAACCACGGGAAATGAATGAAATTTGAGATCCAAGCGAAGGAAGACTATGATAACAAGTCTACCCAAAAGATTTGAGCAAAGGATCCACGGAACGAGGAATGACTAAAGGATAATCTAGGGTTTACCTTGGATGCGAAAAACAGACTTATGAAATGGTGAAGATCTTCCAATCCGAGAGGCACCCCTCCTTGAGGTGGATCGGAGTTTCCGAATGGTTGAAGACTCCGAAGACGACAAGAGGAGAAAAGGGGTGTAGAGAGAGACGTACGGAGGCCAAGGCTAAGAATAAAGAAATGAGGAGAGGGGCCACCCGAACCGTCCTTTTCATGCGTTTACACACATTTCGGAAGTTCCGAACTGAGGTTCGGAAGTTCCGAACGGTCTGATTTCCCAGAATATCGGAAGGTCCGATATAATACATCGGAAGTTCCGAAGAGTTTAAAAACACAGAATTCGGATATTCCGATGTCACGATCGTATGTTCCGATGAGTTCATTTTTCCAGCTGACAAGGGAGAAATGATAGGATTTCTGAGATTGGAGAAATTGAGACTTTGAGTCAGTGAACTTGACAGTCATTCTACATGTGATCAGAGAGCATAACAACAATCAAAGCAATGATCACTAATGGAATGACCGAAGATGCAATCGACAAGAAAACCCTTTTCAAAAACAGATAATTAATTTTGCAAACATTTTATTTTGAAATCACCAAGAGAAGTTGTAACTATATATGCGAGCAAGGTGTCAAGTCACATTCCGATAGTCTAGGATGTTCAGCTCACTTCTCAATTCGCAAAAACGATTCTCATCGAGAGGTTTGGTGAATATATCAGCCAATTGTTTCTCGGTTCTCACATAGGTAATGTCAATGTCTCCTTTTAGTGAGTGATCCCTAAGAAAGTGGTGGCGGATATCTATATGCTTGGTCCGGGAGTGTTGAACGGGATTATTGGCTATTTTGATGGCACTCTCATTGTCACATAAGAGTGGCACTCTATCCAACCTTAGTCCAAAATCCTTCAACGTTTGCCTCATCCAAAGCAATTGTGCACAACAACTTCCCGCGGCAATATATTCGGCTTCAGCGGTGGATAGAGCTACCGAGTTTTGTTTCTTTGAGGACCAAGACACTAGTGATCTACCTAGAAATTGACATGTCCCCGAGGTGCTTTTTCTATCCACTTTACAACCCGCATAATCAGCATCTGAATATCCAATCAAATCGAATTTTGATCCTTTAGGATACCAAATCCCTAGATTTGGTGTGTGTACTAGATATCTAAGAATTCTTTTCACGGCCACTAGGTGACACTCTTTCGGAGCGGCTTGAAATCTTGCACACATACAGACACTGAGCATGATATCTGGCCTAGATGCACAGAGATAAAGTAATGAACCTATCATGGATCTATATACCTTTTGATCCACAGGATTACCTTCCTCATTTAGACCAAGGTGTCCGTTTGTTGCCATGGGAGTATGGATTGGCTTGGCGTTCTCCATGTCAAACTTCTTGAACATATCCTTGATGTATTTTGTTTGGCACAAGAATGTTCCTTCCTTGAGTTGTTTGATCAAAATCCAAACCTTCAATTTGAGTGTATCCTTGAGCTACCAACCGAGCCTTATTTCTTGTGACAACTCCGTTTTCATCTTGTTTGTTGCGGAAGACCCATTTGGTTCCTATCACGTTTTGATTTGGCTTTTCCACTAACGACCACACCTTGTTTCTAACGAAGTTGTTGAGCTCTTCATGCATTGCCATTACCCAATCCGGATCTTTTAGTGCATCTTCTACCTTCAAAGGTTCCAAAGTAGACACAAAAGAGTAAAATTCACAAAAATTAGCTACTCTTGAGCGTGTAGTTACCCCCTTTTGGATGTCGCCGAGAATGTTATCGACGAGGTGATCTCTTTGGATGCTTTGATGCACTCTTGGATGTGGTACTTGGGATGTTTGTTGAATTGGCTCATTGTCTTCAAATTGATCATCCTCTAAGAGTTTACTTGGGCTATCTTGAGAAACATCTTGACTTTGACTTGAGGTGGGAGGCACCATTTGTGTAGATGAATTGTCTATATGCTCCGTTTCTTGAGGCCTCACTTCACCTATTGCCATCCTTTTGATCGCAATGTTTGGCTCTTCCTCATTTTCTAACACATCCAAGTCAACTTGCTCTACTTGAGAGCCGTTAGACTCATCAAATGTCACGTCTCTCGCTATTTCAACACAACCTGAGGTTTTGTTGAAAACACGATAGGCGTAGGCATTTGACCCATATCCTAGCAAGAAGCCTTCATCGATCTTTGTAGCAAATTTAGAGTTCTTGGGCTTCTTGTTAAGGATAAAGCACTTACTTCCAAAAACTCTAAAATATGAGATATTTGGTTTGTTACCAGTGAGGAGTTCGTAAGCCGTCTTCTTCAAGATTTTGTGAATATATAATCGGTTGATCGCATGATATGCGGTGTTGACTGCTTCCGCCCAAAATTGATCGGAGATCTTGTACTCATCAAGCATCGTTCTTGCCATCTCGATCAGTCCTTTCTACCACGCCATTCTGTTGAGGAGAGTATGGAGTGGAGAACTCGTGCTTGATCCCTTCTTCATCAAGAAATTCTTCTACTTGAGTGTTCTTGAATTCGCTTCCATTATCACTTCGAATCTTCTTAATCTTCAGTTCGAATTCGTTTTGGGCTCTTCTTGCGAACTTCTTGATTATTCCTTGTGTCTCACTTTTCTCTTGCAAAAAGAACACCCACGTGAAGCGTGAAAAGTCATCAACAATTACTAAACCATATTTGTTACCTCCGATGCTTATATAAGCAACGGGTCCAAAGAGGTCCATGTGTAGAAGCTCCAATGGTTTTGTCGTCGTCATGATGTTCTTTGCGGGATGACGCGCTCCAACTTGCTTTCCGGCTTGACAAGCGCTACAAATCCTATTTTTCTCAAACTCAACATTAGTTAGTCCAATGATGTGATCACCCTTTAGAAGCTTGTCGAGATTTCTCATGCCAACATGGGCTAGCCGGCGATGCCACAACCAACCCATGCTAGACTTTGCCATGAGGCATGTTTGAAGTTTAGTGCTATTTGCATTGAAATCAACCAAATAGAGCTTACCCTTCAAATATCCTTTAAAGGCAATTGAGGAATCATCTCTTCTAAAGACGGTCACATCCATATTAGTAAATAAACAATTGTAGCCCATTTCACAAAGTTGTGAGACGGACAACAAGTTGTAATTTAAAGATTTGACAAGAAGAACGTTGGAAATGGAATGATCATTAGAAATAGCAATTTTACCTAATCCCAATACCTCACCTTTACCATTATCACCAAACACAATATTTTCATATTGTGACCCTTTCTCATCAAAAGAGGAAAACATTTTCTTTTCTCCGGTCATGTGGTTTGTGCAACCACTATCAAGCACCCAACTTGATCCACCGGAGGTATAGTCCTACGAAAACACATCAAGTCTTGTTTTTAGGTACCCAAATTCTTTTGGGTCCTTGCATGTTAGTGATCAATACTTTCGGTACCCACACCTTCGTTTTGCTCGCATCATTAGAGAGGTGGGCATCGACAAAGTGAGCAACCACTTTACCACGGTGGTTCAAATTTATAGATCCAATGTCACATTCTGTAAAAATTTATGATACATGTATAGGATGCACTCAATGTGTACGAGCTTGTCCAACAGATGTATTAGAAATGATACCTTGGGACGGATGTAAAGCTAAACAAATTGCTTCTGCGCCGAGAACCGAAGATTGTGTGGGTTGTAAGAGATGCGAATCTGCTTGCCCAACAGATTTTTTAAGTGTCCGCGTTTATTTAGGGCCTGAAACAACCCGCAGTATGGCTCTATCTTATTGATACGTTTCAACATATAAGAAGCATAGTGAATAGACTGAGATTTATGACATTGAGGATGCTTCTTTGATTCTTGCCCGGTCTTGATGACATGTGTGGTGGTCAATGGTTGTTTGTCATTTCCTTTGACAAACTTGATGCATTCCTTACCTTTTACCACCACACGGTCATTTCCCTTGCACTCATACTTATCATATCCTAGCCCTTCTTTGTTTTTGTTGCCTCGACCATTTATGGTCTTATATAGGGCATCCTTGGATTGATAAGTTTTCATGCAACCGTATCTTACCAAGGCACTTAGTCTCTCGTTTTCGTTTTTTAATACTTGCACAAATTGAGAGTTAGTAGTACAAGCATTAATATCAATATTGTAGCATCGAGAGCAACCATTACTAGTGGAAGGAATAGAAGCCATTGATGAATCAACAATTGGAGAATTAAGATCATTAAGAGATTCAATTTGCACTTCAAGAGCTTGAAGATTGTTTTCTAGACTTATGACATTCTCTTGAAGTGACTCATTTGAACCCTTAAGCAATGCTATTGAATTATTAGCCAAATCAAGCTTTTTGGTTAACAACTCAATTGTCTCCTTTTCTTTTGTAAGGACCTTCTCGAGAGCAAGGTTTTTCTTTTTCTCACAAATTAGCAACTCTTCTTGCTTCTCAAGAGTTTCCTCTTGGCTATCTATTCTTTTCAATAGCTTATGGATCTTATCAATAGCCGATTTGCTTAAATCACAAAATAGAGCATCATCATCATCATCACTATCTAATTCACTATCATTACTTGGAGGTTTTGACTTAGTCATTACCTTCCGCCCTTTTGCCATGAGACAAACGGGTGCGTTGTCGTTGTCGGTGTCGCTCATGTCGCCGAAGAGAGATTTTGTTGGGGTAGCGGCTTCGATGGCAACGGTGGCGACTCCTTCATCATCGGTGTCGGAGTCGGAATCGTTTGAATCCCATTCTTTGCCAATGTGAGCTCGCCCCGAGTACTTCTTGTAGCCTTTATTTTTCTTGTTTGGCTCAATCTTCTTTTGCTCATTTGAGGTGGTCTTCTTTTTCAGACAATCGGCAATGAAGTGTCCAACTTCACCACACTCATAGCAAGCCCTCTTTACATTTCTTCTTCTTCTTGACTTGTCATTGTAATTCCTTTTGTATTTGCTTGACCCGTCATACTTGAGGAATTTCTTGAATTTTCTCACAAACAAGGCCAAGTCCTCCTCATCCTCACTTTCATCTTCCTCATCTTCACTTGAGCTTGAGTCTTCTTTCTTGCTTGCTTTCAATGCAATTCCCTTTGATCTTGAGCTCGAACTTTGCTTTGCTAGGTTCTTCACTTCTTTTGCTTCTTCCTCCATAAGCTCATGTGAAAGAATCCTTCCGAGCACATCATTTGGAGTGAGCCTTTTAAAATCTTTTCGTTCTCGTATAAGTGTCACGAGAGTCGAATTCCTTGGAGCAAAGGCTCTCAACATCCTCTTCACCACTACATGGTCCGTCATGTCCTTGCTTCCAAGCCCTCTAATCTTGTTTACAAGAATCATCAATCGGTCATACATTTGTTGAGGTGTCTCATCATCATTCATGACAAATCTCCCCAACTTTCCTTCAAGCAACTTGATTTTTGATTCTCGTACACTTGATGTTCCTTCGTGAGCTACTTGGAGAGTGTCCCATATCTCTTTTGCTTCTTCTAAGCCATCCACTTTGTTAAATTCTTCGGGACTCAATGCTCTGAGTAAGACACTTGCGGCTTGAGCGTTGCGGTGAATGTTTTGCTCTTGCTCCGGTGTGAGCTCCATGTCATCTTCTGGCATATCCAAACCTGTGCAAACAATCTTCCAAACACTAGGATGAAGCGACATTAGATGCATTTTCATTTTGTGCCTCCAAGCGGAGTAGTACGTGCTATCAAAGAAGGGAGCACGCCCGGAGGGCACAGTGATATAAGAATGCGAAGAGGAAGTATTCAATTTTTCATAATTGAAAGGAATTTGAGCTCCCTGATTGGATGTGGATGTAGCCTCTTCTTTACTCTTGCCGGGAGCTCCATCTCCGGCCCTCGGACTGTTTTGCTCGTCCGTCACGACAACCTTCAACCCCGTATTCGCCATCACATTCCCTTCAAGCGGTTAGGCCTTCGAGAAGGTTTGGCTCTGATACCAATTGAAAAGATGAGACAATTGCCTAGAGGGGGGTTGAGGCTAATTAAAATTTTAGACAATTTACAGCAGCGGAAAAAGGACGGATATTCCGATTCAGTATCGGAACTTTCGATATCTTCGGAACTTCCGTAATCAAATCGGAATATCCGATTGACACTAAACAAGTAGATTCAAGATTAGTACAAGCAATTTAAACTACTTGCTCTCAGCAACTAATATGAGCAACAAAGTAAATCCACGGGACTATAGAGACAAAAAGAGACAAGAGAGAACACAATAATTTGTTTTCCGAAGTTCGGATCCTTGAGGGGATCGTACGTCTCCGTCGGGTCTCTTCCAACCCTTTCCTCACAAACCTCGATCACACTTGAGGCTCGATTCCACTATTGGATCCTTTCCTTTCGGAGGCGGAGCCGGCCTTCACAAACTTCTCACGGCGTCCCACAATCGTCGAGGACTCGTGAGCGACGCCTAGCCGTCTAGGAGTCCTTCAACCTCCAAGAGTAATGAGTTCACTTGATTCTTGATCTTGGAGAGGTCCTCTAATTTCTCAAGATGAAAGACAACTTAACTCTTGACACACAACCACACTTGACAAATCCTTACTCACTAAATGATCCCTAAGATCAAGGAGGAGGAAGGCTCAATATTGCTCTAGAGAGTGCTCAAGAAGCTCAAGTGCTCAGCCCAAGCCAGTGTGTAACCAACAAAAGGAGAGGGAGAGGGGTATTTAAAGATTTGGTTTAAAACTAGCCGTTACCCTCGCACTCAGCTGCACATCGGAATATCCGAACCAAACTTCGGAACTTCCGAAGAGTCTAAACTACCAGAACTTGACAAGCTTCCAACGGTCGAAAACTACAAGCATTGGAATGTCCGATATCAGCTTCGGAACATCCGATGACACCCAGAGAGGGAACCAAGCTAAACAAAACCAAGTCCATATCGGAATGTCCGATATAAGATATCGGAACATCCGAAACAAACAGAGAGTTCCCAAACTGGAAAACAACCACTTCGGAACTTCCGAAGATGCAACTTCGGACAGTCCGAACTAGACAGAGAGCACCTTTTCACAAAACAGCACACATCGGACCTTCCGATACCCAAGATCGGAACATCCGAAGCAAACAGAGAGCTCCCAAACTAAAACTCAACAGGTATCGGAACATCCGAAACAATACATCGGAATGTCCGACCCTAACAGAACACAACGGACTAAAGCACAACAGACTAAAGCACAACTGCACTTCGGAACTTCTGAACCATCGGAATGTTCGATACAATATCAGAACATCCGACCTGAACTTAAACCAACCCTCAATCCGAAGCGAGAGACGACACTACTAACTCTTGAGAGACTAGACAAAGTTCATCTTGAGCAAGAAGACCATCTTTAGATCAATTTCAATGCACCCCTCTTAATAATACGGCATTCCTATGACTCAACAGATCAAAATTACAAGCTCAAATACGTTTTTCTTACTCAACTCCACTAGGGGATACTTCATGGTCATAGACGATCTCTTCTTGAAACTCTTACCTGTACATGAACTAGTTGAACACATTAGACTCTTTAATCGTTTGTCATTAATCATCCAAAACAATTTTAGGGGGCCTAGATGCACTTTCAGGATTTGCATCCGGTCGAGAGTGCTGGCCAAGAGCAGGTTGAGTGAGCTGCCTCCATTGAGCATGACCCGGCCGACCATGGTGTTGCTTATGGTTGGGGTCACTACCAGGGCGGTCTTGAGGTCCTTAGACGTGCCCTGGGGGAATCTTCTCCGGTGAAGGCAATCGTCGCGCCGGCCCACCTGCAGGGCTGGTCGGCAGGTTTTCTGGTGGCGGCGTGGTAGACCGTCCGGGCGGCGGTTTTGAGCTCGCGCTGGGACTAGTAGGCGGACAAGCCGCCGAAGATCACATCTATCTGCCGCTCGCCCTGTTGGAACTCCAGGTCGAGGGCGTCCAAGTCCTCGCCTGCATTGACCTGGTCGGGCTGCTCGCCCTCTTTTGGGAGCGTGGGCATCTCACCGCGCCCATTGTAAAAAGGCGTCTAGCTTGCTCAGCCAAGCCCTGCAATTATGCAAGTCGTGGCCATGGGCCTTGTGAAAGGGGCAGTACCTATTGTGGTCGTACTTCGGCCGCTCCTCACCCCCCTGTGGTCGGGTGTTACCGCGCTGGGGCCCAAGCCGGCGCTTCCCTGGCTGGGGAGCCCACGCGACCTGCTGTGTTCTCACTCGACCTTGCTGAGGCCGAGGTTCTCCTTCGGCCGGCACTCGAGCTTCCATGACCTCGCGCTCGTCGTTCGATATTGTGAGCACCCGTGGTCAGCCATTCTTCTTGCGATCCTGTTTTCGCTTGTTGGAGGTCGTTGCGGGATCAGCATCTTTGGTGCCGGAGGGGCCGGATTCACCGTTGTTGGGGTCGAGTTTGCCTTGGTCGTAGTCGCGTTTCCAGCGCACCGCGTATCGCTTCGCCATGCGGAACAGCTTGTTGACACTAAGCCTGGGGGTGATCTCGAGATCCTCAGTGAGGCGCCGATCACGGACGCCGAACTTGAAAGCCTTGATCACGGCTTCGTCGGAGACGCTGGGAATTGAGTTCCAGATGCGGATGAACCACCTCACAAAGTCGCGAAGAGGTTCATTCCTGCCTTGGATAACCTGATCCAGGTCCTTCTCCTGCCCGGGTCGCTCGTAGCAGCTCTGAAAATTGGATCAGAGGGCGTTTCGGACTTGGCACCACGATCGAAAGGAACCGAGCTTTTGATTGAAAAGCCAGGTGCGGGCGGCACCATCCAGCATGGTCGGGAGGAATTGGCCATGATGGCCTCATCCCACCCGGTCGCCAAGACCGCCGTCGAATAGATCGACAGGAATTCGTCAGGGTTCTGGGTCCAGTCGAATCGCTCGATCATGGCGGGTTTGAACCGGTCTGGCCAGCGCACCCGGCGGAGGTCGTTGGTGTACGCCGAGTAGCCGTAGGCTGGTGTGGTGTCTGGTGTTGAACGGTCCCTGTCGCTAGACCTGAAATTATCGTTGGTGGGGAGACCTGGCGCGCGGTCGCGCCGGTCGTGATGACGGGCGCGGACGTTGCCCGAGTGGTAATGCAGGTGATCGTGAACACTGCGGCATCTAGGCGGGTCGTCTGGAGACGGACTCCCGAACGCCGCAATGTTCGAGCGAGTGTTGCTGTGACTCGACAGGCGCCGGTCGTCCCGCCATGTCGTGATTAGGGAGCGGCGGTGCGGCGTGGTACGGGACACGTCCTGAGCCCGGCATCATGGAGGCGACCGGCGGGAGCGTTGGAGCTTAAGGGAAGAGCTGTCGTTGCTCGCGTGAGAGCTGGACCCAGAACACCGGCTTCGGGCCCCCACAGGGAGGGTTGCCTCGTCGGCAGCCTTGTCCAGTTCCTCAGCCAATGCTCAGCCGAAGAGATCCGACCTCGCCCGGGCGGGGTCGGTCATGACCCTGGTGATAGCGCGTAGCCTTTCAAAGGAGCGAGGGAGCCTGGACAGTCCGGAGGAGGTGCTGATCTCGCCTCGCTCTTCCCTTCGGAGGGTTGTTACGGCTTGGTTGATGGCGACCTGAGCCATCCGGCATGCATCATTAGGCGTCTTCGGCTCACAGTCTCCTGACTCCGCGTTCGCCCCATGACTGCCAGCCATGAAGATGAACCGGTCGCGAGGCGGCGGTGATGGATGGAACGAGGATGCAAATTTCCTATGCTTGGGGGCAAGATTGCCCCCGAGCTCACTGAAGGTCTCCCTGCGCCGCGCGCCATGTTCTTGCTGAAGCAGCGATGTTTCTCTAGAGGTTCGATGTCTTCGGGCCCCACGGTGGGCGCCAGCTGTCGACGATCAGGGATCGCTAACCGCAGAAATGAGTTCGGGGTGTTTACGTGTGAGGGACCCAAGAACTTGCGTTCGTTCCCCGGGAGATTGATGGTGCTGCTTGCTGTGATTTAGTCAAGAAACGGGCGATGGACACCAAGAATTATACTGGTTCGAGCCCCTCGAGCAAGGTAATAGCTCTACTCCAGTCTTGCTATGAGGCGGAGGGTTTTATTGCGAATGAGTACAAATGAGTGCTTTTGATGCCGTGTGTGTGTCCTACTAAGGACTCTCTCATGTTTATATATCAATTACAAGGTTCCTCCTCCCGTTCCTTGAGAGGCGGTTAGGAGCATTCTTCGGATGGGATAGATCTGGATCCACTCCAGTCGGATCTCAACTGCTAGCCGGAATCCGTGCCCACATCCTGCCTTTTCGGATCTCGGGAACCATCATGCCTTTAACCTGGTCTCTACAGACTGTAGGTCTTGGTCGTGAGATAGCCTTCTATCCCCCAGCTCGAGGTCGCGAAGGCCTCGACCTGGCCATCGGGTAAGGAGCTCGAGGTCGAGCTCGAACCAGGGTCTGTTTGTCCAGCCCGTTGAATGGGTAGGTATGTCATTCCCCGACAATGGTGCTCATTGATGCTTCCTCGAAATGGTCGCATGTATTTTTGCTGTCAACAAGGAATCATGCATTCGCAAAGCTGACCTCGCAGATCATCAGAATTAAGAATGCTTTTCTTAATCATCGCGTGAAGTCCATTCGAATGAACAATGTCGGCGAATTTACTTCCAAGGCATTTGATGATTATTGCACAAAGAATCGAATAAGCTGTTGAGCACTGCATCCGCATGTCCATACGCAAAACGAACTAGCTGGAGCACTAATAAAGATGATTAAGTTCATAGCCCAACCGCTCTTGCAGAGTTGTAACTTGCCCAACACTTGTTGGGGACACGCAGTCCTGCACATAGCAGCACTCATCAATTATAGACCATCGGCCTACAACATCCATTCACCTATGCAATTAGTGCAAGGGGTCATCCCGAAGATTTCCCACCTTGGAATAGTCGACAACGGAATTTGGAATGTCGAATTCTACACATCGTTTGTTGAGAAATAAAGCAAATAGCAACTTTTCAATAAGGGAAAAAAAGTCAAATGTAAAATCAAATGAAACTTGCTACAAAAACAAGTGTGGTTATGGTTAGGGCTTTCATGGTTTTACTCATACTAACGAATAACAATCTAGGGTTCTGCTACGATGAAGTTACTTGCTTTTCATGGATTGTTTATTTTTACTTTTTGAATTCAAGAAGCTAAAATTATGTATATGTTTATATTTAATTTCTAATTCAAGAAGCTAAGATTATTTGGATTAATGTTGATAAGACATAAGTCATTCTAGGGTAAGTTATGTGCATTTGATGTGTAATACTAAATGTTCCCGTAACTATTTGCATAGGGGTGAGGTCTTGAGATTCTAGTAGATTTAAATAAACAACTTAAAAAGTTCGCTTACGAAGGTTATGAATGTTTAAATTTAAGTGAGTACAAGGTACTAACAATCGATAACTAATGTATACAAATTTTAAGTTTAGGCTACTAGTTATTAGGCATAAGTTTATGACTTTAAGATGGTTCTAGTGATAACAATATCTAACTCGCTAATTTCTTATTGCTTACATTCATTTATTTATATTATGGACATTAGGGTTTAATATACAGGGGGTTATGCTTTTGATAGGATTTAGATGCAAAGTATGTTATTATAAATTTGTTTCTATAGAATAGGACAGTCTAGATTTAGGGGGTTTTCTAAAGGTGATCCTATAGGCATTAGTGCTTATCTGTGATTCTTTATTCATTTCCTAATCTTATGTATGTCTAAAGTTTTTCGTTATAAACGACTAGATTTAGTTTTCGACTTGCGACCGCAATTTACATAGAAATGCTATTATTTTTGTAGCATTAGTAGGTCTTATCCTTAGAAGTGCCTTGAAACTAGTTTCACCTGTTTTAGCTTTTATTTGTAAAATTTATTAATGTCTTAGTTTTAAGGCACATAGAAAATGAAATCTATAATTTAATTCAAACTTTATCAATTATGAAATGTTTTTGCAGAAATGGAATATTGATGACATCACGAACATTTAAAATTTATTTCATGATTTAAGGAGTTATGTTTTATATATTTTAATAGTAATCATATCAGGGTTTTGAATTATTAGACATAAAGTAACATATAAAACTCAATGGTACACCCTAAGTATTTTTACATAATGAGGTTGTTTACTATCTAATTAACACAAGGAAGGACGCACATAATTTGGATCCTATTTGAACAAGTTATGCATTTTTGAATATTTAGAACATTGAAATCAATCCTAATTGTATAAATATATAAAATAAGTTGAAATTTAAATCTTTTTGCATATCTAGGTTGCTCATGTCATAAGGATTCCAGTAAAATTAGTTTTTTCTTCAATTTCAATTTAATTTTGCACAAATTTGTATTGAGCATATTTCAAACCTTCTCTTTAAATTTTAATTTTAATTTTACCCAGAGATCAATTTCAAAATATTTTTTACATATTTGGAAACTGATTGATTTATCATGAATTTAGAAATTTACTTCACTGAATTTGAACTTAAAACGCAAGAGTTATAAGCATTTGAGTATTAGTCGGTTTTGGAAAATTAGACCAAATTGGGAAATACGTTTTCTACTTATGGAAAGTGTCTTTTACCATTTGAACTAGCTTTCTTGGACCGGCTGACAGCAGGGGCCCAGATGGCAGGGGCTCGGGTGCAACTTAGGGGCTGACTAGCTAGGCCTTTGGGCCATAGAACTAGAACAAGGTAAGCTCACCAGAGGAGATATTGTCGGCGAGGGAGAATCGGAGTTGATCGGCCGGCAAGCGGAGGAGCATCAAGAGGCCAAGGCGAAGCTAGGGCACTAACAATCTGCGCTCGGATGGCATCCAGAGCTGCAGCGGCGAGGGAGCCGCGACTAAGCTCCGATGATGAGTGGCAGAGCATCAATGAACTAGAAGAAGCCCATTTTGGGGTTTAGTTTGGTCGGAGGTTGGTCGAAATGTCTTGCCATCATGTGGCCAGTTTTGGGGAAGAAGCCACTATGGCAACAATGTTTTGGCAATTGATTTGCAAAATCAAGTTAGGGGTTTTGCTAGATAGGGGATAATGATGCTCCACGAGCGTTTAGTTGGAAAATGATGCAACAGAGGTCTCCAATGGCCGTGGCTAGGTGGCAGTGAAAATTCGACCGGAATTGGAGATGGAGCAAGATGTGCACTGAATTGGAGCTTTGGCACGGCAGAGAAGAGCTAGAAGTGGGGTGGAGGAAACCATAGTGGCCTTTCATCGGCTTTATAGGTGGTGGAAGGTGGTGATAAAAGGTGCAAACGGAATAAGCAATGGTGGCTGGTCTTGGACTGTCTCGGCGTCTGTAGTGTGGAGGTGAAGCAGAGTATGGGCAACGTGGGCACATATTGAATTGCGCAATTGAATGGTGGCTTGACTGGGAAGTGGACGAACGGGAGAGGCGGCGCGATGCTCTGGCTTTGCTCGGTTGCTTCGTGAGAGAGAGAAATAGAGAGGGGGGAGGAAGAAAGAGATGACATGTGGGGTCCACTAAGGAGAAGGGCCCATGTGGTAGTCAATAAGGAGAAGAGCTGGTCAGCTGGGTCTAATAAATGGAGGGGGGCCACTTGTCATTCAAAAGGAGAGAAACATCAAATGCTTATCCTCTGGCCGTCGACATAACACAATTAAATGAGGGGTCGTATCGCCATTAAATTTTTTTAAAATTTTTACTTAAGGTCCTAGTAAGTTTAATATACAAATAAATATTTTAGATAAAAATTCCTTATATTTCAAGGATTAAAATTCTGACAATAGAGACTGTTCAAGTTTTTATTTTCTGTAAAAGATTTAATTGAGGATTTAAATTGAGTTATTAATTTTCTAAAGTTTTTTGACATGAATTTAAATTATTTAATTGAACTTTGTTAAAATTTTCAGATTTAATACTTAAGTAATTATTTTCTAATAAATCTTTTAAATAGATTTTTTAGAATTTTAGATTTTTAATTTATAAATTGGAATAGGCACTAAACATAATTATTAATTTTTGAAAATTTTACCAAAGATAAAAATTAGTATCATTAGTGTGTGGTAAAAATTTGATCTACAGAAGAGCTAATTTAAATTTTATAAAAATATTTCCTTACAGTATTTGTAGTCAAATCACATTAATGAAAACATATTTTCTTTAACTAATCACTAGCATCGAGGAGACGAGGAGGGGAGCCTAAGAGCATCTCCAAGAGTGCCCTAAATCAATTCCCAAAACCTGATTTAGGGTTTGATTGGAAAAAAACAAACTCCAACAGTTCCTTATTCTTCCTCCCCAAATTTCCGCACGCCCTAAACACGAAGCCAGAGGCCTCTTTTTTCCGCGTCGTGGCCGCGCTCCCAATCGGGATTTCTCGCCTCTCCCGTGGCCAAATCGCCTGCGCGGGCTTTCTTCGCGCCATTCCATCTCTTCCCCACCGCTACTCCTTCTCCCCTTCGCTGCGAAACAGCTTGCGTACCTGTGAAACGGCAGCAGCAGGGGCGCCGCTGTCGAGGAGATCCAGCAGCACGCGAATTGATTTCTGCTGCCTCCGCAAGAAGCGACGCCGCCGCCAAGACTACTGACTACCCGCCTCATACGCCGTACAAGGGTGAGATCTCTTTCTGACTCTGAACCCTATTTGTTGCTCCCAATCTAGATCTGGTGTCTTTGGTAGCGTGTGCTAGCGACGATCACGTTGTTGTCGGTTCCAATTCTTGGTGCTTGGCAATTTAGTTGCAATTCTTCTTGACGAAAATTTCAATTTCAATAGCGACCTGGAATTCTTACTTATTACTACTTTGTAATTGCCATGAGCGAGACTTAGGGAAGGTGCGTTTTGTTCTGAGCAATAGATTAGTCTCATCTTGGTTTTATATCTAATAGCATTTGGTCGTGATAAGTGAGTAGATGATGACATGATGTCATGCCTGTTCTCTGAATCAAATGTGTAAATTATTGGTTTAACATGTCATCTGTTTGGAAGGAAAAAATAATTCATCATGAAGTCTGTTTGAAGGTCATGATGTTCTCAGTTATTGATGGTTTAAAAATGCACATCAAAATGCACATCAACAGACTTCATGGCATGGTTCTGATAATAATCAGTTACTGATGGATCAATTGATGTGCATTTTTAAACCATCAATGTAGCCAGTAAAAATGATTAATCAAATTGATGGTTTAAGAATGCACATCAATTGGCATGGATCTGAATAGCTTCGAATTGATGGTTTAAGAATGCACATCAAATAGATGATGACATGATGTCATGCCTGTTCTTTGAATCAAATGTGTAAATTATTGGTTTAACATGTCATCTGTTTGGAAGGAAAAAATAATTCATCATGAAGTCTGTTTGAAGGTCATGATGTTCTCAGTTATTGATGGTTTAAAAATGCACATCAAAATGCACATCAACAGACTTCATGGCATGGTTCTGATAATAATCAGTTACTGATGGATCAATTGATGTGCATTTTTAAACCATCAATGTAGCCAGTAAAAATGATTAATCAAATTGATGGTTTAAGAATGCACATCAATTGGCATGGATCTGATAATAAGATGGGTGGCATGGATCTGATAATAAGATGGGTGGCTATTTAGTATCTTGGAAAATTGTTTACCAACCAAAGCAGAGAGGTGTAATATGAGTGATTAATTTGCGATTGTACAATAAGGCGCTCTTGTTTATACATCTTTACTTGAGAGAATGTCCCTGGGTTAACCTCCATTGGTGATACTATCATCATTCTTTGGTTGCCCCTTATGATTGGTTCATGGGTCACGAGGTTATTCCTCAACCATTTAACAAACACTAGATTGCTTGGTTGTTCTGGAGCACAGTGGCTTGAGTGTTACTACTAATTCACTGCTGATATGTTTTTTGTATTGGCTAGGTGCTATTGACAATGGAAGGAGGATACTATAGTAACTTGATGAGTGAGGACAACAATAACTTTTCTTTGGATGACTTCAGTTCGCCCGTTGTTCCTTCATCAAGACCAAACCAGAAAAGGTCGAAAAATTTCAGTGAAGAGGAGGATGCATTGGTTGTGTCAGCATGGTTGAACATTAGTTTGGATCCAGTGAACGGTACTAATCAGACTCGTGGTACTTTTTGGAAGAGAGTTTTTGATTACTACAACACCAACAAGGACTTTGCATCAGATCGGAGCCAGAGTTCAATATCGCATCGATGGGCATCTATTCAGGAGAACGTGAACAAGTTCTGTGGATGTCTAACAAGGATTGAGGATAGAAGGCAAAGTGGGATTACTTTTCAAGACAAGGTAATTATTATAATTTTTGGTTCTTAGACACGTCATTTTGATGCATGGAAATTTGTAGTAGCTAAGTTTACCTTCATTGACATGTGCAGCTTGTTCAAGCCTTGGCTTTGTTTAAAACTGAAGACAAGGACCACAAATCATTCCAATACATGCATTGCTGGAATAGTTTGCGGAATCAACCAAAGTGGCTTGAGAAGCGCAAGCAGATGGAGGATATTAAAAAATCCGCCAATAAAAAACCAAAAGCAAACGCGGATTCTAGTCCAGGAAGGTGCACCGCCATCGTTGTTGATAGTAGTACTGATCCTATCATTGAGAATACATGTCTTGAGATCGATGCCCACAAGAGACCAATTGGTAAGAAGAAAGCCAAAGAAGCATTACGGCGAGGTGGAGGTGATTCTTACAGGGAGGCTATGGACCAATTTTGGGCAAAAAAAATGAGTCTGATGCAGAGAAAGAAAAGAAGAAAGAGGAAAGATTCAATCAGTCGTACGAACTAGAGAAAGAGAAACTTCAGCTAGATCAAATAAGGGCTGCAACTGAACAAGCGAGGGCTGCAAATGAGGCAAAAAATCTAGAGATAAAGGAAAATGAATTACAGTTGAAGAGAATGTTAGAGGAAGAGAGGATTATGACAATGGACAGTACTTCAATGCCTGACCATCTGCAACAGTTCTACAAGAACCTACAAAATGAAATCATTGCTCGTCCGGTTTCTAAATAGCTTCGAGAGAGAGGTAACTTTTTTACTAAACCTGTCCACAAATACTACACGGTCTGTCTTTGTCGAGACTGTCTAGTCATAGGATAAGATGCTGTTTCTTCATTTTGACAATAGCATAAGATGCTGTTTCCATATTAGCATGATATGAATATTGCTCACTTGAGAATAAGATTCATTTCTATCTGGAATTTCAAAACTTGCATCATCCTAACTATTTTGTCCAACACAACAAGCGTGTGTGCGGTGATTCTTTAAAACGCAAATAGATCTCTTTCCACTCATCATTGGAGAGTTTAATTGCTCGCAAGTCCTTCTGTTAAACGCTAGTGAGTTCTGGTCGCATCACATTAAAAACGGTAATGTAAAAATCCACTAACTAGATCCAACATGAGGTTATCAGATTGTTTGTAAGGGCTTCTGATAAAATCTGTATTGCTATACCTTTGAATTGGTCCGGTCCTCACGAAACGTACTACGCTTTGAATATTGGTTGTCTGCTGAGGTGCCGTCCGGTCAAGGACGATCAATGTATATATGCTACTTTTTCTCATGAAAGCTGAGTTCGAATCCATTTACTAGCCACCGCAAGAACACAGCAAAGCGTGCAGCCACCTACCGCTAGCTCATGAATGATTGATTGATTAATCCCAACTCGATCCCAACTTCCGAAAGGCACACCGCAGAAGCGCCTCGCTCACAAGTCCGAATTGGCTTCGACTCGGACTCCAGGAATACAAGCAGCGCACGGACAGCCTTTCGGAGCATCAGTTGCAAGACCAGATAAATTTCAAATTAGTTTTAGGGGAAAAAAAAAGGAACTGTTGGAGTGTGGTCTATTTTTTAGGCCTAAAAACTTTTGGGAAGCTCCCAATCTAGGATTATTGGGAGTTAAATTATTAGGAACTGTTGGAGATGCTCTAACAGTCTAACCCCGCATATCGATGCCCGCAAATAAGAGAGGAGGGGTTAGGACAATTCCCACTTTGGATTTTTTTTTAAAATAAACATTTTTAATCGATAAATTCAAAAATATACCCGAAATAATAAAATTACAAAACTAACCTTTAGTCGCGCCACGTGGCAGCGAAATGGCCAGTTGCGCCACGTGGCAGCGACATGCAGGTCAGTCACGCCACCGTGGCGCGACTGGAAGGTGACGTGACATTTTCCATTTAATGAATAATTTTTAATTCATTATATAGTCCAATAATTCATATCGGATGCTAGGAACCTCGAAAAATTATGAAAAAAATTTCTAAATTTTTATTACGCTATAAGCATTCATAATATATTAAAAAAGTAGCATGTTTTATGCAAATTTAAAATGTTAAAATCAGGTTACTAAAAGATCATTTTAGGTATTATGAAGAAACTATATAAAACATGGTTTATTTAAAAAAAATTCTCCCACTCTGTGGGGGTAAACACATTAATCTTCTTATTAATTAAGATAAAACATATGTCGAATAGTCCTACTGTGTCCATTCTAAAACAAAATCAAGAATCATCTTTTGAATTTCTACGATATTTTTACTCATGTTTCAAACAGGCTAGCTAATTAAAGTGTGTAGCATACAATTAATGGTGCACGTACGTGACACTTTCTAAGTGGTTCTACATATGTAGCAAAAATCTAGTGAGTTCATTCTTCTATATGTTGAGTTTAGCTGGGTACTATATATATGAGTATGTTCCAACCCAAAAAGGTTATCGACCGGAGTACGGTTAGTGGGCAGCATCCGTGCGTACTAGTATCCCTGAAAGGAAGGCTACCTGTTCATTGATGGCTGCTGAACAAAGCGTTTTTCACGTGATCGATATCAAATATGCATACATATGTGCTTTGAACCGGAAATTGGTCGCTCTGAGCCTCTTGATTCTTCTTTGAAACAACCATGCATCATTTCCCACTTAATCTAGAGGCAACGCATGCAATGACATACAAACAATTAATGCTGATTGGCGAATGCACGCATGACTGCATGCGGCTTAGCTAGCTAGGTTCCCATTTTTAACGACGCTAACGACTGAGAATTTGAGAATTTTCAAACCTAGGGCTGGCTTCTAAGTTATACCTTGGACTTCACGGCCGATCGAGACCTTTTCTTCAGGAAAAATTAGACATCTAGTACAGGATTGTTACTCCAAACGCTCTGGCCGTCGTTTGGAACACGGTAATTTTTTTCGGAACCTCGAGGGAATTGAACTGTTTATTATAAAATTCCTGTTCTCCAAAACACGGTCTAACTTTGCAAGGGTTATATTAATTTGAGCCGTATTAATTCGCAGCTGCTTCGTATGATCGTATGTGCTACTCCTCGAGGGATCATTCTAAAACAGTAGATAGATCGATGCATGCCCTCGTTGCCCTCCCATCTCATCCCAAGAATTCCGACCACTTGCCGGACAGTTGACAAGACCATGCATGCAGGTGCAACCGTGCAAGAGGATGAGGCTCAGGCTAGCGTATGCGAGAACGACGGGCGACTGGAGAAAAGGTCAGATTCCGATGACCAAAGCAGTCACGTCTCAAACGCTGAAATTTTACCGGTTAATTTGCTAGATGTTGCTTGCAGCGTTTTCGCTCTCTTTCTTTAACTAATCAGTTGGTTAGGTCAGCTTTTGACATTTTCAGGTGCAAGTGCCGGTACCACACGTTTCGGTTCCCCTATATATACACAAGAGGCCGCAGGCTTCATGTTGTAGAAAGGGGCAAGAGAGAGACTAGCTAGCTCGTTGGTACAAGCTGAGAGGAGATCTTGAAAGTGTTTGGCTTGGGTTGGTGTTTGCGTATATTGATATATAGATCGATGGAGATGAAGGCTTCTGTTTTTAAGGAGTTGCAGAGAGATGCAGAAAAGGTATTTGTTTCATTCCTACAGCTAGCTGTTTTTGGTTTGTTACTAATTAAGGAGAATGATGTGTTAATAGTTTGATGTTGTTCAAAGATTGATGATTTGTCCCGTTTTTCCGGTAGATTTGAAGATTCACTCCATGATGTCTCACTGATATCTGACATATAGACCTTGGGCCCATATGTAGTGAGAAATAATAGGACAAATCATCAATTCCCACCAACTAACAAGACAAATCATCAAATCTCCTAGCTAGAGTACTCCCTCTGTACAAGTTTATAAGGCGTATTTTTTTACCGATCATTTTCATAAACTAGCAAATTTACCTGCGCAACTGCACGGCTATGTATTATGATGCGATTATCTTTGATATATAATTATATTTTCTATAATTGTGTATTTTTTATATAACTCTAATATCTATATAGATTAATATGCACTGTTATAATCTGGTCCCTCCAAAATAAGTGGTGAAGATCCTTAGAATTTTTTTCTTTTAATCTAAGCTGTTATAACCCAGATCTGCTAGATAGACGGTTAGATATTTTCTTTTAAATAATAACATCCGATGGTGGAGATCCTTGGACTCTTTCTTTTAAATAATAACATCTGATGGTGGAGATCCTTGGACTCTTTCTTTTAATCTAAACCGTTATAATCCGTGTCCGTCCAGATTAAGAGCCAGATGTTTTACTCTTTTTTTTTTGAGAATTTCTAGCATATTTCTCTTTTTTCTTAGCGACTCTCATGAGCTTTTAATATATAATAGATATATGGTGTATTTCATGTTTCAATACAAAAATTAGTATGATGTTCCTTTCATACCCCTTGTAAATATCCATATTTACTTGATATTGTCTACATGCATGCATTGAATATAGTACTAAGAGATAATAATTAGGGATAGTATAGTCATTTTCAATATCTTAGTCTGTGTTTCAGAAGAAAATATGCCCTGCAACCTTAGAGAGAGGATATTTCTCTTTTTTCTTAGCGACTCTCATGAGTTTTTAATATATAATAGATATATGGTGTATTTCATGTTTCAAAACAAAAATTAGTATGATGTCCATATTTACTTGATATTGTCTACATGCATGCATTGAATATAGTACTAAGAGATAATAATTAGGGGTAGTATAGTCATTTTCAATATCTCATGAGATTCATCAGTACCGATTCGTGTTACCAACCGGTACTGATGCCCCGTGCCTTCAGTACCGGTTTGTGTCATGAACCGGTACTAATGTGAGGGCATCAGTACCAGTTCGTGTTATCAACCAGTACTAAAAGCCCACTACAGTCCTGTAGCCAATGAACCGGTACTGATGTTTCTATCAGTATCAGTTCAAATCTAATCGGTAATGATGTGCCGGTAGTAAAGCCTAGATTTCTTGTAGTGTGCTCTAAGGCAAAGAGTTCTCTGAATTTAATAAACTAATTAATGAATCGTCGGGATATTAATTGGCATGTGGCCTTGCCATTACTGGAAGATAAGATTCACTACTAGATTTCTAACTTTTACCGAGTGGAAAAAATATGTCAGCAATTGCAAAATACCGTAGGCCATGTATATGGCCGAGCGTAAACCGTCGGTAACTTCCCCTCGGTCACTCATGGTCGGCCATTCGTGGGATTCCCGACGGTACCCTCGGTTATTAGTTTAATGAGGGTTTTCATAGCACTCGGTAAATACATGGGTGAGAGGTTTTTTCTTTCTAACGGGGTATAGAAACCCCCAGTAATTTCTCACGACTATATGTGGAATTTTTGTGTAAAAAATGTAAAAAAAAAATTCAAATCTAGGGATTAACCTCACAACTTATTTGCTCCACAATCCCTTAAGTTAAACAGTTTTTATTTTCAAATTAGAAACACGTGATGCCTAGGATTCGAACTCACAACCTACTGAACACAACCTCTCCCTCCTAACCAACTCACCTCAACTCTCTTCTTGCTAGAAGTAAGAAAAGTATTTCTTTTAACTTTTGTTCTCATGATGATTTATCAATTATTTAGTCAAATATATGACTTTAAATGGAAAAGTTGTTAACTACAAAGTTGTAGATTTCAATGAGAGCTATATTTTTCATATATACATCACCTTCATCCAGCCTCGTATGAATTTTGCAATAGCCCAGTGTTTGATTTGTACCCTCGCTAAAAGTTTGTACCCCGTCGGCAAATCATTTCAATAACCGAGTGTTACCTATACACACACATTAAATGTATTTCCACTAAGTGATTGTTTGTAATGGCCGACGGTTAGCATTGCACTCAAAGTAATTGTTGTACCCTCTCGGTGATTTCATATTATGACTGAGAGTTTTCCACCAACCGTCGGCTTGTGGTAAGCCCCATCGATAAATCTTCTAATAGCCGTCCGTTTTTGTTCTACCGTCGGAAAAAAGATGTACCATCGGCTACCTTAGTTTTTTCCGACGGCCCGTAGGCCATTCCATTTCACACTCGGTAAAAGTTAGATTTCTAGTAGTGATTCCATTATCTGAATGAAGAAACTTTTCGTTACAATCATATATGTCGACAAGTGAGAGGTGTTGATCAAAAGGGCTGTCGATTAACATAATTCCGTACTACAGGGAAGTTTCCAGCAATCTACAAGGCAAGCGATAGATGCAAGGGTGGAATATGTTACAAGGTCGGCCAAAAGAAGCTTAGCAAACATGGTTAACATTAACAACTACTTATTCCAACACCAATCCCTGGGAAAGGACAACCTCGACTCCGTTCATAGCGCAGGATCTCATCGCCGCCGCGGCGCAGACGACGATCGCGAACCGGTGGCCAAGTTCCTGTCGCTTCGCCTAGGAACGACCTTCGTTCCAAGTTCGACCAACAAAGAGGAGGAGGTCGAGACCAATGTGCTGCAAACGCACACAAACCGTGGTCATCGAATGATCGAGAGCCATGACGACGACGACGACGGAGTCTTCTTAGCCCTTGGGTTGCGCTGCAACCCCGGCGAGCCAACTAATGCCGCAGCCCCTGACCCGAAGATGCAGAAACCCATCTGCATCTGCGGCGAAGACGGGGACGGCGAGGCGAGGCTCCATGAGTCTAGAGGAGGCAAGAATACGTTGCCGACGAAGATGCCAGCTCGGGTAGTTTCCTTCCGAGCGAGATGCAGCGCGGCAACGGTGAGTGCTAGCAAGCAGTGACACTATGTTGTTCAATCAATTCACTTAATTCACAAGTTGCATGCACCACTGACATGGACAACAATACGTCAATGTGTCTTATTTCGTTTGCAGGTTAACGATGGTTGCCACTGGCGCAAGTACGGGCAGAAAGTGGCGAAAGGGAACCCCTGCCCCCGCGCCTACTACCGCTGCACCGGCGCGCCAGATTGCCCGGTCAGGAAGAAGGTACATACGTGTGTGCGTACATATATATAATCGCTATATTAGGTTCCGTTTGAAACGCAGAAAAAGAATTTGTAGAAAACGGCAAGGAATCCTTTAGAATTCCCATGTTCCAAAACGCTGCCTTCATTTTTAAGTTTAAAGCTGATTCGAGACCTCCGATCGACATAATTTCCTCTGAATTTCTTGTCAGATAGTGTACCCATAGTGTAGTTGTGAAGTTGAGTGGTCGACGTAACGATACATATATGTCCGTGCATGCAGGTGCAAAGGTGTGCACAGGACATGTCCGTCCTGGTCACCACCTACGAGGGCGTCCACAACCACCCCCTGACGCCCTACGCCGCCGCGATGGCGTCGGCCATGCTCGCGTCGGCCGGCTCATCATCCACGCCGCCTTGGGGCGCCGTGGCGAGTGCTGGTGCTACGGATGGCCGTGGTGCCACCTCCGTGGCGCCGCCGCCGTCCGTGTCCGTACCGCCTCGGTACCCATGGAGCAGTATTCCCGGCGTGCAGCAGCAGACGACGACGACGTCGTCGAGCCAGAACCCGGTGGCCGACATCATGGCGAAGGCGGTCGCGGACCCCAAGTTCCGGGCAGCCGTGGTGGCCGCTGTCGCGAGCTACGTCGGCGAACAGCGCGGCGGAAGGGACGGAGAGCTCTTGACCTTGACTCCTCCCTTCTGATCAATGCAATGGCTAGCTATATAGCATCACGGTGCATATGTGACAGCTAGTACTGATGTGATGTGTGAATTGCGATGCACAGTTAATTGCACACAGATGGTAAACTAAACATAACTCAGATAGCATGTACTGTTAGTTGCTGCCCTCGTAGGATTCATTTGTTGATTAGTTCTTTCATTTGTTCCTTATGTTCTGATATTTTCCTGTAACTGATAAAAATACTTTCGTTGAGACTTGGTAAATATGAATTGGAACACGCTGCAAGAGTGTAATTGGTAGAAACTTGCACAACTAAATCATTTTTGGGGTGTCTAGGAGAATGTGAGTGTTTTCTTGATAAATAACATTCAGATTTTGAGTCTTCTGTTGTAGATCAATTGGTGGTACCAATTTGCCTTCTCTCCTCCCATTTGAGTAGATTGATAAAATAAATGAGTGTTCACAGAACAAAAAAAAACATTCTAGTACCATTTAGCAATTCCCAGTATTATTTTGGGAGATTTGATTATTTGCCACAAAGTTAATGTGCACTTGATGATTTGCCACGTCATGTCAATGAGACATGACGTGGTAAATCATCAAGTGCATATTAATTTTGTGGCAAATAATTAATTATTTCTATTATTTTAGATGTCCGACAGAGTAGATCATTTTTTAAATCACTATAACATATATATATAATTTAAATCAGTATATCACTTCGTTTGTGACCTAGGACCGATCTAAGGCTATTCACAATGGAGAGTTTCATTACACGGTTTCCAAGAGTGCCACATCAGCTTTTGTCTAGGTAACCGTGTATCTTAGGTTTCATCCTGATGAAACTCATTCACCTCCCATGAAACTCTTTCTATATCTCTCTTCATAATTATCTTGCCATGTCACCAAACATGATGATGTGTCACATCATTTAATGAAAATAAAACTCCCACTGTGAATGGCCTAAGAGAGCTTTTGCAGACAAGTTGGACCATGCAAACTGTGGACCTTACATGGCAATATCGGGCCAAATAGAAAAAGGATTGTTCTGTTGAAATACACTACAGGATGACACGTCCTTGCAAGCTGTAGGACCGCTTGGAATTCTAAAATCTACTGCTTTCTGTTCGGCTGCTTCTAAAAGTATTCCAAGCGGTATATACATTAAAAGCGATCATACCGCTTGTAAAACCGTTTTTAAAAGCAGTACTACCACTTGGGGTTCTAGAAATTAATTCAATTATTAAATCGCTGGAAAAAACCCAACCTGATTTTACTGTTCATCCGACCCGAGCCAGACTTGAATCCGACTCGAGTTCGACCCGAGCCGAACCGACCGAGCCAAACCCTATTCGCGTGCGACCGTTGGATCGATATCCACCGGTCAGGATTGAGCCACGTATGCACATGCCTTACACCGTTGGATCGAGATCCAACGGCTGTGCCCGTGTCCGCGCGCATGGCCGTCGGATCGAGCCGCGTGGACGGCTGAGATTGCACCATGTCGCCTCTCTGTGTCCGAGCCGGACTCCACCGCCCCGTAACGGCCTCGCCAAGGAATCCGCGCGTATCTCGACGTCCAAGCCGGTATTTAATGTGTGGGTGCGTGCCCGAGGATCGCCTTCGCCTTGCGTAGCTTTTGCCCTAGCCGCCGCCGCCCGTAGCGCTCCATCGCGCCCGCGATTGCTCGCCGTAGTTAATTAGGGTTAGCTTTCGGTTTTGGCAAGTTTCTGCCGCCGTCCTCCGCCGCATTGGAGCCCAGATCCGAGACCGTCGCAACAAGGCGCGCTTGGGGGTACCACTCACTTCGCCAGAGAGCCACGCAAACGCCGTTTGGTTGGTCATCATCTTCGTCTCTGGCCACCTCTGCTCCGCCGCGCCATCACCGAAACTGCGAGCTCCCTCCGCCTATGGATCTTCATCGCACGGCCCAGATTCGTCCATGTCACCCGTTAATAATTTCCACATTACAGTTTTAGATCTAATAACAACCGTTGGATCTAGATCCAACGCTCAGGATTGAGCCACGTAGCCTTGAACCGCACCGTGCTAGATTAGGTTTCAGTCGTTAGATCTAGATCGTACGGTTAGAATTGACCCGCGTTGTAGCGTTAGATGCGATCTCAGTCGTTCGATCGAGATCGAACGGTGTACATTGAGCCACGTGTCGAGCACCGGGACATGCCACGTCGCCCCTCGGTGACGCATAAACCCGATCAGATCTCGACCGTTCGATCCAAATCGAACGGTCCAGATCAAACCACGTGATTCCACAGTAGCGAGATTAGATCTAATCTGGACCGTCAGATTTCAAACCGACTGTAACATCCTCAAAACTTATTAAAAGGTAAAATGAATTACTAAATTATATTTGTGAATTAGTGCTGCATTTTATGGAGTGTGGTGCATTTTGGTGATTTTCCTGTCTTTTAGAATGGGTCTGATCAAGGAATATATACAAAATTATATGTATATATATAGTTGTATATATATTAACCATAATATCAAGAATGAATCCTCTAGTTGGCATTAGTGTCCAAAACACTTTATTATAGTCTGTTGAATGCTTGTCTGGCCTTTGAAACCAACGGGTTGCAACGCCGTCTTTCCTCTCTCTATTTCACTTGCGTGTGGGTCCATGTCCCACCTGTCATTTACTCTCTCTCTCTCTCTCAGTCAAGAGGACCGAAACCATTGTTCCTCTTCTTCCTCCATGTCTTCCTTGTCTCTGCTCTCTCGTCCTTTCCCGTACAGGGTCGTCGGGGAGGAAGCAACAGCTGCGCTGCGTCTGCCAAAGCTGAACGAAGCTTGGACGCTACTGCTGACCATTATCCACCTGCCCTTCGGATCATGCCAAGCCTCTGCGGGACAGAAGGGGTGGGAAGGATCGAGAGGATCGCTAGGACAGCCGGCGATTCTTATCCGACCAAGCCTCCCAATCCAAAGTTAATCCGGGCATATTGGGAGTGGCTCGAAACCTACTACAATCCACTCTTAATCGTGAAGCCCTAGTGCCAACCCGAATACCCTTCAGTCTTCAGTTCCATTGCCAGTCACGCTATCGCCGCAACCAAATTTCCGACCCCATTCCTCCTGCAAGCCAGTGCTTCCAAATCACTCCTGGCCTTAGCATCTACATCCGACCCAGTGCTTAACCCCTCAATCCACTTGGCCCAAGAACCGCAGCCGAGCCGCTGCACGGTGCGCATCTTCCTCAAGACCGGTGAACGCTAATTTGGGAAAACTTCCAAATTCGTCGAGCCTGTTCGAGATCCACCGAAGAGCCCTCCCACTGGTCGATTTCTCTTTTTCACTGTTAGTGTGCACGGTGAGGTCTCTGCTTCCCTTCTTTCCTTCAGGAAGCGGTGCTTGTTGAGTGTTGCAGACATCTGTAGATGTTTATTTTACCACCAATCTTGACTTATCCATCTTCTTTTCACCTGCATGTCTGTCGCTGCTTGATCCACCGGCTGGCCTTGCTCTGCTGTCGCCATTCACAATTGGTTCCTCGCTATGGGCGTTGTCACCTAGACCTGTCGCCGGCCGGTTGATTCTGGAGCCCTTTCTCTCTGATTGGTCACGCCGCCCACAGTCAGTATCGGCGTTACAAGGAGTACTTGACACACTGCTATTCCTGACCATTAGCTTCAGGTAAAGATAAAGAATGTTTTGGTTCAGTGCGATGCTTCCATCAGTACAAAACTAGCTAGATGATCTATTCTAGGAGTCAATCGCTGAGGACATAGGGTCATACGAAAATAGACCACTCTCTGGATCTGTTCTAAATACTTCTATTCTGGTGATGGAGATCTTTACATCTAGTTGCACTTCAAGTTGGAAACTAGATGTTATTCAGAACTTATCGTTCTTTTGGCCTTGGGTTCTAGAATTCGTCTGGGCGTAGAATTTTGGAATTTGCTCAAGCATGTTCCTCTGTGTTGTCGGATTGCACAGCGAATTGGTGGCGCTGTTGTATTTTTTTTTATGGAACTAAGTTTGTGTGGCCAGTGCGCGTGAATACTAGAAATATTCAGAATTAGAAAAATCGCGATGCAACAGTTTGGGATCCATTCTATTCGTTTTCTGCTTAGTTGAAACCCTGAATCATGCTTTTAGTGATCTGTAGCACGTCAGGAGTACTGAGATTTCTCTGAAGTATTTGTTTGCATGCGTCCTTAATCTGCGCAATGATTAAAGATTTGTTACAATGAGCGATCTACTCGATTGTTCATTTCACGTAGATAGTGACGGAGGGAGTATATTACATGTTGCTGGAACACATGAGTGTCTTTCCTGTACTCATGCTGCATTTTTGGTTAGCATATGCAAGGACTTGGATAAGCTGCATACCGGTATAGTTGGGTTCAGAATCTGATGCGTAGCCAGTATGATTTTAGTACTGTATGAGCATCCTAAATTAAACCCCACATGTTAACTCGAGTTAGATTCCGTAGATTCATATTGTGCAAAAATGTGTCGAATCAAACCTGTATGCGTAGGTTTTCATTATGGAAAATGTTAAAATGATCCTAGAGAAAAACCTAGGGTGTACGGTAATGATTTACTGGAGTCCATTTTGTGTTACATAGCAAATTATATTATGACCTTGATGTGTATGAAAATTGATTTTAGAATATTGCCTTGGCGTACAGTATTAATTAACTCAGTTCCGTATACTGTTGTTTAATGAAGTTGAATCATGACCTTATGATGCGCGTGTTGATGCTAATGGGATTCAGATGTATTGAAGTGAACTATCTTTAGCATTCTACGGTAGCATAATTCCGTGGAAGGTGACCAAGTTTGAATTTGGAATTTTCTTGAATCGATCTGGACATAAACATGTTTCTTATGTAGTAAATGGTATTATAACCCTATTGTGTCTGAGGTGTTGAATGTAATTCGACATTTGATTGTTGTGAGATGCTTTTCCGTATGTTTATGTTTATCGTTGTTCAGTTGATTCTTCATTGATATTTTCTCGCTTTGTTGTTGTTTTGGGTATATTCCGCCGAATTGACGGAAATTAATCTGGTTACCGACGACTCTAGAACTGATCTAGCTGTCAACGATCAAGGCAAGCACCCCTCTTGACCATGTTGATCCTAAATTTTCATAACATTTAAAATTTGATGAATAATTTGCATGCATGCTTTACTTTTTACAAATTTCGTGTTTTGTGGGTACCGGTAGATATAACCCATATTAATAGGATTCCCTGGTCTTTGGACAAATGATCAATTTCTAACCCTAGGTTCTGGATTACGTTCAAACTACTGAACGAGGGTTTCATAGTCCAATATTATTCAAATGTTGAGCTTCGCTCTAAAAGACTGTTGGGATATTTTATTCTGATCCTCTTTCCTTAATAAATTTCTTAATATTTAATCTGAGTAATGGAAGGAAACGGATAGTTTATTAAAAACAGAAATAAAACTATTGAATTTGGCGCGAGTGATTATTGGCAATAGCCGGAAGTGCTAGTCTTAACTAGCACGTAGATAGGGGGAGATCTTCGCCCGTGTCGTGTAAGAACCAAGCTGATGTGTTGTTTTCAAGCCAAGATAACCGTACATCCACAAGTACTGGAATGGAACGGTCTTAACTCATTAAATTGTCTGAGACTAGCTTTGCACTTGGGTAGACAGTAGATGTACGGGCAATCCGATTCGGGTTGTTCGAAGGGACGTCCACACCGAGGTGAATTGGAATAAACGTTTACCGATACAACGGTGTACGCCTGGTTATTAGTTGGGGCTGTTAGTATTCCAGGTGGGCCACTAGCTCTGGGATACTGTGACCTTATTATTTTTTTGGCTTCCAACATGATCAGGGTTAGTCGTCACCGGGCTGGTGCAAAGCTAGGTTCCGATAATCGAACGGTTTCGTTATGAACTCCCCGGCGACACACCAAAGGAAGTGTGATAAATCTGCAAAAAGGGAGGACATATCTTGTGGGTAAAGATGTACAACTCTGCAGAGTATATAAACTAATCGATTAGCCGCGCTCGCGGTCATGAGCACTTGGTAAAGTCATCACATAGCTAGACCTTTTCTGAAACTTTTATAAAACTTGACCAGATAATTTAATGTTTAATTGCAAATTTTTCCCGGGAATGAAAAAGGGGAAAGTTTATTACTCACGAAGGGCCGTGAGTAATATCGTTACTCTTCACTCACAAAGGAGTGTGGGTGGATTGTTATTTAGTTCAATCAATATTCATTATTTCGTTTATGCGGCAAACTGCTTTAAGTTTTATTTACGCTTCTATCTACTATTCATCATTTACAGTTCAATTTATTGCTTTATGCAACTCAACCATAGCAACTTACTTGTTCATTCAGCCTGCATATAATTAGGACTTATAAAAAGTCTTGCGAGTACGATTTGTACTCAGCTTGCATCGTTGATACTTTTCTAGGTATTGAATCAGAGATGGCAGAAGAAGATACTTTTGACGTAGACTACGAGTTTTCTAGCGATGGTTCTTTATAAGGTTATCCTTGCCACTGCCTGTGATTTTGGGCTTGCCACGGCAGCTTCAGGGTGTTGCTTTTGATACTACAATGTTCTACTTATCTTGAACATTATGATGTAAATTATGAACTCAGTTGTAATAAATGAACTGGTGAACTTATGTTCGGCTTGATGTCAAATTGTTTCGACGCGTGCTAGCTACTGATCATGGGACTAGCACATGTGGCGTCTAAAGAACCTTCCTTTTCGCTGCCCTGCGGCAAAAAGGGAGGGTCTTCACACCGACGGCCCAGATAAAGCCACATGGCCGGTAACCGAATCAACACGGTCCACGCGGGTCAGCCCGATCGTCGCTGACGTCACCCGTGACGTCAGCATGGGCCCGCGTGTCCGCGGCTCAACCCACTGCACGATGACGTCATCCGTGACGTCACGGTGGGGTCAAGCTGTCAGAGCCGTTCGACCGAGATGTGATGACGTCATCCAGTGGGGTCCCACGTGTTAGTGACACGTGTACCCGTGGACCGGGTCCACGGTGGACCGAGCCCGAGCCCGAGCCGTGGACCGAGTCCATGGACCGGATGACGCAAGCTGACGTCATAAATCAATTTTTCTTTAGACAAATAATTCGGTGGAAATTCAATGTCCACGTTGACGCAATGCTTACGTCATAATCGGATTTTTCAATAGAAAATAAATGAATTAATTCGGTTTATTCTTTTATTTGATTTTTCAAACTTCAAACGCTTATAACTTTTGTCTTTTAACTCCGATTTGGGTGATTCCAATTTCTAAATTTTTATAAAATTGAGTTCTATTTAATGGTGAATTTTATTTATTTTTTGGACATGAGTTTTTCTCTGTTTTTATTTATTTGGTGTTTATTCATCCGTTACGAGTAGACGTTGAAGTGCTCGAAGGCTTCGAATGTGAAGTTTTGACCCAGGAGCCAGCTCAAGATCAAGAACAAGTACTTTTTGAAGGCAAGTTATGCTTTGATCATGTTGATCCCGCTTTTGAAAATTATTTTAATTCAAATTATTGCATGCTAAATTAAGTAGAAAATGCTTTAAATATTTTCGGGAATTAGATAAATGCCTAGTTGTTGTATGACACCTTGTGATATATAATTATGTGCCATGAAGCCTTGTCACCCTAGTTGTGGATTATCTAGTTGGACATTAATTAAATGTCCAACATGGGTTAATTAGCATGTTTGTAGTATGCTTAGCCTGCCACGTAGTCATGACATGATTTTGGTTAACTAAATGCTAATGTTGACTTAATGGAATATGGAACATGTTTTGGAAAAGTGTCATGTGTTATTAATGATGATGTTGATGGCACGTGGTGCATGGTAATGAACTAGGGTTTGATAAATAGATTTAGACCGAGGCAAGTGGCAAGAATGATGTGGTGGGCCATGAGTGACACCGGGAATGTCGTTTTGGTTCTTCGGCAGTCTTGCCTTGGTCACCCTAAGGACTTAACCTTGCAAGCCTTTGAACTGAGTCAAACGTGCAACCACATGTCTGTAATGGGATGGACCTAGTTGAATAAGTTGTTAATAACTTGCTTGTGGAATCTCGGGGTGTCAACTACACCTTTTGTGTAGTTGTATGGGGGAGCGTACCGGGGCGATGGCTAGGTACCCATCTAACAGTTGGTTGGCCTAGACTTCGCCTTTGCTAAGGGAAGGGTTAGGCGCAACAACCAGGGAGGTCCACTTGCGTAGTTAGAGGCTTCCGAAAGACTTTGTTATGGACACTCGCCTTTGTGGTGTTTGACTGTATCTTGTGGGTAAAGTGCATAACCTCTGCAGAGTGTACAACCTATTCGAATAGCCGAGTCCACGGTCTTAGACACTGCTAGGGAATTACAGTCAAGGGTTAGACTTTCATGAAAATAACTTGACTTTGGAAAATGGTTGGGTTGGAACGATGGATTGCGCCTAGGATTGGAAAATGTTTTACTTGTGAAATCATTGGGAAAGTACTCTATTTATTATTATTTTACTGCTTTGCAATCTATTACTGTATTTACACATGCTGCTGTTCTGCAAATATACCTATTAGCCTATCCTTTGTAATAAGCCATGCATATAGAATATTAGCTTGCATTCTGTGCATGACTTGCTGAGTACCAAGTACTCACCCTTGCCACAATACAAACACCAGTTGAAGTAGAATCGACGCCAGCTCTGGAGGAGTTCCAGGAGGAGCCTACGAACTAGGGGCGAGCCCAGTCAGTTGCCTGTGGCATATTGGTTGGCGACACGCATTTTCTTTATATTCCGATGCAAATTTATTCGAGTAAGACTTTAGCCCTGCGAGGCGTAATTTTGTAACTTGACCGTAAGGTCGAGCAACCAGTTATATTCCCCTTTTAATAAAGTACTTTACTATTTCGTTGAGTATGTTGTGATATATACCGATGTTGAGACTGTGTGCACTAGCGTGATCCTGGACTGGTGCTGAATACACCGAGGGTCCGGATTTGCAAATTCAGGTCCCAACAACTGAGCTTCTTGAACAGAGCTTACTCGAGCTTGTTAGTAAGCTTACTCAAGCTTGTTACCGAGCTTACCAGGTTTACTGAGCTTACTCGATCTTACCGAGCTTACTCAAGCTGATCTCGAGCCTACTCGAGCTTGGATCGAGCTGAGCTCGAGCTTGGATCAAGGTTCGGATCTCAACTCAAGCTCAGTTGAGCTCGGCTAGAGCTTTACCGAGCTAGAGCCTGAAGAGCCCAAGCTCGCTTGAGTTCGACTTGTTTACAGCCCTATAACCAGGTGGTGAGATATGAAGCGAGACTTGTAGCACAAGGGTTCACGCAGAGACCTGACATCGATTACAATGAAACTAATTACTCTTCTGTAATGAGTAGAATAATGTTCCGATATTTGATATCAATGGTAGCTAGCTTCAACTTATCAATATAGTGACTGCATATTTATATGAGTCATTGGATACGGATATTTTATGAGAGTACCTGAAAGAGTTAAAATTCTACATCCTAATGAAGGTAATCATAACATTTATAGTGTCAAAATGCAAAGGTCGCTATTGGATTCAAACAGTCGGAGAGAATATGGTACAATCGACTTAGTGAGCTCCTCCTAAAGAAGGGTTATTCCAATAATGATGATTGTCCCCATGTGTTCATAAAGAAGTCCCAAAATGGATTCCGTATAATCTCAACTTATGTCGATGATATGAATATCATCGGAACCACAACGGACACAAATGAAGTAAGTTCTTACCTTATGATAGAGTTTGGGATAAAACACTTGGGTAAATCCAAATATTGCTTAGACCTACAGCTAGAGCATTTTAAGGAATCTTTGTACACTAGTCTACATATACCAAGAAGGTATTGAAAATTTTTAATATGGATAAATCTCATCCATTGAAGATGTACCCATGGTAGTAAGATCTCTTAAAGTGGATAAAGGCCCATTCAGAATGAGGATGAAAAATTTGGAAGTCATAGACTTCAAGTTACATATGTAAACATTATAGGAGCACTTATGTATTTTTGCAAATTGCACTAGGCATGATATTGCATTCACAATAAATTTGCTAGTTAGTCACAGTGCAACCCTAACCAAAAGGCATTAGACTGGTGTGAAGACTATACTCAGATACCCCCAAAGTATATAAGATTTTGGCTTATTTTACCAGAAATATCAAGACTCAACCATGGTAGGTATATAGATGTTGGTTATCTGTAGAATTTTTTTTTAAATAATACTTTTTTTAAATCAAATTGCATTTTTAATATACGGAATAAAAAATTTGCAAAAATAATATGCCGTCGCCAAACGGTATGGCGAACACCCTATTTTCGCCGTACCGTGTGGCGAATACCCTATTTTCGCCACACGGTTCGGCGAAAATAGGCTAATTGCGCTATTAATTGTTCAGAACCATGGGTTAGGGTATTTTCGCCGTACGTTGTGGCGAAAATAGGGTATTCGCCACACCGTTCGGCGAAAATAGGTAGTCGCCATGCTATACGGCGAAAATATATTATTCGCCAAGCCGTATGGCGAAAATAGGTAGTCGCCAAGCCGTATGGCGAAAATATACAAAATATAGAATAAAATAATTATACCATATGCATATAGTGTTGGATGTTCCATTTATGCAAAAATATGTAGGTATCGTACCATATTATGGAAAAATATTTCATCTACGCCTTTGTTCACTGCAAAAATATACTGCGACATTAACCATAAATACTATTGTCAACCATAACTTTTAAGCCTTTTCGGCAGCCTGTAAAATGTCACGTTCGAATGTATTTTTTGGCATGAATACCGCAGATTTGCTCTTTGATATATGGAGTACCATATTATGGGAAAATTTTTCATCTACGCCTTTGTTCACTACAAAAATATACCGCCACAATAACCCTAAGTACTATTGTCAACCATAACTTTTAAGCCTTTTCGGCAGCCTGTGAAATGTCACGTTCGAATGTATTTTTCGGCACGAATACCGCAGATTTGCTCTTTGATATATGGAGTACCATATTATGGGAAAATATTTCATCTACGCCTTTGTTCACTACAAAAATATACCATCACAATAACCCTAAGTACTATTGTCAACAATAATTTTTAAGCCTTTTCGGCAGCCTGTAAAATGTCTCGTTCGAATGTATTTTTCGGCACGAATACCGCAGATTTGCTCTTTGATATATGGAGTACCATATTATGGGAAAATATTTCATCTACGCCTTTGTTCACTACAAAAATATACCGCCACAATAACCCTAAGTACTATTGTCAACCATAACTTTTAAGCCTTTTCTACTTTCGTGAAATGTCACGTTCGAATGTATTTTTCAACACGAATACCGCAGATTTGCTCTTTGATATATGGAGTACCATATTATGGGAAAATTTTTCATCTACGCCTTTGTTCACTACAAAAATATACCGCCACAATAACCCTAAGTACTATTGTCAACCATAACTTTTAAGCCTTTTCGGCAGCCTGTAAAATGTCACGTTCGAATGTATTTTTCAGCACGAATACCGCAGATTTGCTCTTTGATATATGGAGTACCATATTATGGGAAAATATTTCATCTACGCCTTTGTTCACTACAAAAATATACCGCCACAATAACCCTAAGTACTATTGTCAACAATAACTTTTAAGCCTTTTCGTAGCTTTGTAAAATGTCTCGCTCGAATGTATTTTTCCACGAATACCGCATGATTTGCTCTTTGATATATGGAGTACCATATTATGGGAAAATATTTCATCTACGCCTTTGTTCACTACAAAAATATACCGCCACAATAACCCTAAGTACTATTATCAACCATAACTTTTAAGCCTTTTCTGACTGTGAAATGTCACGTTCGAATGTATTTTTAATACGAATACCGCAGATTTGCTCTTTGATATATGGAGTACCATATTATGGGAAAATTTTTCATCTACGCCTTTGTTTACGCTGATAGAATTAAATGGTAAGACATAATATGAGAAAGGACAATAACAAAAGCATGTAGATGCACAAAGAATCTTAGTACGCAAACTCAACCTTAGTACGGCAGATACAACGGATATTAAACAGTGACGGCATTGCTAGGAGAAGTGCCAATAACACTGATTGTAATGATGGAACAAGTGATTGTTCCGCCTATGTTCGTAGAGTGGGAATGATGCCATACATTTTCTACATATTACATCACCTGTCAATCTTATGCGATTTGTTCTCGGACACCGCTCAATCTCTCTTATGAAAGAGCTCCATGGCCGTCTTGATGCTCCCGGTGTCGCCGAATGGGTAGCCTATGCCATACGTCTCTGGGGTGTAAGAAGTAATTTGTTTGTGTGCATTCTGTGGAGTCCTGCCCTCCCATATGGGCATGCCTTCCCGATTTCCGGCGCCCCCTATGTTAATACCACCGGGGTTGCCGGATGGCCTTTGTAATGCGTCAAGGATTTGTTGCGTACTACGGACCTCGGCCGGCTGCTTCCCCTTATCTTGTACCATTCGAGAGGACGAACCCTCTTGCCCTTCCGGAGACTTGCCGAGACGCCTCCTCTGTTTCGGCTCGCACTCCACGATATGGTCCAGGAGGTGTGTGTTGGGCTTCTTGTTGTACAACCGAAGCGTGCCTGCGATCAATGCATGTATGCCATTGTGGTGGTTGGAGAATACCGTATGCGTACTCGGTCCGGCTTTTCGGGAGGTAGTAGCACCACGGCGAGGTTGCTCTCCCGGTTATCAAATACGGGAAGTTTGAGATGTGGGTGGTACGTCTCCGGTCCACCAGTTGAAGTACCGACACCATGCATCCTCGGACAAAGGGCACCGTAGAATCTTCTCGTCCGCTAGATCCTCGTCGGCCAGTATCAACCACTCGCCTAGAGGCCGTGGTCGCACAGCTTCCTCGGCTTTATGCGCTGGCCCCGAGGAGGATTTTCTTGCCTTGACTTGAGCCATTTTGCAAACTTCTTTTTGAAGTCTGTATGCGATGAATTGATTTAGAATGGGTACATTGTAGCTGAAACATGAGGCACGTGAAATCGACCGATTGGTTCGTCCCTTGCCCACCGGCCCTTAACTCCTGGGTCGATCTAGGTAGGGGACATATCCCGCGGCCTCTCCCACCGTGTGAAGTTCTCTGGCGAAGTGGGGTAGGCGTCGTGGCGATTGTAGAGAAATTAAATGATCACGTCGTTCGGCCCGTCGATCCATTGGAAAAAGCAACAACGGTCCTCGTCCTAAAAAACAAATAACGATGCATGAAATGATCATTCTGTAATTAGGGTATGGACAACATTTGGTTTACCCGAAGCCGCGGCACAACAAAGAGTGAGCGCGGGAGGCCGTATCTCCGTCGCGTGAAGCTGCGTAACCTTCGCCACCAGGTTGCGATCACATTTCGGCGTGGCAACTCCGTGAATCAAGGCGTCAACGCTACTCTCATCCGGGTATTGGGGGTTAGCCTTCGCTTCTGAAGAGGCGACGGTAGAAACGACATCGTGGCCCTACCGTGTGTGTGGGAAAACAGACTAAAGTTTATGGAAGTTCGGGCCGTGTGATGCACATATCCCTCCTCGGTGGGTTTATAAAGAGTGGCGAAGGGGCAACCAAAGGAGAGTCTCGCGGACTTGAGTATTTCAAATCCGCGAGCATCGGATGCTTCGCAGCTCATGATGACATGAGCGTGGCTATGCCTGACTTTAAACAGGGAATCTCCGCCATAGCTGGCTTTTGGCGGCATTATGCATTGAAATGACAAAGGCTGGAAAAGTTGATATGACAAAAGCTGAAAAAGCAATAATGACACGCGGTTGATATGACTAAAGATGACAGAAATATATAATAGACCACGTATATGAGAAAGTACACAAAATAGATGGTAAAGCATAATAGGACAAAGTACTCAAAAATAACGCACATCCTAAGCCTGATCACCCCCCGGTGGTAGACCCTGGCCCTGACCCCTAGCTCTCCTTCGCCGACGCGCCGAAGGGGGTGCATCGTCGAGAGGTCATGGGCGAAGCACCCGCGACGGTCCCGCCTGGCCGTAGTCCGAAGGGGTGTACCGAACCGACGGGACACGCAGGCGGGGAGGCAACGGGTCTGGAGGAGGCTGCGTGATCTGCGTGGCTGGAGGAGGCGGCGTGTCTTTGCGTGGTGGAGGAGGCTGCGTGAACGGAGCCCTGCGAAGAATCGATCGGTCCGATAGTCGTGACGCCGTGCCTCGATCGGGTGTCAGTAGAGGCATGTCCTAGGAGGCCTACAATCTGAGACATTAACATTTAATTATAGTGATAAGATTAGATTCAAACGGGATCAATCGAATGTTTATCGGCCATCGGGTGTGGGGACCATGGTAGGCCCGCGTGGTGGCGTCGCCAGCTGGATCCTCGGTAGTGCTCGAGCCGAGGCACTGGGTGTGGAAGTGGACCTGGCCGTAGCGGTGGTCGAGAAGGTGGTGTCGGTGAGCCGAGCCTGGTGGCGGCCTAGACGCAGTGCCGGTAAAGCGATCGGTGGGGCCTCGCCAAACGACACCAAGCTCCATGATCCGTCGAGTGCGGCTCCACATGCCCCATGGCCTCGATAGGCTGGCTGCGCTGTGAAAGTGGTCCGGCTGCAGCCTAGACAGAAAGTCGACATCTTCTTTGCAAGCCCTCGCCTCGTCCACCTATCACGTACAAACAAACATTAAACATAACGACATAGCATTGAAATTACAATTGCATTAATGAGTAAAAATACAACGAGACTTTCCATGCAGTGCGGTGCCGATCTGCGTGGCTCGAGTACAAGTCTGCGATGCTAGCAAAAACACACTGGCGGCTGCTCCTCGCGTGGAGAGGCAGTACGGTCCGGCACGTACCAGGACAAGTACTCCTGGTAGGAGGAGGGGTCGTACGGCGCGACCTCCTCGACAACGTCCTCCAGCGCCCCCTCCCACACCGCAAGCCACGGCGCCATCCTCTGCAGCAAGGTCACCATGGCCTTCTTGGGTCCCTGGGTGGAGTACCTGCACAAAAGACCTCATTACTACAAATATGTCGTAAGCACTTAGCATTCCTGTAGTGGCGAGTAACTCACGAGTGCACTTTCGCTGGCACGCGTTCCCCCAAAGGAACAGGGACCATCTGGCGTAGTTCGAACTGCTTGAGGACTCGGTGCGGCGCGTAGTCCTCTACGAAGACGTCGAAGACGAGCTTCCTCCTCGTCTTCCAGTAAGGCTGGTCCCTGTCGCAGAGCATGGACAGCCCCCCCCCCCCGCAGCTCTCTCTCCTACACGCTCGTCGCTGTAGGGGTCCTAGACGACATTCCCGTCCCTCAGGTGGTCGAAGGCCTCCGTGAAGGCGAGGTACGCCGCACGTACCTGGACACCTGCCCACTGTGGCTGCAATAGAGTAGAAATAACTGTAAGCAGATGGCATTGAAATTACAATTCCATTAATGAGTAAGAACATGTACCGTCGCCTGGTCGGGCGAGCCCATCGTCGGTCGGTCCGGTAGCATCACCGCCGTACATGTCGGCGGTGTAGTGCCGAGGGTCGACAAGGGGTCGACCCACGGAGAAGCGCCGAATGACCAAAGGCGAAGAAGAAGCGGCATCGGTCAGATTGGAGTTCTGCCTTTCTTCACGCACGCAGCGTCGCAAAGGGCGCGGTACGTGGAAGCAAGAACCGCCGAACCCCAGGATACCACCGGTACATCGTCAGGCTCTGAGTCCGCAATAGCCCGTGCGTAGGCTATCCAACGCGCGTCCACGGTGACGCCGTGACTCGGCGTGAACATCACCCGGTACCGAACAACCAAAGCGAGATAGGCCTCGAGGTGCCTAGCAACCTGGTAGTCCGTGGCGCTCGCCGCCATCACCGCACTCGCAACAATTGAAATAGTGTGATATCACGTTAATGCTATGCAAAGTTGGAGTAACATAGTAATATGTACAATCACTAACCTCGAACTGTGCCAACCACCTCCTCGATGGCCCGTGCTTCTCGCCTACCGGTATTTGTGGGTCGACCTCCGCGACCCGGCGGCCGCAGAAGAAGTCCGCGTCCCCACCCGAGAGCCACCGAGGGGCCGATCGCTGCCGGCGATCGGCAATCGATGAGCATGGCGGCGTCTGCGGCGTCACCGTCATCTCCCCGACAGGCGGTGAAAAGTGTGCGTCTCCGGCCTCGTGATCGACCAAACACGCTAACGGCGAGTGGTCGACAGAAACGCCGCGGCCGTGCGGGTCGTCACCATGCCTGGGGGTCGTGCTCGACGGGTCGGCGGTGAACCCTCCACCATGCGGACTAAGCGGAAGCGACGCACGTGCAAGCCTAACGAGGAACCACAGAGTTGAATGAATTGAATGTAATGAACACTAATTGTACGAACAATGGAACATGTACAAATCACGCAACTAACCTGGTGTGGAAGCGGCGTCAACGCACCATGCCTTGTTAGGCACACGAATCCGCGATAAGGGCAACTTGTCATTCCTCTGCATGCGTGTGGACGTGCGCACGGTGCCGCGCATCCAAGACAAGGTCCAGGAGTGAGTCGACCTGCTCCATCCCTGCACATAGAAATGTTTCAACATAAATCATATTACACAACTTACGGCAAGCACGACATATGTGAATAAAAGTGCACAACGTATAATAATAAAAGACATGAGGGTTGAACATAAATAAAGGTACACAACATGTGACAAACACAACATATCTGAATAAAAGACATAACATATATGAATAAAAGACAACCAATCACGTCAATATTACAATACATATATGTATAAAAGACATAAGGGGTGAACATAAATAAAAGTACACAACATGTGAGAGACACAACATATATGAATAAAAGACACCCAATCGCGTCAATATTACAATAAAAGACATCCAACGTGCATATAATAACATATTTCGATACATAGCCACCACCACTTTCAGAACCTACATCCTACGTGCACTGGTTTGCCTTGTGGCCATACTCGCCGCACTCAGAACACCTCCTAAGAGGGCCACCCACTTCAGATTCATCCATGTCGTTGCGAATGCGCCTAGTCTGTGGGATCGACTGCATCGCCCTTCCGCACACCTCCGCAAGGTTGGATCCGGCAAACAGATGCCCTCATCTTTATTAATCGCAGTGAAATCACCGTGTGCACGAAAACCACGAAACTCACCCGACCAGATATGGACAACATGATCCTTCAAGTAGAAAGGGGACATGTATTGCGACGTGTTCATCCCAATTTGCCCACAAGCAGCCATCACGTGTGAGCAAGGAATATGGAGAAGTCTTGGCTTATTGCAGCTGCATTCACACCATCCAGATGCCCCTTGGCCTAGATTAACCTCGTGCGTAATAACCGTTGTGTCCGTTCCCAATCCCCTTTTGCATCGAAGAGTCACCTCGAAGCGGTATTCAGTGACCCCGTAGCTACGCACCATATGCTGCTGAGCTTTCATGGTTCGTTCCTCCATGTAGGTCATCATCCGCGAACAATACGGCGTTTGCAATGTGGAGGCATGAAGTACCGCTTCCGCATGCCTTTTTTGGTAGTAGCTAACGATGCCGTGCAACATGCCTTCAAGGATGGCCACAAGCGGAAGCGGACGGAGACCTCGGATGACCCAATTGTAAACCTCGGCTATGTTCGTTGTCATCACGCCAAACCTGTTCAACGCAAAACAGTTTAGAACAACAGGCCAAATTGTTTAGCGTTGTTTTGATATTTTAATGTACCATACTAACCTGGCGCCTCCGGTGTCATGGAGCAATGCCCACTTCTCTAGAGGCTCAGCCTCTATCCAGTGCGAGAAACACTTAATGTTCCTTGACGTTCGTCTCCTCATATTAGGAGGATCGAGCTCCCCAAGGGGTGTTAGCCTTTTGGGTGGACATTCGTTCGGCGTAGGTGGTTGCTTCTTCATCTCTTCGATATGCGCCTTTGGTGTGCTTATCCAACTTCGGCAAATAGCGCATTGAACTTACGTGCCTGATCGCTTGCATAACCTCTTAAGCAGATTCATCGCTTTCTTGCTTTTGAACCGCACGAAGAAATTGGCACCCAAATGTCTCATGCACCACATTGCTCGCAGTCGTGCCACGAAAATGGTTCATCTCGGTCCTCTGTAGAGTCTTGATTGCCGAGAGGATACCTTTGTGACGATCATGAATGATGCATATCTTTGGGCCGATCACCAACTACCCCACCTTGGATGTGCGAAAAACCACGGCCCGACTATCCCGATTCTCACCCTCAACAAAAGCAAAGGCCAATGGAAGTATGTGGTTGTTCGCATCAATTGCAATGGCTGTTAGAATCTACCCCTTGTATTTTCCAGTCAAAAATGTGCCATCAACACAAAGCAATGGACGACAGTACCTGAATGACGCAATGCAAGGCCCCAATGAAAAGAAAGCACGACGAAATGTACAGATCCCATTTGCATCTGCTTCGTTTTCTTTGAAAGCGGTGTATGTGCCAGGATTGGTTTGCTTCAGTACTTCAAGCACACGAGGTAGGTTGCAATACGATGCCTCGTATGTGCCAAACATCTTCTCTAATGCTTTCTGCTTCGCACGCCAGGCCATGGAGTAGCTTATCTGATACTTAAATGTTCGTAACATTGCTTTCTGAATATACGAACACTCGATATCCCACTTCTCAATGATTTTATTAAACATCACGCTAGCTATTACAGCCACATTCAAGTTACGGTGTTTGACAAGAACATTTTCTAGTCTGCATGTGTGCTCGTCCACTCTTGATGCAATCCAATATGTCTCACACTTCGGCTTGTATGCATGTACTTTAAATTCACAACCATCGATTACGCACTTCACTGTGTACTTATCTGGGCTAGACAGGACAACCCGAAACTCTCTTTGCAGCGATAGTGCCCACAAGCTCACTGCCAACTTCAATTCGTAATTGTTCTGAACATTTGATTCAACCGAATGGCACGCATTACCATACTCACAATGCGAGTCATGGCCCCACAAAGCTTCCATACCCGCTTTGTTCGCTGTTCCATTCATCGGGATGGGTACCTCATTGAGCGAGTCCTACCATGCATTTCATCATCTTCCTCCGGTCATCATCTTCGCCGATGGTATCGATTGGGTCCAACATTCGGCTTCCTCTTCGCCGCCATGCGGTCCACCCAATCCAATTGATCCACAAGTTGATCGATATCCTCCCTTCATCGGCCCAACCTTCGCGCTTGCTGCATCCATGTGATCATCCTCGCTGCTGCTGCCTCAACCGACACCGCTGGTTGAACTTATTCAGCTGTAGCCGATGTGCTGCTCTCGCTCACACCAGTAGTACTCACCTCTTCCCTAGGGCAAGCTTTCACCAGCATCACACAATCGAGGCTAGATCCCTTGCACCAGCTTAACCATTTCTACCACAACTGTGTTCGATCTACTGTCTTCAACTCCCACACAGCCGGGTCACCCTTGCTACGCGTGTATACGATTTGGATGCTAACAGAATAAACACTTGGATCCAGGGAAAAAAATTGGGTCAACCAAAGTTTTATATCACGAATGCTAACAGTATCGGGGGACAAGTGCTCCGCCATGGTGACCGCAAAGCAGCTTAAATCCACTCCATTCTGCCCATTTTTTACTTCACCATCGCCATAATATACCCTGAATTTCACTGGTTCCGACATCACTGCGACGACATAGACATAGACATAATTAATTTTTCCTTCCCTACCGCGCTAATTAACTACCGCGCTATCGATACTATATTCGTATAATATTATAGCGCATGTCTAATATGTCTATTTGCTAAATGTTCGAAAAATCGGCCGGTTACCCGATTAACTGGCCGATTGGCTCGTGATCGAAGACCTAAAGATTCCATTTTTTAAGTTTACGGTGATAGAGCGTGGCCGACCGATCGATAAAACGGGATTAATCACTTTTTCAATAATTGACCGATTTGTTCAGTTCATCCTAGGTCGACCAATTAGCTACCGATTAATGATTTCTTCAACAATGCTAATAACTAAATTTCATTACTGTACATTTCAAAACATTTAAATATGCAAACTAATATCACCACTGTAAATTAAATAACTAAAACTGCTACTCTAAACTAAAGAACTAGAATTGCTACTGTAAATTGCAGTGATCTATATCGCTACTGTAAATTGCATTGATCTATATCGCTACTCTAGATTGCATTGATCTATATCGCTACTCTAGATTGCATTGATCTAAATCGCTACTCTAGATTGCATTGATCTAAATCGCTACTCTAGATTGCATTGATCTAAATCGCTACTCTAGATTGCACTACTCTATATCGCTACTCAAAATTAAAAAATAGGAAATTAAACGAAATGGCGATGCGATCTTACCTCCTCCTCCTTCTTCTTCTCCTCCTACTCCTCTTCTTCTTCTCCTCCTCTTCTTCTCCTCCTCTTCTTCTTCTCCTCTTCTTCTTCTTCTCCTCCTCCTCTTCTTCTTCTCCTCTTCCTCTCTCTCCCTCTCTCCTTCCCTCTCTCTCTCTCTCCCTCTCTCCGGCCGGCGGCTCGCCCTCCCCTCCCTTTTCTTCTCTGCTACGGCGGCTGAACGAACAGATCGATCGATCGATCGATCTGGCTTCGGCTAGTTTTTTACCGAGCTATTTTCGCCACACCGTGCGGCGACAACCTATTTTCGCTGTACGGTTTGGCGAAAACTGGGTGTTCGCCACACCGTTTGGCGAAAACTGGGTGTTCGCCGTACCGTGTGGCGAAAATACCCTTGATTCTCGTGCGGCCGGTTAATAGCGCAATTAACCTATTTTCGCCGAACCGTGTGGCGAAAATAGGGTGTTCGCCGCACGGTTCGGCGAAAATAGGGTATTCGCCGTACCGTTAGGCGACGGCATATTATTTTTGCAAATTTTTTATTCCGTATATTATAAACGCAATTCAGTTTAAAAAAAGTATTATTTAAAAAAAAATTTCGTTATCTGTATGATCTCTATAGTGTCAAATCTCATACTGGATTTGTATTTCTCTACGGTAGTACAGCTATTTCTTAGTGGTGTTTTAAGAAGACATTGGTAAATACCTATACCAACCACTCAAAGATAATAGCATTATATAAAGCCACATGTGAATATGTTTGGCTAAGAAGTATGATTAGCCATATCCAAAAGTTATATATGTAGCATTAATACCGTTGACACCTCCATAATTAAGAATAATTTAATTATTTTAATATCTTATTAATCTATATAAGAAGGGAAAACAACTTATAAACTTGAACAGAAAGGTAAGACATTTATTTGCCTTCACTCCCCACAGGAAGGGTTGAAAACGAAACGAGAAGTTTCCGATCGTTCCAAAGAAAAACAGAAACGGAAGCCCATTATTAGAAAGGAAAAATGCCGGTACAGAAATGGAAACGAAAATTTTTTGCTAGAAATGGGAGAGCCAGTTCCAACGGAAATGGAAACAGAAATTCCGTATAAATGAAATTGGAAATTCTGATGGAAACAGGATCGGAAGGGAAACGGGCATCGGTCCAAAAGGAGAATGGAGAGTTTATATTTATTTCCAAATTAAAATAATTTTATAAATACAAATAGCTTTATAGAAAATATCAAATAGACTTCAAAAATTCTGAAAAAAATTGGAAAAACTTTGGAACATTTTGAACCTAGAAAAATTATTTCTAGCACAATTTTAGTTATATTTTTTACAACTAAATTAAATTTATAAACCTAAAAATAGAAAAATGGTATTTATAAACTCTAAAAAATCTAGGAAAAATATCAGAAAATCATAAATGAACATTAAACAATAATATACAAGTTTTAGGGTGTTACACCTTTGTAGTTGAAGGAGCAAGAGGGTGTCGATGATAATTATATGGAGAAGGATATAATCGTCTAATCTGGGAGGAGGGGGGACAAATAGTGAGCCTTTAGTTAACAAACTTGAGAGAGAAAATTTCCTAGTGATATCAGTGAATATAACATTGTTCTTCTATCCGCCTTGTAGGTGGAATGAGTTACATTGTTTTTGTGGTCATGTATATTGTGATCATATACTATGTTTCCTGGAATTTTTCACTTTCATTTCCGTATCCACTCCATTCCATTCCGCATTACCAGTAAAAAAATATGGAAATAAAAACAAAAAACTATTTACCAACTATTTCTGTTCCGTTTTGATCCCTACATACATATACCTCTAGGCCCACCTAGCATCCCATATACAAAGAATTCCATATACTTGATTCGCTCCACTTTCAAAGCCTAGACTGTATTGGCACCCTAAATTTGTTTTTTTTACGAAAATGGCCTTACGAGGATAGCAATAGTGAGAATAGCCCTCTGCAGCGGGACTGGTGCGCTATAGGCCGACCTGCAGTGGAGTTAGAGTGCTGCAGGTGCCTGCAGCGGATGCACGGCACTGCAGGTCAGCTTGCCGCAGACGCACGATGCTGCAGGTCGCCCTGCAGCGGTTCCACCATTTTGTAGGTCCTTGGCATTAAGCAGTTTATCCCACACATGGAATCTGGCCCTCGCTATAAATTACGAGCACTGCATGGATTTGCATCAAGCAGTCGTGAGACGCTAAGAAGGGCAGAGTGAGGGAGTTCGGGAAGTTTCGAGTGAGCTGAGAAAACCAAGAGCGCAAAGAGGGGATCCGGCGAAAAATAGCGACGCAAAAAATAAGTGGAATTAGATATTGGAATTCCTGAGTGATTTAGTCGGTGTTCATAATTTAGTGGAATTTATTTAGAGTTAACCTTTTTCTATTATTTGATTCGGGATTCGTTTTTTGCAGGTATTCTTTATGATGGTTATTGTGTACATTGCTTGAGATTTAGCGATCTTCAGCACATCTTCACGGAGGTTAGTTTCAAATCTTCTGGAGTAGTAGTAGAATATTGTTGTAATATTAGTATAATCAGTAGAAAATTAGTGTAACTAGTAGTACATAAAAACTTGAGTATTAGTAAAACACGAAGTACATGAAATGACGGTAATTGTATAATTAGTATTAGATGAGATAACATTAGTGGTTTAACGAGTAGTACATAAACCGGTGTATGATTGATGTGATGCTAGTGGAAGTAGTAGTAGGTGAAATGACTATGTTGGCATAATGAGTAGTTCTTGAAATGAGGATCGAAGGCGTAAATAATTAATGGTGTGTACTTAGTGTGATTTTTTCAAGGAATTGATTAGGTACATGTATTTCGTAGGTACTATTCATAAAAGTTATTTTACATGTTGGTTGGGTTGTTGTAATCTTCAGTAGAGTTTCAGGAAGGTTAGTTCGTAATCTTTAGAAATATTAGTATAATATTATTGTAATATTAGTATAATTACTGTGATTAGGGATGTGACGAACTATACGTTAGTATTTAATCCGCGTGCGTCATTTGCTATGGTAGGTACTACATGGCAGATATTCAAGATTTGTTCATATTTTATGGTGACAGCATTGTTCGGGAGAGTCCATATGGGGTGGACCTTTCAAATTGCGAAAGGAAGGTGATTCGGGCTCCGGGTCTGACGAAGATGGGTCTGGACGAGCTCCGTAGGTGCGTGAGGAGTGAATTTGATAGGGAGACCATCAGAAAGAAGCTTGTAATTGAGGCCGTACAAGCTAGAGTTGTGGGAGACTTGGACGACTATTTGTGGGAGCTGTGCAAGATCGCGGGAAGCGCAATGTGGGGGGGAATACATGCAAATTATGATGAACCCTCAGGCAATGATACACTATCGGCCGATGGTGTATGTGTGCTTCCTGGACAGAGGAGAAACCTCAAATCATTCTGGGGGCGGTGGCGTCGACGAGGAAGCATCCTCTCGGGGCATTCGTGAGGACACAGCTGGTTGAATTTCAGCCGAATAAAGATGTTGGGCGGTGGTGGTCTACTCGCATTGACTGCCATGAGCACCTAGAAGCCCTGGTGGATGAAGCAATATCCGATGATGACGACAACATTGACACCGAAAGCAGTGGAGATGACGATGCAACTCCCATCGGTGGCAATGTGTCCACTAATGTGGAGTATGTGTCTTCGCGCCTTGATGATTTGGCGATGGCTTCACTCGTATTGCTGGATGAAGCTAGCACTAATTGAGCCTTCGATCAAGACACTCTACTAGAAGGCCAACGCTTCCCTACAAAGAGTGCCACCCAGCATGCAATTGCAAGATATGCTGTTAGCATCAACCGCACATACCGGGTGTACAGATCCAACTAGGATATGTACATTGTGAAGTACATGGATCCTAAGTGCTCAGGCAAGATTTACCTAGAAATTCAAGGGCACGACCTCAGGCTTCAGGATAACTGTCCTAACAGATCACACGTGTGTGCTTGCTGAGCCACTTCAAAAGCATAGAAATGTCACGTCCTCATACGTGGCCAGCCTGATTTCTCACTTGGTCATGGTAGACGTGACTGTTTCGCTAAAGCTATTGATGGTTGACGTGGTTAATATGGTGGGATATTCTGTTAGCTATGGCAAGGTGTGACGAGCGAAGAAGAAAGTGATAGAGATGATGTACGGCACGTACAAAGAGGCGTACAACCTTGTTCTATTGATGCTTCACCAGATTGCTGAAGCCAATCCTGGGATGTATATCAACAAGACCGATAGAATGCATCCCACGAAGGGTCCAAACTGTTTCATCCTGGACCGTGTGTTCTAGGCATTTGGACTAGCCGTACAAGGCTTCAAGTACTACCGGCCTGTGCTGACCATAGATGGTACTTTCATGTCCAGCAAGTACAAGGGGGGCCATACTGATGGCGGTCGCAGCGGACGCGAACGACCAACTACTCCCGGTATCTTATGCAATCATGGAAAGCGAGAACACAGAGAGCTAGTTGTGGTTCCTAATCAATGTCAAGCAAGTTGTTGTCCAAGACTGCCCGAACGTATGCCTGATCACAAACAGGCATGCTGGATTAATGTCCGCCATCAACACCATGCAAGGAGGGACACAGGCACCGTACTAATGGAATGACGTCGTCAATCGCTGGTGCATGAGGCATCTTACCGCGAACTTGCATAAGAGGTTCCGCAGCAAGGAAGTCATGAAGACATTCAAGAGATTATGCATGCAAAACTAGAGGCGGAAGTACGAGGCAATATGGAGGGGTACTGAATGAGGAGACGAAGCATGCGACGGCATCAGGGGAGGGTCAGGTCAACAACTTCTCACAATGGGTACAGTTGCATGCTCCAAATATGGAGAAGTGGTCCCTGCTCCATGATAACTACTAATATGTTGGAGGTTTACAATAGTGTTCTCAAAGGCATTCGGTCCTTCCCAATCACTGCCATCATAGAGGAGACCTGGAACAGAACCATTGGGTGAATAAGAGGAGGCATTTGGATGAGGGGAAGCAGTTCTCCGATTGTATGCATGCATACATAAAGAATAAAATTGAGAAGGCTCACTCACACGTCGCCCGCACCATGGATGGAGTTAGGCGAAAGTTTGAAGTTCGTCTACGGGAGAAGTTCATCGATGGCCATTATAGGCGCTACCGTAAACAAGTGTGCACAATACGTGATGTCGCGAAATGCACATATAACAAGCCACAACTGCTGCACAAGCCATGCTCCCATGTATATGCGCGTGTGCAGTTCTCTGTTAGTTATCTGCATCGTACATCTCTACTAGTACTTCAGCAGTGATAATCTGTTCTAGACATAGATCCCGTAGTTCAACTCCTATGGCTTGGACATGCATTACAGAGAGTTGTAGCCGGGCCAAGTGACATGGTGCCAGTATGACACTTTAAAGAGGAGCGGTTGTGGATGGTGGCAGTCACGGTGAATCCATAATGACATGGACACTAGTTAGTGGGGCGACGTGCCAGCTGCACGGAAGTGTCGGCTATGCAGGACAGTGGGGCGTATAATGAAGAACTGCCCTAATAGGGCAGGCTCATCGACCCATCCATAGCCATCTTCGACAATGTACTTGCACATGTGATGGTAATACCTTAATGTAATTTTAGACTCATTTTGTTAATATAAACACACTCTTGTACGAATTTCATATTATGTCATGTCATTTATTGTTATGTCATTTACAGTTATATCTTACAATTAATTATCTTCTTGCAGGTTATGGATGCACACCCAGAAACTTTGCTTGACTCATCTTATGATGCCAAGCATCATAGCAACTCCTGGCTTACGGGTGACGGTCCTCGTCCGTTCATTCTAAGGAGCCTGCTTGAGCACTGGCCCTTGGACGCGCGATACGTGCCCATTCTACGACAGCATGTTTGTTGCCGTTTGCTCGGATGATGGACATCGGGCATTCTTTCTCTTTAGATGGGTGTCTGCTATCCGCGCTCATCAATCGTTTGAGGCCAAAGATCCACACGTTCCACTTTCAATTGGGGAGATGACCATCACCCTCTAGGATGTTGCCTTTATTACTGGTTTGCCTATCAGGGGCAAGACGATTGTTCCACCAATGCGGTGGCCTGACTGGAGGGTGTGGTTGGAGCACAGGTTTGGTCATCCCATTCAGGGGAACACTCGGGGGGGGTTCCGCATTCATGACTTCGCCGCTACATGCATTGCCCTGGAGATGCGCCAAAAGTATGTTATTAGGAGTCATCTTTTCGCGTACCTTTTGTACTTGTTTGGATGTGTGTTATTCCCTAGTATGCAGGGAGATTGCTTGTACCCAAGCTATGTCCACATCGTGCAAGATTTGGCTGACGCTGACCTGGATGACGTACCATAGTATAGTTTTGGATCGGCCATGCTCTGCATGACATATCGAGGATTGTGTGTTAGCTTGCACGAAGACAACAGGAGAGGAGCCCATGCTTGTATTGTACTACTCGTTGCTTCAGATATGGTCCTGTGAGCACTTTCCTGTCGACCAACCGTACTTTAGGGAGCCTGTTCACCCCTATCCATTACATGCTCCGTTCTATGGTGATAGTGGGTACTCGATCGACGGGTCCACCATGGGTACGCGGTGGACTCACAGCCAATTGGAATGAGCAAGGGAGAGGCCTTGTAGAGTCTATCGAGAGTTTCATGACTACTTCGAGACCCTACACGAGGACGAAATCATATGTCAACTATGGTATGTGCATTTCATCGCCACTACGGCACCACATGGATTGACAATTCAGTGCAGCCAAGATCATCAGTACTGGTTAACGACGTGCCACCTCGTGTTCTATTACATGGTGGAGCCGTATTGTCTAGCTGGGTGACGCGTTAGTTCGAACTTCACCAGCAAATCCCCCCTCCAGTTGCCCCACCTATGCCACAAAAACGCATATGTAAGTGTAATTTGCACATTTGAATTTTGTTTCTCCCAACGAGCATACACGATGTAATTCTATTTCATAACTTGCAACTTTGTATCCTGCAGGCAATCACCAAAGGGGCAATAGACCGACGAATGGCACCAGAAACAATTGCCATGGACCACTGCGTGGGAGCAATCTGCCATGGAGCAGGTAGTGGTCGAGGATCGTCTATACAATCTAGACTCGTACATCACGTACTTAGGTGGTACGTGCCACGTACACGTCCTCGACTTACTAGACCTACTTCTACGAGGCCCGACAAGTTAACACACGCTGACAAGTTGGGCCTAGGACACCCAACACATTTTGCAGCACTGCAAGATGACACGGTACGAGCATACATTACAATTCATTTATTTTTCTATTACTAACCAACGTTTTTTGTGTTGTCTATGCAGTACGAGCGTGCTAGCCGTATCGTTGATGAGGCTTCCACTGCACTATGACATGGGAGCCGCAACACTATGCCCGCCCTACTTGGGGTTGTACGTTCCATATTGGATGATGCGAATGGCATAATGAAGACACTTACGTGCGGCTATCATAGCGACGTCTCATTACGGGGTGCTGAGGGAGGTGCTCGCCCTCCATCTCCTAGGTCATTGCGCCCAAGTGTGGCCGAAAAACGATCGAGTTTCGTTTGCTCGTCCTCAACTCAGCCTGGTCTTCAGGATACGCTGGTATGCGATGTACTTATAATTATCAAAATTTGTACTATTTACTCAATCTAACATTTTTTACCATGTCATGTCCTATTATAGCACGCGTGTAGGGATCATTCTCTCCTTCCTTCCTCATCTACGCGCTAGCATGAAGCACCTGCTCCCCCCGCCAGCACGTCCAGCTCTCGAGGTCAACACAAACTCGGAAACGGACTCGCCTAATCGGGACTTGTCGACTACAAATTCTGGTTGGGGGACGTTCGCGCCTACATACTTACCATAGGAGTTCGGGTTCGAACAGACCTACACCCCTTCACAGCAGGCACCCCGACATGGACCTCTCCTATAGCCATCCTCGTCCAGGCGCGAACATGAAGCACCTACTTCTACTCCATCGTCGACACGTACAGCTCTGAAGGTCCACACATACTCTGACATTGACACCCCCGATCAGGACTTGCCAGCAAGAAGTTCGGCATGGGGTACGTTCGCGCCGGCACACTTATCGTAGCACTCGCCATAGGCGCCATGGCAGGTGAGTTTTGTGCAGTTGAACAGATTCGCAAGAAGAAAATGAGCTAACACTATGTGGGTGCAGGTTTTTAGGGACGACTTCAGCCAATGGGCACAACACTCCACAACCCCGCAACGGGCATCGGTAATTACTTCTAATTTTAATTATTTGTTGCAATCTCTTTTATGCAATGCACTAACGGTGCATTCCAATGCAGCCTCCTGGGTGGGTGGAATACATATTCCGTGAACAACACCTGGGACCAACCCAACTTGACAAAACCCCTCCAGCAACACTGGACACCCAATACGACGCACCTGACCGGTTCATGTTCCCAGAAGAACAACTTCACCGTCAACGGAAGTGGCAACCGAGTTAGAGTTAAGGTTTTGAAGATGCAATCCGTTTTTTTTTCATTCATACCTGATGTACCAATCGGATATGGTATGTTAGTGAAAATTTAGTTTGATTTCTTTTGTTTTGATGATTGCTTTCCTGTTCGAGCTGTCATTAATGGATATTATCTTTTTCTAATGGTCACAAGCTATACTTTTAACTGCACACTGCACAGTCCGAAGTGACACTCACTGCTTGCTTTTAACTCTGAAGTGACCACTTATTGCATAGTATATTTGTTAGTACTGACACCTTGCATGCATGACTACCTTTTTAGCCCGACTTAACTACACACTCCGGCATTTTGCTATCCGTCTGCATGATTGAATCTTACCTTCCAACACTTAGTCCATACATAGCCCCTTGGAGACTATAAAAGGCCAAACCGCGGGCACACATACACAGCTCCCACTCACACTTCATCATGGCTGGATCCTCTAGCAGAGCATTCTCGTGGACATCTGATATGAGTAGAGTAGCCCTTCATTACACGTTGAAGGTTACGCATAATGGAAAGGATGATCTCTTCAAGGAAGAGAACCTAAATAAAGTGGTGTTCAAATTGCAAGAGTGGCTTTCGACATTATCGAGATATAATGTAACAACCTCTGGCCTGAACCTTGTGACCTCTGACGACCTCAAGGTGCAATTGCAAGGGTGGCGTCAAAGGTATTTCAGGATGTGCGAACACGCCGACCACCATTCTACTACAGGTTTCTCTACGAGACTTTATAGGTTACTGATGCAACCCGATCAGTATGTAGAACATATTAAGGTTAGTTATTTCCTATTTGTTCACCCTACTAATATTTTTAGCGTTATCCATAAGTTCACTAATTCATATACTCGTCTTGTGTGTTAATCATTCTCGGAGGATAAAGAGTTGCTGAACAAAGATATCCCACATTTCATAGCGATGCATATGCTCTTCGGCGGGTGTGTGATGCCTAGTTCACGCACAAGACACAGAAGAGGATCTAACTAGAGGGGTAGATGTCCACTCAGTACTGTTGCAGCAGAAAGTTCAAGAGGACGTTCAACCACCACCGAAGGAGGGCTTGCTCCTAACTTTAGAAATGATGATGATGATTTCATGTCACCTAGACCTTGACGTTCAAGTACTATCACAATAGACCGTTCAAGCACTACTACAACAAGCCGTTCAAGCAACAATGCAAGAGGACGTTCAACCAGCACTGAAGGAGGGCTAGCTCCTAACCATACAAATGACGACGATGATGACGATTTCATGCCACCTAGGCCACGAACCTTGCGTCCTCGGAGTCCTCTGAATCCTAACGATATATTACATTAAGCCCTATCAGGTTACCGAACGTAGTACTTCGTCAGGAACCAATAGATAACTATTATAATTTTTATACAAACGACTTATTCTGACAACCATGGCCATAGAATCTATGATTTTGTAACTTACTCATTCACCAAAGGCATGTACCTATGTTATATCCCAGTTTTATGAATTTCTTTTGTATCTTAGGTATTGTTCACATATCATGCTATTGTAGTTGTTGTACTTACTGCATTTTGTAATATCAATGTCAGGTTTTATTAAAACTTTGATTTATCGTCAAATTTTTCGCACACCGAAAAAGAACAATGAACAATTAAATTTATTTTTTTGTCAAACAAAATTAACTGACAAATAATTTTGTAAAAAAACAAACAGCAATGATTTGTAATATCAAATAGTAGTTATTTTTTAAAAAAAAAACAAACAGCAGTGATTTTTTTTTAAAAAAAACAAATGATAAATGATTGCAGCAAGGGTCTATAAACCAAGTATTGTCCAATTGGTAGGACACAGCTATTGTCTATGTGTTGTCAAATCGGTCCGTAAAAACATGTGCTAGTGTGTTATCAAATCGGTCTGAAAAAGCTGATATGAAGGCAAGGAATATTTGTGTCCTACCGATTGGACAACACGCATGAGCAGCTTTCTCAGAGTAAGGTGACAACACACTAACTACTCCTTTATCAGCTCAAATTGACAACACACTGGCAGCAGCTTTCTCAGGCCACTTGGACAACACGCTGCCACAAAAACTTACTATAAATATGGAGGCATGCCCATCATATGTCGTGTAATGTCAATTTGGTCTGTAAAAGAGGTACCATTACTAGAGCATGAAAATACCAGTTGGCCCCTTCTTGTTTCTGTCTTGTATGTGTTGGACGTATCCGCCCTCATGTTGACGCCATTTTTCCCGCCGAATGTTTTCACTACCTCCATAAAAAGACCTCTATGCTGCCTCCACTTCCTTATATCCTCTTCTTCCTCATCCCACTTCAGCGTTTGCCACTTGTGTCAAGGCCATGTCTGAAATGTCGAGCTTAGCGAATCGAAGGACCCTCACGCTTGCCACTGCAAGGCGGGTCGATTGCCCTAACTACCATGTACAAGCTAATGTGTTCTATGCCAACACTCTGAAAAATAACGGTCGGGTGTTTTACAAATGCCCTTTTTTCTCTGTAAGTGAAAATGTAGTTTAATTTCTTTGAGTTTTGATGATTATTTTCCTGTTCGAGTTGTCTATTTCTTGTGAGACATTCTTTCTTTCCACGGCCTCAAAGCATATTCACATCGTCACGTAGGCTGCAGGATGACAATATTTCCAGTGGGTAGACACCATGAATACATCGATGAAGTGTCCTAGTAGCAAAGTACCACAAAGGATGCAGCCCGGGCTAGAGTAGAGGATGGACCCTATGCTCGAGTAGAGACTTAATATGTTGATGTTTAAGATGGAGCGCATTTTAGATCATATTAAGTGGTTAGAGAAGATTATATGTGTACCTATCCTTGTTGTACTTTATGCTACAATTGTGAACTAGTTCGTTTCCTGCAAATAAGACAACACGATGGATCAAAGGGGAAGGCAAGGCCAACAACCTCACCAGATCAAAGGGGAAGGCACCGATGGATTCTTCAGTGTAAGGTCTACGACAGGTAGCATGACTTCTTTACAATTCCAAAGCACATGTATCGTAGTTGTATTTCATGTTCATCATTTGTCCTTGTCGCCATTTGTATTATACTGTATGCGCCAGGTATGTTTACTTACTTTTCTATCTCATGCAATGCAACCGTTCCATATGCATCATCTATCTTCTCTCATTTTGCACGTCTTTTGTGCAACTTCATGATTATCATATGTACATCAATTTCTTTATAATTCCACAATTTTTGAGTACTACACTCAACAATAAAAGTAATAACTATCAATTAAAATTCCATAATTTTACTGTATATCATCAAACCAATAAATTGTGTCCATTGATTTCTCGGAATCATGCACTACAAAACAATAATCTCGCCGGTCCCAACCGCTTCAAATAATATTACGCGCTATGTCCATTGATTTTTCGGAATTTCAGCGCGACCATAGCTATTTCCGAAAAAATTATATGCAAATGTGTACTACACTATAAAAAATTCGCAATCGACGGTATCCACGGCAAAATATTTTTTACTTCTTTCCAACATAATCGATATGCTTAAATTTTTTAGCGATAAGAAACATTTGATTTTTTTTAGGGAGAAGAAATATCTGCTGTTTTAGCGAGAGCAAAACAACCAAACAAAAAAAAAACGACCGAATCAGCGGTCCCCAACCACTGAAAATTTTTTTTTTTTCAAAAAATTCTGCGATCCGCGTCCGTTGAAAATAAAAAAGTTGTTTCAACGATCGAAAAAATGAAAAAAAAAACTATGCAGACTGGATCCACTGGAAAACGATTAAAAACATTTTTAGTTCTCCCCGTCTGCTGGATTTTTTTTGTTTATGGGCTATTTGTGTGATTTTGTAGGATCAACGGCTATTTACGAAAAAATAAAACAAACCAAGCTGAAACTAGTTATTTCTCATTTTTTTAAGACTACAGCGAGTAATAAATTAACATGCTGCGTAGCGAAAAAAAAAACCAGCTTGCAAAGCGATGGGTCCGCTACAAACCGGCTTGCAGCTCCACCAAACCGCTGCAAGACGACTTGCAGCGATCCCACCGCGCTGCAAGTCGCATGCAGTGGATCCCTACTGCTGTATGGAGCTATGTTCGTAATTTTCGTGGTCAAAAGATCATTTTCACTAAACATTATTTGTACAGGGCCAGTACAGGAAAACTTCCCCACTTTCTAGCAACTGAGGGCCTGTTTGTTTCAGCTGGGAATTGTAGAAAGCAGCTTTTAAAATTTGGAAGGTTAACAAACATGCAACTTTCAATCTGGATTGTAACAATCTGGATGGCAGATTGTAACAATCCGACAATTCACTCTAGAGGAGCTTTCCCTAGCTTTTATTTTTTGCAAAAGACCACAATGCACATCGAACTTCAATCGAAATTACCCACCATTGCCCCCTATTGTTTAGCACGAGCCCGGGACCTCCCCTCTCACCACTATAATCTGATTTATCAAATAGCCATTGGCCTTTTAACTTCTAGATTTTAATAATTTAGATTTTAAAAATTTGTTTTCTAAATCACGACCCTTTGGGACCAGACTAGTCTCTGACTCTCGTTGTCTGGGTAGTGTGGTACATGCCCCGCCCCCATTGTCGCGAGCACTGTACCATCTCGTCATCGTCGCCTGTCTTCCCTTCCCTTCCCGGAAAATTTGATAATTTGCCCTGAAGTTGATGGGCATTTGATCATTTACCCAAAGTTGGTGAGTATTTGATTATTTGCCCTACGATGTCTGCCCCTCCCTTCCCCTCCCCTGATTGGAAACCAAGAAAGGAAAAACCAGACAGCCCACCGTCTCCAACCATCACCACCCCCAAGAAGCGAAATCGTAGATCCCCCCAAAATCAGCTCGTCTAATCCAGTCCTCCCCAATCCTGGAGGCCGCGTTTCTTGCGGGAGGTCCTTGCAACCTTGGTGATAAACTTTATGCTTTTGTTTGTAAATTCACTCGTTCATGTTGTTGTGTGGATTGCCGAACCATCAGTCTAGTTTGCTTGATGCGGTAGGTTGGAAAGTCGGTGGATTTTGTTCGGTGCCTCCAGGGGTTCTGATTTTGCTTAGTTAGTTGATTAAAGCTATGCCTGTGGAGTGTCTGTAGTAATGCCAACAAGGGATTTCGCCCGTCAAAACACAGAACAAACACGAATTTTCCCCCCCTTTTTGAGGGGATGTTTGATTTAGAAGTTCAGAGACCTTGCGCGTGGTTCCTACATCGGAGTCGGTCGTATTCTTTCGGTCAGATATGAAATATTTGTGCTGGCGAACCTTTCCTTCATGCTCTGTTTCCTGCATGTGTAATGTACTTTGTTATTTGGTCATAGTTTATGCATAGATGTTGTCTGTTGGATTAACTGTTCATCAATTTCTTGTAGAAATGGCTCGACCTGAGGGAAACGTGGAATTCCCAAGCTGTGATGCCTACTTTGACACTATCCAGTCCAAGAAGAAGCTGCCGCTAGCTTTGCAAGAATCTCTGACGGCCGCCTTTGCTCAGATTCCAGTCTCAGCCTTTCCTGATGTTCCCAGTGGCCGAGGTACTCCCCGCTGCAAAAGAAATCTACTCAATTTGTTGTTTTTGTCACATATTTTAGCTCTTCTATTGTATTGTTTGTAATTTGCGATTTTCTCTATGCAGTAATTGAAATTCCGGGAGACACTTCTATTCTTGACGCTGTGAGAATTTTATCTGAACACAACATCCGGGCAGCACCAGTGCTGAATCCGGAATCTGGGGCTTCGGCTGATTGGCAGGGGAGGTACCTTGGCATCATTGATTACTCAGCAATCATCCTATGGGTACTAGAAAATGCTGAGCTCGCCGCCATTGCTCTGTCGGCTGGATCAGCAACTGTTACAGGAGTTGGAATTGGTGCTGTTGGTGCAGTGGGGGTGGCAGCATTGGGTGCAACCGGCCCTGTGGCTGTGGCCGGCTTGACTGCAGCTGCGGTAGGGGCTGCTGTTGCTGGTGGGTTAACCGCTGAAAAGGGTATGGCAAAAGATGGACTAACTGCTGCAGACCATTTAGGGGAAGATTTCTACAAAGTTCTGCTTCAGCAAGAACCTTTCAAATCAACAACAGTATGGCTTTTGCTCTATGTTGAATTGCTATGCTCTACATGAACAAATCGGAAATCTCTTCTTTTGTTAGTATATTGATCACATTTAGAATCCATCCACTGAAAGCAACATACTTGAGTTAATGTTCTGTTGTGTGGCTAAACCAAGGTTTTGCAGCACTTAAGTTACAACTATATATCCCAATCTGCCATGATTTAAACCCATTTTGCTTGAATTGGTTGTTTTTTTGGTGCACTGTGTTTTGTTGCTGCGGTTTACTTTGGTTATCTGTTCAGGCCTTTTTCTTTAACTGTACATTGCATGGTGATCTTCTGTTGTAAATCCTGCTAACTTGTAATTTTTTTTTTTCATATTTTTGCAGGTCCGATCAATTGTAGAGTCCTACCGCTGGTCTCCTTTTGTCCCTGTTACGCTGGACAGTTCCATGCTTACTGTACTACTGTTGCTCTCCAAGTACAGGTTGAGGAATGTCCCAGTGGTCGAACTTGATAAGCCAGTTATCAAGAACTTCATTACTCAGACTGGTGTTGTTAAAGGACTTCAGCACTGTAAAGGAAGGGATTGGTTTGACTACATATCAGCACTTCCTCTTTCAGACTTGGGACTTCCATTTATGTCATTCGATGAGGTTTATTGTCTCTCCCTTTTATGCCTGTGCTTCAGTTAATTCCAGTCTTTCTAACGTAAAAGCCCATCCCTATGGTATCCAGATTAGTTTTACATATGCAATGTGAAATCTGCAACACACTACAGTATAACCTCTAGGTCATCTTTTTGCACTTTGCTTTGCAATACACTGGTAAATGTAAAAAATTACAATATTGTGCTTTTTTCAGGTTATCACCGTTAGCAGTGATGATCTAATCTTAGAAGCCTTCAAGTGCATGAAGGATAACAAAATTGGTGGTGTACCCGTAGTAGAAGGTCCCAAAAGAAAACTTGTCGGCAGTGTCAGCATAAGGGATATCCGCTTCCTGTTGCTTAGGCCCGACTTGTTTTCGAATTTCAGGTATCAAGCCAACTAATGATGTGCTCCCCTGCATTCTTTTGTCAATTATGTATTTCCATGACCCTGATGATTTGTTCCATACAGGCAACTTACTGTCCTTGAGTTCATGAAGACTCTTGGTTCCACTCTTCCTGATTCAGAGAACAACGGCCTGGTGAAGCCACCGCTCACCTGTGCACCTGATGCTTCCCTTGGTACTGTCATCGACAGCATTGCATCGAGAATAACCCACCGGATATACGTGGTGGATGGTGGCTTTGAAGTTCTTGGTGTCGTGACACTGCGAGACGTGATTTCTTGCTTCATCTACGAGCCCCCTGGTTACTGTGACAATTATCTGGCTTCAGCAATGGAGAAGCTTGAGGGCAAAGGTACAGGATCCGTGGTGAAAAGTTGAACTTTCTGTAGCATGAGCGTCAAAATAACAAACTGAATTAGTGAGAAAATGAATTAGTAGTTACTCTGATGCATTTAGGGTGTGGTGTTAGTGCAGTAAAGTGTGTGCAGAACGATGAGGATGCTGCTCTATGCTCTCTTAATATATTGTTCCTTGTCATTTCATTTCAGAGCCCCATGCTCAGGTTCAACTTATCGAAATCGTTATATTCGAACGGTTTGTGATTTTTGATTATCGGAAAAAAGCGGTCAAAAAACACTTGAAAATCGTCAAGAAACCAAATGTTACAAAATCAATTTTTTTGGAATTTTTTTTTCAAAAAAAGCAAAAAATGGAAACTCGGTCGATATTCACCAATTGTAGGCCAACCAAATGATTTTTTTAAGTCGATTTTTTAAGCGATTTTTATCAATATTCACCGAAAACAGCTTGATATTCACCGATTGCTGACCATCCTATAGCCCTAGACAGTAGACCATCTGACACGTACTACTACCAAAAGGCTTAGGTGAAAATTGAATCAAAAACTGGTGAAAATTGAATCGAAAATTGTCAATAATGTTTACCATTCACATCATCGATGGTTTTTAGTTAAAATCATCTCTGGTGAGAATTCACATCATAAATGATTTTAACCAAAAAAATCATCTATGCATATGCATTACTCCAAATATATAAAAATGAAACCCTAGCTCTCATGTCAGGGCCCCGAAATCGAATTCGATTCACGCGACGAACTTTAACCCTAATCAGTCTGTAGCCGTATACGAGGTCGAACAGTAACTTCCTAGAGTATCCTAAACCGTCCCTTAGAAGTGTCTAAGGCTCAACCGCAAGTTTGGAGCTTGAACACTCCAAATCGCAAATGTGTTTTTCATCCAAGTTTGGGGCCTTGCAACTTGAGATCCGGGATGATATAAGATGTGCATGTTGCTTGGTCGCAAACTAGAAACTTGCCTCTCCGACATGGTGAGGTTTGCACCGAGATCCGACATCTAACCCTAGTTTAAACTTGGCGGGAGAAATCGAATCCTGTGCCGGAATTCTGGGCAATCCGGAGTATCCGGACAAAAGGTCTGGAGTGTCCGGATTGGCTTGACCGAAGGCCTTAACCCGGAGTATCCGGACTAAAGGTCCGGAGAGTCTGGACTTGGCGGGGGTTGGGTATAAAAATCCCGTTTTCTTGGCTCCTTAGTCATTTCCTCTCCTCCTACCGGTTGCTCTCCATTCCCCGTGCGCTCTCCTCCACTCCGAGCTCCTCTCTGACGCCTCCCCACCGGCTGGTGTCCTTCCGTGGCTCCTTCCCAGCGACTTCCCCACTCCGGCGTCCTCAAGCTCCTCTCCAACCCGGTGTCCTCCTTCCCCTACCCGGCCATCCCTTCTTCTCCTCCATCCTCCTTGAAGGTAAGACCTCTTCTTGGAGTTGATTCGTTGGTTATTGGGTTCTAGGAACTCTCATGGGGGTGGATTTGGGGCTTGGTTATGTAGAATGGGGGTTTGGGCGCAAGTCTTGGGAGTGTTAGGGTATTGGTGTGTAGTCGGATTTAGGGGTGGATTAGGCGGTGTTAGGGTATAGGGTGAGAGATCGTGTAGAGGTAATGCCATTCCAAGCGTTGGATTAAGATTTTGCTATGGGTTACAAAGGTGAGCATCGGTCCATCGTGTTTTGGGCTAGCTCGGGGCTTCTCGGGCTTGGCCAGGTGTAGGAAAGTTGTAGATCGGGCCCTCGCGGTGTCGTGGAACTTGGGAGCACCTCGATCCCTCGAGTCATTTGGGCAAGCTGTGCGGTGTCCGGAATGTCCGACTTATCCGGATGAAAAGTCCGGACTATCCAGGCTGCCTGATCTGTTCGGTGGGGGAATGCATTCGTATTTCAATTCGTTTGCATCGCATGCATCTCATTCATGCATTGTACTCGTGTAGAGAACGAACCCACGGAGATTGACGCGGCCGTGGCCGAGGGGGAACGCGAGGAGCAAATTGTCGTTGAAAATCCGGCAGAAGCTCAAGGCAAGCACCTAAGCATATTCAACCTTATATGTAATTTTATTTTAGTGAATCAATTGCTTATTGGATGATTAAGTCATGCATTAGGAGTTGGATTGTGGGAGTGGTATTAGAACCTATTTGCTGCATATACACCCCTTGATATTTGTGGAACACCTCCTTTGGAGCTCGATTATGGGTATTATATTGTGTCCATACTTAGTTTTGCTTAGTTGTCGGGTATGGACCAAGTGGTGGAAGGTTCCATCGCTTGTGGTTATTTACTTCACAAATGTTGAGCTGCAATGGTTATGGTTATGTTCTGAAATGTTGAATTGAGACCGGGCGAGAAAGTTGGATCACTTGGGTGTGGAGACTCAAGTGTTGTAGTCTCGCCTATGTCGGTTAAGGACCGATCTGTTGTTTGCCATGTTGATCGAGCACACCTTGTTAATCGCATGCCTGATAATGGTACGGTAAGCCATTCTGTCGTCGCATACTGCCCGATGGGTCATGCCCTCATGTGGTTGGGCGTGGTTGAGGGCGAGGCTTATGTCGACTCTCGAGGGCCAAGCGAGGCTTGGGCCGCTCGAGGGGGTGCTAGGTGCTCGGACCGCATGAAGATGGCTCAACTAGTATGTATGGATGGGAGGAGGGTTGACATGAGGTTCCTTGTGGCACATGTCGTGCGATTGATGATCCCCTGCAGGGTTTAGTAAGCGATTTGAATTGCCATGCTCTCGGATATGAGCACGCTTGTATCATCCGACATTTCAACGTAGTAATAACTTAAACTTGATGCTAGTTGGTATGTTGATGATTATACTTGTTCATGATGATACTTACTTTACTTTAAATGTTTAATTTCAGATTTCACTCTAGTAATAGGTGTTGTCCATGAATGCTATAAAACTTGTGAATTGAGTAGTGGAATGCAACTATGCAACTAAGTTAAGCTTTTCCGCACTTGCTACTCTAAGATTACTCCTTGCTACATCCAAATGCATATTCTTTCGAGTCGGTCATATATGGACCACGGGTAAGTCTTGCGAGTACCTTTTGTACTTATGCTTCTGCTTTATGGTTTTCAGGTGAGGATCGGGGCGGATGTGAGTTCTGTCTGTACTGCCTCTCGGTGACTCGGCGGGGCAGGACACTTCCGGAGATGTCATGCTTTTGTCTTAAATTAGGTTGTGTACCCTTTTTGTTGTATAGTTAGCCTAAACTATGTCATGTCTATACTTGAACATTTGGTTACTTTTGTTGCAAATCTTTAGTGTACTACTGTACTCGTGTCGTACCTCATTTGTTACTCCTTTGCCTGGTGATCTCGTTGCCTGGTGGTTGTCGGGGTGTTGTTTCATTTTGTTTGCCATTCTTTTGGTCGGGTTTTGTCTTCGTGCGTGAGTTGGTTTGTTGTTGTGCTTTCGCGTCGTGTGTCTGGTTATGGGGTTTTGAGTTCGTTGTCCCCTTTATGCAAATTGAGTTGATATGGCAATGGAAACCGGTATGCAGGGCGATACTGGGCGACCTTCGGGTTGCATATCGGGGGAATACCGGGATTGTTGTCGAGTTATTCGAATGGTCTCACTGTTGTCTCAATTGGGCTTGGGTGCTAACATTGCGAGCGCCCTCGGCGATCCACTGCTAGCCTCCAAACTCGATGAGGATGACTGAGTCTTCAAATAGCCCGAGGACGGTCTTGGCGACTCCCCACATCTCGGCTGCCTCGGCCCTCGATGCCTTGGTTCCTCTGGTCCGTCGCAATCCCCCCATTGCCTTTCCCCCACGCCTGCACGGTGCACGACTATACGCAGCATGCCTCTCGGCTCCTCCTGCGTTTCGCCGCGTTGGTCCACTCCTTGCCCAGTCGCCCCTCCCCTCCGGCGATAGCCACGGCGTCGCCTGCTCCTCCCGCACCATCAGAGTTAACATGCCATGGAGGCCGAGGCTATGAAGTTGTACGCTCTTCTCAGCTCCTTCTTTACTTTGTACCTTCAGAAATGGTGTATATATGCTGCGTTAGAGGTTTCTGGTGAGTGATGTGCTGGCGCTTTTGCATTTCCAAATCCAGGCTGGAGATGGACAAGTATACTGCAATTTTCAACATGTGGAATTATCGCCGAACTCTTCTGTAAAGCAACCAGTCTTCCAGTGGCAACGTGGAACATAAAGTAAAGAGGAGTGCTTCTATGCATTCCTTTTTAATACAAGTTGTATAAATATTGAAGCAAGTAAGTAATCGTCATCTACCCTTCAATCATGCTTTAGTATTTGTGCAACTTTCAAAAAGAAAAACATAGAAGCACCCCTCACAAAACAGGTGTGTGTAAGCTGCTCCCTAGTGTTGATTAGTAGTTAGCCTATAATAGAGTTGTTGAACTGCTCCTACAATAACACATATTCTAGTATCATTTTGGATTTTTCATGTACAAATCAGGGAAAATATGACCAATTATTATCTGGCATCTTGATTTGTAGTTTCTATTATTATACCTGATTGATCGATGTATACATCCATCAACACACTACCTTCCCTCCCAAGCTTTTCATTAAAATCCAATACTGCGAATCTATTCGAATAGGTTTCATAATCTGCGGAGGTTATACACTTTACCCACAAGATATGATCATCTCTTGTTACCAAGCTATTAACACACTTGCTTTGATATGCGATAGAGAGATCACGACAAAGCCTTTACAATGCTCTGTCTAAATACAATATTGCCCTTTGAGGTTTCAACACAAAAGAGATTGGCTATCACTATCAGGCCCCCTTTTGCGTTATGTGTCTACCTGTACACCCGGAACCCACACCACCCTAATAGTACTAAAATCTAGATATCACAAATTAATTAGCTAGATCTGTCCTATACTAAACATGTGGTTGTATGTTTGGCCCAGTTCAATTGCAAGGTTAAGTCCTTAATTGACCGAGGCAAGTCTTCCAGAAAACCCACAACAACCATTATCTCATATCATCAACTTCCATTCCATTTCCCATCAAAATAAAAATGTGACCGTCCAATGCCATACTAGCCCACCATAGCTTATAACTTTTGCCACATGCCCCAGTCTAAATCATGTTACCACCCCTAGTTGATTACCATACACCACATGCCATTGACAATATCAACAACATCAATATTGTGTAACAACACATGACACACCTTTTCATAAACACATTTCATTTTTCATTAGTAAAGATTAATTTTGTATTCTCAAAGTAATATCAATGACCCATCGCATGGCTAAGAAAGCTAGCACGTTCTAACCATCCTATGTTGACAACTAATAGTTACCAACAAGTAATGAACCATTCTATAGTGACAAATTAATCATGGCATACAAATGATAAGGTAGGCATAAGTTCAATTGGGTTCAATAGTTAATCCCAAATTAATGGAAACAGTTATACTTTGAATTAGCTTGCAATAGTTTAAAATAATATAACTTTTGTAAAACTGGATTCAACATGGTCAAATTACAACTTACCTTAAAAAAAACTCTTTTTCCTGTTCTGGACCTTGCTCTTGAGTTGGCTCCTCGCTCACAAACACATCAGGTACTTCAACATCTATGTGAAACGAATAAATAAAGTAATAAATACCAAAACAAAGAGAAAAATTAACTCCAAAAAATAAATATAATTCATCAATAAAGAGAGCTCAATTTTGCAAATTTTTAGAAACTAGAATCACCTCAATTGAAGTTTGTATGTGGGAGAATGAGCTCTCTAAAATTTGAAATAAAAGAAAAAGAATAAAACCTAATTAATCAAAGTATTCTTCTAATGGAAAATGGGATTTATGATATCACACTAATATCGTTGGTGTTTTTTTAGTTTCGGCCGAATTAGTTTCTAAAGGGAAATTCAAATTATAACGTCACGCTGATGTCATAAGCCAAATTAACCAAAATAGAAACTATTTTGGAAATCCTCTATTAGACTGACATGTGGGCCCATGGTGTATTGACCAGGTCCATGAAACAACGCACATCCACCATAGACACGGCGCTTTGATTCTCGTGTATGACGTCAACACTGACGTGTGCAGCTGGCGCAAGCGAGGACGTGTGGCACGATTCGGCGCTCAACATGAGGCGGCTTCACGACAGTCCAACTCCGATCCGACGATGGATGGAGCGATGACCAATGGCGACGACGATGCAGACATGCGACACATTAACCCTGCATCCACGTGGTGCAATCTACTTCTATAGATCTACATCCAACGTCGAAGAGCAAGCGACGCTGAGGCACGGTGGTGCGACACGTGGCATAATCTCAGCCGTATGCGCTCAAATTGGACAGCGGAGAACAATGGGTTAGCAGTGGTGCGGCTACCGGACTTGGGAACGACGACACGTTCGCGGCGGAATCTCGTCGGATCTTGACCGGATCCACGCGGAACTAGGAGTACATGACACGGTGAACACGTTGGTACCTTCGTCTTCGACGGAGACACGACGAACTAGCATAAAATGTGGATGAATAGTAGCAACACTCCCAACTCAAGCGACAAATTCCTTGGCAACGGTGGCAGCTCAAGTGTCAAGACCTAGGGCTACGTGCTCAGCGCAACACGGTGGGGTATTTATTGCGCCTAAACAACTGTGTTAGGCTCAGATTTCACGGCCCAACCGACATAGCGGCAGAGTCCAAGCATGATATGGCAGTGACGTGATGTGGCACAATCTCGGTGGTCCACCTGGCGACGATTCTACGGCAGCCAACGCACGACAATGTGGCTTGATTGAGACCGTACGATCTCGATCCAACGTGCGAGGTGTTAGGGTTTGTGGCGACTGGGCTGCGGTGGGCTGGCAGCACAGTTTTGGGCCGGGTTAGATTTGGGTTTCGGCCGAAAAGGCTGTTTAGCTCATTTTGTGATTTTTCTTATTTAAAATAATTCTAGAAATCAAATAAAGCCGAAATAAATAGCAAAAATACCCAAACAATTCTAGAAAAATTATGAAAAATATTTCAAGGCATTTGTAACTAAAATAAAATATTTTGAACTAAAAATTATTTAATCTTTTCAAACTTTTTAAATACTTTTAACAGAAGGCTTAATTCAAATAAATTCCAAATAGTCCAAATAAATTCTAGAAAATTCTCAGAAATAGCAAATACACAATAAATCAAATAAAAACAAAATTTGGGATGTTACAATAAATAAAATATGGGTTATAGTCCCTTGTGGGGATAGGATCTGCATTGCCAAATTGCAATCAGTACTAATGCATTTTTGGATCTGTACTTAATGCATCTCAAAAAGATGTTGATAATTAGGTTCTTCAGACTAAAAATGATGCACTGCCTTTCACTTTCAGATTGTGACTTGCGCATGTCTTAGCGGGTGATCAAATTTACATAAAAGTAGCTTTGGTAAAGAGATGCATGACATGATGAGGAAGCAATATTTGGTTCTTGTAGGAGCTAATTTCGGTTACTCTGATATCTTCTCTGTGTTATGCTCTTTGTCCTGGTGATACTTTTTTTTTTATAGATCAAGCAATTACTAACTTAATCTGCTGTGTGAACAGGCAAGATCATCTTGGAGTCTTGCCATTCTTACAACAGTGGCTGTGGTTAGCCTGGCTGGTTACACTTTGCGTGCTGCAAGGAGGGGTCATGACTTCAGCTTCCTTGGTCCTTTCCTATTCGCCTCCCTCATAGTGCTGCTTGTGTTTGCACTCACATTCAGGTCGGATGTCTATGCAGCTCGCATTCCCTTCTCAATGTGGTTTCGTTTGACAGAATCTTCTCTATTTGATAATCAATGGTCGACGCTGATTGCAATTTGGCCATGCAGATCCTATTTCCAGTGGTGAATTTATTTAATTGGTAAATTGATATCTGAACAGTTTCAATTGTATGGTATTAAGGTTCTTTTTTGTTTGAAAAGATATATTTATTAAGTTTTTATTACACAACCTATCAGCTCAGTCTCATACTTTGAAGTTTCAACATTATCATTTAGTACCTATCTGATGAACTGCTTAGTGATGACCAGTTATCTGGATATTGCAGCCATGGCTCACATACCTTTGAATACTAAATTCATGGGAAGATCTTTTTACATGAACCAACCAACTTACACCATTTAATCGCTATCAGACAATTACTCAATTAGTATGGTGATACTATGGTCCGTTGGTCTAGTGTATCACTATTCTTATTCACAAATTCACACTTCTCTATTATCAGACTCACCTCTCCCATTCATTGTTAATTTGTTTTCTTGAGGGTAATTTGTTTTCCTGAGTAAGAACAATATTTTGTTGGTGATTCAGTAGAAAACAAAAGTTTCTTATTCACCCTTCTGTTATCACCGTGTGTAAGTAGTTGAACAAAGATAAGGATACAATGATTAATAAAACAGGTTATCACTATTATAGACGGTTTGTGGATAGAACCGTTTGTGATGTGCCATTATTATCACTGACACTTGGTTACATATGGTTCGAAAAACTGTCAGTGATGACGGTTCCAAACCGTCTTTGATATCATTTTCTGTAGTGCACCTGTAAGCAAGGTTTTGAATCTTATTTTCAAAAAAATTGGCACCCAACAAAATTACTGAATGAAATGTCGGTGTAATTTTCTGGACGAAATGGTTGCACAAAAATTTGATTTTTTTTTACAAAATTTGACCGAATTTTGCATTTTTGAATAAATTTTGAATTTTTGGAAAAACATTCAAATGAACCCGCCGAAATATAACTAGAATAAATGTATTTTGGGACCCATCAAAAGGACCGAATTTTGATAAAATTTCGGCGATATTCCAAAACCTGCATGCAAGTCACCGAATCTTGCTTTTTCTTTGCAATCCTCCTATACATTGACATATGTTGACAGGTCAACTGTTAATTTAAGGAGCTTCTATTCTGCACCCGTCCCTTTCCCACATGCCAGCCCGCTTCCCTCTCCAGCCATTGAGAGCCATTTAACAGCATCTCCAACCGTGTCCCTTCCCCTCTCCCTTTCCCTCCGCGAAGGGATTCCCATTCCGTTCAGCGCTCCAACGGATTCCCTTCAGCATTCCCTTCGCGAAGAGATTCTCTCTCCCATTCCCTCTAGCAAGGAATTCTCTCTCCTTTCCCTATACAATTCTCTTTAAAGGGAATGGGAATGATGAAAGAGAACATGGAAGGGAATGAAATGAAGGGAATGTGGTTGGAGATGGACAGATTCCCTTTAAAGAGAATTGTATAGGGAAAGGAGAGAGAATCCCTTGCTAGAGGGAATGGGAGAGAGAATCCCTTCGCGAAGGGAATGCTGAAGGGAATCCGTTGGAGCGCTGAAGGGAATGGAAATCCCTTCGCAGAGGAAAAGGGAGAGGGGAAGGGACATGGTTGGAGATGGTCTAACGAGTAAAGACCACTTCCCCTTCTCGGAGGAATGATGTCCAGTTAAGTGAAGATTATCTGTGACATGTAGCGTTCAAAATTTTCAAATTAGAAAGTTTCAACTCGAAAAAGTTCCAAATTAGAAAGTTTTAACTCAGAAATTTTTAACTGGAAAAGTTTCAACACGAAAGTTTTAAATCAAAAATTTTCAAATTAAAAAGTTTCAATTCGGAAAGTTTCAAATCAAAAAGTTTCAACTCGGAAAGTTTCAAAACGAAAAGTTTCAACTCAGATAACATTCAATTCGAAAGGTTTCGGTTCAAATAGTTTTGATTAAAAAACTTTTGGTTCAAAAAGTTTTGATTTAAAATTTTACATCAAAAAAATTCAAATCATAAAGTTTCAACTCGAAAAAATTTAAATAAAAAAATTTCAAATTAGAAAGTTTCAACTCAAAAAAAAATTAAATAAAAAGGTTTCAGCTCCGAAAATATTCAGTTCAAAAACTTCCCGATCGAAAAGCAAATCCAATGGCCAGGAATTTAGATGATGGTTGCTAAAGAAAACATCCGGATGAAACTTATCAAAACCCTTCTGTTTAAGCGCTCAAGAGATGACCCCGCCACAATTGCGTCGGTAAGTCATGCTTGTCGATCAATGTCCTTGATTAAAATTGCTAGAAAAAAATAGAATGCCTAATTGATATGAAATATTTGAAATGTTATCTTAAACATGCTACTCCCTTCAAAAATATTTTATATATATATATATAAATATATATATATATATATATATATATATATATATAATTTTAGAAAGCAGTCTGAGCAATTTTGAAATTTTGGCCACTAATAGATAAAATGCTATTTAGGTGGTCATATGTACCATTAGATTTCTCGTGAAAAAAACTTTCATAGTGCAATGGTTTTATATATTTTTTTCCCTAACTTATTCATGTAGGAAGTGATAGTCAAATTTCTAAACATCATATATTTTTAGAACAAAGGGAGTATTAATTAACCAGAGTTTTTTCCATTTGTTTAATTAGACAATATGTGATGTTCGATTTGTTCAATTCACCTGAATTTTTTATTTTATATGTACTTTTGTGTTTAGTTAATTTAATTGTTATGCTAATAATTTTTAAGATAATAATTGTTATGCTATTAATGCATCTCATAATGTCTTTACTTTTTAATTCTGTTAATTCCTGACATATTTTGTAACTATAGGGTTCCTCTGTGCCGATTCGGATCCTCTGCCTTTGCTACGGCGCATTTTGACCTGCATTTTGAGTAGCAAAGGCTAAAAAATTTTGAAAAAAAAAATCAAATTGCTACAGTTTTTTTTTTTTTTTGAAAAAGCTAGTTTAAAAATATAAATTTCAATCAAAATATCCGAAATTTCAATGAAATTTACCAAAATCTCGAATATTGTAGCAAAGGCAGAGAATCCCAATCGTCCTTTGTGCTACCTCTTTGGAGTCCTTGCCGTGGAATACATTTGTTGCAATATGCCCTCTATATAATTTGATCTGTGCATAAAATAGGCAGGGCCGTTCCTGGGCCAGTGCAACAGGTGCCGTCGCCTAGGGCCCACGATGGGGAGGGCCCCCGACCCATGTAAGTATACAGCACATATATGATCATGGAGTGTTGCAAATGACTTTGCCAGATGAGCCTTTGACTGCTATTAAAATATTTAAATTCACTAGAGATGTAGATTGTTACCCAAATGTTTTAGTTGCTATCGAATATTATTTACTATACCAGCTACTGTAGTATCAGCTGAAAGAAGCTTTTCAAAGTTCAAATTATTGAAAAATTATTTGAGGTCAACAATGTCTCAAGAAAGGTTGAATGATCTGGACACTTTATGCATTGAGAAGGCTATGTTAGATCATATTAACATAGATACCATCATCGATGACTTTGCATCTAGAAATGTGAGAAGAAATTGTTTTAAATGATGGGTTTGCTTATTTTGAATTCGCAGGTGGTAGATGGTATATGATGGCTCTCATTTAGCATGGTCTAGCTTTTGGGATATGGAACCGGGACCACCTCTACAATTATTCTCCCCCCCCCCCTCTCTTCTATCATTGATATCAGGATATGTCCTGTGCTAGACATCTTACATTGTACTGGATCACATGTTTTGATTATATCATGTATTAGTTTTTTGAGGGGATATATTATGTATTAGTAATATTTGCAACCAGATCGCTTATTTTGATTATATATCATGTACGCGTTATTTTTGCAACTGAAGAAATGTTTTGATTATATACTTAACATATGCCTCTGCAATTAATAGATAAAAATATTTTTATATTGTTGAAATCAAAAGCTCCATTTCTCGATTTGTACTAGGCCTTTGAGGAACGGCCCTGAAAATTGGACGGAGAGTGGGAGACGCATGCATGGACAAAGTACAAACCGTTGGTCTATGGGTGTCGAGTTGAACACTTGTTTGACTGGATTTAATAGAAGTTTGAGGACGAAATCACGTTGACTGTCTGTCATGCCTTGATAGAACCTTGCCAGTGGAGCTGCAGTAGTATGTGTTTGTTGTGCATAAAAATGGAGAAACCAGATCAAGATACAACATGTGTGATCAACATGTGTGATCTAATCCTACGCAGCAGGTTCGAGCATTAGCGAACCAAAACTTCTCTATCGATGTCTCAGGTGTAATTTTGTATGCTCTTCCGAAACATGGTTACATTATGAATATTTTGTAATCGAAGAAAAGAATTACAAACAAAGCCTCCGGAACTGCCCCAAGGAAACTCCAGAGGCGACAAGCCAACAGCACCCAAGAGAGCCCCTCCCCCCTTTCTTGTCCTTCATTGTCGCCGCAAGCGGTCGCTAACTGGCCGGTGGTAGCGGTGGAGCCTTCTACAGCTCACTTTCCACCTCATATTCCCAGATCCAAGTTTCGGCGTCTGAGGAATGCGGTGTGTGGTGGTGATGAACGTCAAAGTTGGCGCGGTTGGTGGGGTGAAGCCCCACGGGGATCGGCATTGCGGCTTAGATCTAGGCCGAACCCGACTGAACTGTGCTTCCTTTCGCGGGGCTTCCCGTGGCCGTCAAATCTGATCAGATCTGCCCTCCTTGCCAGATTCAGTCGGTGCGGCGGTGCGTGAGAGGCTGGCCGGGGTTGTGCGGGCTCAGTGGTCCCTTTAGGCGTAGCAAAGTCGGTGTTTCTTCCGGGCGGTGAGGTAGTGGTCGAGGTGGCAGGGGGCGGTGGGGGCGGCATGGGGGCGGTGAGGTCATCGATGTCACGGAGGCGATGACGGAGCGCAGCAAGGCAGCGTCATGGGCATGTCAAGGCGGCGGTGAGGTTTTTCTGCTGGGTGGCGCTTCGTGCTCTGATGGCCGAGCGTGACAAGGCTGCTGTACATGGCAGCAACCATTAGCGGGGTGCGGTCGTCGTCAAACTTTTGGCGACCGTTCTAGAGGCCAGCCTCGTCCATGGCGTAGGCTATCTGCATCGTCATTAGCAGCAAGATGAGGGGGGAAGGCAAGAGGCCGGTGAAGACTTCGTTCGTGTAGACGGTGAGGTGGTGTCTCAAGCAGGTTTGGTGGCGGCCTTGGAAGGGCCTCGGGTGTTGTTTTTAGGCGGTGGAGGGCCGCGGTGGCGCGGTGTGCGTGTTTTGCGTCGGGTGGCACGCTCAGGGCTCTACCTGGCAGTGTCCCCCTAGTGGTGGTACACAGTGTAGCACACACGTGTGTAATGTCTATGTTGTTGGTGTCTCTCCGGTTGGGGTGGACGTACAGTCGTTTCTGTTGTATTCTCCTCTCCATAGGACGCTGTAATTCTATTTCCTTCTTAAATGAATGGCAGAGTTCCCGTCCCTTGTTTCAAAAAAAATTGTATACTATTCAAGTATGTCAGGCAGTCTAATTAGGAGGCTGAAGCTCAGAGGAGGTTTGCTCAGCTATTGTAGAGACTACACAATGATCCCCTTTTATTATTCTTAATTTGCAGATCCCATGCATGCTACTGCGTGTGCAGCACCATGTGGATTGGCGCCACGTGTCCCGCTGGGTCAATCTCCATGCAAAAAATAATTAAATGATAAGGATTAAAACGCCTGGAGATTGATGGATTTGTATGGAGATTGACGTAGCGGGACGCGTGGCGTCAATCCACACAGTACTGCACAGGCCGTAGTATGCAGCACCGTTACATGGAATTTGTTTCAGGTATGGAAGCCCCCCTCTCCGAGACGAACACGTACGTACGGCCGCGAACCTGCAGCTACCATGGCGATACAGCCTGAATCCGAGTAGGAACCTGTAAGTTTGGACTCGGAATACGAGGCTAACGCGGACACGTAATGGCCGTGGCTTATATATATGTGTGTGTACCTGATCGAGTAGGTGCTGTACTAAGAATTTCGACACGAAAAAGTATTACGGCGATGGACACGGGCGGGAACTCGCTGCCGTCGGCGTCGTGCCCCGACGGCAAGAAACGGCGTGTGTGCTACTACTACGACTCGGGCATCGGTAACATCGACTACGGCGCGGAGCACGTCATGGTGCCCCGCCGCATCGCCATGACGCACGGCCTCATCGCCTCCTACGGCCTGCTCGGCGAGATGCAGCGCCTCCGCACGAGGCCCGCCACCGAAATGGAGCTCTCCACCATCCACAAGGTAGAGTACCTCGAGCTCCTCCAAGAGCTCACCCCGGACGGCTACCGCGGCGGTGGCCCGATCCGACAGAGAGCCAACAAATACGACATCGGCGTGCTCCCCCGAGACGAGTCCTACGATAACCCGGCGATCGACGGCCTCTGGGACTACTGCCTGCGCTACGCCGGCGGATCGCTGGCCGCGGCGCGCGCGCTCGGGAGCGGCGCTTCCGACATCGCCATCAATTGGTCCGGCGGGATGCACCACGCGTGCGAAGAAAAGGCGAGCGGCTTCTGCTACGTCAACGACATCGTGCTCGCCATCAATGCGCTCCTCAAGCACTTCAGGCGCGTGCTGTACGTGGACATCGACGTGCACCACGGCGACGGCGTCGAGAAGGCCTTCGAGAAGTCGAACCGGGTGATGACGGTATCGTTCCACCAGTACGGGAGAAACTTCTTCCCGCGGACGGGAAACATCGACGAGATCGGCAAGGAACAAGGCAAGTACCACAGCCTGAACGTGCCGATGAAACCTGGCATGGACAACGTCGGGTACCAGGAGCTGTTCAAGCCGATCATGCAAAAGATCAGGGAGGTGTTCCAGCCGGATGCCATCGTGCTGCAGTGCGGCGCCGACTCGCTCTCCGGCGACCGGCTCGGCCGGTTCAACCTGACGGTCGAGGGCCACGCGCAGTGCGTCAGCCTCCTCCGGAGCTTCAACGTGCCGCTGCTGCTCCTCGGCGGCGGCGGCTACACCATCAACCACGTCGCCTCCTGCTGGTGCTACGAGGTAATCAATCAATAAATACTGCCGTAAACAAATCAATTCGTTTAGAACCAATTTAGATGGCGGGAAGATTCACATGATTCCCGCGGGAACCGTACTGTTTTTGCACCGCCGATGCTGATCCGATTCTAATTCTTGCGACGCAGACGGCAATCGCCGTTGGGAAGGACATCTCCAACGACATACCGTACCACGGGTACGAGCACTACTACAAGGACCAGGAGTACAAGCTCCATTACGAGTTGCGCGAGGTGCACAGGAACGACAACAGGAGGGAGTACACGGAGAAGACGAAGCAGAAAGCCCTGGGGCACCTCTCCAGCCTGGAGGCCGCGCTTAAGCAACTCTCCGGTCTCGAGGCCGCGCCGAGCGTGCAGTTCGAGGAGCGGACCGGCGGTCGCATCGACGTCGAGGCACTCTACGAGCGTTCCCCGAGTGAAGAGGAGGAGGAGGACCCCATGGAGAGGCTGTACCGGCTGTGCGGTGAGGCGGACCTCAACAATTACTTCGTCCAGCTGGGGAAGAAACAGCGTGGGCTCAGCTGAAGAGAGTGGCTGCCACCGTCATCTTCTTCACCTTAATGCTGCTGCAGCTCTCTCTCTCTCTCTCTCTCTCTCTTCTTTTGCAGGATGAATATTGCTGTTCTGTTACCTGTGTAAAACTACCAGTGCCAGTGACATCCGTTTGATGTCTCAGTTACCATTCAATAACATTCTACTGTCTCGCCTAAATGGCTTGCATATATGTTGCTGCTACGATCTTGGCAGGGCTCGAACCATGTAAAGATTGGCGCTGATCGAACTGGGCCTAGAACAATTTGAGCACTACGAGCAGAAATCTTTTAACCAAAAAAGAAGACGTTCCATTTGAACTGATGCAAGTCGAGTTTGGAAAAATTACAACATATAGATGAAGCTAGAAATAATACCACATCCCATATTACAGTTCCAAAGTTAACCTAATGGAACAAAACACTACGTAGCCAAAACAAGCTGCCATCCAAATGAATGTCCTTTCATGTATCACTGGGGGAGTAAATTTCGAAGCAAACTGACCAGTTTCTGATGAAACGTCGAGTGTGCAGTTAGGCAATTGTGTTCATTTGTACAGTGATAGGCCACAATGGATGGCAAAATAGTTCACTTGCTTATTGTACAGCAATTTGCTTCAGAGTTGTCCGTGGCTGATGAGCACGTGAAAGATGATTGCTTGTCTTCTGAGGGACTTGCTCTGGTCAGCTGCGCCGTTTCGGTCCATGAGATGTCCTGCCACTTCACTCATTTGCTTCGATTGCATCAGTTTTTGTTTCAACATCCACGGTGGAAGGTTCCTTGATCCGTAGCCCCACGTCTTTGTTATGCACTTGTTCAGAAGATGCTTCCGAGTTGGTGGAATCACTACCATTAACATCAGGATCTGGCGAAGTTTCAGAGATAGAATTGTCCAAAGCAGATGAATCAATGGGTTCATCTGCTGTTCTCTGTGTCTGCGTCTCAGCTGATGGGGCTGAAGATTCTGCTGCTGCAGAGGCAGCTTCATCTGTACTAGCTTCAGTATCACCATTTGAAACGTCTGGATGCCGCTCAATCCCTTCCGTGTTTTCTAGTTGCTCATCCTCGGTACTAAAATTTGCCTGCTTAGTAGATTCGGCTATATCTGCCTCCTCAATAGGGCCATTTCCAAGACAAACAGTTTCCATTTGATCCTCAGTGCCAATGGCTTCACCATCATCAGTTTCCTCGGTGTCTGGGGAAGTCTCCTCAGAATTGGGTGATGGCGAAGGAACACAGGCAGCTAAACGGTCATTGATACCCCTCTCTCCATCAAATGTGAACCAATTTGAATTTGTAAAGAGGGAGCTGCTTTAAAACACATAATGAATACATAATTAATCAGCTACCACATACAGGGGGAAAATCAAGGGTGCTGGAGTGTCATTTAAGAATGCAAATTACCCATCCTGGTCATCTCCCAAACGCAGAGAAGATATTACCACCTCAGCTGATTCATCATCAAAATAGACATCCTGAATGGAACAAAAAAGAAAGGGAAAAATCAATCCACTCAGATGGCAGAAGCTCAACCTTCTACCAGAAGAAAACAATATACTTGTTGATGCTCATTTATTGCATTCTACGGACTAACTACCCATAATGTTAAATGTTTCCAGACAAAAAAAAACTACCCATAATGTTAAGTGTCTTCTTTCTACATACAGTTGACTGCACTAAACATTTTTCAGGCACACTACAGCAAACATTTAATCAAGTCAACATTGGAACCAAGTGAAAAGAACAAGAAAGCAATATATGAGAAAAAAATAACATCCTTACCTCATCATCCCGTTCAAGTGAACCTTGTGGCTGCATTCATGAAACCAACATGCGTCATTAATATGTAGCATAGCACCCTATAATGTCTACTTATACAAAAAATTACAAAACTGAAACATGAAAGTGTAAAAGCCATATAACTAATCAGTCACTCTAGTTCACAAGTAGCGATAACAGCAAGATGCAAGGGAATTGATGTTTCCCCCTTGGATATCAATGGAACCCTCAATTTTTTTTAAAAAAATGCACTGGAAAAATAAATAATTTGGCTGTAGCAAACCATCAAATCTAATAACACTAGCACATCCACACACCTCTTCAATGTCATCATTGCTGTATATCCCATATCGGAATGCCTGGCTCAAGTTATTAGCAAGAGCTGCCACATCATAATCCCTGTCTCGGAAATCTTCATCATCACTATCCCTACCACGGTCATGTAGTGATGTTGGGCGCCTGCAGCAACAAGCCATGTAGGTTCAGCGATGTATAAAGAAAATGAAAGCAAGGTATAACATGCAAAACAAAGAAAAGGAACCTACCCACAAGCCCAATGATAAACATTCTCCACCTCATTGCGCTTGACCAGAACATCTGCCTGCCATTCAACCCAGTCACTATTTTCCTACCCAAAAAAAAAGTCAACATAGTGTGAGTAAAAAACTGTAGATATTTCATAGCCGTACAAAAAAACATTGTCGAGTCCATGCACAAAAGGGGGGAAAATCACCTGTAAGTGAGTCTGGATTGTGCTGCTACTGTTCCCCAACTGAATAAGCTTATTGGCTATTCTTGTCATGTGGCCAACATTACCAATTTTTGGAGGGGTTTTCCCTTCTGATGGTACAGTAGGCTGCACATAAAAGACACAAAAATATGAAAGTGAATTCTCTGTAGGATTAAGTTGAAATTATCACAACCTATTAATGACTTACCCCATTAGACTCTGTTGACAAAGAAGAAAACTTTTCTGCAGCAAGAATTTTACCAACAATGTCACATTCATTATGAACATGCTCAACAAGTTCAATTCGTTTACTCTCCAGGCAAGAAACAATGATATTCTCAACATGATGGTGCAGAAAGTTGTTATATGGGTACCTGCGGTTTCAATAATTATATGAAAGTGCCCTTCAACCAGGGAAACAAAAGGACACAACTCAGCATATTATCCAACTTACTCAAAGAATAAATCAATGGAGCGCTTTATTGCTGATTGGCTGATTAGCTCTTTTTCGGCAGTTTCGCTACCAATTGTCAGCAAAACAGAGATGAACTCCACAATCTGAAAAAGGGGATAAACCCAGTTTAGCAACAAAATGAGCAAGGAAAATTACCAAGACACAATAACATTGCCAAAATGAAAAAGAATAAAGTGTTAAACAAATGTTTTCCATCTGCAGAAAGAGGTGAAAGACAGCAAACACTTGGTGACATCAGAAGTCAGGCATGCAAACCTCTGCTGTCTACTCTTCCTATCTCATACACAATAAACTCCAGATAGCCACACCAAAACTATAGTAACCAAGTCTAGACTATAGATAAGCCTATGCAACTTAAATATTTCTATAAATACATAAATCCATCCGTAAAGGAAATGAAGAGCTCGAGCAATAAAAATTAGTCCATGAAAGTTTGAAACGGCCAAATGGGCAATTGAAAAAAGGCATTGCATTATCCAGTACCTTCAGACGATGCTTTCCAAGAGGTGGGCGTAAACATCCGTATGTCGTAGGTAACAAATTTTCAGTAGCAGAAGTGTCCAATAACTTAAGCAAATTGCCTAAAATATTATGTCAGCTATAGCAATAAATCATCAAAAATTGAGATCATAACAATGGAAAGAAGACCTAGCAAACTATGGCACATATGATTTATATAAGGTCTAGAATTGGTGAAAGAAGAAAGATTTTTCCTAATAAAAAATGCAAAAAATACCCAACACTCACCTAGGCTCTCAAGCATACCATCAACTGTCTCAGGACTGGCAGTGACCAATGCCCCATGACTTAAGTTGCTTCTGAATGCTTGATAGGAAGCTGATGCTAGTCTTTTTGGATCCAGCAAAGATATGCACACTGACAATGAATGAACCAGCACAGATTTGGGTCTTGATTCTTCAAGAGCATGACGGAATAACCTCCCAATAAAACTGAAATTTCGTAGAACACGAAGGAAAGATTAAAGGTGACAAAAAGGAAAATCAACAAGAAAAATCCACTCGTACAGGATGGGGATTTGTCCCCAACCATTTAAAACCTCCTTAGATAGAGTTAAACTGCACTCTAAACCTCTTTATAACTAAATCAAAGGATTGGAAGAACAGCATGGACATCTTTTTTCTGTCCACTACCCAAATTATCCAATGCGCTTGGTTCCTTGGAAAAAGTTATCTTAAATCGCCCAGTAAGGATTAAATTATGACCATATAACAAAGATAAAAGATGGAGACCTTGGGCTGCATATCTTTGCAGCAAGAGATGGAGGTGCACATCGAGTCACTGCACAAAGAATTTCGGCAGCATTGCCATGCACTTCAGGAGAGTCCTGCTTGGCAATAACATACAATAATAAACTTTTCTGCTAGAAAACATTTATATTAAGGACTTACATTTTTTCTGACAAGAATGGAATATTAATATTTAGGGGCTTATGTATATAGGTAAGAATATCTCAAGACAAACAAAGTTTGTATGCAATCATCTGAAAGAAATTACAAGCAGATATATGCCCGCAATCAAGCTTTAGTAACTTACCGATGAGCTAAACTTATCTGCAATCACTTCAAGGACATCTGTATTTTCTAACCACTGCAATGTATCAGCATAGTTTGAATATATGGTCTCATCAGCACCAATCAGTCGTATCAGAACCTGAAGAATTCCAGGGCCAGCAGCATCAATGAAATGCACCAGCCAAAACATCAATCCGCAAATAATACTTCTTAATAACAGCTTACCTCCATTATCGATGTGATGCCAATCAGGTCGACAAGTTGGACGACTATCTCTGGATGCCCCTATAGAAAACAAAAATGATGTGTGCTATAAATTTATAATCCATTGAATTGCTCAAAAAAACTATAAGCTTGCAGCATATTGTCTCGGGGGTATAAGGAAAAACTGTGCTTATGCAGATGTCTGAAAGATAAAAGTGCGCACCAAAGCTAGGCAGTATGAAATATTAGTTGTTTTAGTCAACCAAACACATTCAAATAAAGACAGGACAAACAAATTGAACGCTACACATCATAAGCTTAAATGCAATTATGAAGTACTATCTGTTTATAGAAGGAAGATAAGGAATACCTGAACATAATTCATAAGAGGGGTGGTCTTCCGCAGCATCAAACAAATTACCACCTAGAACAAATAATTTAATCCAACTGACTTCAGCCTCAGCATTAAAATAACAGCAATTACAGATAAAATCTAACAATCACGAAAAGTAACAAATGGAAGTTCTACAGGGGCTTCGAAGTTCGAACACGAATTTATGCCATGGTTCAGATATAAATAATGCAAAGCAATGAAGTACCTTACTAAAGTAACCAGATAATAATGTGCTATGTGGATGATCAGGTTTCACAAATGAGAAAAGCAATTCCATTAACTGCAACACAGAAAGGAACGGGAAATAACATTAGCAATAGTAATTGTCATCAGCTACTACTAAAAAAGTTCTGAGGTAAACACTTCAAAAGGACAATATAAGACAAGAATGCTAACCTGTTCATCCTCTACTAGGGTCCTCAAAATGACATCAATTTCACAAGTGAATATCTCACAAGCAATGAAAGGGAACCTACAACGAGTGGAGTGAAGTTAAAAAAGGTGGGAAATTCCACTCTTTATATAAAATGAAAAAACAAATATTAATGGCCAATTTCATACTTGAAAGAACGCTTTTTTTCAGCATCCTCTGGAACTTCTTCCACAACATAACGAAGCAATTGTTCCACCTGGGCCTTGTCACGCAAGCTACATACAACATTTCAAGCATTATAGGTGGGGGAATATAAGGTAGTATACTAGTATGAGTTGAAGAAACACTACATGTCACAACTGTCAAGCAATGAAGCCCTATATAGATTTTCACTAAACTAGTAATGCATTCAACAAAGTTCTACATCACAAAAACTTTGATGTGTGCCCATTAGGTTTGACAGCATGAATAAGCTGAATAATTAGTCTAGTTTCATCAGAGAACATTAAGCTCACTTTTTTGCAGGTTAATACAAATAGAACCAAGCATCTTCTAGAAAAGGAGCAAAAGAAGGGAAAAGAAAGTTTTCCCTCGATAACAAAATATTCAAGAAATAGTGCTCCTAACATGTAAACAGAGGTACTTTGTGAACCATCTCTTTAGGGTGAAAACACTATAACCAGCATTAATGCCAAAACAATCTACATGTATTCTAATTTCTATGTAATCAAAGTGCATCTTATGTGCAAATGAGTGAGTTGCTTTTTCTTCCCTGTGATGGGATTTAAACTATGCAGATGCAGCAACCATTAAGTGCAGAAACAAATGCAATTATCTCAAAAGCATACTTGTTCATTATTATCTTTATCTAACAATAAATTCATTTTCCTATGCATCACTTGCAGTGAATGTCTCATAAGTGAAGCCATAAGAAATGGCACAGGATTCTTCTTTGCTATTCCCATACAAAATATGAAAATGAATGGTAAGGTGCAACATTAGATTAATAATGTCACCCATGTCACTCAAACTAATAACAGAAATTCTGTAAGGAAATTACAAATTTATGAGTCGGGTATTCAGTGCTTTGCATTCTTGAATAATTTCATCCTCATCAAGAAGTTCTTCCAATGTGAAATTTTCCTTGTCTAGAATTGTATCCACCTGAAACAATAAAATACAGAGTTAGGCATGTGACGCAGAACCTTTTGCTTGTACAACACATATGAAAACAAAGTCAGACCTCAATGAGAATTCAAAGTTATTTACGGTGACTATGGAAGAATAATAACGAATTAATGATGATTCATGCCATTCATGGGAACAAGTTTCTGAGTCACTTAATAAAAAGAATCTGACAATACAGCTAAGTTCTAGATTAAATGCAAGATTAACATCCAAATGGAACTACAAAGGTCACATCATTTCGCTCAAACATGAGATCTGCAGCAATCCTCTTTCACATCAAACAAAATCATTACAACCTCAGTAATGCAAAACAGACCAAAAAAGAAAAGAGGGTAGATCTTATTACACATTTACACTGGCACACTGTTCCACCCACAACATACAAATTCTTGCTGAAACGGTGTAAGTGCCCAATGCATAGGAATCTTCAATTCACGACGCAGATGCTAACCAACAGTAATCGAAAACACATGTTCACCAAACAGTATCACACACAAGATCAGGGAGTCAATATTAGCAACACAGCAGCCTCTTTTTCGCCAGAAAAATGCAGTCCCTATTGCGCGCTGACCCAGTCTTCCCAAACCGACGAATCTGTGTGCAAATCCGAACCAAGGCATCTCCTTCCTCTCTACAACACGCCCCAATCCACGGGAACAGCAGATGTACGAGCTCAGCAATGCAAAAAAATCACACACCTCGCGGTCGCAGCGCACAGATACACTAACTCCAACACGAACTAGCCCAGGAAAAATTCAAAACAGGCGAGCATTACAACGCAACCGCGGCATCCAATCCACTGACCCAATCCAAACAGACAAACAGGCGGCTCCACAACGAAACCCGCAGCTTGCAGCGCCAGCACACCCGGACGCACGCACCAACCAACCAATCTGAGAAGGACAACAGCGAAGCGGGGAGGAGAAGGAACTACAAGCACAGGGGACTCACGGGCGAGGCCGCGGAGAGGCCGGTCATGCGCCAGAACATGGCGGCGGCGGATCTAGGGTTTCCGGGCCCGGGGAGAGCGGATCCGCGCTCGATTCCGCGCGAATCCGGGCGGGGGCGAACGAATTGGGCGGCGGAGGGGGTCGGGGCGGATCGGGAGGGAGGCGAGCAGATCGAATTGGGATCGGAGGCACACGAGAGGAGGAAAAAATTGCACGCCTTTTTTTTTATTTAGTTGGGCCTCCTTCCCTTCGGGTTTGGTTTGGTTTGGTTTGGCTCTGCACTGCAGATGGGGAGCGGGGGCGCTGTTTCTTTTTGGCGACCAATGGTGGATGGCTGCCCTGCTCGTAGCTGAATTATTTGCCCCTTTTTTTCCTTTTTTTTGTGAAGAATATTGCTAGGGATCTGATTTTTTTGCAACATTTTTTTCTACGCGTGAAACATATTTTTCTACGTAGTGAAAGATTTTTTTTCTACGTAGTGAAATATTTTTTTCTACGTAGTGAAACATTTTTCTTTGACAAAAAAAAATGTTTCATACGTTCAAAAAAAATGTTTCATACGTTCAAAAAAATGTTGCGCAGCGTCCGAAAAAAAACAAAAATCGGACATCCGGCTGCTAGTTTCTCCATAATTCAGTGTGACTCTTTTTAAGGATAAAAAAATAATTGTAACGCCCTGTTTGGCAGAGGTCTAGATCCCAGCTCCACCTCAGAGCTGAAACTTGTAGATTGAAATAAAGTGACTTAAGTTTATAATTTGGTGAAGCTAGGAATACTAACTCCACCAACTCCAAGAATTTGGTGGAGCTGGAGCTCTGCCAAACACCTCCTAAATTGATGTAGCTAGCAATAGCTTCACCATTTAACTTAGTTTGTAGCTAGCGATAGCTTCGCTATCTTACATAGGTCAAAACATTTTGTCCATTTTAAAATCCAACGTTACTAAAATGCCCTAATACATCTCTTATAAGCATGAATTACGAGAAAATCATGCTAACTGCTGTAATTTTTGGAGTATCTTGTCTTCAAAATCACGATTTAAAACCTTGATGTTTAAGTTATTATCTAATCTCCGATATTAATTCTAACCATATGCTACGCAGAACCGTAGAACAGAGGATACCTAACACCTCAGCCTCCTCTACATAATAAGAGCAAGTGTCTCTATTATGATGCGTTACAATCGGCCACCTCATGTGAGTTTTATCGCCTAGCCCCACCTCTACTGATATATCATCACCACTCATCTTCATTTAATGTAATAAAAGTAACAAGCTGGAGACATCACCTAAACGTCCACGGCATACATTAGAGAAAGAAATGAACATAGCTTAGTCCCTCTACAACCTTAGTATATATATATATATATATATATATATATATATATATATATATATATATATATATATATATATATATATATATATTATGCACTACTATAACATCAATAGTTGAAATTGGCATATGGCGGAGCCGTAAAGATTCAACGAGGGGCTAAAAAGAGACATCCAAAATCAACGAGTGCGCGCGCGAGGTCGAAAGCGAGGCACTAGGCCGAGACAGAGCGGCAAGTCACCGGGAAGACGTGCGTGCGCTGCGCGAGGCCGAGGCACTAGGCAGAGCGGCACCTCGCCTTGCCGTTGTTGCCATGAAGACGAACTGACGCGATGCGAGTCATGAAGACGCTACGCGATTTGCTAATTTGCTACTAATGCAATGCATTCAGAATTTCATATGGCTAATCGCTAATACCGATGGGCAGGAAGGGTTTTGGGGGCTAGCGTGGGGTGGGCTTCAGTCCCACCCAGCCCCACGAGCAGCTCCGCCTATGGAAACTGGTGTATGAAAAACAACAACATCTGCTTGTCACACGAATGTGATATCTCTAATAAATTTATTGTGTTTATTGTCGATTCATACATTTTATCGGACAATTGTGTGTTTATGTTGATATAACTCGATGCAAAAAAGGAATATATTTGCTGTTTTTTAAAACTATTGATATTGAAATCGTAATACTTTGAAACGTAATTGGTTCACATGTCTTGTATTTTGTAGTTCTTGAAGCATATATATGCGGTACCTATTTTGCACGCGATGACCAAAATTATCAGTTAATGAGTTTAATTAATGAATCAAATTTATAATTGACAATAATTAAAATGGATTATTCAGTTGTAGCAAAAAAACAGCCACATAAACGCTCGAGACTCTTTAAATGCCATACAGAATATGCTACCATCAATTATTAACTCGAAGAACTATTCATTGCTTCGCTTCAAAATAGATGTCATTTTAGCGCAAATAATTTGGTTTGTGAAAAAAGTACCCCTTCTCTGTCGAACATTATAAACACTAGGAAATTGAGCGCGGCGGCACGCCGCGCACGTGAACGAAAAAAAAAATATTTTTAATACAAAAAAAACCGAGAAAATGTTTTCGTAGAAAAAGCGGACCACGAGAACACTTTAAAACATTTTTTCCATGCTCCGAAGGAAAAACGGACTACAAAAACATTTTTTTCGGGTAAAACGGAGAAACGAAAACATTTTTTCCATGCTCCGAAGGAAAAACGGACCACGAAAACATTTTTTGTTTTTTTTAGGAAAAACGGAGAAACGAAAATATTTTTTCCATACTCCGGAGGAAAAACGGACCACAAAACTTTTTCGCTTTTTTAGGAAAAGCGGAGAAGCGAAAACATTTTTGCATGCTCCGTAGGAAAAGCGAACCACAAAAACATTTTTTCCGCAAAGCGGAGAAACGAAAACATTTTTTCCATGCTCGGAGGAAAAGCGGACCACAAAAACTTTTTCGGTTTTTATAGGAAAAGCGGCCAACTAAAATATTTTTTCCATGCTCGGAGGGAAAGCGGACCACAAAAACATTTTTTCCGCAAAGCGGAGAAACGAAAACATTTTTTCAATGCTCCGGAGGAAAAAACGGATCACAAAAACATTTTTTTGGGGCAAAACGGAGAAAGGACCTGAATGAAAAGTGCACGGACCTATTTGTTATGATTTTGGACCTGTTCGCTATTTTGAAAAAATATAAAAGGGCTCGTTTACGATTCGTATTTAACGGGAGGTTCTTTACGTAAAATGGCGAAGGAGGGACCTAAACGCGAACCGGGGAAAAAATCTCCCTCTCACAAAAAATTGCAAAAGGACCTATCCGTAATTTCAAGAACCAGAGGGGTTTTTTCGCAAAAAGAAGAGAGAGAGAGGGTGGGACGCGTGGCCATGCTCTCTGCGTGCGCTTTCTCCGATCCTTATATCCGGTAGGATGTCTTAGCTTCTATTTATTTTGCTGCAGAATTTGTCATCTCCCAGTTTAGATGGATGCACTATTTTATCTATTTTTTTAGATTATTTCTTTGTGCTAGAAATTGACAGTTAGCACGGGTGCCCAAAGTAACTGTTGTGCATTGGATATGGCGCTTGTTATGACAAGATTCAACATTCGACAAGGATCTTAGAAAAAAAAAATTGGACGCTTCTGTATTACCTAACTGAAGTACCTCGTGAAAAAGTCATGGGGAAATCTCGACAAATTTTCCATAGTCTTTGTAACGGACTGCTTTTTAGGGGTTCGTTTAAATATCTCAACAGCTATCTAGAAAAATTAGCTATCGAGAACCAAGGGCACATTACCAGATAAAAGACGAAACTAATACTTTTAGAGAATATAAGGCCTAACGGCTAGATTTTTAAAAAGGGTGCGAAGACGCTAAGTAGAGTATACAATACAAAAGAAACACCACAAGCAAGGTCTGAGCAAAGACTAAGACCTAAAATCAAACTAAATCGCTATGTACGAACTCCCGGTAAGCTCCGATTTCTTAGAACTCTGCTGGGTTTAAAAAGCAAGAATGAGTGCACAACAGTATTCAACAAGTCGCACAGTAATACTAAATACTATATGCAGGGGATTATCAAGGATTGGTATAAGGTTATAAGTATTGTGGATGCAGTTTTATTTGCAAACTTAGTTGCATTTGTAACACAAACTATAAAATAGTTTCATAAAGTTACCAATTACGCCAGATTCTCCAATTCCAAGGACTACTTGAGCAATATTTCGGGAGTCACCCCAATTCAAACTTAACCTCATTAACCGGAAACAAGGCGTATCCGAATGCCATTTTAATTATCACTCTGCAGAGCTACTCAGCTTTATCCACAAAAATATCTACAACCGCTAATGCCATGCGCAAACTACATGCAACTTAAATGCATGCGGTCGGACTGAGATGATCATAGCCTTTTGTTGTACTTCCCCATTGTAGCTCCTACCCGGTAGGTTCGAGGACTCACAGCTCTCAGGACCTACTGACCAAGGCGAGAGACGCGATATGATACTTGGGTACCTACCATTGTGAGAACCGGCAAATGATAGCACCCTGCTCGGCGCTACCCATTTCTGTTCCACCGCGATCCATTCTAGCTACGAGAATGGTAGCTACCTTCTGTAGGTATTCCAAGGGGATGCACAATGTACTAAGCTATGTTGGAAAACGGTTCAACCGAACTAACCGATCCATACTTGTGGATGAGCAGAAACTTTAAGTTATTTACTTTGCTCAAGGGAGATCTTTAAATGCCAAAGACTAAGCCATTACAACCACAAACCTGGTACCAGTTGTACCAACCATCAAACCAACCATGGCTTTTGTCATCGCCCGGGGGTCGAACTAGCATCCACCTTGTGGGTAGCCCAACACTGTCCCCTGGCCATAGCAACAATTTAAAAGACACCGAGCCAGAGGCTCGCCAGTTTTTGTAACACTAAGGGTGGAACAACAATTAATTAATAACTACGAGGATTCAATAAATACAACTAAGGCTATACAAGGTTAATAAAGCTCAAAATCAAAGGAAATCTAAGCAATTGATCGGTTATAACTAAGCATCATGTCATTCTAAATTATCTTTGCAGTATTTGAAAATACGAGTAAAAATAATGCATTAAAATTAATTACTTCTATATTATTGACAAACTGGGTTCAACATGTTCAAGGGGTGCGACTGGCCTTGCTGGGCTGAGGAGTCGTCTAAATTGTAGAAGCTGAAGTCCTGCTCGGCCCCGGACTGGTCCAGCTCCTGCTTTGGGTACTGCTTGACGATCGAATCTAGCACGGAAAGACAAAACCAATAAATAAACGAATGAAAGAAAAGCGAGAGAAAAGAAAAACGGAAGAAAATAGAAAAAAAAAAGGGGGCGGAGAAGGAGTCGAGAGGCATTCCGGTCATTTTGGTAAATTTTGGATACTTTATTTAGCGAAGCGGAGGCTGTTTTTGGACTCAAAGGCTTGAACGGATCGAGAATGTGTACTTCTGGCTTTTTGTGGATTTCTGGGAATTTTTGGAAATTTTTTGATTAATTAAATCCAAAAAAGAAAAAAAAAAGAACGAAAATCCGGGCAGGCCGCATAGTGCCAAGCCATTTCAGCCCAAATGACCCACTGTAAGTTCAAGCTACATTGATTTTGGTGATTGGTTTAGATTAATGCTTAATCTTTGTTTAATGATAAATCTAATCTTAATGAGACTAACATGTTTATTGAGTTATATTCAATAGTCTCATATTTGGATGGAAAATGTTAAACCAAGGTATGAATGCATATTCATTTTAGTATTAATTGCATACTTTGGATTCAAGTTTAAGTATGAGTTTTCCCAATGTATTAACAACAAAATGTGCATTATGTTTCCCAATCCATATATTACATGGATGCACATATCTAGGGGAGTTCACACTTGAACTTGATGTTTCAATGTATTGATCTATTCTTCACTCCATATATAAATGATCAATATGTTGATATACAAAGCAATTTAAATAAAAATTTAAATTGAGTTCATTTGTCTTATTAATCATTAAAGAACATTTCATCGTGTGTTGATGGTGTTCCTTGATTAATTAAGGACAAATGTATAGTTCCTGAGTATAATGAAGCATGAGTTGCATCCGCTATACTCAAGACACAAATACAATCATTTAAATTGTTTAGGGTTGTCAATCTTGGTTGCATCCATTATGTGTTAATGAGTGCATAAATGATTGAGACAATCATGCATCTTAGATTAACTATTTTCATAAGTGATGAATGAGCCAGGTTAGGTTCAAAGATGGTTGAGATAATGAAAACGGAACAAAGACGACATCATGAGGTGATGGGCGTCAAGAGGAGATCTCATAGATAATAAGATGAGAGAGTTAGGGTGTCGATCCTGAGGGAGCAAATGATTGAAGATCATAAATACCCCAAAGGGGATTGCTTGCAGCTGCTAAAGGTGTAACTAGATAGGCTAAGGAGTTTCCTAGTCTTTGAGTCTAGTTTTTAGTGCCGTACTATTAAAAAGGGCTGAGTCTTAGCTTGAGCTTCATCATGTGTTGATAATCTCAATCCCGTGTTCACTCGAGCTCAAATCTTACTTGGATTTGTTTTTTGCATGGAGCTAACCATTTGGCATGTGTTGCAAATAGGTGAAGCTCGTGCTTGGGTTTAGCATAAAGCTCTATTTGGCATGTGTTGCAAAATAGGACAAGCATATGCTTCGGGTTTTCGCATTAAGCTTTGATTTGCATGTACTGCAAATGGGATAAGCTAATACGTTAGCTTTTGCATGAAGTTCATATTTTGCATGTATTGCAATAGATGAAGCTTCATGCTTTGTTTTTGTTTTAACACCAAAATCCTTAATTGAGTTTATTTGGTATTGCTTGGAGCTAAGTTTGCATGGGTTGCAAAAGGAGAGAGCTCAAGCAAATTTGTGGTTTAGTAGTTACATGGAGCTAGAGAATTACAAGTGTTGCAATTAGAGAGCTCATGCAATTTGATTTGGTTTGATTGTTGTATAAGGCTATGGATTTGCATGTATTGCAAAAGAGAGATTGCTCATGCTCTGTGGTTTAATTGTTTATTTGCAAGTTTGTTGTGCGAATGAACGAGAGGTCTATAAGTTTCGGTCCTGAGAGCATGTGATACTTGCACTGTGGTTTTTGCAAGTCCGTTTGGTCTCGTGTTGACCATCACATGGCTAAGAGGATAAACCTCATAGACTGAGAGATTTATTTGCTTAATACGTTCTTGCAAATATAATCTTTGAGACGTTTGTGAAGTGTGTTTTTCGGAAATTGGTTAGAATTTGGTTGAAATTCTTTGAGCATGAGCTAAATGGTTGCAAATGAGTTTTGCAAAGTGGTATGATCATGTGTTGATCACCTTATGCCTCAAAAGAATGTTGTTTGGATTTTGGAGAAATGATTTTGTGTTGAAAATCATGTTTTCTCCAGAAGTCTAGCAGTACCGACATGTTAATGCCGGTAGTACCGTGATATCGGTAGTACCACCGTATGGGCGTCGATACTACCGCTATTTGAGTAGTAGTACTTCTTTTCCAGAATGGCATGTTTTTCTAGAGTTTCTGAGGCCGGAGCTATCGCGGTGTTTTTAGCGGTACTACCGTAGGTGCGGTAGTATCGGGTTAATAGCGGTAGTTGTTTTTCCAGAAAAGGGGTATTTTCTGGAGTTTCTGAAGTCGGCACTACCGTGGGCTTATTGGCGGCACTACCAGTGTTGCGGTAGTACCGGGTTTTGTGAAGCGGTAGCTATTTCCCAGAATGGGGTGTTCTGGAGTTTTTGCTGGCGCGGTAGTACCTCAGCTTAGAGCCGGTACTACCGGGGGAGCGGTACTACCGGAGTTTTGCCGACGGTAGTACTGACTTTGCTGTGCAACGGCTAGTTTTTTAGCCGTTGGCCTGAGGGGCGGTACTACCGGGTTTTTGCCCGCGGTAGTATCACAAATGCCGAGTTTTCAGGGTTTTAGTCCCCAACGGTTAGTTTTGGCATGGGGGCTATATAAGAACCCCTTGGGGAGGCATTTGCAGGTGGTTGTTGCATTCTTGAGTGTGTTTGAGCTTGTGAGTTCTTGAGAGGGTGTTGCATGTGTTGCACACCTCAAATTGGTTTTTGAGCTCAAGAGTGAGACTAATTGCATGTGTTGCAATTAGAGTATGATTGAGATGATCCTAGTGCATGTGTTGCACTTAGGAGTCACCGAAAGCGCATGTGTTGCGCTAGGTGAAGTTCAAGCGGAGTGTTTGACCTTTTACTCTTGGAGGTTGCCGCCTCCTAGATGGCATAGGAACGTCAAGTGCGGGAGCTCTCAAGGTTTGTGAGAAGCCCCGATAAGTTTGTGAAGGTTGGGGTTTAGCCTATCCGAAGGGGTTAAGATCTGCCACGAGTGGATTCGAGGTGGAAGGCTCAAGTGAGTGAGCCGGTTCAAAGTGAGTTGGACTTCCTCAATATGGATTAGGGGAGACCGGCAAGTCTCTGAACACCACGGTAAAACGTATCGTGTTCATTGTCTCTTTTACATTCAAGCATTTACCTTATTGCAATATTATCTCTGGTTGATTTATATAGAATTGCTTAGTATAGTTTGTTTGATCAACATAGCAATTCTTGTGTAAAGACTTAATTTAGTTAGTGCACTAGTGAGACTAGTTGATTTAGGCTTTAGATTGTCAAAACCGTAGTTTACGCTTCCGCAATTGATTTAGGTTTTGACATAGGGGTAATTAGAGCATAATCCTCGAGTAGAATATTTTTAATTGCCTATTCACCCCCTCTAGGCGCATCCTCGACCCTACACCCACGGGGCGGGCGAGCGCGGCTGGGCTGGCCCAAGCGCGAGGCATGGCGCGTTGACAGGTGGGGCCTAGGGGCAGGGGTGGCTGGCGGCCGGGGCCGATCACGGAGAGAGGCTAACAGGTGGGGCCAAGCGGCGGGGAGACTAGCAGGTGGGGTTGGGCGGGGCAAGCGGCTGGCCGGGGAGGCGGAAGGGCGCGGGCGTGTTGGGCGAAGTGAGGGAAGGAGAGCGGGGCGACGGCAAACGCCGGGGAGGGAGAAGGGGGGCTCACCATGGCGGGGAGACAGGGCGAAGAGAAAGGGAGGTTGGGGGGGGCTGCTTTATAGTTGTGGAGCGGGAGGAGAGAGGTGGGGGTGGCCGGGCGCGGTGGTGGGGCGGTTGGCGCTCGGCGCTGGGGGAAGCAGGCGGCTACGGACGAGCGCGACCGAAGGTGAGGAAACGTGGGCGTGCCGGGCTGGGGAGGCGGACTGAGCCAGGGAGGGAGGCAGGTCGGGAAGCGACAGAGCCAGGGAAAACGGCCCAAAAGCGAAGGAGGACCAAAACAAATTAAAACCAAACAAAAAAAAATCAAATAAAGCCCAAATCAAATACCTTTTGAAATTTTAGGGCTATTTCAGTCTTAGTCTTTGTTGTTTTTCTTTTTGAAAAGAATAGTCAGTCCGATCTTGAAATGCCAGTTGGTTTTAAGTTTTCATGGTACGCAAGGCACGACTTCGACATAAAAATTACATATTATGGAAGTACATTTCGTGACTAATCTACCAATATCCATTTCACGTGGCAAGCATTTTACAAACCTGGACACCCTTTGTTACAACCTTAGGAACAGAAGCCTGAAAAGAGGAGCAAGAACATGCAGGAAGAACAAGAACAGGAGAAGAGGACAGAGATCGATGGAGTTGGGGAAAGTATTCTGTTACTTCTCGACCCCTTTTTTACAAATTGTCCCACGATTTGTAGTATTGAATTGACTCCCTTACAAGTGGGTCCACCGACCCAATAACCCAGCCGTAAACACACACACGCACACTGCTGTCGCACACTCTTCAGACAATACTTCTTCAGAGATACTGTACCCCATCCGGCACATAACAATCCCTCCTCCTTAGAATTCGGCTTGTCCCCAAGCCGATGCAGTTGGAAATTGAAGCCGAAGCGAAGCGACATTTTCCCACATTGTGAGCGAAGATGGCAGGCCTGACCATTGCACCAATGCGACTGGCGTCACATGATTTCCCAGCTTAATCAGTTTCTGTTGCAGTATGGCGGATGGTTCATTTGGCTCACTTTCTTCCCAGCGATGCAGTAGCAGCATTGATTCAATAGGTGTGGATGAAGAGATATGACTTTTGAGTTGAGAGACATGTATCACTGGATGAATTTTGCTCTCCTCTGGCAACTCCAATTTGTATGCCACCCGGCCCACTCTCTCGTAATCTTGTACGGACCATAGAACCGAAAACTTAGTTTCTGATTACCTCGTGAAGCAATTGATGTCTGGGCATAAGGTTGCAACTTGAGATACACCATATCCCCAACCTGGAACTCTCTATCTGACCGGTTTTTATCCGCTTGAGCTTTCATCCTTGCGCTAGCTCTTTGCAAGTGAAGCTTCAGTAAAGCGTTCATCTTCTCCCTCTGTTTCAACCAATCCTGCACTTCTGTGTCCACATCTTCGTTCAGGGTGGAAATGCCGAAGTGCCTTGGTGGGTGGCCATACATCACCTCAAATGGGGTCCTCCCTATTGCCGATTGGTATGTGGTATTGTACCAATACTCTGCCAACGCTAGCCATTGCGACCACTTCCTTGGACATGCATGAACAAAGCACCTCAGATAAGTTTCTACGCATTGATTTAGCCGTTCAGTTTGGCCGTCTGTTTGTGGGTGGTAGGACGAACTCATATTTAACTGAGTATCCGACAACTTGAACAACTCTTGCCAAAAGGTCGGTAAATACTCCTCCTGTCGGAAATTATAATCTGGGGTAGCCCATGGAGCTTATAAACCTGATCACAAAAGACTTTAGCCACCTGAGAAGCGGTGAAAGGATGCGACAGTGGCAGGAAATGCGCATATTTTGAAAACTTGTCAATGATCACAAGAATGGTTGTGTACTTAGACGACAGTGGTAAGCCCTCAATGAAATCCATGCTTATGATTGTCCAAGATTGTGAAGGTACCGGTAGAGGTTGTAGTAGCCCCGGAATTTTAATGTGCTCGACTTTGGCTTGCTGACAAATGGTGCATTCTTTTACATACCTCTCTACTGACCTCTTGAGCCCTGGCCAGGCGAATAGACCCTTCACTTTATGATAGGTAGCACTGATGCCGGAGTGTCCCCCTATTCCACTACTATGCAAGGCCTGCAATATATGTTGTTGTGCCAAAACATTGTTTCCCACCCATATTCGCCCCTTTAAACGGATAACCCCATTTTGCAGAGTATATCCCTGTTCAGTGGAACTGGTAATGCATAGTTCCTCCAACAACTTCTTGGTTTCATTGTCTTCATGATAGCCTGCTATAAGATTCTGTATCCACACTGGTGTGTTCACTGAGATCGCATGGATGGTGAGCTCTGCTGGCATGCGCGATAATGCATCTGCCGCTGGATTGTTGATTCCTTTATTGTACTGAATCTTGTATTGCAGCCCCAATAATTTCACGAATGCCTTGTGTTGCATTGAAGTGACCAGCTTTTGCTCTGTTAAGTGAATGAGTGCCTTTTGGTCTGTCTTGATAACAAACTCCTGATGCTGAAGATATGGGCGCCATTTTCCTACTGCCATTAAGATGGCCAAGCACTCTTTCTCATACGTCGACAAAGCTTGATTCTGTTTGCTAAGTGCCTTGCTCAGGAAAGCAATTGGGTGTCCTTCTTGCATCAAGATGGCTCCTATTCCGCCGTTACTTGCATCAGTTTCGAGAACAAACTGTTTGGAGAAGTTCGGCACCGCTAACACAGGAGCTTCCACCATTGCTTTCTGCAGAACTCGGAATGCTTGCTCTGTATGCGGCGACCACTGATACACGACCCCTTTTTTTAACATAGCAGTCAAAGGCTTACAAATTGTCCCATAGTGTTGAATGAACTTCCTGTAATATCCAGTCAGGCCCAAGAAACCCCTCAACTCTTTCACATTCCGTGGAACCGGCCATGCTAACACTGCCCTTATTTTGTCAGGGTCAGTGGATACTCCACCCGGTGTAATCACATGCCCTAAGTACTCAAGCCTTTGTTGACCAAATGAACACTTTTCCTTTTTAACATATAGCTGCTGTTGCTCAAGAATTTGAAACACCTCAGTGAGATGAGACACATGTTCCTTCAAGGATTTGTCAGACACCAAAATGTCATCCACAAACACCAAAACACTCCTTCTCAGAGCTTATGAAATATCGATTCATGACACTTTGGAATGTAGCAGAGCATTTGTGAGCCCAAAAGGCATAACCAAGAATTCGTATAGCCCATGATGAGTACAAAAGGCCGTTTTGTGTTCTTCTCCCTTAGCCACTCTACTCTGATGATAGACAGCTCGCAGATCTAGCTTTGTGAACCAACAAGCACCTACCAGCTCATATAATAGTTCAGCAATTACAGGCAATGGCTGCTTGTTCTTTACTGTAATTGAGTTCAACCTTCTGTAGTCCACACAAAAACGCCAAGTACCATCTTTTTTCTTAACTAGTATCACCGGTGATGCAAACGGGCTTGTACTTTGCTGGATCAACCCCTTCCTCAACATATCTGCTACCTGTCTCTCAATCTCGTCCTTTTGGTGCGGAGAATATCTGTAAGCACGAGTATTCACCGGTAGTGCACCTGGTATCAATGGAATTGAATGATCATATAGACGTCTCGGTGGTAATTGTGTCAATTCCTCAAACAAGTGTTTAAAGGTCCGTGTTACTTCAGTCATTTCCTTTGGCATCTGATCCTCTCTGTTTTTCTCCCTTGGGTTGTGTTCCTCTGTTCTGGAGACATGTAAATGCACCAAATGGGTAATCGCTCCCTGCTTATCATTCCCCGAAGTTCTCTGCCACTTATCCCTCCCTTCAACACTTGATCTTCTCTAACTCCCTGCAAAGTCACCCGACGGCCATTGTGTGTGAACCTCATGCACTTCTGCCCCCAATGCACCCACATGGGACTATGCTCCTCCAACCAATCGGCCCCCAAAATCAGGTCGTAGCATCCTAATGCTAACACTCGCATGTTCTGGATGAAGGAATGACCTTGTACCCACCATTGCAAAGACTGGACTTTTTGGTTGCACTGCATGACTCTTCCGTCAGCTATCAACAATTGTACCGCACCAATCTCCATAGTCTGCATTTGTAAATGCCTGACCAGTCTCTCACTGATGAAAGAATAGGTGCTGCCCGAGTCAACCAAGATTAGAACTTCTTGCTTTTCAATAAATCCTTGCAACCTCATTGTCTTCTTCTTAACCCCTCCAGTGTTGTCTTGATCTGTAACAGCAAATAGCTCTTCCTTGTCATCAACTTTCTCTTCATCTGGGTCATCCGTCGGACTGGGCTGCACTTGCAAAACTTCCATTAACTCTTCAATGATATGTAAAGGGACCTTATCAGGGCATTTGTGGTTCCTTCCCCATTTTTCTCCGCAGGTGAAACACAAACCATTCATTTTCCGATATGACCTTAATGCCTCCAATTTCTCATCCCATTTGTGAGGATTGGGCTTTCGTGCTTCCTCATTTCTTTTGTTCTCCTCCCCCTTAGGAATGAACTTGTGCTTTTCTACAAATTTTCCACCTCCTTTAGTGAACTCTCTTGCTTCACCCTTATAGTACGAACCCCTCTTCTTATGTTCCATCTCCTCTTCTTGCAGCAGTGCCAAATGTACCACTGCTTCCATGTCTTCTGGACTATGTAGCACTAATGAAGCTCTGATTTCTTCCTTCAGACCACCCAAGAAGTGTGTGACAAAGAATATCTCATCCTGTGAGGGGTTATATAATAACAAGTGATGTTGCAACTCCTCAAATTGCTCCACGTAATCAGCCACTGAGCCAGTTTGTCGCAGATTAATCAATCTATTCAGATGTTTCTTATATAAATTCCTTCCAAACCTTTGCTCTACAGCTTCGCACAACACTTCCCACTCTTCAAATCTGCCCCTAACCTCCATCTTCTGAAGCCAAAGAGCCGCACTACCAGTAAAATTCAATGCAGCTATTCTGGTATACAAGCATGGATTCATTCCCATAATCTCAAAGTAGGTTTCACACCTCTCCTTCCACAGCTTGGGGTTATCTCCATCAAACTTGGGAAACTCTATTTTCGGCATTGCCTGTCGAGTCTGCCACATTGCGTAATGATTTTGCCCAGATCCAGCCCTCTGCTCATTCATCTGCTGCACATTGACCCAATCTTGCTTACCCGGAGTCAAGGGATTCATCGGGGCACCCAAAATCCCTTTCGATGGATCTCTAGTCTTCTCCAACACTCTGGATCCCTTCAGTGATCTCACTTCCTCTCCTGGTGGCGAGAGAGAGGCCGACCCCGCCGCCTGATGCAGTTCTTCCGCCATCGACGTTCCCCTTCCGAACAACCGATTGTGGATCTCTGGACGTGCTTCTAACACTTCTACTCTTCCTCTGACTACATCTACCACCGATCTCACCTCCCCGAGCTCAGATTTGACCCCATGCACATCATCCAGGATTTGCTTGAGGAGGGCATTGACTCCTTCGAATTGCGCCTCCACAGAAGCCATGGCTGACGTGATCCTGCTCTCCAACTGAGTCTGTCTTTTCTTCGGCGCCAGCCCGATGGATGGCTCTGATACCAAATGTTACAACCTTAGGAACAGAAGCCTGAAAAGAGGAGCAAGAACATGCAGGAAGAACAAGAACAGGAGAAGAGGACAGAGATCGATGGAGTTGGGGAAAGTATTCTGTTACTTCTCGACCCCTTTTTTACAGCTGTCCACAGTATTTGTAGTATTGAATTGACTCCCTTACAAGTGGGTCCACCGACCCAATAACCCAGCCGTAAACACACACACGCACACTGCTGTCGCACACTCTTCAGACAATACTTCTTCAGAGATACTGTACCCCATCCGGCACATAACACCCTTTTTATCAATTGATGGTCAAAGTCAAAATGTTTGACAACACAGATCTGAGGACGACTTAGATTTCGAATCAGAGAGTGGATCTGAGCATGTAATTAGAAACAATCAAACTTCCACTCTAACAAAGCAGTTGTGACAAATGAAAGGAATTTATACAGATAGTGCTTCTCATATATCAAATAACAACCAACAAGGCAATGAATAGAAAAATTCTTCGTCGGCTGTGATCCAGGACAACCCCTGGACTGTGGTACTGGAAGTGTATTGAGATGAATAGCATCATATCGTCAGCACATGCAGCTACAGACTACAATTCACGTGTTCGATCATACATGAAAAACTACTCTTGATCCTTCGGATTACTACAGCTAAACAGTAACCTCTGATTCAAATTGAGACTATGCAATCTATTCAAGATTATTATGCCTGTGCTGACTTAAAATCATCGCTATTTGTTTTTTCACAGAAGTTTTGGAAGAGAAGCATATTCACGTGGAACCGGTTTATACTTTGCCTACTTACAATGAATAATCACAGCCAACCATGCCGCGCTCAGGAGGAAATGGCAGGCGAAACCGCTCCCGAGTGGCTAGCAACAACTTCACTGCATCTACTGATACCTTCGAATGCACGCACGCATGCTCCTGAGAACCCCATCAGAGCATGGAACATGTTTGGAAGGCTCGTCTTAAGATTGTTCAGCGCCATGGCCCGACTAGTCCTCACGGAGTTCAGATACCTGGCCTTCTCCTCCTCGACACGCTTTCTGAACGCGTCCAGCTTCATGTCATCCTTTGATACTGAATGATGATCCGTGTGTGGAGGCTGGCCTGATTTTTGCATCCCATTTTCACTGTGTTTCTCTAATTGTGTATGAAATTTGCTCTCGATGTGGTCTGACTTTTTCTTCAGTTGACGTTCCTCAGCCTGTTGTATAACCCCAGAGTGTACGACCGACAGAAAAGTCTTTATTGCTTCTGCAGCTACCTGTTTATACAAATAAAGAAAACAGGGGAAGAAAAGCTAAATTGGTAACTACGACAAAATTCAACTTATGACAAATGAGTATAATAGTCCTTCAGTTCATACATAAAGAATGGAAGCTTCATTATTCAAAACAAAAATGATGTATTCTTAAGAAAAAGTTCCTACAAGCTTGATTCCGCACAGTAACAAACAATGTTCCGAAAGAACAGACCGGGTTAGTTTTACTCTTACCTTTTCAGGTAACCCCTCGAGAGCACGCTGGAGTTCTCCACAGAGGCTACGAATTCCAGATTTACTTCTCATAAAGCCATCATTATCAGGCAGGCAGTCAGTGAGTCTAATCCATTGGTTAAGGATGGTTACGTACTCACGCTGCAAGGTGATGAGATTGCAGAAGGAACTGTGCCATGCAGAGACTTCAACTTCCAGCTGAGATGTTGCATGACAGTGAGAGTCGGTTGTCGGCTCACTCCCAGGTCGGTTGCCTAGGAGACTGGCTTGCTGCGCAATATGGTTCTGAACCTGATGGCACTCATACATGTTTCTCCACATATGCACAAGCCTAAGTCAGAAGAAGCAAGGAAAGAGGAGCGTCAGATGAGATGGCAGAGAACAAAATAGCATTGTCACAAGGAAATAAATGCAGAAATAACAGGACAGCACTGTAGCCATGCAATGGTAATTTGCTGCCTTCATGTATGGCGCATGATGTCTGAGGTAACTACTAAATACTGCCTATAGGCAACTATCATGAATGATAATAGAGCTTTCAATATGACAACACCCAACATAAGCAACTGAAAAGGCTATACTTGGGTGTTCTTAATGAAGTTATCAGCTATTTCTTAATATGAGTAACAATGAAAGGGAGAAATGAAATTTCCTGAAATGCATTACTGTATATTAGGAATTGAACACAGATACCCTGTACCTAAATACTGAAATTAAAATAGCAGTTTTGAACTATTGGAGTATGCTAGCTAGTTAAGTTTTGGAAATCACCCTGCAGATAATTCAATAATCTGAGGATATAACTCCTCATCTCTGAGCTTTGATATGGTCAGACATGTCAAAGTTACAGCCTCCTCCAAAGAGATTATCCGAGTTTGCAATTCCTCGATATTATCCCGAACTTTCTCTGCATGTAACTTATCATGCTCCCCTGATTCTAACCTTTGTAGCAACGAACTGTACTTTTTGTATTGGAGTCTTGCTAATTCTTCATCCTGCAAGACGGGGTGGTAATAATCAAGAATGTACCGACTCTTGGTAAAGCAACATATTGTAATTAGTAAACTTATGCATTAAGCTCTCCTGTTAATAGAACTAGTTATATGCCCGTGCGTTGCTACGAAAAACAAAATTGATAACGAAAAATAAAGATTAAAAAATAAAAAAATACTATTTTATAAGATCAAACATCTATTTTTAACGCTTGGTTTCTTGCAAAAGCTGGCTAATTAAAGCAACGCTTCGTTTCTTGCGTAGGGCAATTAAGCAGGGCAATTAAGCAGGTCAATTAAGCAGGGCAATTAAACAGAGCAATTAATGTGACGTGGAAAGAAACTCTCACTTTATATAGTAGAGACTAACAAACTTCTCTTCTCAAGAAAAATCTTCCCAGATATTGACGACACCTCAAATTCTACCATACAAGATATAAGCTCTTATCTTACCCCTTGACTGCATTGTGTAATGCTTTCTATTTTGACGGGACTGTGTAATGCTTTTCAGTGAAACATATACCAAACAAAAATAACGCTAGGAATCCCATAGTACACCTTAATTAACTTGTAGAGTTTTTGCTCCTCGTCATAAAGCTTGTCTAGCGTTCTGCCATGGTAACCATATCCAGAGGCATCCCTAGAATGCGGAATGGAGGATTCTCTGTTAGCTTGCACAGATTTGAACGACCAGCTCCATGAAAGCGTGGAGAAAACCTTGGCAGATTTGGATTTTTTCCCTGCACCTGAAACAACAAATGTTATTCTTCAACAATTTTCTTTTGACTGTAAACTCTGAGGCCCTAGAGAAGCTAGCTTCGCCCCTGTAATGGATGCAAGGTGCTCAAAATATTACCTTTCTTTGCCTCAAACTCTGAGAGAACTGGCCGCCCACCAGCGGAGTCTAAAAGTACGACGACATCGCTCCCACTTGCCGCCGCTTTCAAGAAGTAGTCATCGATCTCCTTAACAATTGCTACCAGTGACTTCTTCCCTTTCGAAACAACCACCGAAGAGACTGAATCCTTTGTCACCCAGCTCACCATTGATGAGTTGCCATCACCCAGAGCCCTGCCCTTCGATGGATTCAGCTGCACACCCCTCACAATGCCATCATCGTCGCCAGAGACGCTCTCATCCTCCTCTCCATCAAATTCTGTGCTCGTCTCCACCCAGTTGTCATCGTTCATGGCGACCTGTGAGGCCACTTCTCTATCATTCCTATCAGCCAACGGAGACGGGAAGTTCAAGGGGCGCATAGCGAAAGGGTCCGAGTACTCCCATTCTGCGCCGGGTGGCGGGGGCGGGGGTAGAGGAGTCGAGCAGCTGTCAGTGTCGTCGTCGTCATCCATAGAATCATCCCCGCGGAGGTCGCCATCTCTCTTCTCCCTCTTTCTTATGGTTATTGGGCTAAACGTTAGAGGTGGTGAGGACGGCATTGAAGATGTCACTGAGTATGCAGGAGGTATTGAGGATGACACCGAGTATGCACGAGGTGGTGGCGGCGGCGGCGGCGGCGGCGGCGGCGAGGGGGGCACCGAAAGGCATACAGTGGGCTGCTGCGACAATGCAGATTCCGCCTCGGCGAATTGTCGGAGAGTGGCTCCCGTGTTTCGGAGTGCCTGCAGGTAGGCAGTGTGCGCAGCCGCAAGGTCAAGACGGCGTCGCACGAGCTGCTTCATGAGCTTCCTCCTGTCCTTGCACCTCCTCACGGCCTCCTCGTCCTCCGCTTTGGAGTTTGTGCAGCCCATTTGCGACCACGCAAACTCCCTGCCAATAACCTTCCAAGGATGCGGATCGCGGCACCAACCGGAGAAATCCCAGATGGGCGCTTCCTTGCCCCGTCCGAGGTTGCCTGAAATTGGTCACAATTCGCACCAAGATTCCAGAGGGTGGAGAGCAATCTGCACCGCTCCTAAGAATTGGAGCATGCACATGGCAGATTCTCCCAATGGGCTTTCTTGATCCCCACCAAATTCGCCGAAATTGCCCTCGATTTTGCCCACAAGACAAGAAGGCACCCTAAAGAAACCGCTCCTCCTCCCCTCCAACAGGCACACTCTCACAACATTACAAATTTGCCGGCCGCCTTTCTCTTGCATCAAAACCTGGCGGGCAAAAGAGTTGATCCAAAAATGATGCTTCAGCTAAAACAAGTAAGGCTAACAGCAGGGAAAGAAGGAGAAGAAGAAAAACAGATTCTTGAATAGAGCAGAGGTGGGCCTGCTTGCCTTACCAGATAGGATTCGGTTCAAGAAATGCTCTCTGGTCGCTGCAATCTTGGAGTTGGTGGCCGGCTTGAAAGCTAAGCAGGACTGGAGAAAGAAGGATCTGGACAAGCAGAGGAGAAGAACATGCCAAGAAAGGGGGGGAAAAAGGGAGGACAAGATGGTAATGGCATCATCTGATTCTCATTCCCAAGAACCCATCTCTCTCCCTCCCTCCCGCTAGGCAAGTGGTGCAAGGCATACTAGGTGGCAATGGAGGTTGGGAGAGAGGAAGGGGGCAATTGGGAGCTGGGAGAGAGAGAGAGAGCAGAGAGAGAGCAGAGAGAAGGAAGAAAGGGGAAAGAGAAGGTGTGGGATTTGGTTTCGATGGCATGGTAATGGGAAATATTACATGGTTGTCGTGGAGAAATTGTGCAGGGTGGTGGTGTAGGAATGTGGTCAGATCGGAGCTGCCACTTTCCTCTGTCACAGAAACTCCTCCAATTGTCCTCTCCCTTCTCTTTTGCCCGTCTCTCGCCTGCTTCGTTAGGTCCACACACCACCCATCTTCGTCTGCACGGCTTAAATATTGCTGCTAATAATGCAAGGCCCCTCCCGTTCCATAAAAAACTATTCCCATTTCTGCTGGATCTCTGCGCTTTAAAACACATGGAGGTATAAAATTAAACAGTATTCTCCCCTTCACAAGGTGTAGACCATCCTGGGATACGTGTGGTCAATTAGTTGTAGTTTTAAGTGGGGTGTTGGTCTCAGTATGCAAAAAAAAAAAAAAAAAAAAATCCAAATTGTTGACATGAATTTTGGTATCACTAAATTCATTATGAAATATATCTTTGAATATATATTTTTATTTATACCAATATATTTTAAGAGAAACTAGCAGTTGGAGCAGTACTTAAGCTGAATGTTGTATATATTAGACTAAATTCATTTTTTTGTATTCGTTTTCATTATAATTTTCTTGATCTTAAGTTGAATTCTTTATACAAATTTTCCGTATTTAAGTTGGTAAGTTTTTTTTTTTCACTCTCGGATGTGCTTGGATTTCCATAAGATGTATGCTCGCGTCTATTTGCAAAATAGGGGTACACATTTTGTTAGATATTAAATCAAAGAGTAGCACATATAGTGCAAATTAGGGGTGAAAACGAAGCGGATATCTCCCGCTGGATCCGGGATCGAGATCAGATTCGGAATCGGGTTTGACTATTCGGTCAGATCCAATACCGGATTCAGATTCAGGATCGGATCCGAAGCATCCAATATCCGTTAAATACGGGACATGATCCGGATATTCGGATTTTTTCTATTCGGGTATCCGAATATTTTTCTATTCAGATATCAGCAAGACCTAGCCCATTTTCATCATATTTTTTTCTATGGTAACCCATTTATATTAACAATTAGTTGGCTATATTGATCCTTAAGTGGCATATTCTTTCTACAACGTCTATTGATTTTGATTGATGTACAATTTGTTACTATAGTATGTACTCGTATAGTTTTAACTTAACATATATTACTCTATATATGCATGCATTATCCGTATATCTTTATTCATTTTCGATCTGAACCAATCACATATTTGTTCTGTATCCGTATCCCGAATAACCCGGATTCATATCCGTATTAGACTAGCTCGTATCCGGTTTCGAATCCGAGAAAAAAAAGTATAGGTTAGGCTACAAAAAGAGTAATATCTATCTGTACCCGGTCTGATTTCACCCCTAGTGCAAATAGTACTAACCAATGAGATACAGTATTACCAGGCAGAACAATCCATCCTGACTGACAAAGCTGTTGGTTTGGTACGACTCGAGGAGAAGGAAATGTAGCAGCTGATGTACTTCTAGAATTAGTCACGACACAAGTTTGGGGTAACCTGTGGGTGGCGCTAGCGGTTATCCAAGACTCAAGAGCAGAAAAGGATCGGCGCAATACAGCAACCGCATAGATTGAGATAAACCAAACACGTCACCAACGAAGAAAAAGAAAAAGAAATGCTAGCTGGCTGGCACCCTTCCGAGTTGCCACTGTGCTTCCTAAACTAACCCATAATTGCTACTGTCCTTCCCTTCCTTTGCCAGCTCCTCTTAATCTATTCATTCCATCTAAATTTATAGTGTATATTCTAAAATGATTTACTTATAGATATATAATAGTTTTAATATTTTAATATTAATTAATGTGATATCCGTTTTTACAGGTAATTAATATTTATCTTTACTTTATATATATTTGCATAAATACATTAGATATAGTGCTTATAAATAATAATTATGGGTAATTTAGCCATTTTCAATATCTTCTTTATCCATCGGTAAACGAGCTCGTTACTTGCTGTACTAGCACAGACCGGTTAAACAAGTATTGGTCTGAGAAATTCTAAATTTAAGTTTTGATTTTTGAACTTAAATTGATGAACAGCATTTGCAGACGACGATCGTTAAACAGGCGGTAACCGGCCAAATCCAAAAATCGAGTCCAAATTTTATTCGATAAAATTCGATCGGTTTAAGAAAAAGGTAACCGGTACCAGGGAGGGTCCAATATTTTTCCCCCGTTTTCTGTTTCTAAATCCTTAGTTCATCATGCGCGTTAAAAACATATGCCGTGTGATCGTAGCTCTATGCACGACTGTAAACCTGCTTATGGCCCTGTATAGGACTGTATGTATGATTGGCGGTGTATTAGGTGGATCCTGCCCGGTCGAATGCATCACCATACTACATCCACCTTCTCATCACACAGGAGGTGGCGCGAGAGTAGCTTGCTCTACGCGTCACTCTATAAAACAACTTATATAAATCTTAAAGTAAATAAAAGGGTAAATGATCACAATCTATTTTTTATTTATGCTTTAATACTTATACAATTTTTAAATAGTGATACATAAAAGCATCTCTCTTTCTTGAAAGACGACCCTGTATTTGGGAAAACTCCATGCTCATGGGGACCAGATTTTTTTAACGGGGGGCATAATTATAAATGTCTAGTAAAAAGAAGGGGAGAAAGGGAAGGCATTTACTTTACTTTATAGTACCAGGGGTCTCCTCTTCATGTGATGCATGAATTTGCAGCTGTGCCTGCTGTCCATCAGCAGCTACACGACCACCGTTGCAGGTCCTGCGCGGTACACACTTAACAACATCACAGGTTTCAGAAGAATTGACAATAGCTTTTTTCCACTAGAGTATGAACAGCTCGATAACAGCATCTCCTGTGTTTATTTACGCTGTATATGTAGCGTACAAGATACACATCTTTAAAAATTAAAGCTGTACATTTTTACAAAGGAAAATAACAATCAAAGATATACATTTCAAATAAAAGGCATATATCTCTCTTTCTTTTTGGTGATTTTGAGCCACGCGAGAGATGAATGTGCATTACAAAGGTCGAACGAGACAGGATTTGAAAACGCGCAAGTTCAATGTATCGGTATGTATGACTTAAAAATTGTAACATTGTTTGTTATACCAAATGTAAAATCTCAACATAGCAAACGCTACGCTTGTGCGAAACTACGAGCTTCATTCTCATAACAATCTGTCACTCTACCCATTTCCAGATATCCAAATGATAAACTGAACAAAAGAAGAAGAAAAAGAGGATCAGTCAGACTAATTAAGGGATTGAACGTTAGCTGCAGATGCGTCCACAACAGCAAAATCATTTGATTGCATAGTGCAATGCATGCAGTTTTTGCACCATAATTTAGCATCCCTCCTACTAGCACCAACGATGGAGTAAGGCAAACTACCATATTTTCTTGAAGGGAAAGAAAAACGGTAAGAGTAACATACATTTTTTTTTACTGCCTAAGAGTAACATACACGGTGGATAGTTAAGCTATTTGTTAGATAACCTCGCTATCGAATAGTCCGGAGTTGCCTAATAGATCTAAACTGGAGAACAGAGAGAGAGGGAGGGAGAGAGACACAATATGAGGAGGAACTGCTCTGCTATTTTTTATTTTCTTATTTTCGTGTACAATGGGGTGACCCACTGCCTCCTATTTATAACCTACAGCTAGGGTTTCGGGAGAGTCCACATGGGCCACGATGGGCCGAGTTTCCTAACACTATTGACGTCTACTTTGTGCCCTGAGCCCGTGACCGATCCTAGCGCTAAATGTGTGCAGCCTCGTCATCTCGTCCGCTTCCTTGGACATCTTGTCTGCAGTAACCCGCTAAAATGTTTGTGGAAGATTGAAAAGAATTGGGAGCAATTGCGCACATGCTTCTAAGTCAGATCCTAAAGACTAGGACTCTACTGTTAGCCTGTTACACAAATGTTACAACAGATGTATGACTATTTCAACACCCTCCCTCAATCTTATCCCTCTAGTATAAGTTAAGATTGTATCTGAAACTCTGCAGAGGAAGAGGCTTGGTAAAAAATGCCAACTGTATGATCTTCTGACGTGATGAATCGGATGTCTAGCAGTTTCTTTCCAACCTGTTCTATCAAGAAGTGAAAATCCACCTCGATGTGATTGGTGCGAGCATGGAAAACGGGATTCACTGATAGGTAGGTCACCCCCCAGATTATCACAACATAGAGACAATGGTCTCTTCTGAAAAATGCCCAACTCTTTCAACAGCGACTGACTCCAAACAACCTCAGCTATCGCATTTGCAAGCCCTTTGTACTCTAACTCAGTACTGGACCTGGATACAGTGTGTTGCTTGTGTGATGTAACATGCCAAAATTTTGCTTTTCTTAAATTCATGTGTGATTTGGCACTTTGGTAAATTTTTGGAATTTTCTGGAAATTATTTGGATTTATTTGGAATTATTTGAATTTATTCTCTTTTGAAATAATTAAAGAATTTGATTTTGCAAATAAAATTTTGTTAGAAATATTTTATTTGAGTCCAAAATGTTCCAAAATATTTTCCAGAATTTTTCTGGAATTTTTCTGAGTGTTTTGCTATTTTTAATGAATTAATTGAATTTCTGAGAAATTATTTGGAATATTTAATCGTTGAAAAAGTCGAACGGGTTTTATTGTTTCATCCGATCAACCCAAGTCGACTTTGAGTCCGAGTCCGACCCGAGCCACCAATTCGAATCAACCCAACCCCAACCCAAATCGATCCCGACCGTTGGATCGCAGGATTGGACCGCACCGGTTCGAGCCGTGACCGGGCCGGATCCGGTTCCGCCCGTGCGATCGTGGCCGTTGATCGCGCCACGTGGACGGTCGCCCATCGTCGTCTCCACCGAGTCCGAAACGGACTCCGCCGCCGCGTAGCCGCCGCGTTCGGTTAGGTTTCTGTTTTGCGCACGCACGCCGAGGGTATTTAAGGACCGGGACATGTCCCGAGGATCGCCTTGACCTCACGCACCTTTTTCCTAGCCGCCGCCACCTGGAACGCCCTGCCGCAGCCGTAACTGCTCGCCGGAGTTGGAGCACTCCTCCGCCGCGGTTTTCGTCGATTTCCGTCTTCATCCGCCATCCTCGGCCGCGTGGGTGCTCGGATCCGGAAACCTTGCGACGAGCCACGTCGAGCCACACCATCCATCTCGCCGAAGCTCGCCCGCAGCGCCGTTCTCCGTGTCATCGTCTTCGTCTTCGGCAGCCAGGACCCCGCCGCGTCACCATCACCTTCGCTAAGCTTCCCCACCGTCCGATCAAGATCGAACGGCTACGGTGAGTCGCGTGTTTCCCAAACCCGTAAGAACTAGATTGGATCTGGACCGTTGGATCAAGATCCAACGGCCCAGATCGACCACGTCCGCTCCAACGCGTGTAGCCCAGATCCAATCCTAGCCGTGGGATTTCAAACCAACGGCTCGGATCGAGCCACGTGTCCGGGGAGCCGAACCGCCGCGCTTCACGCGGGGCGCTGAAGGCTGGGCACCGACACGCCGCCCGCTGGTCGGGCCGATCGCGACCGTGACGCCACCCATGACGCTACCTGGGTGGGGTCCCACTCGCCGACGCCCGCCGAGCCCGCCGACGCCACCCGAGGGGTCCCACCGTCACCAAGACGTTGAGTCAGGACCGAGTCCACGCGGACCCAAACCGAACCGTGGACCAAGTCTATGGATCGGCTGACGCAATAAATCGATTTTTCAATAGAAAAATAATTCGGAGGAAAATCACGCTGACGTCATAATCGGTTTTTATTTTAAGAATAAAGATTTAATTCGGTTTATTGATTTTAAATTGAATTTCAAACTTCAAATGCTTATAACTTTTGCATTTTAACTCCGATTTGGGTGATTCAAATTTCTAAATTTGTATAAAATTGAGATCTACCTAATGATGAATTTTATTTAATTTTTGGACTAAAGTTTTTCTCTGTAATAATATTTAATTGATTATTTAAACTTTAAATGCTTGTAACTTTTGCGTTTCAACTCCGAATTTGACGATTCCAGTTTCTAAAAATTTATAAAATTATGCTCTCTCTGTTTATGAACCTTATTTGGATATTTGGACACTTTTTGTCTACTGTTTATTTATTTATTGCTATTTGTACGTTTTACGAGTAGACGTTGAAGTGCCCGAAGGCTTCGAAGGAGAAGTGTTGACCCAGGAGCCAACTCAGGACCAAGAACAAGTACTCTTTGAAGGTAAGTTGTGCTTTGACCATGTTGATCCCAATTTCAAATTAATTCGATTTAAAACTATTGCATGCTAGTTTAATTAGAAAATACTTTATTTAATTATGGGAGATTAGATAAATGCCAAATTGCTGTATGACACCTTGGTTAATTAAATATGTGCCATGATCCCTTGTCACCCTAGTTGAGGATTAAATAGTTGGACATTACTAAATTGCCAACATGGGAATTTAGATCGTTGTAGTATATTGCTTAGACCTGCTACGTGCCCATGACATGATTTTGGACAATCAAATGTTAATATTGACTTAATGATATATTGAACCTGTTTTGGAAAGGTATCATGTGATGTTGATGGCACGTGGTGCATGGTAATCAACTGGGGCTTGATAAATAGTTTTCGATCGGGGCAGGTGGCAAGAATGATCGGGTGGGCCAGTTGTGGCACTGGGAACGTCGATTTGGTTCTTCGGGTAGTCTTGCCCTTGTCACCCTAAGGATTTAACCTTGCAAGCCTTTGAACTGAGTCAAGCGTGCAACCACATGTCTGTAATGGGACAGACTTGGTTGATTAAGTTGCTAATAACGTACCTGTGGGACCTCAGGATGTCAACTACACCCTTTGTGTAGTTGTATGCGAGAGGAGCGTCATCGGGCGCGGCAGGTACCCATCTAACGGTGGTTTGGCCTAAACTTCGCCTTCGCTAAGGGAAGGGTTAGCGTGCAACACCGGAGAGGACCATTTGTGCTGTTAGAAGTTTCCGAAAGACTTTGTTACGGACACTCGCCTTTGTGGTGTTTGGCTGTATCTTGTGGGTAAAGTGCATAACCTCTGCAGAGTGTAAAATCTATTCGAATAGCCGTGTCCGCGGTATTGGACATCGCTCGGGAATTACAGTCAAGGGTTAGACTTTCTTGAAAATAACTTGGACTTGAAAGGTTGTGTTTGGTTTAATAATGATGTTGTTGGAAATGTGGAGTAGAATCGGGAAAGATGTTTATTTAAACTCCTGGAAAAGTTATTGATGTTATACTTGTTGCTACTGCTTTCGAATCTACTTATGATACTTGTTAAATGCTCTTTACTGCAAATATGCCTTGAGCCACTCCTTTGTATTAAGCCATGCATGTAGTATATTAGCTGCATTCTGTGCATGACTGGCTGAGTACCAAGTACTCACCCTTGCCGCAATACAACACCAGTTGAAGAAGAGTCTACACCAGCTTTGGAGGAGGAGATCCAAGAGGAACCGTCTAACTAGGGAGCGAGCCCAGTCAGTTGCCTGTGGTATACTGGATGGCGCCACGATGTTATCTTATTTTCCGCTGCAGTTATTTCTCTTTTAATAAGTTTCGCCCTGCGAGGCGTATATTTGTAACTTGACCATAAGGTCAAGCAACCAGTTTGGTTAACTATTTAAGTACCTTATTAATTCGTTGAGTATGATTATGATATTTACCAATGTTGAGACTGTGTGCACTAGCGCGTTCCTGGACTAGTGCTGAATACACAGAGGGTCCGGATTTGCAAATTCGGGTCCCGACATGTGAGCTCCATGAAATAAGAATGGTGCCGAAGTAAACTGCAAAGCCACTGGTGGACCTGTGGTCATCTAAGCAGCCAGCCCAATCCGAGTATGAAAAAGCACTTACAAGACTTGAGCAAGACTTCCTGAAGTGCAGCGCCATATCTGAAAATTCATTTCACCACCGGCCAGTGATCTTGTGTGGGAGCATGCAAATACTGACACACTTTATTGATTGGATAAGATATATCAGGATGAGTTACTGTCAGGTATTGAAGAGCTTCGACAATACTTCGATATTTGTTTGCTTCTATGTCAAATAAAGGTGTACCTTGTACTCGTGATAGCTTTTCACTTGATGACATTGGAGTCGAGATGGGCTTGCAGTTCACTATGTTTGCTCCGGCAAGGATATATCCAACATATCTCCTTTGTAGAAGTACAATCCCATCGTTTAATAGAGTCACTTCTATGCCAAGAAAATAATGCAGCTCAACCATGTCCTTGATTGCAAAGTTTTGTGTTGCTGACTAAGTAAGTCTTGTGTGGCCTAAGCAGAAGAACTTGCAATAATAATATCATCAACATATATTAACATGTATATGATGTTACCATTGTGATTGTAAATGAACAGCGATGTGTCAGCCTGTGATGGAAAGAAACCAAGCTCCTCAAGCCTTGAACTCAGTCTCGAATACAACGCTCTTGGCACTTGTTTGAGACCATATAATGCCTTATCCAACTTGCATACTTCATGTGGATGATCTGGATCTTCATAGCCTGGTGGTTGCTTCATATAAACATCTTCCTCTAGAACTCTAAGCATAAATGTGTTTTGCACATCTATCTATCTAAGACACCAGCCACAAGAAACAACAAGAGAAAGAATGGGTCTCACTGTTGTTGGTTTTACCACAGAGCTAAAAATGTCTTCGTAGTCCAAACTGTGCCTTTGCTTGAATCCTTTCGCAACTAGCTGAGCCTTGTACCACTCGATACTACCATATGCCTTTGACTTCAATTTGAAGATCCATTTACTGTCAATTAAATGTTGGCCATGCTGCCTTGGAACAAGATGCCATGTCTAATTTTGCCGAAGTGCATCAAATTCAGCATCCATATCTTATCGTCAATGCTGATCCTGCATCGCATCCTGATGACTTGGTGGCTCAATGGGCTCAGCCATAGTAGTAGTACTGAACATGATATGCATCCCCTTGGTCGTGTACCGGACTATGCCATCATGAAATGCTTCAGCTTGTGAATGCCATGTTGCAGCCTAGTGCGCATACCTTGTTGTGGAGGTGCTGGCACAAATGTAGGAGTGCTGGAGGTTGGCTTGTCTACATCCTCATCACCAGCAGGATTAGTAACATAAGCACTAGCAAAGGAGTGACAATATCAGGCACATGATCTCTCACGGTAGAGGGAATGGTGTGTGGGCTGCTGTTGAGATGGAGAGGTAACAGAACATCATTAGGCTAGAAGGAGGTTGTGTGTGCAGCACCATCTTCAGCAAAAGAAAAAAGAATTCATCAAAGTGCACATCTCTAGAAATATATACGCGCTCGGATTGTTTGTCTAAACATTTGTACCCCTTATGGAAATTGATGTAGCCAATAAATACACATCGTTTGGATCTAAATGAGCCTGTATTTGTTTTATGGCCGTAGGTTTGACCAGCATGCGTAGCCATAGGTTTTAAGGAGTGTATAGTCAGGTTTAGCACCGAAAAGCTTTCCCATGGGAGTACATTGTTGGAGGCAGCTTGTTGATCAAAAAGCAAGCAAAAGTAAAATCCTCATCCTAGAATTTTAATGGCATGGACGATTGTGCTAGGAGACAAAGTTCAACCTCAACAATGTGTCGATGCTCCCTCTGAGCTGAGCCATTTTGTTGGAGTGTGTGTGTGGGCAGGAAATGAGATGCCTAATACCATTTTGTTGGAAAAGTTTGTGTAAGATTTGATATTCCCCTCCCCATCTAATTGAATAGCAAGAATTTTCTTATTTAGCAGTCTTTCAACATGAAGTTGGAATTGAACAAAAATGCGAGCAATGCCATACTTGAATCTAATTGGATCGAACCAGACAAACTTGCTGAAATCATCTATAAAACTGACATAACAACGAAAACCTCCCACTGAGGTGTAGGCAGGACCTCAAACATCAGTAAAAATAAGATCTAAAGGAGCATTGGATACATTCTTTGAAATATGAAATCCAAAATAGGTTTAAGAGTAACAAAGATAAAGAGAAGTCCAAGGTCAATCTCATTGAGTATGAGTTTGGTAGCTCATCTGAGGAGGAGGAGACGGAAGTAAACATAACTGAATGGGTCAAGGGGAGTAAGAAATCCATAGTTTGTTCTTGTCTTAAGCTGATCAAAACTAAATCGGAGAATAAGTATGCTTTTGATGTGAATAAATGTTATCGTATCTATGATTTGCTACTGCAAGAAAAGATTATATGATTACCTGAGGGTCACATATTACCATCGGTTGAAGAAATTAAGAGACGAAGATATTGCAAATGGCACCATTCTTTTCGCATAATACTCGATTGCAATATTTTTTGTTAGCAGATACAATCGGCTATAGAAGATGGCCGATTAAAATTCGCCGAGGAGACAACTATGCAATTGGATACCAATCCTTTTTTGGTCAACATGGCTAGTTGCTCAGCAAAGGGGAAGGAATTGGCACAGGATGATCAGATCCGGTCACTATCAACAACGACTAAAACCTCTCAACAGGTTGATGTGAAGGCAACCATAAAAGGCGATGAAATGATCAAGATCACGGTCGGTTCTATTTAGATTGATACCGACCGTGAAGTTAGACATTCGAAGACAATAAAACCAAGAGGTGAACTCCAAGTCAGCAAGTGGTACAGAGCTAAAAAACCCCGTACAACCATGAAAGTTAATACAGAAGAATAAGCCAACGTTCTCCCAATTATTGGCTAAGTATGAGAGGAGGGGTTAAGGATTGCGGCGAAGTCCCCCCTCATTGGCTAATAAATGCGCATCGACCAAGTACCGCTGAAAGAGCTCATGAGCGGTGCTCTTTTTGGCAATTTTGTTGTGACAGGGGGTTGTCTTAGCCATCACCATATGTTTGTCCAATGCAACATTATCCTAGGCAAAGCCAAGAGCATCACCCACCGGTTAAAAAGAGATTGTCTGGATTGGCCCAAGAATGACAAGAAGATGACCAGAAGAGGCCAGTCAGTGAGAGGATTTCTGAGCTGGTCCAGACGCAGCCATGACCAGACCAAAGACATGAAGAGTCAGTTGAGTTGAGCTTGATGGGTAAGATACAAAAGCTAATAGAGCCTAATCCACGGTGGTATCCTCCAAAATCGAGTAAGTCACAGAGAAGACGGCTTCAACACTTGACAACTTAGGAGATGAGGAAAGCCGATCATGAAAAGAGAAGGGATGAAGATTTCAATAGGCTTCGTCCAATCAAGCTTGTCAAGAAAGAATGGAGGAAAAAGGAAGTCGTTCGGGATGAATTCGATTCAGCTGATGACTTAGATTCACCTATTATTCGTAACAATTCATCACCATCGATGTATATCAACATGGTGTTTACATTGCTTGCAAAGTTCAATGTATGTGCACCATCGACTAAAGAATCATTTGTCCAACTGTGCTTTGGTTCACAGTATGCTATTTTTGAAAAGCCCTAAGATGATCAGCGGCATCTGAGGCTGTTGTATTTGAAAGGCCACATCAACTGTAGGCCGATATCAAGGATGCTGGTGGATGACAGGGCAACAATTAATTTGATGCCTTACTCAATTTGTAAAAAGTTAGGCAAGTTCGATGAAGATCTTGTCAAAATCAATACGGTGTTGAATGACTTCACCGAGGACCCCACTAAAGCCAAAGGTGTCATGGTGACCGAGCTCACAGTTGGTAGCAAGATTTTACCGATAGCTTTCATTGTTGTTGACGCCAAAGGAAGTTTAGTGTGTTGCTTGAAAGAGATTGAATACATGCCAACTGTTGCATACCATCGACTATGTATCAGAAACTGATGCAATGGAATGGCGACGATGTCGAGGTAATCAAGGCAAATGCATCGGCTCAGATAGTCGTGGCTAGTTCAAAGGCTAATTGGCAGCATGATGGGGCCGAATGCATATCAGGCAAAGTACTCGAAGATGGTGACTTCATATGCATCAGTTAGATGGGTGTAACCCCGATTAGCATAAGTCCATGTACCTTTAATCGGACGAATGAGATTTTACGATGATGGAGTCCAAATCAGCAATGAAAATTTTGCAAGACAAAATGCAATGCTATCGGCAAATGACGAATAGCTATGAAGCCATTGAGGATTTCAAAGATATTGAGAGGCTTGGGCAAGGTTTTACGTCTTCAAATCCATTAGAATAAGTAGATGTAGGTAATAATGATAGCAAGAGGCCAACTTTTATTAGCTCAAAATTAACAAATGAGTACAAGAAACAGTTGGTCGACTTGTTAAAGGGTTATAAAGATTGTTTTGCTTGGGAGTATCATGAAATGCTTGGTTTGAGCTGACAACTTGTTGAGCATTAGCTGCCGATAAAACCATGCTATAGGCCATTTAAATAGTCTTCTAGACGGTTTAATCCGGCCATGTATGATAGAATAAAAGAGGAGATTGAGCGATTATTAGAAGTAAAGTTTATCCGGCCTTGCCGGTATATTGAATGGGTTTCTAATATTGTTCCTGTAGTTAAGAAAAATGGCAAACTTAGAGTGTGTGTTAATTTTAGAGATTTAAATAAAGCAACATCTAAGGGTGAATATCTGATGCCCATAGCTGATATGCTTATCGATGCTACATCTAAAAATAAGATCATAAGTTTTCTTGACGGTAACGCTGGGTACAACCAAATATTCATGGCCGAAGCTAAAGCTCACAAAATAGCCTTCAGATACCCTGGAGCGCTAGGGTTATTTGAATGGGTTGTGATGACATTCGGCTTGAAAAGTACTGGTGCCACATAACAAAGAGCTATGAATTTGATCTTCCATAAATCAATTGGCTACATTGTGAAAATTTATATTTACAATATTGTTGTGAAGTCCAAGGGAGACTGCCAACACCTAACCAATTTAGAAGAGGTGTTCAAGAGAACCAGAGCGCATAATTTGATGATGAATCCATACAAGTGTGATGTTGGGGTGTCAGCTGAACAATTTCTTAGGTTTTATGGTACATGAGAGAGGCATTGAAGTCATGCAGGAATGTGTCAAGGCTATAGCCGATACACCCCCTAGGTGCAAGGAGGATCTTCAAAAATTGACTGGTAAAATAAATTATTTGAGATAGTTTATATCAAATTTATCTGGACAGATTGATGCCTTTACTCCACTACCAAGGCTAAGGGAGAATTAGGAGTTTGTGTAGGGAGCTGATCAATAGAGAGCCTTTGAATATATCAAAAAATATTTGTCTAAGCCTCTAGTTTTGGTTGCGCCACAGAAGGGTATACCATTTAGATTATATGTATCGGCTGAGGAATTGACAATTGAGCTATTTTGGTGCAAGAGATAAATGGGAAGAAGTTGGTTATTTCCAATTTAAGTCGATGGCTGATTGATGTGAGACAAGGTATCCTTCCATTGAAAAGTTTTGTTTATTTTTGTATTTTGCTTGCACCAAGTTAAGACATTACATATTGGCATTGACTTGTAAAGTCATATGTAAGACCGATATAATCAAATATATGCTGTCCGCTCCGATTTCAAGGGGTCAACTTGGAAAATGGGCTTATAGGCTTATTGAGTTTGACCTAATATTTGAATCGATTAAGGCAGTTAAAGAGCAAGTGGTAGCCGATTTCATAACAGAACATCGAGTCAATTGCAGAATAGTCGCTATTGCTCCTTGGCATTTGTACTTTGATGGATCGGTATGCAGAGAGGGTGATGACATTGGGATCGTGCTAATATCCCCAAGAGAATGTAGTTTTGATTTTGCATTCAAGCTTAATTGTAGGTGCTCAAACAACCAAGCTGAATATGAAGCATTACTTAGGGATCTACAATTACTTGATAATCTTGGTGTCGATTCTGTCGAAGCTTATGGCAATTCCCAGCTTATGATACAACAAATAAGAGGGGAATATAGCTGTTATGGTGATATTTTTTCAAATACTTAGAACAATGCCATGATATAATTGGCTCATTTGGTTCTTTTTTGATCAGCCATATTCCTAGTGAGCAAAATGACAGGGCCAATTCATTGGCACAACAAGCCTCATGATATAAGGTGCTTCACTGATTAGTAGATTGTGAACCAATTGAGAAGATGGTCATGTGTACCAATATAGCCAATTGGCGAATAAAAATAACTAATTATCTATCTGATCCCTCAAAACTGACGGACAAGAAAATTAAGAGATAGGCCCTAAAATACATTATGCTCGATAATACACTTTATTATTGGACTTTGGAGGGCTTGTTATTATGATGTCTGAGGACAGAAGAAAATTGATAATGGGGGAAGTACACAAAGGTATCTGTGGAACGCATCAATCGACTTATAAGATGAAATGGTTACTAAGGCGTACTTGTTACTTTTGGCCGACGATGTTGGAAGATTATTTCAAGTATTAAAAGGGGTGCCAGACTTGCAAGAAATTTGATAATGTGCAAATAGCGCTGGCCTCAGTCTTACACCCAACCATTAAACCTTGACCGTTTAGACTCACAATTATAAAGATTTGATGGCCGATAATGTAGATGACTTAGTAGAAATAAGGTTGTAAACATTGGAACGAATTCAGAAAAATAAAGCTAGGGTTGCAAGGGCATACAATAAAAAAGTTGTGCCTAAATTGTTTGAAGAAGATGACTTAGGTCCTGTTTGGCAGAGCTCTAGATCCCAACTCCACCTCGGAGCTGAAACTTGTAGACTAAAATAAAGTGAGTAAGTTTATAATTTTATTCTAAAATGTGAATAAAATGACTCACCTAAACACTCTTAATATATCCACAACTCCAGCTCCACGAATCTGGTGAAGCTAAGAATACCTAGCTCCACCAACTCCACGATGGTGGAGCTGGAGCTTTGCCAAACACCCCCTTAGTGTGGAAAACTGTTCTACCCGTCGGCTCGAAGGACAGCCATTATAAAAAATGGTCTCCTACATGGGAGGGGGCATATAACGTTAATCAACTAACACACAGTAACTCTTATATCTTGTAAACTCTAGACCGAGTGTTATTTACTAAGGAAATTGTCGACGATTGGGGAACCGGCCCTTGCTGAGCTTTCTTGTTGAATGAGGGATCAACCAAGGCCCCTTCGCCCGTGAAGGATTGGCGTTCGAAGGATGCTCGCGCAATGGGAGACACACGGGTTATCCTGGTTCGGGCATCTCGTGTGGAGATAATAGCTCTACTCCAGTGGTATTGAGTATTGATGTGCATATGATTGAAAGCCTACCTATGCGTCCCTCCTTCCTCTCTCGTCGAGGGGAGGCTTAAATAATGGGTGTATGTAATTACAAATGGTAACTACCCTAAAATCATGCCCATTGCCGTTTTTGACGTGTCCTTGATTTTCGTCGTGCTTGATCTTCTGGTACAACTTCCCTCGATTCCCAGCGAATTGGTATCCACTTTCCCATTTAGTGGGTTGACCCCGTTCTTCGGCCATTGTTGGGCATTCCCTTGACCATGCTCAACCAACTGGTGCCTTCCCGAGCAAGGTTGCTCGTACATGTCTTCGAAGCCTGCAGCCGAACATGTTTTGCTGAGGGTTGGCGAGCATGCTCGTGACCGAGCATAGGGTCATTCGAGGTCTTTTCTTGGGCACCCCGACCAAGGTTGTTTTATGGTCGGTTGGCATCAGCCGCCGGGGCTACAAAGGTCCTTGTGAAAAATACTCCAATCCCCAACAACTAGCCCCCGAGGCTCGAGTGGAAAGCCACTTGGCCGGGTCTTTCCCTTGAGCCTCAGAAAGACTCACAGGGGGGATTAGTATCTTGCAGCCCAGAACTGCTGCTGTAGATATACGAAAATGTTACGAGTAAATTTGTCATGAAAAATACTTTCAAAATATAATACTTTTTTTAAAAATACATATGATGAGAAAATTTATTAGTCTTCAAAGTGGCATATTATTGACTTCGAAAAAGTAGAGTGCTTGTTTTTTTTTTTTTTTTTTTTTTTTGACTGCGAGGGAGATCTTCGTAAATAGGCGGGTTTTAATAAGGGTTTTCACCCATTTCCCTCTAATTTTCGAATTACGTGTCTTCACAGCTGAGGGTGCGAGATCCAAATGCTAACATCCCCCGTGGCATTTTTTTTGTGGCTCCATTTTGATCTCCATGAACCGTGGGCCCATCCCAAAGATAAGCCGCGAACTGGTGGCCACATTCTGATTTCTTCTTCTATTCCTTCAGGAAACAAAAACACAAAGCAGTAGGAAACCAAACTGTGCGCAATAACAAGCGTGGAGTTTCTTTTCTTTGTTTTCTTCTAGGCAAAATCACAAGAGGAGAACAGAGAAGAGGAGGAGGAGGAAGAAGAAATGGCTGCTATACCAGCAGCGATCTCCGGTTGCTGCTCTTCCTCCTGCCTGTCCCAGCCGGGCCTCCTGCCCTCCACAAGGGGAAGGCGCTTCAAGGTCTCGGCCATGGCGCTCCAGAAGAAGGTAATCAAACCTCTCCAACTCCCTTGATTAGGTCTGCCGTTGCCAAGAACCAATTTTGCGTCCTTGCCACTGTTCATCACACCCCACTCCGGATCCCGATAGGATTTGATTGGATTGCTCTGATATGGTAGGTTCAGCATGTCCAGCTCCCCAAGCTGTTTATGTTCTTCAATTCGATCTCAATAAACTGGGTTATTAATCTTGGCTTCAGCTGATTTGCTCTTCGCATTGTCCGAGCTTACATATTGATGCTACAATTTGGTCGACTTCACCCATGGCAATCTTGATTCTTGAACAATTAGTATCTGGATCATTTTGTTTATTGCCGATTCTTGCCCTGCAACATCTGATTCTTGCCGATTGGTTGCGCCGACGGTGGCGGTGGGCGCAGGTGAACCGGTACGACGAGAACTGGTCGAAGCAGTGGTTCGGCGCGGGCATCTTCGTGGAGGGCAGCGAGGAGGTGCCGGTGGACGTGTTCAAGAACCTGGAGAAGCGCAAGGTGCTGAGCACCGTGGAGAAGGCCGGCCTGCTGTCCAAGGCGGAGGAGCTCGGCGTGACGCTCTCCTCGCTGGAGAAGCTCGGCCTGCTCTCCAAGGCCGAGGACCTCGGCCTCCTCAGCCTCCTCGAGAACGCCGCCGCCGTCTCCCCCTCCGTGCTCGCCTCCGTGTCCCTGCCCCTCCTCGTGTCCGCCATCGTGGCCGTCGTCGTCGTGCCGGACGACTCCGCGGTGCTCGTCGCCCTCCAGGCCGTCGTCGCAGCGCTGCTCCTGGCCGGCGCCGCCGGGCTGTTCGTCGGCTCCGTCGTCCTCGCCGGCCTGCAGGAGTCGGATTAGCACGTTGGCCGAGAGACTCCATCGAGGCAGCACCATCGGTGCGACCTCGATCGTTCGTTCCAGACCGACCTACTCCGACGTAACTACGTATGCAAATGCGCAATACTCAATGATCGAATTCGATCGCGGCCGTCGCGGACGGGGAAGTGATGTCTTGCCCGATGAATCGGCTGCGTAGCCATGTAGATCATTCGAGTAATACTATATATAGTGCAACTGCTCACTCCAACGATTTAACTCTGCAAGCTTTCGCGTACGTACGCTGTTTGGCATTCTTCTTCGTTGTGCATTTGGTATTTGGAAGTGATGCGCCGGTATTGAAGCCTAATTTTTTAGTAGTGTTATACCTATATATATACGTGCTCATATGTATATAATTAAGATGCCATCTAACTTAGCTTACTGTGACTGTCATGTCTTGGATTATGTTGTTTCGGTTCTTCTGTTTACCTTCGCGGGGCGGCGATGGCTGATCGACGTGCCACGTGTGGCAGCCAGCCGATGGAATGGAGCCCAATGGCGGGCTATGGTCAACGGCGGCACGGCAACAGGGATGGTGGGGCGGTGTGGGAGGCGGCTGGGTTGATCGGATCTAGGGGCAGGTACGGATCCAGCAGGGGTTAGTTGGACTGGCACAATTACTGTAATGTTTTGATGCTAATGCGAAGGCTCAGGTGGTATATATGAAGTAGTGATAAGTTTAGTCTCGTATTGTTTGTATAAAATAAATTTAGTAGTATATAACATATGTTGAGTTTAAACATAGCATTTTTGGGTTAATCCACGGTAGGCTGGGCCATGAGCGAAGTTTGGGTCAGGGTGTTACTGGTGGTATCAGAGTGAACGTTAGGTTTGCGATGTACGAAATTAATAAATTACTCTAGAGTAAACTAAAATTTTGATTTAGAAAAAAATAGAAACATGGCATATGTATTATTTCTTTAAAATTTTGCTATAGAATAATAACCCTAAAATCTGACATAGGTCGGTTAATTAATTTAAAACTTAACATACTCTGGTGCACAGTAGGAATGGTACGAGTAAATATTGCATTGCGCTTAAATGCTATATTTGAGTTAATGATGATGAATAATGATTATGATACTGAATAATTATTATGATAATGAATAAACTGAATGAATGTGTTTATATGATATAGCTATGCCAAGAGGTAGAGGTTGTGGTTGTCATGGCCGAGAAGGCCCTGGCCATGGTGGGGGTAGTGGACTTGGCCATGGGCGTGACCAACTAGATCCACCACAGGAGGTCGTTGAGTTTGTTGCAGAGGGAAGCGATTCGTTCAAATGCACAAGAGTCAGCAGAGGAGGTCACTCCTGCTGGGCAGTCTGGTCAGGAGTGGAGCTCCAGGACCTCCCTCTGCAAATCCCACAACAAGGCCACAGATGTCGGAGTGACCTCCTCTGCTGTTCCTGTTGTTGCCTCAGTTGTGTCGGAGCCTAGGATGAGTCTCCAACAATGGATATCTTTGCGTCTTAACACCTTTGATGGTGCAGGGGCATTGGTCCAGGCAACGCTACATGGAGAGGTAGTTTGGAGCTCTGGAATTAACCACTCAGTAGAGGGCTCGTTTGTGGCCTTTCAGCTAAAGGGTCAGACGAACATCTGGTGGGAGAGGGTGCTTTCTGCTAGGACCCTTGCTTATGGTCCAGTTTCATGGGAGGACTTCGTCGAGCAATTTCGGGTGAAATTCTATCCAGAGTCCTTCGTGGAGAAGTTGGAGCACACCTTGTCAACCCTTAATCAGGGAAAGAGGTATGTGGGAGTATGAGGTGGAGTTCAACAAAATAGTCCGCTTTGTACCCACCGTGGCAGGTGATGATCGAGAGAATACTATGAGGTTCCTTAGGGGTATCAACCAGGAGTTCAGAGTTGTCATGGGGCAACTGTCCCACGTGACTTCAACTTCGTGGTCGAGTAGGTCAGGGGCGTGGTGTAAGTTCAAGCTCCATTGGTTTTAGTGATTAGTTTTAGATTAATGCTTAATCCTTGTTTAATGACAAATCTAATCTTTAATGAGACTAACATGCGTATTAAGCTAATTGTTAGTAGTCTCATAATTTGGATGAAAAATGAAAAACCCAAGGTAAGCACTCGTATTCACTCTATTATTCTTATTGCATACTTTGGATTCAAGTTAAAGTACTATATATTCCTCCATTATATTAACCTCAAAATGTGCATTATGTTTCCAATCTATATTTACATGGATGCACATATCTATGGGGAGTTTATAATTTAACTTGATGTTTTAATAGTATTGATCCATGTCTTTTTGCCACATAATAAAGGATCAAGACTTTGAAACTAATCCATGAGTATATATTGTTCTTGTCTAGTTGTAGTATACTCATGGTAATATAGAAGAAACTCCAATGGAATCAAAATTAAATATATGCATATTGTTTCAAATCCAATTATATGCATGCACATATCTATGTGGAGTTTGTTCTATAGTTGATGGTTTAATTAGGTATTGATCCCTTTCCATTCCACTCAAATATATTGGATCATTACTTGAAACTGTCAAATTGAGTATATGGAACTTGTGTAGTTAATATATACTCATATCAATTGAAATAACAATTTAAATTGACTCTGGTTATCTTTTAATCATAAAAGAACGCTTCATCATGTGTTGATAGTGTTCTGTTGATCGATTAAGGATAACCGATAGTTCTTAATTATTATGAAGCATTAGTTACATTAATGTACTCAAGACTCAATTAATTCATTTAAATTAATTTGGGTTATGCTCAATCGATCTTAAGTGCATCCATTATGTGGTAATGGAGTGCGATAGATGATTGAGACAACTGTGTTTGTTGGACTAACACTTTTAATAAGTTGTGAAAGTAGATTAAGTTCAACGGAGATGAAAAAACGGGACAAGAACATCATCATGAGTAGATAGGCATCAAGAGGTGATCCCAAAGAGGAGAAGTAAAGAAGAGGTTCATCATGAGTTGATGAATAAGAAGAGAAGATGGGTGGCGATCCCGGTAGAGAAGAATATGATCAAAGATCATTAAAGCCCCAAAGGGGATCACGTGTGCAAAGGTATAACTAGATAGAGTGTCTAGGTTAGGTCGTCATACTATTAAGAGAGGTTGAGTTTTTGCTTGAGCTTCATCATGTGTTGATGAACTCAATCCGGTTCACTCGAGCTCAATTCTTATTTGGTGTTTGCATGGAGCTAACCATTTGGCATGTGTTGTGAATGGGTGAAGCTCATATGTTGATTTTTGCATGATGCTTTGATTTGCATGTGTTGCAAATAGGAGAAGCTCATGCTTGATTATCATTTGCTTCTAAATTTGATTTGGTGTTTGCTTGTAGCTAAGTTTTTGTATGTGTTTCAAAACGAGAGAGCTCTAGCAATTTGGTTTAAGTGGTTGCATGATGCTAGAGATTTGCATGTGTTGCAAATAGAGAGCTCATGCACTTGAGTTTTATTTGTGGTTTGCTTGGAGCTAAGATTTGCATGTGTTGCAAATAGAGAGCTCAAGTATTTGAGTTTATTTGGATGTTGCATGAAATTATGGATTTACATGTGTTGCAAATAGAGAGCTCAAGTATTTGAGTTTATTTGGATGTTGCATGAAGCTATGGATTTGCATGTGTTGCGAAAAGGAGAAAACTTATGTATTTTGGTTAAGTTGATTTTAGCACGAAACTAAGAGATTTATATGTGTTGTAAATAAAGGGAGTTCATGCAAAATTGGTTTATGTGCTATTTGCAATTGAGCGAGTGGTTATGGGTTTCGATCCTAGAGCATGCGAAGAGGGCATTTGCAAATGTGTTTGTAAAGTGCCGTGATCTCGTGTTGATCACCCCAGGCTAAGAGGATTGAATTCATAGGTTCTTGGTTTATTTGCAAAATGTGTTTTGCAAATAAAGTTGGAGTTTAATTGAAATTTTTTGGAGTATGTAATGAATATTTGCAAATGTTTTTTGCAAAGTGTTGTGATCAAGTGTTGATCCTCACATAGCTCATAGAATTATTCTTTGAGAATTTGGGGACAATATTTCTATGTGAAATCTATTTTGTGCTAGAGGCCGGCACTACTGATGTATAAATGTCGTTAGTATCGCCAGGCTGGCACTACCGCTTATGGGAGTGGTAGTGCCGCTTAGTCGGTGCTACCGGGCATTTGACGCTGGTAGCTTTATTCCAGAGGTGCACTTCTCTGTGGTTTGAATCTTGCACTCCCAGGGCTCGAGGGTGGTACTACCACCTTTGGTAGTACTAGGCCCAAGCTGGCGGTAGATTTTTCCAAAGGAGTTGCTCTGGTCTGAGCGCTAAGGCTGGTAGTACCGTCCGTGGGGGGCAGTACTGCCACTTGAGCAGTACTACTAGCCCCAGAGGGCGATAGTACCTAGAATATAACTGTTGTCAACCGTTGGAGGTCAAGCCCGGCACTACCGAGCCTCAGAGGCCGGCAGTGCTAATTTTGCTAAGTTTTCTCGATTTTGCCCCTCAACGGTTAGTTTTGGCTTGGCTGCTATAAAAGGACCCCTTGGGGGGGCTTTCGTTGTGGTTGTTGCTCTTGTGTGAGTTTGTGAGAAGTTGTACATGTGTTGGGTTTTGAGCTAAGAGTGAACCCTAATTGTATGTGTTGCAATTAGGAAGTGGATTGAAAGCTCTTGTGCATGTGTTGCATTTGAGGAGGATCCTAGTGCATGTGTTGCACGTAGGAGGTCACCGGAAGTGCATGTGTTGCACTAGGTGAAGTTCAAGTGGAGGCTTGACTTATTACTCTTAGAGGTTACCACCTCCTAGATGGTGTAGGAGCGTCGTGCGCGGAGCTTCTCAACGAAGGTTGTGAGAAGCCTGGCAAAGTTTGTGAAGGTCGGAGTTCACCTACCTAGAGGGGTGAAGAACTACCACTAGCGGATTTGAGGAGGGTGCTCAAGAGTGGAGCTGGTCCATCGTATTTGGGCTTGCCTTAACATGGATTATGGGAAACCGACAAGTCTCCGATACCACGTAAAACAACGGTGTGTCTCCTTATGCTTTACTTGCAATTCTTTTTATCTTGTTGCAATTTACATTCCTAGAATTAAATTGCTTGCTTGATTAGAATTGCTATTCTTGTGTAGAGACTAAATTAGGTAATGCACTTAGTGAACCTAAAAGAGTTAGGCCTTAATTGTCAAAATATTACTTTATCGCTTCCGCAATTATTTGTTAAGGTTTTGACATAGGGATTAAATAAAGCGTGCAGCGAAAGAATTTTAAAAGCACCAAAACACTGGTGGCTCTAGAGTTCCTATAGCTTCTAGTGGTGGCCAGAAGAGAAACTTCGATGAGGGAGGTGGGTCTTTTCAGCGATCTACTTCCAAGAAGTTCAAAGGGGGACAACGTCCCTCATCGTCAGCCAAGACAAAGCAGTCTTGACCGTCTTCCTTATCAGCACCCCGTTCCTCTTCGGTGACTCCAGCTTACCATCTTGTCCCTAGGCAGGGTATGATCTGCTTCAAGTGCGGTGGTGCGCACCGTGCAGTTGAGTGTGCTTGGACTGGGGAGCGCCATCACTGTGGTCGGCCTAGTCATATGGGTGTGTGTTCTAGGAGAATCCCAATAGCACCATCAAGTGGGCGCTGGTGCCACCTACATCATCTGCAATTGCTTTTCCAGGGGTTGGTTCAGATGTTGGCTACTGCTCCTGCTCTTTCGTAGCCTTTAGCTTGGGCTCCACTTGCTGGTTTCTACTGCACCCTCCACTGATAGTTCCACTTCAAATCGTTGCACCACCACCAGTTCTTGTACTACCATAGTAGAGTGTCAGGGCTCTCGCTGCCCCAGCACCGTTAGGAGTCAATGCCATGTCATCTTTAGAGTTAGCTGGCAGTCCAGATGTGGTGGCAGGTACTTTGCTTATGAATTCTCATGATGCATTCGTTCTTTTCGAATCAAAGGCAACCTATTCCTTTGTGTCATTTGAGTTTGCTAGAAAGGTGAAGCTGGAAATTCAACAAATTTATAAGTCTGTGATAGTCAGTTCGCCAGGTGATCTCATTTCTAGTTACATAGTTTGTCTGGGTTGCACTATTACTTTTGATGATAAGTATTTCATTGCTAACCTGATGATGATCCAGTTAGCCCCTTTTGATGTCATCTTGAGGATGGACTGGTTGCATCAATATCAGGCCAAGATATGCTGTTTCTGGAAGACAGTTACTTTGTAGGCTCCATCAGGAGTGGAGTTGGTCTTTCAGGGTAGTGCACCACCTAATTCTCTCTTTGTGCTGGCCAATCTATTTCCTTGTCGCCGAATGCTGAGATCTGGGACTCTGTTGGCCATTACAGAGAAGCTAAGCACTTCTATTCATATTAAGGAGATTCTCATCTTGAGTTATCACCCAGATGTGTTCCTTGCAGAGTTTTCAGGCTTGCCACCTAAGCGAAATGTGGAATTCTGGATTGATTTTGTTCCGGGTACCCGACCTATCTCTTTGCTTCTTACCGCTTCCCTCGTCACTTCCAAGATGAATAGAAAAAAAAACAATTGGCATGAGAGCTTTGGGAGCTAATTTCCCTCCCTTGTGTTTAATTGTTCTATTTTTTCAAAAGGGGGAGTTTTGTTTTAATGTCAAAGGGGGAGATGCAAAATTTAAAAATGTTGTGAGCTTAATATAAAATTCCTTTTTGCATCTCTTTGATTTAATGCCAAAAAGTGGAAGAATTTTGAAAATGTTGCATTAATTATAAAATTATCCATTATATAGAGTTTTTCATCAAAATAGGGAATTGATAGTAGATTTGTCATCAATCACCAAAAAAGGGAAGATTGTAAGTTCAACCTCCATTGGTTTTGGTGATTGGTTTTACATTAATGCTTAATCATTGTTTAATGATAAATCTAATCAATATGAGACTAACTTGTGTATTAGCTTTATTCTCATTAGTCTCAAATTTGGATGGAAAATGAAAAACCCAAGGTATGCACTCATATTCATTTTATTATCTATTATATACTTTGGATTCAAGTTACAAGATGAACTCCTCTGTTGTTTCAACCTCAAAATGTGTATTATGTTTCTAATTCCGTATATACATGGATGCACATATCTAGGGAGAGTTCATGAGTTAACTTGAAGTTTCAATTATATTGATCCTTGTCCTTTTCCTAAATATAAAGGATCAAGACATTGAAACAAACCCTTTTGAGTATATATAACTTGTATAGTTGTAGTATACTCATGATATCTTAAGATAAACTCCAATGCTTTCTCTAATAGGAATTGTGCATATTGATTCAATGTTAATTATTTATATGCACAATGTTTAGTGGAGTTTATTCTATAGTTGATGGTCTATACTATTCATCCCTTTCCATATATTCCACACATTATGGATCATTACTTACCATCAAAATGAGTATATAAAAACTTATGTAGTTATTTATAATCATATCAATTTAAATGATATTTAAATTGAGTTCGTTTGTCTTTTAATCATCAAAGAACACTTCATCATGTGTTGATGGTGTTCCTTTTATCGATTAAGGACAATCTAAAGTTCTTGAGTATTATGAAGCATTAGTTGCATCAAAGTACTCAAGCCATAATTAAATCGTTCAAATTGATTTGGATTGTACTCAATTGATCTTGGGGGAACCCATTATGTGTTAATAGAGTGCAATTGATGGAGATAATCATATTTTTTTGACTAACTATTTTCATGAGTTGTGAATGATATAGGTTAAGTTAAAAAAAGGGTTAAGATAAAGAATGAGAAGAAGTCAACATGTGTTGATGAGTTTCAAAGAGGAGTTCCCGAAGAGAAAAGAACGTTCGTCATGAGGAAATGAACAACAAGAAGAAGATGTTTCGATCCCAGAGAGAAAATGATTAGACATCATAAAATCTCCAAGGGGATCATGTGGCAAAGGTATAACTAGATAGGCTAAGGATGCCCCTTCCATCCTTCTTGATTTATTTACAAGTGTGATTTGCAAATATATTAGATTTTTTATTTGCAAATGCGTTTTGTGTAACACCCCAATTTTTGTTTTTCATGAATTTAAATAAGAGTTGGCACTTTGGTGAATTTTTAGAATTTTTTGGAATTTATTTGGATTTATTTGAATTTATTCACTTTTGAAATAATTAAATAATTTGATTTTACAAATAAACTTTTGTTGGAAATATTTTATTTGAGTCCAAAATGTTCTAAAATATTTTCTAGAATTTTTCTGGAATTTTTCTGAATGTTTTGCTATTTTTAATTAATTAAATGAATTTTTGGGAATTAATTGGATTATTTAATCGCTGGAAAAACCTAATCGGTTTCACTGTTCATCCGACCGGACCCGAGTCCGAGTCAGACTCAAGTCCGACCCGGACCCGACCGAGCCTGCCATTCCGGTCGAACCAAGTCACCAAGCCCTAACGCGCGTGACCGTTGGATCGAGATCCAACGGCCACGATCGCGCCACGTCGCCGAACCCGAGCCCGACCGAGCCAGCCAGGTCGCCCGAGCCAGACCCGAGCCCAAACCCCCGTACCGTTGGATCTTGATCCAACGGCTCACGTTGAGCCACGTCACCCAATCCGAATCCATTTCGGATTCCGCCGCCGCAGCCGTGTGGGCCTCGGTTTCCGCGGTTTTCACGGACGCCGAGGGGCCTATTTAATGCGCCGCAGCCGCCATTGTGTTGCCGACTTCCGTGCGCACCCGTAGCCCTAGACAATGTCGCCTGAGCCGCCCCCGTTTGCCCGCGCGAGCTCGCCGTAGTAGGTTTGGTGTTCCGCCGCGGTTAATCACCGTTTCCGCCGCCGTTGAGCTCAGATCCGGAACCGCAAGGACCAGCCGCGTCGGAGGGGACCTTTCACTTCGCCGGAATCGTGCCCAAACGCCGTCGGGCGTGTCGCCGTCCCCGTCTCCAGTGAACCAACTCCGCCGCGCGCCATCGCCGTCGCTCGAGCTCCCTCCACCGTCCGATCCAGATCCAAGGGCCCAGATTCGTCCACGTCATCCCCGGTGAGATCTCACGTGCTAATCTCCAGATCTATTTCCAACCGTTGGATTTAGATCCAACGGTTTAGATCGCGCCACGTAGCCTTAACCGCACCGTGCTAGATCCAATCTCAGCCGTTAGATCTAGATCGTACGGCTAGCAGTAACCCATGTTTTAGCGTTAGATTAGATCGTGACCGTCCGATCAAGATCGAACGGTCCAGATCAGCCGAGTAGTTTTCCTATTGCGTTAAGCCAGATCTGATCTGGGCCGTTGATTTTTGTCGGGGATTGACTATCTGGTAAAAGACCACGATACCCCCGGGTGATTCTGAGGCTCGCCGACCATACAATGGCGACGGAAGATGCTCGGGAATACGAAACGAGCATCACACCTTTCGAGCATACGCGTCCGCCCCTTCACTCGCGGCCATTCCAAACGACCACGAGCAGGCATGCTCGTGGGGATCGCTTCTTGCTCGGGTACTTGGTCGGTGGACTCGGTCAATGCCCGGGGAAGGAAGGTGGCAACCAATCAGCCGAAGATCGAGGGAAATCATACCCGAAGTTCAAATAACGCGCAGATCAAGCGCAGCAGATCACGGACATAGATGCATAGCGTAAATCCAGGGGGTAGTTACCTTCTGTGTATCTCTAGTCATAGTATTTAAACCCCCCTGATATCTGTAACAAATATACACGCCAACATAGAACACAATACACTGGAGTAGGGCTGTTATCTCGACAGTGAGAGGCCCGAACCAGGATAAACACTGCGTCCCTCTTCTCCCGACCTGGCGTCGCTCGAACGACTTCCCTGATCCGTACGACGGGGCTCTGTTGATCCCCCATTCAACAAGTAAGCTCGATGGGAGCCCGTTTTCCAATCGTCGACAATTTTCAAATCAACGGCCGAGATCTAGCCACGTGGCTAGGAGTCTGATCGTCGCGGTCAGCGCGGCCACGCCGGTCGCCGCTGACGTCAGCCGTGACGTCACGCGGGGCCCGCGTGTCAGCGACCGAGCCAAACCGCACAATGATGTCACGGTGGGGGCCCACGTGTCAGCCCACTCGGCTGAACCGTGTGCTGACGTCATGCTGACGTCACCAGAGGGGCCCACTTGTCAGAGACATGAGCCGTGGACCGGGTCCACGGTGGACCAAGCCAAACCGTGCGCCGGGTCCATGGACCCGAGGCGACGTGGCGGCCTCCGATTGGTCCACGTGTCATGCTGACGCAATAAATTAATTTCCGAAAAAGAAAATGATTTATTAATTCGAATTATGGATTTCAAAAATGGATTCAAACTTCAAACGCTTATAACTTTTGTGTTTCAACTCCGATTTGAGTGATTCAAATTTCTAAATTTTCATAAAAATGAGACCTACTCAAATATGAATTTTAATTAAATTTTGATTATGGATATTTCTCTGTTTATATTTAATTAATGTTTTTTTTAAACTTTAAACGGTTATAACTTTTGCATTTAAATTCCGAATTTAACGATTCCAGTTTCTAAAAATTCATAAAATTATGCTCTCTTTGTTTATGAACTTTATTTGGATGTTTGGACACTTTTTGTCTACTATTTATTTATTTATTACTATTTGCACGCTTTACGAGTAGACGTTGAAGTGCCCGAAGGCTTCGAACGTGAAGTGTTGACCCAGGAGCCAGCTCAGGACCAAGAACAAGTACTCTTTGAAGGCAAGTTGTGCTTCGACCGTGTTGATCCCATTTTCAAATTATTTTGGTTTAAATTATTGCATGCTAGTTTAATTAGAAAATGCTTTACTTAATTATGGGAAACTAGATAAACGCCAAATTGCTGTATGACACCTTGGTTAATTAAATATGTGCAATGACCCCTTGTCACCCTAGTTGTGAGTTATTAGTTGGACATTATTAAATTGCCAACAAGGGTAGTTAGACCGATGTAGTATGCTTAGCCTTGCCACGTGAAATGTTTTGGACAATCAAATGCTAATTTTGACTTAATGAGATACTACACCTGTTTTGAAAGAAGTATCATGTGTTATGATTGTTGATGGCGCGTGGTGCATGGTAATCAACTGGGGGCTTTGATAAATAGATTTCGACCGGGGCTTGTGGCAAGAATGATCGGGTGGGCCAGTTGTGGCACTGGGAGCGTTGGTTTGGTTCTTCGGGTAGTCTTGCCCTGGTCACCCTAAGGACTTAACCTTGCAAGCCTTTGAACTGAGTCAAACGTGCGACCACATGTTTGTAATGGGACGGACCTAGTTGATTAAGTTGCTAATAACGTACCTGTGGGACCTCAGGATGTCAACTACACCCTTTGTGTAGTTGTACGGGGGAGCGTACCGGGGCTGCGGCCAGGTACCCATCTAACGGTTGATTGGCCTAAACTTCGCCTTCGCTAAGGGAAGGGTTAGTGTGCAATAACCGGGGAGGCTCACTTGTGCTGTTAGAAGTTTCCGAAAGACTTTGTTATGGACATTCGCTTTTGTGGTGTTTGGCTGTATCTTGTGGGTAAAGTGCATAACCTCTGCAGAGTGTAAAATCTATTCGAATAGCCGTGTCCGCGGTATTGGACATCGCTCGGGAATTACAGTCAAGGGTTAGATTCTCTTGAAAATAACTTGGACTTAAAAGGTTTGGTTTGGTTTAATAATGTTGTTGATGGAAATGTGGATTAGGATTGGAAAAGATGTTTATTTAATTGCTGGAAAAGTTATTGATCTTAAACTTGTTTCTACTGCTTTTGAATCTACTTATGCTACTTGTCAAATGCTGTTTACTGCAATTATACCCTGAGCTATTCCTTTGTACTAAGCCATGCATGTAGTATATTAGTTTGCATTTCTGTGCATGACTTGCTGAGTACCAAGTACTCACCCTTGCCGCAATACAACACCAGTTGAAGGAGAATCTACACCAGCTTTGGAGGAGGAGCTCCAAGAGGAACCGTCTAACTAGGGAGCGAGCCCAGTCAGTTGCCTGTGGTATACTGGATGGCGCCACGAAGTTATCTTATTGTCCGCTGCTATTATTTCTCTTTTATTAAGTTTTCGCCCTGCATGGCATATATTTGTAACTTGACCTTAAGGTCGAGCAACCAGCTTGGTTAACTATTTAAGGTACCTTATTATTTCGTTGAGTATGATTGTGATATTTACCAATGTTGAGACTGTGTGCACTAGCGCGTTCCTGGACTAGTGCTGAATACACAGAGGGTTCAGATTTGCAAATTCGGGTCCCGACATTTTGCAAATAAGCCGAAGTTATGGGTTTCGACCCTAGTGCATGTGAATAGGGCTTGCAATCGTGTTTTGCAAGTTGAGTTGATCTCGTGTTGATCATCACATGACCGAGAGGATTGATCCCATATGTATTTCATTTATTTACAAATATGTTTTGCAAATAATGTTAAAGTATTAATGAAATTCTTTGGAGTATGCGATTAACATTTGCAAATGTATTTTGTAAAGTGTTGTGATCATGTGTTGATCATCATAGAGATCAAAGAATTATTCTTTGTTGATTTGGAAAGATTTATGTGTGAAATCTGGAGTTTCTTTGGAAAACTGGCACTACCGCAGGTGTAAGGCCGGTACTATTGGAGGAGCGGTAGTACCATCCTTTGAGGCCGGTAGTACTGGAGGTCCAGTACAACCACCCCTCAGGGCCTGTAGTTATTTTCCATTAGCGATTGTTTTTTGGAGTTGTCCGAGGCCGGCACTATCGGAGGTAGGGGCCGGTACTACCGCTCAAGCGGTAGTACCAGGTTTCCTATGCAATAGCTAGTTTTCTAGCTGTTGGCATGGAGGCTAGTACTATCGGCCCCAAAAGGGCAGTGGTATCGAAAATGCTGATTTTTGCCCAGATTTGCCCCCAACGGCTAGTTTTCTTGTGACGGCTATAAAAGGAGGCCTTAAGGGCGCAAGGGCAAGGTTACTGAGTTTGTGGAACATTTTAGAGGAGTTGTGCATGTGTTGCACTCTGTAATTTGGTTGTTGAGCCAAGAGTAAGCCATAATTGCATGTGTTGTAATTAGGAGTGGATTGAGAGCCTCATTGTGTATGTGTTGCACCTGAGGAGTATCTTAGTGAATGTGTTGCCCTTAGGAGGTCACCATTGTGCATGCGTTGCACTTGGTAAAGTTCAAGCGGAAGGCTTGATCTATTACTCTTGGTGTTTGCCAACACTTAGATAGCGTGTGGAGGCGTTGTGCATGGTGACTTTCTCAAGGAGTTGTGAGAAGGCCCGGGAAAGTGTGAAGGTTGGAGCTCACTTACCCGGAGGGGGAAAGAACTACCTGTAGTGGATTTGAGGTGGGTGCTCATCGTGGAGCCAGTCTAACAAGGGTTGGGTTTACCTCAACGTGGATTAGGAGAGATCGTCAAGTCTCCAAACACCACGGGATAAATCATTGTGTTTTTCTTGTGGTTTGCTTTCTTGTGCCTATTTACATTCAAGCAATTTGTATTCATGATTAAATTGATTGATTGCTTGTATATCTTTAGGATTGCAAATTCTTGTTAGAGACATAATTAGTTAGTGCACTTAGTGAGACTAGTTGATTTAGGTTTTCATTGTCAAAACCTTAGATTATCTTTCGCATTATTCATTATTAAGGTTTTGACATAGGAGTAATTAAGGCATGTTAATCTAATATTATAGTAGGAAGAATTTTTAAACACTGCCTATTCACCCCCTCTGGTCGCATCCTCGACTCAACAGTATTGTTTATTATTGATATACTAATTTATTTCAAGATAGAGGAAGAACATAAGCATCATCTAAGACTTGTAGTTGATACTTTGAGGGAGAATCATTTTTATACCAAGCTAAAGAAGTGTTAATTATGGATTTCAGAAGTAGGTTTCCTTGGTCATGTGATAAATAGAGAAGGTATTTTTGTTGATGCAAGCAAAATCTCTATAGTCGTGGACCAAAGGAGGCCTTCTAATTTCAAGGAGGTGCGGAGTTTCCTTGATCTAGCTGGATATTACCGGAACTTTGTACATGATTTCTCCATTATTGCCAAGTCAATATCTCAACTAATGTAGAAAGGCGTGAAATTCCAGTGGTCTGTTGAATGTGGGCACAGTTTCTGTACCTTGAAAGGAGGTGCTTCACGGTCTATTCCGATACATCCCAAGTGGGTCTTGGTTGTATGCTTATGCAAGATGGTATCAGATCATCAACATTCACTGCACGAGCGCGTGTGGGATAGGGGCGTGGGCATATGGTGCATGGCTACACGGCATGGTATAGGTGCTAACATTGGACGCACGGACGTGTATCGAGGGGTGATTTTGAGTATATATCGTGTATATGGTGTGCTGCCGAATGTGTCAACTCTTAAGGGGAGAGTATAATACCCAACCAATTAATGTGAAGGCCCGTATGGAGCGGTGGTGGGATTAGTCACACATTGCTTACATAAAATGAATTGTAGTGGTATATAATCTCTGTTGGATCCAAACATAATACCTCCAAGTTAACTCTTATACACGAAATGATAACAAAAGTGTAAGCGATGTGGTATGCATGCACGGGCCCACCTCACCGTGAGCTGAACCATGAGCAAAGTTTAGAACAAAGTGTTACACCATCTATGTTTGGCTTAGCGAGCAATGCTTCTATGCTTTTCCTCTTAATACAAGTTGCATGAATCTTGAAGCAAGCGAAGATGTAAGCAATCACCATCTACTATTCATTTATGCTTTAATGTTTGTGCAACTTTAGAAAAGAAAAGCATAGAAGCATATCTGTTAGCATATCCTTTTTAGCACCTTCTATTTTTAGATAATTCAACTTATATTTGGTTTGCTTATCTTATGTTAGCATTGTCACGTATGTCTTATATTTTAATCATAGATTAGTAGTGCCTGTGGGTGTGACGCCCCCGCTTAGCTCGACCAGGTCGAACATGAGGGAGACCGTCGCAGAACAGGGTTCGCCAGGATCAGCTATGGATTACAACACATGTACAAGTAGAAACTTCCACCGTATGGTACACATCGATTTATTCTTAAAGTACTTATAGTACTGTCTTAGGTCTGGCTACGGTGATTTCTACACCGCCCGCCTATTTAGTACAAAATACATTAAGACCGCCCTCCTGAGTCCTTTATTCCGCCGGGCCCTGGTCATCTGTTCCCTCATATTCATAACCCTCCACAGCATCATCAAAGAAGATCATTTCATCGGAATTATCAAGCTCTACTTCATCCGAGGTTGCAGACACAGCAGGCTCTGAAAATCAGTAATAATTGCAAGACTGAGTACTTCAGTACTCAGCAAGCCATGGAAAGCTGATGCATGAATTTTTTTTATACTTACTTGTAAGCTCCCGGCCACCAAGCCGTACTTCCAAATTAGTTCTTTATTCAAGGTAGTTAACCCATTTACCCTTTTGTTGAAAATGCCAAGTTTTAATTTAGAAAGTCTACTGACAGCAGAGCAACGTGGGATTTTATAACCTGTGTTAGAGGGAAACCCACACGACGCACTTCCAAACCCGGAAGCTAGGAGTGATATCACATTTTAACTCTGATCAGAGGTGTACTACCTTGCCCATAGCATCCCTTGGCTCAAACGTCCGATAATGCGCTGCCTTTGGCGCATGACTAAGCCAAGGAAAACAGAACCTTTGGCCAACTGTACTCTGACCTCTGCCTAATGCCACCTTGCCTTACCAAAGGCTCACGGGTCAAGACTCCTCCCTTGACGTCTCGCCCTAGGATGACTGCTCACCCATAGTAGCGGTCACCTTCTCACCCGTGGCAGAGTCAGCTACTTGTTGGTTAATTGGTTCAGCTTATCCCATTCCGGGTCTATGGTCAGCACGGTTTGTGCCGCTTTTGAAGTAAGTGTCAGTTTTGTTATGCCTTAAGTGATACCCTATGTAGAGAAGTCCTGCCTTTCACAACAACCCTACCTGGGTTGTTCATTCCCTGAACTTCTCCACCCACCAAAATATCTCCACAACCCTGTCTGGGTTATGGTTTTTATACTGGACCTCCTTGGCCTAGCCTTATCAAAGCACTCATGGATCCAACTGATCCAAAAGGCATATTTAATTAGAAATTAGTTTTTTGGTTCACATGCAATTATTTCCAAAACAACCCACGAAATCAGTTCACAGACATGGTCGAAGGGCAACTTGCCTGCGGTTGCTACCACCAACGGATCTGAAGTAGGAGCAGACCCTAATTGCTCTGGGTTGATTCCGGAATGATTTCCTAGTGACAAGGTGAAGGTTTTTCAGATGTTTAAGAATTTATTGGTAAAAAGGATAATAATTTTACTGAAGTGCTAGAGATTGTGGTTTTATCGTTTGTGGTCTGTTGTGAAGTCCTTTTTGTTGTTCTATTAGTAAAGCTGTTAAACATTTGCTTTAAAGATTTGGATTTGAATTATATTAGATAAAAGAAAAGAGAAAAGCAAAAGAAAAACTAACCAGTTTAATTATCCTTGCTTTATTATTATTATATTTGTTTATGTATATAGTTTTCCTGTCTAATTAATTTGGTAGTTAATGTTTTACTGATATTTTCATTGATAGTTTAAAAATATACATATTGTTCTATTATACCTCTAATTCTTTATTTAATCACTTGGCAACCCAGGTCATTTCTGGTCTGGCTCACCCTCGGCCCACCTGGCTCGCCGACGCCTCTCCCCCATAACCTAAGCCTAACCCTCAGCCTCCCTAGAACTCAGCCGACACAACATCCCTTTCTCCACTCTCGCTCTCTGTCTCTCTTACGCCGCCGCCATCCCACTCCCCCTGCTCTCCCTCTTCTCCAGTGCCGATGCCTCTCTTCCTCCTCACGGTGCCAAACTCCCCGGCGCAGCCTCTCTCAGCCGCCGCCTCCCCATCGCGCTCTCTCTCCCCTCCCCTTCTACGGCGTTTGCACCCGACCGAGCGCCTCCTACCGCTCCGCTGCCTGGGCACGGCGATCCCCGCCGGTCCTGTCGCCTCCCCTTCCCGAGCTAAGTACTCTCTCCATCTCTCTCTCTCTGCTTCTCCTTCCTCTTCTCTACTCATCCCCTTTATTTTCCTAGGTCTCCTAGTCCCTGGATCCGGCAGCGAGGACCCAACCGACGGCCCTCTTCCTCGGCCTCGGCGGCAAAGCCGCCAGCCTCGGCCGCAACCCTCCCTTCCAAGCTAAGTACCTAATCCCCTCTCCCTTACTTTGTTTGCTGCTTGACTGTATGAGATGCATCCTAATTAATTTGCAAAATTTCGATTTAGTGTTGTATGGATGATAGTACTTCTGCTGATGTGTGAGGAGTACTATCCTGGATTTTACATGATGTTTCAGGGAGAGTCTTCACGGAATGACTTGAAGTCTTATACTATGTAATAGAGCTGCTTAGTTCAGGGTTGATGGTTGAATAAGTTTTATATGCGAACTGTGATAGTTGAGTTTGGTCGTACTGTAATACTTAGTTCAGATGTTTCATGGTGTTTAAGATGCTATTCGGTTCATACATGTTATTAGGATATAGTTTCCGAACAAAATTGCTAAGTGTGGGTGACAAGGGTTATTGGCAGTAAGTGCTGATTAATATTTTGTCAGTGTGCGCTTGTAGTATTATGTGATATGTTGATTGTTAAAATACTTCCAGTATTCTGCTATTGCTCTGATAGATTCATATGCACTGAAAGATTTATATGAATGCTCAAGGGCTTACAGCTATTAGATTCACATACATGTTTCTATATTTATGTAGGAATTAATCATTGCCCACGGATATGACACGATTATGACTTTGATGTCTCTTGAATGCTTTACCAATTTCAAGCTACTACACTATTTGATTTTGTAGGATCGAAGTATACAAATATAGCAATCAGAGGGGGGTGAATGATTATGCAGAAGCTAAAACAAAATTTTCGATCTACTGAAAGAACACCCCAACTCGGATTCAAAAGATTGCCTTGTAATCAACAAAAACAGATTGATAGACGCTTGGTAAAATGAGAATTCCCGGAGATCCAACCGTCGTAACGATCTAAAATTTGGACACAAGAAACTAGATTCCAATACGAATCAAACCCAAAAAGAATCGGCTCGATTGGAATTATGGATCAAAAGTTATGAGCTTCAAAAGCTTGCTGATCCAGAACTTGACGAGAATTGATCTAACGTAAACTTGAAAGTTTTAACAGAACCGACAAAAGTTTTATCAACTAGACTTTGAGGAACTCTAAATCAATACCCTAGAAAGGTTTTTGATGGATCAAATCAAGATGAAACTCAAGGATCAAAAACCAATCTAGATTTAGAGCAAGCATGCAAACAAGAACCAAGACAGAAAAACACTGTAGCAACGTGGTTATCAGAGCACGCAAAAATCTTGGAAGAATTGATCTTTATTTCTTTTGTCTAAAGTACTCTCATTAAAAGAGTACAAACCCTAAAACTTGCTCAAGGCTTGATGCCCTTCAACAGGAGACAACCCCTCCTATTTAAAGGACCAACCCACAAGGAGTTTTGAATACGATTCCTATTCCCTAGAAGGAATCTGTATCCAATACAACTCTACTTGGCCCAACCTGGCCGAGTACAACTCTTGCACGCGTATGGCAACCCTACTATACTCACGTGACTAACACTTTGCACGCGTATGGCCACCTGCCATACTCACGTGACTAACACTTTGCACGCGAATGACCTCCTGCCATTCTCACGTGACTAACCATTCTTCATGTGCACCATTCTCTTAGCCCGAACGTCCCGCATGACATCCTTGACCACCAAGACCTCGCCTCCTCCTCGAACCTAGTCCCGAACCTCAGCTCCTCCATGAACCTAGTTCCGATCCCGTCATCGACCACGTTCGTCTTCAAGCAATACCTGCACATGAACAAACCACAAAACAATTCCGAGCACAAGTCCACGACTTGACTCTACTCAATCCATGCAAATACTCACACGAGCAATGCATAAAGTCCATGTCGACGATCTGTTTCGCCGGCAATGAGATTTGTGATTCTAGGGGATTTGTGCGGGATCTGAGCTTGATGGTAACACAGGATACTGGGGCAATCTGTTTTAGACAGGTTCGGGCTCTCTCGGAGGAGATAATACCCTAGTCCTGTGTTCTTGGATGTATTGTGTGTGTTCAAGAGAGAGCAAGAGAGGGAGAGCCCTCTTCTTGTTTTTTTCCTCCTCCCCTTATATACTGGGGGGTGAATACATGATAGATGGGCGCCACCGGGCCCTAAACATGATGGCCTGGACGACATGTCCCTTGTCCTTATCCGCCTTCACGCTCTATGTCCTGGAGAGGAGGTTATGCTTTCTCCGACCCACGCCTGCCTTTGTCGTTCCAGCTTCCGCAGGCTCTGGCAAAGGTCGCATCAAGCATGCCTCGTCCCTGGCGGGTTGTTAGGGCGGGGCACGAAGCTTCCTTGAAGGACCGGGAGTTGTCTTGGGGAGCAAGTCGAAGGTCTCCTCTGGGCCCGTCGTGGTGCTGCTTGGCCTTGGGCTTTCCATTCCGCTGTCGAGGCCAGTAGGTGTAGGTCCTCTTCACGGGACCTGCTTGTCATCCCACAAAGAGCCCCAAGTGCTTTAGGATCGACTTTCCGTCCCTTACCCTGTCATGAGGATTATGCGGGAGAGAGATCATAAAGAACTTGTAGTATGAAGCCACCGTGGTTGGTTAGCTCATGGTCGAGTGGTACCCGCGCCTGCTCACTGCGGCGCTGCAACCGCTTGTCGCTTCTACCGACCCTCATGGGGCATACCTTGTTCTTTTGGCTCGGGTCGAGTGGTACCCGCTACCGCTTACGGCGCTGCAACCGGCTTGTCGCTTCTACCGACCCTCATGGGGCATACCTTGTTCTTTTGGCTCGGGTCGAGTGGTACCGCGCCTGATTCTGCGGCGCTGCAACCGGCTTGTCGCTTCTACCGACCCTCATGGGGCATACCTTGTTCTTTGGCTCGTGGTCGAGTGGTACCCGCTACCGCGATTTGCGGCGCAGAACCGGCTTGTCGCTTCTACCGACCCTCATGGGGCATACCTTGTTCTTTTGGCTCGGGTCGAGTGGTACCCGCTACCGCTTACGGCGCTGCAACCTGGCTTGTAGCTCTACCGACCCTCATGGGGCATACCTTGGTCATACAGAGTAATGCCTCGTGTTCGCCATTTGCCAAGATCGCTTTAGACCCTCATGGGGCGCATTCTCAAGACCGTGTTGGTTGTAGATCCTCCCGCGACACCCAATCGCATTGTGAGACAAATGACCAGCAATTGACCCCAAATTATGGGGTGTGCCGCCGAGGATGTTCGGAAAGTGCCCAGCCCCAAGCTTCCGTGGCGGCCGGGCGCTCAGCCCGTCATGGGGCGCACTTTTTCCCAAACTTCGACCAGATTTGACACTGCCGCGCTTTTGCGCGACGCAGCCTATTGGCCCGTCATGGGGCGTGCCTCGATCCGCCCAGACTGAACAGAGGGCCTCGCTTCTTCCCACCGTAGGTGGAAATTGGGGCCCATTTCTTATAAGTCGGAAGGACCTCGTTGGAGCAACGGCCTCCTCGCACCTTCTCCACCACGCCGCGAAACCTTCAAACCTTCCTTGGCGATTTAGGGTTTCGATTTCGCGCCCTTGGCTTGCGGCGGTTCTTTCCTCCAGGTCTTCTTCTTCGCCATGTCGTCTTCCTCGCCATCGGAGGGTAGCACCGACCTCGCGACGGTAGGGTGGGAGACTTCCATCACGACGATGTCCCGCTTGGAGGGGATGGTTGCCGCCGGCGTCCTCCCTCCGCCGGAGTTGATCTCCGCCGCCCGCCGCAGTGACCCTTACCCCACACCTCTAGAGAATGAGATTGTGGTGTTTGAGTCCTTCTTCCAGCGAGGACTTAGCATTCCCGGGAGCGCCTTCTTCCGGGGCTCCTCCACTTCTACGAAATTGAGTTGATCAATTTGAACCCCAACTCGATTCTTCACATTGCCATCTTCGTCCAGCTCTGCGAGGCGTATCTTGGGATACGTCCTCATTTGGATTTGTTCCGCTCCTTCTTCCGGGCTGAAGCCTCATCCGAACCGGCCGCTCCCAATGTCGTTGGGGCGCTGGCCCACCAAGTGGAGGGCTCAAGAAACAAGATTTTGTCGTTCCTCTCAAGACCTCCCTCAAAGGTTGGAGGCGGGAGTGGTTCTATTGTGCCAACGTTGATCCTTTCCTCGCCCCTTTGCCTACTGTGCTCCTAAAGCTTCCCGATGCTGGAGCGACACCTGACGGAGGAGGTTTGGCGCAAGTCCCCGAAGCTTCGGCATTGATTGACGATCTCAAGAATCGAGGGTCGACGGGCCCCGGATCGCGGTCGCTTTTGTGAAGCGCCGAGTGCAGCCCTTGAAGGAGTGAGTCCATTTGGGGTTCCAATACAACGGGCCTCGACCCCACGCTGGAGTCGAAAGTGGACTGTCGATGGAGGCGCCGGCAAGACGGGTAGTTGATTTCTTCGTGCCTGGCACAATAATCACCAACAGGCTGCCTCGTAAATTTTCGATGGCAAGGCCTCCCCTCCTGTGGAGTGCACTATTCTCTCGAAAGGTCGTTCCATGATTTCTTTGATCGATGTGTGATTCAAACAGTGGTGCGATCGTTCCTTTTTTCAGTGAGCGCGTCCTTCCTTTTCTCGACGCCCAGCTTGTCGGCCTCTCTACCGAGACACGCCAGCGGCGAGCGGCCGACACCTCGCCGACGAGCTGCACCGGAGTCACGGAGGAGGTCGCGGTCTTTCGTCACCAGACCTTCGACCTGGTGCACCGGATCGCAAAGCACGGGGCCACACTTCGTCTCAGTGGCAGCCCCAGCAGCGCCAACTTCCCTCCGAGTGGTGCCGGGCCTCTGATGAAACACAGGATGAAATTCAAGAAATCCAAGAGGTATTCTTTGGGCGATCCTTGTCTTTTGTTACCGTCAGGCCGAGGTGTCTTCCCTTTTGCCGATTCAGGACTCCTGCTGTGGACGCCCCTGTGGAGGGTCTCTGAAAGGAGTCCTGTGCAGGCTTCCCCAAGGAGCCTCGCCGCGTCGGCTAGGTCGCTGCCGCCGCCAATCGCCGGGCGTCGCCACGGGCGCAGCGGTCCGACAATCGAACCATCCGGTGGTCCGTCCGCCGACGAGATCGACCCGGCCGTCTCGGAGTGGAGGAAGTGCCTCGAAAGCCACCGCCGCTCGGTCCTCGCCAAGCCCCGAATCGGACCGTATGGTGGGAAGGGGTTCCACCGAAGGGGATGGAAGAGGACGACGAGATGGAGAGAGCGGCTCGGACGGAGCTTTATGAGCTCACCGTCAAGTGTAGCACGCCGTGCAGGGTGAGCTTCTTGTCTTCAACTGTCGCCGCCGACTTCTCCCCGAGATTACGCCTGTTACTTAGGACATGGGGAGCGCTCGAGCAAAGGTCGCGGTTTTTCGGAAGGTGCTCCCAAAGCTCAAAGAGCAGAAGCGATGCAGGACAAGCTCAACGAGATCAGCGCGACAGATGGAAGGAAGTCCACGAGCTTCAGGCGAGTGTATGACGATCCGGAGGAGAAGACGAAGCTTGAGCATATGCTCGAAGGTGAGATTCTCCTGAATACGGTTCGGATGCTTTTGGATGGTGGTTGGAGAGGATGATGACACACTCGTGTTTCAGAGGCGACTCGACCGCTGTCGAGCCGAGGGCCCTACCGGAGGCTTCAGAGAATTCTCGCCTCGACGCCGAGTCACCGGAAAGGATGCAACGGAGTCGAAGGGTAAATTTATTTGACTTGGGTTGAACATACTTGGCGTCGGGTGTGCTCTTGATGGCTGTTTGACTTTGTGGCAGAGTGCAAGGAGAAGATGGCGCCGCCGAACAGGGGCGGATCGAATCGCGCTGGCCGCTTACGAGCCAGTCCCGCACCTTCGCATTGAAGGAGCCACGCCGGGCCAGGGGGACGATGCTTGTTCCACTTCTCTCGGAGGAGCCGACAGATCGAGCTTACGCCAAAGAGTCCGCAGCCGATGAGCGCGAACAGGCATTGGCGGTGGTCAAGTCTCATTATCCGAGAGTTGACCTCGGCCGTGGAAAGAAGGCTTTGCTCGTGATGAAGACAAGGCCAACGCGCTCCTCGAAGAGGTGTCCTGCATCGCAGCCCTCGTTGGAAAATTTGGAATTCGACTTTGACGTGGGCCTTGATGCCGAGTGCTCGCCCTCCTTGTTTGAAATCATCGCCTTCTTACTTCAGATAATTCGCTTGTATTGTCTTCCACCGAGTGGTCTTCAGACCAATATAGGCCCGTAGCCTTTTGGATCCTGTTGTGCCTTTCCGGATGGGCTTCACCGACCGGGTATGGCTTCCAAACGCCAGGGCCTTGGCCCGTGGCTTTCTTTCCCGGACACGCTTTTCCGAGAGGTCGTGGCAGCTCTCGAGCGTCGGGACTTACGTTGTGGCCACCTGGCCGAGTGGTTTAGCCCCAGGCTTGCATCACTTGCTAGCTCTCCACCTCGGCTTTTGGCGCTTAATTTGGTATAATTAAGCGAGGAAGCCGAATGAGCTTGAACCGCTTACAACACGTGTCCGGTGAAATTCTCCTTGATTTTGTTCAACGCGCCGATCTTCTTCAGATTCGTGACTGCCGCTTTGTTTTTCGCGCTTCATTGATTGCGGGTGGCGATTTGATTGCCTTTGGAGACGCCGATTTCCGGGGCTGGGGTGGCTTATAAATGGGGCGCCACCGCTAATGAGCGATCGCTCGCTTCTTCTTGCCTTGTCCTTCGTCTTCCTCTTCCAGCTTCCTTCCATGTCTAACATGAGGAAGTTTGTTGGCCCAGACGCTGCATTCTTTCGCCAAATGTTCTTTAGGTTTTTGTACACCGGGAGGAGGCCAAGCATGGGAGGAGCATGATTTTGCCATCCTGGAGGCGGAGGCGGAGGAAGGAGCGGCGAGGGACGCCGCCGCCGTGGCCACCTTGTTGGAGGCTGCGCCGGGGCTCCACGAGGTGGCGGAGATCATCCTCGAGATGGTTGGTCGCGATCGTCGCGACGACCTTGCCGCCGTGGCCCTCGTCGCCTTTGTACCCCCTTGTGGGTGGTTGACGAGAGATTCTGGCGGCTTTGGGTCGCGTGGGTCGCGACTAACCTCAGCCGATCTCGCCTCGGTCTCCCAATGGCCAAGACTAAAGAAGACCAAAGACTAAAGACCAAGAGTTTTTTTTTTTTTTTTTTTTTAGCGCGAGAAAAAGAAAAAAGAAAATTAGCAATGTAAATTATTAACATTATGGAATGAAATGCGAAATTTTATCCAGTTCGTGCCTATCACATTTGACCCGAACTTAGTGGTCCCTCCCGATCAACTCATTCTAGTCATTGCTCCAAAGGCCAAAGAACGAGGGGTCAGCTCGAGCTTTGACGGTTAGAAATTGCGACTGTGCAAATCTCGGTTAAATTCTCGGCGCTGCGAATTGCAGTCCCGAGTGGTTAGTGCTTTCTACCCGCTCACAGCGCTGGCCGGGTATAAACCGCCGAGGCTTTGTGCTCATCGTGGTTTGTTATTTCCGTGCATTCTATATCGGCACGACCAGGGTTAGGCGCCATGTTAGCCGGGTAATAACCACTCGGGCTAGCATTACACGTAACTTCGTAAAATAAGACGAACCACTATTTTATTTAATGTGTAAGAGTGGGATACATAACTCATGCGTAGAAGCCGACGAGTCGTTCGGGCTGCTCCAAGTATTTGCCGTAACCTCGCCATCTTCTCGTCTGAGTCGATAAGCACCCTACGGGTTGTCTTCAGACGATGTATGGACCTTCCCAAATTGGAGAGAGCTTGTGCTCGCTTTTGCAGTTCCTCCTCAGACCAGATCTCCTTCGAAAAGGTTCTATTTCTCGACGCTATGAGAGTGGTAGCGCCAAGTCCCTGGAGGTACTTAGCCGATCGAGGGCGGCAATGTTCCGAGCCTCCTCGAGTTGATCAAGCTCCACCATTCGGCTTCCTCGGACTCGGCCGTTGTAGTTCCGAACCCTCGGGATTCGAATCGGCTCGATCAGCAGAACCGCCTCGCGCCATAGACCGTAAAAAAGGGGTTTGGCCATCGCTTACTGGGGTGGTTTTGAGTCCCCAGAGTAATCGACAGTAGCTCCTTCACCCATCGGGCGGCGTATGGTTTGAGGCGGTCGAAGATCCTGGCCTTGAGGCCTTGAAGGACTGCACTGCTAGCTCGCCGACACGCCCATTGCTTCGTGGGTGAGCCACCGAGGCGGCTGCATCTTGATCCCGACGCCGCACCATTCTTGGAATTCTTCACTTCGAACTGGGTGCCGTTGTCCGTGATGATCCGGTTGGGCACTCCGACCGACTACAATATCCTGGAAGAACTCCTTGGCCTTAATCTGCAGTGATAGTTACAATCGGCTTGGCTTCGATCCACTTGGTGAACTTGTCAATGGCCACGAAGAGGTAAGCGAAACCGCCTTGAGCCTTCTTGAGCGGGCCCACTAAGTCGAGCCCCCAGCATCGCGAAAGGCCAAGAAATGGGTATAGTCTGTAGCTCTGTGCTTCGGCAAGTGTGTCTGTCTTGCATAGAATTGGCAGCCTCGCAGTTCGAACTATCTCCTTGGCATCCGTTATCCGCCGTTGGCCGTAAGAAACCCCGCCGGTAGGCTTTCCCAACCAAGGCGCTTGACGCCAAGTGATGGCCACACATTCCCGAATGGATTTCTTGGAGCAGCTCTCTTCCCACTTGTCCCGAAATGCACCGCCGAGGACACCGAGGCACTTTTTCGGAAGAGCTCGCCGCCCACCACCACGTAGGATTTGGCTTGCTCGGAGATGCGCTCGCCAGAGTGGTCGCTCGGAGTTTGTCCTTCAGGAGATAATCAAGGTACGGGGTGGTCGGCCTGATCGATGAGCAGGACCCCGGTTCCAGTGACCCTCGCTTGGCTTTTGCTTTGTTTTGTAACGGTTGGCTCGTGAAGATCCCGCATTTAAGATATCACTTGGGACATCTCGCCTGAGTGGCTCCCATCTTAGCCAACTCGTCGCTGCCTCATTATTGCGGCGGAGGACATGAACCACCTGCATCACAAACTTGCCTTCCAATTCTCGGACTTGCCGGGCAATATGCCGCCATATTCGATCCACGCACAACCGGTCCTTCAGACTTGATTCACCACCAATCGAGTCGCCGAATCGCCAAATTGGCTTGATTCCGAGTGATGTGGCGATCTGAAGCCCATGGATGAGGGCCTCAGACTCGCTGCATTGTTTGAGGCCGGAAGTGAATCCGAAGGACATACTTCACCTGTCACCCTTAGGCGAGATAAGGAGGATTCCCGCCTGCTCCTCCAAGCATGAGAGACCCGTCAAGTGCATGACCCAATATTCTCGTACTTCTTCCGCAGGGGGTGCAGGATTCGGTCCACTCGCCGTAAAGTCACCAAAGCTTGGATTTGACCAGGCGCGCTTGAATGAGATGTCGAAAGCTCCAAGCTCACCTGCCCACTTTGAAATTCTTCCAAGAGCTTCCCGATTATGAGGACCTCTCCCACGGGAAAGAAGTGACTATCAAATCGAATGTCCTTGGAAATAATGCTTCACTTTCCGTGACGAGATCAAAATAGCGCATGCCAGCCTTCGGATTGGAGGATATCTTGTCTTGGATTCGCCAAAGATTACCGACGAAATAAATCGGGCGTTGCACGCCGTAGCGGTGTTCAGATTCCTCCCGCTCCACAACTATCACGGCACTTACTACATGAGATGTTGCCGCTATGTAGAGCGTAAGAGGTTCACTGGCGCCGGCGATACTAAGACTGGGAGTGGAGAGAAACACCTTGAGTTCTTGAAGGCCTGTGCCTCTCGCTGGCCCAATCAAAGCGATCTTGCTTCTTAAGGAGCTTGAAGAAAGGCATTCCCGGACCCAATCGTGAGATAAACCTCGCCAAGCGCTACCATGCATCCGGTGAGCTTTTGGACCTCCTTTGGGTGGTAGGCGGGCCATTTTCATAATGGCTTCAATTTTCTCCGGTTCGGCTCGATCCCACGACGGAGACGATGAACCCGAGTAGTTTCGGAAGACACTCAAAACGCACTTCTCCGGGTTTAGCCTCATCCGAACGTCTTGGACTTGCGAACGCCTCGGCCAGATCGGAGATGAGGCTATCCTCTGCTCGCGTTTTACTACCACATCATCCACATAAGCTTCCACATTGCGCCCGAGCCGATGGTGAAAGCACGACGGCGGCTGGTACGCTATACCGGCATTCTTGAGCCCGAACGGCATAGTGATATAGCAATATGCTCCGAATGGAGTGATAAACGGTCTTCGCAGATCTTCCTCTCGGCCGAATCGATGATAGCCTGAATAGGCGCCCGTAAAGTCGAGTAACCGAGATCCGACAAAGGAGTCTACCACCGATCGATACGAGGGAGACCAAAGGGATCTTTCGGACAAGCCTTGTTGAGGTCGGTGTAATCAACACACATGCGCCAGCCTTTTATTCTTCTTACGACGAGTAGCATGTGGTTCGCCAACCGATCGGGATGATACACTTCTTTGATGAAACCTGCGGCTAGCAGCTTTGTGATCTCCTCTCGATGGCTTCTCGACGATCTTGAGCAAACCGTCGTAACCTTTGCTTGACGGGCCTGGCGGATTGGTTTACATTTAGTGCGTGCTCGATCACCTCCTGGGAACCCCGGCATGTCGGACGGCTTCCAGGCAAAGACGCCTTGGTTTGCCCGAAAGGTGACGAGCGCCTTCCTATTCATCCTCGAGCCTTGTCCCGATCGAACGGCTCGAGCCGGATCGGACGGGTCGAGGAGGATCCTTTGGTGCCTTCTTCGGGCTGATCCTGAGTTCTGCGGCTTGCGGGTAGGGATATCGCCTTCCGCTTGTCGAAATCCGCCTCTTGACGAATTCTTTCCCGACCCGGCGCCTCCAGAGAGACTTCGGCCATTTCGCAGCCTCTCCCTGTCGCAAGAGAAAGATCGCTTAACGTCGCCGCAGAGTGATAATACCACTCGGACCCGCATTTTCAGCATTAGATACGCGTAGTGGGGCACCGCCATGAACTTGGCCAGCTGGCCTCCCAAGATGGCATGATCTGTTGTCGCGAAATCCGCCACCTCGAAGCTAAGGCTCTCCGTCCGGTAGTTGTCCCTTGCGCCGAACGTGGATCGTAGAGTGATTTGTCCGAGTGGTATCGCCGACGTTCGGTATCACTCCATGAAAGGGTGACGACCCGCGCTTGAGGTCGACCGCGGGATCCCCATATCATCGGAGTGTCTTCACGAAGAGGACGTTGAGCCCGCCCCACCGCCAATCAACACCCTTTTGAGCTTGATGTCGCGGACAACCGCGCCAAGACCCGGTAATTATCCGCCGGGAATGGGGCCGCGATCTGGGTGATCCGTGCGGTCGTAAGTTATTGCGACCTCGGACCACCGGACATATCGGGGTCTCGGCTCATCGCATAGATGTCCCGAGCGGTGAGCTTTTGCTTCCGCTTGGACTCATATCTTGGTGAACCCGAATATGTAGTTAAGCTTGAGGTCGACTTCCGATAGTCTTCCTCGCCAGTGGGAGGCGGTTTGTTTGGCGGCATGACCGCTTCGGACCTTGTCCCGCCGCCTCTTGCTCTCGCGCGAACCTCTTTAGGGTGAAACAATCCTTGGTGGCATGCCTCCTTTGGATGGAAAGGGCAGAGTGAGTTCATGACCTTATCATATCCATCCTCTTTGAGAGCGCGAGGATGAGTTGGCGCAGCTGACCGCCACTAGCTCTTCGCCTCTGCGCTTCTTTTCTTTCCGCCGAGGGGTTCAGACTGATCCTTCCTTCATCACGTCGTTCGCCAGAGCCTCGGAGGTGAAGCATAACGGTCCGCTAGGGCGAACAGCTCCGGACCGACGTGGGTGGCTTCCCGGACATCTTCTTGATGAGGTCGGGTCGCCGACTCCTTTCTCGAAGGCCGCTATCACAACCGCATCTGTGACGCCCCGAACGGTGCTTTTCTTGTTCATGAAGCGCTGACGAACTCCGGAGGGATTCGCTCCTCCTTGGTGTAGCTGGTATAGGTCCCAAGGGGTGCCTGGGCGCTCGTAAGTGCCTTGGAAATTTGAGATGAACTGCTCACACAGATCTCCCCAGGAATCTATAGAGTTCGCTGGAAGTCCGGTGAACCATGCTTGGGCCAGGGGCGAGAGGGTAACCGGCAAGTAGTTTGCCATTACTGATCCTCTGCGGCCCTGACTGCCAGAGCGTATACTTGTAGCTAAGCCTCTGGGTCTCTCTCTCCGTCAAACCTAGTGATGCCTTTAGGATTAAATCCATCAGGCCAAACCACTCAGCGTAGGTGAGGAGTAAACGCACGGACCCCTTCGATGACTCCGCGATACCCCCCGGGAGGTGATCGACGCGGAGGGGATCGCACTTGGCGTATTTCGCGGCCTCGCGGAAGGATGCCGGCGCGCTCATATTCGCCGGCTTGACGGCGTTGTTCCTCCTTTCTCGATCGCGGGCGCTGGCGCCGAGGTTCGAACGGAGGTCGCGCCGATGCTATGTCGCAAGTCGTCTCTCGCTGGTAGAACATGATGTATCGACGGGCTTCGACCTAACCGGCCGCTGGTCGCCTGGTCCTCGCCGGACCACGTGGCGGCTCCTTCGCCGCCGGCTGGTCGGTTTGAGTATGCTTTGGATAGTCGCCGCCGTCACCATGGCCTTTACTTGGGCCATGATCGGGCAATCTGGATCATCTCGCCTCAAAGATAGGGCCGTGGTATCCAGGAGTGTCTTGGAGGCGACGATATTCTGGCGTGGGGTACGAAACAGCCTGGTCCCCATCTTGGCTTGCAGAATGTCTTCATTGACAGCCCGCGCGCTGTCTCGAGAGTACGCGCCAGCTGCCAAAGCTCGATCACTCGGCCTCCTTCCAAATCGGCGGCGATCGAGGTGTCGGCTGCCGCTGACCGCCATGAGCCTTCGATCACACAGACTCTACGGAAATTCCAGCAGCTCTCTAGGCTTTCTTCTGACTCGGCCGCTGAGGTGGGTGAGTCTGGAGAAGACAAACCTAGGCGCTCGGGGGTGCCGAGTGGCTTGGAGGCGAGAACTCCCACCCTCCGTGCCTCGGCGTCCTCGAGCCTGACTCCGCGGCTGGAACGGGTCTTCGGATCCCCGCTCGGTACTTTAGAGTACGAGACAGGGGGACCTTCCGATCGGCGCGGAAGTCGTGACGATGGATCGCCGGAAACCTCACCACCGTAGCGCGGTTCCTTAGAGAGAGAGGCTTCCGAGGTCGTTGGAGATGAAGGTCAGGCTTCCGAAACGGAAGACCTGGCCCGGGGCGAAGACTGTGGAGACTTCGCTCGTCGCAGCCATCAAGCTTGACGAAGATGTTGACACAAGCCCCCTACCTGGCGCGCCAACTGTCGACGATCTGTTTCGCCGGCAATGAGATTTGTGATTCTAGGGGATTTGTGCGGGATCTGAGCTTGATGGTAACACAGGATACTGGGGCAATCTGTTTTAGACAGGTTCGGGCTCTCTTGGAGGAGATAATACCCTAGTCCTGTGTTCTTGGATGTATTGTGTGTGTTCAAGAGAGAGCAAGAGAGGGAGAGCCCTCTTCTTGTTTTTTTCCTCCTCCCCTTATATACTGGGGGGTGAATACATGATAGATGGGCGCCACCGGGCCCTAAACATGATGGCCTGGACGACATGTCCCTTGTCCTTATCCGCCTTCACGCTCTATGTCCTGGAGAGGAGGTTATGCTTTCTCCGACCCACGCCTGCCGCCTTGTCAGGTTCCAGCTTCCGCAGGCTCGCAAAGGTCGCATCAAGATGCCTCGTCCCTGGCGGGTTGTTAGGGCGGGGCACGAAGCTTCCTTGAAGGACCGGGAGTTGTCTTGGGGAGCAAGTCGAAGGTCTCCTCTGGGCCCGTCGTGGTGCTGCTTGGCCTTGGGCTTTCCATTCCGCCTGTCAGGCCCAGCCGGGTGTAGGTCCCTCTTACGGGACCCCTGTTTCTGTCATCCCACAGTCCACTTCAAGCATCATGAAATTCTCAAAAAATTTCATAATCTCAAAAACAAATCAAACACAATTCCAATTTTGCTCAAAACCATGATCGAGCAAAAACGCATTCACGACGGACCAAAAAATTTGGTCCAGCGTACATGTAAAACTTAATGTTTTTAAGAACTTTGTCTCCGCGTAAAACCTTCGTATACATTTATGACATACCAAAAATTTGGGTATCGCTGCTCATGGAAAAACGAGGTTGCCAAAAACAAGTGTATGACAGACCAAAAATTTGGTCCGTCATACATGGGAAAAACAAGGTCGCCATCAAAGATGTGTATGATGCACCAAAAACTTTGGTCCGTCATACATGGGAAAAACGAGTTCGCCAAAAGCATGTGTATGATGGACCAAAAATTTGGTCCGTCATAAATGGGAAAAACGAAGTTCGCCAAAAGCATGTGTATGATGAGACCAAAAAATTTGGTCCGTCATACATGGGAAAAACGCGATTTCTTGTACAAGCGTAAAAGCATCAAAATCACGTTTATGACAGACCAAAAAGTTTGGTCCGTCATACATGGGAAAAACGCGATTTCTTGAGCAAGCGTAAAAGCATCAAAATCACGTTTATGACAGACCAAAAAGTTTGGTCCGTCATACATGGGAAAAACGCGATTTCTTGAGCAAGCGTAAAAGCATCAAAATCACGTTTATGACAGACCAAAAAGTTTGGTCCGTCATACATGCGAAACTCACTGTTTTTGGATGTTTGGTCTGGCGCAAATGCAAAGTCTCTGTTTTTGGATGTTTGAATGTTTGGTCCTTCATGCAAGCAATTTTGCAAGATTAATCCTAACCAATTTTTCAGCACAAAATCAAGCCAATTTTTCATCACATGATTCACAATCTCCCCCTTGATGAAAACATTGGCAACACCACTTTAGATTTGAACATTGCATTCTCTTTTTAAAAGATTTTGAGATCCAAAGGATTAACACCAAAACACAGAACCTCCCCCTTTGACAAAAAGGCAAAACAAAATCTCCCCCTGAGAATGAAAATGTGTGTGAATGTGCAATGTGTCCAAGAATTCCAAAATTCTCCAAAAATGCTCAAATTTCCAAAAAAAACTTTTTCCCCCTTTTTCTTTGAACTTCTCAAATATTCCCAAAATTTCTCCCCCTTTGACAATGGATTCATCAAGAGTACAAGAGAGAGAACAGATTCAAAATTTTTCTTGAAACAATGATTTCACAAAGAAAAACAAGGAAGTGCCAAGATAGGAAAAGATGAGCTCATTCGATCATATAACCTTATATATCACATAATATGCAAAATACATGATCTTGATGTGATTTTAACAAGTTAGGGAATGACATGCATCTCAACCTCAATTTAGTCAACTATAGCCAAGTACTAAGCAAGATCTTAGCAGAAAAAGCAAGGCTTAAAAAATTCAAGCAACTAACAACTTAGGGCGAGCAAGTAGTTTCAACTCCAATCTAGTAGACCAATTTAATCTTTAAACAATAAGTTGCATGTGGCATGCTTGAAGCATACTTCTTTTATTTTCTAGGAGTGGCATGCTTGAAGCATACATCTTATCTTTGAGGGAATGGCATGCTTGAAGCATACATCTTATCTTTTTAGGGAAAGCAAGCCTGAAGCACATAACTTGAAGCTTTTGCTTTTAATAGCCCCCTTTTTTATATTGATTCCCTTTTCTTTTTCCTTTTTCTTTGATTGTAAACATGCAAAAGTGATTAAAGGTCTTATGAAAGAGTAAAGTTGAAAACACACTTGCTTCATAGCCCAAATTTGTCAAGAAGATTCAATATCAAGCCTAGAAGAGTGAGATATCACAGAGTATTTAGCTATAGGCAATCAGTCCAGGGAATTCCGCAATGTCATTTTTAGTTCAAGTGATACAATTAGATTATCATATATTATCTCAATTACATAACATATAAAGAAATATGATAAAGTGAGCTCATTAAGTGAAAGAACTTGGCAAGGAAACTCCCCCTCAAAACAAACCCATTGGATGAACAATCCCAAGTTCTCCCCGAATAAAAGTAAAACGAGAAGAAGACAAAGGTTTTGTAAAAATATCTGCCAATTGATGTTCAGTATCCACATGATGAAGCATAATGTTGCCTTTTTCAACATGATCTCTGAGAAAGTGAAATCTGATGTCAATGTGTTTTGTTCTAGAGTGTTGCACGGGGTTCTTAGCAATGCAAATTGCACTAGTGTTATCACACAAAAGAGGAACACTATCCAAATTAACCCCATAATCTTTAAGTGTAGCTACTATCCAAAGAATTTGAGAACAACAACTAGCAGCAGCCACATATTCAGATTCAGCAGTTGATTGTGCAACAGAAGATTGTTTTCTAGATGACCATGCAATAAGAGAATTGCCCAAGAAATGACATGTACCAGATGTACTTTTTCTATCCATTCTACATCCTCCAAAATCAGCATCAGAAAAGGCTCTTAAACTAATGCATGAGGAAGCAGAAAGCCAAATGCCAAAATCTTGAGTTCCATGAAGATACCTGAAAATTCGCTTGACAGCTTGTCGATGTGAAGTACGTGGGGAAGCTTGAAAACGAGCACACAAGCACACAAAGAAATTGTATATCCGGCCTTGATGCAGTGAGGTACAAAAGTGAACCTATCATGCTTCTATATTCCTTTTGATCAACCGGCTCACCATCTTCATCCGGATCAAGTGTGCAATTGCTTTCCATAGGTGTCATGATTGGTTTGCTGTTTTTCATCCCAAATCTATGCAACAAGTCTTTTGTGTATTTGCTTTGATGTACAAAGGTACCATCCTTTGTTTGCTTGATTTGAAATCCCAAAAAGTATGTCAACTCACCCATCATACTCATCTCAAACTCCTTCCTCATTGTTTCTGAAAACTCAGACACTAAAACATGAGAGGAACCACCAAAGATTTTTAGCCTATCATACCATGCTCTAGGGGCTTGTTTCAAACCATACAAAGCTTTTGATAGTTTGAACACATGATTTGGAAACTTTGGATTTTCAAAACCAGGTGGTTGCTTGACATAAACCTCCTCATTTATGTAGCCATTAAGAAAAGCACTTTTCACATCCATTTGATACAATTTGAAACCTTTGGATGCTGCAAAAGCTAAAAGGATTCTAATGGCTTCAATTCTAGCAACAGGAGCAAAGGTTTCATCAAAATCTAAGCCTTCAATTTGAGTGAAACCTTGAGCAACCAATCTAGCCTTGTTTCTAACAACAACACCATCCTCACTTTGTTTATTTTTGAAAACCCATCTAGTTCCAATAACATTAAAATCTGGAGGTGGTGAGATAAGTTTCCAAACTTTATTTCGTTCAAAATTCTCTAATTCTTCATGCATGGCATTGATCCAAGATTCGTCAGATAATGCATGAGATATATCTTTGGGTTCAAAAGAAGCAACTAAAGCAGAATGAGCATGAGTGTCAGAATGAATAAACCTGGATCGAGTGACTCTCTCATTTAGATCTCCAATCATTTGTTCAGATGGATGCATTTTCTGAATGTGCAAGGGAGCATTGGCTTTTGAGACTTCTCCTTCTCCTTCTTCATTTTCAGCATGTACAGATGATGTTGTAGCTTGAGGATGGTTAGCTGTAGGTGATGAAGTAGTAGGTGCCAAAGGTGCTACAGCTTGTTGTGCATTAGAAAGAGTCAAGACCTCATCTTCAACATCATCATTATCTTCAAAGATTTTCTCCCCCTGAACATATGCGCCTGTACCTGCATCACTTAGACTAGTACCTGGACTAGACTCATAAAAAGTAACTTCACAAGTTTCCACAATTTTGTTAGTCTCCAAAACAAGCACACGATAGCCTCGAGTATGAGAAGGATATCCAAGAAAAATGCCATCAGTTGATCTAGCTTCAAATTTATCAAGATTTCCAGATTTCAAGACAAAACATTTGCATCCAAAAACTCGAAAGTGAGAAACAGAAGGTCTATGTCCAAACCGAAGCTCATATGGAGTCTTACCCAATTTTGATCTCAAAAACACACGGTTTGAAACATAACAAGCAGTTGAAATCGCTTCAGCCCAAAAATTTCTAGGAGTGTGATGTTCATCTAACATGGTTCTAGCCATCTCAACCAACGTTCTGTTTTTCCTTTCGACTACACCGTTTTGTTGAGGCACTCTAGGTGATGAAAATTGATGATCAATTCCTTTTTTAGCACAAAAGAGATCAAAAGAAGAATTTTTAAACTCAGTTCCATTATCACTTCTAATCGCTCTTGGATGATCAACAGAAAGCCTAAGAACAAGACTTCTAAAATGACTAAAAGCCTCATCCTTAGATGCCATAAAGTATACCCAAGAGTATCTAGAAAAATCATCAACAATAACAAGCACATACCACTTGCCTCCAAAAGATTGAACTCGAGATGGTCCAACAGTGTCAAGATGTAGTAGCTGTCCTGGAGCGTTTGTCATCACCTTACCATGTCTACAAGAGGTGGATGTGAACCTGCAATCATCTTACCATGTCTACAAGAAGAACATACTAGATTGCTATCACCCTTAAGCTTAGGTAAGCCACGTATGAGATCTAAACCACTTACACGAGTAAGATGATCAAAACCAACATGACCAAGTCTACGATGCCAAAAGAATAAATCTTTAGAAACATTGGCAATTAGACACCTATGCTTAGAAGAAGGTGATACATCAAAATCAGCTTTAAATACTCTTCCAAAACGAGAAATTTTGAACACAAGATCACCTGAAGCATCTAGCACTTTGCATTCATTTTTCTTAAAGCTTATCTCAAGATCTTCATCAAGCATTTGTGAGATAGAAAGCAAGTTATATTTCAAATTTTCAACAAGAGCCACATCATTGAACATAAACTTGTCACTTACCTTTATTGTACCTTTTGCCACAACAGAAGAGGAAGAAGCATCTCCAAAAGTAACACTTTCAGCACGAGATGCACGAGTGAGGGAGGAGAACCAATTTTTATCACCGGACATGTGGCGTGAGCATCCGAAATCCACTAGCCATATGTTCTCCTTCCTTGCGCGAGAAGCCTACATAGCAAAACATGTCGAGGTCTCAGTACTGGGGTTAGGAATGAGTTTTTTGGGAATCCAAAGATCGAGACACACGACGCACAACAGTAGGTACAACACGATAATTTTTATGCACAAAATCAGATTTGCCTTTTCCCATGTTTCTAGGAACAGAAAGTGTTTTCATCACTCTAGCCGCATAAAAATGTGCTTTGCTAAAATTTGACCTAGCCTTAGTTCTTTCCTTCTTTTGCTGTTTGGCTAGTCTAAAGCAAAAATCTACTAAGTGTCCATCTCTACCACAATGAGTGCAAGTGTACTTGACATGATGTTTAGCTTTAACAGTAAAAGCACATTTTGCATTCATCATAGTAGAAGATAAAAAAACCAGCAGATTGAAAAGCAATTTTCTTAGGCTCATTAGATAACTCAATTTTGCAAGGAGCCTGAACAACAGTGCGAGGTTTAGTTTCATATGTGGCATAAGGATCAAAACCTAAACCTCTCTTGTTTGTGCTAACCTTAGATTGATCCAAAATCATGTTCAACTTTTTTTTGCCATTAGTGAAACGTTCCAAAGAATTTTGCAAGTAATCAACTTTCTTAGCAAGAGTTAAACAATTATTGCAAGGAATATTGACATTCCCTTTCTATTTACTTAGGTATAGCATGAAAGAACCTCATGAGTAAGCAGATTATCAGTCAATTGAGAAACCCTAGCATTTGCATCTTTCAATTTCAATTCAAGAGTTGAGCATTTAGAACAAGAAATTGAACCATGCAAATCATCAGTGGAACAGCTAGCATGTTTAACATGTTTCTCATTTTTCTCATTTAGATGTAACAGAAGAGCGTGTTATTTCCTAAGCAAGGTGAGCTCATTGTAAATTAAGTCACATGATTTACAAGTATCATCATCAGGAATCAATGTCTTAAGTCTAGCAATTTTAGCATTCAATGACTACACAAGAATATCATGTTTCTTAATTTTTCTATCACGTTTGTCAAGTAATTTTCCAAGACGGGCAGACAAAGATTGGCTAATTCATCATAAGAAGGATCTACCTCATTGAAGTCATTTGTCATTGCCGTCCTCGGTGAAGCTATCCTTGCTGCTTGCCATGAGACACAATCCCATCAAATCATGCTTGCTTGGAGTTGCATCATCTTCGCTGCTCTCCGAGTCCACATCGCTCAAATTGACTTGTTCAAGAGCGGAAAGAACTCGGTGAACCACCTTGCGGTTGATGAAGCTCTTCTTCTTCCTATCATTTGACGAGAACCTTTTCTTCTCATTCCTTACATCGTTGTCCTTCTCCTCCTTTGATGTTTTTCCTGCAAGCTTAGGACAATTTGTGCGAATATGGTTGAGGTCACCACACTCATAGCATCTTGGAGGACCACCTCTCTTTCTCATTCTCACATTCTGCAAAGCTTTGTTAAAGCGAGAAGAGAGTAGTGCCAGATCTTCTTCAGGAAACTCTTCAAGTTGCTCATCTGTTAAAGAAGACATGGAAGACAAGGCAAAGCTAGAAGAAGAATTTGCATTTGACATGTTAGGATTAGAGATCAAAGCAATTGATTTAATATTACCTTTCCTTGCAAGAACATCCAACTCATGAGTTTTCAATTTAGAATACAGAACATCTAATGTAAGTGTACTCATGATAGTAGATTCTCTAATGGATGTAACTTTCATCTCCCAAATAGACATGTCTAAAGCACCAAGCAATTGTCTAGCATTAGCAGCATCATCAAAGCTAACTCCAACAGCACGAAGATTACTAAGAATTTTATTGAAACGTGCAAAGAAGTCATCTAGTGACTCACCGGGCTTCATCTCAAATCGCATGTATTCTTTTTTGTAAAGATCTTGATGAACCTCTTTGATAGTGTTAGAACCCTCATGGTAATCACAAAGAGATTTCCATACCTCATATGCGGATTTGAGATGGATCACACGGTCAAAGTCGCTGCGTCCCAAACCTTGGATGATCAAGTTGCGCGCCTTGCTGTTTGCTTCAACATGTGTGCGATTTGTGTCGTTGACGTTGTCGTTTGCAGAGACTTCATATGGCTTGTAGACTTTCTCTCAAATTGTGAATCCCTGTGCTTGGATGAACGCCTCCATCTTGGCCTTCCAAAACTGAAAATCAACACCATCGAACACACATGGTTTTGTCGAATAATGATCCATTGATCTAATCACCGGTTAAGATAGATTAGAGAAACCTTGCTCTGAAACCACTTGTAGGATCGAAGTATACAAATATAGCAATCAGAGGGGGGTGAATGATTATGCGGAAGCTAAAACAAAATTTTCGATCTACTGAAAGAACACTCCAACTCGGATTCAAAAGATTGCCTTGTAATCAACAAAAACAGATTGATAGATGCTTGGTAAAATGAGAATTTCTGGAGATCCAACCGTTGTAACGATCTGAAATTTGGACACAAGAAACTAGATTCCAATACGAATCAAACCCAAAAAGAATCGGCTCGATCGGACTTATGGAACAAAAGTTATGAGCTTCACAAGCTTGCTGATCCAGAACTTGACGAGAATTGATCTAACGTAAACTTGAAAGTTTTAACAGAAACGACAAAAGTTTAATCAACTAGACTTTGAGGAACTCTAAATCAATACCCTAGAAAGGTTTTTGATGGATCAAATCAAGATGAAACTCAAGGATCAAAAACCAATCTAGATTTAGAGCAAGCATGCAAACAAGAACCAAGACAGAAAAATACTGTAGCAACGTGGTTACTGTAGCAAGCAAAAATCTTGGAAGAATTGATCTTTATTTCTTTTGTCTAAAGTACTCTCATTAAAAGAGTACAAACCCTAAAACTTGCTCAAGGCTTGATGCCCTTCAACAGGAGACAACCCCTCCTATTTAAAGGACCAACCCACAAGGAGTTCTGAATACGATTCCTATTCCCTAGAAGGAATATGTGACACTATGGTTTGGTGTGACGTTATAGAAGGTGAAACTAGAGAATAAAACCTTTCGGCTTAGGGTTTTCTCGCGTTTTTGGGCCGGTTGAAGTGTTATGTCGCCACGGAGTGTCGTAACCTTATTTAACGTGCATGATAAGGTTAATAACATTATGAGATGTGGAATTAAGGTTAAAACTATAGGATATGGAGGTTAATAGCTTTTCCGGGACGTTTTCGGGCCGTTTCCGGGGTTTTGGGCCTTCCCGGGGGAGTTTGGGCCTTGGTGGGCTTTGGTGGGATGGAGTAGGTCTCCGTAACGGACTAGGATTGGGTGTGGGGGCTGGTAAAAGGGCTCCCCACCAGCCTTTGGGCGTGCTCCCCCTGCCCTTGGGCGCCCCCACCTCCCCCTCCTAAGCCCTAGCCGCCACCCCCTCCCCCTCTCCCTCTTGTGCGCCTCCACCTCCCCCTTTGCCCCATTGCTCCCCACCTCTCCACCACCTCTCCTCCACCCCCTTGCTGCCCTAGGGTGGTCTCCACACCTCTGCACCTTATGGATCCATCCGTTGGAGCGAGGAGCGAGGAGCGAGGAGCGTGGAGCGATCCGCGAGGAGATCTATTGGAGATTCGTTCGTTGGGCAAAGGTATGATCATGGGGATCCTTGGAATTGATCTAGGTACTGTTCTTAGGGTGATTATCAAGTTTTTAGATCAATTAGTGGTGCTGGATTGGAGTTCTTTGGGTTAGATCTAGACGTTGCCACGTTTCTGTTTTCGGGCAGATTGAGCAGTCGGGCTAGGGTTTGAGTTTTCGTCGATTTAGAATCAGAATCTGTCCGTACGGACTTAAAATAAGTTGTAGATAATTTAATTATTTTTCCGTGGACATAAAGCACGTTAAAATCCGATCATCCGTTTGAAAGTTATGGCCGTTTTACCGAGCGTGTTAAAATCTGTGACGCGATTGGAACAGATCGTAGTAATCTGTAGATTAAACAATTTTAGAGTCCGAATCAGTCTTTCCGTATAACTAGAAAAGGTAGGAAATTTCCTAAGCTTCGCGATGGTGTACTCGTTTAATCGATTTGGAGTCCCAGAACTCAAGTTATGGCCTTTGCAAGGCTGCTATCCCGCCGGGACAGAACCTCTGTTTTTAGGTTTGCAAGTAGTGGGCAATGTCGGGTTAGATGGGGATTTGTGTACTGTTTTGCGGGCATTATTGTGAGTGTGTGATGCCTATGTGCAGGTGGTGTGACACCGGGAGTGCCCTCTACGCCCCACAAATCCGTCGCCTGCGGTTGAGGCAAGTGTGTTATAATGTATAGCGGATTGTAGGTTGTTTGTTGATATTGGGTGAAAGATTGAACACTTGCTATGCTCACTTGCCATGCTTGCTGTTTTCCAATGAAATATTGAGTATGATTATCATGGTTCGATGCCATGTGTTTATATTTGTCATGATGAGTTGCCATATGTTTATGTACATGTGAAATATGATAATTGGCATAGTTGCATGCATGACATGTTACATGGCCCGGGCGGTGAGAAAGTCATTAACTAATCCGGGAAGGTCGGTGAGAAAGTTATGACTAATCCGGAGAGCCATTAGAGTAAGTCCTACATCGTGATTCCATCTACCGTGGGTTGTGGAAGCGAGGAGTAGGCACCCTCCATCTTCGGGATGGAAGGGGGTGTAACACCCCAAAATTTTTGCTTTTATTGAATTCATGTGTGATCTGGCACTTTGGTGAATTTTTGGAATTTTCTGGAATTTATTTGGATTTAATTGGAATTTATTTGAATTTATTCCATTTCGAAATAATTAAAGAATTTAATCTTGCAAATAAAATTTTGTTGGAAATATTTTATTTGAGTCCAAAATGATCCAAAATATTTTCCAGAATTTTTCTGGAATTTTTCTGAGTCTTTTGATATTTTTAATGAATTAAATGAATTACTGGGAATTATTTTGAATATTAAAATCGCTTCGGGTTTAGTATCTGTTCCTCGGTCCGAAGTCGGACTCGAGTCCGACCCGAACCCGACCGAGCCAACCGTTTCGATCAAACCAAGTCATCGAACCCTAATTCTCCGACCGTTGGATCAAGATCCAACGGCCGAGAATCGCCCGTACCGGTCGAGCCGTGTCCGGCCCGAACCCGTTCACGCCGTGCGATCCCAGCCGTCCATCTGGACACGTGGACGGTTCTCAGTCATCGTCTCCGATTCCGACTCGGGCACGAACGGCTCCGCCGTGTGGGTCTTGACCTCCGGGTTCCGCGCGAACGCCGAGGCTATTTAAAGCCCCGCCCCTCGTCCGAGGATCGCCAGCTCGCCCCATACCGTTTGCCCTAGGTTTCCGCGATCAAGCCGCCGCCGCCGCCAAGGAATCCCTCACCGGAGTAGTCGAGGGTTGGCTACGGGTTTAGAGCGATTCCGCCGCCGTTAGCCATCCTCCGCCGCGCCTGAGGCTGGATCTGAAAACCCCACGTTGAGGCGCCCCCGAGCGTGCTCTCCTTCTCGCCGGGACACGCTCTGTACGCCGTTTCGGGTGTCGTCTTCCCCGGTTCCGGTCTGCCAGCGCCGCCGCACCGCCACCGCGACCTTGGAGCTCCACCGGCCGTTGGATCATCATCTGACGCTTGAGGTGAGTCCACCTCTCTGTTTCGGCGTATTAGATCCCCACCGTAGGATCAAGATCGTAGGGCACCGATTAGATCTGGGTTATTGCTTATAGGGTAGTCTCGGGCGAATCTCGGTACGCCCATCCAAACTTGTGCGGCCGAGATTGCGCCACGTGTGCCTAGTCGCACCCACGCAGCGTGTGGCGGCGTGTCTCGACACTGTGAGCCCCGCAAGTCGAGGCCCACGTCGGTACCGCGTTTGCGTGAGACCCCGCACGACAGTGGGTCCCATCATCGCCGCCTCACCCGAGCCGTGGACCGGGTTCACCATGGACGAATCGCGCCATGGGCCGAGCCCATGAGCCTACCGACGTTAGCCACCAATCAGAGCCGACGGCGTGTCATGATGACGCAATAATTAATTTCTGAAAAGAAATGATTTATTAATTCGAAATATTGATTCAAATTTAGATTCAAACTTCAAACGCTTATAACTTCTGCGTTTCAATTCGATTTGAGTGATTCAAATTTCTAAATTTGTATAAAATTCAGATCTACTCAAATATGAATTTTATTTAATTTTTGGACTAAAGTTTTTCTCTGTAATATTATTTAATTGATTATTTAAACTTTAATAAATCATAACTTTTGCGTCTTAACTCCAAATTTGACGATTCCAGTTTCTAAAAATCCATAAAATTATGTTCTTTCTGTTTATGGATTTTATTTGGATGTTTGGACACTTTTTGCCTATTGTTTATTTGTGTATTGCTATTTGCACGCTTTACGAGTAGACGTTGAAGTGCCGGAAGGATTCGAAGGAGAAGTGTTGACTCAGGATCCAACTCAAGACCAAGAACAAGTACTTTTTGAAGGCAAGTTGTGCTTTGACCATGTTGATCCTATTTCGAAATCTATTTTGATTTAAACTATTGCATGCTAGTTCAATTAGAAAAATACTTGGTTTAAACATGGGGGTTAGATAAATACCAATTTGCTGTATGACACCTTGATTATTTAAGTATGTGCCATGACCCTTTTGTCACCCTAGTTGTGGATTACTAGTTGGACATTATTAAATTGCCAACCTGGGTTTAGACCGTTGTAGTATCGCTTAGACACCTTTCGTGCTCATGACATGGTTTTGGACAATCAAATGTTAATATTGATTTAATGATATATTGAACCTGTTTTGGAAAAGTATCATGTGATGTTGATGGCACGTGGTGCTTGGTAATCAACTGGGATTTTGATAAATAGTTTTCGACCGGGGCATGTGGCAAGAATAATCAGGTGGGCCAGTGTGGCACTGGGGATGTTGATTTGGTTCTTCGGGTAGTCTTGCCCTGGTCACTCTAAGGACTTAACCTTGCAAGCCTTTGAACTGGGTTATACTTGCAACCACATGGCTGGAATGGGACGGCCCTAGTTGACTAAGTCGCTAAGGACTCACTTGTGGAGCCTCAGGGTGTCAATTACACCGTTTGTGTGATTGTACGGGGGAGCGTATCGTGGCTGTGGCCAGATACCCATCTAACGGTGTGTTGGTCCCATACTTCGCCTTGGCTAAGGGAAGGGATGGTGTAGAGCACGAACCGGAGAGGACCACCTGTGTTGTTTGAGGCTTAGAAAGGCTTTGTTACTGAACTCGCCTTTGCGGTGTTTGAACGTATCTTGTGGGTAAAGTGCATAACCTCTGCAGAGTTTAGAATCTATTCGAATAGCCGTGTCCGCGGTATTGGACATCGCCGAATTACAGTCAAGGGTTAGATTTTCTCAAAAATAACTTTGGTTTGAAAAGTTGGGTTGGTTTAATAATGAAGATGATAGAAATGTGGTTTAGGATGGGGAAAAATGTTTATTAATCTTCTTGAAAAGTTATTTATGCTTTACTTATTCCCTCTTTGCTTTCCGAATCTACTTATATTACTTGTCAAAAGTCACATCGCAAATATACCTTGAGCTATTCCTTTGTACCAAGCCATGCATATAGTATATTAGCCTGCATTCTGTGCATGACTTGCCTGAGTACCAAGTACTCACCCTTGCCTCAACACAACACCGCTTGAAGAGGAGACTACGCCCGGCCGGAGGAGGAATTCCAAGAGGATCCGTCTACTTAGGGATGCGAGCCCAGTCAGTTGCCTGTGGTATACTGGATGGCGCCACGAAGCTATTTGAATTTCCGCTGCTATTATTTTTCTCTGAATATGTTTTGCCTTGCGAGGCATACATTTGTAACTTGGCCATAAGGTCGAGTAACCACTTTGGTTATTTAAATAAAGTACTTTGATAATATCGAATGGTATGATTGTGATATTTACCAATGTTAAGACTGTGTGCACTAGCGCGTTCCTGGACTAGTGCTGAATACACAGAGGGTCCGGATTTGCAAATTCGGGGTCCCGACAGGGGGAGAGGGTGCACACCGACGGGTGTGTACTCAACCATACCGGTATGAGTTTCCATGGAGATATGAGCATAACATTGCATTGCATTGCATTGCAATACATTTTTTTTAATGATGATGATGTTGTTATGTGCTCAAGTATGAGATGTTATATGTGATGTGAGGTATTATTGTCTTGTAAATGATCTTGTTGTCCATTACAATATGCTTGCTGAGTTTTCGAACTCACGCTTGTGTTTTATGTTGTTTTTAGGTACTTTGAGATCGGCATGCGGGAAAAAGGGATCTAGCTACACTTCTACACGTAGCTCCACCATCATAGTCCATAATTAACCACTTGGAGACATGATATTAAGAGTTGTGCCCTAAACTTAATGTATGGTTTAATCTAGCATGCTTGTGAATCCTTATTTGCTTCGTTATAGTTTATGAAGTGGTTAAGCGTGGTATTATTGGCGTAACTTGATGTTATGTCCATTTATGTTGTTGTTTTAGATGTCGTGTGCTATGATATATCTTGCCATGATATTGAGATTGTGTTAATTCATGGAAAAACAAAGGAGATGCTGCCGAAATATCGGTTTTTAGCATATGAACCTTTACTGGAATTTATGTTTAATTGTGGTACTTAGATGTTGTTTAGCTTATGTTTGGTAGCATTCGGGCATATTAAATGCCCGGGTGTTATTCTGATTGGTATCGAGCGGGCTGTAGGTCCTTGGAATGTGTATTTTTAGTGTCATGCTATAGGGTACAACTAAAATGTGATGTGGAATAACTTAGAAACATGGCTTAGGTTTTTACTAAAATTTTGTCATAGGATAGCAACATTAAAACTTGCAAAAGTGGTATAACTAATCTAAAATTTGACACACATGGATGCACAGTAGGAAGGGTATGGGTATCATTGTTTACGCTTAAATGTTGTACTTAAGCCTTGTTGCTAAATGCTATATTTGATATAGTACGTTGCTATGTCTTTGAGATAAATGATTGAATTATTCCTGTTGTGGTGGTAAAAGTGGGGTTTTGGTCTTTGAAGGGTTTCGCCACCTCTCTTATTTCATAGTTAGGGTGAGGTTTGTGGTGTGGCCGGTTAGCGCCACCACCTAAGAACTATTGACCCTGTAGGAGAAGAGTGCTTATCCTTTCGTCGTTGATCGGGTAGTATACATGAGTCAAATAGAAGAGTTAATGGTGGTTTCCTTCGTATGTTCTTTGCCGTTCTGACGGTCGGTGTTCTTTGCTTTTCTTGGCTTTAGTAGATTTGAATCAAATGAAAAGTGTTGGGTTTTAGCGGATCGTTCCGTATGCGGTGTGTGGTTTTCTCTTCCTTGGTTGAAGACGAAGAAGAGGAGACTAGTGTTGCGCTTCTTTTGGGCGCCTTTCCAGTTTTGATGCCTGTTGATTGCATTATGGGGAACAAGCATTCAATTTATCCCTGTGTTTGTCTTTCTCTGAGGTTAAATGAGTTATTGCGGAGTTGTGCGGACTGGCTGTCGTGGCTGAAGTTCTGTGGCTTTGTAGTAGTACGTGGTGTTTGATTTCGTTATTTCTTGGTTTAAGAAATCATCTTTGAAAAACCCTTCTTGTTTCATGAAAGATTGGGGTTTGGTGCTAAGGTTTTATTTGCAAAGGTTTATTTGATCGGTTGGTTCCCTCCAGTGGGAGTCTTGGAGATTGAAAAGTGTTTTGGAGAATTCCTTTGCATGACCAAGTTTGGGTTTGTCTCATCGCAATTTTGAGAGTCAAATTTTCCTTATGAACTTAGGATGAGTTTTAAAACTAAAATGCTGTAAACAAAGTAGTCTTTTGACTGAAATCGTTTGTCCCTAGTAAGAATTGATGTTTAGCATGTTATGTAGTAGGTAAGAATGTGGTTTATGGATTGATGTGTTGCTAAGTTAAATTTTGAGTTGAATCAATTCAATGTGATTAATATCTCTAGCTTGAGAATAAATAGACTACTAGTGTTGCAGTTTACTCTTAGCGAGAATGATTAAATGTGTTAATGTACATGCTTAGAATCTGTTGCCTTGCTTTAAAAGTGCTTATGATCCTTGTTAATGTTAAAAGTTTAAACTTTGATGCATAGTTAAAACATTAAGATGATGTAGACTGCTGTTATTGTAAAAGAAACTTTCTTTGGTTGTTAAAGATGTTCTAATCTAATGGATTAATAGAGAAATTTAATCGTGTTGACTAGTGACTTTAATTTGGATGTTGATTAGAGTTGCTATTTATGTTGTTGCAAACTACTAGTATCTTTGGAAGTATGCAGTTGTGTCGCTACAATGCTAGTATTGATATCAATGGAGAAGACATAAGACTTATTGTTAATGATGTTGTTAATGGTAGTGTTAATGCTAGTATTCAGTCTATTTTAAATAGTGGGAGTATGTTGTGTGGTGGTAATTTTGTTATCACCTATGTATAGGAGTAGCTAAAAGTAATGTTGTTGGTTGATGATTATGCCCATTTGTTGTTATAGATGACTAAGTAGTTGTGGTAGCTGTTTAGATTATTCGTTGGAAAACCATGGTTAAAATAGAGGAAAATTTTAACATGTTGCGATGGAGTGAGCTTTGGATAATTAACATGATGTACAATTTCATCCTTAATGAATGTATGCCTTGGAATCCTAGTTATGAACTTTGTCTTGTAGAGATAATATTTACATGTTGAAGTCGTTGTTTAAGCTGAATAAGGTTCGGTTGTCGAGACGTGAATATATAGGTGGTATGAAATTTATATGTTGATCTTCTTTGAAAGATTTGTGGAAGTACTATGTTTCAAATTTAGAATAAGATGTATTATGATTCGGTGAGCCGTGGGGATCATGTCATTATAGTCTTGGTTGGGTGCCTTTTGATAAGCATCATAAACCCTTATTAAAAATGTTGGGAATGGTAACTAGAGGAAGAATTTGTTGTGAAACTTTCGGTTGAATTGTGTTGGGGCTCCTCGGATAGTAAATAGTGATTATTGAAGTCTTTAATGGAAAGCGTAGTGGAGTACTAGAGATGGTTCCTTTCATCCGAGCTGTTGTCTAAAAACCTTTGAAACTGGTTTGGTTGTTTGCCATCTCGGTTGAATGCTTTCGGTTGAGGTGTTCCTTATGTTGAGTTTCAGAGTTTCCCCAAAACTTCGTAGTGGTTGGTGTCGACTTTTGGTTTTGGCGAATTTGTTTAGTTCGTGTTGTGAGTTTGAGTTTACATCCAAAAGTTTTTGAGTGGATCGCGCCCTTCGCGTAGACCGATTTATCTTTGGAATTAATTTTAAAAGGAAGCAGATGGTCATAAAGGGTTGTGTTGGAAACTTTTGAGTTAAGCCCTTGATGTGTAACTCTATTTGACTAGAGTTGGAGTTATTTGGAAAATGTGTGCGGTGTGCGGGTGTTTTACAAGTCTGGATTTTTATGAATGTTTCATAAGTGAATTTGGTTAGTGAAGAGTTTTCTTTTTGGATTGAGTTTCCTCTCTTTTGATAAAAATTTATGGCGCTTGTGTCTGCAGATGTTTGATTTTGGAGTCGATGTTCTGCTCCAAAGGGTTGAGTTTGATTTTGCGAGGTGTTGCAAAGCTAGTGTTAAATCGAAGATGGGTTTTCACACGATGTGGTGTTTTGTTGATTAACGATGTTGCCGTCATAGTTTATATGAATTAGCGCAACTCTCGATGTTATTCGAGATTTATTCATATGATCTGAGGCAAAAGTCATCATGTGAATGACTATTCGGTAGTGTGGTTACATGATGAGGGAATGGTGAAAAGTAAACATGACATCGTTTTTACATGTTAAATGATAAAAGAGTCGTTGAGCCAGGTCGGTGAGAAAGTCATATATGGAGATATGACTAATCCGGAGTGCTCCTGAAGAGTGTGCATTTATGTCATGAAACGAGATTTCCCTTGCTTTCTAGTATGAAAAGAAGCATTGAACAATTTCTGGTATGTTGGTTGTGATGTAGGGGATTTATGCTTCCTTTGTGTTTTGGCTTGGATGTTGCCGAATTCTTTCCAAAATGGTTGTTAACGCTTTGGGTTTGAGTTGTTGTGTGTACACTTGGGCTTGATAGCTAAATGTTTTTGTGTGAGGGCGAGACCCTCTTAAGAAAGGAACCAATTGTGGTTTGGTAAGGTTTTCGATCCTAGCTTGGGCTAGGTGTCGAACCTTAGTGGTATAAGGGTGGTTTGTGATGGAGGTTGATGATGTATGGGTTTAACCTTTACTAAGAGTAGCGATGGGTGGAAGTGAAGTTGACGGTAGATCGGTGATAATTGCCCTGCCGTGAGCGATTGTCTTCACTAGTTGTTTTTGGGTTTGAGTCTTGCCTGGAAAGGATGGAATAAAATGTTAGTATGATCGTGTATCGGAAGGGCTAGTGTGCCTTAATGAGTTATTCCCCTCGATGGAAACTTTCGGGAATGAAGAGAGGTCGTTAAAGGAATTGTGACTTCCTTTGACTTTGTCATGTTGAGTTTATTGCAGTGTGTAGTCAGGTAGGTTGTGATAGAAGGGTGAGGTGTTTGTCGTGAGGATTCGAGCGTTTTGGGTTGTTGAAGCCCTTCGAGGTTGAAACGCAGATTCTGTTTGGGATTTGAATTGAAAGTTGAACTGTGAGCGGTTGCCCTTAGTTGAGCTAGATCAACACTTTTTCTTTAAGTGTTGGTTTTGGGAACTCGTTTGTCGCTTGTTTCGGTTCTAGTCGTTGTCAGCGAATGTTTTGTCTTTGCAGAGAAGCCTTTTGTCCCTTGGGGACTTTGTTGTTGTTTTTGGCGTCCTTCGGATTCGAGGCCTAATCCTGTTGAAGGGGGAAGAATGTGACACTATGGTTTGGTGTGACGTTATAGAAGGTGAAACTAGAGAATAAAACCTTCGGCTTAGGGTTTTCTCGCGTTTTGGGCGGTTGAAGTGTTATGTCGCCACGAGTGTCGTAACCTTATTTAACGTGCATGATAAGGTTAATAACATTATGAGATGTGGAATTAAGGTTAAAACTATAGGATATGGAGGTTAATAGCTTTTAAGGCGTTTAGGGCCGTTTAGGAGTTTGGGGCCTTCCGGGAGTTTGGGCCTTGGTGGGCTTTGGTGGGATGGAGTAGGTCTCCGTAACGGACTAGGATTGGGTGTGGGGGCTGGTAAAAGGGCTCCCCACCAGCCTTTGGGCGTGCTCCCCCAGCCCTTGGGCGCCCCACCTCCTCCTAAGCCCCTAGCCGCCACCCCCTCTCCCTCTCCCTCTTGTGCGCCTCCACCTCCCCCTTTGCCCCATTGCTCCCCACCTCTCCACCACCTCTCCTCCACCCCCTTGCTGCCCTAGGGTGGTCTCCACACCTCTGCACCTTATGGATCCATCCGTTGGAGCGAGGAGCGAGGAGCGTGGAGCGATCCGCGAGGATATCTATTGGAGATTCATTCGTTGGGTAAAGGTATGATCATGGGGATCCTTGGAATTGATCTAGGTACTGTTCTTAGGGTAATTATCAAGTTTTTAGATCAATTGGTGGTGCTGGATTGGAGTTCTTTGGGTTAGATCTAGACGTTGCCACGTTTCTGTTTTCGGGCAGATTGAGCAGTCGGGCTAGGGTTCGAGTTTTCGTTGATTTAGAATCCGAATCTGTCCGTACGGACTTAAAATAAGTTGTAGATAATTTAATTATCTTTCCGTGGACATAAAGCATGTTAAAATACTATCAGCCGTTTGAAAGTTATGGCCGTTTTACCGAGCGTGTTAAAATCTGTGACGCGATTGGAACAGATCGTAGTAATCTGTAGATTAAACAATTTTAGATTCCGAATCAGTCTTTCCGTATAACTAGAAAAAGGTAGGAAATTTCCTAAGCTTCGCGATGGTGTACTCGTTTAATCGATTTGGAGTCCTAGAACTCAAGTTATGGCCTTTGCAAGGCTGCTGTCCCGCCGGGACAGAACCTCTGTTTTTAGGTTTGCAAGTAGTGGGCAATGTCGGGTTAGATGGGGATTTGTGTACTGTTTTGCGGGCATTATTGTGTGTGTGATGCCTATGTGCAGGTGGTGTGACACCGGGAGTGCCCTCTACATCCCACAAATCGGTCGCCCGCGGTTGAGGCAAGTGTGTTGTAATGTATAGCGGATTGTAGGTTGTTTGTTGATATTGGGTGAAAGATTGAACACTTGCTATGCTCACTTGCCATGCTTGCTGTTTTTCAATGAAATATTGAGTATGATTATCATGGTTCGATGCCATGTGTTTATATTTGTCATGATGAGTTGCCATATGTTTATGTACATGTGAAATATGATAATTGGCATAGTTGCATGCATGACATGTTACATGGCCCGGGCGGTGAGAAAGTCATTAACTAATCCGGGAAGGTCGGTGAGAAAGTTATGACTAATCCGGAGAGCCATTAGAGTAAGTCCTACATCGTGATTCCATCTACCGTGGGTTGTGGAAGCGAGGAGTAGGCACCCTCCATCTTCGGGATGGAAGGGGGAAGAGGGTGCACACCGACGGGTGTGTACTTAACCATACCGGTATGAGTTTCCATGAAGATATGAGCATAACATTGCATTGCATTGCATTGCAATACATTTTTTTTTAATGATGATGATGTTGTTATGTGCTCAAGTATGAGATGTTATATGTGATGTGAGGTATTATTGTCTTGTAAATGATCTTGTTGTCCATTACAATATGCTTGCTGAGTTTTCGAACTCACGCTTGTGTTTTATGTTGTTTTTAGGTACTTTGAGATCGGCATGCGGGAAAAAGGGATCTAGCTACACTTCTACACGTAGCTCCACCATCATAGTCCATAATTAACCACTTGGAGACATGATATTAAGAGTTGTGCCCTAAACTTAATGTATGGTTTAATCTAGCATGCTTGTGAATCCTTATTTGCTTCGTTATAGTTTATGAAGTGGTTAAGCGTGGTATTATTGGCGTAACTTGATGTTATGTCCATTTATGTTGTTGTTTTAGATGTCGTGTGCTATGATATATCTTGCCATGATATTGAGATTGTGTTAATTCATGGAAAAACAAAGGAGATGCTGCCGAAATATCGGTTTTTAGCATATGAACCTTTGCTGGAATTTATGTTTAATTGTGGTACTTAGATGTTGTTTAGCTTATGTTTGGTAGCATTCGGGCATATTAAATACCGGGGTGTTACAGAATCTGTATCCAATACAACTCTACTTGGCCCAACCTGGCCGAGTACAACTCTTGCATGCGTATGGCAACCCTACCATACTCACGTGACTAACACTTTGCACGCGTATGGCCACCTGCCATACTCACGTGACTAACACTTTGCACGCGAATGACCTCCTGCCATTCTCACGTGTCTAACCATTCTTCATGTGCACCATTCTCTTAGCCCGAACGTCCCGCATGACATCCTTGACCACCAAGACCTCAGTTCCTCCCTGAACCTAGTCCCGAACCTCAGCTCCTCCATGAACCTAGTTCCGATCCCGTCATCGACCACGTTCGTCTTCAAGCAATACCTGCACATGAACAAACCACAAAACAATTCCGAGCACAAGTCCACGACTTGACTCTACTCAATCCATGCAAATACTCACACGAGCAATGCATAAAGTCCACTTCAAGCATCATGAAATTCTCACAAATTTTCATAATCTCAAAAACAAATCAAACACAATTCCAATTTTGCTCAAAACCCTGATCGAGCAAAAACGCATTCACGACGGACCAAAAAATTTGGTCCAGCGTACATGTAAAACTTAATGTTTTTAAGAACTTTGTCCTGCGCAAAAACCTTCAGAAGCACATTTATGACATACCAAAAAATTTGGTGCTCGCTCATGGAAAAACGAGGTTGCCAAAAACAATTGTATGATGAGACCAAAAAATTTGGTCCGTCATACATGGGAAAAACAAAGTCGCCAAAAGATGTGTGTATGAGACCAAAAACTTTGGTCCGTCATACATGGGAAAAACGAGTTCGCCAAAAGCATGTGTATGACAGACCAAAAAATTTGGTCCGTCATACATGGGAAAAACGCGATTTCTTGTACAAGCGTAAAAGCATCAAAATCACGTTTATGACAGACCAAAAAGTTTGGTCCGTCATACATGGGAAAAACGCGATTTCTTGAGCAAGCGTAAAAGCATCAAAATCACGTTTATGACAGACCAAAAAGTTTGGTCCGTTATACATGGGAAAAACGCGATTTATTGAGCAAGCGTAAAAGCATCAAAATCACGTTTATGACAGACCAAAAAGTTTGGTTCGTCATACATGCGAAACTCACTGTTTTTGGATGTTTGGTCTGGCGCAATTGCAAAGTCTCTGTTTTTGGATGTTTGAATGTTTGGTCCTTCATGCAAGCAATTTTGCAAGATTAATCCTAACCAATTTTTCAGCACAAAATCAAGCCAATTTTTCATCACATGATTCACAGATTTGAAGATCTGCACACAAGCTACCAAGACTTATATGCACAAGAAATGCATATGCCAGCATGTGACTATACGTTAACCAAGTCCTTTAGCTTCAGGAACTTAGGGCCTGTTTGTTTCAGCTAGGGATTATAGAAAGTAGCTTTTAAAAGCTGAAAGGTTAACAAACAGACAGCTTCTAATTTGGATTGTAACAATCTGGAGGCAAGATTGTTACAATCCCACAATCCACCTTTGAGGAGCTTTCCTCAGCTTTTTTTGTACAAAAGACCATAATACCCTTCCACCTTCCAGCAAAATTACCAGCGATTGCCCCACTGTTCTTCACGCCAGCCCTTCCAAAGAAACTGAATAACCCTCTCAACCCTAGTCGTCATGGAGGATCTCCCCGGCGGAGCGGCACCCTCCATCCTCGGCGCGCTGGCCCGACGCGACGCCCTATTTCCCCGGGCGCCCAGCGCTGCGTCGTCGATCCCCGGCGCGGCACACTCCATCCCCGGCGCGGCGGCCTCCTTCCCTGTCGGTGCAACACCCTCCATCCCTGGCGCTGGCCGACGACACGCCGTCGATCCCCAGCGGCCCGACGCAGCGCCTGGCACGGCGGCCGGCTCCTTCCCCGGCGCCGATTCATAGGTAGATGGCTCCTTCCTATGTGAACCTCATACTGCTATTTCACTTCCTACTGCTACTTGTTGATTCATACTGCTATTTCACTTCCTACTTGTTGATTCATACTGCTATTTGATTCATACATGCTTTGTTTCAATGTGAACCTCATACTGCTATTTCACTTCCTACTGTACTTGTTGATTCATACTGCTTTGTTTCAATGTGAACCTCAATCTGATACAAGCATAGTTTATTGCTACATGTGCAAGTATAGTTTACTGCTACTTGTTCATTCACAGCCTATAAACCTACGATTTGGAATGTTTGCGATTTATATTAGTCACCTCTTTCCTGTTATACCGAAAGATAATGCCAATAGTATGCTCATTTGAACAGTATGCCAATAGTATGTTAACCTTCCAGCAAAATGTATGCCAATTGGGCCAAAATGTATGCCAACAGAATGCTCATTTGTAGCAACAGAATATCTTTACATACCAAAATGTAGCAACTTTCTTGACCAGTATGCTCATTTGTCAATACATTTTTGTATGCAATAGATGGATGAATTTGACAAAGCAGATTGGAATTCTTGCAACAATGCAACGTTCTGTAAAATTTGTGTTGAGGAAATAGTTGCTGGGAATAGGCCCGTTAGAGTTATGACAACTAGAGGCTATAAGAACATAGCTGAGAAGTACTTGTTAAGGACAGGTTTACGTCATTCTAGAACCCAATTGAAAAACAGGTGGGATGCACTTAAGGGTTTATACAGCTTCTGGCTAAGGCTTAACAAAGACACTGGACTGGAATGGGACAGTGCTAAAGGAACGGTGACGGCAAGTGAGAGTTATTGGAAAGAAAACACAAAGGTACTATTTTCCTAGTGATGTCTATCATTTGCATGTACATTTACATTACAAGTACACCTAACAATGGCTATGTAATTTTTTCAGAATCATTCAGAATGGAGGAAGCTCAAGAATGGTCCACCAGAGTGTCTTGAAGAACTTCAAATCATGTTTGATCTTACTGCGGTGGATGGTTCTTCTTCTTGTATTCCTGGAGAATGAATTAGAAATGGGGGTGAAGAAATTGATCGAGAGGACCACATGTCAAATTGTAGCAATCCATTGAAGCGAGGTAGTAGTAGCAAGCAAATAAGCCCAAAGAAGAAAGTAAAGAATCCCATGGTTAAGATTATGAAGGGCATGTGGGATACTATGCAATCTAATAGTTCTATAGCCAACAAGGTTATGCAAGGTGACATGAGGTTTGAGGTCATTAAGGAAGTGATGTCCTTAGCAGTGGAGTCTGGGGCAACAGAAGGGAGTGTGGAGCATTTCATGGCTAGCCAACTTTTTGTTAAAGCTGAATATCATGATGTGTTCCGCACCGTCATGACCAAGGAAGGGAGGCTTGCTTGGTTGAAGTTGTGGTGCAAGAAGGAAGGCTATTATTAATTGTTGTGTTACTTTATTTTGCTTAAACAATATGCTTAGACAATGGCTATATAATATTTTGTTTGCGTATTTTGCTTGAACAATTTGGTTGCATATTTCGCTTGGACAATGGCTATATAATATTTTGTTTCTTGCATGGTACTGAATTTATTTGTAGATGGAACCATCCGGAAGTGATGATGAGGATGAAGCATTTGAGGTTGCAAGAAACCAACTTAATATGATTGAACAATATGGAGCAATAACATTAGCATTTGGTATGTACTATGCTGATACTTACTTGAACAAGTCTGACAGAAGGCAACCTGTTGTTTCTGGTCATGAGTGGGTTATGAATACCCTTAATGTTCCATCATCTTGCTATGACATGTTTCGAATGAGTCCACAACTTTTCAATAGGCTACACAACTTGTTGGTGTCATCTTATGGCTTGGAGTCAAGTAGCAAGATGTGTTCTATTGAAGCTTTAGGCATGTTTTTATGGACTATTGGTGCTCCTCAGTCATTTAGGCAAGTTAAAAACCGGTTTGAGGGATCCAAAGAAACAATTAGTAGGAAATTCAATGAAGTGTTGGATATTATTTACCTTCTCTCAAATGATCTTGTCAAACCAAGGGACCCAGAATTTACAACGGTGCATCCAAGAGTTCAAGGTGCTCGTTTTGCACCACATTTCAATAACTGCATAGGTGCAATAGATGGTACTCATATACATGTTGTTGTGCCTTCGGCAAAGTTGGTTCAACATGTCGGACGCCATGGATACTCCACTCAAAATGTGTTGGCAATATGTGACTTTGACATGAGGTTCACTTTTGTGGTCGCGGGATGGCCCGGATCGGTACATGACATGAGGGTGTTCAATGAGGCTTTAAATAAATATGCCGATAAGTTCCCATTTCCTCCACATGGTATATTCACATATTCCCTTTGTACCATATATGTTGCTTATTTATCGAAGCTATTTCTCATATCATATTTTTATTGTTTCTAGGAAAATTTTATCTTGTTGACTCTGGCTATCCTAATAGAGTGGGTTTTCTAGCTCCATACAAAGGGACGAAGTACCATTTACCAGAGTTTCGTCTAGGCCCACGTCCTAGTGGAAAGAAGGAGGTATTCAACCATTTGCATTCATCTCTTCGCAATGTGATTGAGCGCTCATTTGGTGTCTTAAAGATGAAGTGGAGAATTTTATTGAACTTACCAAGTTATCCTATGCTGAAGCAAACAAGAATAATACTTGCATGTATGGCTCTTCATAACTTCATTCGAGATAGTGCTATGAGTGATGAAGATTTCGACATGTGTGATCAAGATGAAAACTATATGCCAATGCATGAAGCATCTTCATCTCAAGAAAGTAGTGTCAATGGTGAATTAGGAGATGAAGATGGAGATATGAATGTCTTTCGTGATAACCTTGCCAGTGCTTTGTTTGCTGAGAGAGTAGTTCATGTGTAGGAAAATATTTTGTATGGACAAGAATTCAAGCTTGTATGAATGTTTTTTTTTGCTACTTAATTATGCATTTTCGTATTTTATAAATCAGCTACAAGTGTGAAAACATGAAAATAAAGCAACAAAACAGGCTGAGGGTACCACACACTTTTGCCACGCAGAAACAACAATCCAAATACACTATAATCTGTGTTACCAAACAGTCATCAGCTTTTAACAACCCAGCTTTTAACAATCCAGCTTTTAAAAGCTGCTTTCTATAATCCCTAGCTGAAACAAACAGGCCCTTAGTTAGAACATGGTAGATGAACACATTTAAGTGCTTAGTCTTCTAGAACATTGTGATTAGTTAGAGTTTGATAGTGGCTTTGATTTTTATTTACATGGCATAAACTTATTCATCATTATTACCATTCTGGTCTGGCACCAAGGCAACACCAATGTAACATTATCTTAGTAATCTTATCATATTAAATTAATACACGCATGCACAGATGCTCAGGTTGCTTAATAACAGCTCCTTTTTTTCGAAGACATTCATTATTTGGCATGTTATGGATAGCTACCATCTATTTCTTGCATGCTACATGGAACATATGATTGTTGTGGCTGGCTAATAGATTCTTTGCTTACCAGTGATGAAATGCGAAAACATATAATTAGGGATAGATCTTATTCACTAATGCATGGTTGTTATGGGATTGATTAACCTGAATGGGGTAATGCGACATCATTTGCATGCAACTTGAGAATGGCTTACTGATGTTGGAAAAGTGAATACCACCATCATGATAAGTTTTAGATATGGGTGTCCACTTGATTTCTATGCCGAAACCCAGACATTTGTATTGCTCTAATTTAAACATGCACACATCCTACATTTGTTTGCTATTTAATTCCACCAACAAAAGGAAAAATGTTAGAGGCTGCACTCATGCTCTTAATTAAGTCTTTTAGTCTTAGTTTATTAGATCCTCTAGTTACTTTAAGGTAGCTGTATGCTTTCAATGCACATGGGTGATTTGTCATTACTGCTATTGAATGAGAAGGAAGGAAATGTGCTAGGACTAAAGTCTGGCACTTGGTGCTGCAGGACAAAAGCAGGGTGAGGTGTGATGGGAGAGATGAAGAGGAAGGAGACTGCTGGCCTGTCTTCTTCCTCCTCCAACTGCCAAGACAGCGACTGCTCCTTCTCCACCGCAGAGAAGGACAAGGGAGGTCTGCTGCCAGCTTGGTGGGGCTTCCAGGTAAGGTAGTAAAGGCTTGGGTGTACTATTTCAACTTGTATTTATACTGCTAGATTTATCACTTGTGGCAGTTGAAACCCGGGAGGAATGGTCAGAAAACCACAGGTTGGGGAGCTAGGGGCATGCATGCATTCTCTACTCCTTCCACTTGGCTGAACAAGGCAGGAAGAGCTGGCTGGCACCCCACAAGTCGGTTTGGAAGTGGTAGGGAGGATTGGTCAAAGCCGGCTGGTGGCTGGGAGGGTACAGTGTGATGTTGGTTCGGTGTGTAGCCAGAAATGTATGCCTTGTGTCTATTGGGTACAGAGTGTAATCACTTTAGAGATCTGTTTGTATTGTAGTGCCAACGAGGAAATATGGTTGAACAGTCATTGATTAAAGCGTCCAACTTAAATTCTGTTAGCGAAACTTGCGTGATTTAGACTTGCAGTTAAGGTTTAAACTTAATGTGTGGATGTAAATCATAGTTGCTTTGATATTGAAAAAGAGGTTGGGATAATAATTTTTCTGAGTCATTTGAAATGAGAGGTAATGTGTGAATGGTACTTGAGCCCACTTAATTTTTCTTTTCATTGACTTGCGATGGCTGAATAACAAATGCATGAATGTGTTACACTTCTAAGTGCCAATGTATTTTAATTGTATTACAACTTCAGAGAATGCATTTATTTTCCGCAAGCTACTCCTTGATAGATACCTAATGGGCCAGAGAGATTGATCAGCATGGCAACCATTGTTCAAAGATTGGGTGTCAGGGTAGGTTTTTACAGCGAGGGACGGGAAATTTTGCTATTTGACACTCAATTCATCAGCCTCTCAACGTTTGACACCCAATTCGATTGCCTTTTGGTATTTGACACCAAAACCATCAATTTCTTCGTTTCATGACACCCATCCATTTTTCTCAATTTGTATTTTTCCTTTTCTCTTTTTGTAATATGTTTTTCTTGTGCAAGGATCGAGATTTTTCTAGCGAGATGTCGGATTTCGAACCCCCCAAGATTCTAAATCTCGGCTGGGTAAAAATATTTTTAAAAAATTCCAAATGCTACAGTACCTTTCAAAATCTCAGCGAAAACTCGGTGATTCCGGCCGAAACCTCGAGAATTTTTACCAGATTTTTATTTTTCAAAAATTTTACCGAATTTTCATTTTTTAAAATTTTTACCGGATTTCCATTTTTGAATTTTTTTACTGGATTTTCATTTTCCAAAATTTTTACTGGGTTTTCATTTTCCAAAATTTTTACCGGTCCGAAATCCAAAATCTCGGTCCTAGCACATGAAAAACATATTACAAAAAGAGAAAAGGAAAATAAAAATTGAGAAAAATCGATGGGTGTCATGAAACGAAGAAATTGATGGCTTTAGTGTCAAATACCGAAAAGCAAACGAATTGGATGCCAAACGGAGAGAGGCCAATGAATTGAGTGTCAAATAGCAAAATTTTGCAGGGACGGGAGAGGCACAGGAGACGGGAAGAAGGGGGCATGTGGTAGTGGTAATTCAATGGAAAAGAACGTTGCAGACGGTGACTTCACCTCTTCCCAAATGGACGTCCCATTGGTCTCCTGCCGATCAAGCTCCCGCTCTCCGCCTCCTCCTCCCCGAATCTTAGAGCTTTCTAGGGTTTCCTCGCTCATCCCGTCCACCACTGGCCGCTCCTCTGCTCGTCACCCCAGAGACGCCCTGCCTTTGGAGACGACCCAAGGCGGCGACAAACCGGGAGCTCATTCAGCGCTCCTACTGCTTCGACGCCGCGATGGGTTCCTCGAGGTGGTTGTGGCCGTGGTTGAAGCCTTACGGGAGGCTGTGGGGAGGAGCTAGTGCAAGAGGAGCGGCGACTTCACCTTTGCCCCAGCCCATAGGTAGACGGCGGCTGCTGCCGCCTAGCTGCTTCCCTTTTTTACTTCACCGCTATCCCATTTCTCTTTTTCCCCTCATTTTCCTAGTGCAATTTGCTTTCAGATTTGTGCTTCGGACGTTCTAATTTTAGGAGATTCTTGTGGTCAATTTGTGCTGCAAACTTGCTAGATGAAGTGGCCAAGGATTTACTGAAGGAAAAAACAGATGAAGCAGCCAATTGTACTTCAGATCACTGCTTTGTTCACGATTGAGTTTGTAGGACTTGCAGTTGGTAATATTGACAAGTGAGATGTCTGCATGCTGGGAGCAGTAGTGATGGGATCTTGGAGGAACAATTGCTGATGATGCTGAGGCTTGCCAACTCATAAAGATCATTGATATGAATTGGGAGAATGGAAGCCTCATGGTGAAATCGGCAGCGCACACACCAAATCAAATCGGTGTTTTCGTAGCCTGAGGTTTCTAGCGATGTCTTTTCACGTCTATCGTCAATATTAAAGCATTAATCAAAGTTAGACGGTGATTACTTGCTCTTCGCTTGCTTAGATTTGTGTAAGGGTGATGCCTAGCACTGCTTGGAGAAGTTCTTGTAGCGAATGTTGGTTTATGGGCATGACAGTGCTCCAATTGATGACTGCTATTTGTAATTTCTTTTGCCTTCCTTCCCAGAATGCATGATGTGTGTTAGAGCTGGGACATGGGCTGGGCTTTTCCCGGGCGGCCTAAGGCCCGGCACGGCCCGACCAGGTTGGCCGGTAGTGGCCAACGGCCGGCCGGGCCTAGAAATGAGGCCTGTCGGGCGGCCCGGCCCGGCCCAACTACATGGGCCGGGCTCGGGCCGGCCCAGCCCGAGCGGCCCATGGCGGCCGAGAGGCCTGTGGGCTGTGACAGGAGCTGACCATTTTATATGAGCACACATGCAAAATGAAAGAAATAGTTACTTAATATCACTATATCTGAAAATGCATCTAGGACCCTCAAATTGTTTTGGTGATTAATGATGACACAATTAAAGAGATCTAATGTTTTATCCAAGAATACTGCAGAGATCGAGATCATATCGAGCTGAGAATGACATTGGACGCCCCTATGACTACTTAAAAGCAAAAGGACGGCATCAAGACCAAAGTTGTAACATTTTATTTATTTGTGTCTTAAGGATAGCCGTACTATTAAGAGGGTATGACGAGAAATCGACTTTAGGATGTGCATGTGCTCAACATCAAATACTGCATCTCTAATTAGCACTCCTACATTTGGTTTTGAAAAGTTTCAAATTAAAACCGAACTGGGTAACCCGGAGTCTCCGGATTCCAGTCCGGAGTATCCGGATTCAATCCGGAGTATCCGGACATTTTGTCCGGAGTCTCCGGGTTGGACCTCTCGGTTGCTTTTGGTTCCAGCTGGTCCGGAGTATCCGGACATTTGGTCCGGAGTCTCCGGATAACCCGGAGTCTCCGGGTTGTTTGTCCGGACACTCCGGCCTGTTCAAAAACGGGAGTAACGGCTAGTTTTCAAAAAGGGTATTTAAAGCCTCCACTCCACTCCAACGGCTAGGATCTCTATTGAGCTCATTCATAGCAGCATTCAAGCCATTCCTAACCATCTCTAAGCATTCAATAGAGCCCCCACTTCCTCCCACCAATTAATTTGGTTGTTGATTCATTTTGGTGAGGAGAGGAAGAAGCAAAGTGCTAAGTGCATTCATTTCATCTTGTTGAGCACTAGTTCATCCTCCAAGCGATTCTTCGTGGTGCTATTTCTCTTGGAGGTTGAAGGTCTCCTAGACGGCTAGGAGTCACCGGAGCTACCAACGCGTGTGGTAAGCCCGGTAGTTTGTGAAGGCTAGTCTCGCCTCCGAAAGGAAAGAGACAAGAAGTGAAGCCGGCGAGTGCATTTGTGCAACACCGGGAGGAAAGCGGGTTGAAAGAGACCCCGGCTCAAGTGTGACCGAGCCACCTCAACGGAGACGTAGGATTCCCTTCAAGAATCCGAACTTCGGTGAAAAATCGCGTCTCTCGCTCTCTCTTTTACTTCCTAGTCTTGCTTATTTGGATTTGAATTTGTAAAGTTAGATCTAGCTCTTTGCTTAGCTTTAATTCAAATCCTGTCTAGCAATTGTTCTAGGTTGTTCTTGCTTTCTATTTCTAGTAGTTTATTGTGATTGCTAGAGTAGTTTTTATTGCGCTCCCGAGCCAGCTAACCCGGAGAGTCCGGATACAAGACCGGACACTCCGGACAAGCCGGAGTATTCGGACCAAAACCCGGAGACTCCGGATTGACCAGCTTCGGCGATTTTATTCATTGCGTAATTTTTAATCCGCCTATTCACCCCCCCTCTAGGCGACATCGTTGGTCCTTTCAATTGGTATCAGAGCCAAATCTCCTTTATTTTGGCTTAACCGCTTGGAGAATCAAAGATGTCGGAAATAGAGAAAGCTACCGAAACCCATGCCCAAGACAAGGCCACGGGTTAGGTATAGGGGTTACAATTCCTTTAGATTATTCCTCTTTTGGAGTCTCAAACTCCTCATCCTATGTCTCCGTCTCGTCCGGTCGAGCGCCTCACTTCGATGGCACTCGATATGCGGCATGGAAACATAAGATGAAGATGCATTTGAGATCACTTCATCCGTGTATTTGGAAGATTGTTGAAACAGGTTTCAAGCCAGCGAACCCCAACAATCTCACCTCCGAAGAAGACAAAGCTCAACACTTCAACGACTTGGCCGTCAATGCCTTGTTCAACGCCTTGAGCGACTCCGAGTTCAACCGGGTCGATGGTCTTGACAATGCCAAGGACATTTGGGAAAGATTGATGGTGTCTCATGAAGGCGTGTCAAGTGTCCGTGAGTCCAAGATCGAACTCATCATTGGAGAGCTAAGCCGATTCACTTTGGATGAAGGTGAATCGTACACAAATATGTTTGATCGCTTGATGGTGCTAGTGAATCAAGCAAAGGGACTTGGAAGCACCGAGCTCACCGACAAGGCCGTGGTGAAGATCATCCTTCGAGTAATCACCCCCACCAACCGCAACCTTGTGCAACTCATCCGCGACCGGCCAAACTTCGACACCCTCACTCCTCATGATGTGATTGGCCGGTTGATGACGGATGAGATGATGGTGAAGGAAGCGGAAGTGGTGGAGGAGCTCAAGTCCGGTAAGAAGAAGGGCATCGCCTTGAAGGCCGTCAAGGTGGTGCAAGAAGCCGAAGATAGCTCAAGTGACGAAGAAGAATTAAATGGGCCACTCACAAATGAAGACATGGCCCTTCTTGTTAGAAGATTCAACAAGTTCTTGAAGAGAAAAGGATACAAGCCGGGAAGCCATTCCAAGAGCTTCGGCAACAAGTCAAGAGGAAGGCACTCTTCAAGAAAGTGCTATGAGTGTGGGGAACCCGGTCACTTCATTGCCGAGTGCCCACACAAAGAAAAGAAGGAAGAAAAGCCGCACAAGAAAGACAAGTACCGCAAGAAGGACAAGGACAAGAGCAAGAAGTACAAGGGCAAGGGTCATGCATACATTGGCAAGGAGTGGAACTCCGACTCCGAGTCTGAGTCCGAGTCCAACTCCGACAATGAAGGAGGACTTGCCACCGTCGCCATCGCTACTCCACCGACAAAGTCGAAGAGCACAAGGGGCACAATGTGCCTTATGGCAAAGGGGCACAAGGTATTATCTAAGAGCACTATTCATTCCATTGTTGATTATAGCTTGGATGATTGTGATGATGCTAGTGATGAGGAAAGAAGTAGCATTTAAGTCTATGGACGATTTTGATGTTTAAAAATTAGACTTGCTACTTAAGGATATTGAAAGATTGGAGGAGGTTGTTGAGCAAAAGGAAGCTATTCTCGAAGCTCAAGAAGATCTCCTTATTTGTGAGAAGGAGAAGAATCTTGAACTAGAGAAGAGCTTGGCCCTTGAAAAGAACAAAAATGAGGATTTGGTCAAAAGCTCAAATTTGACCAAAAATGAAGCACTTAGTCTTGAGATCACCAATGCTTCACTCTTAGAGCAACTTGCAAAAGCAGAGGATGCTTGCAAGGCTCTTGAAGTGAAGCTTGTTGATCTCTCGAATAAAGCTTCTACCTCAATCAACAACTCCAATATTTCATTACCCTCGACGAGCAACGGTTGCACTAGATGCTTTAATGTTGATATTGCTACTTGTGCTACTAACCGTGAGACTTTGAAAGTCTTAGCTCATGAAAATGAGAAGCTTAAGGTGATGCTTGAAGATGGACTTCAAAAGTCCTACAAGGCAAGCAAGGGTTTAGAGGAGTATCTCGGTAAGCGCCAAGGTAATCCTAAGAGGCAAGGGCTTGGGTATGTTCCGCCAAAGGGCAAAAAGAGCAACATTGTTGTTGCTCCTTTAAGCAAGCCCATACACTTTGTAAAAGGCGAAGGAACATCCAAGCACAAAGCTCACTCTGAGTTTTTTGCTTCTTATGTGCTTAAAAGACTAACCTCGGTCGTGTAGTTGCTTATCATGTTGGGCGTAAGCCGAAGAATGCTCCTTGTGTTCGTTCTATTTGGGTCCCTAAATCGCTTGTTACTAACGTGCGTGGACCTAACCAAGTTTGGGTACCAAAGAGCAAAAACTAAATATGTTTTTGTAGGCCTATATCTCCGGTGGAACAAGTTGGATTTTGGATAGCGGATGCACGCACCACATGACCGGAGAAAAGGCAATGTTCGCACACTTGGATGTGAATGGATCAAATAGCGAAAGTATCATATTTGGAGATAATGGAAAAGGAGAGGTAATTGGTTTGGGTAAAATCTCTATCTCAAATGATTTTCCATTTAAGTAATGTCTTACTTGTTGAATCATTAAGCTACAATTTGTTGTCCGTTGCACAATTGTGTGAAGCGGGTTACAATTGTTTGTTTAATGAAAAGGGTGTGGAAGTCATTAAGAGGCTTGATGGTTCAATAGCCTTTAAAGGACGTTTGAAGGGTAAGCTCTATCTCGTAGACTTCAATACAGATAGACTTAATCTTGAAACGTGCTTAATGGCTAAATCTAGCATGGGTTGGCTATAGCATCGCCGACTAGCCCATGTCGGTATGAGGAATCTTCACAAACTCATTAAAGGCAACCACATTCTTGGACTAACCAATGTTGTCTTTGAGAAAGATAGGATTTGTAGTGCTTGTCAAGCGGGCAAGCAAGTTGGCGCCTCCCATCCCACGAGATCATCCGGTCGACAATATACTCGGAGACATTCACAAGGGAGTATCTACTAGATCTCGAGTTGCAAATTTTTGTGAATTTTACTCGTTTGTGTCGTCTCTTGAACCTCTAAAGGTAGAAGAAGCGCTTGATGATCCGGATTGGGTGATGGCCATGCAAGAGGAGCTCAACAATTTCAAGAGAAATCAAGTTTGGGAGCTTGTTCAAAGACCAAATCAAAACGTGATCGGCACAAAATCGGTCTTCCGGAACAAGCAAGATGAGAATGGAATCGTGACAAGGAACAAAGCTCGTTTGGTTGCTCAAGGGTACACTCAAATCGAAGGTTTGGATTTCGATGAAACATATGCTCCAGTAGCTAGGCTTGAATCTATTAGAATATTACTTGCCTTTGCTACTCACCATGATTTCAAGCTGTATCAAATGGACGTGAAGAGCGCCTTCTTAAATGGACCACTCTCCGAGATGGTCTATGTCGGGACCCCGAATTTGCAAATCCGGACCCTCTGTGTATTCAGCACTAGTCCAGGAACGCGCTAGTGCACACAGTCTTAACATCGGTAAATATCACAATCATACCATTCGATATTATCAAAGTACTTTATTTAAATAACCAAACTGGTTACTTGACCTTATGGTCAAGTTACAAATGTATGCCTTGCAAGGCGAAACTTATTAACAGAGAAATAATAGCAGCGGAAAATCAAATAACTTCGTGGCGCCATCCAGTATACCACGAGCAACCGACCGGGCTCGCTTCCCTAAGTAGACGGATCCTCTTGGAGTTCCTCCTCCAAAGCTGGTGCGATCTCTTCTTCAAGCGATATTGTGTTGAGGCAAGGGTGAGTACTTGGTACTCAAAGAAGTCATCTTGTGAGAATGCAAGCTAATATACTATATGCATGGCTTGGTACAAAGGAATAGCTTAAGGTATATTTGCGAAACAAAGATTTGACAAGTATCATAAATAGATTCGAAAGCAGTAGAAACAAGTAAAGCATAAATAACTTTTCAAGAAGTTTAATAAACATTTTCCCCATCCTAAACCACATTTCCATCATCTTCATTACTAAACCATCCCTCCTTTCAAACCAAAGTTATTTTTGAGAAAATCTAACCCTTGACTGTAATTCCCGAGCGATGTCCAATACCGCGGACACGGCTATTCGAATAGATTCTAAACTCTGCAGAGGTTATGCACTTTACCCACAAGATACAGTCAAACACCACAAAGGCGAGTTCCCGTAACAAAGCCTTTCGGAAGCCTCAAACAACACAGGTGGTCCTCTCCGGTTCGTGCTCTACACCATCCCTTCCCTTAGCCAAGGCGAAGTATGGGACCAACACACCGTTAGATGGGTATCTGGCCACAGCCACGATACGCTCCCCCGTACAATCACACAAACGGTGTAATTGACACCCTGAGGCTCCACAAGTGAGTCCTTAGCGACTTAGTCAACTAGGGCCGTCCCATTCCAGCCATGTGGTTGCAAGTATGACCCAGTTCAAAGGCTTGCAAGGTTAAGTCCTTAGAGTGACCAGGGAAAGACTACCCAAGAACCAAATCAACATTCCCATCGCCACAACCGGCCCAATTGATTACTCTTGCCACATGCCCTGGCCGAAGCTGTTTATCAAACCCAGCTTGATTACCATGCACCACGTGCTATCAACATCACATGATACCTTTCCAAAACAGGTTCAATATATCATTAAGTCAATATTAACATTTGATTGTCCAAATTCATGTCATGAGCACGAAAGGTGTCTAAGCAATACACTACAACGGTCTAAAACCCATGTTGGCAATTTGATTATGTCCAACTAGTAAACCACAACTAGGGTGACAAGGGGTCATGGCACATATTTAATTAATCAAGGTGTCATACAGCAATTTGGTATTTATCTAATCTCCCATATTTAAGTAAAGTATTTTCTAATTGAACTAGCATGCAATAATTTGAACCAAAATAGATTTCAAAATGGGATCAACATGGTCAAAGCACAACTTGCCTTCAAAAAGTACTTGCTCTTGGTCTTGAGTTGGATCCTGAGTCAATACCTCTCCTTCGAATCCTTCCGGCACTTCAACGTCTACTCGTAAAGCGTGCAAATAGCAAATACACGAATAAACAATAGGCAAAACATCCCAAAACTCCAAATAAAATCCATAAACAGAGAGAACATAATTTTCTGGATTTTTAGAAACTGGAATCGTCAAATTTGGAGTTAAGACGCAAAAGTTATGATTATTTAAAGTTTAAATAATCAATTAAATAATTTTACAGAGAAAAACTTTAGTCCAAAAATTAAATAAAATTCATATTTAGGTAGATCTCAATTTTATACAAATTTAGAAATTTGAATCACTCAAATCGGAGTTGAAACGCAAAAGTTATAAGCGTTTGAAGTTTGAATCAAAATCTGAAATCATTATTTCGAATTCATAAATCATTTTCTTTTTCGGAAATTAATTATTGCGTCAGCATGGACACGTGGCAGCCTCTGATTGGTTGGCTGACGTCAGCCGGTCCATGGACTTGGTCCACGCTCGGCTCGGGTCCACCGTGGACTCAGTCCATGACTCTGCGTGAGACTGACATGTGGGCCCACTCGGGTGACGTCATCGCTGACGTCAGCGGGGACTCAGCCCGCAGTCGACATGTGGGACCTTTGTGGCGTCATGGATGGCGTCCGCGGTGCGATCGGCCGACACGCGGGCCGCGTGTCGGTGGCCTGCTGCCAGCGTCGCGTCGACGGCGGCAGCGTCGGTCCAACTTCGAAACCGCGTGGCGCCAATCACGGTAGTTGGTTTGAAAATCAGCGGCGCGGATTAGATCCAGGGTTAACACGCGTTGAAACTACTCGTTGATCGTGGGCGTTCGATTTAGATCGGACGGTCCAGATCTAATCCTATAATAACACTACTACGACGCGTGGCAAATGTGAACCGTTGGATCTTGATCCAACGGTCCGATCCAATCGGGTTGGGGACACGTGAACTCACCTCAACCGTCCGTCTGGATCGGCGGTTCACCGAGCTTCGCGAAGTCCGGCGATGGCGCGGCGAGGCTTGGGCACCGGAGACGGGGCGATGACCAAGCGCGGCGCTCTGAGGCTCCTCCGGCGGCGTGCGTGGTCACGCTCGAGTCGCCTTGGCTCGAGGATCGATTACGGCCTCCTTCTCCTCGGCGGCGGCGACGGCGGCGGAAGGTGAGAAAAACCACCACAATACCCTAAGCTACTACGGCGAGCAATCCCGAGCAAGCGGCTGCTAGGGTTTAGCAAGCTAAGGCAAAAAGTAGCGCAAGGTCACGGCGGTCCTCGGGGTGCGATCCGGGCATTAAATAGCCCCGGGAGGCGTGCTCAGGGCAGAGCCCTAGTCGGTTACGGCGGCGCACTCGGCGGCGGAGTCCGGCTCGGACTCGGCGGGGAAGACGGCACGAGAACCGTCCACGTGTCCAGATCAGCGGCCCCGATCGGACCGGCGCGAACGGGTTTGGGTCGGACACGGCTCAACCGGTACGGGCGGATCTCAGCCGTTGGATCTTGATCCAACGGTTGGGATTGATTAGGTTTAGGAGTGGGTTCGGTCGAGTCACGTGGCTCGGGTCGGACTCGAACTCGAGTCTGACTCGGGCTCGGTCGGATGAACAGTACTTGACCCGAGTTGATTTTCCAGCGATTTAATATTTAAAATAATTCCCAGTAATTCATTTAATTCGTTAAAAATAGCAAATGACTCAGAAAAATTCCAGAAAAATTCTGGAAAATACTTTGGATCATTTTGGACTCAAATAAAATATTTCCAACAAAATTTTATTTGCAAAATTAAATTCTTTAATTATTTCAAAATGGAATAAATTCAAATAAATTCCAAATAAATCCAAATAAATTCCAGCAAATTCCAAAAATTCACCAAAGTGCCAAATCACACATGAATTTAAGAAAAGCAAAATTTTGGGGTGTTACAAACCTCCCCCCCTTAATAGAATCTCGTCCCCGAGATTCAGGGCTCACTACAGAATAGGTTTGGAAACTCTTTCTTCAAATCCTCTTCGCGCTCCCAAGTCGCTTCGCTTTCTTCATGGTTGCTCCTTTGAACTCTCTGAGAAGCGGGTTGACTTGTTTCTAGTTTCTCGATCCATTGTGTCTAGAATCCTCACAGGATGCTCCTTATAAGTCAAATCCTCTTGCAACTCAATTGATTCTAACGGTGTCTGCTCCTCGGGAACTTCGGAGGCACTTCTTCAAGCCGGACACATGGAATACATCATGCACTCCCGCCAACGATGCGGCAATTCGGTGATAAGCAACTTCGCCTCTGCGGCTCAAAATCTTAAATGGTCCAACATAGCAGGGTGCAAGTTTCCCTTTGGCATGGAACCTCTTAACTCCCGAGAGGCGTAACTCGAGGTATACAAAGTCTTCTAGTTCAAAACTCAAATCTCGGCGACGATTGTCGGCATAACTCTTCTGCCGAGATTGGGCGATCTTCAATCTTTCCTAATCATAGCGATCTGTTCTTGACCTCTTGAAGAATATCAGGCCCAAAGACACGGCGCCACGGTCTCATTCCAATTCAATGGCGTCCGACAGTCGACCATACAAAGGCCTCAAAAGGTGACATCGTAAACTAGCCTGATAACTATTGTTGTAATCGAACTCAAGATACGGCAAACTCTTATCCCAAGAGGTAGCATAAGTCAATGCACAAGCTCTTAACATATCCTCCAGAATCTGGTTGACTCTTTCTGGTCTGTCCATCCGATGCATGGGTGATAAGTCAGATCTTGAAGTTCAAACGGGTTCCCATGGCTTCATGCAACTTATTCCAGAACCTTGAGGTAAATTGGGTACCTCTGTCCGATACAATCCTCTTTGGCACTCCGTGCAAGCAGACAATCTGATCATGTACAATTACGCTAATTTATCTCCCGAGTAAGTGGTCTTCACGGGGATAAAATGGGCTACTTTAGTCAAGCGATCCACTATAACCCATATGGAGTCATAACCTCCTTGAGTCTTGACAAGCCGGTAATGAAATCCATTCCGATTTCCTCCCACTTCCACTCGAGGTATTTTCGGCGGTTGTAGCAATCCTCGCTGGTCTCGATGCATTGCCTTGACTCTCCGGCATACATCGCACAATGCAACATGCTCGGCAACTTCACGTTTCATACTCGGCCACGAGAATCTCTCCTTGAGATCTGATACATCTTGGCGCTTCAGGATGAATTGAGTACTTGGAGTCATGGGCTTCTTCCAAAATCAGTTGCTTTAACTCCTTTTTGTTAGGCACACAAATGCGATCCTTCATCCACAACGTGCCTTGCTCATCCAACTTGAAGTCCTCTGCCTTGCCTTCCTCCTTGATGGACTTAATCCTGCGGATCTTGTCATCATCCTTCTGTCCTTCTCGGATCTGGTCCTCTAAAGTAGGCTTTACTTCCAATGCGGCCAAGAATCCGCTCGGTACAACCTCAATCTTCATCTTTTGAAAATCCTCACATAACTCATCCTGACTTGTAGCTAGCAACGCACTCACGGTATGGCTTTTCCGACTCAGAGCATCGGCTACTACGTTGGCCTTCCCGGGATGGTAATGGATTCCAACATTATAGTCCTTGATCAACTCTAACCATCTCCTCTGCCTCATATTCAGATCCAACTGGGTGAATATGTACTTAAGGCTCTTATGATCCGTATATACTTCACATCTGTTTCCAATCAGATAGTGACGCCATATCTTCAAAGCATGCACTACGGCAGCTAACTCTAAGTCATGTGTCGGATAATTTTCCTCATGCGGCCTCAACTGCCTTGATGCATAAGCGACGACCTTTCCGTTCTGCATCAGCACACATCCACGTCCTTGGCGCGATGCGTCACAATAAATATCGAAGCTTTGAACAACATTCGGTAGAACTAACACCGGTGCTGACGTCAATCGCTTCTTCAGCTCCCGAAATCCTTTCTCACATTCTGGCGTCCATGCAAACTTCTTTTCCTTCTTCAGCAGTTGCGTAAGAGGTTTCGCAATTGTCGAGAAGCCTTTGATGAAGCGGCGGTAGTATCCTGCCATTCCAAGGAAACTCCGAACTGGTCACCGTCTTTGGTCGTTCCCAATGTAACACGACTTCTACTTTGCTTGGATCTCTGGCGACTCCTTCTGCGGTAATTACATGTCCAAGAAACTCCACCTTGTCCTTCCAAAAATCACACTTGCTGAACTTGGCGAAAAGTTGTCGTTCCTCGACTTTTCCAAAACTCGCCTTAAGTGTTCGGCATGTTCGCTCTCTGTCTTGGAGTAGATTAGGATATCGTCTATAAACACGACGACAAACTTGTCCAAATATTCCATGAACACCTTATTCATCATATTCATGAAATAATTTGGCGCATTAAATCGGCCCAAAGGACATAATCGTAAACTCGTAATGTCCATATCTTGACGAGAATGCGATCTTGAATATCTTACGATCGGATCTTCAATCGATGGTATCCCGATCTCAGATCAATCTTGGAGAAAACTCGGCTCCTCTCAACTGATCAAACAAATCATCAATCCTGGGTAGCGGATACTTATTCTTCACGGTGACTTCATTGAGTGCACGGTAGTCAATGCACATCCTGAAACTCCCGTCCTTCTTCTTGACAAACAAAGCGGTGCTCCCCACGGCAACGAACTCGGTCGATAAATCCTTTCTCCATTAACTCTTCTATTGTTTCTTCATTTCTACCAACTCCTCGGTGGACATCCGATAGGGTCTCTTTGCTATCGGTCTTTGTGCAGTACAAGCTCTATCACAAACTCTATGTCCCTCGTCTGGCGGCATGCAGGTAGATCTTCGGGAAAAACATCGGGTACTCATTCACTCTTGAGACATCCTCTATGCGGATTGCCTTGGTACTGTTAACCATCAAGCTGTCCATCTCTAAGCTGCAGTGGCTCGAAATTCCACTTTCTTCCCACACGGCTCTCAATCGAGATAGTCCTTCGTCCACAATCCAATACGGCCTTGTGCTTGGATAACCAATCCATTCCCAATATGACGTCTAAGGTGCAGGTCTCCAAAATTATAAGGTTTGCTAGGAACTCTATTCCACCTATTAGTATTCTCACCCGGAACATCCTACTTTCGTTCGGAGTTCGGAACCAGGGTTTGAACTAAAAGCACGCATTTAAGTCTTGCAATCCTCAAATCATTTCTAGTAGCAAAGCCTTGCGAAACAAACGAATGCGAAGCTCGAGAGTCAAACAAAGCTGTGCATCGAGTTAACAAGTAACTTACCCGATCTGACGTCAGTAGCATTCTGCGGTGCATCTGCGGTGACATGGTTGACTCGGCCTCTCACCACTGATGCAGGGTGTGGCTCTGGTCTTTGGCGTCCTAGCTGGGGTGGTTCCTAGATTGAAGCGGCTGGGGTCACTCCTGCTGTCTTCTTGGGACAAGCTGTTGGCAAAGTGTCACGGCTCGTTGCGGTTGTAATGGCGTCTCACTTGTTCCTTGCTAAGCTGCACGAGTAGTGTTTCTAGCGAAGTGAAGTGTCAGTAGTTACGATTGAGGTCTTGGTCTTTGAGGATGGTGTCCTTGTCGCACTCTGTGGTTGGAATCGAAGAATTGATTTGGTGCAACTCTCGGTATTGCGTTCCCTGGCGTGATCCTTCTTTGTTGCATCTGCGCTTCTGTTCTCATCCAGTTCCTTGCGCTTGTCCTCAAGAATAAGCGCCTTATTCACCAACTCTTGGAAATCTGGAAAGGTGTGGGTGATCAATCCTACTTGCAATCTGAGTTAAGTCCCTTCATAAAACGACTGCGGATTTATCTGTCGCTACATCCTCAGTGCGTAGCGTGCTAGGCTGTGTGAACTTGTTCAGGTAGTCGACCACCGGTGATTACCTTGCTTGATGCTCTGAACTCCTCCTTCTTAAGGTCCATGATTCCTTCAGCACGTGATCTTGTCGAATGCATTGTGAACTCTTCCCAAGTGATATCTTGAGGGTTCTCTTGCGTGGCACAGAAATTCTCCCACCATTCGGTAATTGTTCCTTCCGGTGATGAGAAGCGTAGAGTACCTTCTCATTTCCTATGCATTGAGCTATGTGTAGCTTCCTCTCAATTGACCTTAACCAATCATCGGCCTCCAATGGATTGGCATTCCCGAGAAAGTGGGTGGGTGAGTCCTCATGAACTCGATAGTCTTGTATTACGGCGTTGTCCATGATTAACTTGATTAGCGATGGCCTGGCGATGACGTGCTGCATTTGTTGCATCATAGCATGCATTAACTGAGTCTGGGCAGCAAGAAAAGCTCCGAAATTCTGCATATCAACTGGCGGTGCTGGTGCTCCATCACTGGGGTTTTCTGCTGGGCGAGAACCACTCCCATTGCTTCCAAAGTTTCCACGGGTGTTCACCATCTGTCGATTTGCTCTAGGTTTAGAGATGAGAGGGAAACAAGAATAGACAAGTAATATGGAACTTATGCGGGGCGAAAGGTGTAGCCTTAAGGTCCAACTTTATTATTAATAACTTGGTATGGCTGCTTACAATGCCTAAGGGCCTTGCAACACATACTGCACACTCAGCAAACAAAGCAAATCCAAATCGAACTAATTTTGGAGTCTAACGCCTAAAGGGTGACTCTTTATTCTGTGACTTGACTCGGCGAAGGAGTCTCACTATAGAACCTATGCTCACTCATCGAGAAAACCTCCACGGCACAGTGCGGGTCTTTGTGGCATAGGCGTAACGATCGCCATGTCCACAAGCTGTGTCCTCTATGGTAGTCGAAGAAGCGGTGTCCTCATCGAGATCCGACTCCTCTGGATGCTCGTGTAGCTCAAATCTTGGCTCGGGTCCGGTCCGTACAAGGTCATCTCCAACTCGTCAATCCTTCGTAGAAGGTGTGCCACATACTCTTGAGCTTCCCGCCATCTGTTCTTCTCTGTCGTGATCTCCTTGCGGGCCTTCTGTAGCTCCTTGCTTGTATTATCTAGTACATCCTCCTGGGCGACGACAAATCGTGCCAACTGTGTAACCGTGGCATCCTCATCCTGAATCGCCTTCGGGTCAAGAAGGTTATCGCTGCGCGGGTGGTAACGGAACACCGTACTCTCTAATTCTCTGGCGTAGATACGGGTAATGTGCCGCATTGCTCGTCGTGATACCTCTTGGATACCCATCTGCATTGTAGACCTCCTGGCAGTGCAGTGTATCGGGCGATTGCCTGGGCCCTTCTTCCTAGCAGGTACCTCAATCTTCACATCACAAGCCTTGATCAATCCCGCTTGTCTGATCACTTCTACTTGGTATTGGGGCTTCTCAAAATCTCCGAGAGTTTGTAGCATATGCCAAAGTTCCGCGGCGTGACCAACTCCCAGATCAACATAGTTGAACTCTTCCTCCATCTGTCACAAGAGTGCTTTACGTAAGAACTCGGAATTTTTAAATTGTGACAAGGTAAGGGAAAATTTCAGCAAGAGACAAGAAAAGAGAGAAGGGGATAAGTTGAGATGTCATTTCTTGTCTTGACAAATTTTTAGCTTTAGAAAATAGGTTTTATCCTCACTACGACCATTCTAGCTAAGGTTGAGCCTCTGATCAAGTATGGCTCGATACCACCTCTGTCGGGACCCGAATTTGCAAATCCGGACCCTCTGTGTATTCCACACTAGTCCAGAACGCGCTAGTGCACACAGTCTTAACATCGGTAAATATCACAATCATACCATTCGATATTATCAAAGTACTTTATTTAAATAACCAAACTGGTTACTTGACCTTATGGTCAAGTTACAAATGTATGCCTTGCAAGGCGAAACTTATTAACAGATAAATAATAGCAAATGAAAATCAAATAACTGTGGCGCCATCCAAGATACCACAGGCAACCGATCGGCTCGCTTCCCTAAGTAGAGCGGATCCTCTTGGAGTTCCTCCTCCAAAGTCAGTGCGATCTCTTCTTCAAGCGATATTGTGTTGAGGCAAGGGTGAGTACTTGGTACTCGACAAGTCATCTTGTGAGAATGCAAGCTAATATACTATATGCATGGCTTGGTACAAAGGAATAGCTTAAGGTATATTTGCAAAGAAACAAAGATTTGACAAGTATCATAAATAGATTCAAAGCAAGAGAAACAAGTAAAGCATAAATAACTTTTCAAGAAGTTTAATAAACATTTTCCCCATCCTAAACCACATTTCCATCATCTTCATTACTAAACCATCCCTCCTTTCAAACCAAAGTTATTTTTGAGAAAATCTAACCCTTGACTGTAATTCCCGAGCGATGTCCAATACCGCGGACACGGCTATTCGAATAGATTCTAAACTCTGCAGAGGTTATGCACTTTACCCACAAGATACAGTCAAACACCACAAAGGCGAGTTCAGTAATAAAGCCTTTGGAAGCCTCAAACAACACAGGTGGTCCTCTCCGGTTCGTGCTCTACACCATCCCTTCCCTTAGCCAAGGCGAAGTATGGGACCAACACACCGTTAGATGGGTATCCGGCCCACGACCACGATACGCTCCCCGCATACAATCACACAAGCGGTGTAATTGACACCTGAGGCTCCACAAGTGAGTCCTTAGCGACTTAGTCAACTAGGGCCGTCCCATTCCGACCATGTGGTTGCAAGTATGACCCAGTTCAAAGGCTTGCAAGGTTAAGTCCTTAGAGTGACCAGGGCAAGACTACCCGAAGAACCAAATCAACATTCCCATCGCCACAATGGCCCACTGATTACTCTTGCCACATGCCCTTGGCCGAAAATCGTTTATCAAACCCCAGTTGATTACCATGCACCACGTGCTATCAACATCACATGATACCTTTCCAAAACAGGTTCAATATATCATTAAGTCAATATTAACATTTGATTGTCCAAATTCATGTCATGAGCACGTAGCAGGTCTAAGCAATACACTACAACGGTCTAAAACCCATGTTGGCAATTTGATTATGTCCAACTAGTAAACCACAACTAGGGTGACAAGGGGTCATGGCACATATTTAATTAATCAAGGTGTCATACAGCAATTTGGTATTTATCTAATCTCCCATATTTAAGTAAAGTATTTTCTAATTGAACTAGCATGCAATAATTTGAACCAAAATAGATTTCAAAATGGGATCAACATGGTCAAAGCACAACTTGCCTTCAAAAAGTACTTGCTCTTGGTCTTGAGTTGGATCCTGAGTCAATACCTCTCCTTCGAATCCTTCCGGCACTTCAACGTCTACTCGTAAAGCGTGCAAATAGCAAATACACGAATAAACAATAGGCAAAACATCCCAAAACTCCAAATAAAATCCATAAACAGAGAGAACATAATTTTCTGGATTTTTAGAAACTGGAATAAATCAAATTTGGAGTTAAGGCGCTTAAAAGTTATGATTATTTAAAGTTTAAATAATCAATTAAATAATTTTACAGAGAAAAACTTTAGTCCAAAAATTAAATAAAATTCATATTTAGGTAGATCTCAATTTTATACAAATTTAGAAATTTGAATCACTCAAATCGGAGTTGAAACGCAAAAGTTATAAGCGTTTGAAGTTTGAATCAAAATCTGAAATCATTATTTCGAATTAATAAATCATTTTCTTTTTGAAATTAATTATTGCGTCGGCATGGACACGTGGCAGCCTCGATTGGTTGGTGGCGTCGGCCGGTCCATGGACTTGGTCCACGCCGGCTCGGGTCCACCGTGGACTCGGTCCACGACTCACGTGAGAGGCCCGACATGTGGGCCCACTCGGGTGGCGTCATCGGCCGGCGTCGGCGGGACTCGGCCACGGTGCGACATGTGGGACCTTTGTGGCGTCATGGATGACGTCCGCGGTGCGATCGGCCGACACGCGGGCCCGGCGTGTCGGTGTACCTGCCACGCAGCGTCTGGCCGGCCGCGTCGGTCCAACTTCCCGACACGTGGCGCAATCACGGCCGTTGGTTTGAAAATCAGCGGCGCGGATTAGATCCAGGGTTAACACGTTGAAACTACTCGTTGATCGTGGGCGTTCGATTTAGATCGGACGGTCGAGATCTAATCCTATAATAACACTACTACGACGCGTGGCAAATGTGAACCGTTGGATCTTGATCCAACGGTCGGATCCAATCGGGTTGGGGACACGTGAACTCACCTCAACCGTCCGATCTGGATCGGCGGTTCACCGAGCTCGCGAAGTCCGGCGATGGCGCGGCGAGGCTTGGGCACCGGAGACGGACGATGACCAAGAGCGGCGCTCTGAGGCTCCTCCGCGGCGTGCGTGGTCACGCTCGAGTCGCCTTGGCTCGAGGATCCGGTTCGGCCTCCTTCTCCTCGAGCGGCGGCGGCGGCGGAAGGTGAAAAAACCACCACAATACCCTAAGCTACTACGGCGAGCAATCAGAGCAAGCGGCGGCTGCTAGGGTTTAGCAAGCTAAGGCAAAAAGTAAGCGCAAGGTCACGGCGGTCCTCGAAGTGCGATCAGGGCATTAAATAGCCCTGGAGGCGTGCTCAGGCCGAGCCCTAGTCGATTCTGGCGCTCGGCGGCGGAGTCCGGCTCGGACTTCAGCGGGGAAGACGGCACGAGAACCGTCCCACGTGTCCAGATCAGCGGCCCCGATCGGACCGGCGCGAGGTTTGGGTCGGACACGGCTCAACCGTGCAGGCGGATCTCGGCCGTTGGATCTTGATCCAACGGTTGGGATTGATTAGGTTTAGGAGTGGGTTCGGTTAGTCACGTGGCTCGGTCGGACTCGAACTTCGAGTCGACTCGGGCTCGATCGGATGAAACGATACTTGACCCGAGTTGATTTTCCAAATGATTTAATATTTAAAATAATTCCCAGTAATTCATTTAATTCGTTAAAAATAGCAAATGACTCAGAAAAATTCCAGAAAAATTCTGGAAAATACTTTGGATCATTTTGGACTCAAATAAAATATTTCCAACAAAATTTTATTTGCAAAATTAAATTCTTTAATTATTTCAAAATGGAATAAATTCAAATAAATTCCAAATAAATTCCAGAAAATTCCAAAAATTCACCAAAGTGCCAAATCACACATGAATTTAAGAAAAGCAAAATTTTGGGGTGTTACAGTCTACGTCGAGCAACCACCTGGTTTTGAAGATCCAAAACACCCGGACCACGTCTACTATCTACACAAAGCCCTTTATGGACTTAAGCAAGCACCGAGGGCTTGGTTCGAGTGTTTACGAGACTTCCTTCTCGAACAAGGTTTTGTAGTCGGAAAGGCCGACCCTACTCTCTTTACTAAACATATTGATAATGATTTATTTGTGTGCCAAATATATGTCGATGACATTATATTTGGATCTATTAATGAACATTTGTGTAAAGAGTTTAGCAAGATAATGACCAAAAGATTTGAGATGTCCATGATGGGAGAGTTGAAGTTCTTCCTCGGATTTCAAGTCAAACAACTCAAGGAAGGAACCTTCATCTGTCAAACCAAGTACATCAAGGACATGCTCAAGAAGTTCGGAATGGAAGACGCCAAGCCTATAAAGACACCTATGCAAGCCAACGGGCATCTAGACCTTGACAAAGAAGGTAAACTGGTCATCTAAAAGGTATATCGTTCGATGATCGGTTCTCTCCTTTATCTTTGTGCATCTAGGCCCGATATCATGCTTAGCGTTTGTATGTGTGCACGGTTTCAAGCCGCTCCAAAAGAGTGCCACATGGTGGCCGTTAAGAGAATCTTGAGATACTTAGTGCACACTCCTCATTTCGGACTTTGGTATCCAAAAGGATCTTCCTTTGAACTTGTTGGCTATTCCGATGCGGATTATGCCGGTTGTAAAGTGGATAGGAAGAGTACCTCGGGGACTTGCCAATTTTTGGGTAGGTCCCTAGTCTCGTGGTCTTCCAAGAAACAGAATTCCGTAGCCCTATCCACTGCCGAAGCCGAATATATAGCGGTAGGAGTTGTTGTGCCCAACTACTTTGGATGAGACAAACCTTGAGTGATTATGGCCTTAACTACAAAAGTGTTCCACTACTGTGTGACAATGAGAGTGCCATAAAAATTGCCAACAATCCTGTCCAACACTCCCGTACAAAACACATAGACATTCGCCATCATTTCCTAAGAGATCACGCAACCAAAGCGAAATTGATATCCAACATGTGAGTACAAATGATCAATTAGCCGATATTTTCACCAAGCCCCTTGACGAGAAAAGGTTCTGTGAATTGAGAAGTGGTCTAAATATTCTAGATTCTCGTAACGTGGCTTGATAAGTGCTCATATATTGGTTGGTGAATGAAAAATGAATTTCAAAAAGTGATTCATCTTTTTCTCTAAATTTACTCTGTGTTTCTTGGTTCTTGATCCTTTGATCTCGTCATTTGCTATGTGACCATAGTTTGACTGATTGATTGTTCGCTGGTCATATATCAAGTTGACACCTTAGGGTCTCGTTCCCTCTCTCGTTCCGCAATTTTCCTAACGTCTTCGTGCGGTTTCCCTTTCTCCTAACCGAGCTGAGGAACCCGGAGTATCCGGATTTCTATCCGGACTCTCCGGGTTAGCCCGGAGTCTCCGGACAGTTTGTCCGGAGTGTCCGGGTTGGGCGAGTCTCGGATCGAGTCCGGACTCTCCGGGTTGGGGCGGTCGGTTAAACCCCCCATATCCCGCGCGGTTTCTATTTTCTATTCCTTCGTGCGCCTCTCCCTCTCCCGTGATCCTCTCTTGGCAAGGGTGTGCTCTCCTCCTCTTCCTCATCTCCAAGGATCTTGGACCCCTCCTCTTCCTCTCTTTGGAGATCAAGGTAAGAAATCTTTGCCCTAATCCTTCTCCCTTCCGAAATTGGATCCTTCTTCGCGGTTCTTAGGGCTTCTCCCCGTGCTTCATCTCCTCTAGGGTGCCGATTGCTTCGTCGTGGCCCTCAAGATCGGAGAATCTCGCCCCTAACTCACCCGTTCTTCTCGTTTCAAATCCTTTGAGGTGAGTACTCTCGGTTGTGCCCTAATTCCGCAAAATTTCCTTGCTAGATTGTGCCCTAGTCGTTTATTGCTCATCCTTAAGGCACTCTAGTTTCTTTTCATGCCAATTTGGGGGTTGTTTTCCCCAAATCTCTTGCGCCCGTGCGCATTTTCTGGCGCATCCGGAGTATCCGGACTTGTAGTCCGGAGTCTCCGGGTTGGTCCGGAGTGTCCGGACTTTTAGTCCGGAGTCTCCGGGTTAATCCGGAGTATCCGGACAATTTGTCCGGACTCTCCGGGTTGGGTGCTTCGGCCAAACTTCAGTTTTGTCTCAATTTCCAATCGCCTCGCGGCTAACCTTTTTCCCTCGCCTTGTCTGGTCAGATGGATCCTACTCAGGGGTCTTCAGCTGGTGGTGGTGGTGATCTTCCTAAGGACTCTCCGTCTCCGGACAGTCCCTCCATTCCGTCGGCTCGTCAGCGCCCAAGAGGCCGCGTCTTGTCGTGGGCAAAGCGACCCGCCTCCAGGGAAGAGGTGCGGCGAGGATTGGAACCTCATCTCGGTCCTCAGGCCTGTTCGGCCATCTTCCCACTGCGGCAAAGACAGCGATCTCAGCGGCCGGCGGCGATCTCAGCCTCCGCTCGGTCCTCGCTTCGGCCTCGGCTGATCGAGATGAGCATCCTGCAGATACTCATGCGGTGAGAGATCGAAAAGGAGGGAGTTCCGTGCCTCGAGTCATTTCATTGGTCCCTTGGCCAAAGCCAAGCTGTGTGGAGGTACCCCATGTCGGTGAACCCCATGAGAGTGATTGACTACGGGGCGGGTTACGGCAAGGGTAAGGCAATTGTTGAGCAAAGAAAGAAAGATCCGCTCGATTTCCATCGGGGCGAGTATGTGGACCGCGGTTTTGGAACCGCTTTCAGTCAGATTATTATGAGACGGTCCTCTACCCGCTTGAGCACCCAAAGTGGTCGAATGAAGACTATTGATTTGGGAGTACATGGCAGCGGTGAGCTTCCTGTGTTCTCTCAGATTCTGGAGATTTGTGAGCTGCATGAGATCAAGGACATCATGTCCTTCAAATTTGATTGGAACAATGAGATTGTCATGCAGTTCTACGCCACTCTGTATTTTGACAAGACAGAGGATGCTATCTGGTGGATGTCTGACAGAGTTTGGTACAAGGCTAATAAGAAGAGGTTTGCTAGAGTCCTCCACCTTCGCTACAATGACAGTCCGAAGCTTCATGACAAGAAGGTGTTGACTGCTGAGGAGATTGAGTCTCTTTATGACACTTCCAAGAGCTTTACAGTTGGGACCATCAAGGGCCTGAAGGATGTGCCTGCTGTCCTTAACAGGATGTTGAGGGTCACTCTTTGGCCCAAGGAGGGAGATGCTTCTGCCATCAGTTCCTATGGAAGGAACTTGCTCTTCCACCTTGTTGAGCGCACTCATCCATTTGATATTGTTGACTTCATCTGGGAGACGATGAGACAGAATGCGCAGAGCAACATGGCCAGCTGCAGCTATGCACCTTTTGTGATGGCATTGATCACTTCAGTCAGTGGTCTGAAGTTTGTCAGGGAGGAGGAGCACCTTTCTTACAAGGTTCGTCCTCCGTCTGCTCCAGCTATTCCTGCTGCCCCTGGTCCCGTTCCTCCGAGGACTCGTCGTGGTCGCGCTTCGGCGTCCACCTCTGCGTCTGCTCCTGTTGTGCCCCCTTCCGTTCCTTCAGAGCAGACCGAGGTCCCGAGCAGCACTCTTCAGAGGATGCTCAAGCATGTCTTTCTCCTTTGCCGCGACATCTCCACCAGGCAGAAGGTGATGAGCAAGCAAATCAAGAAAAATGGTCAAGACATTCGCAGCATCCGCCGCCACAATGGCGAAGCAGTCTCTCCCAGCGACTCCTCCGGGTCTTCCGAGGAGAGTAGCGATGCCACCTCTGCAGATCAGCTCTTCGGCATCACCTCCTCCTCTCCGCCTGCCGCTGGAGATGACCCCGGCAGCGAGTACTCCGCGTCCGACGACGAAGGCGACGACGAGTGATCCTTCGTGTTTCTCCCTCCTTTGGTGTCTTGATGCCAAAGGGGGTGTGATATCTTTAGTCGCGTTGTCTTTAGTCGCGTTGGAGGCGTTTGTGTTTTTCCTTGTGCTTCATATTCGCTTGTGGACTTGTGTTGCTTAATATCTTTGCTTATTTCGTGTCGTGAACTCTGTTATTCCATGTAATGACTTTAATGCTTATTTTATGCATGGATTGCTTTCAATTACTAGTGTTGTATTCTCTGATGCAATTGTTTGAGGGGGAGCTCTCGGTCTTTTCTCCTTAAATATGTGCATTTGATTCACCTCATTTCTTCTAATGCACACATTTAGGGGGAGCTCCTCTTTTTAATCTTATAGCCTAAGTCTAGTTCTCGTTATTTTATTTGCTGATTAATTGTGTTGTCATCAATACACCAAAAAGGGGGAGATTGAAAGTGCATCTAGGCCCCTCAAATTGTTTTGGTGATTAATGATGACACAATTAAAGAGATCTAATGTTTTATCCAAGAATACTGCAGAGATCGAGATCATATCGAGCTGAGAATGACATTGGACACCCCTATGACTACTTAAAAGCAAAAGGACGGCATCAAGACCAAAGTTGTAACATTTTATTTATTTGTGTCTTAAGGATAGCCGTACTATTAAGAGGGTATGACGAGAAATCGACTTTAGAATGTGCATGTGCTCAACATCAAATACTGCATCTCTAATTAGCACTCCTACATTTGGTTTTGAAAAGTTTCAAATTAAAACCGAACTGGGTAACCCGGAGTCTCCGGATTCCAGTCCGGAGTATCCGGATTCAATCCGGAGTATCCGGACATCTTGTCCGGAGTCTCCGGGTTGGACCTCTCGGTTGCTTTTGGTTCCAGCTGGTCCGGAGTATCCGGACATTTTGTCCGGAGTCTCCGGATAACCCGGAGTCTCCGGGTTGTTTGTCCGGACACTCCGGCCTGTTCAAAAACGGGAGTAACGGCTAGTTTTCAAAAAGGGTATTTAAAGCCTCCACTCCACTCCAACGGCTAGGATCTCTATTGAGCTCATTCATAGCAGCATTCAAGCCATTCCTAACCATCTCTAAGCATTCAATAGAGCCCCCACTTCCTCCCACCAATTAATTTGGTTGTTGATTCATTTTGGTGAGGAGAGGAAGAAGCAAAGTGCTAAGTGCATTCATTTCATCTTGTTGAGCACTAGTTCATCCTCCAAGCGATTCTTCGTGGTGCTATTTCTCTTGGAGGTTGAAGGTCTCCTAGACGGCTAGGAGTCACCGGGAGCTACCAACGCGTGTGGTAAGCCCCGGTAGTTTGTGAAGGCTAGTCTCGCCTCCGAAAGGAAAGAGACAAGAAGTGAAGCCGGCGAGTGCATTTGTGCAACACCGGGAGGAAAGCGGGTTGAAAGAGACCCCGGCTCAAGTGTGACCGAGCCACCTCAACGGAGACGTAGGATTCCCTTCAAGAATCCGAACTTCGGTGAAAAATCGCGTCTCTCGCTCTCTCTTTTACTTCCTAGTCTTGCTTATTTGGATTTGAATTTGTAAAGTTAGATCTAGCTCTTTGCTTAGCTTTAATTCAAATCTTGTCTAGCAATTGTTCTAGGTTGTTCTTGCTTTCTATTTCTAGTAGTTTATTGTGCTTGCTAGAGTATCCGGACCAAAACCCGGAGACTCCGGATTGACTAGCTCGGCCAGTTTTATTCCGCTGCGTAATTTTTAATCCGCCTATTCACCCTCCCTCTAGACGACATCGTTGGTCCTTTCAATATCAAATATCTTGCCATTCCAAACATTAAAAGAAACAAAAAAAAATGAAGCACGAGTACAAAAGATAGCACAAAAATAATTCCGAGCGCTTGTAGTTGGTTCAGGGCCGAGCCCGAGCCGGCCCGGCCCGACTCCGGTCCGCCGTGCTTTCGGGCCGGACCGGGCTCTGTAAAACGTCTCCCGATCCAGCCTAGCCCGGCCCGTTCGCCTTTCTGTGCCGAGCTGGGCCGGCTTGCGATGGCCCAAAGCCCGTCGTGCCCGGGCCGGCCCGGCCCGGCCCAACTCCCAGGTCTAATGTGTGTGATGCACTATATTATGGAGTGCACAAGTAAAAATGGCAGCAGCTACCTAGCAAAAAGTACATTGTCAATGAATGCAGATTACGTGATCGGGGTCGTGATCGAGTTGCATGGTTAACACCATATGCGAATCTCAATGGATATGTTGCATGCCTACCTACACCGGTTCGGTAACTCAAGAACATAAATAGAGTATGGTAGTTACCGTATCGATATCATGATAATCAAATGATTTTTAATTTTCGATAATCGGTAAAATCAGATCGAACATCGATCGAAATCGTCAGAAACCGAAGGGTTACAAAATCAAATTTTTTAGAAAAAAAATTCAAAAACAAAAAACAAAAATCGACTGGTATTCACCGATAATCGCGATATTTTCTCGATAATCATGATATTTGGCTCAAAAATCAACCGATCAAGTGAATTTCCTGGGCGGTCGATTTTTCTGAGCGATTTTCGCTCGATATATCTCGATAATAGCTCGATATGTCTCAATAATTGCGATATTTATGTCGTATAAAGTTTTTCAAATTTTTAAATTTTTTTTGAATTTAACCGATTTATCGACCGGTATATAATATCGTACCGGTTCGGTAAAGTTGATTATCGTGATATTCGATCAATTTTCGACGATAAGTGAAACCTGGTTTACCACATCTGAGCAAGCTTCCGTTGATGTTCAATCAACAGCTGCCTAATTAGAGTACTTGAAGAGGATACAAAATTACATCAGAGAGGTTTTGGTTCGCTGATGTTTAAACCTGACGCGTAAAAGAGACGCGTGGTGTTCTATCCCGCACTGCTTACTCCATTTCAGGGGCGGAGGACCATGTATGGCACACCTGTCATACCTGTCATGCCATGTGTATCTTTAGTACTCTTAGCACATGTTATATTAGTAACACAAAATATTTATGAAATTATTTACCCTGATGATTTCATGTGTAGATTTAAAAAATTATTTTAGCAAGATGTCCAGTAGATTGAATTTGAATACTTTGCTCCTTATATACTCTTAGTGTATGAATTTGTTGGCATTACGATATTGTTTAATATTCCATCCTACCGATTTCGCCGCATCATAATTTTATTCCGTCTGCCACTGCAATAAGAATAGATTCAAGAGGATGTTGATGTTGAGATTAGGATGAGAGATGCACACGTCCAATAAACAATAACGGATAATAAATATACATATAAATAATGATTTCATCGTACCAGAATTTTTTCCTGTCCTCCGCTACTGCTCCATTTTATGCACGCCATTGCAGCTTCGCAGGCAGTTTTTTATGATCAACTAGTAGACATGCTGCTTTGGCCTTTTTTTCTTCTCCCAACTCCAGACTGGGTGTTCAGACGTTCCAAGAACTCCAACTCCAGTCTGAAAAGTCCAGCTATACGGCAAATCATTCAGTTTTAACCAAATTCGCAGCTTTACTGCCATGTTCAGAGCAATCGACGTGCTTCACTGTTGTCCCAGTCCCACAGAATGTGTCGCCGCATAGTGCGATCTCATTCAAAAGCACTGGTGAAGCGAATGAGCGAAGGCTCGGTTTGCTTGTTTCGCTGGAGTGCAAGCAGCCTACTCGGGATCGAGTCTCGGACTCGTCCGGGTGCGCACGGGGTCGGGTGCAAGACGTGTGTTTAGGCGGGGTGTGCGTGCGTGGGTGTGTGTTTGTAGCTCGGCTATTGTTCTTCCTCTTCTACAGTGAATGTCAGAGCTCTGGCCAAATTTTGAAGAAAAAAAAACATTGGTGAAAGGCTGAAAGCGGTAAACTTCACATGGGATGAATGCTCGACTCTCACGAAGATTTTTGTGGTAGACGCAATTCTGTCGCTAATATAAGCATAATGCACATCCAAGCCATGACAGTCATCATCGTCAATTTGTCGTTCCAACTTTCTATCAAATCCAGATTAACGAGCATCCAACTCGGCACACCCACAAACCAACGGTTTGTCGGCAGATCCGTCTCCAGCTTCCTCTTTTATCCAAAGATCAAACTCTATGAAGGCATATTGGGGCATATACATTCGGGGAGAAGGGCTACAAAGAGGTAGAACAGATGTATGTAGGCTAGAACTTCACATAATACAAAAAAAAAAAAAAGTAAAAACACTATGAAATATATTAATAGAATAGGCAATTGAATAAAGCACAAAAGTGTGTACTTATAAAGGAAAATCCAAGTGATAAGTTAACTATAAAAATCAGATATCACATATATTGTCTAAACAAAGGAAATCGGATTTCCGGATTAATTGATAAATCCCTCTGTTCAAGAATATTTGATGTTTGGCATAACATTTAACTTTGACCGTCACTCGCTATATACATAAGTTAGGAAACAATAATTACATTATGAAATATATTTCAGGGCAAATCAAATTGTATCATTTTATAAAACGTCGTACGTTTATCTGTTTATATAAAGCTCAGTACAGACCCATCTCTCACGTTACGCCACATCATCAGGTTAATGTTAAGGAAATGCACAGAAACTCATTGTTCTGACTCAACTGAGGCTCTGTTTGGTATTCAAGGTGGATTATGACAATCATATTTGATGAAACTGCTCTTAAATATTTTGTTGTTTGACCAGCTGATTTTTTTTCTAAGCCACGTTGCAAACAGAGGTTGCATTCCAAATAACATAATATATCGGATTAATTAGCTACGGGAAAATCCATGTGAGAGAAATACGAAAGCATAAACTATTGGATAACCGAGTTTGTTAAACTAGTACAATCTAATTTGGCAAACATGGTACTAGATTTTTCTCAACTTCTTTTCCACATCAGCTTTGGAAAATAAGCACATCACAACATAGCACTATCACAAAGTGGGCATGAATAAAGCTATTTTTCATATCACTTAGACAATCTCTCTCTCTTTTTTTTTGAGTAATTGAATGACTTACCGCCGGAATGGTGGCAGGACCATCTCTTGAGCGTTTGAACAGGTAATTCTGAAGTTCCTCCAATCTACCACGAACGGCAAAATACCCATAAACATTAACAGGGATTAGCTTGAGTCCATGATAATCTCAATGAGAAGACTTGCATAGCAGCTGCAAATGTAAACAATGAGAATATGCTAAATCAGAGAAGAAATATAGCCCAGTTATATATGTATCCTGGATCATTATTTCAAAAGCTCAACACTCGATTTCAGAAAACTCATCAGTCCTGTACTGCCAGTGGTAGCAATAGCCGCTAGTGCAATTTCTTGTCATATTAGGAAGAATTCGTAGAGGGTTTACAAAACCGTTTCGAACCCGAAAATCGGAACTAGCTTGATACCTGTTTTCGTCGAAAACCGCTCAAAAACGGGTAGAAATCGAAGGGTTTCAAAGTCAAACTTTTTAAACTTGGCAGTCAAAAATTCAACTTTTCTCCAATTTCTGAAGTTCCTCCAATTTTCTCGATTTTCGACCGATTTTATTCGTTTTTTTAATGATTTTATTCGATTTTTGCACATTCAAGGAAAATTAGAAATTTTGAAAAAAAAATTTGGAAAAAATTTGTTAAATCTTAATAAATCCCAAATAATCTACAAAACACCTCATATAAATTTCAAAAAAAATTAATTTATTTAGTGCTTCCTGAAAATAAAAAATAGCAAGTAATGAAAAGGAACAGAGACACTGTAAGATTTTTATAAAAATTTACAAGCTTAATCATGCCATAAAATTGTAATGGTCCCATAACGAGTGCCCAAGAATCATGTATTAAAATTTTAAAAATATTAGACTTCATTTAGTGCCCCTAAAAAATCAAAAACAAAAGAGCATATACAAAGACAGTAGCACTGTCAGAATTTTAAAAACATACACATATCTAATCGTCATCTAAAAATTTTACAGAATCATTACATTGCCTCAGTACCTCAGAAATTTTTTTCAGAAATATTAGACTTCATTCAATGCTTCTAGAAAAACAAAAATAGAAAAGCATATACAAAAATAATAGCACTGTAAAATTTTTTAAAAATATATATAGGTTTGATAATCATTTGAAAATTTTGCAGCATCATTATCATTGCCTCAATACCTTATACAAAAACTTTGAAAAAAAATGAACACATTTTGATAAAAAATTTCAATTTTTTTGAATTTTTAAATTTAAATTAGACCTGTTTAATGATCAGTTTTAAATATCGAGCCAGCTCGATACGCTCGAAAACCACAATTTTTAAGAGTTTTTCGTCAATTTTATGAACCGTGCTCACGAGTCCTATTATTGTCCACTATTTCCCAGTATTCTTCACGCAGTTCAGCATGTTTCAACGGCGAGTTCAGTTACATATCTCCCGTGCTTTCTCTTCCGTATAATTTGCTTATGTAAAAACAACAGTTGCCTTAAACTGGGTTGCACCGGATTCTGTAAAAACCTCAATAACTGGGTTGAATCACGACTAGAAAATGACCTTATGACTATGATTATAAAAGGAATTGCAAGGACAAGTCTAAGATCTCAACCTTTCATGCAAATGGTTCAAGTTGCTCCAAAAATAAAGATTTCATCTCAAAAACTAGATGTTGCATACACAACTTGAGCAAGAACGAATTATAATGGATCTTGCTGGGTTGGAATATGTTCTAGATAAATTTCTCAACCTCTTACACATCTTAGATCTAATAGAAATACAACAAATAGAAGGAGCGGGAGCAAAACTCAAGTTGCATGAAAGAAACAAGTAAAAATGCAATAAATAAAATAAATTTCAGAACATAGATGAATTTGGATATTGCATTGCTTAGAAAGGGATGGATACAAAGCCACACTGCATGGTGGGCAAAGCTCAAACGAGCATAAGGAAACCAAAAAATCCTTTACGGGTTCATCTCTCCATCCTCCTATTTATAGTATACTAGAAGCCACATTCACCCTTAAATGACTTTCTTGGTCCTCAAAAAATCTTATCAAGGGTTGAGATTCACTCCCTCACTAAGAGTAACCTCCACCCTTAGATGACCTTCTTGGTCATCAAGAAACCTCATCAAAGGTTAGGATTCACTTCCTTACTTATACATGGGCTAATCTGCAACCCAATGATTTAATAGATTTTAACTATATACATTAACTTAACCTCTACTCCACTGGCAAACCCTTGATCCAACGGTCCATTTTTGTTTGAGTAGGGCTTAAGTTAGTATCTCATTCATTCATTTGTCATTCCGCCCAGAGGCGGACCCAAGGCCCGGCCAGCCTGGGCCCGGGCCCGGGCTCAATCCATGTAACAAACATCCTAAATCTCATATTCACGCAATCTAGCAAGTACAATCTTCAAATCAGAAACAAAAATATAGAGCCTGAATCTACAAGCTTTACTAACGTCTTGTAAAAAACATCTTAAATTGTATAAAAAGTTAGCAACTAAAATTTAAATAGTTTTGGACTTGTTGTCCTTCTTTAAGTGTGCCCGGGCTCTAAAAAATTCCTGGGTCCGCCACTGATTCCGCCTTGCAGAAACTCCCCGGCCTTAATTATCTTCCGGCATAACCTAGCTTCGAAGTCGTGCAATCATCTCAGACAAACAAAATATCACTTAGCATTGCTCAACACAATATGCAACATATAATCAACACCAGTATCAATTCCCAATGAAGTGCATCGCTCAAGCTCATAGGGGTGGTCTGTCCGCCAGCATAAGGCCAATCAGACGGACAACAACTCAAAATTATAAATTTAGTTTTTCAAACCCAAAATAAACTCACACGAAATCGACACAAACCTAATAAATATTAAATACGCATTACATATTCATATATTGACCTTCACATGGTCTCACACGTCCTGTATGTATATATGCTAGCTACCTGCTTATTACAAGTGACCGTCTTACACATGTATTGTGCGAGGGCATAGACAGAACAGCAACCGCTTTAATTGAAATGAGACTAATCGCTGTAACAAACATGCAATCCAAAGAGTTTGATCGACCGATCGACGTGCACGTTGATCAGTCACGCAGCAGGCAACGACGAGTAGTGTGCCGTTCCATCAATTCTTGAGCAGTTATTTGCCGTCGCCGACCTGTGCAGCGTCTCATCAACATGGCGGCCAGCAGTACCCACGAGAGTGCCACAGTCATGGTCATCGTGTCCTTGCCTGAGAACGAAGAGGCCGTAGAACCCGCCGGCCACCGTGGCTACGGCCATGCTCCAGACCAGGACGGCCACCGGCGTTGGCATGAGCGCGGCGACGCGGTGCGTGAACATGGCGTTGAGCGCCGCGGACAGCGCCCACGCCGCCGCCTTGAGCCGGCCACGCCTCGCGGGGTCGTCGTCGGCCCGCTCGAGCAGCCGGAGCGTCGCGAGGAGCGCGACCAGGTCGAGGGACGACGCGGCGACGAACAGCGCCGACCGGACGTCCCCGCGGGCGCAGGCGCGGTAAGCCGTGACGCATGAGGTGAACGCGAGCAGCGCGAAGCCCAAGACGGTGAGCGCGCTGGATGGCGAGGCGGTGCATACCTGCTGCGTCACAGCCATGATAGCCGGTCGGACACGCTTTCCGAGGAGGCCAAGCGAACATAAAATTCTCAAACGACATGCCCTGCGGTGTTTATAAAGGGTGCGCTATCGCGCGTGTGGAAGTTCACCGGGAATGACCACGACGTTCAAGCTTGCCTTTGGTCTTCGGACACGGTTTCTATGTAGTCTTTTAAGAAACGCAATTAAAATAGTTAAAACAATTGAATCAAAAGGATACGGCTCAGATTGATCCGAAAGTACTGTAATAAAAGCATCGTATCAAAATGGTATTGTAGCAGTACTGTAGCGGATGGATTTGAATGATCTGAACCATTCGCTTGCTCGATCGGAAGATCCACGTCTACAAAGACTGTTTAAATTGCAGTCTCCACAGAAACTACGTTTGATCTCAGTCCTTAGTCCTTGGTCTTCTTATTCTTACAGAGGAATTGCATGCATGCAATTCAACGTGTGAGCAAGGGAAAACTGGTACAAGATAGCGAGCTGCTTAGCTGATTTGGTTTCGAGATCGTCACGATGCTTACATCGCGAGCTGATTAGCTAGCTGATTTGGTTTCGAGATCGTCACCATGCTTACATCAGGTTCCGCACGCTTGTCGCCTGAGGTACGACGTAGTGTCGGCGTTTCAAAAAAAAAAAGAAACAAAAAAAAAGAGATGAAGATGTGATATAGACATGTGGCAGCTTGTACAGAACAAAACTGGAGTAACTAAACTTGGTTATGAGGCAAAGCAGTCAGCATCGCGCGTTAGAGCATGCACGAAACAAGATATATTTATTTATTTATTTCGTACTCTTGGGAGTATGTACTCTCACCTCCAGTATATCACTTAAATTAATGTGTCATACTCCTTTATCACTTTCAGTATACTCCAATAATAATTCTAAGATAATACAATGCGACGTTGTTGAAAAAATTCATCTGAGCCCTTTATTTCTTTGCTATATACCCTTTTTCATATGTAAAAAGAGTATATAAACAAATTATGCCATAAAGGATGGACTTTGATGAAATTTTTCGTAGAACTCACTTTAGAGTCTCTAATAATCAGTATTAGAATATACTCAAAAGCATAAAGAGGTATAATAACATCATTTAAGCGGTATATTGAGAGTGAGAGTACGTACTCTTAGGGGCCGTACCCCTAAGAGTACGTACTCTCACTCTCAATATACCGCTTAAATGGTATTGTTATACCTCTTTATATAGATATAAAAAAGAACCTACTAAGCTTTGGCGCTTAATTAAGTACGGATGCTTCAAAACAAACGCTTTATCCATTCTATATGGTTAAAAAAAACAATTTTTCATTACTAAGCACCCCTCTAAGAGTCTGCATTGTACGTTGCCTTATACGTACTTGTTTGCATGATATTTACATTCCTACCTGCTTAATTAATCACGGAAAGCGTCATGATTAGCGTGGAAAAGACCTGGCAATTTCACAGAATTCTGTTGTCCCACTGAGTCTTTGGTCAACGATTAATACAGTTGTACTTGGAAATGCAAAGGAACTTCCAGGAATCTTGCTTGGGCATCAAACCACGACTTCTTCAGGAAATTTCCTCATCGACCCTTCAGTCTATCTTCATCCACACATACGTTATGCAATGTATCTATATACAATACATACACTGAATTACCAACGACCCGGTAACTAACGGCACACAACAGATTTGATCGGAGCTTGGTCAATTTCCAACCATGGAAAGTGTTAAGTTGCTACAACTTCAGGTCGCAACCGACAAGAGATTTTTTTCCAACAAACTAAATTGGCATAACAATGTACTGACAACATTTGAGCAACCACCTTTGGCTGTATCAAAGACAAACAAGCATCATATCAATGAAGGATGATGAAGTCCTAGCTCCCAACCTGGAGACCCCACCATGAACAGCCCTCACATGACTCGAACCAAGCACAGACTATTCATCAGTAAGCTACTTTTCACACAGAACACAAAAAGGTAGCGAGATTGTATTAGTAATCGGCAAAATCTGGTCTTACATCCTGAATCAGCACTCTCACTCACTTTGCTGCTCGGTTGTGTGCTGCTGGTTACCCGGTAGATCGCCCCTGTGTTGCTTCGAGCTCGCTTGTTCAATGGGCTTCATCTCAAGTTTCTTCTTTTCCTTCTGGACGACTTGCCTAGGCATCACCTCTAGGATGAAACTTCCACCATTCCATGTGGCTGCACACACCTTGAGTATCTGGAAGAGCACGTGCATCCGGTAGGAGAGGAATATGGGGACAGTCAGAGCCATTGTTGCCACTGTGAACAGTGCCTGAAGCATGATGTACATCAGTGGCCGGTTCCTGTCACCAAGCAATCCGCTCAGCCTCCACCAGATATTGTTTGCTTTCTGTGCTTTCTTTGACAATTCCCTGCAAACATTTGATGAAGATAAATTACTGGATTGCTTCAAGGTTTCTGTTGTTACCAAGGATATTCGAAACTATCAACAGTTACTGACTTACTGTATGAACTTATTCAACTAGAATGCAGGAAAATATTGTATAATGGAAGAGGAAGCTCAAAATGAACATAACTACAAACTTACGGAAAGGGCAGAAGATGGGACGAGATTGGACTCCAAACTGGAAACTAGATAAATGTACACATGTAACTACGATGTTGTATAGAGATGCAACTTCACCCGTGATCAAGCAGTTTTATTGGTTGAAAACACTATGCCACTCGCAGGTGCGTAAGTACACATATAACCCACCGACATGATTCCGCCTTAACTCCCTCACTATTTCATAAAACCCACCATTTTAGGTCTATTTGAGTTCACTTCTCAAAGTCAACACCAATAGGGTATGCAACGATATGAATGTATATCAAGTAATCTAGTCCACAGTCCACACTTCATAGGTATACAGTATACCACTAAGAAATACAAAGATGTACCTGTATGATGTCATGACTTCAGGGTCCCTTAACAGCCTCTGTCGGCGTAGCACATTAACTATGAGAAAATACATAAGTTGCCACAAAGTGTAAGCAGCTAGAGGAACAACAAACAGCCATGTCCACAGATATGATTTGTCCTCCACATATGGCCATGTGACTCTGGCTGCTCTTCCTTCTGGATGCATGGCAGCAAACGTTTGTGGGTTCCACCACCGGATAGTGAACAGAACAATTCCTGTAAAAGCATTCTATCAGTCATGTAAACTGAATATATTTAGCAAGAGGATGTGCTGGATGAATAATACAATTACATAACCCCAGATTATTCAATACTCAGGCCTATCTGAAATTGAGCAGGCCTCAACCATATTTCACACCAAACTTCAGATTGAGAGCCCTTATCTAGCCAACTGAAGGCTCTATGGCGTGGTTTTAGTCAAATTCCTCAATTGAATTTTGACCATTTCAATGATTGCATCGCTCAAGATTTTGGCATCAGTATTCCTCTTGTTGACATGACATTCTCAGTGATACGAAAAAAGAAGAAGCTGAGCAATAAGACAGAGGATGCACAAGTTTAAGGATGATATGGATCAGCGGCAGATTAGTATTTTAAATTGCAGATTAGTAGTTTCAGTTTATCTGTCATGTGGCGGAAATATTGTTCATGAGAGGGTGGACAGTAACACAGTACTGTAGCACACAAGGGGATGGATTAGATTAATTACGATTGAGATGAGATTAGTTCCTTTAAATTAGATGTTGCTTTCTTATGGCCCAAGTCAACCCTGTAAAAGGAATAGCATGTAGCCATCATGAAGCAATCAATAAACCAGAATTTAGTTAGCAGTAACAGGCGGCAGGTTTCCCGATCTAAAACCTGGTGATCGCTTCCGGCTAAGCGACAAGTTATCTGGGCCCGTAACATCTTGGTATCAGAGCATGACGCTCCTGATATCATGGCTAACAACTCCGTTTCCACGCCGGAATTCGATGAATTCAAGAAGGCAACAAAAAAGATCATCAGCATGCAAACTTCAATCAACGAAGTGAAGAGTTTGTTGGCACAGATCGCATCTGTCATGCTGGCCGTGATGCCAGTATCTTCTCACCTGAAGGCGCCGATAACGCCAGCTACTCCACCGGCAACTTCACCTCCCCTGAAGCCGCTGGTGACGCTAGTTGCTCCGCCGACATCTTTTCCTCCCCCGTAGGCGCCAGGGACACCAGCCGATCCACCATTATCTTCTCGTCCTCCATGCGGCCATCTGTTCCGGCGCCCGCGCCCTTCGGCCTCAGCGCCACCGCCCTTCCGGCACCACCGCCTTCGAGCCACTGGCTGCCTCCGGCACCGGGCTCTCTCCAAAGCTACCTCGCACCTTCGCCACAACCTCGGTTACTTCGGCTGGCAACCACGCCGCCCACCTCAACCTCAACCCGATGCCTCGGTAGCGCCGACGTCCGCCCCGCTCCTGATGATGCTGGCCGAATAGTATTTCCGCCCCATGACAAATAGATTGAAACTACTAATCTACAATTTAAATATTAATGTGCTGCAATTTAAAATACTAATCTGTTGCTGATCCATATCAAAGGCCCTATTGGCTGTTTGGATGAGTGATACTTCTTTGGGGAATTTTTGGGATTTAGTGAATCATACACCCCTAAGGAATCATGAGCTAGCACATCGGCATCGCATGCCAATCAACAAAGCAAAGAAGTAATAACAAAATTGTCATCGTTAAGAATCCAATGTCCATATATTACTTGTGCGCATTGGTCAAATAGACTGAAATGATTAAATAGCTTCACTAGACTAAAATGAAGCCTAGTTTACAAAAGTAAATTTTCCTATACATTGAATTGGGCTGTTCATGTGTGAGATCACTTACCAGGTAACAGGTGTATCAGGACACTAACAAGTTTATCAAATGAGCTAAAAACCAAGCTGCAACGCCACACAATTAATGCCCAAGCAAGTGGACCCTGGAAGGATTTAATGCAAAACAAATTATTACACGCATATTATGGGTATGAACCAAAACCCAACAAGAATACTTAACATACCTCTGCAAATGAGAAGCAAACCATGAAAAGCTTTTCATCCTTTGGATAAAAGAGAATCATGACAAGGAGAAAAGTGTTGGCATAGTAGCAGAAGTCCTGCAGAAAGACATTCATGATTGTAACACTGCGGGGCTATTATTATTAATGACCGATACACAAGCAAATGGTTGAGAAATTTAATGCATTTCATCAAAAGATCATGAAACTAGTGTCTAATGGACTTAAAAAACAGTGAAAAAAAAAGGGGAACATTCACACTACAGAATGCAGAAGGCAAACAACTGGTAAAAGACACTTCCTAATACATTCAAAATTTCCTGAGTACAACATACCATTAGCATGAATTGACTTCTCTATTATATCGCATGACATTAGCAAGAAGCATGTTTCTAATATTTTCACCCATCTCCAGGACATTAAATTGTCAGACAGAATTGGGCTCACCAGTAGATAGTAATGCCATTTCTTGTAGCGGTAGTAGATCCACCGGAGCGGAACGAATATGACATAGAATAGGCAATAAACATACGGCACATCCTGTGGTCCTGCAAAAAAAAATCCGAGCATTACAAGAGGAACCAACCAGAACCTTGTGACGTAACACGCAACCAAATAGATCAATGCAGCAGCAGCTTACGGGCACCCAAGAGGTAGCAAAATGTCCCAAATCCAAGAACACCCAGCAAGTGTGTGACCTGCACATTAAAAGGCAGTACCACCATGTTAGAGCATCCCCCAAATCTAGCCAGCCATCCAATTATCATCACAACCTTCACAGTGCGTACTTCAAGTGCAGGACAATAAATGAACAAATTGCGAACTACAGTATCCCATCCGGCCCCTATGCACCCCCCACTGCCCTTCCCAAAAAAAACAGTAACACCACCACCCCATACACCATCTTACACTCGTTGAAGCATATGATGACACGATGCCCACCGAAATTAACCACGACATGAACAGATTACGCATACAAGCACCAAAGATCCCCTAAATTTCAACAAACAGAACACGGGCAGGCCAATATTTGCGCAAGAGGCCGAATACCGATAAAACAAGATTAATCCGGGGAAGGAACAAGGAAATAGCGACCTTGAAGATGAAGCGCTCGTGCTCCTCGGCCTTGGTGGCGATCTTGACGGCCTGCTTCGACAGAATCTCCTTCGCCTGGTCCCTCTGCGCATCAGGAAATTCGGGTGAGAGAGAGAGAGAGAGAAAAAAAAGAAACCAATCACCAACACAATAGGGCTGGCGGTGAGCCGGCGACCCACCCTCCGCCGGACGTCCGCCGCGCCGTTGGCTGCCGACGCCGCCGCCGACGCCTCGTCCTCCACCTCCGACGCCATTCCCAAGAACCTTCGAGACGCGACCAGTTCTCCTCGCGAGGAAGACGACGTAACACGAAAGCTTCCTCCTATAGGACACCACACCACCTTCCTTTCCTTCTTTCCTCTTTTATTTCCCTTTCCTTTTTTTAGTTATGTGTGCTTGTGCCCTCTCGTTCTCTTCCTTGGGTTTAATGTCCTCCCTCTTTATAGTATCATCTCATCATTTTTCCCTCTGTTTTGGCGTGGATTGATTTGATTATCTTATAGCATCTCCAAGAGGGGCCCTAAATATGGTCCTAACTTGAATTATAGGGTTTTTAGGGAAAAAGATCAACTCCAGCAAGAACCCTAAATTGTTAAAATATATCAAATTGTTTTAGGCCCCTAGGAGAGTAGCTATATTTAGCAACTTTTTGATTGAGCTCTATCTTCATTGAGTTTTAGGGCCTAATTGTTGGAGTGAATATTTCATTGGAGCCCTAAATCTAATTAGTTGGGGTCCTAAATTAAAATTTAAGGCTCGTTTTTAGGGCCCTCTCTTGGAGATGCTCTAAACAACTAGCTAAAGTTGCCCCTCCACTGCATGTTTGGAGGGTATGTTTGGATCCATTAGCTGTTAAAATTAGAAGGGTATGTTTGGATCCATTAGCACTAACAATTAGCTATTAAAATTAGCTAAAGTGGATCCAAACAACCCAGCTAATAGCTATCTCATTAGCTGGTTCTCCCCTGCTAATTCCAGCTAATAGATGGTTAAAAGACTAATTTGCCCCTCCACCGCATGCCCTTTTTCACTGTGCTCGGCTTCACCCATTAGCTAATTAATGCAAGGGTACAATAGATATTTCCACTCACAACTAAATTTCCAACCACCTATTAGCTAGTACATTTAAACAGCTCCAACTAATAATTAGCCAGCTAACTATTAGTGCTAATGGATCCAAACACGCCCTTAATCCAATCTCTTTCGTCTTCCCTTTTTTTGCTTTTCTTTTTTCGCGAGTTCCCGTGGCGTTAGGGGCTCCCCGTAAGTCTTGCTATCTAAGCCGGTTCGGCTCACCTTGTGCAAGCTCATCAAAAAAATTAATTAATTCGGTTTGTCTCGTTGAGCTAACGAGCTAAAAGAGGCAGCCTCGGTTTGTTTAGATAAAAAGCTCAGCTCACGGGCCATATTAGATAAGATGAGTTGAGCTGTGCTAAACCAAGTGAGTTAAGTAATTAGGTAGAGTTAAGCTACGGGCCTATTTGGAGAGCTGTGGCTGGATTAAAAGGCTGATTTTGATTTGTTGAACTGTAAAGCAGTTGTAGCTTGTGTTTATGGCTTTCTTGATAAGTCACATCGTGAGCGCATATCGCATATTAACACATATACGCAACAGGAGTAGTGTAGAAATAAAATTGTAAGCAATCATCTAGCATACAAGTAAAACATAACTAATTAGTTAGAAGCCAATTAGCAATTTTAATATGGTTACATAGACACACACTAATTTAAATATTCAGCTAATTAAAAGTCTTTCACATGAAAAGAATCATCAAGATGAATATTTAGTTATGGAAGCTTAACGAGCTAACAGTGGTTCGTAAGTTAGCTCAAATTGGCCTTTTAAAATACCAAACTAGAAAGACGGCTCAATACAATTCATTTATTTTACGAGCCAAACTCAACGACCCAAGAATATTAACTCTATTAAAGAGGAAGAGATTGGCGAGCCCTGACTGTGTCCACGTCATCCTCTCATGCGGAAAGCCCCCTCCAGTTCAGACAATTTCCGTTCAGCTCAGCCTGCGTGTACGGGGCCGTCCGATGATCGCGCTGTGGAAAACAGGCCGATAAAGACCCGTGGGATCGCAGCTTGGTGAGGTCGAAGCCGTCTCCGCTCCCCCCAAAACCCTATACCCATCCTCGCTAGTAGATTGAACAGATCGCGAGCGTCGAGCTCTTCTATCGGGCCTAGCTCATAGTTTGGTTTCCAGGATCGGACGCCGGAACACGTGTCTGCTCATGTGTTTGTGCACTGTATTCTTTGGCCACAAGAGCGGCAGTTTGAAGCTTGTCTATTGGATCTGCTTGCATATTTTTTTTGAATTTGATAAACCTCATTCGAATATTTTTGTTTGTTAAAATCATTTAAAAGAGTATTGGATCATTGTTGAGATTCAGGGGTATCGATTACATCCGATCCTATGATTTGATCTAACGGTTAAATTTCTGATTCTACGGTCCAAAATTTAGATGTTATTTAAGACAAAAAAAAATCCAGGAGATACCTATACACTTCTATTTTTTTTATCTGTAGTCTATATTTAAACACATTGTAAATCTAACCGTTACTTAACCATAAAAAAACTTTTTTATAGTATTCTTTTAAATCTAATAAATCAGAGTTTACTTATACTTTATTTGGTAGTAGAGTAGTAAAAATACCATCAACAAATCAGCTGTTAGATATTTCTACTACATATATAATGCAATGTAAAATTTCTTTTAAAAAAACGATTTTATATCATAATATATATATATATATAGTATGATATAAAATCGTAGTATAAAAACGAGATTTACAGTTCTTTGGAGCGGAGACGACAGAAAATTAGGCCAAGGAAAAAGAAAAGGCAAAAGTGGAGGACGTGAACGGCAGTAGCGAACACGTGGGCTATGTGTTTTGCACGGTCGATCCTTTTGGCCTTTTTTTTTTTTTTTGTTCACACGGGCGGATGAGCGCTTTACGTGTCGGCAGGCACTGGTTTGGGTCGTCGCCGCCGACGAGTTTGGTTTCTAGGGTTTTCATGGAGCCCGGCGACGGCAAGCAGGCTTTGGTGTGGGGGACAAATAGATCTGTTAAAGATGTGTTTGGTTGTTTGTACTAAATGGTAGTGTATATATATAAGACAGTTTGAAAAAAAAATCATCTATATGTTTTGATTGCTTGAATGGAATCCTGAATGGTAGGCAGAGGCGGAGCCTAGGCCCCGGTCGGAGCGTTGGTCCAGCAGGATCAATTAGCGATCAGCAGCCAGGAGAAACGTCGAACATCAGGAGCCACCGAACTAGCCCAGACGGGAGTCAGGAGACCGAACGTCGAACGGACGGAACAGTCGAAACGTCGAACGAAGCACCGCCTGTCTCACGACTTATCACGTCTCGGCGTTCGATCGCCGGCGCTCGGCGTCACGGTCTTGCCGACTCGCCGTGACTCGCCAGCCGCCAGAAATCATCAAGATAAATATGATGCATTTTGTGTTTCTTCGAAGAAAAAACCTTGTAAGACTAATGTTTTGGTGAAGATTTTAATTTATTTTCTACCATCACTGACAACCAATTTTGTGCAATATCATTCTTCGCATTAGTGGTGTTTTTTTATTGTCATATTTGATGATGATGACGATGTGTGTGTGTGTAAGCTGAGTCTTGCTATCCTTCTTGCATTGTATATTTGTATTAGATAAAGAGATATTTTACGCCCTTGTCAAAATCAAATCCATTCGAGGAGGTACCATCTGAGTCTAGAATTTTCTCGCCTTTGTCAATCATTAGTAGCGGTTCGTTTCTTTCTTGGTCCCCTCTTTTAGAATTTTCTGGCTCCGCCACTGATGGTAGGATACAAATTTGAGAAATATTATCTGTGATGCTAAACCATTTTATTCATTCAAAACAATGGAATCAAATAATACAAAACCATCTCATTAACCTCATCTCACTAACCAAACAGACCGACAGATATGTATATATGTATGTATGTATGTATGTATGTATGTATGGGACTGTAAGCACATCCATGGCAATAGAGCGAGAGCGAAATTGTGTCCATGCATGTTATCGACAGGAAGGCGTCCGCTGTGACCGATCCACGTGGTCGGTGCCAGCTTGCATATCGATCGTCTTTGGCACGGTGGATGCGCTTTCCTGGCGTATATTGTAAATTAATAGCTAGCGGTGCACGTTTGTAGCGATCGAGATCATTGTTGAGATGGACTTCACGTCAGTCTGTAGGATTAGGAAGCAAGCATAGGCCATGCGGAGTAGCAAGCTAAAGCCAAATAAAATCCATACATCTACGTCTTTCGCGACTTCACGGCAAAGTTCTAAAAAGCTATCACAGTTATCGTGAAAGCTATGTTCATCGTATTTTTAGTAGTAAAAAATTAAGTATGTAGATAATATAAATCTCCTCTAAACAAATTATTAAACTATGGTAGTTTAGAATATATTAATATTTTTATAATACGAACTTGACTCAAATCCAAAATCAACAAATATGATAATACATATCAAAGACCATAACTGATAACTATATCATAATGTTCTTAACAACAAATACTTAATCACTAAGAAATATGAAGGCTAGATTTTTTAAAACTGGCAAGCTGATGTATTTTACTATGTTTCCTTGTAGTTTACGTTTGTAAGAGATGCATTTGAGCCTTCTAATAATATTATATTTCAAAATGTGTCCAATATTTTAATCCATGAGTACTTATGTAGGATGGTGAAGCTATCGCTAGCTACAAACTAAGACGTATAGTACAACTATTGCTAGCTATATAATATATAATATTTATAGCTAATATAACGAAACATTAAACCATAGTACCAAATTCAGACGGCAAGCATATCTCCACCCAAGCCACACGATATATCACTGGCAACTCGCATGTTTACCGTACGTGTATGGCACGGTAGACGTGCTTTCCGACGTATATTTCAATAAGGAGCGGCATACTGTTTCTTTCTTTCTTGGGAAAGGCTCGGCTTAATTTTAATCGGTGGTGTCCTCCGGTTGTTAGTTGCCACAGATTTGTCGTTATGATTGTGAACATGTTAGCCTCCATTTCCAAGAACTGACAGAACACCACCAACATGAGCTCGTCGGCGTCCATCCCTCTGTGCGCGATAAGATTTCAAATTTCGTTGTTCATATATATCCTAGAGGTGATGAAATCCAAAATTTCAGCGAGATCTCGAAATTTTGGATAAAATTCAGATAAAATTCAAAAATTAAATTTTAAATCTGGTTTTTTTCAATCGAGATTTACAAGATTTCGATCAAAATCACCGAGATTTCGGCCAAAATCACCGAGATCTCAGACTAAAATCACTGAGATCTCAAAAAAGAGTATTTGTGACAGGTTTTAAGAAAAACCGCCACTGATAATATTATCTGTGGATTTATCTATGATGGTTTTTTAAGAAAAACAGTCACTGATAATATTATCTGTGGTGGTTTTAGTCAAAAACCGTTACTACTAATATTTTGATTTTTTTTTTAATTTTTTATTCGACCGAGATTTAACATCTTGAAGGGGTTTAAAATCTCGACTAAAATTTCATCGATATTTTAAACCTTACGCGCGACCACCAGGGAGATAGATCCATGGAGCACAGGCTGGCATATTCTTCTTCCTTTCTTTGCTCGGCCTTTGGCAGTTGGCGTCGCTACTTACGATGGGATATAAAAAATTGGCAATATTGCTTTCCTGACGTACCTCTTAGCACAACACTTTTATTCAAATTAATAAATAACTAGGCAGGATCGTGCGCGTTGTCACGTCATGTGAATTTTAATCCAAGTTTTTTTTTCTAAAAAAGGTAGGAGCATTTATGGGTTTCTTTGTTCTCTTAGGTTTTTTTTAAAAAAAATTACGCTAGGTAGGAACCGTCGACGAATTTGCGTCAACAGGCCTTTTTGCAAAATAAATAAATAATACATGACAAATTTGCTTTTTCGGGAAAAACGGAGAAAGAACTCTCTTTTACCGAGTTTAACACCCTATGCGTTCACCGAGTAATAATACATGTTCTGGAAAATATTAGAGATCGAGTTGCAAAAAAACTCTAGAGATAAAGTTGTACACATATTTCTTTTGACGAAATTATTTTTTTCGGAAAAAACGGAGAAATGACTTGGACACAAGGAACGGGGGCCCGTTCGTATCCTTTTTGGACCTAAGCGCTACTCCAAAAAATTAGAAAAGGTCTCATTCAAGATTTGTATTTAACAAGAGTTTTTTTCGTAAAATAACAAAGGAGGGACCTAAACGCTATTCGAAAGAATATATGGTCTATTTTGAAGAAAAAAACAGTTTTTACCCTCACAGGTTTGGGGAAAAATATAAAAAAAATGCTGAGGGCTTTTTTGTAATTTTACAAGGACCTATCCATAATTTGGAGGACGCCGATGGGCTTTTTTTGCAAAAAAAAACCAGGGAGATGATGTGGAGGCCCTGGTTGGCCTCCAAATCTTCCCCATATAATAGTGTTATTATTATTATTAGCATGACTATTTCTTTACTCATGTATAAATACAAGTCATTGATGATCGTCTATCCTTCCTTTCTCCTCTCTAAGAAAAACAGTGAGTCAATATATGGTCTGTGAGATGCTCTCACCATCTCTCACAAATAAAAAGGGAACTAACTGCGTGTCTTTTTTCCGTCCACACACTGCTTCCCCCGGGGCAGGCCATTCTCCACTTCTCCTTCCTTGTAGCAACTAAAAAGTACAGATTTTATTTGTATAAATATATAGCATAATTTGATTATTTGTTCAAAAATATATTTTTATTGCAACGTATGGGTGGTAGGTAAAGAAACTAGACTGCTAACTTTGACGTGCACTCTGTGGATGACCGTATGTCATTGTGCCACCTATGCAAAAAAAATGGATTAGATTAGAACCTTTTATTATGATATAGATAGAATATCTGTCCCCGTATGGAAGGACTCTATCTATTAGTGGACGAATCCAAACTGATCTCTGGGATTTTTTTCTCCTATATATTTTGCATTGTCTTGTACAGAAAAATCAATCTAATAAAGAGAGAAAGCTTTTCCCTTTTATATTGTGTGTGCTTCTACTTATGCATCTATTTTGTTCGTGTGTTTCTGTGGTCGTGCTGTCGATTGGTAGGGATAACGACTATATTTCACAACACGTTATCAGCACGAATCTCTACCGAGGCCAATCGTGATCGTCTACCTGCATCAAATCTACACGGCATCGAATTCATCTTGCGACACATGATCATCCTACTGCAAGCCCTACGTAAGTTCGATATACGTAAATTTAAATCGCATATTAACATGTTCTAATCTAGTAGATTATTACATTAGTATTGTGATTAATTATCTAATCCAAAGCCGCAGTAATCGGTAATCACAGTTCATCCATTATTAAAAAAACAAAGAAAAATCCTCGTGCCACCGGCTGTACCGCCGACGCCTTAGTTCTTGTGCGTGGCCGGCGCGACCGCAACGCCTCGCTTCCCACCACATTGCCACGCGCCGCTCCAGCCTAAAGCCACCGCCATCGCAGACCGACTGGCCGCAAGACGGCCACGCCTCGCCTCGGCGGCCAACAGACGCACTTGCGAGGCGGCCCGCCGCGCTTCCCACTCGGCCACGGACACAACGCCCCAACCTCAGCTGCGCATGAGCGCAACTACCACCTTTCGTTCTCACGCCGCGGCCCCTCTGGCCGCCAGTCGTCCTCGCATCACGGCCGCGCCAGCCGAGTTTGCCTCATTGCGGCCCCACCGACTGAGTTCACCTCGTCGCCGGGCTGTAGCCGTGACCCCGTCGCCGAATTCCATGCTCGTGATGCCAGTCGACCGCATCGGCCGGCTAACACGCACCACCGGGCCGCCAGACTCGCCACCCGACGCTGGCCAACTCCTTTCTTGGGCCGCCCCACCTTTCGGCCCCGCCAACCGCCGGTCGCTCCCGCACGCGCCTTAGAGCCTCCGTCGACCGCTAGTGGCTCCCGCCTTGAGGCCCCGCCAGCTACTCCCCGCATTTCGGTCCCCGCTATTTCCCATGCACGAGTGAACGCAGTGGCGGCTAGGGTTCAAACCTAGGCGTCGGGTCTTATGGAGGCCATTTTGGGCCCTATGGCCTAATGGGTTTTTGTGGCCCATTGGGTCGATCAAGTATTGGTTCCCTCTTAATTAATTAAAAAAGGAGGGAGGCAATTTTACCCTTATGCCCCTCTGATTTTTCTGTAATTTCAAAAATTTCAAAAAAGTGATATTAAATCCTGAAAATTAGATTTCTAGATTGATGGACTTCCAAAATATTGAAAAAAATTTATTATTTTGTACATACTAGATGTAATATTCCGAGTATTTCTATACTCGAGTCACTGTACATTTGTACTCAAACACTGTTCAATAATACACTGTTCTTGTGTATTTCTGCATTTTGAGCTATATATACTTAAATGGGAATTAAAAAGAACCCTTCAACTTAAGTAACCTAGCTCAAAAATAATTGCAAATTTATTTGGATAAGTGTTAAAGCGACCTAAGAACCTTCCAGAATATATAAGAATCGATAAAAATCAGTTTTGGAAGTTTAATTCTTCAAAACTTGACACTTGACCAAAATGCCCTTGAGTAAGTGCATAGTGTTTTGCATGTGTTATAACCTCTCCAAAGCCAACCCAACAGCCAACTCACTCCCTCTCCTCTCCCTCTCACGACCAAGCATAGGAGAAGCCTCCCAAAACCCTAGCTCACCCAATCCACCCATTTGGAGGCGATCCGACCGGTGGAAATTGATCTAGAGGCGGGAATCGACCTCTCCATCGCGATCCCCATCTTCTAGACCCTCTCGGGTGAGTTTCTCATCGAATTTCATGGATGGATTTTGGAGTACCCGTGGTGTTTTCAAAGTTTGAGTTGATTTCTCGGCTCCCGGGACATCCCTCGACGCGTAGCTACGAGTTTCCCCTCCTGTAGCTCCGCATTTCATCATGTCCCTCAAACCCTAGCCTAGGTCAAAACTAGGTTCCATGTGTTAGACACGTCGCATGGCAATTGTGCTTTAGAATCTACACTCAGATCATCGTTAGGCTCATTTAATCCTATAGCCAACCTAGCTTTTAGTCACCCTCGTATTCGCTCAAGTTCATCGCTAGGTCTTCGATTTATCGGAGGTCTAGTGGTGCATAGCATGTATAGATTTTTCCCATAGCGATTACGGTGGCTAGAGTCGCTACCGGAGGAATCGGAATTCAATTTCGCTCAGCCGAAATTTATTTTATTCATTTAGGTGTTAACTATTTTTACAATGGACCGAAGGTCCATAGCGTATAACGATAGCTCCATTAGCTCTTCTGATAGCCTGGTTGCGATCGGAAGAGTCGAAATTAAGTTTCACAAAACTCGCTACAAGTTGTTAGCTCTAGGTCTCTTTTAATTTATTTTTATTTCATAAAATCCTAGAGCTCCGAGGCATGTATTGACTTTACCATTAGTCCCCTTAGAGGCTAGAAAAGCGGTTAGAATCGCTAGATTTGCATTTTAGCACTTTGCATTTTATTTTAGTAATTATAGGCCTCACAAGCCGTTTAAGGCATTTAGCTTTGTTTAGCTTCGTTTAAGGTCACTAAGGTCGATAGCATGCTTTCCGTGTTTTGGATCGCATTCAAGTCACTTTTCGGACTTTTGCCGCTTTCTCGGGTAATTACAGGAGTTAAGCGGGCAATTGATCAAAAGTCGAGAAGATTAAGTCATCCATCTTTGGGAATGGCTCCGATAGGTCGTAAGTATCCCTAAGCAACTAGCCGAGGGCTTAAAACACGTCTCGCGGCATTTCAGCTCAAAACAGCCCGTTTGGGCGAGATTGCTCGTTTTCGAGCAAAATAGCCATTTTGGCCATATTCCACATTTAGGGGTTTCTTCGCGATTAGTCGGAATGAGTCATTTAGGGTCATTTAGACTTAGTAGAGTCGAAAACGTGCTCCTCGCGCAAGTGGAATCGAGTTTGAGCCGTTTTCGGACCCTGTGCGAATCGAGGCGTAAACCTCGGCTTAATTTGCGCTTTCGATCGGATTTCGATGCAAATTAAGTGAATTTTCAAGGGGCAAGGTCCAGATAGGTCCTACACATCCTAAAGTACCTAGTGGAGTCGCTGGAATCGGTCGCAAGTCGTTCGAATGGATTCTGGATAGAAATGGCTCTTGCGTTACGGTGAATAGTGCCGTTTTTCTTTTTTCTGATTTTTCAGCATTTTGTGTATTGATTTTCACTGTTTTGGCTTCCGTTTGTTCGTTTTAAATCCAAACGAGTTCCCGTAAGTTCCATTAGGTGTATTATACCTAATTCTAGGTGTTTAACAAAATTTAGTTGAATTTTAAATTAGTTATCGCATTTTGTTCAAGTTGGCGAAATTCGCCGAAATCGCCGTTTCGAATCACGATTTCGCCATTTTTCTCGCTTGTTTCGTTTCTTTGCTTTCTTAGTGTCTAGATGAGTTCTATTTGATGTTAAGTTGGTGATTATGCTTCTAAAGTCACTTTTTGCTAATTTATTTCTCTGTTATTGCTTTTGATGTTTTTATTCGATTAGAGGCGAGTGAGTCCGAGTCGCCTCGAACAATCTGAGTTCGTCCCGGATCCATCAGAGCAGCAGCAGACAGTGCAAGCACCTCCTTTGATCATCTTGATCCAATATTTTACGATGTTTACTTTGATTTATCAAACTATATGCATGCGTTTAATTTGATAAATGTGCTAGTTTGTGGGAATGGTAGATATAACCCAAATTGGTGGTTTTCCTTAATCTATTTCCCATGGTCACATTGATAGCCCTAGTAGAGGTTAGGCAACTTAATAAATGTCACTTGGGTATAAAATGTTAATAAATGCATATGCTTAGTCAATGCAATCGATTTGAGTCTAGTCCTTGGCAGTTACACTCATCAATCAAAATATGATTTCAAAATGAATTGAGTCAAAATGGTTAATGGTTAATTGATAAAAAATGAGTGGTGTAAATGACTCGGGGAGGAGGTATAGAATGTGAAGGTGATGGTGTGGTTAGGATTGGAGTCCTTGCCCGAGTCAACAAAAATATAAGGACCGAACTCAAAGTTAATGATGGGTGAGTCTCGCACAACCACATGAATCGAATCAGGCGTAATGCCTATGTACCTGACTTCGGTTGATAGCCAGATTTGTTGGTAGGCCGAAGAACAAGATGAGAACTTGCGCAGTTGACATGTCTGCAACTGTCGGGGTTCTCGGAAGGGACTTCTGTCATCCATTGGACAAGAAGGGGTGTTGTGGGTTCCCGCCGCAACAATAGTGCCACTCGTGGGGTAATGGGGCCCGGGGCAAGGGATACCCGTGTTGCGCCGCTGCAGCGTATGGCCGCCTAAATCCGCCAGGGTGGGATCACGCTATTGCCGATGTCCGGCCGACACCGATCTTGGGAACGGCATGGTCAATCTGCAAGAGTCTGCATCGAAAAGTATCGCGCCGTGGCAACACGCTTGCTAGATAGACCCATGTGGGGAATGTGTGCAACTTCGCGAAGTGTTAAGTAAAACTAATCGATTAGCCGTGCTCACGGTTAAGAGCATCTAGCCAGATAAGTATGGAGAGTATAGAAGTTTGGTTTTGTGTCTTCTTACGAAAAGTGTGAGTCTCGAACGGAAAGGAAGTGTTTGATGGATAGAGTCGACAATCTAGCCCATCGGTTGCATTCGAGCGGGAATGGCGAACCGGTTGGGATAATATACATTATACATATACTATGAAATATGTTTTATGTCAAATGCTCTTTCAATTACTAATGCTATCGGTTGTTAAATGTTGTTTACAAATAAATGCTGCTTTATGCAATCAACCTAGTATAGAAGCTTATTCCTGTTGAAATAGCCTGCATTTAACTATATTTCCATACACTAAAGACTTGCGAGTACATACGTGTACTCACCGTTGCTTTGCTGTTGTTTACTAACCTTGTCTCAGAGGATGGTTCCGATGGTGATCCGGATGGCTTAGGTGGTCCTTCTGCTCGCGAAATGCAGTGGTTGTGGTCCTTCCTCCATCAAGAGCTTTGTGGGGTTGTCAGGCCAGGCTACTGGTTTAGTGTTTCTTTTGCTTCCGCTATTATTCCACTTTTGGATTTTGTAATGTGTATGTACAAGATTTACCCCCAGTTATGTAATTTAACTTTAGTTCATTACTTTGTGCATTGATACTCGTGTTGTTGGTACGCTGATATCGGGCTCTTGATCCAGTGGAACCGTATCGGATGCGTCTGAGCACCGGTCTGAAGCTAAGGGTTCGATCCCGTCGATCGAATTTTTTTTAGATTCAGATTTTCGATGTCGAGGCTTCTGTTGCTATACGGTGCTATACGCCACAGTAGACGGCGTACAGTACGGTATAGGAAGAGGGGTCCTCACACTAGAAGTTTGATACCATGGGTTTAATTTGCTAGCTCTTTGTCATGTTTAATAAGTGCGATAATATAATTTTCTGTCATTTAGTAATTCTAAAAATTGCTTAAACATTAACAGAAAATTGTCAAAAATGATAGAAAATTCTGGAAATTCATGAATGACACATTGATTATGTCATAGCTCTAGTTTCATTTTCCTTAGCATTATTTCCAATTGATATGTGCTGGTATTTATTTTTCTATCATTAATTAATTCTAAAAATTGATCAGTAATTAACAGAAATTATGAAAAATGGTAGGACAATTCTAGATAGAATATTGGGAGCCTTTTGTCTATGAATTTATTTTCATAGCATAATTTTACTTTGAAATTTATTTTTCTGCTATTTAGTAATTCTGAAGATTACTTAAATAATTAGCAGAAAATAATGAAAATTGATTGAAAAATTCTTAAAAAATTTAGATAATTATCTAGTGAGTAGATATAGACCAAGCTTTATTGATTGAAGAGTAAGCACACAATATATTGATTTTACCATATGTAAAAGTCATTTTGCATAAATAGAAATGGGATAATCGGACACGCATAGAGGAAATTTGTTGTGCTTGCCTTGAACGGCAACAATTACCTTACCCAGACAACGAATACTATAATTAATCTAACAGCTCAACTTTTAGAGTTGATTCCTTCCAGCCTGAAGCTGGTACCTCTGTTCTTCCCTAAGCCGCTATGCGTACGGCCTTACACTTTCTGAGACTTATTTTCATACGGACCTAAAGGTCATATATTTTGATAGAAGAGGACCAACTGGGGTTGGTCCAATTGACTCAAATCTAGACCTGAAAATGCAGAATGTTAATTTTGAATGGATTTATGGCGTCCAACCAAAGTTGTAGCAGTATTAATTAGGTCTTGCTTTAATTATTCTTTTCAGCCAATTGACTAGTCAAACTTGCTGGTTAGTTCTGGTTTTAGTTGTTTTAACGACGAGATGATTAATTAACGAAACTAGCTTCCGATCCAGCGACTTTCTCAAATCTGAACTTTTCCCTCTTTTCTTATTTTTTTCTCTCTTTTCTTTTCTCTTCTTTCCTTTTTCCTTTCTCTCTTTTCTTTCTTTTCCTTACCCTTCTCTCTGTTTTTCAGCCAACTGAGCCTTCAGCCCTCTCCCTCTTCTTCAACTGACTGGGCCTTCGGCCCAGCCTCTCCCCTTCTCTCTTTTCTTCGCCTGACCGAGTCCCCTTGACTCCTCCTCTCCTCTCAGCGACTCGACGCCTCTCCTCTTCCCCACCGCCTCAGGCTCTCCCACTGCCTCGCCTCGCCAGGCCCGACGCCTCCCTCACATGGCGATCTCCCCTCGGCTCTCCCTCTCTACCAGCTCCCCTTTACCTCTAGCCTGTAGACCTCAATCGAGGCTCCACGGTTTGCTTGCTCTAGGGTTTTGTTACTTGGTTATTGGGAGTTTGGATGCAATGCCTCGGTTCTAGGGTTTGGTGCGTGCTGGGTTTTGGGGATTCTTGCTTTCTTGGTTCGGTTATTGGTTGTTGGTTGAAGAGATTTGGTTCTCTGCTGGGATTCGAGTTCTTGTTGCCTGAGGCTTGGTTCGGCTTTGGTTACCCGATCTGTGGATTGCCTGCTTGGCCAAACCCAAGGATGGTGCTCTACGGTAAGTCTTGGGTCGATGATGATTCTTGGGGTGAGAGGACCTAGGTTGGGGGTTGTAGTGCCGAGATCAGTTGGCCAGTTCTAGGTAAGGGCTTGGGAACAACTGGGATGAGCTACAAGAGCCCCTAGGTAACTCCCCTAGTGAGACCAACAGGAAGAACTCCGATCTACACTTGCCTCTACTAGATCTATACGTTTTGCATACTACATTCTACTCTAGGGTTGCTTGCTGCTTGCTACTGCTATGCTATTGGGGTTTTGCCGGCTTACTTGGGGTCCTTGCGGTTCGGTTTGGTTGGGGAAGATGAGTAGAAGCTGGAGTAGTGGTGGTCGAAAACCTAGCTGGCCCCGCTCCACCACCTTCTGGCTCCTACGGTTTGGCTTGGGGACTACAGTTCAGCAGCTCCTTGAGGCCCTCTCCTCCTCTTGGCCGGCTGCTGCTCTAGTCTTGCTCTCGCCCTCAGCTCTTGCCCTCTCTCTCTCTCTCTCTCTCTCTCTCTCTCTCTCGGCTGGAAGGGAAGAGCGATGGAGTGGCTCTATTGCAGTGAATGGGGAATGCGGTGAATCTACCCAGTGAATCAAGTCTTATCCTTTTACCGGTTGCAAAGTTACCTTTCTACCCTCTAAGCTCTACTTGAATGGGCAAGGGCAGAAATGTCTTTCTTTTATTCCATTGCAGCACTAGCCATTTACCCCCAACAAGCTTACTGATTCCATAAACACTCTAATTGCATTCATTTTTGTTAATTAAGCTCTTAATGATGTGGTTGCTTGAGTTTTAATTTCAGGGTCCTTACACTGCGGTATTAATTCAACTCAGACCAATTGCACATCATGAAATTTTCCCATTGCAGATAGTGCGTGGAAAAGAATTAAGTATTTTTCATCTGCGTAAATTTGGTTGTCCTGTATACATGCTAATCTTTCCACCACAGCGTACTACCATGGGACCTTACCAGAAGTTGGGGATCTATGTAAGTTATGAATATCCATCAAGTTTTTAACAAAGTATTTAATAGGGGTGAAACCGGGTCGGATACGGGCGGATATTGCTCGTCCCGTATCCTAACCCATATTTTTTTTCCGGATTCGGAGTCGGATACGGATGTCCCGGATACGGATACGAATTCGGATTATTCAGGATTCGGATACGGAGCGGATACCTGACGGATTCAGGTAGGGATCGGATATCATAATCGAATAGTAGTATAGTACATAATTGTGTACGTAAAAGAAAGAATGAAGTATTAACCTTACAACATTAGCTTCAAGTCATAATTATTTCAACGTAGGATAGTAGTATAGATAGAGGTGCAAATGGGTCGGATACAAGAAAAGAGATCGAGATAAAGAAAACAGAGAACAATAGGAGCTCTTCCATCAAACTTAACATTACGGAATAAATTCCTGGAGATATTAAATAGTGTTGAATTGTCACATTCTGACAAACTGAAGACAAACTTCTCTCATAATGAGGACTACTCGGATTTGTTTGCTATGCTTCAATTTAGCGACTCAACTAATTCCAGTAATTTGAATAGAAAAGAAGTTTATCAAATAAGTTGAACAAATCAATTTAGGTAAAAGCATTATGTCATCACTCTATTTGTTTGTTGATAGATTTCTTGAAGTTCACTCTTAATAACAAAGTAGTGTTTTTTAGTGCCAATATCAAACAACTACTCTATCCATCCAATAATGAACCAAATTAATGGAAGAATAACTAATTTTATCCGGATATTCGGGTCGGATATTTACCGGATATCGGGTCGGATATTGCTCTTCCCATATCCTAACCCATATTACATGAGATTTTCCGGATACGGATCGGATATTGCTCTTCCCATATCCTAACCCATATTACACCGGATTTTCCGGATACGGATACGGATAACATCGGTACGGATTTTAAACGGATTCGGTATCGGATCGGGCGGATATTTCCTGTCCCGTTTTCACCCCTAGTATTTAACACCTAGAGCATATGACAGGGGATCTGTGTACAGCTTGGTACGTTGATTGTACTAAAGATATTTTTCGGCATTAGGTGTAGATAAGTACCACATTAAAGAATACCTAGTCCTTAGATCCACACACTAAAGATACCGAACTTGAAGTTCGAAGGGTAATAAATTTTCATAATTATTGCTTTCACTATCATAAAGGAGTGAAAAGATCTCATATACCTGCTGTATATGCACCTGAAAAGGTGAAAAATATCCTAGAAGGATATTGAACCCACTCTTGATCCTTATGATAATATAAGGGGGAGGCCTCCAGGTGTATAGGACTCAATTCCGCGAAGACGTCCGCAGAAATAGAGAACCAAACAAATGATAACACTACCTGTGACAGTGGAAGAAGCTCAACCTGATGTTGAGAAAATCCCTAAAGTGAGCCATCCTAGAGATGGTAACATCTCTGAAGTGATCCATTCTAAAGATGATAACCCCAACGTATATTTGCGCGCACAATCTAACGCTGGGAAGTCGGAACACCCAGTCTCCAACGTTGTGGGAAATCATGAGAATCTGAAAGAAATTAATGTAGAGATATCCCTAAAGTGATGCAGGAGAATTGTATAAAAAGAAAAACTACAATTGTAGACATATTTTGCCTCTAAAATTGCTAAAATCTGGATCTAGAACCAAAGTTTATGGCAGAGTGCCAGAAGTACTCAGATAGGGTCAAATAAAAATAAGCAATTGAGGTAATGCTCGCTTAATAAAGAGGAAAGTTTTTAGTCCCGTTGACCGAGATTCTCCTAAAGTGTTCCCTGCAGAATCAAATGGATTTGTTCATCCTGAAGAGAAATAAAAATATACAGTGGTGAGATATAAAGCGAGGCTTGTAGCACAGGGGTTCACGCAGAGACCTAACATCGATTACGATGAAACATATTCTCTTGTAATAAGTGAAATAATGTTCTAAAATTTAATATTAATGGCAACAAGGTTAAACTTATCAATGCAATTGATGGATGTAGTGATCGTATATTTTATGAGTCACTGGATACAGATATTTATATGAATCCCTGAAGGATATACAATTTCGAAATCTAAAATCGCAACATGTATAGTGTCAAACTGAAGAGATCGCTATACGAATTAAACAGTCGGGGAGAATAAGGTACAACTGGTTTAGTGAGTTCCTCCTAAAAAAGGAATAATGTCCCTGTGTGTTTATAAAGAAATCCCAGCATGGGTTATGTGTCATCTCAGTATAAATTGATGATTTGAATGTCATTGAAACCACAGAGAAAATAAAGGAAGCAAATGCTCACCTTACGATGGAACTTGAGATGAAATATTTGGGTAAAACCAAATGTTGCTTAAGCCTGTAGCTAAAGCATTTTCCAGAAGAAATTTTTGTGTGCCAGTCTATATATACCTAGAAGGTATTGGAAAGATTTAATTTCGATAATCTCATCCTTTAAAAACCCCATGGTTGTGAGATCCGTTGAAGCAGATAAAGACCCTTTCAGATCAAGGATGAAAAATGAGAAAGCCTTAAGACCTGAAGTCACATACTTATGTATCTTATGAATTGCACAAGACTTGGTATTGCATTCGTAGTAAATTTGTTAGCAATACACAATATAGTCCCAACTAGAAGACATTGGGCAGATATTAAGACTTTACTCATATACCTCCAATGTATTCAAGATCTTGGACCATTTTTCCAGAAGAGTCAAGACTTAACTATGGTGGGATATGTGGATGTTGACTATCTGGCTGATCCCTACAGTGCCAAATTTAACACTAGTTTTGTGTTTTTTAGGTTGTTTAGCCATTTCTTGGCGGTTTTTTAAATAGACCTTGATAGCTACTTGCACCAATTACTCAGAAATTATTGCTTATATGAAGCCTCAAGTGAGTGTGTTTGGCTAAGACGTATGATTGATCATATCCAGAAGTCATGTGGTTTTAATACTGTCAATACCCCTATGATTATTTATGAAGATAATATTACTTACAAAGTCCAAAAGAACAGTGAGGTAAAGATATTATAAACTGTCATGTGAAAATCTAGCAGATTTGTTCACTAAGTCCTTGCTAAAGTCATTAGCATTGGAATGAAATGACTTAGAGATATGCAGAGTTCAGGGGAAGTAAACCCTGAACCATGACCTTTTACATGATACTGAAGATCTTACTTTATATCCTGAAAATTATAAGTTATGCCCTTTTTCCTTTAGTGAGTTTTCCTGAAATTTTCTCACATGAAGGTTTTTAATGAGTCAATTAGTGTAACACGAAGTGCGAGTACAAAGTACTCTTTTCATTATCTTTTTTTCATTGGATTTTTGGGGGAGTTTTTAACGAGACATGTGCATTACGCGGTATTCGTCCAAGGGAGAGTGTTATGATATAGATAGAATCCCTGTCCCAGTATGGAAAGACTTTGTCCATTGGTGGACGAATCCGAATTAATCTCTAGGAGGTTTTGTCTTATATATTAGGCATTGTCTTGTACATAAATATCAATCTAATAAAGAGAGAGTTTTTCTCCTTTATATTGTGTGTGCTTCTACTTATGCATCTATTTTGTTCGTATGCTCCTGTAAGTGTGTTGTTGATGGGTGTAAATAACGACTACGTTTCGCAACATCCCTCAGTGAAATGAACTGTGTAATGGGGCGTGGTCGGGTGTCAGGTCAACCTAATTTCTCTACTAGGAGGATAGGCTCAAAAGCATTGCCATCTGCTCAAATAAAACCAGCCCAACGATGTTAGGCCGAAATCCAGATCAGACCAGTGGACCTTTGCTCTAAAGAGTAAGATTTCAATAAAAATCCTATATATTTCCAGCGTTACAAACGGGTTCTTAGCTAGAGTTATCCTGAGACAGGATTTATCAACCGAGAGAAAGCACATGGTTGCCTACCACCGTACTCGTAGGCAAAACCGTGCATCTTTAAAATGGTTGCAAGTAGGGTGCGCATTCGATTTTTTCAGCTCGATTTTTCCGGTTTAAAAATATTTTAGCCTTTGAGAATTGTTAACCAAACTGAACCGAATAAATTAAAAATCAAACATAATTAACCGAACAAATTTGGTTTGGTTAATTCGTTTTTTCGGTTAACCGAATCATCAACACCCATCCCCTCCTCTAGTAGGCAGCAACCAGAGTAAAAATTACACGGTGTTGAATTTCATTTGGGCATTCAATGATTCAATCAATCAGTATGTTGTAAGAACAAGAGAGAGAACGCATACCTTCTGGTGCCATATGGGCTTCTCGCCGTCGGCCGCCGCACGCCCACACCTGATGGTGCCATGGGGGCTTCCCGCTAGTGGAGCACCCGTCCCACCATCCGCCTCTTTGAAGCAGCAAATCCAAGAACAATTGACTAAATTACCCCCCCCCCCCCCGCTCCCAAAAAAAAAAAGCAAAGCAGGAACCAATTTTGATCGCCAATGAGTGGCCAGTCAATTAGGCCAACCCCAGAAGGGCGTAAACCGCACGAAGGCATATCAAGATTACCTGGCCAGACGCGAGGACGACAGGATCCCTAGTAATCTCTAACGATATCCAGGACTGAGGCCTAGACTCTGGATCTGGAGGATAGGAGGACGACAGCGTCAGCAGATGGCGGTGAGCCGGCAATTGGTCGAGGGACGGACGGACGGCGACGCCACGACTGCTGGTTTAGCTGGTGGTGGCGCCGCTGATGGGTGGTGGCAAACTGGCGATAGGGTTTCGGGATAGGGATTGGGGAATCCCGAGTCGAATGCAATGGGGATTTGGGGAAAGGGGGAGTCAGCCTGGCTCTTTGTCTCGAATGGGGAATGACCGAATCGATGTGTGGAGTACAAAGTTGATTTCTGTTTTTCAGGTATTTCGGTTTTCAAAAGTACAAAATCAAATCGAAAACCGAATAGTACCTAAATAAAAACTGAATAAACAATTGAAAACCATTTTTTTTTCAGTTATTTCGATTTGATTCAATTAGATTTTTCGGTTTCCATAAAAAAAATGTCCACCCTAATTGCAACCACTCGAGGGTGTTTGCTTACACCGCTCCCCAAAGCATCGTTCCTGTCGATTCTACCTCAGCACTTGCATCCTGTATCGTTTGTCAATGATAATAACGAAAAAAAGAAACAAAGCTCTACAAAAAAGTTTATAGATCAAAACTAAATAATTAAGGTCGTGGTGTTTGTTTCACTAATACGGAGTTCAATCGCCTTGTTGCATATACAGCCCAAAAAAAAAAAAAAAAAAACTACATAAATTACAAGTGATCAACCTCATGTACCCTGCACCTGCTAATTGCCGAGCTGTGAGGCTAGACCCCCTGCGGCTTCATGTCAAGAAAGCAGCGACCTTCCATGGACTGCGGTGATTCCTCCTCGACGCGCCGCCCCTGCGGCCGCCCGACCGCGAGCGAGTAGCCTGCGCAGCCCCGCGGCGGCAGCGGCGCCGGGTGGTTGTGGACGCCGTCGTAGGTGGTGACGACGAAGCTCGCGTCGTCCCGCTCCCGCTCCACCCGCTTCTTCACGTGGCACCCCTCGCTCGAGCAGCGGTAGTAGTTCCTGTCGCACCATGGACGCACCCCCCCATTTGATTTGTTTCTTCGGAGAACGGAAATCAAGTGCGCGTCGCGTCGCGCCGCCGAGCCGAGCCGAGCGAAAATTAAGTGCTTGCTAGCTGTACCTTGGGTTCGGGCTGTTCTTGACCATCTTCTTCCCGTACTTCCTCCACCGGTACCCGTCCTCCAGCACGTCCACTTCCGACCTCGTCTTGAACGCGACCTTGCTGCCCTTGCTCCTCGGTAGGCTCCTCGCGCCGCCGCCGCCGGTCGTGGAGGAGCCCCTGAACAATTCGGCCGCCGCAGAACTAAATTCAGAGCAACAGAGAGGTTATTCATGGTTTGTATGGCTTACCTGTCGATCTTGTCATGGCTGGATAGTCCATCTGACCTCTGGACAGCTACTTCCAGATGGCTCTGCTTGCTGCTCTGGCCAGCACCAGCACCAGCACCGCTTCTGGTTAATTCACCGTTCTTGTAATCGCCAGTGCCCTGCCATGAGGCAAGGAGTGGCTCCGGCGACTGCTGCTCCGGATGGAAGGCGGTGGCTGCCGCCTCCAGCCGGTAGTACTCCTCGTTGACATCGATGTCGAAGGAGAGGTAGCTAGAGACGGCGGCGGCGACCGCCATGCCGTCGTCCACGGGGCTCAGCGAGAGGAGAGACGAATACGAGGACATGGCGACAAGTCAACCCCCAACCCCGGCACGCACGTACCGGCGCTTGCTATCTTGCAAGTGGTGACTGGTGAGCATGCAAGCAAGCTCAGCCAGCCCGGGGTCTATATTAGCTCCGATGCGTCCGCGCAAACTGTAAGCGTCGACAGGATGGCACGCACACGCAGACCCTGTACGAACGGATGACGCACCAGCGAGAGCGCTCGAGCTAAGACTCTTGCAGGAAAACTTGCAGCACGCACGTACCATCCCCCCGCGGCACGTCTCCGGATACGCGACAACGAGGACGACGCGACGGCTGCTAGTCGCTAATTAGTACAAGTGGCTCGCTTTCTGCCCATCGGTTCGATCGATCCACCGCATGAACAGGACTCCGGCCGGTTGCGAGAAAGCTACGCCGGCCGTCGCCGTGGACCGACGACTTTGACGGTGGACCGTGCTGGGACATGTAGGCACCAGCCACCGAGGCCGGCCCCGCGACGCCGTGCTCCCGATGCCACGGCGCGCGGTCGAGGCGGTAGAGCGCGACCTTGAGCGGACGTTCAGTTGGCTGGCCCCTTCCACCGAGAGCGCGCGCGACGTGGCGGACGACACGACCGGAGTCCGCGGCCGCGCGTGAAATGCTCCAAAAAATTCAAAATAAAAATTCAAAAATTAATTTCGGATTTTGAATTGAGATTTGGAATTTGAGTCGGATTTGAACTTATCGGGCCTCCTTCTTCCGCTTGGGCCTTCGGCCCGTCGTTCTTCTCCCCAACTTGCTCCGACCCATGCCGCCGTGGCCCGCCTTGCCTCCCCAGCTCTGACGGACCGGTCCGCAGCCCCTCTGCCCGGTCGCTGTCGTCCCATCGTGCACCCGTAGCACCCTGGTCCTCCACGCCCATCCCTCGCCTCGCCTCGCCCCGGCCCTGACCCATCCCCTCCACACCAATCCTCGCTCCGCACGACCGCTGGCCACCCTCCCTGTGCCATCCCCTGGTCCAACTGCCGCCGTCGCGTCGCCTGTCCCCCCCCCTATGCCAGCATCGCCTGCCGCCTCCCTCGCTCGAGCGCTATAAAGCCGCGCCCGAGCACCCTTCTCCCTCGCCCCTCCCCTCTCCTCTTCGGTAAGTTCCCCCGCCGCCGAGCCCTTTCCCCTCCCCCTCTGGTCAAACTGCACCGCCGCCCACGGTTCCCCGCCAAGCCCCGCTCCACCCCGAGCCCCCGCCTTTTCATCTCCCCGCCTGCTCATCTCCCTCGCCTCGCTAAACCCCTCTTTCTCCTCGGCGCTGCCGCCTCGCCGCCGCTGAATCACCTTTGCCTCGCTCGCCTCTGCCCGAACCCTAACCTAATCCCCTCTATTTGGTCCCCCTCTCTCTGCTGCGACGGCACTGCCGCTTTAACCGTGCGCTGGCTCTGGGTCCACGATCGACCACACTGCATCTGCGGACCAGCGCCGCGCTTCGCCCACTAGGCTCACTGTCGGCCACCTCGCCACCCGCCATTCCCCGCCATTCCCCCGCCACCACTGGGCCCCGCCGGTCAAACTCCAGCTCGCCGCTCGCGTGCATCCGCGCCAGTGGACCGGTCTGGCCCGCACAAGACGGCCCACGAGCCTTTTTCCTTTTTCTTTTTCGGATTTTAAATAATCCAAAAATTCTGAAAAAAAGCCAGAAACTTTCAAAAATCCCAAAATGCACCATCTTTATCGTTTCGAGACATTGAGTCCAAAAACAGCCTCCGTTTCGCTATTTGAAGTTCCAAAGATTCTAAAAATACCTAATTTTCCCTTAGACCTCTCCCTTTGGCCCTTTTTCGAATTTATTTTTGGTTTTTCTTTTTAATCGTTTTATTTGTTCGTTTGATTATTGTTTTCCCTTTTTCGCACTAGACTCGACATTTGCGCCTTACTCGGAGCCCGAGCAGTTCCTGGAGCAGGAGCCGGATCAGACAAGAGTCGAGTATGACTACGGCCGCTTCGACCTAGACGACCCTCAACCAGCAAGGCAAGCCGCACGCCTTTGATCATGTTGAACCTAATTGCTTCTAATATTACATTATTTAATTTCTATCGCATTACTTTAATTGTATGTTGAAATATTGAAAATCGTTAGTTTAGAATGGCATGTAACTTAGCTATACCCAATTTCGCAATTAGCCTCCTTGATATTGTTGAACCTTATTAAATTTTGAATAACCCTAGTTACTGAACATACAAACCCTAGTTAATCAATTAGTTATTGCTCTTATTAGTCTCACTGAAAATCTTTAAATGGGAAATAAAATGATGGCGAGCAGTTGGCTCGATGGATTTTATAAATGTGCTATAGTCAGGGGGACAGTATTGGACTAGCCATGACGTGGATGTGAGTCCGATCCCCGGCTGATGATTAATGCCATGGTTGGTTTGGGTGGCTGGTACGAGCAGGTACCAGATTGGTTTGTGGATGGTTGAATGGCTTAGTCATTGGCAATGTAAGGTTAAACCCCCTTGAACAAAGTAAATAACTTAAGTTTCCGCTCAACCACAGGTTGGACCAATCAATTAAACCGTTTCTGACATAGCTCAGTACATTATTCGTCCCCTGGAAATACTTACATTACATGGTGGTACCATTCTCGAAAGGAGAATGGGGAGCAGCATTCCTGCAGGGGAATGACTGATGGGTTGGTGGAATGGGAATGGGCGTTGAGGCGTCATTCACCGATTCCCACAACGATAGGTATCCACTCAGTATTGGAGTACGGCTCCTGCGTTGGCTAGTGGGGTCCCAAGAACAATGGGTCCAAGGACATATCGGGTAGGGGCTACCATGGGGATGCTCAATTAAAAGGCTGTGATAGTCTCGACCCGGCCGCATGCATTTAAGTTGCGTGTGATTCGCACATGGCATTAACGGTCGTTGATATCTTGTGGGTAAAGCTGAGCAGCTCTGCAGAGTCTAATCAAAGGTATTCGAATAAGCCGTGCTTCCGGTTAATGAAGCTAAGTTTGAATTGGGATGACTCCTATAACCTAGCTTAAGTAGATTTTTGAAGAATTTTGAAAATGTGACTTAATGGTGTTAACCTTGCGGAACCCCCCTACTATTATTTATGGTTTGTGTTTCAAATGTAAAATGATATTGGAAATAAACTACATCCACGATACTTAAACCTTATGCCCATCTATTTGTTAATCCTTTGCATGTAGTATTCAGTAATTTCTCGTGCAACTTATTGAGTATGGTTGTGTACTCACCCTTCATTAACCCAACCCCTTCAGAGTTCCAAGAAGCTGGAGATTATCAAGAAATCGTAGATGGCGAATTGGTTTGGTTTTAAGGTCTTAGTCTTTTGCTTAGGCCTGTCTGTGCGGTGTTTTGGATGTAATCTATTTGGGGCCCAACTGTGCCTCCTTTTGTAAGAAGCTTGGCCGTTAGGCCTTATAATCTATAAAATAGTTGAATTCGTCCTTTGGCCGGCAAGGTATGCTAGGTTCCCGATAGCTAATCTTCCTGAGTAACTGTCGAGGTATTTAAACAAACCACCTGAAAAGGTGGCCCATTACAGTGCGCTCGGTGCATGGCGCCCGCGTGTGCTTCCTTCCATACGTAGCTGCGTACGGGTTAACGATGCATGGGAGACTAATAACTTGGCAGCGCGGGACGGATGGGGTAGCAACAGCGAACGCTGTGTGCATCCCCCTACCGGCGTCTAGGGATAGCAAAAATACCCATGGGTCCGGGTACCCAACCCGACGGGTCCAGGTTCGAGTCCAAATTTAGACCCACGGGTATATTACTTCGGGTCCGGGTCTGGATCTCATTTTGGACACCTGGGTACCCAGACCAAGACCCGATGAGGCACTGACATGTGAGCCACCACCTTATCCACTGAAGTGCTGTTGTTTTGCTACTGAAACACTGCTCAAGTGTTGCTATTTTTGTTGCTGAAACAACTGAGTTGAGTTGCTGCTTTGTTGTTCGGGTCCAGGTACCCGGTCGGGTCTAGGTACCCGTCGGGTCCGGGTCCGGATCTGAGTTTGGACTCGTGACTGACTTCGGGTCCAGGTCTGGGTCCACGGAGGTTGGACCCGAAAGTACCCGGACCCGTTGCCATCTCTACCGGTGTCTCTACACAAAATTTTTTTAAATAATATTTTTTTAAAAAAAATTACTCAAATAATATACCAATTAAACAAAAATACCCTCTCGCCAATTCAAACATCGACAGAGGCAACCATTAAGGTTTTCCTCTCTGTTGTCAACTCAATTGGCTACAAAGAGGTCTCGCGATTTGAATTCGCGATACCCCTCTATCACCGTTAGAATTTTTAACAAAAGGGTATTTTTGTTTTTTTTTTAATCGGCATATTGTTTATGTAAAATTTTACATAAAAGAAATTCGTCTCTACACTGTCTCGGCCGTAGACTTGCCAAGACCGATTACGATGATGGGCAGCCAATTGGGATCAAGTGGAGACAGCCTGCAACTTGCCGAGCACATGGTGTTTGCCTCCGCGGTGACTAGCTAGCAGCTAGCTGGTGCTTGACCCCTTTTCAGTATCTCAACACGTCGTGTCTCCCCTCGTCACTACAAGCTACCTCTGTGTATCAGTGTATTGCACACGTAATTATCGTTCCCAAGGATCAAAATTTCCAATCCATTAAATCTTCTAATAAGCTTCCAGCCCGGAAACTCTTCTGATGAGCCTCTTATCAAATCTACACACACGTCGGACTCGTCAACAACATTGGGATGATACGGCGTAACTTTTGGGATATGCCTAGCATACAAAATTTCCTGCCCGGCCTTGTAGCACGAAGAACCAGCAGTGCAAAAGTGAAGGCTGTACAACTATGGACTACCTCATCCACCTCCCCAGCTTCATCGCCATTATCTTCCGCCTCTTGTGCTCCCGGTGCTTGGTGGCGATGCGCAGCTTCCTCTTGGCGTGGCGTGCCGGGTCGACGGCTGCAATAAGCTTCTGTGCCTGCTTTCTGCTCTCCCTCTTCCGTTTTAGGTCCTTCCGGACACTGTTGTAAACTTCGACAAATTTCTCAACACCAATCACATCACGTAATTTGTCCCGGACCCCCTCTGCCAATTGCTTGACTTCATCTGGATACCAAAAATAGCATGTAGTTGTCGGATAAGTTAGGGCAGATTACATGTAAGCAGTGAACACCTCTGGCCTATAGGTGGGCAAGATTTTAGATCCAGGATGCGCGTGGGGTGGTGGATGTATATGGAAAATTCCACAGAAAAAGAAGGAAACAGCCAGACACAAAGAAAACACCAACGGAACTGGAAATTAGAAAATGCATCTGGAAACTCTCAATTAAGAAACCACAAACAAATATGCAACTTTCCCATTTTGAAACGATAAAGACAAAGATCGTACCACTGATGACTTTCCCAGCAAATCCTTCAGAAACTTTATACAACGGGTCCAAGAGGTGAACAGCGTAGGTTAGTGATACTTCAGCACCAACCGCTGATGAAATCATGCTGAAGCAATTGAATACGATCTTCAGCTGCGTAGGCATAGAAAAAACACACCTTTAAGTACATATCAAAAGGAAGCAAAATCGGAGAACAACATTTTCAGGGTAGAATGACTTCACTAATTGAATTGTACTTACCTGTGTATCCTCCATCTGCATTGCAATTTTTCCCATTCTCTTCAGGAGAGAAGAAACTAACAAAGATGTAAGCTCTTCGCTGCTGTCAAGGCTAGATCCATCTGCATCCGTTGATGTGGAGGTCCGAAGGAGAAACATATTCTTTACTTTCTTTGAACCAAGCAATTCAAAACCCTCGAGGAAGGCACCATGATCGGAAGAACTTAGGCTAGACCAAAACTGATGCGGTGAGGTTGTTTGCTTAACCAATATATGCAAGTTACAGACCGAGTATGCAAGATTTTGTACAATTAGATTGTTTGCTGTAGTATCACTTAGTTCTGTCCTCAGTTGTTTCAAGAAAGAAACAGCTACTAGGAATAGTCTGCTTGGTTGGACAAGCAATGATGACTCGACATCCAATTTCCCCTCACGTTTCCCCTTCTCTACTGAAGAAAAATATGAGGCTACCAGAGAGCTGGACAAATTACGCAACATCAAATGGGGATGGATCAGCAACTTGCAAACTATTATCCATATTTCCTGCAAGTAAAAATTCTGTCACAAACTTGATTGCACAACCAGGATTGTAATGGCCAGGTTTTAGTCTTGAAGCGCATAGTATGTGTAGAAAGTAGGATCAAATACTTCTGATAATGTAATGTACTAAAGTAGTCCATAAGTGCCTCATATTTTAGAAAATCATTAAATGGGACAAAAAGATGTAGCTCCGGAAATACAATGATGAAAAAGCACAAACAAAAAGCTAGTCATTATTTAAAGCACATAATGTCAAACAACATCGCTGAATATATTGAGTGTAATATGTAGCTATGTAGTTCAAAAACAAGACTAATGTTAATGTCTCAAATGATGTTGAATAGAAGTCAAGTCATGAACCTTTTTTCTCTTTTAAAAAAGAAGTTAGTCAGGAACACGATAACACATTGATGCATACCAAGAATCATTTATAACTGCTTTCAACGTGCAATCAACGAACATAGCATTACAACAGTGCAAAGATTGACAAAATTATTCCGGTAAAACAATAAAAGAAAAGTAGTGCTCAAAGGTAATCATACCTCCATATTTTGCTTGAAATATAACTCTGGAAAGTGTAGCAGTAACCTCTCCATCATGGCAATAGAGTGGTAAGCCTCTTTCCAAAATGGCAAGCCAGTTTCATCGGGTAAGTCTCTATGTACTCCTCCGGAAGCAATGACACAAGATTCCATTATTTGCTTAGCAACAGCCAAAATACTTTTAATGTGTTTGCCAATTCCTAACGAACGATCTCCAACAAGTAAACCAATAACCTGTAAAACACAAGGATCACTTCTCTAGTTCATAAAACAAAAAGGCCTACTTAAATGCAATAAAATCACAGAGGGAACTTCAATGCTCTCCCAAAACGTGAGGAAATTGTAGGCATGATTTGCAACCACCCATTTTTTGAAATTTGTGTAATTTAGTATTCGGGAGAACAAAAATGTTATTAACCTGGGCTGAAGCGCTCCACAAATTCTGTTTTTCGCCCATGTACCACGAAAGAGAATACTCGAAAATAGAATTCTTTCCCTGATCACCAATGCGCCCTAACAGCTTTTGGATTGCTCTAATGATCATAGAAGACACATTCTGGTGCTGTTCATTTGCTAAAGCAACTACAAGATGAATGAAAAATGTTTGACCCTGGTCATCAATAATCCTCTGTGGAAATCTGGTAAGAATATCATGGAGCATTTCAATCACAGCTTCTCTTCCTGATGGATGCTCATAACTGCAAAGTTTCATAAAGTTAGCTCACACGGCACATGCAAAATGCCAAAGGCAAGTAGCTATGGAGATTCATACCTTAGATTTGTCAGGAAAAAATCAATATGCTGTTGTAAGCGCTTCTCGGAAAGTGGATAGTTTAGAAAAAATTGCAGCAGGATTTGGATGCATTGCTGGCGTATAGATTCAGTTTGAGTTGTTACCATCAACTCTCCTATCCTAACTACGATATCATAAATATCATGGGAAACCAACTTTCTTTTGACTATTGCTTTCAAAAGCGATAGGGCAACAGGTGAAGGGTTTGTTTGGAGATCAACAAAAATAGGGAAATGAACAAGCAACTGGAGCTGGCCATCTGAAAGTGAAATCCTGAAGCATCTAAGTAGATCAGCAAGTAGTTTCAAACAGGATGTAACCAAATGACCATTGGAATTCCCGGCTCTCTGTGCAATGTCCAGAAGTACATTCTTGATAGGATTTGCATTGTCCTTGAGAGATGGCAAAGGAAGTTTCACCAACAAGGCAAGACATCTAAAGGCAACAGAGAGAACAGTTTCATATTTGGAATTCAGGCATTTTCCCAAAAGGTTAACAAAAGGATCCAACATTGACAAAAGCTGCTCATCTTCCTTGTCTAGCTTGATGCTCTTCAAACGATTACGCAATAAAGCAAGTGCAAACTTGGTAAGTATATAGGAATTTTGCAACCCACTTTCACCTAGTCCAAGGAAGTTCTTTCTGAGAATATTTCCTTGACCACGACCAGATTCCATGTTCTCTTTGCATTGAGATTCACTTCCTGTAACAGTATCCTCAATAAGCCCATAAACAAAGATAAATAAGTTGGATGTTTCAGTAGATGGATTGCACTCAACCCCCAAGGCTATATTATGTAACATCATCTCAAGTTTTGTCTTTAATTTTGGAGTAAGGTGCTTCTGAAGATGCACAGAAATAGGAGAGATTAACTTCAAAGAATGTGTCCTGAATGTAATACTCTGAGCAATCAGCTTAAGAGTCTCAAATGACATTCTCTTCTTGGTCTCTTTCATTTTGGAGGCAATCTTTTCAACTTCCTTTTGTTCCGCAACATCACCAAGAATATCACTCTCAACCACAGCCAACAAATCTTCTAAACAGTAGTCAAGCCTACCATTCATATCAGTGGTTATGGTTTTTGATAATAAATAATGAAGTGTGTAGCCCAGAACATGTAACTCATAACCCCTTTTCAGTATCGCCCTCAATATCTTGACCACAAACTGCAAGTATCCAATCCCAAGTTCCTTCAGAGATGCAGCTAAAGCTGACCTTGCTTCATCGCGTATGCTTTCAAGACGATTCTTGAGAAAGTTACATATTCGATGTATGATGCTTGAAAGTTTTGACTCGAAATAATCCACTGGTAGTAACTTGAGTATTTTAAGTGCTACCAGGTTTATGCTGACATTGACTTTCTCTGGATCTGCCCCTAACAACTTTTGAACCTGTGGAAAGACTACCTTTTGCAGGTAATGCTGCTTCTCAGAAGAGACTGTAGTTAAGGAGAACGTAAGGGAAGAATTAGCATCTTCATTTGTAGTATCAGAATTTCTCGAGACATCGTTTGCAGGTTTCATGAAATGGAACGTGTCTAACACAGCACATATTAGCCTCAATATAATCTTCTGCTTATCAGGCTTGAGACTCAACTCACGGAAGCATCTCATCAATATTGTTCGGTAATGCTCCCATTGCACTTTGCCAGCAACAGAAGAAAGTGTATCCAAACATACATCTCTTACTTGTTCACCCTTCCCAGCTTTCACGTCAAAAAACATGTTGAAAAATAGCGGAACAAAGACTTTCATAGTCACGTCCTACAAAAAAGAAAGCAAAATAATTAATGTTAATGAAGAAATAAACAGGGAAGAGTAGGAATAAGATGTTTGATCGATTGGAAGGATGGTGTGCCAGTTAATATTGAATAATGCAATGGCTGTATGAAAAATTGTGAGTTACAGTTTCTGTGCGGGAACCTATTTTTTTCATATAACTACTTGTTGCAAAAATCCAATCCGGCTTGGAATGCAGGAATTTCATAAGAAACCCACATAAGTTTCCCAGGAAGCTGTATAATTCCTATGTGAATCCTATGAGATCCCCACATTCCAAACAGGGCTCGAATTTCAGGAAACATAAGAGCTGATGATGGAAATGATAGTAGCCGACAGATACAAGTTTCTTTTGTCAACAAAACGTAGATTCTTTGTACATAGAAATCACACATGGAAGGGGTGGGCAATTAGCTAGAGCAGCAGGTGCTATAGCGAAACAGATTGCAAAAGAGGGTAAATCGGCCACTTTAAGATTACCATCTAGGGAGGTCCGTTTGGTATCCCAAAATTGCTTAGCAACAGTCGGACAAGTGGGTAATATTGGGGTGAGCCAAAAAAGTTTGGGTAGAGCCAGATCTAAGTGTTGGCTAGGTAAACGCCATCTCATTTCTAGGAGTTGAATAACTAGAAGGGAATAATGCATTTCCATTGCTGCAATCATCACTTAACGATTTTCTGCAGATCACTTGTGAATGTGACTTCAAAAGATAGCGTATAAATTCAATATATATTTTTGCCTAGAATTTTACAAATGAGCCTAAGAAGGTACACTTCTTGCTGTTTGCATAGTTTTAAAAGTCGGACTGGTCATCGACCCAGTGAATATCTCAGTTCAGCAATTCGGCGGTCAGACTAGTGGTTCACCGGTCGAACCACCGGTTTATTAAAAAATAATAAAATATTGTGTGGTAGTAGTCTTCTAAGGCAGCAAACTAATGTTGCCCAGTTGGTTAGGTGGGTTGCGGGAGCACCAGTGTTACTGCCTCAAGGTCTCAGGTTCGAATCCCCTAGCCTGCAAGTATTTTTTTCAATGTCCAGTGATTGGAGTCGGTCCAACTGGTCCCAATCTAATGCCAGTTCAGCGTGAAACTGAACTGTTCGACCTTTTTTCACTGGTTCATTGCTTTCTGAATGGTCTTTGCGTGTGACCGGACCAGGTGCCGGTTCTGGTTTTAGGGTTGCTTGTGGATTGAGTCCCGTACATTACTACATGGTTTTGAAAAGAAAATTCAGGTATTTGACAATTGACACCATGCCTTTCTTTTTTAGGGGGAAAGGCTCACAACTTCTGTTTAGCACTATCATTATGATGTCATATTAGCTTGATAAAGCAGAAGTGACATAATCATGAAGTGCAAGTAAGCAAGACAGTACAACTTTGCAACAGAAGTTATGGTGCTAGAGCACTACCAAGTACCAAACGGGGTGAAATGCAGCATCAAACACCTATTTATGGAAATCAATAGCAAGATGGAGATACTTTGCATATAGGAGCGAATTTTTTAATTCAACAATCAAAACAAATGGGTGATAATCTAGGGCAGCTATTTAATTTCATTTGACGTGTGTATTCCATCAATAACAATTTGGCGATTTTTTATCATTTACCTCTGAAAAGTTGGTATCCTTGATTCCCTGTCTGAAAAGAGACAATGCTTTTGATCTTTTACCCGCCTGCATCAGTGGATACAATCATATAAATAAGAATTAATGTCCTTTGTTTGGCATCTGGTGTGAGTGAATCAAGTAAATTTACCTGTAAATGAGTTATGTTGTGGAAAAAATCCTCCTCCAGATCCTCCTTACAGAGAGGCCTGAAGGAGTTTAAGGAAGGTACATGATTAAAATTATAAACCATCTCCCGAAGTAAAATAATCCACTCCTGAAAATACAATAGCATTAGTTACAGCCGTTTAGCCAATAACATCTATAGTAAGATACAAAAAATTTGACAACGTTTACACCTTCTGAATCGATATATCTTTACTCATTGCTACCCCCATATTGTGCAGGTAAGTTTTCTCTAATATCTTTTGAATACGGCCCTTTGTGCAAATGTTGCTGGAATTATCCTCTCCAGGTTTAATATCAGCTGTTTCAATAGAGTATTTGGACACATTATTCATAACTGATGCAGAAAAGTCCAGGAATGATTGAAGAGCCCTGGATGCACTTTGCCGAAAAATCAACTCTTCGGATGACATATCATACACACAGTGAGATAATATGGCTCCCACATGCTCTTCTCTCATGCAACGAAACAGCTGTGGCTGAACCATATCATATGCTTTAATTCTTGTGTCATAATCTAGTTCACCAAGCTCTGAGGTTGAAACCGCATTCAGATCTCGCATTAACCTAGCCTGTACAAACTACTGATTATCAGAATGGAAACTGTAAAAAACAGGTATTATGGCAAAATTGACAGTTTGACACAAAGGAAATGACATCACACTTAAAGCAATAATCACCAGAGGGGGCATTGAAGACTCATGCGATGATAGCCCATCGTAAATATCGCAGATGCATAGCCGCATTTCCAGTCCAACAGTCACAAGCAATGGGTTAAGTGCATGTAGAATTTTTACAGATACTCCACATCTTATATTTGGAAGTATTCCCCTCACAAGACGTAGAGCTTCCAAGCACTGATCTGTCATATACAAGACGAGATAAAAGAGGGCAGAACATGTAAAGATTGTAGGTCATTGCAAACAGGAAAAATAATGAATAATCTTGTGTGCCTTTTTATGCATGCTGAAGGACAAAATACTAAAATAGATGTGTGCACAAGAAAAACTTGACTTAAAAAAGGCATACCGGAGTTCAAATCCTTCTTACTGAAAAACGGAAGGATGAGGTCTACGACATGCTCTGCAGCTGAGGGGTCTCTGATGTAATTTAACAATAATTTGAACAACCTAAGTTCACGTTGCCCAAGCCAAGTCCCCGATCTCCTGTACACATGAAAAGCACCAGACAACGAGTCAAGCTTTTAGCATTCCAAACAAAAGCTCCTAAATGTGTAATAACCTCAGCGTGAAGAGTCCAAGCATGAAAAAGAATGCCCTATCAAACAATGTGTTATTCACGTTAACTAGATTGTATCTTCTGCTAACATGTTTCAGATGAACAAAGACATGCTAGAACCAAAATAAGTGTAGTACAAATTTTCAAGTTCAGTAGTTCACAGTTTTTTGCTCTAAACAAATAAAAGGACAAGATCCAAGAAGGGAAGAGTTTTCAGAAAATTGTTTATGCAGCGCATTAAGGAAACAAAGGCACCCAAGAAGACAGCTTAAAAGACCTTAGCCTCTCATAAGAGATGTTTAACCGTGTAACAGATGAATAAAACAATGTAGCAATTAATGCATATAAATAATTACTAAAGAAAGTGATGTCAGTAATTCAGTGCCATTTGTCAGACTCCACACGAGTAAAAGCATATACCTGTGAAGCTCTTTGCAATAATTAACAAAAACATGGAGACTATGGAGAAGAACATCCATATGTGGAAGAAAAATTTTCTTCACCGAGTCATCTTCATGTTGCTCCAAATCATTATCCAGCCTCAACAGATTCTCAATAAACTCCAGCGCATAGGAGGTGATAGATCCTGACGCTGTCTTCACAGTTAATATAGAAAAAATGGCTGGTACAAGGTTATTTGCCCCCAATAACGGTGCTAATTTTGCGCTCTGACTCATTGCCATGAAGCACGAAAATAGTGAACTCGGTTTCTCACTACTAGAAGCCTCTTGTCTGAAGCAGTCAATCAGAGGTTTCACGGAAGCGAAAAAAATATTCCAAAAGTTTTCTCCAAAGTCATGACTTCCATACTGACTAAGTGCCAAGGAAACAATTCTAATGCATAAAGACCTTAGATCCTTCAATTGCTTAATTGAGGCACTTGCCTGCATAACAGAGTTGAGGTAGCAGATGGGGGTTAGTTCAGAGAGGATACGAACATTTGGCCAACCCGTGTATACTAGCATAGTCATAAGGAGTAATGAAACAAGCTTACGAATAAGAGTACTTGGCATAAGAATTTGGTAAAATCAGCATAGTAAATAGTAGCTATGTTTACTAGGATATGCTAAATATGTTTTACTAGCTCTTCCCCACGATATCAGATATCTTCAGCTCAAATTAGGCATATCCTGGTCATTACATTAAATTGGCATTCAGAGGCTACCATTGATTTCCAGCAAATACCACAGAGCTATTTTGGTAGTTCTGTCAAATATGACATATAACAACTAAACCAATCTGACAGGTGAGGGGACCGCATATTTTTTTCAGGTGATACTATCATAATATGACATACCTCAGTATGGTCTGCTACTGGCATCTCTTTTGGGCATTCTTTCAGGTTTAAAGTATTGTCAGCTCCCAGATTCATGGAACAGTCATTGTTCAGGTCATTTGATTGTTTGCTAGGATATTTCTCATCACTCTCACTTCTGAGACTCCGCATGCAACTCTCCAGCAAGCGAACAACAATGATCAATAGAACATTAAGAAATGGAATTATGTGTGCCATATCAAAAGTAGAAAAAATTTCTTCAACCAAATGAAGAAAACCACTTGCTTTTTTCCATGTAAGGTTCTCTATACAGATCTGTGTTGAAGCTCCCACAATGTCAGAAATATTTCCAAGAAGGTTGCCAGACAGAGAGCTAAACATTTCAAGTTGAAGGCTCCCAAGGATCAAGGGCTTAAGTAGTAACGAGAAAAAGAGCTGAAGCTCATTCGAATCAAACTGCAGAAGGAAACGGAGAATTGCCTTTCGATGACTAACGCCTATGTGCTGGCACAACAATACAGAAGTATAGAAGTTAGCTTTCATGTCAGTTAAAATACAAATATTCATTCTAACCATTATGGAACATAGACAAGCAGCTAACTAAATACCAACCTTTCGAGAACCAAGCAGCTTTAATTTCCTTACTTTAGGTGTCAACACACGGATAACCAAAGGAACAACGTGACATCTGTGGTCTTTCTGAATAGACAAGGAGTCATGTGAAACTGCCCATGTGGTGAGCTCTTCGCGAAGGGTTTTTAAGTCAATCAGATTCTTTAGATTTTGACTGTATGGGTTCAGGGATTCATCCTTCCAGTTCAAAAGGCAATCCAATGCTTTTGCTTGTATGTCAGGATCACTCTCATCAAGGACCCTGGCATTAAATTGTCAACTGATACATAAACTATCACACAACACTTCATCTGCAGCAATAAATATAGTAATATTACTATTCATCTACAAACCTTTTAGTTAGTACTTCCTGAAGAATCTTGCTCTGGTATAATGATCGGGCATTGCGCATTAACCTCAACATGTTCAACCATTCTTTTAGAATCATTTTCCATTGTTTTCCTTTACATTTGTCAGACATATATGAATCAACACTATAAAAATCAAGATTCAAAAAAGGTATTAACAAGGATTGGAACTTCAAAAGTTAAAGTCTAAGCTGTAGATACAAGGCGTTTTATCAACAAGATACCTAGTGATGCTGCTATCATCATAGCCCATGAAGTTTAGAAATAATGGTACAAGATGTCGAGAGCGAGACTCTGCAATATCAGGTATCTTCTGGAGGGATTGAAGCAACAGGGTGGCAATTGTCTCAAGAGGTGTGCAATCAAAGTCCGTAGCAAGATATAAGCTGAAGCAGTCAAAAATAGCTGCAAAACCAAACATGAAGTAAGAAATTGTAGTACAAATGGAATCAACCACAGGAGGATTATCTCACGAAAATGCTCAATAATAACAAAATATATTTATACATACAAGGTCTACACTCACTACTGATGCATGTTTATTGACATCCAAACACCATAAAAATTAAAAAGCATCATTTCACAAGTTTGGATCTACTAATGCCAATTACCAGGAAATCACAAATAGGTGAAGGTTTAAAAATAAACTATATGTGAAGTAAATTAAGTTGCAAAAAGGAACTGCACGACACTTTCAATGTAGTAGAATGCAAAACAGTAAGTTACAGGGTAAGCACAAGTGGATACTCTTTCCAAGTAGGAAGTAGAATGTAGTAGAATAAAAATGGTGACCTGCTATTTGTCCTCTTCATATAGAAAAGGCACTACGAATACAACAGTATAGGATATGAACAAGAGCAACTAAAAGCACAAATACATGTAGCGAATGAGGACACATGCAAGTGGTAAGTAGGGGCAGATCGAGGTGTATTGGGATGAGGCCGCTGAGGCGGGGCATATAGGGGTAGGCTTGTAGAAGAATAGCACAAAATCAAAAATAGAATATTAGATAATTGTATGTAACATTAGACAAATGACCAAGACATACACTGTGGCTGGGTTGCAGCTTCCAGCTTCTCCTGATTTTTCACAGTCAGACCCTTTGACTGGTGAATTGCAATAAATTGAATAAACTGACTCCAGACAAGCTCCTTGTGTTTGCTAATAAGGACAGCAAGACAATCCAGTGCTGGTGGCCACAGATCGCTAAATCTATTGTATAAGATGCCAATAATCCCATGCAAGAGAAGAGGCACGTAATCATCATGAACCATCTTAGAAGATAAACTCATTTGTATCTGAGAAACGAAGATAGCAATTTTCCGGCTAGTAGAAACTGAAATTGGAGTTGATTCAACAGCCAGAAGGGTGTCTACTACCTGATTTCAAGGGAAACATTAGATTAAAAACAGCAAAATAGCAAGTGAAAATATAACTGACAGAACATACATTAGTATATTTAGAGTCAACAGTTTCCTCTCTGGAAACTTCTGTTCTTTGCCTCTTATGTGGCTGCTCCTCATATGAGCCTAGACGTTGATCCATCTTCGTAAAATAGGATAAAATCCTCAATGTTAAAACCCGGACATCCTTATTTGGACTACTCAAGTTAACACCAAAGATACGGAGCAAATCCAAAAGATTCTGTGGATCAAACTCTCCTGTAATCTCCAGGGAAGCTGCTCTGCTCATAGAAACGAACAAAGAGAAAAAATGAACAGTGGTCAAATTAACATGGTTAACAAAAATAGAATTAAGAGTTAGAAAGTGTATATATCTTTACCCGTGCAGGGAATCCAAATATTCGGCTACAGAAGACAGTACTTGTGGACATGTACTGTGTCTCTTCGCGAGAGATAGGAAAAGGCCTAATTCTGAATTTCTACTGACGTTAACCAGTAGTAATTCATGATAGGATGATAATGCTGCGCCAAGTAGACTTTTCCACGTAGTCTTTGCAAGACCGCAAATGTTCTCTGCATGTCAACAAATACAAACTTATGCCTTTTAGAAGACTACTTACAGTTCTTAGTTCTTGATGTAAAAAAGAATAGAAATCTGCAAGTGCAATCACCTTCTTCCACTTCAAGCAACCGATCAAGGTTGCAAATTAAATTATTCAGCATGGACAAACTATCTTGAGGTACATCTTTAATATTAGGATAACAGCAAATAGATCCCCATAGTATAGCAGCTCCTTTTTCACTGACCTGATTACTTGAATGATTGCCAGTTTTAACTATATCATCTAATAACTCTATCCAGAATAGGATTTTTGATTCAAAGAACTTGCACACTTTCTTCTCCCGTACTAGATGGCTGCCATCAATGCCATGAAGGGCCATTTGCTTCTTTGATCTTTTAAAGAAATGCAGAAGGATAAAGAGAACTTCCTCGGGTGAAGTCTCCAGAAAACTATCCATTGCACTGCAAGGCATCAAATTGCAGGGTCAAACCTTCTTATGCATAATTGCATATAAGGATTCTTGTAAGTAATAGCAACAAATACTAACACATACCTCAATATCTGACTTTCGAAAGTTTGTATAATCTGTGGACCTTTCACCAATAGTTTCCTTATAAAGGCAACCACACTGAAAACACCAGAGTTAAAAAAAAATGAGAGGTGCTAGAACGCTAACATTTGTATTTTTTTAAAAATCCAGCAGTTGAACAAGCAACCAGTCACTATCAGGCAAGAAGAAAATTTAACCTCGAATATTTTAGTTTAAATACTGGAGCATAGAAGGATGATATGGAGGATAAATTGCCAGAAATGACTGGAACATCCAGAACACAATGCAGAAAGTTCAAAATACTTCCAAGAACCTCAGATGATGAAGCTTCTCCTCTGCTGCTACCAGGTATAACATACGTATTGACCAGCAACTCAACAAGTTTAAGCATGTTAACCTTATCTGGAAAAAAAAAGAGGGGGGATAGACTGATCAATCTAATCAGAACTACTGGTGAAATTCAAGTAGTCAAAGCATATGGACCATGAGATGGAAACTCCTACCGAGCACATCACTCTTCTTGCTATTTTGTAGAGCAAAGGTAAGAAAATCAATCAAGCACTTCAAATGTTCCAAGCAACCATCATTAATACAGCTGTTGATTTCTTCAAATAAACATGTATATATCAACACCAACTCTCTTTGATCCACTTCATTGCATAATCTATGAATCACCCCAGTTATGACCTCACGAATAGTAGAAGACCCTGCATTTTGTAAGATCTAGTGATTGCATTGTTGAAGAATGATAACAAAGTACAAAAAAGAAACGTTCGCAATAGAAGGTTTGCCTCTCAAATAATTCAAAAAGGACGTTCCAAGTTCTTACATTATGGTTAGCACAATTAGAGACCTAAAACTCACTGATGATGAATCAATGGTAAAACTATACTGTTCAGCCAATCTGTAATAAATAATGAGTGCGCAATAAAAAAGAGTAGCAGATAGGACAAATGAAGGAAAAGGTCAATGCAACTAATCGGTATAAAAATTACAATAGTACATGTCATTGCCAGAAGGTTATCTGACCATTAGGGAATTTATTGTGGACAGTGGTTAGGATTGACTTGCTCAACAAGAAACTCATGACTTTTCCAGCTCTTGAGTGAAGCTTTGTGTAAGTTCCTCGCATGACATGCCACAGCAAAGCAGTCACCCCATCGATCCGTATAGGTGATGAATCTTTAGCAGCCTGACATAGAACTTTCCTTAAACCTAACAACCAAAAAGGGGGAAAAGTTAGTTAAAAGAACAAAGGGTAAAATTACCTCAAACAAACAAGACCGACCATCTTAGTAGAACCATTCCCCCTCCTCTCCTGCTTAATTGGTGGAGATGAAACCAAATAATATGAATTTTATACAAAGAAACGGAGATTTGACTCTCCTTACGTAAAAGAATGTGCTTTAACAAATGGAGGCTGCTGTTTGATTGCATAAAAAAGGAAGCTAATGCTAAGAAAGGTAAAACTTAGAAGTCAAACGGTTCAACTAATTGGAGACAATATTTGCACTCTCATCACAACGTAAGCAGGCAAAATCATCATCAACTTTCTTTTCCAGTCAAGAAAGATAAATGGCAGAACAGTAAAAAGTAAACACACAAAGGACCAAATTGAAAAGTGGCACAAAAGAATGGAAAGAACAGAGAAAAGTCCATCTTTAATCTTCCGGGTAAGACCATTTTAAGCCTCCATCATTATGTAGTCTCTCTTAGTTCCTCAAACTTTTAGACTAGGCCCACATTAAGCTGTCACTTCTCAGCTTTAGTCCAAATCAATACTTCCAGTAAAAAGTGTGTTGGTCTTCAAGTCAATGACCGATGGAGCCCACTGTCAGTTGGCCCCACTGTCAGTGACTCAGAAGACCTATTTTGGACCAAACCTAATACATCGATGGCGTAAAAAGAATCATCAAAAATGAGAAGTCAAAAGCCTAAAAAAAACCAGCCCCAAAAGTTGTGGGACACAAAGGGGACTCTTCCCTTTATTAAACATGGTATCTACTTCAGTATAAGAACATAAGTGATAAAAGAACAATACCTTGAGTTAATTGACTATTAGATGCATTCCTCAGCAAAAATGAAATAGATTCAGCCATAAATTCTCTAACATAATCCTTCGAGAAAAATCTCAGTGGAGCTGTTATCCTTCAGCCATGATAAGGATTTTGCAGTCAGTTTGGCGGTGAAAAAATAATTGCCAAACTGAAAAAATAATTGGATAACAACATAAAATGCAAGTAGTTTATTCTATCATGGAGCAGAGATAGTGAAATAAGTTTTGAGTTTCCACTGGCATATGTGGAACTAATTTTTTTAAGATAAAAACGAACCTGAGAATTTGAAGAACATCTTTTACTAGATACTTTTGCATGTACATCATTATATATGACCAAGATGTGAAGACCTGAAATACAATGCATCATTATGCCTTCTGCTACTCAACCACAAGTAAGATTTACAAATCAAAATAAGAAGGTGATCTACCTGCTCCAGAATTTCAGGGTCACGATCACCTCCATCACAAAGGAGAGCTAAAATAGCTTCTGCATGTCTTCCTAGAAACCTGCAATCAAAAAAAGCTAAAGATGGTTAAACCCTGTCAAGACAAACAGAAAAACAATAAAAAAAAAAAAAACACCAAGGTGTACACAAAAAGTATAAAGCTATAAAACAAAAAGTCCACAACCATGTTGTATAAATTTTACAATTAATTTGAATTAGAAAACTCACGGTAAAAAATCCTCCAGAATATCCCTGGAGAGAGCTGCAATTAACCTGCATGTAAAGAATGTGTTAAAACAGTGACTCACTGGTTAAACATGATTACAGAAAATAAAACATAAAGTAGCATTTGAATAGTGAAACTGTAACTCTGATGCAGCATACTGAAGTCCAGTACTTGATGGGAGTAGAATATAAATGCAATGAAAAGTTACATACTGGGGTAATAATGACTTTAATTCAATTCAACATAAATAATGCAAAATTTAGGAGCACAGGAGAGCAATAAAAAGGTCCAGTACTTGATGGGAGTAGAATATAAATGCAATGAAAAGTTACATACTGTGGTAATAATGACTTTAATTCAATTCAACATAAATAATGCAAAATTTAGGAGCACAGGAGAGCAATAAAAAGCTAAAAAAACAAAATAAAAAATAACAAAGGGAACAAGGCACATGTGCAACCAAAGAACTATTACAATAAACTGAGCTCTTCAACTCCCCATCCTTCCTTTCACATGTATCATATGTGACTGGTGTAAAGGTTAAGGCATAGAAATTACGGAATATGCGATAATTTGGAAAAGCCGAACACGATTTGAAATAAGCTCATGGATGTCAATTACAAATGATTACAGTATAATTGCGTCAACAGAACAGAAAAGAGAGAATTAAGAGTTTAAGAACATAGAAATTCAAGCGCCTCATGCTAAGTCCCACAATCTTAACACAAATACAAGCCCTGCTCCAAACTAAATGGGGAGAGGACTACTCTCGGTCAAAAATTTTATTTTAACTAGCACAAAAGACAAAAGTTTCAATCTTATATTGCATCCCACATACAAGGGCATATACATTGCATAGAGGAAAATGTTTCATGAAAAGACTGAAAAATCCAACATCCATTTGTTTAGCTTTTATCAGTGTAAGAGGAGGAGCAAGAAACAAGAGTTCAAATAGAGACCAAAGTTAGCTGCAGCTGAATTACAGTAACAATGCTCGGGATAAAATCAAATTCCCACTTCCCTTATGGCTACTACTTTTTTTTGGAATCCTTGATAACCAGACTTGGCATGATAAGCAAGGGTAGGTTTTCCTGCTGACACTACAATATTCTGAGCAACCCACAACTCAATCTAACTTCTACAACAGAGTAGACACAGGATATAACATTTACACGACCCATTTACCATCCAACAAAATTACAAAACAATCAAGAATAACAACATACAAAAAGGTCCACAACTCATCTTTAGCAAGTCTTGGAAGATGATGAGATATGAAGCATGTCAAAATTAAGTTCACTTCCAAATTTCATTTCTTACAAGAAAGCATTCCAGGAACATAATATTTAGAGAGGTGCTCCTATGCTCTTCTGTTTTAAAGTTGCACAAATATTAAAGCATGAATGAAGGATAGATAAGGATTACTTACCCTTTTACGTGCTTCAAGATTTGTGCAACTTGTACTAGGAGGAAAAGCATAGAAGCACTGCTCATTTATTTAATATAAGACCCCAAATTTAGTCGGTGTAATACTAGTCGTTCATCGTTCATATTTGTGCAACCCAAATCGAACAAATATGGAAAGGCAATGACAGCACAGAAACACATTTAAGTAGCATGAAGTCATTCCGTTCAACTAGATCATGAAACCATGATCCACTTACATGAGCACTGGTTCAAGGGACAATCTCGCTTTCATGTTTACTCTTTGTAGAAGCCCAGAAAATACTTTTTCACGGTGCAATACGATTTGCGGTAGTGTCTGTACCAATGGTATCACCTCCTCATAAAATGAGATGAAATCCTCTGCAGTATTGAGTTCCTGAATCAACATGAATAACAGGACAAAATTAAGGGAGTAATAGAATAATTGTCAACACTACATATTTACAAGTTGAAAGAATTAAACTTCCAAAAAGCCTGGATACAACTCAGAATCCCTTCCAGATGGTTGAAAACATTAAAAGAAGTACAGATCATTGCACAAGCAACCACAAAAGAATAAAAGATATGAATGAGCAATCATCATCATAACTGCGAATTCTCACTCTCACAATCCTCCAAACCTCAACTTACAAACATTTAAAAATCCCAAGCAGCAGCTTGCCTGAAATTTCAAGGATGATCTCCACTTATCTCTCTGGTTCTAAATGCTCCATTGCTCCTAAAACAACCTTATGAACTTATATATCACCAACCTTAAAAATTAGTTGAATTAGTTCCTCAAACCCCACGAAAAAAGGATGTAAAGTGAGCATTTCTGACCCACAAAATCAGTATCAAACCAAAATCAGGAGAAATGTTAAAACCTTGTAGTTCCAAATACAGCTTGCTAACTCTACAGTAGGCATCAAGCATCGTCCCATAAAATAGCCAACAGATTCAATGATTCAAATGATATCTTAAAGCCCTAGCTTTTTTCTCAATGGGAGCCAAGTGCATAGTTCTAAAACAAAATAGCTCTCTGACATTTCAAACACCAGCAGATCACAAACATTACATTTCAGTATGGCAATGTCCAAAGGTTGCAACAACTCGTGCCTCATCATAACCCTAGATTCACTGCAGAATTTCAATTACACATAACAAGAAAATCCCAACCACTAGAGAAAACGCACAAAACTCCCAAATGATCCTTCTACCTCCTAAATACCCACAGTTATTCATGCACACAACAGGTCACCTCAGAAAAAAATTCAGCTTCTTGATTCACAAACAGCTGGAGAAGAGCTGACATCAACTAGTAACCTGTTCAAATTATTTTCTTCATCTCACAAACTAATAATGCAAGAGAAGAGCTTCGTTAAATGGAACGATTACAGGTCCCTGGAAAAGACAGGATCTATGTGACTGCTATTGCTCAAATTAGCCCCCAATAACTCTAGTAATTCATGCACATACAGAACTCATTGCTACTCCAAATTTTGAATAATCCCATTTCACAAAAGATCTTCTAAACCACCACATAATCTGCCAACAGTTCAACAAACAACCCTACTGTTCAATCTTCCAAACTATTCATGACCCAAAGACTTGCTGACATAATCAAAGAAAACATAACTCAGGACCTGACCAAGGATGGGGCTGGCACTCTAGTAGGAAACAAGTTCTGGGTTGTGTCCATAGTTAGTAGATTACATAGTATTGTTAGTAGGAATTCATGTTAGGAGGTCAAGTTGTATTAGGAAAGTTCAAGTGTCCAGCCATGGCCCATATTAGGAAAAGGCTAAAGGCCTAATCATCTGTTATACAAGAATGCCATGTATGTGGATGGAGGCAAGCAAGAAGAATAAATCTATTCTCTCCGAGTTATTCTATCAACCCTTTCTATGGCTATCCCTCTTCTCTAGAAACCCTAATCCCCTTCAGTCGTGCCGTCCCGGTCCTCCTTTGTACGGTAGATATCCCATCATGAACTACGTTCATGCCAACGCATAGCACCTAATAATTGAAAACACAGAACACTAAAATGATCACCCCTTCCGTTAACATCACTATTTGTTTATGTAGTCAAGATTTAAAAGTTATAATCCCCAGACAACTGAAAATTCCAAGGGAAAACACAAAAAGGCAAATTAAAATAAGCATCATTAAAACTTAAATTATCTCCTCACCTGCATTTCTTCATGCACACACCAAAAATCTACAAGTATACCTTGAATGAAAACACCCTAGTTCCCACACAGCTGTTGAACTCCCAGATGATGTGCTTGGCACTTCAGGAGCAATTCTAATTTTTAAAGGTATATCCTTAATCTCCCAAACTCTTCATGTGAGTGATTCTAATTTTACAGCAATGTCCTCAACATCCAAATCTGTTAATATGAATGATTCTAATTTTACTACAATATCTGATCTCCCAAGCTCATCATGTGAGCGATTCTAATTTTACAGTAATATTCTTAATCTCCCGGTTCCTCCAGTGAGTTATTTAATTTTACAGCAACCCTTGATCTCCCAACCACTTTATGTGACACAATGCATTGCTCAAAGCGGCTATATTTTGAAAAAACATATTTCCCACACAGCTCCTAACACTTTTGTAACGGGTTCTGTTTCCGTTAATTAAAAAAAACTGGGGTTGTTTTAATATGTCCAAAATTTCCAAATTATCTCATCGTTATTCAAGTATATTCATGAATCCATCACTGCTACTAAACCCTACTGGATGCTTCAACGACCGAATTAAGGCATTTATGCCTTCCTAATGTTCTAAAGACCAAATTAAGCTCCCCCATTGCTACCCATTGTTCCGGGAGTGGATTTTGCACATCAGAAACAATATAAAAAAACGAAGCAAGGGAAGGAGAAGGTGCAGACCCTCCACTCCACGAGGGCGTCGAGGAAGAACGAGGAGCCGCTAGAGGGCTCCGCCTTCACCACGTGGAGGCTGCGGTACACATCGATGTCGATCTCCTCCACCCGCTGCGAGAAGGTCTTGAACTGCACAAGCAAACACGCAAAAACCGAGAAAGACCATCAGCAGCCGTAAAACCAATTGGTGAGCTCGATTCCGGGGAGCGAAACTGCAGTGGCCACGGGGCGGATGCTCTTACCACGAAGCGCTTGCGGCTAGAGGAGGACGTGTTGAGGCACTTCACGGAAGCGTGCGACGGGGTTGCCATGGCCGCCGCCGCCGGCGGCGCTGGCGAGGTGGAGGGAAGCGGGGCTACGAGGCGGAGGGGCGAAGGGAGGGGGTTTAAGCGAGGAGCGGCCTAGGGTTTTGAGGCGGTGGTTGGGAGGGAGGAGGAAGACGAGATGGCATGTGGCCCTTTTAAGCTTGGGCTTTTGATGAATGCGCGGGCTTTGATTCTGAGGCCCGTAATGTCGCTGATCTTTTTTCTTTCAGGTTTTTTCTTCTTCTTTGAGATGGTTTACACAGACGATTGCTGCATATTCTTTTTTTATTATTATTATTCAACCAGACAAATTAGCTGTGCTGCTTGCTGTGTATTTGTTTGTATTGGGTTCTGTTGTGAAACAAGATCGTTCACCCACGCTAATCCACGGCACGCTAAGCAATCACGCGAACAGAAGAAAGGAGAAGCATACCATACAAGGGGGAAACCTCTCTCTTTATTAGATCGATCAATTCTGTACAAGGCAATGCCCTATATATATAGTGGAGGACCCCTGAAGATAAGTTTGGATTCGTCCACAAATTAGAGATAGACTCCCAACCGAATACGGTTGGAGTCCTTATCCCATAACACTTCCCCTTGGGCGAATACCGCGTAATGCCGATGTTTCGTTAAAAACTCCACTCAAAAACCCAGTGGGAAAAAAGAGATGGAGAAAATAGTACATCGCATTCGCTCCTTTTTGTTGCATTTGTTGCCTCATTAAAAACCTTTATGTGAGAAACATTGGGAAAACTCACAAAGGAAAAAGAGTACAACTTATGATCTTAGGGATCATGCAAAGGGATTATGGTTCAGGGGTTTACTTCCCCTGAACTATGCAAATCTCTAAGCCGCCTCATTCCAATGCCATTAACATACCTTTAGAAGGTGGATTTGGCAAAGATTTTGTGAATTAATCTGCTAGATTTTCACATGACTTAGTTTGCATTATTTTTATCTCACCATTCTTCTGTAGTTCGTGAGGATAAAAGAACTTAGGAACAATTTGCTTCGTGATATTGCTCTTTACATAACCCAATTGCATTTGTGCAACACAAGCATCATTATCTTCATAGATAATAGTAGGGGTATTGACGGTATTCATACCATATGACTTTTGGACATGGTTGATTACCCGTCTTAGCCAAACATATTCCCGTGAGGCTTCCTTTATAATCTTTGAGTGGCTGTACCACCACAGAGGAAAATAAAAATCCATTCTGGGATTTGTTCATGAATGCACAGGAACATTATTCCTTCAGGGACCATATTCCTTTTTCAGGAGGAATCTACTTAGTCGATTGTACCACATCCTTATCGACTGTTTTTAATTCGTATTCAGTGACCCAAATACATATGCGGTCACTACAATCATCAACTGTATTGAAAAGTTTAAGCTTGATGCCATCAATATTAAATTTCGAAACGTCATTCCACTCATTTCAGGAGAACAGATTTCATCGTAATCGATGATGGGTCTCTGCTAAAACCCTTGTGCTATAAGCCTCGCTTTATATCTCACCACCTGGATATTTTCATATCTCTTCAGGATGAAAAATCCATTTGATCCTACAGGGAATATTTCAGGAAATGTTCTGTCAACAGGACCAAGAACTTTCCTCTCATTAAGCGAGCGCTACCTCAATTGCTTTTTCGGGTGAACCTAGATGAGCGCTTCTGGCACTCTATCATAGACTTTGGTTCTGGATCCAGATTTTAGCAATTTTTAGAGGCAAAATATGTCGACAATTGTAGTCTTTCTTCATATATAATTCTCTTGCATCACTCCAGGGATGTCTCATTATCAATTTCTTCCAGCTTCTCGTGATTTCCCATAACGATGAAGTCTGGGTGTTCCGACTTCCCAGCGTTGGATTGTGCGCACAAATATACGCTGGGGTTATCATCTTCAGGATGGATCACTTCAGGGATGTTACCATCTTCTAGATGGCTCACTTCAGGGATTTTCTCAACATCAGATTGAGCTTCTTCCACTATCATGGGTAGTGTTCTCATTTATTTGGTTCTCCTTTTTTGCGGACGTCTCCGCGGAATTGAGTCCCGTGCACCTAGAGGCCTCCCCCTCATTTTATCATGAGGGTCAAGAGTGGGTTCAATATCCTTCTAGGATATTTCCACTCTTTCAGGTGCATATACTGCAGATATATGAGATCTTTCCACTACCTTATGATCAGTGAAGGCATTTGGCAGTTTCTTAGCTTATTTGTTGTAGATTTATTTCGAACTTCAAGTTCGGTCTCTTTAGTGCGTGGATCTAAGGACTTGGCATTCTTTAATGTGGTACTTATCTTCCCCTAATGCCGAGATATGTCCTTAGTACAATCAGTGTACCGAGTTGTGTACAGATCCCCAACTTCTGGTGAGGTCCCATGGTGGTACGTTGTGGTGGAGAGATTGGCATGTATACAACACAGCCAAAATTTTCGCAGATGGGAAACACTTAATTCTCTTCCATGCACTATCTGCAACGGGGAAATTCCATTATATACAGTTGATTTGAGTTGAATTAATATCGCAGTGTGCAGCACTGCGTGGCCCCAACAACTGGTGGGTAACCTACTATTCTGCAAAGTGGTCAAGCAATAAATTTTATTCCCTTAACAATGACTCTGCAGGGCTATTCTATAATGTGGACATGAGGTATTAAAAGCTCTACATTAATTCCCAAAGCCATATAATGCTTTTGAGGTAAACTTGTTAGCATTGTCCATTTCAATGGACTTGATTCTTTCTTCTGTAAAGGAGGCTCACAAAAATTGGACAATTAATTTAGGTAGAAGCATGGTTCCAACAGGGGCCGAAAAGGTCCATAGATATCACTTCGAATTTAGTTCAAGAAATTCAGTGATTATTCTACAAGTTAGATGATAAGAAATCTTAAGGTTTAAGGAAGTCTTTATGCTATGGCCAGCAGAATTAGTAATTATTTTATCATAATATTCAACTCAAGGTTATTGCAATGCCAACTTCAGGTTGCATAGTATACCAATAACATTTATTGCGTCAGGGAAAAACATAGCATAAAATATCAAATATTCTGGAAAACAAATTAATTATCACTGATAATTGCTCAACAGGTGCATAGACCAAATGTTCATGCAGGAACATAATTATTCAAACTGATGAGGCTCTTAAGGAGGCTCAACTAATGGAAATGCGACATATAGCAAAAGGGGTGTAGGGAGACTATTCCAGATCTCCATACAAGTCATGTTCCATCTCCTGGGAAACATTGGTATCTTTCTGGAGCTCCATAAGCTCAATGCCGAGGAGGTCATCCTCATCCATGGGCGAGTCACCATATCCGAGAAGGCTTTCCTTAAACTCGGTTGTAGGGTTAGTGACATTGTCTTCTTTCTTTACACCGTCTTGCTCAACATCTGGTAGAGCAGTGTAGTGTGCCTCAACCTTCTTTTCTTGATTCTTCAGGAATCTCCCAGTGCATTTCATGTAAAGTTCTGCCAAATGCTTTGGGGTGCGACAATTGCGTGACTAGTGGCCAACGCAACCACACCTAAAGCATGTTTGAGAGTCGGGTGCTTTATTGGCTGGACCTTGCTTCTGGAAGGTTCTTGTACCCTTCCCTTTACCGTTCCATTGGGATTTGCCTTTTCCCTTTTGATTTCTGTCATTCTTCCACTTGTACATTTGGCCTTTTCCGCGGCCATGGCTACTACTCGTCTGCTGAGCGGTAGCATGTGCTTCAGGCATTGCCTGGCTTCCATTAGTATTTGCATGATGATTCTTCATCAGGAGTTCATCATGTTTTTCTGCTTCTAGTAGAACACTAATAAGCTCAGAGTACTTCTTGTACTTTGCATGACGGTACTGTTGTTGTAGTATCATCATGTTGGGGTGGAAAGTGCACAAAGTTTTGTCGATCTTTTCAGCTTCAGTAACTTTCTGGTTACAAAAAGTCAATTTAGTGACCAGTTTGTGCATTGCAGAATTATAAGCTGCCACAGATTTGAAATCCTGGAAGCGTAGGAGGGTCCATTCGCGTTGTGCTTCCGGTAACAACACAGATCTTTGCTGGTTATAGCGCTCCTTCAGGGAATTCCACAATACCAGCGGGTCCTCCTCCATCAAGTATTCGGCATTCAGGTCCGAATGAAGATGGTGCCTCAGGAAATGTAAAGCGGCGCATTTTGCGGGTTCAGGCACTTCGATTGCACCGGCTTCAGGCCGAGCAATAGCAGCTCCAAGTCCTCTAGCTGTTAGGTTGATTTTGGCATCCATTGCCAAGGTGAGGTAATTGCTGCCATCCAGGGCAAGCACAGTAAATTCCCTTTTTGCAATATCAGACATATCCTGTATGCAAGCAATACAAGATTTTACTACAGGTAAAATATTATATTGCATGCATCTTTATTTAATTAATAAAGTTTTGGTCTATATCTATTCAGTAGATAATTATCACGATTTGCCAGAATTTCCTTAGCAATTAGCCATTTTCTGTTAATTACGTAATTCTAACATAAATTAAACATGGCATAAGGTTAAATTTCAACTTATGTAATTCTTGTTGGTTGGGAGAGAAAACAGTTAATGAATATTTCCATCAATTCGACTCATGGCCAGGTCAACCCGCCCCTAGGGCTCACATGAGGGAGGGAGCACTTCCCGTTTCCAGGTGCCAATTAAAGAACCAAGCCTCATGTGTGTTTTCCTAGACACCAATTGTCTCATGTATGTTTATTCATTACCGAAATCAAATCCCAACCACTCAGGTTCTCATAAACGGCTATAAGAAATATTCTGAAATTTTCCTAACACTTTTCATAATTTTTGCTAATTTCCAAGCAATTTTCAGAATTACTTTTCAACTAAAAAAAATTTAATTTCGGCAAATATCAAACATGACATAATGCTAAGGAAGATAAAACCAGATTCAAGGCATGAACAAAGTGTCCTCATAATTTTCTAGCAAATTTCACAATTTTCTGTTAATATATGAGCAATTTTAAGAATTACTTATGCAACAGAAAAAATTAATTCACCACGAATAAAACATGGATAAAGAGCTGGAAAATAAACCCAGGATATGGAGCTTCCCATATGTCCTAAATAATAAATTTTTCAAATTTTTCGGAAGTCCATATAACTAGAAAACTTATTTTCTAGTATTAACCACTATTTTCTAAATTCTTAATCATTTTCATAAAAGAAAATAGTAAAATAAGAAAAAGGAAAATTGGGGAGCCCTCCCGTGCGTGTTCCTTTCCAGAACCCAATTGGAATGCGGTTCCAAGCTTTGAAGTCCATCGGACTTTTGTCTCTTCAGAATTGGACTTCATGTCCACAACCCGTGCGGCTGGAGCTTTTCCTTTTCTCGTGCATGCGTTGTGGTTCATGCGGTGGCGGTGGCGACGCAGCGGTGGCAATGGATGCGCCGAGCAACAGCAGAGACACGGCCGAAGCGCGCCCAGCGCAGAGCTGCGAAAGTGCTCGCGGGCGATGGAGCGTGCACGCAAAGAAGGCGTGGAGGTTGGGGCCAAGGAGTCGTGCGATGGCATCGGCCGGGCGCGGGAACGGTGTCCGGTCGGCGGCGAGACCGAAGGTGGCGAGGCGGCTTCTGGCCGTCGTGCCATCTCATTTTTTTTTCAAGGATGATGAACAGTAACCCATCTAACAGCAACAGATCATGCTATGTTTTTAACGCCGGATTAGATCTATGCGTTAGAGCGGTAACAACCAATTTAGTTCTCTAACGGCAGATTAGAACAATCAATCTCCGCTCTCTAACAGAAGTTTAGATCTATTTATCTAGCGAAACAATCTGCAAGTTTTTCGACTTACGATCTCGACGCCGGAAGCGTTGGCTATCGCGTAGGATAGAGTCGCGTAGGACTTTTTCGGCAATCTGAGTGGATTCCGACGTGGTGACGAGTTGATTGTAGATCAGATCGGGCGATCAATCGCCGGTAGTAGTCGCTCGTTGTTGTCAACGATCCTTCGCTTCTTGCGGTAGAGATTCGTGCTGATAACGTGTTGTGAAACAAGATCGTTCACCCACGCCAATCCACGACACGCTAAGCAATCACACGAACAGAAGAAAGGAGAAGCACACCATACAAGGGGGAAACCTCTCTCTTTATTAGATCGATCAATTCTATACAAAGCAATGCCCTATATATATAGTGGAGGACCCCTGAAGATAATGTGACACTACGGTATGGTGTGACATTATACAATGTGAAATTAGAGAATAAAACCTTTCGGCTTGAGGTTTACTCGCGTTTTTGGGCCTTTTAAAGTGTTGTGACACCACGGAGCGTCGTAACCTTATAAAAGGTGCATGATGAGGTCAAAAACATATTGAAATATGATATGGGAGATTAAAACCATAAGGTATGGAGGTTAATAGCGTTGTCGGGCCGTTTCCGGGGTTTTGGGCCTTCCCGGAGGAATTTGGGCCTTAAAGAGGGGGTTGTGGGCTTTGGTGGGATGGAGTGGGAATCCATTTAGGATTAGGAAAGGGGCTTAGGGCTGGTTAAAGGGGGGTTTCCCTGCCCTTTTGGGCGTCCTCCCCCTACCCCTTGCGCCCCCAAGTGCCCTAGCCGCCTCCCACACCTCCCCACCTCCTCCTTGGGCGCCTCCACCTCCCCCAAGCCTCTCCCCTTGTGCCACCACCTCTCCACCTCCCTTGCTGCGCCTAGGTGACTTCTTGACCTCACCACCTCGAAGATCCATCCATTGGAGCGCTCCGCGACGAGGAGATCCGGTGGATTTGGAAGCGAGGAAGGGGATCGCGCGAACCGGGAGGAGATCTATTGGGTTTTCGTGCGTCGGGCAAAGGTATGTCCATGGAAATCCTTGGGGTTAATCTAGGTACTGTTCTAAGGGTGTTTATCAAGTTTTTAGATCAATTGGTGGTGCTGGAATTGAGTAATTTGGATTAGATCTAGATGTTGCCACGTTCTGTTTTTGGGACAGCATGAGCAGTCGACCTAGGGTTTGCGTTTTTGTCAATTTAGAATCCGAATCTGTCCGTACGGATGTTGAAGAAGTTGTAGATAATTTCATTATCTTTCAGTGGGTATAAAGCATGTTAAATTCCGCCCAGCCGTTTGAAAGTTATGGCCGTTTTACCGAGCGTGATAAAATCTGTGACGTAATTGGAACAGATCATGGTAATCTGTAGATTAAACAACTTTAGAGTCCGAATCAGTCTTTCCATATACCTAGAGAAAGTTGGGAAATTTCCTAAGCTACACGAGGATGTACTTGTTTAATTGATTCGGAGTCCCAGAACTCAAGTTATGCCTTTTGCAAGGCTGCTGTCCCGACGGGACAGAACCTCTGTTTTTAGGTTTTGCGAGTAGTTGGCAATGTCGGGGTAGATGAGGGTTTGCGTATTGTTTTGTGGACATGATTGTGATCGTGTGGTACCTATGTGCAGGTGGTGCGACCCCGGGAGTGCCCTCTACTTCCCGCCAATCCGTTGCCCGTGGTTGAGGCAAGTGTGTTGTGATGGATAGCGATTTGTAGGTTGCTTGTTGAGAATAGATGGAATTGACTACATGATATATGATCACTTGCCATGCTTTTATGATTGCCAATGATATGATGAGCATGTTTAATATGTTATGATGCCATGTGTTAATATGTGAGTTAAATATGATGTTGGCATAAATGCATACATGGCATGTTACATGGCTCGGGCGGTGAGAAAGTCATAACTAGTCCGGGAAGGTCGGTGAGAAAGTTATGGCTAATCCGGAAAGCCAATGAGTAAGTCCTACATCGTGATTCCATTCACCGCGGTGAACAGAAGCGAGGAGTAGGCACCCTCCATCTTCGGGATGGAAGGGGGGAGAGGGTGCACACCGACGGGTGTGTACTCAACCATACCGGTATGAGTTTCCAAGGAGACATGAGCATTGCATTACATTGCATACATAATGATGATGATATTGTTAAGTGTTCATGAATGAGATGATATATATGATGGGAGATGTTATTGCCATGATATTGTTCTTGTTGTCCATTGCAATATGCTTGCTGAGTTTCGAACTCACACTTGTGTTTTCTTGTTATTTGAGGTACCATGAGAACGGCATGCGGGGAAGGGAAATAGTCACACGCCCACACGTAGCTTCACCATATTGATTCCACAAGTCATTCTATTAGTTTGATAATAAATTGCGTGTGATGATTATTGCTTTAAGGTTTAGCTTTGCTATATGAGAGTTTTATTGTTCGTTTGACCCTTGGAGACATTATGTGTTTGAAACTAGACTTATATTGTTGCTAAGTCGTTAATTATTGCTGTTTTTAGTTGTCTCTCATAATCCATACATTGATATACTGTTGTTGCTCCTTTAATTCATGTTAAAACAAAGGAGATGCTGCCGAAATTTCGGTTTTTAGCATATGTACCTTTGCTGGAATTTATGGTAACTTGTGGTATTTAGATGTTGTTTAGCTTATGTTTGGTAGCATTCAGGCATAGTAAATGCCGGGGTGTTACAGATAAGTTCGGATTCGCCCACAAATTTGAGATAGACTCCCAACCGAATACGGTTGGAGTCCTTATCTCACAACAAGTTTAACCAGACAAATTAGGTGTTAGCTGTTCCTCGGCGTACCAACACGGCAAGTCGGCAACCACCAAGTACGTGACGCAAATGGGCGAGATGGCATGGTGGCGGAATGGATGCCGCGGCGTGGCAGCCAGGTTCAATTTTTCGACAAAATTTATTTGAATTTCGTGCTTATCGCTCCTGTTCTAAAAAGGAAATCGTTCGAATTATTGTTCAAACTCAAATTCAAAAAAAATTAAAAATATTAACAAAATTTATCCAAAATTTTCCTATAGTTAGTATTAATAGCCTTATGATCTCTGGTGTGAATATTTTTTGAAAAAAAAAGTTTGGTGACGTTTTTTAGCCATTCAATTATATTTAGTAGCAATATTTATTGAGTTATATTTATTAGCAATATTTGTTGAATTATATTTAGTAGCAATATTTATTGAGTTATATTTATTAGCAATATTTGTTGAGTTATATTTATTAGCAATATTTGTTGAGTTATATTTAGTAGCAATGTTTGTTGAAGTACCAATATTTGTTGAATTATATTTAGCAGCAATATTTGTTGAAGTATATTTAGCAGTAATATTTGTTGAATTATATTTAGTAGCAATATTTGTTGAATTATATTTAGTAGCAATATTTGTTGAATTATATTTAGTAGCAATATTTGTTGAATTATATTTAGTAGCAATATTTATTCAATTATATTTAGTAGCAATATTTGTTGAAGTAATTCTTTAAATATCACTTTTGCCCTGAGTCATTTTTTATATTTATGCTATGCATGATTGTGATATTTATCTATGGGGGTGTTTGGCATAGCTCCAACTCCACTAAATTCGTGGAGTTGGTGGAGCTGGGTATTCCTAGCTTCACCAAATTCGTGAAGCTGGAGCTGTAGGTGTATTAAGGGGGTGTTTGGCAGAGCTCTAACTCCACCAAATTCTTGGAGTTGGTGGAGCTGGGTATTCCTAGCTTCACCAAATTCGTGGAGCTGGAGCTGTGGGTATATTAAGAGTGTTTATGTGGATCATCTTGTTTACATTTTAGAATAAAATTATAAACTTAAGTCACTTTATTTCAGTCTACAAGTTTCAGCTTTGAGGTGGAACTGGGATCTGGAGCTCTGCCAAACAGGACCTAGGTGGGTCATCTTGCTTACATTTTAGAATAAAATTATAAACTTAAGTCACTTTATTTCAGTCTACAAGTTTCAGCTCTAAGGTAGAGCTGGGATCTGGAGCTCTGCCAAACAGGGCCTATGTTGAGACTGTGTGCACTTGCGTGATCCTAGACTATTGCAGAATACACAAATGGTCCGAATTTGCATATTCGAGTTCCGACAGAGGTGGTATCAAAGCCATACTGACTATAGGTCTTGATTCTAGATAGATTGACCGTTCTTTATAAGCTTCAAAATTATTTTCTAAAGAGAAAAATTAACTTGAAAGATTATTAAAATTCTTGACTTATCTTATTATTCTATTCTCACCCATTTGCTGAAATTTCTATCTTTCTCGCTGGTTTAAGTTGAAATCTTACCTGAGTTGTCTTTAAAAAGATAGTGATGTTTCACACTTAAGGAGAAAGTGTTGGATGCCTGTTGCTAATCTTAAAGATCGTGAAGTGAAGAATCAATGAACTCGAAGAGGGGAGTGGATTGATGAAATGTTCCAGAAGTTAGAACAATCGGTGCTTGAGCAGCTAGTTGAGACTCATGTGTGAGAGTCGCGTTTGTTAAAGTAGAAGTTGTAACACCCCGGCATTTAATATGCCCGAATGCTACCAAACATAAGCTAACCAACATCTAAATACCACCATTTATCATAAATTCCAGCAAGGATACATATGCTAAAAATCGAGATTTCGGCAGCATCTCCTTTGTTTTAACATGCTACGAAGAATCAACAATATTATAGCAATGTAAGGCAATATGAGAGACATCTAAAACAACAATTATTAAAGACTTAACGGCAATATAAGTCTAACATCAAGCACTTAATGTCTCCAAATGTCAAATGAACAAATAAACTCTCAAACAGTAAAGCTAAACATTAAAGCAATGATCATCACACGCAATTTATTATCAAACTAATAGAATGACTTGTGAAATCATTATAGTGAAGCTACGTGTGGGCGTGTGACTATTTCCCTTCGCCGCATGCCGATCTCATGGTACCTAAAACAATAATAAAACACAAGCGTGAGTTCGAAACTCAGCAAGCATATTGCAATGGACAACAAGAACAACAACATGGCAATAACATCTCCCATCATGTAAATCATCTTATTCATAAACACTTAACATTTTCATCATCAATATGTATGCGATGTAATGCAATGCTCATGTCTCCTTGGAAACTCATACCGGTATGGTTGAGTACACACCCGTCGGGGTGCACCCTCTCCCCCCTTCCATCTCGAAGATGGAGGGTGCCTACTCCTCGCTTCCGTTCACCACGGTGAATGGAATCACGATGTAGGGCTTACTCATTGGCTCTCCGGATTAGTCATATCTTTCTCACCGACCTTTCCGGATTAGATATTGACTTTCTCACCGCCCGGGCCATGTAACATGTCATGTATGCAAGCATGCCAACATCATATATAACTCATATATTACCACATGGCATCATAACATTTTAAACATGCTCATCATATCATAGCAATCTTTAAAACATGGCAAGTGATCATATATCATGTAGACAATTCCATCTAATCTCAACATGCAACCTACAACTCGCTATCCATCACCACACACTTGCCTCAACCACGTGCAACGGATTGGCGGGAAGTAGAAGGCACTCCCGGGGTCGCACCACCTGCACATAGGTATCACACACTCACAATCATAACCACAGAACAGTACGCAAACCCTCATCTACCCCGACATTGCCAACGACTCGCAAAACCTAAAAACAGAGGTTCTGTCCCGGCGGGACAGCAGCCTTGCAAAAGGCATAACTTGGGCTCTGGGACTCCGAATCAATTAAACGAGTACATCCTCGCGTAGCTTAGGAAATTTCCCAACTTTATCTAGGTATAAGGAAAGACTAATTCGGCCTCTAAAGTTGTTTAATCTACAGATTACCGAGATCTGTTCCAATCGCGTCATAGATTTTAATACGCTCGGTAAAACAGTCATAACTTTCAAACGGCTAGGAGGAATTTAACGTTCTTTATATGCACGGAAAGATAATGAAATTATCTACAACTTCTTAAAAGTTCGTACAGTCAGATTCGAACTCTAAATTGGCGAAAACAGGAACCCTAGGTCGACTGCTCATGCTGTCCCAAAACAGAAACGTGACAACGTCTAGATCTAACCCAAAATTACTCCAATCCAGCACCACCAATTGATCTAAAAACTTGATAATCACCTTAATAACAGTACCTAGATCAATCCCAGGGAACCCCATGATCATACCTTTGCCCGACGCACGAAAACTCCAATAGATCTCCTCGCTCCTCGCTCCTCGGATGGATCCACGAGGATGCAGGGGTGGGGAGGCCACCCAAGGGCAGCAAGGGGGGTGGAGGAGAGGTGGTGGAGAGGTGGAGAGGTGCAAGGGGGGCGCACGGCACAAAGGAGGAAGGGTGGGGCGGCTAGGCAATGGAGGGGGAGAGGTGGGGCGCAAGGGCAGCAGGGGTGGACGCCCCAAAGGGGCAGGGAGACCCCTTTTTACCAGCCCTAAGCCCCTTTCCTAATCCTAAATGGATTCCTACTCCACCCCACCAAAGCCCACAACCCCCCGTAAGGCCCAAATCCCCCCCGGCAAGGCCCAAAACTCCGGAAACGGCCCGGAAACGCTATAAACCTCCAAGCCCTATGGTTTTAACCTTATTTCCACATCTCATACTGTTTTTGACCTTATCATTCACATTAAATAAGGTTACGACACTCCGTGGTGTCACAGAAGTTTTGTCTTTTAGACGTTAGACTTGTGTATTTAGGATGATTTGGATCTTTCATGATTGCTGAGTGTGCAGTATGTGTTACATGGATTCATGATATAGAGGAGAAGCTCAAACTCAGCTCATGCAGATGATGATGCGACAAATGAACACCATTGGTACCAAAATTAATGCCTCTACTTCTAAAGCTACGACAGCCTAACCACAATCGAAGTTTTCTCTGTTCATGACAACAAAACCATCCATATTTGATGGATCAACTACTCTCAAGGATGTAGAAACCTGGATTCATCATATAGAGGAGAAGATAACTTTGGTGCGGTGTGGTGATAAAGAGAAGGTTCTCTACGCCACTTGTCAATTGAAAAGAGATGCGCAAGCTTGGTAGAAAAGTTTCTACACCGTATTCGAGGATAAACATACCATCACTTGGTTAGTGTTTACCACTGTCTTTCATCAGCTCTTCACTTCATCAAAAGACAGTGGAATCACAACGAATCTAATGAAGAATTCTACCTCGGTACCCTACACCATACTTAGACGTTGTTCTTTGAAATGTTGTCAACCAAACAAATCAGAAAACCGTGCATGCATCCATTATGGAGATATAGGACACATTGCTGATGAGCATACAATCAATTGTTCCAACTATGAAGGAAGTCATTTGCTTAGAGAATGTCCTATGAGCAACATCACATGATATCTTTTTGAAGGCCGAGATAATTGCCTAGCTCAATGTCCCTTGATCCAATAGTGACCGCTGTGACTCAACATCAACGAGAGAAGTTCTAAGCAGTCGTTGCTCAAGAGTTAGCGAAACGAGGTGGATTGTCATCTACACTTGTTGTGTCGCTTGAAGAATTGAAGAAGAGACATTTCAACCATGTTCGTCTACCTTAGAAAATCAGTGATATGTGGTCACCATCGAATTCTTTCCTGTGTGGTAAACAAGGTCACCAGGTCAGGAGATGCCCTATGAAACAACAATTATCAACTCGTAGGAAGAATAACATAGCGCATGTAGGCAGATCCTGCAAGACACGTTTGTGCTACAACTGTCGTGAGTCAGGCCATTTTTTTAAACAATGCTCATAGAAAGGTAAAGCAATTTCTGCAGCCATAACCATTCCGGAAATTACCTCAGTTAAGGTCATAACACCAAGAGTGAGTGGTGAAACTACAATAGTAGCTTACTCAAAGAATCATCTAAAGAAACAGGAATTCAAGTCAACTAAGCTAGGAATCAATCAGTGGCTGATTATCTAAACAAGTTTGCCCAGCTTGCTCGCTATGCCCCTAAGGATATTGCAATAGATAAATCAAGAAAGTCATTTCAAGAAATGACTGAATTCTGAATCACAAGTTGGTTTGGCTACTCTTAACTTTTCTGTTTCTCAGGAGTTGGTCAACAAAGCCTTTATCTTAGAAGATAAGCGTAAGGAGCTATAATACAACTGCAAGCATTGGATGACGCAACAAGGAGGTCATCAAGGTTGTAAGTTCAAGTTCCATTGGTTTTGGTGATTGGTGTTAGATTAATGCTTAATCTTGTTTAATGACAAACCTAATCTTTGATGAGACTAACATATTTTTCGAGCTTATTATTAGTAGTCTATATTTGTATGGAAAATGAAAAACCCAAGGTATGTATGCGCATTCATTCTATCATTCATTGCATACTTTGGATTCGAGTTAAAATATGGATTCTCCATTATATTAACCACAAAATGTGCATTATGTTTCCCAACCGATATATTACATGGGTGCACATATTTAAGGGGAGTTCAAGCTTTAACTTAAAGTTTCATAAGTATTGATCTACTCTTCACTCCATATATAAAGGAAATACATTGAAACATATCAATTTAAATGAAATTTTAAATTGAGTTCATTTGTCTTCTAATCATCAAAGAACATTTCATCATGTGTTGGTGTTCTTGTGCTCGATTAAGGACAAATGGAGAGTTCTTGAGTAGTATGAAGCATTAGTTGCATCATGTGCTCAAGACACATTTAATTCATTAAATTGATTTAGGCTGTGCTCAATCGATATAAGTGGCATCCATTATGGGTTAATGGAGTGCAAAAGATGATTGAGACAACCATGTGTTTTGGACTAACCATTTTCTATGAGTTGTGATGAAATAAGGTTATGTCCAAATGTTAAAAAGGTGAGAAAGATTCATCAAGAAGTGATGAACAAGATAATGAGATAACTGAGTGAAGATCCCGGAAAAGAGAAGTAGAGCTAGGTGATGATCTTGAAGAAATAATGATTGAAGATCATGAAGACTTCAAGAAAGAGAACGAGGTGTCGTTCCCAAGGGAAGAAAAATATTGAAGATATTGAGACCCCAAAGGGGATCGCTCGCGTGCGGCGCAAAAGGTATAACTAGATAGGCTAAGGATGTTTTCTAGCTTTGTGTCTAGTATTTTATCGCCGTACTATTAAGAGGGGTTGAGTATTTAGTTTGAACTTCATCATGGTGATAAACTCAATTCATAGTCACTCGAGCTCAAGTCACTTCTTATTTGGTTTTTCGCATAGTAGCTTTGATTTGTATGTATTGCAAACGGGATGAGCTAATGCGTTGGCTTTTTGCATGAAGTTTGTTTTTGCATTTGTTGCAATTGTTGAACTTCATTTTTGTTCTTTAAATCAAAATCCTTATTTGAGTTTGATTTGGTTGCTTGGAGCTAGGCTTTGGCATGTATTGCAAAGCGAGGATGCTCGAGCGTGAAATGGATTAATTGTTTATTTACAAGCTCGTTGTTTGAATAAACGGGAAGTCTATGAGTCCGGGATCCTAGAGCATGTGACTTGCACCGTGGTTTTTGCAAGCTGTTTGGTTGTGGTTTGATCATCACATGGCTAAGATGATCAATCTCATAGACTCCGGAATTTATTTGCTTAATACGTGTTTGCAAATATATCTTTGAGTTGGTTTGCGAAGAGTGTTTTCGTAAAATGATTAAAATTCTTTGAGCATGGTTGAGAAGTGTTGCAAAGGTGTTTTGCATCTTAGTTTGATCTTGTGTTGATCACCATATGGCTCGAAGAATAGCTGTTGAAGTTTTGGAGAAAAGATTTGAGTTGAAAATCTTGTTTTCTCTTATTTGCCGGCACTACCGCAGTGTTAATGTCGGTAGTACCGCATAGTCGACAGTACCACCGTTTGGGCGTCAGTACTATCGGTGGTCGGTGCTACCGCCATTTGAAAGCGGTAGTTAAAATCCAGAGTGGGGTGTTTTTCTGGAGATTCTGAGGCCGGCACTACTGTTGGCTTATTGGCGGTACTACCGAAGTTGCAGTAGTACCGGGTTTTGTGGAGCGGTATTTATTTTCCAGAACGAGATCTTTTTCTAGTGTTTTGGAGTACGGCACTACCGTGGTTCAAAGGCTGGTACTACCGTTGGTTCGGTAGTACCGCTATTTAATGCCGGTACATGTGTTTCAGAGAGTGTAATGATTGGAGTTTTTATGTTATTTAAAAATATCTATGGGTGATTAAATCTTGAAAAAGGGTGGATATTGTAGCCCTTTTGATAAGCTTTTCATAGAGTTCAAGATCACCTAAATCGGACTTCGGATTAAAAAGTTATGACCGTTTTAGTTGCTGAAATAAAGGTACTACCACACTTTACACTGTGGTACTACCGCATAGCGGTAGTACCGTATTTTACATGGCGGTAGTACTGCATTTTCTGCACAAACGGCTAGTTTTATAGCCGTTGGCCTGAAGGGCGGTACTACCGGGTTTTTGCCTGCGGTTGTACCGCAAATACTGAGTTTGTGTGGATTTTTGTCCCAAACGGCTAGTTTTGGTATGGGGGCTATATAAGGACCCCTTAGAAGGGTTTTTGTATGTTGTTGCTGCACTCTTGAGTGTGTTTGAGCTTGTGTGAGTTCTTGAGAAGGTGTTGCATATGTTGCACACCTCAATTTGGTTTTTGAGCTCAAGTGTGAGACTAAGTGCATGTGTTGCAATTAGAGTGTGATTGAGAGAATCCTAGTGCATGTGTTGCACTTAGGAATCACTGGAAGCGCATGTGTTGTGCTAGGTGAAGTTCAAGCGGAGTGCTTGACCTTTTACTCTTGGAGGTTGCCACCTCCTAGACGGCGTAGGAGTGTCGTGCACGGGAGCTCTCAAGTTTTATGGGAAGCCCCGTCGAAGTTTGTGAAGGTTGGTATTTAGCCTACCCGGTAGGGTGAAAAGCAACCACGAGTGGATTTGAGGTGGAAGGCTCAAGTGTGTGAGCCGGTCCAAAGTGAGTTGGACTTCCTCAACGTGGATTAGGAGAGACTGGCAAGTCTCCGAACACCATGGTAAAAAGTATCGTGTTCATTGTCTCTTTTACATTCGAGCATTTACCTTATTGCAATATTATCTCTTCCTTGATTGTATCAAGAATTGCTTAGTGTAGCTTGTTTGATCAACTTAGCAATTCCTGTGTAGACACATAATTTAGTTAGTGCACTAGTGAGCCTAGTTGGTTTAGGTTTTAATTGTCAAAACCGTAGTTTACGCTTCCGCAATTTATTTAGGTTTTGACATAGGGTTAATTAGGCATATCTCGATTGGTTGTAGAGATGAAATTTTTATAATCGCCTATTCACCCCCCCTCTAGGCGCATCCTCGATCCTACAAAGGTCAGCAGAGGCTGAGAGTTACCCCTTAGCGGGTCACTTGTCACCCTGCTCAGACTTCGTTTGATACACTTGCACGGTTGCACCTGTTCCTCGCCCTGATGGTCAAAATTTTCGCAACACCACCCTAGTAAAAAGTTCTCAAGGAAGAAACCTACCCCCTAGAATTTGCTATATATATCGTCAGCAAGGATATTTTGCTAACAATTGCCCTCAGAAGGAAGCGATCACCATGGTTCACACTACCCCTATCAAGACTAGTGCTACGTCAGGAGGAAGCCAATAGAAGTCAGTCAAGAGTTGCTTCAGTTGCAATGAGCTGAGACACTTTGCTAATAGTTGTCTTAGGAGAGGATGTCTTACACCTGGCCCCTTCAATCCTGGTCCTACACCTACCAAGACACTTGCACCAGAAGTAAACTATGGAATAAGTCAAGTTGGAGCTACGACGCAAGCGCCGGTGAAAGGTTGTGTCAACCACATCATGGCTGATGGAGCTTAGGAAGTATCAGATGTTGTACTAGGTAAGTTCAAGTTAACATAGTAACTCCAATAGTTTCGTTTGATTTTGGAGCTTCGCATTCATATGTTTCTCGAATTTTGCTTTTGAGAATCATTTGGGTGTAACGAATCTTAAGTGAACTTTACCAATCCAATCCCCCGGATCTCAACCCCAATCTAACCTAGGATGTTTGGGAGTTAAGTTGCTTATTGATGGAATAGAGTTCCTAGCGAACCTTATTAAGTTAGAGACCCAGACCTGAGATATTACTTTTGGAATGGATTGGTTATTCAAGCATGAGGCAGTTTTGGTTTGTGGCCAAAGAATTGTGTCAGTTAAAAGTCTGAAAGGCAAAAAAGTGGAATTTCATGCAACCACAGTTTGCAATGGTCAACTATGGTTCACAGTATTAAAGCTATCAGTTTAGAAGATGTACTAGTGGTTAGTGGATATCCAGATGTGTTTCCTGAAGATCTGCCTGGTATGTGTAAGTTTAAGCTCCATTGGTTTTGGTGATTGGTTTAGATTAATGCTTAATCTTTATTTAATGATAAATCTAATCTTTATGAGACTAGCATTATTATTGAGCTTATATTTAGTAGTCTTATATTTGGATAAAAAATGGAAAAACCAAGGTATGCACTTGTATTAATATTGATCATCTCATTGCATACTTAGGTTTCAAGTTAGAGTATGAATTTCCCCATTGCTATAACCACATAATGTGCATTATGTTTTCCAATCCATATATTACATGGATGCACATATCTAGGGGGAATTCATACTTAACTTGATGTTTCATGGTATTGATCTATTCTTCATTCCTATATAAAGGATCAATATTTTGAAACTATTTTTTGAGTATATATTTAACTTGTGTAGTTAATATATACTCACATCAATTTAAATGAATATTTAAATTGAGGTCGATTGTCTTGTAATCATCAAAGAATATTTTATCATGTGTTGATAGTGTTCTTGCGACTGATTAAGGATAATCGATAGTACTTGAGTATGTTGAAACATCCAAGGACTGATTAAGGATAATCGATAGACTAGAGGATATTGCTCGCATTCGCAGCATCCAAGGGCTTCAAACTTTATCAAATGGATGTCAAGAGTGTATTCCTTAATGGCTTTATTGAGGAAAAGGTGCATGTCAGACAGCCTCTAGGATTTGAGAACCCCAAGTACCCTAACCATGTATTCAAGTTTTTCAAGGCTTTGTATGGACTTAAGCAAGCTCCACAAGCTGGGTATGAGAGGCTTAAGTACTACATTTTGAGTCATAGTTTTCGTATGGGTCAAGTGGACAAGACTCTGCTCGTCAGACATTCCGATTTGGACTTTCTCCTAGTCCAGATTTATGTCGATGATATAATTTTTTGTGGTTCCTCGCATTCACATGTTACTCAGTTTTCAAATGTGATGAGTATTGAGTTTGAGATGAGCGTGATGGGCGAGTTGAGGTACTTCATTGGCTTCCAGATCAAGAAGACTCGGGAGGGTACATTCTTGCATCAAGGCAAGTACACTCGAGACCTCCTAAAGCACTTTGATATGTTTGACGGGAAGCCAGTTATGACTCCTATGGCCACCACTGCAGCCTTGAGCCTGATGGGGATGGTGAGCCTGTTGATTAGAAGGAGTTCTGGAGCATGATCGACTCCCTCTTGTATCTCACTGCGTTGAGATCTGACATACACTTCTCTGTATGTATTTGTGCTCGATTTCAAGCTTCTCCTTGTACCTCTCACCGCCAGGCGGTGAAGCGCATCTTTAGGTACCTTCGAGCTATTATTGATTATGGTATCTGGTACTCTTCCTCCTCCTGTCTATCCCTTACAGCCTTTTCAGATGCAGACTTTGCTGGCTATAGGATGGATAGGAAGAATACTTCTGGCACTTGACAATTCATTGGCACTTCTCTTGTTTCGTGATTTTCAAGGAAGCAGTCCGGAGTTGCTCAGTCTATAGCAGAGGCCGAGTATGTCGCTGCAGTTAGTTGCTGTAGCCAGGTACTCTGGATGAGATCGACCTTGCGGGACTATGGGTTAGCAACAGATTGTGTTTTGCTTTTATGTGATAACACATCTGCCATTCACATTGCTGAAGAATCCAATGCAGCATTCTCGGACCAAGCACATTGATACAGTGGCGGAGCCAGAAAGATTCAACTAGGGGGGCTAAAAGAAGAGACATCCAAAATCAACGAGGTGCTCGCGAGGCTGAGCCGCCGAGGCACTAAGCCGAGACAGAGCAGCAAGTCATCGGGAAGACATGCGTGCGCTACATGAGGCCGAGGCACTAGGCAGAGCGGCACCTCGCCTTGCCGTTGTTGCCATGAAGATGAACTGACGCGATGCGAGTCATGGAGACGCTACGCGGTTTGCTAATTTGCTACTAATGCAATGTATTCAGAATTTCAGATGGCTAATTGCATGGCTAATCGCTAATACCGATGGACAGGGAGGGTTTTGGGGGCTGGCGTGGGGTGGGCTTCAGCCCCACCCAACCCCACGAGGAGCTCCGCCTATGCATTGATATTCGATATCACTTCCTCAGAAACCATGTGGAGAAGGGTGACACAGTGCTCCAATTTGTGGAGAGTAACCACCAGTTAGCTGACATTTTCACCAAGCCTTTGGATAGCTCTATGTTTGTTGCCTTGAGAGGAGAGCTTGGGATTATAAGCCCATATGGCATAGCTTGAGAAGGAGCTGACTTATATTATATGTGTATATTCAACATTTCCTTTCTGTTTCTTCTGGGTATCTTTAGGCTGTTTTTCATTTTGTTGAGTCCACTTCACCTAGACTTCTAGCATGTTTCGGTATGGACCTCTCATCTTATGCTTTAGAATGCTATTCTCTTCTTCTTCTCGGTTGAGCTCACTCACAGTCTTGTAGGTCTAGCAGGTGTTGGGCCCCCTACGTAGACATGGTCTATGTTTGCTCCTGGGGTGGAGTTTGAGAGCTAGTTTTTCTTTGTAAGTCATATAAGAAAGATGAGAGCGAGTCTAATCTGTAGTGTCTCCACCATCTTTTCTATGCTCTTAGATCACCCAGTTGTCAGTTTCTTATTTCCCTCTTCTCATTTATGTCCTTCTGGTTTTAGTTAAGTTCCTCTTTATTTCTTTGAATCAAAATTGCTAATAACTCAACTTGAATCAGATTTGTGCTTAAAATTGAATCATTTTTGAGGGGGGGGTTTGGAACTAACCTTCTTGCCTTGCATATAGACTTGTTTCCATTTCTGAGCTTTGTCTTTTATGCAAATGATAAAACTTTGATTAGTTGCACCTAGCTACTTTTCTAAAGATTCTTGTTAATCTAGGTTGTATCTAATCTGGTGTATCATGTTTAAACTAGCCAACATTTAAAATTGATAATTCTTGAAACTTGATGAAACTTAGCTTTTACTTGCTATATTTCTTCACTATGTGCTTATGCCATATTTAGTGAAATAGTGGGTTTCTACTAGAGTCCCTAGAGCAACTTGGGTCAGCTATACTGTCTCATTCTAGAATCCTCAATATGCTCATGAGTCTAAGTGCTAAAATGATAAAAATTGACTTGTTTGTGTTAAAACTGAACTCAACAATTTACATTCTCGAGACTGCTTCCCATTGCACTTGGGATGAACTTGGAATGAATTGTGTATGACCAAAACCACTCTTTTAAGCTTCTTGCTTGAGATGGTTGAATATGGCTTGAGTCAATAAAATTGAAAAATGCAAAATAAACTAGAGGGAGAGAGTGACGCCTAGGAGACCTGTGTCGATGGCTCCTAGTCGAGGTTGTGTTTCTCTAGGATAAACTCTCTAAGCCTCAAAGGTTTGCGAAAGAGAGTGAAGCTTAGAAAACCTTTGTCGATGGCTCATAGTCGAGGATGTGCTTCCCTAGGCCTAACTCTCTATACCGTTTTGTGCGCGTTAATCTCAAAAATTTGCATTTAAAGAGATGTTTGAGCATGAGGGTTCTCTAATGGACTTGTAGCTTTCCAAAGTGTTGACTAGGTTGAACTCTAGTATATCCATTTGCGCTTTAGGTTGGTTATGCTTCTAATCTTCAAATTATGCTAAGTATTGTTATTGTTGAAATCATGTAAAAGTAACATAACTTCTTTTGAGCTAGTTAGCAAAAATTGAAATATGCCATTGGATATGACTTAGGATGACATAATATGAACTTGAGTAGCTTGGTTTCATACCTTGTCTAAGTGGTCACTTGCATGATCTTCAAAACTTTTCTAGGTTAAATTTTCATCCTAAAAAATGCTCTCTTAATGCCTATATTGTCAAAAGGGGGAGAAAATGTAGAAAAGACATCTTAGAGGGAAGAAAATTTTAAAAAAATGCTTTCTCATGTTCATGTTGAACAATTATCCTTGCATTTCGATCCTGAGTAATATTAAGCTTTTTTAGAGATTTCTTGGTTTGACTTAGGATGACATAATCTGAACTTGAGTAGCTTGGTTTCATACTTTGTCTAAGTGGTCACTTGCATAATCTTCAAAACTTTTCTAGGTTAAATTTTCATCCTAAAAAAATGCTCTCTTGATGCCTATATTGCCAAAAGGGAGATAAAATGTAGAAAAGACATCTTAGAGTGAAGAAAATTTAAAAAAAATGCTTTCTCATGATCATGTTGAACAATTATCCTTGCATTTGGATCATGAGTAATATTAAGCTTTTTTAGAGATTTCTTGGCTTTTGGAGCTCTTATCGAAAATTTGTTCTTTCTTGTGTTGAGCTCTGAAAATCTTCTCATCTATTTGGTCATGAGCTTGGCTTCTCTTTTAATTGGACCAAATATGATTTTTGCAATCAAATTATTTTTTTCTTTTATTTTCAAACTCAAATGTATTCCTTTTGTGTGATTTATCAATATACTCATCAACTGGGAGATTGAAGGACCATGTGGAGGTCCATCCATATTTGTGACGAGTATTTTACTTTATTTGAGCAAGGTGTACTCAGGTTTGAGTTTGATTTGAATTGAAATTCAAAAGAAAGCAATTTGAATTGTGTTAGCTTCTTATGGTACTACCGTCCTATGGTTGGCGGTAGAACCGACTGATGAATGAGACAATGTGGAATAATTTCACAACTCACTCCTGCTGGAACACCACAGCGTAATGATGTATCCGAGTGTCGTAATCATACTTTATTGGATATGGTTCGATCTATGATGTCCCTTACAGATTTGCCACTTTCATTTTGGGGTCATGCACTAGAAACAGCTGCATTCACTTTAAATAGGGCACCATCTAAATCCGTTGAAATGACACCGTATGAATTATGGTTTGGCAACAAACCTAAGCTGTCATTTCTAAAAGTTTGGGGATGCGATGTTTATGTGAAGAAACTTCAACCTGATAAACTCGAACCCAAAGCGGAAAAATGCGTCTTCATAGGATACCCTAAAGAAACAATTGGGTACACCTTCTATCACAGATCCGAGGGCAAGGTTTTCGTTGCCAAGAATGGATCCTTTTTGGAGAAAGAGTTTCTCTCGAAAGGTGTGAGTAGTAGGAAGGTAGAACTCGACGAGGTTGTTGAACCTTCTCTTCATGGAATGGCAAGTGCAGTGGCGCGGAAGTTGTTTGGAGTTGACTTCACCAAATGAAGAGGAACTAATGATAAGGATCATGAAACTCAGAAAGAGAACACTACCGCACCTCGCAGTCAACAAGAGCGCTATCGCTCGACTTTTATGTTCCTACTATGAATGTCATGGTAGTTGAGAATGATGACCTGCGACGTATGATGAAGCGATGATGAGCCCAGATTCGACAAATGGCTAGAAGCCATGAAATCGAAATGGGATCCATGTATGAAAACCAAGTATGGACTTTGGTGGACCTACCCAATGACCGTAAGGCCGTTGAGAACAAATGGATTTTCAAAAGAAAATAGACGCTGATGGTAATGTGACCGTCTATAAAGCTCGACTTGTTGCAAAGGGTTTTCGACAAATTCAAGGAGTTGACTACGATGAGACTTTCTCACGTAGCGATGCTAAAGTCTGTAAGGATAATGTTAGCAATTCTGCATTTTTGATTATGAAATCTGGCGGATGGATGTCAAAGCTGCGTTCATTAATTGAAAAATTGAGGAAGAGTTGTATAAGAAACAACCAAAAGGTTTTGTTGATCATAAGCATCCTGATAAGGAATGCAAACTTCAGCGATCCATTTATGGTGAAGCAAGCATCACGAAGTTGGAATCTCCGTTTTGATGAGGTTATCAAAGTTTTTGGCTTTGTCAAAACTTACGGATAATCTTGTGTTTACAAGAAAGTTAGTGGGAGCTCTATAGCATTTCTGATATTATATGTGGATTACATATTGTTGATATTAAATTATATAGAAATTTTGAAAAGTGTAAAATATTACTTAAGCAAGAAGTTTTCAATGAAGGACCTTGGTGAAGCGGCATATATTTTAGGCATCAAAATCTATAGAGATAGATCAAGACGCTTGATTGGGCTATCACAAAGTACATATCTTGACAAGATTCTAAAGAAATTTAGAATGGATGAAAGTAAGAAAGGGTTCTTACCTATGATGCAAGGCAAGACGTTGAGTAAGACTCGAGTCAGCTACAATGAGAAGATAGAGAAGTAATGAATAAGATTCCCTATGCTTGACCATAGGCTCTATCATGTATGCTATGTTGTGTACAAGACCGGATGTGGCACATGCTATTAGTTTGACTAGCGGATACGATCTGATCCAGGTTTTGAACAACTGGACGGCGGTCAAGAATATCTTTAAGTACTTAAGAAGAACTAAGGATATGTTTCTCATATATGGTGGTGAAGAAGAGCTCGTCGCAAAATGTTACGTCGACGCTTAGCTTTGACAATCGATCCGGATGACTCTAAGTCTCAATCCGGGTACATTTTTGAAATGAATGGAGGAGCGGTGGTGGAGAAGTTCCAAGCAATCTGTGGTGGCGGGATCTTCAACAGAGGCGGAATATATTCTCGCTTGAGCGTAGCGAGGAAGCGGTTTGGATGAAGATGTTCATATCCGAACTAGGTGTGGTTCCGAGTGCGTTGGACCCGATGATTATCTATTGTGACAACAATGGTGCCATAGCCAATGCTAAAGAACCAAGGTCACACAAGAATTCCAAGCATATTAAGCGCCGGTTTCACTCCATCCGTGAACATGTCAAGGATGGCGATATAAAGATTTGCAAAGTACACACGGATCTAAATGTGGCAGACTCGTTGACTAAAGCTCTCCCAAGGGCAAAACATGATCAGCACCAGAATTCAATGGGTGTTAGAATCATCACAATGTAATCTAGATTATTGACTCTAGTGCAAGTGGGAGACTGAAGGGAATATGCCCGAGAGGCAATAATAAATTGTTTATTATCATATTCCATGTTTATAATAGATGTTTATTTCTCATGCTAAAATTGTATTAATCGAAAACGTTAATACATGTGTGTTTAATAAACAAAAAGGGTTCCTAGTAAAGCCTCTTTTTAAACTAGCTCGTTGATTAACTGATGATCAAGGTTTCCTGATCATGAACATTGGATGTTGTTAATAACGAGGTCATGTCATTAGAAGAATGATGTGATGAACATACACCCAAGTTGGTATAGCAAATACGATCAAGTCATTTAGTTTGTTGCTGTATCAAACACATACGAAATAGCTCTTTTCCTTAGACCATGAGATCATGTCAATCACTAACTCCGGAAGAGTACTTTGATGACATCAAACGTCACTCCGTAACAAGGTAACTATAAAGATGGATTTAGGTACTATGAAAGTATTAGTTGAGGCTCATGAATCAAGAGTGGGATTTGTCCATCCAGATAATGAGAGATATACTCTGGGCCCTCTCGGTGATATTACATAGACATCGCTTGCAAGCATGTGACTAGGTCACAAGAATGTTATATCACTAACGAGTAAAGAGTACTTGTCGATAACGGGATCGAACTAGGTATAGTAGATACTGATGATCGGATCCGGACAAGTAAAATATCGTGAGACAAAAGGAATTGGTTATGTCATTTACGGTTTACGCGATCACTAGTTCATCGTTGAGTGAATGGGAGTCATTATGGATCTCGGATCCCGCCGATGATTATTGATCCGAGAGGTGTCTCAATCATGTCCATTTTATTCACGAACCGTAGGGTGACACACTTAAGGTTCATCGATGCATTTGAGTGGATCTGAAACAGGAGAAAAATATGGACATGATCTGAGGAATTTATTTGAGTATCGCCGGAATAGTTTCGGGATATCGGAATAGGGGGTATATGTTAATGTTTGTTAATTAAAAGAATTAACAAATATTAAAATATCTGAAATAAAAATGTTTATTTATTTATGGGAGAAAACCTTTTCATTTCTTGAGTGGGGTTTTAATGGAAACCAAAGTGGGTTGATTTAAGTGAGTGGAGAGATCACTCACATGAAGAGAGGGAGGGCAAGGGGCACCCCCCATGCGCCGGCCACCCCTTGGCCTAGCCTCCTCCTCCTCCTATAAAAGGGAGGGAGGAGCTCCTCTCTTTGGTGTTCATCCATTTGACCCTTTGGTTGGTTCATTCTCCTTCCTCCTGATCCGTTTTTGAGCCGTGGCTTATGCGGCCATTCTTTGAAATTATTTCTCCACCACCACCACCACTAAGCTGTAGTGTTGTTGGAGTTTTCCGGATCCTCTACTTCACGCCTACCGAACGAGGGATTGGAGGTCATCGTTGATCCGCACGTGTGACCAAATGCGGAGGCCGCCGCTTGTGGCGCTCATCTTCGCGACCGAAGTCGGGAGTGTACCTCTACATCAACCACGTTTGTTTGCGGGAACGTTATTCCCGCTTCGGTCTACGAGGGTGAGTCCTTCTGAAACCGTTTACTTGCATCTCCTAGATACGATCTTGGTGTTTGGTTGCAATCGTAGGAAAATTTTTGTTTTCCATGCTTCGAAACCCTTCAGTGGTATCGAGCCAGGTTTATGCGTAGATGTTTTATGCGGTTTAAAACACATGTGGATGTGGGCGTTGATGATCATGTTATTGCATACTTTCGTGTATTTTGGATCATGGTGGCATAGTGGGATTTGAAGCGGCCCGGACTAACCTTACATGTCCTCGCACATGAGACTTGTTCCACGCTCGACATGCAACTAGTATTGCATAAGTGGCTTTGCGGGTGTCTGTTTCTCCTACTATAGTCATGATCTAATTTACAACGGTTTGCTAATAATGTTTTTATCACCGTTGTGGTTCTTGTTCGTAGGTAAGAACAGTTTTTCCTAGAAAGCTCAAAACCACGTAAAATATGCAAAAATAAATTAGAGGCGTCTAACTTGTTTTTGCAGGGCTTGTGATGTGATATGGTCATTGATACAAAGATTGTTGTATGAAATGAAATTTATTGTAAATTTAAACAACTCACAGGAGCCATTTGGTTGTTTTTCTTTTTATGGCTGCGTGCTAAGTATATGTCCATGTGATATATTGTAATGGAGGAAGACAATCAAGATGGCGACATCATGGACCTTGGTGCCATGCTTAGGTGGAATGATGGAGATCATACCATGTCGCACAAGATGGAGATCAAGTCTTTGAAAGGACCATATCATATCACTTTATTCTTGCATGTGATGTTAATCCTTTTATGCATCTTATTTTGCTTGATTATGATCACGTCGATAGCACTATAAGATGATCCTCCAAATTAATATCAAGATAATAATGTGTTCTTCCATAGTATGCACCGTTAAGAAAGTTAAATCGTTTGAAGCACCACGTGATGATCGGGTGTGATAGACTCTACGTTCGCATACAGCAGTGTAAGCCGATTTACACACACAAATACTTTGGTTCTACTTGGCGAGCCTAGCATGTCTGAGACATGGCCTCGGAACACGAACCGAAAGGTAAAGCATGAGTCATATGGATGATATGATGAACATATTGATGTTCGCCTTTGAAACTATGCCGTCTCGTGATGATCGGTTTCGGTATAGTGAATTTGGTTCATGTAATCACTAAAGACAACTAGAGGGATGTTGTTTTTAAGTGGGAGTTCTCGTAGTAATTTTGAATTAACATTGAACTTAATCTATTATGAACTTAGTCTAAATAACTTTGCAAATATGTTGTAGATGGCACCCCCTACTTTCAATTTCAATCTGTTCATGGAGAAAGAGAAACTAGCCACCAATGGTAGCAACTTTACCAACTGGGCCCTTAACACGAGGATTCTCCTCACACGCTCAAAGGAGCTATGTGCTAGAAGCGCCACTGGGTGCCCCGCCCGCTGATGATGCCCCCGAGGAGGAGAAAAATGTTTTCTTGACTCGCAAGGAGGACCACAGTTTAGTTCAATGCGGCATTTTGTATGGCCTTGAGCCTGAGCTGCGAAAACGTTTGAGCACAAAGCAATGCTTTTGATACAATGAGAGAGTTGAAAATGATCTTCGACACCCATGCCGCATGATGAGAGTTATGAAGCTTGTAAAAGTTCTTTAGCTGCATGATGGAGGAAAAGCGACTCCGTTAGTGAGCACGTACTCAAAATGTGCAGATGCGCCGATAAACTCATAGCTTTGGGAATAACGATCCCCATTGTGCTAGGAATTCATCGTGTTCTCGATCCTCGCCACCAAGCTACAAGAGCTTTGTGATGAACTACAACATGCAGGGCATGAAGAAGTCTCTCCCGAGCTTGTCAATCTTGGCTTCTGAAGTGGAGATCAAGAAGGAACATCAAGTGTTGATGGTCCAAAAGACTATCGATTTCAAGAAGAATGGCAAGAAAGGCAAGGCTAAGGGAAACTTCAAGAAGAAGGGCAAGTCTGTTGCCACATCGAGAAGAAGACCAAGGCTGGTCCTAAGTCGACATCTTGAATGTTTTTCTTGCAAGGGCAACCTTTGGGCACTTTGGAAGCGCAAGCGCCCAAAATATCTGGTGATAAGAAGGGCGGGAAAGTGAGCAAAGGTATATATGATATACATGTTATTGATGTGTATCTTACTAGTACTCATGATAGTACCTGGGTATTTGATACCGGTTCGGTTGCTAACATATGTAACTCAAAGCAGGAGCTAAGGAATAAGCGACAACTAGCAAGGGATGAGGTAATGTTGCGCGTCGGCAATGGATCAAAAGTTGATGTGATCGCCGTCGACGCTACCTATCCAATTACCATCGAGGATTAGTTATAAACCTAAATAATTGGTATTTAGTGCTGCGTTGAGCATGAACATCATATCACGGATCTTGTTTAATGCGAGGCGGTTATTCATTCAAGTCCGAGAACAATGGTTGTTCAATTTATATGAATAATATCTTTTATGGTCATGCACGAAAAGAATGGTTTATTTATTTTGAATCTTGATAATAGTACACATGTTCATAATGTGCATGCCAAAAGAATTAAGTTGAATGATGATATTCTGCATATATGTGGCATTGCCGCTTATGTCATATTGGTGTTAAGCATGAAGAAGCTCCATTCGATGGACTACTAGAATCACTTGATTATGAATCATTTGAGACATGTGAACCATGCCTCATGGGCAAGATGACTAGAACCCCGTTTTCGGTACAATGGAGCGGGCAACCGACTTATTGGAAATCATACATACCGATGTGTGTGGTCCAATGAGTGTGTCGGTAGCGTGGTGGATATCATTGCCGTTACTTTCACAGATGATTTGAGTAGATACTGAGTATATTTACTTGATGAAACACAAGTCTGAATTATTGAATGGTTCAAGTAATTTCAGAGTGAAGTTGAAGATCATCGTAATGAAAGATCAAATTTCTACGATCCGATCGTGGAGGAGAGTATCTTGAATTACGAGTTTGGCACACACATGAGACAATGTGGAATAATTTCACAACTCACTCCTGTTTGGAACACCACAGCGTAATGATGTATCCGCGTCGTAATCGTACTTTATTGGATATGGTCCGATCTATGATGTCCCTTACAGATTTGCCACTTTCATTTTGGGGTCATGCACTAGAAAGCAGTGCATTCACTTTAAATAGGGCACCATCTAAATCCGTTGAAATGACACCGTATGAATTATGGTTTGGCAACAAACCTAAGTCATCATTTCTAAAAGTTTGGGGATGCGATGTTTATGTGAAGAAACTTCAACCTTGATAAACTCGAACCCAAAGCGGAAAAATGCGTCTTCATAGGATACCCTAAAGAAACAATTGGGTACACCTTCTATCACAGATCCGAGGGCAAGGTTTTCGTTGCCAAGAATGGATCCTTTTGGAGAAAGAGTTTCTCTCGAAAGGTGTGAGTAGTAGGAAGGTAGAACTCGACGAGGTTGTTGAACCTTCTCTTCATGGAATGGCAAGTCTGTGGCCGGGAAGTTGTTTCGGAGTTGACTTCACCAAATGAAGAGGGAACTAATGATAAGGATCATGAAACTCAGAAAGAGAACACTACCGCACCTCGTAGTCAACAAGAGCGCATATCGCCCCGACTTTTATGTTCCTACTATGAATGTCATGGTAGTTGAGAATGATGACCTGCGACGTATGATGAAGCGATGATGAGCCCAGATTCCGACAAATGGCTAGAAGCCATGAAATCGAAATGGGATCCATGTATGAAAACCAAGTATGGACTTTGGTGGACCTACCCAATGACCGTAAGGCCGTTGAGAACAAATGGATTTTCAAAAGAAAATAGACGCCGATGGTAATGTGACCAGTCTATAAAGCTCGACTTGTTGCAAAGGGTTTTCGACAAATTCAAGGAGTTGACTACGATGAGACTTTCTCACCGTAGCGATGCTAAAGTCTGTAAGGATAATGTTAGCAATTCTGCATTTTTCGATTATGAAATCTGGCAGATGGATGTCAAAGCTGCGTTCCTTAATGGAAACATTGAGGAAGAGTTGTATATGATACAACCCAAAGGTTTTGTTGATCCTAAGGATCTTGATAAGGTATGCAAACTTCAGCGATCCATTTATGGTGAAGCAAGCATCACGAAGTTGGAATCTCCGTTTTGATGAGGTAATCAAAGGTTTTGGATTTGTCCAAACTTACGGAGAATCTTGTGTTTACAAGAAAGTGAGTGGGAGCTCTATAGCATTTACGATATTATATGTGGATGACATATTGTTGATAGGAAATGATATAGAACTTTTGAAAAGTGTAAAAGATTACTTAAGCAAAGAAGTTTTCAATGAAGGACCTTGGTGAAGCGGCATATATTTTAGGCATCAAAATCTATAGAGATAGATCAAGACGCTTGATTGGGCTATCACAAAGTACATATCTTGACAAGATTCTAAAGAAATTTAGAATGGATGAAAGTAAGAAAGGGTTCTTACCTATGATGCAAGGCAAGACGTTGAGTAAGACTCGAGAGTCCGGCTACTGAGAAGATAGAGAAGTAATGAATAAGATTCCCTATGCTTGACCATAGGCTCTATCATGTATGCTATGTTGTGTACAAGACCGGATGTGGCACATGCTATTAGTTTGACTAGCAGATACGATCGATCCAGGTTTTGAACAACTGGGCGGCGGTCAAGAATATCTTTAAGTACTTAAGAAGAACTAAGGATATGTTTCTCATATATGGTGGTGAAGAAGAGCTCAAATCGCCAAAATGTTACGTCCGACGCTAGCTTTGATAATCGATCCGGATGACTCTAAGTCTCAATCCGGGTACATTTTTGAAATGAATGGAGGAAGCGGTGGTGGAGAAGTTCCAAGCAACTGTGGTGGCGGGATCTTCAACAGAGGCGGAATATATTCTTTGCTTGAGCGGTAGAAGCGGTTTGGATGAAGATGTTCATATCCGAACTAGGTGTGGTTCCGAGTCGTTGGACCCGATGATTATCTATTGTGACAACAATGGTGCCATAGCCAATGCTAAAGAACCAAGGTCACACAAGAATTCCAAGCATATTAAGCGCCGGTTTCACTCCATCCGTGAACATGTCAAGGATGGCGATATAAAGATTTGCAAAGTACACACGGATCTAAATGTGGCAGACTCGTTGACTAAAGCTCTCCCAAGGGCAAAACATGATCGACACGAGAATTCAATGGGTGTTAGAATCATCACAATGTAATCTAGATTATTGACTCTAGTGCAAGTGGGAGATCGAAGGGAATATGCAGAGAGGCAATAATAAATTGTTTATTATCATATTCCATGTTTATAATAGATGTTTATTTCTCATGCTAAAATTGTATTAATCGAAAGCGTTAATACATGTGTGTTTAATAAACAAAAGGGTTCCTAGTAAAGCCTCTTTTTAAACTAGCTCGTTGATTAGCGATGATCAAGGTTTCACGATCATGAACATTGGATGTTGTTAATAACGAGGTCATGTCATTAGAAGAATGATGTGATGAACATACACCCAAGTTGGTATAGCAAATACGATCAAGTCATTTAGTTTGTTCTTTGTATCAAACACATACGAAATAGCTCTTTTCCTTAGACCATGAGATCATGTCAATCACTAACTCAGGAAGAGTACTTTGATGACATCAAGCGTCACTCCGTAACAAGGTGACTATAAAGATGGATTTAGGTACTATGAAAGTATTAGTTGAGGCTCATGAATCAAGAGTGGGATTTGTCCATCCGGATGATAGAGATATACTCTGGGCCCTCTCGGTGATATTACATAGACATCGCTTGCAAGCATGTGACTAGGTCACAAGAATGTTATATCACGGAGCGAGTAAAGAGTACTTGTCGATAGCAGGATCGAACTAGGTATAGTAGATCACGATGATCGGATCCGGACAAGTAAAATATCGTGAGACAAAAGGAATTGGTTATGTCGTTTACGGTTTACGCGATCACTAGTTCATCGTTGAGTGAATGGGAGTCATTATGGATCTCAGTTCGTGATGATTATTGATCTGAGAGGTGTCTCAATCATGTCCATTTTATTCACGAACCGTAGGGTGACACACTTAAGGTTCATCGATGCATTTGAGTGGATACGAAACACCGGAGAAAAATATGGACAGTACAGGGACTGTTTCGAGTATCGCCGGAATAGTTTCGGGATATCGGAATAGGGGGTTGACGAGTACCCATGCCATGGGTACCCCCATCAGCCCGGAAGCACGAACGGGCTGACCAATCACGGCGAAGGCCCAGCACCACCGAAAGGTACTTGGGCCGCGGGGAGCGAGCCAGATTGCGAGGCCGACCGAACGGTCGGCGGACTCCGGTTCCGGGCGGTCGGCATGCTCCGTCCGCCTAATATTGAAGCTCAAGCTCCACCTGCGCACGGGCCAGCATGGCCCACGCTAGTGTCAGACGGCTGCCTTGTGCGCAGCATCCCCTGGCGTCCGTACCGGGGTAGGCGGCCCCTTCCCAAGACTGTCAGAAGAGCCACCGAAGGAGTCAAGCCCCCGTCCCATCGCCTGGCACACCGCAGAGGAGTGCGCCCACTCCCGAGGCCAAGGCAAAGTCAAGCGCCATTAAAGCCGCCGAGGCAGACAGGAGCACCACGCAAGGCGTCATCCGGGCATCATCGCGCAAGACCGCACATCGCAGAGCCACCAACCCTGCCTCGGGACGGCGAGGGCGATCGGACAAGACAGGAGCCAGACTCCGAGACACGCACGCCCCCTTTCTAGTGGATTTCCTAAACACCCGTGTAACCCGCCTCCTCCGTCTATATAAGGAGAGGCAGGGCCCGAGAGGAGAAAAGAGAAAAAAGGCCCTCCAGGAAGCCACGATTCCCTAGCCAAAGCACGAAGGGGATCGGACAGCCGACTCCCCGCCTCGCTTGTACACCCCTTGTTCATCGCCCAAAGATCAATACATCCACACTGAACGAACTGGAGTAGGGACATTCAGCCCGAACCAGTATACATCATCTGACTCCTTGAGTCGACCATTCGGGGAGAGGGAGCGCGCGACCCCATCCGACCATAAATTCGTATTGCCGGTGCACGAAACACCGACAGGGGTATATGTTAATGTTTGTTAATTAAAAGAATTAACAAATATTAAAATATCTGAAATAAAAATGTTTATTTATTTATGGGAGAAAACCTTTTCATTTCTTGAGTGGGGTTTTAATGGAAACCAAAGTGGGTTGATTTAAGTGAGTGGAGAGATCACTCACATGAAGAGAGGGAGGGCAAGGGGCACCCCCATGCGCCGGCCACCCCTTGGCCTAGCCTCCTCCTCCTCCTATAAAAGGGAGGGAGGAGCTCCTCTCTTTGGTGTTCATCCATTTGACCCTTTGGTTGGTTCATTCTCCTTCCTCCTGCTGATCCGTTTTTCGAGTTGTGGCTTATGCGGCCTTCTTTGAAATTATTTCTCCACCACCACCACCACTAATTTGTAGTGTTGTTGGAGTTTTAGGGATCCTCTACTTCGCTGCCCATTGAACGAGGGATTGGAGGTCATCGTTGATCCGTATGTGTGACCAAATGCGGGGCTGCCGTTTGTGGCGCTCATCTTCGCGACTTCGAAGTCGGGAGTGTACCTCTACATCAACCACGTTTGTTTGCGGGAACGTTATTCCCGCTTTCGGTCTACGAGGGTGAGTCCTTCTGAAACCGTTTACTTGCATCTCCTAGATATGATCTTGGTGTTTGGTTGCAATCGTAGGAAAATTTTTGTTTTCCATGCTTCGAAACCCTTCAGCCCTCCCTCACTTGAAGGTTTGAGTTGCTCCTTTGAGCTTTGCCCACATGAAGTGAGGCTTTGTAAACCTTTCATTCAGAAAATACAGAGATTTTCTTTACTATTCTTGTCAATTTAAATTGCGCATTTACATTATGTCTTTACTTTACACAATTTAAATTTAGTATTTACTTTCCTGCAAATTACTTTCTCGCAATTTGGATTTGCCTCCACTCCATCTAAATGCTGTTGATTAAGGATGTCTTGAGGGTGCTCATTTGATTTTACATCTCTCTTGCACCCTAGGATAGACTAGAGATCAAGTTGATATCAAGATGCAAATTAGTCCTGAACTTGTTCTTCGCGCAGCAATCAGTATTTAATTTTTATAAAAATCTAGAAACCTCCTTTTTGGGTGATTCTTATTGGAGAAGGTGAGTTACTCATATATCCATCTATTAAAAAATTGGGGAATCCACTGCATGCATCGTTTGGACACTATGAGGTGAAAACCGAGCCCCAAACTTTTTGATCAAAGTTCCTGACTATCTGTGGTGTTTGATTTTTCTTGATTATTCTCCAAGGCTTTTTTAGATGCTTTTGGGTGGAGTGTTTCACTACTCAATTGCTCACAGGGATAAAAATCTCCAAAAATTTTAGAGCAATAGAAATCGACCAACCACCTGCTCCAAGTGAGGACAATTTCTGCAAAATCTGCTTTCACTTTTCTAAAAGAGACTGTGGTGATTTGGCTTGATCTCTTTTCGAAAAGAAATGTTTGAATTGATTCTTTTTTTGTTTGGACACTTAATAACCAGGATTGTGATTCAAAAACCCCTCACATATTTCATGGTTCTCATCCATACAAGATAGGGGTACACATAGTTATCTAGTTGTTCCAGTTTTTGCGGGTTGGTAAATTTGAGGAGCACCGGTTTGAAGAAAAATCTTTGGGTCTCTCAGATTTTCCTTCCGAGATTGTTTGAAGTACTTTGAGTTGAGGGAAAATTTATTTGGGATCATTCACCCCCCTTTGATCGCCATCTCGATCCTTCAGTTTGTCTTGTTAATCATTAGAGAACACTTAATTATGTGTTGATGGTGTGTCTTTGATTAATAAATGACAAATGGGAAGTTCTTGAATACGACGAAGCATTAGTTGCATCGGTATACTCAAGACACATTTAATTCACTAAATTGATTTAGGTTGTACACAATCGATATAAGTGGCATCCATTATGTGTTAATGGAGTACAAGACATAATTGAGACAACCATGTGTTTTGGACTAACCATTTTCTATAAGTTGTGATGAAATAGGGTTAGGTCCAAATGTTAATAAGAATGAGAAGGTTCATCAAGAGGTAGTGAATAACGTGTTGTGATAGCTGGGTGACGATCTTGAAGATAAGATTGATTGAAGATCATAAAGACTCCAAGGAGGTAGGCGTCGGTCCCAGGGAGAAGCAGAATGATCAAAGATTATTGAAGTCCCAAAGGGGGATCGCTCGCGGCGGCGCAAAGGTATAACTAGATAGGCTAAGGATGTTCTTAGCTTTGTGTCTAGTATTTTATCACCGTACTATTAAGAGGGGTTGAGTAGTTAGTTTTGAACTTCATCATTGGTGATGAACTCAATATGATCACTCGAGCTCAAGGTGATTCTTCTCATTTGGATTTTGCATGGAGCTAACCATTTGGCATGTGTTGCGAATGGGAAGCTCGTGCATAGCTTTGTTAGCATATTGCCTTGATTTGCATGTGTTGCAAATAGGATAAGCGTATGCTTTGGTTTTTCGTATAGAAGTTTTGATTTGCATGTGTTGCAAATGTGATGACCTAATGCGTTGGCTTTTGCATGAAGTTCATTTTTGCATGTGTTGCAAATTGTTGAACTTCATGTTTGTTCTTCAAAACAAATCCTTATTTGAGTTTGATTCGCATTGCTTGGAGCTAAGTTTGTGTGGTTTGCAAAATGAGAGAGCTCAAGCAAGTTTGTGGTTAAGTGGTTTGCATGGAGCTAGAAAATTGCATGTGTGGCAATTAGAGAGCTCATTCATTTGAGTTATTTTTATTTGGTTGCTTGGAGCTAGGTTTTGCGTGTGTTGCAAAACGAGGATGCTCATGCAAATTGAGTTTGATTTGGTTGCTTGGAGCTAGGCTTTGGCATGTGTTGCAAAGCGAGGATGCTCAAGCGATTTGGATTAATTGTTTATTTGCAAATTCGTTGTGCGAATAAATAGGAGGTCTATGAGTCCGAAATCCTAGAGCATGTGACTTGCATCGTGGTTTTTGCAAGCTGATTTGGTCGTGGTTTGACCATCACATAGCTAAGAGAATCACTCTCATAGACTCCAGGATTTATTTGCTTAATACATTTCTGCAAATACATCTTTGAGGGGGGTTGCAAATTGTGTTTTCTCAAACCTATTTGGAGTTTGGTTGAAATTCTTTGAGCTTGGTTTGAGTGGTGTTGCAAAGGTGTTTTGCCACTGGTGTGATCCTGAGTTGATCACCATTTGGCTTGAAGAATTGTTGTTGAAGTTTTTGGAGAAAAGATTTTAGTTGAAAATCTTGTTTTCTCTGTTTAGCCGGCACTACAACAATATTAATGTCGGTAGTACCACAAGGCTGGTAGTACCGCCGTATGGGCGTCGGTACTACCGCTGGTTGGTACCACCGCTGTTTGAGAGCGGTAGCTAAAATCCAGAAGGGGGTGTTTTCTGGAGTTTCTAAGGTTGGCACTACCATGGATTTATTGGCGGTACTACCAGAGTTGCGGTAGTACCGGGTTTTCAATAGCGGTAGCTATTTTCTAGAATGGGGTGTTCTGAGGAGTTGCTAAGGCGGTAGTACCGCGGCTGAGAGCCAGTACAACCGGGGGAACGGTACTATCAAAGTTTTGCCAGCGGTAGTACCGACTAGATTGTGTAACAGCTAGTTTTATAACCGTTGGCCAGAGGCCGGTTTTACCGTAGTTTTGCCACCGGTAGTACCGCATATGCCAAATTTTCTAAGATTTTGTGCCCAACGGCTAGTTTGGTTTGGGTCTATATAAGGAGGTCTTGGGGGTCCTTGGCCGGTTGTTGATGCACTCTTGTGTGTGTTTGAGCTAATGTGAGTTCTTGAGAGGGTGTTGCATGTGTTGCATACCTCAATTTGGTTTTTGAGCTCAAGAGTGAGGCTAGGTTGCATGTGTTGCACCTAGAGTGTGATTGAGAGGATCCTAGTGCATGTGTTGCACGCAGGAGTCACCGAAAGCGCTTGTGTTGTGCTAGGTGAAGCTTGAGTAGAGTGCTCAACTTGTTACTCTTGGTGGTTGACACCACCTAGACGACGTAGGAGTGTCGTGTGCGGGAGCTTTGGAGGTTTGTTAGAAGCCCCGAGTGAAGTTTGTGAAGGTTCTAGTTGAGCCTACTCAAAAGAGTGAAGAACTATTGAGTGGATTCGAAGTGGAGGCTCCGGAGTGGAGTCGGTCCAAAGTGAGTTGGACTTTGCCTCAACGTCGACTAGGGGATACCGGTAAGTCTCCGAACACCACAGTAAAAAAAATTGGTGTGTCCTTGTCTCTTTACTTTCAAGCATTTATATTATTGCATATTTATCAATTGCTTGATTGTCTTTAGAATTGCTTAGTTTTGCTAGTTAGATCAGCTTAGCAATTCTTGTGTAGAGACATAATTTAGTTAGTGCACTAGTGAGCCTAATTGATTTAGGCCTTAATTGTCAAAACTGTAGTTTATGCCTCCGCAATTTATTTAGGTTTTGACATATGGTTGATTAGGCGTATCTCGATTAGTCGTAGAGACGAAATTTTTATAATCGCTTATTCACCCCCTCTAGGCGCATCCTCGACCCTACGGAGGTGCCTTTTTGAGTCTGGTCAGAGCGGCACTACTGAAAGGTTGAGTGGTACTGCCGCTTAGGTCGGCAGTACCGCCCCAACTACAATGGTAGTTATTCTTCAGAAAGCCGCGTTTTTCATTCCTTCTACAAGCGACACTACCGGCCTATTAGCGGTACTGTCGGGCCTATGGAGCAAGTGACAAACAGTCATTGACAAGAGCATTAAATGCACCAGTCTAGCCGTTGGAGCCAAGGGCGGCACTACCAGCCCTATGACGGTGGTAGCGCGGGCCTCATCATATCTTTTCTTGTTTTTATCTCCAACGGCTAGTTTCTTGGTGGGGGTTATAAATACCCCCACCTGCATCAAGGGGATGGTTGGTGACTCTATTGAACACATTCTAAACCCTTGCAACTTCCATTTCATCTTAGAGTATTCAATTCTCATTTTGTGAGTTGGTGGGAGCAAATTGAGTAAATTGCATTGATTAAGCCAATTAGAAGCACTCGAGGTCTTCAAGCAAGCGTTAAGTTTGTTACTCTTAGAGGTTGCCACCTCATAGATGGCTTGGAGGCGTGTGGAACCAGTGATCTGTTAGTGTTATGCCCATGAAGTAGTCATATAGATGATTGTAACATGACTATGTTTATGAATAATAATATGATTATTGGTCCAATGAATATATATCATTATATTGATCAGCAAGTATGTGACTTGCTTATGAAACTCTCAACTCATTGATATAATTTTGTAAGTATCTCTGATCGGGTATCTCGTATAGGACAACAATGAATAGATCAGCGCATGTATTGATCGATGATCATGTTTCATAGATCATGGGGTATGGAGATATCATCAATACATTGTGAACGCATGTCGACGAACATGTGTTAGATAGACCCGCAATGGGACACTGCGAGAATGTTACATTTTTGTATGTCACCAGTGTATCTCATACATAGTAGATGTATAATCCTTAGACCTGAGATTGTCACATTCCCTATATATGTAATAGTTTACCTTGGGGTTACCAAACACTATTTCCTAACCGAATAGTTATAAATGTAGCTTTTATGTTTACTATGAAACATGCAGAGGGAAGTGATCAGTTAAGATGGAATTTGCCACTCTAGTGTAATGGAGATATATGTCTAGGCTACTCATGTGATATGATTAAGGAAGTGCATGGCCATGCCGTGATTGAGAAGTCAATCACAACTTATTAATATATCACGGATACGAGAGATGGATTGAACTGTCAAAGGATGACATGCTTCTCGCCTTGAGTTCGATCTTCATATAGTTTGGTAAATGGATTATTACATCAGTACTTTGATCATAAGCATTTGGGAATTGGCATGCTCTGCCAGGAGCCGCTACCGACTATTAGATTAGAAAAGGGTTTTCCGAATCTATGTCCAAATGCGCATAACCTACAGGGTCACACACTTAATGGGCTAAGATGCATTAATTCGGATTGGATCCGTAATTAATGGACCTCGTGGGCTTAACGCGCTGATGGGCCCTGGCTTAGGGTTTTGTCGCGTGGCTATATAAGGAGAGGAGAACGGTGGGCATCACACAGATTTTTCGTCCAGAACCCTAGCCTCCACCTCTCGCTGCCCCTGCCGAGCGACACAGTGCTTACACGCCAATGCACGGCGTTCCATCCCCAGACGTGTGGACTGTTGTGGTGACGCTGCTGCTACTGCGGCGTGAAGAGGACGATCCGCAGCGAGGACAATCCACTACATCAACGCGCGAAGGATTCCGCAACTGCACATCTAGTGGTAATCTAATCTGTGATCCACTTCTTGCGAGTAGTTTTCTGGTTATGAGGTAGAAATTTTAATTTGTGCTAGAGTAGCATATCGCGTACCTCTTCATGATCTTTTCAAAGGAGATTGTGAGAAGGCCTGGTCGGTTGTGAAGGCACGGAGCTCGCCTACCCAGAGTGGGGAAGAGCTACCCCGAGTGATCGAGGAAGGCTCAATTGCGTAAAAGAGCCGGCTTGAAGTGAGTCAAGCTACCTCAACGTAGATTAGGGAAGACCGGCAAGTCTGCTATACCACGAGATAAATTTGTGTGTCATCCTCTTGTGGTTTGCAGTTTTCTTGTCCTCAAATTTAATTACTAGCGATTATAATATACTTTAGTGTGATCACTTGTTTAGAATTGTTAGATTATCTAGACTTAGCGTTGTTAGTGCACTTCAGCGAAACCTAGAAGTTTTAGGCCTCGATAGCTTAAATTCTTAATTCTAGTACCATTAGCTTCTTAGTGAAATTAGAGCCGAGAATTTTAAAAATCTCCTATTCACCCCCTCTAGTCGGTCATCCTTGATCCTACAAGAGTGCGAGTGCAATTGTAACGCCCCAAAATTTTGCTTCTCTTAAATTCATGTGTGATTTGGCACTTTGGTGAATTTTTGGAATTTTCTAGAATTTATTTGGATTTATTTGGAATTTATTTGAATTTATTCCATTTTGAAATAATTAAAGAATTTAATTTTGCAAATAAAATTTTGTTGGAAATATTTTATTTGAGTCCAAAATGATCCAAAATATTTTCCAGAATTTTTCTGGAATTTTTCTGAGTCATTTGCTATTTTTAATGAATTAAATGAATTATCGAATTTTTAAAATATTAAATCATTGAAATCCAACTCGGGTCGAGTATCGTTCATCCGACCGAAGTGAACCCGAGTCGGACTCGAGTCCGACCCGAGCGATTGACTCGATCAAACGGCTCAAAACCCTAATCAATCCCAGCCGTTGGATCAAGATCCAACGGTGAGATCCGCCCGTCTGCGGTTCGGCCGTATGCGGCCGGATCCGATCGCGCCCGTCGCGATCGTGGCCGTGTCGTGCCACGTGGGCGGTGGCGTCATCGTCTCCGCGAGTCCGGCCGGACTCGCGCCGCGCCCGCCGCCGTGTAGAATTAGGTTTCGTCTCGAGCACGAACGCAGAGGCTATTTAAAGCCTAGTCACGCCCGAGGTTGCCCTCATCCTTGCGCATCAGTTTCCCGAGCCATCTACTTTGGCTGCGCCGTTTGCCGTGCGAGCTCGCCGTAGTTGAGCGCCACTTCGCCGCGGTTTTGCTCGATTCCGCCGCCGTCCGTCGTCTTCCGCCGAGAAGGAGCCCAGATCCGGAATCTCGTGGCGAGACGCTTGCGAAGGAGGACTCATCTCGCCGGAGCAACCTCAAACGCCATCGGGCTCGTCGTCGTTCGTCTCCGGTGGCTGCGCAAAGATCAGCGTCGCCATCACCCTCGCGAGCTCGTGGACCGTCCGATCTTGATCGTGCGGTTGAGGTGAGTTCACGTGTTCCAAACCCGGTTAGATCTGGGCCGTTGGATCAAGATCAGCGGTTCACAATCGCCACGCGTAGTAGTAGTGATTATTATAGGATTAGATCTGGACCGTCCGATCTAGATCGAGCGGCCACGATCATCGAGTAGATTCAACGCGTTAACCCTGGATCTAATCGCGGCGGGTTGAATTTCAAATCAGCGGCCGGGATTGCGCCACGTGTCGGGAAGCTGGCCGTCGCGGTCGGCGCCGAATCGCTGGCAGCGTGCGTGTAACGCCGACACGCGAGGCAGCGTGTCGAGGGCCGCATGTCGGTGGCTAATCCAGCCAGCGCGGCGTCACCATGGCGTCACGATGGGTCCCATGTCGGCACCGTGGTGAGTCCCCGTGACGTCGGCGATAGCGTCACCCGAGTGGGCCCACATGTCGGCGACACGTGAAGTCGTGGGCCGAGTCCACAGTAGACCCGGCCGGCGTGGACCAAGTCCATGGACCTGGCGTCGACCAACCAATCGAGGCTGCCACGTGTCCATCTTTGGCGCAATAATTAATTTCGAAAAGAAAATGATTTATTAATTCGAAATAATGATTTCAGATTTTGTTTCAAACTTCAAACGCTTATAACTTTTGCGTTTCAACTCCGATTTGAGTGATTCAAATTTCTAAATTTGTATAAAATTAAGATCTACTTAAATATAAATTTTATTTAATTTTTGGACTAAAGTTTTTATCTGTAAAATTATTTAATTGATTATTTAAACTTTAAATAATCATAACTTTTGCGTCTTAACTCCAAATTTGACGATTCCAGTTTCTAAAAACCCATAAAATTATGTTCTTTCTGTTTGTGGATTTTATTTGGATGTTTGGACACTTTTTGCCTATTGTTTATTTGTGTATTTGCTATTTGCACGCTTTACGAGTAGACGTTGAAGTGCCGGAAGGATTCGAAGGAGAAGTATTGACTCAGGATCCAACTCAAGACCAAGAGCAAGTACTTTTTGAAGGCAAGTTATGCTTTGACCATATTGATCCCATTTTGAAACCTATTTTGATTTAAACTATTGCATGCTAGTTCAATTAGAAAAATACTTTGTTTAAACATGGGGGTTAGATAAGTACCAATTTGCTGTATGACACCTTGATTATTTAAGTATGTGCCATGACCCTTGTCACCCTAGTTGTGGATTACTAGTTGGACATTATTAGATTGCCAACATGGGTTTTAGACCGTTGTAGTATCTTGCTTAGACACACTTTCGTGCTCATGACATGGTTTTGGACAATCAAATGTTAATATTGACTTAATGATATATTGAACCTGTTTTGGAAAAGTATCATGTGATGTTGATGGCACGTGGTGCATGGTAATCAAGCGGGGTTTGATAAACGATTTCGGCCAGGGCATGTGGCAAGAGTAATCAGGTGGGCCAGTTGTGGCATTGGGGATGTTGATTTGATTCTTGGGTAGTCTTGCCTGGTCACCCTAAGGACTTAACCTTGCAAGCCTTTGAACTGGTCTAACGTGCAACCACATGTACGTAATGGGACGGACCTAGTTGACTAAGTTGCTAATAACGTACTGTGGGACCTCGGGAGGTCAACTACACCCTTTGTGTAAGTTATGCGGGGAGGCGTCTGGAGTGAGGCAGGTACCCATCTAACGGTTGATTGGCCTAGACTTCGCCTTAGCGAAGGGAAGGGTTAGTCTTAATAGCAGGGAGGACCACTGTATTGTTAGAGGTTTAGAAAGACTTTGTTCGAGGAACTCGCCTTTGTGGTGTTTGATTGTATCTTGTGGGTAAAGTGCATAACCTCTGCGAGTTTAGAATCTATTTAAATAGCCGAGTCCGCAGTCTTTGGACAATGCTCGGGATTACGATCAAGGGTTAGACTTTACGAAAATAACTTGGATTTGAAAGGTTGGTTTGGTTTAATAATGAAGATGATGGAAATGTGGTTTAGGATGGGGAAAAATGTTTATTAAACTTCTTGAAGAGTTATTTACGCTTTACTTATTTCTCTTTGCTTTGAATCTACTTATATTACTTGTCAAAAGTCATTTCTTGCAAATATACCTTGAGCTATTCCTTTGTACCAAGCCATGCATATAGTATATTAGCTTTGCATTACGTGCATGACTTGCTTTGAGTACCAAGTACTCACCCTTGCCTCAACACAACACAGTTGAAGAGGAGACTACGCCCGGCCGGAGGAGGAATTCCAAGAGGATCCGTCTACTTAGGGAAGCGAGCCCGGTCGGTTACTGTGGTATCTTGGATGGCGCCACGAAGTTATTTGATTTTCATTGCTATTATCTCTCTTTTAATAAGTTTTGCCTTGCGAGGCATATATTTGTAACTTGGCCATAAGGTCGAGTAACTTGATTTAGTTATTTAAATAAAGTACTTGATAACATCGAATGGTATGATTGTGATATTTACCGATGTTAAGACTGTGTGCACTAGCGCGTTCCTGGACTAGTGCTGAATACACAGAGGGTCCGGATTTGCAAATTCGGGGTCCCGACAGCAATGTACTCTTTTCTCCATCCTTTTTTCTATTGAGTTTTTGGGAGTAGTTTTTAATGAGATATGTGCATTACACGGTATTCACTCAAGGGGAAGTGTTATAAAACTAATAAAATCCTAATCCAAGTTGGACGGACTCTATCCCGTTGGTTGGCAAATCCGAATCTATTTCCTGTTTGTTTTTCTGTATATTGAGCATCCCCTTATACAATGAAGAATTAATCTAATAAAGAGAGAGTACTTTTGTCCATATACTGTGTGTGCCTTCTGTTTTTGTTCGTGTGCTTGAGTTGGCATGTTGTTGATTGGTGCGGATGAACAACTACATTTCATAACAAAAACCAACGGTGGGCAAGAAAGTGAATCAAATGGAAGGGAGCACAACAAATGTACAGACTAAAATCTTGTTGTCGGTTTATGTGTGAAAAGCTGTTGCTAACTCCAAGGTTTACTCTCAAACAAGGTTAACAATTTTGTTTCGAGGTTGAAAATCGTAAAGAGCCCAGCAGCGAAAAATCGCGATTACCACTCAAAAACCAGTGGAAACAAAAGGGTTTCGAAATCAAAGTATTTAAACGTGGTGGGCAAAAAAAAAAGTAAAAAATGACCGATTTTCATCGAAAATCGACCAACTAATTGAAATTTTTTCAGCAGCCGTTTTTTGAGCGATTTTCAAAGATTTTCACCGATTTTCACCACATAAATTTTTCTAAATTTTTTGAATTGAATTGGTTTGCCGACCGGTTTTGAATCTCGAGCCAGCTCAATACGGTCAAAAAATGCAATTTTCAAACGGTTTTCGATAATTTTGCGAACCCTGCTCCCAAGGACAACGTTTGGCATTGGGATCATCTTTGCGAGCTTTCTCATTGGCTGCTTCAGGTGAACTTGGGCGTCCGTGCTCAACATTTTAAATAATTTTATCTATAAATAAAGAATGTATTTGATATTTCAATACAAAATTGGTGTAATGTTACATCTATACTCCTAATAAATATCTATCTTTACTTTATATTTTTTACATGCATGCATTGAATATATTGCTCAATGATAATAATTAGGATAATCTAGTTACTTTTAATATCTTTCCAATCTATATGCTAGAAACAAAAATAAGGGTCTTTCATACTTGGTTGTTGCTGACGGAAATGGAACGAAGACTCGAGGGGAGGCCGCTGAAAGAACACAACACACCCTATATTCGGATGATATAAGGCATGTCCGTGGAATGATAACCACACTTTTCTCACTTTCATCGGAACATATCTACATAAAATTGTATTGCACTTCTTTATTATATTTCTAGATGGTATATCTTATTTTAATATATACATAGTAGTAAACGATATATGAAATATTTAAAAGAAAAAAGGTAAAATATGGCATCAAAATTGTAGAATGACATATATCTAGAATAAAATTTAAAAGTTAGAATAACATGTATTAGGAACGGAGGAGTAAGTTTTACAAACAACTTTTCGTTGTATATGTTGCTATAGGAATTTTAAGCATAGAAGATCTATGATTCTTAACTTGGGCCCATAACTTAATCGCCTGCGAAAGAGTCCAATTAATTAACTAGCTAATTTTCAGCGGCACATGCCCATCACCCAAACCGACCTTTTCCCCGCTTTTTTACCTTGAAAAATAAAGGAAGCGGAGGCGATGGCATCTTCCCAGGATGGATGATTTTTCATTCGAAATTCTTTTGCAGATATTGAAGTTTACAGGATGGAGTTGAAAAGTTGATAGTGAAGTTCAAAGGCGGTTTGGATTCATCGTCGTTTGCCTCTCTAGTCTCCACTCGTCTTTAGAACAGGTCAAAGAATTTCAAGCCTTTTTAAGTTTTTTTTAATTCCAAACTAAATACTCCATGATTTACCATTTATGACACGTGCAAGCTACTGCATGCGTGCAAGCTACTGCATGCATGCATGCTACCGCTTTGGTGTCCAACGCACGCTTGGTAGACTGAACAGCACGGAATGTTTTCCACGATAAATTATAGAAACGATAGGCTAACCTATAAAGAAAACCATCAAATTAAATTTGATTCATACATTTTTTTTAATTTGTTGCATAGATCCTCCATTCTGGCTAACCTATAAAGAAATGTTTTCTGACACTGCAAACAGGGAAGAAATGTTTCTGAACAAAAATTATAGATATAGAATAGGCTAACCTAGAAAGAAACCCCGTCAAATTAATTTTCACATATACAGCTGCCCGAAATGCCGATTTGAAACGACATTCAGGTGCACCCACAATCTCCAACCTCCCTTGATACATCAAGATTAGTGCTAAAAAACTGGTTGGAATTTGAAAAACAATAATGTCATGTCAACAAATCTAAATGTCCCATCACTCCTAAACCTCTCTCCTGCCCATTTGAATTTTGATTGCCATCTACCGTACATTTTGGAGGGAGACATTAGTATTATACACCAAATCATACTACACATCATGTATTGTACCAAAAACAATGTGTTTTACCCAGATGTATACAATATAAACCTCACAATGGGTACATGCATCCGTACAATGTTGAAAGGATCGGTAAGGCCTAGAGGGGGGGTGAATAGGCAATTTTAAACAAGACAAAGTAAACAGTTTAAAGATAAGATCTAAGCAGATAAACAGAATAAGCACCAACAGACTACGAACAACTTAAGCAATAGTGAGAACAAGAAAAAGACAGACTATCACACAGAGACAAGAGATTTTTCACCGAGGTTCAGAGAGAAATCTCCTACGTCCCCGTTAGAGCACTTCCTCAGAAGTATTGCTCCTCCAGTAACTCACAGAGGCGATCTTGGATTTTTCACTATTGTAACTCTTTTTACCACTTTGGTGAGGTGAGTCAAAACCTCTTCACAATAATAGTGGCCTTCCACAAACACGGTTGGACAGTCGCACTAAAATCACCAAAGAAACCGTCTAGGAGCAGCTAGTTCCAAGAGTAATAGACCATCCACAAGCCCTGTCTCTTGGTTCACTAGAAACAAGCTGAAACTAGACTTTCCGGGAGCCGTAAGAGTGTAGGATTTTTGTTTTTCAGTGGAGCTTGATCTCTTTTGGAATTTTGGCTTTCGGATGCTAGATGTCAAAGAGATGTCAAAGGTTCTGTTTGGGAGAGCCTCTCAACTGTTTAAATAGGCTACGAGGAAGCAAATAGCCGTTATTGGCAACAGTAGCCGTTTGCCAATGTCGGTGAAGTGACAAAAGCGAAATGATTGTATCTCGACAAGGGTTGATAAAAATATGCAAGAGGCTCAATGAACTACGGACCCAAACGTGAAAAAAGGCATCTACGTCGGACCAAGAAAGTTGGTCCGTCGTACACATGCTTTGAGCAAATCTTTGGTCCGTTGGGAGAGTTTTAAGAACAAGTTTACAACGGACCCAAAAACTTGGTCCGTCGCAGAAGGAGAGCTTACTGGTTATACATCAACAAAGGAATTGGATTGAACACCAAAAACCAGTAAGTTTTATGTTTACAACGGACCCAAAAAGGTGGTCTATTGTAAATGGAAGCTTTTTGGTCCGTTGAAGCTTAAAAGCACTTGAGAGATTTTCAAGGAAAACACAATCGCAATGCACCCAAAAACTTGGTCCGTTGTAAATGGGAAAGCCTTTCGGTTTGAGTTACATTAGAATTTGATTTGAAAAGGATATGAACTCAAACAAGGTTTATTAAAGGAATCTGAAATGATTTAGCTTAAGCCCCAAGTTGTTTTTAAAGAGAAATCCTAGGAACCAAGAATTGAACTTGTGCATAGTCCCTCTTTATAGTACGGTTGAAACAGGAAAAACTTATCTAAAAGACTTGAAAAGACTTATGAGCTAAAGGACTAAGAATAATGAAACCTTAATCTTGATCCTCTTTTACGATGAAATCTGATAAGATGATTTAGTTGATCATCAAGCACCAAAACCCAACAAATAATTTAAACAAATTATTAGGGGGCCTAGATGCTTTCAATCTCCCCCTTTTTGGTGATTGATGACAACCTTCTTGTTTTCAGATAAAAACTTTCCTTCTTCTGCAAAAGAATGTTAGTCTGACAGAACAAAAGTATAATTTAAAAGAATGAGCTCCCCCTAAAACCGTGCTTAAATTTAACAAGAACTATTTTTCAAAGAGTTTAAGCACACACAATAGAGTTAATTATGATTAAGAGAAACTCAGCAAGTAGTCTAAACAGGCAGAAGAAGCAACAGACCAAAGTTAAGCAAACACAAGTTCACACGTTTACTTCTACTACTCTCTAGACTAATTTCTCCCCCTTTGGCATCAACTCTCCAAAAAGAATATCACTTCTTGCGCCTGGAGAAAGTTCTTTTGAACAAAGTCGAAGCTCTTTGGTGACAACTGCGCCTCGGAGAAGGCGAGTGGAGTAGCTTGTTACGATTGTTGTCTTCTTTGAAACCATAGCTTGATCATGCCAACTTGGATAATCTGGATCTCTGGTGAGACTCAACTGTCGATTGAAAGTTTTCTTGAAGATCATGAATCGAGTCAAGAATTGGATTTGTCTCGATCAAAGATGATGTCACCAAGTCGTTCTTGATTTGATACCAAATTTGTTATTGAAGTATCAAAGTGATCAATATAGCCTCGAAGAGTGTGTTCTACACCATGAATTGTGTCATCATTGGTCTTAAACATCTTCTCTCGAGAAATCGACAAGAACTGATGAAACTTGGTGTCTTGAGTATTCACCTTGATATTGAGGTCATCTGACCTATCTTTGAGCAAGTTTTGATTTGAATTTACTTGAGTAAGCCAAGTCCTTAGATCCCATTGATTACTCTTGAGCATATCAAAATTCTTTGAAGTCTCATCCTTTAATCGCCTGTTCTTGATACATCTTACTTATCAACTCATGAGTTTTACGAACTTGATCATGATATTCTTTGAAGAAGCGACCATGTGCTCAGTGTGCCTTAACTTGCAGCTAACCTCTGTTCTTGACAAAATTTTTCTTGGACATCCTTCAATTACGAGTTGTATCTTGTTTCAAAAGGTTGAACCAAGCGGTGTTCCTCATTCCAAGCATGATGTTGTCTATCATCTGGATTTTCTCCTATATTTTCATGAGCGAGTGATGGAAGTCTTTGTAGTCTTGAAAATTTTGAGGAACTCTAGAGCCTCTGCTTCATGATCATGTCTCGCAGGTCTGAATTCCTGATCTTGAACAAATCTTGATGCGTGACAAGCTCTCTTAGCTTATCAATTTCTCCAAGTTCATCTCCTTGATGTTACATCATCTTTGAGAAGGAAAACCCATAGCTGAATGTTCTGCTTTGGAGGTAGGGTGTGATGACTTGAAGCTGGAGAAATGTGACTAGGACTGAAATGTCCACCTTGGTGAGTGCAACATCTGCTTCATGATTGGATTGAGAACTGGGAAAATCTGAGTTGCTTCATCTTGTGCATCGATTGTTGCAAAGTTCTCTGAGAACTTCCTCCAAGAATTTCTGTATTCTCAAAGTTTTCAGCCGAGGAGGTGCAAAAGGCGAGTATGATTGCTATGATAGCTAGGAGTATTGAGTCTTGGAGTATGATGACTAATCTTTGTGATGATCTGACTGTGATGGCTTGAAGCAGGTTGATCATCTCCATCATGAGTGAATTTGTCATCACTTTGTCTCCCTCATGATCACTTGGATCAATTGATGCGAGGCGTACACAAGGCACTTGGGCAGCAACCGAGTGGGTAGTTTAAGCAACTGTATTTCTTTGGTTTACAGGTAAAGGATCTACTACTTTCTTCTTTGTGAAATTATCCCTTGGGCTAGGCGATACGGATATTTCTTTGAGCAAAAGGTAGTGGACTCCCCATTCTTCTATAAATTGCTTCCTCCATTTCTCCAAAAATGTAATCTATCAGGTCAATGGGTTGCTTTGAGAGGATTAGATGAAGTAGCCAAGCCAACAACTGGAGTGACACCTTCTTTATAACTTGATTTTGGAAAAAGCTGTATGCCTTAAGATCAAGAAGCGGTGTTTTAGCTTCTCGGACAAACAACTAGCTCGATTTGCATTGAAGTTTTCTTCTGTGATATCTCTATAAATATGAGTGAAAGTGAAGATCGAGCATACCTCAATTTGTCTCCATCTATTTCAGGAAACATTTTGTCATGAATCCTTGTTCTGTTAACTTGAGGTCCTGCGGCTCCAATTCTTTGATTCAAAGTGTGGTGACCTTACTTTTCTTATTTTTCCATCTATAGAGAATAGAATATAGTGTCTTCTTTTGTTTACCAGCAAAGATGAATAGAATTCTAGGATTCTATCTTCATTCCATGAGGAAATGTTGCCTGACACCATTTCTAGTAACCCAGGGGTGGATCTAACACAATCAAGTATGTGGTATGATCTAGTTATGGAGCAAATTTGATTCCAATCAACAAACTGATGTTTGCTCAAGGCAGATATCTTCATTCCCTTTTTGTCATGTCTATTCTTATATCCCAAAAAGATGTTTTTCTGAAGAAGTGTGATGAACTTCTCATCTAGAGGGGGTTTATCAAAAGGAAACCAACTTCTTTCATTTACTAGCCTGATTGACCTCAGCCTTTTTCCTCCAAGGGTAGCTAGCTCATTTCCACTTATCATATCAATCTCAGAAATAAGATTTTCTTCTTCAGAACTGAGATCCCTACTTGGCTCATAATCAGCATCATCAGATTCAGACTCATAAACAGGATCTGATACAACAGGTTGCTTATCTTTTCTAGGAGGCTTTGATGTTGTAACTTTTGTAACCAAGCCTGGGGTGTGAGTGTCCTCTAGATGTACTGTCCCTTGTGAAGACTGGGTGGATTTATGTTTCTTCTTTGACACTATCTCACCAAGTCTATCCATCAAACTTCTTTTATCTGTGTCTTTTCTCCTAGGCATTTCGTCAAACACCTTACAGACCAACTTTGCCCTTAGAACCACAGACAAGCGCAAGAACTAACGCAGTCTACAGGAAAGAAAAGAATGACCCTAAGATCAAGAAAAGTAAGTCTAGAACTGAAGAAAATTGAAGGAGGAAACTTACCAAGTCCTAAAGGTGCTTCTCCGAGCAAACTGGAGCACCGTCGCAGCCACCCGGATAGGGTTTTGCTTCGATGTAGAAAGTTGCTCGGGAGATGAAGTACCGAGAGAGTGGTAATTTTCTGAGATGGATTTGAGGACAAGGGAGTGTTGGGAGGAGACAGACCAAAAGTTACTATTTTGAGTAATAGTAACTGCAATGGAAGTGAGAGTGACTTTAAGAGATTGGTTGACAGGAGAAAAAGACAAGAGCACACAGGACTCATTTGCGAGAAAAACAGTAAGTTTTCTATTTACGCCGGACCAGTTTTGCAAGAAGGACATTTACAACGGACTGACTTTCTTTAGTCTGTCGTGAATGCGTTCTGAGCAAGAGTGATCTCGTAAGATGGAAAACCCAACGTTGTCATCGAGTCCGTTGTGAACTTGCAAAAAGGAAATTGAAGAACTTTAGAATTCTTAATTTGTATGAGTTCCACTCTTTTAAGCGAGGATTATAGACAAACTCAAGCTTGATAAAGAGAACTCATGTCTTTGAGAGGCTAGCTAATTTTTAAGTAATTGTAATATATTTTTTATTTTAAAAACAATTTACTTGCATCAGCACTACTAATTATTGTTAACAAAAGTAGGTGACAAGAGATGTATTGAAACATTCTTGACTCCCCTTAATGTTAAAAACTCAGAAAACTTGCAAGGTAAATCAACAAGCAAATAGTTCAAATAAGAAGTCAAGCTTTAAACAACATTTGAAAGATCAATAATATTCAATTCATTTCTCAGTCTTGAAAATCTGGCTTCATCTAAAGGTTTGGTGAAAATATCAGCCAATTGGTCATCAGTTCTAACATAACTAAGCATAATATCCTTTTTGCCAACATGATCTCTGATGAAGTGATGTCGGATCTCAATATGCTTAGTTCGTGAGTCTTTGGACCGGATTGTTTGCTATTTTCACTTTGCACTTTCATTATCACGAGAGAAGAGGTACATTTTCAAACTTAATGCCGTAATCAAGAAAGGTTTGTTTGATGAATAAAATCTGAGCACAACAAGCTGGCGACCACATATTCAGCCTCGGCGATGAAGCGGTGCTCTGAGTTTTGTTTTTTGGAGCACCAAGATACTAAAGACCTTCCAAGCAGGTGACAACCCCCAGAGGTGCTTTTTCGATCTATTTTGCAGCCGGCATAATCAGAATCTGAGTAGCCAATTAGATTGAAAGAAGCACCCTTAGGGTACCACAAGCCTGTAGTTGAAGTGTGCTTTAAATATCTGAAAATTCTTTTTACGGCACTAAGATGTACTTCTTTAGGAGCAGACTGAAATCTAGCACACATACAGACACTAAACATGATATCAGGCCTAGATCTTTGTCAAGTAGAGTAAAGATCCAATCATGGATCTAAAGAGTTTTTGGTCAACAGACTTACCTCCTATATCTTGATCAAGATGTGTGTTTGTTGCCATAGGTGTCTTGAGTGGCTTGCATTCATCCAATTTGAAGCGTTTAAGGAGATCCTTGATGTATTTTTCTTGTGATATGAAAGTTCCCCTTTTTAATTGCTTGATTTGAAATCCAAGGAAGAATGTAAGTTCCCCTATCATTGACATCTCGAATTCCTTTGCCATCAAATCACTGAATTCCTTGCAAAGAGAGTGATTAGTACAACCAAAGATTATATCATCAACATAGATTTGGCAAATCATTAATGCACCATTGAAGTCTTTTAAAAAGAGTGTTGGGTCAACTTTCCCAATTTTGAAATTCTTTTCTAGTAGAAAGTTCCTAAGTCTCTCATACCATGCCCTTGGGGCTTGTTTTAAACCATAGAGAGCCTTAGATAACTTAATTACATGATTTGGATATTTTAAGTCTTCAAAACCAGGAGGTTGCTCAACAAAAACAGTTTCTTCAATGATTCCATTAAGAAAAGCACTCTTTACATCCATTTGAAATAAAGTTATATTAAAATGACATGCAAAAGCTAGAAGAAACCGTATAGCTTCAAGTCGAGCAACAGGAGCATAAGTTTCTCCATAATCCAGTCCTTCTACTTGAGTAAAACCTTGTGCCACTAATCTTGCTTTGTTTCGAGTGACAATTCCATTTTCATCTTGCTTGTTTCTGAAAACCCACTTTGTTCCTATGACATTTTGATCTTTTGGACGTTCCACCAAATCCCATACTTTGTTTCTCTTGAAGCTATTAAGCTCTTCTTCCATGGCAATAATCGATCGACATCATCCAAAGCTTCATCTATAGTTCTGGGTTCAACACAAGAAACAAGAGAGTAATGTTCACAAAAGGAAGCTTGTCTAGATCGAGTTTGAACACCCTTACTGAAATCCCCAATTATTTGATCCACGGGGTGGTCTTTGGCAATAGTATGATGACTCTTAATCAAGTTTAATCCTTCTTGATTCTTCTCATCTTCTTCTTGTAGTGATCCATTTTGAGGCATCATGGAAGTTGTTGGTTTCTCATCATTATCTTCTCTAGGTTTTACTTCACCAACTTCCATTTTCTTCATTGCTTCCATCAAGGCATCTTCACCTGAGTCACACCTTTTCTGAAATTTACCTAGGCGTGTCCTCTTTTTGTAGATGTAGACCTTGCACCCGAACACACGAAAGTAAGTAACATTTGGTTTTCTTCCAACCAGCAGCTCGTAAGAGGTTTTCTTGAGTAGTCGATGTAGATAGAGTCTATTGATTGCATGACAAAATTTGTGTTGATTGCTTCAGCCCAAAAAGCGTCTGGTGTTCCATATTCATCCAACATGGTTCTTGCCATTTCAATAAGTGTTCTGTTTTTCTTTCTACTACACCATTTTGTTGAGGAGTATAAGTAGTGACGGCTCATGTTTTATTCCTAGCTCAACACAAAAATCAATGACATTAGTATTAACAAACTCAGTTCCATTGTCACTCCTGATTTTCTTGATGGGGCAATCAAATTCATTTTGAGCCCTTTTTGCAAAATTTTTAAAGATTTTTCCAACTTCACTTTTATTAGGTAAAAGAATACCCAAGTGAACCGAGAGAAGTCATCCACAATGACTAAACAGTATGAGTTACCACCTAGACTGGCATAAGAGGTTGGGCCAAACACATCCATATCTGACTCTAGAGGTCTAGTGGTGGACAAGATATTTTTAGTAGGATGAGAATTTGCAACTTGCTTACCGGCTTGACAAGCCTGCACAATCTATCCTTTCGAATTTTACATCTTTCAAGCCCACCACTAACTCATTTTTAAAAAGCTTCTTCAAATTAGACATGCCTACATGCCCAAGACGTCTATGCCAAAGCCAACCAAGAGAGGCTTTTGCCAGCAGACAAGTCGAGATGCATGAGGAGTTAGAGTTGAAATCAACTAGATAAAGATTTTGAAATCTAAAACCTTTGAAGATAAGCTTTTCATTTTTGTCAAAAACAGTTACTCCATCAAGAGAAAAGGTACAATGGAAACCAAGATCACACAGTTGAGCAACCGATAAAAGATTGAAATTCAGGGAATCAACAAGAAGCACATTATCAATTGAATAATCATTAGAGATGGCAATCTTACCATTTCCCTTTACCTTTCTTCTACTATTATCACCAAAAGTAATTTTGTGACTTGAATTACTTTCTTTTTCAATCGAGGTGAACATTCTTGATGAGCCAGGTCATGTGTTGAGTACATCCATCACAATTACCCGGTGATGACCACCACTCTTGTAGTTCACTGAATAAACAGAATCATTTCTTGATTTTAGGTACCCAAATGCTTTTGGGTCCATGGATGTTAGTTTCAACAATTTTGGGGCCAAAAGGATTAATAAGCAAAGATTTGGGCACCCAAGCGACTTTAAGCTTTCTATCAAGATTAGAGGGGCCGACAAATTTCACATTCATTTTTCCCCTGAAATCTTTAAACAACATGTAGTGAGCATCAACCATGCAGTTTCTTTTAGCCTTTGTTTCTGGCGTGCTTGCATACATGCATACATTTGAGCGTGGTCAAATCTATGATGATAAAGCACTTAGTGCTTTTCTTGACAAAATTTATCTTGGATTTTGGCAAATAATCCTTCTTGGGCACATTATCTGTTTTATATCCAATGCCTCTTTTGCCCAAGGTGACTTTTTGCTCTCCAAGAATTTTATCAAGAGTGACACTTCCGAGAAAGCATTTTTCAAGACCTTTGTCAAATTTAGCAATTTTGACCTTAGCTCTTGATTTTCCAACATGAGACTTTCAGTACACAAAGCATTTCTATGATTGTCATTAAGCATGCAGGAAGAGCTAGCAATAGGAATTTCATCACAAGTCAAATCACAGGTAATAGATTTATCATGAGTGGAAACATTCTTTGATTTGCTTGTAGTTAATTCCTTACTCATTTCTAGTTCACAGTGTTTGACAAGCAAGTCATCATGAGTCTTAATAAGTAATACATGAGTTGCATTCAAGGAATCATGAGCAGCTGTAAGTAAATCATGATTGATGACAAGATCATTATGAGCAAGAGTGAGATTATCATGAACAATATTGAGCTCATTATGGCTAGTCTCCAAACAGTAAAACTTGTCTTTCACTTCTTCATATTTAGATTCAAGAATCTTGACCTTAGAGACAAGCAAGTTATTATCATCATTTAAACTGGCAATAGTTTTCTTAAGAGATTTATCCTTAGAAGTTTTAGCACACAAGGCATCATTAAGCTCTTTAATGATCTCCACTAGCTCATCATAAGAAGGAGAATCATTTACCTTGTCCTCATCACCTCTTGCCATAAGACAAACAGACAGAGAAGGTGAAGGTGGAGTAGATTCATCCAACGTGATCCAGCCAACCCCTTAGACCTTGAACCACCTTCATCATCAGAGGAGGAAGAAGAGGATTCATCACTTGAACTTTCTTCATCTGAGACCCATTCACCAATATGTTCCTCCTTCTTTCCCTTTCTCCAATGTTTCTTGGAGAACTTCTTTCTGTGATGAAACTTTTGCATTTGTTGTAGGCATTTTCTTGGTTTCTTCATCTTTGCCCTTGCCCTTGCCCTTCTTCTTCTTGCTCTTGTTTGGACATCGATGCGGCTATGTGTCCCTTTTCATTGCATTCAAAGCAGGTAATATTCGAAAAGGGGTTTTTCTTTGAAAACTGATTATATACCTTCCCTCTGTCTCTGGCATTAACTCTTCTCATGATTTTGTTTGCAGATCTCATAAGCAAGGCCGTTTCTGACGTCTTCGTCTTCATTACTGACTTGAAACATCATCTTCTTCACTCGATGACTCTTCCACCTTATCTTTGGCTTTGAGAGCAATAGATTTCTTCTTGGGTGCATCTTCTTCAACCAAAGTAAGTTAGTGTGCGTAAATCTTTCCTAGTAACTCAAGAGGTGTCAATTTTTTAGATCTCCACTGTTTGATAGATAAGTTATCAAGCTGTGATAAGCACGAGGCGACACCCTTATCATTTTCCCGCAAACTTCCACATCATCAACCTTAGTACCAAGACCTTTAAGTTCATTGACAATAGGATTAAGTCTAGAAAACATATCATTGGCATTTTCACGAGGAAGCATTTTGAATCGATCAAACTTTTCTCTAACAACAAAATATTTTTCTTCTTTCACATCGAGGTACCTTCATGAATTTCTTGTAGAGTGGTCCAAGTATCATAAGCGATAGACAAATTACTCACTCTATCAAAAACTTCTATGCTAAGACAGGAGAATATAGCATTTCTAGCACGAGCATCATATTGCATGTTTTTAATTTCTCCAGAGTCGGTTACGAGGAAGAGGACTGTCCATCGGGTATGACGCGTGGAGGTAAAGGTTTTTCTGTCACTCTCCAAACGTCATAGCCGATGACCTCAAGATAACATCTCATGCGAATTTTCCAATAAGCATAATTTGAGCCATCGAAAGCAGGAACCCTTCCTACACTAACGATGGCAGACCCATTTCCTCGGCCATTACCCAAGCCGATTAAGCTTGAACAGGAGTAAAACCTTGCTCGATACCACTTGAAAGGATCGGTAAGGCCTAGAGGGGGTGAATAGGCAATTTTAAACAAGACAAAGTAAGCAGTTTAAAGATAAGATCTAAGCGGATAAGCAGAATAAGCACCAACAGGACTACGAACAACTTAAGCAATAGTGAGAACAAGAAAAGAGCAGACTATCACACGAGAGACAAGAGATTTTTCACCGAGGTTCAGAGAGAAATCTCCTACGTCCCCGTTAGAGCACTTCCTCGAAGTATTGCTCCTCCAAGAACTCACAGAGGCAAGATCTTGGATTTTTCACTATTGTAACTCTTTTTACCACTTTGGTGAGGTGAGTCAAAACCTCTTCACAATAATAGTGGCCTTCCACAAACACGGTTGGACAGGTCGCACTAAAATCACCAAAGAAACCGTCTAGGAACAAATTTAGTTCCAAGAGTAATAGACCATCCACAAGCCCTGTCTCTTGGTTCACTAGAAACAATCAAAACTAGACTTTACCGAGCCGTAAGAGTGTAGGATTTTTGTTTTTCAGTGGAGCTTGATCTCTTTTGGAATTTTGGCTTTCGGATGCTAGATGTCAAAGAGATGTCAAAGGTTACATTTTGGGAGAGCCTCTGAACTGTTTAAATAGGCTACGAGGAAGCAAATAGCCGTTATTGGCAGCAGTAGCCGTTTGCCAATGTCGATCAAGTGACAAAACGAAATGATTGTATCGACAAGGGTTGATAAAAATATGCAAGAGGCTCAATGAACTACGGACCCAAACCAGCGAAAAAGGCATCTACGTCGGACCAAGAAAGTTGGTCCGTCAGACACATGCTTTGAGCAAATCTTTGTCCATTGGGAGAGTTTTAAGAACAAGTTTACAACGGACCCAAAAACTTGGTCCGTCGCGAGAAGGAGAGCTTCGGGTTATACATCAACAAAGGAATTGGATTGAACACCGTAAACCAAGAAGTTTTATGTTTACAACGGACCCAAAAGGTGGTGCATTGTAAATGGAAGCTTTTTGGTCCGTTGTAGCTTAAAAGCACTTGAGAGATTTTCAAGGAAAACACAACCGCAATGCACCCAAAAACTTGGTCCGTTGTAAATGGGAAGCTTTCGGTTTGAGTTCTGTTAGAATTTGATTTGAAAAGGATATGAACTCAAACAAGGTTTATTAAAGGAATGCAAATGATTTAGCTTAAGCCCCAAGTTGTTTTTAAAGAGAAATCCTAGGAACCAAGAATTGAACTTGTGCATAGTCCCTCTTTATAGTACGGTTGAAACCCGAAAAAACTTATCTAAAAAGACTTGAAAAGACTTATGAGCTAAAGGACTAAGAATAATGAAACCTTAATCTTGATCCTCTTTTCTGATGAAATCTGATAAGACTGATTTAGTTGATCATCAAGCACCAAAACCCAACAAATAATTTAAACAAATTATTAGGGGGCCTAGATGCTTTCAAATGTATTGTACCCATATACTATACAAATGTAGAGAGAGGAGGTATATAATACATGGCGTGTAGAGAGGATCTGGTCCGAATTGGATGAAGATGGGCTTTTGGCGCTGGTATACTCCTCGACAACGCTGATGCCATGAGGTTGACAACGATCGGGAGGTGGTGTACTTTAGGATGATGTCGGGTGGTGTACCAAGGTTACGTGGTGCAAGTCCATATCTGGTATAGTAATGTCGACAATGATGTCGATAAGGTGGACGACGATAGGTGGTGCACCTAGCCAGCACATTGCACATCAGGACCTATTACCGCCAAGTTAGATGACAAGAGGAGAGATGCACGACGGAGGAAGGTGTGGTGTACCTTGTTGGCATGGTGCATGCCCGGATCTAGTACCGACGAAGTGGACAACGACGGCGCGCAAGGTAGAAGATGGATGTACCGGGGAGGCAAGATGCATGATGAAGGAAGACGTGGTGTACCTAGGCGATGCGATGCACGCCCGGATATAGTACTAGCGAGGTAGACGACGACTTCGGTGAGAAAGAAGATGGGTGTACCAGAGGAGGAGAGATTCACGATGGAGCTAGATGCCTGGTGTTGTACCTGGCCACGCACGGTGCACACCTGGACCTAGTATCGCGCGAGGTGGACGACAACGCTTACAAGGTGATCGATGTCGAGGATGAAAAGGACAGTGGCGAACGGGTCGGGGATGACAGGATCCGAAGGCGATGGGGTAAGTGATAGTCAAATCTAGCGGTGGTGATAGTGAGGACAACTAGATCTAGTCGGATTTGGGGAAGAAGCGCCATCGATCGGATCTTGGCATCTATGATGACCCCGTCACTGGATTCACGTCGAGGAGGAGTACATCACTGACAATTCATCTTCCTTCGCGCTGGTGGTCCACTACATGAGCTTAGTCACCGCCGAATTTCAATATCCTTGATGACCCCACCACCGGATCCATGCATGATGAGAGTACATCACCAACTATGTTCCTCCAAGCCGGCAATGCACCGCCACACACTTGAGCCACCCCGTCTCCGTCGTGTGTTGAGAGATAGATAGAGAGAGAACGAGTGGAGGGAGAGAGGGCGACGACTTGTGGTGAAGAGGAAAGAGGGATGATAGGATAAAATGTAGTGGTGGGGCCTATATGTACTGTGCAGCTATCGACATCTCTTTTTCATTCGCATTATGTCCCATCAAGGCAATTTCAAAATACAACAGCAATTGAAACAATTTTTTGGCATGAATCAAGGAACATGGTACATACACCATTGTGCAGTAGGTTCATAGAGTTCTTATTCATACAGTTGAAAGCTTAGTGTGTTTTAGAACAAATTTTAGTGCACGGGATAATTCTGTGAAATCATGTGCTGAAAAATTGGCTTAAGAATTGAATTTCCAAAATGTGTTTGTGCATGTGTTTGACAAATTGACAAGAAACAGTGTTTATGTTTTAGCGCCGGACTGAATTTCGCAAAAACAGTAAGTTTCCCATCTGCGCCGGACCGTTTCTCGCATCTACGATGGACTAAATATTCGGTCCGCCGTGAACACGTTTTTGAGGCCTGAATTCACATCTATGCCGGACCAAATTGTTGGACCATGGTGAACTGCGTTTTTTACGGCTGTTTCTACATGCACGTCGGACCAAATTTTTGGTCCGTCGTGAACGGCATTTTGAAGCTTGTTTTCGCATGTACGCCGGACTGATTTTTTGGTCCGTCGTGAACATGTTTTTGAAACATGTTTTCTCTGAATTGAACTGAGATTTTCGCATGTATGCCGGACCAAAAGTTTGGTCCGTCGTGAGCTGCGCCGGACCGATATTTGGTCCGACGTGAATGGTTTTTGCTCGAGGTTGATTTTTGTGATTTTAAAAATTGTTGGTGATTGATCTGTGATTATGAAATTTGGTTGAATTTCATAATTCATGTTTTGAACTTATGCAATGCTCGTGTGAGTATTTGCTTTGACTAATGTTGAGTCAAGTCGCGGACTTGTGCTCGGATTCGTTTCTTGTTTGCTCATGTGCATGTATTGCTCGAGGGCGAACGTGGTTGATGACGGGACCGGAACTAGGTTCATGGAGGAACTGAGTTTCGAGACTAGGTTCAGGAGGAACTGAGGTCTTGGTGGTCAAGGATGTCATGCGGGGCGTTTGGGCTAAGAGAATGGTGCACATAAAGAATGGTTAGTCACGTGAGTATGGCAGGTGGGCCATACGCGTGCAGAGTTGTTAGTCACGTGAGTATGGCAGGGTTGCCATACGCGTGCAAGAGTTGTACTCGGCCAGGTTGGGCCAAGTGGAGTTGTGTTGAATACATACTCATTCTAGGATTAGGAGTGGGACTCCTTCTAGGATTAGGAATTGTATTCAAGACTCCTTGTGTTTTGCCCCTTTAAATAGGAGGGATTGTCTCCTGTTGAAGGGCATCGATCAGTTAGAGCTTTAGGGTTTGTACTCTTTTGTTTGGAGTACTTTAGACAAAAAGAAATAAAGATCAATTCTTCCAGATCCTTTGCGTACTACAGTAATCGCGAAGCTACAGTGCACGCGTTGCTACAGTGTTTCCTGTTTTGGTTATTGTTTGCATGCTTGTTCTAATTCTAGATTGGTTTTTGTTCTTTATATAGGACCGAGTAGGCAACTAGAGGGGGGGTGAATAGATGCCGAATAAAATTCAACTATTTCTTTCTGAAAATAAAAGACCCCTAAATAGCGGAAGAATATCTAATAATGAAGAGATCAAAACCCTAGATTAATTAGCGAGACAAGTCGAACAAAAATCAAAACTAGTTCTATCAAAAATCGAACAAACCTTCTAATCAAGAATCAAAGCAAAAAAAAAAAAGAGAATATTGCATAAACTTATCTTTTTATTCCAAAGCCATCTTCAACAAGATGACACCAAAAAAAAATCTTCTAATCTTTAATGATTAGAAAACCCTAAACAAAATCTCTAATCTCACAAGATTAGAAAACCCTAAACAAACTAAAGAGAGCACAAAAGCTTTTCTTTGTTGTAGGCACCTTTTGCTTCTTGCCCTTTTCATTGGATTGATCTCCCTTTGGCTTCATTGGCTTTGATTAAATAGTGCTGCTCACGCCCTCCTAAAACCGTGTCCAGATCAGAGTTCGAAACCAAACTCCCAGCAGTTCTCCGATTCCCAGCCGAGTCCGAGCGCATGCATGTCCAAAACCTGGCCGAGTACGAGTGCATGCATGCATCACGTATTCACGTGTGTCTCCGAAGTTCAAATGACTCTTTCCTTGCATGCAAGCATCACGTTTGCCTTCTTCCTTTTGGACAAATATTTGCATGCAACATGCAGAACTTTGATCGCCTTGCGCCGACGCCCATGCATGGCGCCTGCGCCAAACGTCCACGTGATATTGCGTGCTCCCGGCCGCCGTGACGTTGCTTCTCGCCGCCAGCGCCGGTGGCTCACCGCGCCTCCGACCTCATCCGGTCCGCAGACGCCGCCGCCGCCGCTACAAGACAAAGCGTGTCGACCGCCGGTTGATCGAGTCAAGCGCGACCACCGGCCGGCCGCCGAGGCCATTGCCACGCTGGCGCCGGCCCCGCGTCGACCTCAAGCAACACTGCACGTGAAAAAACACAAAATACTGAGCCCAAGTCCGCGACTTGACTCAAGTTAATCCATGCAACCACTCACACGAGCGCATTGCATCAAATAAAATCAACCAAAAATATAATTAAAAATCAGACCAAACTCTTTTGCAAAATCTGAATCTTTTCAAATAAACAAACTGGTTTCAGATCTTTTTCAAATAAAATAAATCGTTTCAAAAAAATGTTTCAACTCTTTTTCAAATACTGAACCAAAATCAAATCAACTCAAATCTTTTCAAATCTCTTTGAATATTCAAATACTCATCATCAAAAACACATGGATCAAAAACAATGATCCTTCACTTTAAGTTTCATCTTGATTTGATCCATCAAAAATATTTCTAGTGTATTGATTTAGGGTTCCTCAAAGTTTAGTTGATTAATCTTTTGACGTTCTTGTTTAATCTTGAAGTTTTGATTAGATTAATTCTTGTCATTCTCTGTTACAGCAAGCTTGTGAGGCCCATAACTTATGATCCGTAAGTCCGATCGAGCAAATTCTTTTTGGGTTTGATTAGTGTTGGAATCTAGTTTCTTGTGTCCAAATTTCAGATCGATCTGACGGTTAGATATATGGGAATTCGCATTTTACCGAACATCTGTCAATCTGTTTTTGTCGAATATGAGGCAATTATTTGGTTCCATTTTGGGAGTGAACTTTTAATATATCAAAATTTTTAGCTTCCACACAATCATTCACCCCCCCTCTGATTGCTATATTTGTATACTTCGATCCTACAAATTCATTTTTGCAAAATAGTACTAGTAATTAATCACCTGATTCTGGGCACAGAGGTTGGCGGATTGGCGGTGGTGCCCCTAGGGTGGCTGGGTGTGGCCCACACCAGCCTAGAAGTAGTAGATCATAGCAACGGTGGTGGAGGCCTCCACATGCTAATCTCAAAAACAGCTCTGACTCCCCCGAGTCGGTGCGACTCGCTAGTCACTGCAGCAGGCGCATCCTGTGCCACAACACAAAATGCACGAAAGGGCAGTCTCATCCACGTGAAAAAGGAAAAAAAAATAACCAACACAGCACACGGCCGCAAGACAGCAACGGCAGCCGGTAGCTGAAAGCGTGCCGTCCTCACGGGCAAGGGGGAGAAAAATATTGAGAGTTGTCCTTCTATATATAAGCGTATGAATCTTGAAGTAAATAAAAGGATAAGTAATCACTATCTAATATTTATTCATGATTTAATATATGTACAACTTTTAGAAAGAAAGGCATAGAAACACCTCTCAAATATTTAAGGGTCGTTGCTTTTTGGTGGTTGATCACAAATTTGCAACTAGTCCTTTATCTGTTTCTTTGTTCTTTGGCCTAGCTGCCTAGGGCCGTATCAAGCTAGACCTTCTTTAATCCTAAGGAGTAGATAATTGTAGTACTTTTTTTTGAACGGATGGCGGGAGCTCTGTCGTTCATTTAGTAGGAGGCAAGAAACAAGAGTTGTAATATAACAGTTGTTACAACTTGCCATTTGCCGGCCAACTTAGACATGAAGTGGATTATAGCACAAAAGAAAGAGCACCTCAAGGTAAGAATACCTAGGCCTTAGGAAGATACAAAGCAATATAGCACTAAATTAGAAGCTAGCAGAACTGGCCGTAAAGGGTGCTGAAGGAACCAAGAAATGCTGCCTAGTCTGGTGAGGAAAAGGCAATGTGCGTGCGCAATCTGTTCATCTGGACTGCACCGAGACCCAGTGTGGAAAGCAAGCTTCATGGTAGCGTTATACATTTCTTGGATTTGCTGTTGCGAAGAAAAGAGCCCCCTGATTTTAGATGTAACATGAACCGAGTTGGAGCAAAGTAGGTCTTGTTGATTGTGTTGTTCCAGAGCTACTTCCGGTCCAATTTGATGATTCAATAGATTAACCTATAGTCTGTGTTTGAGGGTCATTGTTCTATGCGAATTCTCCGTTAGTGACGTCCTGCAAAATGAGTCCAAATATCATTTACACCGATTGGTATCGGTTGTTGAAAATGTGATCATTTCATTCTTTCCAAATGTTCCAGAAGCCATAGATTAGAGCATTGTCCACCTCCTTTCAGTGCTGCCTTGGAGTGTTATTTCGGACAGCCGTCCACTAGGAGCAGATAGATGGTGTCGTGGTGACTAAGTGTAGTGATGGTAGTTGGATTTGAAACCTTTGGAAAAACCTACACCATATCTGCCTCGCAAAAGGACGCAACAGCATTAGATGCAAGATCGATTCCGGATTAGAACCACACAGTGGACAAACTACGCAATGGGGCCATCCTCTTATCGCCAACCTATTGGCCGTTAAAATCCTATGTTAGACAACAAGCCATGCGAAGAACCTACACTTGTTTTTTTCTTCGCTTTCCAAATTATTTGGTAGTTGTGATTCGGCATGGAGCCATAGAATTGCACCCTATAAGTTGTCTTTGCTTAGTAATTCTTGTCTGTCGTCCAACGCTAGGTGATCTCATCCTGTATGTGAGGTTGTAGAATGACCCTTTGTATGGCCTGCCATAAGGAGAAGAACTGCTGAAGCTGTGCTTCTATCGTCATTCTTCTGAGAGGGATAGGCTATCTATTATTGTGTAACTCCTGTTACACCATTTTGCTCTTTCTTTGGATGAGCTGGAAGCATTGCGAGCAATCAATTTTGGGGACATTCCTTCAAGTCAATTGAACATCCAAAATTTTGCCATTGCACTATTTCCCAAGGTGATTGTCGGGACCCGAATTTGCAAATCCGGACCCTCTGTGTATTCAGCACTAGTCCAGGATCACGCTAGTGCACACAGTCTCAACATTCGTAAATATCACAATCATACACATCGATAGTAATAAAGTACTTTAATTAATTAACCAAACTGGTTGCTCGACCTTATGGTCAAGTTACAAGATACGCCACACAGGGCGAAAACTTATTAAAGGAAATAAATTGCAGCAGAATGAAATCATCAACGTGGCGCCATCTAGTATACCACAGACAATTGACTGGGCTCGCTCCCTAGATAGACAGTTCCTCCTGAAGTTCTTCCTCCAAAGCTGGCGTCGCTTCTTCTTCAACTGGTGTTGTATTGTGGCAAGGGTCAGTACTTGGTACTCAGCAAGTAATGCACAGAATGCAAACTAATATTCTACATGCATGGCTTAGTTCAAAGGATAGGCTAACATATACATTTGCAGTAAAACAACATTTAACAAGTAGCATAGGTAGATTCGAAAGCAGAACAAGTAACGATAAAATCAATAACTTTTCCAGGAGTTTAGTAAACATTCTTCCCTTTCCTAATCCACATTTCCATCAACGTCATCAATAAACCCAACCAAACTTTTCATGTCCAAGTTGTTTTCATGAAAGTCTAACCCTTGACTGTAATCCCAGAGCAGTGTCCAATACCGTGGACTCGGCTATTCGAATAGGTTGTACACTCTGCAGAGGTTATGCATTTTACCCACAAGATACAGTCAAACACCACAAAGGCAAGTGATCATAACAAAGCCTTTCGAAGACCGCAAACTGTACAAGTGAACATCTCCGGTTTTTGTCATACACCATCCCTTCCCTCAACAGAAGCGAAGTATGGGACCGACATACCGTTGGACGGGTACCATGCCACAGCTCTGGTACGCTCCCCTTTCAAGCTACACAAAAGGTGTAGTTGACACCCCGAGGTACCACTCGCAAGTTATTAGTAACTTACTCAACTAAGTCTGTCCCATTACGGACATGTGGTTGCATGTTTGACTCAGATCAAAGGCTTGCAAGGTTAAGTCCTTAGGGTGACAAGGGCAAGACTACCCGAAGAACCAAAACGACATCCCTGGTGCCACTCATGGCCCACCATATCATTCTTGCCACTTGCCCCGGTCTAAATCTATTTATCAAACCCAGTTGATTACCATGCACTACGTGCTATCAACATCATCATTAATAACATATGACACTTTTCCAAAACGGATTCCATATCTCATTAAGTCAATATTAACATTTGATTGTCCAAAAATCATGTCATGCGCGTAGCAGGTCTAAGCAATACTACAACGATCTAAATACCCAATGTTGGCAATTTAATAATGTTCAACTACATATTCCACAACTAGGGTGGCAAGGGTTCATGACACATAATTAAATAGTCAAGGTGTCATGCTGTAATTTAGCATTTATCTAATTCCTATAAATAATTTAAATAATTTCTAATTAAATTAGCATGCAATAATTTAAATTAAATTAAATTCAAAAATGGGATCAATATGATCAAAGCATAACCTGCCTTCAAAAAGTACTTGTTCTTGGTCTTGAGCTGGCTCCTAGGTCAAAACTTCACCTTCGAAGCCTTTGGGCACTTCAACGTCTACTCGTAACGCGTGCAAATAGCAATAACATAAATAAACTGTGGGCAAAAAGTGTCCAAAAATTCAAATAAACTTCATAAACAGAGAGAACACATTTTTATAAATTTTTAGAAATTTGAATCGCCCAAATCGGAGTTAAAACGCAAAAGCTACACTCATTTAAAGTTTGAAAAATCATTTAAATAAATATAAATAGAGAAAACTCATGTTCAAAAATTAAATAAAATTCACCATTATGTAGAGCTCAATTTTATAAAAATTTAGAAATTGGAATAACCCAAATCGGAGTTAAAATGCAAAAGTTATAAGCGTTTGAAGTTTGAAAATTGAAATAAAAGAATAAACCGAATTAATTCATTTATTGTTCTATTGAAAAACCCGATTTATGACGTCAGCGTGGAAATTGAATTTCCACCGAATTATTTTTCTATTGAAAAATCGAATTATGACGTCAGCATGATGTCAGCGGGTCCATGGACTCGGTCCATGGCTCGGGTCCGGTCCACCGTGGACCCGGTCCACGGGTACATGTCTCACTGACATGTGGGACCCCTCGGATGACGCCATCGCTGACGTCATCGCGCTCGGCCACATGGTACTGACAAGCGGGCCCCACTGGCGTCGACGCCATGCGTCACGGGTAGCGTCACCGCCGCGATGAGCGAGCCAGCGACATGCGGCCCCACTGGCGGCGCCACGCGTGACATCGGCGGCCGGCGGCGCCCTTTGCCGGCCGCGCGAGTTCGGCCACGGACCGCGTGGCGCAATCTACACCGTCCGATTTAGATCGGACGGTCGAGATCCATTCTAGTGCTACAACGTGCGTGAACCCTAACCGTACGATCTAGATCTAACGGCTGAGATCTACCCCTAGCACGGTGCGGTTCAAGGCTACGTGGCTCAACCCTGTGCGTTGGATCTAGATCCAACGGTTGAGATTAGATCTAAAAGCCGCAACGTGGATTTCGTTATGGTGACATGGACGAACTTGGGCGGTCAGATCTATCGGACGGCTGGCAGAGCTCGTGGGTTCCGGCGATGTCGCGGCGGAGCTGGCTTGCCGGAGGCGGGGACGACGACCTGGCCAACGGCGTTTCCGTGCGTCTCCGACGAGGTGAGTGGTACCCCTCGACGCGCCTCAACACAGGGAGTCCGGATCTGGGTAGCACGACGGCGGAGGACGGCGGGAAAAGGAGAAAAACCGCGGCGGCGCGCACTTCCAACTTCGGTGAGCGATTGCGGGCGGTCGGCGACGGCTGGAGCTCAGAGAGTTAGGGCTACGAGTGCGCACGGAAGAGGAGAACACGACACGGGTGGCGGCGCAATAAATAGCGGCCTTGGCGTTCGTGAAATCCGCGAAAACTGAGGCCCACTCGGCTGCGGCGGCGAAGTCCGACGGCGATTCGGACTGGGCGACGTGGCACAATCGTGACCGTTGGATCAAGATCTGACGGTCACGCGCGTTAGGGTTCGGTTGGGTTTGGGTCGGTCTTGAGTCCGGTTCGAGTCAGACTCAAGTCTGACTCGGGTCAGACCCGGTCGGAAGAACAGTAAAACCGGTTCACTATTTTCCAGCGATTTAATATTTGAAAATAATTCTAATAATTCAAATAATTTGAGAAAAATAGCAAAATAATAAGAAAAATTCCAGAAAAATTCTGGAAAATATTTTGAGACATTTTGGACTCAAATAAAATATTTCCAATAAAATTTTATTTATAAATTTTAATTATTTATTTATTTCAAAAGGGAATAAATTCAAATTAAATCCAAATAAATCCCAGAAAATTCCAAAAATTCTCAAAAGTGTGAAATTCCAATTAAATTCATGAAAAGCAAAAATTGGGGTGTTACAGTGATTTTGGTACTTGCATTAAAAAGTGCCCAATCATTGTCATCACACGGTAACCTCGTCCCTACCCATGGCCTCCGTTAGTCTTTCCATTCGTATCATAGCCACCGCAGCCTAAGGCCCCGTTTGTTTCAGCTTCTGGACAGCTTCTGTTTTTTAAAAAAGTGGATTATTTACCGAACGGGAGGATTCTGGATAGCTTCTCTGATAATCAGAAGCTGCCTTCTACATAGTATCAGAATCCAACTTAAACCTGATTCTCACTAATTCTTGCTGATTCTTACAGCCTCGGTCTGGAATTTAGAAGTCGCGGCCGGCCTGGCCTGATTCTCCCATAATCAGAAGCGGCTTCTTCCATAATCCAGAATCCATAATCCAGAATCCATAATCCAGAAGCTGAAACGAACTAGGCCTAAGTGCTCTCCCAAACTTGTCGAAAATTGGGCCTAGGTGATCCCTAAACCACCTAAGGTCATTGTAGCACTTTTGGAGTAGGAAATTTTTGCTTGAATTCATTGAGGATTATATTGCCCCTTCAAAATTCATGTTTTCCTTTGTAAATCTGATCACTTTTCATGTCAGCATTGCTGTTAAGCATTATAATTTGTTTGTCATCATGAAAAATGACTAGGAAGTATAGTGAATTCTTAAGAGGGAGATGTGTACACTTGGAACTTGTACAACAAAAGAAAGAAAGAAAATGAGACAAAAATTATGTGAAAAGAAAAAAATAAAGCATAATTATGTCTCTTATTTTGCTTGGTAAACTATGTTGTTTATTTTTCTCTTTTCTAGATTGTGTTAAGATCACAAATTTTCTTGAACCTATAATCAATATCAAGTGTACAAATGATTTGTAGATTATATACTGTCTTAACAAATTTGATAACAGCCCTATTGTCTGCGTTATCAAGCTAAATTTAACCCTAACAAATTCATCTCTTAGAAGTAGATCCATAGCAAAAGAATCATTCACTATATTATGGTGATAAACCTTAGAAGCAGACTCTTTGCCAGAAAACGTGTTTTCTTAAAATTGTGTATAGGTACATAAATTACTTTTAGGTCCTTCGAGCGTCTCTTTTGTGAGAAAACCCTCGTATTTCTAGGGACTTCACAAAAAGGTTTTGTGCCCTCTAGCAATCTTACATGATGGCCCTCGGGTCTCGAAAAATTTATGAAGAGATCCTTCATAATCTTACACAAAGACCCAGTCTCGAAAATCCGTCATACTCTGTCCGTGGCGTAGCGCACAAACCATCTAGTGATACCAATGGGTTATAATATGCTTATAATCGGGTGCCTTCCTCTAGAGGGAAAATAATCTGATGCTATAGTAATTGGACTTAGAAATAGTGTCCGATAATCTTCCAATTGCTACCTTTTCATTCTTTTAATTACGGAGGACTAAAGCACAAATACTTTAAGGTCCTTGAAGAAATTAATAAAACTACAAGCCATTGAAGCAAAAATGCAACTACTCCCTCCGTTTATTTGATAGAAGAACAGAAGACCACTTTGAACAACCTATCCTACTAGAGAAGTCTTATATCTTAAAATTAATTCATTAAATTGCTGAGAAAATTCATAGATATTCTACTGGGTCCTACTAATTTAATATTGTATTTTTTAGTAGTTAATTTATTTGTTATGATATACTCACTCCGTTTATTTTTATAAAGTGTATTTTGATTTTGCATAAGGATTAATGTTGCGTTAGAATTGAGAAATATATAAGAGAAAATGACTTAGATATCCCGCACTTAATTATCTTGTAAGATGAAAGATATACTTTGCGTGAGTGGTAATGAATAAATGTATTTAGTCGAGAGAGAATAAATATGGGTATAGAAAGAAAGGTCTTAATAAATCTACATACAACTTTATATTTATGAACAAAATCATTCAAAAAATAAGTTTGATAAAAGTGAACGAAAAAAGTACTTTGATTAAAAGGAAAAAATAAAGGTATAAAAGAAAAAATCTTATTAAATCTAGTACAACTTTTATATCTATAAACTAGATCGTTCAAAAAAATAATCGAGAGCCGTCCGGAAGCACATCATTTCAGGACGAGAGCCGAATTCCTCGGATTCAAACAGAAGAAAACTAAGCAGCTCATAATTACCATTTCTGCCCTTCCCCCTCCCTCGCCAGCTCGCCGTCGCCGCCGCGCCGTCATCGCCGACGGCAAATCCACACGCGGTCGAGGCAATCTCGAAGCAAACTGCGGGAATCGCATAGAAGAGAAGGTTGAGTGGAGGAAGAAGGCGAGAAGCGATAGCAAGCAGCAGCAAGGGGTAGGTGACAAAGCGGGGCGGAGACCGAGCGGAGCCAGCAGTCCAATTCGCCTCCGCGACGGCAGCCAATCCCGCCGCCGGCGGGATCCCTCTACTGGAGCTGACGGATTCGTGGTCCCCTCCGATCCGAGCCTGATCTGCCCATGGTAATGTTCCGGATCGAATGCTTGTTTAGCCTTTTGCTTTCCTAATTACTATGCGCTGCTCTTCGAGTGGCCGCGGATCGGATCATACTTTTTTGGGATTGGAGGTTTTGGATTGGTTTCGGTGGATTGGGTAAGATGCGTGGAGTGCTCGAGGATTGGTTCCGAATCGATAATTTACTAGCCTGTTATGGTTTTGTTACATGACGTGCCATTGCTAGTAGACAAGTTACAAGTATCGAGCTCGCTTTGCTGCTATTTTTGGTCATTGCTAGCTTGCTTAGCGTCCCACTTTCAGAGGAGCTTGTTCCCATGCGAGTTTGGGATAGGTAGCACGGTTGGATAGTGAATTGCTTGTGCCGCAAATCAGTTTGCGGTTTTGCTATTCTTAGTTCACTTCATAGTTGAAAGGTTCATCACCTGCTAATGACACGGATAACAATGATTAGCCTAGCTTTCACTTGCAGCAAAGTTTCTTCATCAGTAATGTGGTGTACGCAGAATAGGATATATTAGGAAGCATGCAGAATGTTCCCCCCTTTGTTTGATAGCTTCGTATGAAGCAAGTTCTTATCTTTTAATTTGGATGGCTCCCCTCGAGGTTTTGCTAGTGATGTTTATTCTGGAAATGGAACCAGACTTTTCATAGAACCAAACTTTTTCATAGGTCATTAATGTGCATTTTTTAGGTTCTGTGTTTTTAAGGCTTTATTGTTTCCATTGAATGTGTGACCGAGATTTTGAACTCGGATGTGCATTATCGAAGCTCTAACTAAAATTGTTCAGCAGAACCCTGACATTGTTGTACGATCGATATATACTTACATAGCAATCAGAGGGGAGGGGGGGGGGGAATGATTGCGCGGAAGCTAAAATCAATTTTTTGATCTACTAAAAATTCACCCCAATTCGGAATCAAATAATTGCTTCGGATCAAGCAAAAACAAAGTATATGCGTTCGGTAAATTGTGAATGCCCAGAGATCCAACCGTCGGATTGACCTGAAATTTGAACACAAGAAACTAGATTCCAATACGAATCTAACAAAAAAAAGAATCAGCTCGATCAGACTTACGGATCAAAAGTTATGAACTCCACAATCTTGCTGTGACAGATTATGTCGAGAATATATCTAACCTTAATTCCCTAAAATCCAACCGTCGGATTGATGTGAAATTTAAACTGTAGAAACTATATTCAATTTCGAAACTAACCCAACAAGAATCAGCTCAATCGGATCTACGGATCGAAAGTTATAAGCTTCGCAAGTTGACTGTATCAATAATGACGAGAATTGATTAAACCCTAATTTCGTGATTAAACAAAATTTACAAAAGAGTAACCAACAAAACTTTGAGGAACACTAAATTAATGCCTTAGGAAGGTTTTGGATGGATCGAATCAAGAAGAAACTCAAAAAATCAAGATAGACATTGAATCAATCTACTAAACCGAAAACCGGGCAACCAAAATCAGAAAATCAGTACCGTAGCAAATCATGCATGAACATTAATTCGGCTAGCTGAGGAAAATCTCATTTTCTATTTCTTCTTTGTCTGGTTACAACAAACCAAACAAAAGAGTACAATCCTTAATGCCCAGCTCTCAATAAACAGAGGACACCTCCCCCTATTTATAATGAGCAATCCTAAAGAGTTTGTATACAGATACACGCATACATATCCACCTGGCCCAATTACATATGGCTCAATATATGCACATAGCCCAAAACTCACGTATGCACGCGTATGGCCCACCTTCTCTAGTCCGAACATCCCGCATAACATTCTCGACCACTAGGACCTCGGTTCCTCCCTGAACCTAGTTTCGGTCCCGTCACCGACCACGTTCGACCTCAAGCAACACCTGCACATGAACAAACCACGAAATAATATTATGAGCACAAGTCCACGACTTGACTCAAGATCAGTCCATGCAACCACTCACACGAGCGCATTGCATCAAGCAAAACAATTACCATGTTATTACAAGTATATCAAGTAATTATCTGAAACAACACATTTTGCAAATTCAATTTTAAGCCAATTTCTCAGCACATGATTTCACAATTGTGATGTGTTTCAACCAACTAGTAAGGAAATGTGTGGGTGGCAGGCCTTACAACTCTGCTTATTGTAACTTCTGGTTGATGATTTTCAGAAATTGGCTAGGTAGTGAGATAACATACAAATACGATGGACTATTTGGAAATGCAAATTTCTTAGAAACATATAATTAGGACCAATTGGCTCCTCTAAGGTAATATATTGATAATCAAGTAACGTGTTCGAGTTGCATTTTGTGCTGTAATGCATGGCAGGATTGTTGGATAAGTAGGGTTTGAAACTTTGAATCAACCATCACAAAAGAAATACATAATTTTTTATTGTTATAACAACTAGCCGAATTGCCCTCGCAATTTGTGCTGCTAGATTTTAAAATATAGCTGTTTTTGCTATACAACTCTAATGCCAACTATTGAAAATATATTTGTATTTGTTTTATAACTGTAATAGCTTTAATATCAATATCTGATTAAACAACAACATTGTAATTCTGCCCCCACTAAAATAGAGCAGTGGATCCTTCTCTTTTTCTCTCAATTAATGAGTGAATTTCGAGCATTTTTTTTAATTCTTTACGAGTTATTGTGGGAATTTCTAGCCCTCAAAGGGAAGGAGGTGCCTTTAATCCCACTAGTTGTTCATATTTACATAGATAAGGAAAACATCCCATTTTCTTTGTGTTAGAGATAGAGTTCTATTCCTTGTATATTATAGATAGAGTCCTATTCCTATTCCTATTCCCTTGCCTCTTGTACATGTATATATATAGGCCCTTTGGCCTCATGATGAATACAAGTGCTATTCATAACATGGTATCAGAGCAAATCTAGGTTTTGTTCTTTCCTGGCGTTGCACTTGCGCCGCCGTCGTCTCCTCTGCTACGACGTGTTTTCTCTGGACGCCTCGCTGTCTTGGACGACGACGTCCGTCCTGGTCTCCGGCCTTCGCCCGCCGCCGCCCCTGGAGGCCACCGCCGCCGCCTGAGGTCCGCCACCTTGAGGCCGCCGCTGCCGGCCGTTGCCGCCGCTGACCGCGACACCGCCGCTGAAAGGTGGCAACCACCGCCACCGCTGCCGCTCGAGGCCGCTGCCGCTTCGAGGTCCGCTGCCGCTGAGGCCGCTGCCGTTGCCGCCGCCGACCGACAGGCCGCTGAAAGCAGGCCACCGCCACCGCTGGCCGCTTCGAGGCCGCGCCGCCACCTCGAGGTCCGCTGTCGCCTCGAGGCCTCGCCACCCTTGAGGCCGCCGCTGCCGCCTTGAAGCCGCTGCCGCTTCCTTGAGGCCCCCGCCCCTTGAAGTCGCCGCCGCAGTTACTCGGATCGAGTACCGCATGGCCCGCCCGGCCGTGGTGCTCGCCTCCGGCCACAGCTCGCCGGCCGTCGAGCACGGGCAGGTCAGCCCTCTCGCCGGATCGAGTCTAATCGAGCTCCATTGTTTCGGTTCCAGTTGTTTTAGTCTTCGGTTCCCAAAAAAAAAAAAAAAAAATGGTGTCATCTTCTGGTTCTTCAGGAACTGTCTCTGTTCCTCAATGCCCAGTTATTTTTGATGGTCTCAATTATCGAGACTGGGTTCCTCACATGCGCCTTCACATGCGTGCCCAGCGTCTCTGGGAGTTTCTTACCGGCGAACTATCCTGTCCGCCTCGTCCAACTCCCCTTGCCACACCTGTTATTCCCAAGGAAACTGATGATGCTGCTCACCAGAAGATCACCGATGACTATACTGATGCTGTGGAATCTTTTCAGACTCAGTTTGCTGCTCACAAGACATGGATGGATGAAGATGCTCGTGCCTCTGCTATTTTGGTTGCTAGCATGGAGGTGCATCTTACTGGTGACATTGTTGCCTTGTCTTCGGCACAGTTGATGTGGACGCATCTTCGCGATCGCTATGAGCCAGCTGGAGACTCTCTGTACCTTCTTTGTCACAGCGACAGAGCGCCGCTTCAAAGCAGGTGATTCTACTGTGGATGAGTTCTATGCACAGTTGTCCTCGGTGTGGCGTCAGATTGATTCCTTGGGACCGGAGGTTTGCCGCACCTGCCAGTGTTGCCAGCGTCAGCATTCTCATTTGGAGCTTCGCCGCATCTATGACTTACTGACACGTCTTCGGGCTGAGTTCGAGCAGATTCGCTCACCGCTTGCTCGTCACCCCGTGTCACTCGCTGGAGGCCCTTGCGCCTATTCAGACCGAGGAGACTCGCTGCGTGGCGCGGGCCTGCTTGTGTCTTCCTCCGTTTTGGCGGCACCACGCTCTACTCCTCCGACAGTGTCGCCTCTTTCAGTTCCAGCCACTAAGGGAGGAGGCCCTCACTGCACATACTGCAATAAGAACGGACATATGGAGCAGTTCTGCAACAAAAAGAAGAAGGATCATGCTCGTCGAGGAGGACGCCCTTCTAAGGGCCCTGGTTTCTTAGGTACCCCTCCTCAGCAGACTTCTGTTGGCTCAGACTCTACTCAGGAGATCCTTATGCTACTGCGTCGCATGGCTGCCACTACACCGACAGGTTCCGCTGGTTCTGCTACTCAGTCTTCTAGTGAGAAACCACCACCCCCATCAGGTATCACACCATGGATCCTTGACTCTGGAGCTTCTTTTCATATGACATCTAATCCTTCGAGTCTTCATTCCATTAGTCCTCTTGTTGCTCCTATCACTGTGCATACTGCAGATGGTACTTCCCTTCCTGTTGCAGGACGAGGAAATCTTTTGTCATCCTCTTTTCATGTTCCTGCAGTTTCTTATGTTCCCAAACTGACCATGCAGCTCATATCCGCTGGCCAGATCACTGATCATGGTTGTCGCGTTATTCTTGATTCTGACTCTTGTTGTGTTCAGGATCTCCGCACGGGGGCCCTAGTTGGGACTGGCCCTCGCCGCCGTGACTCTCAGCGTCTTTGGGAGCTTGACTGGCTTCATCTACCTTCCGCTGCCTCTGCCAGTCTCTCTGTTTCCTCCACCGCGTCAGCATCCGTTGCTTCTTCTACCGGAACTTTCGCTCAGTGGCATCACCGTTTGGGCCATCTTTGTGGCTCGCGTCTGTCTTCTTTAGTTCGTCGTGGTCTTTTAGGCTCTGTGTCTGGTGATACCTCTTTACACTGTACGGGTTGTAAGCTTGGCAAACAGCTACAACTCCCCTACCATTCTAGTGAGTCTATCTCACAACGTCCTTTTGATCTTGTTCATTCTGATGTTTGGGGTCCGGCTCCTTTTGTTTCCAAAGGGGGTCATCGGTATTATATTCTTTTTATAGATGATTTTTCTCGCCACACTTGGATATATTTTATGTCCTCTCGTAGTGAGGTTTTATCCATCTATAAAACTTTTGCCACCATGATTCACACTCAGTTTGATTCTCCCATTCGTGTTCTTCGTGCTGACTCAGCAGGGGAATATCTGTCCGGAGCTCTTCGAGCTTTTCTTGCCACACAGGGCACTCTTTCTCAGTTTTCTTGTCCTGGTGCTCATGCTCAGAATGGTGTGGCTGAGCGCAAGCATCGTCATCTTCTTGAGACAGCTCGCGCTCTTATGCTTGCTTCCGCTGTTCCACCTCACTGGCCGAGGCCGTTTCCAATCGCTACCTACTTGACCAATATCCAACCTTCTTACGCTCACGAAGGGTGGGATTCCAGTTGAGTGTCTTTGTGGCATGCCTCCGGATTATTCTGGACTTCGTCTTTTTGGGTGTGTGTGCTATGTTCTTCTTGCACCTCGTGAACGCACCAAGCTGACTGCTCAGTCTGTTGAGTGTGTCTTTCTGGGATACAGTGCCGAGCATAAGGGATATCGTTGTTGGGATCCTATTGGCCGACGGATACGGATCTCACGAGATGTCACTTTTGATGAGTCTCGTCCCTTCTACCCTCGTTCTTCTTCCTCTCCTACTTCTCTTGTTGAGCCACTGTCTTTTCTGACTTTTCCTGACACTCCAGTTGTCACTTTTCCTTCACGATCAACGTCTCCTTTAGCGCCGGTTTCTTCACCACCGTCCTCTCCTACACAGGGCTCTTCAGATGTTGTTTCTCCCTATCCTCTCCACTACACTCGTCGTCCGCCAGCTGAGGACTCTTCTGATGTGCCATCTTCTTCTTCTGATGAGCCATCTTCTTCAGTGTCTCCTCCTCGTTATGCTCTTCGCGATCGGCGGTCTATTCCGGTCTCTGGCGTTTTGCTTTTGTTAAGAGCTCGCCGAGCCGACTTCTTACCGTGATGCTGTTATTCATCAGGAATGGCAGCATGCGATGGCGGAGGAGATTGCTGCCCTTGAGCGCACTGGCACGTGGGATCTTGTTCCACTTCCTCCACGTGTTCGTCCCATTACTTGTAAGTGGGTCTATAAGATTAAGACTCGCTCTGATGGTTCCCTTGAGCGCTACAAGGCTCGTCTTGTGGCGCGTGGTTTTCAGCAGGAGCATGATCGTGATTATGATGAGACCTTTGCCCCTGTGGCTCACATGACCACTGTTCGCACTCTTCTTGCTGTTGCCTCTGTTCGAGAGTGGTCCATCTCTCAGCTTGATGTCAAGAATGCATTTCTTAATGGTGAGCTGCATGAGGAGGTGTATATGCAGCCACCACCGGGGTATTCTGTTCCTGAGGGCATGGTTTGTCGGCTCCGTCGCTCTCTTTATGGGCTCAAGCAAGCCCCTCGTGCTTGGTTTGAGCGTTTTTCTTCTGTGATCACTGCCGCTGGTTTTTCTGCCAGTACTCATGATCCTGCGCTCTTTGTTCACACCTCTTCTCGTGGCCGGACTCTTCTCCTTCTGTATGTTGATGACATGATCATTACTGGTGATGATTCTCAGTATATTGCCTTTGTAAAGGCCCGTCTTAATGAGCAGTTTCTCATGTCCGATCTTGGTCCTCTCCGATACTTTCTTGGGATTGAGGTTTCTTCCACCTCTGAGGGCTTCTTTCTCTCCCAAGAAAAGTATATCCAAGATCTTCTTGATCGTGCCTCTCTCACTGATGAGCGTACAGCCGAGACTCCCATGGAGCTCAATGTTCACCTTCGACCTACTGATGGTGAACCTCTTGAGGATCCTACTCGCTATCGCCATCTTGTTGGGAGTCTTGTTTATCTTGGTGTCACTCGTCCTGACATTTCTCATCCAGTTCATATCCTGAGTCAGTTCGTTTCTGCTCCCACTCAGCTCCACTATAGTCATCTTCTCCGTGTTCTATGATATCTTCGTGGAACCATCTCTCGCCGTCTTTTCTTTCCGCGCTCGGCTCTTCTGACTCCAGGCATACTCGATGCTACATGGGCTAGTGATCACTCGATCGCCGGTCCCTTTACGCTTCGTGTTTTTCTTGGTGGTTCTCTCATTGCTTGGAAGACTAAGAAGGCATGCCAGCTTCTGCTCGAGTGCCGAGGTGAGTTATAGCTATGGCTCTTTTGACAGCAGAGGTTACGTGGCTACGGTGGTTGCTTGAGGATTTTGGTGTTTCTGTTTCTACACCGACTCCTCTTTTATCTGACAGTACAGGGGCTATCAGTATTGCGCGAGATCCCGTGAAGCATGAACTCACAAAGCATATTGGTGTTGATGCTTCATATATGAGATCACAGGTACAAGATAGGATTGTGGCTCTTCAGTATGTGCCTTCAGAGCTCCAGTTAGCAGATTTCTTCACGAAGACACAAACTAGAGCGTATCATAACTTCTTTCTCTCCAAACTCATTGTTGTTGATCCACCATGAGTTTGAGGGGGGGTGTTAGAGATAGAGTTCTATTCCTTGTATATTATAGATAGAGTCCTATTCCTATTCCTATTCCCTTGCCTCTTGTACATGTATATATATAGGCCCTTTGGCCTCATGATGAATACAAGTGCTATTCATAACACTTTGATCTGTTTGGGGTAAAATATTTTTTGATTTCATTGGGGTTAGGTCTAGTGCATGTTTTATTGGGAGTAATTCTCTTTTGATTGTTTTCAGATGTGACAGGGGTTGTAGTCTGCTATTTTTTTTTTTTTTTTTGCTTAGCTTCTTGTAACGCCATTCCCCTGTACTTCTCCAGCCTTCTCCTTCCTCTCTATCCTGTCTGAATAATGCTTTCGAATAAAGCTTGGTTTACCTTCTGGCTAAAATCACAGCATCCTGAGAAGTCTGGTGCGGAGTACAACATATTCATCAGGCCTTTGTGCACGATGTTTGGTACATAGCAGCAATTCAGCATTCTTTTTTTTTTTTTTTAAAAAAAAAAAATCTTGTCAACCACGCACTCACTCAATGACAAGATGTATCACAATTCACGGCATGAGAGTAAGGGAGGGGGAGTAGAGCATCCATTAAACCTGAGGTTACTCTTACTTCTGTTACGTCTTGACATCTCCTTTTTACTGTACCATTTATTTTTTTCAGGGAACTCCAGTTAACATCATTGTTGGATCTCATGTTTGGGTGGAGGACCCAACTCTAGCTTGGATAGATGGAGAGGTTGTTAGCATAAAAAACAATGAAGTTCATGTGCAGACATCGAATGGGAAGAAGGTACAGTTTGCAGTTTCTTCTTCTCATGCATTCTGCAGATCTTTATCTTGTTATGAATATGTGCTCAAATTATGTGGATTGTGAATTTCATCACAAATAATGCTTTTGCACAGGTTACTACAGACAAAACAAAAGTTTTCCCCAAGGATATGGAAGCTCCGCCAGGAGGAGTGGATGACATGACAAGATTATCATACTTACATGAACCTGGTGTTCTACAAAATCTTGCTACCCGTTATGAACTGAATGAAATATATGTGAGCTCCTTATTGTTTCTGTCTAAAATCTAAATTGAATAAATTGCATATCTTGCACACATTAACCATTCTGTTGCATTCTCAGACTTACACTGGTAGCATTTTGATTGCGGTAAACCCATTTCAAAGATTGCCACATCTTTATGATACCCACATGATGGAACAGTACAAGGGTGCAGATTTTGGGGAGCTGAGTCCTCACGTCTTTGCAATTGCAGACGTTGCTTACAGGTGAATTCTTGTCATGCAATATTGATATAGATGGCCATTCATGAGCAAATATACATACCTACATTATCCTGATGCAATCTATTAATTTGGGAAACCAGGGCAATGATAAAAGAAGGGAAAAGCAACTCCATATTGGTCAGTGGTGAAAGTGGTGCTGGCAAGACTGAAACAACAAAGATGCTTATGAGATATCTTGCACACTTAGGTGGGCGATCTGGAGTAGAAGGAAGAACTGTAGAACAACAAGTTCTAGAGGCAAGGCCATTCAACGTTGCTTTTTTTTAATCTGCTTAGTGCTTACTAACTGAATCTTTCAAATGGAAAACATATGTGTTGGTTGATTGTCTTATTTCCAATGTAATTTCAGTCGAACCCAGTTCTTGAAGCTTTTGGTAATGCAAAAACTGTGCGCAACAATAACTCGAGGTACGTGTTTGCTTGGTTGCTTTCTATTTTCTTTACTTTCATGAAAATTCTTCATGTTGTTTGGATATCACCAATTGGTTGTTTGATATCCTTATTTGTTTGCAATGTCTGGTAAAGTCGCTTTGGTAAGTTTGTTGAGATCCAATTCGACAAGACTGGAAGAATCTCAGGAGCTGCTATCAGAACTTACTTGCTGGAAAGATCCCGCGTATGCCAAATAAATACTCCGGAAAGAAATTATCATTGCTTTTATTTCCTTTGTGCTGCACCACATGAGGTAGGTTTTATATTGACTTACTGTTACTATCGGTCTTTTGGATATGGAACTCATTATAGTCTAAAAGTTACACTCCTTATAATGGATTTCTGTAACCTGCAGGATACTCACAAGTATAAGTTGGCTGATGCTAGATCTTTTCATTACCTCAACCAGTCAACCTGTATTGAGGTAGAAGGAATTAATGATGCTGAAGAGTATTTAGCAACAAGAAGGGCCATGGACATAGTTGGAATCAATGAGGAAGAGCAGGTTTGTATCATGTTATCTGGAGATATTAAAACTACCAGTTTCGGGAATAATGATATACACCATCATCGATATTTTACAGGAAGCTATATTCAGGGTTGTAGCAGCTATACTTCATCTTGGAAATATAAATTTTGCCAAGGGAACAGAAATTGATTCATCTGTGATCAAGGACGACAAGTCCAGGTTCCACCTAAACACTGCGGCAGAACTATTGAAGTGAGTACATTTACTCCTTTTGGGATGTTTTGTTTTCTATATGTTCAGTGTGATCACAAATCAAAATGCTAACCACTAAAGTTTCTTGCAGGTGTGATTGCAATAATTTGGAAAAGGCACTCATAACACGTGTGATAGTTACCCCTGAAGAAATTATTACTAGAACACTGGACCCTGCTTCTGCGGTTGTTAGCAGAGATGCATTAGCTAAAACAATATACTCTCGATTGTTTGATTGGTAATGATCCTTATCCTTCTTCCTCTGGCAGAAAACTCAATTACATTTCAACTTTCAAATTCTAACATTTTCCATTGTTACTGTGGTCTTGTGCAAAGGATTGTGGAGAAAATTAATGTCTCCATTGGACAGGATCCAAACTCTAAACAATTGATTGGTGTTCTTGACATCTATGGTTTTGAGAGTTTCAAAATTAATAGGTTAGTGTTTTGCAACTTTTCTGAGCTTGATGAAAGATCCATCTCATAGGTCGTGCTAAACAGAACTGTTGCATTCCTTTGGACAGTTTTGAACAGTTATGCATCAATTATACAAATGAAAAGCTGCAGCAACATTTTAACCAGGTACTTCCTGGATTTTGTCTCAATGATAGGGTGTTACTCTAGAGATTGCTGACCTTTGTGTTTTAACATGTTATGTTTGCCCTGCAGCATGTGTTCAAAATGGAGCAAGAGGAATATACCAGAGAGGAGATAAACTGGAGTTACATAGAGTTTGTCGATAATCAAGATGTGCTAGACTTGATTGAGAAGGTACACATTTCTTCATATCTTACATACTAAGACATGGCACACAAAATGCAAGCTAGTTATAATCTATGATGCACGGACACAGATACGTCAACACGACACGACCCTAACACGGAATTCGCCTTTTTTCCAAAAATGCTTGCACGGCGATACTGCTATATATATAAAATAATAATAATAATATACATATGTATTATTCTCAATTTTTCTACGTGCTTGTCAAACTGAAATAATGTAAAGCGTAAACCAGGAATATATACCCCAGCCTTTGCAATTTCACTTCTAAACTGAGCAAGAATAGGTACTATCGCCTTAGGATATATCTTTCAATCACAATTAGTAATTTTCAGTAAGTGCATTTTGACTCTAGAGTAGCTAATAGTGCCAACATATTTGCAATACTTGCATCTCTATTTCACATTTCTTCTAGACGGATCACCCTTATCTAGAACGCCAACATGGTTCTATAATGGAGCCTTGATGTTGGTGTTCTACTCCTCTCAGAGGGCTAGGTTTACCCTTTAGGTTGCTGAGCTGGGCTGGGCTATGTCGGACACCGATATGACACCAAACCGACGTGTCAGTGCTACAGAGGTTATAATGTAACTTCTGAAGGAAAATAGAGACTAAAAGCTAAACTATCTAGGTTATTTATGTTTTTCTTGTAAAGTTGGTGGTCAAAATGTCAGATAAAATCAGAAAGAGCAGTGCTTCTATGCTTTATCTCCTAATACAAATTATACATATCTTAAAGCAAACGAAGAAGTAAGTAACCACCATCTACCCTTCATTCATGCTTTAATATTTATGCATCTTTAAAAAAGAAAAGCATAGAAGCACCTCTCAGAAAAATGGGATGAAACTTTTGAGAAGCTTGTTTATTCTATACGTGGTGTTTGGGGGAATGAGGGTTTGTTCCCCTGGGGTTATCTTGGCTCTGTTCCTGCCGTCGTCAGTGTAAATAATGACAAACTAGTAAGAGAATGACCCATTATTGTGCTTATGGTGAAACGATCAGAAGATAGCCTGCTTGATGTTTTGCTGCTGTGTGTGTATCTCTTGAAAACATATTGGTTGAGAACTTGAGAGAGCTTAACTTAGGCTAGAAGAAAAACTTTTGGTTCTGTAAGCTTTAAACCCTTTGGGCTCCATCTTGGAGTAGATCAATTTCATAGAGTTACTAACTTAACTGGGATATTGGGGGTTCGTGCTTAGGACCTTGAAGGGACATGCTGGTAATATTACCTGCATTTGTGATACTCATAACGTTCTAACAGAGTCGAATCAAATGGCATATGATTGATATGAAAGAATCAATAGTTCAATACACTAACCATATTGGGCTTCACATGCTAAAAACTTACTTTTGATGCTTCTAGTTCTAGGATGAGCTAAGGCTTAGCCAAACAAGTTTATATTATTTGATATTGGAAACTGGGAAGAGCATATTGGCTGTTGCTGTTAGAGATAGAGTCCTATTCCTTGTATGTTAGGGATAGAGTCCTATTCCTATTCCTATTCCTTGCCTTCTTGTACATGTATATATATAGACCTTTTGGCCTCATGATGAATACAAGTGTTATTCATAACATGGTATCAGAGCCTAATCTAGGGTTAGGGTTTCCTCTGACGTTTGCACTTGCGTCATCTCTCCCACCGGCTCTTCCCGTCGTTTCTCTGACACTGCACGTCGCCGCCTTTTCCATTGGCTGGCTGTTTTTCCTACACGTCGTCGGATCTGCGCCGTCCCGCCGAGCAGCCGTCTTCCATTGGCTGGCTGTTTTCCTGCACGTCGTCGGATCTGCGTCGTCTTCCGCCCAGCGCCGCTTCGCCGAAAGCGGCCGGCCGCCAAGCAGCGCGACGCTTCCAGATCGAGCGGACGGCCAGTGAAGACGGAGCGTCGCCACTGCTTTCCTCTGGCCGCCGCTTGAGCTTTGGATCTGCGGCCAGCTTGGAGCCGCCGCTTGAGCTCCTTCCCCGAATGACGCGATCGCCGAGGCCCCCATCTCTCCGCCCGAGGCCAGCCGCCGACGCTCCTGCAGCCCGGCCGCAGAGGCCTCATCTCCACACGTGAAGTGTGTTGGTTGTTCAGGAGTCAGGACTTCAAGTCCGTGAGGTATGGTGGCTGTTCAATTCCGGCTTCAAGGCTGCACGTGAACAAGCAGACCACCACTCACGTGAATTGAAGAAAAAAAAAATGTAAATCGTCTTACGGATCTTTGGGAGGCGTAATACATTCCTCATTTGCCGGATTACTTCGATGGTCTTAATTATCGAGACTGGGTTCTTCATATGCGCCTTCACATGCGTGGTCAGCGCCTGTGGGAGTTTCTTACCGGCGAACTTTTATGTCCGCCTCGTCCAACTCCCCCTACCACGCCTGTTATTCCCAAGGAGGCCGATGATGCTGCTCGCCAGAAAATCACTGATGATTATGATGATGCCGTAGAATCTTTTCAGACTCAGTTTTCTGCCCACAAGACATGGATTGATGAAGATGCTCGTGCCTCTGCTATTTTGGTTGCTAGCATGGAGGTGCATCTTCGGGGACATTGTTGCTTTGTCTTGGCCACGATTGATGTGGGCGCATCTTCGTGATTGTTATGAGCCAGCTGGAGATTCTCTTTACCTTGCTGTTGTGCGATAGGAGCAATCGCTACAGCAGGGTGATTCTACTGTGGATGAGTTCTATGCGCAGTTGTCTTCGGTATGGCGTCAGCTTGACTCACTTGGACCGGAGGTTTGTCGGACTTGCGATCTTTGTCGGCCAAGATCAAGACTCTCATTTGGAGCTTCGCCGCGTCTACGACTTCCTGACACGTCTTCGTGCTGAGTTCGAGCAGATTCGTGCCCAGTTGCTTGCTCGTCATCCTCGTGTGACTCTGTTGGAGGCCCTTGCAGCTATTCGTATTGAGGAGACTCGTCTTCGTAGCGCGGGCCTGCTTGTGTCTTCCTCCGTTTTGGCGGCACCGCGCTCTACTCCTCCGACAGTGCCACCTACTTCAGTTCCAGCCACCAAGGGGGGAGGTCTTCACTGCACCTACTGCAATAAGAACGGACATGTGGAGCAGTTCTGCAACAGAAAGAAGAAGGATCATGCTCGTCAAGGAGGACGCCCTTCTAAGGGCCCTAGCCTCTTAGGTGCCCCTCCTCAGCAGACTTATGTTGGTTCTGACTCTACTCAGGAGATCCTTATGCTACTACGTCGCATGGCTGCCACTACACCGACAGTTCATTGGTTACGCTACTCGGTCTTCTAGTGAGAAACCACCCTCATCAGGTATCACACCATGGATCCTTGACTCTGGAGCTTCTTTTCATATGACATCTGACCCTTCGAGTCTTCATTCCATCAGTCCTCTTGTTGCTCCTACCACTGTGCATACCGCAGATGGTACTTCTCTCTCTGTTGCAGGCCGAGGTCATCTTTTGACATCCTCTTTTCGTGTTCCTGCTGTTTCTTATGTTCCCAAACTAACCATGCAGCTCATATCCGCTGGCCAGCTTACTGATCATGGTTGTCGCGTCATTCTTGATTCTGACTCTTGTTGTGTTCAGGATCGTCGCACGGGGGCTCTAGTTGGGACTGGCCCTCGCCGCCGTGACTCTCAGCGTCTCTGGGAGCTCGACTGGCTCCATCTACCTTCCGCTGCCTCTGCCAGTCTCTCTGCTTCCTTTAGCCCGACATTCAATTTGCTTCTTCTACTGGGACGTTTGCTCAGTGGCATCACCGTTTGGGTCATCTTTGTGGTTCACGACTGTCTTCTTTGGTTCGTCGTGGTCTTTTAGGCTCTGTGTCTGGTGATACTTCTTTACACTGTACGGGTTGTCAGCTTGGCAAACAGCTACAACTCCCCTACCATTCTAGTGAGTCTATCTCACAGCGTCCTTTTGATCTTGTTCATTCTGATGTTTGGGGTCCGGCTCCTTTTGTTTCCAAAGGGGGTCATCGGTATTATATTCTTTTTATAGATGATTTTTCTCGCCACACTTGGATATATTTTATGTCCTCTCGTAGTGAGGTTTTATCGATCTATAAGACTTTTGCAACCATGATTCACACTCAGTTTGATTCTCCCATTCGTGTTCTTCGTGCTGACTCGGCAGGGGAGTATCTGTCCGGAGCTCTTCGAGCTTTTCTTGCCACACAGGGCACTCTTTCTCAGTTTTCTTGTCCTGGTGCTCATGCTCAGAATGGTGTGGCTGAGCGCAAGCATCGTCATCTTCTTGAGATACCGCGCTCTTATGCTTGCTTCCATTGCTTCCACCTCACTGGCCGAGGCCGTTTCCATCGCTACCTACTTGACCAATATCCAACCTTCTTCGCTCTGAAGGCGGGATTCGATTGAGCGCCTTTGTGGCATGCCTCCCGATTATTCGGACTTCGTCTTTTTGGGTGTGTGTGCTATGTTCTTCTTGCACCTCGTGAAACGCACCAAGTGGCCCCTTTCGATCTGTTGAGTGTGTTTTTACGGGATATGATCTTGAGCATAAGGGATATCGTTGTTGGGATCCTGTTGGCCGACGGATACGGATCTCACGAGATGTCACTTTTGATGAGTCTCGTCCCTTCTACCCTCGTTCTTCTTCCTCTCCAACTTCTCTTGTTGAGCCACTGTCTTTCTCGACTTTTCCCGACACTCAGCTTGTCTCTTTTCCTTCACGATCGGCGTCTCCTTCGCCGGTTTCTTCACCGCCCTCTCCTCCACAGGGCTCTTCAGATGTTGTTTCTCCCTATCCTCTCCACTACACTCGTCGTCCGCCAGCTGAGGACTCTTCTGATGTGCCATCTTCTTCTTCTGATGAGCCATCTTCTTCAGTGTCTCCTCCTCGTTATGCTCTTCGCGATCGACAGTCTATTCGGCCTCTGAGCGTTTTGCTTTTGTTGGTGCGGCCGGCCGAGCCGACTTCTTACCGTGATCTCGTTATTCATCAGGAATGGCAGCATGCGATGGCGGAGGAGATTGCTGCCCTTGAGCGCACTGGCACGTGGGATCTTGTTCCACTTCCTCCACGTGTTCGTCCCATTACTTGTAAGTGGGTCTATAAGATTAAGACTCGCTCTGATGGTTCTCTTGAGCGCTACAAGGCTCGTCTTGTGGCGCGTGGTTTTCAGCAGGAGCATGGTCGTGATTATGATGAGACCTTTGCCCTCGTGGCTCACATGACCACTGCTCGCACTCTTCTTGTCGTTGCCTCTGCTCGAGAGTGGTCCATCTCTCACCTTGATGTCAAGAATGCCTTTCTTAATGGTGAAATGCATGAGGAGGTCTATATGCAACCACCACCGGGTATTCTGCATTCTCGAGGGCATGGTTTCTCGGCCGTCGCTCTCTTTATGGGCTCAAGCAAGCCCTCGTGCTTGGTTTGAGCGTTTTCTTCTGTGATCACCGCTACCGGTTTTTACGCCGTACTCATGATCCTCGCGCTCTTTGTTCACACCTCTTCTCGTGGCTCGGACTCTTCTCCTTCAGTATGTTGATGACATGATCATTCTTGGCGATGATTCTCAAGATATTGCCTTTGTAAAATCTCGCCTCAAAGAGCGATTTCTCATGTCGATCTTGGTCCTCTCCGATACTTTCTTGGGATTGAGGTTTCTTCCACCTCTGAGGGCTTCTTTCTCTCCCAAGAGAAGTATATCCAGGATCTTCTTGACCGTGCCTCTCTCACCGATGAGCGCATACCGAGACTCCCATGGAGCTCAATGTTCACCTTCAACCTACCGATGGTGAACCTCTTGAGGATCCTACTCGCTATCGCCATCTTGTTGGGAGTCTTGTTTACCTTGGTGTCACTGCTCGATATTTCTCATCCGATTCATATCCTCGAGTCGCCTGCTTCGCCTCCCACTCGGCTCCACTATAGTCATCTTCTTCGTGTTCTTCGATATCTTCGTGGAACCATCTCTCGCCAGTCTTTTCTTTCCGCGCTCCGGCTCTTTCTGACTCCAGGCATACTGATGCTACATGGGCTAGTGATCACTCGATCGTCGGTCCCTTTACGCATCGTGTTTTTCTTGGTGGTTCTCTCATTGCTTGAAGACTAAGAAGGCATGCCAGCTGCTCGAAAGTGCCGAGGTTTGAGTTGCGAGCTATGGCTCTTTTGACAGCAGAGGTTACGTGGCTACGGTGGTTGCTTGAGGATTTTGGTGTTTCTGTTTCTACACCGACTCCTCTTTTATCTGACAGTACAGGGGCTATCAGCATTGCGCGAGATCCAGTGAAGCATGAACTCACCAAGCATATTGGTGTTGATGCTTCATATATGAGGTCACAGGTACAGGATAAGATTGTGGCTCTTCAAGATGTGCCTTGAGCTCCAGTTAGCAGATTTCTTCACGAAGACACAAACTAGAGCGTATCATAACTTCTTTCTCTCCAAACTCAGTGTTGTTGATCCACCATGAGTTTGAGGGGGGGTGTTAGAGATAGAGTCCTATTCCTTGTATGTTAGGGATAGAGTCCTATTCCTATTCCTATTCCTTGCCTTCTTGTACATGTATATATATAGACCTTTTGGCCTCATGATGAATACAAGTGTTATTCATAACAGTTGCAAGTATTTTGTTTTAGAATTATATACAATAGCAGTAACATTTTTCCGCTATTTTCAGAAAGGTGGAATGATTGCACTTCTGGATGAAGCATGGTATGTTTCGGAACTTCCAATTACCATTCCAGCCCACTTGCAAGCATTTGCTTCAGTTGCTATGACATCCAAGTTGATTTTAGATCATTTCCATTTTGTGATATCTAACTGCTTGTTAATTAACTATGTTTTCCAAATTATGTGCACAGTATGTTTCCCAGATCAACACACGAGACATTTGCACAGAAGCTGTATACAACATTCAAGAATAACAAGCGGTTCGCTAAACCAAAGCTTTCACGTACAGATTTTACAATTGTCCATTATGCTGGCGATGTAAGCCTTCTTCTTTAAATGATGATTATTTTCTTATACAAAATGTAACTATTGTTCTAATTAGACATTTTTATGACCATCCACAGGTGACATACCAGGCTGATTATTTCTTAGACAAGAACAAAGATTATGTAGTGGCTGAACATCAGGATTTGCTGAATGCTTCTTTATGTCCATTCGTAGCTGGTTTATTCCCTTCACTCCCTGAAGAGACAGCAAAGTCCTCAAAATTTTCTTCTATTGGGTCACGTTTTAAGGTGGAATTCTACTTGATTTGATTTTCATTTCTTTTATGACAAGGTTGGAGAATACATAACGCGCACTATACTTATTTACACATACTACCAGCCTTAAAATGAAGGGAAAATTTTGTTGTTGCCATTAGTTGCGTCCCGCTTCTCTTGTGCCACTTAATTTGGCAGGCTCGTTTTTGCCACTATTTCATTAGTGTGTATTTCATTTTTGCCATTCTGGCTAGTTTCCCGTCAAGTCAACAGGGTTTGACCATAAAGAAAATTGCAAAAAAAATCAGAAAAAGATAGAAAAAATACCAGACAATTCAGGAAAATACCAGAAAAAGTACTAGAGCATACGGTAAAATTTGTGTTTCACTGGTAAACCAAAAAAAATCAATTTTTTTTGGAAATTCACACTATAAAAATTTTACAGAGGAAAACTTACAATATTTCTCAGCATTTAAGGAACATTCCTAAAATTTTGCTAGTGTAAAACTTTTGTGAAGTTAAAAGAGTTTTGTTCAGAAGTGATTTCGACATTTCTTGAATTTTCTATGATATCTGTATTTTTCTTCGGTTTTCCGACTTTTTTTTTTGCATATTTGTTAACGGTTAAACCCTGTTGACTTGTTAAAATAGAGGCCATAGTGGAAAAACTGAACAACGTTCTAATAGAAGAGTGGCAAAAATGAGAGGCTGCCAAATTTAGTGGCATTATTGAGAAGCGGGACACAACTAATGGCAAAAACGAAAATTTCTCTAAAATGAATTGTATGTTTCCTTAGAAGCTATCTAATGTATAAATTTTGGAAGCACTGGTCCAACCATGAAGAAAATACACACTCCACAGCATTCTAAGGGCCTGTTTGTGGGGTGTTTGGGTTGGAAAGTTTGTTTTGACTTCTTGGTCAATGCAATGTAGCGGTTGTGGCTTTTTTTGACTGGATGTTTGGCAAATTGGCTTTTGTATATGTACCTGTGGGGAGGCGGCGGCCAAGCATGGAGCAGATGGGGAGGTGGCATCCGAGCGGCGGCCGTGCGGGAGGAGTGCGGGAGGCCGGTGCGGGGAGCGAGATGGGGAGGAGCTGGGGAGGCCGGCGCTGAGCGAGGAGGAGTCGGGGAGCCAACGGCCGAGCGGGAGGGAGGCAGAGAGGCCGGCGCCGAGCGGGGAGGCCAGTGCTGAGCGTGGAGGAGTCGGGGAACCGGCAGCTGAGCAGGAGGGTGGTGGGGAGGCTGGCGCCAAGCGGGAAGGGAGGCTGGCGCCAAGCGGGAAGGGAGGCGGGGAGGCCGGTGCCGAGTTGGGAGGAGGCAGACACGAAGGCTCGAAGCCGCCTCGAAGCACCCCTGGATTGGGGTTCTAGCTCACAGCCGCAGCCCCCCAAAGAGGCCCTAAGATGCTATCCATGTTGTGGGCACATGCCTGAAACGTTGTATTAGGCTTTGACATGTCCCCATCCAACACCTTGCAAAACAAATGCAGTTGTGTTTTGGACAGATTTGGCAGCTTTTATCATGCAACGGGAACTCATGGCATGGCACCACATGGCATATTATACAGGCAATTTGATATGTTACTGTGAGCTAGACCTAAGCAAATCCTGCGCCTGATTGGGTTCAGGCCTGCTTTGATTTGGGCTGCTTGATCTGGGGCCAGGCTAGCCTGTTAAGCTAGTTGGGTTGGGCTAACCTGCATATCTTTACCCTAAAAATGAATGAAAATCGTACTGGGCTGGGCCAATAGAGCTGCCGGGCCTGGCATTTCTACCCAAACCCGGTCTATACCCAGGTCTGGGCTGGGCCAACCCTGAAGGGTTCGGTCCCATTTTATCAGGTCTACTGCAAGCAGATATAACTTAACAACTTTAGCATTTTGCACTTTATGTGCAATGATAAATGGCATCAACTTGGTTTATATGGAAGTATTGTTTGAATTTCATAAAAAATGTAGCATTGCAAACATCGCATCTGGTATGTGAATCAAATGATTATAAATTTATAAATCATGTACTACACCAATGCACCATGTTAGAAGTTAATGTGTGAGCTTGCATGTTTGTTATTTAAATGCGTATCTGTGTCACTACATTGGTGTTTTTCTGGAAGTCTTGGTGCTTACTGTATTCATTCTTGTTTGTCCTGTGTTGCTCACAAATCCCAGACATTCACTATGCACATTCCTTTGGTTGCCATAATGGCAATGTATGAAAACGCTGATACATAATTCCTCCCTTCCCTAGTTAGTGACATAATAATTAGGTTGCATTTATGTAGTAATGTGGGTGAAAAAGTTTGAAGCGTCTTTACGACTATAATGAATGCTCTCAGCTTTTCTAATTGTCTTGATTACCTCTGGTTAGCATGTAACAAATACAAGTAGCTGTGGTTTCTCATCTTCCGGTACTTCGAATCGTGAAAGTAAATATCTTGATTCTCCTTACAGTGCTGTTGGTCTTCTTTATGTTGACATTCTTGCTTTACAATTCTCAGCTGCAACTTCAATCTCTCATGGAGACCTTGAGCTCTACTGAACCCTATTATATTAGATGTGTGAAGCCAAATAATCTCCTCAAGCCAGCAATTTTTGAGAACACGAATGTTATACAACAACTACGATGTGGAGTAAGATTCGTATACTATATTATTATTCTTATTAGTAGCATCTGTTGAACTAATTCTGACATATTGCAGGGTGTTCTTGAAGCTATCAGGATCAGCTGTGCTGGATATCCCACAAGGAAAACATTTTATGAATTTGTTAATCGCTTTGGTGTTCTTGCTCCTGAAGTTCTAGAAGGGAGGTAAGAAATCTACATAGAGAGCAAAATAAAGTTTTCTGCTTATTTGTTCGGCATTTTTTTATGTTTCAAGCTATTCATTGTTTTTTTTCCTATTCTTGTGCCTAGCAATGACGACAAGATTGCGTGTCAAAAGATTTTGGAAAAAATGGGGATGGAGAACTACCAGGTAAGATGGAGCCACTAGTGGGATCTCATTTCTTCTTATAGGTGATGTTATTTAATGCAATTTGGATTAGGGTAACCTAAGAGGGACATTTGATTGCAACAAAGGGATTTCACATAGCAAATGATGGAAGTAGACTTGTATCTTTGCTTCACATTTCAAGCATTTAATATTTGGTTCTTAGTTCTTACGTAATCTCTTGATTGACTTCCAGATTGGAAAAACAAAGGTGTTTCTGAGAGCTGGACAGATGGCTGATTTGGATGCACGAAGAGCAGAAGTGTTAGGAAAAGCAGCAAGAATTATACAGAGACAAATCCGTACATATATTGCATGGAAACAGTTTATTTTGTTTAGAAGATCAGCAACACATCTACAATCTTTTGTTAGAGGTACCGCCCAACCCCCCCTCTCTTTGTGTAAAGTGTGTATGTGCATCTCCTGCCCGATGGTCCAAGACTCCCAAGTAGGCATAGTGATGCGGATGCCATGTTGATGCAGTTTCTGTAGCATTCTACAGATTTCATTGTCTTTCTTTTTTCTTGTTGTATCCCAGGAACCTTGGCTCGTAAATTATATGAGTGCATGAGGCGGGAAGCAGCAGCTGTGAAAATACAAAAGAATGTGCGTCGTCACAAAGCGCTTGAATCTTATTTACAACTGCAAGCAGCTGCAATCACGCTGCAGACAGGCTTAAGGGCAATGTCTGCTCGCAAAGAATTCAGATTCAGAAAGGAAACTAAAGCAGCTGTCCATATCCAAGTATGTACTGTACCAGTCAAATTGTTATTTAATTATGTTTCATTTCATCACGTTTCTGAAATATACTGTTCTCTGGCTTTTTGTAGTTTTCCTTGAGTCATTGTTATTAGAAAAACCATTTTAATATTGTGACCTGATCCTTTGAACACAGGCTCGATGGCGCTGCCACAGAGATTATTCGCATTACAAGAATCTTCAGGGAGCAGCTCTTACTTACCAGTGTGCATGGAGACAGAGGCTTGCAAGAAGAGAACTCAGAAAGCTCAAAATGGTACATTCATATTCTTAACCCTTTCAATCTTCCAACGTTCTTTGCCACGGCACAAGTCATTTCTGACTTTATTAATTAATCATATGCAGGCTGCGAGAGAAACAGGGGCCCTCAAAGAGGCCAAAGATAAACTTGAGAAGCGTGTAGAAGAGCTAACATGGCGCTTAGGACTTGAGAAGCGATTAAGGGTACCTGTGCTTTCTTCATTTGGCTCCTAATCCTGGTGACACTATTTGAAATTTGGAAATTTGGGGCTTATGTCTAATGTTCTCATTTGCAGACTGACCTTGAGGAAGCAAAAGCTCAGGAAATTTCTAAGCTGCAAGAAACATTGCAAGATATGCAGCTGCAAGTTGATGAAGCAAAAGCCATGGTTGTTAAGGAAAGAGAAGCAGCTAGAAAGGCAATTGAAGAAGCACCTCCAGTAATCAAAGAGACTCCTGTATTGGTTGAAGACAGAGAAAAGATTAACTCGCTGACTGCTGAAGTTGAACAACTGAAGGTATGGTGGCAGATGAATTATTTCTGCATGTCTCATGTTGTTATTTTATTTGGATACTTGGTCATAAGCATTTATCCAGAATTGGTGCTTATATAATATAACTCCTATTTTTACACTAGTATTTTCATAACATGGTCATATGTTGGGACACTTTTTACTGAGAACAAGTCAATAGTAGTAATCTCTAAATTCATTTGGACCTAACTGTTAAGGATATTAAGGATATATTGCCTTATATAGTTGATTCCCATATATATGTTTTCCATATACATGTTTTCCTTATTTAGTTTTCCTTATTTAGACTTTCCTATTGTACCCTCATGTACTCTAGGCCTCATATTGAATACATCAAGTCCTATTCATAACATGGTATCAGAGCTTAGGTTAAAACCCTAGCCTCAATTCTTTCCGCTGCCGCCGTGCCCGGGAGAAGCAATCTGCTCTCCCGGGTAGGCACCCGTCCTCGCCTTCCTCTGCACCGGCGACGCCACGCCTCGGCCTCAGTCGGCTTGCTCTCTCAATCCACGGTGCTCGTCTGTCACTGCTGCAGACGCGCTGCCGTCGTCGCCCGTCTGCCATTGCTGCCGTCTGGTCCGTCTGTCGTGTTCTTCTGCGAATTGGACTCTTCGATCCTCGAGCCTAGCGCTCGGAGTCGGCCGCCATGCATCTTCACGGTCTGCGCCGTCTCGTCGCGCTCGGCCAGCGCGTTCGGCCCTCGGCCCTCGTCCATGCCCGCGCCATCTAAACTTCTTTGGCCGTCTTCATCACGACCGGCGGCCGATCTCGGCCCGCAGACGTCTTCATCACACCGTCATCACGCACGTCCCCGACTCCTTCATCACGTCGGCGGCCTTTCATCGCCACGTTTGGTCCCCTTCATCCGGCCGTCGCCATCCCCCGATCGCTCGGAGCTCTTCGAGTCGCTCGGTTTTTCACGGTGCAGTTCGATCGGACTTCAAATCAGATCGAAATCGGCTTTTCCGTTTTGGGTCACGTTGGCCCAGCTTTTATGACTTTCGTATTCCGTTGCGTCCATCCAAGTCATAGCATCTTGATTCCGTCTTCCGTCGTCGCTCAGCTCTCTTATCAGCTCGACTCATTCTCATCAACACTTTTACCTTGGCTCAGACGCGTTTTGTCGGGCCTCGTCGGTCCTTCTTCGTCGAATCGGCCCTACCTTCGACTTCTCTTCGTCGATTTGGCTTCTTCGTCGACTTTTCATCACCGACTGGGTTCTTCGTTGGCCGTTCTTCGTCAGCTCGATGTTTTTCAAGAGTTACATGCTACGACGGCTTCTTCAGGACTATGATTTTGGATTTTCCCTATTTTAGTTCATCCCTTCTAAATGCAATGCTATTGCATACGCCTTGCATTTATGGGGGGTGTTAAGGATATTAAGGATATATTGCCTTATATAGTTGATTCCCATATATATGTTTTCCATATACATGTTTTCCTTATTTAGTTTTCCTTATTTATACTTTCCTATTGTACCCTCATGTACTCTATATATTGTGGCCATTGGCCTCATATTGAATACATCAAGTCCTATTCATAACACTAACACCCTGCTTTGTTGTGAAAGTTTGGAAAGATTATCCCATCTTTTGCTTATCTATGACTATGAGTAAATGTTGTTAATTGTCTCTTTTTAGTTTGGAGAAAAATGAGAGTTTTGTCACAATGTCTAAAATTCTTTGAAAAAATATATTGATTGAACTAAAGGATGATGTGGGCTTGTAATCTGAAAATTTATGTTTTTTTGTATGATCTAGTCAAACTTAGGCCAGATTTTGATTTCGGCAGGCTTTGCTGCAAACTGAAAGACGTGAAACAGAGACCGCAAAGAAAGAACACGCTGAAGCTGAACAGAGAAATGAAGAACTAAGAAAGAAATCTGAAGGTGCTGAGAAAAAGATCGAGCAACTTCAGGACACTGTCCAGAGGTACAATCTAAATAAAACTACTAGTTGTCGTTAATTCATTTCCTTGTCTCTAATGTGTTGCTTTGTTAAGGATTATACCTCTGTCTATTCTTGTATTAGCACTGTTTGTTTCATTCTGATTAAATATTAAATAGCCTTGTTGTGAAAATGAACACAGGCTGGAAGAGAAAGCATCCAACTTGGAGTCTGAGAACAAAGTGCTTCGTCAACAGGCTGTTGCAATTTCTCCTACTGCAAAATCGTTAGCTGTATATCCTAAGTCTCCTTTCCAGGTATGTCTTGTCCCTGGCTGCTTACATTCTGCAGTAAACTTCTTTTCATCATAATGACCTAACATTTCAAATCGATTGTACTTTGTTAGCTGAAAAGTCCAGAGAACGGTAATGCTCCAAATGGGGAGGTGAAATCATCACCGGTAAGTGGAGAGAACAATGTCATACATTGCATTTACAATTCAAAAGTAACTGATATTAGGCAATAAGCAACTTTTTCAATCTCGAAATCTTTCTGTAGGATGTAACCCCTATCTCACTGAATCCTAAAGAACTTGAGACTGAGGAGAAGCCACAAAAATCACTTAACGAGAAGCAACAGGTGTGCTATTTGTTGATTACTCATTTGTTTGTTCGATATTTCTCCCCTAAAGCAAATTATGCACTTGCTCTGGTTTGATCATGAAGTTATATCATTTGTGATTTCTTTTTCGTCACATATGAATTTTGTGCTCCAGGAAAACCAAGACCTACTGATCAAGTGTGTATCACAAGATCTGGGATTCTCCAGTGGTAGGCCTATTGCAGCTTGTGTTATATACAGGTGTCTTCTACATTGGAGATCATTTGAAGTTGAAAGAACTGGCGTTTTCGACCGAATTATTCAAACAATAGGCACTGCTATAGAGGTAAGTCATACTTATTGCTCGTGTGTTCCAGATCACCCCCTTTTTTGTGGAGAATTACACTTTGCATTTTCTTTAGTATGATTTAATTATGAACTGATATCTTAGGCCGTCATGATATACCTTGAATAACAGTTAAAATGTAAAAACAGCAATAGAGAGGGATTAAAAATTTTAAATGCTGAAATGACATATAGATTAAAAATTCCTTTTTTCATTTATGTTTTGTGGTACCTTATAGTTAAGTTTAAATTCTTCCTTTCCAAAGGTCCAGGACAATACCGACAAGCTAGCATATTGGCTCTCCAATTCATCCACATTACTCCTATTACTACAACGAACACTTAAAACAACTGGGGCAGCTGGACTCACCCCTCAGAGGCGAAGGTCATCTGTTGCATCATTTGGGAGGGTGTTTTCGGTAAACATCTTTCTTTTCTCCAATTTTGTACTCTTGGCATTCTAGCTTTATAGCCAGAAAATTGCTTATTTCATTGCTTCTGAAAATACAAGGGAATGCGAGCTTCACCACAAAGTGCTGGGCGTCCTTTTCTTGGTAGCCGCTTGATTGGAGGACTAGGTGATCTTCGTCAAGTTGAAGCCAAGTATCCTGCTCTGCTTTTCAAGCAGCAGCTTACGGCTTTCCTTGAGAAGATATATGGAATGATAAGAGACAATTTAAAGAAAGAGATATCTCCATTGCTTGGTCTTTGCATCCAGGTATGAATCGTTGGCACTAGAATTCCTTTTATCTATTATATATTAAAAGCTCATGAGAGCTACTACGAAAAAAGAGAAATAGGCTAGAAATTTTCACAAAAAAGCAAAACATCTGGCCCTTAACTCAGTGGACCCTAATTACAACCACCGTCAGATGTTATTATTTAAAAGAAAATATCTAATCGTCTATCTAACGGATCCGGGTTATAACGGTTTAGATTAAAAGAAAGAGTCCAAGGAGGCAAGGATCTTCACCACTTATTTTGGTGGGGGCCAGATTATAACAGTGCATATTAATCATATATAGATATTAGAGTTATATAAAAAATACACAATTATAGCCAATATAGTTATATATCAAAGATAATCGTATCAGAATATCTAGCCACGCAGTTGCGTGGGTAAATTTGCTAATTTATAAAAAGAAGAGTAAACTTCAGGTTTTATTTTTACAGATTACTTATTTTTGCAGGCACCAAGAACATCTCGTGCAAGTCTAATTAAAGGATCTCGTTCTCAAGCAAATGCCTTGGCCCAACAAACCCTGATCGCCCATTGGCAGAGCATTGTGAAGATATTAACAAACTACTTGAATGTTTTGAAAGCCAATTATGTATGTAACCTAAAAATGAGTTCTCACATACTATTTTGAGTAAGTATATGCATCAACATGTCTTCTATTGACATGTACAGGTCCCTTCATTCTTAATCAGCAAGGTGTTCACTCAAATCTTTTCATTTATTAATGTTCAGTTGTTTAATAGGTAAGATTTGACTCTTGCTCTACCTGTGCTTCATTACTCTGTTTCTATTTAGATTTTAAGATATTCCCTATCTGTAGTCTGCTTCTCCGACGTGAGTGCTGTTCATTTAGCAACGGAGAATATGTCAAAGCTGGATTGGCAGAGTTAGAGCAATGGTGCATTTATGCGACTGAAGAGGTATGAATGAACTTTTTTACCTTTTTTTTCTGGGACTATTTAATTTGTGTGCTAATGTTATGTGGTACATACAGTATGCAGGTTCTGCCTGGGAAGAACTGAAGCATATTAGGCAGGCTGTTGGATTCCTTGTAGGTGTTCTATACTGATTGGATGTTTTATTTGAAACTTCCTAAGTGTAGTTTGTATGATCTAACGAATTGTATTATTAGGTAATTCATCAAAAGCCAAAGAAAACGTTGAAAGAAATCACCAACGATTTGTGCCCTGTAAGTGATCTTTGAACTCGATTGTGTTTTGCGAGCCATTAACATATGTCGGTTATGACTTGTCACATATTTTACAAACTTTCAGGTCCTTAGCGTACAACAGCTATATCGAATCAGTACAATGTATTGGGATGATAAGTATGGCACCCACACTGTTTCGTCAGAGGTAAGCTTGTCATACTTAATTTGATCGCAGTTTGTTCGAGTGTCATTTGTTACTGTCAAGAAGTGGTGCCATCCGTATTTCTTTCACCAAATTTTGGTTTCTGATGACGAACAAAATGAATGCAGGTCATCTCAAGCATAAGAATAATGATGACGGAAGACTCTAATAACGCAGTGAGCAGTTCGTTCTTGTTGGATGATGATTCAAGGTTATTTCCCTATCCCAACTTCCCAGGTTAAAATAACTCGTTGACTATACTAACTTTAAAGTCTGTAATCTAACATTGTCCACGATACTGCAAATCACAGCATTCCATTTTCGGTGGACGACATCTCAAAGTCAATGACAGAAATCGAGGTAACGGACGTTGATATGCCACCTTTGATCCGGGATAATTCCGGCTTTACCTTCCTACACCAAAGAAAGGACTAACAGGGCTGGTCCTTTCCAATTGCAAATTTCTTCTACAACCCCTTTCTCCACTCAACCTGTGCATAGATCATGTACATACTCATGCGTTTTGCGTGCTACCAAATCAAATCATCTAGTCGGGTCAGGGTAATCGGTAGATCTATTTGTTATTTATTGTTAGGTCTTCGGTTTGATTGATTGGTTCTTTCTCTCCAATTTTCTCCCCCCCTTTTTCGGGGGACCAAATGGCAGGGGCCGGATGCCCCTGGTCAGGACCCCGAGCTGGTATTGGAAAAGCTCGCGTTCCTTTTTGCGTTTGGAAATGGTTTTCCACAGCTACATGATTTGTGTCATTCGTTTCAAGCTTCACCGTATTGTAAATTGCAAAGAAGATCATAGTTGAAAAAAAAGGCAGAGTGACAACTGAGTTTTTGGTGTATTCTGTACATGTTCATTGTTTATCCTCCGTGTTTGCAAACATACACTGCTGTTCCATCTTTATCGGGGAAAAGCACGTAAAAGCCGGATCGCAAGTATCTAGAATTCTAGATTCATATCAGAAAAATCTTCCAAGATAAGATAGCGGATAAAACATTAACCCAAAAGAAAGAAATTACTGTAACTTATTTCGATGACAGGAAAGAATTTCGTATGGTGGCGTAGCAGGCTCTCTCCTGTCGAAGGCTCATTTCGCAAGGTGAGCATGTTTGAACTTGTGAAATCATGTGATGAAAAATTGGTTAAATGATGAATTTGGTATTGCAAAGTGGTTGTTCTCATGGCATGTGTGGTGCATGTGCATGTGCTGTTTCAGATGATTATTTGATATGCTTGTCATAGCATGGTAATTGTTTTGCTTGATGCAATGCGCTCGTGTGAGTGGTTGCATGGATTGATCTTGAGTCAAGTCGTGGACTTGTGCTCGTACACGGTTGTGTGTTTGTTCATGTGCAGGTGTTGCTTGAGGTCGAACGTGGTCGGTGACGGGACCGTAACTAGGTTCATGGAGGAACCGAGGTTCGGACTAGGTTCGAGGAGGAATCGAGGTCTTGGTGGTCGAGGATGTCATGCGGGCGTTCGGACTAGAGAACGGTGCGTGGTTGCTAGTGAGTCACGTGAGTACGGCGGTGGGCGTGCAGCGTGCAGTTGTAATCGTTTTGAGGTAGCTTGCATGTATTGGGCCATGTTGGGCCAAGTGGAGATGCATGCGAACTCTTCTAGGGTTTTCTTATAAATAGGGGGAGGTGCCCCCTGTTTATGGTGCTGTGGATTAGGGTTTGTACTCTTTTGTTTTGGAGTATTGTAACCATACCAAAAAATAAAGATTAATTTTCTAGAGCCGAGCGTGCGCACGAAAAAGACAAGGAGCTTCGGCGGCTGGCGGCGCAAGCACACGACGCAAAAAATCTGTTGCGGCGTGCGGCCTGACCGAGAGCTGAAAAGAGAAGAAATCAGAGAGGCGCGCAGAAGAAAAAGAATATAGAGTTGGCAGCGACCTGAGCGTTCTTGTGCCGTGACTAGAAGATTGGTTTGCCGTGGATATTTTTGGGCGGTGTGTGTTGTTGTGTCTTGCGGCTGGGTTTGAGACACAACAGCAATCGCATCGGCGAAAAACTTCGGTCTTGTCTGCCCGTCTTTGGCGCGCAGCGGCCAATCCGGCTGGTGGTGCAACAAAGAACATAACGGTTCCGAAGCGGTGACGGAAGCAATAGCATACGTCGGTAACGTGAGCAGCAGCCGGCACAATAAAAAGGAACTCGCTGCGTCGTGCATGCAACCAAGGAAAAACTAGCAACCACAGCTTAGTGCATGCATGCATGAAAGAACTAGCTTGCTGATTAAGTTCATGTGTCGTGCATGCAAAAGAAAAAGAAGCCAGAAGGGACCGAGTTGAAGCGAAGCAAGCAAATACCAACACAGTATTCGATCTACACCATTGCTACAGTATTTCGCGGATTACTGTAGCAACAGTAACGACAAGGTCTTGTAGCGTCGGGAGCCTTTCGAGAAACCTACAGGTGATTTGCTGATCAATTTTCAATTCTAGATTGATTCATTATTTCTTCATGATAATTTTGATTTGATCTATTCCAAATCTTCCTAGGGCATCGAGTTAGTAATCTAAAAAGTTGATTGGTTAATTCCTTATAGATTTTGTTTAATTACGAAATTAGGGTTTAATCTATTTTCGGTTTTATTGAAACAGTCAACTTGCAAAGCTTGTAACTTTTGATCCGTAGATCCGATTGAGTTGATTCTTGTTGGGTTAGTTTCTAAATTGAATCTAGTTTCTACAGTAAAAATTTCACATCAATTGGACGGGTGGATCTCCGGGAATTCACGTTTTAGTGAACATCTGTCAATCTGTTTTTGCGTGAACCGAAGCAATTATTTGATTCCGAATTGGGGTGAATTTTTAGTAGACCAAAAATTTGATTTTAGCTTCCGCGCAATCATTCACCCCCCTCTGATTGCTATATTAGTCTATATCGATCCTACAAGTGGTATCAGAGCAAGGTTTTTCTAATTAATCTTAACCGGTGATTAGAAACCGTAGCGATGGATAGGTATTCGACAAAACCTTGTGTTTTCGATGGTGTTGATTTTCAGTTTTGGAAAGCAAAGATGGAGGCGTTCATTCAGGCGCAGGGCTTCGCAATTTGGGAGAAGGTTTACAAGTCATATGAAGTCCCTGCAAACGACAACGTCAACGACACCAATCGCGCACATGTTGAAGCAAATAGTAAGGCGCGCAACTTGATCATCCAAGGCTTGGGACGCAGCGATTTTGATCGAGTGGTTCATCTTCAATCCGCATATGAGGTATGGAAATCTCTTTGTGATTACCATGAGGGTTCTAACATCACAAAGAGGTTCGCCAAGATATTTACAAAAGGAATACATGCGTTTTGAGATGAAACCTAGTGAATCTGTAGATGATTTCTTTGCACGTTTCAATAAAATTCTTAGCAATCTACGTCTTTGTTGGAGTTAGCTACACTGATGCTGAAAATGCTCGACAATTGCTTAGTGCTTTGGACATGTCGGTGTGGGAGATGAAAGTAACATCTATACAAGAATCTACTACCATGAGCACACTCACATTAGATGTTCTTTACTCTAAACTGAAGACTCATGAGTTGGATGTTTTTGCTAGGAAGAATGGACATAAATCAATTGCTTTATCCTCTCAAACTAGCATGTCTCCTAACAATACTTCTTCAAGTTTTGCTTTGTCTTTCTTATCTTCACTAACCGATGAACAGATTGAGCAATTTCCAGAAGAAGAATTGTCACTACTCTCTTCTCGTTTTAACAAAGCTTTGCAAAATGTGAGAATGAAGAAGAGAGGTGGTGGTGGTCCTCCAAGATGCTATGAGTGTGGTGACCTCAACCATATTCGCACACATTGTCCTAAACTTGCAGGTAAAGCATCATGGGAGGAGAAGGACAACAGAAAAGAGAAGAAAAAGTTTCCTTCATTTGATAGAAAGAAAAAGAGCTTCATCAATCGCAAGGTGGTTCACCGAGTCCTTTCCGCTCTTGAACAAGTCAATTTGAGCGATGTGGATTCGGAGAGCAACGAGGACAATGCAACTCCAAGTAAGCATGAGTTGACGGGATTGTGTCTCATAGCCAAAAGCAGCGACAGCTTCATGGAGGACAGCAACGACAGCGACTTCAATGAGGTAGATCCTTCTTATGATGAATTAGCTAATGCTGTTGCCCGTCTTGGAAAATTACTTGACAAACGTGATAGAAAAATTAAGAAACATGATATTCTTGTGGAGTCATTAAATGCTGAAATTACTAGACTTAAGACTTTGATTCCTGATGATGATAATTGCAAATCATGTGACTTAATTTACAATGAGCTCACCTTGCTTAGGAAAGAACACGCTCTTCTGTTACATCTAAATGAGAAAAATGAGAAACATGTTAAAGATGCTAGCTGTTCCACTGATAATTTGCATGATTCGATTACTTGTTCTAAATGCTCAACTCTTGAATTGAAATTGAAAGATGCAAATGCTAAGGTTTCTCAATTGGTCGATGATCTGCTTACACATGAGGTTCTTTCATGCTCAACTTGTCGCATAAGCAAAAGAAAAAGTGGACGTTCTTTGTAATAACTGTTTAACTCTTTCTCAAAAGGTTGATTACTTGGAAAAGTCATTAGAACGTTTCACTAAAGGAAAGAAAAACCTAAACATGATTTTGGATCAATCAAAAGTCAGCACTCATAATAAAGGTTTAGGTTTTGATTCTTATGCTTATCATAAATCACATGTTCCCACTGTTGTTAAAGCACTTAAAGGAGGAAAATTTGAAATTGACAATGAGCCTAAGAAAATTGTCTTTAAGTCTGCTGGAGTGCTATCTTCTACTATGATGAATGCAAATGTTGCTTCTACTTCTAAAGCCAAACATCCTGTTAAGTACACTTGCACTCATTGTGGTAGATATGGACATTTAGTAGACTTTTGCTTTAGACTAGCCAAACAACAAAAGAAAGATAGAGCTAAGGCTAGGTCTAATTTCAGATGTGCACGCTTTGTTTCTCATTATGTGCCTAGGGTGATGCAAACACCTTTTGTTGCTAAGAACACGAGAAAAGACAAATCTGTTTTTGTGCATAAGAATGCTCGTGTCGTGCCTACTGTTGTGCGTCGTGTGTCTCAATACTAGATTCCTAAACATCTTATTTCTAACCCCGATCGAGACCTCGATACTTTCTCGCTTTTATGTAGGCTTCTCAAGCGAGGAAGGAGAACATATGACTAGTAAATTTCGGATGATCACGTCACATGTTCGGTGATAAGATTTGGTTCTCCTTCACTCGTGCATCTCGTCTTTGAAAGTGTTATTTTTGAAGATGCTTCTTCCACCTCTGTTTCGCAAAAGGCACTAGTCCAAATGGTGCAGGTGCAGTGCACATGTTCAGGGGAGAGTATTTTTGTTCATGAAGATCTTGATCTTTGTTGAGGATGAGATAATTGGAATTTTCTTTGTGCTTGTGTTCTCGTTTTCAAGCTTTCCCACGTGATTCACATCAACAAACCATCAAGCGAAATTTTCAGGTATCTCTATGGTACTCAAGATTTTGGCATTTAGCTTTCGCTTCCTCATGCATTAGTTTGAGAGCTTTTACGATCTTGATTTTTGGAGGATGTAGAATTGATAGAAAAAGTAAATCTGGTTCATGCCACTTTTTGGGTAGTTCTCTTTCTTGAGCATATTGAGATTAAATTTCACTTTATTAGAGATTAAGTAGAAAAGGGAAATATTGTGCTTCATCATATGGATACTGAACATCAATTGGCAAATACTTTCACAAAACCCTTGTCTTCTTCTCGTTTTGCATTTATTCGGGGAGAACTTGGGGTTGTTCATCCAATGAGCTTGTTTTGAGGGGGAGTTTGTGAAAACTTTGTGATTCTTTGTTTACACTTTCTTCTTTCTTTTTCTTAAATAAAAAAATAAAAAAAGGAAAAATGAAAAAGTACTGAGCATTATATTTTATACACATATGTGATTTGAAGCCATGTTTATGCTACAAAGTCTTTGTAACTTCATCTTTATGCATATATGGTGAGTTTATGACATGACTATTTAAATGGAATGAAAACTTGAATTAAATCTTGTCATGGTTGAACCTTCTTGACTATCTTGATCCTGCTTAAAAAGATACTTAATGTGAAAGTTTTCAAAGTTAAAGAGCTAAAAGCTCAAAAAGTGATTTTTTTTTATAGATGCAAGATCAAGGTTATGCACTGTCGCACTTCCTCTTTACGAGACTGCTTATCATTGCACCTTGATATGAACTTGGAAGAGGTTGTGTATGACCGAAATCATGAAACCTTAAGCTTATTGCTTGGCATGGTTGAAAAGTAAGGCTGATGGTGCATATAATTTCTTGCAATTTTATATTTTGTTGCAATCAATAACTAAATCAGCTTTTCAAGCACCAAAGAAGTGCACAAAAATTCAATGTTTTCAGGTTTTGAGATAGTTGAGAAAGGGAGATCATGCCATGCAAAAAATCATTAATAGTACTTGATTTCTAGTTGTGCTTACTCTACATTGTTTATGTGTAGATTTGAGGGTGCAAGCACTTTTAATAGCATGACTTGGAGGATGTTACATTTGTGGATAATTTATAATGCTCATTACATAAAAAAATGGCAAAATAAAAACAAACAAAAAAAAGATTTTATTCTCTCTTTTGTATTCTTGATGAATCCATTGTCAAAGGGGGAGAATTTTGAGCACATTGCACATTCACATACACATTTTTCTTCTTAGGGGAAGGTTTTTCTTTTCTTGACTTAGGGGGAGTTTTCACTTTGCATATTTGTCAAAGCGGGAGATTTTGTGTTTTTCACTTTGGTTTTTGGTTTAAACTTTTAAATTTCAAAAAATTTTCTTGTGAGGTGAATGCCAATGTTCAGTTCTAAGTGGTGTTGCCAATGTTTTCATCAAGGGGGAGATTGTGAAATCATGTGATGAAAAATTGGTTAAATGATGAATTTGGTATTGCAAAGTGGTTGTTCTCATGGCATGTGTGGTGCATGTGCATGTGCTGTTTCAGATGATTATTTGATATGCTTGTCATAGCATGGTAATTGTTTTGCTTGATGCAATGCGCTCGTGTGAGTGGTTGCATGGATTGATCTTGAGTCAAGTCGTGGACTTGTGCTCGTACCTGCCAGTTGTGTGTTTGTTCATGTGCAGGTGTTGCTTGAGGTCGAACGTGGTCGGTGACGGGACCAGAACTAGGTTCATGGAGGAACTGAGGTTCGGGACTAGGTTCAGGGAGGAATCGAGGTCTTGGTGGTCGAGGATGTCATGCGGGGCGTTCGGACTAGAGAACGGTGCACGTGGTTGCTAGTGAGTCACGTGAGTACGGCAGGTGGGCCGTACGCGTGCAGTTGTATTCGTTTTGAGGTAGTTTGCATGTATTGGGCCATGTTGGGCCAAGTGGAGATGCATGCGAACTCTTCTAGGGTTTTCTTATAAATAGGGGGAGGTGCCCCCTGTTTATTGTGTGCTGTGGATTAGGGTTTGTACTCTTTTGTTTTGGAGTATTGTAACCATACCAAAAAATAAAGATTAATTTTCTAGAGCCGAGCGTGCGCACGAAAAAGACAAGGAGCTTCGGCGGCTGGCGGCGCAAGCACACGACGCAAAAAATCTGTTGCGGCGTGCGGCCTGACCGAGAGCTGAAAAGAGAAGAAATCAGAGAGGCGCGCAGAAGAAAAAGAATATAGAGTTGGCAGCGACCTGAGCGTTCTTGTGCCGTGACTAGAAGATTGGTTTGCCGTGGATATTTTTTGGACGTGTGAGTTCTTGTGTCTAGCGGCTCGGTTTGAGACACAACAGGCAATCGCATCGGCGAAAAACTCGGTGCTGTGTACTGCCCGTGCTGCGGCGACGCGGCCAATCCGGCTGGTGGTGCAACAAAGAACATAACGGTTCCGAAGCGGTGACGGAAGCAATAGCATACGTCGGTAACGTGAGCAGCAGCCGGCACAATAAAAAGGAACTCGCTGCGTCGTGCATGCAACCAAGGAAAAACTAGCAACCACAGCTTAGTGCATGCATGCATGAAAGAACTAGCTTGCTGATTAAGTTCATGTGTCGTGCATGCAAAAGAAAAAGAAGCCAGAAGGGACCGAGTTGAAGCGAAGCAAGCAAATACCAACACAGTATTCGATCTACACCATTGCTACAGTATTTCGCGGATTACTGTAGCAACAGGCAACAGCAAGGTACTGTAGCGTCGGGAGCCTTTCAGAAACCTACAGGTGATTTGCTGATCAATTTTCAATTCTAGATTGATTCATTATTTCTTCATGATAATTTTGATTTGATCTATTCCAAATCTTCCTAGGGCATCGAGTTAGTAATCTAAAAAGTTGATTGGTTAATTCCTTATAGATTTTGTTTAATTACGAAATTAGGGTTTAATCTATTTTCGGTTTTATTGAAACAGTCAACTTGCAAAGCTTGTAACTTTTGATCCGTAGATCCGATTGAGTTGATTCTTGTTGGGTTAGTTTCTAAATTGAATCTAGTTTCTACAGTAAAAATTTCACATCAATTGGACGGGTGGATCTCCGGGAATTCACGTTTTAGTGAACATCTGTCAATCTGTTTTTGCGTGAACCGAAGCAATTATTTGATTCCGAATTGGGGTGAATTTTTAGTAGACCAAAAATTTGATTTTAGCTTCCGCGCAATCATTCACCCCCCTCTGATTGCTATATTAGTCTATATCGATCCTACAGAACTAGAGAGAGAGAGAGAGAGAGAGAGAGAGAGAGAGAGAGATGCAGGTGCAGGTGCAGGTCTCACCATTTGTCCTCCCAGCCGCCAGATTTGGAGTATCGCGAGTAGGATAGTCGCTGAGTTGTGACGAGGCAAGCGATCGCCGGGCATAAAAAAATGGGCTTTTACTATAATAAACTTGTATTAAATTTAATGTACCGTAAAATTTAGTGTATTATAGAAGAGTTTATACGGGACATACCGCTGTCCGGCAGAAAAGTGCGAGAATAAGTGTAGAAGGGAGAAACTAGCAGCCGGACGCCCGATTTTTGTTTTTTTTTTTCAAACACCGCGCAACATTTTTTTTGAACGTATGAAACATTTTATAACTGTTTGTCGAAGAAAAATATTTCACTACGTAGAAAAAAATGTTTCACGCATAGAAAAAAATATTGCAAAAAACCGTAGCAATTCCGGTAGAAGAATGCTACCTCTTCCCTTCAGGAGCCCGTTGCCTCGTTTGGCAGATGGCTGCTGCAAGGTCCAAACGGACATTTCCAATTGCCCAATACCTCCATCACAACAACTAAGGGATTCAGGATTGGCTCGTCTCCAGGACTCCAGCCCAGCTTTGGATGTACTCTGCCCGGCAGCTAATCCTGTTACAAAGAGTCTTCTCTTCCCGCTTTTTTTTTGTTTTTTTTGTTTTTTTTTTTTGCGCGCTTTGATAATGCACAGTCTGGCTCTGACCCTACCCTCCTCCCCCTCGCACTTTACAGAACGTACCAGTAAGTGCTCGTACGTTGTTGCGATGGAACACGTTTTTTAACGAAATAATTAGTTCACAGTTTCACACCATGTATTTACAAAAAATAAAACTGCACTCTTCAGTTGCCACGGAAAGGGATAAGTGGGTAATGATCCGATCAGGGGAGCAGGTGTAGGCAAAAAGAGAGAGATGCGGTTGGGTTTCTTTTTGTCTAGCGACCTATGTATCGGCGTGTTGCTTTTCTTAGAAAGGAGGAGAGGGAGGACGGACGACCGCCACCGACTCGTATTTATATATCGGTAAAGATAATATGGCTACACGTTGCTTTCTCATAATCAATTAGCTTCGGTTTAACTGCACACAAACATCAACTTTTGGTTTAGTCAGTCTAAACAATTCTTAAAAAAAATTAAAGAAAAATGCTCCAGTCTGAAGCATTCCAGCTGTTAGATGAGATGTGAGGGCCACCTCTCCTTCCATTTCAGCTGGCCCTGCTGCGGACGTGCATATAATAAAGCGGCTTAGTTGCTATGTATTATTTGATCTATTCATTAGTAGCAGGCACTGCACTACCAAACCACCTTTGCCAATGGCCAATTCCTCCTTGTAGTTCTTTTGATTGTTAGAAAAAAAGTGCCAAGTTTTTGCTTCCATCTATGTAAAATTATTTATAATCTGCTCCTGTTGACCAACAGATTTCGCAGCCGGCACCACTGACATTTTGTCATGGAAATGGCCCTCAGAATTTTACCTCTCATTTATTCCTTCTAACCTTTTGAGGTGACATGTCATTGTTACATCGTAAAGAGAAGGAAAGGAAGCCAGGGCAAGGGAAGGGAAAGTAGCTAGGGGGAGGCTGGCAGCAGATGCCAACTGCAAGACGATGTGATTTCTGCCCATGAGATCAAGCATCTTTCTTGCAGAATCTCTAACTCACGCAGTGGTAAGCTAGCTAGCTTAATCATGTTATGCTCACCTACTCGTTTAATTCTTCGTCAATTCGATCCCCAAGATCTCACATGTATCTATCTGTATGCAAAGAAGCAGCCTCATCAAGATCAAGGTCCCTCCCTATGGATGGAGATCGGAGGAGGCAAGCTTCGATCACACAGCCGCTGCGCGCACAGAACAGCCCGGCGTGGCGTCTGATCGCCTGGCTGCAACTTCTTTTCAGTGAGCACATCGATCTTGCACCCCCCCAGTAATCAAAAGACTGGCTGCTCCTCATGATCCATTGGTGATTTGGTCTTGATCGTCTCTGCAGAGGCGTTTGCTCAGAGGTACAGCAAGCTGGTGAGGTGGGACGCGGCAGGGCGCCCCGTGTTTCTGCTCCTCTTGGCGTTCTTGGTTCAGAAGAACCTGCGCCGCTACTACCTGTCATGGAGGAAGTCGCAGACGCGGCGGCGTGCCGCCGCCGTCACCGTGCAGGCGGCCCTCCGGGCACTGGCGGCTCGCCGTGAGCTCTCGTTCCGGAGGAGGACCAGAGCAGCCGTATGCATCCAGGTAACACAGAGCCCAGTCCACTGTTACGGTACACTCCATCTCTTGTGCGGTAGTACCAGTGTGTGGCTGTTGCAGAGTAGCAGTTATCTCACAGTGGTTGTTCTGTCGTATCGAAAAAGGCGCAATGGCGCGCGCACATGGCGCTGTGGAGCTACCAGACGACGAAGAGAGCCACTCTGATCTGCCAGTGTGCTTGGAGGCAGAGCATTGCGAGGAGGCAGCTCAGACTGGTCCGGTCCCCGTCCTCTACCCTTCACAACGCCCAGTTCTTGATGTGTTGCCGTATGTAGCACCTGTAGTGTCATGTGATTGGTTGGTCTTCTTCTTGCTTTGTGGCAAACACGCAGGCCAATCTTGAAAGGGAGAGGCTTGATGAGATCTGCAGGCTCCATGAGATGGTGGACGTGCTGCAGCAGGCGGTCGAGGACGCGGAGGTGAGGGTCATTGCCGAGAGGGAGGCCGCGGTGAAAGCGGCGGCGGAAGCGCCTCCGGTGATCAAGGAGACGGTGGTGTTGGTGGAGGACACCGAGAAGGTTAACTCGTTGAACGCCGAAGTTGTCCGCCTGAAGGTCTCCTCCTCACATCAATGTTCCATCCAGAGACTGTACAATGTGCAGTGGTTCATGTGAAATTGTGATTCGCGAACATCTCAGCGAGCAGAGAGACCGACCGGTTGTCGCATTTCGTGCTGCAGGGTTTGCTGGGAGCAGAAACGAAGGCAACGCTTGGCGCGAAGAAAGCGCTGGCTGAAGCCGAACTGAGAAATGAAAGGCTGGCTAGGTTGCTGGGAGTTGAGGAGGTCAAGAACAAACGGCTGCAAGAGTCCCTGGAAAGGTTTGCTTTGCAAATTTACGTCCAGATAGTGTTCACTCTGTTGCGCAATGCGTGCTTCCTATGAGTTTTACATGGCAGAAATCCTAGTAATTTTGCTTGGTTTGTGAGATAGGATGGAGGAGAAAGCCTCCATTCTTGATGCAGAAAACAAAATGGTTCGGCAGGCTGTCACGTCGATCCCCACTGTCAAGTCACCATCCAGTGAAACCCATAAATCTCCTAACCTTCAGGTACCTGGAATCACAAAAGTTTCTATGTAGAATTACGATGATCAGTGTGCTAAATCATGATTGTGACAGGTGACTCCAGAGAATGAGAAAACAGCAAATGGTGCAGCGAAGCCCATGATAGTGGACAGGGAGGATGATATTATCCATGTATGTAGCCTGCAGTTCGTTTGATCAATATCTTTGTGGGATGCACTGCCAATTGACTCAGTGGAATTTCTAACTAGGGTAATAATGCTGAGCTGCCCAGCTCAGATGATCCTGAAGCTGAGAAGCAGCAGCAGGTAGGATGCTGGTTCTGAACTTCTGGTTAAGGTTCAGATAGGATCACAATTCATGTGATGTGCCCTATGATTTTTTCAATGTTTTCTAAAAATCTAGGAGCTGCTGATCAAGTGTATATCTGAAGATCTGGGATTCTCGATCGGAAGGCCTATTGCTGCATACCTCATTTACCGATGTCTGGTCCACTGGAGATCATTTGAAGAGGACAGGACCACAGTTTTTGACCGCATTATTCAGAAGATAAGTGCTGCCATTGAGGTATGTGGCACTGGTATGCAAACCTTGACACTTTATGGTTCATCAGAAATGTACACATAATGTGATGTTCTTTCCTGCAAGGCGCGAGACAACAACGACACATTAGCATATTGGCTATCCAATTCGTGCACATTGTTGTTGCTTCTCCAAAGAACACTGAAAATTAATGGGGCAGCTGCTTTGGCTCGTCAGAGGCGAAGAATATCGTCCCTGAAGATGCCACGGGTAATATGCAGAAATTCGCTGTGTGTGCTTAATAACTTGACTGATGTTATCACTGAACTTGGCATTCTGAACTCAATACTAAGCTGGAAAATTCCAGGAAAACCATGATAGTCATCCTGAGCGTCCAGTTCCTGACGGACGGTTGATTGATGGGCTAGCTGACGTTTGCCAGGTTGAAGCCAAGTATCCAGCTCTTGCCTTCAAGCAACAGCTCACAGCATTGCTAGAGAAGGTCTATGGGATAATCAGGCACAACTTGAAGAAGGAACTATCCCCACTGCTTGGCATGTGTATTCAGGTATCATTGCGCATCTCGTAGTCCTCACAAATATTTGCTGAAAGTTAAAAGACTTACGGGTAAAATCTTCTCTAGGCACCAAGAACATTCGTTGTCAGCCCTAGAGGATCATGTTCTCAAGGAACAGACTTGGCGCAACAAGCTTCTATGGCGCATTGGCAGAGCATTGTCAAAATTCTTACAAATTCACTCAATGTTTTGAAATCAAACTACGTATGTGCCAAAACCGTAGTACTAGACTACTAGCTACAGTCTTCTTTGAAAACACATTTCATTTAACCCTCTTTGCATTGCAGGCGCCTCCGTTCCTAATCTGCAAGTTGTTCACTCAAGTATTTTCATTTATCAACGTGCAACTTTTTAACAGTCTCCTGCTGCGGCGTGAATGCTGTTCATTCAGTAATGGAGAATACGTTAAAGCGGGGCTGGATGAGCTAGAGCACTGGTGCTTTTGGCTAACCGAAGAGGTAATAACGTTTTCTTAATTGTTTCTCAGAAAGAAATCATTCAGGAAGCAGTTGCTAACCTTCATCTGAAAACAGTACGCAGGGTCTTCCTGGGATGAACTGAAGCATATTAGGCAGGCGGTTGCACTTTTGATACTTGAAGAGAAGCACAGCAAGTCTCTCAAAGAGATCACTGACGACTTTTGCCCGGTCAGTCTCTGAATCTCTGTCCTCCTACCTGCCTTCTTAATCATCTTACGTCAATGACAAAATTGGATGTGTTCTATCTTGCCTATAGGCGCTTAGCATGCAGCAACTATACCGAATCAGTACAATGTATTGCGACGACAAGTATGCAACCCAGGGCATTCCATCAGAAGTAAGTGGCTCCAACACAATCTCGACAAGAACTCGCAGGTTCCATCTGTTCACTTCTTGGACTAAACGATCTAAACTGCAGGTCATTTCGAGCATGCGGAGCAAGATGATCGGGGGCTCAAGCAGTCCATCAGTGCAAGATGACATCAATTCTTTCCTGCTAGACGATGACTTCAGGTACCATTTCCTCTTCCCTTGACTCCCATCTCCTTACTTGATTGACGACGACCACCGAGCAGGGTTTCAGTTATCGTTACATGCGATTTTCGCATGAACAGTGTTTTTCGATAATCGCAAAAATCGAGCCGAAAATCGGTCGAAAATCGCAAAAAATCGCATAAATTCAAAAATCCGATTTTTTTGAAAAAAAATCAAAAAACGTGGAAAATCGACGATTATCGGTGGAAAATCGACATCCATGTTGAGTTTTTTTGTGCGGTCGACTTTTGTAGCGATAATCGCTCGATATGTGGCGATAATCGCGATATTTGCGTCATATAAATTTTTTTGAATTTTTGAATTTTTTGAATTTTTTTTTTGAATTTTTTCGGTTTACCGCTCGGTATTGCATTTCGGCCGCCGTCGATATTGCGAAAATCGTGCGATAATCGACGATTATCGACGATAACTGAAACCCTGCCACCGAGCGCCTTGCGTCCACCGTCCCCCGCCGTCTCCGTCCCGTGAAGGAGTCCGATCGGACTTGAACCAGATCCAGAACTCTATTTGAGTCTGGTCGGTCAGTTCGGTTCGGTCGGCTTCTTCGGGGATTATTTCTATTTTTTGACGTTCAGTTACCTTCGATAATCTCAATTATTAAGATTAGGCTCTTCATACGCATTTTCACATACGTGTTCAGCTTCTTTGAGAGTTTCTTACCGACGAGCTATCTTGTCTGCCTTGTCTTAAGATTGGGTTCTTCATATGCGCTTTCACATATGTGTTTAGCGTCTTTGAGAGTTTCTTACCGACGAGCTATCTTGTCCGTCTCGTCCTACTCCTGCCACGCCTGTTCTTTCCAAGGAGGTCAATGATGCTGTCAACGAAAGACATCTGATGATTATGCTGATGCTGTGGAGTCTTTTCAAACTTAGTTTACTGCATACAAACTATGGATTGATGAATATGCTCATGTCTTCGCTATTTTGGTTGCTAGCATGGAGGTGTATCTTACTGGTGATATTGTCGCTTTGTCTTCGACACAATTGATGTGGGTGCATCTTCGCGACTGTTATGAGCTTGCTGGTGACTCTTTGTACCTTGCTGTTGTACGATAGAAGCAGTCGCTGCAGCCAAGGATAGAAATCTCGGACGAAATCCGGAAATCTCGGTCGAGATTTCGCCGTCCGGACCCCCCTCGAGATCCTAAATCCCGGCTGGGTAAAAACAAATTTTAAAAAATTTAATTTGCTACAGTACCTACTAAAATCTCGCCAAAATCTCGGGCATCTTGGTCGAAATCTCAGGTTTTCGGACCGAATTTTAGTTTTTGGGCATTGCATTTGATTGGATTTATGGTCAGGATCATCCACAAAAAAATTTAAATTTTTTTGATGAGTTTTGACCTTTTTTCGGTCGGTTCAAATTGTGCCAAAATTTCGAAAATTTCGGGATTTACTGGTAGAAAAGAAAAACAGATTTCAAATTTTAATTTTGGATTTCGATCGGATTTGGTTTGAATTTCCGAAATCTCACCAAGATTTCGTCGTCCGGCCAGGCCCGAGATAAAACCCGAAACCGAAATTTGAATCCTTGGCTACAGCATGGTGATTCTACTGTGGATGAGTTCTATGTGCAGTTGTCCTCGGTGTGGCATTAGCTTGATTCTCTGGGTTCGGAGGTTTGCCGCACTTGCCAGTGCTGTCAGCGTCAGCACTCTCATTTGGAGTTTCACCGTATCTATGACTTCTTGACACGTCTTCGGGTTAAATTTGAGCAGATTCGTGCCTAGCTACTTGCTCGTTATCCTCGTGTGACCCTGTTGGAGGCTCTTGCAGCTATTCGTACTGAGGATTCTTCTTATATGTCATCTTCTTCTCCTGCTGAGTCCCCTTCTTCAGTATCTCCTTGCTATGCTATTCGTGATCACCAGTCTATTTGGCCTCTTGAGCGCCTTGGCTTTGTTGGAGCAGTTTTTGCCGAGCCGACTTCTTACTGTGATGCTGTTATTCATCAGGAATGGCAGCATGCGATGGCAGAAGAACTTGCTAACCTTGAGCGCACTGGCACGTGGGATCTTGAACCTCTTCCTCCACGTGTCCGTTTCATTACATGTAAGTGGGTCTATAAGATTAAGACTCGTTTTGATGGTTCTTTTGAGCGCTTCAAGGCTCATCTTGTGATGCGTGGTTTCCAGCAGAAACATAGTCGTGATTATGATGAGACTTTGCACCTATGGCTTACATGATCACTATTCGCACTCTACTTGCTGTGGCCCCTATCCGTGAGTGGTCCATCTCTCAGCTTGATGTTAAAAATGCCTTTCTTAATGGTGAGCTGCATGAGGAGGTCTATATGCAGCCACCACTGGGGTTTTTTGTTTCTGAGGGCATGGTTTGTCGACTTTGTCGCTCTCTTTATGGTCTTAAGCAAACCCTTCGTGTTTGGCTTGAACGTTTTTCTTCTGTGATCATTGCAGCTGGTTTTTCTGTTAGTGCTCTTGATCTGCGCTCTTTGTTCATACTTCGTCTTGTGGTCGGACTCTTCTTCTTCTATATATTGATGATATGATTATTACTGGAGATGATTATTAGTATATTGCCTTTGTAATGGCTCATCTCAGTGAGCAGTTTCTCATGTCCGATCTAGGTTCTCTTCGCTACTTTCTTGGAATTGAGATTTCTTCTACATTTGAGGGTTTCTTCCTCTCCCAAGAGAAGTATGTCCAGGATCTTTTTGATCGTGCTTCTCTCACTGATCAGCGTACAACTGAAACTCCTATGGAGCTCAATGTTCACCTTCGATTTACTGATAATGAACCTCTTGAGGATCCTACTCTCTATCGTTATCTTGTTGGGAGTCTTGTTTACCTTGGTGTCACTCGTCCTAACATTTCATATGTAGTCCATATCTTGAGTCAGTTTGTTTATGCTCCCACTCAGCTCCACTATAGTCATCTTCTTCATATTTTGCGATATCTTCGTAGAACTATCTTTCGCCGTCTTTTCTTTCCATGCTCCAGCTCTTTACAGCTCCAGGCATACTCTGATGTTATCTGGGCTAGTGATCACACTGATCGTCGATCTCTTTCCACGTACTGTGTTTTTCTTGGTGGTTCTCTTATTACTTGGAAGACTAAGAAATAGACAGCAGTTTCTCGTTCGAGTGTTAAGGCTGAGTTGCGGGCTATGGCTCTTTTGACAGCAGAGGTTACTTGACTATGGTGGTTACTTAAGGATTTTTGGTGTTTTCTGTTTCTACACCGACTCCTTTTTTATCTGACAGTACATGAGCTATTAGCATTGCTCGAGATCCAATGAAGCATGAGCTCACCAAGCATATCGGAGTTGATGCTTCTTATATGCGGTCATAGGTTCAGGATCAGGTTATGGCTCTTCAGTATGTGCCTTTAGAGTTTTAGTTGGCTGATTTCTTCACGAAGACACAAACTAGAGTTCACCATAACTTTTATCTCTCAAAACTCTGTGTTGTACATCCACCATAAGTTTGAGAGGGGTGTTAGACAGGATCATTGTATATAGTTTGTTAGCCTTGTATAGATATTGCCTTATATAGATTTTCCCTCTATACCCTTTTATACGTGTATATATACTGGCCCATTAGCCTCATGTTAAATACTAATGCTATTCATAGTACATCTTTCCTAACCCAGACTGCATCTCTTGTTGCAGCATACCGTTTACCCTGGACGACATCGCCAAGCTGGTGGTGCACGTCGACGTAGCAGATATGGATCTGCCACCACTGATTCAGGAGAAAAATGGCTCCACATCTGAACCCTGAATGGATCGAAGACAGAACCGATCGACACGCCTTTTTTTTTCGCGTTCTGGTGATGCACATTGTGCATGATACATACCACAGTTTTGAGTTTTGGGTATACCTATACATATTTGATTGATTTTTCTTCTTCTTCTGGCTGGTTGGGTTCGTCTTCCTCTCTCTTTCACCAGAGTGCTTGCTTGGGTTTGCGTGTGACTGCTTGTACAGAACTGAGCTTATCAGTCGAGAAATTATTAGAGTATTATATCGATAGTATACTGTAGATAGTACAAATCAAATTCAGTTATTGATTTGTTAACAGTATTTATACTATTATACTACCGAAAAAAGTATAAATAAATACTATCTAATTTGATCCAATGAATAAGAATTTGTTAGGAGTAAATTCTGTTAGAATTAAAGGCACATCTAGGTTTAATTTAATCCAAAAGTAAATCATGAACAACATGTGATTGACTATCAGTAACGAATAACAGGAGCATACTATAGATGCATATGCTAGAAGACTACACATATATCCATCTAATGTGCTCACAATCAATAGATTGAAAATAAACAGTAGAAACATTGTAACGCATCGCTCGGTATGCGAGATGGAGCGATGAAGCGTTGTAGCGCGTCTGATCGAGGACGGAAGCGCGCGCGATGAGCGCGATGCCTAGCAGCCGCTCCTGAACGTCGAGGAAGACGAGCCGTGACGGTGACGTGGCCCTGGTAACAGTCCGTAACCGAACACGACTCGAGGACGTCCCACGATCGGAGTCCATTACGGGATCTATTACGGTGTCCTTATCTCATACTACAACCGCGATTCCGAGTAGCAAAAGAGTAATCTGCAAAAGGAGGCTGCGCCTACGCAAAGCCCTGGACCGGAATTCGGCGGACCATTCACGCAGGTGCCAAGACGCCGCGCCGCGCCCCCTCGCCCGAGCCCGTGCCCGAGCCCGAGCCCGGCCCGGCGAGGCGAGCGCGCGCGTGTGTATTCTTTCTCCCTTTCTCCACATGGTTCTACCATGGTGTAGCACACTCCACTATTTAAACTAGTGCTCACCACTTTAGGCTAGCAATGTGGTACTATTGCTAGTGCACATGCTCCTCATGAGGTGGGCCTTTGAGATTTTCTAGGATTTATTGTCTCAATCAAATGGGATTGGCCCAAATAATCCAACAAATTCTTTGAACTGATTCCTTCATAGCCTTAGGGCAGAATCCCTTTGTGACTGTGTACCCTTGATTCCACTATGATTATTGATCAATAGTAGAATAATTCCTTCATAGAAATAGGAGACATAATTTACATGGATATAGTAAGTCTCTCTTGGGCTGCTTTAATGGTAGTCTTTACATTTTCTCTTTCACTAGTAGTATGGGGGAGGAGTGGACTCTAGGGATACTACTAATTGATTGAGTAGTCGAATTGTTGTATCAACTCTTTTCTTTAATTGATCGTTTTGCATTAATCATTTTGCCAAACTTTATTCTTTCTTTCTTTAGTTTTGTTTCACTCCTGTAAGAAACTCTTGTAAGGAGTCGTTCTATTCTACTATATATAGAAAGAGCGATTACAGCAAAAAAACAATGAACAATCTATATTGACTTTAGTGTACCATAAAAGGGCTCTATATGTTAGCTTGGAAAGGAAGATCGCATTTGAGTTAGATGTTTCAGGATAGTGATGCTTGCAAGTCAAGCAACCCCGCTGTATATTAGAGTTTCTACATCTTTGCGAGGTACCATTAAATTACCATTAAAATCTTGTATCTCTGGACACCTTCACTCTTAAATTTTTTTATATCTCTTGATATTAGTTTAATATATAATTTAGTATCTCTCAAGAATGATAAAAAGCTTCACTGTATGTTTGTCACGTGTGCTCTGATCAAGTTGTTCAGATGGTATTCTTTTCTCTAATCACGTTCGTTTTCTAATTGTGACACCTAACCGTTGAGCATCTGTCACTAGAATAGATGCATATCCTTATTGCCTTGTTTCTACCCTGCTAATGTCGTTAGGAAGTGGCCAGCGCATGAGTAAGTGATGATGACAAGGAGATCAACTGCTACTCATTGAGCTCGAGCAAGGCCAGTAACAGTAACGCAGATCAAGAACAGCGACTAGTTGATCAAATGCCCGTATCTTCATCAACCATACCGTTGTCTGTAAGAATTAAGAAGAGGGAGAACAAAAAATATGTTTGTCTAATCTCATAGCTAGTACAACTTTTGTTAATTAGAGACTTTTTGCCATCGTCGAGAGGTACCAAAATTTACATTGAGCTGGTACAGCGCGCCATGCTGTTCCTGCGACCACCCGAGGACAGATCGAGTACTGATTAATTGGGTCTGATTGCAATAGCAATCCTACAGTCCAAAACACGTGCGTACATTTGCCTGATTGCAATAGCAATCATCGATAAGATGGATAGCATCTCCAGATATCCTCCAATTAAAGATATCACAGCCACATGCGTGGCAGTCTGTATGAATGTGTGTATTGCATGCAACAGGTCCTGAGACGGAGATGCGGTCACTCGATCAGGTGGATGTGGCGACCAAAGTATCATGATACTAATCTATGGACGCGGCCTAGGTGCGCACAAGTATTAAAATCTCGTTGAAATTCTGCGAAATTTCGGAGAAATCTCGGATTTTGGACCCCCCGAGTTTTATAATCCCGACGAAATTTTAATAACCCTAAAAAAGTTCAAAGTGCTACAGTATCTAAAATTTCATCGAAATTTTGGTGAATTTGACAGAGATCTCGATTTGACCAAAATATGACCGGATTGGATTCTTCACATTATTTTCCATGTGAAACCAAAATTTCAAATTTTTTTTGACAATTTTAGTGAGTTGAATTATTCATGTGTTGTGATTCTTGTGAGTTGAATTTTAGTGGATTCTTCACATTATTTGCCTTGTCCGGGACTGTAGAAATAGAGATATGATTTTATAAAGTTACCTAAAAATTATTCCCTATTTCAGGGGTTGATCCTTAGCAAAGATTCCTGGTGCCATGATTTTCAAGGGTCTTTTGGTGTTCGATGTATCTTTCAATGATATATCTTCCTTAACTAGGCTATCTAAGGTTTCCAGCCTACTGAAAGAACTCTATGTTTCAAAGAAAAGAAGGAAAAAACATGAACACTTCCATGCATTAGAAATTCTTGAACTTGGTAGCAACAGATTAAGGGCCTGTTTGGATCCACCTAGCTAATAGTTAGCTGCTAATTATTAGCTGCTAAGGATCCAAACAGGTCCAGCTAATAGGTTAGCTAACTATTAGCTGGGCACCTAGCTAATGGTTATCTCATTAGCTGGCTAAACCCAGCTAATAGCAGCTAATACATTACATTGGACGAAATTACCCTTCCACCAAAACAAACTAGCCCTCAAAAAATCCCACCGCCCCAAAAATCTTAAACCTTTTGTTTGTTATTTATGGACTTTAATTTTGTAAGGACCTAAACCTAAACGTTGATTAGACTTGCAAAAATGATCCAGATGGCCTAAACCTCTACGTTGATTTTTACTTGCAAACAAGCATACGAAGATTGTACAGCGGGCCCTCCTTGTACTCTCGTGTTCCGGCGAGGTCGCCATCTCCATTTGACGCTAGCAACGGCAGAAGCACCCCATACACAGAGAAATCCCGGACAAATCAACGTGAAAAAAAATCATTTATGAATGCGTGAGCAGACTAGGTAAACAACAGAGAACAAGACAAGCCTGCAAGAAAACATGGGTAATCTGGACAATTCATCAACTTAAACATCTATTAGCCACATATTAGTTGGTGGATCCAAACACCCTCCAGCTAATAGTTAGCTAGCTAATATTAGCTAGCAACTATTAGCCAGCTAACTATTAGCTGCTAATGGATCCAAACAGGCCCTAAGGGTAAGCATTTTGGAGTTTTTTTTTTAAAATGTTGGTATTGACTGGAAGTTACCTCCTCTGGCTAGTGAACTTAAGTATATCAGATATTCTGATGATGCATGCTGTAGTACAAGACTTATTTATATCATAGACCCTAGAGGCTATAGCCCCCTACATTCTTACATGCTCCAATGCATTCAGTGATGGAAAATCTCGAAACATTAACAAATCTACAAGAGCGGCTGGGAAGAAACCGAATTTGGACAGCCAACTTATGTGGTTTGAAATCAATAAAAATATTAGTGTAGAGTATTTTATGTACAAAAACTTAGTAATTTTCATTCAAACAGATATGGAATGTTACATAAATTCTTTCATGATTTTTTTTAATTTTTTTCTATTTTTTTTCTAGCCTTGGGATACCATTTTAGAATACTTTGCACTATATGAATTTTTAAAAATTCCTCAAGATTGATTATCATCTACAATTTTCATGGAAACATTAATGATATGTCAAAAACATACAAAAAAATTTCAAATAAAATTTAACGAATGTTGCACTCTTTTTTCAACGTTTTAAACGACCAAGATCTCGGTTAAAACGACCGAAATTTTGGTTTTTCCACTGAGATCTCATAAATCTCTGTGTAAAAAAATCCGGATTCAAATTTTGATTTTCGTATGTCGTTCAGATTTCGTTCGAAATAACGAGATCTTGGCGAAATTTTGGATTTCCGTGGGTGATGAAATTTGATCCGAAAATGAAATTTGAAACCTTGGATGCACATAGCAAGGTTGTCAGAATCTCGATTTAAGCCTTAGAGTTTGTACAATAGTACAGATGATTGTTGTCTATATATTTCTTCGTATCATCTGAAGATAAAACTAAAGATAGCTTACAAAATAGATATCATCTTAAGGTTGTCTCTATGAAATTCTACCATCTTTTAATTATGACATGAAAAAGTGTTTATTATAGACAATAACTCATATAATGGTGTTTTATGTTGTTTATATGATTGTCTCTTTACGAAGAGACAGCTAGCTATACTACTCTCTCTCTCTCATGTCAGCAAAAATTTTACGTAACAAAGTGTATAGATAGCTGATATTAAACCATTGTAAATGCCCTTAAAGTTGTAAGACTCTACGAGTCTGCATGGATTGATTCGATCCTATGTAAAATCTTAATTTGGTATCATCTTAGTATCGCTACATTTCTATGAAAAAGTCTGCAGGACCTTAATTATAATTTACATAGGTACCTATCCGGTTACACCGATTCTAGTAATCAATTATTAAAAATTGCTTAACATATGTCCTTTTTAATTTTAAAGTTTCACTATTTATTCTTTCACATATAATTATGAGTAAAATGCATGGCGGGGCTTAGCAGTTGGGTGACAGTACTTTCAAAATACATATTTAATTAGGCTACTAATGTACGTTTAGTGGTTCATTAGCCGGTGACAAGCGCACACGCTAGTGCCCCCCTGCCAGGGTTCACAAAACCGTTTGGAACGCGAATCTCGCTACCCCGGCGGTACCGGTTTTCGCGAAAAACCGAACGAAAACCGCGAAAAACCGAATGGTTTGCGATTTCGAACAAGTTTGAATTCGGGTCAAATTCGTGTGAGAAAACCGCGGTTTTTGACGAAAAACCGAGCGGTTCTAGCGAAAAACCGAGCGATTTTGTATGCAAACCGTGCAAACCGAAACCGTTCGGTTTTGGGCTAAAACCGATCGGTTTAAGCGAAAAACCGCGGAAAATGAGGAGAAAAACCGTAAAAACCGGGAAAATAGGGGAAATCACTAAAAATACGAAAAATGCAAAAACAAAATCTTGTAATTTTGTTAAAAAATACCGGGAAGGCTAAATTTTAGTAAAAATGTAATAAATATATAAATAAGGTATATTCTAAACTTGGAAAAAATTCGACATGATCTTTGCTATATTTTAGACATTTGGAAGTTGTAAATTAGACATTTCACAATAATATATCAATGAATAATCTCTCATTGCAATATTACAATCAAACAGGTGCAAAGATACATATTTACATAACCATGTAGCAAAATCATGCGCAGTTTCATTACCATTCAATTGCCAACACCATTTAAGTTATAATACCTTTCAATCGAAGTTGTGAAGTAGGCATAGGCCATGTTGAACCTGTAGGGATGCTATATTAGTATAATATCAAGTTGCAATGAAATGGAATATGCAAATGAAACATTACCTTCAGGGCTACGGCTAGTATTGTTGCGTGAACACTTGGTTGGCCGCGTTGTATTCCTCAATGGACATCAAGGCCAATCCTCGTGTAGCTAGTAACTCCGCCTTGTAAGCGTGCCAGGTTTGCCCCGTCCATATACTTGTTGTTTGCCATTGTTGATACAACATGGCATAAAACTCAGCGTCCTGCCACTCGTAGACCCATTGCGTGGGAGGTTGTGCATGAGCATCAGGGATGGCGTATTCATAGCTGTTATATGAGCTATAGCTTCCTTGTGTCTCAGCGACGCCATAGGAACTATAGCTGTCCTGTGGTGTGTAGCTATCCTTTGGTCCTTGTGCGGCCTTTCCCTTTCCCTTTCCCTTCCCCTTAACAGTTGTCCTCTGTGATTGAGGAGCGCCATGATCTCTATCTTGTGTCGCATGAGTGAACTGCGACTCCGCTGTAAATTCGATGGGCTGAGGCTGTTCTGATTGGTGCGTGGTAGGTCTAGGGGTATTTTCATCGCCACCGCCATCGGTGTCTGTCTTGGAGCTACTATCATTGGACTCCTGGTATGGTGGGCTCCGACTACCCCTCTCCTCGGTAGAGTCACCACTCCTTACATAATGGGTTTCACCTACAGAGGATGCTCTTCTTTTTGTTGTATCCCTTCTCGGGACTGATCGGTGCTTCCTCTTCCCTGTGTGAGTGTCCCCGACTGTCTTTTGTGCCCATTCAGAGATGGTTGCAGCCCCCGTGTCCTTTCTTAGCTCAGTGGGATGAACTGGATCTGTGATAAGCTGTGATGGAAGAGGTGTGTCACTCTCTGTATCCTCCTCATCAAGTAATGGTTCACCGTTGGATCTTCCTTTCTCCATCCACTGTCGGATCGGGTTTGTATCATCGCACAATGTTAGCTCCATAAGCCGCTGGAATGGATCGTCTTCATCTGAACGCTTTTGAATTTCTGCAGCTTGAATTCGAAGACGAAGGTTGTAGTTGACGTACACCAGCTTATGTAGCTTCTTGTATGACAGGCGATTGCGGATTTTTGTGTGGATGAATGCAAATGTACTCCAGTTGCGCTCACAACCGCTGGAAGACCCGCATTGCGACACGAGGCGTACGGCAAACCGTTGAAGAGTGGGTGTGTCCGATCCGAACACATCCCACCAATGTGCTGCAAATTAACAAATAAAATAGTGAGTACTGATGAGATGTTTTGCCATTATATTTGAGACGGTGCAAGAAAAATACCAGGGGATGTTTTACCATCTAGTGCCATCTTCGCAGCTAGAGGTGTTGAGAATGATCCGAGCTTCCTTTTGAACATATCAGCATCATGAAGAGCTTGCGCGGCGTTTTCAGTATCATCAGCAAGCGCTTCGAAGGCATCCCGGAGATTTGGCAAGAAGGTGTTGGTCGTTCCGTAAGCGTAGACAGTCCGCGGGTTTAAGGCGGCAGCTGTATGATGTGAAACGAAACATGTCAGTGCAAGTATATTATATATATACAACTACAATATATAATATGTTGCAGGAAAGAATATATTACCGGCATTCATATAAGTGTCACGCGTTAAATCGTCCATTCGTCGGTCAACCACATCCATGTACATGGCTCTTATTGATGGAGACTCATGGAATAAACTGTCATACTCCTGCCGCACTATAGTGTACCGTAGGATCGTCTCGCTCAATGTGGGCACTCTATCCTGATCGGCGAATCGCAAGAAGGCGTACAACGGTTCCACCGCCTTTACAACAGATTGAAGATTATCCCACCATTCCAAGCTTGAGAGGCACCCATACACGTACCTCCCCTCAGTGGTATCAAGAAAGCGAGAGTGTAGAAATTCTTCGGCAACCATCCATTGCATGAACTTGTCCTTGCGACGAAGAAAACTGTCCAAGAACATATAGTTAGTACCGAACCGAGTTGCATTCCACTTGACCAACTCGCCTTCAATATACTTTTTCATCATAGCATGTATCTTGGAATGGTTGTATATCCATCGAGAGATTTTTCTCGCACTCTCGATGGCCGCAATGTGATCTGCGAACTCTCCAATATCCTTCAGCATCAAATTAATAGTGTGGGCCACACAAGGTTGCCACACTATATTGCGGTGCTGCTGTGCGATGAGCTTGCACGCCTTCTTGTAGTTCGCACCATTATCTGTCACAATCTGCACCACATTTCTCGGACCCACCTCGTTGACTACAGAATCTATTTCCTGCGTGACCAAACAAAACAAAGTACGACAGTTACATTGTGAAGTTATTAATTTACCTTCAGAAGAGTACAAAACCAGTTACCTTTCTCAAGTACGAGGCATCCTGGGAGGCACCAGTGGCATTGACGGATTTGTGGAAGAACATTGTGCCGTTACAGTAAATCATGAAGTTTATTATGCTCATGCGTGTCGGCCCGGTCCAAGAATCACACATGATTGTTACTCCGTACGTAGGCCATTCCTTCATGAACTTTGCGAAGTTTTTCTTAATTTCTGCTTCGTTGGCGTCTAAATATTTTCCATCTATATCTCGTCCACTCGGGGACGGGATACCCTCGCCTGCAAATGAAACATAAATGTTAGCTATGAATCGACGTACAACTGGGCGAGTATTTGAAATCTCACTTACCGTATTTCTGTGTTTCCCGTATGGCGCTAACAAAATACGGACTATCTGCTTTCCGCCCTGGGATACCAGCAGACAAAAACCATCTTGCCCACCCGCCATGGACTACATCCTTCCCAGTCTTCCCCTTCTGTGTCCACGGATGGGTGTCAATCCTTGGTTGTACCGGGGCACGGGCTGAACTAATGTTGTAATCTCCCACCGCCTGTGGTCTTTCTCGACGCGATGAACTGCGAAACAACTTGGACAACAGACCGCGATCATCTCCAGCTCCCCTAGAGGAGCCACCACCGCGCTCGTACCTCCCACCTGCCCGGCTTCTAAATTCTGCCTCCGCCCTGGAGGCATCCATGGCATGCTGCAGTTGGGCCTCCTCATCAGCACCACCAGTGTACTCATCATCTCTTTGCCTCGGTGGTGAATCTCCTCCAGCTGTTGCTGCTTCTTTTCTCATCATCTCATTCCTCCTTTCCATCCTCTTATCCTTCGTCCTGTCTAGCTCACGCTGAAAGTACTCGCGAACGTCCGCTGGAACTTTACTACAATGGATGACACCCGTACCACGTCCTGCCAAGTGCTGCTTGAATCGGGTCGCACCGCCTCCTTTCTTCTCTTTGAGACAGTACTTGCATCGAAATCCAGCACCCAGCTTCTCACCGTGCTCCCATACCACGTCGACATCTGCCATCTGTTAAAACTACACAATCAATCCAGTATTCCAGTGAATCCACCGACAACATGCCAACATGTACCGCATCAAGTCATCAACTACTCATTCAACATGAACACATACAAATATACGATGAACACAGACAAATATACAACTACATCAATGAGAAAACAAAACTACTCATACAACTCACATACAAGCTAGTTTTCACTGTCATTTTACTACTCATTCAACATGAACACATACAAATATACGATGAACGCATACAAATATACAACTACATCAATGAGAAAACAAAACTAATCATACAACTCACATATAAAACTAATCTTCTTTTATACCTAGCTTCAATTACATGAACAACTCATTCAACATGAACCCAGAACTCACAAATCACACCCCTAAACTACTCATACAACTAAATCAACATATACTCATCCTCTCTCATTCAAACACCGAGCGGTTTTCACAAAAACCGATCGAAAATCGAGCTAAACCGAGAGAAAAATCGAGCTAATACAGCGAGTTTCGTTAGAGTGATGCAAAACCGAGCTTCTCGCGGTAAACCGCAAAAACCGCGAGGTTTATGTGAAAAACCGAGAGAAAAAGTAGCTCTCACCGGCGGTTTGGCGGCGGGGCGGCGCTGGATCTGGCCGGAGGCGATGCGGTCGCTGGCTACGGGAGTGGGGAAAGTGAACTGGGTGGCTCAAATGAGCTGAAGTCGTCTCCTACAGACGCTGGGCAGAGGGCAGGTCTTCAAGGAGGCATTAATTTGGTGGTGAGCTGGGCTGGCCTGGCCATTGATTAGATTGGCCTGTGGGCTGAAATCCCACAGAAGTCATTTCCTTTTCTTTTTTTTTTATTTTTCAATTTTCATCACATGTGAATAGCTCAAATATGTCTCTAAAATTTGTTTTTTCAAAAACTTTTTATGCCAGAGACCATACAACAATTAATATTAATTTTAGGAATTTTTTCGTTAAATTTTTCTAAATTTTTTGAAAATTTTGAATTGCAATTCGAATTCTCCTCGAAAACCGACGGCTTTGTATTACCGAGCCGGCGCGGTACGTGCGAAAACCGCGGTTTTGCGAACCCTGCCCCCTGCACACGTGACAGTCCCGTTCCTCCTCAGTCCTCCCTGTGGCGGGACCGCAGCCCCGATCCCGCTTCCGGCGGTCGGCATCCCAGATCCCTACCATTGCTGTGGTGGTGAGATGATTGAGCCGACACAAACAAGTTTAATGACCTGCCATGTATTTTAATCTATAACTATTACTCCCTCTGTCCCACAAAGAGTGCATTTCTAGGATTTTTAAGACAGATTAGTGTGCAAGGTAAATGACTAATGTGACCCTCATTACTCCATACACAAGCATGGTTGTGCTTCGGTTTCCACAAGCACTTAAATGAGCATGCATACACTTACAGCTGGGCCCTACGGACTAAAGATGCACTCTTTGTGGGACAAAATTTGAACACTAGAAATGCACTCTTTGTGGGACAGAGGGAGTATATGTGTAAATAGAGGAGTGCTTCTGTACTTTTGTTTTAAAAGTAACACAAATATTAAAACATGAATGAATATTAGATGGTGATTACTTACTCTTTCGCTCGCTTCAAGATTGATTTTTTTAAATAATATTTTTTTAAAATGTATTGAAATACTAATACGCGGAAACAAAAGTTGAAAAAATAACACCTATTCGCCAAACGGTATGGCGAAATAGCTATTTTCGCCGAACGGTATGGCGAAATAGCTATTTTCGCCAAACTGTGTGGCGATTAATGTCTAATTACGCAGTTAACCGCTAGGCGATAAATTCCAAGGGGAATGAGGGTATTATCGCCAAACCGTTTGGCGAAAATAGAGTTATCGCCATACGGTACGGCGAAAATAGAGTTATAGCCGTATGGTACGGTCAAAATAGAGTTTTCGTCATACGGTACAGCGAAAATAGCTATTATCGCCATACGGTATGGCGAAAATAGCTTATTCCTCCTAAACTCTGACGGCCAACTGTTAACTGCATATTTAAGCAGTGGTCGCCGCACTGTTCGGCGAAAATAGCTATTTCGCCGTACCGTTCGGCGAAAATAGCTATTTCGCCGTACCGTTCGGCGAAAATAGCTATGTCGCCATATCGTTTGGCGAATAGGTGTTATTTTTGCAATTTTTGTTTTTCGCGTATTAATACCGTAATTTATTTTTAAAAAAATATTATTTTTTAAAAAAATTCCTTCAAGATTTATGCAACTTGTACAGAGAGAGAAAGCATATATAGAAGCACAACTCATGTAAATAACATGTGTGTTTTCATTTGTGCTATATTTTTGTACCTATAAAAACGTTGAAAGTATAATTGAAATCATAACAACATAATATTACACAAAAATGTATTGTATAGCCAACCTGTGTTTACTGTCATATATCCATCCTACGTATGGCACAGGATAGACAACTATAAACATATAATTAGATATCAAATGACTAAATAAACACTAACATCACAATTGAGAGATATGGTATATATAAATGAAAAATATATACCATTTTGTAGGATCTAGTAGGATCTTAGATTCTAAGATTCGATCCTACAATACATCCTATGGGCCTGTTTGGGAGAGCTCTGCTCCTCAATTTTCAGCTCCACTCCAACTTCGTGTAGCCAAACACCTCAGCTACACAGAACTTCGGCTTCAGAAAAAATGTGAATCTAGGGGGTTGCTTCATGGTTTTTGTGGAGCTCCTCAAGGGGTACTCCAAGAAACATTGTTTCATACCCACTCGTGAAGTTCATAGGTAATTACCCACCTTTGCCACTAGTTACACATATGAGGTAATTACCCACCTCCATTCAACATCCAAGGGCACAAATGGGAAGGAACAGGCCAGTCGCGTCCCTAGCTAGTCTACTACTCATCGAGCTGAAGTACTTTAGCAAGTAATTAAGCTCGGATTATTTTTTTATTTAAGAACACGTAAAAATCTATGCATGTAAGAAAGAAAGAAAATAAATAAAATACGGCGGCTACTATATACTCCCTGTGTTTTTTTTTATAAGGCGTATTAAGTTTCATTAGGACAAGACTTTGACCAATCATTACTTCATTAATATACCATTTATACAATATAAAATCATAATTATATATAAGTACTTTTGAATACAAATCTGCTAATATCAATTTTGTGTCATAAAAATTATATACTAATAAAATAATTGTTGATCAAAGCATTGTCCTAACGAAACCTAATACGCCTTATAAAAAAAATGGAGGGAGTATGTCGTACCACACGCCAGAGCCAACACAAAGGAGTAAAGCTCGAAAATTTTTCGTTCGCTGTGTAATATTGCATGCGATCGAGCATGACAAATTCGTCGATCCCTCCATCACCTCGGCATGAAGGCTGGCATGGCAGACAGGCTCTCACCACCACCTCCAGCCAACTCAACTAATCAATTTAGATTCGTTTATCTATTTGGGTATCAGCAGTGGTGGATGCATATTTCACAAGTACAGCTCTGTAGTCTTGTACAATGATTTCATAACATCATAAATTCAACATATATATTCCAAATTTATTAAAAGACAATACAAATAGTTCTAAGGTCTTAGAATATCCCAAACCATTAAAATTAAAACCAATTCAATCAGCAAATTTTAGCCTATCAAAGAAATGATCTTGTAGCACTTCTAAAATTTTTAGGGGTGCCGAAACATACCCGGCACCCCCTGGTACCGTACATGGGTATCGGCTAATTATTGCATATTTGCAGTGATGTAAATCATGTTAAATGAATCGTCTTATTTGGCGCCGTCTTGTAAAGCTGCATTTTTTTTTCACAAAGATTCGTGCGAAAATAGAATTGTTTCATGTGAAATTCATGCATTGCAAATAAGTCTTATCCTTTAGACTTGCTTGCAATCGATTATTTTTCTATTCATTGTTTAGCTTTTCACCCAGATTGAGTTTGCTCCTGTTCGTTGGACCAAGAAAAGTATCCGACCACTTTTGTAGGTTAGAAATTCAGAATGCAATATGGCTTTTAGTCCATAAATTACATATGCATGAAAGAAAACAGCACAGCTGTTTACACAATATCAAGATGACCAAAAGGACTAGCTAGATGTGCCATGACTCACTATATTTAGAGCTAAAACAATGCTACATGACTGCCAACTAGAAATGGACTATGCAAAAACATGCCAGAGAGATAAAACATAGACAACCATGGCCTTGACAACTCGCTACAAGGACGATACAACCATCCACAATTTGAAGTTTAAATGCGTGGTTCAGATTTCGACTTAATCCGTGGACAAGCCGTTTTCAATTCGAGCTATAAAGCTACAAGTCGATGATTGATGCATAAGAGTCCTTTTCTCGTGTTTGAAATGTATAGACGAACAAACCTGCAAATTCAAATCCAGAAGAGTGATCAAGTGTGGTGCCCCAGCTGCAAGATTGGGACATGAAAGTGGCTTGCACTCAATTATCTCGACCTAGGCCCCATCTAGAGAGAGAGAGAGAGAGAGAGAGAGAGAGAGAGAGAGAGAGAGAGAGAGAGAGAGATGGATGGGCTTTGATGGTCATCTAATAATCCATTACTACTACTAATCACAATTTTAGTTTTTTGAAGGCTATCATGTTATACATCAAACCACATCCACCATCACATTGGCAGTAGATGAGCATTTTTTTCCCTTTGAGGGGAACATTGGAAGTAGATTAATGCACATGATGGCTACACGTTTGTTCAATTGAAACATGAAAGGGGCTTTGGTCTTGAGTAAACTACTGACGAAGAGATGCTTTTTTGTGAACTTGGTGATGCACACTGCTCCATTTCGTCGTCTTGATGGGTATTGGGTATTGCTCAACCACACGAGGCCCAATTAAGATATAAGCACACCCAGCCACATTTAACGCAAAATTAGTGGATAAAAATAATATTTACTTATACGATGAGATATTGTCGTTGGGCTTAGTTTGGCGACGTTTGGCCAAGCTCCGTGCCGATACACTCTGATACACACCATATCTCTGTTGTCAAATTTGGTTTATACCATATTATTGGCTTTGTCATTATTGTCATTATTGGTTGCATCTCACCTATGCCGCGCACCATGAAGGGCTGCTGTTGGGATGATTATTAGAGAGGTGCTTCTATGCTTTCCCTCTTAATACAAGTTGCACAAATCTTGAAGCAAACGAAGGGGTAAGTAATCCTCATCCACCATTCATTCATGCTTTAATGTTTGTGCAACTTTAAAAGGGAAGAGCATAGAAGCACCTCTCTGATTATTATATTATTTTGTAGTTAATTTATTTGTTATAGGATAATTTTTGTATTTTGTTGGATGTATTTTAGGGTTGAAAGAGGGATTAAGGCTCTCTCCAAGGATGGTCTGGAAAACGGCTTCTTTAGATATTTAGAGGTCTATTCAGGCCTGTAGCCATCCCAAGAGGGTGTGCTATGTACGCCTCTATTAAAGAGGCCGGAGGGGTTCATCCCTATATGTAGAGGCAGTTTTCGCGTGTGCTATGTGCGAAGAAGAGTTCAGGCCTTAGTTGGGAATCGATCCAATATAAAGAACCAAATTAAATACAGGCTGCACTGTTCAGGGCTCGTAGAGGTCTGATTTTCCACGCTATCATTGGGTTCAGTCCAAGGAGAGGTGATAGAGGTTGAGAGAGTGAAGGACGCATCATTCATGTCACTAGATTCTTCTAAAAAAGTAAATATTATATCCCAAAACCACACAAACACCCGAATCATTAGGCTTGACAGCTAAGCTGGTCATGCACAACATCCCACGTAGCTACTCGGTATGTATCAGTAGCAAGCAAAGCAAATTATGCAAAATGCCGTGCATGGATGTACCAGTATACATGTACGAGGAGACGATATTAAAAAGGGAAAAAAAATGTAAAGCTCTATTGCTTTCTCATGGTATGATATATTACAACTCCAAAGTCGAGACTCGAGACACATGAAAATTCACATCACCTCACCTAATGCAACATCTCAAAGAGAGCTTTTTGGCCATTTTAAAACAAGCACATAAAGCTCCACATGTTACTCTGTTTAATAGGAGTAACTCTTGTCACACATAATAACCCACAAACCCTACATTGATCCTCTCCATTAGCAATCAATAACCCAGTCTCACTCAATTTTGCTAACTACACAAAATTAGAGAAAAAAGATTTTAAAAACCCATGGAAAATACGGCAAAGAACCCAAAAAAATGTTTTCCATTTTTTTTATTTTTTTATTGTGATTTCTCTTTTTTTTTTTCCTTTTCTTTTCTCCAGCGTCAGTGCCACACCTTAGAAGTTGGAAACGACGGCGACAGTGGCCGCCGTGGCGGTTGACGGCGTCTCCGGCAACGAAATATCGTCGTCATCGTCGAAGAGAGACCCGATGACCATGAACTCCCCCTCGTCCTCGGCCACGGCAACGGTCGCGTCTTCTTGGATCTGCATATGCCATTTCTCCCGGTACGAATTGAACTTCTCCAGCTTCAGCCCCGCGCGGAAGCGTTCGATGAACTTGTCCGCCTTCGCGTTTACGTCGGGGCTCGCGCAGTACGCCGGCGCCGGCGACGCCGTGACGGAAGGAACCTCATCCTCCCCCTCCGACATTGAAAGCGGCGGAGGAGGCGGCGATGGGAGCGGTGGCGATGGCGGCGGGAGCGGGTAGGTGTAGTAGACGACAGCGCGCCTCGGGTACAGTGGCGGCTGCGGCGGGTACGCCTGCGCGCGTGGCGGGCGTGTCCTCACCGGAGGCAGAGGCGGTGGTGGTGGGGCGGGGCGGGACGGAGGCGGTGGTGGTTTCCTCGATCGGCGCATGGGTGGAGGTGGGGGAGGCGGGTGTGGCGGCGCAACGGAGTGGATGCGACGGCTCTTGCTGCCGCCTTTCTTGAAGAGGTTGGAGAAGATGGAGGAAGGTGGCGGCGGGGGAGGGGGCGGCGGGGGAGGCGGAGGCGCGGGGTTGGTGGTGCGGGCATTGGCGTCGGGGCTCGCCGACGCGTCGGACGACGGCGACGAGTAGTGGTCGTCTGAGAGGTGGTGGTGGTGATGGTGATTGTGGTGGTGCTTCTTCTTGCTCTTGATGCTAATGCTCTTGCGCTTCTTTTGGTAGAACAGAGCAATGGCGGAGGCCAGGTCCTTGGCGCCGCCTATGCTCCCACTCCTCTTCTTCTTGCTCCGTGACATTGTCCCCGGCGGCGGCGGAGGAGGCGGCGGTGGTGGCGTCCCCGGGGGGAATATGGCCGGCGATGACGGACGTGGGTTCTCGATCTCTTCCACTACTACCTCTGTCTCCAGTTCCTCCGTCCTCGGCAGATTCTCGACGCTGCGCCGGCGCCGCCGAGGCGGCGGCGGTGCCATAGGAGGCACCTCCACCGGCGTCTCCTGCTCGAGCGTCGCGTCCACCGCCTTCGCGGTCCATGTCCTGCTCCTCGCCAGCGTCGTCATCGTCTCCGTCGGATGCGTCCTCTCCTCCTCCACCTCGACCATCTTGGGAAGCCTCTCGACGCTCCGCCTCCGCCTCCGCGCCTCCTGAGGCAGCGACCCCCGGCGCACCTCGTACGTGTCCACCGGGATCGTCTTCACCTCCGTTGTCCACCTGTGCGGCAGGTCCACATCCCAGCTCCGCTCTTGCCGCTCCGGCCGCCGGGTCCGGTGCAGCTCGGCGTCGTCGTAGAACCGCCAGGCCGCCTCCGGTGACGCGAGGCCCCACACGCCGTCGCTGTCGAGCCGCAGCTCCGGGTACGAGCTGCTGCTCTTCATCCGCCGGATCCCCGTGTGCGCGTGGTTGTTGGAGTAGCTCGCCGACGAGCTGAAGGTCGCCCACACCTCCGCACTCGACGGCTCCGTCTCCGTGACTGCCTCCGTAGCCGGCGCCGGCGTCGACGACACCTGCCGGGGGTTCTTGGCCGCCGCGGAGCCGGAAGACTCCCCATCACCATCGCCTCCACCACCGCCGCGGCCAAGAAGCCCGCAGAGGATGGCGAAGAGAACCAGACAAAGGTTGACGACGTCCCAGCCGTTCTTGAGATTAAGCCCGCCACGGTGGTGCCCGACGACACCGCCTCCTATTCCTCCCCGCCGCACCGCAGACGGCAGGAAGAGCAGCACGAGCAGGGAGAAGAGGAGCACGAGGACCCACACCTTGGCGCCGGCGGCATTGTCGTCAGCGTCGGCGCTGGGGCTGGCGGACGTCGTGGCGCTGGTACTCGGAGCTGTACCACCAGCAGAAGCATTCCTCACCTGGGCGCCGTCCATTAGAGCTCGCTCTTCCTGCTCCCACCAACAACAACAGCCCCTCTGCTCCTCGATTCCTTGCCTTCTTGGCAGCGCAGAGATGCAAAGCCAAAAGCGCAAAGCAGCTAATGGTTAGTGTCGAGCTTTTTGGATCTCCTCTCTAGGTAATCTCTCCCTCTCTCTCTCTCTCTATCTGTCTCTCTGTTTTGGGGGGAGCTGGTCATCATGGGCAAGCGACCTGTGGCTTACAGCAGAGCAAGCAGTGGACAGCAGGGCCCCTCCTGGGTGGCTCATCATTCACGCTACCGACCAAACACACACAAACTACATGACTACTATAGGAGCTGCACTGCTGGGGAAACAAATTCTATAGCGTCGCACAAAAGGATCTGTGCAGCATCACTTGGATAGACGCCATATGTTACGCCAGTAAATCTCCACCGTTGTATTAATTAAGAAGATTAATTGCATTAATTAAGAGAATTAATTAACTGACGCATTAATTGTATGCAGACGGTGCAGATTCAGCGCCCATCCAAGTGATGCTGCACAGGTCCCTTTGTACAGCACGACTCCACTGCTGGCTCAATAATACCTTTCCCATCCTGATATCCGGTTCATTGCTCAATAATAACAGAAGGCTACTACTGTTCCATCCTGAATCCCTGCTCGTAAGGTTCCCGTTCCAAACCCAAAAGCAACGGCAGAAGCAGGTGCGCATTGCGATACCGGAAAAAAAAGCTGCCATTTGGACCCTAGTTACACTTGGAGAGAGAGAGAGAGAGAGAGAGAGAGAGAGAGAGAGAGAGAGAGAGACTGAGACTGAGACTGAGAGAGAGAGAGAGAGAGAGCAAAGTATCATCTCCAAAAGTATGTGCCTTTCGTACCATACCACACGCTACAGCTTTGTCTACTTGACAGTACTCCGATCCCAAACAAACACGGACAAAATAAAGAAAACAACAAGATTTGCAGTGCAGGAACGGCAATTATGGCATGAAATCCTCGGAAAAGAATGAAGAAGAGTAGAAAGACAGTCTAGCATACGTATGACACAGCCAATCAAACAGCCAAGAGCGGGGGACGGGGGGAGAAAGAGAGAGGCGAAAGCAACAACGACAGGCTAGAACAAGGGAAGGGACAGTGCAGGTGTGTGTTACTTGCTTGTAAAGAAATGCAACCATGATTCTGTTTTTCTCTCACTACCATGCCATCCTTTTCGATGTTTCCATCACTTGATGGGTCCGTGCTTATCTTTTTTTCTTCATGTCTATTTTTTTTTGGGTGTGTGCTCTTTTTCTTTTGGGGGACCGATGATGATAAGAGAGATAGTTAGGTCATAGGTGCATTGGAAAAAATGCCGAAATATACAAAGTGTAATACAAAATTTCAAAATTGTACAACATGTCAACAAAATTTCAAAAATGCGCACGGTGCCGCCACACGGTGCGGCGGCCGCCGGCCGGCGGAGCCCTGCCCGCCATGGGACGGCGGCGACGGCGTCGGCGCTTTCTCACTCCCCGTGACACGGCCCAGCTGCACTGCCGCCTGGATGGCGGCAGCCAGGTGGCTCGCGTCGCCCGGCCGCCTCCTGCTCCTCGCCCGCCTTCCTGGCTGCGCGGGTGGCGGCGACAGTGTTCTCTCAACGCCGGCCCTCAAACGCTTCTACGCCAAATGTCGCCCTCTGTCAGTTGCTTGATCGAAGGACACCAATTCAATTTCTGGATACTTTATACGCCAGAAAATTTGCATTAATGTGGGTGAAAGCAATGGCCGGTGGTTGCAATAGCAAGATATGTCACGTCAAATTATATCGTGTGGGAATCCAATGCCGCATAAAATCAACATTACAGCTAATAATAGAGGTAATTAACGTGATTTAAAATAAATTAGGTAGTTATCGTAACCTAATTGTGATTTACGTAAACCTCACGGTGATGACGTTTGCGCCTATAAATACGAGAAGTGCGTCGCTCTCCTTGCATAGCAGAGTGTGAGAGCATAGCCAGTCTTTTTGCGGTGCTTGCTCTGAGAGTTAGAAGAGAAGGGCAAGAAACGGAGAGCACAAAAACTGGAGATTAATTAGTGGGTTGTTATAGTTTGTTGAATTCCATTCGTGATATTTATTTCCCTTACTACTTGTTTGACTTGATTGTTGTTTTTGCTTCGTATAGATCTTGACATTGTAGAGAGTGCACACGTCCACCTCGTATTTGTTCATGAAATTTGGAGAAAGGCAAGCACCTCCTTAAGTAATGTTCATACCATATTTTTACCTAGGTTATGTTGTTATGAACCAATGTATGTATGCATGCGTTACTTTCAGTAAACACCGTATACTTTGAACCTGGTACATTTATACCCACATTCCATATAAATCAGCAATTAATCGTAGCAACTAAAAATGGCAATGAAACGGTGCAACTACAAATATGTATGTCGGCCAGAATATTTGAATGGAATATGAAGGTAGATTAAAAATTTGTTGCATAAAGCAAACACCATCCTTCAGGACTCTAGTTCCTCCGGAGGTCAGGACCCTCTGTGGAGCTTGCACTCGAACGTTGGACTGTATTTATTAAGCACGATTATTCGCTTGAGCGAAGAATTTGTTCTTATTTTTGGATATAATCACTACTTGGACCCGAAAGGAGGTGAACTCCTTTCTGAACTTTACAACTTGAATGTAAGTAGCTTTTTTTGCCTTATTACTTATGTGACTTTGTATTATTGTCTTTTTCTCGTGTAGGTAGCGACACTGCAGAGACCGCATACGTCGACCTCGACGCCATTCAAGAAAACTAAGAGCAAGGCAAGCACTTCCCCTTCTTTCATGTGAATACCACGCTTTGACCTAGCTTATGTTCTTTTGATGAAATGCATGTATGGATGGGTTACTTTCAGTAAACACCATATATTTCGAAATGGTCGATAAATCCCCACATTCCATAAAAATTACCAAATAATCGTATCACCTAAAAATACATGCGCACAAAAAGATAGGAAAATGATGACTATTACTTTCTTAGCATAGTATGTACTGGATTTGTGTGTAGCAGTAATCTATATGATATTATATGCACGAAACGTGAATTTACCGTGACAGTGATGACGTTTGGTTCTATATAACGAGGGCGTATGTGGCCTCGGGCTGCCGCAACACGCATATTGACTCAGTGTATTATTATGTGCATAAAAATATACCCGCATTCCTTGATAATTACGAATTAATCGTAGCACATAATATCATATTCGAAAGGGATTAAAAGTTCCATAAAATTCTGTTGCATAAAATAACAACCTTTTCTGGGACAATGAGTCTATCCAGAGGTCAGGACCCTCCACCGAGCTTTCACTTGAACGTAGAAATTTGTCTCGGAAATTTGGACCCTCCGATGACCATCCGCTTGTATGCATTTCGCACTATTTTTCGCTTGAGCGAAGGACTGTTATTATTTTTGGACGTAAACACTACTTGGACCCGAAAGGAGTTAAGCTCCTTTCTGAACTTTACAACTCGAACCAAAGGAGCTGAAGGATTGCGTAAGGGAAAATATCCTCGCTGCACTCAGTAAAATGTACGACAAGGGCCCTTCTTGTTGTTCCCTTTCCCTAAGGCATGTTAGGTTTAGTCCGGTATATGCCATTGTTGTTTACCATTCGTAAGCCGTAAGTAATTTATCTGCCCATCTTTGACCAAAACTACACGAAGTCTCAAAAAAATTATTACACAATTATTGGTACAGTATACAAAACAATTATTACACAATTATCGGTATTTGCATTTCAATCGGATCCGGTCGAATAACCAGAGAAAACACCAAAAAATCGGCGAAATAATGAGACAAAAATAAAAAAGGTCGTGGCGGGAACCGTCGGTATTTTTCCTATTTTTATTTTTTGTTGTATATATCTACAGTTTTTTACTTACATGTTGTATTACAAAATTATCGGTACAGTGTACAAAAATAATATTTACAAATACAATTCCAAAGCATATTCTTAATCCATATGATTTGGCGAAAATTTCGAGTTGTATAGCGAAAGTTATTTGCATTTCAATGAGATCCGGTCGAATAACCAGCGAAAACTAAAAAAAATCGACGCGAAATAATCAAACAAAAATCCGGGGACACGTGGCGTATGAGGCGGAGCCACTGGCTGCCGCCGTGAGTGGCGGCAGGGCTGCCGCCATGGGGTGTGGCGGCCGCCGTACGGCGTGGCGGCCGCCACGTGGCGCGGCGGGAGCCGTGGGCACTTTTGTAATATTTTTTTTTGTTGTATATTTTTGCTATTTTGATTAATATGTTGTATATTTGAGCTTTTTTTCCTAGGTGCATTCGGCGGTGGAGCTAGGGACCCTGGTTTTAACCCCGGTTGTTGTCAGGAAATGGATGGTCCATGGTGACTTGGTGAGACATGGACGTCGGTAAGAGCATCTTCAAAAGCCTCCCTATTCAACTCCCTAGCTCCAAATTTTACCGAATCGTTAGAAATAACCGTCTCCAAAAGACTCCCCGTCCTCCTCCCCAAATTTAGCGAGCGGAGAGAGACTTCCTAGATTTGGCGATTCTCTCTACGCTAGCTATCCGGCGAATTGGCAACGGCTCCCTCATTCGCGCTAGCCCACGGACGTCGACCCCTCGCTCATCGTCTCCTCGCCCACCCTCATCGTCTCGTCGCCCACCGACCGCTGCGGCATCACAACCTCCGCCACCACCTCCACTCGGTCTCCCCTCCCCCGTTCCCATCCCAATCTTGAGCCAGGCGCCTCCGAGCAGCCGCCTCCGCGCCTTCAAGCGCTGGATGCGCGAGCACGGCGTCGTCTGCAGCGACGCACTCCGCCTCGACACCACCGAGGCCGGCAGAGTCTACGTGCGCGCACTCGCCGCGCTCCGCGAGGGAGATCTTGTAGTCCTTGCTCCCTAGGGGTTTGAAAATGCGTAGAAAACAACGTGACTGACATTGACTGGGAGCTCTGTCCTCGGAATCCTTCGCTTACGTGGTACCATTTTTTTTTTTAAAAAAAAACTACTCTCCTTGTATATAAATTTACAAATTTAACATCTTCCTCACCGCGAAAGGTAATACAGAAAATACCTGTGACCTACCGCGTTTAGAAAGGACGGCAAGTGATCAAATCCACGGGAGCTTGACTGACCACGGGGCAGCACATGGCTTGCAGTAGCAGGATTCCTTCCTCACTCCCTTGTTGTGCCAGCAAGGTGCTTGGGCTGGTTATCGAGCCTCCTCCCATGCTCCAGCACTGTGGGAGCCTTCCTCCCGTGCTCCAACGGTCCCTTGCCTTGTCGCGGCACTGGTCACCCTCCGCGCTCCCTAAACACGGCAAGTGATAGGTGCTCGCTTGCCACACCTTCCACGTCAGGGGAGGGAGCCAAATTTGCAATGCATACGCACGGGACTAGATTTGCAAAAAAAAAAAAAAAAAAATTCATGTGGCAAGATAAGCGAAGGAATCCTATCCTTGTTGCACGTACGGAGTTAAGCACATCGTGTTTCTGAGTTGATCAAAGCACCGCTCGTCCATTATATGGCAATGGGTTTGTACTATGAAAGGACCCGTCTATTTAACATTTCACAAATAAAGAATTAAGGTAATATGATATAGATTTCAAGAATTAACGATCGTAGTTATTTCAAAGTAAACCTCATTAATTCCTTAAATAAATCATTCGACATAGATCAAACATCATTTTTATTTCATTAATAAAATGTCATACACATATTCATATATCACGTCCACACAAATGCCAAATACAGCAAAGGAGATGTCATACAATTGTATACAACACAATATACTCGAGTATCAAATTACATCAAAAAAGAAAAATTACAAGAATATTCTAATGAATAATCAACTAAGTGATCCGTAAACTTGCCTAGCTCACGAGCTATTCGAGCTCGGCTCGTTGAATCTCGTTAGCTCAGGTCAAACTTGGGCTCAACTCATTTGAAGCTAAAGCCAAACTTGAATCAAGCCTAAAGTGAACCAAGTTTTGACGACCCTACTCTTAACCAAGATCTTACCGTTGATCCCCATATGTTGAGAAAAGCATCAGCATTCTATTGAGTTGTATGTATCAGCCAGTTCACCCAAAAGCTTAAGCTGATGAGGAAAGACGGGTAATTCACTTATACTTCAACACTCCCCCTCACGTGTAGGCTCCCTCAGACCTAAGATGTGGAATAGTAGTGGGCTGCAATTATTATTTTTTAATTGCACCAACCGGGTCTTGAACTCGAGACCTCTTGGCTCTGATACCATATTGAGTTGTATGCACCAGCCAGTTCACCCAAAAGCTTAAGCTGATGAGGAAAGACGGGCAATTCACTTATACTTCAACAAGGGCATCAAGTTCTCCATTCCTCCGAGTGTAAAAAGCTGGACATATCTGAGAGGATTTAACCCATTGTTCGGTATGAGAGGCGGGTTGTGGAGTGGTGGTTGGTGTGCACTGCACTGCGCTTTTCAGGAGGCTTTCAGTGCAAATGATTGTTCCACGGCTGGCTAGTACTATATGGAGATGCATAAACGCTTGACAGGCAATCTACAGACCATGTGACAACGTTGTTGCGTAGATACACGCGTAATACATGCCGAGTTTTAATTTCCTTCAAGCCAAGCGTATATGCATATGTTTATGCAGAGTCCTCGAGCTAGCGGGGAGCCACGTTACTCGCGTAGCCAGAAGCGTACGTCGGAGAAGACTTGGCGTCGTGTGCGCTGCTGCGGGCGAGCAGTCGGCTCTGTCCGGCTGTCCGCGTCGGCTGGGCGCTTCCAGCCGCGTGCGAAACCGAAACCGCGCCCATGACTTGCGCCGCGTCCCCGTGACAGCGTGTGTTTTCTTATGCAACATGTATTAAGAAGATGATATGTACAAGCACTACTCTTGATGTTGATGTTACTCAAGCCCCATCACTCTGCGGTAGTTATATTTGTGTCTTTTTAGGTGGTACGTTTAAATACCACAATAGCTACCTAGGAAGATTAGCTGTTGAGAACCAAGCGTACAGTGCCAGGTAAAAGCAAATCCAACCGTTTTTACATGATTTAAGGCCTAATGGCCAAAGTTTTTACAAAATGGAGGCGCAACGAGCCTCCGAATATATTACAACGCAAAACACCGCACAGGCAAGCCTGAGCAAAAGACAAAGACCTAGAATCACACCAAATCGCTATATGATTTCTTGATAATCTCTAGTTTCTTGAAACTCTGAATGGGGTTGGGTTTAAGCAAGGGTGAGTACATAACAATGCTCAACAAGTCGCAGAGGAACACTGAATACTACATGCATGGGATTAATAATGGATGGGCATAAATTATAAGTTCATTTTGCATTGAAACACAAACCATAAATAATAGTAAAGAGGGGGGGTCACAAAGTTATCACAAATTAACCAATTCTCAAAATTTACCAAAGAACTACTTGAGCTATGTTACAGGTGTCACCCCAGTTCAAACTTAGCTTCATTAACCGGAAGCACGACGTAATCAATTACCATTTAATTCAACTCTGCAGATGTGCTCAGCTTGACCCACAAGATATCTACGGTCGTCAATGTCAAGCGCTAACTTACATGCAACTTAAATGCATATGGCCGGGCCGAGACCATTACAACTAACTTATATGCAACATAAATGCATATGGCCGGGCCGAGACCATTACAGCCTTTTGTTGAACATTCCTGGATTTAGTTCTTAACCAGTAGGTCCAAAACCACTCCACTTAGAACCTACTGTCCTAAGCGAGCACCTACCGTTGTGAGAATCGGCGAATGGTGCTGCATGGCCCATTCCCGCCCCACCCCTTCAGTCACTTCCCTGCCAAGAAGGCTGATCCCTATTCTCCTTCCGAGAATGGTACCACCAAGTAAGTAATTTTTCCAGGGAATGATCAATGTACTGAGCTATGTTGAAAAATGATTCAATTGACCGGTCCGATTTGTGGTTGAGCGGAATCTTAAGTTATTTACTTAACTCAAGGGGGGTTTTAACCTTATATTGCCAAAGAACAATCCATACAACTATCTACAAACCCACATGGTACCTACATGTACCAGCCACTGAACAACCATGGCTTACGTCATCGGTCGGGGATCGGACTCCCATTCACCTCGTGGTTAGCCCAACACTGTCCCCCTGACCGTAGCACAAAATTAAAATTCACCGAGCCAACTGCTCGCCACAACTTTATTTCTTTTAAACATTTTGAGTGAACTAACATGATTAATATCTAATTACAGTTGCATAATTAACAGATAGGGTTATTCAAGGTTTTAACATGGTTCAACAATGTTAAGGAGGCTAAGAGCAATTTGGCATTAACTAAATATCATGTCATTCTAATATACCGATTTTCAATATTTCAACATACCATTAAAATAATACGGTAGATATTAAATACTACAATATCAGGAACAATTGGGTTCAATATGATCAATGATGTGCGTCTTGCCTTGCGGGGCAGCATAATCGTCTATATCGTAGTGGAAGTAGTCGTACTCGGCTTCGATCTGATCCTGCTCCTGCTCCTGCTCTGGGTACTGCTCCTGCTCCAGAAGTTGCTCGACGATCAAATCCAGCGCAAAAGGGCGAATGATGATAAGTAAACGAAAAACAAAAAACAGAAACGAAAACGGAAACGAAACAAAAACGGAAATCGAAAACGGGCTGGAAGAGAGTCGAAGGGCAAAATGGACATTCTGGGGATTTTGGGAGCTTCAAATGGTGGAGTGAAGGTCATTTTTGGATTCAGTGGCACGAAACGGTCAAGGTGGTGTATTTTTGGGAATTTTGGGGTTTCTTTTCTGGGTTTTTCTGGGATTTTTCGGAATTAAAATGGAATTTTTGGATTATTTAAATCCAAAAAAGAAAAATAAATTGAAATCAGGTCGCACAGTGCTGGGCCGCACTGTGGCTGCATTCGGCCCACGGGGCACACGCATGCGGAGGCCATGTTGGGCCGGCCCACGCGGCGAGGCCGGCTGACAGGCGAGCCCAGCACGGGGCGTCGCTGGCGGGTGGGGCTAGGTGGTGGAGAGACTAACGAGTGGGGTCGGCTTTGCAGAGGGCACAGGGAGTGGCTAGGGTTAGGGTTCGGCCACAAGTGGCGGGAGGCTGGGCGACATGGTGGCCGAGCGCGGGAAGGCGTGGTGGACTCACCGGCGAGGGAAAATGAAGGGAGGGGTTCAGCTTTTATAGCCGGGCGCGGAGGATAGAGGCGGGGCGGAGACCGCGGCGATGGGGCCGGTAGAAGGATCTGCCACAGCGGGAGGCAATGAGGCGGCTGGCTTCATGGGCGGCTACACAGGCCGCCGGAGCGGAGGCGCTGGCCTGAGGCGAGGGAGGTGGAAGTTGGTCGGCTAGCTGGGCCAAAGGCCAAACGGGCCAGGGAGAGAGAGGCAGGCCGGAGGCCTAGCGAAAAAGGGCCCAAAAATGAAGACAAGCCCAACAAAATTCAAATAAAAAACAAAATCAAAAATAAATTCAAATAAAAAATCCGATTCAAATTCTTTTTGAAAATTTTGGGATATTTCAAAATTTATAAAGCATATGGAAAACACGAGATGTTGCATTTTTCCAAAATGAAATCCTTCTCAATCCTACGGACCTTATACATCTATAGATACTAATATTTTTGGAGAGGTATGGAGGGAAGGGTCGGCTGGTGCCACGCCGTGCTCAGGCATAGTAGTTTCAATTGCTATAGTGTTTTTTACTCTCTCTCTTTTTTTTTTAAAAAAAAAGTCAGCTTTTTTATTTTTATTTTTCTACCAAAAAAGATTTCTACAATATTTTCTTAATTTCCCCTTTTTAAATTTTTTTCTCTCTGCCAAGGCTACATTGCTACAGCATATTTTTATTATCTTTTTAATTTTTAAAAAGAAATATTTTTTACTTTTTAAAGAAAAATATTTTTAAATTTTTAAAAGGGAAAATCAATACTTTTTGTTTCTTTTTTTGGGTTTTTTCTGAGAAAGGTTTTCACTCTCTGTTATAATCCTTACATGTCTGATGTCTTGGTGCTTCCTTCTGCCCGCAGTAACGCGCGGGGCCAGCGGAGCAATTAACAACTTACTACTCTGTGAGACACATAGAAGCCCGACACGTGGCACTTCGGTACTGTGGAAACCACAGTGCTGAAGCTACAATGGTATAGTACATTTTTATTAACTTTTTTACTTCTAATTTTTTAAAAAATATTTTTTAAAGAAAATCAATACTTTTTGTTTCTTTTTTGGGGGTTTTCCAAATGTTTTTTCATCTTTATGTTACAATCTCTGCCTGTGTTGGCGCTTCCTTTCGTCCGCAGCAATGTGTAGGCCCAGCGAAGCAACTAGTGTCTCTATTCTTGGAGAGGTATGGCCGGTCTGCCCGTCCGGCGCTACACCCGATTCATTGTAGTTTCTACAGTACAAGATATGGTGTTTTATCTACACTATTTTTTAAAAATTTTTTCTGTTTTTAATTTCTTTTTTTAAAAAAAAAATCCCTCTGTTAATGTGGGTTACAGTATTTTTCCTTTATTTTCCCTGTTTTTAAAGAATTTTTTCTCTGTCCGTTAAAATTTATAGTTCGCCTACGGCGCGCGGGATGCTAGCTAACTAGTTACATTTGCCGTTGGATTGGATGCTGGGCGCCGGTGACAAAGAGCTCGACACAGGTAGCAGCTGAAGATCAATCTTGCTGATCAGAATATGTGTAGACCTGCGTCTGAAAGTCTATGTCAAGTGTTCTTGCTGGTTGTTGGAGTCGGTTCAAATCTTTCTAACTATGCCAGCCATGTAGTCTCATAACTCGTGAAGAAACAGTTTGCTGTCGTGAAGAAACATTTTGTTGTCGTAAGTCATGGATCTGTCTCTTGCTTTCTGTCTTTTCTTGTAACAAAACTTGCTTCCTTCTCACATGAAGCTGGAGGAACCCTTTCGTATGAGAAGAAGTCACATTTATAAACCAGCAATAGATTTACATATTTCAATACGCAATAACTTGTGGCAATAAACAAGTTACCTGATAATGCTTTTAAAGAGATCAATGGTATTCCTTGTGATGCAACCAACAAGCTCACCATAGACTTTAAAGCTCCTGCTTGCTCATCGGGTTATGCTCCGCGAAGACGAGCACAACATCCAAGTTATGCATCGAAGCATGTTCGACTGTTTTGCGTTGGCTTCTTGTGAAAACACCCAAACTTCACTAGTGCACCAACATTATCGTGATTGTTTAAACGTGTAATTTTTTCTTTGGTGAATACATCTCTACAGCTACAACTGTTGTGATTTCGAAGTTACTTTCTTCCAAATCAAAACTCAACAAACACAAAAACTAGAAGTGCGCGGTTTAACTCAGCAGAGCAACGCTAACACGAGCGATAATACTTTATTTACTGCTAACAAACTTAGCTTAACACGATTGCAAATGGTGAGGGCAATCACGTAATGCCTCGTTGATCTTTCCCGAGCTTCGCTAAGATTCCGATGACTCATCTAACCAAAATTTTTCGGAAATTTTCATGACCATTTGCTTCATATTTTGTCCAGGATGTACGGGAATGCAGCACAACTGGATGCACCAGATGTGTTCTCTGGTCAATCCACCGTCCGATCCTTCAAACCAAACAGACCATAAATTGAGAGCTATCCTCGCAATGTAAAATTTTTTCATGTTGATTTAATACCGAACATAAGCAGGATGCAATGCATGATTGCTTGTCAATTTGCACACTAGGTATGGCCTCAAGTATTAAGTTGACAGCACCGAGAGTAGCAAATCAATTTAGCATGGGTTGGTCCAAAAAATAAAAATAAACTAAACACCAGATTCCCGTATCTTCAGCAGTTCTCTGGATCGTATAGATGATCCAGGCCTAACAATCGACAGAACCAAAACTTGGCCATACGCCATCTGAAAATTGACATATAAGAATTAAATACTATCCTTAATTGAAGGACAGAAAGGCATGAATTATCACGGACTATGATTCCTCATTCTTCACAACCAATGTAATGTGCTTGCCATCAACAGAAAACCTGGAGCTTAAAGCTATCTGCAGCAAGAAATAGTTCAGCATTTTGCATCAGTTAGCAAGAGAGTCTCAAACAGGAATCAATAGAAAGAACAAGCAAGTATGCTACATCAGCATTTTGCTTCAGTTAGCAGCAAGAGAGTCTCAAACAGGTATCAATGGAAAGAACAGGTAAGCTAGATTGTTTTCATGTTGGTTACCTTATCCATCAACATAGCATGCAGCTGCTCCTTATCTTCAGTCCGACCACATTCCTGAAGTTCTTTAATTACTAGCTTTTGTAGCTTCTTCAACTTCATAATTCCGTCAGGATTCTGAAAGGAGCCAAAGAACAGCTCGACTGTCAGCACCGGATAGTTTCAATGATAAAGACATTTCTTATAAGGAGGGCTTACCATCTTCAGTGTTTTAGTAATAATTTTCTTCCACTTGATTATCTGCTTTTTAGTGTCCTTATGGTTGGCACCGCTGGCTGGTTCATCTGACGGACTCTTACTCTTTGTTTTGTGTTTGGGCTCTCCATTTTCAGATTGTACCACCTCTCCGATGTTCAAGCTCAACAAATTTTGTCTTTTTGCCTTATGTGGTTCCTCTGAGGCTGTGCCATCTGTTCTCTTTCTTTTTGCAGCATCTTTGTCCACATCATTCTCTGTGTCAGCACTCTTCCCACCATTTACTTGTGTAGATTCCGTTGTTGGTGCACCACCACTTTCCTTGTCATTTGTAGTTTGTTCAGCTCCATTTGCCTGCTTCTGAGAAGCATGATAGGCTTTTGCTTTTGCCCTATGCTTCTTGCCATCAGCATGCGATAAGAGAGTTTGCTTGCTAGTGGTAGTTGTCTTGCATAGGCTGCGACACAAATTCACAATAAGTATACACAATTCTCTAGAAATCCCAAGAATGGAATTCTTTGAATTAAGATGTAAATACTTCAATCCATAACTAGAATGCGTATATTAGTGAAACATGAGAGTGCTTCAGCTGAAATGGCCTGACTTTAAGGTCAAAAGCGGGGTAATTCATCTACACAATAATAACATGGTTGTTCAATAAATTTCAAGTTGTCTTTAAAAAAATGATCCCCAAAACATGGGCTACCAGTAAACACATGAAACACATTTTGTCATGGATCTTAACGGCCTCGACAGAGTGTACTATCGAAAGAGAGGAGGAGGGAAGGTAGCCACACACGCGGAAGGAACAGAAGAAGCCATAACCAGCGCAGAGGCAGGGGCGGGCGGTTAGTAGCCCTAGCCTGATCTGCTATTAGTTTACTCTATCTGCAAGATGTCCTTAAGATTAGTTGGCTTAGCCTTATCAAGTAGTTTGTTGGGTCTCCTTGTTAGTTACGGATTCAGTAGATTGTGAGTCTCCTTGTTAGATACGGCTTAACTGTCTATCTCCTAGGGGGAGGTACTACTATTTATAGGGGAAGAAAATCAATGAAAAGGCAAGAAGTATTTTGCCACAAAACCTATCTTTGGCGGTGTCTTCCGATTAACAAGACCGGTGGCTCCGACAGCCGATCTTTCCTTGCCACAGCCGCGACGTCGAGTTCGGTAGCCTCCAACCGCGCCGGCCTCAGGCCCGGTACCCGTCTCTTCAATCGCGTCCACAACACATTTTCTACTACAATCAATCGAGACAAAACTATGCCTAATTTGTTCTAAGTGGTAGACATCCTTTGAAAACTTATCGCACTTCTTCACTACCCATTTTTTAGTGTGCATCTGTATAGATGTACTAGCACCTCATGTATGTGACTAATATAAACCTAGACCACCTTAATAGTTAAAGCTTCCAAGCAAGTTGTTTCTGAATGGTGATACCAACACACATAAAACACAAGCTATGGACGTTAACCATAATCTACACTTTGAAGGTTAGGAATATAGGTAGTTCAGAGCGGCTATGATGGAGGTTTTTTTTTACTACAGAACCATTTGCAAATATGATGAGGGGTCACATTAGCACACCTGCAGAACCAAGGGGGCCGTGTTGACAGTCCAACATTGATATCAATATCGGCATTTGGCTTTGGCTTGTCCGGCTTGCCCTGTGCATTGTTGGATGCCTTGTTCTGTCCCTTGGGACCATACTTCTCCTGGAAGGAGAATACATCACAGAAATGAGCACCGGAGTCAAAACCATAATTTACACATATATGTGGAAATAGAGCTCACTAAACTCTGAGAACACACTCTGAACCATCCAAAATCCCGATCTATGCACTACACTGAAAGTTCTGTATGCTGACCTATCAATTCACAGTTAGAAACCTAAACCTAATCAAATACAAAACACCAAATCACCCCAACAGGCTAAAACATATATATATATAGCTTACTCACCAATCATACCACCAGGAAGGCAGGAAATCAACCTCTAGTTAGAAGTCTACCCGTCAAACTGATCCATGTGTATCCAATCCAAAATGAAACTTCCCAAGCAACTCCCTTTGATCTAAGCCTCACCAAACGTTGCAACGCAAGAAAACTCAATCCCAATAATATCCAACACAATCCAAGCAAATACCAATCCACCAGCAGGCCACAGGCTTTACAACTCACCCACCAATTGCACGGCTAAGCGCATCACATTTCATTGGAATTGCCTAACCAAACAGTAAATTTGACACCACGGAGAGAGAGAGAGAGAGAGAGAGAGAGAGAGAGAGAAGGGGTAACTCACGGCCTCGGAGATGCACTGGGTGTGCGCCTGGACGGTGTCCTGGCTGAAGACCTCGCCGCAGTCGATGCAGGAAAGCTGCACAAAACCACACGTAAGTCACTATCCTCAGTCCTCACGGCCCCGAGGAAGAGCAAAACCAAATCGACGAGGAGAGCGAGGGAGAGGTGGGGGGAAGATACGGTGGATCGGGTCACCTTGTAGGCGGAGCAGGACCGGAAGTGGCCGGCCAGCTTGGGCTTCTTGAGGTTCTCGCCGCAGTCCTCGCACTGGAACCACACCATTGCCGCCTCCCGGAAGCTTCTGGAGGCGTCTCCTAGCAGAAGCGGGAGGCGCGTGTGTTAGGGTTTTTGGTCGCGAGGCGGCGAGGAGTGGCGGCTGTCGCAGCAGCGCTCGGGGTTTTTTCTGCGGCAATTGGGGTGGAAGCTTCTGGAAGAAAGGCCCAACGGCCCATTCGAATACTCTCTTGACCCACGGCTTTCGGGAACTCGTCGGACTTGGCGCGAAAACGTCATTCTGCGGCCGGCACGCTCTTGGATCCAGCCTGCGCGCGCTCTCCACCGTCGGATAAGAGCTTGTTCTGTTTGAAACATATGCAATGTTTTTATTTCAGATTTTATATTGAGATAAATATAACAAAAGATTAGAGATGCATAAAACAACAGGTATCACATTGTACTTCAAAATATGCTAAGTATTGTAAATTAGCAGAGTCGAACGATCACACGAACAACTTACAGTTGGGCTTGCTGAAGAATAGGAAGTTGTATAGCGCAGACGCGGTCATGGAAGTAGTCGACGTCGAGAAAGAAGCAAAGCGGGCGCGCTGAAGCGCTGCCCAGAAACCTTATTGTTGCCTCGTGCAGGTGAACTTTACGGCAATGGCTCGGAGATATCGCTCACCCTTTTTCACGGTGCACGCCGAGGAGGAAGGCCGGCGAGGTTCAACCACTCAACACTACAGTATAGATTTCAGAGAGGAGTAGGAAGAATAGAGGAGGAATTCAACGTGTCTTGCCTGGACGTCTCCAGGTGTTTTTATATACACGCATCAGTAACTGACAGAATTATATCAGTTGAATGCGGTAGTTACTAGTAATTGACTGCATAATGCATAATGTCAATTAACTCACTAGAAACTGACGGCGTTTATAACACTTACACTGAATTGAAATATATGTTTAACTCGTATTTAAACAAAATGAATAGAGATATAATTGCAAGATTCAGCAAAACAAAATGTGAATTCAAAGTGTAGGAAACACACTACGACACGGTGTGGTCGCTCGTCGCAATTCACAAGTCACACGATTTTCACGCGGAAATACGCAAATGCGCGCATGCGTGCGTGTGTGTTTAGCCACTATTCACCATTTGCCATCCTCATGCCAAGTGTCACATTAATCAAGAGGTGGCAAGGACTCAACTTTTTAATTACCTTTCCTCTACTTAGCTGGGCAATATGGTACTAAATCATGCATGCTTTGGAATTAAAGGAAATGGGCTACTCATAGGCCAATTTCTAACAACCTTCACCAATTCCATAGTAAACAGCAGAAAATATAACAAAGATCATTGTACTGAAGTGTTGTTAATATACTAGTCTTTTGGTGTAAATCTCGTACGGGTTGAACTTGCACCTATATTAGTAAGGTTCATCCTCTCACAACTGGTGAATGGACTATGCCTTGAATTCACAGCTTTTCGTGATCAGACTACACTTGAAAATCATAACTTAAACGAAGCGTTATATGGTCATGCTCCCTTATATGCTCATGAGCTTTTCTAGAGAATGCTCCATCCTCATGAACTGCGACCTTACAGTTATGCTCAAGTAGGTGTATTCATTGTAGGTATCATGTAGGCCAATACATTTTTCTCTCATTTCGACAGTAGAATACATTAAGGCTTTAAACCAACCTTCCATACAGTCGACAGTACTTTGTCTATTAGGACACAGGTAGAATTTAATAATATGTATTCTATTGCTACAACATCAACTTATTTTTTCCATTACCTAATTTACAGGATCTCTGATCATGAAGGTATGGTTACCATTGTGTTGTAACTCAAATGGGCCTCATACCCATGTCCGTAGACGCAATGGAAATCGCTATCCTTGAAAGTCCTTTTGTAAAAGGATCTGCCAGATTTTTTCCAGTACGAATATAATTCACAGCAATTACTCCGGAGTTTCTCAATTTTCTAACAGATTTGAGCCTACGCTTCACATGTTTGGAGAACTTCATATATCCTTAATACTCATAACCTTAGTTAACATTGTTTGGTTATCGCAGAACATTAGGATTACCGGTATTGGCTTTTCAACCAATGGCAAGTCCAACAGTAGCTCTCTAAGCCATTCAGCCTCAACAGTGGCTGTATCAAGTGCTACGAGTTCAGTTTCCATGGTTGACCTCGTAAATATGGTCTGTTTGCAAGACCTCCATGAAACTGTAGCACCAGCTAAGGTAAAAACATAACCACTTGTAGCTTTGATCTCATCCACATCAGAGATCCAATTGAAATCACCATATCTTCTAATACAGATGGATACCCAATATAGTGAATTTCGTAAGATGTTGTGCCTCTTAAGTAGCGCAACACTCTTTCAAGTGCCTCCCAATGATCATCTCTTGAGTTAGATGTAAACCGGCTTAATTTGCTCACAGCAAATGAGATATCAGGTCTTGTGGCACTAGCTAGATACATAAGTGACCCAATAATTTGTGAATATCTCAATTGATCTTTCTCTAACCCTTGATTTTTCTGAAGCTTAACACTCGAATCATATGGTGTTGGGGGAATTCTGCAATTCTCGAAGCCGAACAAGCTCAATATTTTCTCAGCATAATAGGATTGGTGCAAAATGATCCCATCCTCATTCTTGATCAATTTAATATTTAGAATAATATCTGCTTCTCCTAAGTCTTTCATATCTAAGCATCGAGATAAGAAAATTTTGACCTCGTCAATTACAACAGTGTTCGTCCCAAATAAAAGTATGTCATCAATATACAGACACAAAATCACACCTTAGGATAATATACATACTTATCTGCCTCATTAATAGCAAAACCAGCAGATGTCAAAGTTTTATCAAACTTTTCGTGCCATTGCTTAGGTGCTTGCTTTAGGCCATACAAGGATTTTAATAATTTGCACATTTTATTTTCCTATCTAGTAATCACATAACTATCTGGTTGCTCCATATAGATTTCTTCCTCCAACTCTCCATTAAGGAAAGCTGTCTTTACATTCATTTGATGGACGTGTAGACCATAGGAAGCAGCTAATGCAATGAGCACTCTAATGGTGGTTAATCTGGCAATAGAAGAATAAGTATCAAAATAATCATTTCCTAATTTCTGGGTATAACCCTTGGCTACAAGTCTTGCCTTATACTTATCAACAGTACTGTCAGGCCTCATTTTCTTTTTGAAAATCCACTTGCATTCAACAGGTTTGCATCCACTAGGACGATCAATGATCTCCCAAGTCCCATTAGCCATATGGAATCCATCTCGCTACGAACCGCCTCTTTCCAATACTCAGCATTAGGAAGTGCATAAGCCTTTAAAAGAGTTTTTGGCACATCATTCACGAGGTATACAATAAAGTCATCGCCAAATGTTTTCTCAACCCTTTGTCTCTTGCTCCTACGAGGAGCCTCTGCGACTAAATTGTTATCCTCCTTAGTAATATCTTCTACTGGTAGTATATCACTCAATGGTTTAGAAATAGTGGTAGGTTCAGCATTATTATTGTTGCTATTTTCAGTTTGAGTATTATCAGTTCGTGAAGTACTACCTGCTGGTCTCATAGGATAAATATCCTCAAAGAATGAAGCATCTCTAGACTCCATTAATGTGTTAACAATAATCTCAGGAGTTTCTGATTTTACTACTAAAAATCTATACGCCATATTATTATGTGCATATCCCAGAAAAATACAATCGACTGTTTTAGGTCCAATCTTTTTTTTTCTGCAATGGTATATTGACTTTTGCTAAACACCCCCCATGTTCGCAGAAAATTAACATTGGGCTTTCTCCCTCTCCATCCCATGTACAGAGTAATATCACGCTTTTTAGTGATTACTTTGTTTAGGATAAAAGTTGCTGTCAATATAGCTTTCCCCAACATATTTTAGGCATACCGGCACTCTCCAACATGTTCACTAAGTCTGTGAGTGTTCGTTTTTTCCTCTCAGCTACCCCATTTGATTGGGGAGAATATGGTGGTGTAACTTCATGGATTATACCATGCTCAGAATAGAATTGAGAGAATTCATGAAAAATATACTCTCCTCCATAATCAGACCTTAGTCTTTTAATTTTTCTTTTTTAGTTGGTTCTCAACCTCGACCTTATAAATTTTGAAGTAGTTTAAAGCTATAACACCTCGGCATCTAGTATGCCCTGGATGTCACCAAACATAGAATAAATAGCGAATAAATACCACAATTAAAGATAAATTACAGCAAGGGTGCAAATGCTAAAACCGAAAATTTCAGCAGCATCCCCTTTGTTTTTCCATGATTTGAAGCAACAGCAATATTATGGCAAGATATATCATAATAAAAGACATCTAAAACAGCAATAACAGATGACATAGCAACATCTTAAGTCTAAAATAATGAATCTAACCACTCCATAAACTATAACGAAGTAAATGATTAAATCAACCACACAATCAAGCCATTCTCCAAGTTTCATCGCAACAATCTTATTATCATAACTCCAATTGATAAAATTGTCTAAATGTGTGGAGCTACGTGAAGAAGTGTAGCTAAACCCCTTTTCCCGCATGCCGGTTTCTGTAACACATCAAAATTTTGCTTTCCTTAAATTCATGTGTGATTTGGCACTTTGGTGAATTTTTGGAATTTTCTGGAATTTATTTGGATTTATTTGGAATTTATTTGAATTTATTCCATTTTGAAATAATTAAAGAATTAAACTTTGCAAATAAAATTTTGTTGGAAATATTTTATTTGAGTCCAAAATGATCCAAAGTATTTTCCAGAATTTTTCCGAATTTTTAAGTCTTTTGCTATTTTTAATGAATTAAATGAATTACTGGGAATTATTTTAATTATTAAATCGCTGAAAAATGCGAGTGGGTTTGCACTGTTCATCCGACCGAGCCCGAGTCAGACTCGAGTTCGAGTCCGACCCGAGCCAGCCGACTCGACCAAACCACGTTCGAACCCAAACCCACAGGGACCGTTGGATCGAGATCCAACGGTCATGATCGACCTGACCCCGACCCGAGCCGTGTCTGGACCGGACCCGGTCGCGCCCGTGCGATCGTGGCCGTTGATCGCGCCACGTGGACGGTCCACCGTCATCGTCCCCGTCCGAATCCGCGCCGGATTCCTCCGCCGCGCCACCGCCGTACCCGATTAGGTTTCCGTCCCGGGCGCGGACGCCGAGGCTATTTAAAGCCCGGGTCATGCCCCGAGGTTGGCCGTTCCCGTGCACACCCATTGCCCTAGCCGCCGCCGCTCGTAGCTCACCGACGCGCTCGCAATAGCTCGCCGTAGTTGGGCTTGGCGCTGCTGGTTTTGTGCACGCTCGCCGCCGTTGAGCCGCCTCGCCGCCACCGAGCACAGATCTAGAACCCCAGGGCGAGACGCACCAACCGGAACCACCCACGTCGCGGAGGAGCCCCCAAACGCCGCATCAAGTGTCGCTGCCTCGATTCCGCCGCCGCCAAGACGCCATCGCCGCGCCATGAAGCTCGGCTACCGTCCGATCAAGATCGCACGGCTAGGATCTCGCCACGTCACCCCACCGGTGAGATCTCGCTTTGAACTCAGATCAATCCCGACCGTTGGATCTAGATCCAACGATCCGAAATCACGCGTTAACCCAAACGGCGTCAACACTAGATCCAATCCGCGTCGTTGAATTCCAAATCAACGGCCGAGATCGAGCCACGCGTCCGGGAAGTTGGACCGACGCGGTCAGCGCCGTTCGCGCGTGACGCTGACACGCCGGGCCCGTGTGTCAGCGGCTTGGTCAAACTGCACCATGACGTCACGCTGACGTCATGGCGGGCCCGCATGTCAGCGGCTGTCCCAGCCAAGCGCTGACGTCAAAGAATGACGCTACCCATGGGACCCACTGCCAAGACCGCTGGTCGAGCCTCGGCCGACGCCAAGAATGACGCCACCCATGGGACCCACTGCCAAGACTGCGGTCGAGCCTCGCCGACGCCAAGAATGACGCCACCCGAGGGGACTCCACCGCCGCTGACACGCGGAGCCGTGGACAGAGTCCACGGTATACCCGAGCCAATCCTGGACCAAGTCCATGGGCCCGACGTCGACCAACCAATCAGAGGCTGACACGTGTCCATGTTGACGCAATAATTAATTTCCGAAAAAGAAAATGATTTATTAATTCGAAATAATGATTTCAGATTTTGATTCAAACTTCAAACGCTTATAACTTTTGCGTTTCAACTCCGATTTGAGTGATTCAAATTTCTAAATTTGTATAAAATTGAGATCTACCTAAATATAAATTTTATTTAATTTTTGGACTAAAGTTTTTCTCTGTAAAATTATTTAATTGATTATTTAAACTTTAAATAATCATAACTTTTATGCTTTTAACTCCAAATTTGACGATTCCAGTTTCTAAAAATTCATAAAATTATGTTCTCTCTGTTTATGGATTTTATTTGGATGTTTGGATACTTTTTGCCTATTGTTTATTCGTGTATTTGCTATTTGCACGCTTTACGAGTAGACGTTGAAGTGCCGGAAGGATTTGAAGGTGAAGTATTGACTCAGGATCCAACTCAAGACCAAGAACAAGTACTTTTTGAAGGCAAGTTGTGCTTTGACCATGTTGATCCTATTTCGAAATCTATTTTGATTTAACCTATTGCATGCTAGTTCAATTAGAAAATACTTTATTTAAATTTGGGGAATTAGATAAATACCAATTTGCTGTATGACACCTTGATTACTTAAGTATGTGCCATGACCCTTGTCACCCTAGTTGTGGTTTACTAGTTGGACATTATTAGCTTGCCAACATGGGTTTTAGACCAGTTGTAGTATCTTGCTTAGACACACTTTCGTGCTCCTGACATGATTTTGGACAAACAAATGTTAATATTGACTTAATGATATATTGAACCTGTTTTGGAAAGGTATCATGTGATGTTGATGGCACGTGGTGCATGGTAATCAACTGGGGTTTGATAAATAGTTTTTCGACCGGGGCATGTGGCAAGAATAATCGGGTGGGCCAGTTGTGGCATTGGGGATGTTGATTTGGTTCTTCGGGTAGTCTTGCCCTGGTCACCCTAAGGACTTAACCTTGCAAGCCTTTGAACTGGGTCTAACGTGCAACCACATGTCTGTAATGGGACGAACCTAGTTGACTAAGTTGCTAATAACGTACCTGTGGGACCTCAGGAGGTCAACTACACCCTTTGTGTAAGTTGTGCGGGAGCGCATCGGGCCGAGGCCAGTACCCATCTAACGGTTGATTGGCCTAGACTTCGCCTTAGCTAAGGGAAGGGTTAGTGTGCAATAACCGGGAGGACCACTTGTATTGTTAGAAGTTTAGAAAGACTTTGTTACGGAACTCGCCTTTGTGGTGTTTGATTGTATCTTGTGGGTAAAGTGCATAACCTCTGCAGAGTGTAGAATCTATTCGAATAGCCGTGTCCGCGGTATTGGACATCGCCGAATTACAGTCAAGGGTTAGATTTTCTCAAAAATAACTTGGGTTTGAAAGGTTGGGTTGGATTAATAATGATGTTGATGGAAATGTGGATTAGGATGGGAAAGATGTTTATGAAACTCCTTGAAAAGTTATTTATGCTTTACTTGTTTCTCCGCTTTCGAATCTACTTATACTACTTGTCAAATGTTGCTTCGCAATTATACCTTGAGCTATTCCTTTGTACCAAGCCATGCATATAGTATATTAGCTTTGCATTCTGCATGACTTGCCGAGTACCAAGTACTCACCCTTGCCACAATACAACACAGTTGAAGAGGAGACTACACGGCTTTGGAGGAGGAGCTCCAAGAGGAACCGTCTACTTAGGGAAGCGAGCCGGTCGGTTGCCTGTGGTATCTTGGATGGCGCCACGGGTTATTTGATTTTCCGCTGCTATTATTTTTCTCTGAATAAGTTTCGCCTTAAGTAGGCATATATTTGTAACTTGACCATAAGGTCGAGTAACTGGTTGACTATTTAAATAAAGTACTTTATTAGTATCGAGTGGTATGATTGTGATATTTACCGATGTTAAGACTGTGTGCACTAAGCGTGTTCCTGGACTAGTGCTGAATACACAGAGGGTCGGATTTGCAAATTCGGGTCCCGACAGAGGTGGTATCAGAGCCATACTGACCGTAGGCTCAACCCTAAGCTAGAATGGTCGTAGTGAGGATAAAACCTATTTTCTAAAGCTAAAAGTTTGTCAAGACAAGAAATGACATCTCGACTTATCCTCTTCTCTCTTTTCTTGTCTCTTGCTGAATTTTTCCTTACCTTGTCACGATTTGAAAATTTCGAGTTCTTACGTGAGCACTCTTGTGACAGATGGAGGGAGAGTTCAACTACGTTGATCTGGGGGTTGGTCACGCCGCAGAACTTTGGCATATGCTTCAGACTCTCGGGGATTTTGAAAAGCCGCAATACCAAGTGGAAGTGATCAGACAAGCAGGATTGATCAAGGCTTGTGACGTGAAGATTGAGGTACCTGCTAGGAAGAAGGGCCCAGGCAATCGCCCGATACACTGCACTGCCAGGAGATCTACAATGCAGATGGGTATCCAAGAAGTATCACGACGAGCGATGCGGCACATTACCCGTATCTACGCCAGAGAGTTGGAGAGCACGGTGTTCCGTTATCACCCGCACAGCGATAACCTTCTTGACCCGAAGGCGATTCAGGATGAGGATACCATGGTTACACAGTTGGCACGACTTGTTGTCGCCCAGGAGGATGTACTCGATGATACAAGCAAGGAGCTACAGAAGGCCCGCAAGGAGATCACGACAGAGAAGAACAGATGGCGAGAAGCTCAAGAGTATGTGTCCCACCTTCTGCAAAGGATTGGAGAGTTAGAGACGGCATTATGTACGGACTGTAACTGAGCGATACTCGAGCTACACAAGCCAGATCCGGAGGAGTCGGATCTCGATGAGGACATCGCTTCTTCGACTACCACGGATGACACGATTCTTTGGACATGGCAATCGTTTGGCGCCTATGCCGCAAAGATCCGTACCAGGCCGTGGAGGTTTTCGATGAGTGGCGTAGGTTCTATAGTGAGACTCCTTCGCCGAGTCGCGTCATAGAGTAAAGAGTCACGCTTTAGGCGTTAGACTCGATATTAGTTCGATTTGGATTTTCATTGTTCTTTGAGTGTGCGATGTGTTGCAAGGCCCTTAGGCATTGTAAGCAACCATACCAAGTTATTAATATCATTAGTTAATAAAGTTGGACCTTAAAGTTACACCTTTCGCCCCGCATAAGTTCCATAGTACTTGTCTATTCTTGATTCCCCTCATCTCTAAAACTTAGAGCAAATCGACAGATGGTGAACACCGCGGAAACTTTGGAAGCAATGGGAGTGGTTCTCGCCAGCAGAAAACCCCAATGATGGAGCACCAAAGACCGCCATGGATATGCAGAATTTTGGAGCATTTCTTGCTGCTCAGACTCAGTTGATGCATGCTATGATGCAACAAATGCAACACGTCACTGCTCAGGCCACAGCTAATCAAGTCAATCAGGGACAACGCCAGAATACAAGACTGTCAGAATTCATGAGGACTCACCCACCCACTTTCTCCGGGAACGCCAATCCATTGGAGGCCGATGATTGGTTAAGGTCAATTGAGAGGAAGCTACACATAGCTCAATGCATAGGAAATGAGAAGGTACTCTACGCTTCTCATCAGTTGGAAGGAACAGCCGCCGAATGGTGGGAGAACTTCTGTGCCACGCAAGAGAACCCTCAAGATATCACTTGGGAAGAGTTCATAGCTGCATTCCGCCAGTATCACGTGCCTAAAGGAATCATGGATCTTAAGAAGGAGGAGTTCAGAGCACTGAAGCAAGGTAATCAGCCAGTGGCTGACTACCTGAACAAGTTCACACAGCTAGCACGCTACGCACCTGAGGATGTAGCGACAGATAAAGCCAGACAGTCTCGTTTTATGAAGGGACTTAACTCAGGACTACAAGTAGGACTGATCACCCACACCTTTCCAGATTTCCGAGAATTGGTGAATAAGGCGCTTATTCTTGAGGACAAGCGCAAGGAACTGGATGAGAACAGGAAGCGCAGGATGCAACAGCAGGGATCACGCCATGAAACGCAACAGCGTTTGAGAGTTGCACCAAATCAGTTCTTCAGATTTCAGCCACAAAATGCAACAAGGACACCGTCACCAGCACCAAGACCCGTCAATCAGAACTACTGCACTCACCCGCTAGAAACGCCGCCTGTGCAAGAAGGAACAAAGTGAGACGCTGCTACAACTGCAACGAGCCAGGACACTTTGCCAACAGTTGTCCGAAGAAGACAGCAGGAGTGACCCCAGTTCGCTTCAATCTAGGAACCACCCCAGCTAGGACGCCAGCACCAGGAGCCACACCCCAAACTGTGGTTAGAGGCCGAGTCAACCATGTCACCGCAGATGCACTGCAGAATGCTACGGACATCGTACTGGGTAAGTTACTTGTTAACTTCGAGTACACTGCGATTTTGTTTGACTCTGGAGCTTCGCATTCGTTTGTTTCGCAAGGCTTTGCTGCTAGTCATGATTTGGGGATTGCAAGACTTAGATGCATGCTTTTAGTTCAAACCCCTGGTTCCGAACTCCGAACGAAAGTAGGATGTTCCGGGGTGAGAATACTAATAGATGGAATAGAGTTCCTAGCAAACCTTATTATTTTGGAGACCCAGACCTTAGACGTTATTTTGGGAATGGACTGGTTATCCAAGCACAAGGCCGTATTGGATTGTGGACGAAGGACTATCTCAGTTGAGAGCCCTTGTGGAAAGAAGGTGGAATTTCAAGCTACTGCCGTTAGAGAGGGACAGTTGATGGTTAACAGTACCAAGACAATCAGCATAGAGGATGTCTCAGTAGTGAATGAGTACCCAGATGTTTTTCCCGAAGATCTACAGGTATGCCGCAGACGAGGGACATAGAGTTTGTGATAGAGCTTGTACTGCACAAAGACCGATAGCAAAGAGACCTTATCGGATGTCCACCGAGGAGTTGGTAGAGATGAAGAAACAGCTAGAGGAGTTAATGGAGAAAGGATTTATCAGACCGAGTTCGTCGCCGTGGGGAGCACCAGTTTTGTTTGTCAAGAAGAAGGACGGGAGTTTCAGGATGTGCATTGACTACCGTGCACTCAATGAAGTCACCGTGAAGAACAAGTATCCGCTACCAAGGATTGATGATTTGTTTGATCAGCTGAGAGGAGCCGGAGTTTTCTCCAAGATTGATCTGAGATCGGGATACCATCAGTTGAAGATCCGATCAGAAGATATCCCGAAGACTGCATTCTCATCAAGATATGGACATTACGAGTTTACAGTTATGTCTTTTGGATCGATTTAATGCGCCAAAGATATTTCATGAATATGATGAATAAGGTGTTCATGGAGTATTTGGACAAGTTTGTTGTCGTGTTCATAGACGATATCCTAATCTACTCCAAGACAGAGGATGAACATGCCGAACACTTAAGGCGAGTTTTGGAAAAGCTGAGGGAACAGCAACTCTTCGCCAAGTTCAGCAAGTGTGATTTTTGGAAGGACAAGGTGGAGTTTCTTGGACATGTAATGACCGCAGAAGGAGTCGCCGTTGATCCAAGCAAAGTAGAAGCTGTGTTACATTGGGAGCAGCCGAAGACTGTGTGACCTGCATTCGGAGTTTCCTTGGAATGGCAGGTGGTACTACCGCCGTTTCATTGAAGGCTTTTCGACAATTGCGAAACCTCTACGCAATTCTTTGAAGAAGGAGAAGAAGTTTGCATGGACGCCAGAATGTGAGAAAGGATTTCAGGAGCTGAAGAAGCGATTGACATCAGCACCGGTGTTAATTCTACCGGATGTTAATCAAAGCTTCGATATTTATTGTGACGCATCGCGCCAAGGACTTGGATGTGTGCTGATGCAGAATGGGAAGGTCGTCGCTTATGCATCAAGGCAGTTGAGGCCGCATGAGGAAAATTATCTGACGCATGACCTAGAGTTAGCTGCCGTAGTGCATGCCTTGAAGATATGGCGTCACTATCTGATCGGGAACAGATGTGAAGTGTATACGGATCATAAGAGCCTTAAGTACATATCCACCCAGTCGGATCTGAATATGAGGCAAAGGAGATGGTTAGAGTTGATCAAGGACTACAATGTTGGAATCCATTACCATCCCGGAAAGGCCAACGTAGTTGCCGATGCCTTGAGTCGGAAAAGCCATACTGTGAGCATGTTGCTAGCCACAAGTCAGGATGAGCTATGCCAGGAATTTCATAGGATGAAGATTGAGGTAGTACCTAGCGGATTCTTGGCCGCATTAGAAGTAAAGCCTACCCTAGAGGATCGGATCCGGGAAGGACAGAAGGATGATGACAAGATCCACAGGATTAAGTCCATCAAGGAGGAAGGCAAGGCAGAGGACTTCAAGTTGGATGAGCAAGGCACGTTGTGGATGAAGGATCGCATTTGTGTGCCTAACGAGAAGGAGTTAAGGCAACTGATTTTGGAAGAAGCCCATGACTCCAAGTACTCAATTCATCCTGGAAGCGCCAAGATGTATCAGGATCTGAAGGAGAGATTCTGGTGGCCGAGTATGAAGCGTGAAGTTGCCGAGCATGTTGCATTGTGCGATGTATGCCAGAGAGTCAAGGCAATGCATCAGAACAAAGAGATTGCTCTGACCATTGAAAATACCTGAGTGGAAGTGGGAGGAAATCGGAATGGATTTCATTACCGGTTTGCCTAAGACTCAAGGAGGTTATGACTCCATATGGGTTATAGTGGATCGCTTGACCAAGGTAGCCCATTTTATCCCCGTGAAGACCACTTACTCGGGGGATAAATTGGCGGAGTTGTACATGATCAGGATCGTCTGTTTGCACGGTGTGCCAAAGAGGATTGTATCGGACAGGGGTACCCAATTTACCTCAAGGTTTTGGAATAAGTTGCATGAAGCCATGGGAACCCGTTTGAACTTTAGTCTGACCTATCATCCACAGACGGATGGACCAGGCAGAAAGAGTCAACCAGATTCTGGAGGATATGTTAAGAGCTTGTGCATTGGCTTATGCTACCTCTTGGGATAAGAGTTTGCCGTATGCCGAGTTTAGTTACAACAATAGTTACCAAGCTAGTTTACAGATGCCACCTTTTGAGGCACTGTATGGTCGACCCTGTCGGACGCCATTGAATTGGAATGAGACCGGCGAGCGCCGTGTCTTCGGGCCTGATATTCTTCAGGAGGCTGAGGAGCAGATTGCCATGATCAGGGAGAGATTAAAGATAGCCCAATCACGACAGAAGAGTTATGCTGACAACCGTCGCCGAGACTTGAGTTTTGAACCAGGAGATTTTGTATACCTCAGAGTTACGCCGCTCAGAGGAGTTAAGAGGTTCCATGCCAAAGGGAAACTTGCACCCCGTTATGTTGGACCATTTAAGATTTTGAGCCGCAGAGGCGAAGTTGCCTATCACCGGAGTTGCCACGATCGTTAGCGAGGAGTACATGACGTATTCCATGTGTCCCAGTTGAAGAAGTGTCTCCGAGTACCTGAGGAACAGACACCGCTAGAGTCAATTGAGTTGCAAGAAGATTTGACTTACAAGGAGCATCCCGTGAAGATTTTGGACACTATGGATCGAGAGACCAGAAATAAGTCAACCCGTTTAGAGAGAGTTCAGTGGAGCAACCACACGGAGAGCGAAGCGACTTGGGAGCGCGAAGAGGATTTGAGGAAAGAGTTTCCAAACCTATTCCTTTAGTAAGCCCTGAATCTCGGGGACGAGATTCTATTAAGGGGGGAGGTTTGTAACACCCCAAAATTTTGATTTCCTTAAATTCATGTGTGATTTGGCACTTTGGTGAATTTTTGGAATTTTCTGGAATTTATTTGGATTTATTTGGAATTTATTTGAATTTATTCCATTTTGAAATAATTAAAGAATTAAACTTTGCAAATAAAATTTTGTTGGAAATATTTTATTTGAGTCCAAAATGATCCAAAGTATTTTCCAGAATTTTTCTGGAATTTTTTTGAGTCTTTTGCTATTTTTAATGAATTAAATGAATTACTGGGAATTATTTTAATTATTAAATCGCTGGAAAATGCGAGTGGGTTTGCACTGTTCATCCGACCGAGCCCGAGTCAGACTCGAGTTCGAGTCCGACCCGAGCCACCGACTCGACCAAACCACGTTCGAACCCAAACCCAGGGACCGTTGGATCGAGATCCAACGGTCATGATCGACCGACTCGACCCGAGCCGTAACCGACCGGACCGGTCGCGCCCGGCGATCGTGGCCGTTGATCGCGCCACGTGGACGGTCCACCGTCATCGCTCGTCCCGTCCGAATCCGCCGGATTCCTCCGCCGCAGCCTTGCCGTACCGTCGAGTTTCCGTCCGGCGCGACGCCGAGGCTATTTAAAGCCGGTCATGCCCCGAGGTTGGCCGTTCCGTGCGCACTCCATTGCCCTAGCCGCGCTTCGTAGCTCACCAGCGCCGCAATAGCTCGCCGTGAGTTGGGCTTGGCGCGTTCGGTTTTGTGCACGCGTTCGCGCCGTTGAGCCGCCTCGCCGCCGCAGAAACGCAGATCTAGGACCCCCAGGACGAGACGCACCAACCGGAACCACCCACGTCGCCGGAGGAGCCCCCAAACGCCGCATCAAGTGTCGTCGTCCTCGATTCCGGCCGCCGCTCGCCGCCGCACGCCATCGCCGCCTCGCGAGCTCTGTCAGCCGTCCGATCAAGATCGCACGGCTAGGATCTCGCCACGTCACCCCACCGGTGAGATCTCGCTTTGAACTCCAGATCCAATCCCGACCGTTGGATCTAGATCCAACGGTCCGAAATCAATGCGTTAACCCAAACGCGTCAACACGAGATCCAATCCGCGTCGTTGAATTTCAAATCAACGGCCGAGATCGAGCCACGCGTCCGGGAAGTTGGACCGACGCGGCGCCGTTCGCGTGGCGGCGACACGCCGCCCGCAGCGTGTCGGCGGCTTGGTCAAAGCGCACCATGACGTCACGGCCGACGCCATGGCGCCCGCGCATGTCACGGTGTCCCGATAGCGCCGACGGCGTCGGCAATGACGTCACCCATGGGACCCACACAAGTCGGCCGTGGTGAGCCCGCCGACGCCAAGAATGACGCTACCCGAGGGGGACCCACCGCCGATGACACGTGGAAGTAGTGGGACCGAGTCCACGGTAGACCCGAGCCAAGCGTGGACCAAGTCCATGGATCGCCGACGCCACCAACCAATCAGAGGCTGACACGTGTCCATGTTGACGCAATAATTAATTTCCGAAAAAGAAAATGATTTATTAATTCGAAATAATGATTTCAGATTTTGATTCAAACTTCAAACGCTTATAACTTTTGCGTTTCAACTCCGATTTGAGTGATTCAAATTTCTAAATTTGTATAAAATTGAGATCTACCTAAATATAAATTTTATTTAATTTTTGGACTAAAGTTTTTCTCTGTAAAATTATTTAATTGATTATTTAAACTTTAAATAATCATAACTTTTGCGTTTTAACTCCAAATTTGACGATTCCAGTTTCTAAAAATTCATAAAATTATGTTCTCTCTGTTTATGGATTTTATTTGGATGTTTGGATACTTTTTGCCTATTGTTTATTCGTGTATTTGCTATTTGCACGCTTTACGAGTAGACGTTGAAGTGCCGGAAGGATTTGAAGGTGAAGTATTGACTCAGGATCCAACTCAAGACCAAGAACAAGTACTTTTTGAAGGCAAGTTGTGCTTTGACCATGTTGATCCTATTTGAAATCTATTTTGATTTAACCTATTGCATGCTAGTTCAATTAGAAAATACTTTATTTAAATTTGGGGAATTAGATAAATACCAATTTGCTGTATGACACCTTGATTACTTAAGTATGTGCCATGACCCTTGTCACCCTAGTTGTGGTTTACTAGTTGGACATTATTAGCTTGCCAACATGGGTTTTAGACCGTTGTAGTATCGCTTAGACACGCACGTGCTCGACATGATTTTGGACAAACAAATGTTAATATTGACTTAATGATATATTGAACCTGTTTTGGAAAGGTATCATGTGATGTTGATGGCACGTGGTGCATGGTAATCAACTGGGGTTTGATAAATAGTTTTTCGACCGGGGCATGTGGCAAGAATAATCGGGTGGGCGGTTGTGGCATTGGGGATGTTGATTTGGTTCTTGGGTAGTCTTGCCTGGTCACCCTAAGGACTTAACCTTGCAAGCCTTTGAACTGGGTCTAACGTGCAACCACATGTCTGTAATGGGACGAACCTAGTTGACTAAGTTGCTAATAACGCACTGTGGGACCTCGGAGGTCAACTACACCCTTTGTGTAAGTTGTGCGGGAGGCGTCGGGTGAGGCCAGGTACCCATCTAACGGTTGATTGGCCTAGACTTCGCCTTAGCTAAGGGAAGGGTTAGTGTGCAATAACCGGGGAGGACCACTTGTATTGTTAGAAGTTTCCGAAAGACTTTGTTACGGGAACTCGCCTTTGTGGTGTTTGACTGTATCTTGTGGGTAAAGTGCATAACCTCTGCAGAGTGTAGAATCTATTCGAATAGCCGTGTCCGCGGTATTGGACATCGCTCGGGAATTACAGTCAAGGGTTAGATTTTCTCAAAAATAACTTGGGTTTGAAAGGTTGGGTTGGATTAATAATGATGTTGATGGAAATGTGGATTAGGATGGGAAAGATGTTTATGAAACTCCTTGAAAAGTTATTTATGCTTTACTTGTTTCTACTGCTTTCGAATCTACTTATACTACTTGTCAAATGCTGCTTACTGCAATTATACCTTGAGCTATTCCTTTGTACCAAGCCATGCATATAGTATATTAGCTTTGCATTCTGCATGACTTGCTGAGTACCAAGTACTCACCCTTGCCACAATACAACACCAGTTGAAGAGGAGACTACACCAGCTTTGGAGGAGGAGCTCCAAGAGGAACCGTCTACTTAGGGAAGCGAGCCCAGTCAGTTGCCTGTGGTATACTGGATGGCGCCACGAAGTTATTTGATTTTCCGCTGCTATTATTTTTCTCTGAATAAGTTTCGCCTTGCGAGGCATATATTTGTAACTTGACCATAAGGTCGAGTAACCAGTTTGACTATTTAAATAAAGTACTTTATTAGTATCGAGTGGTATGATTGTGATATTTACCGATGTTAAGACTGTGTGCACTAGCGTGTTCCTGGACTAGTGCTGAATACACAGAGGGTCCGGATTTGCAAATTCGGGGTCCCGACAGAGGTGGTATCAGAGCCATACTGACCGTAGGCTCAACCCTAAGCTAGAATGGTCGTAGTGAGGATAAAACCTATTTTCTAAAGCTAAAAGTTTGTCAAGACAAGAAATGACATCTCGACTTATCCTCTTCTCTCTTTTCTTGTCTCTTGCTGAATTTTTCCTTACCTTGTCACGATTTGAAAATTTCGAGTTCTTACGTGAGCACTCTTGTGACAGATGGAGGGAGAGTTCAACTACGTTGATCTGGGGGTTGGTCACGCCAGAACTTTGGCATATGCTTGAGACTCTCGGGGATTTTGAAAAGCCGCAATACCAAGTGGAAGTGATCGGACAAGCGTGATTGATCAAGGCTTGTGACGTGAAGATTGAGGTACCGCTAGGAAGAAGGGCCAGTGCAATCGCCGATACACCAGACCGCCAGGAGATCTACAATGCAGATGGGTATCCAAGAAGTATCACGACGAGCGATGCGGCACATTACCCGTATCTACGCCAGAGAGTTGAGAGCACGGTGTTCCGTTATCACCCGCACAAATGATAACCTTCTTGACCCGAAGGCGATTCAGGATGAGGATACCATGGTTACACAGTTGGCACGACTTGTTGTCGCCCAGGAGGATGTACTCGATGATACAAGCAAGGAGCTACAGAAGGCCCGCAAGGAGATCACGACAGAGAAGAACAGATGGCGAGAAGCTCAAGAGTATGTGTCCCACCTTCTGCAAAGGATTGGAGAGTTAGAGACGGCATTGTACGGACCAGAACCAGAGCCAGTACTCGAGCTACACAAGCCAGATCCGGAGGAGTCAGATCTCGATGAGGACACTGCTTCTTCGACTACCACGGATGACACAGTTGCTGGACATGGCAATCGTTTCGCGCCTATGCCGCAAAGATCGTACCAGGCCGTGGAGGTTTTCTCGATGAGTGAGCGTAGGTTCTATAGTGAGACTCCTTCGCCGAGTCGCGTCATAGAGTAAAGAGTCACGCTTTAGGCGTTAGACTCCAGTATTAGTTCGATTTGGATTTTCATTGTTGCTGAGTGTGCAGTATGTGTTGCAAGGCCCTTAGGCATTGTAAGCAACCATACCAAGTTATTAATATCATTAGTTAATAAAGTTGGACCTTAAAGTTACACCTTTCGCCCCGCATAAGTTCCATAGTACTTGTCTATTCTTGATTCCCCCTCATCTCTAAAACTTAGAGCAAATCGACAGATGGTGAACACCCGCGGAAACTTTGGAAGCAATGGGAGTGGTTCTCGCCCAGCAGAAAACCCCAATGATGGAGCACCAGCACCGCCACTGGATATGCAGAATTTTGGAGCATTTCTTGCTGCTCAGACTCAGTTGATGCATGCTATGATGCAACAAATGCAACACGTCACTGCTCAGGCCACAGCTAATCAAGTCAATCAGGGACAACGCCAGAATACAAGACTGTCAGAATTCATGAGGACTCACCCACCCACTTTCTCCGGGAACGCCAATCCATTGGAGGCCGATGATTGGTTAAGGTCAATTGAGAGGAAGCTACACATAGCTCAATGCATAGGAAATGAGAAGGTACTCTACGCTTCTCATCAGTTGGAAGGAACAAATTGGCCGAATGGTGGGAGAACCACGTGCCACGCAAGAGAACCCTCAAGATATCACTTGGGAAGAGTTCATAGCCGCATTCCGCCAAGATCACGTGCCTAAAGGAATCATGGATCTTAAGAAGGAGGAGTTGAGCATCAAGCAAGGTAATCGGCCGGTGGTGACTACTGAACAAGTTCACACAGCTAGCACGCTACGCTTTGAGGATGTAGCGACAGATAAAGCGAGGCAGCCTCGCTTTTATGAAGGGACTTAACTCGGGACTACAAGTAGGGTGATCACCCACACCTTTCCAGATTTCCGAGAATTGGTGAATAAGGCGCTTATTCTTGAGGACAAGCGCAAGGAACTGGATGAGAACAGGAAGCGCAGGATGCAACAGCAGGGATCACGCCATGAAACGCAACAGCGTTTGAGAGTTGCACCAAATCAGTTCTTCAGATTTCAGCCACAAAATGCAACAAGGACACCGTCACCAGCACCAAGACCCGTCAATCAGAACTACCAGACCCCAGCCCCCGCTAGAAACGCTGCTCCAGCGAACAAAGGAAACGATGAGACGCCGCTACAAGCGCAACGAGCCAGGACACTTTGCCAACAGCTTGTCCGAAGAAGACAGCAGGAGTGACCCTGGCCGCTTCAATCTAGGAACCACCCAGCTAGGACGCCAAAGACAGGAGCCACACCCCAAAGCGTGGTTAGAGGCCGAGTCAACCATGTCACCGCAGATGCACCTGCAGAATGCTACGGACATCGATCTTGGGTAAGTTACTTGTTAACTCAAGACTGCACAGCTTTGTTTGACTGAGCTTCGATTCGCTTTGTTTCGCAAGGCTTTGCTGCTAGTCATGATTTGGGGATTGCAAGACTTAGATGCATGCTTTTAGTTCAAACCCTGGTTCGAACTCCGAACGAAAGTAGGATGTTCCGGGTGAGAATACTAATAGATGGAATAGAGTTCCTAGCAAACCTTATTATTTTGGAGACCTGCACCTTAGACGTTATTTTGGGAATGGGTGGTTATCCAAGCACAAGGCCGTATTGGATTGTGGACGAAGGACTATCTCGATTGAGAGCCCTTGTGGAAAGAAGGTGGAATTTCAAGCTACTGCCAGTTAGAGAGGGACAGTTGATGGTTAACAGTACCAAGACAATCGGCATAGAGGATGTCTCAAGAGTGAATGAGTACCCAGATGTTTTCAGAAGATCTACCTCGGTATGCCGCAGACGAGGGACATAGAGTTTGTGATAGAGCTTGTACTGCACAAAGACCGATAGCAAAGAGACCTTATCGGATGTCCACCGAGGAGTTGGTAGAGATGAAGAAACAGCTAGAGGAGTTAATGGAGAAAGGATTTATCGCATCGAGTTCGTCGCCAGTGGGGAGCACCGCTTTTGTTTGTCAAGAAGAAGGACGGGAGTTTCAGGATGTGCATTGACTACCGTGCACTCAATGAAGTCACCGTGAAGAACAAGTATCCGCTACCAAGGATTGATGATTTGTTTGATCAGCTGAGAGGAGCCGGAGTTTTCTCCAAGATTGATGCGAGATCGGGATACCATCGATTGAAGATCCGATCGAGAAGATATCCGAAGATCGCATTCTCATCAAGATATGGACATTACGAGTTCTGATTATGTCTTTTGGATCGAATGCGTCCAAAGATATTTCATGAATATGATGAATAAGGTGTTCATGGAGTATTTGGACAAGTTTGTTGTCGTGTTCATAGACGATATCCTAATCTACTCCAAGACAGAGGATGAACATGCCGAACACTTAAGGCGAGTTTTGGAAAAGCTGAGGGAACAGCAACTCTTCGCCAAGTTCAGCAAGTGTGATTTTTGGAAGGACAAGGTGGAGTTTCTTGGACATGTAATGACCGCAGAAGGAGTCGCCGTTGATCCAAGCAAAGTAGAAGTCGTGTTACATTGGGAGCAAGAAGGCGTGACCCAGATTCGGAGTTTCCTTGGAATGGCAGGGTACTACCGCCGTTTCATTGAAGGCTTTTCGACAATTGCGAAACCTCTTACGCAATTGCTGAAGAAGGAGAAGAAGTTTGCATGGACGCCAGAATGTGAGAAAGGATTTCAGAGTGAAGAAGCGATTGACATCGACCGTGTTAATTCTACCGGATGTTAATCAAAGCTTCGATATTTATTGTGACGCATCGCGCCAAGGACTTGGATGTGTGCTGATGCAGAATGGGAAGGTCGTCGCTTATGCATCAAGGCAGTTGAGGCCGCATGAGGAAAATTATCTGACGCATGACCTAGAGTTAGCTGCCGTAGTGCATGCCTTGAAGATATGGCGTCACTATCTGATCGGGAACAGATGTGAAGTGTATACGGATCATAAGAGCCTTAAGTACATATCCACCCAGTCGGATCTGAATATGAGGCAAAGGAGATGGTTAGAGTTGATCAAGGACTACAATGTTGGAATCCATTACCATCCCGGAAAGGCCAACGTAGTTGCCGATGCCTTGAGTCGGAAAAGCCATACTGTGAGCATGTTGCTAGCCACAAGTCAGGATGAGCTATGCCAGGAATTTCATAGGATGAAGATTGAGGTAGTACCTAGCGGATTCTTGGCCGCATTAGAAGTAAAGCCTACCCTAGAGGATCGGATCATGGAAGGACAGAATGATGATGACAAGATCCACAGGATTAAGTCCATCAAGGAGGAAGGCAAGGCGAGGACTTCAAGTTGGATGAGCAAGGCACGTTGTGGATGAAGGATCGCATTTGTGTGCCTAACGAGAAGGAGTTAAGGCAAGCGATTTTGGAAGAAGCCCATGACTCAAGTACTCAATTCATCCTGAAGCGCCAAGATGTATCGAGGATCTGAAGGAGAGATTACGGTGGCGAGTATGAAGCGTGAAGTTGCCGAGCATGTTGCATTGTGCGATGTATGCCAGAGAGTCAAGGCAATGCATCGAGAACAGCGAGATTGCTCTGACCATTGAAAATACCTGAGTGGAAGTGGGAGGAAATCGGAATGGATTTCATTACCGGTTTGCCTAAGACTCAAGGAGGTTATGACTCCATATGGGTTATAGTGGATCGCTTGACCAAGGTAGCCCATTTTATCCCGTGAAGACCACTTACTCGGGGATAAATTGGCGGAGTTGTACATGATCGAGATCGTCTGTTTGCAACGGTGTGCCAAAGAGGATTGTATCGGACGAAGTACCCAATTTACCTCAAGGTTTTGGAATAAGTTGCATGAAGCCATGGGAACCCGTTTGAACTTTAGTACTGACCTATCATCCACAGACGGATGGACAGGCCAGAAAGAGTCAACCAGATTCTGGAGGATATGTTAAGAGCTTGTGCATTGGCTTATGCTACCTCTTGGGATAAGAGTTTGCCGTATGCCGAGTTTAGTTACAACAATAGTTACCAAGCTAGTTTACAGATGCCACCTTTTGAGGCACTGTATGGTCGACCCTGTCGGACGCCATTGAATTGGAATGAGACCGGCGAGCGCCGTGTCTTCGGGCCTGATATTCTTCAGGAGGCTGAGGAGCAGATTGCCATGATCAGGGAGAGATTAAAGATAGCCCAATCACGACAGAAGAGTTATGCTGACAACCGTCGCCGAGACTTGAGTTTTGAACCAGAAGATTTTGTATACCTCAGAGTTACGCCGCTCAGAGGAGTTAAGAGGTTCCATGCCAAAGGGAAACTTGCACCCCGTTATGTTGGACCATTTAAGATTTTGAGCCGCAGAGGCGAAGTTGCCTATCAGCTGGAGTTGCCACAGTCGTTAGCAGGAGTACATGACGTATTCCATGTGTCCCAGTTGAAGAAGTGTCTCCGAGTACCTGAGGAACAGACACCGCTAGAGTCAATTGAGTTGCAAGAAGATTTGACTTACAAGGAGCATCCCGTGAAGATTTTGGACACTATGGATCGAGAGACCAGAAATAAGTCAACCCGTTTCTGTAGAGTTCAGTGGAGCAACCACACGGAGAGCGAAGCGACTTGGGAGCGCGAAGAGGATTTGAGGAAAGAGTTTCCAAACCTATTCCTTTAGTAAGCCCTGAATCTCGGGGACGAGATTCTATTAAGGGGGGAGGTTTGTAACACCCCAAAATTTTGATTTCCTTAAATTCATGTGTGATTTGGCACTTTGGTGAATTTTTGGAATTTTCTGGAATTTATTTGGATTTATTTGGAATTTATTTGAATTTATTCCATTTTGAAATAATTAAAGAATTAAACTTTGCAAATAAAATTTTGTTGGAAATATTTTATTTGAGTCCAAAATGATCCAAAGTATTTTCGAATTTTTCCGAATTTTTGAGTCTTTTGCTATTTTTAATGAATTAAATGAATTACTGGGAATTATTTTAATTATTAAATCGCTGGAAAATGCGAGTGGGTTTGCACTGTTCATCCGACCGAGCCCGAGTCAGACTCGAGTTCGAGTCCGACCCGAGCCAGCCGACTCGACCAAACCACGTTCGAACCCAAACCCAGGGGGCCGTTGGATCGAGATCCAACGGTCATGATCGACTGACCGAGCCGGCGGTATGCGGGCCGGACCGGTCGCGCCCGTCGATCGTGGCGTTGATCGCGCCACGTGGGCGGTCCACCGTCATCGTCCGTCGAATCCGGCCGGATTCCTCCGCCGCCGCCTTGCCGTACCGTCGAGGTTCCGTCCCGGCGCGGGCGAGGCTATTTAAAGCCGGGTCATGCCCGAGGTTGGCCCGTTCCGTCGCGCACCCATTGCCCTAGCCGCCGCGCTCGTAGCTCACAAGCGCTCGCAATAGCTCGCCGTAGTTGGGCTTGCGCTGCGTTTGATTTAATGCGCGTTCCGCGCCGTTGAGCCGCCTCCGCCGCCCGCAGAGCGCAGATCTAGAACCCCAGGGCGAGACGCACCAACCGGAACCACCCACGTCGCCGGAGGAGCCCCCAAACGCCGCATCAAGTGTCGTCGTCCTCAATTCCGGCCGCCGCTCGCCGCCGCACGCCATCGCCGCCTCGCGAGCTCTGTCAGCCGTCCGATCAAGATCGCACGGCTAGGATCTCGCCACGTCACCCCACCGGTGAGATCTCGCTTTGAACTCCAGATCAATCCGGCCGTTGGATCTAGATCCAACGATCGAAATCAATGCGTTAACCCAAGCGGCGTCAACACTAGATCCAATCCGCGTCGTTGAATTTCAAATCAACGGCCGAGATCGAGCCACGCGTCCGGGAAGTTGGACCGACGCGGTCAGCGCCGTTCGCGCGTGACGCTGACACGCCGGGCCCGCGTGTCAGCGGCTTGGTCAAACTGCACCATGACGTCACGACGCCATGGCGTCATGTCGGGCCGTCGTCCCAGCCAAGCGCTGACGTCAGCAATGACGTCACCCATGGGACCCACCTGTCAGCACCGTGGGCTGAGCCCCGCTGACGTCAGCAATGACGTCACCCGAGGGGGACCCACCTGTCAGTGACACGTGGAGCCGTGGACCGAGTCCACGGTAGACCCGAGCCAAGCGTGGACCAAGTCCATGGACCGGCTGACGTCAGCCAACCAATCAGAGGCTGACACGTGTCCATGTTGACGCAATAATTAATTTCCGAAAAAGAAAATGATTTATTAATTCGAAATAATGATTTCAGATTTTGATTCAAACTTCAAACGCTTATAACTTTTGCGTTTCAACTCCGATTTGAGTGATTCAAATTTCTAAATTTGTATAAAATTGAGATCTACCTAAATATAAATTTTATTTAATTTTTGGACTAAAGTTTTTCTCTGTAAAATTATTTAATTGATTATTTAAACTTTAAATAATCATAACTTTTGCGTTTTAACTCCAAATTTGACGATTCCAGTTTCTAAAAATTCATAAAATTATGTTCTCTCTGTTTATGGATTTTATTTGGATGTTTGGATATTTTTGCCTATTGTTTATTCGTGTATTTGCTATTTGCACGCTTTACGAGTAGACGTTGAAGTGCCGGAAGGATTTGAAGGTGAAGTATTGACTCAGGATCCAACTCAAGACCAAGAACAAGTACTTTTTGAAGGCAAGTTGTGCTTTGACCATGTTGATCCTATTTCGAAATCTATTTTGATTTAACCTATTGCATGCTAGTTCAATTAGAAAATACTTTATTTAAATTTGGGGAATTAGATAAATACCAATTTGCTGTATGACACCTTGATTACTTAAGTATGTGCCATGACCCTTGTCACCCTAGTTGTGGTTTACTAGTTGGACATTATTAGCTTGCCAACATGGGTTTTAGACCGTTGTAGTATCTTTGCTTAGACACACTACGTGCTCGACATGATTTTGGACAATCAAATGTTAATATTGACTTAATGATATATTGAACCTGTTTTGGAAAGGTATCATGTGATGTTGATGGCACGTGGTGCATGGTAATCAAGCGGGGTTTGATAAATAGTTTTTCGGCCAGGGCATGTGGCAAGAATAATCGGGTGGGCAGTTGTGGCATTGGGGATGTTGATTTGGTTCTTGGGTAGTCTTGCCTGGTCACCCTAAGGACTTAACCTTGCAAGCCTTTGAACTGGGTCTAACGTGCAACCACATGTACGTAATGGGACGAACCTAGTTGACTAAGTTGCTAATAACGTGCATTACTGTGGGACCTCAGGAGGTCAACTACACCCTTTGTGTAAGTTGTGCGGGGAGCGTCGGAAGTGAGGCCAGGTACCCATCTAGCAGTTGATTGGCCTAGACTTCACCTTAGCTAAGGGAAGGGTTAGTGTGCAATAGCAGGGAGGACCACTTGTATTGTTAGAAGTTTCCGAAAGACTTTGTTACGGAACTCGCCTTTGTGGTGTTTGATTGTATCTTGTGGGTAAAGTGCATAACCTCTGCAGAGTGTAGAATCTATTCGAATAGCCGTGTCCGCGGTATTGGACATCGCTCGGGAATTACAGTCAAGGGTTAGATTTTCTCAAAAATAACTTGGGTTTGAAAGGTTGGGTTGGATTAATAATGATGTTGATGGAAATGTGGATTAGGATGGGAAAGATGTTTATGAAACTCCTTGAAAAGTTATTTATGCTTTACTTGTTTCTCTTGCTTTGAATCTACTTATACTACTTGTCAAATGTCGCATCGCAATTATACCTTGAGCTATTCCTTTGTACCAAGCTATGCATATAGTATATTAGCCTGCATTCTGTGCATGACTTGCTGAGTACCAAGTACTCACCCTTGCCACAATACAACACAGTTGAAGAGGAGACTACACGGCTTTGGAGGAGGAGCTCCAAGAGGAACCGTCTACTTAGGAAGCGAGCCCGATCGATTGCCTGTGGTATCTTGGATGGCGCCACGGTTATTTGATTTTCATTGCTATTATTTTTCTCTGAATAAGTTTCGCCTTGCGAGGCATATATTTGTAACTTGACCATAAGGTCGAGTAACGATTTGACTATTTAAATAAAGTACTTTATTAGTATCGAGTGGTATGATTGTGATATTTACCGATGTTAAGACTGTGTGCACTAGCGTGTTCTGGACTAGTGCAGAATACACGAGAGGGTCGGATTTGCAAATTCGGGGTCCCGACAGAGGTGGTATCAGAGCCATACTGACCGTAGGCTCAACCCTAAGCTAGAATGGTCGTAGTGAGGATAAAACCTATTTTCTAAAGCTAAAAGTTTGTCAAGACAAGAAATGACATCTCGACTTATCCTCTTCTCTCTTTTCTTGTCTCTTGCTGAATTTTTCCTTACCTTGTCACGATTTGAAAATTTCGAGTTCTTACGTGAGCACTCTTGTGACAGATGGAGGGAGAGTTCAACTACGTTGATCTGGGGGTTGGTCACGCCGCAGAACTTTGGCATATGCTTCAGACTCTCGGGGATGTTGAAAAGCCGCAATACCAAGTGGAAGTGATCGAGACAAGCGAGGATTGATCAAGGCTTGTGACGTGAAGATTGAGGTACTGCTAGGAAGAAGGGCCAGGCAATCGCCTCGATACAACTGCTTGCCAGGAGATCTACAATGCAGATGGGTATCCAAGAAGTATCACGACGAGCGATGCGGCACATTACCCGTATCTACGCCAGAGAGTTGGAGAGCACGGTGTTCCGTTATCACCCGCACAGCGATAACCTTCTTGACCCGAAGGCGATTCAGGATATCGAAGACTTGGTCGTGATTTCGGACTTGGCCCGGCCTGGGTCGGCCCGCACGTCTTTTCGGGCCGCTGGGGGTACCCATGGCACTGGTACTCGTCAGTAGCCCCCGAGCCCCTTGGCAGGTCGGAGAGATGCCCAGGGGTTTACCCGATCGAAGGCGGCCGCCGACCCGGAGGTTGGCGGCCTTCGATTGGCGCGATCGCGGCACCAGCCGCTTAAAATGGCGGTGCGGCGAGCGCACCGTGGGTGTAACCCGAGCCCCGAGCGGGTCGAAGAGCCGGTCGGGGTTTACGATCGAGGCAGCCGACGACACGAGGTCGGCCACGCTGGTCGGCGCGATCGGCAGCAGCGCCGCTTAAAATGGTCTTGGCATGAAGACCCGGTGTAGCTCCCGAGCCCCGAGCGGTCGGAGAGCGGTCGGGGTTTACTGCCGAGGCAGCCGACCCGAGGTCGGCCATGCTCGGTCGGCGCGATCGGCAGGGCGCTGCTAAATGGCCCTGCAAGGCGTGACCCGTGGTGTAGCCCCGAGCGGGTCGGAGAGCCGGTCGGGGGTTTACCCCGGTCGGACTCTGGCAGGCTACGTCGTTCGTGGGCCTTTTCAGAGTTGGTTGAGCGAACGCACGTTTACCTTCGTCGGTTTGAACGCCGTGCTCATGCGAGCTACAAACGGGCAATCCGGGTGGAATCCGGGCGATCCCACGAGGGGTTGTTCCCCTAAGCGGACGTAACTCGGCGCGGGCGTCAGGCCCTCTGTGGGCATTCCATGAGAACCTTTCCTTACTCGATCCTGTGCCAAGACTCTGGTCGTCCGCCGACCCGGAGCGCGGCTGGCCGCTACTCATGGATGAGCTCCGCGGGAGAGTGTGAGGTGTGGTCCCGGATGCGGCTTAGGGTGATTGGGTCGTCCGCCGACCCAACCGGAGGCTCTCTGTGAGCTCACCCCGGTCCGCCCCTCGCTCTGCTTTACGTGCTGGGGCGGCTTTAGTTCCGGTTGACCGGACTTGGCCTTCGTAACCCTCAGCACGGTGCCGGGCCTCGGGCGCGAGCCCGTAGGCTGCCTGCTTTCCCGAGGCCGGGCGGCCCAGTGGGCCGTTTTCATACCTTTCTTGGCGTGGGGTGCCCTGGCCCATTGTAGCCGGCGAGGCCTGCGGTGCTGCGCGGCGCGCGGCACGAGGCGGCCGTCCCGTCGGAGCAATTAATGCCTAGTGGGTTTCAAATGGGCTGCGGCACGTTACCAGAGTAGCGGGCGCAGTGGCAGGCTGTCGATTGGTGACTGCGTCGGTCCGCGTGAGGAGGCGTCGGTTGGGCGCGGAGGCGCGTCCGTTCCCGCCAGGCGCCTATAAAGGAAGGAGAGGGCGGTGTGGAGGGAGCAAATCCACCTGCTCGCGTCCTCTGCAAAAAAGAAAAGAGGGAAATCGCAAGGGAAGAAGAAAAGCTCCCTGCTTCGCCGCGCCGTCCTCCGCTCTCTTACGCACATTCGGGGATGTCGCTGACCCCGCACTCGGCCGCGGCGGGTCGCTACCTCGGCTTGGAGAGGAAGGAGCTCCTTCCCCGCTGACCTCGATCCATTGGCGGGTGTGTGATCGGGGACCGAGGTCCCGACCGGAAGACGGCGAGATAGTTTCGCTGGCGGCCTTCTACGAGCGGGGTTTCGGCCTCCCACTCCACCCGTTCGTCCGGGGGCTGCTGCACTTCTCTGAGGGGAAGTTCATCACGAATCGAATGGGGTCCTCCACATCGCGGTCTTTATGACGTCAGGCGAGGCCTTTCTGGGGATTGAACCCCATTGGGGGCTCTGGCGCCACTTCTTCTTCGCGAGGCCGCCGTCGGATGCCACCGGTCTCCTTGGCGCTCTGGCGATTCAACTGCGCAACCACCGCAGGTTGTCCTACGTTGATGTGAAGCTGCCGACGTCCAACCGGGGGTGGCACAGCGAGTGGTTCTATATCCGGAACATCGACAGCAGTGCCCCGCCCTTCAGTGGGAATTTGCCGACGCCGGATCCTTGCTGGACCTGGGGTCCTGACACGAGGGATCGGGCGAAGGTGGATGAGATCCTTGGAAAGCTTGCGGACCTGAAGCGGCTGGGCCTGACAGGCAAGGTGGTCCTTAGTACGTTCATGGAGAGGCGCATCCAACCCCTCAAGGATCGGGTGCGACCCATGTTCGAGTACATCGGGCCGACCGACCCTGCGAGGTCGTCGGAGCGGGAGCTCCCCCCGTCGGAGGTCCTCGCGCGCGTGGCCGCGGTTTCCGTCGCGGGAGACACCGAGCCAGCGGGCGAGGTGCCTGCGCCATTCTCGGCGCAGAATCCGCAGAACTTGGTACGTCCGGTAGCTCCTGTTTGCTTTTGCTTCGCTCCGCTCCTTCGCCCCCTTACCCGGGCGTGTTCTTGCAGGGGCTCGGTGGCCTGATCTCCCGCCCCTTGCTTCCGGGGGAAAAGGAGGCGAGAGCGGTCGTGCGCCTCGCAACGGAGCAGCGTGATGCCGCTCTCCTGGCGAGGAAGGAGGCCACGAAGGAGTGGAAGAGAAAGGAGCGCGCGGATCGGTCCATGCGTGGCGAGGAGGTCTCTGACGAGACTTTGAGTGACGGCGACGAAGAGTCGTCGTCGAGCGAGGGGGGCACAGTTGGCGGAGGCGGCTCCGGCGGCTACGACGCGGGTTCCAGCCGCGGGGCCGGCGACCGTGGTTCCTCAGAAGAAACCTCGGGCGTAGGGTACATTGTGAGGATGCGCAGACCCCTCACGCCTCCTCGCAGGGGCCCGGCAAAAAGGGCACGTCAGGTGCCGGTTGCTCGGTCCTCTCGGTAAGTGTTTTATGCGCCCCCAGTTCGGTCTTCTCTGGTGCTTCTTCCTTCGCAATTCCTGACCGACCGCTGTGCGCAGGGGGCTCACTAGTGCTGGGAGAGCGCTGAGTCCCACTTCGGCGGTGAGGAACCGCACCCTTCCGCTTCCGTCGGTGGAGGGCGCGACGGCGGTCGTCGGGAGCGGGGTCGCCGGATCGCTCCAGCGGCGAAGTCTATCGGTGAAGGGACGCTGCCGGAGGGGGGAGCGCCAGGGCCATTGCCAGCCCCGACAATGCAGGAGGAAGCTCCGCTGGGCGCGCTTCCGCCCGCGCCGTCGTCTGGTGAGACCGGTGAGGTCCTGCCGCCACCCGGGGGGCGTTGGGACCGCTACCGTCCGCAACGTCGACGGGAGACATTCCGCCATCCCTGCTTTCCACCGTACTGCCGACCGTGGGGGTCGGCGCGACTTCCGTCGGCGGAAGTGCTAGGATTCGCGGCGTTCGCGACACCGTCGGACGAAGCTCTGCCGCCCGCCGGCCATCGCCGCTTTGCCGGTGGGCCGAGTGTTCCGGAGGGGCGCAACCGGCCGCTGCAGCGTTGACAGCGGGAAGTCGAGGCAGGCGGTTGCCGACCGCCGTCTTGACTTGGCCCGGCCACGACCAGCCGGAGGGCGCGCTCGCTCGGATGACGAGGCAGAACGCGCGGACTGGAACGCTTTGGAGGAGGAGATGGGGAGGATCCACGCCGATCTCACTCGCGTCGTTGACGCCGCGTCCAGGGCGAGAAAGTCCGTTGCTCAGGAGTCGCGCTCGGCCAGATCGGTAAGTCTGACGGGAATTTGTCTTTCGTGCATCTCTCGACCGGGGAACGGAGACTGACCGGGCAGGTGTTTGCAGCGCTTGACATCCCGGGCGGTGGATAAGTCGATGTTCCTCCGGCACTTGCACAGCCGGGGGAGCGCCATGGGGGAGGAGCTGCTCGTTGCCCGGAGGGCGCTTGTTGCCGAGCAAGGAAGGGCCGCTACGGCTGATCGGCGGCTGGGGGAAGTCACTGAGGCCTTGCGGGAGGCTCAGCGACTAGTGGAATCGTTGACCGGCGAGGGAGAGAAGGCCAGGTCGGCCCTGGCGGATGCCGAAGCGGCCAGGACCTCTGCGGTCCGCGCAGAAGCATCCGCTCGGGCGGAGGCCGCCCTCTTCCGAGAGAAATGCGAGTCGGCCCGCAGGGAGGCCGACCAGCTTCGCGGCGAGCGGGATCTTGCCCGGGGGGAGCTCGCGACGGCGAGGGAGCTTGCCGACCGCGCCGCGTCCGATCGAGAGGCGCGTGCCAAGGTCGAGGAGGAACTTCGCGCCAAAGAGGCCTCCGTGGCCGGTGAGTAGTTCAACCCCTTGGGAGCCACTGCAACGGACGTCTTCTGACGCTGTTTTTTGTCCCTGCAGGGCTGCGAAAAAACCTTAGCGACGCGCTGGAGTCGCGAAGAGTGGCGGTGGAGAGACGGGATGCGGCGGTCGAGTCACGCGACTCGGCCCTTAGGGACAAGCGGGTGGCGGAGAGGGACGCGGCCGATACGACGGCCGAGCTGACGGTCCTCCACGTGGGCATCCAGGCCGTGTGCGACCGGCTATTCGGGCTTACTCCGGGCCCCAGCGCCATCCCCGCCATACTTGGATGGGTCCCTGAGCGCGTCGAGGCGTCGGTGCGGGAAGCAGCGGTGCTTGGCGCTTCCTCGGCCCTGGTCAACACTGTCTCTTATTATGACGGCGTCGACCTTGAGGCGGTTGGGAGCGGTGTCGCTGCTGACCGAAGCAACGAAGAGGTCGACGCATTCGTGGCCCGGGTTGATCCGTGCGCGCAAGAGATTGCCCGCCGAATCTCGCCGCGAGAAATCCTCCATCGGAAGGAGGGAGATGATTAGTATCCTTATTTTTTCTTTTTGGCAGTGTATGTAATGAACATGATTACCCTGACTGAGTTCGATGTGTCGGGTTGCTTTAAGTTATTTTGCCCGTCTACTCCGTGCTTCCTCTGTGAAGTTGAGCAATCTTACGACCATAGCTACAGGGCCCCCGGGGGTGCCCTGAGAGTGTAGGCGTTGCTTCAATCCCGTTCGAGGAGATCATGGGATAGGACAAGCTATCTCGAGCAATAGCTTTGCGGTGGAGAGGTGCCTGGACCGCCTCCTTTGCGAAGCTTGCGCTTGGTGGGTTAGAGCGCTGACCCGAGTGGAGGTGCTTCGACCGTCCCTAGTGTTTCTTGCCCGGAGGACTTGTTTCGCCCGCAAAGTGCTACTTCGAAGCCGTAGCCGCGGAGGCGTAGGCCGTAGTACTTTTGGGCCGGGGGAAATAGCCACGAGGTAGATAGCTCGGTCGGTAGGAGTTCGGCTTGGGTTAGCGACTCGAACGCTTTTTAATGACGACCGGGGTTGGTCTGCCCTGGTTGATCGAGCTATCTTCTACTCGGGCGACCTCCTTTTTGCGCGAAATGCTACTTGGAAGCCGTAGCCGTTGGGGCTTAGGTTGTAGCATTCGGTTCGAGGAGGTTGCCACGAGGGAGATTTGCTTGATCGGTCGGCTTGCCGTCCTAAATCGAAAGGCTCCATCCGACCGCTGCTTGGCCCTTTGCTCAAGTAACCTCCCTTTTACGCGAAGTGCTACCTCGGAGCCGTAGCCGCGGGGGCGTGAGCTGTAGCATTTTTGGGTTTGAAGAGGTTACTATGAGAGGGGTAGCTCGGTCGGAGTGGTTACCGGACATCGATCTAGGTGGCTGACCCCTGAGGTCGAGGAAGCAGCCCCCGAGGGGTGCGTGGGGACTGAGGGTGAAGTCGCCACGCACCGCTTGAGTCCGCAGAAGATTTTCGAAATGGACTTAAGTTTTCTTTGGAGATAAGTGTGGATTAACTCGCCTGGGGGACCGTGCCGCTTTCGGAGCTGGTGTTGAGCGCTTCGTCTTCCGCGCCGTTGCGTGACCCCAAGGCGCTTCGTCTCCCGTGCCTCATGTACTGTTTTTGGCTATAAGAGGAGAGGCTCCGATGTGCTCGTTACTTTGGCAAGGACCGCCACCAAACGAACTTTTCCCTGTGCGCCATGGCGGATCGCAACACTCAGCCCCGAGAGGAAGTGGCTGCCCATCAGGCCTGGCTGCAGGAGGTGGCGGAGGCTGAGGCTGAGGCCGTTCGTGGGGACATACGGCGAGTTGGCGTCCTCGTCGTGGGCGTTCCCCGACTTCGGGAAGCGAGGGCGCCACTGCTGCGGGCGGTGGTGGAGCGACGTCGCGCGGAGCTCGGCTGGCGGGGCGCACACCAAGATCGTAACGGGCGGTTCGTTCTTGGTTGGGGCGATGTTCCTCCATGAATAAATAAAGCGCTTCTTTGCTCCCTGTTTCTTTTTTCTTCTTTGAGGATTTTGCGCTTGCGATTTGCCCATTATCCGTAGTTTTTTGGGATCGCAACGGATCCGGCGTAGGTTGGAGGTGGTTGCGCCCCTTGTTCTCTTTGACTTCCTCGCGCCTTCCCATCAGCTGGGCTTCTCCTCGTGTTGCGCCAGAATGTGTGTTTGTTACTAGAATGGGACGGTTCGACCATCTGTAGGTCGGTTGTCCTTTGCATCCACGGTTCTTGCGACGGGTAAAGTACTACTTCGGGACCTCGGCTTTCGGGGCGGAGGTCGCAGTACTTGCAATAGTTCAGACGAGGGAGAGAGAACACTCGGTCGTCCGAGAGCTGCGGCTTCTTTTGTTCAAAGTGTTTGTTGAGTGGTAACAAAAGAGGGTAGAGATTGACTATGAATAGAACTTTCTCAGCTTCTCTATGTTTCACGCATTAGTCACAAGATTCCCTTCAGTGTCCTTGAGGCGGAAAGTGCCGGGTCGGAGGACTTCCGCGATGGTGAAAGGGCCCTCCCAGGGCGGGGAGAGCTTGTGCCTGCCCTTCGCGGACTGGACTTGGCGTAGCACTAAGTCGCCGACTTCGAACGAGCGGCCGCGGACCCGTCGGCTGTGGTAGCGACGCAGCGCCTGCTGATATTTAGCCGACCGCAAGACCGCGACATCCCGAGCCTCGTCGAGTTGGTCGAGGTCATCCTGCTGCTCCTCGGTCCCCCGTGCGCTGTCGTAGTTCTGCACCCTTGGCGCACCGTACTCAAGGTCGGTCGGGAGGACAGCCTCCGCTCCGAATACCAAGAAAAAAGGTGTGAACCCGGTCGACCGGGTTGGTGTGGTTCGTAGACTCCAAAGAACGGGCGGTAGCTCGGCGGCCCACCGTCCCCGCGAATTTCTTGATCGGTGAAGATTCGCGGCTTGAGTCCTTGGAGGATCATGCCGTTGGCTCGCTCGGCCTGGCCGTTGGCCCGGGGATGCGCGACTGCTGCCCAGTCGACTCGGATGTTGAAGTCGTTGCAGAACTCGAGGAACTCCTTTCCTGTGAACTGCGTCCCGTTGTCGGTGATGATGGAGTTGGGCACCCCGCGGTAGACAATATCGCGGAAGAAACTTGCTGCCTGCGCCGATGTGATCTTTGCCAATGGCTTTGCTTCGATCCACTTTGTGAACTTGTCTATGGCGACAAGCAAGTGAGTGAAGCCCCCGGGCGCCTTTTTGAAGGGTCCGACCAGGTCGAGCCCCCAAACCGCGAAGGGCCACGTGATGGGGATCGTCTGCAGGGCTTGCGCAGGAAGATGCGTCTGCCTGGCGAAGAATTGGCATCCTTCGCAGGTGCGGACGATTTGGGTCGCATCTGCTACGGCGGTCGGCCAGTAGAAACCTTGTCGGAAGGCCTTTCCTACCAGGGACCGCGGCGCGGCATGGTGCCCGCACACCCCGTCGTGGATGTCCAGCAGAAGGTGCTTCCCTTGGTCGGTCGGAACGCACTTCTGAAGAATTCCGGACGGGCTCCTCTTGTAGAGGGCGCCTTCGACCAGGACGAAAGACTTAGCCCGCCGGGCGAGGCGCCGAGCCTCGGTGGTATCGGCGGGGAGCAACCCGTTCGTCAATCGATCGACAAACGGTTGCCTCCAGTCGGTTCGGCCTTCAGACGCCCAAGTCCGACCCAGGCGGGTGAGCATCTGACCGAAGATCCGCGGGAGCGCCCGTCTTCGGGGGGTCGGTGGCGCCCTCAGCACTCGGGTCCAACCGGACGGACGGGCTGCTGAGGTCGGAAACGAAGATTCCAGGGGGAACCGGCCCCTTGCCGGAGGCGAGGTTGGCGAGGGAGTCGGCTTCACTATTATAACGTCGGTAGCTGTGATGGAGTTCGAAACCCTTGAACTTCTCCTCGAGCTTGCGGACCTCCGTGCGATGGCGGTCATCCGAGCGCCACGGGGCTCGGTGGCTTTCATCACTTGGTCGACGACTAGCTTGGAGTCGCCAGGACGAGAGCCGCCGTCGTGCGCCAGGTCGGCGGCGGGAGGCCGTTGACGAGGGCTTCAGATTTCGGCGACATTGTTGGTGGCGTCGAAGAGTAGGCGGATGGCATACCGGAGCTTGTTGCCAAGTGGGAAGATGATGACGACCCCCGCGCCGGCCCCATTCTTGGTGTAAGACCCATCGAAGTACATCGTCCAGTATTCTGGGTCCTCGACCACTGCAGGGACTTGTGCTTCGGTCCACTCGGCGACGAAATCTGCCAAGACCTGGGACTTGATCGCCGTCCTGGGGACGTACGATATGTCGAGGCCATTGAGCTCGAGAGCCCACTTGGCGATTCTTCCGGTGGCGTCGCGGTTGTGAACGACTTCTCCGAGTGGTGAGGAGGTTACAACGGAGATGGGGTGTCGATCGAAATAGTGGGCAAGCTTCCTCTTGGTAATGAGTACCGAGTACAGCAGCTTCTGTATCTGGGGATATCGGACCTTTGTTTCGGAGAGTACCTCGCTGACGAAGTAGACCGGCCTCTGCACCTTGAAAACGCGGCCTTCCTCCGCTCGCTCCACAACAAGTGCCGCGCTGACGACCTGAGTCGTGGCGGCAACGTAGAGGAGCAAAGGCTCCTGCGGCTCCGGAGCGACCAAAACCGGAGGTGAGGTCAGAAAGGCCTTTAGTCGACTAAAGGCTTCCTGAGCTTCGTGGGTCCAGGAAAAGTGGTCGGACTTCTTCATCAGCTTGTAGAGTGGCATCCCGCGTCACGAGGCGGGATACGAAGCGACTTAGTGCCGCGAGGCACCCCATCAGCCTCTGAACTCCCTTCAGATCGTTGATTGGCCCCATCCTTGCGATAGCGGAGATCTTATCGCGGTTGGCTTCGATGCCGCGCTCAGAGACGATGAATCCCAGCAACTTGCCCTTGGGGACCCCGAAGACGCATTTCTCGGGGTTGAGCTTTATGCGAAACCGTCGGAGGTTCGCAAAAGTCTCCTCCAGGTCGGCGATGAGGTCGTCGGCCTTCCTGGTCTTGACAACGATGTCGTCGACGTAGGCTTCGATGTTACGGCCAATTTGGTCCGAAAAACACGCCTGCATACATCGCTGATATGTGGCGCCTGCGTTTTTCAGACCGAAAGGCATCGTGACGTAACAGTACGAGCCGTACGGGGTGATGAAGGAGGTGGCGAGCTGATCAGACTCCTTCATCGCGATCTGGTGATAGCCTGAGTAGGCATCCAAAAAAGATAGGGACTCGCACCCGGCGGTGGAGTCCACGACCTGGTCGATGCGGGGCAGTGGGAATGGATCTTTCGGACAGGCCTTGTTGAGGCTCGTGTAGTCAACACACATTCTCCATTGCCCCAACTTTTTCTTTACAAGGACGGGATTGGCGAGCCACTCGGGGTGACGCACCTCCCTTACAAAGCCGGCGGCCAAAAGTTTGGCGATCTCTTCCCCGATGGCCCGACGCTTTTCTTCGTCGAAGCGGCGGAGACGTTGGGCGATGGGTCTGGATCCCGGTCGAATGTTCAGGGAGTGCTCGGCGACCTCCTTTGGAACTCCCGGCATATCCGAGGGTCTCCATGCAAAGACGTCTCGGTTTGCTTGGAGGAAGTCGACGAGCGCGCCTTCCTATTTGGCGGTGAGGGCGGCCCCGATCCGCACGGTCTTGGCGGGATCTTTGGGATCGACAGCGACCTCCTTCGTGTCCTCTGCGGACTGGAAGGAGCTAGGCCCCGACTTGCTGGAGTCGGGGGCGGATCCGGGGACCTTCTCCTGGAGCTGAGCGAGCTCGGCGGAAGCGACGACCGCTGAGGCCAGCTCACAGCTGCTTCGTTCGCAGTTGTAGGCGAGCTGGAAGGATGCGGCCACGGTAATGACACCTTGCGGCCCTGGCATCTTCAGCTTGAGGTAGGTGTAGTTGGGGACCGCCATGAACTTCGCGTAGCATGGTCGTCCCAGGATGGCGTGATAGGAGCCGGGAAAGTCCACAACCTCGAAAGTGAGGCTCTCGGTGCGGAAGTTATCCGGGCTCCCGAAGGTGACGGCAGCCGACTGTCTGAGGGGTGGGCCTGGCTGCCTGGCACGACGCCGTGGAAGGGCGCCTTGCTCGGCCGGGAGGGCGAGCGAGGACCCCAAGGCATCCAGGGTCTCAACATACATGATGTTGAGACTACTGCCGCCGTCCATGAGCACCTTGGTCAGGCGCTTCGTCCCCACGATGGGGTCGACGACGAGCGGGTAGCGTCCCGGGTGCGGGATGTGGTCGGGGTGGTCGGTCCGATAGAAGGCGATCGGGCATTCCGACCACCTCAGGTAGGAAGGCACGGCCGGGGTCGCCGTGTGGACCTCTCGGTGGGCGAGTTTCAGCCGTCGCTTGTCGGCGTAGCACTCTGCCCCTCCGAAGATCATGAGGCAACCGTCGTGCTGTGGGAACTCGCTTACCGCTCATGGCCCTTCGCCTCAGCGTCGGGTGCCGGGTCGCGCTTCTTCCCCTTACCCCGCGATGTCGTGGGGTTTCCAGAGAGAAACCGCTTCAGGACTTCGCAGTCCCGATACTTGTGTTTGACGGGATAGTCGTGGTTCGGGCACGGACTATCCATCAACTTTTCGAATCGGTCGGGCGTCTGACGAGCCTGCTGTTTGGCAGGTCGGTCGGCAGCGGCGACCATCCGGCCTTCGCGGCCCTGCTTCCCCTTCCGCTTCCTTTTGTCAGGGCGGTCGGAGGGGGCGCTGGCTCCGAGGCTGGCTATCTTGTGGGCCGTCTTCCTTTCGAAGATGGCCCCCACGGCCTCCTCGCCGGAGGCGTGGTTGGTGGCGATGTCGAGGAGCTCCTTGGTGGTCCGGGGTTTCGCACAGCCCAACTTGTGGACCAGGGCCTCGCACGTGGTGCCGTAGATGAACGCCCCGACGACGTCGGCGTCGCGGATGTCGGGGAGCTCGTTACACTGCTGGGAGAAGCGGCGGATGTAGTCCCGGAGGGTTTCCCCCGGCTGCTGCTTGCAGCTCTTCAGGTCCCAGGAGTTGCCAGGGCGTTTGTACGTGCCCTGGAAGTTCCCGACGAAAAGGTTCGTCAGGTCGGTCCAGCTGCCGATGGTGTCTGCGGGCAGGTACTCGAGCCAGGCTCGAGCCGAGTCCGCGAGATAGATGGGGAGATACTGGATGACGAAAGAGTCGTCCGTCGCTCCCCCAGCTCGGCAGGCGAGCCGATAGTCTTCTAGCCAGACACTGGGGTTGGTAGCCCCCGTGTACTTGGCTATGTTGGTCGGAGCCCGGAATCTGACCGGGAAGTCGGCATTACGGATGAGGCGGGTGAACGCACGCGGCCCGGGACCGTCGAATCCCGGGTCGGAATGGTTGCGTCGCCCGCTATCGGCGACCTGCGAGGGCGCTGCTACCTCGGTAGCTCTCCTTCGCGCCTCGAGGGTGGTGCGAAGATCATACTTGTCCCCCAGGCGGTGGCGCACCGGGGTGTACGATGCCTGGGGGAGCTCGTGGAGTGGGGCCGTCTTGGCCGGGCTCCGTCGACCCTGTGAGGGGGAGTGGCGCAGGCGGCCCGAAGTGGCGCCCGTCTGTCGGGAGCCGGAACCTTGGGCGTGCTGAACGACAGCACGTTCTACCAGCCCCCGGAGGTTCTGATAGGTGGCCTTGGCTTCTGGCTCCGTTGGCTCAGGCAGCCCTCGGAGCAGCATTGCCGCCGCCGCGATGTTCTGGTTGGCGTGGGGGAAGAACGGAAGATCGCCCGCCCCCTCAGCTATCAGCTGATGCACCTGGCGTGCACGGGCGCGCGCGCCAGGGACGAGTGGTGGCTCGGGCCGTTGTCGTTCCAGGTCGGCCTGAAGTTTGTCGAGCTCGGTTTTTCGGGCCTCCAGCTCCTCGCGCCGCTGACGGAGATCGGCGAGGCGTTGCTGGTGGCGTGCGTCGTCTTCCTGTTGGGATTCCTCCCGTCGTGCTTCGTCGCGCGGGAGGAGGGTCCCGAGGGTAGCGGGGGTGGAGGACGGTTCCGCCGCACCCGTCATGTTGCACTCTCGAGAGTTGATCCGGCGCGGGGGGTGCCCCCTGTCGGAGCTGGAGCCGTGGCTGGAGGAGTCCCCCAATAGGTCGTGGAGGGAGGTGGGTGCGTAGCCAGCCATGGCCACGAGCCGGGAACTCGCGGAGGGCGAGATCCTTGCTCGTGGCGAGTCGCACGCGGTGTTGCCGGAGACGGTGCCGTCGTACGACGAGGCCGCCGAGGATGCTCGTGGCGGGGTCTCAAGGCGGAGGTTGCCGAGAACGTCGGCGACCACATCCAAGCTCGCGGAGGGCGCCTGGTCTCGGAAGGTGGCGGGGACGAGGACAAGCTCCCCTGCCGCGGTGATGATGAAGTCGAGGGTTCCGAAACGGATCCAGCCCCTCGACGCCGGCAAGTCGTTGTGGGCGAAAAAAGCCATCGGGGAAGAAGATGGGAGTCCGAAGATGAGGATGTCGGTGAAGACGCGCGAGAGCCCCCTACCTGGCGCGCCAACTGTCGGTGTTTCGTGCACCGGCAATACGAATTTATGGTCGGAGGGGGTCGCGCGCTCCCTCTCCCCGAATGGTAGACTCAAGAGGCCTAGTGTTTATACTGGTTCGGGCAGAATGTCCCTACTCCAATTCGTGTGAGGTGGATTGTATTGATTGTTGATTGTTGATCGTCGATTGTTCGTCGTTTACAAGCTTGCCCCTCCCTCCTTTATATAGGCGAGGAGGAAGGTTACACTGCTGGTTTTTAGAAAAAAGAGGAAAAGACTGTGCTCTTGGTCGTCCGAGAGTAGTGGGCCGATGGGACTGGCCACCGGCTCCCCCTACCCTGCTGCGGGTCGCCGTAGTCGCCGCGCTGCCCGCAATAAATGTGAAGGTCGGGAACTTGTGCCGCTACGTCATCGTCATTATGGCTGTCATTTAATGCGCCCGATATGCAATAAATGCCGTCGCTTCTCTGGGATATCGAAGACTTGGTCGTGATTTCGGACTTGGCCCGGCCTGGGTAGGCCCGCACGTCTTTTCGGGCCGCTGGGGGTACCCATGGCACTGGTACTCGTCACTTGGCATTCTTTAATGTGGTACCTATCTCCCCCTAATGCCAGATCGGCCCAATGGGTCACGGTGCCCATTGGGCCCACGAGGCCTAAAGGCCTCACGTTAGAATCGACGGCTAGGGTTCCCAACCCCTAGCTACCACTTTTCCCCATGCATATGGCGGTGCATGGGGTAGTGCAACCTGGCGGCTAGAGTTCGACGCGACAGCAGAGAGCCAGGCCGATGGCTGATGCGATGGCATTGCTGTGGGGAGCTGGGGATCAGAGGCCGGTACAGCGGCGCTTGCAGGGCGAGGCACGGCTGTGGGCAACTGGAGATCGAAGGTAGGTGCGGCGATGCCTACGGGGTGCCCGCGAGGCAACAAATCGACCGGGTGGCGGCACAGACATGAGCTGATGGGCAGCGATGATAGTAGGTCGCAAAGCCAAGGCCAGTAGCTGCGAGCCGTGTGGCATAGGCTAACGGCTACAGGTGGAGCGCGGTACTGTTGGCCATGGGGTGGAGGCCGGCACTGCAGGCAGAGCGCACGAAGTTGCGATGGTGGCGGGAGCGTGGATTATTGCCGAACGCGCGGAGGCCGATGGTAGTTGGGCACCGGTTGGGCGCCACGGTGGTGCGCGATGTCACGGCTATATGCCGTGGATGGTGGTGCGGCGGGCAGTCATGGGCGGTGATGTCGCGGCCACGGATGGTAGTGTGGCAGGCACGACAGCGGAAGGCGGTGCAGTGGGTGACCGTGTGTTTCAGCCTTTAGGTCAAAGAAGATTTTTTTAATGGTGAATAGCAAAGTCACGAACAAATTAGATCAACTAGTAATCTAATCAACAAAAGCTAATCTGTAGGATTGCTCATGAGCGATCGACGTATGCATTTCAAACTTACATAGGGCTTGCAGTAGGATGATCATGTGTCACAGGATGAGCTCGGTGCAATGTCAATCGATGCAGGTAGACGATGCAGTGTAGATGATCACGATCGGCCACAGTGCACGCAGATCGACGCCATGTAGACGATGCAGTGTATGATAACATGTTGTGAAATGTAGTCATTCACCAGCACCAATCGACAGCACGCCCACACGAACACATGAACAAAAGTAGAAGCGCAAGTAGAAGCACACATAGATGTATGGGGGCAAAGTTTTCTCTTTTATTTTATTCATCTTTCTCTGTACAAGGGGATGCCCAATATATAGAAAAATAAGTAGGAGATAGATTTGTATTCAAAAAGGCCAAATGCATAAAGGAAAAATAGAAGAATGGTGGTATACATAAGGGAAGAAGCAAGTCCTAGTGGAGTGGTTAAGGCAAAGGCCAAGGAGCTTCCAGAAGCAAGACTTAGCCAACAAGATTGCAAATCCTGCATGTCGGGACCCGAATTTGCAAATCCGGACCCTCTGTGTATTCAGCACTAGTCCAGGAATGCGCTAGTGCACACAGTCTTAACATCGGTGAATATCACAATCATACCACTCGATACTAATAAAGTACTTTAATTAAATAGTCAAACTGGTTGCTCGACCTTATGGTCGAGTTACAAATATACGCCACGCAGGGCGAAACTTATTAAAAGAGAAATAATAGCAGCGGCAAATAAGATAACTTCGTGGCGCCATCCAGTATACCACAGGCAACTGACTGGGCTCGCTCCCTAAGTAGACGGTTCCTCTTGGAGCTCCTCCTCCAAAGCTGGTGTAGACTCCTCTTCAACTGATGTTGTATTGTGGCAAGGGTGAGTACTTGGTACTCAACAAGTCGTGCATAGAATGCAAGCTAATATACTACATGCATGGCTTAATACAAAGGAATAGCTCAGGGTATATTTGCAGTAAAACAGCATTTGGCAAGTAGCATAAGTAGATTCGAAAGCAATAGAAGCAAGTATAAGATCAATAACTTTTCCAGGAGTTTAATCAACATCTTTCCCATTCCTAATCCACATTTCCATCGACATCATTGTTTAACCAAACCAACCTTTCAAGACCAAGTTATTTTCAAGAAAATCTAACCCTTGACTGTAATTCCCGAGCGATGTCCAATACCTCGGACACGGCTATTCGAATAGATTTTACACTCTGCAGAGGTTATGCACTTTACCCACAAGATACAGTCAAACACCACAAAGGCGAGTTCCCGTAACAAAGTCTTTCGGAGACTTCTAACAGCACAAGTGGTCCTCTCCGGTGTTGCACACTAACCCTTCCCTTAGCAAAGGCGAAGTTTAGGTCAAGCCACCGTTAGATGGGTACCTGGCCTCAGCCCCAGTACGCTCCCCCGTACAACTACACAAACGGTGTAGTTGACACCCAGAGGTCCCACAGGTACGTTATTAGCAACTTAATCAACTAGGTCCGTCCCATTACGGACAAGTGGTTGCACGCTTGACTCAGTTCAAAGGCTTGCAAGGTTAAGTCCTTAGGGTGACCAGGGCAAGACTACCCGAAGAACCAAACTAATATTCCCAATGCCACAACTGGCCCACCTGATCATTCTTGCCACATGCCCCGGCCAAAAGCTATTTATCAAACCCCAGTTGATTACCAAGCAACACGTGCCATCAACAGCACAACACATGATACCTTTCCAAAACAGGTTCAATTTATCATTAAGTCAATATTAACATTTGATTGTCCAAAATCATGTCATGGCACGTAGCAGGTCTAAGCAATATACTACAACGGTCTAATTCCCATGTTGGCAATTTAATAATGTCCAACTATTTAAACCTCAACTAGGGTGACAAGGGGGTCATGGCACATAATTGATTAACCAAGGTGTCATACAACAATTTGGCATTTATCTAATTTACCCATAATTAAGTAAATCATTTTCTAATTTAAACTAGCATGCAATACATTGAATCAAAATAGATTTCAAAATGGGATCAACATGGTCAAAGCACAACTTGCCTTCAAAAAGTACTTGCTCTTGGTCCTGAGCTGGCTCCTGGGTCAATACTTCTCCTTCGAATCCTTCCGGCACTTCAACGTCTACTCGTAACGCGTGCAAATAGCAACAAATGAATAAAACAGTAGACAAAAGTGCCCATACAACCAAATAAAGTTCATAAACAGAGAGAACATAATTTTATGAATTTTTAGAAACTGGAATCGTCAAATTCGGAGTTTAAATGCAAAAGATACGAGCATTTAAAGTTTAAAATAACCAATTAAATAATAATACAGAGGAAAACTTTAGTCCAAAATTTAAATAAAATTCATCATTAGGTAGATCTCAATTTTATACAAATTTAGAAATTTGAATCACTCAAATCGGAGTTGAGACGCAAAAGTTATAAGCGTTTGAAGTTTGAATCAAAATCTGAAATCATTATTTCGAATTAATAAATCATTTTCTTTTTCGGAAATTAATTATTGCGTCAGCAGTGACACGTGTCAGCATCTGATTAGTCCGCTGACGTCAACCGGTCCATGGACGTGGTCCATGGTTTGGCTCGGTCCACCGTGGACCCGGTCCACGGCTCAGGTCACTGACAGGTGGGACCCATGGGGGTGACATCATCGCTGACGTCAACGGGGCTCGGCCGCACGGCTGACAGGTGGAACCCACCGGTGACGCCGCGGTGATGTCCGCGATGCGATCGGCCGACCGCGGGCCGGTGTGTCGATGACGCGACGCACGGCGTGAAGCGCGGCGGTTCGGCTCCCTGGGCACGTGGCACGATCCGGGCCGTTGATTTGAAAATCAACGGTCCCGATCGGATCTGATGACGCACGTTTGGGGTGAACGTGGTCAATCTGGACCGTTGGATCTAGATCCAACGGTTGAGATTGGATCTGGGAAACACACGTGGTTCTCACCGTGGGATGACGTGGCGCAATCCGGGACGTCGGATCTTGATCGGACGGTCCACGGAGCTCGCGGGGCCGGCGGTGGCGTGCGGCGGCTTGCTGCGGCCGGAATCGGGGAAGACGACGCCCCGAACGGCGTTCCGATGCAGTCCCGGCGAGATGAAGTGCGCACTCCAGTGTTCGTCTGCCGCGGGGTTTTGGATCCGCCACGTGGCGGCGAGCACTACTGGTTTGCGGCGGAGGTTGAAGAACTCGCGGCGGCGCTCTTCGGCTTCGGCGTGAAATTGCGACGGCTCTAGGGTTTCTCCGTGGCGTGGACTAGGCAACGAAGTTCAGCGGAAAAGGCGAACCTCGGGAGCAGCTCCATGCATTAAATAGCCCTGGAGTCCGTGTCCGAGACGGCGGCGGCGGCGAACCGTATCCGCGGGGAATCCGGGCTGAAGACGATGACGCGGAGCCGTCCGCGTGGCACGATCAGCGGCCACGATCCCGCGGGCGCGATCGGATCCGGACCGGATCCGGTCGGATCGGTGCGGCTCAATCTCGACCGTTGGATCTTGATCCAACGGTCCCGCGCGATTAGGGTTCGGCCGGAACACGTAGCTCGGGTCGGACTCGAGCTCGAGTCTGACTCGGGCTCGGTCGGATGAACAGTGCTCGACCCGATTCAATTTTCCAGCGATTTAATATTTAAAATAATTTCCAGTAATTTATTTAATCCAAGAAAAATAGCAAAATACTCAGAAAAAATCCAGAAAAATTCTGGAAAATATTTTAGGGCATTTGGAATTCAAATAAAATATTTCCAACAAAATTTTATTTGAAAAGTTAAATTCTTTAATTATTTCAAAATGGAATAAATTCAAAGAAATTCCAAATAAATCCAAACAAATTCCAGAAAATTCCAAAAATTCACCAAAGTGCCAAATCACACATGAATTTAAGAAAAGCAAAATTTTGGGGTGTTACACTGCATAACCCTTCTTTATGTATGGATGCACTGTCCATTAGTCATGCAACTGCCACACCCGAAGCATTTGGCAGAACTTTACACACAATCCGCTAAAAAAAGTTAAAAGACCTAAGGGAACAAAGTAGAGGCACACTTCACTGTTCAACATGTTGTTAACATGGACGATGAAAAATGTGATGATATGGTGTAACACTCCAGCACCTCACTTGTCCTGAATGTCACAACATCATACTATTTCGCTAAGTCTTAACCAAATTACACAAAATTTCATCAAACGTTCTAAACCAATAACACTACTAATGAGCCATCAATAACAATTCTATACATAAGGCCTACCTCTTGTCGTAGCCACTAGTGGAACACAATCTCAAAATATTTACATAGCCACACCCATTACTTAAAAAAACCGATTAGGTTCCCACAAGAAATTAAGTTCTACTATAAATATTCCATGACTACAATTGTCTATTTTGTTCCAAAGATCTAATCTAGTTTAAGTACTAGAAAACATATAAGGGTGGTAGATTATCAAGTGACGTGATTGTGCTACTTTCCCTACCCAGATGTCGCTTTCATTGTACCTAAAATTTAAATAAACAAGCGCGAGTCCAAAACTCAGCAAAGTGCATAATAAAACAATAACATACCAAAATATCACAATTAAAAACCGGTAAGGGTGAGTCCACAACTCTACCAATGCATAAGAAACAATATCATGCCAGTTTTCACATTTATCACAATCATCACATTAACAATCATTCATCATTACCAATGCTATGCAATTCGAATATGCTTGCATGTGCATATGCACCATTCATAGCTTATACCGGTATAGCTTGAGTGCACACCCGTCGGTGTCACACTCGCATTCCCTTCCATCCTAGTGGAAGGGCCTACTCTTAAGGTCTCGCTCCCATCCATCCTTGTGGATGAAACTACGAGGTAGGACTTCTCAAGAGTACTCCAGGTTAGTCATATGACCACATATGACTATTCTCACCGACTTGGCTCATCAACACTTTTATGTTATGAATGCAAGTGATGCAACACTTTGCAATAACCATTCACCACATACCAACAATTCCCAAGTGACCATCTTTATCATGTACTCAATAACATCATGTCAAGATCACAAGCATAAATAATGACAATAATTAACATTAATCATATAAAACAACAAGGTAATATTTACCAAACTAAACAACAATTCATCTCTTAACCAAGTTATCATTCTACCATGCACTTGCCTTTTTACCCATAAGAGCCGGAGTGGCGTGAGGTTGAATCCACTCCCGAAGTCACAACTCCTGCAATATAAGTAGGCATCCATCTCAAAATCATGCAAAAACAATTCATACATCAAACATAACAACGTCGCACCTATGCACAAACCCAGTTCTAACAATCTCACTCACCGGACAGCTCATCCTTTTGCTGTCCTGGTGGGTCAAACGACCATAATTTCTGACCCAAGATCCCAAACAGAGGAACTATGAACATTATAAAAACTACCAAAGATTACCCACAAATTTTTAGTTAACCCACTTCATCAATTAAACCAACTAGCTTATCGTTTCCTGCCCTGAAAACCATTCTACTGCCTCACTGGATAGCAACCTTGAAAAATTCGTAACTAATTATATAAAACTCTAAATAAAGCAAACTAGGACATTTATAAAAACTACAAAAAATTATCTAACTTTATCTAGTTATTGAAATAATTTAATTCAGCCTATAAACAACCATAATCTGCAAAATACCGAGACTGAATTTAGCAGCCAACTGATTCTGTGCAGTCGGCTTTCACAGATCATAACTTTTGATCCACTTAACCAAATTTCATGTTCTTGATCTCTAATGAAACTTAAGATAATAATCTACATTTTTTCACAACATCCAACCATTCTGGAACATATTGAGAAATTTTGATTTGGCCCCTACTTAACCCTAAACAGCAGATTACCGCAACAACTGCCAGAGTAAACAGATTCAGAACAACAGGCAATAAAATAATCATAACTTTTAAATGGCTCAACCAAAATGCATTTTCTTTCTCTCTAATTAAACTTAAGACGACGATCTACAACTTTCTCCACAGCCAACCCCTCTAGAAATGATTCTAGGTTCCATGAATTTTAGCCCTAAGATCGCGGTCTGATCTTCCCGAAAATCACAAAATACCCTCAAACTTTAGATCCTCGAATCAAACCTAATCCCCCTTATTAAAACTAGTAAAACTAACCTAGAAACTCCTAATCACAGCCCCTAAACCTGGTGAAACAAGAATACCTTGAGTCAGATGGATGGGAGAGGTGGGATAAGTGGGCTACGTTGGGGGAACCTCCCCACATGGGCCAAAACCCTCCACCTAGGGCCCACGGACAGCCCACATTGACCGAAATCTCCCTCGACGGCCCAAAAATAGCCCAAAAGATCCACCACTGGCCCACTAAGCCCAAAAATGCTAGCTAAACCTTGTCTCAACACACAAGAACTCTAAAATTATTCACAAACCTTATTGAGCTATCACATATGGTTTTTGATCCTACTAAGTTCGAGGCGTCCAAAAAAAACACACATGACTCGTATGGAGGTATGAATTAGTCTCCTAAATATTCCTTCGCTTTGCTAGTTGATGTCATATATTCTTATGAGTCTCCTTATAATTTTAGTTTTAGTTCTTGAACGAACACTAGTCTAGGCTCCTATTGAGTTATTATCATTTAAAGTTGAATAAATGATTATTTTCTAGATATTTGATTCATTCATTGTGCTATGCTTGTTCTATATTTCTCAATATGTTCCTGATGCAACAATTGTTTGATTGCTAAATCAAACTTATAATATAGAACAATGTTTAATTCAATGGCAGAGGAAGAAATCTATCTTATAAAGAGTTGCTAGGAAAACTAAATATTTTCAAACTTTGACTATGAAAATTGAAAATATTATGATCATCACCGAAAGCGATGTCCTTATTATTAGCACTAAAAGAGACATCATAGTTCTCTATATGTGTACACGTATAATAATAAAGAATGCTCTATTGTATCCTGAGTCTAGTCGTACTATATTAAGTTTTAAAGGCATCCGTCTAAATGGTTTCCATACGAATACAAAAAATGATGATAGTGTAGTATACTTACTCATAACTAATTTTAATGAGTGTCAGAAACACGTGATTGAAAAACTTCCTTCTCATCAGGATTATATTACATACATACATACATACATATAACCTGAAATTTATGTTGCGATGATGATAATACTTAAAATCCATAAATATTTAAGATCCAGTATGATCGACTGGGTCATCCTGAGTTGAATATGATGAGAAAAATTATTAATAATTCTACTGGACATAGCATAAAAACTATTGGCTTTCTTAGACCTGAAGACTTCTTATGCCCTGCTTGTGCTAAAGGTATTTTCATAATTAGACCTTCTTATCTAAAAGTTAGGGAACAATCATCGAATTTTTTGAAGAGAATTTAAGATGATATTTATAGACCTATGCAGTCTCTGCCGGGTCCCTTCAAATAATTTAGGTACTGATAAATGCTTCTACAAGATTGACCCTGTATGCCTTTTATCTACCCGAAACCATGGTTTTGCTAAATTAATTATCCAAATTATTAAATTAAGAGGCTTCTTTCCATATAAAAGGTTAAATCTATTTGAATGGACAATATTGGTGAGTTTACGTCAAAGACATTCAATGATTATTGTATAGCTCTGGACATTAATGTAAAGCATTCAATACCTTATATCTACACACAAATAGCTTTGTAGATTCATTAATTAAAAAATAACAGTTATTGCTCGATCATTCTTGTAGGATTGTATGCTATCCATCAGTTGTTGGGGTCACACAGTGATACAAGCATATCAATTAAACTCCAACTGCATACTATTGCATCATCTGCTCGTTGCTAGTGTCCGCTCCGCCTGTTGATGTTTTGATGTCAGATGTCAAACAGCAGTGCATTGACCTTCCAGTCGTCGATTAGGATGTAAGTGGGATGTAATATGGGTTGATTGTACATTGTCCACATTGACCACAAATATTTATGCGGGATATTGCGACAATCCGCAAAAGATTTATGCGGGCAATGCAACGCCCACAAAACCCACAAGAAAAAAAAGTGATATAGAAATCTATCAGGTTTCAATGTTTAGAAGAAAAACTATGTTTAGCATGCAAGTTAATTGGAGTTCCCATTCACCAAAATCAAGGATACAGACCATGATTGCTATACAAGATGAAGGTAATAGAAAATAAATGATGTCCTTGGCCTTTGCTTCATTCTTGTTTTCATAGAAAATTACTTCTCATATTAATTATAGATACATCTCAGCAGTCATCACCATCATCCATATCCTTTGTTGGCGTGTTCTTTTGATGAGAAGAGCCTGAAATATTGAAAAGTATGAAATCGACATATAATTATTATGAAGTAAACTAAAAAGTTAGAAACAATTAAAAAAGAGCTTACTAGTTGTTTATACCAATCTTGAAGACAAATCAAAACATTTCCCTGCGTCGAGTGCGGCGTTAGAGTGGGAGGGGAGGAAGACAGAGGGGGAATAGGTAAAGGAGAGGCGGCACCTCCGGTGGCGTCGAGAGGAGAGGCGGGCGGCAGTGGGCGTGAGAGAGGCGGGGTGGCAGCAGCGTGTGGCCGGCATGTGAGGATTCTTTCGCTCTTCATGTGACCGGCGACCCGGCGTGGGGGAGGCGGGCGACATCCTCTTGTGACCGTCGTAGACTTCGTTGAAAAGAACAATGCGGGCGCGATGCGGATATGATGCGGACTACGTGTGACGGCCGCAAAGCCCGCAAGCGCCACCAAAGTGGGTTGTGAGCGTTCGCTTTAGGTTTTATACGGGCTAAATTAAGTGGGTTGGCGGACATCCCGTATCCACTTTCATCCCTGGTCGTCGACTGCGTTGCCAAGTAGCCACTGAATGACCGAGGACATGAGCTCCTTTGTTAGGTAGAACTTGAGCGTGAGGCATTTGGTGTAACCAGAAATGGCCAAGAACCTTGAGGCTGCCTGGCAGAAGACTTCTTTAGCTCGATTCAGCTCATTGGCCTTCAACTCGGAGAGCTCCGTTTCCCTTGGAGTTGCGCCCATCTTCTTGACAGGACACAACACTACAACACAACATCCCTATAGAGACATGTTTTATGTAGGCTAGAGACGTTTTATTTCGTCTCCACAAGACCACAGTCATTCTTATAAAGCGTCATAGGAGCGTCTCCACATGTATCGTCTCAAAAATAGAGAGACATTTTGTTAAGCGTGTCTACATCGTTTAAAACATTATATAGAGACGTTAAATTGCATTTCTATAAACTTAAAGATGCTTTTGTAAAAACATCTACTATACGTCTCAATTAATGTATAGAGACGTTAAATTACACCTCCACGAAATTAGAGATGTTTTTTGTAGAAACATGTAAACATGTCTCTATCGATGTATAGAGACGTTAAATTGCATCTCTGAACTTAGAAACGCTTTTATAGAAACATCTACAACACGTCTCAATTGATGTAGTATTCATAGAGACGTTATGTGACGCCTACACATTATGTAAACATTTATTTCTGGATGTCATATATAATGCATATTTTTTTATTTTGATCGGTGTATGTACATTTTACGAATGTATCGCTGTATGAAGGCAGTATTCAATATATCTATTTTGTCCATTATGTAGCGATTTAGTGGGCACCATCATATTCTCAAAGTACATAGAAAAGTAGTGAAGTAATATAGCCCATATATAGCATCAATATGTACATGTAGTAAGATTATTTGAGTTCCCAACTAAATCAAACATCCATATAAAATTACATAGTTCCATAGCTAAATGAAAAAAATCAATATGAAAGAAACATATGGATAAAACATCCTATTACAAGAAACTTGAGCATCAGATCTTATCAATTGTTGGATTCTATATATAAGCTTTCTTCAAGTAAAAACATGCATGTGCATCAGGTCTTCCACTCTTCCCTATATTCTTTTTATAGTCCTCCTTTATCCTGCAAAAGAACCCATTTAAAGAAAAGATAATTTGGCTTGAGCGCTTATGAGAAATGAAGCACTAGTTTAATTAATGAAAATTGATGTAACATACCAACTTGTGCCGGGTGGAAGTTTTATTCTTAGGCTTTTTACCTGAACATTGATAGATATTATATGAATGACAGGATATAATTAATCAAATATTACACACTAAAAAGTATACTTGTTGAGTTCACAGAAATGATCTTACATATAACCGAGGCCAAGCAATAACATGACCAATTGCATCTCTTACTGTTAGAAAATTTTTATATGGTCTAGGCAGCCTCTCATCTCCAATATTTGTAACACATGAACCACCACCCCATAATATTCATCTCCAAGCATGTTTCCTCCAACCACATATGTGCTATCTTTAGTCACTAAATTCCCTTTAGCTACAACTTTACCTTTGTTTATCACATTCAATGAAAACAAGAAAACTTCCATTTGATCCTATCATATTGAGAAACATGACCATTGTCATTCATGAAAAAAGAACATCATAACTCGCGAACATATAAATAACTTATTTTTATAATAAGAATGATAAACACATACTGATTTAGATGAACTATGCTTTAGTGTAGTCATTCTCTGAGGCTCCTGTGATAACAAGCAAGGATGAACTACCTAGCCCTGCCCTGGCCTGTGTCCTTTCCAGAAGACGTAGGTTTGGATGACGTCGAGGCCGATGTCCTTGGCCTTCTGGATCAGGCTGGGTCGTTAGGGTTGGGTTCGGCCTGCGGCTTCACCACCAGGGGCCGTGGGGGCGAGTTGGAACGACGGACGAGCAGGGCAACCCTGCAGTGGATGAGGACCGCGCGCGAGTGAAGTGGTGAACAGCACGAGCTAGGAGGTTGCGGTTCGGCGAGCAGGCAGGTTGCCCCTTAGGGTCGCAGTCGATGAGCAGATGCCGCGAGGAGTTGAAGCGCCGAGGGGACCACACTGGCACGAGTGCGGGGGTGAGGGGGAGCGACGGCGGCGGTGGCGATGGTGGCACGGGCGGAGGTGATGCGCAGGCAGCATGGAGGGGAGGGGCGATGGCTTTGGTCCGGCAGATCTGGGATCTGATTTGGGATCGAATGATCTAGCTAGTTCTTTTCCAGTAGGAAGAAGTCTAATATTATACTTCTACTTCATGTAAAAACAGTCTCAAAATAATGCCAATTACCAATTTGTTTGTTTGCCCTCCTGGTTAACCGCTGTTAGGGGTAAACTACAGTTTATGAGTTTGACTTTTGCTGTTGCATGCATTCTATTTTTTTAGTCTGATGACGGCATTATATAATTTCTAATGTGCGACAATGTTCTGTCCTTTTAATTTTTTGCATTACCAAGATCGTAATGCTATTACAAGATTTTCAAAATAACATTGCAAGGTGTGTCCACTAAAATATTTTATACATCTCAAAAATATTTAATACGCCTCCCGGTTCGTCTCTATAGGTGAAATGAATTCTAAAACATGCAAGACTACAGATGAGACATATTCTAAGACGTATCAATATGTGTCCCTACAGATGAGATGTATTTAAAACGTCTCAATCTTCGTCTCTATAGAATTTAATCTTGTGGCGACTTTAATAGTGTCCTAAAAGACGTCTTTATTTCATATCTAGTTCTGAATGTAGAGATGAATTTAGAAGTGTTTTAAGCAAAACGTCTCCCCATGCCTATTTTGTTGTAGTGCAAGTCCTAATTGCTTCGCGCGTGCAGTCCAGTTTATCCAGTGCCATCTGTAACGACGGGTCGCTTTTCTTTCGCTTCATTTAAATTTTGTTCACCCAGAATTCCAGGATTTTGGGCTCCCGAGTTCCTTCAGAACTGGCAGCAGAGAATAAGACAATGGCGAATTCCTTCGACACCGGCAACATAATAAATTGTGATTAGTGTTGGGCTTAGTTTAGTTTGACACAAAATAATCCATATTGTCCCTTGAAAACGAATAATCAGATTTAATCTATATTCCATGTCAACTTGAAAGTAGAAGGTGCTGTAAAATTCTCTAATGAGGAAGAAGTAGATCGTTTTGTTAGTGTTATGCCCTTAAGAAAGTCATTTAGATGATTGTAGTATGATTATATTTATGAATAATAATATGATGATTGGTCCAATGAATATATAAGCAAGTATGTGACTTATTTATGAAACTCTTTACTTATTGATATAATTCTATAAATATCTCTGATCGGATATCATTGTAGAGGACAACGATGAATGGATCAGCATATGTACTAATAGATGATCATATTTAATAGATTATGGGATATAGAGATATCATCAATATACTGTGAACGCATATTGAAGAACATGGGTTAGATAGACCCGCAATAGCACACTGCGAGAATATTACATTTTTAAGTGTCATCAGTGTATCTCATGCATAGTAGATGTATGATCCTTAGATCTGAGATTATCACATTCCCTACATGTGTAATAGTTTACCTTGAGGTTATCAAACACTATTTCCTAACCTGATAGTTATAAAGGTTGATTTCATATTTACTATGAAACATGTAGAGGGAAGTGAGCAGCCAAGATAAAATTTGCCACTCAAGTGTAATGGAGATATATGTCTAGGCCACTCGTGTGATATGATTAAGGAAGTGCATGGCCATGCCATGATTGAGGAGTCAATCACAACTTATTAACATATCACTGATATGAAAGATGGATTGAATTGTCAAAGGATGACATGCTTCTCGCCTTGAGTTCAATATTCATATAGTTTGGCAAAATGATTATTACATGAGTACTTTTGAAAGGTTCTGTCTGATTTGATCATATGCGTTTGGGAGTTGGTATGCCCTGCAAAGAGCCGCTACCGACTATTGGATTGGTAAAGAGTTTTTCGAATCTATGTCCAAATGTATATGAACCTACAGGGTCACACACTTAACGGGCTGGGATGCATTAATTCAGATTTGATCCGTAATTGATGGATCTCGTGGGCTTAACGGGCTGATGGGCCCTGGCTTAAGGTTTCGTCGTGTGGCTATATAAGGAGAGGAGAAGGGTGGGCATGCTTCAGAGATTCTCTTCCAAAACCCTAGCCTTCACCTCTCGTTGCCCTTGCCGAGCGACACGGTGCTTGCACGCCAACGCACGGCGTTCCATCCCCAGACGTGTGGACTGATGTGGTGACGCTGCTACGACTGTGGCGTGGAGAGGACGAACTGCTTCATCAACACAACGATCGCGGCGTGGAGAGGATGATCCACTTCATCAACACGAGGGCTGCGGCGAGGGAAGGACGATTCATCGACGCGAGGGCTGCGACGAGGGAAGGACGATCCACTTCACTGACGCAACGAATGTGGCGTGAAGGACAATCCATTTCACCGACACGACGATTGCGGCGTGGAGAGGACGATCCACTACATCGATGCACGAAGGATTCTGTAACTGCGCGTCTAGTGGTAATCTGATCTATGATCCTCTTCGTGCGAGTAGCTTTCTGATTATACGGTAGAAATTTTTTAATTTGTGCTAGCGTAGCATACCACGTATCTCAACACGTTCTCCACTTCTCCCTTGCTGTGATCGTATCCCCCAAATCCAATTCATCTGCAAACAAAACTGCTGAGAAGTACTAACTCGAGTAAATCACCGTCGGTGAGTGACCTCTAGCAGCCGCGCCACCCTCGTCGACATCATCAGTGGCCGCAGTTCCTCCGTCGACGGAGGTGCCTTCCCCCCTCAGTTTCTAGCCGTCACCACCGCCGCCGCCCGCAGCTATGCGACATGGACGATAATTCTTAACATTTGGGGAGAAAGGGAGAGTTGTGATTACTGTGTAAGGTTCAGAAACTAAACATGGGTCTCTTTCGTTTCAGCCTATGAATTATGGATTTTAAAAAAGCTATTTTTAATTATGAGATAATCGGGTCGAATCGGCTGCGACTTTTATACTTTGGACTGAGCCAGCAGAATCAACAAAAATTAGTGAGAATCAGGTTCTAACGGAATTCTAATTCTATAATCTATATAGAAAACACTTTTTGATTATCATAAAAGCTATCTAAAATCTCTTGTTTGACAAATAATCTATTTTTTTTAAATAGAAGCTGTGCAGAAACCGAAACCAGCGAGCCAGTTCGGACACAGTCACAGAAGTTGATTCTCCAGCATCGAGCCATTGTATCAGGAAAGCGTATTGCAGATTTTCAGGCTTGAAAGACGCCTTCCAGACTCGAAAGCGTCAGACAGAAATGGGCATTCGTCATGAACAACCTCCACAACCAATCAAACGTTCGTTAGAAGTAACAAGAGTATCACGGGGTTAAAAAAAACACCCACTGATTTGCATCAAACATCAAACTGAGACTATAGAGTGAGCAAAGACCGGGCATAATCGGCGCAGAAACAATCACACTGAAAAGTTTGACCCCGGAGGCATATAGTAGTAGCAGATATGGCAGCTGGATTTCATAAGTCAGGGCAGCACATAATCCTTTATACCACTTGTTTCTTTGTACCCTACAAGCTCAAAATATACAACGCCAGATACATGATGGCCCAGCTTAACAAAAAGAATTAAGGGGCAACAAAGGAAGAACAGAAAACGGGATCATCGCGGCCATCAGGAAACATAAACCCCGACGCAGATTTCGCTATCTGTACTGTACACAGGAATACAGCCCTTGGCAAGCCAAATGGTGAAAAAGAACGAGAGAAGAGAACTGGGCTAAGTTATGTACTAAGGCAGCGGTCTAAACTGATCGAATTTGGCTTCTCCAAATCTATAGATTCCTAGCAATTTGTCATTGTAGTTGTTCATTGAGTGGTTGTTATGTTTTGCTTCTTGAACTTCCTCTGTGCCTTGAGGTCAACCACAATAACAGTAATGTTGTCCTTGCTCCCCTTCTGGAGAGCAAGCTTTGACAAGCATTCAGCGGCTGCTTGAGCAGCTGGATCTGAGGAATCACCGCCTCGCGGTGCCGATGATGAGTTTATGACATTCTTCTTGTGCCATAGAAGTATCCGCTTGCGGGCAACCTCACATACCTCTTCATTTGACATTACATCCCAGAGGCCATCACTGGCAAGAATAAGGCACTCATCATCCTTCGCACGAGGAACAATCGTGACCTCTGGGACAGGAATTATCCATGGCTTGAGATATCTGTCACCTGTAACAGATACAAAATATGAACATAAGACGATATGTTTTTGTAGCTTAAATCCTTGATAAGATGAAAATGAATTACACAACAAAACTAGTAAGCTATTGTAAAAGCTAATCTAACCGTGACTAATAGTCAACAAGAAGAAAGTGCAGAGACTAAAATAGCTAATTGACAAAAGCAGGCCATCTAACACTAACTGCATAGTCAATGACAAGAGTGCATCGGCTAAATAGCTACTGACAAAAGAAGGCTATCAAACAGTGATTGCAAAGTCGATGACAAGAAAGTGCATACCTGCAAAATAGCTAATTGACAAAAGAAGGATAACAAAACACGTGTCATAGTTCATGTGAGTTCTATAGGATAAATTTCCAATTCAACTGAGATCTGTGAACCATGTCTACCCAAGGCAAGGCTAAAATAACAACACGATGTATAGTATAACTAATGCAGGCAGTTATATTATATATTTAGCATTTGCAAGGACACCAACAGTAAGTGAACAAGCAGAACACCAGATATATATTGACGCACTTAACACTTGATTAAAGTATAAAGAAATGCAACTTTAGAAGTACGCAACTCGTAAACAGCATGTGAAGAAAAAAAGAAAAATTCCTGGCAGTCAATACACTCAAGGTGTTCTACATAAACCAATCAACTTCCCAAAATCCCATCCCACAGGATATATCATTTTTAGATTGTCAACATCTTAAAGAGTACTCATGTTTAGATTGTCAACATCTTGGGTCCGTTTGTTTTTGCTTTGGATTCTCTAAAAATTGATTCCGGATCGTGGTTGTAGAGAAGCTAGAATCCAAAAGCACAAATGAAGTGGATTGTGGATTCTAGTGTATATGGGTGAGCTAGATTATGATAATTAATTTCTAAAATCAGGCTGTTTGTTTTTTATTCAGTTTTTGGGGCAAGAATTCCAGGCCCTAAATAGCTGATCCCGTAAACCACAGCTCCAATCAGATCCAAGAAAAATATTCACCGAAAATACAAAATGAGATGAAAAAAGACAACATAAGCATTTACTAGAGCACAAGATTTTCTTTCCCTTTTTCAATCCAATCATCTAGCAACGAACAATTATTCTGATTCACCTATAGAGAAGTCAAAAGAGTTGAATAGTTGAGTACCAAATGTTCCTGGTACCATGCATGTATTTACATGCAAACCAGCCAGTTGGTTTTACTTCTTTACACGGGAGAATTCACTGATCTATTGAGAGCCTTCCATTAGCTACAGTTTCATGGATTACAGATTACAAAAATACAAGTTGCCATACTGGCAAAATCCTAATAACTCCTCTATAGGTGCCATATGAATACATCTTCAATGCAGAGAGTTTTTATTTTTGAGAGGACACGCAAAGAGTTTGACCTATGGCCATTAGAGAAAACTTGTATCACATTTTTCATCTGTAGACACAAATCATATTACAGCTTGTCTTATGCTGAATCTTCTGCTGTGTCTGGGCTTAAATATAAAAGTTGGTTTAATGGAATCTACAGCTTACAGTTGGGAGAGGTTGTCTTCAAATAAAGAATCCACAGTTAATCATCCACTAGCCTCCCTATGCTCCATTGTTAAACCTTCCAAGATCATATTGGAGGCCTAAGGCAAGACTCGTTCTGACTACAGATATAAAGCATAAACACACAAGGGGACTGACTTTGGATTCAGAACTGGGATCCTCCGAAGAAATCAAAACAAAGAATTGGGTTTGAGAACCTTCACACAGAATCAAAAGTCTCAGTAGACGAATGATGTACACGCAATTTCAATTAGTTATCAGAGTACAGAGTGTGATAAGTTTTGGCGCGAAGTACTCTATAGCTATATTACATGAGCAGTTACCAACTACATTTATACGAAACCAACTAAAAGGTGTCCAGTACCATGTTTTTGCTGTGTGTGTAATGCAATAATGACAGCTGGAAAACACAAAACTGCACTGTGCTAGATAAAACAACCATCCAAGCTATGTGCAGAAAGTTCAAGCAGAAACAAACGAAACATGCTGCGAATGAAGTCAAACTCGGCATGCCAAAGTGTTAGGTTTAGAACACGGCAAAATAACAGAGACAATGATTTAACGTGGAAAAACCCTTGCGGGAAAAAACCACGAGAAACAATCTACTATTTGGTTCAAGGATTACATGTACAAGGGGCTGGCTTATATAGCCAAAGAGTCCGAGTTGTAGAAGACTAGAACTAACAATCTATTTGGATAATACCAAAAGATATGGTAGTTAGAGATATTTGAGTTATCTCCAACAAACCTCCCTTTAACTCAAAATCCATATTGAAATTGTCTCTGAAAAACCCTCAAAGGGTAATTGAGCACTGAAAGTCCAAAGGACAGTGTGAGTATGAAAGACCGGAACAGTCAATCCAAACACTTCTTGCGAAGCAAAATTTGAGCAAACCATCAGTAGGTCAAGAGAACGACTGGTACAGTCAAACCAATACAGCTATAACAAAGCAGACGAAGAATCTGGGTATTCAACTCATAACCCTAGTAAAGTCTGAGTCTGTGCAATTAACCTTCCGAATAAATGCTCAATCATCAAATGGCATAAGCCAAGACATCACCTGTGGCGCTTGATAAATAGTAAAGAACTCATCTCATGGACTTTTGACATGCTCCACCTGGAACATAAAATTCGCAAACCGCCTACTGAGAATCCATAACATTGTTGAAAATGCTCAAAACTGTCAAGATGAAAAGAATTGTCGTGCTGTCAGTGGAGTATAAATTGCAGTAGCCCCTCATATCAAGCAAAGACAACAAGATAACGTTGTAGTATCCACTCAGAAGCAAAACTCCTCCTTGCACTTCAAACCTTCATCTCAAACTGACATTGGAGCAAAACCTTAACTATTAAAATAGCTACCATTAGGTGTAATCAAATTACTGAGAATTAACGTTGCCAAAACCTCCATAATGGTCTAACGTATCCAAACGGTGAATAAACACCAAATAACAGTGATGAAACACCAAAGTAAAGGTGGCAAAACACCAAATTAGTTGTCTCCTCAACTATTTTTTTTTTTCCAAAGTTGACGATGAAACGTCAAATAAACCGACGATGAAACATCGAATAAAGTGCCAAGAATCCGCCAATGATAAAACGACGACGAAACGTCGAATAAATCTCCAATGATAAATTCCGCCTGTAACTACACATGAAATCCAACCAATAATATGCGCAAAAGAAATCCTCCACTTAAAAGTCTCGGACGCGAACTTGAACCGGTCTAACTTTGAACCTTTTGAAAACACTTCACGTGACGTGAATTGACCACACAAGCCAGAAGGCATCATGTGCCTGAGACCAACTTCTTGTCTTCACAGGAGAGGAACCGAACTCTTGCTTGGAGTCCGATCCAGAGACTTGGAGAGCTCCTTCACAGGCGGTGGCTTGGTAGGTGCCGGTGATCAGTGGAGCGCGCTCGCCGACGGGGTCGGAGCACGTCCGGACGGAGGCAGCGCTGCAGAGCGCCGGGCGAATAGCAGATCAAAGCGGCCGGGCAGGGCATCGGCGCGGAGTCTAGGAGCGCGAAGGCGGAGTTAGCGGCTGGCGAGTTGGCTCGGAGGCCAGTGGCGGTCATGGGACCAGGGTCAGCCAGCGCAGGGGACGAGCAGTCGCTCGCGCGAGCCGAGGCGGTGACGGCGAGCCGGCACAGAGGAAGCCAGGAAGATGCACGAGTCGAGGCAGCGACGGCGGCGACGCGTCGGAAGGCGGTGTGTCAGATGGTGGCGCGATGCGACGATGGCGGCGGCTGTGCGGAGGTACGTCGACTCGCTGGTGGTCGCCGACGCGAAGGATCGGCGACACTGGAAGGCGCAAGGAGATGTTAGATGGCTCGGAGTGTAAATATTCCTATTGAGCTCCTTCATTCACTAACAGCCCCCATCCACCCAACAGAGAAGAAACAATTCCATGAACTAGTTCTAGAATTAGTAAATAGTTTCCCAGCATAGGATTGGCAACTTCAAACAGATGAACGGACATTGTATAACCTCAATTGCCTCGCTGAGAAATACTGGATCGATAAAACAGTACACACTAAAACCTTCTTGATGCGGTACATTATCAATTAAAAATGGATTTTGGTCGCTAGAAATACTTTACCTCTCAGTCTCACTGCTCCTAGGACAGTATTCTACAGGCAGCTTTCTGTGAGAATACTAGAGAGCTACGAAAATGCTCCAAACGCATGCTGCGACTCTTTGGCATCCAAGGAAAATCAGACACCAAAACCTTACATCATTAGTGCTGCTACTGCTATTGATTCAAATATAAATTTTGTATGTTAAACGCCCCACAAGACCTGTTGAACCTCACTTTTTAACAAAGGCCACTTGAGCATATTCATGGGATTTGAAATGTACAACTAATGGACTTCAGATTTGGTGGATAAAGGACTCACATGACCCAATTACAACAGCAACTATGTTTGTAGTAGAAAGACTCAGGTTTTCTAAGGTTGTCACTGCTTAAATATCAGGGGAGACAATTCACAATCTTTGCTCACAAGAAAGGTCCCAAGCGACATTACAATAAGTAGCTTCTTTAATTACTTTGGTGCTATAATAGACAACAAATATGGGTAATGGGACCCCAATCATTCTTGACCAATGGAAACTCGAGATGGAGCCAAATAAGTGGAGCAAGAATATGAATATTTTGAGCATAAGCAACTTTGCATATTGGGATTTCACAATAAGATCATCTATTTGGATGCTTAGGGAAGGACTGATGAATCTATCTTCCCGGGACGCTTATTCAATACTACCACATACTAGATTACAACAAACAATCCAATCCTGTATGGGAATTGCTAATTTGAGGGCATTTGGTGAGGAAGCCCTCTCCTTGTGATAAGTGGTTGTACCTCGTTCCTTGCCCCACTTCTCTTCCCCCTTAAAGTCCCTCTCCTTGTAACCAATGGCGGCACCTCAAATGCTTTCTTCCCCCACTTCCCTTCCCCCTCAAATGCTTTCTCGTCGCGATACAAGGCACCATCCCCTTTCCTTCTCCATTCCCTTCCCCTCAAACTCAAAATAGTTTTTTATTTCAAATTTTTCCACAAATTTTTGAAAACAAGTATTTTTTAACTACTTTTGAATTTTTTTTAATCGAAACTATTCGAACCGAAAGTTTGTTGAATAAAACTTTTCGAACCAAAAGTTTTTGAATTGAAAGTTTTCGGAGTTGAAACTTTTCGATTTGAATTTTTTTGAGTTCAAACTTTCTGAGTTGAAATTTTCTAAATTAAAATTTTTCAAGTTGAAACTTTCCAATATAAAAATTTTCAAGTTGAACTTTAAATCGAAAGTTTTCGAACGTAAAGTTTTTGAATTGAAAATTTTTGGAGTTGAAACTTTTCGATTTGAAACTTTCTAATTTGAATTTTTTTATTTAAAACTTTTCGAGTTGATACTTTCTAATTTGAAACTTTTCAATTTGAAACTTTCCGAGTTTAAACTTTTTGAGTTGATACTTTCTAATTTGAAACTCTTCAATTTGAAACTTTCCAAGTTTAAACTTTTCAATTTGAGAATTTTCAATTTTAAATTGTAAGTTTCAATTTTCTTGTTTGATGTTACCCTCAAACTAGTCATACCCATCCTGTGTAGTCTATCCTGCCTTCGTTGAATTTCAAGTATACTATGTAAATCATGTGGTACTTGGAAGATACAAAGAAAAAGTACAACAGTGGAGAGGATCAAGACCATATAGTACATAAGTGACATGTGCATAAAGCAGACCAATAGAATTGTTCCTTAGCACTTAAGAATGTACACAACACTAATCCATAAACTGGGAATATTTGTTAGATAAACAAATCACTTTTCTTTTCTGAATCAGTTCTTATTAAAGTTTACTATTTAGTAAGGCAGTCAAGCTGTGTTAGGCCCTGTTTGTTTCAGCCGGAGATTGTAGAAAGCAGCTTTTAAAAGCTGGAAGGTCAATAAACAGAAGGATTGTAATAATCTGGAGGCCAGATTGTAGCAATCCCACAATCCACTGTAGAGGAGCTTTCCTCAACTTTTTTTTGCAAAAGACCACAATACCCATCCAACTTCAATGAAAATTACCCACCATTCCCCCCCCCCCACTGTTCACACCGAGTTTTCAACCTATAATCAAGGGTACCACAGATTTTTGCCAAGCAAAAATAGTAATCCAAACACACTATAATCTGGGTTGCCAAACAGTCATCAGCTTTTCAACCTCCAGCTTTTACCAATCCAGATTTTAAAAGCTGCTTTCTACAATCCACAGCTGAAACAAACAGGGCCTTAGGCTGCTAGATTACCCGAATAGCTTTTGGCAAAAACTGACAAAACAAGTAGAATCTTCCCTGAAATACACATAATTTTTCATAGTGTTTCTTAAATGCATTCTCTCACTATTGCCGACCAGACACCTCTAAGAATCACAATAGCAGAGTGCCACCATGTAACAAAGATTTAACATCAACCACCACTGCATGTTGCTCTATCACCAAAACTAGAAGTATAAAGGTGTAGGTGAACAATTAAATCAAATTGTACTGCATTAACAGAAAATGATAGAACATCCCAGTCACATCCAAATCATGCCAATAGTGAACCAAGGTGGTTTCCGTAGACAGGTGTTCTCAAGAGGAATAGCCTGCATACCAATTGATCGCGACATGGCAAGAACACCGAAAACTCGATAGCCATTCCACTGTATGACCTTGCCACCCTCTAACTCAATCCTTGCATACTCATCCTCCCTGTTAGGCTGAAGGACAAACATAGAACAACGCAGTCAACATCTAGTTAACATGTGAACCAAAAGTTCAAGGCAAACAATGAAAAGAACAGAAGCCTCACAGGGCATGGTAGCTTACTTTATGATCCACCGACAGTGGCACAGGCTGCTTGCCACGGCAGAGAACTGCCCGTGAGTCTCCACAATTGGCGACAATGATGTGTGAGGAGCAGATGACAGCGACCACCGCCGTCGAACCAACGGTCTCAGGTGCCACAGGTTCTGCCACAGCATCGCTCGTGGCCACGCCGTCCCCTCCTCCCCTGCTCGCCTTGCCCCCGACCTCGTCATCCACCCTAGAGAAGCAATCCACAAACGCCTTTTCCCACTGCTTCTTGAACTCCACAGCTCTCAAGTTGGCACCGGACACGGACTCCTCTATACTGCTCAGCTCTTCCACCAGCGCTGCGTGGAGCCGCTCCCGACAGTAATTTGCAACCTGCACGGATAAATCAAGCAAATTCCACTAAGTTGCAGTTTGATTTGTGCACACAGTTTTAGCCTCTTAGTAATAAGTCATTAATGTTAGGGGGTTACCTGCGAGCCACCGTGGCCGTCGAAGACACCGAAGAAGTGCACGGAGAGGCGGAACAACATGGGATCGAGCCCCTCGACCACGGCGTTACCGGTGAGCATCCAGAGCGGCACTTCGAAGAATCGCGGCACCGTGGCGACAGCGTCCTCCATCTCCGGCCGGCGGCCGCATATCGACGTGAACCCCCAGAGCGGCACGCAGTCCACGGCGAAGACGCTCCTCCCCACGGCCGCGACCCTCGCCTCCGCCTCGACCGTGGCAGCGGACGCCGCCGAGTCCTCGAACACCACCGCACCCCCCTCCGCCGCCGCCCCGAAGAAACCCAGCCCCACTCCCTCGAAGTCCGCGCTGGCCACGCTGCTGCAGTCGCTGGCCACCGAGCAAGGGCTCCCCGCAGCCGACGCCTCTCCCCCTTCGCTGCCTCCCTCCACAGCCGAGGCCGTCCTGACCGGCGGCACGGCCACCGGCACCCCCTCCATGGCCCCCGCCACCGCGGCCGCGGCTGCGATCAGCGTGAGCCCCGCCGAGGCGGGGCTAAACCCCGGCGCCGGCGCCGCGGTGACCGCGGCCACGTCCTCCATCCCTGCCCCCTCCCCCTCCGCCGCCGCCGCCACTGCCTCCAGGATCACCGCCACCCGCCACGTCACCTCACCAGCACCCCATCGCCGCCGCTACCTCCGCATCCTCCTCCGCTCCCACTCCGGCGCCTCCACTTCATGTGCCTCAAGATCTGCGCCGGTCCACCTCGAATCCAAACAAGCAGCTCTGCTGTACCACCACCACTCCACTCCACTCGCCTATAACGAGGCAAGGCAAGGCAGGCGCGGATACAAGCCCAAACCTCCCGTCACAGGCGGTGCCCTCGCGTGGAAGGAAGCTAGTGGGGTGGTGCGGCACCAACGCAGGAAGCAACACACGTACACGCGGGTTCACATACTTGTCCTGGGAAAGAGGAGAGGAGAGAGGAGAGATAGAGAGAGACAGACAGAAACAGCCAGCAGTAGTAGAAATTTAGAACTTTCCAGTAGAAGAAAGGAAAATTTGGTTCGCCACAAAAGTTCACTAGTCTTGATTTGTACCTTCGAAAGGTTTCAGTTCATTTAGGGTCCATTTGGTTGTCTATATCAAATGATATATGTATAAGATAGTTTAAAAAAAATTATTTATGTATTTGGTTGTTTGAATAGAATCATCCTATCCTAGACTAAGTGATACAAATTTGATGAATATTTCCTCTAGATGCTGAACCATTCTATTCACCTAAAATAATGGAACCAAATGGCATAAGATTATCCCATCCCATTCAACCTCATCAAAGAACGTGTGTGTTCCTGATTTACTATTTCATCCATTTCCGTTACCCATTTTTTCCTTTTGTTTGCTTGTTTCTCCAAAAATCATTATGTGGAATGACTAAACTACCCTCACACTTTGAGCAAACTATTGCAGTAGTGGTGTCCAAACGGGCACCCAGCACTGCTGTTTAGGCACGGCTAATAAGCGAATCGTGCCGTGCTGGCCCACGGGCCAAGCACAACCCGACGGTCGTCTTGCACTCGTGTCGTGCCGTGCCGAGCTAAGGCTGGCCTATTTGGTGCCAAAAAATAAGAAAAACAGGAAAATTAGAAAAATTTGAAAATCGTAAAATTTGACAAAAATGCAGCAAAAATTGGGGGGGAAATCTAAAATAATTAGAAAAATTCAAAGAGATGTAGAAAAACTTTTAAACAAATCTATGTAACTTAGGAAAAGCTAAAAATATAAATAAATTTCTAAAAGGAGACAAATAGTTAGAATTAAATAAGGAGCTTTATTAATGTTTGCCTACTTAGTTAAAAACTTTACCAATTAAAAATTCAGCACGAGAAAACCTTGGTAAAAAAAAAAGAGTACACCCTATAACTGGGTGATATAAGAAAAAAAATGAAGAATACAATTATTCTTCCTGACTATCTAGATAAAAAATTTCAAACGTCGCTGCTAGCTAAACATTTTTTTGTAGTGTATTGAGCTCGTTGATCAGTTTGTTCCCAATCTTTCACAATGAGAAGTATTTCCATCATCTCACTTGACAGATTTATTCTTCTCTCCTTGATTATTATTCTAGATAGAATAAAAGCAGACTCCGAAGAAACTATGGATACAGGAAATGTTAACACATCTCGTGCTATGATGGAAAACACCGAATATGTTATCTTGTGCTCATGCCACCACTACAAAATGATGAAATCCTCCTCTTGCTGCTCTTTGTAGTTGACATTGTTGTACTCAAACTCCTTGAGGTAGAGCTACCCGCACCCCATATCTTTCCCCACGTAGTTTTCTTCTAACCTGTTGTGGGTGCTGGTGGAGGTCACTGCAGGCGAACTCCACCAAAATTCGAATCGTACTTAGCATAAACTTCAAATAAATTAGCACGAATATTTGAAAAATAACTAGAATAATCAGTGCCAATTGCATCGCTTAGAAGTAAGAGAACATCACCAATCCTTAAACTTTAACTCTAGGATCTAAAATTAATGCAAATGCATACAACATAGGAATTTCTTTCTAATATTTTAAAATTTTAGTTTTCATAGCACAAACAGTTTCAAGCAAAATACTATCATTTTCGTGGTTCCTTAAGTGAGTAGCAATTTCTAGAATATGATGCACAATTAAAGGAGAGGTTAAGTAATAAACTCCAGATAAAGTAACAGTGGAATCATTAAAATTTTCAAAAATGATAGCAAGTAATCAACAACATACCAATGTTGCTCTGTGAGTAGCTGTTGACCATCCTGACTAGAATAGTGCGTACTAATAAAAACAAAAAAAGTGTCCTTATAGGGTAGGTGTGACTTAAGCATCAAGTAAGTAGAGTTCCATCTAATAGGCATATCCAAACCAAACTTACGTGGACGTACATCCATTGCAACATAATAGTTCCTATATGCTGCTACTCATGGATTAGAATTATTTAAGAAAGATATTGTAGTGTGAAAAGGTTCAATATATAGGTTTAACTTCTTTAAACCAGATTTAACTTCTTTAAACCAGATTTAACTATAAGATTAATAATGTGACAATCACAACACTGGTGTAACAATAAAGATTTGGCGTGCGTATTAAAAACCAGAGTCGGAATGATTATTGCAGAAGTATTTGCTACAGCATTATCTAATGCTGTTGCAAAATTTTTATCAATTAGGCCAAAATCTTCTACAACCTTAATAATACAATCAACAATATTTTCACCAGTATGTGTTACGTCAATTAATTTGAATCCTATAATTCTCTTCTCTAGTTGTCAGTCATTATTCACATAATGAGCAACTACACTAAGGTAAACCTCTTTGGCCCTACCATTCCATAAGTCTAACATCAAAGACACCGAAAAAGTACAGGTATTAAAGAGATCTTTTAGCTTACCATGACAATTATTATAGTATTTAATCAAATCTCTGGTTGTTGTTTATTTAGAAACTACAGAACATCTATGATTATGAGAGGTCATAATATAGTTTTCAAATGCTGGTGGCTCACCAAAGTTTAAAGGTAGATCTTGATAAGCGATTAAACGACAAAGAGATTCACAAGCTACCTCGGAAATGTAGTCCTAGTGACGTACCATACCATTGGGTTTATACTGCAGCTGTATCTGTCTCATAGCCACTCCTGCTTTTTCTCTACAGGTCTCAGCATGTCTCTTCAAGTGCCCATTCCACTTGAAGACTTTGCAGTTAATTTATGCTTATAATATTTACAAATAGCATACTTGCTCTGAACGCCGTCTGATATCTCAAAAATCTAATCAAAATATTCCCAGACTTCCAATGTACTGCGTTTTAACCTTTTTCCCCGGGCTTACCGACGTAGTAGCAATTGTATAGCTTGAGGATGGTACAGGAACTGCAACTTCTTCATTTTGATAGGATGCAAGAAGCTCCTTGAGTGAAACCCTGAAGTCAGAAGCTAGGAAGGACGCAAAATTCTGGTTCTCCATGAAAAAAATTGCAAGAAATAATTACGCTATTATTAATTTCATCTCACTAAAAATAATAAGAACACTAAAAAATTAAATCACTATTCTTACCTTGATTTCTTGACAGGAGCCGAAGCTACCCTATTTATACAGGAAACTAGTTCGTATGATGCAAATTATTTTTGACACACAAATTTTATTTACACGGGAAACTACTTGTTCGTATGAATGGTGCAAATTGTTGAGATATAGTTGGACTCTTAGTTTAGTTTGTTCAAATACGTTTGGACTCTATCTCGCTGTGGGCGAATCCGAATATATCTCTAATGGGTTTGTACTATAAATTTGGCACCCTTTTGTACATGAAAATTAATCTAATAAAGAGGGAATAGTTTTTATCTCCCTATATTGTGTGCGCTCCTCTTGATTGTTTTTGCTATTCGATCGATACATTATGGTTGTTTTATAGCGGGCGTCATCATTTTACAATACGTTATCGGCACGAAGCTCTATAGATTGAAGCCCTAGATCAATCAGAGTGTAGCATCGACCTCATCAGAGCATTCAAGAAAACCAGCTTTGTATAATCTCATCTCGCATTCCGTACACGTCATCACATCAAGGGCATCGGACCAAGCAAAAGAAGTCGCAGCTCCACCAAATGCTGCTCGCTCTGGTCTACTACATGAGTAGCCTATTGCATCTACACAACTTTTTAATCCTACATATTAATTTCCCTAATTGCCTAGATTACTCAGCTAATCAGATTGGAAAATTAAGATCTCTGTTGTCGTTGTTCACCAGAAAAATTGTAAAAAAAAATTATATGATAGCACCAGCCGAGCCACCACACAGCACACGTCGTGCGCCTAAGCTGCGCTCGCGCGTTGCGCCATGCCTGAGCTATCCTCCTCACCATGTCGTGCGTCGGACGCTGCACCCATGCCACGCACCCGCTGCGTCCGGCGCCGCAATCGGCACCTACTGCGCCCCACGAACTGCAGCCCGCCTACCAAGACCGTTGCGGGCTATTCTCTGGCACTGGCCCAAAGCTATGCCCATGACATCGTGCGCCCCACGCACCGTTGTTGGCCACCACCCTCAGCAGTACCGCGCCCCCATTTGAACGCCACCGTCGCCGGCCGATTGCCGCGCTGCCCGAATCATGGCCTCATGCGAGCGTATTATATTACACCCGTTGCACACCCATCATGCGCCATCGACCACCGCCCCCGCTGTGCGCCTATGCTGCCGTGCACCCTCTATGGACGCCATGCCTAGCGCGCCCATCAGCTTACTATGACTCACCATTGCCTTGGTATGAGGCAGCGAGGGATAAAAACCCTAGACGCCAGGTCCATGGCTACGGTAGCCCACCAGCGCGGCCCATGGCTGTACGGCCCAAATATTTTCTTTACGGGACAGAAAAAAGGAAAGGAAATAAAAATGGTAGTTTTTCGTTTTATACCCCGAAGTTCTGGTTATTTACGGTTGACCACTCGAATATTTATTTAAGTGCCCTGAAGTTCCCTGTAATTCCAAAAACTAGAAATTGATTTTTTAGGTATATGAGCTTCCATAATGACGATGATTATTTGAAGGCCATTAATTATTATGGCTTTTGAGAAGTCAGTCACGTCCTCATAAATGCGGCCTATATAATAAAGGGACATTAAATATATCGGTCAAAAATCCCTATTGACTATGGAAATAATTGCCTAACCTAGAATGCAGGTCGGACAAAGCATGAGTTCTCATCAGGTCAGAAAAAGACCAGGTCAGAAACATGCTGACTTGGAAAAATCCTTTTCAGGTCGACATAGACGTCTTTCAACACACCGACCTAAGCAAAGTACGAGTAACTATTGCCCCTACCTAAACTGTGAAATCATGTGCTGAAAAATTGGCTTAAGAATTGAATTTGCAAAAGTGCTTGTGCATGTGCTTGATTAAGTTTTCAATAAACATAAACTTTTCTTTTTTGCGTCGGACTAAATTTCCAAGAAACAGTAAGTTTCACTTTTACGCCGGACCAAATTCTGGGTCTGTGGTGAACGTGCTTTTGTGCTGCAAAATGTGCATGTGTGGTTCTTTTTCGCGCCAGACCAAACCTGGAAAAACAGTAAGTTTACCATCTGCGTCGGACCGTTTTCCATGTTTACACCGGACCAAACTTTTGCTCTTAAGCGCCGGACCAAGTTGTCTAAGTTGGCGCCGGACCATGATCTCACATCTACGCCGGACCAAACTTTTGGTCCATGGTAAACAGCATTTTTGCGGCTATTTTTACATGCACGCCGGACCAAATTTTTGGTCCATTGTGAACGTGTTTTTGAGCCTCTGTGCCGGACCAACTTGTTTCTAAAAAACAGTAAGTTTTCTATGTACGCTGGACCAAATCTTTTTGGTCCGCCGTGAATGAAAAAAACTAGGGTTTTTGCGCTGGTTCAAGTGATTTGTAACCGAGACATTCGCGTGTACGCTGGACCATGTTATTGGTCCGTCGTGTGTTGCGCCGGACCGAAGTTTGGTCCAGCGTGAATGCTTTTTCTAGGGTTTTGGTTCCTTTGTGCACCGAACCATGTTTGGTCCGTCGTGAACGCAATTTTCTCTGGTTGAGTTGTTTTGTATGCAATGCTCGTGTGAGTGATTGCATGGATTGACCTTGAGTCAAGTCGTGGACTTGTGCTCGGATTCGTTTCTTGTTTGTTCATGTGCAGGTGTTGCTCAAGGGCGAACGTGGTCGATGACGGGACCAGAACTAGGTTCTTGGAGGGACTGAGGTTCGGGACTAAGTTCTGGGAGGAACTGAGGTCTTGGTAGTCAAGGATGTCATGCGGGACATTCGGGCCAAGAGAATGGTGCACATGAGGAGTTGTCAGTCACGTGAGTATGGCAGGTGAGCCATACGCATGCAGAGTTGTAGTCGTTTGGGGTAGCTTACATGTATTCGGCTAGGTTGGGCCAAGTGGACATGTATGCGTACTCCTTGTGTTTGCTCCTTTAAATAGGAGTGGTGTCTCCTGTTTAGAGGCAATCTAGGGATTGAGATCAATCCATAGAGCTGAGGCGCCCAGGGTTGGAGTTCCTTGTGCTAGAGCTAAGAGATTGTTTTAGGGTTTGTACTCTTTTGATGGGAGTACTTTAGACAAAAAGAAATAAAGATCAATTCTTCCAGATTCAGGTGTGCTACAGTAATCTCGTAGCTACAGTACGCGTGCTACAGTGTTTTCTTGGTTCCTGTTTGCGTGCTTGCCCTGTTTCTAGATTAGATCTTTGTTCATTTGATTCTTTGAGTTTCTTCTTGATTTCATCCATCCAAAATCTTTCTAGAGCATCAATTTAGTGTTCCTCAAAGTTTCGTTCGTTAATCTTTTGTCGTTATTGATTAATCTACATGTTTTGATTAGATCAATTCTCGTCATTTTCTATCACAGCAAGCTTGTGAAGTTCATAACTTTTGATCCGTAAGTCCGATCGGGCTGATTCTTTTTCTGTTAGATTCTCCTTGGAATCTAGTTTCTTGTGTTCAAATTTCCGATCGATCCGACGGTTGGATCTCCAAAAATTCGCAATTTATAGAATGCATCCAATCTGTTTTTGTCGGATACGAAGTGACTTTTTGGTTCAGATTTGGGGTGAACTTTTAGTAGATTGAAAATTTGGTTTTAGCTTGCGCACAATCATTCACCCCCCTCTGATTGCTATATTTGTGTATATCGATCCTACATAAACCAAGTAAGTAAGGAATCTATGTGCAGGGATTACATGTAGAAGAAGCTTTTGTCTGATAGGTACAAACAACCGCTTGGACGTTACCTCAATTAAAGAGGCGCCCTCTGATGAAAAGACACCTTTTCAGTGAGAAGATACCTTTTGACCAAGAGACACCCTTTGGTGGGAAGATGCCTCTCCGAAGACGATAACTGACATCCCTTCGATGCTATAAATAGGCTACTCCCGCGGGGATTCAAAGAGAGGTTGGATAGAAAAGTTCATTGTGTTCATTAAGATCAATACGTTCAATAGATTGACATGTATTGATTATCTGTACTCTGTAAAGAAGTTCCCGTAATATAATTCCCATCCATTTCCTATCCATTCTTCAGTCCTTTTCAATATTGTTTTATAGATACAAGGCAACCAGAAATACATTCGTAAGCTCGATCTAGGGACCCCCCAGGTCTTGAACATCGACAGTTAGTACTAGATAGAGGGCCTTCATCATAATTCAGTATTGAAAAGGTAATGTGTTGCCGCCGGAGGCCATGGACGAAGAGAATTCATTTGATCTCGCCGACTACGCTCACCTCACCGCCAATGACTTTGTGGAGGAAGAAGAAGGTAAATGTGACTTCTACTCCAAATATGTTACCGTGGCGGAATCATCCAAGTTGGCAACTTCATTCAAACCGGATGAGACCATGTCAGGAGCACCATTTCCTGAGGGAAACTCGAAAAAACAGAGTGACTCCATGCCTGCCCTTATCCCAGGGGTAGAGGATCAGGGCGCATGCCCTATGGAAGTCGACAATGTACGAATTTACGAGGACAACCATGACTTCCGTGAGAGTTCATCTTCAGAAGATTTTCTCCGAAGTCTTAAACTCAACTATACCCCATCATCGTCCTTTGATGAGAGAGTACTCACCTCATCTGTTCACTCTAGATCTCACATTTGCGTAGTCACGGAGGATACAGAGGTACAACAAGCAGAACACGAACAGCGTGAAGCTCAAGAGAAATCTGCTGAGGAGCAATGCGAGAGTCTCGCGATTGCCAAACAAAAGGCTGTGGAAGAGGCGAGCCGCCTTTACCACAATAGCCACCCGGGGACCTCGCATAGACCGGATCCGTCAGGAAGTCTTCTCCGATCAGTCTTTCCTATCATGCCACAGGTTCCAAGGATGGTGGTAAGGGACATAAAAATAGTTCCTAACAGTCCACAAGGGGAAACCCCTGTGGATAGAATTCACATTATTACTAATGCAATTTTAAGTCAACCTGTGGATAGGGATAATGTACCACTTATAAGATCCTTAGCTGCTGATCTGTAAGAAGCTGCTGCAGAAGTTCACAGCATATCCCCTTCGATAAGGACTAGGACTGGTTCCCGTATGGATCAATCCTCGTCCGGTCGATGTCAGCAAAGCACCGACCTGCAACAGAGGAATAATCCACCTTGGAGAAGTGCTTTCGACAGGCTTGGCTCAGGTGAAAATGTCAACTGTGGTCAGCAACGACCTCGTTCTCCTGATTATACCGATCAAGTGCCTAATGTACGTATGCGTTTGGGTTTGTATACAGGATGCAAAGCATTTTCACCAGGGCTAAGATATGTCACCTAGCCTAAAAAATTCAAGCCAGGTTCATTGGAAAGCTTTGACAAAACTCATAATCTCCAGAGTTCCTTCAAATTTATACTACCACCATCCAAACTATTGGTGGCGACAAAAAGGTAATGGCAAACTATCTCCCTACTATTCTTAAAGGATCTGCAAGGACCTGGTTATTTAACCAACCAAAATGATCCATATATAGTTGGAAAAATTTATGTCACGCCATTATAAATAACTTTAAGAGTTGTTATGCAAAACCTGGAATAGAAGATGATTTACATTGTCTTCGGCAAACCTCTAATGAAAACTTACATCAGTTTATTAAGAGGTTTGTAGATGTGCGTAACATGATTCCTAACATTTTTTATAATTATGTGTTCGTTGTTTTAAGTAGGTTGTGCGCTACAAGCGCTTCACAGAAGATCTCAACATTCACCCACCATCTACCATATCAGAACTTTTCGATATGGCTAATCAGTATTCACATGCACATGAGGTGATGAAATGAATCGTATGGTCGACAACAGCCATACACCCCCTCAGCCAGGATAAAAGATTCTCGAAGGTACTAAACCTAAGAAATCTTTTGTACCTAAAGATCGAAATGGTAAAAACAAGAAAAAGGGGAATCAGATATCTCAAAGAGAGGTCGCAGGCGTCTCTGAACGACCTGTTTACTACAAGGATAATGAAGGACCATGTGAAGGTCCATCCATGTTTGTGATGAGTATTTGACTTTATTTGAGCCAGGTTTGCTCAAGTTTGAGTTCGGATTTGAATTGTATTTCAAAATGAATCAATTTGAGGTGTGTTCAGTCCATTTCGATCTAAGAGTGGCGGCAGTTGTTTTCCAGTGAGGGATTCTCGCATGGGTTTTAGCGCGAGCGGCACTACCAGCCTCTCGGAGCGTTAGTGCCGGTCGAGCGGTACTACCAGTCCCCAGAGGGCGGTAGTACCGACTTATTCTGCAAAGAACATTTTGATTTTTGTTCTTGGATGATTATTCCATATAATTTTATAACAATAGTATGTGAGGTGTTTCCTTGTCTTTGTTGATTGCAGGGCTTCGATTCAAGGTCATGGTGAGGCGAAGGATGGCCTGGACAAGGCGAGGTGCGCCAGAGGTTCGAAGGTCGGTGATCGCCGGAGGATGGCCAGAGATGGAGCAGGTGCAAGTTATCAAGGGAACCAAGTGGATGTTGGCTTGAGGCTACTGGGTCAAGGAAAACTGTTGGGTCATGGTTTTAGAGGATAGCATAGCAGTCAAGTTAGCTGGTTGGATATCATTCGTTTGTTAATGGGTTTCGGGTTAGCCCAATGGGTAAGTGTGTGGGATCAAATCCTAGCTCTTGGAGGTTAGCTTAGGATTGAAGCAACTCATCCAAGGGTGGAGGATGACCCATGAACACTATAAAAAGAGGGGTAGGGGTAGCCTCCCCTCTTGAAGATTTTGTGTGCTCCTTTGAGTTTTGCCCACTTGTTGTAAGGCTTTGTAAAATCTTCCAAAGAAAAGAAAATTTTCACCTTCTCAATTCTGAATTTAAATTCCACATTTACATTGAGTCCTTACTTTATGCAATTTAAATTCAATATTACATTACGCATTTACTTTCTCACAATTTACATTTAAGCAATTTGGATTTGCCTCCCCTCATTCTAATTGCTTGTAGTTTTTCTTGTCGAAGATGAATGATTGATTAGATGAATCTTCTTTCATATCAAATCTCAATCCTTTAGACAAAATTTGTGTTCTTCTTTGTGAAAAATCTATCTTTTTGCTCTTCAATGATGGATTCTATGTAGATCGCGTTTAGGTATTGTTCTTCTTGTGTTCTAGCTTGCTGTGACAAGTGGGAAGGTATCCAAGATCATCGTGATCATTAAAATCCCATGAACAAGTCTAGATAGAAGATTTTTTTATCTCTTCTTGGTGTAATCTTCCTTCAAATTGAAAAATGGTTGGAACTTTGATGTCGATTCTTCAAATCGATGGGTGAAATAAGTTCCTAACATCCTTTGAAAGATATTTACCAAGTTGCACGAACTTTGAACCAATAGATTTGAAGATCCATCATTTTTTGTTTTGAGTTCATTATGTTTTCGCACTCTGTTCTTGAGCCCAGCACTACCACCATTAACCAGTAGTAGTACCGGAGGTCCGGCACTACCGCCCATCTGCCTGCGATAGTACCGGCAACAGCAAAATAGTGCTGATTTCTTCCGTTCTTGCTCCTTTGTGCGTTATTGCTTAAAGCGTAGCTTTTGGTTGGTATGTTCTTGTCCAGTAGGTGGAGAAATTTTCTTTTGGGATCATTCACCCCCCTCTGATTGCCATCTTAATCTTTCAATTGGTATCAGAGTCGGTTCTACTCTTTTTAGATCTTAACCGGGCTCGAGAGCCATGGCAATGGACAAGTATTCCACCAAGCATCCGATCTTCTCAGGAATCGACTATCCTTTTTGGAAGTCAAGGATGGAGTCATACATCACTGCCCAGGGCTTCCTAATTTTGCAGAAGGTGAAGCTTCCTTATCAGGTTCCTACCGATGGGAACGTTAATGCCACGAATATGGCTGGCGTTGAGGCAAACGCTAAAGCAAGGAACATCCTCATACAGGGACTCAGCCGAAGTGAGTATGTCCGGATTTCTCACCTATAATCTGTTCATCAGATCTAGGTGACCCTCAATGCTCACCATGAGTGGACCACTCAGATTAAAACGGTGAGGCAAGATCGACTAGTACAAGCATGACCACAATAAATTTGAACAGCACGCTGGCAAGAGTCTTGATGAGTGCTTTGGACGTTTCACTAAGATCCTTAGCGATCTTCGATTAATTGGTTGCATATACTCTGATTCGGAGAACGCTAGGCATTTTCTAACAGCACTTGATTTGAGGGTTTGGGAGATTATGGTGATCACCATCAAGGACACCACTAACCTATTGACCTTGACTCTTGACGGGCTTTACTCCCGACTCAAGACTCATGAGATCGATGTCATCTCTCGTAAGACAAAATCGTAGTCGATGGCTTTGGTCACCGATCCCATTGGGTCTTCTCTTGATTTTCCTTCCAATTTCTCTCTTTTTGCACTTTGTGAGCTAAGCAATGAACAACTGGACAAGTTTTCAGAAAATGAGCTTGCTCATCTAACTCACAAATTTTCTCATGCTTACAAGAGGGTAAGGGAGTGGAAGAGAGGGGGCACAATCACGTGCTTCGAGTGTGGTGGTGTCAGGACCCGAATTTGCAAATCTGGACCCTCTGTGTATTCAGCACTAGTCCAGGAACGCGCTAGTGCACATAGTCTCAACATTGGTAAATATCACAATCATACTCAATGAATTAATAAAGTACTTAAATAGTTAACCAAACTGGTTGCTTGACCTTATGGTCAAGTTACAAATATACGTCTCGCAGGGCGAAATTTATTAAAAGAGAAATAACGGCAGCGGAAAATAAGATAACTTCGTGGCGCCATCCAGTATACCACAGGCAACTGACTGGGCTCGCTCCCTAGTTAGACGGTTCCTCTTGGATCTCCTCCTCCAAAGCTGGTGTAGATTCTCCTTCAACTGGTGTTGTATTGCGGCAAGGGTGAGTCAGCAAGTCATGCACAGAATGCAGCTAATATACTACATGCATGGCTTAATACAAAGGAGTGGCTCAAGGTATATTTGCAGTAAAGAGCATTTAACAAGTATCATAAGTAGATTCGAAAGCAGTAGAAACAAGTATAGCATCAATAACTTTTCCAGGAGTTTAACAAACATCTTTCCCGATTCTAATCCACATTTCCATCAACATCATTATTAAACCAAACCCAACCTTTCAAGACCAAGTTGTTTTCAAGAAAGTCTAAACCTTAACTGTAATTCCCGAGCGATGTCCAATGCCGCGGACACGGCTATTCGAATAGATTTTTCACTCTGCAGAGGTTATGCACTTTACCCACAAGATACAGTCAAACACCACAAAGGCGAGTGTCCGTAATGCCTTTCTGGAAACTTCTAACAAAGACAAGTGGTCCTCCCCGGCGATTGCACACTAACCCTTCCCTTAGCGAAGGCGAAATTTAGGCCAATCCACCGTTAGATGAGTACCTGGCCGCAGCCCCGGTACGCTCCCCCGTACAACTACACAAAGGGTGTAGTTGACATCCTGAGGTCCCACAGGTACGTTATTAGCAACTTAATCAACTAGGTTTGTCCCATTACAGACATGTGGTTGCACGCTTGACTCAGTTCAAAGGCTTGCAAGGTTAAGTCCTTAGGGTGACCAGGGCAAGACTACCCGAAGAACCAACACAACGTTCCCGGTGCCACAACTGGCCCACCCGATCATTCTTGCCACATGCCTCGGTCAAAAACTATTTATCAAACCCCAGTTGATTACCATTCACCACGTGCCATCAACATCACATGATGCCTTTCCAAAACAAGTTCAATATGTCATTAAGTCAATATTCACATTTGATTGTCCAAAAATCATGTCATGAGCACGTAGCAGGTCTAAGCAATATTCTACAACGATCTAAATTCCCATGTTGGCAATTTAGTAATGTCCAACTATTTAATCCTCAACTAGGGTGACAAGGGATCATGGCACATATATAATTAACAAAGGTGTCATACAGCAATTTGGCATTTATCTAATTTCCCATATTTAAATAAAGTATTTTCTAATTAAACTAGCATGCAATAGTTTTAAATCGAATTAATTTGAAATTGGGATCAACATGGTCAAAGCACAACTTGCCTTCAAAAAGTACTTGTTCTTGGTCCTGAGCTGGCTCCTGGGTCAACACTTCTCCTTCGAAGCCTTCGGGCACTTCAACGTCTACTCGTAAAGCGTGCAAATAGCAAATAATAAATAAATAGTAGACAAAAAGTGCCCAAACTTCCAAATAAAGTTCACAAATAGAGAGAGCATAATTTTATGAATTTTTAGAAACTGGAATCGTCAAATTCGGAGTTTAAATGCAAAAGTTACAAGCGTTCAAAGTTTAAATAATCAATTAAATAATATTACAGAGAACAATTTTGGTCCAAAAATTAAATAAAATTCATCATTAGGTATATCTCAATTTTATACAAGTTTAGAAATTTGAATCACTCAAATCGGAGTTAAAACGCAAAAGTTATAAGCGTTTGAAGTTTGAAACAAATTCTGAAATCAATATTTCGAATTAATAAATCATTTTCTTTTTCGGAAATTCATTTATTGCGTTAGCGTGGCACGTTGACCAATTGGAAGCCGCCACATCGCCTCGGGTCCATGGACCCGGCGCACGGTTTGGCCCGGTCCACCGTAGACTCGGTCCATCGTGGACTCGGTCCATGGCTCGTGTCGCTGACAGGTGGGCCTTGCCGGTGACGTCAGCACACGGCTCAGCTGAGTGGGCTGACAGGCGGGCCCCACCGTGACGTCAGCGTGACGTCATGGTACGGTTTGCTGGGACGCTGACAGCTGGGCCCCACTGACACGCGGGCCCCGCGTGTCATAGACACGCTCCACGCTACGCGCCGATCATGACGGCCGACCTCCGCCACGTGGCTAGATCTCGGCCGTTGATTTGAAAATCAACGGCCCGGATTGGATCTGACTTAACGCAGTAGAAAAACTACTCGGCTGATCTAGACCGTTCGATCTTGATCAGACGGTCAAGATCCAATCTAACTTTTACAACGCGGCTAACCCTAACCGTTTGATCTAGATCTAACGGCTGAGATTGGATCTAGTATGGTGCGGTTAAGGCTACGTGGCACAATCTACGCCGTTGGATCTAAATCCAACGGTTGGGAATAGATCTGGGATTAGCACGTGGGATCTCACCGGGGGGTGACGTGGCGTGATCTGGGCCCTTGGATCTGGATCGGACGGCTGGTGGAGCTCGGTCGACGGCGATGGCTTGCGGCGGCGCTGGTTCACCGGAGACGAGGACGGCGACCACGACGACGGCGTTGCGGGGCTCCTCCGGCGAAGTGAGTGGTCTCCTCTGGCGTGGCTTGACCTCACGATTCTGGATCTGGGCTCAACGGCGGCGAAGGACGGCGGACGGCGGCGGAAACTGCAAACGAACACGGCGGAACGGGCTTCCAACTCCGGCGAGCGATTGCGGCGGCTACACAGCGACTTGAGCTCAGCGGGCTAGGGCTACGGGTGCGCACGGAAGTCGGCAACACGGCAGCGGCGACGGCTCATTAAATAGGGCCCTCGGCGTCCGTGAAACGCGCGGAGACCGAGGCCCACTCCGTTGCGGCGGCGGAATCCGAGTTGGATTCGGATTGGGTGACGTGGATCAACGTCAGCCGTTGGATCAAGATCCAACGGTGCGAGGGTTTGGGTTCGGGTCTGGCTCGGGCGAGCTGGCTGGCTCGGTCGGGCTCGGGCGAGCTGGCTGGCTCGGTCGGGCTCGGGCTCGGGTGACGTGGCTCAATTGTGGCCGTTGGATCAAGATCCAATGGTCACGCGGGTTAGGGTTCGGTCAAGCGGGTTTGACCGGAACGGCTGGCTCGGGTCGGAATCGAGTCTGACTCGGACTCGGGTCCGGTCGGATGAACAGTACAAACCGGTTAGGTTTTCCAGCGATTAAATAATCCAATTAATTCTCAGAAATTCATTTAATTCATTAAAAATAGCAAAAGACTCAGAAAAATTCCAAAAAAATTCTGGAAAATATTTTGGAACATTTTGGACTCAAATAAAATATTTCCAACAAATTTTATTTGCAAAGTTAAATTCTTTAATTATTTCAAAAGGGGATAAATTCAAATAAATTCCAAATAAATCCAAATAAATTCCAGAAAATTCCAAAAATTCACCAAGGTGCCAAATCACACATGAATTTAAGAAAAGCAAAATTTTGGGGTGTTACAGGTAGCCCCAACCACAGTCGAGCAAATTGCCCCAAGTTGGAGAAGGGTAAGAACGATCAAGGCGGTCCAAGGAAGAACGATTATACTGACAAGAACCGTAACAAGAAGTTTACAGCTCGTGAGCTAGCGCGAGAGAAGAAGTACTGCAATTTCTGTGACATCCCAATCTTTGCTTTTATTGCATTTATTGAGCTATTTGAATTTTTAGAATCTTCTAAAATTTATTTTGGATTTATTTGGAGTTAATTGGAATTAAGTCTTTTATTAAATTATTTAATTACTTGAAAAGTTCATATAAAGTTTGGTTGGAAATATTTTATTTGAGTTCAAAATGTCTGAAAATATTTTCCAGAATTTTTCTAGTATTTTTGCTATTTTTCTTGAATTAACTGAATTACTAGAATTATTTTGAAAATAGAAAATTTGAAAAAAAAAGGAAAAATCCTTTTGGGCCAAACCCATTGGATTTGGACCCAGTCTGCACCCTGGCCCATCCCGTTAGCGCCGTACCCTAACGTAACCCTAGATCTTGAACTGTTGGAATTCAATCCAACGGCCGAGAGTGAGCTGCGTCGTGTTGCGCTGGGGACCGATGGATCTGGCCACGTGGATGGTTGTGATCATGCCACATCTCCTTCTTCGCATCCTCACCGAACTCTGCCGCCGCGCTGTAACCGTTGCAAACTTCGCGCACACCAAGACGCCTATTTAATGCCTGACACGTGCATCGGATTGACCATCTCGTGTTCTGTGTCTTGCCTAGGTTTGAGAACCTGAGTCGTTGCTGTCTTTCCGCTATTGCTTGTCAAAGTTCCATCGCCACTGAAGTGTTTCTTGCTCGGTTCTGCCGCCGTGTTAATGGTCAAATTTGGAACCATCGCGAGGAGGTGAACTCAAGTAGATATTCCACTCCGCAAGAGGGTCATCGCCGCGCCATTACCTGAGCATCATCCTCAGCTATGGTCATCTTCCCTTGTCGCCACCTCATCAAAACTTCGTGACACATCGTGACCATCGGATCAAGATCTAAGTGCCAGGTTTGTCCATGTAGATGCATCTCAACGTCACGATTATTTCTAATCTAGGCCGTTGGATTTGTAGATGGGCGGTCTAGATTGTCCCACGTGGATAGCGGGATAGGTCGCCATGTGTTTGGTTAGCGTTGTGAGATGGATCCAATCCCGATCGTTGATTTTGAACCTATGGTCCAGATTGATTCACGTAGTATTGCTTTGAGTTAATCACAGCCGTTCACTCGCTAATCAACGTCGTAGATGCGCACACGTGTCGGACGCCGGGATAGCCCACGTCGTTCTTGGATTGCCGCTGAGCAGGTCTAACCATAGCCGTCTGATCTGGATTATATGGTCTAGATGAAACTGGGTATTTCATGAATCGGATCGTGCCACATCTTGGCACAGAATCTGAGGTGATGCGGTTAGCCGCACCATCACTGATGTCAACGATGACATTAGCAGGTGGGACCCGTGTGTCAGCCGGCTGAGCCGTGCTATGCTAACGTCAATGTGACGTCACAATCACGTCAGTAGTGATGTTACTAGCCCAGGGCCCACCTGTTAGTGTCTGTAGAGCCTCTTGGACGGAGTCCATGCGCCCGAGCCATGTGTCAGATCCTAATTGGGCCACGTGTTAGCCGACGTCACCGTGACGTCATTATTCAGAATTTTCAATAGAAAAATAAATAGATTAATTCAGTTTATTCTTTTTAATATATTTTCAAACTTCAAATTGCTTGTTCTTGCTCATACGAACTCCAATTGAGGTGAATCCAGAGCCTAAAAATTTGTAAAATTATGATCTATTTAATCTATTTTTGTATTAATTTGCTTCTTTATTCGTTTCACATAGACGAAGATTTTTAATCTGGTAAGGGCCCCATGCCAACCTCACCAGAAGGATGCAACATGAAAGATGCAGATAGAGATGAGACTATGGGATACCCAAAGCCATATCATCAAGTCAACATGATATTTGGCGGATCTTCTGTATATTTCTCAAAATGGCAGTTCAAATTTTCCTACAGAGAAGTCAATAATATTGATACCTAACTTGGAAAACTAGAGTTTCTAAAGTGGTCAGAGATCCTAATTACATTCAGCAAGGAAGATTATTCGAAAGGTATGTCCACTTCCCGAAAACTCATCTTAGTTGTGTCTCCTACGATTAGTAATTGTAAAGTAGGAAGGATTTTAGTGGATGGTGGAAGTTCTTTAGACACACTTTTCATTAATACCCTTGATGAAATGCAAATACCTACTTCTAAAATCTGACCAGTAGCAAACCCATTCTTTAGAATTGTTCCTCGTCCACCAGTAACTCCAATAGAACAGATTGTGGCCTAGTTCGTTTCAGTTCCTAGATTATGGATTTTGGATTATGGGAGAAGCTGCTTCTTATTATGGAAGAATTAGGCCAAGGCGACTGTGACTTCTAGGTTTCGTACTGGACCGACGAGAATCAACAAGAATCAGTGAGAATTAGGTTTCAGTCGGATTGTGATTCTATATGAAGGACAGCTTCTGATTCTCGAAGAAGGTGTCCAGAATCCTCCCGTTCGGCAAATAATTTGGTTTTATTTTAAGCAGAAGTTGAAACGTATAGGGGCTATATTACCTGTCACTTTTGGGGAATCCCAAAATTTTAGAAGTAAATTAATTTCTTTTGAAATTATTGATTTTGAATATGCATATAATGCCATTTTGGGTAGACCTTCTCTCATAAAATTTACGACAGTAACTCATCATGCCTACTAGAGTTTAAAGCTATCTAGTCCAAATGGTGTGATTAATGTATAAGGAAATTTAAATACTGCACTAGATTGTGATCGAAAATTGCTTGAGCTTGTCGATCAGTTACCATTAAGAGATTCTAATGGTTCAGGCAAGCCTTGCAAGGGAGAGAAACCTAGAAAAATTGAAAAGTTGAAGACTAATCCTCAGCCAAATGAGTAGGTCAAGCTCATCCCCATCAATCCCGTTGATCAGTCAAAAACTGTTAAGATAGGATCATGAATGGATGCTAAATAGGAAGATGTGCTCATTGCCTTCCTTCGGGCTAACACGGATGTGTTTGCGTAGAAACCATCCGACAGGCCTGGAGTCCCTTGGGAGGTAATTGAGCACATGTTAGCTATTTGACCAGAAATATGACCAATCAAGCAGAAGCTACGATAACTCACTCCTGATCAACAAGAAGCCATCTAACAAGAGTTGGATAAACTCTTATAAGCTAGTTTCATTCGTGAAGTTGGTCATCTAGATTAGCTTGCGAATCCGGTCATGGTCAGGAAGGCAAATGGAAACTTGCGAATATGCGTCAATTTCACCAGCCTAAAGACCGCTTGTCCAAATGATGATTTTCCTTTAATCCGGATATACCAATTGGTTAACTCCACTTCGGGTTGAGAAATGATGATTCAATAAATAAGCATGGCAAGAGAAGATAAAGAAAAGACTTCCTTCATAACCCCTTTTGGGATCCACTGTTATTAGAAGATGTCATCTGGGCTAAAAAATGCTGGAGTCATGTACCAGAGTCTTATGCAGAAGACTTTCATAAGCCAAATAGGAAGAAACCTAGAAACTTACGTAGATGATCTCCCTGTAAAGGGCAAGAAAAGCTCTTACCATTTATCGAATTTTGCTTAAATATTCTGTAACTTGAAAAAAAAATATGGAATCAAATTGAATCCTAAAAAGTGTACTTTCAGAGTTTCTTATGGTAAATTGCTTGGATTCCTTGTTTCTTCACACAGAATTGAAATTAATCCTGAGAAGATCAGAGCCATTGAGTCCTTTAAATCTTCTTCTTCAATGAAGAAAGTCCAAGGATTAACTGGTCGGATAGCTGATCTCAGTCACTTCATATCCAGATTGGGAGAGCGTGAATTACCTTTTTAAGGTAATAAGAAAATATGACAAATTCCGCTGGTCGGATGAAGCAGAAAAAGCCTTCCAAGAACTTAAACATTATTTTGTCTAGCCTACCAACTTTGGATCACCTAACCCAAATGAACCATTGTTGCTCTATCTAGCGGCTACAAATAATGTGGTTAGTGTTGTCTTAGTTGTTGAGCGAGAAAGGATTACAAAACTTGTATACTACATAAGTGAAGTTTTACACATACCAAAGGAGAGATACCCTCTGGTCCAAAAATTAGGACACTTTTTTCAATCTCATCGGATTACAGTGCCCTCATCATTTGCTCTGGGCAATATTCTCCATAACCAGGAAGCAACTGGTCAGATCGCTAAGTGGGCAACCGAACTTGGATCCTTTAATATCCAGTTCATCTCCCGATCAATAATCAAGTCCCAAATTTTAGAAGATTTTATTGCTGAATGGGTGAACAGTGAGCCTTATGTAGAATAGAATCCCACTAATACCGACCACTGGACCTTATATTTTGATGGTTCTAAAGAACTAAGAGGTTCAGGGGGAGGTATAAAGCTGGTTACACCTTAGGGTGACCAGTTACAATACATAATCAAGATGCATTTCCCTGCTACTAATAACATAGCAGAGTATGAAAATTTTCTAGCCAGGCTTCAACCAGCAAAATCCCTTGGAGTCTATCGGATTTTAGCGAAGGGTGATTCGTAATTAATCGTAAACTAGGTTAGCAATGAATACAGTACATCTGATGCAGTAATGTCTCACTACCTGGACGAAGTGACAAAATTGGAAATGCACTTCAGTAATTTCAAAGTCCAATACGTTCCGTGAAAAGATAATCTTTTAGCGGGCCAGATATCAAAACTGGGCTCCTCACGATCACCTTTTTCAACAGGGGTGTTTCTTGAACAACTGTCTGAACCTTCTATAGGTACTTCCATAAAAGAGTCCCCGACCAGCAATCGGGTTAGAGTCCTCGATCAGGATTCGAATTGGGCTAAACTATTTAAAACCTATATAGAATATGGGACACTGCCCAAGGAAATACAAGAAAAAGAAATATTGATTCGAAAGGCGTGAATGTACAAATTACTCGATAATACTCTCTAAAGAAAGGGAATTCATAGAGTTTTAATGAAATGTATATCTCAAGAACAAGGGATAACATTACTCCACAAAATCCATGGGGCTTGTGTGGAGCACATGCTTCATACAAAACTCTGGTCGGCAAAGCATTCCCACAAGGTTTCTATTAGCCCATAGCTCTACAAGATGCTATGTACCTTGCAAAAACTTGTGAGTAATGTCAATTTTATGCTCGACAAGTGCATCAACCCACTAATCAATTGTAAACAATACCATTGTCATGAACATTTTCGACATGGGGCATTGATATAGTGGGTCCATTACCCAAAGCAACTAATGGATATAAATTCCTATTTTTTGTTGTTGATACCATCACAAATTGGATAGAAACAGAGCCTGAAATCTCGTTTACGGCCCAAGCTGCCAAAAAAATTCTTTGTGAAAAATATAGTCACTAGATTTAGAGTTCCAAGTAGACTAATTGCTGATAATGGATCATAATTTATTAGTGGTCTATTTCAACATTACTATGATGAAATAGGCACAAAGATTTGTTACTCTTCTATTGCTCATTCGCAGAGTAATGGAGAAGTAGAATGTGAAAATGGTCAAATCATGCAAGGCATAAAAAAGAGTATTCGATCATTTATGAATACACTTGGGGGCTTGGGTAGACAACATCTACTCAGTGCTTTGGGCCTTACGCACGACGACCAGTAGAGCTACAGGAGAAACTCATTTCTCACTGGTTTGTGGCGCAGAAGCTGTTCTTCCCAGTGAAATACACTTAGGTTCTATACGGACCTCTTCTTTTGAACAGGTTGACCAAAGCAGCCAACATGAAGATGACATTAATCTATTTGAAGAAAAGCGAGATCGGGCACTTGTCAGGTCGGTAGCCTACTTGCTGGGATTAAGAAGATACTACAATAAATGAGTTCAACCTCGAACTCTTACTGTGGGAGAATTAGTTCTAAGAAGCATCCAGAATTAGTCTAACTTAAACAAGTTTTCTCCCAAATGGAAAGGTCCCTTTATTGTAGTCTCAATCACCCGACATGGCTCTGTTCGGCTTGCTATGGAAGACGGACGAATCCTTTCAAACGCTTGGAATATCCAACATCTTCACAGGTTCTATGTATAAATTTACATTTTACATTCATGAATAAAATTCCTACTTCGTTAGTCTTTTTGGTGTTATATCAAAAACGAATTTTTTTAAATAATACTTTTTTTTAAAAGGAATTGCGGTTTTAATACTCGAAAAATCAAAATTGCAAAATTAATATGTAATCGCCAGACCGTACGGCGAATACCCTATTTTCGCCATACCCTACGGCGAATACCCTATTTTCGTCGAACCGTGTGGCGACGATACACTAAATCCGCAGTTAATCTGCTACACGGGAATCAAGGCTATTTTCGCCGAACGGTATGGTGAAGACCCTATTTTCACCATACGGTTTGGCGAAAATAGGGTATTTTCGCCATATGGTACGGCAAAAATACTATTTTCGCCATATGGTACGGCGAAAATAGCCTTAACCAAACAGCCGACGGTTAATCGACTTTAATCAGGTAATTAGGGTATTTTCGCCATACCATATGGCGAAAATAGGGTATTCGCCATACCACATGGCGAAAATAGGGTATTCGCCGTACGGTTTGGCGATTACATATTAATTTTGCAATTTTAATTTTTCGAGTATTAAAACCGCAATGCCTTTTTAAAAAGGTATTATTTAAAAAAAATTCTATCAAAAACTATTTCTTGCTTTGCTTTTATTCTAAGGAATCAAGAATGTTTAGTTCGACCTAACTCCCTGAGCAAAACACGAGGTTGTTGGTCAAGTTGTGAGATGACTTCTAATAGAGACTTTTCATATAAGACAGTAATTACTGCGTTGAAATTCATTAGACTGACTTCATCTCTGACCTGCTGCCAATTAGTACTGAGTGTATAGCAAAGACAGACTAGGTCGGCTCCCATAAAAACACTATTTACTTTCCGATCACATTGTTAATGAGTCAAACAAACAGTTCAGAGCTAGTAATGATATACTTATGACAAGTCAGAAGCAAATAAGTTATAAAATAACTCATAGCACACAAGAAAGACATCGAACAATTTTTTTTTATTTCATTTCATTTGAAGAGAATCTTTACATTGTTCACATACAAATCCACAATAGATTTTACTTCTGCTTGTGTTCGGTTCATCTCTTCTTCTGTGGAGAACTGTAGGTTGGAAGCAAGTTTCTCCAACTCAATTGCATCCTTATAGTAATGCTTTAATTTCATGAAAAGGGCATTTACATGGAAGCTAATTGATTGTCGAAGAGCTGGCTTAATTATGTTCAACATCACGGGGATATGTTCGGAGACATTCTTCAGTTGCTCTTTTACCCCTATGACCAGTTCATCAATCAACAGATCTTGGTTTGTATTCTTAGCACACTTTCAAAGCTTCATAACTCTGGGTTTATTTTCTAGCATAATTTCATGATTATATATGATACGTTATAGTGGTAATTCTGAAAACTTCTTGCTAATTAGCAAATAATTATGAAAATTACTAGAAAAGTATGAGAAATTGTAGATAATTATATAATGAATAGATATAGACTAAACTTTATTGATTCAATGGTAAATACGTAATATAATATTTTACCAGCAGGGAAATTTTAATTTTGCTTGTATATAGGATATGTCGGACGTCGCAAAAGGGAATTTACTGAGATTACCCTGAATGGTAGCAATTATCTTACTGTAACACCCCAAAAAATTGTATATTTTGGTTTAATTCTTTCCTTATGATTTGCTGAGATTTTTTGCTGAATTTTCTAGAATTTTATTATACTTTTGCTATTTTCATTTTTTACAAAATGCTTTATTGTAGAAAAATTAGAAGTAAAATATTTATAAAAATAATTTTATTCAGTCTATAATATCTCAAGGTATTTTTTTTAGAAATTTTTACCAAAATTTTGAACAATATTTTCTATGCTCTAGAAACTTTTTTATTTTCTACCATTAATTAATTCAAAAAGAAAAAGGAAAAATGGGGACCCATCAGTCAGAGCAATAGGTGTCTTTAATCCCCCAGACTTGTAGCTTCCCTCTCTCCTCTACCATTTTGGCATCTTCAAGCTTCAAAACCCCTAAAATTCACGCTCGATTTCTCCCTCATCTGTGCGCAACTGAACCGTGGCCCTACGATGCTCCCCTTTATCCCCATCACCGGATTTATCCTGCCCATTCCATGCCGGTTCATGCAACCACTGCTGCTGCTATCTTTGCACCGTTGTGTCGCCTCCGAGCCTCTCCACTGCCCTACAAATACCACCCCAAGCTCCCCTTCTTCCTCTCATCACACTCCACTCCTCGTGCTCTCTCGTGCCCTAGTTTTCTTGGAATCACGAAGGCTGAGAGAGCGAACTGAACATCGATGATGATCCTCGCGAGCTCCTCGGTGCCTCAGAATCCCAATTAACGAATCGTCCATGTCACGATGTTTGCCTCACCATCCTCTACCTTTCCCATCAATAAATTTGAAGTTTCCGGCGATGAGTGTGACGAATATCACATTTTTCATCACCAGATGATCGCCGTTTCTTGCCACCGTGTGCCACCGTCTAGCCGCCTTTGCCCCTGTCATTGCCACCACCGACTGCACCTCGCTGGTGGCCACCTCTACTGCCTGTCGGTGCCACCCCGGGTGCTGTCGACGTTTGTTGTCAGCAATAATGAATATGGGGCTATGCACTGGATCCAAACTCGATGGTAACACAAGACAGGGGATTATATAGGTTCATGCCCTCAGCGACGGAGGTAATACCCTAGTCCTGTGTTCTGGAATTATGATAAATATGTTTCTCACCTATTGTCCCCTACTTCTAAGGACCCCCGCCCCCTTATAAAGGGAAAGGGCAGAAGAGTACGAGTCAGTTACAAGGGAGAAACCCCTATGTTCGTGTGCACTCCTACCTTGATTAAAGGTTTCTTTAACATATTCAATAGAAATCGGACTGAAATGATTGGATAAATCATTAGGTGACATATGATGAGGAATTTGTGAAATAAAGTTGGACGTATATGGTATTAATAACTCCCCATTAGTTTGATCTAGATTCATTAATAAATGTGATATTTGATAAAGGTAGCGGTTGTGTATTATATTTGTTGTATATTCGATCTGAGGTACTTCAAGGGGATTATTGTTAAACCAGAGTGTAAAACCGAGAGAGAAGAAGGAATTTCGGCCCGCCATCCTAAAGCCGATGTCGCCATTGCTGCGGTTCACCAGGCGCGCTCAGTGCGCCCGACCTCGTCGGTCGCGCCGGCCCGTCGGCCGCGCCGGCCTTCACCGCCACGGCTTTACGCGCTCGACCTAAGGCCGCTTCCCATGGTCTTACGGACCTTGCGGCCTCGGCCGCCATTACCGCCGGGCCGCGCTGCTTGGCTGCCACGTGGCCTCGGGCCGGTTCTCCGTCGCATCTGCGAACTTCGGGCTCCAGCCCTCGGCGCCACCAAGCCGCCGTCTCTGCACTCGCCTCGGCTTTGTGCCCAGCGCCAGTGCCGGTGGCGCCGTAGCACCCTGCGCGGAGACACCGTGACGCTTGCCCTCGCGCCAGAAGCAACGGCGGCCTTTCGCGCTCTGACTGGAGACCTACCGTGCGTTCGCCCTCCTGCGTCGGAGACCTACCGCATGCTCGCCCTCCTACGGGCGCAGGCCCGCCACGCACCAAGCTACATCCAGACGCTCGCCCACAAGAATGGAGGCGGCGGCTACGGGCCGCCAGCTTTATTGGGCTTTTGGGCCCTGTGGGCCTAATGGGCTAAGCGACCCATTGGTTTTTCTGAAGAAAATGGAAAATTACAGTAATGCCAATTGGTTTTTCAGTGATTTCAAAAATTAGTAAATAAATTCAGAAAGTTGGTATTAAACCCTGAAAATTAGATTATTAAATTTGTGGACTTCCAATTTTTTTTGCAAAATTATGTTTTAGCACACATTGAATGTTCTATACACTGGGTTTATTTTTCTAGCAATATGCCATGATTAATATGTGCAGGAATTTAATTTTTCTATCATTAAGTAATTCTATAAATTGCTTAATCGTTAACAGAAAATTCTGAAAAATGATAGAAAATTCTGGAAATTTATGGATGACACATATAGAATATTTTCTGGCTCTAGTTTTATTTTTTTAGCATTATTTCATGTTGATATGTGCTAAAATTTAATTTTTCTGTTGTTAAATAATTCTGAAAATTGCTTGTTAGTCAACAAAAAATCATGAAAATGCTAGAAAAATTCTACATAGAATATTGGGAGCCTTGTATCTCTGGATTTATTATCCTAGCATAATTTCACATTGAATTTTTTTTTCTATTTATTAATTCTAAAAATTGCTTAAATAATTAGCAGAAAATCATGAAAATTGCTAGGAAAATTCTGAAAAATTTCAGATAATTATCTATTGAATAGATATAGACCTGCTTTACTGATTGAAGAGTGATCATGCAATACATTGATTTTACCTGTGGTAAAAATTATTTTGCATAAATAGAAATATAATATGTTTGACATCGCAAAGTGAAAATTATTTAGCTTGCCCTGAATGGCAACAATTAGCTTACCTGGGCAGTAAATCCTAAAATTAAAACGATAGCTAGGTCTTTCAGAGCTATTATATCCCAGCTTGAAACCGGTACCACTGCTCTTCCCTAAGCCGCCAAATGTACAGCCTTACACTTTCTGAGACTCCATTTTCATACGGACCTGAATAACCCTGAAGGATCAACTGGTACTTTTGAATTCCCTGAAGGTAAACTATATATCTAGCAAAGATCCGTCATGTTGCCAGAAGCACAACACGAACAGACCCTCCTGCACTCTCAGGAATTTAAAGGTTATGGCAGCATATAACTTTGCCATGCACAAGCTTGTCACTGAATTAACATTTTGTAATCAGAAAGTTACTAATGCTAGAAATGATCGACAAGAAATTTTGCACCTTCCACCCCCAATATGAGGATACTGCTGTAATAGTATCATCATACCAAGTACCAGAAATACTCCGAGCTTATATGCATTTTGCTAGAAGCAGAAAAGCGTAGTGAACTCCTGATAGAGAATCATTACGAACTTCCTAATGGGAGTTATTCAATGCCTGAAGCATATGCAAATGCTTAGTAGGCTAGAAATAGCCATGGCTACAGAAAGGGCCAAATAAATAAAGGGGGGTAAATGGAAGATTGATATATCAAGATAGGGGAAGTGGAGATTTATAGTGGATAAGTAAAGTTAAAGGGCCAGGGGCTCCCAGAAGGAAAATTCAGCTAAATAAGGCTGCAATATCTGAATAACCCTGTTTTAGGTATGAATGCAATGACCATTGGTCATGCAACTATCGCATCCCGAAATATGTGGTAGGCCATTACATTACATCCACTGAAAAGTCAGTAAGACCCAGGGAAATAATGTCATGTCAAACTTCACTATACAACCTGTTATTGACACGGATGCTGAAAAGTATGACGATATGGATCTTAAAATTATTAAGTTCGAGAAGTCCTAGAAGGACACAGGACTCATATGGTGACCTGGATTAATCTCCTAAGTATTCCTTCACTTTACTAAGTCGATGTCACATATTCCTTATAAGTCTTTTCATCAATTTAGATCTAGTTCCTGAATGAACAATTAGTCTATGCTCCTGTTGAGTGATTATAATTTAAAATTAAGCAAATACCTATTTTCGAGATATATGGTTAATTGTGCTATGTTTGATCTATATTATACAATTTGTTCCTAATGCAACAATTGTTTGATTATTAAGTCATACTTTTAATATAGAACAAAGTATAGTCCAATAGAAGCGATGCTCTTATAGTTGGCACTGGAAGAATGTCATATTATACCCTGAGTCTAGTTGTACACACTTATGTTTTAAAGACATTGGTCTGAATGGTAACCATATGCAGACATAAAAAGAGGTGGTACTGAATACCAACTCATGGCTAAGTTTAATGGGTGTAATAAATATGTGGTTGAAAAATTTCATCCAAAACTATGCACATATAAAATTTGAAGTTTATGTTGCGATGGAAACCCAAAAATATTTAAGATCTAGTAGATCAACTTGGTAATCATGAGTTGAATATTATGAGAAAATAATTAGTAATTATGCTAGCCATAGCATAAAGACTTTTCTAGACCTGAAGATTTATTATGCCCTATTTGTGCTATATGAAAGCTTATACTTAGATCTTCTTACCCAAAAGTTAGGGAATAATCATTGAATTTCCTAGAGAAATTTCAATGTGATATCTGTGGACCCATTTCAGCCCCTGTCGGCCCATTTCAGATACTCTATGGTACTGATAGATGCTTCTAATAGATGGTCCTATATATGTCTCTTATCCACTAGGAGCCATGCTTTTGCAAAAATTAATTGCCCAAAATTTTAAGTTTAGAGCCTTCTTTTTCAGAAGAAAGAATCAAGTCTATTCAAATAGACAATGCTAACGAGTTTACCTCAAAACCACTTAATGATTATTATATGGATCTGGGAATTAATATAGAACATTTAGTACCTTATGTTCACACATTAGAATGGCATTGTAGAGTCATTATTAAAAGAATAAAACTTATTGCTCGGCCACTTTTGCAGAATAGTTGGCTACCCACCAGTTGTTAGGGCCACGCAGTGCTGCACACCGCGATATTAATTTAACTCATATCAACTGCATATTATAGAATTTCCCCGTTGTAGATAGTGTGTGGAAGAGAATTAAGTATTTCCCATCTACGAAAATTTGGTTGTGTTGTATACATGCCAATCTCTCCACCATGGGATCTCAACGGAAGTTGGGGATCTATGTAGGTTATGAATCTCCGTCAATTATTAAACACCTAGAGCCTATGACAGGGGATCTGTACACAGCTCGGTACGCTGATTGTACTAAGGACATTTTTCGGCATTAGGGGAAGATAAGTACCACATTAAAGAATGCCGAGTCCTTAGATCCACACACTAAAGAGACCGAACTTGAAGATTCAGAGAGTAATAAATATGCAACAAATAAGCTAATAATCTGCCAAATGCCTTCACTGATCATAAGGGAGTGCAAAGATCTCATATATCTGTAGTATATGCACCTGAAAGAGTGGAAATATCCTAGAATGGTATCGAACCCACTCTTGACTCTCATGATAAAATGAGGGGGAGGCCTCCAAGTGCAGGGGACTCAATTCTACGGAGACGTCCGCAGAAATAGAGAACCAAACAAATGAGAACACTACCCATGATAGTGAAAGAAACTCAACCTGATGTTGAGAAAATCCCTGAAGTGAGCCATCTAGAAGATGGTAACATCCCTGAAGTGATCCATCCTGAAGATGATAACCCGAGCGTATATTTGTGCGCACAATCCAACGCTACGAAGTCAGAACACCCAAACTTCATCGTCGTGGGAAATCACAAGGAGCTGGAAGAAATTAATAAAGAACTATCCCTTAAGTGATGTAGGAGAATTGTATATAAAGAGATACTACAATTGTCGACATATTTTGCCTCTAAAATTGCTAAAATCTGGATCCAAAATCAAAGTCCATGGCAGAATGTTAGAAGCGCTCATATAGGGTCAAATGAAAAATCAATTGAGGCAGCGCTCGCTTAATAAGAGAAAAGTTCTTGGTCCCGTTGACTGAACATTTCCTGAAGTGTTTCCTGTAAGATCAAATGGATTTTTCATCCTGAAGAGATATGAAAATATCCAGGTGGTGAGATATAAAGCGATACTTGTAGCACAAGGGTTCAGCAAAGAACCATCATCGATTACGATGAAACCTGTTCTCTTGTAATGAGTAGAATAACGTTATGAAATTTAATGTTAATGGTAGCAAGCTTAAATTTATCGATACAGTTGATGGATGTAGTGACTACATATTTATATGAGTCAATGGATACGGATATTTACGTGAATCCCTGAAGGAGTTACAATTCTGAATCCCAAAATCGCAACTTGTACAGCGTCAAACTGAAGAGACCGCTATATGGATTAAACAGTTGGGGAGAACGTGGTGCAACCGACTTAATGAGTTCCTCCTAAAGAAGGAATATTGTCCCTGTGTGTTCATAAAGAAATCCCAGAATGGATTATGTGTCATCTCAGTATATGTCGATGATCTGAATGTCATCGAAACTACAAAGGATATAAAGGAAGCAAGTACTTACCTTACGACGGAGTTTTGAGATGAAGGATTTGGGTAAAACCAAATTTTGCTTAGGCCTACAGTTTGAGCATTTCCCAAAAGGAATTTTAGTACACTAGTCTGCCTATACCAAGAAGGTATTGGAAAGGTTTAACATGGATAAATCTCATCCTTTGAAAACCCCCATGGTAGTAAGATCCCTTGAAGCAGACAAAGACCCATTTAGACCAAGGATGAAAGATGAGGAAGTCTTAGGACTTGAAGTTCCATATTTAAGTGCTATTGGTGCACTTATGTATCTTGCGAATTGCACAAGGCCTGATATTGTATTCGTAGTAAGTTTGCTAGCAAGACACAGTGCAGCTCCAACTAGAAGACATTGGACTGGCATTAAGACTTTACTCAGATACCTCCAATGTTCTCAAAATCTTAGTTTATTTTACCGGAAGAAACAAGACTTAACTATGCTGGGATATACGGATGCTAGCTATCTGTCTATCCCCACAGTGCCAAATCTCATATTGGTTTTGTATTTCTCTACGGTGGTACAACCATTTCTTAGTGGTCTTTCAAACAGACTTTGATAGCCACTTCTACTAACCACTCAGAGATTATATCTTTGTATGAAGCCTTACGGGAATGTGTTTGGCTAAAACGTGTAATTAACCATATCCAGAAGTCATGTGGTATGAAGACCGTAGATACCCCTACTATTAAGGCTGGAAACGAGCGGAGACGAGGCAGGCTGGGCTGGGCTGGGCTGGGCTCGGTCAGGTAGCGAACCGAGCTAAGCTCGGCTCGGTGAAGCAACGAGCTCAAAAGGGCGGCTCGGCTCGGTCCTGGCTCGCCGAGCCAGGCCATGGCAGCACTCAGGTCTCTAGCATTAGCATCCCAGCAGCCAACATTTGAGATTTTGAGACTTCCAAGATCAGCAAATAATATATATTTCATCAACCCATGACCATGATCAACCAAGATCACGCTGATTTGGATGGGCCATCCGGCATGGGCCATTGGGCCAACACTGTTGTGAGACCGGGCCACTGCAAACAGTCCATTCATGTATTTGCAGTGAATAATATTAACTTACTAGTTACTGCTAAATAATTGTAGTTGCTTAGTTGCTCTCTATCACACTTGTAGGAAATGGAATTGTCTCAACGTCATCTTCATCATATTTTTCCTAAAAATATAAGTTACTAGTCATACTAAATTCCCTGCATAGGCTGGGCCATCGAGCCAATTTGGCTCGTGAGCCGGCTCACTGGTCGAGTCGAGCCGGCTCGCTGTTTTTGCGAGCCTGAAAAATAGGCTTGGTCCGAGCCACGAGCCTGTGCGAGCCGAGCCACGAGCTTATTTTCCAGCCCTACCTATTATTATCTATGAACATAATGTTGCTTGTGTTGCACAAATGCAAATGGGTTATGTAAATAGCAATATCACGAACCATATTGCCCCTAAGTTCTTCTATCCCCACTAACTCTAGAAGAATGGTGAGATACAAATAATGCAAACTAAGTCATGTGAAAATCTAACAGATTTATTCAAAACATCTTTGCCAAAGTCTACCTTCCAAATGTACGTTAACGGCATTAAAATGAGGTGACTTAGAGATTTGCAGAGTTCAGGGGGAGTAAACCCTAAGCCATAACCCCTTTTTTTGCTTGATCTTGAAGATCATAGTTTTTATGCTGAAGATTATAAGTTGTGCTCTTTTTTCTTTCGTGAGTTTTCCTGAAATTTTCTCACATGAAGGTTTTTAATGAGGCAACTAGTATAACACGGAGTGCGAGTGCAATGTACTCTTTTCTCTATCCATTTTTCCCACTAGATTTTGGGAGGAGTTTTTAATAAGACATGTGCATTACGTAGTATTCATCCAAAAGGGAGTATTATAATATGATTAGAGTCCATATCCCTGTATGGAAGGACTCTATCCATTGGTGTGCGAATCCGAATTAATTTCCAGGGTTCTCCACTATATATATAGCGTATTGCCTTGTATACAAAAACCAATCTAATAAAAAAAAGAGCTTTTCTCTTATATTGGGTATGCTTCTACTTGTGTCTCTACTTCTTTTCATGTGATTACGCGAACGGTTGTCGATTCGATGCGGGGGAACGATCTCGCTTTACAACATTTATTTTACGAACGCTTGCTCACAAAGTTACGTGCGCTCACTGTTCCCACAATGACACGTGACACTCATTGGATGGCAGCGAGCGAAAGCACACATAGGCATCACTTCGTGATTGGAAATGCACGAAAAAATCACATCATTGAATTTTAGCTGAGGATACGTTTGTACAGGAAGGATTTTAATTCTAATTACTAATTTTTTTAGCGAAAATGTTAATTTACGGTTATGAAATTTTTTGAACCAAAAAATTTTATATCAAACTTATTAAATAAATTTTTTATAAGTTGACACCTTTTTATTTAAAAATTTTTTAGTTGAAATTTTTTGATTTGAAACTTTTCGAGTTGAAACTTTCTGATTTGAAATTTTTTATTTAAAACTTTTCGAGTTGAAACTTTTTTGATTTAAAATATTTCGTGTTTAAACTCTTTGAGTTGAAACTTCTGATTTGAAAAAACTTTTCGCGTAGTTGAAACTTTTTCGATTTGAAACTTTCCGATTTGGAATTTTTTGATTTAAAACTTTTCGCGTTGAAACTCTCCGAGTTGAAACTTTTTTGATTTGAAACTTTACGAGTTGAGCCTTTCTTATTAAAAATTTGTTATTTAAATTTTTTAAGGTTTAAATATTTAGTTGAAAGTTTCTATTTAAAATTTTCACAGTTTAAATTTTTCTAATTTTAAAATTTTGTGTTAGATAGGGAAAAGGATGGTGAAGGAAATAAGCAGTGAAAAGTGAAAGAGGAGATAGATAAAGAAGATAACATATAAAATCTTTTTTAAAAAAAGTGATGTCAAATTTGTTAGATTAAAATTAATCTCCAAATAGTCGTCGCATGGTATTTTGTTGCGTGACTCACCAAAGCGCCGGGGGCAACACCCACGTGAGGTCCACTAGAACGCGACCCGAGGCATTATTGGCAGTCCGGGGTGGGCCCCGCATCTCGGTCGGGCAATCCGGGCCGTCCGTCTGCTCACGTGGTGAGGTCTCGTTCGTCCAAGCGTGGGCTCGGGATGGTGCGGTGGTGGGGCCCAGTCCCCTCCGCCGCAGCGTCATATGCCGAACACGTGGCTCAGGAACCAGCACGTCACCGTTGGAAGAGCGAGAAAACGCTAAGTGTACACCGTTAAGGGCATGTACAATGGTATAGATGGCAGCTATCTATAATGTAGCTCCACATCATCTACAGACAGCACTAAAAATAATTCATACAATGGATCGTCTATAGAGTTGTCTCTCATTCAATTAACAGGCTGTCTATACAATGGTACACAAAATGTAAAGCTGTCTATTAAATAGTAGACAACAGTCTTCTCTCTCCTCCACATCATTTAAAATCCTACGTATCATCTCTTATAGACAGTTAAATATAACCATTGTATATGCCCTTAGGGCTGAATGGTTGGAGCGTTAAGGTGGAAATTGCTGAGATATAACTTAAATGTTAGATTTGTTGACATATAATCAAACTCTTAATTTTGATGGATAAATTCTAAAACTGTCCTAATATATTTTTGTTATAAATATAGCATCTATTATATAATTAAGGGAATCAATATACAATCAATAAATGAGAAAAAAAGTTGAGATAATCTATATCTTGTGTCCATCTATTTTGTGACTGTTCTTCGGATATTTATCAATATTTTTTATTGGTATTGGGATTGATTTACAATGATCAATTTATTATTCAATATAAATCATCGAATCCAATGGATTTTTCATTGGTTAAATGAACGGGAGGTTCAATTCCACAAGTGTTTGGAGCAAAACAACTCTTACTAATGTACTACACCTTTCGTAAGGTAAACAACGGTAGTGTTTCCACGATTGTTACCTATGAAGTTTTTATAAAATTGATCTAACGTTTCAAAACAAAGTATATTCATATATGTTTTGTTGGGAAAACAAATGTTTTCTACTGTTATATTATATTAACACTATTCATACTTATAATATAGTAGGAACGGGGTTATCCATGGCAATATGTTTAATTCATATTTAAGTAAAGCTTAGAACCATTGATTTGATACGTTGAAAATTGCACAGCCGTACATAATTAGCAGCAAGTCTCTCAACATTTGAAATGCCAAATCAGAAATTAGAGTCTCCAAAAGTTGTGACATGCTCAAGCGAGGTGATAAGTGTTAGGAAACGGATTCGTATCCGATATGGACTCTTCCTTATCTCTAAGCAGAACCGCTATATATAGGAGGCAGGGGGTCACCCCATTGTAGACAAGCATACAGAATAATAAAGCAGGCCCGTTCCTCCTCATATTGTGTCTCTCTTTCTCCCTGTCTATTCTCCACTTGAGATCTATTAGGCAACCCCGGACTATTCGATAGCGAGGTTGTCTAACACGTTATCAGCACGAAGCTCTACCGGAGAATAGTTTGAAAGAATTGTTGCGCTCGCCCAGCTCGCCGGCCACCGGCGCCGCCGACGCGCCGCTCCGGCCTTCGCTGCCCGCACCACTGCGCCCCGGTTCCTGGCCCGCGCCGCGCGCCGCCAGATGGATAGCCTCACTTGCATGTGCCGCGCCACTCTCGCGGCGGCGCCGACGCCAGACGGCCTCGCGGCCGCTGAAGCCACCGAACGGCGGCGGCCTCGCCTCGCTGTAGCGTAAAGACGCTGACCGGCTCGCCGACGGCTCGGCGCAGAGCGCGTGCTCGCTCTCTTGCTCGCCGCTAAGCCAAGCTGCCACCCCGCATGGCTTGCTAGCTCTCGCACCGAACACGGCTTCGCACAAGGCTGCCAGTAGCTTACTATTCGATGCGGACATGAAGTCCCAACTCGTATGGAACCGAAGGAAAGCAAAACAAAGCAACGTGATGTCAATTGGACATGAAGTCCAGGAAAAAGTGCACATGGAACTTGGACATGAAAATGAAGTCCATTTAATCCAACCATATTGGATTCAAGTCCAGAGGGCATGAACATTGGACATGAAGTCCATTAAAGCACCATGCGGGCCCGAGCAAGCATCCAAAAGTGCTTTGGATTCACGTTTGGCGCACGGGGAAGGGGAAATTCCCCCCTTGCCCCCGGTCCTTTATGTTTTTTTTTCTTTCTGAAAATGATTAGAAATTCAGAAAATGCATTAGAAATTCAGAAAATGGATTAAAAAATCCCAGAAAATTCTGAAAATTACCAGAAAAATATGAAAATTCTAGAAAATGTTATTGGCTCTGTTTTTAATTTTACTTAGCCTTATTTTCTGAATTTATGAATATTTGCATGTATTTTTGCAATAATTGCCCTGTTTAGAATATCGAAAATTCATGAGAATTTATTTTCGTATTTATGAATTTATGAATTATGTCATGTTGATATTTGCTGAAATTCAATTTTTCTGTTGTAAAGTAATTCTGAAAATTGCTTGGAAATTAGCAGAAATTATGAAAAGTGCTAGGAAAATTCCAGAATATTTCATACAACAGTTTATGAGAACATGAGTGGTTGGGATTTGATTTTGGTAATGAATAAACAGATATGAGACAATTGGTGTCTAGGAAAACACACATGAGGCTTGGTTCTTTAATTGGCACCCGGAAACGGGAAGTGCTCCCTCCCTCATGTGAGCCCTAGGGCGAGTTGACTGGCCAAGAGTCAAATTGACAGAGATATTCATTACTGTTTTCGTTCGACCAACAAGAATTATATAAGTTGTAATTAGACTTATGCCATGTTTAATTCATGTTGCAATTTATTTTACATTATCAAGTGATCTTTGGAAAATTCTTTGTATAATTAACAGAAAATTGCCAAATACTAAGAAAAATTCGGAAATTTACGAGAATTTATTTCCGCATTTATGATTTTATGAATTGTGCAATTATTGTTTATTACGAATATTTATGAATGCTGTATATATGAATTTTGCGATTATGAATCTTGTATTGATGAATCCTGCATTTATGAATCTTGCACTTATGAATTTTGCATTTATGAATTCGTACTTATGAATCTTGTACTTATGAATTTTGCATTCATCTTTGAATATATGAATCTTGATATCATTGCTTTCTTTTAGTTTGCTGGAAACTCATGAGAATTCAATTATACATTTTATTAAATCTAGCAGCCATTTCCTATTAGATTACACGTAGTAATCTAATGGAAGAACCTTATGAATGTGCAAAGGTGTGGCATTATCTAACGTGAGTTTTTGAAGAACCGACATGAATTGTCGAATTATCTCACATAGACATCGATTGCATAATGAATAGTAAGCTCTCGAAGAGCATACTTTTTCTCATGAATAGAATTACAATTTATTCTTTATTCCAGTATTCTTTCTTTACAAGCAATCTTTTTTGAATTACTTAGCCACTTTATGATTAGAATTATTTTTCTTTTCATCTAGAAATCGTGTAGCGCCCAATGGAGGAAATATGCATTGTTGATAGTGGCACAACAAATACCATCTTAAGAGAGTCGAAATACTTCCAGACGATCACGAAGAACGCTGGAAGGATTACAACTATCGCAGGAAGCGATACGCATATAATAGGCTCAGGAAGAGCCACAATTATATTGCCAATGGGTACAACTTTGGTAATTGAAGAAGCCCTCTTGTACCCTGAATCAACTCGCACTCTCTTAAGTTTCAAAGATATCCGCGCCAATGGGTTTCACGTAGAAACCAATGAAGAAAATGGCAAAGAACACTTGTGCATAGTGAAGCACGCGGAATATGGAAAGATGGTACTAGAAAAATGTCCCTCATATGAATCTGGGTTGTACTACACGAAAATCAATGCACACGCAGTGTATACTTCTTTGAAGACTGTCTTTAGAAGCTCTGAATTATTTGCTTTATGGCATTGTAGATTAGGTCATCCTGGTCTTAGATTGATGAGAAATATAGTTAACAACTCACAAGGTCATGGCATTAATGTTAAGAATTTCCCGAATCACGAAGATTTTGTGTGCCATGCATGTGCCACCGGGAAATTAATAACTAGACCCTCTGTTATGAAAGTGCAACATGAAATCCCTGCATTCCTGGAACGCATTCAGGGGGATATTTGCGGCCCGATTCAGCCCTTGTCGGGGCCGTTTCGATACTTTATGGTGCTCATTGATGCTTCCTCGAAATGGTCGCATACATGTTTGCTGTCAACAAGGAATCATGCATTCGCAAAGCTGATCTCGCAGATCATCAGAATTAAGAATGTTTTTCCTGATCATCGCGTGAAGTCCATTCGAATGGACAATGCCGGCGAATTTACTTCCAAGGCATTTGATGATTATTGCACAAAGAACGGAATAATTGTTGAGCACTCTGTACCGCACGTCCATACGCAAAATGGGCTAGCTGAAGCACTAATAAAGAGGATTAAGTTCATTGCCAGACCGCTCTTGCAGAGTTGTAACTTGCCCAACACTTGTTGGGGACACGCAGTCCTCGCACGCAGCAAGAAGACTCATCAATTATAGACCATCGGCCTACAACATCCATTCACCAATGCAATTAGTGCAAGGGGTCATCCCGAAGATTTCCCATCTTAGAAAATTTGGTTGTATGGTATATGTACCTATACCACCCCCACAGCGGACTGCAATGGGCCCTCTCCGCAAGTCGGGATATCGTTGGTTATGAGAGTGCATCCATAATCGTGTATTTGGAACCCATATTTGGAGACTTACACACACCGATTCGTCGATTGCATCTTTGACGAGGACCATTTCCGTCATTAGGGGGAGAGAATCAACCATTGGATGAAAAATGCCGGGAAATAGTATGGCATTCCACTGGGATCCCCGCGCATGATCCTCGCACTAATGAAGCAAATCAAGAAGTCTAGAAGATAATTGATTTGCAGAATTTAGCAAATGAATCGCTCGATCATTTTGTGATCTCAAGAGCGTGGTTAAGTCGCATGTACCAGCAAGAAATGCACGAGAGAGGGTGGAAATACCAAAGAAAGCGAAGGTATCCTCATCCTGTTCAGAGGCCTCAAAGAAAAAGAACAGGAGATCTGGCTTCTCAAACCCAAAGTACCCGGAGACGTCTGGGGAAAACTGGGCGAGAGGACTTACCACAGCCAATCACAAAAGTGCCCCAAAGCAAGAAGGGGAGCCAGTTGAGACACAGCCTTTGGAAAGAAGCCTGTGGAAAAGGCAATTCCAGATCTGAACCTTCCATTGGAAGAAGCGCGGAAATAATGTGTGCGCACACATTGGCGGAGAAAAACTAAAGGAACTTGCTCTGGAATGGGAAATAGCAATGAAGAGCAAGTAGAAGTGCACTGAAGCACCCCATGATGAAATGGCCATAAACTTTGTAATAACGGAGAATCAATGAATAGAGCAACGACCACTGTCGATGCATACTTTGCAAAGAAGATTGCCACGATCATTAATCATGATCCCGAGCCCGCATCTCTCGCAGAGTGCAAGAAAAGGCTCGATTGGGAAGATTGGAAGAAGGCAATCACCGCAGAGTTAGTCTCTCTGAACAAAAGAGAGGTGTTTGGGCCTGTGTGCCGCACGCCTCCCCATATAAACCCGTAGGTCACAAATGGGTTTTTGTTCGCAAGAGAAAGCGAAAACAATGAAGTTGTAAGGTACAAGGCAAGGCTTGTCGCTCAAGGTTTTACTCAACGTCCTGGGGTTGATTATGAAGAAACCTATTCTCCGGTCATGGGTGGAATTACCTTTAGATACTTGATCTCAATGGCAGTCAACTTGAAGTTGAAAATGAAGCTAATGGATGTTGTCACAGCATATTTGTATGGAAACTTGGATTCGGAGATATACATGAAAGTACCGGAAGGTATCCCTATCCCGAACCAAGACAGAGCAAACAGAAACCTATCTGATGTGAAATTGGAGAAATCCTTTGTATGGGCTGAAGCAGTCAGGAAGAATGTGGTACAATCGCTTAAGTGACTTTCTTTGCAAGAAAGGCTACACGAACAGCGAAGATTGTCCATGTGTGTTTATACAACGATCCCCGAATGGATTTTGTATAATCTCCGTCTATGTAGATGACTTGAACATCATTGGGACGGATGAAGAAATTAAAGAAGCATGCACATACTTGAAATCTGAATTTGAAATGAAAGACTTGGGTAAAACCAAGTTCTGTTTAGGCTTGCAGCTTGAACATGTCCAAGGCGGAATCTTGGTACACCAAGCATCCTACACGCAGAAAGTGTTGGAGAGATTTGGCTTTGAAAAGGCATACCCCGCAAAGACCCCAATGGTCGGAAGGTCACTCCAAGCAGACCTAGACCCGTACAGGCCTAAAGAAGAGGGGGAGGAAGTCCTGGGAGCAGAATTCCCATACTTGAGTGCAATTGGAGCGCTCATGTACCTTGCGAATAGCACTAGGCCGGACATTGCGTTCGCCGTGAATTTGCTAGCGGATGCAGTCTGAGAACCCACCAAAAGGCATTGGAAAGGGGTGAAGGACATCTTCCGTTACCTTCAAGGAAGCAAAGACCTCGGCTTGTTTTACAAAAGAAACAATGAATTGAATTTAGTTGGCTACGCAGATGCTGGGTACCTATCGGACCCGCATACTGGCAAGTCACAAACTGGGTATGTTTTCCTTTGCGGTGGAACAGCAATTTCTTGGAAGTCGTCTAAGCAGACTCTTGTCTCGTCGTCGACTAACCACTCTGTAATCTTTGCATTGTATGAAGCCTCTCGGGAATGTGCATGGCTTGAAGAATGGTTCACCACATCCAAGTCATGTGGTGCAGACATGGAACAAACCCCACTATTATCTATGAAGATAATGCAGCTTGTGTTGCACAAGTACAAATGGGATATGTGAAGAGTAACCTTACAAAGCATATCAACCCCAAGTTCTTTTATGCTCATGAAATGCATAAGATGAACGAGATAAAGATACTGCATACTAAGTCGTGTGAAAATCTCGCAGATTTATTCACTAAGTCACTCCCGGCATCTTCCTTTGAAAGATGTATTAGAGGAATCGGGATGATGAGACTTAGAGAAGTGCAGATTTCAGGGGGAGAATTTTCACATACTCCTACATAAATCTCGAACATGAAGTTTGAGTACCCAACGTGAATCTAGAAGATTAACATTGAAGTTTGGGTGGATTGTACTCTTTTCCTTAAGTAAGTTTTTCATTGAAGTTTTCTTACATAAGGTTTTTGATGAGGCAATCCGTGCAACACGACAGCGTGTGCTATGTACTCTTTCTCCAATTATTTTTCCCACTGGGTTTTTATGGAGTTTTAATGAGGCATATGCATCTCGCAGTGAAGAGTCCAAGGGGGAGTGTTAGGAAACGGATTCGTATCCGATATGGACTCTTCCTTATCTCTAAGCAGAACCGCTATATATAGGAGGCAGGGGGTCACCCCATTGTAGACAAGCATACAGAATAATAAAGCAGGCCCGTTCCTCCTCATATTGTGTCTCTCTTTCTCCCTGTCTATTCTCCACTTGAGATCTATTAGGCAACCCCGGACTATTCGATAGCGAGGTTGTCTAACAATAAGGATGTTTAAGTTCTGTTGTTCCTTCAGCAGAAAAGGTAAGTGAGTAAAAGAATTGATTGCTCTACCAAATATAATCACTTTGTAAAAAAATGATCTAAGATAAGGCTTTACATCGGATAAGTCGTGAAAGGGAGATTTTATTAAAAAAATTTTTGTTTTTTCCGCTTCATTTAGGTCTTATTTGGTACGGTTCCAGATTCTAGTAGAAACGGAAACAGTTCCAGATTCTTGGTAGAAACGTTTCATGTTGGATTCTGTGAATCTGGTGGAATTTGGTTAAGACCAATTCAGCCACATAGTAGAAAAAGAAGAAATGATCCAAGGAGAATCGTTCCGAGTTTTAGCTCGTTTGGTTGAGTTTTTTTTTCAGAATCTAGTAGAAACGGTCCGGTTCCAATTTGCCAAACGGGACCTTAGAGTGAATTCCACATAATTACAAGTTTTTTTTTACAAACTATCAGAAAACTACAGGCTTTAGTTTATATTTCACAAAACTGCATATTTTAGAGAGAGTGTCGCAAAACTACATATTTTAAAATTAACCGTTTCTTATAACAGGTCTGACAGTGTAGACCTATATAGTAGCCTCACATGCGAGTGAAACGGGAAATAAAGGTGTATGAGGTTGTTATATAAGCCCATACTATCAGACCCGTTCAAAGAAACGATCTATTCTAAAAACATGTAATTTTACGACACAAGTTTTTTAAAATCTACAGTTTTGTGAAATAGAAACTAAAACACGTAGTTTCGTGATATTTGTACAAAAAAATTATAGTTTCATAAAATTTACTTTTTATGTTATGATATTTTTTGTACTTATTTAACACGTTATGGGCATGCTCAATTATCAATGCACATTTTTTTTTCTTTGTTTGCACTTATATAGTAATGTCATGATGTACTGTGATCTATCTTCTTTAATTAAAGTATTCATCTGTCCGACAATATAAGTCCTTTTGGGATCCGTATGGTTAAGGTTTTAAAACTTTGACCATTAATTAATATATATTAAAGTATACAAATTGACTACCATAAATTAATATTGGATATATCTTGCAAAACATTTTTATAATTATTTGTTTTTGCTAGTATATCATGATAGAAAAGTACAAAACTGCGGTCAGAGTGTTATGTTAGAGACAGTGAAAAGTCCAGATAAACTTAGGCCATGTTTGGATCCCTGGACTAATTGTTAGCTGGCTAAAAATTAGCTCTAGCCTATCCAAACAGGAAGACTAATAGGTGAGCTAATTTTTAGCCAACCCCTTAGCTAACAATTAGTCCATTAGCTGGTGAGGATGAGCTAATTTGGGCTAATAGCATGTAACACGCTGAGAAAAGTCTGAAATACCCTCGCGCTGACCTTATCCTCATTTCCTCACCTATTATAAGGGGGCAGACATGACTTTTCTAAGAAATTAGCCCAACCATTAGTCATGTATCCAAACAGCCCTGGGCTAATTTTAGATGGACTAATTATTAGCTGGCTAATAATTAGCTCTAGCCATTAGCCAACTAACAATTAGTTTTAGCCCATCCAAACATGGCCCGTGAGGAGGATGGAGCAGTACATAATCCACTCCTCAAAACTTTTATACTTTAGTTCTAAGAAGATTGTGTGTAGTAGTCTATGGCAACTTATTAATTATTGGTTTTCCTTGAAGATAGCTCAAGTTTGTCCGATTGTTATAAAGCCGTTGCATGGAGCGGTGAAAAATTAAGAATAACCGTGCTAGTGTTACCGTTCGAACCCATAAATAATGTCAAGTAGAATGAATAGTTAGATAACCCAAATCCAGAGAGAATTGAAGGCCATGTCTAATATTGCGGTTTGTGAATAGCCCATGGGCGACAGTCTTACATCGGCTAGGTCAATCAGTACTGTAGATAAAGTGATGGACATGGGTTAGAAAGCTGCCTGGGTTAGCCTGACGAAGAAGCATGGAGACTATGGAGCTGACGCATGCCACGCCGTCACGAAGACGAAGTGAGAAAGTAGGGGAATTTTTTAAAATAATATTTATTATAGAAATAATATATCAATTAAAAATAACAAAAATACACCTCTACCGCCAATTCTAATGGCGATTGAGGGGAAAAACCCTCTCTATCGCCAATTAAAATTGCGAGGCTTCAATTGGCGACAGAGAGAAAATTTTAATAATATTTAAAATATTAATTTTGTAATGAAAATGTACGGAAATAATGCGCCGGTAAAAAAACAAAACAGATAAAGGCTGTAGGTATTTGAAATGGCGATGGGATTTATGTCGGCACTGCAAATGGCTACAGAGATGTGGCGTGAGCGAGACTTTATATCGCCATTTTGGAAGGGAGATTTGTTAAGTAGGAAATAACAAGATGCACTAAAGGTGTACAAAATGAGAGAAGAAAGATTGCGCATATGGAACCGTCGCATGAACTGCCCGATAAGAAAAGAAAGAGGAGAAGGAAAAAGATGGGAAAGAGGAGAAGGAAAAAAAAGAGAGAGAGGAAGAGGACGAGGAAATGAAAGAAAAGGAATAGGAGGAGAAAAAAATAGTAGAAGAGATGTTTAATATTGGTATAAATAGAATGAAAACAGTGAGTACATAGTTCGTAAAAATGGCATAGCATAATGTAGAAAACACAGGAAACATGCATAAATATATAAGAGTACATAGCATTACATAGAAATTATGGATTAGTGTACATAGTATGATATCGTGGACATAACATGGCATAGAAAGAGATATGGCACGACGACATAGAGGAACTATGAATGGAAACTACATCTAAGATACATTCGTACCTTTTGGAATTGTAAAGAAGTTATACTGGCTGTCGTGGACCCTATTCGGAAGGCTGGAATGAGTAACCATACGGCACCCACATGGAGTGTTGATCATCAGGACGGCGTGGACGGGGCTGTTGGTCACGGTAGTGGCAAGCACAATTGCAGCTCGCATTGCCGCAGCAGCAGTAAGTGTGGTAGTCACTGCCGAGGTGGACGACCTCTTCATTGTTCCTCTCCCTGAGCCTTTGACGGCGTAGGTCGTCGTTCTAGATCTGAAGTTCTAAGTTCTACCTATGAAGCTGGTCATTCTCGTTCTTCACCTCAGTGAGTTCCTCTTCCTTTTCATCAAGGCGTATCATCAATCTGGCCATGTAACATGTAGCATATATGGGATACGGATCATCCACCCATTCAGTGAATTTGCAAATCATCGATTTGCAAGTAAGAGTAAATATCGTATAACGAGACATGTTGCATTATGATACATAAGAGTTGTATTGGTTACCATGAATACAGGCATCGGTAGAAATGACGTCCTGGGTAGGAATTGACCTCATCGCAAACCTGCACGATGGTGTCGAGGTCATGCTTACATGTCAACCATTTCATGGGGTGGAGTGTCCGATCGTCGATGATTGGATTTCTAGGGGTGTAGTAGTCCCTTGTTCGAATGGGAATATTTGGGCTGGAGGGATCGGGGCCGTAGGGACCGTAAGTTTCATATACCTCGAGTGAAGGGACGTGGCCTAGAAACTTTGAAGGGTCGGCGACTGGAGGTGCAGTGTTACCCTTTCTTCCTTGACAACCCCTCCCACGTCTTGAGGTGCCTCTTCTGTCTGTCATTGTAATGTAGTGGATGTTGGGGTAGTGAAGAAGTGTAATCTGGGTGGCCGGTGGTATTTATAGGCCATGTCACTCCATTCTGGATGAAAGAGAAATAGACAATATATTGTCACTCCATGGTGCGCAGAGTGTTGTCAAATCTAACTGAAAATGTTGATTGCATGTGTTATCATGTTAGTATGACAAAGCTGGTTGGAGCGTGTTGTCAAATCGCTTTGCAAAGCTGCTAGTTCGTGTTGTCCAATCGGTAGGACACATCTATTATCTATGTGTTATCAAATCGCTCTGCAAAGTTGGTGGTGCGTGTCGTCCAATCGGTAGGATACATGTATTGTCTACGTGTTGTCAAATCACTATGCAAAGTTGCTGGTACGTGTTGTCCAATCGGTAGAAGACGAGTATTGTCTACGTGTTGTTAAATCACAGCAAAACAGACAACTCAAATAGGAAAGGAATCATGAAAACAAAAGAAATCAAACTAAATTTTCAGTAACATATCATATTCGATTAGTACATCAGGTATTAAAGGAAAAAAAACTAGCTAGCGCCCCTGCGCTGTGCGACCCCTCTTGTGGTCCCCAGTCGCCTACGACACTGAACATGTCAAGATGAATACTTCAGGTGGTCCGGGGGTGGTCCACGAGTACTCCTAGCAGGCCATATTGGTGCTGTCGGAGTAGCGAAGGTGGCCTACGAAGGCTGACTCAGTCAAGGAGCATCAGGGAGCTGAGACGGACCAAAGATGACACCCGCCGACTGCTAGGAGTGGGTAGCGCTTTGGTCATCGACGGCTCTTGATAAACATTTCACGTTAGTAGAACATATATTGTAAAGAACGTAATAGATGAAAGGAGGCCACAAAGGTGTACTTGCAGTCATGTGGACAACCGACGCGAAACGGTGTTAGCTGGAGCCCCCGGGATGTCGGGAGGAGGGGCGGTCTGCGTCTACATTGTGGGGTGCGGTGTGTGTTGTCTATCACCCACGTACAACAATGGAATGGACGGGGACCTATTGCACATTGTCATCCCTAGGCCTCCTACAGGACGTAAGTTGGACAATGCGAGAGGCCTTCACGTAAACGCGCTGCAACGCCCCTTGCAATTGAAAGTGATGTAAAATAGAACTAACGTGTGGACGTTGGGCGGGACGACATCACCAGTAGGGACAAAGAACACCTGCTAGAGATGGAACTGCCTCATCACACGGTGGGCAGCATAACTTTCCACGAACACGTCAAACACCAGGTGACGCTGTGCCAGCCAGAAGGCAATGTCGCTGGTGCACTGTAGCGAGAGGCCCTGAGGTGCTCGCACGCCGATGAGCTATGGGGGATATGGGTGCCAGATAACGCGATCATCCGTCAGCTGGTCAAACATCTCTACGTACTCGGGGTACGAAGCGTGCGACTTAACTAGGGTTAAAGTCGGCTGCACAAAAGCAAAATAGGCGATCACTAGTACGAAACATGGAAAATCATTATATAATTGACGATAAACTTGATTGTACTAACCCGTCGGTGTAAGTTCAAGCTCCATTAGTTTTGGTGATTGGTTTAGATTAATGCTTAATCTGTGTTTAATGATAAATCTAATCTTATTGAGACTAACATGTTTTATTGAGTTATATTCAATAGTCTCATATTTGGATGGAAAATGGAAAACCCAAGGTATGTTTGCATATCCACTCTAGTATAAATTGCATACTTTGGATTCAAGTTTAAGTATAAGTTTCTCCAATGTATTAACCACAAAATGTGTATTATGTTTCCCAATCCATATATTACATGAATGCACATATCTAGGGGCAGTTCACACTTGAACTTGATGTATCAATGTATTGATCTATTCTTCACTCCATATATAAAGGATTAATACATTGAAACATATCAATTAAATGATTGTTTAAATTAAGTTCATTTGTCTTCTAATCATCAAAGAATATTTCATCATGTGTTGATGGTGTTCTTGTGATCGACTAAGGATAAATGAAGAGTTCTTGAGCAGTATGAAGCATTAGTTGCATCATGTTCTCAAGACATCTGAATTCATTAAATTGATTTAGGTTGTGCTCAATCGATATAAGTGGCATCCATTATATGTTAATGGAGTGCATAGATGATTGAGACAACCATGCATCTTGGACTAACCATTTTCATAAGTGATGATTGAGTCAAGTTAGGTCCAAAGATGGTTGAGATCATGAAAACGGGACAAGGATGACATATTGAGGTGATGGACGTCAAGAAGAGATCCCGGATAAGAGAAGTGGAGCTAGGATGTCAATCTCGGGGGAGCAAGTGATTGAAGATCACAAAGACCCCAAAGGGGATTGCTTGCGGCGGCCAAAGGTATAACTAGATAGGCTAAGGTTTTTCCTAGTCTTTGTGTCTAGTTTTAGCGCCGTATTATTAAGAGGGGTTGAGTATTTGTTTTGAGCTTCATTATGTTTTGGTGATCTCAATCCCGTATTCACTTGAGCTCAAATCTTCTTGGTTTGGTTTTTGCATTGAGCTAACCATTTGGCATGTGTTGCGAATGGGTGAAGCTCGTGCTTGGTTTTTGCATAAATCTCTATTTGGCATGTGTTGCGAATGGGTGAAGCTCGTGCTTGGTTTTTGCATAAAGCTCTATTTGGCATGTGTTGCAAATAGGACAAGCTTATGCTTCGGGTTTTCACATTGAGCTTGGATTTGCATGAGTTGCAAATAGGATAAGCTAATGCGTTGGTTTTTGCATGGAGTTCATATTTTGCATGTGTTGCAATAGATGAAGCTTCATGCTTTGTTTTGTTTTAAAATCAAAATCTTATTGACTTTGTTTGGTATTGCTTGGAGCTATGTTTGCATAGGTTGCAAAAGGAGAGAGCTCAAGCAAGTTTTCGGTTTATATAGTTGCATGGAGATAGAGAATTGCAGGAGTTGCAATTAGAGAGCTCATGCACTCTGATTTGATTGTTTGGAGTTTGCTTGGAGCTAGGCTTTTGCAAGTGTTGCAAAAAGAGAATGCTGAAGCATAAAATGGTTTGGTTGTTTATTTGCAAGTTCGTTGTGCGAATAAATGGGAGGTCTATGCGTTCTGGTCCTGAAAGCATGTGATACTTGCACCGTGGTTTTTGCAAGTCAGTTTGGGTCATGGTTTAACCATCACATGGCTAAGAGGATAAACCTTATAGACTCCGGGATTTATTTGCTTAATACGTTCCTGCGAATATAATCTTTAAGGCGTTTGCGAAATGAGTTCTTCGCAAATTGTTTGGAGTTTGGTTGAAATTCCTTGAGCATGGTTTAGTGGTGTTGCAAAAGTGTTTTGCAATTTAGTGTGATCTTGGTTTGATCACCTTTTGGCTTAAAAAATAGTTGTTGAAGTTTCGGAGAAAAGATTTAAGTTTAAAACCCTATTTTCTCTGTTTTGCCGGCACTACCGCAGTGTTAATGACGGTAGTACCGCAGGGTTAGTAGTACCACCGTATGGGCGTTAGTACTACCGCTTTTACGGTACTACCGCTATTTGAGAGGCGGTAGTAGTATTTCCAGAACTGGGAGTTTTCCTGAGGCCGGCACTACCGCTGAGTTTAGAGCGGTACTACCGTTTGGCGCGGTAGTACCGGAGTTTTAATAGCGGTAGCTATTTTCCAGATAGGAGTTTTTCTGGGTTTTCTGAGAGCGGCACTACCGCCTAGGTGGGCCGGTTCTGCCGGAGGTGTGGCAGTACCGGGCGTAATACGCCGGTAGTCATTTTCCAAAGGAGTCGGGTTTGTGCCCTAGTCAAGGGCGGGCCGGTACTGCCGGGATGCGGTAGTACCGGGCTATGAACACCGGTAGTCATTTTACATAACGGTTTGTTCTGGAGTTGCCCTGAGGCTGGTAGTACCGCCCAGTGGGGCTGGTACTGCCGCTCGAGCGGTATTACCGGCTGTTTGCCTGCAGTAGTACCGGGAATATAGCCGTTAGCCGACTGTTGGGATGAGGTCGGCACTACCGGCACTATAAGTGTGGTAGTGCCACATTTCCTGATTTTTCGTTGTTTTGTCCCCAACGGCTAGTTTTGGTTTGGGAGGCTATATAAGACCCCTTTGTGGGGCAAGGGCTTGTTGTTGCTGGCATTGTGAGTACTCTTGAGCTTTGTGTGAGTTTGTGGGAGTGGTTTGCATTCTTCTCATTTGGTTTTGAGCTCAAGAGTGATCCTAGTTGCATGAGTTGCATCTAGTGAGGATTGAGAGGACCCTAGTTGCATGAGTTGCACTAGGTGATCACTAGAGACGCGAGTGGTGTCATCGATGAAGCTTGAGTGGAGTGCTCAACCTATTGCCCTTGGAGGTTGTTGCCTCCTAGACGGCGTAGGAGCGTCGTGCGCGGGAGCCCTCGAGTATTGTGAGAAGCCCCGACAAAAGTTTGTGAAGGTTGGAGCTTAGCCTACCCGGCGGGGTAAAAAGTTACCATGAGTTGATTCGAGGTGGAAGGCTCAAGTGAGTGAGCCGGTCCAAAGTGAGTTGGACTTCCTCAATGTGGAGTAGGGGAGAAGTCTCCGAACCACGGTAAAAAGTATCGTGTCCCTTGTCTCTTTTACTTTCAAGCATTTACATTATTGCATTATCATCAATTGCTTGATTGTGTATAGAATTGCTTAGTGTAGCTTGCTTGATCAACATAGCAATTCTATCGTAGAGACTTAATTTAGTTGTACACTAGTGAGCCTAGTTGGTTTAGGCCTTAATTGTCAAAACTATAGTTTACGCTTCCGCAATTTAATTAGGTTTTGACATAGGAGTAATTAGAGGCGATCCTCGATCATTAGTTATGAGAAAGAATTTTTAAATCGCCTATTCACCCCCCTTTAGGCGCATCCTCGACCCTACAGTCGGCGACACCACAACGTCCCCATGGTAGGACGATCAACGTCATCCCTAGGGGGGCTGTAGAATCCTGCGTCGTAAGGTGTCAAGTCCATTTGCGGCCGTCTGATCTAGAACCTCTTGAACAGCCACAGCTGAAGCAGTAAAGAGCACCCGATGAGAATGGAGGAGTCTGCTCCATGATGACACCCATCGCACAGGGCCCTGTAGGTGGCAGCGAGTACAGCTAGTGCCCAAGCCTGCTGTGGGAGCTCCTCCAGGTCGGCGTCTGCGATCGTCCTCGTGAACTGGATCATGTGCTTGTCGACGCTGTCCCCGTGGGACGAGCAAAACAAGACCCAGCCGAATAGCCAGAGCAAGTACGCCCCAAAATGTAAGCTGATGATGTACTCCCCTGCTTCATCCGCCATCCTCTTGGGCTGCAAAACGTAATGCTTAGATCCAATAAAATGAGATAAATTAAACCGCACTTACGTAAAATTACACCAACCACTTCTGCGTTGGGCCATGCGCAAAAGTGAAAGGTGTGTACCCTACTGAAAGTGCATCTAGGCCCCTCAATTTGTTTTGGTGATTAATGATGACACAATTAAAGAGATCTAATGTTTTATCCAAGAACACTGCAGATATCGAGATTATATTGAGCTTGGAATGACATTGGACACCCCCACGACTACTTAAAATCAAAAGGACGGCATCAAGACCATAATTGTAATCTTATATTTATTTGCGTCTTAAGGATAGCCGTACTATTAAGGGGGTACGACGAGAAATCGACTTTAGGATGTGCATGTGCTCAACATCATTTCTTGCATCTCACTTTAGCACTCATACACTTGGTTTTGAAAAGTTTAATGTTGAAACCGTTAGGTAACCGGAGTATCGGACATTTAGTCCGAGTCTCGAATTCAATCGAGTATCCGGACATTAAGTCCGGAGTCTCGGGTTGAGCCCTCGGTTATACGGTTTTGATTGGTCCGAGTATCCGGACATTTGGTCCGAGTCTCGGATAACCCGAGTCTCGGGTTGTTTGTCCGGACACTCCGGCCTGTTCAAAAACGGGAGTAACGGCTAGTTTTCAAAAAGAGTATTTAAAGCCTCCACTCCACTCCAACGGCTAGGATCTCTATTGAGCTCATTCATAGCAGCATTCAAGCCATTCCTAACCATCTCTAAGCATTCAATAGAGCCCCCATCTTCCTCCCACCAATTAATTTGGTTGTTGATCCTTTTGGTGAGGAGAGGAAGAAGAAAAGTGCAAAGTGCATTCATTTCATCTTGTTGAGCACTAGTTCATCCTCCAAGCGATTCTTCGTGGTGCTTTTACTCTTGGAGGTTGAAGGTCTCCTAGACGGCTAGGAGTCACCGGGAGCTACCAACGCGTGTGGTGAGCCCCGGTCGTTTGTGAAGGCGAGTCTCGCCTCAGAAAGGAAGAGACAAGAAGTGAAGCCGGCGAGTGCATTTGTGCAACACCGGGAGGAAAGCGGGTTGAAAGAGACCCGGCTCAAGTGTGACCGAGCCACCTCAACGGAGACGAGGGGTTCCCTTCAAGAACACGAACTTGGTGAAAAATCTAATCTCTCGCATTCTTTTTTCTTCCTAGATTTGCTTGGTTAGATTTGAATTTGTAAAGTTAGTTCTAGCTCTTTGCTTTGAGTAAATTCAAATCTTGTCTTGCAATTGTTCTAGGTTGTTCTTGCTATTTACTTCTAGTAGTTTGTTGCGCTTGCTAGAGTAGTTTTCTTTGCTTTCCCGAGCCAGCTAACCCGGAGACTCCGGTATTACATACCGGACACTCCGGACAAGCCGGAGTATCCGGACCAAAACCCGGAGACTCCGGATTGACTAGCTCGGACCTTTTTATTCCGCTGCGTAATTTTTAATCCGCCTATTCACCCCCCCTCTAGGCGACATCGTTGGTCCTTTCAATTGGTATCAGAGCCAAATCTCCTTTACTTTGGCTTAACCGCTTGGAGAATCAAAGATGTCTGATATAGAGAAGGTTACCGAAACCCATGGCCAAGAGAAAGCCTCGGGTTCCGGTATCGGGGTTGCTATTCCTTTAGATTATTCCTCTTTTGGAGTCTCAAACTCCTCATCTTATGTTTCCGTCTCGTCTGGCCGAGCGCCTCATTTCGATGGCACTCGCTATGCGGCATGGAAACACAAGATGAAGATGCATTTGAGATCACTTCACCCTTGCATTTGGAAGATTGTTGAAACAGGTTTCAAGCCCGCAAACCCCAACAATCTCACCTCCGAGGAAGACAAAGCTCAACACTTCAACGACTTGGCCGTCAATGCCTTGTTTAATGCTTTGAGCGACTCCGAATTCAACCGAGTCGATGGCCTTGACAATGCTAAGGATATATGGGAAAGATTGATGGTGTCCCATGAAGGTGTATCAAGTGTTCGTGAATCGAAGATCGAGCTTATCATTGGAGAACTAAGCCGATTCACTTTGGAAGAAGGAGAGTGCTACACCAAGATGTTTGATCGCTTAATGGTGCTAGTGAATCAAGCAAAGGGACTTGGAAGCACCGAGCTCACCGACAAAGCAATTGTCAAGATCATTCTTCGAGTGATCACCCCCACCAACCGCAATCTTGTGCAACTCATTCGCGACCGGCCAAACTTCGACACTCTCACTCCTCATGATGTGATTGGCCGGTTGATGACGGATGAGATGATGGTCAAGGAAGCGGAAGTGGTGGAGGAGCTCAAGTCCGGCAAGAAGAAAGGCATCGCCTTGAAGGCCGTCAAGGTGGTGCAAGAAGTCGAAGAAGAGTCGAGCGGCCCCTTGACAAATGAAGATATGGCTTTGCTCGTCAGAAGATTTAACAAGTTCTTGAAGAAGAAGGGCTACAAGCCGGGTAGCCACTCCAAGGGCTTCGGCAACAAATCAAGAGGGCGGCACTCTTCAAGAAAGTGCTATGAGTGTGGGGAACCCGGTCATTTTATTGCCGAGTGTCCTCACAAAGAAAAGAAGGAAGACAAGCCTTTCAAGAAGGACAAGTTCAAGAAGAAAGACAAGGACAAGAACAAGAGGTACAAGGGCAAGGGTCATGCTTACATCGGCAAGGAGTGGAACTCCGACTCCGACTCCGAGTCCGAGTCCGAGTCCAACTCCGACAATGAAGGAGGACTCGCCACCGTCGCCATCGCTACTCCACCGACAAAGTCGAAGAGCCTCTTCGACAACTTGAGCGACGGAGACGAAGATGCTCCAATTTGCCTCATGGCAAAGGGGCACAAGGTATCATCTAAGAGCCAAATTCCCTCTATTGTTGATTATGGCTTAGATGATTGCGATAGCGATAATGATGAAGTAGCTTTTAAGTCTATGAATGACTTTGACATTGAAAAACTAGACTTGCTACTCAAAGACATTGAAAAGTTGGAGGAAGTTGTAGAACAAAAGGAGGCTACTCTTGAAGCTCAAGAGGATCTCCTTATATTTGAAAAGGAAAAGAATCTTGAGCTAGAGAAAAGCCTAGCTTTTGAGAGAAAGAAAAATGAGGACTTAGTCAAAAACTCAAATTTGACTAAGAATGAAATAGTTAGTCTTGAGATCACCAATGCTTCACTCGTAGAGCAACTTGCTCAAGCAATGGATGCTTGCAAGTCTCTTGAAGTGAAGCTTGTTGATCTCTCGAATAATGCCTCTTCCTCAATTAACAAATCCAATAGTTCAATGCCTTCAAGTAGCAATGGATGCGCTAGATGTTATAATATTGATGTTGCTACTTGTGCTACTAACCGTGAGACTTTGAAAGTCTTGGCTCATGAGAATGAGAAGCTTAAGGGGATGCTTGAAGATGGACTTCAAAAGTCCTACAAGGCTAGCAAAGGTTTAGAGGAGTATCTCGGTAGCGCCAAGGTAATCCCAAGAAGCATGGGCTTGGATATGTTCCGCCTAAGGGCAAAAAGAGCAACATCGTGGTTGCTCCTTTAAGCAAGCCGATTCATTTTGTGAAAGGCGAAGGAACATCCAAGCACAAGGCTCACTCCGAGTTCTTTGCTTCATATGTTCTTAAGAAAACTAACATTGGTCGTGTAGTTGCATGTCATATTGGGCAAGCCAAAGAATGCTCCTATTATTCGCTCCATTTGGGTCCCAAAATCTCTAGTTGCTAATGTCGTGGACCTAACCAAGTTTGGGTACCAAAAGCAAAAACTAAATATGTTTTTGTAGGCCTATATCTCGGTGGAACAAGTTGGATTTTGGATAGCGGTTGCACGCACCACATGACCAGGAGAAAAGGCAATGTTCGCTCACTTGGATGCAAATGGATCAAATAGTGAAAGCATTGTCTTTGGAGACAATGGAAAGGGAGAAGTAATTGGTTTGGGTAAAATTTCTATCTCAAGCAATTTTCAATTAAATAATGTTTTGCTTGTTGAGTCATTAAGCTACAATTTATTGTCCGTTGCACAATTATGTGAAGCGGGCTATAATTGTTTGTTTAATGAAAAGGGTGTGGATGTCATGAAGAGGGTTGGCGGTTCAATAGCCTTTAAAGGGCGTTTGAAGGGTAAGCTCTATCTCGTAGACTTCAATACGGATAGACTTAATCTTGAAACGTGCTTAATGGCTAAATCTAGCATGGGTTGGCTTTGGCATCGCCGGTTGGCCCATGTTGGTATGAGGAATCTTCACAAACTCATTAAAGGCAACCACATTCTCGGACTAACCAATGTTGTCTTTGAGAAAGATAGGATTTGTAGCGCTTGTCAAGCGGGCAAGCAAGTTAGCGCCTCCCATCCCGCCAAGAACGTGATGGCGACCTCAAGACCATTGGAAATGCTCCACATGGATTTATTTGGTCCCGTAGCTTATATAAGCATCGGGGAAGTAAGTATGGTTTGGTTATTGTTGATGATTTTTCTCGATTCACTTGGGTGTTCTTTTGCATGACAAAGGTGAAGTCCAAGTGACATTGAAGAAATTCATGAGAAGAGCTCAAAACGAGTTTGAAGTAAAGATCAAGAGAATTCGGAGCGACAACGGCACCGAGTTCAAGAATATTGGCGTGGAGGAGTTTCTTGATGAGGAAGGAATCAAGCACGAGTTCTCGGCTCCCTATTCTCCTCAACAAAATGGGGTGGCCGAGAGGAAGAATCGAACCCTCATTGAGATGGCGCGGACAATGCTCGACGAGTACAAGGTTTCCGATAGTCTTTGGGCGGAAGCAATCAACACCGCATGCCACAGCTCCAACCGCCTCTACCTCCACAAGATCTTAAAGAAGACGGCGTATGAGTTGCTCAGGGAAGAAACCAAATGTCTCCTACTTTGAGTCTTTGGGAGCAAATGCTATATCCTTAATAAAAGGCTAAGTCTTCTAAATTCGCTCCTAAAGTAGATGAAGGTTTCTTACTTGGTTATGGAACTAATGCTTACAGCGTCGAAGTTTTCAACAATACCACCGGTGTCGTTGAAATCTCGCGTGACGTGACTTTTGATGAAACTAACGGTTCTCAAGTAGAACAAGTTGATCGTGTTGTGATTGACAGGGAAGAACCTCCTTGTGAAGCTATAAAGAAAATGGCAATTGGGGAGGTAAGACCTCAAAATTTAGAATCTCACCCGAGCTCCCCAACCCGGAGTCTCCGGCCTGAAACCCGGAGTGTCCGGATTAGTCCGGAGTCTCCGGGTCCAATACCGGAGTCTCCGGATGGGTCAGGCTCGGGCGACTTTCCCTCCTCGTCCAATCAAGCCCAAGATGGTTCAAATGCCACCCAAGATGATGAAGGCCCTATTCAAGCCTTGGACTCATCCGTACCTCATCCTAGAGTTCATCAAAGCATTCAAAGAGATCATCAGGTTGACAACATTCTTGGAGACATCAACAAGGGAGTATCCACTCGATCTCGAGTTGCAAATTTTTGTGAATTTTACTCGTTTGTTTCCTCTCTTGAACCTCTTAAGGTAGATGAAGCGCTTGAAGACCCAGATTGGGTGATGGCTATGCAAGAGGAACTGAACAACTTCAAGCGCAATCAAGTCTGGGAGCTTGTTCAAAGACCAAATCAAAATGTGATCGGCACAAAATGGGTATTTCGAAACAAGCAAGATGAAAACGGGATCGTGACAAGGAACAAAGGCCCGTTTGGTTGCTCAAGGGTACACTCAAATAGAAGGTTTGGATTTCGATGAAACATATGCTCCAGTAGCTAGGCTTGAATCTATTAGAATATTACTTGCCTTTGCTACTCACCATGATTTCAAGCTGTATCAAATGGACGTGAAGAGCGCCTTCTTAAATGGACCACTTTCCGAGATGGTCTACGTTGAGCAACCACCGGATTTGAAGATCCAAGGCATCAGGACCATGTCTACTACCTTCACAAGGCACTCTATGGACTTAAGCAAGCTCCAAGGGCATGGTTCGAATGTCTTGAGACTTCCTTCTCGGACAAGGTTTCGTAGTCGGAAAGGCCGACCCTACTCTCTTTACTAAGCATATTGATAATGATTTATTTGTGTGTCAAATATATGTCGATGACATTATATTTGGATCTACTAATGAACATTTGTGTAAAGAGTTTAGCAAGATAATGACCAAAAGGTTTGAGATGTCCATGATGGGTGAGTTGAAGTTCTTCCTGATTCCAAGTTAAACAACTCAAGGAAGGAACTTTCATTTGTCAAACGAAGTACATCAAGGACATGCTCAAGAAGTTCGAATGGAGGACGCCAAGCCCATAAAGACGCCAATGCAAGCCAACGGGCACCTAGACCTCGACAAAGAAGGTAAACCGGTCATCCAAAAGGTATATCGTTCGATGATCGGTTCTCTCCTTTATCTTTGTGCATCTAGGCCCGATATCATGCTTAGCGTTTGTATGTGTGCACGTTTTCAAGCCGCTCCAAAAGAGTGCCACATGGTGGCCGTTAAGAGAATCTTGAGATATTTAGTGCACACTCCTCATTTCGGACTTTGGTATCCGAAAGGATCCTCCTTTGAGCTTATTGGCTATTCCGATGCGGATTATGCCGGTTGCAAAGTGGATAGGAAGAGCACCTCAGGAACCTGCCAATTCTTGGGTAGGTCCCTAGTCTCGTGGTCTTCCAAGAAACAAAATTCCGTAGCCCTATCCACTGCCGAAGCCGAATACATAGCCGCCGGGAGTTGTTGTGCCCAATTACTTTGGATGAGACAAACCTTGAGTGATTATGGCCTTTCCTACAAAAGCGTTCCACTTTTGTGTGACAATGAGAGTGCCATAAAAATTGCCAACAATCCTGTCCAACACTCCCGAACAAAACACATTGATATTCGCCATCATTTCCTAAGAGACCACGCAACCAAAGGCGAAATTGATATCCAACATGTGAGTACAAACGATCAATTAGCTGATATCTTTACCAAGCCCCTTGACGAGAAAAGGTTCTGTGAATTGAGAAGTGGTCTAAATATTCTAGATTCTCGTAACGTGGCTTGATAAGTGCTCATATATTGGTTGGTGAATGAAAAATGAAGTTCAAAACTTTATTTATCTTTTTCTCTGAATTTACCATGTGTTATTGGCTCTTGATCTTAGGATCGCATCATTACTATGTGACTATAGTCTGATTGCTTGATTGTTAGCTAGTCACATGGTGGATGGATGCCCTAGGACTCCTTTCTCTCTCTCTCCGCGGGTCTCCGAAGCTTTTCTTGAAAAATTCTTTTTCTTCCCGAGCTGGGGAACCCGGAGTATCCGGATTTCTATCCGGACTCTCCGGGTATCCCGGAGTCTCCGGACATTTCGTCCGGAGTGTCCGGGTTGGTCCGGAGTCTCCGGACTGAAGTCCGGAGTCTCCGGGTTGGGGCGGTCGGTTAAACCCCAAAAATCCCGCGCGGATCGTTTCCTTTTCTTTTTCCTCCCGTGCCTCTTCCTCTCTCGTGCCCTTCTAGAGATTAGGGTGATTCCTTCTCCTCTCTTACTCCTCCATTCAAGGATCTTTGGACCCTTCCTTCTCCTTGTTTGGAGTTCCCTAAGGTAAGGAACTCATGCCCTAATCCTTCTCTTTTCGGGTTTGGACTCTTTCCTCCGCTTCTTAGGGGATCTTGTGTGCTTCATCTCGTCTAGGGTGCGGCGCATCATCCTCTAGCTCTTCAATCTTCGGAGGAATCTCTCTCAATCACCCGTGTTCTTCTTTTTCAATCCCTTGAGGTGAGTACTCTCTTTCGTGCCCTAATCCCGCGAAATCTCTTGCTAGATTGTGCCCTAATCTTCTTTTGTTCATCCTAGAGGCAATCTAGATTTGTTTTTGATCGCGGTTAGGGTTGGTTTCCGCATCCTTGGCCGCCCGTGCGCTCCCTCTGGCACATCCGGAGTGTCCGGACTCTGAGTCCGGAGTCTCCGGGTCCATCCGGAGTATTCGGACATTTTGTCCGGAGTCTCCGGATGCAATCCGGAGTATCCGGACATTTTGTCCGGACTCTCCGGGGTGGGTGCCTCGGCGATTTCAGTTAAATCCGCTGTTTTAGCGTCGTCTCTTGGCTAATTCCTCTCGTTCGCTCTGCCTGCAGTCGATGGATCCTTCGAGTGGAACTTCCGGAGGCAGCACTCCTCCTCCGCAGGCAGCAGGTGGTAGCGATCCCCCTTCGCAGGCAGCTGGTGGTAGTGCTCCCGCTCCGGGCGCGTCTCCCACCAATTCTCCTCCGCATCCTCAGCAGCCTCCGCAGAAAAGGCAGAGAATTGGAGTGGCCAAAAGGCCCATTTCCAGACCTCGAGGCCAGCTAGCTTCAGGATCAGCACCTGTCCAGTCTCCTCCTCCTCAGCAAGTTCCTGATCCAGATGAGCATCCAGCTGATACCCATGCCAGGCTTCGTGATCAGAAAAGAAGTCAGTTCCGTACCTCTGGGCATTTCATTGGTCCTCTGATCAAGGCCAAGCCAGTATGGAACTATCCTTTGTCCGTGAATCCAATGAGAGTAATTGACTATCGGACAGGATCTGGAAAAGGAAAAGCTATTGTCGAGCACAGAAAGAAGGATCCTCTCGAGCTTCACCAGGATGAGTATGTGGACCGCCGGTTTTGGAACCGGTTTCAGTCTGATTACTATGAGACGGTCCTATACCCTCTTGAGCACCCAGTGGTTCGCATGAAGACCATTGACTGGGAGTACATGGCCGCAGCAGGCAATCGATTTTCACTCGAGATCATAGAGATTTGCGAGCTGCATCAGATCAAGAACATCATGGCATACAAGTATGACTGGAACAATGAGGTCATCATGCAGTTCTATGCCACCTTGTATTTTGACAAGAATGATGAGGCCATTTGGTGGATGACTGACAGAATCTGGTATGTGGCTAGCAAGAAGAGATTTGCCAGAGTGCTCAATCTCAGGTACAATGCCAGTCCAAAGCTTCATGAGAAGAAAGTGTTGACTCCTGAGCAGATTGAGGCCTTGTATGACACTTCCAGGAGCTTCACAGTTGGGACCATCAAGGGTCTAAAGGACATTCCAGCTGTCCTCAACAGGATGTTGAGAGTCACTCTTTCTCCCAAGGAGGGAGATGCTTCTGCTATCAGTTCCTATGGTAGGAACCTGCTGTTTCACCTCGTTGAGAGCACTGAGCCTTTTGACATTGTCGATTTCTTGTGGGAAACAATGAGGCAGAACGCGCAGAGCAACATGGCGATTGCGGCTATGCACCTTTCGTGATGACCTTGATCTCTTCATGAGTGGGCTGAAGTTTGTCGAGATGAGGAGCATCTTTCTTACAAGGTCCGCCCTCGATCTACTCCAGCCCCTCCACCGCTCCTGGTCTCGCTGCTAGGCTTCACGAGGTCGTGCTTCGGCCTCTACCTCTGCTCCTGCTCCAGCTGTGTCTCCAGTCACTCCTTCTGAGCAGTCCGAGGTCCCGAGCGGCACTCTTCAGAGGATGCTCAAGCATGTCTTCCTCCTCTGCCGTGACATCTCCGCCAGGCAGAAGGTGATGAGCAGGCAGATCAAGAAGAATGGTCAGGACATCCGCAGCATCCGCCGCCACAATGGCGAGGCAGTTTCTCCTAGCGACTCTTCCGGGTCTTCCGAGGAGAGTAGCGATGCCACTTCCGCAGATCAGCTGTTTGGCATCACTTCTTCGGCTGCTTCTCCTCCTCCTGCAGTTGACTCCGGCAGCGAGTATTCAGCGTCTGGCGACGAAGGCGACGACGAGTGATCTCCCGTGTCCTCCCCTCCTTTTGGTGTCTTGATGCCAAAGGGGGAGTGATTCTTTAGAGTCGTTTTCCTTAGTCGTCCTTTTTCTTGTTTGCTGTCGCTAGTGGACTTGTTTTGTTTATTTTATGTTGAGAACTCTGTCTGTTCGTTGTGTTGTCGTTATTGCTCATTCAATGCATGGATTGCTTTCAGTTATTTGTGATGAGATACTTGTGCTTTTGAGGGGGAGCTCTCGGTTATTTCTCGTTAAATATGTGCATTCGTTCCCACTCAATTCCTCTAATGCACACATTTAGGGGGAGCTCCTCTCATTTATCTTATGCCTAAGTCTTGTTCTCGTTATTTTATTTGCTAATTAATTGTGTTGTCATCAATACACCAAAAAGGGGGAGATTGAAAGTGCATCTAGGCCCCTCAATTTGTTTTGGTGATTAATGATGACACAATTAAAGAGATCTAATGTTTTATCCAAGAACACTGCAGATATCGAGATTATATTGAGCTTGGAATGACATTGGACACCCCCACGACTACTTAAAATCAAAAGGACGGCATCAAGACCATAATTGTAATCTTATATTTATTTGCGTCTTAAGGATAGCCGTACTATTAAGGGGGTACGACGAGAAATCGACTTTAGGATGTGCATGTGCTCAACATCATTTCTTGCATCTCACTTTAGCACTCATACACTTGGTTTTGAAAAGTTTAATGTTGAAACCGTTCTGGGTAACCCGGAGTATCCGGACATTTAGTCCGGAGTCTCCGAATTCAATCCGGAGTATCCGGACATTAAGTCCGGAGTCTCCGGGTTGAGCCCCTCGGTTGCTTCTGGTTTCAGTTGGTCCGGAGTATCCGGACATTTGGTCCGGAGTCTCCGGATAACCCGAGTCTCGGGTTGTTTGTCCGGACACTCGGCCTGTTCAAAACGGAGTAACGGCTAGTTTTCAAAAAGAGTATTTAAAGCCTCCACTCCACTCCAACGGCTAGGATCTCTATTGAGCTCATTCATAGCAGCATTCAAGCCATTCCTAACCATCTCTAAGCATTCAATAGAGCCCCCATCTTCCTCCCACCAATTAATTTGGTTGTTGATCCTTTTGGTGAGGAGAGGAAGAAGAAAAGTGCAAAGTGCATTCATTTCATCTTGTTGAGCACTAGTTCATCCTCCAAGCGATTCTTCGTGGTGCTTTTACTCTTGGAGGTTGAAGGTCTCCTAGACGGCTAGGAGTCACCGGGAGCTACCAACGCGTGTGGTGAGCCCCGGTCGTTTGTGAAGGCGAGTCTCGCCTCCGAAAGGGAAGAGACAAGAAGTGAAGCCGGCGAGTGCATTTGTGCAACACCGGGAGGAAAGCGGGTTGAAAGAGACCCCGGCTCAAGTGTGACCGAGCCACCTCAACGGAGACGTAGGGTTCCCTTCAAGAACCTGAACTTCGGTGAAAAATCTAATCTCTCGCATTCTTTTTTCTTCCTAGATTTGCTTGGTTAGATTTGAATTTGTAAAGTTAGTTCTAGCTCTTTGCTTTGAGTAAATTCAAATCTTGTCTTGCAATTGTTCTAGGTTGTTCTTGCTATTTACTTCTAGTAGTTTGTTGCGCTTGCTAGAGTAGTTTTCTTTGCTTTCCCGAGCCAGCTAACCCGGAGACTCCGGTATTACATACCGGACACTCCGGACAAGCCGGAGTATCCGGACCAAAACCCGGAGACTCCGGATTGACTAGCTCGGACCTTTTTATTCCGCTGCGTAATTTTTAATCCGCCTATTCACCCCCCCTCTAGGCGACATCGTTGGTCCTTTCACCTACATCCTCGGGATTCCACGAAGAACACCCTCTACTATAGAAGCCAGGGGAAGGGGTCTCACGCCCCGCATGACCAAATTGTAAACCTCATCCAGGTTTGTCGTCATCACCCTGTACCTGGCACCATCGGTGTCATAAAGCAGAGCCCATTTCTCCCTAGGCTCATGTTTTATCCATTCAGAGAAGCATTTCATAGCCCTTCCGTTCCTCCTAACCAGGTGCGGAAGGTCTGTGGGTAGTTCTTCAAGCGCTACTGGGGCCACCCATGGGGAAGGCGTTACCCTCTTCGCTGCCTCCGCTGTATACCTTAACGTCAGCTCGTCCAACTTCTTCCACAATGCATCAAACTTTCTTTGCTGATTCTGGTCACACAGCCTCTTAAAAAGCTTCATCAACTCCTCGTTCTTAAACTGCTTGTAGAAGTTGGCACTCATGTGCTCATGTGCCTTTTGCACCACCTACTTCGCAAATCAGGCCATGGATGTGTCTCATCTTCACCTTGCTTCAACTACAGTATCGCCTTCAACAGCCCGGGATGCCGATCGTGTATGACACACACTCCATATCGCTGATCCACGACACCAGCTTTCACATTCCTTAGAAACCAGAACCAAGTATCAGTGTTCTCACCCTCCACGAATGTGAGCGCTACGGAAAGAACCTGATTGTTGCCATCTATTCCTATGGCAGTCAATATCTAGCCTTTGTACTTCCCAGTTAGAATTGCTCCATCCATGCATAACAACGGATGGCAATGTCTAAACGCGTTGATACATGCACCGAAAGCAAAGAATGCCCGCTTGAGTACCATCTTCCTAGGGAAGCGCTGAGAAGGCTGCTAAAAAATATTGATATAAGTCCCAGCATTCCTTTTCTTGATCACCTGGAGCATACCTGGTAAGTTCTGATATGAGTCTTCGTATGTACCAAACCTTGCTTCTAATGCCTTCTGTTTCTCTCTCCATGCCTTGGCATAGCTTATGATGTACTGGAACATCTGCTCTATTGCAAGTATGATGGCACGTGACTCTAAATCCAGTTTACCAACAATCTCCCCATACATTGCATTAGCAACAAAGCCTGAAGATATATTTCTATACGACTGCGTAGACTCCGTCAGCACGCATGTGTGTGGGACGATTACATAACACTTCTAAATGGTGTCCCACTTAGGCTGGTAAGCATGGACACGCCATGGGAAACCCTCCATCTGGCTTATGATATCATACACTCACTGGTCTGACTTCGCAATCTTAAAAGGTCTATGCAACGACACTGCCCATGTTGTCACCGCTTGCTGCACCTCACCCTTATTCTTATAAATTGCATCTTGCCACACCCCATTCCGATCGTACCCCTATGCGACATCTTCACTCTCGTTGATCATCAGCCTATCGAACCGACATGCATCCCACTCCGCAAGGAAAGACTCTTCATCCTCTTCGTCATTACTTCAAGTTCCTCGCTTAGCACTTCCTCCTGACCCAAACTAACATCATATCTCACTAAACATTCTCTAGCTTAGCTGCTCTATCCAACTTCCTCCAATTCATCACTAGCAACCTCCTCCTGTCTCGCATGGATAGCATTGTCTTTCTGAAATGCTTACGCCAACAACACTAGCAACCAACCTTTCTCTATCACCATTGTTACATACGAACTCCACGACTTCGGCCCATTCAGTTCTACTAACTCCCAGAACGTGCAATCCCATCTCCGACACCCTACTCCGTGCAGTTTCAAGTCATGCAATTCACGGTCCAACGAGAACATTTGGTACAACCATCTTGTAACTGTCCTACATGAACGCTCCCCTACACGTGACAGGCTAGCCACGACACTTGAAAAATGACTTAGTTCCACCCCTTCTGAACCCATGTACAGAACCCCTTCTCCATAGTGTATTTTGAACTGCACTCGTTCATCCATACCTATCAAGCATTTCATGAAAATGTTAGTACCACTGTACCTATTGTACCACAATGACGTACTCTACACTACACGAATCTAATTAATTTGGTCGCCAAGTCGTGTATGTAATAAAACTATCGCTACTCTACACAGCTAATTAATCTGGTCGCCAAGTCATGTATGTAAAAAAAACTATCACTACTCTACACAGATAATTAATTTGATCGCTAAATCGTGCATCTAAAAAGAGTATTGCTATTCTACACAGCTAATTAATATGATCGCTAAATTGTGAATCTCAAAAAGTATTGCTATTCTACACAACTACCTACACAAATAATTAATGTGGTCGTTAAATCATGCATCTAAAAAAAGTCTTGCTATTATACACAGCTAACTACTTGCACAACTAATTAATCTGGTTACTAAATAATGTATGTAAAAAAGCTATTGCTATTTTACACACCTAATTAATCTAATCACTGAGTCATCTATCTAAATAACAAGTGATACTCTACATAGCTAATTACTTACAATCTAATTAATCTACTCACTAAATTCTAATTGAAATGAACAAACAATCACCTACAGAAATCTTCTTCCTTCTCTTCTTCCCCTCCTCCCCCTCCTCCTCTCCCTCTTCTTTTTCTTCTCCTCTTCCTCCTCTGCTTCTTCTTCCCCTCTTCCTCCTCTCCCTTTTCTTCTCTTCTTCTGTGCACTCACTCATTTCGACGTGCAAATGGCAGCACCCGACGTGATGCGAGGCTTTGTAGTCTCTCTATCGCTATTTCAATTCTCGACAGAGAGGTGAATGTACGGTTTTACCCTCTATCGCCAATTGAAACAGCGATAGAGAGGTGATCCTTACAATTCTTCCCAATGTCGCTATTTTAAAAAGCGACAGAGAGGCGATGGTTACTATATAAAAAAGCGACAAAGAGCTACTCGCCTTTTGAAACAACGATAGAGGTGTAATTTTTGTTATTTTTTAAAACGACATATTATTTTTTATCAATTTCTATTAAAACTTATTATTTAAAAAAAAATCGAAAGTAGGGCATGTAATTTACAGCCAATTATTTATAAAAAATATAGAATTTTAAGTGATATAAAGGAGAGAGAAAGTTATTGTCTATTATTTAATAGACAGTTTTAAATTTTATGTAGTATTATAAATACAGTCTGTTGATTGTTAATTGAATAAGAGACCATTACAGATAACTATATAGACTATCAATTGTATGAGTTACTTTTAGTGATGTCTATAAATGATATAAAGATATATTATAGACAGCTACCATCTATACCACTATATATACCCTTAGTATTAGTAGTTTTCTTTTCTTTTCTTTTTCTTTTTACCGTGTGGGACAGAGAAGTGTCAAAAACCAAGTATTGACACTTGCATGGGTACTTGCGTGTTTGCGTGAGAAGAACAGTCTTCTACAAAAACAGTGCTTGGGCTAGAGGATCTAATTCTTAAATACTTCGTTCGGTCATAAATAATTATTGTTTATATTGATATGGTTTCTAAAACACAGTTTTAATCACTAATTTATATTACAACATATTTATAAAATCTAATAAAATTATGTTATTATAAAAGTACTTTTCAATACAAATCTACCTATATAATTTTTATATATCTAATTTAAATATTTAAAAATATATTAATAATCAAAGTTGTAAAAGTTTTATCGTACCTATCTTCAAAACAACCATGAGTAGGTGCTTAATGATGCCGTGTTCTTTTGTTACTCCACTTATAAGTACCCATCTAAATAGAAGATGCTACGGTACACAATTCTACCCTTTTTAATTTCATTTATCGATAAGTAGTGTACGATGAGTTGCTATGGTAAATGTGTCTATAATTTATGCACTTTTGTATATTTTTTTTGTAAATATCCATCAGTCATTCTACGAGTTTATTGTGTGAAGAGTGGGAAAAATGTTAGTGAAAGAAAACCGTTATTTTCTCTTTGAAACTAAAAGTCACATGTACCATAGCCATCCTCAAATTATATTATGGTATAACTTTGCTCTACGTAAAATTGTACCTATGAAAAATAAAGTGCGCGTTCTAAAAAATAATAAAATTGTGAAGAAGACAAATTCTAGATATTGGGATAGAGCAAAAATTATTCAAACCAAACTCTACTCTAGCCGTTAATCAAAAGGAAATAAATACATACACATATATACACACACAATTATCTGAGGCAAAATAATACCTGGGTACCATACGGGTATTTTTTCTATGTATTTACATTTATAATTTTTTGAAAATTTTAAGATGTTGTGCTTAACCAATTTACTGACTAGTTCAAGTTTGAACTGAAACTCAAACTAGAGTTTTCTTCTTCTTTTTTATGATAGTTTGATTGTATATATGTGCTGATTTTATATATAAATAGCAAAGCATGTAATCTAAATTTATTTAAATCTTTGAATTCGAGTATATTTAGTAATGCATTTAAAATTATGGTGCCTCGTTTCACCGTCCTATTTATTTTATATATATATATATATATATATATATATATATATATATATATATATATATATATTAGTTATATATATTATAGTTATTTGGTCTGGCTTGTTAGGACATCTCCAATGCGCTTTTTAGTCACCCCCAGTGCAAATATTCATAAAATGGAGTTTAGAAGCGAGAAAGTAACATGACAGACAATTAGAGGTAGTTTTTTTTTCTTTTTTACGCCAGGTGGGAGAAGGAAGGTGTCAAAAATTAAGCATTGTTGCTTGTATGGGTGCTTGCAAGTTTGCGCGTGACAAGGGCATAGTCTTTTATAAGAAAGGGTGCTCGCACCGGAGGATTTAGTTCTTTGGTGGAATTAATTTTTTTTATGAAAACGTACACTTTATGCGTGTAACTCTATAGTCTTATATAATAATTTTATACTATTATAAATCTAATATATATTTAAAAATTATTAAAAATACAGTACAAATAGTTATAAGGTCTTAAAAATCCCAAATAGTTATAATTCCACCAACAAATTTAACATATTCAAAAGTGATCTTATTGCGTTCAACCCTCTGGATCCGTCCCTGATTCATAAATAGGTGCTTAATGACGCCGCCTACTTTTGTTACTCCACTTGGCATGTACAACACCATTAATTTCCCCGTCTTTTAGAGCTGAGCTGGCAGAGATTAATTTCCCCTCCAAACGATAACTATTTATGAGCAGAAGGAGTATCACACATCTACTACACAATCCATCCGCTTTCTCCTGTACAGTGGTGGATGCAAATTTAAGAGGGGCGCGAAGGGACTAGAGCACCGGTTCTGGTACCCTTATTGTCCTGTAGCCGTTTTCATTGGTCTTCAAGATGCCACACCGACCACCTCTTATAAAGTTCGAAAATATAGTAGCACTGAGGGCCTGTTTGGCAGAGCTCCATCTTGGAGCTGAAACTTGTAGACTTAAATAAAGTGATTTAAGTTTATAATTTTATTCTAAAATATAAACAAGATGACCCACCTAAACACTCTTAATATACCCACAGCTCCAGCTCCACGAATCTAATGAACCACCAACTCCACGAATTTAGTGGAGCTGGAGCTCTGCCAAACACCCCCCGAGTCTCCTCTCTATTTCTCTCTTACCTAAGCACTGCTCTTTGACCATGGCAGAAATAGCACCACCCCAGTACCCCCACCGCTACAACAGCGAAGGGCACTAACGCGGAAGACAACCAAATCTCCAAGTCCCACAGGCCGCAGCACAACGCGATCCTCCTGCCCCAGGGAACACCAACACCCGCATCTCCTTCTTCGATCTCCAGGCCGGCGCGCACGGCGCAGCGCAGGTCGCCGTCGATCGGGCCGGCGTGAGTGATGTACTGCATCGGATGCGATGCATGGATCGACCTCGCCAACCGCATGATGCGCCGATCGATCTGCATGCACGTGCCCCCGTCGACGTGCGATGCGGTGCGGTTCCAGTATACGCGCAGTGTGCTCCTGTCCAGGCCTGATCCGTCAGCTCGGCGATCCGCAGGATATGCCTGATTTGGTCGTACGTAGCGGCAGGAATTAATTAGTGGAGGATCATGTACGCTCTTTCAGGAAACCAAAACGCTTAGATAGACGGATGGCCTAAAGCGGCCGGCTACCTTGGTAGCCACCACTTCGATTGTTTTGAATATGTAGTAAGGTGACAGTGACACAATTAGCTACTTTACAACACGTGCTATTTAATTCCTTTCTTCCTCGGCTTTTTATGGTATATTAAATCTAATATAGATCGTTTATTCTTTTTTATTTCGAGTAATTAGTATTTATTAATGGGAGGTGTTTCTGTATATTCTTATTTAAAAGTTATATAAATATTAAAATATTAATAAAGGATAGATATTGATTACTAAAAATACTTTTAATAAATTAATAGCTATATCTAATTTATACTTATACACCATACCACTATAACGTATGATAGAATCTGTCTTCTTTCGTACCTCAATGCTGAAGGATGGGTGGAGATACAAGGCACAAGTCTACGACTAGCTAACAATGCTTAGGTACGCGACGAAAGCAAGATTTGTACTCCAATCCAATAAACAAGAAGACGAGATTCCTACGAGATTAGACCACTACGAGTCCACGATGATTAAAGATGCATATTTATCATTTTCTCCACAAGTTCTAGCCAGCTCGCCTAGGTATGGTAGAGGTGGGCGCTTTTAAACTGAAACTAAAAAACTAAATCGAACTGAACTGATTTAATCGAATATTTTGGTTTTTTTTTTTAGTTCTTGGTTTCGATTCGGTTTTTATTTTGATGGTGTTAGGTTTTCGGTTACCGATTCGGCTTTCGGTTTCCAAAAACCGTTCTACCAAAACACCGAAGCTTATTTAACATCTCACTATCTGATGTAACACTGGGTGTCCCGATCTTTCGATGAGAATGATAACCTTCGATTTGGGAGGAGACGACTTTGACGATCCGACTACAACGTACAACGACGATGCGCCTTAGCAATCACTAAACCAACTCCAGAGGGTTATTGACCTTGCCGTGGGCACGATCAACCTGATCACGAAGATCAATTCCTGTAAGCAATCGAAGAACAAGCAAGAACAAGGCAAAAGCAATCTAAAATTGCAAATATAGATGAAGTATTGAAAAGTTGGGGTTCCGATACAAGGAGCTTGTTAGGCGGCTGTTGAGCACGTCTAAAAGACTCAAATAGTAGCAAAATGCTAAACTATCAAATAACCAAAACCCAAGTTATTTTGGGGGACTCCCTAGCTATTTATAGGAGAAATAGGAGGCCAAAACCAGGCTTGGGGCGTCCAAAACACTTCCATGGCCGAATAGGACTCCTATTCCTAGTTTGACTCGGATTTGGAAAGATGACCGAACTTGTTTTGCAGATTCCCGTTGACTCGTAAGGAATTTGGAGTTGGGGATGGATCCGTTGGAAAGAGGACGTCGAAACCTTTCAAACCAGTACTCATAGACCTCAAACACCCTTGTGGATCAAAAGTTATGGTCGTTTTAAGTTGGTGCTGTCCCGGAGGCCGAATCCGAGTTGAACTTGTTTTGCAGATTCCCGTTGACTCGTAAGGAATTTGGAGGTGGGGCCGGATCCGTTGGAAAGAGGACGTCGAAACCTTTCAAACCAGTACTCATAGACCTCAAACACCCATGTGGATCAAAAGTTATGGTCGTTTGAAGTTGGTGCTGTCCCGGAGGCCGAATCCGAGTTGAACTTGTGCACCGGAAGAATTGGCTTCATGCTTGACATTTGGGAGTCCTTCTCCTTGGTTCCTAAGGACAATAAAATCATCACAAGGATTAAATAGCATTCCATTCATTAAATTATTTGTATGCAACCCGAGGAACGCATTCACCTGGTAATTGAATTGACGTGCGCGAGCTCGAGTAATTGGCCCTTGTATTACATTGTTGGCTTCAATTGGGTTTGTAGGCATGGCCGTATGCATGGTAGTGATGTCCTCATCATCCTCCCCTTCTTGCATTTGAGTCGTCCTCGACTCAAATTCATCATCTTCTCCCAAGTTTGTCTTTAGATCTGATAATTCATTTGACGGGCTCGAGCTCGAGTCAATGGTCCTTGAACCGACGAAGATGTAGAAGGATGGCCAAGATGGGGGTCGATAAAGCCATGCAGATGGAGCCATCGTAGTAGTTGTATACGAAGTAGAGGATGCCGTGAAGTGTCGCCAACTTAATGGTCCTGGCCAAGGTGGGGTCGATGAAACCATGCAGCTTGATATAATCTGTAGCAATACTTGGTAATGACCATATGTATGCAGTGTTAGTTCTGTCCATGATGAGCATGGTCTCATCATCCTCCCTTTCTTGAAGTGGAGTCGTCCTCGACTCCATCATATTGTCCTGTGAAATGTTAGTAATGACAGGAAACAAAGCAATATGCACATTTGCAATGAAATCAATGGATCGAGAATTTCTATCAACCGTATCCTCCCTTTCTTGAAAACTATCATGTGACTTGTGAATGGAACCAAATGTACTTGGTCTGACATGATTAGTGATATGGCAATTATTAAATTGATGACATTGTTGCATTGCAAACGGAGGTTTAAAATCTGAACAAATGTAAACTCGATGTGCTTTATACTCTCCTTTCTCACTATTTTTGCCAATAACATAAAATATATTTCGCAATAACCATGACAAATCAGAATGTACAAAAAGGCTCTCCTCTAAATAATTCAGATCACAAGGAACATCAAATTCAATGTAGCCTAATGTATATAAAGAAGACATCAATTGCAACTCATCATTTTCGCTTGTGATGTGAATGACATGTTTATTTTCAGCATAAGTTTCTAGTGTGTTAACAAAGGTGACATGTCCATTTGCTAGTTGTGTCATTGATATAAGTGAAGTATTATCACACAACTCTTCTTTATCACAAGAAATAGCAAGCAAATCATCTTGTAACAAAGCAAAATCAGCAATTGGTTCCACTATTAGTTGCTCTACGATAGCATGATTTGTGGATAGGTTTTGCTCTTCAAAATTATCTTCTCCATGTGTAAAGTCCATACCTGTTACATTACCTTGTAAGTTCTCATCAGCTGTTGTAGGTGTTTCTTCAACTATTATCTCTTCACATATACATGGGGTAGTACTGATCGTTTCTTTCTCCATATGCTCTTCTACATCATTCTCTCGATGGTGCTCACTTTTCTGCAAAATATTAGCTACAAAAGAAGGTGCAACAATGGGTGCCTCAAATGAAGCTAATGATTCTTTCAAGGATTCAGCAAGCATATTTTCAACTCTATAAGCACATACAACCAATTCTGAAAGAGAACTATATGTTTCATTAATAAGAGCATCTTGAATTTCTTGATTAAGTCCACGTATGAACCTAAGCTCTGTTGCTTCTTCACCTTCATCTAAATCACAACGCAACAAATGATTTTGCAATCGTTCATAGTATTCCTTAACGCACTTATTTCCTTGTTTCAAGCATTGGAGTCTAGTATATAAAAATTCAGTATGATATTCAGGGACATAATCAATTCTCATAAGTCTTTTCATGGCCTTCCAATTTTTAGGTTTTCTCTCTTTTCTACAAATATGTTTCCACCATGTTAATGCATATTCATTTAGCACACTAGCAGCAACCCTAATCTTTTCATTTTCAGACAAATCATACTGGCCAAATTCTTTGTCTACTGCTATCTCCCAATTAATATAGGCATCAGGATCATAATGACCATTAAAAGGTGGAATGGCGAATTTAACCTTATCTAGGGAATCATCATCAACATGTACCTGAGCATGTAGTATGCCATTTTTGTTACTTAGAAGATGAGGTAGAGGATTGGAAGTTCCGGGGGCAGTACCTGCAAGCATATCAAGTCTAGACAGAATAGTAGCAAGATTAGTGTTAGCAACTCCCTGAGTGGTCTCGATAGACCGGAGGCGGTCTTCTTGCAGTGACATTCTAGCAACAATTCCCTTTGCGCGTGGAGAGTGATGCAGCGAATCCTCATCACCTGACATGGTTAGTAGAAGACAAGAAAACAATATAACAAGTATAATGTTCCTATCAACTACAAGGAGGTGGTGGCAATTCTCTCAACATTCAAGCCTATAACCAAAGCTCTTACAAGTTCTTACATGCAGCAGGTGTTGAAGGCCGTTGGCGTGGTCAAAAGTTCTCCGAAGCTTGGATAAAGCGATTGCCAAGGGACCGAACAAATGTACGAGGTTGGATGTGGAGCTTGGATAGGCAATATTTATTTCCTATGCAATCTGATAATTCTAGTTATTGTAATGATAAGTAATGATCCAAACTAGAATTCACAAGCCCTAGTTGCCGATCTCAAAGATATAAGTGAATTTGAAGGCAACACACACGTTAAAGATAATGGCACTTATGCAATCAAGGAATGAGCTATAAAATATAAGTGATGCACCAAAAGCTCTATTGCATAAGTCGTAGAGAGACGCTAACTTATTGCTTTGAGAAAGTAAAAAGGGCACAAGATTGCTCACTAATTAATAAATTGCACAATATAAAAAGTAACACACACAAATTAGGGTTTTGCTCACTTTAGTGTGTCCGGCCACAATTTTCTTTTTCTCTTCCTTTTTTTAGCCTTTTGGCTCTTTCTCTTTTCTTTCTTTTGGTGACTTTCGGCCAACACTAGTATGAACAAAGTTTTGGAATCCCTAACTTGGTGTCACAAGATAATATGATATGATAATGAAGATTGTGCAATGTATCAAGTAGAGCAGCCTAAGCAATATCAACAAGCTAGTCTCAAATAGGATCAAAGTGTTCACAAAGGATGAATTGGTTCCCAAAGGTAGGTGTAGTGATGTTTTTCTAGGGCAGCAAACTTGTCGCCTAGATTAATGTTTGAAGATCACAGAATTTGATTGGTTGACTATGGAAGGAATTGAAGCTTATATCCTCGACTTTCAATAGAGTGCAAGAACACAAAAATCGAGTTCGTATGTGAAAGTTATGCTAGAAATACCAAACTGGACAGAATTGAAGAATTGAAGCTACGCGAAGGAAAGAAAAGATCAGCAACTAAAACATGGACTCTAATGGATCAAAACCTAACAAAACTCACTAAAATATGATTGAAACTAAAGGTTGAATTTTTGTGGAGTAGTTTTCAATTTAGGACAGAAATCAAAAACTAACCTAAGGCAATCGATATTCTCACGGATCAATCAAGCTCGATACCACTTGATGTAACACTGGGTGTCCCGATCTTTCGATGAGAATGATAACCTTCGATTTGGGAGGAGACGACTTTGACGATCCGACTACAACGTACAACGACGATGCGCCTTAGCAATCGCTAAACCAACTCCAGAGGGTTATTGACCTTGCCGTGGGCACGATCAACCTGATCACGAAGATCAATTCCTGTAAGCAATCGAAGAACAAGCAAGAACAAGGCAAAAGCAATCTAAAATTGCAAATATAGATGAAGTATTGAAAAGTTGGGGTTCCGATACAAGGAGCTTGTTAGGTGGCTGTTGAGCACGTCTAAAAGACTCAAATAGTAGCAAAAGGCTAAACTATCAAATAACCAAAACCCAAGTTATTTTGGGGGACTCCCTAGCTATTTATAGGAGAAATAGGAGGCCAAAACCAGGCTTGGGGCGTCCAAAACACTTCCATGGCCGAATAGGACTCCTATTCCTAGTTTGACTCGGATTTGGAAAGATGACCGAACTTGTTTTGCAGATTTCCGTTGACTCGTAAGGAATTTGGAGTTGGGGATGGATCCGTTGGAAAGAGGACGTCGAAACCTTTCAAACCAGTACTCATAGACCTCAAACACCCTTGTGGATCAAAAGTTATGGTCGTTTTAAGTTGGTGCTGTCCCGGAGGCCGAATCCGAGTTGAACTTGTTTTGCAGATTCCCGTTGACTCGTAAGGAATTTGGAGGTGGGACCGGATCCGTTGGAAAGAGGACGTCGAAACCTTTCAAACCAGTACTCATAGACCTCAAACACCCATGTGGATCAAAAGTTATGGTCGTTTGAAGTTGGTGCTGTCCCGGAGGCCGAATCCGAGTTGAACTTGTGCACCGGAAGAATTGGCTTCATGCTTGACATTTGGGAGTCCTTCTCCTTGGTTCCTAAGGACAATAAAATCATCACAAGGATTAAATAGCATTCCATTCATTAAATTATTTGTATGCAACCCGAGGAACGCATTCACCTGGTAATTGAATTGACGTGCGTGAGCTCGAGTAATTGGCCCTTGTATTACATTGTTGGCTTCAATTGGGTTTGTAGGCATGGCCGTATGCATGGTAGTGATGTCCTCATCATCCTCCCCTTCTTGCATTTGAGTCGTCCTCGACTCAAGTTCATCATCTTCTCCCAAGTTTGTCTTTAGATCTGATAATTCATTTGACGGGCTCGAGCTCGAGTCAATGGTCCTTGAACCGACGAAGATGTAGAAGGATGGCCAAGATGGGGGTCGATAAAGCCATGCAGATGGAGCCATCGTAGTAGTTGTATACGAAGTAGAGGATGCCGTGAAGTGTCGCCAACTTAATGGTCCTGGCCAAGGTGGGGGTCGATGAAACCATGCAGTTGATATAACTGTAGCAATACTTGGTAATGACCATATGTATGCAGTGTTAGTTCTGTCCATGATGAGCATGGTCTCATCACTATCTCAGCCAATCGCCCACTCGACCAGCTCACCTGCTCACGGTTCAGCCCAACGGCGAGGACGCAGTCCCCCGAACCTGAAGACCCAATCCCCCAAATCCCCCGACCCCCCAAATCTTCCACCCCTGATCCCCCAAATTCTTCTCTCTTGGCGCAGCCCAACGCCTCCTCCCTCAGCGCCGCGAACGCCGTCCCGACTCCTCCTCCCTAAGCGTCACCTCAACTTCTCCTACTTTCCTCCCTTGGCTCCTTCCTCAGTGTCACCCCAATGCCTCCTACTCTCCTCCCTTGGCGCCGCCCCGAGGCAGCCGCTGCCTCCTCGGCTCCTCCTTTGGCACTACGGGTGCCGCCCTAATGCCTCCTCGGCTCCTCCTTTGGTGCTACTGGCGCCGCCCTAATGCCTCATCGGCTCCTCCCTCGGCTCCGCCCCGACATCTCCTCCCTCGGCGCCACCCTGACGTCTCTCCTCTTTCAGCGCCGCCCCGAGGCCCCCGATACCTCCTCGGCTCCTCCCTTGACGCCTACTCAGTTTCAGATCTGAGATAGAACACTAGAATTGCACCTTTACTGATTGTAGGGTCCAGTTTCAGATTTGATTTTTGAACTTCTGCATTTCTCGAATTTTTGAGCTTATGTATCAAAGATTCTAGATTTAGCTATGCTTGATGCCTCTGTGTCAATTGTCATAAGCTTCCTATGTATGGTATATATATAAGTTTCATGTCTTTGTTGGTATCTATACTGACTATACATGGCATATATCAGTTGGAGTTGGACAAATCAACTTAGAGGTCATGTAATTGCAGTTTATCTCTTGCAACTGCTATAACCTTCCTGAGTTAATTCGGTTTACAGAAAAATTGAATTAATCGAACCAAATTTGTTCGATTAATTCGGTTCGGTTTTCAAATTTGTTCAGTTCGGTTCGGTTTTTAGTTCCCAAAAACTGAAATATTTTTAAATCGAACCGAAAAAACCAAATTAACTGAATGTCCACCCCCTAATCGTAGTAGTACATAGGAAAACAGGTTGGATATTTCGGTTTGATTCAGAGCAGGATCCAGTTGATACGGGATTCGGAGAGAGATTTGACTATCCGATCGGATCTAGGATTAGATGTGGATACTTGAATCCAGATTCGATATCGGATTCGGGGTAGTTAATATCTGGCAAATAGGAGAAGGGATCCATATATCCAGATTTTTCTATTCGGATATCCAGCCCATTCATTACATATTTTTTATGACAGTCCATTTATCATGACAATTAGTTGGTTATATTGATTCTCAAGTAGCATATTCTTTCTATGATGTCTATTGGGGCTGGTTGATATATAGTTTGCTATTATGGTTATGTACTTGTATGGTTTGATTCAACATATATTACTCTATATATGCGTGCATTATCTATATATTTTTATTCATTTTCGATCTGAATCTGTCACATATCTATTTCATGTCCATATCTGGATAACATGCCAACTAGCTTGCATCTAGTTTTGAATCCAAAAAATATATAAATTAGAATAAAGAAGAAGAATATCAAATCCATGGTCACCAAAACTAGTATATTGTAACCAAGGATCCAAATCCTGGCCGAAATTTAGAAATCTCGGCCAAGATTTCATATTTCGGAAACCCCCCCCCATTCTAAATCTCGACCGGGTAAAAAAATTTAAAACAATTCAAATTGCTACAGTAAGAGTGTAAATCTCGGCGAGATCTCGGTGATTTTGGCCGAAATCTCGGGGTTTTTTTGCTGGATTTTCATTTGTGTACACTGGATTTGATTGGATTTAGGATCAAGATCATCCACAAAAAAATTCAAAAAATTTTGACCATTTTTTGGTTGGTTCAATTTGTCGGTTAGTCTTGAGTAGCATTGTTCAAATTTTTCAAAATTTCTCAAGATTGTTTATCTTCGAAAAACTTTATGGGAATATTATGGATATGTTAGAACCATGCAAAAAAAATTTCAAAATTTTCTAATGTGGTTTGAACTATTTTTCATTCAGGTGAAAATTGTTAGTCCGTCATCAGTAGCATTATCTGAATTTTTGAAAATTCCTCAAGATTGATCATCATCTAAAAATTTTATGAGAATATTATGGATATATTAGGACCATCCACAAAAATGTTTAAAAGTTTCTAACGCGGTTTGTACCATCTTCCATTTGGTTGAAATTTGCCGATCAGCCTTTTATCAGACAGTAGCACTGTTAGATTTTTTTAAAAAAATTCCTCAGACTTGATCATCATCTGAAATTTTTATGGGAACATTAGTGATGTGTCAGGACCATAAAAAAATTCAATATTTTTTGACATCGTTTGAACCATTTTTCATTCAGTTGAATTTTACCGAGATTTTAGAAATTTCGGTCGAAATTTTAGATTTTTCAACGAAATGTCGGATTTCTCGGTTCTAAAAAATCTGGATTTAAATTTTGTTTTTTTGAATTTTGTCCGAATTTTATCCAAAATTTCTAGATCTCATCAAAATTTCGAATTTCGGTCTCTTCGAAGACAGAATCGGAAAAAAAAAAATTAACCCCTTGGTGGTAAGTGGTAACTATGCAGGCTCGCCTTTTTCACTGGAACGAGCATCGGGCAGCTGGAATCTTCCGCTCGCTCTGCCGCAGCTGCTCCTTCGTGGCTCCCTGCTGCTGCTTTTCTCCAGCAACAAAGCGCGCGCAAAATCTCCCAATCACTCCGCCAATCTGATCACCTGAACAAGGAGATTCTTCTGAATGCAGGACATGATGGCAGTGCTGCGCAGTACACTGCGGTGCATGCCGAAAGCGTAGACACGCACTGGCATTTGCCACTTTTGTGTTCGCCTGTCGATGCCATCACCTCCACGTACCCCAAAGTCTAGAACACCGAAAGCAAAGGTGAGGTGAGGTGACTACGCAAGAACCTAGTAAAGCAGTACTAGTGTACTATACCAGACATGAGGTATTGCACTTGCAGCTGTACATGTAACTGATGTAAGTATGTGACATAATCGTATGCAGCATGGAAAAACAGTCGAACACTACTTGTCTGGCCTTTTTCTGCACGATTACAATCTGGATTCGTGGTCATATTCATTGGGATTGTGCCTGTGGCTCAATGTGATTCTAGTTTCTTCTTAGAGGCATTCCAGATCAACACGGCAGATTGTCCTAACCTGTCGTGGAGATCAGCTAGCTGTACCTCTGGAAGGATAGAATATGAGCTTTTTTATGGTATATTAAATTTAATATAAATTGTTTATTTTTTCGATTTAATTAGTGATGGCATTAGAAATTTTTTAATGGATGGGTCTCCGTCAGTCACCTACCATGCCGCGCACCCGCCCAACGGCCCGCATTGCTCGCCCAGTCCATGTGTTGCCTACCGCCACTCGCCCGGCCATCGCCTCGCCGCCCCCAGCTCGCACCGCCAACTGCTTGCCGTGCCGCTCACCCGGCCCGAGCCATTGCGCCTTGCCATTCCCCATGCCCCGTGCCTTTATGTCATCTATCGCGCTGGCCCTATGCCTCTGCATAGCCTCAGTCTTACTCTCACCACATTCAGTCTGTATCAAATTCGTAGGAACATTTCACCAACACATCGTACACGTATTTGCACGCGATGGACTAAACGTGGAACACTGAGAAAGTTGTAGCTAGATTATCATTAAGGGGGATGGAAGTATGGAACCACACCTGATGACCTGGAAGCCGACAAGGATGCAGCCATCGATGACCAAGAAGAAGTTGAGCGCGCAGAACTTGGATGATACCTTGCTGCACAGTGCTTGTCATACGCCCTGGACATGCTCCAGGGGCTTGGCACCACCAGCCGGGAGCGGCACACGCTGCATTCCACCACCCCGTTCCACTCCATCTCCCCGACCACTGGCCCCCATAGGCCGCGCCGTCGATGAGATGCCGCTCAGTGGCCTCCGCGGCCGAGCTTGAGGGATCCCAGAAGCATATACCTAGGCCACCACGCCATTTCAGCCAATTAACAACAACACATCAAAGATGAGTGCATATATGAGCAGATCTTGGGGATTCGGCGAATTCGAATCCATCGCTCCGTTGTCGCGCACCCATCACCCGGAGGCTGGATCCCACCTCCGTCACAGGATCCCTCCCTTCATCACCTTGCCCGGCGCCCCTCCAAATCCATGGCTTCGTCGTTGTGCGCCCGTCACCCGGAGGCGGGATCCCCCCTTCATCACCTCGCTCGACTCCGCCATCCCGGCTCCTCCATCGGCTGTCGCCAACACCACCTCACCCCCTCCGTGGCCGCAGTTGCACGACAATGCTCCTCGCGTTTCTCAAACTTTGGGGGGGGGGGGGGCAGTGCATACCTGGCAACCCCCATAGTTCCGCCTCTGGGTCCAATATATTATATTACTCCCTGTAGTCTTCAAAACAATGACGTTTTTGATATAGTAATAGTCAAACTTCTGAAACTTTAACTATCGATATATTATTAAATATTTAAATTGGATATATGAAAATTACATGTGTAGACTTGTCTCGAGAAGTATTTTCAAAATATTATAATTTTATTGAGTTTTATAAATATATTATAATAAAAATTAACGGTCAAAGTTGTGTTTTCAAGACCGTATCGATGCCCAAAACATCCACTTTTTGAAGACTGAAGGGAGTAGTAAGTATTCATTTATATTTTTTTCGGTAGTAAAATAGTAAGAATACGCTCAACAAATTAATTACTACGTGTAATTTCTACTACTATTCGTACGATACATCCTAAATTTCCGTAGAATATACCTGTACCCATGCCTGAACTTTGCGCTGTACTGCGTGCATACGATGAAACGAAATGGTCCCTTCAGAGTTGCTTGTGCGGGCCCACCTCATAAAGCGAGGCGAGCCAGACGACACCACGTTGGCTCCGAAGAGTCACGAGTTATTATCACCACGCACGCTCTAGTGATTCCCAGGAAATTCTAGTGATTCCCAGGAAATTAAGGCCGAATCGTCAGCCTTCCCTTGAAACCTGCCGATAGAAAAAGATGCACGAATGGCATGCAGCTCGGTAGTCAGCTACTCGGCCCCCGTGCGTGACGGACGGCACAAGCATCCAGGCGGCCAGGTGAGGTTCCGGCCGGTCAGCGAAAACGGTGGTCAACATGGGGTCCAGACCTGGCGGCACCGGCCTCACATGGAGCGGCATGGCGACGCTGGCCAGGTGCAGGCCTCTGAATGTCGGTGTGCCCCACCTAGTAAATGAACTGTACTGCATGTTGGCCCAGCTCAGGAAACACACACACTCTCACAGCTCACTGGAACACAGCACACGAGCTCGAGCAGTCAACAATGGCGGCGAACCGGCCAACCTCGGATTCGTTCTTGTGCCTCAAAATTTTTCTACTTCTCCTTCTTCTTCTTCCCAGAGCCATCCACGGTGGAGGAAACTCCCTGAAATGCAGTAATCTTCCACCCTGCGATACTGACACGCATGTGGATTTAATCTCGAGTATGACTGTGTGAGGGCGAGCTGATCGTTCCTGGCGGTTTTTCCTTCAACCCTGCAAACAGATCGGCGAGGCACTCTGCAGTGCGCAGCAGCTGCCTACATACTGGGCCCAACCGTTTGCGGGGATGGAGGACCGACCTTCCTCACCGCTGACACCGACATAAAAACTGCAAATCATACGAATCATAATAGAGGAACTGTACAAAATTACAGAGCACAAAACAGAGCAAGCAAAATGCAAGACGGTGGTAATCCCAGCATATATATATATATATATATATATATATATATATATATATATTGCATACTCCTGGAGTATGTACCCCCACTCTCAATATACTACATAAATGATGTTATTATACTTCTTTATCCTTTTGAGTATACTCTAATATTAATTATAAGATACTCCAAAGTGAGTTTCACGAAAAATTTCATCAAAACCCACACTTTATAGCATAATTTGTTTATATACTCTTTTTATACATGAAAAAAGGTATATATACCAAGAAATAAATGGTTCTGATGAATTTTTTTCAACAATGCCGCCTTGTAGTATCTTAGAATTATTATTGAAGTATACTGAAAGTGGTAAAAGAGTATAACACATTCGTTTAAGTGGTATACTGGATGTGGGAGTACGTACTCCCAAGAGTACACAAAAGGCTTCCTACACACACACACACACACACACATGTATATATATATATATATATATATATATATATATATATATATTAACTATTATAAGAATGAGTTGGTGGTGATGGTGAGTCTGCCAGGCCGTTCTTGGGCCAGAACAGTAGGGGCCCAAGGCCCAGTAGGTGAGGAATTCTGTAGCTATTTGCTGTTTGTCTAGCCTTATTTGCATTTCATTGTATTCCCTTGTTCAGTGATTCTTCAGTAACGGATCTCCAATAAGTGATAGCTCAAGTTTTAAATTCTCGTTTTTTTTTAAGAGTTTAGAACTTGTGGTGTCATCATCTATTTGGGATCCGTTGCAACGCACGTGCACTTTACTAGTATATATATATATATATATATATATATATATATATATATATATATTGGGTTGGGCCAGCCATGCCTTTTTAAATTTGAAGGGGCGGTCTTCCTGCCTAGCCTTGTTGCTCTCTAAGCAAGCGTTCTTGTAGCCTACTGCCGTAGTACCACCCTTGTCCGGGCCACGCATCGCCTCCTCCTTGCGCACACAGATGCCGCTGCCAACCTGGGAATTTTTTTTAATAATACAGTTTTTATTCAAAATTTCAAAAATATACATCGGGGAAAAAATTACAGAAATATACACCTGTCGCCCGTTGGTTGGGCGACACAAGCATATCGCCGAACAAACGGGCAACAAGAGACTGTTGGAGTTTCTGTCGCCCGATCATCGGGCGACAGTATAAAAACCAGCTGATGAACAGGCTACGGTATAAAACCGCCCGATGAACGGATGACAGAGCGTGTGCGGGCTTCTGTCTTGGGCGACAGAGAGCAATAATAAAAATCACCGCGCAGCGCTGTGGTCATTTGAGCCAGCCTTGATTCTAAACAGAGAAAGAAAAAAAGAGAAAGAAGAAGAGAGAAAGAAGAAGAGAAGGAGGGAGGAGAGAAAAGGAGATAGACCTATATAAATCAATTATTGGTGGGCACCCTATATAAGGTAGTATGATACCCTTCATACCACCCACCTGCCTTCCTTCTCACCGAGCAAGAGAGAAAAGAAGAGAGAAGGGAAGGAGAAGAGAAAAAAAGAGGGGGAGCAAAGAATAAAAATAAGCGGAGGATCAACCGAATATGCCAAGGCGTGCAAGTGCAAAGGAAAAGGGGAAAGCAAAGGAAGCGGGAGGCGCTTCGGGCTGTCCGCTCAATTCAGCGTACCAGGACCTCCTCCTACCTCGTAGAGCTATCCCATCGATGTGTTTGTGCGGAGATTCTTGCAGGCTTGTCTGCTCTTGAGAAATTACAACTTGAAAGAGGAGGTATTGGAAGTGCCGTAACTACGCCTTCGACCCGCCGGAGAAGAGCTTAAAGAATCGCCAGATGGTAATAATCATACGTGTTTCATAATATTTCTACATGACACTTTGCTAATTTATGTTTCATGCGGTCGCTCCGCCACTATGTGAATTTGAGCAGTGGTTTGACATGGAGATCAACCCCAAGAACCAAAGACTCCTTGATCAAGCCAACCGGCACGAGGAGCTCAGGAGGCAGCTACAAGAGCAGCGTGATGCAGCACGCGAGGAGGCACGTAGAAAGGAAGCGCATGAGAAGGAGGCCGAGAGAGAGAGGAAGCGAGAGAGGGCATGTCATGCCATATAAGCCCCACTGGAGGCATGGGCGAAGGGGAAGTGGCCTCGATGCACTCAGTAGACGTCTAGTTATAACTATTATTTTTCTTGTTTGTTGTACTACTTTCAGTTTTAAGCCGTAATAAAGAGTGTGGCCTACTTTATTTTTTGCAGTAACATCTTACTAAGAATCGCCCTCTCTTTAATCTCCATCTCACACCCTCGTTTTGCAATAAAGTTGTTGTCGACAATAATACTTAGTGTTATTGCACTAGTAGAATTTAGATGCAAAAAAAGTGTAAACAAAATATTTTTTCAGAAAATGATAGTTCATATATCAAAGAGCAAATCTGCTCTATTCTTTCAAAAAATTACAGTTAAACGTGATATTTTACGGGCTGCCGAAAAGGCTTAAGCGTTTCATTGTTGTCGACTATAATACTTAGGGTTTTTGCACTAGTAGAATTTAGATGCAAAGAAAGGTGTAAATTAAATATTTTCCCAGCATATCATAATCCATATATTAAAGAGAAAATCTGGTCCCTTCTTCCTAAAAATTACATTTAAACTTCATATTTTACGGGCTGCCGAAAAGGCTTAACCGTTTCATGCAAGAGAGGCTTCTTATAGTTACTTGGTTTATTCAACTGAGTTCATTCCTAAATATTTTTGGAAAAATGGGACATCTAAGACCCTACGAATAAGTTATATTTATTTTATGATTTTTTGAATCATGGTTTGTATAGTTTCTTCATAATACATAAAAGGGTCTTTAAGTAAATTTGATTTAAACAATTTCAATTTCCATAGAACATAGTAGTTTTTATTAGATAATCTGGATCCTTATAGCTTAATAAAAATTTACAAATTTATTTCGTTCGATTTGGAGCTTCCTAGCAAAAGATATTAAATCTCAATTGAAATAGAAAATAAAAAATGATTTTTTATAAAAAAAATTCTACCCGAATCTCTGTCGCCCGTTGATCGGGCGGCACTCCCCTTGTCGCCCGTTGATCGGGCGATTTTTCTTCGGGCACCCAACCATCGGGCGATTTTCCTTCTGTCACCCAACAATCGGGCGATAGCAACTCCTGTCGCCCATTGGTTTGGCGATATGCTTATGTCGCCCAACCAACGGGCGATAGGTGTATATTTTTGTAATTTTTCCCCTGACGTATATTTTTGAAATCTTGAATAAAAATTGTATTGTTAAAAAAATTCGCCAACCCGATGTTGCATCGTCCATGCAAAGCCCACGTTCTTCTTGGATTGTGCTGCCTCAGAGCGCACGTGCGTGCAGCACATACCATCCCCCCTTGCTGTTGTTGCTGCCAGAGCTCACCACTGCATTGGAAGGGACGCCGCGCATAGAAGTCGCTGCTCGGTGGGCAGGCCGTGTCAACTGATGCCGCTAGTAGGCCAAAGGAGAAGCAAGCAAACAAGCACGAAGGCAGAAGAGAAGAAGGAAAAGAATAAAGAAAAGAAGGAAAGAAGAAGGAAAAAAGGGCAAAAAAGGAAAAAGGAAGTTGAGGGAAGAAGAGGAGAAGACTTCATGATCTGAGGCATCACTGGTTCTAACGGTTCTCATAAATCTTTTGAACACAGATGTAAACCCTAAATTATCATTGTTCATGTGTGGCGATGTAGTGAAGCAATGCATAATCATTTTGATGGTAGATGTAGTTATTAGAGAGTACCGGGATGAAGTTTATGAGAGATCGGTACTCGTTTACTAGTGGTCTATGTGTTCGAGACGAGTTTTGGGGAAACCAATAGTCAGTTTTATAGAATGTCTAAGTTATGAAAAATGTAGATTATTGTATAAAATTTAATTAAATCATAAGAATGTAAAATTTAGTTAAGTGATTTGAATGTTATGGTTTGTAGAACCTTGCTGTCCAGAAAATGATCGCTGCTGAGGGTAGTTGTGTTAATATGCTTTTTATGGCTAGATAATAGCCGAATTAAATTATGTACATAACTAGATAATTATGTACATAACTAGAGAAAACTAGATAATTTTTCTAAAATTTCAGAGATGCTATGATTTGCTATATTTGAAGATGTATAAAAATAGTTACGAAATTATGAATGCTGATGTCCAGTAAAACCACATATTGGTCTTTGGGGTTGGAAACGATGGTTTAAATGAATTAATTGAAAAATACGGGTAACTATGAAATTATAGATAACCTTGTGTAGGTTTCAGCACATATATGATTTATTATGTTTGAACTCCTAGGCTAGGAGTTATGGTGTTCCGACCGCTGGGGACAGCAAACGGTAAACTGTCCAGTGAGGAAGAAAGTTAAATCCGGAGATGTGTGTAAGAGCGATATTGCTATGTTTGATGTATGTACTGTTATGACATTATTTTGACATGTGTTTACCAGCTATAGGAGGTGTGATTACAGGTTTGGCTTCAACCGCACGCCATTCTATTTCTCGTGGGTAAAAAGGCAAGTGCATGGTAGATCATGGTTATCTAAATTTACTCAACATACTATATTTACTTGATTCTTATTCAACATAATGTGATGTGATGATGATGAATACATGATGTGGATGGTTACTTGCATTCAAAAGTGTTGTATCACTTGCATTCAAATTATGAAAAATGCATATAAGCCAGGCCGGTGAGAAAGTCATATAACTAATCCAGAGAGTATGAGCCAAATCGGTAAGAAAGTTATATGACTAGTCCGGACCACTCTTGAGAAAGACCTATTTGGGTAGGCACCTCCACTGGATAGAGGTAGAGGGTGTACATCAACGGACGCTCACTCAGTTATACTGGTGTACGCTATGTGATAAGCATATGAGCATGTAGACATAATTGAATTACATCACTAATGATGAATGATTACCAATGAGATGAATGTGATAAATTGTTATGTTATTGAGTTGTTGACTCACCCAAATATGATTAATGAGATGAATGTGAAGAAATAGGTTTGTTGTTTTAGTTTGCACTTGATGAGTTGTGGGCTCACCCTTGATTATTTAATTCGGTGATCATTGAAGGCGACATGCATGGGATAGGAGTAGCGTCATTGTGTCCACCTATCACATTATCTTCCACAAATACCTAGTTTTAGTGTTCGTTAATGAGTAACAAAGTGCTTACCTAATTTAATTGATAGACTTTGTAGTCGTAGTAATGGAAATGCGAACTTAGGCCCTGTTTGGCAGAGCTCCAGCTCCACTAGATCCGTGGAGGTGGAGCTGTGGGTATATTAAGAGTGTTTAGGTGGATCATCTTGTTTATATTTTAGAATAAAAATATAAACTTAATTCACTTTATTTTAGCTTACAAGTTTCGAGATCTAAGGTGGAGCTGGGATCTAGAGCTCTGCCAAACAAAGCCTTAGTTAGTTTTATATTAAACGAGACATTTAATTGTTTTATTTATTCCCGATCATCGTCGTCGCCAAGGGGTAAAGATTGCTTCCGAACATATGTGATCCGGGCGTTGCTGAGCACATGAACTCGGGCGTGCTTGGGCGCATGGTTCCAAGGTTATTATTGTTTTGTTGTTGTTTATATGGTTATGCAAATTATTGTTGTTGTTGGTTTTATAGTGTTGAACTGTTGATAATTGTTTAGGTGTATGTTAAAATTACAGCTAAAATCATGGTAAAGTGATAAAGAAAATTGTAAATGGTAGTAATATTTTGATCGCATAAAGTATTGAGGTAACAGGTGTTGCACTTTGTGCTCCAGGGTTTTCTTGTCCAAGGGAGATCCAACCGACTCCTGGTGCATCGTTCCCCTTCTCAGATCTTCTCAGATTTCGCCCATTAACATTGCGTCCAATTGCTCCAATCAGCTTAAGCTAGATTGAGACAGAGATATTGTACCATCACCTTGAAGAGTGTCGTAAAGATTATGTAGCCGACGTTTGTTTGCAAGATAAGGCGTACAATCAACCGCATTCGCAATACACCAGTACTCCAACGAATGTGCTACGAATGGACCAATCCTTAAGGCAATCAAGATATGATGAGTTCATGCTCACGTCAAAATGCAAAATATTGGGAAATTTCTTCATTTAAAGTCTTATGCAAAATTTTGGTGTAAATTAAACTGTGTATATTGAACACTGAAACAACAGCTGCCCAAATTCTTCAGAGGATGTTTACAGTCTTGTGTTGATGTGTCATCCAAATTAACGCCAAATCCTACCAAAATCTTATATCCTAGAGGCTAAAAGAATCACTACTTGTCCCAAATTTGTACCAAGGAAAACCGAAAAGCCAAGAAGTGGATAAGATCAGAAGAATGTGGTGCCGGCGAAGCCGCGGTGGAGGAGGTTGTGCGCCATGTTGTCCCGGGCCCGCTTGGCGTCCTCGGAGCGCACTGGGTTCTCGGGCGTGGTCTCGTCGTCGACGAGCTCGTACAGGAGCTCCGGCTCGAGCTCCTCGCCGCGCATCTCGCAGATGTTGTGCAGGACGCAGCAGGCGCCCAGCACCACGGGGAGGTCCTGGAGCTTCACCTCCGTGCGCTTCTGGAGGCACGCCCACCGCGACTTGAGCCGCGCGAACGCCTCCACGGCCACGCGCCGGAGGTCGCCGACCTTCTCGTTGAAGGCGTGCTGCGTCCACGTCAGGTTCTGGTGCGTGTACGGTACGAGCACCCAGTCCATGAGCGGGTAGCTGGCGCCGCCGACGAGGCAGGCGTCGTGCATCATCCCTGCCGCGGCGCGCTGGTGCAGCATGGACTTCTCGAGCACCTGGTCGTCCGGCATGGAGCCCGGCCAGCCGATGCAGACGTCGGTGAACGCGCCGTTGGGGCCGACCACCCCCTGGAGCGTGATGGAGTAGGACGTCTTCTGGTTGCGCTCCGTGTGGCGGCGGTTGAAGTAGGCGGCGACGGAGATCTTGGGCGCGATGATGGGGATGTGGGTGGTGTACATGGCACCGATGACGCCCGGGACGCCGAAGTTCCTCTCGAAGCCCTCCTTGAACCTGGCGGCGGCTGCCTCGTCGGGCCACTGGAGGAAGCGCGGCATGAGGACGGACTTGATGGCGGCGCAGACCTCGAGGACGAGCTTGTGGCAGGTGGAGATGCCGAGGCCGAAGCGCTTAGAGACGAGGCGGAGCGGCTCGCCGGTGGCGAGGCGCCAGATGCAGACGGCGACGCGCTGGCGCACGGGGATGGCGGCGCGGAGCATGGTGTCCTCCTTGGCCACCGCGGAGCCCAGCGCTTCGCAGATCATGTCGAACGTCTCCCGCCCCATCCGGAACGCGCGGCGGAAGTCCGCCTCCGGGTAGTCGGCGCTGTTGCACCGGTCCCACCACGCCCGCGACCGGTCCTTCACCCACAGCCGCCGCTGGTGGTGCCCCGCCCCGCCACCGCCACCGCCCGCCCTCGACGGCGAGGCAGACGCGGCGGCCGTGGCCGCGGCCTCCTCGCCGGCCACGACGGCTGCCGCTGCGGCCGAGGCCGCGAGCCGCGAGCACTTGGACCGCGCGGCGGCGTCGGTCTCCGCGGCGGCCTCGAAGCTTCCCTCCATCTCTGCGTAGTAGCGCATCATGGCCTGCGACTTGTGGTCGGCGTTGGATTCGAGCAGCGCGAGCTCGCGGCGGGACGCGTCCGCCGCCCCCGCGCGGTCGGCGTGGTCCTCGGCCTCGAGCGCGGCGAGCGAGGTGAGTATCTTGGCGATGGACCGCTTCCTGCCGCCGTTGTTCCCGGCGCCGGGGCCGTCCTTCTTGGACATCGCTGGGACGCCGTCGTCCCCGCCGCCGGCGCCACCATCCCCCCCGCGCTTCCGGCGCCGGTTGTTAGGCATGGCGACGGCGTCGTCGAGAGCGAGCGTCGACGCGGTGGCGGCGTCCTGGAAGAAGGAGTAGTAGAAGGCGAAGTCGTCGTCTCCTCCGACCCCAGCTCCACCTCCTCCGCTGCTGGGGCGGGCGCTGGATGGGGTTCTCATATACGCACGCGGGCACCCCCAAAGTCTCCTAAAAAACCTGCTCTTTTTCTCTCGTCGCTAGCGTTTGGTGGTGGGTGAGCGTCAAAGGAAGGAGGAGGACGAGACGAGGGACGCGGGTGGCGAAATCTTCTTCTTTTTTGATGCAGAGATCTTTTCTTCTCCCTCTCCGTCTTCCTCGTGATTCCGATGGAGTGATGGCTTGGAGGCGACTGGTGTGAAAGGGGGGAGATATAAATACCCTTTGATCCACCTCGATTTGACGACGGCGAGGTGTGAACGCGGGAGCTTCTTTTTGGACAAGGAAGGAAGGCGAGACCGACCTGCCTTCCTACGGCGCGGTGTGGTGGGGGGCAGCTGAGGACGCGCGGCGGTGGGTGCATGGGCGCCACTGGCAGCGGGCGTGGAGATGCGCGCGCGGCTCACGCGGTTTCGGCTAGGTGCGGTGGGGGATAGGCTGGCTCGGCACGACACCGCGTGGACCTCTCTCTCCTCTCCTCTCCTCTCCTCTCTCTCCTCGGCTCCTCGGCGCGGATGAGTCGAGCGGATGTGGTCAACGGGATGCCTCGCCATGTCGGCGTGGCAGCCTTCCGCGCCGCGAGTAATCTGTCAAAAATCACCGCCGCTGCCGCTGGGCGGTAAAAGACGGAGGCACTCCGTTCGAGAAACCGCGGCCGCGTCGCGTCCCTTCGCCACATGCTGCTGCCGACCGCTCTGAGTGTTTGCATTTTTGTTCCCATAATCCCATGGGGCCAAATTTTTTTTAAAAAAAAACAAAAACTTTGGAGCATTTGAATATAATTGCAAACCTATTTCCCTTCTTAACCACGAAAAAATCATGGGATAACTCATATCACCTGAAATAATGTAAGAGAGAGACTAAGGAACGGTATACCGTTTCAACGGTATAGCCGTGAAGCTTATAAAACTTATCAGTTTCAGTGCTGGTTTCGTGAGTTTCAATGTTTAGTTTCATTAGTTTCATGTTTTATCAGTTTTTAGTGCTAATTTTCATGAGTTTCAGTGTAAAAAATCACAAGTTTCATGAGTTTCAGTGGTAGAACAGTATACCGTAGGTTAAACGTGATAGATCCACCTGTCATAGTTAAGGAGCACAGTAAGACAATTTTGGCTTCATTTAAATAAAATTGCAAATCTAGTCACTTCTTTACCATGGAAAGATTTGAAGATAATGCTGCCACTTATATTAATTGATGTGGACTCAAAACAGGTCAGACGCCATTGTACGTAGGATCACAGCAAATCCTCCTACCGAGTTGTGTAAGCATGTCAGGTACATCTGCCGTAGTTAGATAGCGTGATAAATATTTGTCACGTTCGATGATAACATATTTACAATTATGTACGAAAAATCAGAATTTTAAAAAATAAAGAAGCCTTAGATCAGAAGAAACAAAATGCTTCGACCTGACGTTTGGAGAGAGCAAGATGAAAGATCGCGTGTACAGCGTGCACTTGCGACGCGGTATCGCTGATTTGATGGCACCGGCGCACAGGGAACACGACACGGACTCAAACCACACCGGACCTAGGACAAAAAAATCGCACCAATATCTATCTGGTGATCCGGGGTATAAGCTACCTCAATTCATGCTCTTTTTCTTTTTGACGCAAAAATTAATGCTTCTTGTATCCGTCTCAAGAGTCTTCAAAATGGTTAATTCATCGGAAAAAAAGACAGGTTTATTTATATATTATCTTTTCACACAAGTTATATAAATTTTAAAGTAAGTAAAAAAGTAAGTAATAATCATTTATCCTTTATTCATACTTTAATATTTATATCATTTTTAAAAAGATTGTTCACCTAGTTGCGTTACCTTTTTAATTAAAACAGTAAGGAACTTACTAGTATATCTATCGAAGCAGCACTGCTGTTGATTACTCCTGAAATAAGTTGGTGTGCCACGATGTTATTTCATATTTTTTGCGTGATTATTTTGTTCCTTTTTTTTTTGTATTAGAGTCGTGGTTGTAAGGAATGATAGGGTGATAAGACTATACTCCGAACAAACAAGACGATGGGGAATGAATTGATCCCTGGAGTCTACAGCTAATCTATTACTCGAACAAAACACCCCCTCTAAGGCAACAAGTTACTACAACCTTATCGTCATAAAAGAGCCACTTGTTTATATACCCGGCCCTTTGGTCACAAATTGTTATCTTTTAAATATCGACATAGCCTCTAAAACATAGATTTGACCACTAATTTCTATTATAATATAATTATAAAATCCTGACAAATCTACAGATATAATTTGTATATATCTAATCTAAATATTTAATAAGATATTAACAGTTAAATTTTTAAAAGCTTAACCGATGCTATGTTCAAAATAACGACTATTTGTGATCGGAGGGAGCGGTAATTCTCTCACTAGCGTTGCACAAATCATAGAGGCCAACATGTGATCAACATGAACGATCGATGCTAGTGCGGTAGTCTTAAAGGAGCGAACAATTAAAAAGAGAAGAAAGGTCGAATCAAGTATGAACATACACACAGGACTTGTCCAGGTCAAAAACCACACGCACGTGCTCAGATTAATACAACAAAGAAGATGCAAAAGGCCACGGATATAACTCAATCTGATCGGGGAAGAAGTAAGAACCCCTGCTGAATACGACACGATCGAGGGGGAGGAGATCAACGCGCCATGTCCAGATCGGTTCTTGGTCAAATCGGGCGAGTTCTGACTCCCATGCATCTTTCCCCATCTACCAACTTGGCAAATGCTGTATCCATGAATGCTTTCTGGATCTCCGAGGTCGAGCCGGGGGTCCGGCTAGCTGGATCTTGCCAATGTTCTAAACTCCAGTTGGATCTTCCTCCGGTGTGTGTATATGTTCTGAAGTCTAAACCTAGCAGTCAGCGGACGTTTGAAGGTTCCCGTAGGAAAAACTGCAAAGACAACTACTTTTCCTGCCTGTGCTGAAATTACATAGGTGGTCACGAAAATCCATCGCTCCAAGCTTAAGCCCAAATTTAACTAGAATGACTACATGAGCCAAATTAATTCCAGCGGCCATAACCTAGGCTTCAAACTAGCAAAAAGGGTGTACTTGGTCGATGGGATGAGGGGTTGGTCTTATACATTTGGCTTTATTGATTTGGGTGAATGCAATGGTTCAGCATCTAGAAAGAATATCCTTTAAATTTGTATCACTTGATCCAAAATGGGATGGTTCCATTCAAGCAATCAAACATATGGATGGTTTTTTTTCTTAAACCATCTCATACATGTATCACTTAGTATAGACAACCAAACACACCCAAATAAGCCCCTGCAGAAACGATGCTGCCCCAAGTAGTAAAACAAAGCGGTCCGGTTTGGACAAAAAAAGTTCAACAAGACGAGTTTGTTGAATGTTCGCAGATCCATCTAAGAAATTACTACTTTTCGCGGTTTGTACGTACCGATGAGAAACGTGCGTTTTGGGCGCTGAAAAGCACGTATTGTCTGACGCAATCATTTGCCCGATCCCGTCGTCCTCGTCGGTCCGACCTGCCGTCACGATCCCACAGGAAACTGCAGCCACGCCACGCGGTTTGGTGTCCACTGTTGCGGGTCTCGTCACCGTGACGCGAGGCTGACGTCAGGCGTGGCCTGCGGCTAACCTTGACAAGTTGGCCTGGCTAGGGTAGTTATTAGCGCCCTAATCAACAAAGCCAATGGAGAAGCCACTGCTGACGGAGACAGCAGTCCAAATTAGACCCTGTTTGTTTCCTTCTCCAGCTTATATAATCCAACAAGCTTATATAATCCAGCTTTTTGGTGTTGGATTATATAAGCTGGATTATATAAGCTACCTTTAAATAAGCCGGTGGGTTGTTTGTTTTCCTGGATTATTACTGTGTTGGATTATTAGTTTGAGATTATATAAGCACCCTAATGGCTGCTTATAGATTATTATAATCTCATGCTTTAGATTATATAATCTAGATTATAATCTAGGCTATTTGTTTCCCCATTAACTTATATAAGCTGGATTATATAATTCATAGGGCAAACAAACATGACCTTAGTAGTACTCGCTCCGTTCCAGATTATTTTGCAATCCAATAAAGAGCGGTGCTGGTACGTTTTCCTTTCTAATACAAGTTGCATAAATCTTAAAATCAGTGAAGAGATAAGTAATCATCATCTACCATTCATTTATGATTTAATATTTGTGTAATTTTTAAAAATAAAAATATATAAGCATCTCTCATAAATAAATCGTCTTATTGCTTTTAGATGGTGTATATAAGTATATTAATCTATCATATAGCAATAAATAACATTAGAAATTATAGAATGATATGTATTTAAGAACAAATTTTAAAAACTAGAATAACATGTATGTGTTCATGAACGAAGGGAGTAATCATTTCGACGCCGATTATATATAAAGTAAATCTCACGTTACATTTAAGTATTATATCTTTGTTTTATTTATACCAAATTTAAGTAATACCTTTACTTTATAACACTGTAGCCTAACCAATGTTACACTTAACACCAGGTTTAAGCCAATAGCATGGCCTCTTAAGCTCATCGTGCTCATGGCCAAGAATGCCAAGCAGCGTGAGACCAACATGTCATGCACAAGCACTGCAATAAGAGTCTTGAGCATAGTTATCAATACCGATATGAATCGGCCGACATGGTTGGTATGTACCATTTTGGTACCTAAACTGGTACAAAGTAGCCTTATGCACCTTACCAGCCTCGATACCGGTCCGACGTCGATCATACCTGCTCGATACCGATCAATACCGGTCATGCTGGTGGAATTAATAATATAGTCTATTGAACTATATGTTATATTTGATAGTACTACTATATATTTGAAGTAATATTGTAAGGGCCTGTTTGTTTTTGCTTTTGATTCTAGATTCTGACCAAAAAAGTTGAATAAAAAACAAACATCCCAATTCTAGAATCCGATTCTCACAATCCAGCCTATTTATATACACTAGAATCCACAATTCACTTTATATGCTTTTGGATTCTAGTTTTTAGAGAATATCTAAACATTCTAGATGCATTGAGGCAACAGCTTGTCTGATCAGGATCGTCTTAAAATATAAAGTTTTGTAGCAATTTCATATCTTTTCTTATTATAATATTGATGGATTCTAAGGTAAAGTTTATTTCATTCCATAGTTCATCATGAAAGGTGTCATGCGTTGATTCATCGCTGTCACTTTATCCTCATTCCCGAATGAGAATACCATAGTTAGCCTTGCTTCTTGAATTATAGAGTTGATTAACTCATCATATGGAGTTGATTAAACCATCGCATAGAGTTGATTAATTCATCGTATATATTTGATTAATTCATGAAATAGACTCTATACGATGGCTTAATCAACTCTGTACGATAACTTAATCAATTTTATAATTCAAGAAGCTAGGCTGCCTATAGTATTCTTGTTCAGAAATGAGGATGAAGTGGAAGCGATAAATCAAAGCATAACACCGTTTCAGGACGAGGAATGAAATGAAATGAATCTTGTCTTAGAAACCATCAATATTATAATAAAAATGGAGATAAAAGCGCTATAGATGTTCATATTTTAAGATGATCTTGATCAGACAAGTTGTTGTCTCAATGCATTTATGATATTTAGATATTCAATTACAAAATCTATAACTAATTGTGCCTTGTAAATGTTGTTGCAGAAAAATCTAAGCAGAAGAAAATTTTGAACAACATATACTAATGATGGAAATCCTGTTAGTGGTGTAGAGAAAAAAAAAAAAGATCACTGACGGTTCTAAATAAAAACTGTCTGTGATATAAAACATCACAGACCGTTCTATTTAGAAAACCGTCTGTGATATTTAGTATCACAGACGGTTTCTAACCAGAACTGCGTGGCTACCGGTGAACCGAGTCGCAGCAGACACCGTCGAAACGCGGTGGGCGACTGGGCGTTGATGGGGAGCTCCTAAAAAGGACTGGAGGAGGTCGCGGTTCTGGTTGATTTTGGAGAAGTGGTTGTCGAAGGTGTTGGGCGTGGCTGGGTCGAGGTCGTTCAGTGCGGCGCCGTTGCCGCTGGCCTGAGGGCAGTTCTGGTTGCTTGCTGCGGCTGAAGTTGTATAGTTTGGCCGGTGATGAACTTGCACAGAGCTCGCTCGAACGTGTGAGCGCCATCGGCGGTGCATCGGGCGCACGATGAGCTCAGCATGGCCATGCTCTTGGCTTAAACATGATGCGAAGTTCTGTATTGCTTAATCTTGATGCAAAGTGAAAAAAATAAACATAATACCTGGTGCAAAGTACAATTACTTTTATATGTATAGATGGTGACCAGAATTAACAAATGCAAAGTGATACTGATCGGAAAAGCAGCTACATAAAAAACCATTCTTTCCATGGCCATCGAATGGATGGACAAATTTGATCTGGCTTCCTGAATTAATTCCTAGTTGAATGATTCAGTGATTTGGATCCCTTAGATTAGGTGGATTGCAATCAAACGTCATCTATTTTCTAATCTGATGTGAGAAGAGTCAAGCAATTTTGAACAGGTCAAACAAAAGAGAGTGACTAGAGAAGGTATATCAATCCTGTATAGCATTCAACTATCCATCCCGATTCTACTCCTCCCCTCGTATTCCTCCCTCTTCCTCCTCCTTCCTCTTCCTCACCTGCACTGTCTCTCCTCCTTCATTGCCGACACTACCACACTAATCACAGCTCCACGCGCCTCCGCCCGTCCTTGCCCCCATCTTCTTTGGGGCCAACGGCGAGCTCACTGCCTTGCCGCCGACTCCCCTTCCCCCGCTGGCCACCCCACCAACCTAATATTCTCTCGGCTCTCCCCAGGCCGTCCTGTGCTACAACATCACCCACTGCCCTCTGTCGTGGCCCATCCCCCTCTGTTGCCACCCACTGCTGGGTCAATACATCCTAGTCCCCCTACCACCTGGGGGGGCACGTGAACATGGTAGCGGCGCCATCCCTGTTATCCATCAACTTGGGAGAGTGACGGAGTGAAAGTTAACGAATAGAGAAGAAGATTCCAAGAAAGTTTCAAAAAGATTTATCAAGTTTCAACCCAAAAGTTTCAAAAAAATTTAGCTAGTTTCAACATATTTCATCGAATTTCAACAGGTTTCATCAAGTTTCAACTAAAAGTTTAACAAGTTTCATGAGAAAAACAAACAAAAAAGAAAAAAAATCCCTAGATTGCTCACATGCGGCCACGTGACCGCTTGCTATGGTGGTTTTGTGCCAGTCATTGGCCTTTCGCTTGCCACCGAGCTCGTTCGTGGCTCCGTGCCCACCGAGCTGTTGTAGTCGCTTGTCTCTAGTCGTCGCTCATACTTGCCTTGCTTTGGCCAAACATGCAGCTATCAGCGTGCCCCATTTTCCAACACCGCTGCTCATGTTCACGCCACTCCCTCACAGTTTTGTTCGTCGATTGGTTTGCACGATTTATTGAGCGGTTTTTTAAGAAAAATCGTAAAAACCGGTGACAGAATGAAAAAAGGAGAAAAATACAAGAAAAATGGGAAAAATTGTAAAAATTATAAAGTACATATTTAGCAATAATAGAACAACTATTGAAAAGTATGGAAATTTTTGGCATGATCTTTGCTATATTTTAGACAATGTAAAGTTGTAAAGTAGGAATTTAGCAATAATATATCAACAAATAACATTTCATTTCAATACCGTTGACAACTTAATCCAACTAGTCCACATTTCAATAATATTCATTTCAATACCATAACTTGTTTGTACATGATAGATACTATAACTTGGTTATGTTTGATGAACGCCAAATCGTTTTGTTTTCTCGATTAATTGAAATTGTTTTTAAAGTTTATAATTAGTACATGTAATAGATATTGTTATGAATTTTTATATTTTTTCAATTTAGAATTTTAATAAAGACTCTTTCTTTTAATCTAAACATTTATAATTTAGGTATTTTTTTTATTCTGAATTTTAGTTGATTTGGCTTATAATTGACATGGACTCTTTGTTTTAATCAAGTAATTTTTATTTCATTATTATTATAAATTTTAGTTATTTATGGATTTACTTTGGAAATAGAATGGAAGTCAATTTGCTAATTTTTCTTGATTGTCTATTCTGAATTTCATAATTTAGATTGTGTTTGATATTGACTCTTTCTTTTAATATAAGCCATTATAACTCGGATTTTCTTATTCCAAATTTTAGTTAATAAAAGGCATTACATCAGTGAATGCTACAAATAAAAATTCCCATAATTCTTAAATTATCATCTAGTATTTGTGCAACATCATGCGCGAGGATGGCCGGCGGCAGGCGGATCTAGATAGAGGCGTTGGTGATTGCGAGAGCTCAGCATGAGGAGTGTTGGAAGTACAATGAATGTGTCCGAAGCTTCATAGAACGAGGTGTATATCGTGTGAACTTTAAGTGGGCTGGATCGAGTCTAATGGACGTAGTACTATTTTCTATTTTTTACCCTTTTCAGTTATATAAATTCAAATTTGCATCAAAAGCATCTCAAAATTTTGATTTTTCAAATCATTTTGATGTCAGACGTCATAAATCTATTACTACTAATTTTAGAAAAAGTTACAATATTTTTTGCAAATTTTTCAAATTTGTTGAATTTAAATTTAACTTAGACCGATTTGTCGATCAGTTTCTATTGTCGAACCAGCTCGGTATAATCAGTTTTCATAAAATTGGTTCGATTTTCGTCAGTAAGGAGAACCCTGAAGAGAAGCACCTCGAATATTGCCTTGTCAAATATTGTTCCTCTCCCATTGTAGCACGTGTTGGACATCAACATCTACTGTAGCAAGTATCTCCGCGCATGAATCATGGAAATGGTAGTCAATTAGTCATGTTAATTAGCATTATTGTGCCAGCGGTGACATCACTTCCTAAATCGCTTGCTAGTCGACTTTCGCTAGGCCAATCTGACAGTTCGTTGTGGGACCGTTTTCAATTAAAGTGAAGAGGCATAGAACGTGTCCCCTCCCTTTTTTGCGCAAAAGCCCCTCCAGTTTTCCGAAATTACGTCCAGGTCCTCGCGCGATTTTTTGTGAGAGGAATATATTTTTCCCGGTTCGCGTTTAGGTCCCTGGTTTGCCGTTTTGCATGGAGGCCCTCCCGTTAAGTGCGAATAGCAAGCGAGCCCTTTACTAATTTTTCAAAATAGCGAACAGGTCCAAAATTATAACAAATAGGTCCTCGTGCTTTACGTTCGGGTCCTTTCTCCGTTTTGTCCCAAAAAAATGTTTTTGGGGTCCGTTTTTTCTCCAGAGCATGCGAAAAATATTTTCGATAGCCGTTTTTTCCAAAAAAAAATAATGTACAACCGTTTCCTTTCTCCGTTTTGCTCGAAAAAAATGTTTTCGTGATCGGTTTTCCTCCGTTTTGCCCGAAAAAAATGTTTTCGTGATCAGTTTTCCCTCCAGGGCATGGGTGAAATGTTTTTCGTGGCTATTTCGCCCAAAAAAAAATTGGAAGACCATTTCCTTTATCCGTTTTGCCCGGAAAAAAATTCGTCATCCGATTTTTCTCCGGAGCATGGGAAAAATGTTTTCCTTGCCCGTTTTTTTCAAAACAAGAAATATGGAAAACCGTTCCCTTTCTCCGTTTTGCCCCAAAAAAAAGTTTTCGTCATCCGTTTTTCCTCCGGAGCATGGGGAAAATGTTTTCGGTGGCTATTTCCCCACCAAAAAAAAATGGAAAGCCGTTTGGAAAGCCGTTTTCTTTCTTCATTTTGCTTGAAAAAATTTATTTCCGTGAACCGTTTTTTCTCCGGAACATGGAAAAAATGTTTTCGTTGGCCGTTTCCCCAAAAAAAATGTAAATTCGTTTTTCGTCCGTTGTTTTTCCGTTTTCCCCCGCTTTTCCTCATTTTTTTATCAAATTTCGCACGGCGCGGCGAAGCGCGCAGCTCTAACTAGTTAGAATGAGCCATGCTTAAGTTCAAGCATATGATTAAGGCCTTGTTTGGAAGCAAAGTTTTTCAAAACCATGGTATTACAAAGCCATGGTTTAGAAATTGTTTTGGCATAAATACCATGGTTTCACCTATCACCATTGAAACCATGGTTTTTCTTGGAACTACAAACTGTTTGGCTACAAAGTCTTTTGCATGGTATTTTCAAAGTATTGACACCTCTCACTCTCTACACTAGCACCAAAAGCCCAAAACTCCAATCTGAGTGGAGTTTTCAATACTCCAAAAAAACCATGGTATTGGCAATACCATGGTTTTCAAAATAGAGTTTTTTAGGTTGCTTCCAAACACCATGATGCCAAAAATACCACGGTATTCTAGGCAAAACCATGGTTTTGCCTAGAAACTATAAAAATACTTTGTTGCCAAACAGACCCTAAGTACTAACAATAAGTCTTCACTACTATAAAGATAGTCATATGTGTCGGTTCTTTTTCATCATCTAGGTCGGGTTTGGTGGCGATACAAAGTCCTTCGACAGTGATGACGAACGGTTCTCATGGTCGATTTCGCCTGATAGAGATATAGCGCCATCTCAAAACTGACCCAGAAGACCAATTATCTTTATCGATTCTGAGCTAGGAATCGATAGAAATAATTCAGGAATTTCTATCGGTCCCACGCTAAGAACTAATAGAGACATTGTCCTGATCTCTATCGGTTCTTAGGCCCTGTTTGGTACGGTTCCAGATTCTTGGTAGAAACGTTTCAGGTAGAATCATAATCACTGTTTGGAAACCGTTTGGCTAGCTGTCTGGATTCTGTGAATCGGGGTGGAACGGGGTTGAGAGCGATTCGACCCCGGCATAGAAAAAGAAGAAACGTTCCGAGGAGAATCGTTCCAAGCTTTAACCCGTTTGGCTAGGTTTCTCCCAGATTCTAATAGAAACGGCCCAGTTCCAAGTTGCCAAACGGGACCTTAGTGTGGAACCGATAGAGATTGGCACACGTCTCTATCAGTTCCGAGCGTTGGACCGATAGAGATAAATAACAGCACTAAGAATCCACATATTCATAGTATACTCACAGATTGACAAATTCACAGTATATTCACATATTGACAGTATATACACAATTAAAAAATTCATAATATATTCACATTCTAGTGTATTGTTGACAACGTTAATTTATGGATACATATATACTCAATGCAGAAATCAGTAGCACAATCCTCTAAAGTAACTCTCCTTAGGCAGCCCCGATATCCTAGTAGAAGGCTCTTTGCCCCAAGCAATTGCACCTAGAGTACCATAGAGATTGTCCACTGATATAAGGCACATACTAAATGCAGAAATCAGTGACACAATCCTCTAGTAGCCTTTTCCTTGCAGAACTTGTATTTCCAGTTATGTTATAAGGAAACAATAAACTAGTTAAAATATTAACAATCATACATTGAGAAACAATATTATTTGATAGATCAAGACAAGGAGCTTTGTGGCTTTTCCATGTCTGCCATCATATGCGCCATAACTTCCACAACAGAGGCTTTCCGGTTCTCCTTGTGGTTCCTAGTTCCATAGCTCTGGTACAATGCCTATTTGTTTGACACTAATAACTGATTGACTTTTAGTCATATCTTTTAATCCCTACAAAAGCGATCATTTGTTGTGGAAATAGGCTGTCTTGATATATTATCAGTTATCACGTTAAACTAAATACTAGAAACATTTATATTACCTCTATAGACTCAGCTTTGGCTCCTTCAAGCTCTTCCTTATCCCTGCACTCCTTAATGATGATTATATTGTTAAGGGATTCAATATCTTGCGATTTGTCATCTATGTCTTTTAGTTTTTGTTTCATGTCATAAATCTTTTCTGTTAACTCATACTTTCCCTTTAATTGTTCTATCTCGCCAACTCTAGTTTTCGTTTAGCATCCAACAGCTTTTTCATGTCATCTATCTTGTTTGTAGACTTCATTTTATATGCAATAATCGAAAGTATCAAACTAGATACTGATTATGATGATTAAGCTCAAAGACAATGAAATAAAAGGAATACTTTCTACCATTAACAGGAAGCAACTCTAGTTCAATGCCACAACTGGCATCAATACAACTGATTGATCAGATTATGAATAGTTCAACCAAGCAGGTATATCAACAGCTAACTAATTAGAGGCTATGGACATAGTAAGATAAGCAATCATAATCAGTATATTTAGCAATAATCAAATGAGTAACTAATTAACTACATATTGCATATGATGATCAAGCTCAAAGACGGTGAAATAAAAGCAATACAGCTAGCGAGGGCAACCGATGGGTAGAGGCGGTGTGGTGGTCGGATGTGATGAGGCTATGTTGAAGGCCAGATCTGGTGCTCCACCGTCGGGCCGACACGTTCCATGTTGTTGAGATGGGGCATGCCACGGGAAGCCGAGGGGCGATGCAGGCAACGGGAGGCGGAGGGGCCACGGGAGGTGAAAGGGCAATGTGCGCATCGAACAGGCAGAGAAGCAGAGGGGCGATGCGGACGGAGAGGACTAAACTCCTTCCTTTATAGAATAGAGGGGAAGTTGAGAGGTCAAGCGCGAGGTGGACCCCTCGGCCTTTTGGTATTTGAATGGATTGGGAGGAGAAACCGAGAGGTTAAACGCGGGGAGGCGTTTGGTATGATTATCGCGCTCGGTTTTAACCTCATAAACCGATCGTGATGACCATCATCACTATCGGTTCTAACCTAAGAATCGATCTTGATAACAATGGTATCACTATTTGTCCTTATTGATAATTTGCACTATATTTCGCACCCACATCGAATCATCTACCACACTATCGGTTGCTTCATGAAAAGTTAGAAACCGATCCAGATGAAAAGATAGTATTGTATCATTCTGTAGTAGTGCTGGCTCTCTTGAGCTCCTATCAGTTGCTCAAACATGCATGCATATCACATTTGCAAATGATTGAATTGAATCAAAATCTAAGAGCATTCCATGATGACGAATGTCGCATTAACCAATCTTTGGTCACTCGATAATATAAGGAAAACAACCTGTATTAAGCTCCAGAAAGCGTATACTAATATTAACTCTATTAAAGCGGAAGAGATTGGCGAGCGCTTGGGCGGTCCACGTCAGCGGTTTGCGCGTTGGAAGCCCGGAGCTTTCCGTATTTGCGTACGCCTCCCTGTTGCCCGCGCCGTCGATCTTCTCGCTTCGCTTCCCATCGGCTCACCGTGTGTCCAACGACGGCCGATAAAGCGTGATGAAAATAGGCCTCGCGGAGCCCTCGTAGTAATAAATCTAGCTCAGATCTAGCTCTCTTGATGCCGTCAATTGCACAATTGACACGTGCGTATCACATTGCAATTACACTTTCCTCAGACGTAACAACTCCCACGCCTTTGTACTGGTATCACACATTTGGAGGCGGTTTCCAAATGGAGCCCCACTCTGGCGCAATCCGATCCGACCCAACCACAACCAGACGAACCACAGTACCCGACCCACCCCCATCGACACAGGCCGACCAGCCGGAGAGCGAGAGCGAGCGCGAGGGTGAGCGTCGAGGCGGCGGCGGCGGCCGGAGGCGAAGAGGAGGCTGGCAAGATGTCGTCGGTGTATGTGCTTGAGCCGCCGACGAAGGGGAAGGTGGTGGTGCAGACGACGGCCGGCCCGCTCGATATCGAGCTGTGGCCCAAGGAGGCCCCCAAGGCGGCGCGCAACTTCGTGCAGCTCTGCCTCGAGGGCTACTACGACGGCACCCTCTTCCACCGCGTCATCAAGTCCTTCCTCGTCCAGGGCGGTGACCCCACCGGCTCCGGCACCGGTAGGATCCTAAACCCTAAGCAATATTACCTATCTAGGGTTTCTGATTCCAGATTGTGCTGTGGATCTTGACCAATCTTTACCGCGGATTTGGGTCAAAACTACTACTGATTAGTGACTCAAAATTTAGAATTTGGTGCCTGGTTAACTATCTGATTGTGTCACCTTGTTGGGTGTGAGCCATGAGTGTGATTGGAGGATTTGCGGTGCTTTGAATTGAAGCTGATGTTTGTCTGATATCAATCTGCAGGGGGTGAGAGCATCTATGGGGCCCCGTTTGCGGATGAGTTCCATTCACGCTTGAGGTTTAACCACAGGGGTCTAGTGGCGTGCGCCAATGCTGGTACGCCTCATTCGAATGGAAGCCAGTTCTTTATGACCCTTGACCGCTGCGATTGGCTCGATAAGAAGAATACTATTTTCGGGAAGGTACTGTGTCTAGCTTGAGTGCCCCTCACTATGTCTTAGTGTAATGCATTTGTTTCATTGGAGGTGATTACGGTTGTCTATGGTCTACGTGTTGCATGCAGGTTACTGGTGATTCTATTTACAACCTTCTTGCCTTGGCTGATGTTGAGACTGATAAGGATGATCGACCTGTGTACACACAGAAAATTCTTTCGGTCGAGGTAGCTTTTTCTTTCATTTTTGTTTTGGTACTTATTTGGTGCCGCATGACTTCTGATTGTTTTATTATTGCTTGTGAAGCCAAACTAGTTGTTGATTAGTTATTGTGTTTCTATAGGTACTCTGGAACCCATTTGATGATATTGTTCCAAAGCAACTTAAGAAGATTGAGCCTGCTGCCAAGGCTGATGCTGACGGGAAACCAAAGAAGAAAGCTGTTAAGTAAGTACTCTGCTCCTACCTATTGTCCTTGAAAAGACAGGGAAATGGATGTTGGATTGGTTTTGACTCGCTTTATTCATCCTACAGGCAACTTAACGTGCTCTCTTTTGGAGATGAAGTAGAAGAGGAGGAGAATGAGGCAGCTTCCTCTGTTAAGGACAAAATAAAAAGTATTCATGATGTGTTGGATGATCCCCGTTTTCTTAAAGGGGAACCACAGGAAGAACAACTGGTGAGTATTATCACTTGTGGTTGAATAAATCTTTAGAATATTAACCAATCTTTTGCCAGCAAACATATCACAATAACATTAACAGGACAATACCTTATCCAATTGACACCCACCCTTCAAAAAATAAAACAAAATATAAAATAAAATGGCAGCCATGGCATTGTAGAACTGTGCAGTATGCTCTGCCGTATTAGTGTGCATACCGTCTGAAACCAGGACTTGGTGTTGCCATTTTTGCTACTTTATCAAGAGTTGTAGCTGTCTTGATTATGCTTCTTCAGTGGTTCACAACCAACCATCTATTTGCAATGCATTGGGTCCAAAATGGAATCATTGTTTTAATTTTTTTTTCAAGCATTCACTAGTTAACATGTATTAACTGCCTGAGGAGCACTTTTATAATTAGTACATGTTGGGATAATTTCCACTAGGCCTTGTCTTTTATTGATTATCCCTGCCAGCTGAAATGTCTTTTTATGGGAAGGCTTCCCATCATGCATTGCTCATTAGTCAAATACGTTCCATCTTGAGTTGGTTTAGGGTGTGAACTGCATGTTTTACTCTGATCAGGTTTTGCTAATTAAGAGCTACTTGCTTAATATCAAATAGTTTAGACCTTGCCAAATGTAAACAGCATTGTCCTTGTTCCAACTTTCAGTCCAATGAGCAAGAGAAGAAAAAAGAATCTGGTCTATCTGTCAGGGAGGCTTTACTTTCGAAGAAAGCTGATTCCAGAGAGCTAGAGCATGATCCAGAAAATGATGATTATCCTGATGACGAGAATGAGGAGGATTTTGACAATAGGATGCGTTCACAAATTCTAAAAAAACGTAGAGAGCTCGGGGATATTCGGCAGCGTGAAACCTCCAAGACAGGTAACTTATTTTTCCAGTTCCATTAGGATGGCCATTGTCTAAATGTGGAACACTCATGTTCAGTGATGTGCTCTACTATGACAGACTTAATGAGAGCACAATTCTGTAATTTCCTGTAGCTACTTGCATTTTTTTAGACCGATGAAACACGATTGCTACTTGTAAGTTGGAAAAACTAAGCAACTTAATTTTCCTCTTTGGGACAGATAAATCACATCGGAAGGATAAGGAGTTACCAGCTCGCAGGTTCTGTACCTTACCTTTATGTTCCTTATCCCTATTCCCTATGTACCCGGCCTTTTTTTCTTGCATTATCTGTTATAGTAATGGTAGAAAGGTTGTTTGGTTCAAAGGTTGTAGGTTGTCATTATGTAGTGTTGAGCAAGCATAATATACACCAGTCTGTAGCATGCTGTTCCTAGATGTCCCTTGAGTCCCAATCTCTTTAATTATCCAATACTGCGATCATTTTCTAAAAACTCAATTGGTAAGGCTGTTTTTCACATTTGGTAATTGACAATATGTTATTCAGGTCTATGATATCACCATTCTGAATGGAGAATGAATTTCTTGACCTCTTTATTATCTTGCAAAATTCTCTTATTTGAAATTAGAACTGATCTATTAAATCTTCATCTTCTTGTGATTATGAAAAATAATCTATTTCTGCACATTGTGTAATCATAATGATGTTCGGAATCAGGGGTGCCATGTATTGAATAGCAAATGCTAATTCAGACTTAATGTATATGTCATGTGGATTCTGGAAGAGGAGTCCTATGTGTGTTGCATGTCTGAAACACTTCGAACCTTTAAACCATATTTCTAGATAATTTAGTTCAACAGTTTTTTGAAACTTTTTACCAATTTGATGGTTCACAGGAGTGATGATGATGACGACGATGACGATGATCAGGACCATCGGTTACCAAAGGCTCGGAAACTGTCTATGAAGAAAAAAGGTATTGGCTCAGAAGCCAGTGCCGAAAGGACATCCAGAGGAGATGCTAATTTGCAACTACTGAATCCAGCTGAACAAGAGAGACATTTGCAAAAACAGAAAAAACGCCGGCTCCAAGGCCGTGAAGATGAGGTAGTGAATCTTCTTCTTTCTTATAATTTCCATCTCTCATGTCATGTCAAGATAGTTCATGCATATTCATATTCCAGCTGGCACCACATCTATCTGTTAATTTGTGTGTTCTTAAAGTTGAGTGCCCAGACATTTCTTACACGCCAATTTTTTTCTGGTTAGACTTTAGCAAAGTTACAGAAGTTCAAGTCTTCCTTTCTCAATAAGAACCCTGCTACTGAGAACACGGAAACAAAGGCTGACAATGAGGAATACACAGGGTGGCACACCAACCGGCTGAGTTTCATACCTGAGTCTTCTAAGGTATGCTGCAACCCTCTCCTGCCCTTGCTCTCCCCTCAACACACATACAGGGGAAATAGTTGCATGAACTGAACTTTGATCTTTACAGGATGTAATGGCTAGGAAAGATGATCCAGATGACTACGTAGTGGTTGACCCTCTTCTGGAGAACGGAAAACAAAAATTCAACAAGATGCAAGCAAAGCTTAAAAGGAGAGAACGTGAATGGGCAGGCAGATCTCTCACCTGACCACCTATGCTGCTTGAGGTGTGTTACTGCTTCCATCTCTCTTAATAAAGTGCACCGTGCAAAAAGGTGACCCGTCTTATCACGCAGTTCCGCTGCTGCAGTTTTGGTACACGGCTTGGAACTGTAAACAGCGGATGACAGATGCAGGTCACGGCAATTGATGGTAGAGTGACCACCTGTAGACTGATGATTTTGGGTATTTGTATCATGGTCAGTGAAACTGTAAATAACAATAGTGAAACATATTTGTTTGTTTATCATGTACTAGCTCTTTGAGAAAACAACGCGCGTGCATCCTACATGCTGTGCCAGCTATGTATAGTTTGTCTCGGCATGTTGTTTGCAACCATAGGTGCTCTCATCTTGCTACTGAAACCTTACTGTTAGTCGTTGGTTTACAGCGCGCCGTCTTTCTGATTTCTCATACCGTAGCATTCAGAAGAAAGCTGCATTTTTGACTGGATATCATCTGTAATGTTTTGGCGACGACAGCCTCAAGCCTCAGAAACACTGCTTTCCATTTCTGCCTGAAAAGAAGGTTCAGAAGAATGATGCTAGTAGGCGGTAGGTTTAGCGTGCATATTCAGGGCAACCTTTCAGGTGAGCAGGTTACCGATCATCCAGTGCTTTCGTGTGCAGGTGGGCTGGAGGCCTGGACGGACGGACGGACGTACAGGAGGTTGTCGAGGCAAAAGGCAGGAAGCAGCAGCAGTAAAACTAAGAACATGTAATACGATTGCAGTTGCATGCGTAGCCCAAAATTAAAGAAATGGAGCCGCAAAAAACGTATACAAGTGTTGACCAAAGCCCATCGTCTCCTCCCGACGTGCAGGTGGCCGGAAAACCAAGCGAAGCCCAGAAGCAATGCCTGGTTTGCGATTCCGACGAGGTCGCCGCCGTCCCGTCCCAGCTGAACGGGCAGGCTGTGATGGAATAAGTCTTGGTCATTTGTGGGCAGCTTTTGACTAGCCTTTTGGGCAGCTTTTAGGCAGCTTTTGACTAGCTTTTGGGCAGCCTTTAGGGCAGCTTTTAGGCAGCTTTTGACTAGCTTTTGGGCAGCCTTTAGGGCAGCCTTTAGACTGGTATTATTGTATGCTGCGCCAGCAGCTATAAATATGGCACTTGCCCAACCCCTTAGGGTGGCAATAGCACTGGTATGAGCAATAAAATTCAGAAAATTTGCCCCAATTCAGTGTGTCATTCTCTCTCTCGATGATAGTAAGAATAGTGCTACTAACAAGTGGTATCAGAGCCGTTCTTTCTTGCAGCCTAAACATCTCTTGCTCATCTCCTTCCCACGCTCCTCCTCGCTCTCAAAGAAGCGGCCGAATACAACAAATTGTTTACGCTCACCCTTCATCTTACGAATACCAAGCAGGCTAAATGCCTCGAGGCGACTTCTTCCCCTACCCGGCCCCACTAGCGCGCCATGTCGGAAGGATCTCGGCTCACGGTCGCCTGAAGGCCAGCGGCAGAGGCGAGTTGCCGCAGAGGATCATGAGCGAGCAGCAGAGAGCTCGCAGCCGACAGCGGCAAGCGGCAAAGTCGGGCGGGCGCAGAATCGCGGCAAAGAAGAAGAGCAGAGGTGGAAGCGGCAGCGCGATGCACAGGCGGGCGGCAAGAGAGCTTCGAGGCTCAGCGGCAAGAGCTCCAGCGGCTGCCGGCCGACGGCGGCGACGGCAGCGAGCTCAAGCGAGAGGGAGGCAGCAAGTGAGCGAAGCGCGCGATGGGCGATTGCCCACCCTCATGAGCGCGATGGGAGCTCAGACAGCGCAGACGCGCCGGCAGAGCTCGGCGAGGGGCGGGCGATGGCCCCGGCAGAGCTCTGGCGAGGGACAGGGCGGCGATCGCGCTCCGGCAGGCGGCGGCTGGCCGACGGAGATCGTGGCCCTTACAGCGGCGCGACTCTCCTCCCGGCCGGTACCATGGTCACCGCGGGACCAGGCCATTATCGAGGACATTGGCCCCAGATCGGGTGGCCTACCCTCACCAAGACCAACTATGTCGAGTGGGCGCGGTGATGAGGATAAGGCTCGAGTGCGGCACATGTGGGAGGCGGTCCAGACGCAGCGACGTCGACTACGACGAGGATCGACGGGCGCTGGATGCCCTCATCGCCGCAGTCCCGTCCGAGATGCAGTTCACGCTTTCCAAGAAGCGGACTGCCAAGGAGGCTTGGGATGCCATCGCTGCGGCACGCATCGGCAGCGACCGCGCCCGCAAGACCACACTGCAGGCGCCGCAAAGAGTGGGAGAACCTGGCCTTCAGGCCAGGTGAGGATGTTGACGACTTTGCTCTCCGTCTTAACACTCTTCTGCAGAAGATGGTGCAGTTTGGTGACGACACCTACGATGAGGAGAGAGCCGTCGAGAAGCTCTTCCGTTGCATCCCGAGAAGTACAAGCAGATCGCTCGCTCAATCGAGTCTCTATTGGACCTCTCCACGATGTTGATCGAAGAGGCAATAGGTCGTCTCAAGGTCGTCGACAATGACGAACCACGACCTCTCTCGGGGCCTATCACCATCGGCGGAAGTTACATCTCACTCGAGAACAGTGGGAGGCTTGCCAGGGTGACGGGAAGAAGGGGAGTCCTTCGCCGCGACAGCGGTCGCAGCACGCCAAGCCGCGCAAAGCGCGCTGACGCGCCCAGTCGGGCGCGAGGACGTGCCAAGCGACACCGCGAGGCGCCAGAGCGGCGCCGCCGGCAACCAAAGGCCGACGAGGCGACTCTGCCACAATCAGGCAAGCTTGGCCATTGGGCCAAGGAGTGTCGCTACCACGGCGTGGCCAGGCCCACATCGCACAGTGGAGGAAGAAGAGCCGGCTCGCTTACGGCACACGCAGCATCGAAGCTATCTCCGGCATCAGCCGCAGCGAATCTCCTCCACCTTGATGAACCGAGAGCACACGCCTTTCTTGGCGACAGCTCCAGCGGTGACAAGATTGACGGGTGGTACCTCGACACTGGCGCTACCAATCACATGACCGGTCGACGGGAGTTCTTCACCGAGCTTGACTCCAACGTCCGAGGCTCCGTCAAGTTTGGGGATGCCTCCAGCGTGGAGATCCAGGGCGTTGGCTCCGTCATACTCACCGCCAAGTCTGGTGAGCACAGGCTGCTCACCGGAGTCTACTACATCCCCGCGTTGAGGAACTCTATCATCAGCTTGGGACAGCTGGATGAGAATGGTTCGGGTGTGTTAGTAAAGAACGGAGTCATGAGGGTTTGGGATCGCCATCGTCGCCTTCTTGCCAAGGTAACCAGAGGCACCAATCGACTCTACATCCTCAACGTGCAGGTGGCACAACCCCTCTGCCTCGCCGCTCGTCGGGACGACGAGGCATGGCGATGTACAGCGCCGGACACCTTTCACTTCGAGGCTGCAAGCGACTTCGGTGCCAAGGAGATGGTACGAGGCCTGCCGTGTCTCGACCACGTGGAAGCGATTCTGCGACATCTGCAGAATAACGGGAAGCGGCGGCTCCCTTTCCCGGTGTCGAACTTCCGAGCCAAGGAGCGGCTCGAGCTCGTGCCGCGGGACTGCGGCGGCCGGTGACACCAGCCACACCGGGAGGACGACGCTACTTCCTGCTGCTCGTCGACGACCTCACCCGCTACATGTGGGTAACGGTCCTCGGCAGCAAGGGAGAGGCTGCGGAAGCCATCAGGCGCACGCAGGCTGCTGCGGAGGCAGAGTGCGGCCGCAAGCTGCGTGTGCTGCGCACTGACAACGGCGGCGAATTCACGGCGGCTGAGTTCGCATCGTATTGCGCGGATGAGGGCATTCAGCGCCACTATTCCGCGCCGTACAGCCCGCAGCAGAATGGCGTCGTCGGCGGCATGTCAGACGGTTGTGGGGATGGCTCGGGCCCTCCTCAAGCAGAGGGGGATGCCAGCTATTCTCTGGGGAGAGGCAGTGGTAGCGGCAGTCTACATCCTCAACCGCTCGCCCACCAAGGCTCTCAACGGCAAGACGCCGTACGAGGCCTGGCACGGACGCAAGCCGGCGGTCTCTCACCTACGGGTTTTCGGCTGCCTCGCGTTCGCCAAGGAGCTTGGACATGTTGGCAAGCTCGATGACAGGAGCACTCCGGGAGTGTTCATCGGCTACGCGGAGGGCTCGAAGGCCTACCGCATTCTTGACCCAAAGACACAGCGTGTGCGCACGGCGCGCGACGTTGTGTTCAACGAGGGGCGAGGATGGGCGTGGGACAAGGCAGTTGACAATGGCTCGACTCCGACGTACGACGACTTCACCATTGAGTACGTCCACTTCGAGGGAGCTGGGGGAGTAGGCAGCACCTCTTCGTCGAACGCGCCTACCCCAGTCCCCGAACCCCCACAGACTCCGGCGTCCGCTACTCCAGCACCAACGGTTACCCCTCCAGGCACGTCCTCTCCGACACCAGCTCGTGTCGAGCACAGCCCGGTGGAGTTCGTTACTCCACTCTCCCACGACGAGGAGCGCATCGACGCGTACCACGACGGCGAGCGAGCCGCTATGCGGTATCGCACGATGGAGGACCTTCTCGGCGACCCGGCCGTGCCAGGATCGGTGCCTCACGATCTGAGGCGCAGATTGCATCTTGCGTCGCGGCGATGGTGAGCCTCGGTCTTCGCAGAGGCCGAAAGACACGCAGCATGGCGTCCGCGATGCAGACGGAGATGGACGCCAGTTAAGAAGAACCGCACTGGGAGCTTGCCGATCTTCCCGTGGTCACCGCGATCACCCTTAAGTGGGTGTTCAAGGCGAAGAGGATGAAGCCGGCGCCATTGTCAAACACAAGGCTCGCTTGGTGGCACGTGGTTTCGCGGCGAGGGGGGATCGACTTCGACGATGCCTTCGCCCCCGTAGCACGGTTGGAATCCGTGCGACTCCTCGCACTGGCTGCTCAGGAGGGCTGGCAGGTTCACCACATGGACGTCAAGTCGGCATTTCTAAACGGAGATTTGAAGGAAGAGGTCTACGTGCACCAGCCGCCGGGATTTGCGATCCCCGGCAAGGAGGGCAAGGTGCTGCGTTTGCACAAGGCTCTCTATGGCTTGCGGCAGGCACCAAGGGCATGGAATGCCAAGTTAGATTCCACGCTCAAGGGGATGGGCCTCGAGCAAAGCTCGCACGAGGCGGCCATCTACCGGCGGGCCAATGGAGGAAATGCCCTGCTGGTGGGTGTCTACGTCGACGACTTGGTGATCACCGGCACCAAGGATGCGGAGGTGGCGGTATTCAAAGAAGAAATGAAGGCCACCTTCCAAATGAGCGACCTGGGGCTTCTCTCCTTCTACCTGGGGATCGAGGTGCACCAGGACGACTCCGGGATGTCACTTCAACAGATCGCTACGCCCGGTAGCGTCGTTGAGCTAGCTGGGCTCATCGATTGCAACCCGGCTCCCACTCCGATGGAGGAGAGGCTGGCCGAGCCGCGACAAAGACAACAGAGGAGGTGGACGCTAGATCGGGCACCTTGTGGGGAGCCTTCGCTACCTCACCCACACACGGCCGGACTTGGCATTCTCCGTCGGCTACGTTAGCCGGTTCATGCAGCGACCGACAACGGAGCACCAGCAGGCTGTGAAGAGAATCATCCGCTACGTTGCGGGGACTCTCGATCACGGTCTCCACTACCCGAGGTGCCCTGGGGAGGCACACTTCGCCTGCATAAATGACAGCGACCACGCCGGGCGACGTTGACACCAAAGAAGAGCACGAGTGGGGTGCTCTTCTTCCTAGGCAAGTGTCTCGTCGGCTGGCAGTCGGTCAAACAGCAGGTGGTGGCCCTGTCCAGCTGTGAGGCCGAGTACATAGCGGCCTCCACCTCTGCAACTCAGGCTCTCTGGCTTGCCCGACTGCTTGGTGATCTCATTGGCAGAAACACCAGCACGGTGGAGCTCAGGGTAGACAGCAAGTCCGCTCTAGCCCTGGCAAAGAACCCCGTTTTTCATGAACGGAGCAAGCACATCCGGGTGAGATATCATTTCATCCGAAGCTGTCTGGAGGAAGGAAGCATCAAGGCAAGCTACATCAACACCAAGGACCAGCTTGCGGACCTGCTCACCAAGCCCCTTGGGAGGATCAAGTTTCTTGAGCTACGCTCCAGGACCGGGATGGTCCAACTTTCCCACAAGACGACAGACAAGACTTAGGGGGAGAATGATGGAATAAGTCTTGGTCATTTGTGGGCAGCTTTTGACTAGCCTTTTGGGCAGCTTTTAGGCAGCTTTTGACTAGCTTTTGGGCAGCTTTTAGGGCAGCTTTTGACTAGCTTTTGGGCAGCCTTTAGGGCAGCTTTTAGGCAGCTTTTGACTAGCTTTTGGGCAGCCTTTAGGGCAGCCTTTAGACTGGTATTATTGTATGCTGCGCCAGCAGCTATAAATATGGCACTTGCCCAACCCCTTAGGGTGGCAATAGCACTGGTATGAGCAATAAAATTCAGAAAATTTGCCCCAATTTAGTGTGTCATTCTCTCTCTCGATGATAGTAAGAATAGTGCTGCACCGATGCAGTGACACGCATGCAGGGCACTCCTACAGTCCTACAATCTTGGATGAACTCAATATCCATGGAATCCCGGCAGTGAGTGTTACCATTGAAATCTCCTGTCCGAGCCATTTCGGACGTCAGAACAATGCCATGTGGCTTCCTTTCGACCTTTCCTGCAGGAATCAGGGCATAAGAAAGGCTAGAGCGGTGTTATCGCAGCAATCTGGTGCAGAATGTATGCAAGGAGCACGATGGAAGGATTTCCAAACAGCAAAAGAAGGACAAGTTCGCATGCAAGAATTCGCTAGCTAACGTCATCAAGGATTTTCTTGGTACACCATCATATTGAATGAAAAAGCTCTCGCAAGAGGCTGAACAAGATGGTAATCCTGTTTCGGCACAATTGGGAAGTTCCCACACTCTTCGTTCACTTCACCCACCAACTGATCACGGGCACCCAAGTCTTGCATACAATTCGTCCTTGCATACAAGTCATAGTCATTGTGCTGCTGTTTAGTCGTAGTTACCAGAAACGCGGTTCTTCCGAGTTATGATACAGGATTTGGACTTGCAATTTCCACTGTGAACCTGAATCCTGCACCATAACCTGGTTCACGATTCGTGAGGGTTTACAGTGAATTGGCTAACTATGGGTTTAATAGTCCTCCTTTTTGTTAGTTTATGGAAAGCCATTGCCACAAAAAAATTGGGCGTTGACTGATCTGATCTTGCCTTGGATCCTCTCACTTTCTTTTGGCTACCATCAAATGTCACCACTTCACAGCTCACACACATAAATGAAAGAAACGGTCCCAAATACACCTGCTCTACTATTAAGTTTTTCCTGTCTTCACCGTTTTCTGATCAGAGCATACAGGTATGGATATACTGTCATCTGCATTGGCCAGCGATATCGTCAGCCGCTTCGTTTCCTCCCTCGTTGTGAAGTACCAAAGGCAGAGCACCACAGATAAGCTAGCGAGGTTGCAGCGGCTGTTCCTGGGAGCTCGCATTGTCGTCGAGGAAGCCGAGGGCAGGCACATCTCCAACCAGGGGATGCTCCTGCAGCCGAGGCAGCTCAGGAAGGACATGTACCGAGGTTACTACGCGCTCGCCATCTCTAGGAGATGCTGCGGTGAGGCCATCTTTCAGCCTAAACAGACTTCAGATCGCATTAGAGAGTTTAGAAGCTACAATTGGTGATATGAAAGAGTTTACTGTGTTTTTATTGGATTGCCCTCGCATCCTTCGCCAACCAGACAGCACCTATCGATTTTTTTTTAATAATACAAATTTTAATAAAAATTGCAAAACTAAACGTTCGAGAAATGAAATTACAGAAATATACGTCTGTCACCCGTTGGTTGGGCGACAGAAGACTATCGCCCAACCAACGGGCGACATGAGGCTCTTCGGGTCTCTGTCGCCTGTTCAACGGTCGACAGTATAAAAATCCCTTGATGGACAGGCGACAGAGTGCAGCGCGGGTTTATGTCGCCCAATGATCGAGCGACAGAAGCCGTAATAAAAAGCGCCGCGTGCTCGGCCATTCCGCAAGCCAACCGAACGAAAATAAAAAACGAGAAAAAGAAAGAGAGGAAGAAAAGAGAGGAAGAAGAGGGGAGAAAGAAAGAGAGGAAGAGGGGAGAAAAAGAGAGATGCATTCAAGCCAGCGCGATCATTTACAGGTAATTGCTTGTTGTTTAATTTTTGTACATGTAAATCTAGCAAATCTAGTTAGATTTAGGTAGGTAGATCTAGCAAATCTAGTTAGATGTAGGTAGATCTAGCAAATGTAGGTAGATCTAGCAAATCTAGTATGACATATGTAGATCTAGCAAATCTAGCTAGATGTAGGTAGATCTAGCAAATTATTCGTCGTTTAATTTTTTTAGCAGTAAATTATGATTGCGTAGAAATAATTTTAGATCTAGGTTTGTATGTGTTGATCTAGCGAATGTAGATGTTTTATACCGATAGAAGTACATCCATATATATTCATTTCTTAGGAATGTAGTTGGGTAGGTATAGCGAATGTAGTTAGATGTAGGTAGGGTAGAAATTAATTGTAGAGAATGTAGCTAGAGTAGTAATTATTTCGTTGTTTAATTGTTTAGCAGTAAATTATGATTTAGTAGCAATAATTTTAGATCTAAGTTTATATGCGTAGATCTAGCGAATGTATACTTTTTATACCGATACAAGTACATCCATATATATATATATTGATTTCTTAGGAATGTAGTAGGGTAGATATAGCGAGAATTGTAGTTAGATGTACGTAGATATGTATTTTTTACGGAAAGTAATTAATTCGTTGGTGAATGAATGGATTCGCAGATATGGCAGAACGAGTTCCATTTAGAATCTATTATAGAGAAGGGGTTGTAATGTATGGTTTGGAGGGTGCGGATCTAAGTAACTTCCAGTATGTGGACAGAAGTTTGAGTAGGGTCGAAGAGCGCACATTTTCTTCTGTGTTGAAGTGGTTGTATTATGCTTTTCGGATGGAACAAGAGAAGTGGCAGCTGAAAGTATTTTTCCTATATAGTAGGCAGAACGGTCCTATTTGTTGGGAGCTAGTTGAGCTGAAAGGAACCGCATCGTGGAGATCATATATGAGGGGGACAAAGCAACAGGGATGGAATCAGGTGCTTTTAGTGCAAGCATATGGCAGGGATGTTGCCCCCCCCCCAGCAGCAATTGGACGGCGGTGAGTGTAGTCAGCCTCAAAATGAGTTCAGTTTTGGTGACACCGAAATTGGGGGATCTAGCCGTGAGCAGTATGTTCAGGCACGCAACAAGGACGTCATTTGCCAAAGTGGTGAACAATCTGAATTTGGGGAGGATGAAGAAAATGTTGGACAAGTAGCGCGGGGACAAGTAGACGAAGGTGAGCAAATTGATGAAATAACAGTTAGGATGGAAGAGGAAGACCGTGAGTACAACATAGCAGAAGTGGAAGACGATGATGAGTCGGATGAGGAAGATGGAGGTACGGAGACGCTTGTGCCAGCCGAGTGGAGCACGCATCAATTTGATAGGTTGGTTGTCAATGAAAGCAACGATATACCTTGGTAGTATAGCGACAACGAGGTTAGGCTTAACAGTATGTACGTGACAAAAGAGGCTATGCAGGATGATGTGAAAGATTAGGCCTTATCATTAAAGACTTTCAGGGTTAAGAAATCCACCCGACCTGCTACGACGTGGTGTGTGAGATCCATGGGTGTCCATGGAGAGTGCACGCGTACAAGCCCAAATGGGGCACCCATTGGTTATGCTCGAAGGTTGAGCAACATAGCTGTATGATTGAGGAAACAATGATGGCTCACAGGAACCTGTCATCCGGGTATGTCGCGAACATCATGTACGCAGAGATAGTGGAGAACCTAAGTTTTGAGCCCCGTGCTATTATCCGAGTAATCGAGAACAGATATCAGTACACAATTAGCTTTGGGAAGGCATGGAGGGCGAAACAGAAGGCCTTAGAAATGAGGTTTGGGAAGTTTGAAGACTCGTACCACAATCTGCCCGCACTGCTCAGTTGCATTCAGAGAAGAAATCCTGGCACTTACTATGATTATCAAGACTGTCCGTCAATCAAGTGGCCAACTAGAAGGCATTTGAGGAGAGTGTTCTTCGCATTCAGAGCTTGCATCAAGGCGTTCTATCACTGTCATCCATTGCTATGCGTGGACGGCACATTCTTGACCGAAAAATACAGAGGGCAAATATTGACAGCTGCGGGTATTGATGGAAACAACCAGATTCTACCTGTTGCATTCGCCTTTGTAGAAAGCGAGAACTACAAGAGTTGGCTATGGTTCCTACGGAACTTGAAAATGGGGTGGTCAAAACTCATCAAGATGTGTGCGTGCTGCACGACAGGCATGCTGGTCTACTTAATGCAATCAACCAGTTGCAAACAGGGGCAGAGGAGCCATTTCCATGGCCTGACTTGTAGAGCCGATGGTGCACGAGGCATTTGGGCGCAAACTTCTACAAGCAATTCAGGAACAAGGAACTCATGGACATGTTCAAAAGACTATGTAAGCAGAACCAGGAGAGCAAGTTCCGGACTTTGTGGAAAAATATTGATGAGCTGACAAGAAAACACAAAGAGGAGCAGGCGAACAAGACTACTGGCAGCGAAACACACGATGAGGCGGAGCCTCTTTCCCCCCTGCCAACAGAAGATGATGCGATTAATCGTCGTTGAAGGTAAAGACCAATCAAATGTTTCTCGAACTGGATCAAGCATGAACCGAAAGAAAAGTGGGCACTGTTACATGACACACATGGTGCTAGATACGGTGTGATGACCAGTAACTTTGCAGAAGTTTACAACTGGGTAATGAGAGGGATGAGGTGTCTCCCATTGGTGGGAATTGTTGAGGGAGTGCTGCGGGGCACAACGAAGTACTTCGTCGACAGACATCAAGCTGCTGAGATAGTGATGAGAGATGAGAAGTTCATGTACTCTTCCATGATCAATAAATACATGGATGAGAAGAGTCAGAATGCGGCCAAGCATAGAGCTATAAAAGTTGGTGCACGAACACTGCGCTTCGAGGTGATCTGCAAGGATAAAGGACGGCGTGGAACCAACCAGAAGGTTGTCATCCAGGAGTGCATAATACAGGCTGATTGCAAATGCTCGTGTAACAAGCCCAACCTTTTGGATAGGCCGTGTTCTCATGTGATAGCCGCATGTGCTTTATTTGGAATGCAACCTGGTACATATCTATCTGAATATTTTAGGAAGGAAAGGGTGATGGCAACTTGGAGCGAGGAGCTTTATGGTTATGGTGCTGTGGGTTCTTTCACCACAACTCTTAGTGCTGATGAAAGGTTCTGGGTCCTTGATTTTAATGCAAGAAGATGGAATGTAGGGCGTCGGAAGACAAGGCATATCAGAAATGACATGGATGAGTCAAAAGCTGGCAAATGCGTGAAGAAATGTTCATTGTGCAAGAAAATAGGACATACGTTCAAGAATTGCCATGCACAAAACGAAGAAGATGAAGGAGGAGATGGCAATCCGACGGTGGAGGATGGATCGTCCTCTACGAGGAGTTCTGCACGACGCCAATGTACCACATGAGAAGCAATTTAATCACAATTTAATCGATGTACTGTGTGTTGTGTGAACCCTGTGTGTAAGCCTGTTGTATGTGGCTGTGAGTGTTGTGCATTGAAAAATTATTGTAACTGTTTCATTATATTTATGATGCTTGAACAATTTTATGTGCGTATTTATTTGAACATATTGTTGTGATGCTTCTATAGTTTTTTGGACGCTTTTGTTTCTATATGCATTTTAATTATAACTCTAATTTTTTAATTTGCAGGTATGGCTGACCAGCCCGGAGATGATGAGTGGCCCTTCGAGTTGCTGGATCGGGTCGTTGATGGTCGTCACCGTGCCCACTTCGCCACTGCTTTTCCAGAGGAGGGAGGCGATCCTGTGCAGTTCGGCGTCCTTCGACCGAGGACACCGCAGTACGGCTGGGCGATCGATCCTCGTTGGATCCCTAGGTAACATATTACCATTTAGATTTCTTAATATGTTTGTGGTAGTATCGTTATTAGTGTTGTACTGATATTAATTACATGTTTTTTCTTTCGTAGGCTTCGAGCTTCAGGATTGCTGCCATTCGCCCGGATGGTGGAGGATGTGGGTCGCCGGTTCCCATTCGACAGGTCCCTGATCACCGCTCTGGTGGACCGGTGGAGGCCGGAGACCCACACCTTCCATCTACCCGTCAGGGAGATGGCGATCACTCTGCAGGATGTGTCGTACTTGCTCGGCCTCCCGATCGCCGGTGACGCTGTGGTGCCCCAGGACGTCGACCCTACGTGGCGCCTGTAGCTACTTCAGCGGTTCTAGGGTGTGCTACCACCACCTGGGTACCGTGGCTTCACCAGCACACACGGTCCGACATTGCGGTGGCTCCGACAGTTCGTGGTACGCAACTAGCCTTTGAAATAACAATTACTCTCGAATTACAGCTTAAAATAACAAGTAAAATGCGATCTTCTCTTTTACAGCCTACGCATATTGTCGAGCCTGCGGACGAGTACAGGGTCAACCGCCACCTGGAGGCTTACCTGCTATGGCTTTTTGGCTGGTACCTGTTCACGAGCTCCCATGGGGAAAGCGTGGACAGGCACCTTGTTCAGTTCGCGAGGGAGATCGCGGACGCACCCCTTGATGACGTGCCGCAGTACTCCTAGGGGTTCGTTATCCTTTACAGCACGTACCGGGAACTCTGCGACGGCTGTTCCTGGATCAGCGACGAGTCGACCTTCGGAGGATGCCCACTGCTGGTACAGCTGTGCCCATACGAGAGGTTCCAGATCGGGCGGCCCGACATCAACCTAGAGCCTCTTCAGCCTGCAGGCGATGATGACATCGATGGTTCGACCATGGGCACCATCTGGTGCCACCGACGGGTAAGATATTGTAATTACGATTTTGGTACTTTTGCTTTAACATTTGTGAGTACTAACGATAACGTTCTGTCGTCACTGCAGCCTACGTGGGCACACAGGATGGTGCGGTTGGGCTACCCACAGTTCGTCGCTTCGTTCGACCACCTCACCGACGACCACGTGCGCTGGATGCTGTACGCACCGACAGAGGTCCAGCTTCGTGTGATGGGCGCCCTGTTGACCCTTTGCACATGAGACGCGGCGTACTGGTGCACACGGCGGTTCCTCGTGTTCGATGTCCAGGTCGAGGCCTACGCTGTCCATCGAGTGATGAGGCAGTTTGGCCTACGACAGAAGTTCCCAGTCCCAGTCGGCCGTCTGGTCCCACACGCCGCCCACACGTAAGTTCCCTCGATCGATGTTCCATAATTACTATCGTGTATTGTCATCTAATAATTCTATATTAATTTCTGATTCATAGCCAGACTAGGAAGGGGCCGCATGGGGCCACCCCTTGGCACGTACGGATGGCGCCATGGGTCAAGGAGTGGGCCGGAGCCCTCGAGGACATCCATGCTGACGATGCGCCGTACGACATGAAGACGTACCAGGCCTACCGACAGTGGTTCACTTCTTGTACACGTGTGCATCTGGTACGCGTTGACCCGAATCCTCCCAGGCACGTCCCTAGGGCGAGAGACACGTATCCCGCCCATACGAACTTGGCTCTGCACACTGCGGTACGTTGTCCTATATACGATTTCATGCTCAATCATTTCGTAGCTATGCTAACTAATTCGTGATGTCTTTTTCAGATTGATATGCTAGCCCGGTGCTACGAGGAGTCTTCGAGGCACCTCTCACGATTGATCGATGGCTTGCGAGTGACCAAAGAGGACGTCACCGGCTTGCTCGTTATGTTACAGGATGGCTCTGCACGCGCCCTCAAGTTTGCTGGATGCCGCCTGCCTCCCGGTGTGGGCCCCGGCGTGCCGTTTGGGACAGGCAGGGGATCTGCGGCTGGTGCAGCCTTTCACGCTGGAGGTGCCTCTTCTTCATACGGCGGTGCAGCCTTTCGCGGTGGAGGTGCTGGAGGTGAGTACTGCAATGCACTTTTCATGTTTTGCATTCACTTTTCATGTGAGACCCTCACTTCTTGAATGCTCTCAATAATTCGATACTTCCTACAGGTACACAGACACAGTGGTTGCTGCCTGCAGCTGATGACTACGACGGGCAGGGTGATGATTAGGAGGACTACAAAGATGACACCATGTCGAGGTACCTCGTAGATCCAGACCCAGTTCAGCTTGGTACCTCATAGCAGCAGTGGGCACCACGACCGACGAAGTGGCAGACTCCACCACCACCACCGACGTAGCCTAGGTCGTCGCAATGGCAGACACCACTAGCACTGACGCAGCCTAGGTCATCACAGTGGCAGCCACCACCACCACCGACGCAACCTGGGTCGACTTAGTGGCAGCCACCACCACCACCGACACAGCCTGACCAGGTGGTGTACGCCACACCTCCAGCGAGACCACAGAGGGGCCACCGCGCGCCGACGCAGCTGACATACTCTCGGAGCCAGATTCGGAGGAGGACTACATAGGTGCAAGGAGCCACCCCGAAAAGGGGCCGTCACTAGTTTCTTTTGTTTTTCATTGTTCGTAGTTTCTTTTGTTTTTGATTGTTGGCACTTTATTTTGTTTTTTTATTGTTGGTAGTTTCAATCATATGTAATTATTTAAACCTTCAAATTACGCACTTACTTAGACCATTTGGTGATTTTCATGCGCCCTGCTCATGTTTCACTCAGGATTTCAAAAAGAAACTTGGCACGAGGATGTAGCATGACCAGCTTTCACAGAGTAAAATGATGAGGGCCACCAGCTTTCAAAAAGCAGATATGACAACACGCTGAAAAAGCAGATGAAAAAGCAGATGTGACAACACGCTGAAAAAGCTAAAAAACCACGAATTAACATCACACTGCTAGCAGTTCTCTCAGGCCAATTGGAAAACATGCTCCCACCGAAAACTTGCTATAAATACGGATGCATGCCCAGCATATTCATTCCACACTAAAACGACAACAGCATTTCATATCCTCTTCCTCCTCTTGGTCATATCCTTGTCTTCCTAATCCCACTTCATCGTTCTTCCCTTGTGTGAAGGCCATGTCTCAAACATCGAGCTCAGCGAATCAGAGAGCCCTTACGCTTGCCAATGCAAGGCGGGTCGATTGCCCTAATTGCCATGTGGAAGCTAATGTGTTGTACTCTACCACTCCGACAAATTACGGTCGGGTGTTTTATAAATGCCCTAATTACTCTGTAAGTGAAAATGTAGTTCGATTTCCACAAGTTTTGATGTTTATTCTCTTCTCCGCGTTGTCTGTTTCTTCTGAGATCTGCTTTCTTTTCATCATCATGTAGTCTGCAGGGTGCCAATATTTTCAGTGGGCAGATACCCTGAATACATCGATGGAGCGTCGTAGTAGCGCAACACCAAAGAGGATGCTACCCGGCCTTGAGCAGAGTATGGACCCAATGCTCGACCAGAGGATGAACCCAACGCTCGAGCAAATTCTTAACATGCTGACCTTAAAGGTGGAGCGCATTGTAGATCATATCAAGTGGCTAGAGAAGATGATGTATGTAGTTATCCTTGTAATAATTTTGTCTGCAATTGCGAACTAGTTCGGGTTGTATGCACCACGTATGTTAACTTTTTTTTCTATGTCATGCAATAAAGAGTCTGGTTCGTGGTACTCCTTTCAATTTTTAGCCGTAATAAAGAGTCTGGTCGGTGCTTCCCTCTACGTGCTTTTCACAATGATCGTAATGACTTAAAACACTTTAGCTAGACCACAAAGGGCCCACCGCGCGCTGGCTTAATGGGTGACATGTCGTGTAGCCTTTCACAGAGGGTGACAGGTGCTGCAACTTTGGTGATGGGTGACACGTCGTGCAGCCTTTCACAGAGGGTGACAAGTGCTGCAGCTTTGATGACGGGTGACACATCCTGCAGCCTTTCAAAGAGGGCGACAGGTGCTGCAGCTTTGGTAGACATAAAGAGACAAGTGTTGTAGTTAAGAGAAGCCCCTCACCAGCACTATAAAAATTGGCCGAGGGAGGGATAGATGCATCACACTTCCAAACCAGCAATAAACTTCAGCCGACTTTACACAAATTAGGGCACGATGTCGTTCTACCGTCGCCTCTTCAGCAAGCGAAACTTAACCCACCGCGAATACTCAGATGTGTAACACCCCAAATTTTGCTTTTTATAAAATTAAATGATATTTTGCACATTTGGGAATTTTTGGAATTTTCTGGGATTTATTTGGATTTAATTTGAATTTATTCCTTTTTGAGATAATTAAATAATTAAAAGTTTTAAATAAAATTTTGTTGGAAATATTTTATTTGAGTCTAAAATGTCTCAAGGTATTTTCCAAAATTTTTCTGATTATTTTGCTATTTTTCTTGAATTATTTGAATTACTAGAATTAATTTAAATATTTAATTGCTGGGAATCCAGTGGACCGACCGAGCCAGCCGCACCTAGGGATGGAACTGGTACGGATATTTTCCGACCGACCGACCGACCGAATTGATTTGGATGGTGATTTGGATAGTTTCACAGATATCCAGTTGATTTCTCGGATAAGGATATGGATACAAATAATTTACATGGATACGGATACGGATATGGAACACTGATTATCCGATGGATACGGAATATCCGAGTTTTTGTTCGGATAATATCCGAATATGACATACGAATATTATCCGAATAACACGTTTCAGAATAACACATTAACAATTTAACATGTTTCACTGTTTCAGAGACTGGGGTCTGCATTGGATGACAAGATATAATGTGTTCATGTGTACTAGATGCTAATTTGGAGATATTTGGGTAAAGGTGATACAGAAATTGGCAAGTGGCGTTTCAGGAGGACTACTTAGGATTTAGCAGCATATGCCAGCTGCAAATCATTTGGTTCAATTATTGCAATGGGGTACATTGTTACTCACAGAGTCACATGTATGACAAGCTAGGGATAAAAAGGCAAAAAAAGACATACAAATATATTTCTTTTGGAATTTTGAATTTATATTTGGACCGATTTTGGAAAAAAAAACTGAAATTGGATTTTAAAATATCCGACTAATATTATTCGTATCCATGTTGATTCCGATCCGTATTCGATCTGTATTCGTAACTGATATTATCCTGTATAATTCGTATTCGATTCTGTATTCGATACTATTCGTATTCGATTCTGTATTCGATAAAAAATACGGATACGGATATGAATAGGACGATATTCGACCGTATCCGATCCGATCACATCCCTAGCCGCACCGCAGCCCAACTCGGACGCCGAGGCCGGTATTTAAAGACCGGATGGGTGTAACGTCCCAAAAATTTCTTCTAATATATTTAGTGTGGTTCTGGGATTATTTGTAATTTTTCGGGTTCTACTTGGAAGCCTCGCGAGTAAGTCGGATTCACGTTTATTGAACTAATCGTATTAAATAAAGATCAGGCCTTTTCGAATAAGCGTAAAATCTAAAATTTTGTTGATAATTAAGATAGTTGGTAGACGAGAGTGTTCGCTTCAAATATTTTCGAAAAACATGTTATATAACCTAAGTCGTTGATTTTACAAAAATCTGTACAAGTGTCTGATTCACTAAAAGAATTTCTGCGAAAAATCTACACGTCGAAAAATCGTGAAACAAACTTTGTTAAGTTCTAAATAGTTCCTGGTATTTTAGAGGAATTTTTCAGATTTTTAGAGCACATGTGTGATTTTTTTCCCTAAACCCGTTTAGAGAACATGTGTGCATATACATGTATATATGCAACATGTATTCAAGTATGTGCATTTCTACAAGTGCGCATGAAGCATTACGAGCTTTTCCCATGCATGAAGCATTACCAGCAATATTAGTAACCGGTCTTCTCATTTTTAGCCGTTTCTACTCCCCGCAACCATTCCCGCTTACTCATTTAAGTTACACACATGCATGCACGAATGAAACTTCATTGCCAGCTGTTTCATTTCTTTTCCAGCATGCATGGGAAGCATGCAGTACGTATACGTTTCCAAACCGTTTCAACTTTCCAGCCGTTCTCCATTCATTCTTAATTAAACGTCAACGAAGGCATGAACGATTCAATCCTAAAGCCGATCCTATTACTAGCCACACACGCATGAACTTTCCATTTCTTTAGCAGCGCATGAATGTTTGAGCTGCTAACAGTTCTTCCATTTCTCTAGCAACATTCCAATCTTTCAGCCATTTCCGTTGCATCCACGTCTCCATGCCATTTCCATTCTCGTCGCCGTTGGACGTCGCCGCCGCTGTCTCATCGCCGTCGCCGTTGGTCGCTTTCGTCGTCGTCTACGTCGTTGCCGCCGCCGTCGTCATCGCCGTCGCCATCACCGTCGTCACCGCCATCGTCACTGTCGCCGCCGCACCTTTCGACCTCGCCTTCTTCCGCATCGACGATCTGCGCTACTGCCCGTCGCCGATCGGTATCTTTTGTTCTCTCCTTTGCGTGCGCTCTATTTCTACCGGTTGATTGATCCTGTTCGTATGTATTTGCGCATGTATATTTCCGTATCTATCTTAGGGTGGTTCGCAGGTATCAACTTTCTTTATGCACGTGTCTATACATACATACATACATACATACATATATATATATATACATATATATATATATATATATATATATATATATAAATATGGGTTAGATGTGTGTGCTCTTCATATAGATGCTAATGTATATATTAAGAGCATGTATACACTTGTTGTGGCCGTAGCATGTTTATATAAATATTTTAGGTTGTAAGCATATATCTATATACACTATGCTGTTTTCTCATGTAGCATGCACGTATATATATAGGTTGGTCGGATGGATGTAGGTAGTACGTAGTCTTGTTAATGCATGTATATATAGGGCTGTGCGTATGCGTATGTTAGGAAGTATATATATATATATATATATATATATATATATATATATATATATAAGACCGAGCATGCGAACGTATACAGTGTTCTGATTAATTCGGTTGCTCCCTCTTTCACGTAGCCAAACCACCTATTCGAAGACTTGCATGAAGAAGTGAACAGTATCATGCACGTCAAAATGAGAAGTTGCTTTGTGAAGGAAATCTCAAAAATTTGTGAAATTTGTCATTTTCATTGCAAATTGATTTTTTACTCAAAACTGCATGCAACAAATTTTATTAATTAGTGAAAATTATTACCTTCCTACAATAATTTTACCAAAATTTTATAATTAAATTTATATTGTTAAATTATTCACGGAAAATCCAAACTTATGATTTTTGTCGCTCGTAAACTACACGTCCAAAAATGTCAAAATAAATTTTATAAATCTTAGAAAATGCTAAACTACTTATATGGAAGTTTTCATGAAATTACAAACTAGTTTGATTTGTAGCATTTTCTGAATGTGTGTCGTATGTTGAATTGCGTGTTTATTTGGTTCTTTAACTGTTGCGCGTAGACGTTGAACTGTGTGAGGGAGTTGATTTCGAGGAACAAGCTCAAGATCAAGATCTAGACCAAAACAAGCTGATCTTTGAAGGCAAGTTATGCTTTGACCATTTTGTTCCCATGTTTTTAAATATTAGTTTGTTTTAAATTATGCATGCTAATTTAATTATAATGTGTTCAAGTAATTTGGGATTAGATAATTACCCCTTGGTATTGTCACCTTGTCCATAATACTTGTATGCCAATAATCATTTGTCACCTTAGGTTGGATTATATACTGGTTAATACTGATCACCAAAATGGGGTAGCTAGAACGTGGTAGTTCTGCTTAGCCATGCCATTCGAACCAATGATACCCATTTGGAAGTAAGCTAAACACTGACTATTGAACTATGGAACCTGTTTTGAAAGAATGTAACATGTGTTGTTGACAAGCTGGTGGCACATGGTGCATGGTAACCAATCGGGTGGGGAAATGGTTTAGACAGTGGCAAGTGGCAAGTGATTAATGGGGGGCCCGGTGTGGCACATGGGAGTGATGCTGTTGCATTTGGTTTTGTGAACTTTGGGTAGTCTTGCCACGGTCAACCGAAGGACTTAACCTTACAAGCCTTTGAACTGGGCCTAACATACAACCATATGTCTGGAGTGGGACAGACCTAGTTGAGTATGATTCCAAAATCTTAGCGTGTGAGGCCTCAGGTGGTTTTTGTAGCTATAAATGTGGAAAGAAGGGTGTAGTGTTTACCGATTGGTCTTACATCTCTTCAATGGTATACGTTGGCCCTGTACTTCCGCTCCGCAAAAAGGAAGGAACAGTGGGAACTATACCGGGAGGTACGCATGCGAGGATAGAAGTTTCGTAAAGACTTTGTTATGGTTACTCGCCTGTGTGGTGTTTAACTATATCGTGTGGGTAAAGTGTATAACCTCTGCAGAGTGTACAAACTATTCGAATAGCCGTGTCCACGGTATTGGACATCGCTCGGGGATTACAGTCAAGGGTTAGACTTTATTAAAAATATGGTTGGGATAAAAGATGAAGTTAATGGAAACATGGATTAGGATGTGGGAATACTTTTACTTAACTTCTGGAAAAGTTATTGTTATATTATTTGTTTTTACTGCTTTCGAATCTATTTATGTTACTTGTTAAATGCTGTTCACCGCAAAATAAACCTGTTAAGCCATTCCATTAGAATAAGCCTGGCATGTAGTATATTAGGTTGCATTCTGTGCATAGCTTGTTTAGTACCAATGTACTCACCCCTCCAAAAATCACAACACCAGAAGAAGAGGATCTGCAAGCCAATGAAGAGGAGCAGAACGGAGAGGCGAACAACTAGGGGCAAGCCAACTCAGTTGCCTGTGGCATACTCAGGCGCCATGAATAATGTTATGTTTCCACTGTTGCTATTTGTTTACTCTGAACTCAGCCCTGCGTGGCTTAATATTGTAAGGCTGACCTTAAGGTCTTAACGATTCTTATATGAGTTGAATAATTTATTATTATTATTTCCGCAGTGTATATGTGATGGTATTAATCTCTGTTGTATCTGTGAGCACCAGCATGGTCCTGGACTGGTGTACCACACAGAGTGTTTGGAATTCCAATTCCGGGCGCGACAATGGGCGCCCGAGGATCGCCTGCTGATCGCGCGTTGGTTGCCCTAGCCCCAGAGCCCGAGCCGCCGCCGTTACCTCCTGATTGCTCGTCGAAGTCTAAAGGAAGCCACCGTGGGTTTGGTCACGTTTACGGCGCCGTTGAGTCGCCCCAGGAGCCGTTAGGTCCAGATCCGGGTGCGCGAAGACAAGACGCGTCGGGGGAGAGCTTTCACCTTGCCAGAGAGGCGCGGAAACACCGTTCGGGAAGTCTTCGTCTACTGCTCCGGTAGCCAGCGCCGCCGCGCACCATCAAGCCCTCGCGAACTCGCTCTGCCGTCTGATCTCAGGTAAACGCCCCAGATCTCGCCACGTGGTCCAAACTCGAGCCCTAGGATAGATCAAATCGACGCGTTAGATGCGATCAATCTAGGCCGTTAGATCTAGATCTCGTGGTAGAGATTTAGCCACGTAGGTTGGAGTTGTCACGCTTTAGATCGGATCTTGACCGTTGGATCAAGATCGTACGGTTAGATTTAACCCGTGTTGCAGCGCTAGATTAGATCTTGGCCGTCCGATCAAGATCGTACGGCGTAGGTCATGCCACGTGTCACCACCCGGGTCACGCCATGTCGTCCCGCGGTGATGCAAAGCCAGATCTGTTCTCAGCCGCTCGATTCAAATCGGATGGTCCAGATCAAAACGTGTAGATCCACTGTAGCGACGGCCCAAATCGTGCCACGTAGCCCTAGCTGGGATCCCACGCGGGCGCACGTGAGTGCCGCTGACATGCGGGGCCCGCATGTTAGTGTCGCACGGTCCGGTGGACCAGATCCACCGTGGATCGAGCCGAACCGTGCGCCGAGTCCACGGCACAGTGCCGACACGTGGCAGCACTCGGAGCGTGCCACGTGGCATGCTGACATCATGCTGACGTCAGCATGGGGGCCGGTCGGCGATGACGTCAGCAAGACCACATGTCGCTCTCTGGTGGTGACACGTGTCACTGGTGATGTCATAATTAATTTCCAGAAAAGAGATTATTTATTTAATTCGATTTATTGATTTTAAAAATAGTTTCAAACTTCAAAATGCTATAACTTTTGCGTTTTAACGCCGATTTGAGCGATTCAAATTTCTAAAAATTTGTAAAATTATACTCTTTCTGTTTATGAGTTTTATTTAAATTTTTGAGCACTATGTATGTACTGTTTTATTTATTTATTGCTTTATTTGCACGTTACGAGTAGACGTTGAGGTGCCCGAAGGCTTCGAGGGCGAAGTTCGGAACCAGGAACAAGTGCAAGAGCCTGAGCAAGTGTTATTTGAAGGCAAGTTATGCTTTGATCATATTGCTCCTATTTTTGAAAATTAGTTTGATTTAAATTATTGCATGCTATTTTAATTAGAAATTGTTTTGAAAATTAGTTGAGTAACTAATAACTTGCATGTGGTACCTCGGGGTGTCAACTACACTTTTGTGTAGCTTGAAAGGTGAGTGTACCAAGGCTATGGCATGGTACCCGTCCAACGATATGTCGGTCCCATACTTCGCCTCTGTTAAGGGAAGGGATGGTGTATGACAAAAATCGGAGAGGTTCACTTGTACAATTTGCGGTCTCTGAAATGCTTTGTTACGATCACTCGCCTTTGTGGTGTTTGACTGTATCTTGTGGGTAAAGTGCATAACCTCTGCAGAGTGTAAAAATCTATTCGAATAGCCGAGTCCGCGGCACTGGACACTACTCGGGGATTACAGTCAAGGGTTAGACTTTCATGAAAATAACTTGGTTTGAAAAATGCTGGAATTGGGACATGTGAGTTGGACTTAGGATGTTAAATGCTTTACTTATGAAACGTCTATGAAAGTTATTATCTGTATTACTGTTTTACTGCTTTACAATCTATTATTGTATTTATGAATGTTGTTTACTGCAAATGAACCATGAGCCATTCCTTTGTACTAAGCCATGCATGTAGAATATTAGTTTGCATTCTGTGCATGACTTGCTGGGTACTAAGTACTCACCCCTTGCAACTACAACATCAGTTGAAGAAGAAGCTATACCTGCTTTGGAGAAGGAGCTCCAGGAAGATCCGGCTAACTAGGGAGCGAGCCTAGTTAGTTGCCTGTGGTATACTGGATGGCGCCACGTTGATGCTTTTATTCCGCTGTAGTTTATTTCCTTTAATAAGTTTCTTTGTAACTTAACCATAAGGTCGAGCAACCAGTTTGGTTATTTTAAAATAAAGTACTTGTTGTTTCATTGAGTATGATTGTGATAATTACCGATGTTGAGACTGTGTGCACTAGCGTGATCCTGGACTAGTGCTGAATACACAGAGGGTTCAAATTTGCAAATTCGGGTCCCGACAGAGGTGGTATCAGAGCCATACTGACTGTAGGTCTTGACCCTAGATAGATTGGTCGTCCTTAGGAGCTTCAAAATTATTTTCTAAAGAGAAAATTTAACTTGCAAGAATAATAAGTTCTTGACTTACCTTATTCTTCTATTCTTTCCTCTTTGCTGAAATTTCTACCTTTCCCCACTGGTTTAAATGGAATTCTTACCCGAGTCATTCTGAATTGTCAACGATGTTTCACACTTAAGAAAAAAAGTACTGGATGTTGCTGTCAACCCTGAAGATCGTGAAGTAAGGAAGCATCGAGCTCGAAGATAAGTGGATCGATGAGTGTTCCACATGTTAGAAACCAGTGCTTTAGTAGTCAGTTGAGACTCATGTGTGAGAGTTGCGTCTCTCAAGATAGGAGAGTTACCTTTTAGACGTTAGATTATTGTGTGTATAGGAAATTTGGACCTTCCTTGTTTGCTGAGTGTTTGGTATGTGTTGCAAGGCCTTTAGGCATTGTGAGAAACCATACCTGATTATTACTAATAAAGTATTAAAGTTGGATTTTGTGTCAAACCTTTGCCCCGTATAAGTTTCTCTACTACTTGCCTATTCTTGTTTCCCTCTCGTCTCTAAACCTTGAAGCGACCAACAGATGGTGAACACCCACGGAAACAATGGAGGCAATGGAAGTGGTTCTCGTTCAACTGGGAACCGAGATGATCTGAACCAGGCACCCCAGCCAGCACCAACAGTGTACATGCAGAACCTCGGAGCTTTCTTGGCAGCCCAGACCCAGCTCATGCATGCTATGATGCAGCAGGTCACTGCCTAAGTTGCTGCTAATCAGACCAATCAAGTTAATCAAGCACAGCGACCCTATTCCAGACTGTCAGAGTTCATGAGGATCATCCGCCCACCTTTTCTGGGAACGCCAACCCATTAGAGGCGGATGACTAGTTGAGGTCGGTTGAAAGGAAGCTACGCGTCACACAGTGCGTGGGTGTAACACCCCGGCATCTAGTATGCATGAATGTTACCAAACATAGACTAAACAACATCTAAATATCACAAATAAAGATAAATTACAGCAAAGGTGCAAATGCTAAAACCAAAAATTTCGGCAGCATCTTCTTTGTTTTTTCCATGAATTGAAGCAATAGTGATAATAAGGCATGATAAGAGACATCTAAACATCCATAACAATTGATTTAGCATCACTTATATCTAAAATAAGGAATGCAACCATTCCACAAATTATAACGAATCAAACGATGAACTTAAACTCAAACCAAACCATACACCAAGTTTCATGGCACCATTCATTATTATCATGACTCCAAAAGATTAAACTGTAAATAAGTGTGAAACTACGTGTAGGAGTGTAGCTAATGCCCTTTCCCGCATGCCGGTTTCATGGTACCTAAAAACAACATAAAACACAAGCGTGAGTTCATCACTCAACAAGTATATTGCAATGGATCATAAAGAACAAATCAATGCCAACATCGGTTCATACCATACTTAACATCAAGTTCAAGTCATACTTTCATATACAACATCATAACCATGTCCCAAATCTCATTCTACACATTTCATTATCAACATCATGTATGCAATGCAATGCAATGCATATGTCTCCTCGAAGCACATACCGGTATTGCCGAGTGCACACCCGTCGGCGTGCACCCTCTTTCCCCTTCCATCCTGTAGATGGAGGGTGCCTACTTCTCGCTTCCACTCACCAAGGAGGATGGAATCATGAGGTATGTCTTACTCAATGGCGCTCCGGATTAGTCATAACTTTCTCACCGACCTTATCGGACTAATTATGACTTCCTCACCGACCGAGCCATTTTCATGCCATGTATGCAACATATACCATATACATAAACAACTAATCATTGCATAGCATCATCATAATCCATTTTCATCATATCATGGGCAAACATAAAACATGGCAAGGTATCATATCATGTAATCCATTTGCATCTAATCAAGTCTAGCACAAACAACACGCTACCCATTCCAATACACTTGCCTTAACCGCGGGCGACGGATTGGCGAGAGGATGAGGGAACTCCCGGGGTCACACCACTTTCGCCTGACGAACGATGAATCGACAAATGGCGATGAATCTCCTCCCGGTTCTCCCAATCTCCTTCGTCGCTCCGAATCCGCCGGATCTCCTCGTCGCGGGGCTTCCCGATGGAGAGAACAATGGGGTGATGAGGTGGGGAGCAAGGAGGGTGGAGAGGGGAGGGGAGAGGTGGTGACACAAGGGAGAAGGAGGAAGGGGGGCGGCGCACCAAAGGGAAGGGAATAGGGGGCAGCTAGGGCAGCCAAGGGGGCGCACAAGGGGGCAGGGGGAGGGCGCCCAATGCCAAAATTCTGGTCTCCCCCCCTCATGGTCCCATATACCTTCCCACTAAAGTCCACGACTCATCCTCTTGGGCCCAAACTCCCCCGGAGAGGCCCAAACTCCCGAAATCGGCCCGGAAACGCGATTAAACCTCATAACGTAACATTTTAATCTCAAATTTCATATTTTTATAATGTTTAGACCTTCCGTAGTGTCACATTCTCCCCCCTTCAACTGGATTCGATCTTGAATCCAAGCACACCACTACGCAACCCAGCAAAACAAAAGATAGCTAGGTTTCACATCTCATACCTGAGGTGAAAAGCTCGGGGTACCTCTCGCGCATGCGAGACTCCAGCTCCCAAGTCGCTTCCCTCTCAGTCTGATGCGACCACAGGATTTTGACAAACTTGAGAGTCTTGTTCTTCAACACCTACTCTGAATTCTCCAGAATTTTCACAGGACGGGACTCAAAAGTGAGGTCCTGATCAAGCACTAATGGTTCCAATGGAACCACCAACTCCGGATCATGCAAGTACTTCCTCAACATCGAAACATGGAATACATTATGGACTCCCTGCATTGACTTCGGTAACTCCAAGCGATAGGCCAACTTTCCAACTCGAGTTGAGATAGGAAATGATCCAACATACATCGGACTGAGCTTCCCTTTAGTGCCAAACCGCACCACACCCTTGGTGGGAGATACTCGCAAGAGCACCCTATCACCCACCTCAAACTCCAAATCTCGCCTTCTCACATCAGCATAGCTTTTCTGTCTACTCTACGCTGCGAGAAGGTTCTGCCGTACCTCTGCCACTCGATCAACAGTCTGCTGAACCCAATCCGGTCCAAGGACCGCTCTCTCCCCCACTGCATCCCAACAAAGAGGCGATCTGCACTTTCGGCCATACAACACCTCATAAGGAGCAGCCCGGATGCTAGAATGATAGCTGTTATTATAAGCAAATTCTGCCAAAGGCAAACGATCTTCCCAGCTACCTTTCCAAGCCATCACACAGGCCCTGAGCATGTCCTCCAAAGTCTGAATGGTACGCTCAGACTGCCCATCGGTCTGAGGGTGAAAAGCGGTGCTAAGGCGAAGCTGTGTACCCAAAGCACTCTGCAAGCTCTCCCAAAATTTTGAGACAAATTTCGCATCCCGGTCAGAGATAATCGTCTTGGGTACACCATGCAGTCTCACAATCTCCCGCACATAGATAGGAGCCAACTCACTCGCTGAATTGGTAGTGCGGATAGGAATGAAGTGCGTAGACTTGCTAAGACGATCCACCACAACCCAAACAACATCCTTCCCTCGTGGAGTACGAGGTAGGCAAACCATGAAATCCATAGAAATGTCATCCCAAGGCCACACAGGAATCTCCAATGGCTGCAACAGACCAGCGGGACGCTTGTGTTCAGCCTTTATCTTCTGACAAATCCCACAAGACGCCACATACTTGGAGATATCAACTCTTATCCTTTTCCACCAGAAGTTCTTTTTCAAGTCCCTGTACATCTTGGTCTCCCCAGGATGGACCGTGTACGGGGTGTGATGAGCCTCTTTCAAGATATCATCCTTGACTTGGGATTTCTGAGGTACACACAGGCGACCCTGAAACCTCAGAGCTCCCACATCGTCTATGGAAAAGTTCCCAATTTTGCCATCCTCAAGGCGTTTCCTCACCTGCTGGAGCAAACGATCATGTTGTTGTGCTTCCCGCACACGCTCGGGGATCGCTGACTTAAGAATCAATTGAGTTTCGGCTTGCACGGTCCCCGCAAAGCAGTAGGAGATTCCCAATCCCTCAAAATCAGCAACAAGACAATCAATGACAGGGGCATTGTCTTGCGACTGAGAGCGTCAGCCACCACATTTGCCTTGCCCAGATGATACTGGATGGTGAGGTCATAATCCTTTATCAATTCTAGCCACCTCCTCTGCTGTTCAAATCTTTTTGAGTAAAGATGTACTTGAGGCTCTTGTGATCAGTGAAGATATCACAAGACTCACCATACAGATAATGCCTCCATATCTTCAATGCAAACACCACAGCGGCTAGCTCAAGATCATGTGTGGGATAGTTCTGCTCATGCTTTTTCAATTGCCTCGATGCATAAGCAATCACCTTGCCCTCTTACATGAGCACTGTAACACCCCGGCATTCAATATGCCCGAATGCTACCAAACATAGACTAAACAACATCTAAATACCATAAATAAAGATAAATTACAGCAAAGGAGCAAATGCTAAAACCAAAAATTTCGGCAGCATCTCCTTTGTTTTAACATGTTTTGAGACAAAAGCAATAACAGGTAGGCAATATCATATCATAAGACATCTAAAGAAGCAATGTAAATGAATATAGCAACAACATAAGGCGATAATATCAAGTCCAACCACTCCATAAACTATAACAAAGCAAATAAGGGACACGACCACACAATTTAATCCATACACCAAGATTCATGGCACCATTATTATGATCATGACTCAAAATTGGTAAGTGTGACTGGAACTACGTGAAGATGTGTAGCTAATGCCCTTTCCAACATGCCGATGTCATGGTACCTAAAAAAAACAACATAAACACAAGCGTGAGTTCATCACTCAGCAAGTATATTGCAATGGTACAACAAAAACAATTACATGGCTACAACCACTCACATCATGTATATCATCTCATTCATGATCACATATCATTATCATCATCATTATGTATGCAATGCGATGCGATGCTCATATCTCCTTGGAAACTCATACCGGTATGGTTGAGTACACACCCGTCGGTGTGCACCCTCTCCCCCCTTCCATCCAGAAGATGGAGGGTGCCTACTCCTCGCTTCCCCACACCACGGTGGATGGAATCACGATGTAGGACTTACTCATTGGCTCTCCGGAATAGTCATAACTTTCTCACCGACCTTCCCCGGATTAGTTATGACTTTCTCACCGCCCGGGCCATGTAACATGTCATGTATGCAATCATGCCAACATTATAAATCACTTGTACATCATCACATGGCATCATAACATAGTAAGCATATTCATCATATCATTGGCAATCATTAAAGCATAGCATGTGAACATATCATATACGAGATTTCAATCACAACCGATATAGCGAACAATAACCCGCTACCCATTCCAATACACTTGCCTCAACCACGGGCGACGGATTGGCGAGAAGTAGAAGGCACTCCCGGGGTCACACCACCTGCACATAGGGACCACACACTCACAATCATGACCACAAAACAGTACGCAAACCCTCTTCTACCCTGACATTGCCAACTACTTGCAAAACCCAAAAACAGAGGTTCTGTCCCGTCGGGACAGCAGCCTTCCAAAAGGCACAACTTGAGTTCTGGGACTCCGAATCAATTAAATGAGTACATCCTCGCATAGCTTAGGAAATTTCCTAACTTTTTCTAAGTATATGGAAAGACTGATTCGGACTCTAAAGTTGTTTAATCTACAAAATACCGTGATCTGTTCCAATCACGTCACAGATTTTAATACGTTCGGTAAAACAAGCATAACTTTCAAACGGCTGGGCGGAATTTAAAGTTCTTTATACCCACTGAAAGGTATTGAAGTTACCTACAACTTCTTCAACAGCCGTACGACCAAATTCCGACTCTAAATTGACAAAAACCCAAACCCTAGGTCGACTGCTCGTGCTGCCCGAAACAGAGAACGTGGCAACTTCTAGATCTAATCTAATCTACTCAATTCCAGCACCACCAATTGATCTAAAAACATGATAATGACCCTTAGAACAGTACCTAGACCAACCCCAAGGATTCCCATGACCATACCTTCGCCCAACGCACGAAAACCCAATGGATCTCCTCCCGGTTCGCTCCTCGCTCCTCGCTCCAATGGACGGATCTTCGAGGTGCTGGGGTGGAGAGGCTACCCTAGGGCAGCAAGGGGTGGAGGAGAGGTGGTGGAGAGGTGGGGAGCAATGGGGGGCAAAGGGGGAGGCGCAAGCAAAGGGTGAGGGAGGGAGGTGGCGGCTAGGGCACCCAAGGGGGGTGGGGGGCGCACAAGGGGTGGTGGGGGCGCAAGTAAGGGCAGGGGGAGGCCCTTTTTACCAGCCCAAACAGGAATCATATTCCTAAATGGACTCATACTCCATCCCACTAAAGCCCACAACCCCTTCCCCTAGGCCCAAAACTCCCCGGAAAGGCCCAACTCCCGGAAACGGTCCGAAAACGCTATTAACCTCCATACCCTATGGTTTTAACCTTAATTCCACATTTTATAATGTTTTTGACCTCAATATTCACAGTAAATAAGGTTACAACACTCCGTGGTGTCACAAGCACACAACCAAGACCCAAACGAGAAGCATCAGAATAGACAGTGAAACGCTTCCCAGGTTCGGGAAGGGTAAGAACAAGAGCAGTCACTAACTTCTCCTTCAAAGTGCAGAAACTGTGCTCACACTCTGCAGTCCACTGAAATTTCATCCCCTTTTGAGTCAGCTGTGAAAGTGGCTTGGCAATGATAGAGAAATCCTGCACAAAACGCCGATAGTAGCCAGCCAACCCAAGGAAACTACACACCTCTTTAACATTGGAAGGCCTTTTTCAGTCTAAAACTGCCGAGACTTTGCTAGGATCTACAGAGATGCCCTCTGGATTGATGATGTGGCCAAGAAAACCCACTTCTGAAATTCAGAACTCGCACTTTTTCAGCTTAGCAAAGAACTGATTCTCCCTCAAAGTACTCAGCACAAGCCTCAAATGCTGCTCGTGTTCTTTTTCTGATTTAGAGTAAACCAGAATATCATCGATGAACACTACCACAAACTCATCAAGGTACTTGTGTAGCATACTATTCATCGCCTCCATAAAGACAGCAGGAGCATTAGTCAGTCCAAAAGACATAACTTTAAATTCATAATGCCCATACCTAGTGGAGAAAGCAGTCTTCTCAATGTCCTGTTCCCTCACACGAATCTGATTGTACCCAGACTGAAGATCAATCTTGGAGAACAGCTTTGCTCCCTTCAGTTGGTCAAACAGATCCTCAATGCGAGGCAAAGGATACTTGTTCTTGACTGTCACTTGATTAAGAGCACGATAGTCAATGCACATACGCCAACTTCCATCCTTCTTCGAAACGAAGAGGACGGGTGCTCCCCATGGTGACACACTGCACCGAATAAAGCCCTTGACCAACAGATCCTCCAATTGCTTTTTCAACTCGTCTTGAAAAGGACGAGCCAAGCGGTATGGAGAAATAGAAATAGGTCTAGTGCCGAGAACAAGATCAATACGAAACTCCACATTCCTCACAGGAGGCAAACCTAGCAACTCATCAGGAAACACATCAACAAACTCCTTCACTACAGGAATCTCCTCAATGGAGACTGAAGAAGATAGCTTTTCTAAAATAGCCATGAGAAAACCCAACTGCCTCAAACGGCGACCAAAAAACAGACTAGCCAAAGCAAAGATAGGGCTGGAAGGTATACCACCCTGAAAGGTCAACTCCACCCCTAACGGGGCCTGCAAGGTAACTGTCTTAAAAAAGCAACGGATCTTGGCACGATACTGATGCAACCAGTCCATGCCCAAAATGACATCAAAAGGAGCCAACTGAATCACCATAAGATTGGCAAAGAAAACCTCATCATCAATGGCAATGGTGCAACCCGGGCAAACCAAAGAACTAGCAATCAAACCCCCAGGAGAACTGACTATTACCGACTCAGAAATCCGCTGAACTCCCAACTTAGCTCTACTAGCAAACTCGAATGACACAAAAGAATAGGACGCTCCAGAATCAAACAAAACAAAGGCATCAACTGAATCCACAAGCAGAGTACCTGAAACCACCTCTGGATACCCGGCTGACTCGGCGGTCGGCAAGGCGTACACACCTGGTGGCGCCGGGGCAGCAGGCGCCACGACACTCGGCTAATGCCCTAACAAGGCTGGGGGCGGTGGAGGTAACTGAGGAGGAGCCGACGGCTGCGGGCACCAGTAGGCTGCCGGTGGCGCCCAAACAGAGGGCGGCTGAGGAGCAGGGGCCGCCATCATGTGCATCGACCCTCTAGAAGACGCCGCTGGAGCGGGAGAAGAAGGCACCGACTCCCACTTGATGATGCTACCGGGATTCATCCGGAAGACTCGCCCCATGTGGCCCGGCTTGCCACAATGATTGCAACTCCTGGACCAACCGCACTCCGCAGCACGGTGTTCACCACCGCACTTGAAACAAATCATGCCCTGCCCGGGCATGGGACGTACAGCCGCTCGCGAGGATGACGACTGGGGCGGCTTCATCTTAGCCCCTGAGGAGAAGCCCTGTCCTCCCTTGAACTTCTTGAAGGTGGGTCGCTGAGAAGACCCACCTCCTCCACCAAAAGTCCTCTTCTGGGCCCCGCCTGGGGCCGCTGGAACCCCTGAACCACCAGGGTTTTGCATATCCCTGGAGAGCTCCAACTCGAGCTCCATGCCCTTCGCCTACTCCACCACGGAGCAGAAGTCACGAGGGACAGTCGCCCCCATGACAACTCTGAACTCCTGGTTGATGGCCCTACGGAACCTCCTCGCCTTCTCTCTATCATCGGCTGCCACAGCCAGCACGAAGCGCACCACATTGTTGAATTCCGCCTCATACTCTGCCACCGACCTCTTTCCTTGGGAAAGAGTCGTCAAAGTATGCTCCATCCTCTCAATGAAAGACTCTGGGTAGAACTTGGCTCGGAAGCGAGCCACAAAATCCTCCCAGGTAACCGGTCCAAGAGCGGGGGCTCTAGCAGCAAGAACCCCCTCCCACCAGATATCCGCTTGGCCCTTCAGCTGAAAGGCCACAAAGCGAGCTCTTTGGACCGAGGTCAACTCTAGAACCTCAAACTGCCGCTCCATGTACCGCAACCAATCTGCGGATTGGACCGGCGTGCCTGCTCCGTCAGAAGTGTCAAGACGGAGGGACATCCACTCCCGGAGACTCATCCTCGGCTCCGGCACAGTGGGGGCAACAACTGGGGCCGCTGCAGGGGGCACAATAGCAGGGGCTGCCCGCAACTGTTGGCGCAGCTCCTGAACCTCCCTCTGCAGAGCCTGAACCAAGTCCGCAGTGGCGGCGGGTACCTCAGCCCCCGACTGTGCTGCCGGGACCTCCTCCTGCGCTAGCCCATGAGCATTGGGCGAAGCACTTCCCTCAGCTACAGACTCAGCAACTCCCTGAGAACCTCGCCCCTGGCCTCCACGGCCACAGCGACCACAGCCTCTACCCCTTGGCATGGCTTCTACAGTCAACAACCACACAATCACATAATCATAAACACATCATCGCATAAACAAGAGCAAGGATCAAACATCATCATATACATAATCTTCATCAGATAATCAAACGCGATGCAATGATGAACCAAAACCCCATCCTACTGTGCATCCAAGTGTGTCAAATTTTAAATTAATTATTCCACCTGTACAAGTTTTTATTTTGCCATCCTATGACAAAATTTTAGTTAAAACTTAAGCCATGTTTCTAAGTTATTCCACATCATATTTTAGTTGTATCCTATAGTATGACACTAAAAATACACATTCCAAGGACCTACAACCCGCTCTGATACCAACTGTAACACCCCGGCATCTAGTATGCATGAATGTTACCAAACATAGACTAAACAACATCTAAATATCACAAATAAAGATAAATTACAGCAAAGGTGCAAATGCTAAAACCGAAAATTTCAGCAGCATCTCCTTTGTTTTTTCCATGAATTGAAGCAACAGTGATAATAAGGCATGATATAGCATGATAAGAGACATCTAAACATCCATAACAATTGATTTAGCACCACTTATATGTAAAATAAGGAATGCAACCATTCCACAAATTATAACGAATCAAACGATGAACTTAAGCTCAAACCAAACCATACACCAAGTTTCATGGCACCATTCATTATTATCATGACTCCAAAAGATTAAAATGTAAATAAGTGTGAAACTACGTGTAGGAGTGTAGCTAATGCCCTTTCCCGCATGCCGGTTTCATGGTACCTAAAAACAACATAAAACACAAGCATGAGTTCATCACTCAGCAAGTATATTGCAATGGATCATAAAGAACAAATCAATGCCAACATCGGTTCATACCATACTTAACATCAAGTTCAAGTCATACTTTCATATACAACATCATAACCATGTCCCAAATCTCATTCTACACATTTCATTATCAACATCATGTATGCAATGCAATGCAATGCACATGTCTCCTCGAAGCACATACTGGTATTGCCGAGTGCACACCCGTCGGCGTGCACCCTCTTTCCCCTTCCATCCTATAGATGGAGGGTGCCTACTTCTCGCTTCCACTCACCACGGTGGATGGAATCACGAGGTAGGTCTTACTCAATGGCGCTCCAGATTAGTCATAACTTTCTCATCAACCTTACCGGACTAGTTATGACTTCCTCACCGACCGAGCCATTTTCATGCCATGTATGCAACATATGCCATATACATAAACAACTAATCATTGCATAGCATCATCATAATCTATTTTCATCATATCATGGGCAAACATAAAACATGGCAAGGTATCATATCATGTAATCCATTTGCATCTAATCAAGTCTAGCACAAACAACACGCTACCCATTCCAATACACTTGCCTTAACCGCGGGAGACGGATTGGCGAGCGGATGAGGGCACTCCCAGGGTCACACCACCTTCGCCCGACGAACGATCAACCGACGAACGGCGACGAATCTCCTCCCGGTTCTCCCAATCTCCTTCATCGCTCCGAATCTGCCGGATTTCCTCATCGCGGGGCTTCCCGATGGAGAGAACAACGGGTTGACGAGGTGGGGAGCAAGGAGGGTGGAGAGGGGAGGGGAGAGGTGGTGACGCAAGGGATAAGGAGGAAGGGTGGGCGGCGCACCAAAGGGAGGGGAATAGGGGGGCAGCGGGTAGGGCAGCCAAGGGGGCACACAAGGGGGCAGGGGGAGGGCGCCCAAGGCCAAAATTCTGGTCTCCTCCCCTCATGGACCCATATCCCTTCCCACTAAAGCCCACGACTCATCCCCTTGGGCCCAAACTCCCCCGGAGAGGCCCAAACTCCCGAAATCGGCCCGGAAACGCGATTAAACCTCCTAACGTAACGTTTTAATCTCAAATTTCATATTTTTATAATGTTTCGACCTTCCTTAGTGTCACAGTGGGGAATGTGGGAGCATTGTATGCATGTCATCAGTTGGAAGGTACAGTCGCAGAATGGTGGGAGAACTTCTACGCCGCACGTGAGCACCCACGGGACATCACTTGGATGGAGTCTGCCGCCGCCTTTCGTCGGCACCTCCCGTCGCCGGAAGACAGTGGAACCACAGTAAGACCAAGAAAGAATGGTATCTCCGCACTCGATACCATACCTAGACGTTGTTCTTTGAAGTGTTGTCAACCAAGCAAGTCAGAAGACCGTGCGTGCATCCATTGTGGAGAAATAGGACACACTACTGATGAACATGCCATGAATTGTTCCAGCTGTGAGGGAAGCCATTTGCCTGGAGACTGTCCTATGAACATCACCTGCTATCTTTGTGAAGGTCGGGATCATTGCCCTGTGCAGTGTCCTTTGGATCCAATGGTTTTCGCGGTGACTAGGCATCACCGAGGGCGTTTTCGAGCCATCATTGCTTAGGAGTTAGCAAGAAGAGGACTATCATCCGCACCTACCGTGTCGCAGGAAGGAACGAAGAAGAAACAGGTCAACCCTATTCATCTACCCCAAGAAACCAGTGATACTTGGTCACCATGGAACTGTTTCTTGTGTGATAAACCAGGACACTAGGCTAGGGAATGCCCCCTCAACCCGGCACGACAACCCAAGCATTCCTGTCACAACTGTGGCAAGTTGGATCATTTTGTTAAGGAATGCCCACAGAAAGATCAAGCAATCCCTGAGGCCATGATCATTCCAAAAATTACTTCGGTAAAGATTATAGCACCGAAAGGGAGTGGTAAGACTATGGAAGCAACTTGCTCAAGGAGTCATTTGAAGCAAAGGGAATTGGTTATCAGGACCCCCGATCCAGAAGATGAGCGCAAGGGATTGGAAGACAATCGCAAGCGTCAGAAAGTTTGTCATGAAGGACCACCGCAACAACAAAAGAAGAGTGCACCCCAACAACCCAATTGCCATACTGCTCAGATTCTGTTTGAGACGCCTTCACCTGTGCTTCACCTCGATAGTCAGAGTTTCCAAAGCGCCACCCCGGTGAAAAGTTCTCAAGGAGGAAGCCTGACCACTAAAGTCTGCTTTGCTTGTTGTCAGCCAGGACATTTCGCCAATCGATGCCCTCAGAGGAAAGTGAACACTTTGGACCGTGTGAATTCTAGCTCTGCCCCTACACAGGTTAGTGCCAGGTCAGGAGGAAACCAACGGATGTTGGTCAAACGTTGCTTTCACTGCAAGGAGTTGGGACACTTTGCTAATAGTTGTCCTAGGAAAAAGGGTGTTAAACCTGACCACTTCAAACCTAGTCCTTCACCTACAGAGACATCTACGCCAAAAAGTGAACGGTGAAGAAGTTCAAGATGAAGCCATGCCGCAGAGCTAGAGAGAGACCATGTCAACCGCATCAAGATTGATGAAGCTTAGAAGCGTCAGATGATGTACTGAAAAAAAATCATATGTAATAGAGGATGTTGAGAGTTGAATTGTCTCTTGTTAAGATTAAGTCTTTAATAAAGCTTATCACATTGGAAACCCATGCTTGTCATGATATCCCTGGAATTAGATTAGTGACTCGTGCGCAAGGCAATCTTGGTCTATAGTTAGAAATGTAACCAGTTGAGAGGAGCTGGAGTCTTCTCCAAGATTGACCTACAATCGGGATAAAATCATCGAAAGGTTCGATCAAGGAGCTATCCCGGAGACCGTATTCTCGTCGAGATATGGACACTACGAGTTCACAGTTATTTCATTTGGTTCGATGAATGCGCCAACATATTTCATTAACTTGGTGAATAAGGTTTTCGTGGAATACTTAGATAAGTTGTCGTCGTGTTTATAGATGACATTATAGTCTACTCCAAGACAAGAGAAGAGCACGCAGAACATCTGAGACTAGTTTTGGAGAAGCTGAGGGAACACCAACTCTTCGCCAAGTTCAGCAAGTGTGACTTCTGGAAGGACAAGGTAGAATTCCTTGGACATGTAATAACAGTAGAAGGAGTTGCAGTAAACCCAAGCAAGGTGGAAGCCGTGTTACATTGGGGGCAGCCGAAGACGGTAACCCAGATCCGGAGTTTCCTTGGGATGGCAGGTTACTACCGCCGCTTCATTGAAGGCTTTTCGACAATTGCGAGACCCCTTACGCAATTGTTGAAAAAGGAGAAATAGTTTACATGGACACCAGAGTGCAAGAAGGGCTTCCAGGAGCTGAAGAAGCGATTGACATCAGCACCAGTGCTGGTTCTACCGGATGTTAATCAAAGCTTCGATATATACTGTGATGCATCGCGCCAAGGACTTGGATGTGTGTTTATGCAAAATCGGAAGGTCGTTGCATATGCGTCAAGGCAGTTGAGACCACATGAGAACTATCCGACACATGACCTAGAGTTAGCAGCCGTAGTGCATGCCTTGAAGTTGTGGTGTCACTATCTGATCGGAAATAGGTGTGAAGTGTATATGGACCATAAGAGTCTTAAATACATATTCACCCAGTCGGACTTGAACATGAGGCAGAGGAGATGGTTGGAACTGATCAAGGATTATAATGTTGGAATCCATTACCATCTCGGGAAGGCCAGTGTGGTGGCCGATGCCTTGAGTCGGAAAAGCCATATCGTGAATATGTTGATAGCAGAGGATCAGGGCGAGCTATGCAAGGAAATTCAGAAAATGAAGCTGGAGGTTGTACCGGAGGGATTTTTAGCTGCGTTGGAAGTAAAGCCTACTCTGGAAGATCAGATCCGAGAAGGACAGAAGGACGATTGCAAGGTTCAGAGAATTAAGTCCAAGATGGAGGAAGGCAAGGCAAAAGACTTTAGATTGGATGAGCAAGGCACATTGTGGATTAATGATCGTATTTGCGTGCCGAACAAGAAGGAGCTGAAACAGTTGATTCTGGAAGAAGCCCATGATTCCAAGTATTCCATTCATCCAGGAAGTGCCAAGATGTATCAAGACCTGAAGGAAAGATTCTGGTGGCCGAGCATGAAACGCGAGGTTGCCGAACATGTTGCGTTATGCGACATATGTCAGAGAGTCAAGGCAATGCATTAGAGGCCAGCAGGATTGCTACAACTGTTGAAGATACTTGAGTGGAAGTGGGAGGAAATTGGTATGGACTTCATTACCGGTTTGCCCAGGACTCAGGGTGGATATGATTTCATATGGGTTATAGTGGACCGGTTGACAAAGGTCGCTCATTTCATCCCTGTGAAGACAACCTACTCAGGAAATAAATTAGCAGAATTGTATATGACCAGAATTGTCTGCTTACACGGAGTGCCGAAGAAGATTGTATCGGACAGATGTACCCAATTTACCTCAAGATTCTGGAACAATACATGAAACCATGGGGACCCGTTTGAACTTCAGTATCGCCTATCATCCGCAGACAGAAGGACAAACGGAAAGAGTAAATCAGATTCTAGAGGATATGCTAAGAGCTTGTGCATTGGCTTATGCAACCTCTTGGGATAAGAGTCTGCCGTACGCCGAGTTTAGCTACAATAATAGTTATCAGGCCAGTCTATAGATGTCACCTTTTGAGGCACTGTATGGTCGACCATGTCGAACGCCGTTGAACTGGAATGAGACATGTGAACGCCATGTCTTTGGGCCAGACATTCTCCAAGAGGCTGAAGAACAGATTGCCATGATCAGGGAGAGATTGAAGATAGCTCAATCAAGACAAAAGAGCTACGCGGACAACCGTCACCGAGACTTGAGTTTTGGATTGGAAGATTTCGTGTACCTTAGGGTTACACCTCTTAAGGGAGTTAGAAGGTTCCATGCCAAAGGGAAACTCGCACCGCGTTACGTTGGACCATTTAAGATCTTGAGCCACAAAGGCAAAGTTGCCCACCAGTTGGAGTTACCGCAGTCTTTAGCAGGAATGCATGATGTGTTCCACGTGTCGCAACTGAAAAAGTGTCTTCGAGTGCCAAGATGAACAAACACCGCTAGAGTCAATAGAGCTGCAGGAAGTTCTGACTTACAAAGAGCACATGGTAAAGGTTCTGTACACGATGGATCGAGAGACCAGGAACAAATCGATCCGCTTCTGCAGAGTCAAGTGGAGCAATCATTCAGAAAGCGAAGCAACTTGGGAGCGTGAGGAGGATTTGAGGAAAGAATTTCCGAACCTATTCCTTAGTCAGCCCATACAACTGTAGCTGTTGTAAATGTATATTGGATTAACCTGCACTGTTGTAATACGGCCCGACCAAAATAAACGGTATAGATTCTTCTATTTCTCTCTCTTAGATTATGACAGCTTGTCGTAGGAATTTAGATCCCGTTTGGCAACTTGGAATCGGGCCGTTTCTACTAGATTCTGGAAGAAATCCAACCAAACGGACTAAAACTCGGAACGATTCTCCTCGGATCGTTTCTTCTTTTTCCACTCCGTGGCTGAATCGGTCTCAACCCAGTTCCACCCGATTCACAGAATCCAACCTGAAACGTTTCTACCAAGAATCTGGAACCATTTTCGTTTCTACTAGAACCTGGAACCGTACCAAACAAGACCTTTGAAAGGACCGGGATGTCAGCCTAGAGGGGGGGTGGTGAATAGGCGATTACAAAATTATACCCAATTTAAATTAATCTATCAGAGATAATGCGGAAGCAATTGGGATAATTAAGTTTTGCAATTTAAACAATTCAGCCCGAGACAGGTAACCCGGACACTCCGGATATATTATCCGGATACTCCGGTATATCCGGATACTCCGGATCAATGTACCAGATACTCCGGGTTGCCTGGTTCGGCCAAAACAGAAAAGGACAATAAATTGAAGCGCTTCTTTGATTCTAGTGATACAAATTACTCTACTGCAATGAATCAAGTATATAAGCAAGAATAGATGCAGTAGATACAATCTAATTGATCTAATCACAAGAATCGAAAGCAAATTAAGCGGATGAGCAAAAGAGGAAACCGAAGTAAGGAAGGAGACACAAAGATTTTATCCTGAAGTTCGGATCCTTGAGGGGATGCTACGTCTCTGTTGAGGCGGCTCGGTCACACTTGAGCCGGGGTCTCTTTCAACCCTCTTCCTCCCGGTGTTGCACAATGCACTCACCGGTCTTCACTTCTTTGATTCCTTTCCTTGCGGAGGCGGAATCGGACCTTCACAAACCTTCGGTGGCCTTCCACACAAAGCTTGGAAGCTCACCGGCAACTCCTAGCCGTCTAGGAGACCTCAACCTCCAAGAGCAACAAATGCTCCTGAAGAACTCACTTAGAGTCCACCTCAAGTGCTCAACACACTATTCACACTCAATCCGATCACTACCCACTCTCACACCCAAACCTTCACTCAAAAGGGATCACTAAGATCTAGGGTTAGAGGGGCTTTTGGGAGCTCAAGATCACTAAAAATACACCTCAAAGCACCAAGGAAACTGTCTCCCAACCATCCACTCTTCAAATCAATCCTCAATCCAAACACCTCTCTCCTCTACCCAACCCTTCACAAAAGGGGATCACTAAGATCTAAGGAGTATGGAGGAGTATTGGGGGCTCAAAAACTCACAAAGAACACCTCTAATACCCAGTAAAAACATCCCCAACGGCTACTTTGAAATGGGCAAGAAGGGGGCTTTAAATAGAGGAACCCAAAAACTAGCCGTTTGGGACCGAACAGGGCAACCCGGAATGTCCGAACCAAACCCCGGAGACTCTGGATCATCCGGATACTCCGGATTAAAGTTCGGATACTCCGGAATCCGGAGACTTTGGACTAAAGTCCGGATACTCCGGATCTCGCAGGCAACACGCAGCAGCCGGACCAAAACGGGCATAACTTTTGACTCCGGACTCCGATTTCAGTGAACTTGGACTTTTCCGAAAGCTAAGAACGAGGGCTACAGAACTAACAAGGTATCACTACCCAAATCCCAAAGGATAAAATCAGATTGCACAAAGAATCCACAAGGAGACCTCAAATTCTCACTTTTCGACACCACCAACACTTCTAACCCTCACACCAACCCACCTACACCTAGGTGAACAAAGTGTGACTTGGGTTTCTCAATCTTAGACAAGGATAGACCACTTTTGAGCACTTGAGACATGTCTAAGTAATTTCAACGATTGCATCCCTCTTAATAGTACGGCAATCATTAGACTCAAATTTAAACACAAAAATCTAAGTCTTACACTTAGCTTGCATGCCGATTTCTTGGATGCACGGTGCATGATGACGCTTCCACAAAGATTGATGACGCCCTTCGTCTTGTCAACCTCGATGCGATTCACCTCATGAGACTCTCGTCCTCTCCGACCTTGACCTCGATCATCATCCAGACGATCCTCACACCAAGTCGCTCTTGACTTAGTCCTCAGCTCTTGGTGACACCGCCGTCTTATTTGACTTTGACTCGCTTGTCATCCTTCAAACCATCTTGGTCATCATACACACAGCTTTGGGACCTAACTCTTATCAAAGCACTCAGCAAACATATTAGTCCCACAAGCTTAAAAGATATATTGAAGAAATTGATAATAACAAGTGTTTCATATCAAGAAGCACAATATGAATGGAAACACTTGACAATAGAAATATTCTCTGCTAAGTGCATCATGATGAATATATGATTGATCTAACTGCACTAGAGAGATAATTGCCAATATGAAGAATCAATTAAATCATGGCAAGGACCACAGACTTTGCTTAAATGAAGAACATGATAGAATATACACGAATTACACATGTGAAAACAATATTTGGAATGAGAGTAAATAATGTGATCCAATTCTAGATTAAACTTCACTAAGAGAGGTGCATTAGAAGATACACAACTAAGACATGTATGCACCAAGTCAATATGAAGCAATGAAGTTTAACTCTAGTTAACACAAGCATATTAAAAACAAAGCACATAATGAACTCAAATGAATATATATATATATATATATATATATATATATATATATATATGTACAAGCAATTATGACAAGAATCAATGTGCACATATAAAATCAACAAGTTACTTAGAGTTCAATATGCATTTGCTAAAGAAGAATGCAATGACAAATATGGAAGGAATACCGAGATTGCATACCTCATTTTTGCTTAACCATCCCAATTGATTTTCCTCTAAAATAGATGAGACTAGGCAATACACATGTTAGTCTCATAACAATATAAACATATTAGAGGTTTGTCTTTTGTTAAGCATTAAGTTAAGCATTTGTACAATTACATTGATTGACATTACATGCGTTTGTCATTAATCGATTATCATTAATCAACAAAACAACATAAGTGCCTAGATGCACTTTCAACCTTAATCTCACTGATTGTTTATATTTATATAGGTTGCAAACTCCCATAGGTGTCACTTGGAATTCGAATAAAACACCAATAACTTATTTTGTAACATTGTCCCTTGTCTCTATCTTCTTGCAACTTAGGGAAGCTGTGGGAATGTTAATCTCAAAATAATTGGGGATTTTCAAATTTTGTATGTAGCTAAGGGGCTTATGCAATTTTCCCTTAGTTAAGAGGAGTACTATCTTTTTACTATCTTCGTTCACGACGAATGCGCCCAAAGATTACAACGAGGCTGTTTGGTTGCCTGTATACACAGAGATTTGTATCTACAGATGCAGAATCTTATTTTTTTTTCTCGTGTTTGGTTGCTTGCATCTAGTTTTGAGCCTGGCTCTCTGGATGCAAGATTCTCCATGCAGCCTGGCTCTGGAGATACGTAAAAAATGGGCGTATCTCTGGATGCAGCCTCGTGTTCTGCGCAGGGGGGCACTGTCAGCCACAATAGCAAACCATACATGCGGTGCCACGAGGATATGTAAAAATTTCCTTTTTTTTTTCTTTTTTGTTTATATCTTTTGATTAACATCTCCTATTACTGAACCAATTTCAAAAATGGGTTACTAACATTTTTTGGAACAAAACTAGACCACACTTGCTATATATATTTCAAATATTTAAATTTCAAAATATATGCCTACTAAACAATCAACCAAATACTGTCTCTGCATCTGTGCATCCTTATCCCATCAATCTGGCTGAGTCGAACCGACTAAGCTCACGAGAGAAGACAACCAAACAGCCCCAAAACTGTTAAGGGCAATCCAAACAAAGTCGAGAGAATTCCTACATTAGGCAATTAACTTAATTAGGGCGTTTGGTTGTATGACATCACGTGTTTTTCGTGTGGTCCAATCAAAGTATCAAACATCCTTTGCTATATATACTAGATTTTTTTTTACCATCCTTAAGTAGTTGTACCTCTTGGTACCATCTTAATGTAAATTTTGTTATTTTTAATGATGGTAAAATCTCTCTCATTATATATTTCTACATGATTTAGAAAGACAACACGTCGGTTTTCCTATTATGTACTTCTCAATTCATGGGGAGCATATCCTGTGCACATGGACGTGCTGTGCACATATGCAAACATTAAATCTGGATCATTCAAACACCATCCAACGGTGGCTCGAAATCATATGTGCAGACATTTTGCAATTACCTCCCCGATCAAGTCATCATTGGATGGAATTTGAACGGCCCAGATTTAATATTTCTATATGTGCACAACACGTCCATGTGCACAGAATATACTCCCCAATTCCTGGGCCCAAAGGTTTTGTCACATGTCAAATTAACCTACAAGTTTGAGTAACTAGCACATGTACAATGTGCACGCCACGGAACAAGGCGGTAGGCAAGAAAAAGATACGTTTGACTGCCCACCTTCAAAATTAAGCACTTTTACGGTACATTAAATTAAATATAAACTGTTTATTTTTTTATCTAATAAATTAGATTAATTAAAGTTTACTTATACTTTATGTGGTAGTAGAATAGTAAAAACATCCTTAACAAATTAATAATTAGATATAATTTCTACTATATATTATATAATACCAGTATAATGCACCGTAAAATTTCTCAAAAAATTAGGAGTTAGCACTGCAAAACATGTTAGTGTTTCCCCACACAGAAGTGTACATACACCAAGGTTTTAATGATTTTGACCCAAAAAGGAAGAACGTACGCATGTATCAACAATTCCATCTTCTCCTGAAAGCTCACTCTCTAACTGACACGGCGTACGGACCACCGGGCCTGCGCCGCCGCTAGCTCTCCGCTGTTCTCCACGACGTGCCCACCGTCGGCGAGCTGATGGTGGCCTTCTCCTGCCCATTTGCGCCGCCATCGCCTCCGTCGGTGCCCATGCACGCCTCGTAGGCGTGGCCGAGGTTCCTGAGTCGGTTGAGCTCCGGCAGGATGACGGTGGCGAGGTCCGGTCGGTCCCTCCTCCGCATCTCGGTGCACTTGAGCGCGAGCTTGGCGAAGCCGAGCGCCTCCTCGAAGGGCCAGTCCTTGACGGTGACGTCGAGCATCTGCGCGAAGGTGCCGGTCTCGATGGCCTTCTCGACATGGTGCGTGAGCCCCATGGGCGGCCGCGCCGTCACCACCTGCAGCAGTAGCACGCCGAGGGAGTAGATGTCCGACTTGACGCCCAGCTTGCCTGTCTGCTGGTACTCAGGATCGATGTAGCAGAAAGTGCCCGCCGTCGCCGTGAGCCGGTACTGCGTCACGCTGTCCGCCACAGCCGGCGGCACGAGGCGCGCCAGCCCGACGTCGCTGATCTTGCTCACGTAGTTGCGATCCAATAGGATGTTGGCCGGCTTGAGGTCACGATGCACCAGCGGCTCTGGCTTGGTCTGGTGAAGGAAAAGCAGCGCCGTCGCAATCTCCGCCGAAATCTTGAACCGCTGGCTCCACGGGAGCGGCGGCGTGCCGCCGCGCCGGAAAAGGCGGTCCTCGAGGCTTCCATTGTCCATGTACTCATAGACGAGGCAGCCGTACTCCGAGCAGGCGCCGAGGAGGAGCACCATGTTGGGGTGGCGGATGTAGCTGAGCACCTCCACCTCCTGCTGAAACTGCTTCCTGCCTTGATGGGCGTCCGGGCGGAGCACCTTGATGGCCACCGGGGTGTGGTCGAGGGAGGCGCGGTAGACGGGACCGTAGCCGCCCTCGCCGATCTTGAGGACCTCGGAGAAGCGCTCGGTTGCAAGCTCGATCTCGTCGATGTGGTACTTGCGGTAGCGGATGTCGTGGCTAGCGATGGCATCCATGGCGCGCACCTTCTCCTCGGCCTCCCGACGAGCGCGCACCTCGGCGTTTCGGCGCCGCTGCGCCTCCAGGTCGGCCAGCCGCTGTGCCGCCTCGGCCGCCTCCATGGCGGCCCTGCACTTGATCTTCTCCATCTCGACCAACGCCAGCGCCGCCTCCTCCCCCTGTTGGGCCTCCTCCAGCCGCCGCGCCTCCTCCAGCTTCATCAGCTGCATCTCCTTGGTCCGCTGCTTCGCGTTGATGGCCTCCTTGCATGCCGCGTTGTACATGTCCATCGTCTGCTTCAGCTCCAGCCGCAGCCGCCGCATCTCCGCCTCCACCTCGCGCTGCGGCTGCACCAACCACACGTACGATGTTATATACGTAAGCAATGGCATATCTCAAATGGCAAGCAAGAATCAAGAATATGCAAGAACGCACGCTGGAGAGAGATGAGTTGTGCTCCCGGGGGCTTCCGGCGAGCGTGCAGACGTCGAGGTTGTCTCCGAAGTTCATGGAGGGGAAGCGCATACTCTGGCCGAAGTCGAGGTCGACGCCCGAGGAGTCGTGCGAGATGGACCGCCTTCTCGAGCGATACGATCCGTCGGTGCTGTCGTCCATCCTGCCCGACAGTGTGGGCTTGGTCGACGAAGCCGGAAGCGCGCGCTCGCGGAACGGCGGCCGCGTCGTGAGCTCGGGTACGGTGCGGCTGTCGATGGAGCGCCTGGAGGAGTCGGGCGTCGCCGGCCGCAGCTGCCCCCTCGAGCTCCTCCTCGTGTACGGCCCGCTTCCCTCTGATTCGTCGCCGGTGATGGCCGGCACGCTGCACTTGGCGAGCCTGACGTTGACCGACTTGCCCTTGGCGACGACGTAGATGTTGCAGTAGTCCGGCGCGCCCTTCATCAGGTTCGACGGCACGTCCGGGTTCTTGAATTTCCTGATTAGGCAGCAGCATCAAACTTTGCTTCTTTTAAGGATGGAATCAAGGATTGATCGATGTCGATCAAAGTTAACGATGGTGAAGGATCAAGGATTTGCTACTTGGTGAATGCATTTCTGTTGGATGCGCCGAGCGCAATGATCTGGATCCTGTTTGCAGTGATGAACTCTATGATGGCCTTTGATACGTCTGCCTCTTCCAGTACTACCTCTGATACTTGCACCTGGAAATTGATGCATGTGAAACTGTTAATTTGGACCAGATTTGCATCACATTTCTTCCATTATTGTGTCAGGCTTTGCTCGTCAAATTGCACAAGAAAATCAACATCCCTGCACTGCCTTGAATTCTATTGTACATAGCTGAGTATTTTGTTTTCCACACGACGGGTTATTTGATCTTGAGACATGTGCCATGGATGTTAAAACTTAAATCAGAGGGTGTGTGCATGATGATAAAATTAAGATAGCCGAACAATTTAATATTCTTGTTTTGTTTATTAACAATGCTATATTGAACTCTCTCTTTTTTCTGTATTGATCCAAAAGAATTTTACAGGATGGCGGGTTTGCATTGGCATTACCCCATTCCGAGTGCATAATCCTCTATAGGGGACAAAGATCTCCTTCGTTTCAGCCACCATCGTGCCCTGCGTCGTCTCTGCCATGGCAAATCCATCTACACAACGACAAATCCACATCAATTCTTGCTTGATGTTTATCAAATCCCCTCAAATAATAGTCCAGTTCTTGCACAAGGACGAGGCCGTCCAAATTCCAAAGATCGCATGCACGCATGCAGACGTCGATGGCTAGCTAGTTACGTACGGTTGGCTGGATGGTGGTGGGCGGCGACGTGGAGGAGGACGATGTGGGAGGAGCCAGAGAGGAGGTGGTCGACGACCCACTTCACGGCAAGTTGGCTGTTCCGGTCCCGGTCGATGGCGACGACGATCGCCGACCCTGGCTGGTGCAGGCCCGACAGCGAGGCGGCCCGGTCCTCGGGGCTGAGGGGCCCTCCTTGCATCGTGCCCGGCAGTCCGGTGAGTGGGCACGCCTGTCGCCGCCGCTGCCGCCGACCGTGATGGATGCCGGCGATGGACCGGTCAGTGGATCATGCCATGGATGTGGGAAGGGGCCAAGAAGAGGAAGAGAGGCAGAGAGGTCGAGGGGGAGAGAGACATGTCCCTTCTCCTCTTCCTCCTCCTCCTCCTCCCTCCCTTCCTTGCTTCCAACCTTAATGTCTCTCCTCCTGGCCTTCTCCTTGCTGCTAAATGCCATATCAACGGAACGAGGACAGCCTCATACTATTCTTGCACCATTTCTATTCTTTTTTTCTTTTCTTTTTTTGCTTCTGAAAAAATCCTTGATGAACAACCTAAAATAAGGTGTTATTGGGCACGGAGAAAACCAGGGAGACGTAAAAATGGAAAGGAAGGAGAAACAAGGGAGAAGGCCTAGCTAAAAAAGGCCAATTCAGCTAATACAAGATCCATGATCCATGATCCACACTTTATTCTTTTGCCTTCTCTTTACTTTACTCCTCTGACGTGCAGGGGATAACTTCTGTCCATTAGTTACCTTTGCCGATGCAGCTGAAAATAGAAAGAGAAAAGGTTGTCTAACTTACGCCGTTTTATGCTACAACAGGTTTGTTCTCCTTACTGCCTTCTTTTGTGTTAGTTCCTTAATTCTAAAACAGTCTTGCCTTCTTTACTGACCTAATTTCTGTTGCTTTCCTAATACTTATTTATTTTCCCATTTTGTTATATTTTGTTGTTTTCTTCTATGTTTGCTGATCCTTTCCTTTCCTATCACAGCCGCTGCTACTGCCTCTGTTCCTATCCCGAGTAGAACAAGTTCTTCTCCTAATCATAAAGAATACATTTCTTACTTAAAAGGTTACATTGTATTATTCATCAGTAATTATTTCTTTTCCTTCTCTTTCTTCGATTGTGCCGTTCCTAAATTGCTATTTCTTTTTCTATCCTTCTTGTGCTGACTACACAAACACCTAGTTATGCCCATTTTCTTTGTTCTCTCTTACATTTACTTTATTCATTCATGCTTTTCCAGCTATTTACAGTGACCAATCATATTATGGTACTCCAGATTATGAATGTAACAAACGTAATGTTATCTTTTGGTTCCAAGAGAAAGCCAAAAGTCAAGAGTTCTTCCGGGGACAACGGATTGTCTACAATACATGCTGTCGAAGTGGTAGAATTTCACTTCCACCTCATAGAGATTTCCCATCACCACTTAGATAGCTTATTGGTTCCAACAACGGAGCTCAATCAAAAGAATTTATGCGTCTGATTTGGTAGTACAATTCATTATTTGCATTTACTTCTTTAGGCGCAAATATTGACAACACCACAAATGTTGGTGGAGGCCCTTATGTTTTCCGAATCAATAGCGTTGTTCACCATCGTATTGGCTCATTGATGCCTCAACCAGGTTAGGGACCTAAATATGCTCAGCTATACATTTATGACACTGACAATGAGCTCCATAATAGGTTAGTAACTTTAGATACAGAAGTGGCTATCTCCAATCAATAGATCCTGATATTGTTGCTGAGCTAATTGCTATGCTTGACTACCACAACCCGTTAGCAAAGAAATCTAGAATGGCACGTGATCGGCTCCTTTCTCCACATAATTATGAGGTATATATTTGACTTATTGGTTCATCCAACAGCCATGGTGACAGATATTCTTTACCTACTGTACTAGAACTAGCTGATTTGTTAGTAGGCAAGTTAATTATCTGAAGATAACAACAAATTGGACATAATTGTGGAAACCTATGGTGGTAACCTAAAGAAAATTTCACTGCTTAATCCTGCTTTAATGTCTCTTCAGTATCCATTGTTATTTCAGATATTCTTTACCTACTGTACTAGAACTAGCTAATTTATTAGTAGGCAAGTTATCTGAAGAGAACAACAAATTGGACATAATTGTGGAAACCTATGGTGGTGACCTAAAGAAAATTTCACCGCTTAATCCTGCTTTAATGTCTCTTCAGTATCCATTGTTATTCCATATGGTCAAACAAATTTCCATCTAGGTATCAAGCATAAGGACACGAACAATACCGTTCTTTCTGTTAGAGATAAAGTATATATGCTGTAGTACTACTGCTATGAATGTCATTACTGAAAAAATGAACCAAATCCTTATATATGTTGTGGTCGTCTTTCTAATCAGTTTGAAGTTGATTACTACTCATGTGTTGAGGCAAATCGTCTTTCATTTCATTTCTTGAACCAAGATGTGTTGTGTTCAAATACATATCAAGGTATTTCAGATGCACTTGGACGTGGTACATCAGATGGAAAAAGCATTGGTATACAAATTGTACTCCCTGTAAGCTTTACCGGGAGCCGGTGACATTATGTGCTAAATTACCAAGATGCCATGGCTATTTGTCGTGAATATGGCACTCCTGATGTCTTTCATACCTTCACATGCAATTCAAAGTGGCCAGATATTGCACATGCGCTAAGGTATAAGCTTGGCCAAACATATTCCAAACGCCCTGATATTATCACTCGAGTTTTCCATATGAAACTCAATGAATATATGTTTGATATAAAGACCAGCCACACCTCTGGCCCTATCCATTCTGGTTAATTATTTATTTACACTCCCACATATACTACTTCATTTTATTTCCCTTATGTTTCACCTTATATGCTACATGCTAGCTCCTTTCTATCTGCACTCATATACACAATTGAAATCTAAAAGAGAGGGCTTACACAATTGAATTCTAAAAGAGAGGGCTTCCTCATGTCCATACGCTTACATGGTTTCTCGATCACACAAGTGAACCATCTCCAGAATTTATAGATAGTTTAGTATTTGCAGAAATACTTGATCCGGTTACTGATCCACTTGGTTATGCTCTTGTTGAAGAATTGATGATGCACGGACCATGTGGAGATATCAATAAAACATTGCCCGTGTATGAAAGATGGCATTTGTTCAAAGCAGTATCCAAAATCTTTTAATGAACATACAATAATTGATGAGTCTGTTTTTCTAGTGTACCGTTGTTGAGATAATGGTTGGTTCATATTAAAAAATGGAATCCAATTGGATAATCAATCGGTTGTACCACACAACATAGTGCTTCTTAAAAAATACTAGGCGTATATAAACATCGAATGGTGCAACAAAACAAACCTTGTTAAATACTTAGTCAAATATCTCACTAAAGGTTAGGATAAAGCAAAGGTAGGTTTTCATACCGATGTTCAACAGACAGAAATGCCCAATACTACTAACAAACATGATATCGATGAGATTGATGAATACAATAGATGTAGGTATTACTTTTTAGATATTGTTGCACATCTGTGCTTCATGTTTACTCTATGTCCTTTACTTATTTCTTACCTCTGCCTAACATGCGTGCATGCTTACATGTAGATACTTATCTTCTTGAGAAGCAATTTGGCGTATGTTCATCTTCGAAATACATGATCGAACACCTTCTGTTGAATGCCTCTTTGTCCACATGCATGGTATGAATAAGATCATATATTGTGAAGGCTCAAACTTACAAGATGTTATTGCTGATCCAACAGCATAAAAACTTCATTAATAGAATGGTTCACTACCAATCATGATTTTATTGAGGCAAGGTCCTACACATATTGCTGATTTGCGTTTGAGTGGAGATGGGACACTAGTGCAAAAAAGTGGAAAAAAAAAGAAAGCGTTAAACTTCAAAAATTGGCTGCATTTATAATGTCCATCCAAGTACTAGTGAATTATTTTATCTTAAAATGCTTTTAATGGTTGTCTGTGGTGCGCAAAGTTATAAAGATATACGGACTTTCCAAGGTGTATGCTATCCTACATTCAAAGATGCTTGCAAAGCTTCCGAATTGGTTGGTGATGACACAGAGTGGTTCTTGCTCTTTGATGAGGCAATTCTCTGGGCCACCGCATAGCAACTAAGGAATCTCTTCATGGTAGTCCTTTCTTTTTTGTGGTGTTACTAATCCTCAAAACTTATTCAATAAATATTGGCGCTTTCTAGTTGATGATATTGCACACAGAATACACCAGGCCCCGAAAAACCATGCATATCCTATACCAACTGCTTATCTGCAATCATAGCTCATAAATGAACTCTCTATTGCATTCTCAAAAAATGGTCTCAGCTTTACTTCTTACAACATAATCATTGAAACTGCATATATCGATGCTACTCCTGTTAATAGACTTATTGCAGAAGAATTAGCATATGATAGAATAGTTCTGCTATCCCAGGCTACTTCCTATTATGGTAGACTGAATGGTGAACAAAAAACTGTGTTTGATAGAGTTATAGCATGTGTTGCTGAGCATAAACCTGGTTTCTTCTTTGTAGCTGGTCATGGTGGCACTAGAAAAACATTTCTCTAGAATGCTATTACAATTGCATTAAGAGCTGAGTCAAAAATTATTATTACTATCACATCATTCAGAGTTGCTGTCCTTTTGCTTCCAGGTGGTCGGATAGCTCATTCTCATTTCAAAATATCTCTTCACATTAATGAAAGAAGTCTATGCACTATCGCTCATGGAACACTACTTGCTGAACTCCTCAAAAAAGCTTCTTCAATCCATTGGGATGAAGCACCCATGACACATAGGCACTATTTTGAACCCGTTGATAGAACATTCCAGGATATTATGTCTACTAAAGATTCAGTGTTCATGAATTTACCTTTTTGTGGAAAAGCTGTGGTTCTTGGTGGAGACTTTCGACAAATCCTTCCTATTATTGAGAACGGTACTAAAACAGAAATTATATATGCTTTGCTCATTAGATCGCTTCTTTGGCAGCATATTGAAGTTCAAAGATTATCCACCAATATGAAGCTTCATAATCATGACCTCCCAGTTTCTCAACGCCAAGCACTTTCCACATTTGATAAGTGGGTACTTGATATTGGGGATGGCCATATTCCTCCAACCAAAGAAACAGGAGAACCCAATACAACTTGGATAAGTATTCCTAACGACCTTTTGCTATTGCCAACTGAAAATAACATAGATGCAATTGTTGATGTTTTTTACGATTCATTCCATATGACTACAATGATTGAGAATACTTAGCACGACCTGCAATTATTTGCCCAACAAACACTGTTGCTGATATACTCAACAAAACTATCTTTGAGAAAATTCCTATTGATTCTAGAGAATATATGAGTTCAGACTCTATATCACAGTCAGATGTCCACATTGCAGATGCTAGCCTCTTATATCCACATGAGTTCTTGAATTCTATTACCATCAATAACTTTCCCCATCATAGCATCTGCTTGAAAGTAGGCGTTCTAGTCATGTTATTAAGAAATATAGATTAGTCTACGCGCCTTTGCAATGGAACACGTCTTATCATCACAAGACTTGGTGATCGAGTTCTTGAAGGCCGTTGTCGACGATCGGGATCGCCTGACCGCAGAAATGTTAGGGGGTTGGTGTGAATGCGGAACCCGGTACCGACTTTGCTCAATGAGGCAGGGGTTCACTGCTTCAATGGTCTAAGGAAGGAGAAAGAGAGGGACACCGAGAGTTATACTGGTTCGAGCCCCCGGTTTGGGTAATAGGTCTACTCCAGTTTTGCCGAGAGACGAAGAAATCCACTATGTTTTAGTACAAGAGGTGCTCTCTAGCTCGAGCCCCTGTTATCTGTTTTGTGAGTATGTGTCTAATCCTATCTGCCACTTCCTCCCCCTGCTGTGTTCGTCTCAGGGAGGTTTTATGCCTCTCCCAACCGTTACTAGAAACGGACGGGAGAGATTTCTGAGGGAGTGGCTTCATGCGCACTAAAGCCGGATCATAACTGTCTCAGGATTACCGTCCACGTCTGGCTTAACTCCATCATTTAAGGATCTTGGTAACTGACAGCGTGAATGTCCGACTGAGACGCCCGAGCATGACCCTTCGGGCGAGAGCTAGCTCCTTGCTCTCTAGCTCGAGCTCGAGCTAAGAGCCCCTGCCACGTCGTTAACCGCACGGCTCCCGCTCGATCTCGAGCTAGGGGTTTGTTGACTGTACTGTTGACCGGACATGGGGTTTTTCAGTCCCCGACAACCGTATTATCACTGGAACAAATGTAGGCCAATCAGTTTGCATCCCTAGAATTGTTCTAAATGCAACAAGCCCTCGATGGTTTGTCACTTTACAATGTTGGTAGTTTCCAATCAGATTATCTTATACTATGACTATTAATAAGAGTCAATGGCAAACTCTTGGAATTTATCTACGAAAGTATTCTCACACGGCCAACTATACGTTGGGTTAAAAATATTTATTGAAGATGAGCATATATGGAGCTGCCTGCACTGAAACAAAAATACAGTATACCTAGAAGTACTTGCTTCTGTTTGACATTCCTTGCCACTATCATCGTTGTTTCTTATAGTCTAATCTCATCACCTTACAGACTGCTATTATCCCTACCTATTTTGTTATACTAACCTCTTGCATGTACCATTGTTTAAACACAACTTATGTCGCTAAAAGATCTGTGCTCTTACAAGCTTTGATCCTACTTTTTATTTGTGTAATAGCCCTTCCATTATTGCTAACTTCTGCTCCTATTTTCATTGCATCCTCCTACGTACGCTGCCTGCACTGAAAAAAATAGTATACCAAAAAGTACTTGCTTCTTTTTGACATTCCTTGCTACTATCACCGCTATTTCTTATAGTCTAATATCATCACCTTACAGGCTGCTGTTAGAGCATCTCTAGTAGAGCCCCTAAACCTTAAAATAGGGAGTGTAATAAAAAAAAACAGATCCAGTATGACCCCAACTCAAGCCCCTAAAATTAGGAGGCCCCTAAATTTGCCTCCCCCAATTCCCAGGGAGCCCCAACTCAAGCCCCTAAAATTAGGAGGCCCCTAAATTTGCCTCCTTAGCCCCAATTCCCATGGACACGAGTACAACCCCTATTATTGAAGATAGGAAAATACATGAGAGGCTTCGAAAATTTTATCATGTTTTGAAAATTTTAAATTTAAATTTGAAATATCATGTTTTTAAATTGTAAATGTTAATATGCTTATTTTTTATGTATTACAAATATTTTTGATTGAATTTTAGTGGTGTCAAATGAAGATTATACATAGCGGATATGTCAAAATAGGAGAAAAAGTAAAATAGAGGCTGAGATTTAGGGGCTGTTGCTGGACTTGTGCTCTAAAAACAGGGTCCCAAAAAATAGAGAGAGTCCCTAAATCCAAAATAGAGACCCTGTTTTAAAGGCCCTTGCTAGAGATGCTTTAAATCCAAAATAGGGACCATGTTTTAGCCTTACCTATTTTATTATGCTAATCTCTTGCTCATACCCTTGTTTAAACATAACTTTTCTCGCTAAAAGATCTGTGTTCTTACAAGCTTTGCTCCTACTTTTTATCTATGCAATAGCCCTTTCATAATTGTTCACTCCCGCTTCTATTTTGATTACATCCTCTTACGTTCGTATACAACTTTTTTCTACATATCTGTTCTATAGAGCTCACGCAGGCAAAAAAGGAACATTAACACTATATGAAATATATTACCTTTCTTCGAAGACTACTATTGTCACCCTCCCACTTTACTAACTTACTTCTGTCTACAAATGGTTCTACTAATTACACCATTAAATAGGCTACTTCTGTAGTTTTGACCTGTACCATTTGCTGCTTTGTTTTTGTATTAGCTACTGCTTACTTCATGCCCCTAGCAATTATAGCTGTTTCATATACAGCTGCTTTAGTAATACTATTATCGATTTTTCGTAGCTTTATCCTACATATTACACACCTGTTCATGCTACTTTATAGATCACCTAAGACTACATGCTTTTTCATCTAATCCAAAATACAAAATAGACCTTACCACTTAATAATTTCAGTATTACTATTAGCGATTTTTTTACAAATTCATTCCATACACTCTGCAAACACCTATAAATAAAATTTGACCATTTATTAAATCAAATTAATTGTTGCTAAAACCTGATAGATTCTGGCTACTTTCACGAAAATAGCACAGAGTAACTGTAAGCAACTATCTTCTGTTGTTTCGTAAAAGCTCGAAGTACACGGCAGCTACAATTACCTGAACACTATTATAAAATTACACTCTATTAAAAAAAATGCCACAAATGTTAAAATTAAGACTACAATATCGATTTCTTAGATGGCTGAAATTTTAAAACAAGAAAGTAATAAATATTTTATTTGTGTGCATCAAGATATCATAAAAAATACTAAACATTACATTGTTATCTCCATTATATTGCTTTGTCTAAACCCATCACGCCTTTACTGCGTCTCTCTGATCATTCTTACTCCTCTTTTGATAAAAACATACTAAGATTACTATGCACATCACCTAGTTCTGAAAATAGCTTCTATTTTTTTTTAAAAAAAACATTACCTCTACATTCCAGCAACAGCATATCTCAATACCAAATAAAAAAAATGCTCTAGCTCATTACCTTATCTTATACGTTACTATATTATTCGCAAACCTAACTTACGCGGCGTGGCGTCTCGTACACATTTCTAGTACATAAAACTTTGTGAACGGTCCTGCTTTTCCAGCATGCCAAGTAACCCCCACATCCTCTCTCTATGTTATGTACAACTACAGAACTGTACATTTTCCAGTATTCTTGCAGGGTGGAGAAAAGGTTTTACAAGGTCAGGTAGGTCTTGATCATTGTCGAGCCGGTCGGGTCAGAGAGGAGATGTCTGACGAGGTTCATCCGCAATTGATTTGGCGCCAGTACAAACATGTAGAATGCAAAGAGTATGAGATCCACCGATGAAAGCGTTGAACCAAGGAATCCTCGCCACATCCTGTTGAAGAAAATAACCGTGATGCAAACTTGCTCCAAAGTAATCTTCAGTGTGCTGTGCTGTGCACACTGAATTATTCCTTTCTGTAAACAGAGTGGAAACAAGCAGCAAATACAACACGAGTATAATTACCATCTGGGCAACCGGAAAAAGGTTTCGAAGAATGTTTGGATGCCTTCGTTGTTCAGCTGTATGATCAATGCCAATCCAAAGAGGAAGAATGAGCGTTGACGTTTTCGTTCTTGAGGCCATAGTGTTCTCCATGCTGGAACATCAGATAACAGTTAGTAGAATATAGTTTCGCTTAGTTCTCTGAAATTCTACAGAACAAAACTGTGCTTATATTGAAGCGACGTAATGCTATCAGTTGAATTCAGTAATGACCAGAAGAAAACTATACCGAGCATTGATGGACTGGAACTTAGAGGAGTTCCAGCCAAATATTGTCCAGAACATACACGGTTTCGTAAGATATCAGATATCACAGAAGCGTATCTTGGAGCTTCAGACAAAGATCTGACCACCGAGTATCCTATGAAGTTTTCAAAACATTGCTAATACATGTAAATAATAAGGATGGTGAGTTCAAGCTGAGGACTTGTTTGTACCGGTTGCAGGATGCACCATACTAGCTGCAGCACCAAATGCAAGGTTTTTTTGGTCTGTGTTCGGTAATGACCCTCCAACAGGAATATAGGACCATTCCTGGAATCAAGGTTCAGCATTTCAATTGAATTTCAATACACATCTGCAAGAGAAATGAATATGGATATCAGCCCATAATTTGCTACCTCCTCATGTACTTCTAGGATACGAACCCCCATCGCATCCAACCGAGACATCAACCACTTCTTAAGGAGATCAAAGGGCATTGCATCTTTGGAAGCTAAGCATGTTTCCTGTGATAAAGTAATTTTGTCAGCAACCTAAAAGTATGGAATGTACCCGTTATGGAAACCACAGTGCTGAAATTTTCATATAGACCTCAAAGAAAACTCGTGTGGATGACATGGGCATGGCATAGAGAAAAGTGGGGTTTGCTTCCTCAGGGTGTGAGAATCTCTCTTTGAAACAATCTCTGTAGTCCATGAAAACCATCAAGCTGGGATCATATGGATAGTTTTCCACCTGAAAATTTCAAATCATTCTGAAAGAACAAAACAACTAGTACACAAATAACATGTCGAAATTTTCAGCTTGAAACAATATGAACAAAATGTTTATCTGTAAATTATGAAATGAACAATTTCTACAGGGTTAGTGTGTACCTCCACTTCTACACCGTATGCAGTCTGCACACAAACACGCGGACCTCCAACCTCATATTCTAGAAGCTTACCAGAAGCTGCTCCAGATGCAACAATGGCAAGCCTGCAAAGTACCTTGCGATCCATTTCACAACATACTACTCGATGTCCATCCGGAGATTCTATAATCTTGTCCACCTTTGAGTTGAGGTATGTAACACCAGCTTCATAGCATCTGCCGATGATTGAATTGCTTTTACTCATCAACAATCATATTATATCGTGTTGCTGGATGCTTCTCAATCCCAATATCGCTACAGGAAAAATTACCTTCTCAACAACTCCTCATGTAGCAAGTCTCGGTGCACCCTGCCATATGCACGACCAATCATTATTGGCTTGTTACTGTCTAGGTAGACAATAGTATCCTTCCAGACGTGCTCAATACAGCTCTCTAGACCGAGATCTGGATAACAAATGAGGAACATGTATCATCTTGTTAAATCATGTTGGTAAAGATGTTATGCAAAAATGCTACGTTTCCATTGCTGCAAATAGTATTCTACCTTTGAATTCGTCCTCCCACACACCGTAGTTGTTTGTGAATGGAAGATCGGGGCCAATGAGGCCAACAGTGAGCCCTTTCTTTGCTGATTCTGCAGCTAAAGATAGGCCAGCAGGACCACAGCCAATGACAACCAAGTCAAATACTGAATTTCCATCAGATATGGGCAACAGCTGCAAAGAAAGATTCAGAACTAATAATTAATTACTTGAAGTATATACCATACTAAACACACAAGTTTGTTTACACCAACGCCATCTATATTTGAATCTTAATTATTTTATCCTTGAAGGAAAATAATGTAAACAAAGTTTCAGTAAAACAACAACTCAAACATGTATCCTGATATGCCTTGTATAGATATTAGGCTTTCCCTTTATACCCTCATGTACATGTATATATATTGGCCCATTGGCCTCATGATGAATACAAGTGCTATTCATAATATGGTATCAGAGCAGCCAGGTTAGGGTTAGGATTTTCTTATAGGCGTTGCACTTGCACTCCACCTTTCCTCTCCTCTGTTTGTCCTCTGCGCCGGCGTTGTCTAGCCTCGGCTTCTCTTCGTCGGCTCCAGTGAAATCACTGCCTCGCCCGCGTCCTCTGTTGCCAGACGCCGGCCCGCCCGATCCAGCGCCCGGTCGATCTCCTCGCCGCCGCCGCTGTCGCCGCCGCCGCCGCCGAGCTTGCTGTCGCGCCTGTCTCGGCGCGCCTCTGCCGCCGCCGGCGGATCTGGTCGAGCCCGACGCCGCTCCTCTAACTTCCGTGTTGTGTCGCCACGCCTCCTCGGCGATTACAGCCGATCGCTCCGCAGTCCGTTTCTCTGCGCAAGCGCGCTCATCTCCATTGTCGCTCGGGTTGGCCCAGCTCCTGCGAGATCTAGTCGGACTCCAATGCCAACTACTCGGACTTCAATCTCTATAAAGATCGTCGGCTCCAGAAACTTGATTTTAATTTTCAAGTCTCATTGGCTTCTTTACTTCTAGTCCTTTGGCTGTTTGGCTTTCAAGTCCGTGAAGCAATTTTTGTGTCCGGTCCAAGGTCTCAAGCCTCGGTCAAAGCTCCAGCGAATTGTCAGTGCGTAAAAAAAATGTCATCGTCTTCTGGTTCTTCAAGGACTGTTTCTGTTCCACGATGCCCAGTTATCTTCGATGGTCTCAATTATCGAGACTGGGTTCTTCATATGCGCCTTCACATACGTGGTCAGCGTCTTTGGGAGTTTCTTACTGGCGAGCTATCCTGTCCACCTCGTCCAACTCCCCCTGCCACGCCTGTTATTCCCAAGGAGGCGAATGATGCTGCTCGCTAGAAGATCTCTGATGATTATGCCGATGCTGTGGAGTCTTTTCAGACTCAGTTTACTGCTCACAAGACATGGCTTGATGAAGATGCTTGTGCCTCTGCTATTTTGGTTGCTAGCATGGAGGTGCATCTTACTGGTGACATTGTTGCTTTATCTTTAGCACAGTTGATGTGGGCACATCTTCGCGACCGCTATGAGCCTGCTGGTGACTCTCTTTACCTAGCTGTTTTGCGACAGGAGCAGTCGCTACAGCAAGGTGATTCTATTGTGGATGAGTTCTATGCACAGCTATCTTCAGTATGGCGTCAGATTGATTCCTTGGGACTGGAGGTTTGCCGCACTTGCCAGTGCTGTCAGCGCCAGCACTCTCATTTGGAGCTTCGCCACATCTACGACTTTCTGACACGTATTCGGGCTGAGTTTGTGCAGATTCGTGCCCAGTTGCTTGCTCGTCATCCTCGTGTGACTCTGTTGGAGGCCCTTGCGGCTATTCGTACAGAGGAGACTCGTCTTCGTGGCGCGGGCCTGCTGGTGTCTCCCTCCGTTTTGGCGGCGCCTCGTTCTACCCCTCCGTTTTGGCGATGCCTCGTTCTACCCCTCCGTCAGTGGCGCCTACCCCAGTTTCGGCTACTGGGGGCGGAGGTCTTCACTGCACCTATTGCAACAAAAATGGTCATGTCGAGCAGTTCTAGTACCGTAAGAAGAAGGATCTGGCTCGTCGAAGTGGCTGTCCTCCTAAGAGCAATGAATGCTCAAGAGATTCAGGTGTCTCCTCTCAGCGAACTCCCTCTCAGCAGACTTCTGTTGGTTCTGACTCCATTCAGGAGATTCTTATGCTACTGCGTCGCATGGCTGCCACTACACACGAGTGTTTGGGTTCTGCTACTCAGTCTTCCAGTGAGAGACCACCTTCCTCATCAGGTATCACACCATGGATTCTTGACTCTGGAGCTACTTTTCATATGACATCTGATCCTACTTGTCTACATTCCATCAGCCCTCTTGTTGCTCCTACCACTGTGCATACTGCAGATGGTACTTCTCTCTCTGTTGCAGGACGAGGCAATCTTTTGTCATCCTCTTTTCATGTTCCTGTTGTTTCTTATGTTCCCAAACTTACCATGCAGCTCATATCCGCTGGCCAGCTTACTGATCATGGTTGTCGTGTTATTCTTGATTCTGACTCTTGTTGTGTTCAGGATCGCCGCACGGGGGCTCTAGTTGGGACGGCCCTCGCCGCCATGACTCTCAACGTCTTTGGGAGCTTGACTGACTTCATCTACCTTCCGCTGCCTCTGCCAGTCTCTATGTTTCCTCTACCGCTTCAACATCCGTTGCTTCTTCTACCGGGACTTTCGCTCAGTGGCATCACCTTTTGGGTCATCTTTGTGGTTCGCGTCTGTCTTCTTTAGTTAGTCGAGGTCTTTTAGGCTCTGTGTCTGGTGATGCTTCTTTACACTGTACGGGTTGTAAGCTTGGCAAACAGCTACAACTCCCCTACCATTCTAGTGAGTCTATATCACAACGTCCTTTTGATCTTGTTCATTCTGATGTTTGGGGTCCGACTCCTTTTGTTTCAAAAGGGGGTCATCGATACTATATTCGTTTTATAGATGATTTCTCTCGCCACACTTGGATATATTTTATGTCCTCTCGTAGTGAAGTTTTATCCATCTATAAGACTTTTGCCACCACGATTCGCACTCAGTTTGATTCTCCCATTCGTGTTCTTCGTGCTGATTCGGCAGGAGAGTATCTGTCAGGAGCTCTTCGAGCTTTTCTTGCTACACATGGCACCCTTTCTCAGTTTTCTTGTCCTGGTGCTCATGCTCAGAATGGTGTGGCTGAGCGCAAGCATCGTCATCTTCTTGAGACAGCTCGCGCTCTTATGCTTGCTTCCGCTGTTCCACCTCACTTCTGGGATGAGGCTGTTTCCTCTGCTACCTACTTGACCAATATCCAACCTTCTTCTACTCTGAAGGGTGGGATTCCAGTTGAGCGTCTTTGTGGCATGCCTCCTGATTATTCTGGACTTCGCCTTTTTTGGTGTGTGTGCTATGTTCTTCTTGAACCTCGTGAACGCACCAAGCTGACTGCTCAGTCTGTTGAGTGTGTTTTTCTGGGATACAGTGCTGAGCATAAGGGATATCGTTGTTGGGATCCTGTTGGCCGACGGATACGGATCTCACGAGATGTCACTTTTGATGAGTCTCGTCCCTTCTACCCTCGTTCTTCTTCCTCTCCTACATCCCTTGTTGAGCCACTGTCTTTTCTGATTTTTCCTGATACTCCAGTTGTCACTTTTCCTCCTTCACAATCGACGTCTCCTTTATCGCCGGTTTCTTCACCACCATCCTTTCCTACACAGGTCTCTTCAGATATTGTTTCTCCCTATCCTCTCACTACACTCGTCGTCCGCCAGCTGAGGACTCTTTTGATGTGCCATCTTCTTCTTCTTCTGATGAGCCATCTTCTTCAGTGTCTCCTCCTCGTTATGCTCTTCGCGATCGACAGTCTATTCGGCCTCCTGAGCGGTTTGCTTTTGTTGGTGCAGCTCTGGCCGAGCCGACTTCTTACCATGTTGCTGTTATTCATCAAGAATGGCAGCATGCGATGGCAGAGGAGATTGCTGCCCTTGAGCGCACTGGCACGTGGGATATTGTTCCACTTCCTCCACGTGTCCGTCCCATTACTTGCAAGTGAGTCTATAAGATTAAGACTCGCTCTGATGGTTCTCTTGAGCGCTACAAGGCTCGTCTTGTGGCGCGTGGTTTTCAGCAGGAGCATGGTCGTAATTATGATGAGACCTTTGCCCCTGTGGCTCATATGACCACTGTTCGCACTCTACTTGCTGTGGCCTCTGTCCGAGAGTGGTCATCTCTCAGCTTGATGTAAAGAATGCCTTTCTTAATGGCGAGCTGCATGAGGAGGTCTATATGCAGCCACCACCAGGGTATTCTGTTCCTGAGGGCATGGTTTGTCGGCTTCATCGCTCTCTTTATGGGCTCAAGCAAGCCCCTCGTGCTTGGTTTGAGCGTTTTTCTTCTGTGATCACTGCAGCTGGTTTCTCTGCAAGTGCTCATGATCCTGCACTCTTTGTTCACACTTCTTCTCGTGGTCGGACTCTTCTCTTTCTATATGTTGATGACATGATCATTACTAGCGATGATTCTCAGTATATTGCCTTTATAAAGGCTCGTCTCAATGAGCAGTTTCTCATGTCCGATCTAGGTCCTCTTCGATACTTTCTTGGGATTGAGGTTTCTTCTACATCTGAGGGTTTCTTTCTCTCCCAAGAGAAGTATATCCATGATCTTCTTGATCGTGCTTCTCTCACTGATGAGCGTACAGCCGAGACTCCCATGGAGCTCAATGTTCACCTTCGACCTACTGATGGTGAACCTCTTGAGGATCCTACTCGCTATCGCCATCTTGTTGGGAGTCTTGTTTACCTTGGTTTCACTCGTCCTGACATTTCATATCCAGTCCATATCCCGAGTCAGTTCGTTTCTGCTCCCACTCAGCTCCACTATAGTCATCTTCTTCGTGTTCTACGATATCTTCGTGGAACTATCTCTCGCCGTCTTTTCTTTCCACGCTCCAACTCTTTACAGCTCCAGGCATACTCTGATGCTACATGGGTTAGTGATCACTCTAATCGTCGGTCTTTTTCTGCTTACTGTGTTTTTCTTGGTGGTTCTCTCATTGCTTGGAAGACTAAGAAAGCAGACAGCAGTTTCTCGTTCGAGCGCTGAGGCTGAGTTGCGGGCTATGGCTCTTTTGACAGCAGAGGTTACTTGGCTACGGTGGTTGCTTGAGGATTTTGGTGTTTCTGTTTCTACACCGACTCCTCTTTTATCTGATAGTACGGGTGCTATCAGCATTGCCAGAGATCCAGTGAAGCATGAACTCACCAAGCATATTGGTGTTGATGCTTCTTATATGCGGGCACAGGTACAGGATCAGGTTGTGGCTCTTCAGTATGTGCCTTCAGAGCTTCAGTTAGCAGATTTCTTCACGAAGACACAAACTAGAGCTTATCAACACTTTTACCTCTCCAAACTCAGTGTTGTAGATCCACCATGAGTTTGAGGGGGGTGTTAGACAGTATCCTGATATGCCTTGTATAGATATTAGGCTTTCCCTTTATACCCTCATGTACATGTATATATATTGGCACATTGGCCTCATGATGAATACAAGTGCTATTCATAACACTTACTGCGGTGCATAGTTTACGGTACAATCATTTCAGTTAAAGTTGATTGTACTCTTTGTACGCAAGTAACTTGTAACGGACCGCCTTTTCAGGTGGTTCTTTTAAATACCTCGACAGCTACCCAGGAAGATTCGCTGTCGGAAACCAAGCACTCATTGTCAGCCAAAAGACGAATTCAACTGTTTTATAGAACATAAGGCCTAACGGCCAAGTTTTTACAAAAGTAGGCGCACCAGGGGCCCAATAGATTACATCCAAAACACCGCACAGGCAGGCCTGAGCAAAAGACTAAGACCTTAAAACCAAACCAATCCGCCATCTACGATTTCTTGGTAAACGCCAGCTTCTTGGAACTCTTAAAGTGTTGGGTTAAGCAAGGGTGAGTACACAACCGTACTCAACAAGTCACACGGGAAATAATGAATATTACATGTAAGGGATTAACAAAGGTTGAGCATCAGGTTTAAGTATTGTGGATGCAATTTTATTTGAAAAACCATTTTACATTTGAAACACAAACCATAAATAATAGTACAGGGGGGTTACACAAAGTTGTCACCATTAAGCCACATTCTCAAAATTCTCCAAAGACTACTTGAGCTCGGTTACGGGAGTCACCCCAATTCAAACTTAGCTTCATTAACCGGAAGCACGGAGTATTCGAATACCATTTAATTAGACTCTGCAGCTCAGCTTTACCCACAAGATATCTAAGACCGTTAATGCCATGCGCAAACCGAGACCATCACAGCCTTTTTATTGAACATCCCCATGGTAGCTCCTACCCGATAGGTCCTTGGACCCACTGTTCTTGGGACCCCACTGGCCAACGTAGGATCCGTGCTCCAATACTGAGTGGGTACCTATCGTTGTGAGAACCGGCGAATGATGCCTCATTCCCGTCCTACCAAACCCATTAGTCATTCCCCTGGTGGGAATGACTACTCCCCATTCTCCTTCTAAGAATGGTACCACCATGCAATGTAGGTATTTCCAGGGGATGGACAATGTACTGAGCTATGTCGGAAACGGTTCAGCTGAACTAACCGGTCCAACCTGTGGTTGAGTGAGAACTTAAGTTATTTACTTTGCTCAAGGGGGTTTAGCCTTATGTTGCCAAAGACCAAGCCATACAACCATCCACAAACCAACCTGGTACCTGCTCGTACCAGCCACCGAACCAACCATGGTTCACGTCATCGGTCGAGGATCGAACTAGCATCCACCTCGTGGTTAGTCCAATACTGTCCCCCTGACCGTAGCACAATTTTAAATACTCCGAGCTAACTGCTCGCCAGATTTCATTTCTCATTTAAAGATTTTGAGTGAGACTAATATAATTATTAAGTATCTACAGGGTGTGTATAATCATCAATTAGGGTTATTCAAGGTTATTCGGGTTCAACCATGTCAAGGAGGCTAATCGCGAAACTGGGTATAGCTAAGTTGCATGTCATTCTAAACTAGCGATTTTCAATATTTCAACATACAATTAAAGTAATGCGATAGAAATTTAATAATGTAATATTAAAAACAATTAGGTTCAACATGATCAAGGGCGTGCGGCTTGCCTTGCTGGGTTGAGGGGTCGTCTAGGTCGAAGCAGCCGTAGTCGTAGTCGGCTCTTGTCTGGTCCGGCTCTTACTCCGGGAACTACTCAGACTCTGGGTACTGCGCGAATGTCGGATCTAGCGCGGAAAAATGAAAATAGAAAACGGTAAATAAACGATAAACGAAAATGACGAATGAAAAAAGAAAATGGAAAAATGAGCCAGAGGAGAATTGTGGGCGAATTGGGTATTTTGAGAATTTTGGGAGCTTCAAATGGCGGAACGGAGGCCGTATTTAGACTCAGTGGGTCGAGACGGTAAAGATGGTGTATTTTTGGGCTTTTTGGGAGTTTTTGATCTTTTCTGGGTTAATTTTGGAATTTTTGGAATTATTTAATTCCAAAACAAAAGAAAAAGAAAAGAAAAGCAAATGGGCCAGACACTTCTTGAAACGGACCAAACGGCCCACAGTGGCCATTTGTCTGTCTGGCGTGGTCATGTGCCACTTGACCAGGCTCGCGAGGCAAAAATAGGGGGGCGGCTCAGGGCTCCAGGGTTAGGGCGAGTGAGGGTAGCGAGGATGGCAGCGGCGGCAGCTGAGGGGCGGCGAGGGCGAGGTCAAAACCGGGGGAGAAGAAGAGGGTGGCGATGGGAGAAAAGGTGAGGGCGGCGGCGCGGTGGAGGGCTTTGGCCGGAGAAGAAAGAGGGGGCGGTGGGGAAGGTAAAGCGGCGGCGGCTCAGGGGCAGCGGGGAGAGGGAAGGCGAGGGGTCTCACCGGAGGAGGGGAAGGGAGGGGCACGAGGGAGGAACGAGAGCTCGGGGGGGGGGATTTATACTCGGCAGCGAGGGGAGAGAGACAGCGCGAAGGGGGAGGGGCATGGGCGTGGACATGGGTGCGGCGGCTGGTGAGCTGCCGGCATGGGAGAGGGGAGTGGTGGAGCAGGAGATGGGCCGGGATGAGACGGGACGTGCCGGGGCAGGCGACGACCCGGGAGTGAGGGAGCGGTTCGGGCACGGCCGATGAGGCACAGCGGCATAGGCGGGAGCAGGCGAGAGGCGTGCGCGACGTGGTTGTGTGTCCTGCCGGAGGGAAGGAAGACGACGGACCGGCGGTCCAAAGCAAGAAGGCCCAAGTGAGTCAAATGCAACTCAAATCCGAAATCGAAATCAATCAATTTTTTTTGAATTTTTGGGGCATTTCATAACTCGCAAAGTCCAGGTGCGTCCCGGTCCAGGACCTCATGATTTTTAGGGAAGTGCCTATGCCTAGTACCCCACTTGATTACTTGGATTAAAGCAAGTCAAAGGCGTGATGTTGGACAAGAGATGCCTTGAGGAGTGTTAACAATACCGTTTCGATCTCAGATTTCGACGAGCCGGCAGTACTGAAATTCTTGAAAAACCAAACGAAATTCGCAGAAAATTGAATAGTTTTGAAGTCAAACAAATTTGAAATGTGGTCAAACTGTGGAGGGAAATTCGAACGAAAAGGTCGAAAACCGCTCGAAAAGCGGCAAAGTTCGAGCAGTTTTCGGCGAAAATCGACAACATGTTGAAAAATTGGAGAAAAAATTGGGAAAAATTGCAAAAAACGTTGTAAAATTCCAAACTTCGTTTTTTGAAAAAATATTCACACCAGAGGTCGTAAAGCTATTAATACTAATTTTAGAGAACTTTGGATAAAATTTTTCAATTTTTTTGAATTTAAACTTGAGCGGTAAACCGAACAAAATAATTTTCTGAACCGAAGCGGTAAGAGCGAATTTTGCAAATTTCGATGAAAAGTGAAACTTGGCCGTGGGTGTGCATTCCAACGAATTCAGTACCACTATGCGATGTGAAAACATGTACACTTTTTTACATTCCACGCATATATCGCTATAATGCTCATTAACAATTACTCTTCCTTGAAGAGCGTGGATTGCAAGTTTACCAAGTGGGTTGACCCATCGTATCGCATACACGCTTAAGTTTACATATGTAACATCCCAATTTTTACATTTCTTGAATTCATTAAGTCTTTTGAATTTTTGGAATTTTTTTGGAATTTATTTGAATTATTTTGAATTTATTTGTATTAAGCCTTCGTGTTAAAAGTATTAAAGAATTTGAAAAGTTTAAATAAATTTATTGAAAATATTTTATTTGAGTCCCAAATATCTCAAATATTTTTCAGAATTTGTTTGGAATTTTTCTAATATTTTTACTATTTATTTTGGCTTAATTTATTTTCTAAAATTATTTTAAATAAGAAAAACCAGGAAAATGCTTTAAAAGCCTTTGGGCCGAAACCCAATCGGGCCCAGCCCAAACCCGCCGCTGCAACCCAATCCGGCCTGTACTACGCAAACCCTAATCTCTTGGATGTGGTCCGTTGGATCTTGATCCGAAGGAACGCATTTTGCGGCATCGCCCTTGCATATAGGTTGTTGGATTTGTGCCACACGGACGCTTGCGATCATGCCAAGTCGTCTGGCCGTATCACCACTGGACTCCGTCGCCGCTGCGGACTCTCTGTGTTCTATTACATAAATCTTAGACGGTGAGGCAGGCATTTAATGCATCGACCCCGCCCCGATGTTCGCCACCTCGTGCCGCTTCGATCTCCCCACTCACCATCGCTCAAGGACCCGTCGTCACACTGCAATTTCTCGCCGTTGTTAGGAGCCACCGTTGTTGGTTTACACGAGATTTCATCGCTATTGTGCTTCATTCGCTGCGTCCGAGGCCAAGTCGGAGGTCCCCGCGTCACACCATGTGGAACCAGTCAAGACTCGTCGCTGGGAGTCATCGAAACACCGCCGGGTTCATCTTCTGCTCCAAGTCTGGTGAGAACTCACCGTTCTACACTACCAACCTTAGCTCTTCATCTCTGCCGTGTTGTCTCTGTCTTAGCCGTTAGATCCTAACCAACACCCCAGATCTAGCCACATGGCTATGTTGTTAGTTTGCCACGTGTCTTCACCATCGCTGGCTAGCAATTGCTGGATATGAGATAAATGGTCTAGATTGCACCATGCAATAGCCAATTGCGTGCCGCATGTCTTGCACAGAAGCCGAGGTGTCACCACACCAGGTTGCCGCTGACGTCATCCGTGATGTTAGCAATGACGTCAACCATAATCGATCCCACCTGTCAGTGGACCTGTGCTGTGGACTGAGTCCATCGTGGACTTGAGCAGGTTCATGGACCCTGTCCATAGACCGCGGGCCCACATGTCAGTGTAATAGATATTTTCTATATTTATTTTAGTTTAGTTATTTACATTTATGACGTTAGCAATGATGTCATAAACAGGGATTTTCAGTAGAAAAGTATTTCAGCAGAAATTCAAAATAGCCGTGACACGTGTCAACATGTGATTTGTCCAAGTGTTCGTTGACATCAGCTTGACATCATAATTCCTATTTCCAGAATAAAAATAATTTAACTAATTAGGTTTTATTCTTTTTATTTTATTTTCAACTTTAGAGAGATCGTTCTCCCTCATACGAACTCCGATTGAGGTGACTCTAGTATCTAAAAATTTGTAAAATCAAGCTCTATTTAATGGTGAATTTTATTTAATTGTTAAGAGTGTTATCTACTCTCTGTTTTTTATATTTATTATTTATCTGTTCATTACGCGTAGACGTTGAAATGTATGAAGGATTTGAGGGTAAGTTGCTACTTCAAGAATAAGGTCCAGAGCAGAAGAAAAAACTTTTCCAAGGAAAGTTATGCTTTGACCATATTGATCCCATGTTTTAAAAGTTACATTGTTTTAAACTATTGTATGTTAATTCAAATTAAAATGATTTTAATTAATTTGGGTTAGTTAATCAACCTAACTGCAGTATATCTTCCATGTCATTTGTATGCCATGTTCATTTGTCACCACAAGATGATCTAATGTTAGTTGGATGCTATTAATTACCAGCATGGGTTGCTAGAACGTGATAGTGTGCTTAGACATGCAACGAGTCATTAGTGTCATTTTGGAAATGCAATTTAATGTGATTAAAGGAATATAAAATGTGTTTTTGAAATGGTGTGTCATGTGTTGCCACACGATGATGTTGAAATGTAGAGACATGTGTTGTCCTACATGGATGTGACTTCTTGATGGCATGTGTTGCACAATAATCAACTAGGGTGGAAAATGATTTAGACAAAGGAAAGTGGCAAGAGGCTTTGTGGCATGGTGGGCCTTAGTGGCAATGAGTGAGGGTTGTGTGACAATTGAGTGACATATAGTCTTGCCTTGATCAATTAAGGAATTAACCTTGCAAGCCATTGAACTAGGCCAAACTTACCCCACATGTCTGTAATGGGACGGACCTAACTACGTTACCTACGTCGACTTAGCATGTGATACCTTAGGTTGATAGTCACACGGGGGTGTGGTTATGGGGGAGGATGGGGTGTACTGTGGTCTCACATCGGTCCAACTCTATGTCGGTCCTATACTTCGGCTCTGTATGGGGAAAGGGATAGTGTATGGCATTACTAGGAGGTTCATGTGTTAGGGTAGAAGTTTCTGAAAGGTTTTGTTGTGATCTACTAGCCACACATCGATGGGTATGTGATAATGCATGGCAGTATAGTTTGATCATATCTTGTGGGTAAAATGTATAACCTTTGTAGAGTATGTCAAACCTATTTGAATGGCCATGTTCACGATATTGGACAATGCCCAGGAATTATAGTCAAGGTTTAGATCTTGAAAAATAAAAATCGAAAGGAAGCTGTGTGCCATTAGAAATGAAGAATTTGGTTTAGGCTGTGTGCCAATGTACCTTGAGAAAATAAATGAGAAAGTTACCTTGTAATGATAATTGTTTTACAATTATTTCAATCTATACATGTTAATTCTTTGAAATGTTGTTTTATGCAAAATAACCATGTCAACCATTCACTTAGAATAAGCCACGCATGTAGTATAATAGACTTGCATCTTGTACACAACTTGTGGAGTGCTTTATGTACTCACCCCCTTGCAACACCCAACTCATCAGTTGAGGAGGAGTCTACACCAGCTCTCAAGGAGTTCCAGGAGGAGACGGTTAATTAGGGTGCGAGCCTTGTCAGTTGCCTGTGTCAAATTGATGGGTTACTAAGAGTCTTCTTTTTTGCTGTAGATTTCTTTATTCTCTTAGTTCAAGCCATGCGTGACATATTGTTGTAAGTTGACCATAAGGTCAATCCAACATGTTATATTAATAGATGAAGTACTTTATATTATTTCTGTTGCGTATGATTGTGATATTTCATCTTTGTTGAGACTATATGCACTAGCATGATCCTAGACTAATGTTGAATACATAGAGAGTCCAGGTTTACATATTCGGTTCCCAACAACATCCACACACTCCTAGCACGCCTAGCAGAACTGGAAGAGGAGCTCTAGACAGAGAAGATCAACAAGGACGAGCTCCAAAGGCAAAGGATTAGGAGAGGAACAATGAGGAGGTGGTCCATCTCAGTAGCGACGACCACCCTTACTATTGTTGTGCTAATCCGAACTGTAATTGTGCTAGCCACTATCATGACAACCAACCGTGTCCAAGTTGTCTTGACGATCGGCACTCAATGTGGGTGTTGTACAGTATCCCATTTGATACTTAAGGGCCTACACCACAGTGCCCAGAGCCTGTGTACACCCACCATGTCGTTTTCATTCCAAAAGGCGCACATGTACCTAGTCGCCAAGATTGCATTCCAATGAACACAACGCGCCTTGTAACCATATTTCCTTTATTAAGTAGTAAAAACTAGCTTTGCGCAGTGAATTGAAAACTACACTAGCCTTCCTCAGTGAATTGACAACAACTACAACACCTTCCTTAGTGAATTGACAACTTCACCAACTTTTCTCAGTGAATTGATAACCCCCAACAACTTTTCTCGGTGAATTAACAACTCCCACTAGCTTTCCTCGATGAATCGAAAACTCCCACCAGCTTTCCTCGGTGAATTGACAACTCCCACCAGCTTCCCTCGGTGAATTGACAACTCCACCAGCTTTTCTCACTGAATTGACAATTCTGACCAGCTTTGCTCAGTGACTTGACAAGTCCTACCTGCTTTACTCAGTGAGTGTTTACAACCAACGTCACCTTTTCTCTGTGCGTCAATAGCTCACACCGCTATTACATAATATTTACGACACACCAATATGCACACACCGCCTATAAAAACGGGTGACACTCCACCACAACCAACATTTCACCAGGGCAACCACCACGACCAACCCTCCACCGGAGGCACCACTAGCCCCAACACTCCACCACACCGCTGGGGTTGAGGATGTCGAACTACGCAGCGATGCTTCGAAAGCAAAAGTGGGTTACCAAGAAGGCGGGAACCTACCCAGATTGTTCTTGCAAGGATGCACCTGTGCCACCAGAGTTTCCACGCCCAAACTGCGACAACGATACTCCAGCATAGATCATTATGTCCATACATCCAGACACCGTCGGCCGAGCTTTCTACACGTACGTAGACATCCGCGTAAGTTATTGTCCCGTATGTATATTCCACAATGTATGTTGAGTTTTTTGTACCTCTAACTTTATCCACGCATAATCCTAGGATTCGGAGAGTTGCTACTTCTTTCGGTGGATCGATAGGTTAGAAAAGTACAACAGGGCGTTCATCAAGAGAAAATTTGGCTGAACTACCCAGTTGCGCCCGAGGTCTTCACCCGTTGTAAACCTTTGCCTCAGACTGGGGAAGAAAAAGGAAAGGCATTGGCCTACCGTTTCAAATCTGCATATTTCTGGAAGGCCCTAGATGAGTTTTTGGCCTGAAAAAAGAAGTTAAAGAAGCAAGCTGTTGCAGCTCTAGTCCTAGAGAAGCCTAAGGTCGCCCTGTAAACTAGTTTTGATTGGATGTCTATGAGAGTAAGTGAAAGAAAGGCAAGGTCTACACTCTCCCGAAATCAAAAGAGAAGGCACCAATGGATCCTACTGTAAAGGGACTATAACTATAAGCATGACTTCTTTTCCATCCTCTAGTGTTTTTAATTCCAAAAGATGTACATTTATTTGAAATACCAACAGAGACTCCGTCACTATTTAAACGGGCGATAGACGTCTATTTCTATCATTACTTTTTCCAGGGTATTATTTTTTTTATAAAATAATTGAAGAAATGGATTATTTAAAAAATTCAGATATCTATGGATATTCATTTCCCCAAGGAACTGTTATGACTGTTGTAAAACAAGTCGTTCCCCACGTCGAACGCCAGCAATCAACAAGAACACAAGAACAAGAGACACAAGATATTGGGTGGAGCTCTCTCTTCTTTATTGATCAATGTGTATGTATACAATGGGAGGCACCCGATATATATAGAAGGGGGGGTTCGGGATTCGCCCACATTAGAGATAGACTCCTAACCGAATACGGTTAGGGTCTTTATCTCATAACACTCCCCCTTGGGCGAATTCCGCGTAATGCACATGTCTCATTAAAAACTCCTCCCAAAAACCCAGTGGGAAAAAAAGGATGGAGAAAAAAGTACATTGCACTCGCACTCCGTGTTACACTAGTTGCCTCATTAAAAACCTTCATGTGAGAAACATCAGGAAAACTCACTAAGGATAAAAGAGTACAACTTATGATCTTCAGGATTATGCAAAGGGGTTGTGGTTCAGGGATTTACTCCCCTTGAACTATGCAAATCTCTAAGTCGCCTCATTCCAATGCCATTAACATACCTTTGAAAAGTGGATTTTGGCAAGGATTTTGTGAATAAATCTGCTAGATTTTCACATGACTTAGTTTGCATTATTTTTATCTCACCATTCTTCTGGAGTTCGTGAGGATAAAAGAACTTAGGAGCAATATGCTTCGTGATATTACTCTTTACATAACCCATTTGCATTTGTGCAACACAAGCAGCATTATCTTCATAGATAATAGTAGGGGTATCGACGGTATTCATCCCACATGACTTCTGGACATGGTTGATTACACGCCTTAGCCAAACGCATTCCCGTGAGGCTTCATACAAGGATATAATCTCCGAGTGGTTGGTAGAAGTGGCTACCAAAGTCTGTTTGAAAGACCGCCAAGAAATGGCTGTACCACCGCAAAGAAATACAAAACCAGTCTGAGATTTGGCACTGTGAGGATCAGACAGGTAGCCAGCATCCGTATATCCCATCATAGTTAATTCTTGGTTCTTAGGTAGAGAATAAACCAAGATCTTGAGTACCTTGGAGGTATCTCGAGTAATGTCTTAACGCTTGATCCAATGTCTTACAGTTGGAGCGACCTTTGTGCCTTGCTAGCAAATTTACTGCGAATGCAATATCGGGCCTTGTGCAATTCGCAAGATACATAAGTGCACCGATAGCACTCAGGTATGGAATTTCGGGTCCTAAGACTTCCTCATCTTCCATCCTTGGTCTAAATGGGTCTTTGTCCGCTTCCAGGGACCTTACTACCATGGGGGTTTTCAAAGGATGAGATTTATCCATGTTAAATCTTTCCAATACCTTCTTGGTATAAAGCGGTAGTGTATTAAAATTTCTTCTGGGAAATGCTCAAGCTGCAGGCCTAAGCAGAATTTGGTTTTACCCAAATCCTTCATCTCAAACTCCGTCGTAAGGTAAGCACTTGCTTCCTTTATTTCCTCTGTGGTTCCAATGATATTCAGATCATCGACATATACTGAGATGATACAAAAACCCTTCTGGGATTTCTTTATGAACACACATGGACAATCATCATTATTTGAATATCCCTTCTTCAGGAGGAATTCACTAAGTCGGTTGTACTACATTCTTCCCGATTGTTTTAATCCGTATAGCGATCTTTGCAGTTTAACGCTATACATGTTGCGATTATTTGGATCCGGGAGTTTGACACCTTCAGGGACTTTCATATAAATGTCCGTATCCAATGACCCATATAAATATGCGGTCACTATATCCATCAACTGCATAGTTAAATTTAAGCTAGTTGCCATTGATATTAAATATCGGAACATTATTCCACTCATCACCGGAGAATATGTTTCATCGTAATCGATGCCGGGTCTCTGCGTGAACCCTTGTGCTACAAGCCTCGCTTTATATCTCACCACATGGTTATTTTCGTTTCTCTTCCGGACGAAAACCCATTTTGATCCTACAGGGAACACTTTAGGAGGCGTTCGGTCAACGGGACCAAACACTTTCCTTTTATTAAGCGAGCGCAATTCTGCCTCAATTGCTTCTTTCCATTTGACCCAATCGAGCGCTTACGGCACTCGCCATGGACTTTGGTTGGATCGATTCAAGATTTTTAGCAATTTTAGAGGCAAAATATATGTCGACAATTGTAGTCTTTCTCTTATATAATTCTCCATAATCCACATAATTGGTAGATATTTCTTCATTTATTTCTTCGGCTCCTCGTGATTTCCCATAACGATGGAGTGCAGGTGTTCCGATCTCGGCGTTAGATTGTGCGCATCTTTGGGATTGTCATCTTCGAGGATGTGTCACTTGAGGACATCTTCATCTTCAGGATGGCTCTCTTGAGGATTTTCTCAACGTCGAGTTGAGCTTCTTCTTTATCGTAGGTAGTGATCTCATCACATTCGGTCCTCGGTTCTGCGGACGTCTCCGCGGAATTGAGTCCCGTGCACCTGGAGGCCTCTCCCTCTTTCTGTCATGAGGGGTAAGAGTGGGTTGAATATCCTTCTAGGGTATTTCCACTCTTTCAGGTGCATTTACTGCGGGTATATGAGATTTTATCACTCCCTTATGATCAGTGAAGGCATCTGGCAGATTATTAGCTATTTGTTGCAGATTTATTATCCTCCGAACTTCGAGTTCGATTTCTTTAGTGCGTGGATCTAAGGACTGAATGCCCGTGACATTCCAATCAATTTCCCGGTATTCTTTTATGTGGCACTTATCTCCCCCTAATGTCGGAAAATTGTCCTCATCAAAAATATAATCAGCGTACCGAGCCGTGAACAGATCCCCTGTCTTAGGCTCAAGGTATTTTATTATCGACGGAGATTCATAACCTACATAGATCCCCAACTTCCGGTGAGGGCCCATGGTGGTACGCTGTGGTGGAGAGATTGGCACGTATACAAAGACCAAATTTTCGCAGATGGGAAATACTTGGTTCTTTTCCACGCACTATCTGCAAAGGGAAAATTTCATGATATGCAGTTGGCCTGAGTTGAATTAATGCAGCAGCGTGTAAGACTGCATGTCCCCAACAACTGGTAGGTAGCCTACAATTCTGCAGCAGTGGCCTAACAATGAGTTTTATTCTTTTAATTAATAACTCTGCAAGGCCATTCTGGGTGTGGACATGAGGTACAGAGTGCTCTACATTAATGCCTAGAGCCATACAATAATCATTAAATGCTTTTGAGGTAAACTCACCAGCATTATCCATTCGAATAATTTTGATCCTTTCTTCTGGAAAGGAGGCTCGTAATTTAATAATTTGGGCAATTAATTTTGCGAAAGCATGGTTCCTAGTAGATAAGAGACATACATGGGACCATCTAGTAGAGGCATCTATCAGTACCATAAAATATCTAAAGGGGCTCGACAGGGGCTGAATGGGTCCACAGATATCACCTTGAATTCTCTCCAGGAAATTCAAAGGTTCCGCTCTAATCTTCATGTAAGAGGGTCTCACTATAAGCTTTCCCTTGGCACAAGTAGGGCACATAAAATCTTCAGGTTTAGGGAAGTTTGTAGTTTTTATGCTATGGCCTGCAGAATTATTAATTATTCTTCTCATCATATTCAACCCAGGATGGCCCAGTCTATCATGCCAAATCTTAAATATTTCTGGACCTTTAAGGATGGTTTGCATCGCAACATAAACTTCAGGTTTTATATATGTGTAATATAACCCAGAGGAGAAGAAGGGAAGTTTTTCAACCACACGCTTATTGTACCCACTTGACTTAGTCATAAGGAGGTATTCGGTACCATCCTCATTGTCGGTTTCCATATGGAAGCCATTAAGACGAATGTCTTTAAAACTTAATAGAGTGCGGCTGGACTAAGGGTATAATAGGGCATTTTCAATTACTATGCGAGTGCCCATAGGGAGAACTATAATGGCTCTTCCAGTGCCAATAATGAGTGCCTCGCTTCCGGCGATGGTCATAATATTTCCAGTTTTCTTGGTCAATGTCTGAAAATATTTGGTCTCCCTAATAATAGTATTCGTGGTGCAACTGTCTACCAGACATATTTCCTCCTCCGCCATTGGATTATATGATTGTTTTTCTTGATGCCGGAAGTGTTGGCTATCGCGTAGGATAGAGTCGCGTAGGACTTTTTCGGCAATCCGAGTGGATGCCGGCGTGGTGACGAGTTGATTGCAGATCGGATCGGGCGATCAATCGCCGGTAGTAGTCGTTCGTCGTAGTCGACGATTCTCCGCTTCTTGTGGTAGAGACTCGTGCTGATAACGTGTTATAAAGCAAGTCGTTCCCCACGTCGAACGCCGGCAATCAACAAGAACACAAGAACAAGAGACACAAGATATAGGGTAGAGCTCTCTCTTCTTTATTGATCAATGTGTATGTATACAATGGGAGGCACTCGATATATATAGAAGGGGGTTCGGGATTCGCCCACATTAGAGATAGACTCCTAACCGAATATGATTAGGGTCTTTATCTCATAACAATGACAACATGGGCAACCTGGGACTGTTCTTGCTTTGATTCGTCAAAAATAGGCGACAACGTGATGACGTGGTAGTATGGTGTGCATTTACACCTTTTTTTTAGAGGACGTGCATCTACACTTTTTTTTGTGGGAGGATGCACATTTAGTCATTTTTTACACATGGGACGCTGCAATGTGAGATTGCTGAGGTATTTTCGATTTCCTTACAAACGCATTCTAGGATCTTTAGAAACATTTTTATGGCAGCGTAATGTTGTGGATTTTATCTGCACTAAATCTCGATTGATTACATGTTAGTAACTTAGTATAACGCTAACTAGGGACGAAATCTGTTTCGATATTCAAGATCATGAGAACATGCATAGAAATTAACATTTAGCAACCAAGGAAAGAAAAAACAAATCAAGAACAACGAGATACTTGATTAGCAGTATAGGAAAGGATTAACGGTGCGGGGATACAGGGATTCGGCGAGCGGGAGGAATTATACCTTGGAGGCGATCTTGGACTGGCTGTCCATAGCCTTGGTGGCCTGCATTTGCACGTAGGGCAGCTCGCCGCCGCCGCCCTTGATGTAGTCCTCCTCGTCGGCGAACTCCACCCCAAGCCCGGCCGCCGCCTTATCCTTGTGCTTCTCCGTGGCCACGCACCTCACCTTCCGCCTCCTCCTGCTGTCGCCGCAGCCCCTGCCGGCGGCCCCCTGCGGCCGCTGCCCGCCGCCGCACCACGCCCGGCACCTGAACGGCGCCGGGATGGTCGCGCCGGAGAACTCCATGGCGCCGGCAGGACCGTTTCCCCTTCCGGACGGTGTGCAGGTAGAACCGGGCGTGGAGTGGGAGGAGGCGGAGGCTAGCATGGGAGGTGCTGCTGCTCGGTTGCTCCTGCCGTCGTGGAGGGAGGGGTTTGTACAGGGTATCCGGGATTTGGCACGCGGCGCGTGCTCATTGGTCCCGGCCCCACGCAGCATGGATATGGTTCGCTTTCCGGGAGGAGCGGAGGGCGTGACTCACCGGCCGCCGTACCTCTCCGTGTCAGCGTGAAACTTGTTGTAAAACTATGACCGTTCGTCTTTAATTAAACAGGATGCACTAATAAAATAGTATGTATAAATAAATTATTCTCTTTTTATTAGATTGATTATCTTGTATAAGAGAGTGTCGTATTTATAATAGAAGCAGACAAGAGATAGATTCGAATTTGCCCATAACGAGATTGAGAACAAACGTATTTGAACATCTAAGACGCAGAGTCTAACTATATCTCAACACTCGTACTCGGACTAATACCTCATAATGCATATGTCACATAAAAAACTCCTAAAAACCCAATGGAAAAAAGATGAAGAAAATAGTATATTACACTCGCAATTGTGTTACACTAGTTGCCCCATTAAAAATATTCATTTAAGAAAACTTCAGGAGAACTCACAAAGGGAAAGAGAGTGCAATTTATAGGCCCCATTCATTTCGGCTTTTGCTTAAAAAATGGATTATTTGCTGAACGGAAGGATTCTGAGCAGCTTCTCCAAGAATCAGAAGCTGCCCTCTACATAGAATCAGAACCCGCCTAGAACCTGATTCTCTTTGATTCTTAATGATTTTCGCCGGCCAAGTTCGAAATCTAGAAGTCGCAGCCGACTCGGTCCGATTATCCCATAATCAGAAGCAGCTTCTCCCATAATCTAGAATCCATAATCCGAAGCTGAAATGAACTTGGTCATAATCTTCAGGATTTAAAGTAGGATCTTCAGGATCAAGTTAAGGGTTATGATTCAGGGATTTACTCTCCCTAAACTCTGCATATCTCTAAGTCACCTCTCTCCAATGCTACAAACACATATTTAGAAACTAGATCTTGGCAAAGATTTAGTGAATAAATCTGCTAGATTTTCACATGACTTAGTTTGCAATATCTTTACCTTGCCATTTTTCTGGAGTTCATGAGGATAGAAAAGTTTAGAGGCAATATGTTTTATGATATTGCTTTTTAACATAACACATTTTGCATTTGTGCAACACAAGCAGTATTATCTTTATAGATAATCGTGGGGGTATCGATGCTATTATGACCACATGACTTCTGAACATGGTTAATCACACGTCTCATCCAAACACACTCACGTGAGGCTTCATAAAAAGTTATAATATCTGAGTGGTTGGTAAAAGTAGCAACAAAAATATGCTTAAAGTACCGTCAAGAAATGATTGAACCACCGCAGAGAAACTCAAAACCAGTATGAGATTTTACACTGTGGGGATTGAAGGGATACGGCTAGGTATGCTATCACAAATTAAAAATTCTACCACGTAAACCAGGAAGCCAAAGGATTAAGTGATCATGGATCGTTACCACTAGACGCACACACTATAGGATGACCTATCCTCATAGACTGTAGAACCTTTTGCAATAGTGGGTATTAGAAGCAGTGGTACTACTTGGAATTCTGGTATGTACTGCTTCTCGTTCATCCGCTTGGAATTCTAGTATGTACTGCTTCCCATTCGTCCGCTTGGAAAAGAATTCCAAGAGGTACTACCACTTGAAAAAATTAATTCCTAGCGGTACTAGCACTAGGAATGTTTAAACTTTCTAAAGCACTACGTCTACTTTACTATATAATTGAAAGCTGTACAGCTGCTTGTAATTGACATATAAAGCATTTAAAAATTAAAAAATCTAAATATAGATATACCTCTAACAATAATAGTGGCATACACTAGAATAATGTTTGATGTCAATAACTTTTTAGTTGTAAATCAAGTAACAATGATACCACTTTGTTATGTGGTATGTTAGGACAAAGTGTGAGACAAGACAATCACAAAGCAACATCGCACATGCATGCACCCATAACCTTCTCCATCCAAGCATTAACATACATAAGTTTCACTGTAACAAATAAACATACATCGCCAAAATATAAACAAAGTGCAATGTCTACTCCTTTGTCACAAACATTAACATACTTATGTTTTATAGGTTTTATAACAAAAGTATGATCCATTAAGCTATGTTAATTTTCCAACTAGCTGCTAACTAATGTAGTCCATCCTAGCATTTAATAAACCAAAAGTACAACTTAGAAACACTATATTGACTCCATTCTTACATCACCTTGCTAACTACCTGCAAATGAAGAAACTAGTATGAATTAATTAGTCAACAAAAATGAAACAAAAAATGCATGATTTGGCGATAGACTTGTTTTGCTAACTTATTTTGATGGAGCGGGTCTCTCAACAAGAAAGAGAGGAATATGCATAAGAACAATGGATACCAGTTGAATCAATTCAATTACAATATGATTCTATTGCCAATTACTAACAAATACCATTGCTTGTCAAAGTTCGTTTTTGAAAATACACCAGTCAAGAGTTGAGGCACACGACTATGTACTAAAAATAGCTCATCTAGCAACAAGCAATGGTTGCAAGTATTTTTAACTTCTAACTGTCAAACTGAAACACTAACATCTTACAGATATACGAACTCCATTCTCGTTGGGAAAACATATGCTAATTGCAACTTGATTGAATCTGATGCTGAGTTCTACATGTTAGGCACGATAGTAATTAGTCCAACCAGGCATTAGTTGAAGAGTCTATCTGCATGAGTCCATCTTATTAAGGAACATGAACTTATCATTTACGACAACCATGGCCCATAAGCACACCAAATTGCTGCTGAAATCACCTACAAAGTCAAATCCTAATTCCATAACTTGTATGTGCAGCCATCAATGCAAAGTAAATGTTGAAACAAAAAGTTGCTATTCTTAGCTCTTTTTATGAAACAAATGCCAACCTAATAGAAGCTAAACAAATGAGGAAAAGAACAAAGTAAGGGCACCCAAAGGAGTAAACACAAGAGTAGTAGTAGCAGCAAGAACTAATACCCCCAAACACCATTGAAGTGAAAACGTGACCCTATTTGAAACACTCACCTCACAGAACAGACACAAAGACATCCATATGAAATTTCTAAACCAAACAAGAATCAAGTCCAACCCAACCACTCCCAAGCAGCTAGCGATTACAAAATCCACAACCAACCGAGGAAGCCAACAAGCATGGAGCAAGCCTAAGCTGTTGATAGGTAGGAAAGAAAAGCGTATGAAAGATAGGCACACTCACAAGCGGTGTTGTTGTCCACCTGTGCCACCGCGGTGTTGTTGACTTAGGGCTTAGCCTTTTCACTTTGTATCTTCTGCCTGTATATAAAAGGATGTATTTGTTTCATAGATTAGATGACAAAAGTGGCAATAGCAACATATATTGCATATACATAAAAAAATAAAAAGTAAAGAAAATAACATATATGTACAAATTCTTGTTCTAGAACAATTTGTTACAAATTCCACAAAGATCATTTTCAGTTAGAGGATAGGTTTAGTACCACGAGCATGATTTGTTTCTCCACGACTTGAACCACCAATCCGTCCGAGCCGGTGTTAAATATTCCTCACAATGGGTCCCAATTTGTACTTAACTTCTTAATGGATTGGATTTGTCATATTTGGCCACTGCACATTAACTAGATGCTATATGTATGCCATAAAAAACAGAGAATAAGAACTACTAGTTTAGGGACTAGTTTATCGATGACAAAGAGACTCACATTAACCTTGTTCTCAGATCACCAACAAGTAGTACCGGCAATCAGGGCCATTAGGGCAAAACCTCACCTTATACCTACAATTAATATTGAAAAGGCACACAGTTTAGGTGGAAGCATGGAAAAACACTCTTTTACAATGGCTACCTAGAAGATAAAACAACTAGTTCTTGAATGTCAAGTCACACGGCACATTATGATCCTAGTAGAAAAGTATAAGTGACCAAACATTTCAAAGGCAATACATAATCATCATATAAATTCAAGATTACATCAATCTCTGACTAATCAATACGAAAACCAGTTTCATGAAAGCCACTAAAATTTACAAAATTGCATCAGCTAAATTAAAACCTATCAAATAAGGCCTGTAATAAAATCATGTTTCTATCCAAGTATCCATCCAAGTTAGTCAATCTCCAAATTCACACAACACAAGAAATAAATTTGACGAAATTGTATCAATTACTACACATTATCACCTGAAAAGATTAGGATTCAAGAACCACTTACAGGCACTCATAACACCATGCATTCCATTATGAGAATCCTTGCAAATTATTCCCTGCAGCAAGAATCAGATATGGTAAACCCTAACAACTACACACTATGTCACTACCTGCCATGACAACACAACTCTAAAATCCTACAGATGACACTAGCACACTACACACACAAGAACACATATTTCTAAACATTATTCAAAATGGACTAACAACCATAAAGAAATGCTAATAATGCAATTCATGCATTAAACAGAATCTGTAAAGAATGCATTCATTTCAGCCTCTATGTCATCAACAGAGGTCTTTTCTTCATTTGCTAAGAGTTTGGTTGCTTCATCGATGTCTAGGCTAGACTGCGAGGATGAAGTAAGTGTGGTGTGTACATCTATGACATCATCATCGCCTAACTTGGCGAAGTATGCCTCTACTGGTGCATTTTTGCCTTTTTCTTGGACTGATATGCATTGATGACGTCATTGGATTCCCGACATATCTTCGACCAATGTCCCCAAGTGCCGCACTTAAAGTACGTTTGGTTCTGCTGTCCATACGGCTTAGCGGGTGGCTTGCCATCCTGCTTCTCATGGGCTTTGGACTTTCCTTTGGCCTGATATCTCTCCTTTTCACCCTTCTTACCCCTCTTTCTTTGAGTGGGCTTTTTCACCTTGTAGCTATTGGTATTGACTTCTAGTCCAATGCCTCTTCCAGGTGGCTATGAGACGAAGTTCTTACGAAAAACATCATCTTGTGACTCATCAACTTGCATAACATCAATCAGTTTGCTATACTCCTTGTATGCGTCCTAACAATAGCTGCGAGCACTCTGGATAGCATTAGGGTGGAAGCATGCAAAATTGTACTCAGCCACTGTTTTGTAGCCCACAAACCTTAGGTGAACCCAATCTTGCTGTGTTTAGGGAAAGATGGTGTACTTGAGTTTCTCGAACCGCTTCTGGAGTGCAGTCCATAACTCAAGTGCACTCTCCTCAGCCATATATTCATTCTTTAAGGTGGTTGAGAGGTGATGCCTGAGGAAGTGCAAAGCTTGATCGTTCTGCTCGGTAGTAGGTTGCGCGTCCTTCGAGGACCCTAGGCCGATGGCAGCTCGGAGCTTCTTGCCCCAAGTACGATCTTTACGTCTGATGCCCAAGTGAGATAGTTTTGACCATACGAGGCCAGTTCTTCAAACTCACAGTTCACAATGTCAGACATCTGCATGTTTACAAAATTTTGTCATTAGATTACTGTGTGTAATCTAACAGAAAGTGGTTATAAAATTCATAAAATGCAAAATTAAATTTCTCATAAGTTTCCAGCAAACTAATAAAAGCAATAAATGCAAGATTTAAAAAAAACATTCATAAGTGCAGAAAATATTGCTAAGGAAAATAAAACCAAAGCCAAATAATTTTCTGGAATTTTCTAGCAATTTTTGGAATTTTCAATCCATTTTTAGAATTTTCTATCAATTTTTCATAATTTTCCGACTATTTTATTGAATTTTCCGCATTACTATTCAATTTTTAGAAATAAAGAAATAATAAAAAAATAAGAGGGGCAAAGGGGTAATTTCCCCTTGCCCCTGCCCCATCTGATCTCCTTAACCAGATTGAATCCGGCTGCTTGGACTTCATGTCCAGATCGGAAAAGGGAGGGATCGGCGCATGGAGGTCGGGGCTCGCGGCAAGCTGGCGGAGGCCGAGGAGGCGCGCGGCGGGGCTCGGGGGCGTGTGGGGCAGGCGAAGGCCGGGGGCGCGTGGCGGTACTTCAGGTAGACGGTTACTGCGGGCGAGCCGACGGCGCGGCTAGCACCGGGAAGCGCAACGACGCTTCGGGCATGGTCGAGGGCAGCGCTACGGGCGAGTAGGCGGTTGTTCATGCAAGCTGGTTGTGCCTTGTGGCCGACGGCGCTTTACTGTTGTTGGAATCGGTCGATGGCCAGCGCTTTGGGCGCCGGGTTTGGGAGGCCGAGCTGGCGGCAGCCGGGGTCCGGCTTCATGCGCGACAGTCGATGGCGGCTTCGGGCCGAGTGGACTGGTGGGAGCGGCGCTGCATGGTCGATGGAGCAGCTTTGCACTATGGAGATGATCTACTATAGCTTCGTGCCACATGATGGAAAAATTCCATGTACTATAGCTTCGTATACTGTAGATGTATGCATAGGATTCATACGAGATTAGATCAATCCCGTGAATCTCACCTTTTCGATATGTCTCTGCGGTAGAGCTTCGTGTTGATAACGTGTTAAGAAACCTCGCTACCGAGTAGTCCGAGGTTTCTGAACAGATCTAAAGTGGAGAACAGAGAGAGCGGGAGACACAGGATGAAGGAGGGAATAAAGTCTTTATTTCTGATTGTATGTACAACGAGCGGGGACCCCATGCCTCCTATTTATAGCCTATTCTAGGGTTTCGACAAAGGACCATACTGGAACTCATGGGCCAGATGGTTTCCCAACAGTAAGAAGTAAACCGCTCATGCACGTATTCACATGAACACAGGAAACCGCTCTTGGGGAAAAATTTTGGTGCCCAAACGGGGCATATACTGTAACACCCCAAAATTTTGCTTTTCTTGAATTCATGTGTGATTTGGCACTTTGGTGAATTTTTGGAATTTTCTGGAATTTATTTGGATTTATTTGGAATTTATTTGAATTTATTCCATTTTGAAATAATTAAAGAATTTAATTTTGCAAATAAAATTTTGTTGGAAATATTTTATTTGAGTCCAAAATGTTCCAAAATATTTTCCAGAATTTTTCTGGAATTTTAAAGTCTTTTGCTATTTTTAATAAATTAAATGAATTACTGGGAATTATTTTAAATATTAAATCGCTGGAAATCCAACTCGGGTCTAGTACTGTTCATCCGACCGAGTCGGAACCCGAGTCCGACCCGAGCCACGTGACTCGATCAAACCAGCTCAAAACCCTAATCGATCCCAACCGTTGGATCAAGATCCAACTACCGAGATCCGCCCAGACGGATTCGAGCCGTATCCGGCCGGATCCGTCGCGCCCGTCGCGATCGTGGCCGTCGATCGCGCCACGTGGGCCAGTTCTCCGTCGTCGTCCCGCCGAGTCCGGCCGGACTCATGCGCCCGCGCGCCGTAGTGAAGAACTAGGTCTCCGCTTTCCGTGACGGACGCCGAGGTTATTTAATGACCGGCTCACACCCCGAGATCGCCTTGACCTAAGCGCACGTAACCCTAGACAACGCCGCTCGAGTCGCCGCCGTTGAGCCGCAATCGCTCGCCGGAGTTGTCTCTTCCCTCCGCCATGGTTCCTTGCCGATTGCGGCCATCTCCGTCGTCCCTCCGCCCGTTGTGTCGAGCAGGACTCCTCGCCGAGGCGCACCGAGCTACCTCTCACTTCGCCGGGAAGGGTCCCGCAACGCCAGCGCGTGGTCATCGTCTCGGCTCCGTCAAGCGGCGCGCCGTAGGCCATCGCCGGACTTCAAGCTTCGCGGTAGTCGGATCTTCATCCAAGGGCTCAGACGCCACGCGTCATCTCACGGTGAGATCCGTTCCAAATCCTAGATCCAATCTCCACCGTCGGATCTAGATCCAACGGTCCGAAATCAATGCGTTAACCCAAACGCGTCAACACTAGATCTAATCCGCGCCGTTGAATTTCAAATCAACGATCGAGATTGCGCCACGTGTCGGGAAGTTGGACCGACCGCGGTCGGGCCATCACGCGTGCGTGTAGCAGGCCCGACACGCGGGGCCCGCGTGTCGAGGGCCCGCATGTCGGTGACCAGCCAAGCGGCCGACGTCGGCGATGACGCTACCCAGGTGGGTCCCACGCTGCACCTCACCCGAAGCGTGGGCCGGGTCCACCGTGGACCAAACCGCGCCGTGGTGAGCCCATGAGCGGTGGCGTCGACCAGCCAATCAGAGGCGACACGTGTCCATGCGACGCAATAATTAATTTCCGAAAAAGAAAATGATTTATTAATTCGAAATAATGATTTCAGGTTTTGTTTCAAACTTCAAACGCTTATAACTTTTGCGTTTCAACTCCGATTTGAGTGATTCAAATTTCTAAATTTGTATAAAATTGAGATCTACCTAAATATGAATTTTATTTAATTTTTGGACTAAAGTTTTTCTCTGTAATATTATTTAAATGATTATTTAAACTTTAAATAATCATAACTTTTGCGTCTTAACTCCAAATTTGACGATTCCAGTTTCTAAAAATCCAGAAAATTATGTTCTCTCTGTTTATGGATTTTATTTGGAGTTTTGGGATGTTTTTGCCTATTGTTTATTTGTGTATTGCTATTTGCACGCTTTACGAGTAGAGCGTTGAAGTCTGGGAAGGATTCGAAGGAGAAGTGTTGACTCAGGATCCAACTCAAGACCAAGAACAAGTACTCTTTGAAGGCAAGTTGTGCTTTGACCATGTTGATCCTATTTCGAAATCTATTTTGATTTAAACTATTGCATGCTAGTTCAATTAGAGAAATACTTTGTTTAAACATGGGGGTTAGATAAATACCAATTTGCTGTATGACACCTTGATTACTTAAGTATGTGCCATGACCCTTTGTCACCCTAGTTGTGGATTACTAGTTGGACATTATTAAATTGCCAACATGGGTTATAGACCGTTGTAGTATCTTTGCTTAGACACCTTTCGTGCTCATGACATGGTTTTGGACAATCAAATGTTAATATTGACTTAATGATATATTGAACCTGTTTTGGGAAAAGTATCATGTGATTTTGATGGCACGTGGTGCATGGTAATCAAGCGGGGTTTGATAAGCGGTTTTCGGCCAGGGCATGTGGCAAGAGTAATCAGGTGGGCCAGTTGTGGCATTGGGGATGTTGATTTGGTTCTTCGGGTAGTCTTGCCTGGTCACTCTAAGGACTTAACCTTGCAAGCCTTTGAACGGGTCATACTTGCAACCACATGGTCGAATGGGACGGCCCTAGTTGACTAAGTCGCTAAGGACTCACTTGTGGAGCCTCAGGGTGTCAATTATACCGTTTGTGTGATTGTGCGGGGAGCGTATCGTGGTCGTGGCCGGATACCCATCTAACGGTGTGTTGGTCCCATACTTCGCCTTGGCTAAGGGAAGGGATGGTGTAGAAACCTGACAGGAGAGGACCACCTGTGTTGTTTGAGGCTTAGAAAGGCTTTGTTACGGGAACTCGCCTTTGTGGTGTTTGACTGTATCTTGTGGGTAAAGTGCATAACCTCTGCAGAGTGTAGAATCTATTTAAATAGCCGAGTCCACGGTACTGGACAATGCTCGGGAATTACAGTCAAGGGTTAGACTTTCTGAAAATAACTTGGATTTGAAAGGTTGGTTTGGTTTAATAATGAAGATGATGGAAATGTGGTTTAGGATGGGGAAAATGTTTATTAAACTTCTTGAAAGGTTATTTATGCTTTACTTGTTTCTACTGCTTTCGAATCTACTTATATTACTTGTCAAATGCTGTTTACCGCAAATATACCTTGAGCTATTCCTTTGTACCAAGCCATGCATATAGTATATTAGCTTGCATTCTGTGCATGACTTGCTGAGTATCAAGTACTCACCCTTGCCTCAACACAACACCAGTTGAAGAGGAGACTACGCCCGGCCGGAGGAGGAATTCCAAGAGGATCCGTCTACTTAGGGATCTGAGCCCGGTCGGTTGCTGTGGTATCTTTGGATGGCGCCACGATGTTGCCTTCGTTGTTTTTCCGCTGCTATTATTATTTTTCTCTGAATAAGTTTCGCCTTGCGAGGCATACATTTTGTAACTTGGCCATAAGGTCGAGTAACCACTTTGGTTATCTAAATAAAGTACTTTGATAATATCGAATGGTATGATTGTGATATTTACCGATGTTAAGACTGTGTGCACTAGCGCGTTCCTGGACTAGTGCTGAATACACGGAGGGTCCGGATTTGCAAATTCGGGGTCCCGACAGAGGTGGTATCAGAGCCATACTTGACTGTAGGCTCAACCCTAAGCTAGAATGGTCGTAGTGAGGATAAAACCTATTTTCTAAAGCTAAAAAGTTGTCAAGATAAGAAATGACCTCTCAACTTATCCCCTTCTCTCTTTTCTTGTCTCTTGCTGAATTTTCCTTACCTTGTCACAATTTAAAAATTCCGAGTTCTTACGTAAAGCACTCTTGTGACAGATGGAGGTTTTCTCGATGAGTGAGCATAGGTTCTATAGTGAGACTCCTACGCCGAGTCGCGTCATAGAAGAAAGAGTCACCCTTTAGGCGTTAGACTCCAGTGTTAGTTCGATTTGGATTTTCATTGCTTGCTGAGGGTGCAGTATGTGTTGCAAGGCCCTTAGGCATTGTAAGCAGCCATACCAAGTTACTAATAATAAAGTTGGACCTTAAGGCTACACCTTTCGCCCCGCGTAAGTTCCATACTACTTGTCTATTCTTGTTTCCCTCTCATCTCTAAACCTAGAGCAAATCAACAGATGGTGAATACCCGTGGAAACTTTGGAAGCAATGGGAGTGGTTCTCGCCCAGCAGAAAACCCCAATGATGGAGCACCAAAGACCGCCACTGGATATGCAGAATTTGGAGCTTTTCTTGCTGCCTGCACTCCGATTGATGCATGCTATGATGCAACAAATGCAGCACGTCCTTTGCTCAGGCCACTTTGCTAATCAAGTTAATCATGGACAACGCCAGAATACAAGACTATCGAGTTCATGAGAACTCACCCACCCACTTTCTCTCGGGAATGCCAATCTATTGGAGGCCGATGATTGGTTAAGATCAATCGAGAGGAAGCTACACATAGCTCAATGCATAGGAAATGAGAAGGTACTCTACGCTTCTCATCACCTGGAAGGAACATGGCCAGAATGGTGGGAGAACTCGTGCCACGCAAGAGAACCCTCAAGATATCACTTGGGAAGAGTTCACGGTGCATTAAGCGGTATCACGTGCTGAAGGAATTATGGACCTTAAGAAGGAGGAGTTCGAGCATCAAGCAAGGTAATCACTGGTCGACTACTGAACAAGTTCACACAGCTAGCACGCTACGCTTTGAGGATGTAGCGACAGATAAATCCAGGCAGTCTCGTTTTATGAAGGGACTTAACTCGGGATTGCAAGTAGGATTGATCACCCACACCTTTCCAGATTTCCAAGAGTTGGTGAATAAGGCGCTTATTCTTGAGGACAAGCGCAAGGAACCCGGATGAGAACAGAAGCGCAGGATGCAACAAAGAAGGATCACGCCAGGAACGCATACCGGCGCTGAGAGTTGCACCAAATCAATTCTTGATTCCAACCACGAGAATGCAACAAGGACACCATCCTCAAAGCACCAAGACCTGCCAATCGAACTACGGACCTCACTTCGCTAGAAACACTACTCCAGGTAGTCGGCAAGGAAACAGTGAGACGCTGCTACAAGCGCAACGAGCCAGGACACTTTGCCAACAGCTTGTCCAAAGAAGACAGCAGGAGTGACCATTCGCTTCAACCTAGGAACCACCCGGCTAGGACGCCAAAGATCAGGAGCCACACCCTGCACCGTGGTGAGAGGCCGAGTCAACCATGTCACATGAGGCGACTGCGAGAATGCTACGGACGTCGATCTTGGGTAAGTTACTTGTTAACTCGATTACACTGCTTGATTTTGTTTGACTCTGGAGCTTCGCATTCGTTTGTTTCGCAAGGCTTTGCTACTAGAAATGATTTGAGGATTGCAAAACTTAAGTGCATGCTTTTCGTTCAAACCCCTGGTTCCGAACTCCGAACGAAAGTAGGATGTTCCGGGGTGATAATACTAATATATGTAATAGAGTTCCTAGCAAACCTTATAGTTTTGGAAACCCAGACCCTAGACGTTATATTGGGAATGGATTGGTTATCCAAGCACAAGGCCGTATTGGATTGTGGACGAAGGACTATCTCAGTTGAGAGCCCGTGTGGGAAGAAAGTAGAATTTCAAGCCACTGCGATTAGAGATGGACAGATTGATGGTTAACAGTACCAAGGCAATCATCATAGAGGATGTCCCAAGAGTGAATGAGTACCTGATGTTTTTCCCGAAGATCTACGGTATGCCGCTGACAGGGGACATAGAGTTTGTGATAGAGCTTGTACTGCACAGCACCGATAGCAAAGAGACCCTATCGGATGTCCACCGAGGAGTTGGTAGAAATGAAGAAACAGCTAGAGGAGTTAATGGAGAAAGGATTTATCAGACCGAGTTCGTCGCCGTGGGGAGCACCAGTTTTGTTTGTCAAGAAGAAGGACGGGAGTTTCAGGATGTGCATTGACTACCGTGCACTCAATGAAGTCACCGTGAAGAATAAGTATCCGCTACCCAGGATTGATGATTTGTTCGATCAGCTGAGAGGAGCCGGAGTTTTCTCCAAGATTGATCTGAGATCGGGATACCATCAGTTGAAGATCCGATCAGAAGATATTCAAGATCGCATTCGTCAAGATATGGACATTACGAGTTCTGATTATGTCCTTTGGGCTGACGAATGCGCCAGCTTATTTCATGAATATGATGAATAAGGTGTTCATGGAATACTTGGACAAGTTTGTCGTCGTGTTCATAGACGATATCCTAATCTACTCCAAGACAGAGGATGAACATGCCGAACACTTAAGGCGAGTTTTGGAAAAGGCGAGGAACGACAACTTTTCGCCAAGTTCAGCAAGTGTGATTTTTGGAAGGACAAGGTGGAGTTTCTTGGACATGTAATGACCGCAGAGGGAGTCGCCGTAGATCCAAGTAAAGTAGAAGTCGTGTGTTACATTGGGAGCACCAAGATCGTGACCAGATTCGGAGTTTCCTTGGAATGGCAGGATACTACCGCCGTTTCATTGAAGGCTTCCGACAATTGCGAAACCTCTTACGAATCGCTGAAGAAGGAAAAGAAGTTTGCATGGGCGCTTGAGAATGTGAGAAAGGATTTCAGAGTGAAGAAGCGATTGACATCGACCGGTGTTAGTTCTACAGGATGTTGCTCAAGGCTTCGATATTTATTGTGACGCATCGCGCCAAGGACTTGGATGTGTCGATGCAGAATGGAAAGGTCGCCGCTTATGCATCAAGGCGATTGAGGCCGCATGAGGAAAATTATCCGACACATGACCTAGAGTTAGGCTGCCGTAGTGCATGCCTTGAAGATATGGCGTCACTATCTCGATTGGAAAGCAGATGTGAAGTGTATACGGATCATAAGAGCCTTAAGTACATATTCACCCGATCGGACCTGAATATGAGGCAAAGGAGATGGTTAGAGTTGATCAAAGACTATAATGTTGGAATACATTAACATCCAGGGAAGGCCAACGTAGTAGCCGATGCTCTGAGTCGGAAAAGCAATACCGTGATGACGTTGCTAGCCACAAGTCTGGATTAGTTATGTGAGGATTTTCAGAAAATGAAGATTGAGGTAGTACCTAGGGGATTCTTGGCCGCATTTGAAGTAAAGCCTACCCTCGAGGATCAGATCCGAGAAGGGCGAAGGATGATGACAAGATCCGCAGGATTAAGTCCATCAAGGAGGAAGGCAAGGCAGAGGACTTCAAGTTGGATGAGCAAGGCACGTTGTGGATGAAGGATCGCATTTGTGTGCCTAACAAAAGGAGTTAAAGCAACTGATTTTGGAAGAAGCCCATGACTCTAAGTACTCAATTCATCCCGAAGCGCCAAGATGTATCGGGATCTCAAGGAGAGATTACGTGGCCGAGTATGAAACGTGAAGTTGCCGAGCATGTTGCATTGTGCGGCGTATGCCGAGAGTCAAGGCAATGCATCGAGAGACCAGCAGGATTGCTACAACCGCTGAAAATACCGAGTGGAAGTGGGAGGAAATCGGAATGGATTTCATTACCGGTTTGCCAAAGACTCAAGGAGGTTATGACTCCATATGGGTTATAGTGGATCGCTTGACTAAAGTAGCCCATTTTATCCCCGTGAAGACCACTTACTCGGGAGATAAATTAGCGGAATTGTACATGATCAGGATTGTCTGTTTGCACGGAGTGCCAAAGAGGATTGTATCGGACAGAGGTACCCAATTTACCTCAAGGTTCTGGAATAAGTTGCATGAAGCCATGGGAACCCGTTTGAACTTGATCTGACTTATCATCCATGCACGGATGGACAGACCGAAAGAGTCAACCAGATTCTGGAAGATATGTTGAGAGCTTGTGCATTGGCTTATGCTACTTCACAGGATAAGAGTTTGCCGTATGCCGAGTTCGGTTACAACAATAGTTATCGAGGCTAGTTCTACGATGTCACCTTTTGAGGCCTTTGTATGGTCGACCGCTGTCGGACGCCATTGAATTGGAATGAGACCGGCGAGCCGTGTCTTTGGGCCTGATATTCTTCAAGAGGTGAAGAGCGGTCGCCATGATTAGGGAAAGGTTGAAGGTAGCCCAATCACGACAAAAGAGTTATCCGACAATCGTCGCCGAGACTTGAGTTTTGAACCGTAAGACTTTGTATACCTCGAGTTACGCCTCTCGGGAGTTAAGAGGTTCCATGCCAAAGGGAAACTCGCACCCGTTATGTTGGACCATTTAAGATTTTGAGTCGCAGAGGCGAAGTTGCTTACCGACTAGAGTTGCTGATCGTTAAGGTGAGTACATGATGTATTCCATGTGTCCCAGTTGAAGAAGTGTCTCCGAGTTCCTGAGGAACAGACACCGCTAGAGTTAATTGAGTTGCAAAAGGACTTGACTTATAAGGAGTATCCCGTGAGGATTCTAGACACAATGGATCGAGAAACTAGAAACAAGTCAACCCGTTTCTGTAGAGTTCAGTGGAGCAACCATGAAGAGAGCGAAGCGACTTGGGAGCGCGAAGAGGATTTGAAGAAAGAGTTTCCAAACCTATTCCTTTAGTAAGCCCTGAATCTCGGGGACGAGATTCTATTAAGGGGGGAGGTTTGTAACACCCCAAAATTTTGCTTTTCTTGAATTCATGTGTGATTTGGCACTTTGGTGAATTTTTAGAATTTTCTGGAATTTATTTGGATTTATTTGGAATTTATTTGAATTTATTCCATTTTGAAATAATTAAAGAATTTAATTTTGCAAATAAAATTTTGTTGGAAATATTTTATTTGAGTCCAAAATGTTCCAAAATATTTTCCAGAATTTTTCTGGAATTTTTCCGAGTCTTTTGCTATTTTTAATAAATTAAATGAATTACTGGGAATTATTTTAAATATTAAATCGCTGGAAATCCAACTCGGGTCTAGTACTGTTCATCCGACCGAGTCGGAACCCGAGTCGGACTCGAGTCCGACCCGAGCCACGTGACTCGATCAAACCAGCTCAAAACCCTAATCGATCCCAACCGTTGGATCAAGATCCAACGGCTGAGATCCGCCCGTACCGGTTCGAGCCGTATCCGGCCCGGATCCGATCGCGCCCGTGCGATCGTGACCGTCGATCGCGCCACGTGGACGGTTCTCCGTCGTCGTCCCCGCCGAGTCCGAGCCGGACTCCGCCGCCGCGCCCGCCGCCGTGAAGAACTAGGTCTCCGTTTTCCGCACGGACGCCGAGGTTATTTAATGACCGGCTCACACCCCGAGGATCGCCTTGACCTAAGCGCACGTAACCTAGACAACGTCGCTGAAGTCGCCGCCCGTTGAGCCGCAATCGCTCGCCGGAGTTGTCTCTTCCCTCCGCCCGGTTCCTTGCCGATTGCGGCCATCTCCGTCTGCCTCCGCCCGTTGTGTCGAATCAGGACTCCTCGCGTCGGGCGCACCGAGCTACCTCTCACTTCGGCGGAAGGGTCCCGCAACGCCGTAGCCGTGGTCATCGTCTCGGCTCCGTCAAGCGGCGCGCAGTGGGCCATCGGCCAGGACTTCAAGCTTCCGCGGTAGTCGGATCTTCATCCAAGGGCCCAGACACGCCACGTCATCTCACGGTGAGATCCCGTTCCAAATCCTAGATCCAATCTCCACCGTCGGATCTAGATCCAACGGTCCGAAATCAATGCGTTAACCCAAACGCGTCAACACTAGATCTAATCCGCGCCGTTGAATTTCAAATCAACGGTCGAGATTGCGCCACGTGTCGGGAAGTTGGACCGACGGTCGGCTGGCCCACGCAGCGTGCGTAGGACGCCGACACGCTGGGCCCGCGTGTCGAGGGCCCGCATGTCGGGCCGACCCGATAAGCGCCGACGTCGGCGATGACGTCACCCAGTGGAGTCCCACCGCCGACCTCACCCGAGCCGTGGACCAAACCGCCGTGGTCGAGCCCATGAGCTTACCGACGCCACCACCAATCAGAGCCGACACGTGTCCATGCCGACGCAATAATTAATTTCGAAAAAGAAAATGATTTATTAATTCGAAATAATGATTTCAGGTTTTGTTTCAAACTTCAAACGCTTATAACTTTTGCGTTTCAACTCCGATTTGAGTGATTCAAATTTCTAAATTTGTATAAAATTGAGATCTACCTAAATATGAATTTTATTTAATTTTTGGACTAAAGTTTTTCTCTGTAATATTATTTAAATGATTATTTAAACTTTAAATAATCATAACTTTCGTCTTAACTCCAAATTTGATTTATTCCAGTTTCTAAAAATCCGTAAAATTATGTTCTCTCTGTTTATGGATTTTATTTGGAGTTTTGGGATGTTTTTGCCTATTGTTTATTTGTGTATTGCTATTTGCACGCTTTACGAGTAGACGTTGAAGTGCCAGAAGGATTCGAAGGAGAAGTGTTGACTCAGGATCCAACTCAAGACCAAGAACAAGTACTCTTTGAAGGCAAGTTGTGCTTTGACCATGTTGATCCTATTTCGAAATCTATTTTGATTTAAACTATTGCATGCTAGTTCAATTAGAGAAATACTTTGTTTAAACATGGGGTTAGATAAATACCAATTTCTTTGTATGACACCTTGATTACTTAAGTATGTGCCATGACCCTTTGTCACCCTAGTTGTGGATTACTAGTTGGACATTATTAAATTGCCAACATGGGTTATAGACCGTTGTAGTATCTGCTTAGACTGCTACGTGCTCATGACATGGTTTTGGACAATCAAATGTTAATATTGACTTAATGATATATTGAACCTGTTTTGGGAAAAGTATCATGTGATTTTGATGGCACGTGGTGCATGGTAATCAACTGGGGTTTGATAAACGGTTTCGGCCGGGCATGTGGCAAGAGTAATCAGGTGGGCCGATTGTGGCATTGGGGATGTTGATTTGGTTCTTCGGGTAGTCTTGCCCTGGTCACTCTAAGGACTTAACCTTGCAAGCCTTTGAACTGGGTCATACTTGCAACCACATGGTCGGAATGGGACGGCCCTAGTTGACTAAGTCGCTAAGGACTCACTTGTGGAGCCTCGGGTGTCAATTATACCGTTTGTGTGATTGTGCGGGGAGCGTATCGTGGCTGTGGCCGAGATACCCATCTAACGGTGTGTTGGTCCCATACTTCGCCTTGGCTAAGGGAAGGGATGGTGTAGAGCACGAACAGGAGAGGACCACTGTGTTGTTTGAGGCTTAGAAAGGCTTTGTTCTGAGGAACTCGCCTTTGTGGTGTTTGATTGTATCTTGTGGGTAAAGTGCATAACCTCTGCAGAGTGTAGAATCTATTTAAATAGCCGAGTCCACGGTCTTTGGACAATGCTCGGAATTACTGATCAAGGGTTAGACTTTACGAAAATAACTTGGATTTGAAAGGTTGGTTTGGTTTAATAATGAAGATGATGGAAATGTGGTTTAGGATGGGAAAATGTTTATTAAACTTCTTGAAAGGTTATTTATGCTTTACTTGTTTCTCTTTGCTTTGAATCTACTTATATTACTTGTCAAATCTTTGTTTACATAAATATACCTTGAGCTATTCCTTTGTACCAAGCCATGCATATAGTATATTAGCTTGCATTCTGTGCATGACTTCTTTGAGTATCAAGTACTCACCCTTGCCTCAACACAACACAGTTGAAGAGGAGACTACGCCCGGCCGGAGGAGGAATTCCAAGAGGATCCGTCTACTTAGGGATGCGAGCCCGATCGATTGCCTATGGTATCTTTGGATGGCGCCACGATGTTGCCTTCGTTGTTTTTCCGCTGCTATTATTATTTTTCTCTGAATAAGTTTCGCCTTGCGAGGCATACATTTTGTAACTTGGCCATAAGGTCGAGTAACCACTTTGGTTATCTAAATAAAGTACTTTGATAATATCGAATGGTATGATTGTGATATTTACCGATGTTAAGACTGTGCACTAGCGCGTTCCTGGACTAGTGCTGAATACACAGAGGGTCCGGATTTGCAAATTCGGGGTCCCGACATATACCGCAGTGGCACGAGATGACCATGTGATAGTGGCATCACGAAACGGATCAAAATTACTATTAAATGCACTCTAATTTATTGGTCACCTCTTTACATTTTATTACTGAACCTCACTTTGGTGTAGTTCATGTGATAGTGGCAATACAAAATAGATCAAAGTTACTACTAAATGCACTCTAATTTACTAAACACATTGTTTAAGAAGGGTTCAGCAGCCTATAGAGTCTATGCAACAGTAAAATCTATTAACACACCAGTAAACTAGAGTGTATTTGGTAGTGAAATCTCATTTATCTGATATTTATTGGTGAGACTTGTATCATTTTGTTCCTTTCGTCATCAATAAGCTACTAATGAACATGTTCGTGAATCGTGACTGCTAATAAAAAACTATTAAAGAAAAAAATTATAATACAAAAAAGGAACTATATTTATTAATTAGTTAGTTATGTGACTTGTAGGATGGACACGCAGACAATTTCCGTAATGAAATTAGTCCTGCCCCGTGTGTGTCATTGTACTTTACAAAAGAAGGAAAGCAATAATACAAAATAAAAAGTAAGGAATTAAGTGTCATGTCAATTTTTCAAGTTTGGTGTGCATGGCTATTCGGTAATTAAAACTATCATGCACCATTTTCAGCTTACTATTCAAGAGAGAGGTGAGCTAGCTCAAGTTCATCGGATACCTAGCAATATTATTGCACTCATTTGAGTATTATGTTATATGACGTATATATATTCTTACTTCAACATTACGACTGGTTGTGGCTGCCGCATTTTTCGTTGGTCATTTTCTACCAAAACAAAAGCACAAAATTGTGCGATAATCATCTAAGACTTTATTATTACATTTATGCGGGAGACTAGCTAGCTAGCAGCTATAAACTTTTGTCGCTGTGAGCACTCAAATTTGTAGTCTTTGGATCTAGATCCAAAGACTACAAATTTGTCATCTCTCTCCACCACCCTCCTCTTTATAGGCCCCCAAATTGAGTGCCCACAAACCAAAAAAACACTCAAGTGTTACTTAGCCATTCTCTACTTTAATTTCTCCCCATTTCGTGTAGGAAAATTCACCACACTCGTCACACACAAAAAAAAAAAGCACTCAGCACTCTTCATTGACGATAATTAACTCTCGTTTTTGTCACAATGAAAGGAGGGAATGCACTTCACCTTAGTTAAAATTAACGGTCACATCCTGATGGCATAAGAATCCTCCTCTAAGTTGTTCCCTCTGTTTCCCGATATTTGTTCACGGCCTACCATTTGCGTGGACAAAGAATACATTAAATTTAAAAAATAATCGTAATCAACTTGTCGATTTTATGCACAGTGCTTATTGACCTCACCTTCCATCTGCAACACATCTGATGATACATCCAATCCCCATATCTAGCGCATGCCCTTTTTGAGCCACCGAATGTTTGGCCATATCTGGGGAACTAGGCAGATTTGCGCGCTCCGCTGCGCCGTGTGAAATTTGATCTAAATTTTTATTTCTGAAAAAGGGCAGGAATATCCAAGAAAATACACGTTTTGAAAAATATTTGAGATCGTTCTCGACTATATTAGATTTCGAGTTGGAAAAAAAACTACAGATGCCGAGTTTAATACCCTATGCGTTCACGGGTAATATAAAAGATCGAGCTGCAAAAAAAAATATCCCCCTTGATTTTTCACCAAGAAAAGCGAGAAAGCGGTTAAAGCGGAGAAACGACGAATGAAAAATGAATATCCATTTTTTTTTTGGAAAATGGCCAATAAAAATATCATTTTTTCATAGAAAACGGGGCACGAAAATATTTTTCGCATGCTCTGGAGGAAAAATGAACCACGAAAAATCTTTTTCTGTGCAAAACAGAGAAAGGACCTGAACGTAAAGCGCGGGGACCTATTTGTTATATTTTTGGACCTGTTCGCTATTTTAAAAAATTAGGAAAGGACTCGTTCGCGATTCGCATTTAACGGGAGGTCTTTCCTGTAAAACGGCCAACTAAGGACCTAAATGCGAACCAGGAAAAAATATTTTCCTCTCACATAAAATCGCACAAGGACTTAAACGTAATTTTGAAGAACCTGAGGATTTTTTTGCAAAAAGACAGAGAGGGCACGTGGCCACCCTCCCCTTACGGCAAACTCTTCCCCTATAATAGGGTGAAAAGACAGAGAGGGCACGTGGCCACCCTCCCCTTACGGCAAACTCTTCCCCTATAATAGGGTGTATATTTACCTGTTTGTCTCAAGTGCAAACAAGGAAATTCGCACCCAAAAAAGAAAAATGTCCGATGCTGCAAGCTAAACTTTCCTGTGTCTAGTCTTATCAGGGCAGAGATGGTCGAGCATATAAAAATCCAGATGAGGAGCTTCGGAGTAGCAAGGGCCAATGCCCACGCGACAGAGGAGATAGCTGAGAAACAGAGCATCAAAACTAATTAGACTTTGGTCTCCTAAGACAGAGAGAACCCCATGCTTACACTTTTTTGACTTTTTTTTCACTAAAAAAGTTGCATCTTAGGGAATGCTCTCTTTAGGTTCTTGTAGAATTCGACCGGTCCATTCGTTTAATTTCCATTATTTTATATTGGGAAATGGGTGGATGCAGGTTCTAGAAACTAACTTCTTTTTAACGTTGAAATGCAAATTAAATTCACCGGGAGCCATCCGATCAATGGGAGGATACATTGTGTTCATTGAATCTGGTCTTAGAATTAGCACCACAGGGTTACTCTATCCGGCGAAGTTTATAGGACATATTTTTTTTAAATCGTGTCTATAAATATAAAGAATATTTTATGTTCCAATGTAAATTAATGTGATGTTTCCGTTATAACTCTAATAAACATTTAGATTTATTTGATATTCTCTATATGTTTGAATTTAATATAGTGATTAGAAATAATAATTAAGAATAGCTCAGTTATTTTTAACATCTCTTTATACATCCTACAAATTTAGACGGGGCGAGGAATTCTGTGGTACACAAAATAATAGAGTTCGTGTCCTCAATTGAACGGTTAGCTTACCGTTTTCGTGTCCAAACACAATTAATGGAAGATAAGGGAGAGAAGTTCCATGCCGACAGCAATGTGCTTTTCTATTAAAGGAATATGTGTATATACACTCTAAATAAATATAACACAACGTGTTAATCCTGGAGATCAAACTCGGATAGATAGGAACGAACATCCCCACTCCCACACTAGGCCACATGCCCATTCATGTATTGATTTTAACTTTTTGGCTGTGCGGGATTTTTCGAATTTTATCTGATCAGTCCCCTTTTGTGTGCTAGAGATTAGGAGTATTTGAAGGTCGACGAGATTAATAAAGAAAAGTACGTAGGCATGCAAAAATCAGCGAGGGATTTATACGCTGGTCCCTCCTCAAAGTTTTGTTTTGGGCCGTATTTTCTCTTTGTATACAGACAAAAAAATACTAATAATAACTAGATTATTCCTAATTATTATCTCTAAGTACTATATTTAATATATGCATAGCAAATAATATAAAATAAAACTGAATATTTATTAGGGATATAAAAGAAACATCATATTAATTTTGTATATATTAAACTATAAAATACTTTGTATAATTATGAATAAAATCTAAGTACTATATTTAATGTATGTATAGCAAATAATATAAAGTAAAACTGAATATTTATTAGGGATATAAAAGAAACATCATCATTGAACACAACGGCGATGCCTCGGCGGTTCGGCCCGGAATAATTTCTCAGGTGCACTGTGCCATTGTATCATATATCCATGCACGCCATGAGCTACTTGCCTGCTTGCTTGTTCTCATCGTTGCTTCCAACTGTGATGAAAGATAAGGGAGAGAAGTTCCATGCCGACAGCAACTTTTGCCTTTGTTTTGTTTTACATTTATATGTATCTCCTATCACACATTTTTGATTGATTTCAATTTTTTTCTGTTTCTTTTAGAGTACAAAAGGACGTGCACCGCATACACTCTACTCATATTACACAAGCATGCACGTCTATCACACACGTTAGAAAAAAATTGTGGAAACTTAACGGTCTCACGGAACACGAGCATGTGCTTTTCGATTGAACGTATATGTGTATATATACTCTAAATAAATATGACACACTACTACAGAAAACATCATTACAGACGATTCACAAACGTCATTACATACGGTTTTGTGAACCGTCAGTAACAATGTGTCTGTGATGAAAGAGATCATCAGAGACGGTTTTCTACCCGCCTGTGAAAAAAAAATCATAGACGGTTCGAATTATGCACCGTCTGTGAAATTCAAGTATCACAGACGGTTGTAATTCGAAACCGTCTGTGATACTTGAATTTCACAGATGGTGCATAATTCGAACCGTCTATGATTTTTCAGTATTAAACACGGTTTCTAACGAGAACCATCTGTGGTATTCAAGTGTCACACACGGTTTCTAATCAGAACTGTCTGTGTGTTAGTACCACACACGGTTTCTAAATAGCACCGTCTGTGATATACACATGGTTCTACAACAAATTAGTATGCATGATGGAATAATTTAGGTCCAACAAGCAAGACAGTTACATTCAAGATGACCAAAATTGTAATAATGATAATATCTGGTGACAATACAATGAATCGTATCAAATACAGAAAAATGAGAAATGTACAAACAAGAATAACCGCAATTATACAACTCAGGCCAGTTCTTACAAGTTAGCGTGGTACGCGCCATCTTTATTTATGACTTCAGTGACAAGGAAAAAACAAAGTTCCCCTCGAATTTTGATCAAATCGTTGTTGCTCAATGCAGTTGCAACCTTAGCGCTCTTTCTAGTCTCGATGATGAGTTGCATGTTGTGGCAGACATAAAATCCACATAGGTTATTTCCCTGACCCTGCTGGTGGCACTGCAAACAAGAAATAAGTTAGTTGTAGATACATTATTACGTAGTTTGATATAGGATTATTGTGTATAGCAGATACTAGAAAGTTAAAATCATGTTGTAGTTTTGCCCCATCCTTGTACGCTCTGTACGCCCTACATGATTGCAAAAGTTTAGCCTCAGCCATTCTAAGAGCAATATAAACCTGGTACAACTTAAATGACCAATGTTATCTACGGAGGAAACGTGATTACCTGCTTAGTAATTTTGCGAAAGAAATCAAATCGTGGTTGCTGCCTTGTGCTGAGTCAAGGTACATAGCCTGGTTTTGGGCTTGTTCAAGAATAATTAGAACCCAGTGAAACCTACACAAATATATCACAATGGCCAATGAACGAAAGTGGGTTTTGTGCATAGTACAAACCAAAGTATAGCAAGTAGTGTAGCACTTAGCCTGGGTTATGTGGTATAAGTATGAAATATTTATCTTTTTGTGCCACCAATGCTCGTTTGATGTATTCTTCGACCGCTTTTATATCTTCATTCATTGTTTACATTGAGACCATATGTGGGTCGAGGAAACCCACCGATTGTTTCTTCCTTGTCGTTTCGAGTATCATGTTTCTATATATACAAAAGCAAATATATATATATATATATATAGGCTCTCAAGAGCGTGGCGTCGAGGTTGTAGAGATGGAACAAGTCCAGAAAATCGACCACGAAGAAGCCCCCCTGAATCGTTGCATAGATGCTCATACTTGAAGCTAATCGTGATACCTGTTTCACGTTCTTTCTCTGGCTTTTTACATTCTTTCATGTACCAAGAATGCAATTGTTGGCAAGATATACCAAGTGATTTTTCGCGGTCCTTCGGCACTAAAGGCTCTCCTAGCGTGTATTGTCGGGCCAACGGGGCAATCGGATAGTCCAGATTCTTCGTGATTTTCGATTTGCCCTTGCCTTTCTTTCTATTGTATGAAGCCTTCACGGGAGAGGAATGGGCAGGAAAGTAGTTAAAGTTTTGTAGATCAAGTGGGGTATGGGGTAGGACTGATGATTTGGTAACCAACTGATCAGATGCAGCAAGCGACTCAGATCATTGTGTGGCTTCAGGGCCGACCAACGAGATGTCGCTGCTGGGCCATTGGATGAATGTGCTAATGGCATCCCCCAGTTTCGCGATCTCGTCGCTTGGCGGCTTCTAAAGGTCAACAACCTTGAAATTATCATGTACCCCGTCCACATTGACCTTCGTGAAACCCGGCGCTATCATGGTACCGTACACCATCGCCCCCTCAGTGGATGGATACGCGATCCCCCAAGCAGCCGTAAGAGGAATGGAGCCATTGTTAATTCTCACTTGGATATTGCACCGCGTGGCCTCCTGTAGAACAGTACAGAATTAGCTAATGCGTCCAACAACTATATTTATGGAGCATTGAAGAGATATATATTAGTACCTTAATGGCACAGACAGGAAAATTCCCAATTTGTTCATCTATGTTAGGGGCAGATGCACAGCTGCTCTTATGGGCAGTGGGGCTAACTTGCGGAAATACTTCTGGGGCTTGCGCAGTCTATCTTTCTTGATTATTGAGCCTTTCCTCAAGGCTTCTTAACCTATCATGAAATTATTATCTCAACTTGACCTCCAAATTCTTTATAAGTATTGACTCGCGCTCAGCTTTAGTTCTTTTCTTATTTCAGTATTTGTCCGACTCGTCTGGGAATCCAGTTTTCCATGGAATAAAAACCCATTTGCCTCGCGTACGACCAGGGTGTTCTTTGTTTCCCAAGGCCATAGACAGTGCATCTTTCTCCCTGTCTGGAAAAAAAGAGCCTTCGCCTGATTGTGTACTCAACATTACCTGCAAGATCCCGACAAGTTATTTCACTTATGGAGTCATGGACTTAGTACGTAGAAAATTTGTAGTTCAATTAATATATTACCAGGCGTTGGCAGACTTCCTCATCTGCGGGGTTTCTAAAGGAGAAGGTTGTGGCAGACGTGGCAGTTGACCTCGCTCTTAGCCAGTCTCTGGCGCGTTGGTCTACGATCGATGCAAATGGCGAGGAAGCCTCCTCGTCCTCCCTGTCCCATTGCGCCCTCTTCCCCGCGTAGCCAGCAGTGCCGAGTTTGTGGGGGTGAGTGTTCCTTGCCTGCAAGTCCTTGTGTGCTTCACTTTGATGCACGAATTCGTCTGTCGTCTTCATCTCAACAAATGTTCGCCACATGTCCTCATCAATGAACTCGTACTTAGAGTATGGCGTCACATCCTTCTTGACATATTCATTGACAAGCGTGCTCTTGAAGGTCTTCCATGCCTTTCCTGCCACTAGCAGTGCATACCGTTGCACTAGGTGAGCGGATTCTTCTGGAATGTTGAATGATGAAAGAATTTCTATCAGTAGGGCGTTGCGAGTCTCATTAGTCAGCGACTTCCAGGATGATATCATGATGGGGACCCGTTCCCGTGCGACTATCCCGCACATTGTCCGGAATGCATTCGCTACCTTTCTTGGCTCTACAGGGGAGCCATCCTTTGGATCGATCGTCGTGATGGTACATCGGTCTGTTGGCCTTTTGTTTGGTCCTCTTGCACCGCGGGTCGATTTTCCTTTTGGCGGCTCATCACAGCCTTGAGACAACGAATTAGAGGACACCATCTTATTTGCAAGGAGAGAACAAGTTTGTGAGCAGCATTTCATTTGAGTGAATATTAATTTTGTGACCAGCATTTCATAGCAAGGAGAGAAGTGTTATTGTCAGTAGAGGCCATTATGGTTTTGCTTTTAAACAAGCAAGATGTTGTGCAAGCTCTAGGCCTTGCAAACTGCATTGTTTTCAGACAACGTTTAATCGTAAATTTCAAACTCATCTTCCTCTCTTTAAGCAAGCGTTTGAAGAAATTAAAAATTTGGCAGCACCTTCCCTAAAACTCGGATTTCCACAATTAAGTGCATGGGTCAAGTCATATATGTTTGTTAGATCAAGAGCAAAAGGAACACAATTGATATCACAAAGTAGTAAAATTCTCTAAAGAGATATTTTTTTAACATAAATCTCAATTAAAATACTGATAGCTTGGTTCTTACACTTAAAATACTGACAGCTTGGTTCTTACACTCATACAATATTGAATAGAAGTAAATATTAAATTTTATAACTCATATAGCGCTGACCACCAAAAAAAAATTAAGGAAGCAATAAACAAGTAAGAAAACTTCATCCTGCAAGGAAGTTACTTAATCAGGTAAAATGTGGTTGGCAACACAACTAAGGTAGTGCAGAGAACATTATGCTCAAGAAACATAATATTTTTTCGAGCCGTCTACCGATGGGATTAATGGTTCATCTCCCTAATTTGCCCTAGAGGATGGGGAACACGACTTAATCAACTTGCCCTAGAGGAGGGTCATACAGATGAGTTGCGGGCTGCATTCACAACAACAACAACATGAATACCTCATTCACAACAAGAACAAGAGCAAGAGCAAGAAGAAGAACGAGGCGGGCACCGGGCGGGGGTGGGACAAGCACCGGGAGGGCCGAGGCGTCGACAGGCACAGTGCGCGGGGAGGGCACCGGGAGGTGGGGGCAGGGCGAGCACCGAGAGGGCCAGGGCGGCAACGGGCACCGGGAGGGCCAGGGCGGCGACGGGCACCGGGAGGGCCAGGGCGGCGACGGGCACCGGGAGGGCAGGGGCGGGACACACTAGAAGGGCGAGGGCGGGAGGGGTTAAGTCCAATAAGGTTAGGGTTTTCGGGTATTTGTGTTATATAGAGCTCACATTATAGGCGGTTCTATAATAGAACCATCTGTGATAAAAACTTTACAGACGGTTCTATTATAAAACCGTTTGTAATAAAAAAAATTACAGACGGTTCTATTGTAAAACCGTGTGTGATGTTTAGTTTTCACAGACAGCTCTATAAGAGAACCGTCTGTGATATTATTTGCTCGACAGTGAGAAATATATTTCAGCCTATATGACAGACATATGTACAAAGTTCATCACAATAATATATATACGAAGTGCAAAGTGACATATGTACAAAGTTCATCACAATAATGTATACGAAGTGCAAAGTGATCCACTTGATTACCAGTTCAGCATTTTAATATTACACATGAAAAATAATAAACATGATGACACCTTCTCATAACTACACTTGCTTAATCCTTTGTATGAAAATTAGCCCTTCACGATGATCGACGCATGTGTAGCTTGCATCCTCAGTTTGTTCTTCTGGGACCATGATGGCATTTCCGATAGGAGGCAACTCATCAAATTGATTGTACTCTTCCTCATCTACTACATTCTCAACTCCGACAATTCTTCTTTTTCCCTGAAGAACTACGTGGCGCTTCTTGTTGGATGGGTCGGTTACATAGAAGATTTGAACAACTTGGTTAGCGAGTACGAATGGTTCATCTTGGTATCCGACACGTTCGAGGTCCACAGTAGTGACGCCATACTTGTCGACCTTCACGTGCTGGAGATGGACCCACCGGCACCGAAATAAGGGAATCTTGAAAAGTACGTAGTCGAGCTCCCAAATCTCCTCTATAAACCCACAGTAGGAGCTCCTTGTCAACCCAGTGGTATTTAACGCATCTATGTGGACACCGCTGTTCTGGTTTGTGCTCTTCATATCCTGTTCTCTCGTATAAAATGTGTACCCATTTAAGTCGTATCCTTTCCATGTAACAACTGTAAAAGTTGGTCCTTTTGCCAACCATGCTAGCATGTCATCTGACGAGTTCCCAGTGATGGGTCGCTCCTTCAACCATTTGTTGAACTGAAGGTTATGTTATCTCGTGATCCAAGACTCCTACCGTGTCGGATTCTCTTGCCTTAGCCATTGCTTGTGCTCAACAATATAGGCAGACACTACAGCCATGTGTTGCAAAACCGCGAAATGGGCTCGAGCATACGCAACCGAATCAGGCGTAATTGCTTTCCTTCCGATGGTCCCGATACCTTGGAGCCTCCCCTCATGGCGAGATCGAGGCACACCAATCGATTCGACCTGGTCCATGTAATCAACGCAGAACTCGACGACCTCTTCGGTTGCATAAGCTTCAACAATGCTACCCTCCAGCCGAGATCGATTCCGTACGTAAGACTTAAGAATTCCCATGTACCTCTTCAATGGGTACATGCCAGGGTTTCAAATTTCATTTTGGATTAAATCTCGTCACCTACCGAAATCCAAAATTTCACCGAGATTCAAAAATTTCGGACCAAATCCGGATGAAATTCAAAAACCAAAATTCAAATCCAGTTTTTTTTTAACCGAGAAATCTGAAATTTCGTCCAAAAATCCAAAATTTCGGTCCAAATCACCGAAATCTCAGCGAAATTTCCCGGTACTATCACATTTCAGTTTTTTAGAGTTTTTTCAACTTCGCAGAAATTATGATCTACTGACTGTCCCACATGGGAAATGACGTGAAGAACCCAATCCGGTCAATTACGGTCAAATCCAGTCAACTTTTATACAAATCTCGATCAATTTTACCGAAATTTCGGTCCAAATCACTGAAATCTCGGCGAGATTTTAATGTACTGTAGCACTTTAAAAATTTTTAGGGTTTTTTAATTTCGCTGAGATTATGAAACTCAGAGGGTCCGAAATCTGAAATTTCACCGAATTTCGGTGAGATTTTGAACCCTGGTACATGCTACGTAGGAATACCGGCCCGCGCATCTTTATCTCTGTCACAAGGTGAACAATGAGATGGACCATGATATCAAAAAATGATGGAGGGAAATACATCTCAAGATTACATAGAGTCATCACCACCTCAGCCTGCAAAGCATTTAGTCCTTCGGGATCGATGACCTTTTGAGCGATTGTGTTAAAGAAATAACACAACCTCATGATTGTCTCCCGGACCTTGACCGGCAAAATGCTTCTAATTGCGATAGGGAACATCTATGTCATCAGCACATGACAATCATGAGACTTCATACCGTTTAATTTCAAATCTTGCATCGAAACAAGTCTCTTCATATTGGAGGAGTAGCCAGACGGAACTTTCACACCATGTAAGCACTGGCACAGTTCAGTTCTTTTGGCCTTTGATAGTGTAACAATCAGGTTCCAAGTACGTACGGCCTTTATCAGTCTCTTTTGGTGCTAATTTAGGTCTTATGTCCATATCGACCAAGTCAAGTCGTGCATTGATACCATCCTTTGTTTTGCCCTTAATGTTGAGTAATAGACCAATCATGTTGTCACAGACATTCTTCTTGACGTGCATGACGTCGATGCAGTGGCGAACTTCTAATTGCTCCCAGTAAGGTAGGTCCCATAATATTGATCTCTTCTTCCACATGCTCTTCTCACGAGTACTTGATTTACGTCCCTTTCCATGGGCACCATCCAAGTCCTTAACAATGTCATGAACATCTCTCCCGCTCAAAGGCCTTGAAGTTGAACCGTTTTCGTTCCTTCCATCAAAAAGTTGCTTCAACTTGCGATAAGGGTGATTCCTCTAAAGGAACCTACGGTGACGCCTGTACACAGTTTTACGGGAGTGATTTAGCCATACACTGTCAGTATCATCTAAGCAATGAGTGCAGGCTTTGGATCCTTTTGTACTTTGGCCTGACAGGTTACCAAGGGCAGGGTAATCATTTATGGTGCAGAACAACAAGCAGTGAAAAGTGAAGTTCTCCCGTTTGTACGCATCCCATACGCATACCCCGATAACCCACAATTTTTTTAGATCTTCCACCAATGGAGCTAGGTACACATCAATATCGTTCCCAGGTTGTTTCGGTCTTTGGATAAGTACAGACAACAAAATGTACTTCCGCTTCATCGGCAACCAAGGAGGAAGGTTGTACATACAGAGATTTACGGGCCAAGTGCTATGCCGGTTGCTTATGTTACCGAAAGGATTCATTCCATCTGTACTCAATCCAAACCTTATATTCCTTGGATTCGCACCGAATTCTTGATAGCTCATATCAATGTTTCTCCATTGGATGGAATCAGCAGGGTGCCTTAGCATTCCATCATTCTTACACTCCTCGGAGTGCTAACGCAACAGTTTTGCCTCCTTTGGGTTCGCAAACAAATGCTTCAAACGTGGAATTACAGGTAGATACCATGCCACCTTAGCAGGTGTTCCTTTTTCCAACTCGATCCTCTCGCCATCATCAACTGAATGACTCTTACGCTTGTACCGGGATGCGTTGCACACCGGACATACATGCAAGTTTGCGTACTGTTTACGGTACAGGATACAATCGTGTGGACATGCATGTATTCTTTCTACTTCCATTCCCAAGGGACAAAGAACCTTCTTGGCTTTGTAGGTGGTTGTCGGCAACTCGTTTCCCTCTGGAAGCATGTCAGCCAATAGACATAATAACGCTGTGAAACTCTTGTCGGACCAACCGTTGCTTGCCTTCAATTTCAGTAGTTCAAGTACGGATGACAACCTTGTGTATTTCAACTTGCACCCTGGGAATAAAGGTTTCTCCGAGTCCTCCATCAAACCCTAGAACTTTCCATATTCCCTGTCATCAAGGTTTCCTTCTGCGTCGCGTAGCATCTGATCCAGACTATCATCCTGCAACCTATCCTCATCGGAAGCACAATCAATATGACCATCTGACATATCATTGACTTCATCGACGATATTAACAGTACTAGTTGATTCCTATATGGCCCCGTTTGTTTCAGCTTCTGCTTTAAAAAAAGCGGATTATTTGCCGAACGGGAGGATTCTGGATAGCTTCTCTGTGAATCAGAAGCTGATTTCTATATAGAATCAGAAGCTATCTCACTGATTTTTGCTGATTCTCACCGGCTTGGTCCGGAATCTAGAAGTTATAGCCGGCTTGACCCGATTCTCCCATAATCAAAAGCAGCTTCTCCTATAATCCAGAATCCAGAAGCTGAAACGAACTGAGCCTATATTCTGCTCTTCGCCATGACTGGTCCAACATGTATAGCCCCCTTTGAAACCCCTTCGAATCAAATGTGCTTTGATCTGTGCTGAGTTTCGAAACATCTTCAGATTTTCGCAATCAATGCACGGACAAGACATAAATTGCTCCCCCTTATTAAACATATCCTCCTCTACAGCTCTTTTAAAGTTGGAGACGCCATTAAGGTACTCAACACTCAATCGGTTCGCAGCGTACATCCAGCTTTGATCCATCTACGCTACACATGTAACACCTAGTGTTAAATATTAAGTACGCCAGGTATTCATAAGCATACATTCTAAAATTAATTATGAAATTTCCTCCTTTACATCACAACAATCTTAGATCTATAAGCTAGATCGCCAAATGACTTGAATTCATCTATAAGTTAGACATAAACAATCTTTAATTCTATCCTTACCAAGCTATACATCATGAATATAATGCAAAATAAAACCATTACAAACCTTAGATCAAACAACACATGGCTTTTTACAAGCTAGAACTAAAAAAATTGTCAAATTCATTCCTTTTCAAGCTACAGCTAGATGTTGAATATAATGCAATTAAAATACAGTACTAACCTTAGATCACGAAAATCAAATGAATCTAGTATCACCCTTCGAAAACAATGGTCTTCTTTCGAAAAATCGCCTCTCACACGAAGCCAGTCACAGGAAGTCGCTCGAGGATCCCAACCTGTTTGGACATATCAGAGACGGTTATTAAATACAAACCGTCTATGAAGAAAGAATCACAAACGGTTCTACACTTCGCACCGTCTGTGATAATCGTTTACAGACGGTTTGTAAACAGAACCGTCTGTGATGTTATCGAAGAAGACGGCGAGCACGCCTGTGAAAGCAACGAAGACCGACATGCAGCATTACGAAGAGGAGGAGACATCAGCTACGGCATACTCTGGCAGGCGAGTGGGCCGTAGCTGCTGTCTCCTCCTCTTCATTATGCTGCGTGTCGGTCTTCTTTGCTTTCACAGGCGTGCTCGTCGTCTCCTTAGGAGTGCTGCACCAAAGAGTACAATGTACCTCAGCAATGGGCGGTGATTCGGGAGGATGGCTCTGAAGGGAGGGACTGTCGGCGTCGGTGCTCCTGCGTCGGGGAGGGAATGAAGTCTTGCGTTTGGGGGTCCTGCGTTTCGTATCATATTATATAGAGCTTCATACAGACGGCTTTGAGTTAAAACCATCTGTTTCGGTTACGTCTTCGTCTCTTCGGTTCCGAAAACATGACAGAGAGTTTGAAAATCAATCCGTCTGTGATAGTGTTTATATCACAGACGGTTTTCAAATAAAACCATCTGTGATGGTGCTTTGTTTCTCTGCCAACTCTTCGTCTCTTCGTTTCCCGCGCGTAGTGAGAACTCTTCGTTTCTCGCTTCGTCTTGAATTCCGGCCCTATTAAATCGCCGCTATTGCTCAAATTCGAACACATTTATGCATCGCCGCTAGCACCTCTGCATTCTCCCATAGGTTCATGGCATCTCCGCATTCTCCCGCAGGCTCCCCATCACCACCCCCACCATCACCGCCCCCGGCGCCGCCTCTATGCGGCAAACGCAAGTGGGAAGAGGAGGAGGAGGAGCGGGAGGAGGACGAGGAGGAGGCAGAGGAGGATGAGGAGGAGGAGGCCACCTGGGGGAGACGATGTTAGCCCCCATGGAGTGAAGATGACGAGTACTATCAGCTGTGAACCGCGAAATAAACTATGTATTGTAATGTCAAGGTTTTAATTAATATATGTCAACATTCTAGTATTTTTAATCTTTTCTGTGCATTACTACCTCCTCCTCCTCTGCCTCCTTAATGTTTTAGATCGCGTGACAACAGTCTCACTGTCAATTCAATACCCTTCCGCTCGACTTACAACACAGACGATTATAAACACAAAACGTCTGTGATGTAAACAGTATCAAAGACATTCATAAACACAACCCGTCTGCGCTTATATCACAGACGGTTGTATCTTAAATCCGTTTGTGATATTGGTTGTCATTACAGACGGTTTTTTTATAGAACCGTCGGTGATAATATCACAGACGGTTTGAATAAAAAACCATCTGTAATATTGGTCTAATCACATATGGGTATATTTAACAACGGTCTGTGATAGTTTCACTGACGGTTGGGTTATAGAATCGTCCGTGATGTAATATATTACAGACGGTTTTTGAAAACCATCTGTGATGGTGCGTCTAATATAAGCTTTTCTGTAGTAGTGACACCGTGTTAATCCTAGAGATCGAACTCAGATAGATAGGAACGAACATCCCCACTCCCACACTAGGCCACATGCCCATTCATGTATTGATTTTAACTTTTTGGCTGTGCAGGATTTTTTGAATTTTATCTGCTCATTCCCCTTTTGTGTGCTAGAGATTAGGAGTATTTGAAGGTCGACGGGATTAATAAAGAAAAGTACGTAGGCATGCAGAAATCAGCGAGGGATCTATACACTGGTCCCTCACTACTACAAATACGGCCTTCAGTATCGGTTGACAACGGCCATCAGTACTGGTTTTTGAACCGGTACAGGCCATCCGGGACTGATGCCTATTGGGCATCAGTACCGGTTCCACTAACCGGTACTAATAGGACTATTAGTACCGGTTGGAGGCTCCAACCGGTATTGATAAGCTACACAAAGATTTCTATTTCCCAGTCCTATCAGTACCGGTTGGAGGCTCCAACCGGTACTGATAAGCTACACGAAAATTTCTATTTCCCAGGAGGTCACTCATCCTACCACTCCCGCCCAAGAACGTACCAACTGGTACTGATGAGAACTTCACACTTCCCAAGTGGTCACCCATCATAGTACTATTCTCGCCTAAGCACGCTTAACTTCAGAGTTTTTATATGATCTACGACTGTAGTGTTGGTATGAACGTATTTGATTTATAATGTGTCCCCCTTCCCTTAACCTCACAGAGCACCCGAACACTGATTTAGTCTTCAAATTTACCATGATTTGGATGAGAACTGATTTATAATTTGATGACTTAGTTAATTTTGATGCATCCAAGTCATGGTAAATTTAGAGATTCAAATAAGGCTGCTTAGTACCGGTTAGTGTAACAAATCGGTACTGATGGAAGAGCATCAGTATCGATTGGTTACACCAATCGGTACTAAGCAGCTGACGGGTCGGGGGTAGAGCATCAGTACTAGTTAGTCCCTCAAACCGGTACTGATGCAACTCATTAGTACCGGTTGAGACACCAACCGGTACTAAAAGCCCACTACGGCACTGTAACCAATGAATCGGTATTAATATCACTATTAGTACGGGTTCAAATCCAACCGGTAGTGATGTGCCAGTACTGAAGCCTAGTTTTCTAGTAGTGCCTCCTCAAAGTTTTGGGCCGTATTTTCTCTTCGTACACGGACAAAAAAAACTAATAATAACTAGATTATTCCTAATTATTATCTCTAAGTACTATATTTAATATATGCATAGTAAATAATATAAAATAAAATTGAATATTTATTAGGGATATAAAAGAAACATCATATTAATGGTGTATTAAAAAATAAAATACTTTGTATAATTATGAATAAAATCTAAGTACTATATTTAATGTATGCATAGCAAATAATATAAAATAAAACTGAATATTTATTAGGGATATAAAAGCAACATCATCATTGGAACACAACGGTGATGCCTCGGCGGTTCGGCCCGGAATAATTTCTCAGGTGCACTGTGCCACTGTATCATATATGCATGCACGCCGTGAGCTACTTGCCTGCTTGCTTGTTCTCATCGTTGCTTCCAACTGTTTGACATGTCATTTTCTCTTTGAGCAGTGCTTCTATACTTTTCCTCTCAATACAAGTTGCACAAATCTTGAAGTAAGCAAATGGGTAAATAATCTCTATCTATCACTCATTCATGCTTTAATATTTATGCAACTTTAAAAAAGAAAAGCATAGAAGCATCTCTCTTTTTTTTAACCAGTTGGCACTGCTGTCCTTAATTTCAAGCTAAGTTACTACCTGCTGGTGCAGACTAGACCACTAGCTAGGCTCATGTAATATTGACAATGGTTTTGTTCCCTATTAATTCGTGCCGCATGGTTAATCTACCATTGAAATCAATCTAACAACTCCTCGCTATACCTCCACGGCTTTCATAGGCCATCCGGACATGAAACCACAAGCTATGGGGGTGTTTGGTAGAGCTCCAGCTCTACCAAATCTGTGGAGCTTGTAGGATCGATGTATATGAATATAGCAATCAGAGGGGGGGTGAATTATTGTGTGGAAGCTAAAACCAAATTCTTGATCTACTAAAAGTTCACCCCAAAACAGAACCAAATAACTGCCTCGTATTCGACAAAAACAGATTAACAGAGGTTCGTTAAAATGCGAATTCCCGAAGATCCAACCGTTGGATCGATGGATCAAAAGTTATGAACCTCGCAAGCTTGCTGTGATAGAAGATGACGAGAATAAATCTAACTAGAATTCTAGCTCGCCGAGAGATTTGAAGAAATTGATCTTTATTTCTCCTTTTGATCTGGTTACAACACTCCAAACAAAAGAGTACAACCCTAAAACTCTCCCAAAACTTGATGCATAAACAGGAGGCGCCTCCCCCTATTTATACAGAGCAAACACATAGAGTCATGAATACAATTCCTACTCCTAATCCTAGAAGGAGTCCCACTCCTAATCCTAGAAAGAGTTTGTATTCAACACAACTCCACTTGGCATAACCTTGCCAAGTACAACTCTTGCACGCGTATGGCAACCCTACCATACTCACGTGACTAACCCTTTTGTCGGGACCCCGAATTTGCAAATCCGGACCCTCTGTGTATTCAACACTAGTCCAGGAACGCGCTAGTGCACACAGTCTTAACATCGGTAAATATCACAATCATACCATTCGATACTAATAAAGTACTTTATTTAAATAACCAACTGGTTACTCGACCTTATAGTCAAGTCACAAATGTACGCCTCGCAGGGCAAAACTTATTAAGAGAGAAAATAGTAGCAGCAGAAAATCAAATAACTTCGTGGCGCCATCCAGTATACCACAGGCAACTGACTGGGCTCGCTTCCCTAAGTAGACGGATCCTCTTGGAGCTCCTCCTCCAAAGCTGGTGTAGTCTCCTCTTCAACTGGTGTTGTAGGGTGGCAAGGGTGAGTACTTGGTACTCAGCAAGTCATGCACAGAATGCAGCTAATATACTACATGCATGGCTTAATACAAAGGAGTGGCTCAAGGTATATTTGCAGTAAACAGCATTTGACAAGTAATGTAAGTAGATTCGAAAGCAGTAGAAACAAGTAAAGCATAGATAACCTTTCAAGAAGTTTAATAAACATTTTTCCCATCCTAATCCACATTTCCAACATCATTATTAATCCGACCCAACCTTTCAAGTCCAAGTTATTTTTGAGAAAATCTAACCCTTGACTGTAATTCCCGAGCGATGTCCAATACCGCGGACACGGCTATTCGAATAGATTCTATACTCTGCAGAGGTTATGCACTTTACCCACAAGATACGAGTCAAACACCACAAAGGCGAGTTCAGTAACAAAGTCTTTCGAAACCTCTAACAATACAAGTGGTCCTCCCGGTTATTGCGCACTAACCCTTCCCTTAGCTAAGGCGAAGTCTAGGCCAATCAACCGTTAGATGGGTACTGGCCTCGGCCAGACGCTCCCCGCACAACTTACACAAAGGGTGTAGTTGACCTCCGAGGTCCCACAGTACGTTGTTAGCAACTTAGTCAACTAGGTCCGTCCCATTCTGAGACATGTGGTTGCACGTTAGACCCAGTTCAAAGGCTTGCAAGGTGAAGTCCTTCTGGGGACCAGGGCAAGACTACCCAAGAACCAAATCAACATCCCGGTGCCACAACCGGCCCACTGATTACTCTTGCCACATGCCCCGGTCGAAAACTGTTTATCAAACCCCAGTTGATTACCATGCACCACGTGCCATCAACATCACATGATACTTTTCCAAAACAGGTTCAATATATCATTAAGTCAATATTAACGTTTGATTGTCCAAAATCATGTCATGAGCACGTAGCAGGTCTAAGCAGTTTACTACAACGGTCTAAAACCCATGTTGGCAAGTTAATAATGTCCAACTAGTAAACCACAACTAGGGTGACAAGGGTCATGGCACATACTTAAGTAATCAAGGTGTCATACAGCAAATTGGTATTTATCTAACCCCCATGTTTAAATAAAGTATTTTTCTAATTGAGCTAGCATGCAATAGTTTAAATCAAAATAGATTTCGAAATAGGATCAACATGGTCAAAGCACAACTTGCCTTCAAAAAGTACTTGTTCTTGGTCTTGAGTTGGATCCTGAGTCAATACTTCTCCTTCGAATCCTTCCGGCACTTCAACGTCTACTCGTAAAGCGTGCAAATAGCAAATACACGAATAAACAATAGGCAAAAAGTGTCCAAACATCCAATAAAATCCATAAACAGAGAGAACATAATTTTATGAGTTTTTAGAAACTGGAATCGTCAAATTTGGAGTTAAAATGCAAAAGTTATGATTATTTAAAGTTTAAATAATCAATTAAATAATTTTACAGAGAAAAACTTTAGTCCAAAAATTAAATAAAATTCATATTTAGGTAGATCTCAATTTTATACAAATTTAGAAATTTGAATCACTCAAATCGGAGTTGAAACGCAAAAGTTATAAGCGTTTGAAGTTTTGAAATTCAAATCAATTATTAAACCGAATTATTAAATCATTTTCTTTTTCGGAAATTAATTATTGCGTCAGCCTGGACACGTGGCAGCCTCTCGATTGGTTGGTGACGCCACCGGTCCATGGACTCGGTCCACGCTCGGCTCGGGTCTCACAGTGGACTCGGTCCCACGAATCACGTGAGATCGGCGGTGGGTCCTCGGGTGGCGCCATCGCCGACGTCGGGACTCGACCACGGCTGGCCGGCAGTGGGTCCCACCGATGACGTCATGGGTGACGTCACGGTGCGGTCGCTGACACGCGGGCCCCGCGTGTCAGTGACCCACGCGCACGCCCGCGTGGCGCGGCGGTTCGGCTCCCTGGACACGTGGCATGATCGTGGCCGTTGGTTTGAAAACCGACGGCTAGGATTGGGTTTGGGTCTCATGTGCTTGGGGCACACGGGTTGATCTGGGCCGTTGGATCTTGATCTAACGGTCCAGATCCAATCTAGCCTAGTGCAGTTCCCGCTACGTGGCACGACCTAAGCCGTTGGATCTAGATCCAACGGTTGAGATTAGATCTAGGATTTTCAACGGGGAACTCATCGAGGGTGACGTGGCGCGATCTGAGCCTTTGGATCTTGATCGGACGGTTGGTGGAGCTCGGGGTCGGCGATGGCTTCACGGCGGCGCTAGCTTGGCCGGAGATGAAGACGATGACCACGGTCTCGGCGTTCCGGGCGCGCTCCGGCGAGATGAAAGGTCTCTTCGGGTGCGTCTCGTCCTGGGGATCCTAGATCTGCGTTTCTGCGGGCGGCGAGGACGGCGGACGGGCGGAATCGGCTTTTAACCGCGGTGAAACAGGATTCTAACTCCGACGAGCTCAGACGGCAAACGGCGACGGCTCAGCGAGATGGCTCGGGACACGGTGCGCCGCGGAAGAGGGCAACCTCGGGCGTGACCGGGCTTTAAATAGCCTCGGCGTTCGTGCGAGGCGGAAACCTAGTTCTCCACGGCGGGCGCGGCGGCGAGTCCGGCTCGGACTTCGGCGGAGACGACGACGGACAGCCGCCCACGTGGCACGATCAACGGCCACGATGCGCGCTGGATCGGATCCGGCCGGATTCGACCGGCGCGACGGAAATCCCGACCGTTGGATCTTGATCCAACGGTTGGGATCGATTAGGTTTTAAATTTGGTTCGGCCGAGTCACATGGCTCGGTCGGACTCGAACTCGAGTCTGACTCGGGCTCGGTCGGATGAACAGTACAAACCCACTCGCATTTTCCAGCGATTTAATAATTAAAATAATTCCCAGTAATTCATTTAATTCATTAAAAATAGCAAATGACTCGTAAAAATTCTAAAAATGCGGAAAATATCTTGGATCATTTTGGACTCAAATAAAATATTTCCAACAAAATTTTATTTGCAAAATTAAATTCTTTAATTATTTCAAAATGGAATAAATTCAAATAAATTCCAAATAAATCCAAATAAATTCCAGAAAATTCCAAAAATTCACCAAAGTGCCAAATCACACATGAATTTAAGAAAAGCAAAATTTTGGGGTGTTACAAACCTCCCCCCCTTAATAGAATCTCGTCCCCGAGATTCAGGGCTAACTAAGGAATAGTTTTGGGAACTCCTTCCTCAAATCCTCTTCGCGCTCCCAAGTCGCTTCGCTTTCTTCATGATTGCTCCACTGAACTCTACAGAAACGGGTTGACTTATTTCTGGTCTCTCGATCCATTGTGTCTAGAATCCTCACGGGATGTTCCTTATAAGTCAAATCCTCTTGCAACTCAATTGACTCTAGCGGAGTCTGTTCCTCAGGTACTCGGAGACACTTCTTCAACTGGGACACATGGAATACGTCATGTACTCCTGCTAACGACTGAGGCAACTCCAGCTGATAAGCAACTTCGCCTCTGCGACTCAAAATCTTAAATGGTCCAACATAACGGGGTGCGAGTTTCCCTTTGGCATGGAACCTCTTAACTCCCCTGAGAGGCGTAACTTTGAGGTATACGAAGTCTTCTGGTTCAAAACTCAAGTCTCGGCGACGGTTGTCGGCATAACTCTTCTGTCGTGATTGGGCTATCTTCAACCTTTCCTTAATCACGGCAATCTGCTCTTCAGCCTCTTGAAGAATATCAGGCCCGAAGACACGGCGCTCGCCGGTCTCATTCCAATTCAATGGCGTCCGACAGGGTCGACCATACAGTGCCTCAAAAGGTGACATCTGTAAACTAGCCTGATAACTATTGTTGTAACTGAACTCGGCATACGGCAAACTCTTATCCCAAGAGGTAGCATAAGCCAATGCACAAGCTCTTAACATATCCTCCAGAATCTGGTTGACTCTTTCGGTCTGTCCATCTGTCATGGATGAAAAGTCATCTTGAAGTTTAAACGGGTTCCCATGGCTTCATGCAACTTATTCCAAAACCTTGAGGTAAATTGGGTACCTCTGTCCGATACAATCCTCTTTGGCACTCCGTGCAAACAGACGATCCTGATCATATACAACTCTGCTAACTTATCTCCCGAGTAGGTGGTCTTTACGGGGATAAAATGGGCTACCTTGGTCAAACGATCTACTATAACCCATATGTAGTCATAACCTCCTTGAGTCTTAGGCAAACCGGCAATGAAATCCATTCCGATTTCCTCCCACTTCCACTCAGGTATTTTCAGCGGCTGTAGCAATCCTGCTGGTCTCCGATGCATTGCCTTGACTCTCTGGCATACGTCACACAATGCAACATGCTCGGCTACTTCACGCTTCATGCTTGGCCACCAGAATCTTTCCTTCAGATTGTCGGGACCCCGAATTTGCAAATCCGGACCCTCTGTGTATTCAGCACTAGTCCAGGAACGCGCTAGTGCACACAGTCTTAACATCGGTAAATATCACAATCATACCATTCGATACTATCAAAGTACTTTATTTAAATAACCAACTGGTTACTCGACCTTATGGTCAAGTTACAATATACGCCTCACAGGGCGAAACTTATTAAGAGAGAAATAGTAGCAGCGGAAAATCAAAGAAGGTAACATCGTGGCGCCATCCAGTATACCACAGGCAACTGACTGGGCTCGCTCCCTAAGTAGACGGATCCCCTTGGAGCTCCTCCTCCAAAGCTGGTGTATTCTCCTCTTCAACTGGTGTTGTAGGGTGGCAAGGGTGAGTACTTGGTACTCAGCAAGTCATGCACAAAATGCAGGCTAATATACTATATGCATGGCTTGGTACAAAGGAATAGCTCAAGGTATATTTGCATGAAATGACATTTGACAAGTAATATAAGTAGATTCGAAAGCAGTAGAAACAAGTAAAGCATAAATAACTTTTCAAGAAGTTTAACAACCATCTTCCCCTCCTAAACCACATTTCCATCAACATCATTATTAATCCAACCCAACTTTTCAAACCAAGTTATTTTTGAGAAAATCTAACCCTTGACTGTAATTCCCGAGCGATGTCCAATACCGCGGACACGGCTATTCGAATAGATTCTATACTCTGCAGAGGTTATGCACTTTACCCACAAGATACAGTCAAACACCACAAAGGCGAGTTCCCGTAACAAAGTCTTTCGGAAACTTCTAACCATACAAGTGGTCCTCCCCGGTTATTGCATACTAACCCTTCCCTTAGCTAAGGCAAGTCTAGGCCAATCAACCGTTAGATGGGTACCTGGCCTCAGCCGCGGTACGCTCCCCCGTACAACTTACACAAAGGGTGTAGTTGACCTCCTGAGGTCCCACAGGTACGTTATTAACAACTTAGTCAACTAGGTCCGTCCCATTACAGACATGTGGTTGCACGTTTGACCCAGTTCAAAGGCTTGCAAGGTTAAGTCCTTAGGGTGACCAGGGCAAGACTACCCGAAGAACCAAATCAACATCCCCAATGCCACAACTGGCCCACCTGATTACTCTTGCCACATGCCCTGGCCGAAAATCGTTTATCAAACCCCGCTTGATTACCATGCACCACGTGCCATCAACATCACATGATACCTTTCCAAAACAGGTTCAATATATCATTAAGTCAATATTAGCATTTGATTGTCCAAAATCATGTCATGAGCACGAGTGAGTCTAAGCGATTTACTACAACGGTCTAAAACCCATGTTGGCAATCTAATAATGTCCAACTAGTAATCCACAACTAGGGTGACAAAGGGGTCATGGCACATACTTAAGTAATCAAGGTGTCATACAGCAAATTGGTATTTATCTAACCCCCATATTCAAATAAAGTATTTTTCTAATTGAACTAGCATGCAATAGTTTAAATCAAAATAGATTTCGAAATAGGATCAACATGGTCAAAGCACAACTTGCCTTCAAAAAGTACTTGTTCTTGGTCTTGAGTTGGATCCTGAGTTAATACTTCTCCTTCGAATCCTTCCCAAGACTTCAACGTCTACTCGTAAAGCGTGCAAATAGCAAATACACGAATAAACAATAGGCAAAAAGTGTCCAAACATCCAAATAAAATCCATAAACAGAGAGAACATAATTTTATGAGTTTTTAGAAACTGGAATCGTCAAATTTGGAGTTAAGGCCTTAAAGTTATGATTATTTAAAGTTTAAATAATCAATTAAATAATTTTGCAGAGAAAAACTTTAGTCCAAAAATTAAATAAAATTCATATTTAGGTAGATCTCAATTTTATACAAATTTAGAAATTTGAATCACTCAAATCGGAGTTGAAACGCAAAAGTTATAAGCGTTTGAAGTTTGAAACAAAATCAAATCATTATTTCGAATTAATCAATCATTTTCTTTTGGAAATTAATTATTGCGTCGGCTGGACACGTGGCAGCCTCTGATTGGTTGGCTGACGTCAGCCGGTCCATGGACTCGGTCCACGCTCAGCTCGGGTCTACCGTGGACCCGGTCCACGGCTCACGTGAGACTGACAGGTGGGCCCCCCTCGGGTGACGTCATCGACGTCGGCGTCAGGCTCGGCCACGGTCGGCGGCAGTGGGTCCCTCCGATGGCGTCATGGGTGGCGCCACGCGGTCGCGATCGGCCGACACGCGGGCCCGCGTGTCGATGACTCCACGCTGCCGCGTGCGGCCGATTCGGCTCCCCTGGACACGTGGCACGATCGTAGCCGCTGGTTTGAAAACCGCGACTAGGATTGATTTGGGCCTCAAGTGCTTGGGGCGCGCGGGTTGATCTGGGCGTTGGATCTTGATCTAACGGTCCAGATCCCAATCTAGCCTGGTGCGATTCCGCCACGTGGCACGACCTAAGCCGTTGGATCTAGATCCAACGGTTGAGATTAGATCTAGGATTTTCAATGGGGAACTCACCGAGGGTGACGTGGCGCGATCTGAGCCCTTGGATCTTGATCGGACGGTTGGTGGAGCTCGGGGTCGGCGATGGCTTCACGGCGGCGCTAGCTTGGCCGGAGATGAAGACGATGACCACGGTCTCGGCGTTCTGGGCGCGCTCCGGCGAGATGAAAGGTCTCTTCGGGTGCGTCTCGTCCTGGGGGTCCTAGATCTGTGCTCGGTGGCGGCGGAGGACGGCGGCGGAATCGGCTTTTAACCGCGGCGAAACAGGATTCTAACTCCGGCGAGCTCGTACGGGCAAACGGCGACGGCTCAGGCGAGATGGCTCGGGGACACGGGTGCGCACGGAAGAGGGCAACCTCGGGGCGTGACCCGGGCTTTAAATAGCCTCGACGTTCGTGCGAGGCGAAACCTAGTTCTCCACGGCGGCGCGGCGGCGGAGTCCGGCTCGGACTTCGGGCGGAGACGACGACGCGGCCGTCCACGTGGCACGATCAACGGCCACGATCGGCGTGGCGCGATCAGATCGGCCGGATTCGGCCAGAAGCGATGCGGAAATCCCGACCGTTGGATCTTGATCCAACGGTTGGGATCGATTAGGTTTTGGAGTTGGTTCGGTCGAGTCACGTGGCTCGGGTCGGACTTGAACTCGAGTCTGACTCGGGCTCGGTCGGATGAATAGTACAAACCCACTCGCATTTTCCAGTGATTTAATAATTAAAATAATTCCCAGTAATTCATTTAATTCATTAAAAATAGCAAAAGACTCAGAAAAATTCCAGAAAAATTCTGGAAAATACTTTGGTTCATTTTGGGCTCAAATAAAATATTTCCAATAAAATTTTATTTGCAAAGTTTAATTCTTTAATTATTTCAAAATGGAATAAATTCAAATAAATTCCAAATAAATCCAAATAAATTCCAGAAAATTCCAAAAATTCACCAAAGTGCCAAATCACACATGAATTTAAGAAAAGCAATATTTTGGGGTGTTACACAGATCCTGATACATCTTGGCGCTTCCAGGATGAATTGAATACTTGGAGTCATGGGCTTCTTCTAGAATCAATTGCTTCAGCTCCTTTTTGTTCGGCACACAAATGCGATCCTTCATCCATAACGTGCCTTGCTCATCCAACTTGAAGTCCTCTGCCTTGCCTTCCTCCTTGATGGACTTAATCCTGCGGATCTCGTCATCATCCTTCTGTCCTTCCCGGATCTGATCCTCTAGGGTAGGCTTTACTTCTAATGCGGCCAAGAATCCACTAGGTACTACCTCAATCTTCATTCTCTGAAAATCCTCACATAACTCTTCCTGACTTGTGGCTAGCAACGTACTCACGGTATGGCTTTTCCGACTCAGAGCATCGGCTACTACGTTGGCCTTCCCGGGATGGTAATGGATTCCAACATTGTAGTCCTTGATCAACTCTAACCATCTCCTTTGCCTCATATTCAGATCCGACTGGGTGAATATGTACTTAAGGCTCTTATGATCCGTGTATACTTCACATCTGTTTCCAATCAGATAGTGACGCCATATCTTCAAGGCATGCACTACGGCAGCTAACTCTAGGTCATGTGTCGGATAATTCTCCTCATGCGGTCTCAACTGCCCTGACGCATAAGCGACGACCTTTCCATTCTGCATCAGCACACATCCAAGTCCTTGGTGCGATGCGTCACAATAAATATCAAAGCTTTGATTAACATCCGGTAGAACTAACACCGGTGCTGATGTCAATCGCTTCTTCAGCTCCTGAAATCCTTTCTCACATTCTGGCGTCCATGCAAACTTCTTTTTCTTTTTCAGCAATTGCATAAGAGGTTTCGCAATTGTCGAAAAGCCTTCAATGAAACGGCGGTAGTATCCTGCCATTCCAAGGAAACTCCGAATCTGGGTCACAGTCTTCGGCTGCTCCCAATGTAACACAGCTTCTACCTTGCTTGGATCTACGGCGACTCCTTCTGCGGTCATTACATGTCCGAGGAATTCTACCTTATCCTTCCAAAAATCACACTTGCTGAACTTGGCGAAAAGTTGCTGTTCCCTCAGCTTTTCTAAAACTCGCCTTAAGTGTTCGGCATGTTCATCCTCCGTCTTGGAGTAGATTAGGATGTCATCTATGAACACGACGACAAACTTGTCCAAATACTCCATGAACACCTTATTCATCATATTCATGAAATATGCTGGCGCATTCGTCAGTCCAAAGACATAACTATAAACTCGTAATGTCCATATCTTGACGAGAATGCGATCTTGAATATCTTACGATCGGATCTTCAATCGATGGTATCACGATCTCAGATCAATCTTGGAGAAAACTCCGGCTCCTCTCGGTGATCGAACAAATCATCAATCCTGGGTAGCGGATACTTATTCTTCACGGTGACTTCATTGAGTGCACGGTAGTCGATGCACATCCACGAAACTCTGTCCTTCTTCTTGACAAACAAAGCGGTGCTCCCCACGGCGACGAACTCGGTCTGATAAATCCTTTCTCCATTAACTCCTCTAGCTGTTTCTTCATCTCTACCAACTCCTCGGTGGACATCCGATAAGGTCTCTTTGCTATCGGCGCTGCACTGTACAAGCTCTATCACAAACTCTATGTCCCCTGTCTGGCGGCATACTAGGTAGATCTTCGGGAAAAACATCCGGGTACTCATTCACTCTTGAGACATCCTCTATGCCGATTGTCTTGATCGTTAACCATCATCTGTCCTTCTCTACTTGGCGGTAGCTTGAAATTCCACTTTCTTTCCACACGGGCTCTCGACTGAGATAGTCCTTCGTCCACAATCCAATACGGCCTTGTGCTTGGATAACCAATCCATTCCCAAAATAACGTCTAAGGTCTGGGTCTCCAAAATTATAAGGTTTGCTAGGAACTCTATTCCATCTATTAGTATTCTCACCCCGGAACATCCTACTTTCGTTCGGAGTTCGGAACCAGGGGTTTGAACTAAAAACATGCACTTAAGTCTTGCAATCCCCAAATCGTTTCTAGTAGCAAAGCCTTGCGAAACAAGCGAATCTGAAGCTTGAGTCAAACAAAGCTATTGCAGTCGAGTTAACAAGTAACTTACCGATCACGACGTCAGTAGCATTCTGCGGTGCATCTGCGGTGACATGGTTGACTCGGCCTCTCACCACGATGCAGGATGTGGTTCCTGGTCTGGCGTCCTAGCGGGGTGGTTCCTAGATTGAAGCGGCGGGGTCACTCCTGCTGTCTTCTTGGACAAGCTGTTGGCAAAGTGTCCTGGCTCGTTGCGCGATTGTAACGTTTCACTTTGTTCCTTCTTATTGCACAGGGTAGCGTTTCTAAGCGGGGTTGGGGTGCAGTAGTTACGATTGACGGGTCTTGGTGCTTGGTGACGGTGTCCTTGTGGCATTCTCGTGGCTGAAATCTGAAAAATTGATTTGGTGCAACTCTCGAGGCTATGCGTTCCTGGCGTGATCCTTCTTTGTTGCATCCTGCGCTTCTGTTCTCATCCGGTTCCTTGCGCTTGTCCTCAAGAATAAGCGCCTTATTCACCAATTCTTGGAAATGCAGGAAGGTGTGGGTGATCAATCCTACTTGTAGTCTGAGTTAAGTCCCTTCATAAAATGAGACTGTCGGCTTTATCTGTCGCTACATCCTCAGTGCGTAGCGTGCTAGCTGTGTGAACTTGTTCGGGTAGTCGACCACTGGCTGATTACCTTGCTTGATGCTCTGAACTACTCCTTCTTAAGGTCCATGATTCCTTCGACACGTGATCTTGACGGAATGCACTGTGAACTCTTCCCAAGTGATATCTTGAGGGTTCTCTTGCGTGCACGAAGTTCTCCCACCATTCGTAATTTGTTCCTTCCAACCGATGAGAAGCGTAGAGTACCTTCTCATTTCCTATGCATTGAGCTATGTGTAGCTTCCTCTCAATCGACCTTAACCAATCATCGGCCTCCAATGGGTTGGCATTCCCGGAGAAAGTGGGTGGGTGAGTCCTCATGAACTCGGCAGTCTTGTATTACGGCGTTGTCCCCGATTGACTTGATTAGCCGTGGCCTGGCGGTGACGTGTTGCATTTGTTGCATCATAGCATGCATCAATCGAGTCTGAGCAGCAAGAAAAGCTCGAAATTCTGCATATCAATGGCGGTCTTTGGTGCTCCATCATTGGGGTTTTCTGCTGGGCGAGAACCACTTCCATTGCTTCCAAGGTTTCCGCGGGTATTCACCATCTGTCGATTCGCTCTAGGTTTTAGAGATGAGAGGGAAACAAGAATAGACAAGTAGTATGGAACTTATGCGGGGCGAAAGGTGTAACTTTAAGGTCCAATCTTTTATTATTGATATTGATAACTTAGTATGGTTGCTTACAATGCCTAAGGGCCTTGCAACACATACTGCACACTCAGCAAACAATGAAAATCCAAATCGAACTAACACTGGAGTCTAACGCCTAAAGGGTGACTCTTTATTCTATGACGCGACTCGGTGAAGGAGTCTCACTATAGAACCTACGCTCACTCATCGAGAAAACCTCCACGGCCTGGGTATGGATGCTGCGGCATAGGCGCGAAACGATTGCCATGTCCAGCAACTGTGTCATCTGTGGTAGTCGAAGAAGCCGTGTCCTCATCGAGATCTGACTCCTCCGGATCTGGTTCATGTAGCTCGAGTACTGGCTCTGGTTCTGGTCCGTACAATGCCGTCTCTAACTCTCCAATCCTTTGCAGAAGGTGGGACACGTACTCTTGAGCTTCCCGCCATCTGTTCTTTTCTGTCGTGATCTCCTTGCGGGCCTTCTGTAGCTCCTTGCTTGTATCATCAAGTACATCCTCCTGGGCGACAACAAATCGTGCCAACTGTGTAACCATGGCGTCCTCATCCTGAATCGCCTTCGGGTCAAGAAGGTTATCGCTGCGCGGATGATAACGGAATACCGTGCTCTCCAACTCTCTGGCGTAGATACGGGTAATGTGCCGCATTGCTCGTCGTGATACTTCTTGGATACCCATCTGCATTGTAGACCTCCTGGCAGTACAGTGTATCGGGCGATTGCCTGGGCCCTTCTTCCTAGCAGGTACCTCAATCTTCACGTCACACGCCTTGATCAATCCCGCTTGTCTGATCACTTCCACTTGGTATTGCGGCTTCTCAAAATCTCCGAGAGTCTGTAGCATGTGCCAAAGCTCTGCGGCGTGACCAACTCCCAGATCAACGTAGTTGAACTCTTCCTCCATCTGTCACAAGAGTGCTTTACGTAAGAACTCGAAAGTTTCAAATCGTGACAAGGTAAGGGAATATTCAGCAGGAGGCAAGAAAAGAGAGAATGGGATAAGTCGAGATGTCATTTCTTATCTTGACAAATTTTTAGCTTTAGAAAATAGGTTTTATCCTCACTACGACCATTCTAGCTTAGGGTTGAGCCTACGGTCAAGTATGGCTCTGATACCACCTCTGTCGGGACCCCGAATTTGCAAATCCGGACCCTCTGTGTATTCAACACTAGTCCAGGAACGCGCTAGTGCACACAGTCTTAACATCGGTAAATATCACAATCATACCATTCGATACTAATAAAGTACTTTATTTAAATAACCAACTGGTTACTCGACCTTATAGTCAAGTCACAAATGTACGCCTCGCAGGGCAAAACTTATTAAGAGAGAAAATAGTAGCAGCGGAAAATCAAATAACTTCGTGGCGCCATCCAGTATACCACGAGCAGGCGGCCAGGCTCGCTTCCCTAAGTAGACGGATCCTCTTGGAGCTCCTCCTCCAAAGTGGTGTAGTCTCTGTTCAGCGGTGTTGTAGGGTGGCAAGGGTGAGTACTTGGTACTCGACAAGTCATGCTGAATGCACTAATATACTACATGCATGGCTTAATACAAAGGAGTGGCTCAAGGTATATTTGCGATAAACAGACATTTGACAAGTAATGTAAGTAGATTCGAAAGCAGTAGAAACAAGTAAAGCATAGATAACCTTTCAAGAAGTTTAATAAACATTTTCCCCATCCTAATCCACATTTCCAACATCATTATTAATCCGACCCAACCTTTCAAGTCCAAGTTATTTTTGAGAAAATCTAACCCTTGACTGTAATTCCCGAGCGATGTCCAATACCGCGGACACGGCTATTCGAATAGATTCTATACTCTGCAGAGGTTATGCACTTTACCCACAAGATACAGTCAAACACCACAAAGGCGAGTTCCCGTAACAAAGTCTTTCGGAAACCTCTAACAATACAAGTGGTCCTCCCGGTTGTGCGCACTAACCCTTCCCTTAGCTAAGGCGAAGTCTAGGCCAATCAACCGTTAGATGGGTACTGGCCTCGGCCCGATGACGCTCCCCGTACAACTTACACAAAGGGTGTAGTTGACCTCACGAGGTCCGCAGTGCGTTATTAGCAACTTATTCAACTAGGTCCGTCCCATTCTGAGACATGTGGTTGCACGTTAGACCAGTTCAAAGGCTTGCAAGGTGAAGTCCTTAGGGTGACCAGGGCAAGACTACAGAAGAACCAAATCAACATCCCGGTGCCACAACTGGCCCACTGATTACTCTTGCCACATGCCCCTGGCCGAAAATCGTTTATCAAACCCCGTTGATTACCATGCACCACGTGCCATCAACATCACATGATACTTTTCCAAAACAGGTTCAATATATCATTAAGTCAATATTAACGTTTGATTGTCCAAAATCATGTCATGAGCACGTAGCGAGTCTAAGCGATTTACTACAGCGGTCTAAAACCCATGTTGGCAAGTTAATAATGTCCAACTAGTAAACCACAACTAGGGTGACAAGGGTCATGGCACATACTTAAGTAATCAAGGTGTCATCTGACAAATTGGTATTTATCTAACCCCCATGTTTAAATAAAGTATTTTTCTAATTGAGCTAGCATGCAATAGTTTAAATCAAAATAGATTTCGAAATAGGATCAACATGGTCAAAGCACAACTTGCCTTCAAAAAGTACTTGTTCTTGGTCTTGAGTTGGATCCTGAGTCAATACTTCTCCTTCGAATCCTTCCGGCACTTCAACGTCTACTCGTAAAGCGTGCAAATAGCAAATACACGAATAAACAATAGGCAAAAAGTGTCCAAACATCCAAATAAAATCCATAAACAGAGAGAACATAATTTTATGAGTTTTTAGAAACTGGAATCGTCAAATTTGGAGTTAAAATGCAAAAGTTATGATTATTTAAAGTTTAAATAATCAATTAAATAATTTTACAGAGAAAAACTTTAGTCCAAAAATTAAATAAAATTCATATTTAGGTAGATCTCAATTTTATACAAATTTAGAAATTTGAATCACTCAAATCGGAGTTGAAGCATAAAAGTTATAAGCGTTTGAAGTTTTGAAATTCAAATCAATTATTAAACCGAATTATTAAATCATTTTCTTTTGGAAATTAATTATTGCGTCGGCTGGACACGTGGCAGCCTCGATTGGTTGGTGGCGTCGGTAGGTCCATGGACTCGGTCCACGCTCGGCTCGGGTCTACAGTGGACTCGGTCCCACGAATCACGTGAGGCCCGGCGGTGGATCCCCTCGGGTGGCGTCGCTGGCGGCGTCGGCGGGACTCGACCACGGCCGACAGTGGGTCCCACCGATAGCGTCATGGGTGGCGTCACGGTCGCGATCGCCGACACGCGGCCCAGCGTGTCGATGACCACTGCGCCGCGTGGCGCGGCGGTTCGGCTCCCTGGACACGTGGCATGATCGTGGCCGTTGGTTTGAAAACCGACGGCTAGGAGTGGGTTTGGGTCTCATGTGCTTGGGGCGCACGGGTTGATCTGGGCCGTTGGATCTTGATCTAACGGTCCAGATCCAATCTAACTGGTGCGATTCCCGCTCGTGGCGACCTAAGCCGTTGGATCTAGATCCAGCGGTTGAGATTAGATCTAGGATTTTCAGCGGGGAACTCACCGAGGGTGCCGTGGCGCGATCTGAGCCTTTGGATCTTGATCGGACGGTTGGTGGAGCTCGGGGTCGGCGATGGCTTCACGGCGGCGCTAGCTTGGCCGGAGATGAAGACGATGACCACGGTCTCGGCGTTAAAGGCGCTCGGCGAGATGAAAGGTCTCTTGGTGCGTCTCGTCACGGGGATCCTAGATCTGCGTTTCGGTGGCGAAGGCGGCGAACGGCGGCGGAATCGGCTTTTAACCGCGGGGCGAACAGATTCTAACTCCGACGAGCTCGTGCGGGCAAACGGCGACGGCTCGGCGAGATGGCTCGAGGGACACAGTGCGCCTGAAGAGGGCAACCTCGGGCGTGACCGGGCTTTAAATAGCCTCGGCGTTCGTGCGAGCGGAAACCTAGTTCTCCACGGCGGCGGCGCGGCGGAGTCCGACTTCGGACTTCGGGCGGAGACGACGACGACGATCGTCCACGTGTACGCGATCAACGGCCACGATGCGTAGCGAGGATTGGATCCGGGCGGATTCGGCCAGAAGCTGATGCGGAAATCTGGCCGTTGGATCTTGATCCAACGGTTGGGATCGATTAGGTTTTAGAGCTGGTTCGGTCGAGTCACATGGCTCGGGTCGGACTCGAACTCGAGTCTGAGTCGGGCTCGGTCGGATGAACAGTACAAACCCACTCGCATTTTCCAGCGATTTAATAATTAAAATAATTCCCAGTAATTCATTTAATTCATTAAAAATAGCAAATGACTCAGAAAAATTCCAGAAAAATTCTGGAAAATATCTTGGATCATTTTGGACACAAATAAAATATTTCCAACAAAATTTTATTTGCAAAATTAAATTCTTTAATTATTTCAAAATGGAATAAATTCAAATAAATTCCAAATAAATCCAAATAAATTCCAGAAAAATCAAAAATTCACCAAAGTGCCAAATCACACATGAATTTAAGAAAAGCAAAATTTTGGGGTGTTACACCTTTGCATGCGCTTGGTCACCTGCCATCCTCACGTGACTAACCATTCTTCATGTGCACCATTCTCTAGCCCGAACGTCCCGCATGACATCCTTGACCACCAAGACCTCGGTTCCTCCAGAACCTAGTCTCGAACCTCAGCTCCTCCATGAACCTAGTTCCGGTCCAGTCATCGACCACGTTCGCCCTCGAGCAACACCTGCACATGAACAAACCACAAAACGATTCCGAGCACAAGTCCGCAACTTGACTCAACATTAGTCCATGTAAATATTCACACGAGCATTGCATACAAATAAAATAATTATCATGCTATCACAAGCATATCAATTAAGCATATGAAACAACACATGCACATGCACCACACATGCCATGAGCACAACCACTTTGTAATACCAAAATCATCACTAAGCCAATTTTTCAGCACATGATTTCACAATCTCCCCCTTGATGAAAACATTGGCAACACCACTTAGAATTGAACATTGGAGTTCACTTCACACGAAGGTTTTTGAACAGACCAAAGTGAAAAACACAAAAAGTCCCCCTTTGACCAATATGCAAAGTAACAAAACTGCCCTTAGGTGAAAATACGAAAAATCTCCCCTAAGAAGAAAAAATGTGTGTGAATGTGCAATGTGCCAAAACTCCAAAATTCTCCCAGCATCTCACAAAATTCTAAAAAACTTCTCCCCCTTTTTCCTTAAACTTCTCCCCCTTTGACAATGGATTCATCAAGAGTACAAAAGAGAGAAAAATAAGTTCAGAATTTTCCCTGTAGCAATGATTTCACAAAAGAGAAACAAGGGAGTGTCAAGATAGGAAGAGATGAGCTCATTCGATCATATAACCTTATATATCACATAATATGCAAAATACATGAACTTGATGTGATTTTAACAAGTTAGGGAATGACATGCATCTCAACCTCAATTCAGTCAACTATAGCCAAGTACTAAGCAAGATCTCAACAGAAAAGCAAGGCTCAAAACTGAAGCAACTAACAATTCAGGGCGAGCAAGTAGTTTCAACTGCAATCTAGTAAACCAATTTAATCTTTAAACAATAAAATACATGTGGCATGCTTGAAGCATACTTCTTTTATTTTCTAGGAGTGGCATGCTTGAAGCATACATCTTGTCTTTGAGGGAATGGCATGCTTGAAGCATACATCTTATCTTTTTAGGGAAAGCATGCCTGAAGCACATAACTTGAGGCCTTTGCTTTTGACAACCCCCTTTTTTTGCTGATTCCCTTTTCTTCACTTTTTCTTTGATTGTAAACATGCAAAAGTGATTAAAAGGTCTTATGAAAGAGTAAAGCTGAAAACACAGTTGCTCCATAGCCCAAATTTGTCAAGAAGATTCAATATCAAGCCTAAAAGAGTAAGATATCACAGAGTATTTAGCTATAGTCAGTCAAATCAAGGAATTCCGTAATGTCATTTTTTTAGTTCAAGTGAGATAATTTAGATTACCATATATATTAGCTCAATTACATAATATATAAAGAAATATGATAAAGTAAGCTCATCAAGTAAAAACTTGGCAGGGAAACTCCCCCTCAAAATAAACCCATTGGATGAACAAACCCAAGTTCTCCCCGAATAAAAGCAAAACGAGAAGAAGACAAAGGTTTTGTGAAAATATTTGCCAATTGATGTTCATTATCCACATGGTGAAGCACAATATTCCCTTTTTCCACATGATCTCTGAGAAAGTGAAATCTGATATCAATGTGTTTCGTCCTAGATTGTTGCACAGGGTTCTTAGCAATGCAAATTGCACTAGTGTTATCGCACAAAAGAGGAACACTATCCAAATTAACCCCATAATCTTTAAGTGTAGCTACTATCCAAAGAATTTGAGAACAACTACTAGCAGTAGCTACACATTCAGATTTAGCAGTTGATTGTGCAACAGAAGATTATTTTATAGAAGACCATACAATAAGAGAATTGCCCAAGAAATGACATGTACTAGATGTACTTTTTCTATCAATTCTACATCCTCTAAAATCAGCATCAGAGAAAGCTCTTAAACTAATGCATGAGGAAGCAGAAAGCCAAATACCAAAATCTTGAGTACCGTGGAGATACCTGAAAATTCGCTTGATAGCTTATCGATGTGAAGCACGCGGGGAAGCTTGAAACCGAGCACACAAGCACACAGCAAACTCCAATTATCTCATCCTCAACAGCATCATCACCATCTTCATGAACAAAGATACTCTCCCCCTGAACATATGCACCTGTACCTGTACCATTTGGACTAGTTCCTTTTGCGAAAACAGAGGTGAAAGAAGCATCTTTAAAAATAACACTTTCAGCACGAGATGCACGAGTGAAGGAGAACCAAATCTTATCACCGAACATGTGACGTGAGCATCCGAAATTCACTAGCCATATGTTCTCCTTCCTTGCGTGAGAAGCCTACATAGAAACAGAAAGTGTCGAGGTCTCGGTACTAGGGTTAGAACTAAAACATTTAGGAATCCAGTACTGAGACACACAATGTACAACAGTAGGCACAACACGAAAATTTTTATGCACAAAAACAGATTTATCCTTTCCCATGTTTTTAGCAACAAAAGGTGTTTGCTCCACCCTACGCACATAATGAGAAGCAGAGTGTGCCTTTCTGACATTAGACTTAGCATTGAACCTTTCTCTCATTTGTTGTTTAGCTAGTCTAAAGCAGAACTGAACTAAATGGCCATCTTTACCACAGTGAGTGCAAGTGTATTTAACATGATGTTTAGCTTTAGAAGTAGAAGCAATATTTGCACTCATCATAGTAGAAGATAAAATTTCAGCAGATTTAAAAACAGTTTTCTTAGGCTCATTGACAATTTCAAATTTTCCACTTTCAAGTGCTTTAACAATAGTAGGAGCATGTGATTTGTGATAAGCACAAGAATCAAAACCTAAACCTTTGTTATGAGTATTGACTTTTGATTGATCCAAGATCATGTTTAGGTTTTTCTTTCCTTTAGTGAAATGTTCTAATGACTTTTCCAAGTAATCAACTTTTCGAGAAAGAGTTAAACAATTATTACAGGGAACATCCACTTTTTCTTTTTGCTTGCGACAAGTTGAAGCATGAAAGAACCTCATGAGTAAGCAAAGCATCTGTCATTTGAGAAACCCTAGCATTTGTATCATCACTGCTATAGAGAAGCACATTAGTGGCGGTTCTAAACTGACATTAGTGGCGGTTTTTGAACCGCCACAGATTAAGCGCCACTAATATTCGGCGATTATCAGTGGCGGTTTTAGAACCGCCACAAATATTATTATCAGTGACGGTTTGTGGTCAAAACCGCCACTGATATTGCCATTATCAGTGGCGGTTTGTGGTCAAAACCGCCACTGATATTGCCATTATCAGTGGCGGTTTGTGGGTAAAACCGCCACTGGTATTGCCTTTTCAGTGGCGGTTTGTGGGTAAAACCGTAACTGTTATTGACTTATCAGTGGCGGTTTTAAAAGTAAAACCGGCACTGGTATTATTATCAGTGGCGGTTTGTGGATCAAACCGCCATTGATAATCCGTCGATATAAAAAAATACGTATTTTTGGCTAGCCTCAGAATTGCTAGCCATGCCCTCTGAAACAAGATACGTAAAGAACTATATAGCTATCGTGCATTCCATCCATTTCACCATTACACAGGAATTACAAAAGAACCACAAGATGATACATGCCGAAGGACAAAAACCAAACACTTAAATAATCGCTTGTGGAATCAAACGTTGCAAGCTAAACATATCCAAACCGCCACATGTTACCCTTTTACTGACAACAGCAAGGCGTGAGGTACCTTTTGCTCTATATTATCCATTGACTCCTTGAGCCTGTCGATCTTCTTACATAATCTTAATAGGCTACATCCACCACCAACTACAACACCTTCCTCAATAGTTGCCTGAAATATCCAAAGTTATTGTTAGGAAATAGAGCTTGTAGTTTACAAAACCATACAAAATCACATATGAAGAACAGCATGAATCTTTGAAATGCATTATTTTAATAGTCCATTCTAACAAAATATGGCTAGCAATGATCATGACAATATATCATGGACAGATATACAAGTCACACAACAATATATATACTCAAAACTGTGCACCTTCTCATATTTGTTGCAATTAAATTGAAAATAAATGGAACTATAATGTAGGAAGAGAAACATTGTTGGTTGGCAAATCTGAATGGAAGATATGTATTACCTTCTTTAGCCTCAACACTTTTTCCTTATTAAGGGTAGCTATAGTCCTATCAAGTTTTGACAGGATATCATTGTTAATGCTCTTGTGGTCCTTACCAATAGAGTCATCTAGACTGCTATGAACTTGATCGATTATTGTGCTAACAAATTTCATCCCTAATACCATACAGAGATCTTGTACTGTACTTGCATGCTCAAGAACCTTCACCACCTATTTCTCTGCAATGTCCAGGAAAAGCATCTTATCATATTCATGAAACCAAAAACACAACAATCACCAACCACTAAACATTGTGATCCAAATTCATCGAGAGATTTCAAGCATTTTCAACAAGTATTGCCAAATGAATTTTCATCAACAATGAACCAATGACATCAAACGCATCTATTATTTTCATATCTTGAAGTAGGATCCATAAGGGATAAAATAATTGTAAGTTCCACTATAGTCGAATTTGAGAAACACAATAACATTAATGCAAAAATGCTGCGACTAAAAGGTTTTGCTCCGATAACCATTTGGACATCTTGAAACTAGAAGTACCATATTACCCGGTCTACAGCCGCTTGTAAGGTCAGATGATCCCCCCATTCCCCAGACCTGCAGGGAGATACATATGAAGCTATGAAGCTGTTGACACTACATTTTACTTTATAAGCATTTTTTGTATGATATAAACTTCCAAGTTATTAATATTGGGCAATAAAACAACAAAGCAGGACAAACTTTATGATTTTTTAATATAAACTTTATGATTTTTTTAGTATTGCAATAAAACAACAAATAAAAATAACTGTACTAATATGACATTGCACAAGAGAAAGTAATAACAGTACCTTGTGAAAGCCATTTTGCTGATCATATGCCTCAACAGTTCCATAGTTATAACTACATTGAGTCAAAACATGTCAAAATTACACTAACCAAGTGATTATAGTTTGATAATATGATAATTCGCAAGTAACTTTACCACATATTAAGTGCTGACCACAATCTAATGTGACGCCCAACAAGCACTTCACTGTATCTTTCATATGCTAATAGAGAACATATTAATTCACCAATTAAGTAACTCAAAAAAGAAATATGGCCAAAAGCACATGCAAACATAGGCCAACATTGTGAGAACAGGTTAACAAAAATGTGCAAACAGGAATTGCTAGCCATGGCCACCCACATAATGCATGCTCTCATATCCATTTTGGATAGCTTTCGAAGTGAACTATAAGTGGCAACCCATTCAACACATTACAAATGATAAACCAACATTGATGGTCATCTTCGGGGAATTCAAAGATGAGCACCATCATCACTACATCCTAACCACATTTACAGAGGGAGGCACACGATGGCGCTGATGCGAGGAGTTCGTGATGCGATGATGCAGGTGAAGGAGGAGTTCACGATGAGACGAGAGAATAATTATATCACAAAAACCAATCAGCATTACAACATTCGATGTAATAGATCGATAATTATATCACAAGCAAAACTATTATATCACACACATTGTAATAGATCGATAATAAATAAGATTAGTCATATTGACCAAAGAGAGTATCTTCTCGTTTCTAAAGTTTGTCATGCTCTAGTTTACAATTTACAAGTCCACATCCAAGACCTAGTATCTTCTCACACAATCTTAAGCCTACGAGCCTTTAGGGATTCTTTGGAGGCGAACGACGCTTAACAAAGACATGGAGCAATTGATCATTGTTGTCTTCATCATAAAACTCGCCCTTTTTGTTGATGACTTCCTTCATGAGGAAGTGCGAGCTGTCCCTGAATGGCTTGGATGTCAAGAGGATGTAGTCCTGTCGTAGGCAATTTGAGGCGCTACAAGTACGAAAAATAAATCTAAGAGTATATATAGAAATTGAGTGGTGCGAATAAATGTGTAATGTTAGCATGACAAACCTCTACATCATTGTCTATTATTGTAGAAGATAAGATTTCGCGCATGTATTGGCACACGAAGTACCCACATAAATTTGTGCCTTGCGACTGCTTGTGACACTACAAAAATTGAATAAACTAAAATGTCATGGAAGGAGTTATTTACTATGAAATGCGATATAAGAATATTTCTTGCGTGCGTCTGGGAAATTTAGTTCGACTGAAAGGGATTTACGGAATGGGCGGTATCTCAAGCTCTTTGTACAATATCTTTTGAACGCCGCATTCATTACACTTAGCAGCTCTTCGTAGTCTTTTTATCTTTGTCCATCGAATCCATGACCCGACAACTTGCTCTTTTCTCGGGGTCACTACTACAAGAATCCAGTGGAACCTACATATACATGTATGATGCTATAGTCATTAGCCCTAGGATAAGAGAAATGGCGAATTCAACAAGTGATTTAACTAGCCCGTTGAGAAACTTACTTAAAATTGTATGGAACAAGTATGAATTCCTTGTCTTGTAGTTTTAGCAACGCATACTGTATATGTATTCCTCAACCTCATTTGGTGCTCTTAAGATTTCGATCCGGCACACCGTTCTGGGTCGAGGAATCCCACCGGGCCCTTGGTTCTTCTCAATTCAATAGTCTCGTATCTAGATAAGGAAAAAGTTAGACAACACATTTATCGGTATTACGTGAATGTAAACCATGATTTATATAGTAGACACTTACGATTGTCGCATCGCCATAAAAAGACACGTCGAGGGCGTCGTGATAGAACAAGTTGTGCAAGTTATCGAATTCTATCATGAAGTAGCCAACCCCTCATGGTGAAAATGTTCCTCTCCGTAAATGGCGTTGATCATCTTCGGAGTAAATGTTGATTGGATCGCATCATGTACCGATCATGTAGTCGCTGCATCATGAGTGTTAGGCTCTTCAACCGATTCGGTGACTAATGGCTTTCCAAGCTCGTATTTCAGCCTTCGTGATTATCTTGTACTTGAGATTTCGCTTTGCCCTTTCCTTTTCCTCGATGACATCATACTGCATTGCAGCCGCTGATCTAAGCGATATGGCTTGTCTAACGGGCCATTTCTTGGATCAGTGTTGTACCTTCGTCTTTTGAAGTGGTCACACTAAGCTTTTGATGTTGAGGCGCTGGTGACGAATGGGCTCCTAGAGCAGGCTCCTTTATAGTGGGCGCACTAGCCATTTGGCGCCAGGTGTTGGTGATGAATGGGCGAGTTGTACTGCAGGAGAGGTGGCGGTTGTCTGCGGAGAGAGTGGCGGTTCATGATCCAAGGCGATGTCACGCTTTACGCCCTTTGGATGAAAGTGTGAGCGGCACTTCCTAGAGTTGTGACCTCATCATTGCAAGGCATTTCAGTCCAACCTCAAGAAAGCTGTGGAAGCACCGTGTCCACTGGACCTTTGCATAACACTGGAGCTATCGGAGAGTTGTGCAAAACATCCCTTGTAGGTATGGATAAGCTATCCTGTAGCGACTGTAAAAATATGTTCATGACAGGCACATTGAGTGGCAGGGTGTGGGGTCTTGTATGTCGCCCACAGGATAATGCGTGTTATCCGGTTGTACCAATGGTGTGGGCCAGCGCAAGCGCTTTCTGGCGATTCGTAGAAATTTGGCGAGAAGCAGTGTTGTGTCCTTGCGATCGCTCATGGCTTCTTGTACTTTTGTTGAACTTGTTGTTCTATGGTGCTTTGTAATTCTTGAAGCATCTTTTGCTTCATCTCCTCCATAGCCCGTTCATACGCTCTTCTTTTCGCTCTCTTGCGACTCTGTCTGAGTCTCCGTGCTCGGGAAACCAATCTTCCAGGGAACCTTGACCCCTACGCCTCGTGTCCGACCAGGATGCTCTTTATTTCCCAAGGCTGCTGTTAGTTCGTCCTTCTCCCTATCTGCGTGAAAATTTCCTTGGGTGGACTCGGCGTGCAGCTCCTGAATTCGTTGGGAGATTGCTTCATCATCGTTGCTTTTGAATGATAAGCCCCCACTAGGCATGACAGATGCCCTTGCTAGCACATAATGCTTAACTCGGTCCGGTAGACCGTCAAGGGACTTGTGCGGTCGATCGGATTGCATACAATTCTTGCCTCTCCCAGTGAGGAATCTTACCCGCGTACCCACTCGTGCCTAGTCTGTGGGGGTGAGTGTTCATCCTTGCGATCTGGCGGTGGTCCTCACTGGATTTTATTGCTGCTTCGTCTTGCTTCATCGCAATAAATTCATCCCAATATGGCTCTACTTTAGGATAATCTCTGATGGCTGACCGATTTTTCATCACATATTGCGTATTCAGCTTGGACTTGAAGTTCCTCCATGCGACATCCATTGACATCAATGCATTGCGACGCACGAGCTCTTCAGCTCCTTCAGGGAATTCGAAAGTTTCTTTCAGCTCTGTCCATAGATCCATTTTGATGGCGTCGGGCACTTTGTGCCAATCCAAATAGGTGATTGGCACTTTATCCCTTGCGATGTACCCGCATGTTGACCTATATTTTGCTGCTGTTTTTGCCGGTTTAACCGGGACTCCAGCATCTGAGACCTCTGAGATGGTATGCCGGCCTTCAGGCTTCTTAGTTTTCCCTCGGCCTCGACGTCTTGCAACGGGAGCATCAGCATCTCCGACAGCGAAGGAGGCTTCGGCACCTTCGAAGGTTGGATGGTCCAACAGGTATCTACTCGGGCTTGAGTTCGGGGACGGGTTGGAAGCATCCTCCAACCCAGGCTGGGCCTCAGGCTCCATAAGAACTACATTTCGAAAGTAAACATAGTCATTTCGAAGATAATGTGAACAAGAGGTCTTATTGTGTAGAGAGATCAACCGATGTGATAAATAATGTTGAGAAATCCTAACCAACAGGTAAAACTACTCTGGCAGCTATAGAAGGCAACTAAGACCGGACTAGGTAGGTTTACACGCTATGCGTCGGTAAAAAATATGTAGTTAAAAGCAAGGCGGCTAAGACCAGAATAGGTACATCCTTAAGAACAGCAATTTGATTAAAAGAGAAGAAGTCTTGTATTAATTAGAAGGTCTTATGGCCAAGTTCTTAAGCAATGAGGTAAGAAACAAGAATCTTGGTGTCCGAGCACCAAGAACTCCTCGAGGTCTACGCGCCTCGAGTCGCACCTATTGCTACTGAAGAACATGAACACCATAAGATGCAAATAAGAGAACAATAAAAACCCTAGTGTCCGAGCAGTGGGTTGATTATAGTCCCACGGGAGAGAATATAAGAGAACAATAAGAAGATTTGATTTTAGTATTTCTCTCAGATGTCGGGTTGCTTAATCAAAAGATTAGCCTTCCTCGCCACAAAGGCAACTAGATCATAGACTTAGTTGTGACAAGTACTTCTAGCAAAATTTGAAATTAGTTCTCAGTTTTGTCAACACGCTTTACCTCCTGTTATTGAGTTGCTTAGGACATACACAATCAAACTATATCATGCACTGACTTTAACAGAAAGATCAAAGCCTATTCACAAAGCGACAAAAGTAACGAACTAGATAAGTAACAGATGAACTGAACTAAGTAATCAACACAACAACCAGTAAAGGAATTTGACAAAATACTAATAACAAGTTAACTAATTTCAGACTTTGCTTATACTGTCACAACCTCGTCTCATTTAAGCCGACTCCTCACAGAGAATTACCCACAGTACCAACAATTCATCCAGAGCATACGAGTTAAGCAAATGTTCCAAAATTGGCATATTATTCTAGTCACCACGCAACAAGCAAAGAAAAATGAGACCATTTTCTTGCACAATGTGCTTTCAATAACAAAGTGACAGCCATATGTAGTGTTTTTAAAGAAGTGGTCCATTATGGTTTTGTTTTTAAAGAAGAGAGAAGATGTCAGATTAATTTGAAGCATGAGCATATAAATAGTAAGCACAAGTATTACTCACTATTTCAGGATTTTACACATCAAACAGATTGAGCATATAAATATGTACATCAGTCCCTTAAATACATCTTATCAATCCCTATTTAGCCGTCGGGATCGAAGTACAATTCATCATAATGAATGGTATCAACAATATGAACTGCATGGAGTTTCCTTATGAAAGGGACTGTATGGAGTATTATCAAAGTAGAAGGCTACCTCATATGGTTATATGGTTGACAAAGAAACCATTGTAATTGTGCAGATCATTCAGCAAAGTATGAAACGCTAATCAATTTGCCGCTTAGTGTCTATTCAGTGCAATGTAATAAGTGTGCATGCAATGGATCTCATTCAACAGCTCTTAACATAGTTTCCTTACTTTGGCTGCATATAGTGTGTAGATTTGCTTGCATATAGTACTAACAAGGAATGGAAAGTCGGTATTTTCATCTAAAGTCTTTGCAATGTTTTCATAAGCGAGAATTCAAGGTTTAGAGAGAACTACGAGGTTAATTTGAACTCTGTAGCATCCAAACTATAGCGACAAGGGTGGACCAATGGAGACAAATGTTATTGTAGCGCAACACAAATCTCGAGAATTGAATATACAAGATAATTAATGTAAGACCATATTAGTCTGAATAGTGACTAGTGAGCATATTAGTTTCAACCAAAGAAGGTTCACTAAAGAGCCAACGACTAATCAATCATAATTTTTCATTTGATGTCATCAAGACGAAGAGCATATGGAACAACGAGGTAACCAATCACTATTAATTTAACATACATACATACTACTCCAATCCGGTATTATACGGTCTGCCATTTTCATTAATCTAATATATACTACTCCATTCCAGTCGGACGGGGGCTCACCTTCAATGGCGGGGGCCAGTGGCGAAGTGGAGGCTTGAGGAAGGGCGGGGTGGCCAGGCGGGGCGAGGGCGGCTCAGGAGACCTTGTCTTTGGCGGGACGGCGCTCCACCGAACGGCGGCGAGTCGAGGGGCACTGGGAGGAGGCAGGCGGGGAGAGCGAGGAGGGCGCGGGGGTGGCCGACGAAGGCGAGACGGGAGCGAGGCAGGGGCTGGAGCAGTGGCGGCGTCGAGGGCACCAGGAGGAGGCGGGAGTCACCGGGCGCGGGAGGGAGGCGGCGGGGTCACCGAGGCGAGGGAGGCGGCGGGGTCACCGGGCGAGGAGGGAGCGGCGGGAGTCGCCGGGCGCGGAAGGAGGCGGTAGGGTTCAAAGCTACTGGTGAGGTGACCACTTTGCCGTGGTTTATATAGGGGACATATCGGTGGCGGTTGTTAATTAAAACCGCCACAGATAAGGTTTATCGATGGCGATTGTAATTAAAAACCGCCACAGATAAAATTATCGATGGCGGTTGTAATTAAAACCGCCACTAATACTATTTTTCAGATTTCCTTCAATTATAAAGCCATGAATTCTTGTATTAGTGAACCTATCATATATATTAACTACTAATTATTCATAACTAATTTATCTATGCTATATAAATTTATATTCTTATGAAATTTGAACCCCTTATTAATATAAATTAATATAAAGCATATTTTTAAGATTTCCTTCTATTAATATAAAGCCATGAATTCTTGTATTAGTGAACCTATCATATATATTAACTACTAATTATTCATAACTAATTTATCTAGGATATATAAATTTATATTCTTATGAAATTTGAATCCCTGATTAATATAAATTAATATAAAGCATATTTTTAAGATTTCCTTCTATTAATATAAAGCCATGAATTAATGTATTAGTGAACCTATCATATATATTAACTACTAATTATTCATAACTAATTTATCTAGGATATATAAATTTATATTCTTATGAAATTTGAATCACGATTAATATAAATTAATATAAAGCATATTTTTAAGATTTCCTTCTATTAATATAAAGCCATGAATTAATGTATTAGTGAACCTATCATATATATTAACTACTAATTATTCATAACTAATTTATCTATGCTATATAAATTTATATTCTTATGAAATTTGAACCCCTTATTAATATAAATTAATATAAAGCATATTTTTAAGATTTCCTTCTATTAATATAAAGCCATGAATTAATGTATTAGTGAACCTATCATATATATTAACTACTAATTATTCATAACTAATTTATCTAGGATATATAAATTTATATTCTTATGAAATTTGAATCACGATTAATATAAATTAATATAAAGCATATTTTTCAGATTTCCTTCTATTAATATAAAGCCATGAATTAATATAAAGCATATTTTTAACAAAAAATGCCATTACTCCACATAAATGCATATTTACGACATTACATTTCCATTACCCCACATAAATACACACATTTTGCCATTACTCGTAGCTAATTATTTTCTTTCACAATTTGGCCTTCTTCATGATCATCACGATGATAGGTGGCTTCTGAGTGGTTGCTTCGTCGAGCACGATCGCCATCTACGAAAGGAGGCAACTCATCAAACTGGTTGTACTCTTCCTCATCCACGACATTCTCAACTCCGACGATCCTTTGTTTTCCTTGAAGAACTACATGGCGCTTCTTATCTGCCGGTCGATTACATAGAAGACTGTGCAACTTGCTTAAGTACGAATGGTTAAATCTCTATATCCGACTTGCTCGATGTCCACGATAGTGAAGCCATATTTGTCCACCTTGACACCCTTTGGGAGTTGGACCCAACGACACCGAAACATCGGGATCTTGAAAATGCGATAGTCGAGCTCCCAAATCTCCTCTATAAACCCATAGAATTTGCTCTTCTTCTTGCTGTATTGTCGTAGGCATCTATACGGACACCACTGTTTTGGTAAGTACTTTTGCTATCACGAGCTCTCGTGTAAAATGTATATCCATTTATGTCGTATCCTTGCCATGTCACGATTGTACCTGATGGCCCTTTTGCCAACCACCTCAACGTAACACCGGTTTCTTCACGGACATGTGCTCCTTGAACCAATGATTGAACACACGATTGTGCTCTTTTGTTATCCAAACCTCGATCGTCCACGATTTTCCCTCTGTAGCTTTTCCTTGTGCATGTCCATAAACGGGATACCTCGATCGACTGCAAGACTGTGAAATGAGCTTGTTCGAACAAAAAATGATCGTAAGAATTTGTGGATTTCTTTCCGATTACTCCTTTGCCAGCTAGCCTCCTCATGGCGTGATCAGGCACTCCTACAGTTCAACCTCGTCCATGTAATCGACGCAGAACTCAATAACCTCCTCGGTTGCATAACCTTCTACAATGGAACCTTCCGGTCGCGATCGATTACGTACATATTTCTTGAACACCCATGTACCTTTCGAGCGGATACATCGATGCAGGAATCTTGGCCCACAAATATTTATCTCATTCACAAGGTGAACAATGAGATGAACCATGATTCGAAAAATGATGGAGGAAAATACATCTCTAGGCGACACAGAGTGTTGACCACATCGACTGCGATTCATAAAGTCCAACGGGATCGATGACCTTACGTGAAATCGCGTTAAAGAAGAAACACAACCTCATGATTGCCTCTCGAACCTTGTCGGGCAAAATACCTCTAATTGCAATAGGGAGCATTTGTGTCATCATCACATGACAATCATGAGACTTCATACGATTAACTTCAAATCTTTCATCGATACGGTTTCTTGATGTTTGCGGAGTAACCGGACGGAACTTTCACACTACGCAAGCACTTGCAGAGGTCTGTTTTCTCTTTCTTGGGCCAGTATGGCAAGTCGGGGAAGGTAAAGTCGGCCTTTCCGGTGTCTTGAGGATGTAGCTCGGCTCGATCTTCATATCTTGCAGGTCCCTTCGTGCCTTCAGTCCATCCTTTGTTTTGCTAGGAATATTCAGTAAAAGACCAAGCACGCTGTCACATACATTCTTTTCTACATGCATGATGTCGATGCAATGTCGAACTTCTAAGTCCTTCCAATAGGGCAAATCCCAAAATAAGGATCACTTCTTCCATGTGGTTTTCTCGACGGGACCTCGAGGTATCCCCCTTTCCAAGTACAACATTAATATCCTTAACCATATCATATACCTCTTCCCCAGTAAGAGGCCTTGGAGCTGAACCGTCCTCCTTTGTACCGTCAAATTGTTTTTTCATATTACAGTACGAATGATTCTTTCGAAGGAACCGACGGTGACGCATGTAGACTGTTTTCCTCGAGTTGTTAGGCCACACGCTACTAGTTTCATCCAGGCATTGGGGGCAAGCTTTAGCTCCTTTTATAATCTGTAGGACAGGTTACCTAGGGTTTGGTAAATCATTGATGGTGCAGAACAACATTGCGCGTAGAGTGAAGTACTCCCGCTTGTACTCATCCCATACCTGTACGCCTTCATTCCACAGTAGCACAAGATCTTCCACCAATGGTTGTAGGTATACATCAATATCGTTTCCAGGTTGTCTCGGCCCTTGGATAAGCAAATGACATCATAATGTATTTTCGCTTCATACACAGCCAAGGAGGAAGGTTGTAGATCTGAGAGAGTCACGGGCCAAGTGCTATGAATCTCGCTCATGTTACCGAAAGGATTCATTCCATCCGTACTCAACCCAAACCTTATGTTCCTTGGCTCATTTCCGAAGTTCTCCCTAAAGAGCCTATCGATGGTTCTCCTTTGGGCGTAATCGGCAGGGTGCCTCGACTTTCCATCCCTCTTTCGCTCTTCTGAGTGCCATCGCATCAGCTTGGCATGCTTTTTATTTGCAAATAAACGCTTTAGACGAGGTATTACTGGCAAATACCACACCACTTTAGCGGGAGCTCCATTCTTCACTTCTATGCCTTCGTTTTCCTCGCCCTTACGCTTGTATCGCGATGCTTTGCACACCGGACATACATGCGTATGCATAGTCTTTGCGATAGAGTATACAGTCGTTTGGACACGCGTGTATTCTTTCTACCTCCAATCCCAAGGGACATACAACCTTCTTGGCAAAATACGTGGTCTTAGGCAACAGGTTGCCCTCTGGAAGCATGTCCGCTAAGAGACGTAGCAACTCTGTGAAACTCTTGTCGGACCAACCATTGCTTGCCTTCAATTTCAGTAGTGAAAGCACAGTGTGCAACTTTGTGTATTCCTCCTTGCAACCTGGGAACAAAGGTTTCTCCGAGTCCTCTATCAAACCCTTGAACTGATTAAACTCTCTCTCACTACTGTAGTTTCCTTCTGCATCGCGCAACATTTGAGCCAGATTATTGTCATCGTCAACGACCAACCTATCCTCATCGGTTCCATACCCGATGTCAGCTGCCATATTGGCGGCTTCGTCGTCGTCGACATTATCACATTGAAGTATGATCTCCTCTTCACCGTGCCTTGTCCAACAGGTATAGCTAGGTACAAAGCCCCTCCGAATCAGGTGCAAGTGGATTTGGTCTTTGTCCGAAAACATCTTCTCATTCTTGCAATCAATGCATGGACAATGTATGTACTCCGTCTTCTTTTGCAATCTGTTCTCCTCATTTGCTCAGAGAAAGCGAATCTGCCGTCGATGTATTCTCGGCTGCAACGGTTCGCATTGTACATCCATCTCCGGTCCATCTACAATTAATTAATGTAACAATTAATAATATGCAATAATCTTAATTACATAAATCATTAATCCATTATTTGTTACTATCCAATAACCTTAATTAAATAAATTTAATATATGCTCAATCATAATTTATCATCCAAAAAAGGTAGACAACTTAATCTAATAGAGCTATAGAAGGCAACCAAGACCGATCTAATAGAGCAAGGTAGTAAGAAAATTAATGGTAATTAGAAACAAATCTTAAGTACTATGCATAGCCAAAATTAAATTTATCCTCTCAAAGAGGTACATAATTCATCATCTCAAAATGCAAGGCAACTTCATGATCACCTATATACCATATACATTAAATTTAATGTGTATTAATATCCAACAATCTTAATTAAATAAATTTAATATATGCTTGCCATATTTTGTCATCTAAAAAGGTAGACAACAAATAATCTAATGGAGCAAGGTAATAAATTCATCATCTAGATATAAATTAATCTAAAAATGCTAGGTAAATAAAAAAATTGAATCTAAGCTTTGCCATTCAAGAAAGGAAAATCTTAAATAAACTAGATCTAGCCATTAAATTGCAACTACATCACCACAAATGAAGAGAGGAGAACAAATTACTCACCTTGGAACAACCCTACAAAGTAAAAACTCAAGTTTCTTTGCAAACAAAATCTCAGATCTGAAATTTTGCTTTTCTTCTCGGGAGGAAGATGACCATGAGCTCCTCAGAGTCTTTGTAGCGACTAGTATATATAGGGGTTTTATTTGTGGCGGTTCTAAACAAAACCGCCACAGATAAGCTGTATTTGTGGCGGTTTTTGTTTAGAACCGCCACAAATAAGCTCATTATAAGTGACGGTTTTGTCCTCCAACCGCCCGCGATAATACCTACCTATCGATGGCGGTTTTTGTTCGAACCGCCACAGATAGTGGACTATCAGTGGCGGTTTAGGGTTAAAACCGCCACTTATAGTTGTCGCAGTATTTGTGGCGGTTATAACCACAAACCGCCACTGATATGACACTATCTGTGGCGGTTCGGAACAAAAACCGTCACGAATGATCCTGTCACCGGTTTGCACTCAAGAACCGCCACTGATACTCCTATTAGTGGCGGTTCCAAACAAACCGCCACTAATAGGGCGTCTCCTATTTGCAGTTTTGTAGTAGTGCATGCAACTTCAATTCTAATATGGAGCATTTAGAACAAGAAATTGAATCATGCAAAATATCAATGGAACAGCTAGCATTGTTAACTTGTTTCTCATTTTGATGCAACAAGGAAGCATGAACATTCCTTAAAGCAATAATTTCAGATTGTAGCACATCACAAGATTTGCAAGAATCATCATCAGGAATTAAAGATCTAAGCCTTGCAATTTCAGAATTGAAACTATCAATTTCTAGATCTTTTTCTTTAAGAGCCTTCTTAGACTTTTTAAGTTCTGAAGCTAATTTAACCATGGCGTGCTCAAGCTCATCATAAGAAGGTCTCACCTCTTCAAGATCGGAGTCGTTGTCGCTATCCCTTCTAGCCATGAAACACATCCTGGTAAAGTCATCATCAGAATCTCCCTTCTTGTCCCTCTTCTTGTCATGTGGCTCATCATCACTCTCAAAGTCCACATCGCTAAGATCACACTCCTCTATGGCGGCTAAGACTTTCTTAGCAACTTTTCGAAAATTAGGGCGCCTAGAAGTAGTGCGTCTTGAGCTACGTTGTGCCGATTCCCGTTCTTCCTTCTTCTTCAACTTGGGATAGTTTGCTTTAACATGCCCGGGAATGCCACACTCAAAACAGATTAACAGAGGTTCGTTAAAATGCGAATTCTCGAAGATCCAACCGTCGGATCGATGGATCAAAAGTTATGAACCTCGCAAGCTTGCTGTGACAGAAGATGACGAGAATAAATCTAACTAGAATTCTAGCTCGCCGAGAGATTTGAAGAACTTGATCTTTATTTCTCCTTTTGATCTGGTTACAACACTCCAAACAAAAGAGTACAACCCTAAAACTCTCCCAAAACTTGATGCATAAACAAGAGGCGCCTCCCCCTATTTATACAGAGCAAACACATAGAGTCATGAATACAATTCCTACTCCTAATCCTAGAAGGAGTCCCACTCCTAATCCTAGAAAGAGTTTGTATTCAACACAACTCCACTTGGCATAACCTTGCCAAGTACAACTCTTGCACGCGTATGGCAACCCTACCATACTCACGTGACTAACCCTTTGCATGCGCATGGCCACCTGCCATCCTCACGTGACTAACCATTCTTCATGTGCACCATTCTCTAGCCCGAACGTCCCGCATGACATCCTTGACCACCAAGACCTCGGTTCCTCCAGAACCTAGTCTCGAACCTCAGCTCCTCCATGAACCTAGTTCCGGTCCAGTCATCGACCACGTTCGCCCTCGAGCAACACCTGCACATGAACAAACCACAAAACGATTCCGAGCACAAGTCCGCGACTTGACTCAACATTAGTCCATGCAAATATTCACACGAGCATTGCATACAAATAAAACAATTATCATGCTATCACAAGCATATCAATTAAGCATATGAAACAACATATGCACATGCACCACACATGCCATGAGCACAACTACTTTGTAATACCAAAATCATCACTAAGCCAATTTTTCAGCACATGATTTCACAGAGCTGGTAGAGCTGGGTATTCCTAGCTTCACCAGATCCATAGAGCTAGAGCTATGGGTATATTAAGAGTGTTTAGATGGGTTATCTTGTTTACATTTTAGAATAAAATTATAAACTTAAGTCACTTTATTTTAGTCTATAAGTTTCAGCTCCGAGGTGGAGCTAGGATATGCCTATATAAATAAGGCTCATTTCCTTACGTATGTCGTCTTTCTTTCGCACCTTTCTCTCTTGCTTTTCCCAATCCATTAGTCATACACATCCTACTCTCACTCTCTTAGGATTTCCGTCCTCATCACCATATCACCCAAGCCCCCACTCTCTCCTCACTCCAGACCAGCTAGCTCAGAGTGTCACATAGGCATGCCAGATGGTTGCCGAAGGACCCAAGGTGGCGAACAACATGCGGAGAAATAGTGGTGTGGCCGATGACGAGGAGGTGGTGTGGGCTAATGATGAAGCACCAGACAATCCAACCTTGCCGTCGCGAGATCCTTCCAAATGATGATTCGTTTCCATTGGATGGCATTAGGTGTCTAACATCTCTCTCAATGCTACAACGATATCCCAGAGCCGGATGTTAGCTGAGCTTGCCGCAGCCATCTTCGAAGGCAAGTTCGAGACAATCGGTTTTATTAAAAACCCAACATAGATGTATACCTATTACAATCGGTTTTATTGAAAAAACAACACAAATATATTACCATATTACAATCGGTTTTATTTAAAAACCGACACCAATTTATTGAGTATTGCAATCAATTTTATTCAAAAACCGACACAAATGTATTTAGCTATTGTAATCGGTTTTATTTAAAAACCGACATAGATTTAGATTATTACTGTCGCGCAAGAACTGACAGTGATAGAGCCTCTCAACACTGTCTAAAGACTTTGTGTCGCTACAAAAATCGATTGTAATGACGAAAAAAAACCGATTATGATGTATATTTCTGTAGTAGTACAACAACAAAATTCTTGAAATGGGATTTTTGTTTTCAAAAAAATATCGATGTTGCTACTGTTGTTGTTGATTGTTGCACACGTAAAATCAAAATGTTTTATAAGGTTTTTCAAATGATGTGTCTCATGAGCGTACCAACTTTTGTTGCAAAACGGTGTTTTTTGTTGCTGTCTATTGGATGAGTTGTTGTACTGGTTTTAGTTTGTTAAGTTTGCGAAGGAGGAAGCAAAACATTGTTCTGTCAGTTTTGTCGCACGAAGAACCCAATTTTCAGTGAGAGTTTATGTAGTTTCTCTAATTTTTTTAGGATATTACACTTCTTTTTTCGTATTTTATTACACATATTGATTACAATTGTTACACATATTATTTAACGATGCTATGTCAACACGTACGATTTCTAGTTGTTTCCGCCCCTTTTACATGGTCTCAGAATGAAAAGGAACTCTTCTTTTACAGATCCGGAACGGATGGCTGGAGTCTGGGAATAATTGTGAAATGGTGCTATATATATGTATTTTATAAGGCTATATACCAGAATAACCATGCACTCAGCTATTTAGGCATATGATCACCAATTTATATTTCCCAAAAACCAACTAATTGTTAATGGCATGATAAAACTGGAAAGAAAAGGAAGTCCTCCTATATCACTCAACAACACATTACACATGCATCACTCCCTATCAGTCCTTCTATATATATAGACCCCTATCAGCCCTCCATTTCTATCGAACACAACAACACATTACACATGCATCACTCATTCACTCTCCAATCCAATCAGAGTCATCGCATGCATGAGTGCATGACCAAAGACGTCAAGCGATCGAGGAAGCAAGCTTCTGCATGCACAGTGCGAAGGACCAAACCGCAGGCTTCATCGATCCATGGAGATCCGACGCGTGGGATGACCACGGGAGGGAGGGAACCAATTGTTAACGAACGATTTGGTGTGTACATGGAGGGTGACAGAAGAGAGTGAGCACACGTGGTGGTTCCCTTGCATGCATGGCGTCGTCATGCTTGGAGCTACGCGTGCTCACTTCTCTTCCTGTCACCTCCGAGCTCGATCTCTCTCTCAGCTTAATCCTTTGGGCTCCCTATATAATGGTACGTACTTAGCTATTACTCTCTCCGGTTTGGTAATATCTGTCGTTTTAGACATCGACACGGTCTTGAAAACACAACTTTGACTGCTAATTTTTATTATAATATATTTATAAAACCCAATAAAATTATAATATTATGAAAGTACTTCTCGAGACAAGTCTACACATATAATTTTCATGTAACCAATTTAAATATTTAAAAATATATCGATGGTCAAAGTTTTGGAAGTTTGACCATCATTATGTCCAAAACGACAGATATTACCAAACCGGAGGGAGTATGAGTGTAATTCAGCTTCCTTATGTATTAAATTGTTTTCATTAATTCAAGGGTACGCAACGACGTCGGGGTCCAGGAGGACTTTATGTATATAGAGAGAACTTCGTTTGGTTTCCTTGATTCATCGGGCGGCTAGGCTAGGTTAGTTTGTGGTTTCAAGCATCACACGTACTCCCTCTGTCTCACAAAGAGTGTATTTCTAGGATTTTTAAGATAGATTAGTGTGCAAGGTAAATGACCAATGTGACCTTCATTACTCCATACACAAGCATGCTGGTGCTTTGGTTTCCACAAACACTTAAATGAGCATGCATACACTTACAGCTGGGTCCTACGGACTAGAAATGCACTCTTTGTGGGACAAAATTTGAACACTAGAAATGCACTCTTTGTGGGACAGAGGGAGTACATGTGTGCATTTAGACCACAAACTTGTGGTTGGTTGCATATAGTTAATGCTGCAAGTAGCTAGGTTAGTTAGAGCCAAGAGGCTAATCAAGAGTACTTAACTAACTACTCCCTCCGTTCGTTTTTATAAGATTTTTTTGAATGATCTTATTCACAAAAATAAGGCTTGCATGTAGATTTAATGTGCCTTTCCTTCTGTACTCCTATTTAATCTCTCATAACCATATGTATTTATTCATTACCACCCACACAAAGTATATCTTTCATCTTTCAAAACAATTAAGTGATAGAATATAAGTTATTTTCTCTCACACCTTTCTTAATTTCAACGCCATCTTAATTCTTGTGCAAAGTAAAAAAAAAGCCTTATAAAAATGAACTGATGGAGTATCATGTGCCAACGGATGGATGGCTAGTTTGTCCAATCGGTGTGCCATCTCTGCATATGTGGCTAGATCTGTTATGATATTATAATTTATGTTTATGTAACATATTATAGTTGCACAAATATTAAAACATGAATGAAAGGTAGACGGTGATTATTTACTCATTTACTTGTTTAAAGATTTGTGTAACTTGTATTAGGAGGGAAAGTATAGAAATACTGCTTTCATGTGTGGTGCTTCTATATTTTTCTTTATGTTTATCAATGGATGTTTATTTGTGAATTTTCTGAGAATTTGATTATGGTAGCGACCAGGTGCAGCCTTTAATTTCGGCGGGTGGGGGGTGGGGAATAGATATCACCCAGGTGGCGAAGACCAGATTTAGAACCCCGTGGAGTCAAGCGGTGAAACCTGTGGGACCAATACCTTTCATTAAATCTTGATTAAAGCACTAGCACAAGGTTCTCTTTTGATTTAATGAATACATCCGCTTCGTTGTACCGCTTCTATTCTAATTTTATATTCTTACTAGGTCAATAAGCGCGGCGTGGCGTGCGCCGCGTGAATGGAAAATAATTTTGCGTTTTTTTGAGAAAAAATAGACCTAAATGTATTTTCAAATTTTTTGGAGGCTCAAAAAATATAAGAGATCGAGTCAAAAAAAAGTACACATATTTTTGTTGAAAAAAATATTTTTTCCGGTGAAAACGGAGAAAGGACCTGGATGTAAACACCAGGGACCTTTTTGTTATATTTTTAGACGTCACCACTATCCCGAAAAAGTAGAAAAGGGCTCGATCGCGATTTGTATTTAACGGGAGGCTTTTTGCGTAAAGTAACGAACGGGGACCTAAACGCAATCCGGGAAAAAATTTCTTTCTCTCACAAAAAATCGCAAAGGACCTGTTCGTAATCTGCAAGGACCTATCCATAATTTGAAGTAACGGATGGACTTTTTCGAAAAATGGCGGGGGTGGGCACGTGGATAGCGGGAGCTTGAGGGAACTCTCCTGAGTTTAATAGCTGTAAGATTTGATCACGGTGACCTAAGGAGTCTGTGGGTGCGTAAGACAAAACCAGGTTAGAATTGCATGATACGTTGCGCTGGATGAATTTCGGGCCAGCTTTGGTGGCAATGTCAACCTCACAGGGGTCGTTCGAAAATTTCCAAAACTGCGAGGAGCTGTGTACTAAAATTTCAGCGGTCACTAATCCATTGTCTGCGAGAATATATAACTACTACATACAAGATTATCACAGACGGTTTTATGAATCGTCTGTAAACATGTGTCAGTGATAAAAGTGATGTATCACAGACGGTTCTTTAACCGTCAGTGAAACTTACATCACAGACGGTTCTAGTAAAGAACTAGAACTGTCTGTATTGTGGGCCACATCACAGATGGTTCTAGTACAGAATCGTCTGTGATGTGTCCTACAATACAGACGGTTTTTTACTAGAACCGTTTGGAGTATGTGATATATCACAGACGGTTCCTTATATGAAACCGTCTGTGATATTATTTTTACTGCTAAATAATTTTTCTATTTATTGGCTAGCATCAAGAAATGCTAGCCATGCCCTTTGAAACAAGTAGATTACAAGGATTATATAATAAGCAGATTACACACATCATATCGTAAGAAAATTACGCATCACAGATTACACAACCACTTCAGAAATCAACTCAAATGTTATATTAACTAATATATCACAGATTACACAATTATTTCAGAAATCAACTCAAATATTGTATTAACCAATGGAATGCGCAATTATAATTCATAAATTCAATTAACAAATAGAATGCTCAAGTTTCACAAATTACTCAGCGTGAAATGTGCCTTCTAGAGCTATGACCTCACGCATCAAGAATTCAGACATGCTTTCTCGAATTGCTTCTAGATGGGCATTTTTCAATGCAGTTGCATTAATGATCTTCTTTGTACCGACAAGGGTTCGCATGTTATGGCAAACGTAGAAGGCACATATGTTATTTTCCTGTCCCTGCTGGGCGCACTTCGAAAATATAATTGGTTAGTTCGAGGGCATTATTACAAAGTGATATAGGATTGTTGTGTACTAGCGAGTACTAAAAAGTCAAAATCATGTTTCAGCTTCGATGAGTCTTTGTGTGGCCCTCCACGAGTTCTATGCACATTGAATGCCCTATGTGATTCCAGAAAAGTTAGCCTCAGCCATTCTACAGAGAAAATGTGATTACCTATTGTGTACTTTTCCGATAATCCTCAAGTCATGGCTACCCTTAAGTAAGGAATCAACGTAGCTAACCCAGTTTTTTCTTGGTTCAAATACAAGTAGAACCCAGTGAAACCAACACAGGAATAAAGCCATGATTACTCAACTTAACTTTGAGTTGCGTGTAAAGTATAAATCAAAGTATACCATAAACGTAGTGCAACACTTACGATGGGTTATAGGGTAGAAGTATGTATTCTTTATTGCTTTGAGCTAGCGATGCCTCTATCACATAATCCTCGACGTAAGTAGCATTATCGTTTATTGTTTGGCTGGAGACTATGTGTGGATCAAGGAAACCCACTGGTTCTTTCTTTCTTTTTGCTTCAAGGATCATCATGTATCTATATACATAAAAACAAGGAGTTGTATGACACTTATCAGTAAAACACAAAATGTATAAACCGTACGTGTTGAAGACACTTACAATGTCCAGCATCTCATGAGCCCGACGTCGAGGTTGAAGAGATTGAATAGGTCTCTAAAGTCGACCGGGAAGAAGCCTCCAGACAACTGGTTGAAAAGATGCTCATGCTTGAAGCTGATTGAGATACTCATTACGTGTGTTGCCTTTGGCTTTTTCTATGCACCAATCATGCAATCTTTTGGATTCTGATGAAATGTCCAGTAGGCCCTCTTTGTGTTAGTAAATGCTCTGCTAGTTTGAATTTTCAGGCCAATGGGCAAATTCATATTCTAGCTCCTTCCTTATCTGCTTGGATTTTCCCTTGTCTCTCTTTCCACTTTTGGTCGTCTTCACTGAAGAGGAGCGGACCCTAATTATTGTATCAGCCTTCACTGATGATGTGGGCACGTTAGTTGGTTGTGTGGGTCACTTCAGTGCAGCTGGTGGCTCCACCGCAGGTGGATCATGTTTTTCGTGTTGCCTCGATGTTGGAGGACGGTTGTCGATTAAAATGTCCCTTTTGCTTCATTGGATGAATGTCGCGATGGCATGACCTAGTGTCACGATCTCATCGTTTGAGGGAATCTCCAGCCGGACGGGACTGAAAGTTGGATCGACGTAGTCCACACACTCCTTCGCGTAACCCAGCTTTACGGGGTGACCGTGAACAGTTATCGCCTCACTGGTTGGATACACATGCCCCCAACCGGCCTGCATGGCAACAGGGATATCGGCAAGCCTCACTTGGAGCTTGCACGGCGTCACCTCCTACATAACGGTACACAATTAGTTATATATGACATCGAATATACTCTATGTACGGAGCATTCCAGACATATGTATTATATACCTAGATGTCATCGACGGCAGATGAGCCATCGTGTATGTTTGTCTCGAGGGTGGACACTCAGTTGCTCTGCCGGTTAGTGGGGCTGAACTGCGTCAGTGCTTCTGGGGCTTGCACAGTCTGTGCTAGTTTGTCTGCAGCCACCCTCAGCTCCCTGAAGCATCTAAGCCCCTTTTCTATTGTTTGGTTTTGGTAATTAATGACAACTAATATTTGTGGACTAACTATTTGTTTTGACTATGCAAAAGGTGATTAGTTCTCATAAATGGAATATGAAAAGCAACGGGATGAGTTCCTTTTGGAAATCAAGCTCTAGATCTAGGTATAAAAGTTAAGGATCTTTTTATAGCATTTTGTCGATCTAGGTGTTTGGAGAGAGATCGGGTTGATAGGTTAGATGCTGTACTATTAACGGGGACTTGATTAGTAGCTTAAATTAAGTGCAATTAAAGGCTCAATTAATGTGATAACTCATTTGCATCAAAAATCTTCTCAAAATCATGCCTTTCAGCATTTAGTGGCACTATCGGCCATTTATAAGCATTACTACCGGAGGAGCGGTAGTACCGTCCAAATAACGACGGTAGTTATTTAATAAAAGGGATGAATTTTGAGTACCTCAGAGGTCGGCACTACCGCATGCGTAGAGTGGTACTATTGGACAAACAACAGTACCACCCCCAACACGGCGGTACTTATTTTATAGAAAGGCAGCATTTTGTGCTTAGCCTGTAGCAGCACTACCGGTCGTGTGGAGCGGTACTGTCGGACAAGCGGCAGTACCGTCCCCAACACGGCGGTAGCTTTTTAACAGAGAGGGTGCATTTTGCGCTGGCACATAGTGGCACTACCGGACATATGGAACGATATTGCCAGATGGGCGGCACTACCACCCCATAACATCGGTAGCTTTATTCCAGAAGGCCCATATTTGCCCTTTTCGATTATGCAGCACTACCGGGAATTTTATGCGGTGGTACCGGACTTTTTGGGGGTTCGTGGTAACGGCTAGTTTCCAGTGCATTAAATGCACCCAGTGGCCATTGGAGCTCAGGCCGGCACTACCGACCCTCAGAGGGCGGTAGTGCCAAACTCAGCTGTTTTTTTTTTTTTTGAAATAAGCCCCCAACGGCTACTTTTTGTGTGGGGGCTTTAAATACCCCCCACCTACATCAAAGGGTTGATTGGTGACTCCATTGAATTCATTCTAAGCCCTTGCAATTCCTATCTCACTCAAGATCATTCATTTCTCATTTTGTGAGTTGGTGAGAGCAAAACTGAGTGTATTACATTGATTGAGCCCATTAGAAGCACTGAACACCTTCAAGCAAGCATCAAGTTCATTACTCTTGGAGGTTGCCTCCTCCTAGACAGCTTGGAGATGTGTGGAACTGGTGACCTCCTCAAGAAGATTGTGAGGAGGCTCAGCTGTTTGTGAAGGCATAGAGCTTGCCTAGCTGGAGTGGTAAAGAGCTAACCCGATTGATCGAGGAAGGCTCGTTTGCGCAAAGGAGCTGGCTTGAAGTGAGTCAAGCTGCCTCAACGTGGATTAGGGGAGATCGGCAAGTCTCCAATACCACAGGATAAATTCTTGTCTCATCATCTTGTGGTTTGCTTTTCTTTGTGCTGAATTTAATTACAAGCAATTCTAATATATTTTAGTGTGATCATTTATTTAGAATTATTACATTGCTTAGACTTTGTATTGTTGGTGCACTTTAGTGAAATCTAGAAGATTTAGACCTTCATAGTTAAAATTCTCGTTTCTAGTATTATTCGCTTAGTGTAATTAAAGCTAAGAATTTTAAAAACCTCCTATTCACCCCCCTCAAGTCAGTTATCATTGATCCTACAAGTGGTATCAGAGCTTGGTCTCTTATTTTAAACTTCACTGTCTAAAGAGAAAAGGATGGCTAGTGAGGGTGTTTCCATAGACAAGGCACTTTTGTTTGATGGTACAAATTATGCATATTGAAAAATACGTAGACCGTTTATTTTAAGGCCATGAGCCCCAGCATATTGATAATTGTAGGTGAGGATTTCTCTATGGCAGTTGATCCCACTTCCATCATTTATCAAAATGAGGCAAACTACCATCTCAATGCTCAAGCAATGAATGCACTTTTTGGAGCCTTGAATACGGATGAGTTCAATCACATGAGCAACCTTGAGACCGCTCACGAGATTTGGGCAACCCTCTCTGAAATTCACGAGGGTACATCCGCAGTAAAGGAGGCCAAATTGCATATGTTGCCCTATGAAAACATCACCGAGATGTATTCGCGGTTAAACAATATAGTGAATGAGCTCAAGGGCCTTGGGGGTTCACTAACCGATCTTGATGTTGTTCATAAGATGCTTAGGGCACTACCGGACAAATATGAGACATTGGTGACGGTCTTCCTCAACTCACCTGAGTTGACAAGAATAACGCAAACCACACTCTTGGGCAATCTCATAACAAATGAGTTGTACAAGAAGGATAAGGAGCTCTTAGAGCAAAGTTCTTCGAAGAAGAAGATTGCCTTCAAGGCCAAAGCGGAATCAAGCGAGGAGACGTTTGATGATTTCGAGAATAACACCGAGGAAGAGATGGCCCTCCTCGTGAGAAGAATGAGGAGATTCACAAAGAGGCGCTCAAACTCTAGCACTCCTTAAAAGTACAAGAAAGGGGAACACTCAAGCAATAATCGATTTGCAAATGTTCGGTGCTTCGAGTGTAATGAGAAAGAGCATTTCACCTCTCATTGCCCCAAGAAGAAGGAGGAGGATGAGAAGGGCAAGTCATCCAAGAAGAAGAAATTTCATGGTAAGAAGAAGCTCTTCAAAAAGCATCATAAAGATGGCAAGGGCGAAGCCCACAATGGGGTGTGGGATTCCAAAGAGGAGTATTTGGATTTCGACTCATCTGATGAGGACACTCCTTCCAAGAAGAAGGGTCTTGCCAGAGTCACCATCAAGGAGGCATCATCACCATTCGTCACTCATTTATGTCTTATGGCAAAAGGAGATAAGGTAAAATCTAATGATGATGATGATCTCACATATGATGAATTGCTAGATATGCTTGTAGATTTAAATGAGTACATTGGCAAGGAGAAGGCTAAACATAAAGCCTTGAGAAATGAATTTACCTCTATCAAGAACTCTTATGAGGAGCTAAAAGAAGCTCATGAGTATCTTCTTCTCAAGGATCATTCTAAATCCAAAATTGATGTAGGAGTTTCTTGTGATTTAATTGATGCTATGTCTAGAATAGATAATTTTTCTTGCAATATTTGTAAATCTACCATAGCTACTTCATGTGATGACTTGAATGCATGCCTTCTAGTTCTAGCTCTAGCTCATGTTCTATTAATATTTGCCATGATTTAATTGTTGAGAACAATGATCTCAAGGAGCAAGTTTTTAAGCTAAACAAGAGCTTAGACTGATGTTTCAAAGGTAAGGAAATACTTGACAAGATCTTGAGTAGCCAACGTTACTCATACAACAAGGAGGGACTTGGATTTGTCCCTAAGAAAGGTAAAAAAAAATGAGCAACAAGGCACCAAGGTTTGTCAAATCCAATGAAAAGTTTTGCTATAAGTGTCATGATGTGGGATATATGACAAATGATTGCTCGTTAGGTAAAGCTCTTAGGAATAATATTTATGATTCATGCTATGTTCTTAGGAAAGATAGAAATGGTAGAGTAGTAGCTAAATTTATTGGCACTCCAATACTTGGTCATAGGAAAAATATCATTTGGGTGCCCAAACCTTTAGTTACTAACCTTCAAGGACCCAAACAAATTTGGATACCTAAAAATGTTTGATTTTCTTTTGTAGGTGAACTACAAGACCGGTGGACGGTATTGGGTGTTGGATAGTGGATGCACTAAACACATGACTGGAGACCAGAAGATGTTCACCACGTTTGAGAATGGAGGTGGAGACCACGGCAAAATCACTTTTGATGACAATAGCAAAGGAAATGTATTAGGATTGGGTAAAATTGCTATCACCAATGACCTTTCAATCTCTAATGTTTCATTAGTTAATACTTTGAATTTTAATTTGCTATCCATTGCACAAATTTGTGATATATTTGTACCTTCTCCCAAAATGCAGTTAAAATTTCAAAAGAAAAGGACAAATCCTTAGTTTTCAAAGGTTTTCAATTTGGAAATCTCTATTTAGTTGACTTCTTCTTGAATTAGCCTTGTCTTCAAATTTGCTTAATTGCAAAGACATCCTTGGGATGGCTATGGCATAGAATACTAGCTCATGTTGGGATGATTCAACTTAAAAAGCTTTTTAAAAATGATTTAGTTGTGGGCTTGAAAGATGTGAAGTTTGAGAAAAACAAGCTTTGTAGTGCTTGGCAAGTAGGCAAACAAGTTGCTAGTTCTCATCCTTCAAAGAGTATCATGTCCACTTCTAGACCATTAGAAAACCAACCAAAACCGACCATCAGAACGGTAAAGGACATCCGAAGGAATCCACCACCAACTCTTCTATTTATCTCCAGTCAACTACCCGAACTATGACAGAAAAGCTAAGCACTCTTTCCCCACAGGGGGTTAATAGTTCTTCGGTGATGGCTTTAACCGACCACACCGTCAAACCACAACCTTACTATGAACAAAAGGTGACCGAGACCCTTCGGCACCACAGCCTCACTTACTCACCATAAGGAGAACAACTCAATCAATTATTTCATAAGCATAGCAACATACACTACCTAATGTAGCATTCAACATCAGAGCTTAAATAAAACATTTAAGCGTAAAGCAACGATACCCATACCCTTTCCTACTGTGCATCCATGTGTGTCAAATTTTAAATTAGTTATTCCACTTACACAAGTTTTAATGTTGCTATCCTATGACAAAATTTTAAGTACAACCTAAGCCATGTTTCTAGGTTATCCCACATCAAAATTTTAGTTAACCCTATGGTATTTCACTAAGTTCATACACCACGGACCTAAGCCCTCTCTGATACCAACTGTAACACCCCCGGCATCTGGTATGCCCTGGATGTCACCAAACGAAGTAGAAATAGCAAATAAATACCACAATTAAGAACAAATTACAGCAAGGGCGTAAATGCTTTAACCAAAATTCCGGCAGCATCTCCTTTGTAATTCCATGAGTTGAAGCAACAGTAATGACATCACAAGCAATAACATAATGGAGGACATCTAAAACAGCAATAACATGAGGTATAGCAACAATTTAAGACCAATTAATGAATCTCAACACTTCATGACTAAAACGAAGTGAACAATAAATCCACGCACAAGTTATAGCATGAACAAATTTAGCACATTAAACATCACCATCACAACTACGAACGAGAATGTGTAGCTGTCTAAATGAATGATTCTAAGTGTAGATGTGACGCTAAATCCCTTTCCCGCATGCCGAGTTCATAGCACCTAAAAACAACATAAAACAACAAGCGTGAGTTCATCACTCAGCAAAGTGTATTGCAATGGAAAAGTGCATCAACATTTTTCATTAGCATCATTATTACATATCATAACGCATCATCATAAGCATCTCATGGTTCATATTCATAAACATCTCATAATCATCCTCATTCATGCAATGCAATGCACATGTCTCTTTTATTAGCACATACGGTATTGCCGAGTGCACACCCGTTGGTGTGCACCCTCTTTCCCCTTCCATCCCGTAGATGGAGGGTGCCTACTCTTACTAACTCGCTCCCATACACAACCGTGGATGGGACTACGAGGTAGGTCTTTCGTGTTCACAACATGTGAACACAGAGGCCCGGATCAGAATGAGTCGCCTCTTCCATTATGAATGCACATATGTCATGAACATGTAGGAACTTGCATAAATACTTAATACGATAATTTCATAGCCGATATGTAATCATGCTCATCATATCATAAGTAAATAACAAGCATGGCAAGTTAACACATCATGTATTCATATTGCACCTATGTAAGTATAATAACCACTCAAACCCAAACCATCCCAATACACTTGCCTTCCACCACGCGAGACGGAGTGGTGAGATGATGAGGGCACTCCCGGGTCACACCACCTGCACATAGGTACAATACACTCAAAACATGGTCACAAAGCAGTACAAGAACTCTCATCGACATCGACTTCGCAACCCACTACCAAAACCCGAAAAACAGCTCTTTGTCCAACCGGGACAGCAGCGCTCCAACGACCATAACTTGAGTTCTACAACTCCAAATTAAGTAAACGAATACATTTTCTCGAAGCTTAGGAAATTTTACAACTTTTCCAAAGTATTCAAGAAGACTGAATTGGCCTCTAAAATTGTCTAATCTACAGTTGAACACGATCTGTCCCAATTACGTCACAGTTTTGACAACGTTCGGTAAAATAGCCATAATTTTTAAATGGCTGAACTGAGTTTAGTGTTCTTGGTGTCCACTGAAAGATAATTGAATTACCTACAACTTTCGTAACAGTCGGCCAATCAGGAAACTCCTCTAAAATTGCTAAAACCGAGCCCTAAACTCAAGCGCCCAATCTGCCCGAGACCACAACATTGAACAGATTTGTAATTATCCTAATCCCATCTAGGAACAACACCTAAACACCAAAATTAACCATGGAATTCACCATCTAACCAGTACCTACACCCTAAAACCAAGATACTCGGGGCTTACCTCTTCTTGGCGAGACACCCGATCGACGAACTTCGCCTCCTCGCAGCCCGATCTTCCCGCCGATCGCCGAGGACGGCGAAATCGCCGGGAACGCCAGATCTCCTTGGACGAAGAGCTCCTGGACAGCGAGATCGGAGAGGCTATGGGGAGGAGGAGCTAGGGTCGGCTAGGGGTGGGAAGGAGAGGGAGGGTGGCGCATGGGAGGGGAGGAGGGGTGTGGCTAGGACTTGGGAAGGGGGTGGCGGCTATGGGGGGTGTGGGAGGGGAAAGGAGCGGGCGCCTAGGGTTAGGGCGCAAGGGGGCAGGGTGCTGCCCTCCTCCTCCTCATGGGCCAAGAAGCCTCCACCTAAGGCCCAAGAAGGTTCCCCAAGGCCCAAACCAATTCCCCCAAGGCCCAAACTCCCCCGAAAGAGCCCAAACACCCGGAAAATGGCCCAAAACACATTATAAAGTTGTACCGAAAAGCCATAATCTATAAAGTCACATTCCATAATGTCACTTTTCATAATGTCACATCCCGTGATGTCACAATTGCGACGTGTTCATCCCAATTTGCCCACAAGCAGCCATCACGTGTGAGCAAGGACTATGAAAAAGTCTTGGCTTATTGCAGGTGCATTCACACCATCCAGTGGCCCCTTGGCCTAGATTAACCTTGTGTGTAATAACCGTTGTGTCGGTTCCCAATCCCCATTTGTACCAAAGAGTCACCTCGAAGCAGTACTCAGTGATTCCAAAGCTACACGCCATATGCTGCTGAGTTTCATGGTTCGTTCCTCCATGTAGGTCATGATACGTGAACAATACGGCATTTGCAATGTCGTGGCATGAAGTACAGCCTCCGCATGCCTTTTTTGGAAGTAGGCAATGATGTCGTGCAACATGCTTTCCAAACCTGTTCAACACATAATAGTTTAGAACAACAACCCCATTTGTTTAACCGTGATAAATATCTTAATTTACTATACTAACCTGGTGCCACCAGTGTCATGGAGCAATGCCCACTTCTCTAGAGGCTCCGCCTCTATCCAATGTGAAAAACACTTTATGTTCCTTGACGTTCGTCTCCTCAAATTAGGATGATCGAGCTCCCCAAGAGGTCTTAGCCTTTTGGGTGGGCAATCATTCGGCATAGGTGGTTGCTTCTTCATCTCTTCAATATGTGCACTTGTGTTCTTATCTAACTCGACCAATAACATGTTGAACTTACGTGCCTGATTCTGCTTGCATACCTCTTAAAGGTTCATCAGTTCCTTCCTCTTGAACTGCTTGAAGAAATTTGCTCCTAAATATCTCATGCACCACCTGTTCTGCAAGTCAGGCCATGAAAATGGCTCATCAAGGTCCTCTTGTAGAGTCTTAATTGCCGAAAGGATACCTTTGTGATGATCATGAATGATGCACACGTTGGGCCGATCACCAACTACCCTGACCTTCAGATGTCTGAAAAATCACAGCTAGCTATCTCGGTTCTCACCCTCAACAAATGCAAAGGCCAATGGAAGTATGCGGCTGTTCGCATCAATTGCCATGGCCGTTAGAATCTGCCCCTTATATTTTTTGATAAAAAATGTACCATCGACACAAAGCAATGGATGATAGTACATGAATGACGCAATACAAGGACCCAATGAAAAAAAAACCACGATGAAATGTCGACATACTATTTCCATCTGCTTCACTTTCTTTGAAAGCGGTGTATGTGACAGGGTTGGTTTGCTTCAGTACATCAAGCACACAAGGTAGGTTGCAATACGAAGCCTCGTATGTACAAAACCTCTTCTCTAATGCTTTTTGCTTTGCACGCCAAGCCATCGAGTAACTTATCTGGTACTTAAATGTTCTCAAGATTGCTTTCTAAATATACGAACACTCAATGTCCCGCTTCTCTATGATTTCATTGAACATCATGCTAGCAATTAGAGCCGCATTCAAGTTGCGGTGTTTCACCAAAATATTTTCTAGTCTGCATGTGTGCTCCTCCACTCATGATGCAATCCAATACGTCTCGCACTTTGGCTTGTATGCATGAAATCGAAATTCACAGCCATTGGTTCTGCACTTCACTGTGTACCTGTCTGGACTGGACAAGACAACCCAAAACTCTCTCTGTAGCAATAGTGCCCGCAGCCTCACTGCCAACTTCAATTCAGAATTGTTCGAGAATATTTGATTCAGGCGAATGGCATTAGTACCATACTCGCAATGCGACTCATGGCCCCACAAAACTTCCATACCAGCTCTGTTTTGCTTGTTCCATTCATCAGGTACATGGGTACCTCTGTTGCCCCAGTACTACCATGCATTTCATCGTCATCATCCCCCTTCCTCATCTTCGTCGATAACATCATCAGGCTATAACATTTCAGCTTTCTCTTCTATCGCCATACGGTCCACCCACTCCAAAAGATCAACAAGTTGCTCCATCTCCTCCCCTTCATCTGCCCGACCTTCTGCGTTTACTGCATCCCTGTTATCATCCCCCGCTGCTACCTCAACCGACACCGCTGTCTGAACTTGTTCAGCTGTAGCCGATGTGCTGCTCTCACTTACACCAGCAATATTCACCTCATCTCTAGGGCACGCCTGCACCAACATCACACATTCAAGGCGAAATCCCTTGCACCACCTTAACCATTTCTGCCACAAGTATGTTCGATCTACTTTCTTCAACTCCCACATAGCTGGGTCACCCTTACTACGCGTGAATAATATTTGGATGGTAACAGAGTAAACACTTAGATTCAGGAAAAAATATTGGGTTAACCAAAACTTTATATCATGAATGCTAACACTATTGGGGCACGAGTGCTCAACCATGGTGACCGGAAAGCTGCGTAAATCAACACCATTCTGACCAGTCTTTATTTCACCATTGCCATAATATACCCTAAATTTCACTGGATCCGATATTACTGTGACGACAAAGAAAAAAATAAATTTTTAGATAACTACTAACATGTAAAATCACTACTGTAAATTGAACAATGCTAATTAACTATCCCGCTATCGATACTATAATATTATAGTGCACGTATAACATCTCTATTTGCTACTAACATGTAAAATCATTACTGTAAATTGAACAATGCTATAATATTGCAGTGATTTTATATGTTACTGATTCAACAATGCTAAATTAAACAATGCTAAATTTAACAACGCTATAATATTGTACTGATTTTATATTTTAGTGATTGAACAACGCTAAATTAAACAATGCTAAATTGAACAATGCTAAATATTGTTATATCACTACTAACATATAAACTCACTATTCTAAATTAAACAATATACTAACATATAAACAACTAAAATCACTACTCTAAATTAAACATTATACTAACCTATAAACAACTAAAATCACTACTCTAAATTAAACAAAGTTGAACAACTAAAATCACTACTCTAAATTAAACAACTAAAATCGCTACTCTAAATTAAACAACTAAAATCGCTACTCAAAATTAAACAACTAAAATCACTACTCTAAATCACTACTCTAAATTAAACAACTAAAATCGGTTCTCTAAATCACTGCTCTAAATCGCTACTCTAAATTAAACAACTAAAATCGCTACTCTAAATTAAACAACATACTACTCTAAATTGAAGAACGCTAAATTAAACAAAGTTGCGATGTTACCTTCTTCCTTCTTCTTCTTTCCTCCTCTCTCTCCCTCTCTCCTTCCTCTCTCTCTCTCTCTCTCTCTCTCTCTCTCTCTCTCTCTGTCTCTCTCTCTCTCTCTCTCTCTCCTTCCTCTCTCCCTCTCTTCTTCCCGGCCGGCGTTGATCGCCCTCGCTTCTCCACGATCGCCCTTGCTCTGCCGTCAAGAAACAGATCGATCTGTTTTGAGTCGAGTCGGCCCGTTTTTTACCGAGTAATTATCGCCAAACGGTATGGCGACAACTAGTAACATACTAACATATAAACAACTAAAATCATTACTCTAAACTAAACCATATACTAACCTATAAACAACTAAAATCACTACTCTAAATTAAACAAAGTTAAACAACTAAAATCGCTACTCTAAATTAAACAACTAAAATTGCTACTAACATACTAACATATAAAATCATTACTCTAAATTGAAGAACACTAAATTAAACAAAGTTGCAATGTTACCTTCTTCCTTCTTCTTCCTTCCTCTATCTCCCTCTCTTCCTCCTCTCTCTATCTCCTTCCTCTCTCCCTCTCTTCTTCCCGGCTGGCATCGATCGCCCTGCTCCTCTCTTCCTAGCGATCGCCCTCTGCCGCTGAACGAAACAGATCGATCTGTTCGGAGTCGGGCTGTTTTTTTACCAAGGAGTTATCGCCAAGTTGTTACCACACCATTTGGCAATGACTGCCTCGTTTCCTGTGAAATTTAACGACCACCGGTTAACTACATAATTAAGCAGTAGTAGCCAAACGGTATGGCGACTACTACTTGTTCGCCGTACGATTTGGCAATTACTGCTAATTCACCATACCATTTGGCGATTTAGTATTAATTTTGCAAAAAAAAATTGCGTACTAATATCGCAATTGTTATTAAAAATGTATTATTTAGAAAAAAAAATTCCCCATACGGAGTAACATAGGAGTATATATGTATGACTTTGAGGGGAATTCCTATAATTTTTGTTGTTCATGTGGGCTAAAAAGTTAAAAGCCTGTGACAAATGGATGGCAACCACAGCCCACATAACTAAGATCATGTGGTCAACAATGGAAGCATGTTCCATTTTCAAATGGGGTGAAGTGTTGTTATTGAAAGGGAACAAGTAGTAGCACCTTTTTGCTTCGCCCACTTTCTTCCACCTCAAAGGCTCTCTCATCGCGACACTTGACATTATCTCCTTCATCCCTTTTTTCTTCCTAGGGATTTCAATCGGGTGGGTACCTCTGGGTATAATCGCCTCAGACCCACTACCTAAGCTCGAACACAAGCCACCCACCTGAACCCACTAAGCTTCACGGGCACAAATTTGTGCCCACGCCCGAACCCGATGGGTACCTGATACCCAATGAGTATCCATTGGTAGAGGTGGGCATGTGACCGGAGGGGGAAGGGGAAGGGGAAGGCGAAGGGGGCATGCGTACCTGGTCGGAGGGAGAAGGAGAGGGCACCGCGCCTGCCGTAGTCGTAGCCGTCGTTGATGCCATGGCCGCCACGCCCATTACCAGAGGGGACGGGGAGAGGGAGGGGGAGGGGAAGAGTTCGGCTGGGGCGTCAGCGAAGTCTGTGGCAACACGATTGAGGTTGGGGAAGGAGCCTGAGGAGGTGGCCGTGGGGAGGCGACCGTGTGGAAGGAGGCACTATGGGGTCCGAGGGGATGAGGGGGCACTGTGTGGGGTGAGGAGGTAGCCGTGGGGGCAGATGGGGGCTAAGGGCGAGGCGATCGGGGTGGAGGGAGGTAGCCGAGGTAGAGGGATGCGAAGGGGTCGAGCCAGTGCCGAGGGAGGCAGAGGGCGGGGGGACTCGGGAGGGAGAGGGAGGGGGCTAAGCTAGCGCTGAGGCAAGCGGAGGCGATGGCGGGAGGCGCAGAGTGGCGGGACTTAGGAGGGAGAGGGAGGGGGCAGAGCTGGCGCCGAGGGAGGTGGAGGGCGACGGGACTCAGAAGGGAGGCAAGGGGGTTGAGCTGGTGCTGACGGAGGTGGAGGGCGGCGAGACTCAGGATGGAGTGGGAGGGGCGCATGAGGGTGGAGACGAGTAGATCGGGCCATCGGGGGATTACGGCGATGCAGGCGCAGGAGGACTGGAGGAGTGAGCCGTCAGGCACTGAGTTAGTGAGTTAGGGTTTTGTTTTTCTAATGTATCTCATAAAAAGTGGGGCTCACATGTCATAGGATACCCATAGGTATAAATTGACTCCACTCCCATCCTATAATCTTATCGGGTACCAAAATCCAAAAATTTATGAGTCTGCAGTGCTAACTGTGCCGCCCTTATCGGGTCGGGTACCCAAACCCATGGGTAAAAGCGCCATCCATATTCCTTCCTCTCAAATTAAAACTAGTTTTTGTTTTCAAATTTTCTCCCAAGTTTTTGATAAAGAAATATGTTTTATTCACTTTCGAAAGTATTTGCATCAAAACTTTTTGAACCAAATATTTTTTGAAATGAAACTTTTGAACCAGAAGGTTTTTGAATTGAAAGTTTTCAAACAAAAAGTTCTTGAATTAAAAGTTTTCAAAGTTGAAACTTTTCGATTTGAAAATTAAATTTGAGAACTTTCGATTCAAAATTTTTGTAAGTTGAAAGTTTCTAATTTGAAACTTTTTGATTTGAAATTTTTAGTGAAAACTTCCTATTTAAAATTTTCAAAGATAAAATTTTCTAATTTGAAAACTTTTGTGATAAACAGGAAGGGAGGGAGGCGGAAGAAGTGAGTAGGGAAAAAGAAAACAAGAAAAGTGGAGATGGATGGGGATGATGACACGTAGAAATGTGTCCGTCACTTTTGCAAGTTAAGGGCATGTTTGGCAACAAAACTTTTCAAAACCATAGTTTTGCAAAACCATGGTTTGAGAATTGTCTTGACATAAAAAACATAGTTTTACCAAATACCATGGAAACCATGGTTTTTCTTGGAACTCTCAACTGTTTGGCAACAAAGTTTTTGGTTGATAAAGTCTTGAAACAAGAGTTGTTTTGGCACCAATGTTCAGAAAATTTTGCCCAAGACCAAAGTTTTCAAAACAGAGAAAAAACCATGGTTTTGTGAAAACCATGGTTTTGAAAACAGAGTTTTTTGAAGGGCTACCAAACACCTCTTGGTTTCTAAAACAGAGTTTTTCTCCAAAACCATGGTTTTGCCTCGAAACTATGAAAAAAACCTTGTTGCCAAACAGGCCCTAAGGGTACTCTTAAACTAGTCATACCCTAATATTATTCCATCGGGTCTATTTGCTTGGCAAATTTGCCATTCACATATTCATAGTACGACATTTGATATCTACATCGCCGATGGCTATATATGGTCGACTAGAGTCCAGTGCTTACATAAATCATGTAACGATAGCTGAGTAGTAATCAACCGTTGTCAAACCGTCAATTTTCACCCTTGGTTTTCAAATTCACCAGAGTAGAACATTGTTTTGAGACCACAGTATAGCATCCCCTCGACAACAACATGATGAGGCATTCGTATATGCAACGCATACACTATTCATCCTATTCTTCGCCGACTAAGAAACGCAAACTTTTTACTAAAAGCAACCAATTCATGGAAACTTCTTGATCATTCCACAGCACGCAAACAACCAATTGCAAGTACCAATCTCCCGGCCTGAGGCGTGTGCATAAGGTGGTGTACACCCCTTATATGATTAATCATCAAATACATATCAATTTTATGATAAATAATCAATTGTTCCGATAATAAAATGTAGAAAGAGCCATCAAGAAGAGTCGAGGCTTCAAGAGACACTGGCCTCTGCTTTTGCCCCCTCTTGTGGGGCTCTAATGCTTTCTTCTCTTTGGCCATCTTCCATCCATGCAACAAGGAATCAAATCCTAATTTTTGTTTCCTTGAGTCAACTCTCTCTCTCATGCTTTCTTCTCTTTGGCCATCTTCCATCCATGCAACAAGGAATCAAATCCTAATTTTTGTTTCCTTGAGTCAACTCTCTCTCTCTCTCTCTCTCTCTCTCTCTCTCTCCCAATTTGATCTACAGTTTTGACATATATGCCCATGGGGCCGCCTCCTCAAGGGCTCTGTTTCTGTGCCCCCGGGCACGGGGAATTGGAGAGCAGAGCGTGTCCAATATGTGGTGGATTGACACGATGGAGATGCTGGAGAGAGCAGAGGAAGGCGAGAATTGGGGAGCTGGCCTTAGATTCTCTCTCCGGTTTGATCCGAGAAAGCCGGGCTTTGATCGTACTCTGCTCAGCTTCCCTGTTTCTGTACTGTTTGGCCGCCTTCTTGGATGGGGCGAGAACGGCAGCCTGAGGAGACCGCAGGGGTCCATGGTGATCACAGAAGGAGGTGGGGAGTCGGCTGCCGCCATCGCCGTCGCGGCCGCCGCTGCCGTTTCTCTTTACTTTGCTGCGCTCTTTGGGTCCGATCAGCAGCCTCACCGTCCACGCCGGCGGCGACTGTCGGCGTCTGCACTGGCTAGGCCAAATTCTGGTGTGCAGTTCTACTTGTTTTGCTTTGTTCGTACCCTTTGCTTCAATATATGTGATGTGATGGTGGTTTTGATTTCTTTTTTTTTTTTATCGATTTGTCTGTAGCAGCAGCTAGGCCTCGTGCTCTGCCTGCGCCAGATGGGCTACGAATTCTGTCATTAAATGTAAGTAGTGATCCCAGGCTAGAACTCCGAATTTCTTGATCATGGCAAATTCATGACATCGAGCTAGGTCTAATTCTCTGTCCTTCGTATCAAGGATGAGTCTTTGGAAAACTTAATTCACGGCACGTCGATCGGCGCCGGGGAGGACGAGCCGATTCTTGTGGCAAGAGTTAAGACCGACATGGCGGGAGCAAACGCCGACGGCAAAACGGAGCACGATCAAGCGGAGAAAGAACGGGAGGAGGTCGAGCGGTTAAAGGAGCAGTGGCTGTCGCTCCTGAAGCTGGAGCTCGACGGCCACCGGGAGCAGGAGGCCACCGTGCGGGAGCTCGAGAACCGCGTCAGCGTCGCCGCCGTGGAGGCTCGGCTCCTGCAGCTCAAGGTTTCTTCGCTGCAGGAGGAGAACCACACGCTCGAGGCGCAGGTGCCGGAGCTGGGCGCCGTCCGGGCCAAGCTGGCGCGCGCCAAGGAGAAGCTGAGCGCGCTCAAGGCGCGGGTGCAGGGCGAGCAGGAGGAGGCGCGGCGCGAGACGACGGCGCTCTGGGAGAGGGTGAAGGAGCTGGAGAGGGACGGCGAGGAGAGGGCCAAGGCTCTTGCGGCGGAGGCGGCGGCACTGCGGAAGGCAAACGCCGGGCTGGAGGAGGAGAACATGGAGCTTGCTCTGAGGCTGCAGGATGCGGAGCAGATTGCCTCCTCTGTTAATCAGGTTCTTGAGGTAATTGAGTTCCTAATTCTCGACTTCATTGCAATTTTTCTCACCATTTTTATCGTTGCATTCTAGGATTACCACATGCCATGTTGTTGAGAAATATGTGTTGAATGGTTTATGATAGCAGTTTATGATCTGCTTTATGAAATGACCTAAAAATTCAAAGTGAATTTAAAATTAGATTTTATATTGAATTTTCCGGTTTTGGATTTTGATTCGTTCCCCATCCTGGGCCAAAACTCCTTGTTCTTGGGACGTTCGGCCCATCTCTCCTCCCCGGCCTGCCTCGCCTCGAGGCCCAACCCGCCCCGCCCGACAGCCACTGTCTCCTCCGGCGTCGGCGCGCTCAGCGCATTGCTCCCGGCCAAGCAGCGCCGCCGCCCTGCCTCGCGCCGCCCGCGACGTCGCCTCAAGCGCCCGCCGCCGCCGCCGCCGTCGTCGCGCCGACGCCCGCCGCTCGCCTCTCTCCTCGCGCGCCGCTATAAAAGCCGCGACCACCTGCCTTTTTCCTTGCCCGCCTCGCCCGCTCAAGGTGGTGAGCTCTCCCCCGCGCCCTTGTCTTCCCGGCTCGGCCGCCCGCGCCGCTTCGCCGCCGCAGACGACCGCCGCCACGCCTAACCCTAGTCGGCCCCGCCCCTGCCTCTCGCCCACGTGGGCCTGGCCCAGCTCGGCCAGGCCGAACGCCGCCCCACCCTGTGGGCCTTGGCCCACTTAGCCCAGCCGAAGCCAGCCCAAACACTGTTCCAACAGTGTTTTTGATTTTCGGATTTAATAATTTGTTTATTAATTCCAAAAATTCATTTTAAATCCGAAAAACCATTTTTAAATCCAGAAAAATCCCCGAAATTTTCCGGAAGCCCCGGAAACCCACCAAATACACATTCCGCACCGTTTCGCGCCACTGAGTCCAAAAATACCCTCCGTTCCTCAATCCGGAGTCTCCAAAATTCCCAAATGCCCAAACTGCCCTCCGTTCTCTCTCTCAGCCCGGTTCCGGTTTCCGTTTTCAATTTTCGTTTCCGTTTCCGTTTCTTTTTTCGTTTGTTTATTGTCATTCGTCCTTTTCGCGCTAGATCCAGTCGTTGGACAGTTCGAAGAGCCACCGCAGTACCCGGAGCAGGAGCCCCGAACGACTACATCGACTACGGTTCAGCCGATCCGATCGCTGAGCAAGGCAAGCCGTACACCTTTGACCATGTTGAACTGAATCATGCCATGCTATAGTTATTAATTAATTTCTATCGCATTACTTTGTTGAATATTGAAATATTGAAAACTGTTATTTTGGAATGACATAATACCTAGATAATGCCGATTTGCTCAGTGAAACTTTCTTGAAAGATATTGAACCATATTAAATCCTTTGTAACCCTAGATGATTACTATTGCCATGTTAAGATTAGTTATTATTAATCCTAGCTAGTTAGCTCAAATGTTTTTGAAAATAGAAATAAAATGCTGCCGAATCTTTGATTCGGATGTTTGTAAAAGTACTGCAGTCTGGGGGATAGTATTGGATTAATCCCCTGAGTGGATGAGAATCCGATCCTCGGCTGGTGATTAAGCTTTGGTTTGATTTTTGGCAGTGTAAGGTTAATAACCCTCTTGAGCAAAAGTAAATAACTTAAGTTCCCGCTCAACCACAAGTCGGACTGGTCAATAGATCTGTTCCCGACATAACTCAGTACATTGGGTCATTCCTGGAACCTCTTAACTAAAAATCGGTAGAAACGATAGGCGCTCATTGGAACGAGGATTCTGGATGAAGCGTTTCGGGCTATCGATTAATAAACTAAAACCAGGAATGATTCAACAAAAGGTTGTGATGATCTCGACCCAGCCGGATGCACTTAGGTTGCATGTTAATTCATGATTGGCATTAACAGTCGTAGATATCTTGTGAGTAAAGCTGAGCCCCTCTGCAGATATAATCATGATGGTATTCGAATACGCCGTACTTCCGGTTAATAAAGTTAAGTTTGAACTGGGGTGATACCCGTAACCAAGCTCAAGTTATGTTTTGGAATTTGAAGAAGTTGGTTAAGTGTTGTTGAACTTGTGGAAACCCCCCTACTATTATTTATGGTTTGTGCTTCAAATGTAAAATGAGTTGGAAAATAAAACTGCATCCAGATACTTAAACCCTAGTCCCTTCCATTGGATAATTCCCTGCATATAGTATTCAGAGTTCTTCGTACGACTTGTTGAGTACTCCCGTACTCACCCTTGCAAACCCCCGCCCCTTTCAGAGTTTGAAGAAGCTGGAGCGTATCAGGAATACGTAGATGGCGATCTTGTTTGGTTTTGAGGTCTTAGTCTTTTGCTCAGGCCTGCCTGTGCGGTGTTTTGAATGTATTATATTCGGGCCCTGTTGCACCCTCTTTTGTAAAAATTCGGCCGTTAGGCCCTATATTGAATAAAAGAGTTGAATTCGCTTTTGCCTGGCAATATACTCTTGTCCTTTCCGACAGCTAATCATCCTGGGTAGCTGTCGAGGCGTACGGTTCTGCCCCTAAAAAGACGGGCCGTCACACTTTACAGCTTCTGCCAAGTGATAAAAAATAACATAAGTAAAAAAGTATATTGTTAAGAACAAGTAAAAATACAGTTTATTTGTCGAGGTGTTTGGACGATTGAAATATATAATTCTTGCCTTAGGAATGGTCTTAAGGTTGCTTGTTTTATGGTGGTTTGTAATTTTGTGGGTGATGTGCCCTTCGTCATCTCCTCTGGTTTGGAATGAAGTTGGAGCTGAATTCTGTGCTAAGTTTTTTGTTTGCCATGTCACTGTCACAACTTTAATTTGACTTAAGGTTGCTTTATCGAATCTATATACATAAAAATAAACAGAGATATTTGTTGTTAATAATACGGTATTAGCAATTTTATCATAACAAAAAATTCCAAATAAATTTAATAACTATGAATCAGCATTATCATCTAAGTATAAACATCAATACTGGAATAAGATATTTAAAAATATCAAAACAAGCATGTTCATAATCAAGTATTTAAGCAAATGCATAACAATAAACATTAAAGGAGACATACAACTAGCAAAGAGTTCAAACTGTTATTTTGTGCATTCTCAGATGTTGGGTTGCCTAAAAAGGTCTTCCTCGCTACTAGGGATAAGTTATAGGCTTATTTGTGACAACCTTACCTCAAAATAATAATTTCAATACTTAGTAGTTTAAGAACCTAATAAATTGATCATCTAGAACAATATTGACAAGTATATAAGGATTTACCACCTAGAAAAAAGCTTACCGACAGAAAACAGACAATAGCAAAGTATGAACAGTACCAGAGGACAATAGGAAGTATTCAAAACATTAGCTTAAGCTATTGAATAGTGAGCATTCTAACACTAGCGCGCGCATATATATATATGTATGTATATATGTATGTACGTATGTATGTATACATGTACATGTATACATACATATATACATGTATGTATACATACATACATACATACATATATACATACACGTATATACGTATATACATATATACATACGTATATACGTATATACATACGTATATATATATACATACATACATATCACATATCACAGTAGATAATCAGTTGACCTAACCAAGTATTGCAAGTTATAGGAAGCTAAGTATTGTTGTCACAAATAACTCTATCTCAACATAAATCCTCACAGAACGATTATCTCCAACATGCAAGGTCCTCAAGCAATTAACTGGCCCCTTTGCAATATAAATAAAGCGACTAATCATAGCAGATTAGTAATACTCACAAAGCACCAACAGAGTGTTAGTGCAGCAGGCTAGACACATCGAAGATGTTGTCCCAGAAAGCAATACGTAACTGCAAAGCCGAAGAACTACCAGCGATTGATCCGAAGATACAAAGCCGCAATCTCCAAGTGAGGCAATTTAACCAGAAGATCCGAGATAAAGCAAACACTGCACAGGGTATCAAAACCAACACCTCAGCCAAGGGTTGACAATGCCGAACACAGTACCAAGCCACAAGAACTTGCTCTACCACGGGCAACCACAGCTGAGCCAACAAAACCACCACAAGTCCTCACTGCCGAGCCGCCAAAACATAGCAGCGCAAGCCAACAAGCTCGAGTGCGACCTCCAATAGCACTAGGTGCTCCTCAAATCCAACAAGCAATTCAAGCCTTCTAACAATATTAAACTTTATTCTCCAATTAATTCGGGTTACTCACCGAAGTGGCAGCCACGAATCAATTGAGTTAGGATCATAGAAGGGGAACACTTTAATTGCTTTAGTTGGATCAAGATCTTGCCCACAAGCACAAATATAGCAATGGAATAAGAATTGGCCAGTGGGGATAAGACCATCTCCAACCGTGTCCCTTCCCCTCTCCCTTCCCCTCCGCAAAGGGATTCCCATTCCCTTCAACGTTCCAACAGATTCCCTTCAGCATTTCCTTCGTGAAGGGATTCTCTCTCCCATTCCCTTTAGCAAGGGATTCTCTCTCCTTTCCCTATACAATTCTCTTTAAAGGGAATCTGTTGGAGATGAGGGAAAATAAAGGGAATGGAAATGAGTAAAGGGTACAGGGAAGGGAATGAAATGAAGGGAATATGGTTGGAGATGGTCAATAAGGATTTCACCGTATCTTTGAAATCCATACCACCGGCAAGAAAAAGGAGCAGCCGAATGGAAGGGGACTGCGCAACCGCCGCCGAAGGCGGCGCCGAACGGTGCCATATGCGGGATGCGAGCACTGTCGCCCGGTCTTCCCCATGACTCGCTCGCCTTGCCCCTCTCTCGCTGGCTCGAACACATGCTCGCCTAGACGGGCGAGACAAGGCACCGAAGTGCCTTCTCCTGCTCCCGTCCTATTGGGCTGGCTTGGCCTTCAGGCCAGGTCAGCCCAGTTGGCTCCTCTTTTTTTTTATTGAAATTTGAGGAAAACCCAAATATTCCAACAATATTTAAGGTACCTCTTTCGTTTTAAAGACAAGAAAATCCCACATTTATCCTGTAATAGAAAAATTCTATATATTCTCACACTAATCGAGAAGAATCTTACCACTTATTTTGGTGAGGCAAAACTATAACGGTGCATGTTAATTATATATAGATATTAGAGTTATATAACAAATACAATTATTTTTCAAATATAGAAATATAGAGTTGTATATCGAATACAACTAGATCATAATATCTAATCGCGCAGTTGCGCGGATAAATCTGCTAGTTACTCTAATGCTAAGGTCATGTTTAGAACCTTCTCCAATTGAATTATTGGATTTTTTTTTTTGTTCAGACTTTTGCGTGGTGCAATTAAACAATGCTCACGATATGATCATCACGATGCAAATATTAACAATCGGTCATATCCACTTGTACGAAGTATTTAATAGATAGATGACGCATGAACTTTTGACAAATTTGCCTTGTCATTTTCAGCATTTTTTTCCCTCTAAATTTGCATTGTTTAACAAATTAGTTTTCTTTATCCCTAGTTTCATTGTCAATGCTGTGTTCCCAACCAATGCATTGTTCATCTTTGTTCAATACCTTTCAAAAATCATCTAAATAAAACAGTTCTTTCCATTCTTTTATGAAGCATATAGTTACTGAAATTTCGTTAAGCATCTCAAGCAAAAGCTGGGGAACCGCGTTTGTTCGAAAATTTTGTAGAAAAAATGTCACTTTTGCATCCTCTGAAAAAAAAAATAGAGAGCAGAGGATGTCACTTGCAGCAAACAGAACATTCCCTGCCTGCGAAGTCTGAAATTTCCAAGTACACAATTTCACCAGAACTGTCAGAGTTTGACAGAACCGGCAATCGTCTCACCGAACGCGTGCCACTGAAAGAAAGCTGCACGTGTTCTAGAGCAAACATGGTAGCGATTCGATGCACCCTCTTTTTACAATTTTTTAGGATCCGCTTAGTATTCTTCCTTCCGGCAGCATCGTTGGAGGTACTTCTATGTATAGTACTAGGAAAATACGCGTGCGCCGCGCGAGTGAAACAAAAACAAATTTATGTTTTTTTTTCCGGAGAAAAAACAGACAACGGAAATATTTTTCCCATGCTCCGGAGGAAAAACGGATAACGAAAATATTTTTTCGGGAAAAACGGAGGAAGGACCTGAACGTAAAGTCTAGGGACCTATTTGTTATAATTTTGGACTTGTTCGCTATTATGAAAAAGTAGGAAAGGGTTCGTTCGCAATTCGTATTTAATGGGAGGCTTTTTATGTAAAACAGCGAACGGAGGACCTAAACGCGAAATGGGGGAAAGTATTTTGCATCCACAGAAAATTGCAAAGGGCTAATTCGTAAACGTAAATGACCTATCCGTAATTCCAAAAAATCGGAGGTTTTTTTGCAAAAAAAGGGAGAGAGAGAGGGGGGGGGGGGAGGGTGACGTGGGGGGCTGAGCATTCAGGAATCCTTCGAACTATATTTAAGGTAGTATTTGAAAGTTATATGAATATTAAAATATAAATAGATGGTAAATATTGATTACTTACTTCTTTATTTATTTAAAATTTTATGCAAATTGCAATGAGAGAGTGGTGAATAGAAGCACAGCTCCATGTTAATCTTGTTGAAGTAGAAAGTGATATGAGGTTAGGGTTTTAAATTTCATTTTATTTTTTTCGGCACTCACCGAAATCATTGAAATTAGGTTATTTCAGAAATTTCGAGATCAAATGGTTGACCAAAAAATTGAACATTTCGACAAATTTTGAATTTTTAACTAAATTTGATCCATTGATACGTAACCAGGACAAGTACATTTTGGGACCACTAAAATAACCGAATTAAATTCGAAACCCTATCTGAGGCTAAAACTCTCTCTTCTTTTTTTCTTCTTCCTTTTGGCGCGTAGGAGGACATTGTTGAGGAGGCTAACTACCTGAGGGAGACGAACGAGAGGCTAACGAGGCAGATCGAGCAGCTGCACAGCGACCACTGTGCGCACGTCGAGGAGCTCGTCTACCTCAAGTGGATCAACGCCTGCCTCCGCCACGAACTTCGCAACCATGAACACCACCCCTCCTCCGGCGAACAAGACCAAGACGCCGGCAGCATGTCGGCCATGGACCTGAGCAAGAGCGTGAGCTACCGCTCCAGCGAGAAGGCCAAGCACCTCATGCTCCAGTACGGCAACGTCGGCCTCGACGGCTTCGGCCCCGCACTCTCCTCGCCGCTGCACGAGTCGCTTTACGGCGACGGCGACGGCAACGACTGCAGCGACGATAAGACGCGCGCACGCAGCGACGAGCCGGAGCGGAGCCCTGGTATGTCGGCGACGATGGCGGCCGCCATGGCGCCGACGAAACGAGCACGGCCAAACAAGCTCAAGTTCTTGAGAAGCATCAAGAAGCTGCTCGCGAGCAGCAGAAGGGGCGACGGCCACGGCCGCTGCGGCCGCGAGAGCAAGAAGGCGCCAGTCGACGAGCATCTCGAGAAGGCGATGCGGTGGCTGTCCGGCAACGGCGCGCAGGACGGCGACAACTCGTACGAGAGCACGCCGCTGTCGTCGTGTGAGCGGACGCCGCTGAGCAGCGTGACGACCGTGGACTCGCACGCCCGCGCACGCGGCCGGGAGTCGGCAGCGTCAAGGCTGGGGGCAGAGACGGCGAGGTCGAAGAGCGATGTCGGCGCGTCCTACGGCCGGGAGGCGAGCCGGTACCACGCGCTACGGCCGGACCACCCGGCCGGGGTCGGCCCGGACGGGTTCCACTCGCCGGAGAAGCGCAAGCTGAGGAGGCACTCGGAGGTAGTGCTGGGAGAATGGGCCGGGCCGGTTGGGCTGGCACGAGCACGGCCCGAAAAAACAGGCTCAAAGCCCGACCCGGCACGAATAGCAGATGGGCCGTGCCAGCCCGGCTCGACACCCGTGCCCGTGCCGTGCCTCAAAACGGGGCACGCCGTGCCACCCGGCCCGGCCCGATGCGCCGTGCCGTGCTTGGGCCGGCCCGGCACGAAAAATGGTCCGGTCCATTCTTCTAACATTAGCTAGCTCTTGGATGGCATGTACATATGGTGAATCATACCTATTGTTGATTAGTGGAGTACTAGCAAGTGCTAGAGTATAATAATGAGTGTAGCACTAAACAGCTAGCACTAATTATCTGCTTGATGGGACAAAAGGAAGGTAGAACCCCAAAAGAGAAGGAATTTTTTGATCTCAATCGACCGTGCCGTGCTTGGACCGGCACGGCCCGATCGAGGCACGACGTGCTTCTGGGCCGGGCCTAGGTTTGTGCACATCGGGCCAGCCCGGAACGGCACGTACAAAACAATGGGCCGTGTCGGCCCGATGCATTTAGGCCCGAGGCACGACGGGCTTGGGCCGTGCCGGCACGGCACGGCCCAACTCCCAGCACTACTCGGAGGAGTTGAGAAGCCCGGAGGCGGTGTACGTGAGAACAAGGGACATGCGTCATGCAGAGTGAGTGACGCTTAATGTTACAGTAGACGGATTAAGAGGAACTGGTGTGCAAAATGCAATGCAATTTTTTTCCTTTTCACATTGTGTAAATATACTTATGTTAAGGGATGTGGTTAGGGCTGGAAACGAGCCGAGCCGGCTCGGCTCGGCTCGGTGCGGCTCGGTCCAGTGGCGAGCCGAGACAGGCTCGGCTCGGCCCTGAGGCGAGCCCAAAAAACCGGCTCGGCTCGCGAGCCGGCTCGTTGGCTCGCCGAGCCAGAACATTTTATCAGAAAATTAAATATTTATACAATAATTCATGTATTTGCAGTGAATAATATTAACTTACTAATTACTACTAAATAATAGTAGTTGCTTAGTTGCTCTCTATCACACTTGTAGGAAATAGAATTGTCTCAACATCATCTTCATCATCTTTTTTCTAAAAATATAAGTCATTAGTCATACTAAATTCCCTGCATGGGTTGGGCCGCCGAGCCAATTTGGCTCGCGAGCCGGCTCGGTGTTTTTGCGAGCCTGAAAAACAGGCTCGACTCGAGCTCGATCCGAGCCACGAGCCTGTGCGAGCCGAGCCAGGCTCGGGCGAGCCTGAGCCGAGCCACGAGCCACGAGCTTTTTTTCCAGCCCTAGATGTGGTTGCATCTAATTGAGACGATGTCATGATAAAAGGACGTTGGTAATGGTTTTGATCAAGCTAATTAATGTTCTCTGGAGAATTGTTTTTTGTTTTCTTGTGCCTCATTTGTTAGTGGAAAAGGGCTTCGAGGGATTTGACTTGCGTGAAACAGAAAAATGTGAGGGTAAAGACTGTGACACGTATTATCGGAAAATAATCACATAGGTCATGGGTCCTATAGATAAAATTGATAATTTGCTACTTCAAAGATTGATCCTTTGGATTGTGATGCCACTTGAGCCAATGATATGTGGGGCCATCTGAGTCAATGAAATATGGGTCCAGTGGTAAATTTGCAAAGCCACATGTTTGAAGTGGCAAATAATCAAATCCTATGCATGTTAAATTGAACTTAATTCGAAGTATGATACATGGTATTAAGTTTAATTTCTAACTTAATTCGAAGTATGATACAGACGGTGACTTTGCAGCCACAAATTGATGACGCAATAATTTGGGCGCAGACCCCCAAAGGCAACCATACAGCTGCCTTGACGTATCGCATGCAGTTCACGAGAAGTACTTATAAATCCTACAAGGCCACAACCTCGTCAGCATAGGCGCCATCGCGTTGTAAAATTGTTTTTTTGGCTTGCGCAGCAAAATCGCATATGGACGGCACAACGTCTTCAGCATGACCAAATCAATAGTTTGTTAGATATGCTGTCGGAGCCTGAAAATGGTTCATCACCTATTCGTAGATTGTCCTCATTTTCGATGGTTGTGGTCAGCCATTACCCGATGGGTCCGATTACCTTCGCTCCAACCGAATCATTGGTAAGAAGCACCGCATCTAGAACAATCACTACTACAGAAAGGCTTATATTAGACATCCCATCACCAACGATTTTGATAAACCGTCTATGGTGAGAAACATCACAGACGGTTCTATAGTGCAACCATCTGTGATATATAGCAATATCACAGACGGTTTTATACTAAAACCATCTGTGATGACTCCTATAGCCATCACAGACGGTTCTATTTAAAAACCGTCAGTGATATACAGCAATATCACCGACGATTTTAGTATAGAACCGTCTATGATATATTATTATCACAGACAGTTATAGTTACCATGACTTGGATGTTTCAAATTTGCCATGATTTGGATTCTCAAATTTTGGCTAAGTGTACAAATTTTCTATGACTTGGATGCTCCAAATTTTGGCTAAAAAAAGTCATGGCAAATTTTGGAGACTTAGCCAAAATTTAAGCCATACAATTCATAGCAAATTTGAAAATCTGACGATGTACCATATGTATTTCATTCGGTTTTTGTAGTGCTCATACTAGCATGCTAGCGCTTTTCTTCTCCAAACCATGTTCTCCAAACTGTGTTAGGAGTATGAGAATACTAAAATCATTGCTCAGGTGCTTGTGAGGTAAAGGGGAGGGGGGCGCGTTATATTTTAAATGCAATCATACCAACTCTACAGTACTAGATCATGTAAGAACTCTGAAATTAAGCGTGCTCGGGCGAGAGTAGTACTTGTAGGATCAGATGGCGTCAATCAGAGGGGGGGTGAATGATTGATCGGGAGCTAAAACAAATTTTTAGTGATTCTTTAAACCCCTAAACAAAATATAAAATATTGCTTCGGTTTAACGCAAAAACAGATTAACATATGTTCATTAAATCGTAAATTCCCGGAGATCCAACCGTCCAATTGATGTGAAATTTTTACTGTAGAAACTAGATTCAATTTAGAAACTAACCCAAAAAGAATCAACTCAATCGGATCTACAGATCAAAAGTTATAAGCTTTGCAAGTTGACTGTTTCAATAAAACCGAAAATTGATTAAACCCTAATTTTGAGATTAAACAAAATCTATGAGGAATTAACCAACCAAACTTTTTAGATCAAAAACTTGATGCTCTAGGAAGGTTTGCAATAGATCAAATTAAAATTATCATGATGAAAAACGAATCAATCTATCAAACAAAAGAGCAACAGTAAATCAACTTGTTCTGTACTGGAAAACACACGTAACTTTCCTGTTGCTACAGTACTCACGCGGGTTACTGTAGCAACGGAAGTAGTCTCTCTGGAGATCGACTCTGTCGCTTGCCTTTTGGTGGATTGCTTCTGTTGCCGTCGTTTCTTCTCTTCTTTTCAACCGAACAGCGCAGCCTCCGCTTCTTATTTTCCTCCGTCTACCTCGCTTGGTGCGTTGTTTTTTTTTTCGTTCATCTGACAATCCCAGGAGTCCTCTGCTCCCCTTTTTAAGCAACTCCCACGCGTCCGAGTCCGTGAGGGACTCGTTGACCGGCTGCCCTTGGTTTCTGTACTAGCTTCGGACAGTGGCTTAGCTCTAGTCCAGGCCGACTTCCGTATAGTACAACTGCTAACGTTTCAACTCTAATTAAATACCTACATGCATATATATCTGACCCAAAAACACATGGCCTAATATATGCATATAGCCCAAAATTTTCGCATGCACGCGTACGGCCCACCTGCCACTACCGCGTGACTCACTCTCCCTCACGTGCACTGTTCTCTAGTCCGAACGCCCCGCATGACATTCTTGATCATATGAACCTCGATTCATCCTAGAACCTAGTTCCGATCCCCATCATCGACCACGTTCAACCTCAAGCAACACCTGCACATGAACAAACACAAAACCATGTACGAGCACAAATCCACGACTTGACTCAAGATCAATCCGTGCAACCACTCACACGAGCGCATTTCATCAAGCAAAAACCATTATCATGCTATCACAAACATATCAAATAATTGACTGAACCAGCACATTTTGGAAATTCAATTCTAAACCAATTTTTCATCACATGATTTCACAATCTCCCCCTTGATGAAAACATTGGCAACACCACTTTAGAATTGAACATTTGCAATTGACATTCACTACACAAGAAATGTTTTTGAAATCAAGTGGTTTAAACTCAAAAGCCAAAGTGAAAAACTCCCCCCAGGTGAAATGAGACAAATCTCCCCCTAAGAAAAAATGTGAGTGAATGTGCAATGTGTACAAAATTCTCCCCCTTTGACAATGAATTCATCAAGAATACAAAAGAGAGAACAACATGTTCAAATTTTTTCCTTTAGCAATGATTTCACAAAAGAGAAACAAAAGAGTGCCAAGATAGGAAAAGATGAGCTCATTCGATCATATAACCTTATATATCACATAATATGCAAAATACGTGAACTTGATGTGATTTTAACGAGTTAGGGAATGACATGCATCTCAACCTCAGTACAGTCACCTATAGGCAAGTACTAAGCAAGATCTTAGCAGAAAGGCAAGGCTCAAAAACTGAAGCAACTAACAACTCAGGGCGAGCAAGTAGTTTCAACTCCAATCTAGTAGACCATTTTAATCTTTTAAAAACAATAAACTGCATGTGGCATGCTTGAAGCATACTTCTTTTATTTTCTCAGAGTGGCATGCTTGAAGCATACATCTTGTCTTTTAGGGAATGGCATGCTTGAAGCATACATCTTATCTTTTTAGGGGAAAGCATGTCTGAAGCACATAACTTGAGGCCTTTGTTTTTAACAACCCCTTTTTGTTGATTCCCTTTTCTTTTCCTTTTCCGTTGATTGTAAACATGCAAAGAGATTAAAAGGCCTTTTGAAAGAGTAAAGCTGAAAACATACTTGCTTCATAGCCCAAAATTGTCAAGAAGATTCAATATCAAGTCTAGAAGACTAAGATATCACAGAGTATTTAACTATAGGCAATCTAATCAAGGAATTCCGCAATGTCACTTTTAGTTCAAGTAAAGCAATTTAGATTGTCGTATATTAGCTCAATTACATAATATATAAAGAAATATGATAAAGTAAGCTCATCAACTAAAGAACTTGGCAAGGAAACTCCCCCTCAAAACAGGCTCATGGGATGCACAACTCCTAATTCTCCTCTTAGAAAAGCAAATCGAGAAGCATCAAGTGGTTTTGTGAAAATATCAGCAAGTTGCAACTCAGAATCAACAAAATGCAAAACAACATCTCCCTTTTCCACATGATCTCGAAGAAAATGATAGCGAATATCAATATGCTTTGTTCGAGAATGTTGCACTGGGTTTTTAGCAATATTGATAGCACTAGTGTTATCACAGAAAAGTGGAACACTATCTAAATATAATCCAAAATCCTTTAAAGTTGACATCATCCAAAGCACTTGTGCACAACATGCAAAAGAAAGAACAAATTCAGATTCAGTAGCTTGAGAGAGCAACAAAAACTTGTTTTCTAGATGACCAAGCAACTAAAGATGTACCAATAAAATGACATGTTCCAGAGGTACTTTTCCTATTAATTCTACAACCCGCAAAATCAGCATCAGAGTAGGCTCTAAGTGATAAACAAGATGATGAAGAGTACCATAAGCCAAACTCTAAAGTGGATTGTAAATAGCGAAGGATTCGTTTTACCGCTTGTCGATGAGAAGCACGTGGGGAAGCTTGAAAACGAGCACACAAGCACACCGCAAAGTGTATATCTGGCCTTGAAGCAGTGAGATAAAGAAGCGATCCAATCATCCTTCGATACTCCTTTTGATCAACCGCTTTCTCCTTCTTCATCCGGATCCAAAACAGCTTGTTGTACCAATTGGTGTGGAAATTGGTTTGCATGTATCCATCTCAAAACGTCGAAGAAGATCTTTTGTGTACTTCGCTTTGATGAATAAAGATACCTTGCTTTGTTTGCTTGACTTGTAAGCCCAAAAAGTATGTGAGCTCACCCATCATACTCATCTCAAATTCCCTGCTCATAGTGTCTGAAAACTTGGCAACAAGAGCATGAGAAGTACCTCCAAAGATGATATCATCCACATAAATCTGAACAAGTAAAAGATCTTTGCCATGTTTGAGTGTAAACAAGGTTTTATCAATTTTGCCCATTACAAAATCATTTTTCAACAGATATGATTTAAGACGCTCATACCAAGCCCGAGGTGCTTGTTTTAAACCATATAAAGCTTTTGATAGTTTGAAAACATGATCTGGAAACTTGGGATTCTCAAAACCAGGTGGTTGCTTAACATAAACCTCCTCATTGATGAAGCCATTAAGAAAAGCGCTTTTAACATCCATTTGATACAATCTAAAACCCTTAGATGCAGCAAAGGCCAACAAAATTCTAATGGCTTCAAGTCTTGCAACAGGTGCAAAAGTTTCATCAAAATCAAGTCCTTCAATTTGAGTAAAACCTTGAGCAACCAACCTAGCTTTATTTCTTACAACAACCCCATCTTCGTTTTGTTTATTCTTAAATACCCATTTAGTTCCAATAATATTATGACCTACAGGAGGTGGAACTAAGACCCAAACCTGATTACGCTCAAAATTCTCAAGTTCCTCATGCATGGCATTAATCCAAGACTCATCAGATAAAGCGTGACTTACATCTTGGGGTTCAAACGATGCAACAAAAGCAGTATGAGCATATGAGGCATTAGTATTGTACTGCTTGAAGTACACGCACGTTTAACTCACCAATCATCTGTCCAGGAGGATGTCTACGTTGTATGTGCATTGGTGCAGAAACTTCTGGAGTTGTCTCATGTACAGTACCATGTGAGGATTCTGTAGTTGCTTGAGTTTCTTCCTGTGGCTGGTCTGACTGGGCTGGGTTGTCAACTTGATTGCCACTGTCATCTTCATCTTCATCATCACTTTCTTCCAAAAAGATACTTTCAGAACCGCAAGTCACCTGTGTCCCTGAAGAGTCGGGTCTAGTACTGGGGCTAGCCTCATCAAAAGTGACTTCACAAGTCTCAACAATTTTGTTAGTCTCTAAATTCAGCACACGGTAACCACGAGTATGAAGAGCATAACCAAGAAAAAGTCCATCTGAGCATCTAGATTCAAATTTATCAAGATTTCCATGTTTGAGAATGAAGCATTTGCAACCAAAAACACGCATATGAGAGATGCTAGGGGTACGACCAAAACGAAGTTCATAGGAAGTTCTATGTAGCTTTGCTCTCAAAAATACTCTATTTGAAACATAGCAAGCAGTAGATATAGCTTCAGCCCAATACTTCCTAGGAGTTGAAAATTCATCAAGCATAGTCCTAGCCATCTCAACCAATGTACGATTTTTCCTCTCAACTACACCATTTTGTTGAGGAACACGAGCAGAAGAAAATTGATGCTCAATACCATGTTTGGAACAAAAGGAAGCAAAAAGAGTGTTCTTGAATTCTCCTCCATTATCACTCCTAATTACTTTAAGTGCTTCAGGCAATTCCCTGAACAACCTTAATGCAAGTTCTTGAAAACATTCAAAAGCTTCATCTTTGGTAGACAAGAAATATACCCAAGAGTACCTAAAGTAATCATCCACAATAACAAGAACATACCACTTACCTCCTGCAGATTTCACTCTAGCAGGTCCAACAATGTCCATATGTAGAAGCTGACCTGGAGTATTAGTCATAACGGCAGAAATAGGAAAATGTGGAGATGCAGTCATTTTTCCATGTTGACAGGGGGAGCAAACCAAATTACTTGTTTTATCAATCTTTAATTCAGGCAAAACCTCTAAGCAGATTTGATTTACTTATGCGTTGAAGATGATCGAAACCAATATGACCAAGTCTACGATGCCAAAAAGTTAAATCTTTAGAAACTTGGGAGACAAGACATGTAGTTTCAGATGTTGGATAAGAAAAATCACCTTTAAACAAGCGACCAATGCGAGTGATGTTGCAGACTAGATTTTCAGAAACATCTAATATACGACAAGAGTTTTTCTTAAATCTCACCTCAAGATCTTCATCAAGCAACCGAGAGGCGAGAGCAAATTATACTTGAGCTTACTTACCAAAGCTACATCCTTGAGAATGAAGTTTTCATTGACTCGCACAATTCCTTTTCCAAGAATCCGTCCCTTTGAATCGTCGCCAAAAGTGATGACCTCATCACCCGAACTTTGTGTGAGGAAGGAGAACCATTTTGAATCTCCAGTCATATGACGTGAACATCCAGAATCTATGAACCATATGTTCTCCTTCCTCTCTCGCACAATCTACACAAAAGGGAATGTCGATGTCTCAATACTGGGGTTAGATAAAAGAGATTTAGGAATCCAGTACTGAGACATACGACCAACGAAACCAGTAGACATAACACGGGAATTTTTATCATAATGAGAAGCAGACTGTGCCTTTCTCATATTAGACATAGCATTGAACCTTTCTCTCCTTTGTTGTTTATCTAGTCTAAAGCAGAACTGAACTAAATGGCCATCTTTACCACAGTGAGTGCAAGTGTATTTAACATGATGTTTAACTTTAGAAGTAGAAGCAACATTTGCACTCATCATAGTAGAAGATAAAATTCCAGCAGATTTAAAAACAGTTTTCTCAGGCTCTTTGACAATTTCAAACTTTCCACTTTCAAGAATTTTAACAACAGTAGGAGCATGTGATTTGTGATGAGCATAAGGATCAAAACCTAAACCTTTATGATGAGTGCTGACTTTTGATTGATCCAAAATCATATTTAGGTTTTTCTTTCCTTTAGTAAAACGCTCTAAAGACTTTTCCAAGTAATCAACTTTTCGAGAAAGCACAAGACAATTATTGCAAGGAATATCAACTTTCTCTTTCTGTTTGCGACAAGTAGAGCATGAAAGAACCTCATGAGTGAGCATATCATTAGTCATCTGAGAAACTCTAGCATTTGCATCTCTCAATTTCAATTCAAGAATTGAGCATTTAGGACAAGAGATTAAACCATGCAAATCATCAGTGGAACAACTAGCATGTTTAATATGTTTCTCATTTTGATGCAACAGGGAAGCATGAACATTCCTTAAAGCAATAACTTCAGATTGTAGCATATCACAAGATTTGCAAGAATCATCATCAGGAATTAAAGATCTAAGCCTTGCAATTTCAGACTTGGAACTATCAATTTCTAGATCTTTTTCTTTAAGAGCTTTCTTAGATTTTTTAAGTTCTGAAGCTAATTTAACCATGGCATACTCAAGGTCATCATAAGAAGGTCTCACCTCTTCAAGGTCGGAGTCGTTGTCGCTATCCCTTCTAGCCATGAAACACATCCCGGTGAAGTCATCATCAGAATCTCCCTTTTTGTCCTTCTTCTTGTCATGTGGCTCATCATCACTCTCAAAGTCCACATCGCTAAGATCACACTCCTCTATGGCGGCTAAGACTTTTTTAGCAACTTTTTGAAAATTGGAATGCCTAGGGGTAGTGTGTCTTGAGCTGCGTTGTGTCGGTTCCCTTTCTTCCTTCTTCTTCAACTTGTGACAGTTTGCTTTAATATGCCCGGGAAGGCCACACTCAAAACAATTGAAGGACCTCGAAGTTGTGCCTCCACGCCTCCTCATCCTCAAATTGTTGAGTGCTTTAAAAGCACGTGAGGAGATGAGCACAAGATCTTCTTCAGGAAGCATCTCAAACTGTTCATCTGAAAAAGAAGCCAATGCAGACAAGGAACCAAAAGATGGTAATCCGCATTTAATTTGGGGTTAGCAACAAGTGCATGTGTAGAGGATTTATTATCACTAGGTGATAAAGAATCCATCTCATAAGTTTTCAGTCTAGAATAAAGATCATCCATGGTCAAAGTATCCAAGTCAACAGTTTGATTAATTGCAGTAACAACCATGCGCCATTCAGGACTAAGAGATCTCAAAATTTTACTAGCGTTATCCTCAACTGAATTAGTAACTCCAACACCACGCAAATTACACAAGATTTTCTCAAATCGAGAGAAAAGATCATCAATTGATTCACCTGGTCTCATAGCAAAATCGTAAAAATCTTTTGGTAAATATTTTTGCGCACTTTCTTAATCTTAGTAGAACCTTCATGATAGTCACATAATGTCTTCCAAACAGAATAAGCAGATCGTAGATGAGAAACTCGATCAAATTCTTTTTCAGAAATTCCTTGAAAAATCAAGTTTCTAGCTTTAGCATTCAAATTAACGTCTACTTTGTTATCATTGGTGACTATATCAGGAACATCAAAAACAGTAGAAACTTTGCGCCAAACATCATTACCTTGAGCTTCAATATAGGATTGCATGCGACTCTTCCAATAAGAAAAATTTGAATCATTAAGCATAGGAGGACGATTAACATACTTATCTGACGCCATACTTTAACCTCGCTCTGATACCACTTGTAGGATCGGATGGCGTCAATCAGAGGGGGGGTGAATGATTGATCGGGAGCTAAAACAAATTTTTAGTGATTCTTTAAACCCCTAAACAAAATATAAAATATTGCTTCGGTTTAACGCAAAAACAGATTAACATATGTTCATTAAATCGTAAATTCCCGGAGATCCAACCGTCCAATTGATGTGAAATTTTTACTGTAGAAACTAGATTCAATTTAGAAACTAACCCAACAAGAATCAACTCAATCGGATCTACAGATCAAAAGTTATAAGCTTTGCAAGTTGATTGTTTCAATAAAACCGAAAATTGATTAAACCCTAATTTTGAGATTAAACAAAATCTATGAGGAATTAACCAACCAAACTTTTTAGATCAAAAAACTTGATGCTCTAGGAAGGTTTGCAATAGATCAAATTAAAATTATCATGATGAAAAACGAATCAATCTATCAAACAAAAGAGCAACAGTAAATCAACTTGTTCTGTACTGGAAAACACACGTAACTTTCCTGTTGCTACAGTACTCACGCGGGTTACTGTAGCAACGGAAGTAGTCTCTCTGGAGATCGACTCTGTCGCTTGCCTTTTGGTGGATTGCTTCTGTTGCCGTCGTTTCTTCTCTTCTTTTCAACCGAACAGCGCAGCCTCCGCTTCTTATTTTCCTCCGTCTACCTCGCTTGGTGCGCTGTTTTTTTTTCGTTCATCTGACAATCCCAGGAGTCCTCTGCTCCCCTTTTTAAGCAACTCCCACGCGTCCGAGTCCGTGAGGGACTCGTTGACCGGCTGCCCTTGGTTTCTGTACTAGCTTCGGACAGTGGCTTAGCTCTAGTCCAGGCCGACTTCCGTATAGTACAACTGCTAACGTTTCAACTCTAATTAAATACCTACATGCATATATATCTGACCCAAAAACACATGGCCTAATATATGCATATAGCCCAAAATTTTCGCATGCACGCGTACGGCCCACCTGCCACTACCGCGTGACTCACTCTCCCTCACGTGCACTGTTCTCTAGTCCGAACGCCCCGCATGACATTCTTGATCATATGAACCTCGATTCATCCTAGAACCTAGTTCCGATCCCCATCATCGACCACGTTCAACCTCAAGCAACACCTGCACATGAACAAACACAAAACCATGTACGAGCACAAGTCCACGACTTGACTCAAGATCAATCCGTGCAACCACTCACACGAGCGCATTTCATCAAGCAAAAACCATTATCATGCTATCACAAACATATCAAATAATTGACTGAACCAGCACATTTTGGAAATTCAATTCTAAACCAATTTTTCATCACATGATTTCACAGTACTAGGATGGGTGACCTCTTGGGAAGTGCTCGTGTTGCGTTAAAATCGGTGATAGAACTCATTAATTAAGCGTGCTTGGGCGAGAGTAGTACTAGGATGGGTGACCTCTTGGGAAGTGTTCGTGTTGCGTTAAAATCGGTGATAGAACTCATTAATTAAGCGTGCTTGGGCGAGAGTAATACCAACTAGGAAATTTGGAAATATAAGGATGTACCATATGTTTATTAGTGCTAAACCAATGTTGAACCAATGTGGGTTTTATGCATATCACAGACAGTTCTTGGCTAGAATCGTTTGCGATAACAGATTATCTAACTATGGGTGAGCCTACAGTCAGTATGGCTCTGATACCACCTCTGTCGGGACCCGAATTTGCAAATCCGGACCCTCTGTGTATTCAGCACTAGTCCAGGATCACGCTAGTGCACACAGTCTCAACATCGGTACATATCACAATCATACTCAATGAATAATAAAGTACTTTATAGAAAGGAATATAACGGGTTGCTCAACCTTATGGTCGAGTTACAAAAGTACGCCTCGCAGGGCTAAAGTCTTATTCAAATAGAGTCTGCAGCAGAATATAAAGAAATTTCGTGGCGCCAACCAATATGCCACAGGCAACTTACTGGGCTCTCCCCCTAGCTTGTCGGCTCTTCCTGGAGCTCCTTCTCCAGTGCTGGCGTTGACTCCTCTTCAACTGGTGTTGTATTGAGGCAACGATGAGTACTTGGTACTCAGCAAGTCATGCACAGAATGCAACTAATATTCTATATGCATGGCCTAATACAAAGTATAGGTTAACAGGTTCATTTGCGGTAGAGCAGCAATTAGCAAGTAACATAAGTAGATTCGAAAGCAGTAGAAGCAATGTAGTATTAATAACTTTTCCAGGAATTAAGTAAACACTTTCCCTTTTCCTAATCCACATTTTCATCAACGTCATCATTAAACCCAACCAAACTTTTCAAGTCCAAGTTGTTTTCATGAAAATCTAACCCTTGACTGTAATCCCCGAGCAATGTCCAATGCCGCGGACACGGCTATTCGAATAGATTTTACACTCTGCAGAGGTTATGCACTTTACCCACAAGATACAGCCAAACACCACAAAGGCGAGTGTCCGTAACAAAGTCTTTCGGAAACTTCTAACAGCACAAGTGGGCCTCCCCGGTTATTGCACACTAGCCCTTCCCTTAGCAAAGGCGAAGTCTAGGCCAATCAACCGTTAGATGGATACCTGGCCGCAGCCCGGTACGCTCCCCCGTACAACTACACAAAAGGGTATAGTTGACACCCCGAGGTCCCACAGGTACGTTATTAGCAACTTAATCAACTAGGTCCGTCCCATTACAGACATGTGGTTGCACGTTTGACTCAGTTCAAAGGCTTGCAAGGTTAAGTCCTTAGGTTGACCAGGGCAAGACTACCCGAAGAACCAAATTAACTTCCCCGGTGCCATTCATGGCCCACCATATCATTCTTGCCACATGCCTCGGTCTAAATCTATTTATCAAATCCCAGTTGTTTACCATGCACCACGTGCCATCGATAACAACATCAATAACACATGACACTTCTCAAAAACAGGTTTAATATCTCATTAAGTCAACATTAACATTTGATTGTCCAAAATCATGTCATGTGCACGTAGCAGGTCTAAGCAATATACTACAACGGTCTAAATACCCAATGTTGGAAATTTAATAAGGTCCAACTAAATAATCCACAACTAGGGTGACAAGGGTTCATGGCATACAATTATATACATCAAGGTGTTATACAGCAACTAGGTATTTAACTAATCCCAGATTTAATCAACATAAGTTCTAATTAAATTAGCATGCAATACTTTGAAACAACATAATTTCAAAAGAATGGGCTCAACATGGTCAAAGCACGACTTGCCTTCAAAGAGTACTTGATCTTGGTCTTGAGTTGGTTCTTGGGTCAACACTTTGCCTTCGAAGCCTTCGGGTACTTCAACGTCTACTCGTAACGCATGCAAATAGCAATAAATAAATAAAACAGTACATGCACAATGCTCAAAACCTCAAACAAAGTCCATAAACAGAAAGGGCATAATTTTACGAATTTTTAGAAATTGGAATCGCCCAAAACGGCGTTAAAATGCAAAAGTTATAATCGTTTAAAGTTTAAAGAATCTCCTAATTAAATAAAATCAGAGAAAATTTCATATTAAAAAATTAATTAAAATTCATATTTAAGTAGATCTCAATTTTATAAAAATTTAGAAACTGGAATCGTTCAAATCGTAGTTAAAACGCAAAAGTTATAAGCGTTTGAAGTTTGAAAATTCAAATAAATCAATAAACCGAATTAATTAATTTATTTTTCTTTTGAAAAATTAATTTATTGCATCAGCAGGACACGTGGACCAATCGGGAGCCGCCACGTCGCCTCAGGTCCATGGACCCGGCGCACGGCACAGCTCGGTCCACCGTGGACCCGGCCCACAGGAACATGTCTCACTAACATGTGGGACCCCTCGGATGACATCAGCGGTGACGTCACCACGCTCGGCTGATAGCACTGACACACGGGGCCCACCGTGACATCAGCGGTGACGTCATGGTGCGGTTGGCTGTCTCGCTGACACGCGGGCCCCACACTGACGTCACACGTGACGTCAGCGACGACCGCGGCTGACCGCGTTGACCGCGCCGGTCCAACTCCCGGACACGTGGCTAGATCTTGGCCATTGATTTGAAAATCAACGGCCTAGATCGGATCTGGGTTGCGCACGTTTGGGGTAACGTGGCGCGATCTGAGCCGTGCAATTCGAATCGGACGGCTACGAGTGGATCGGGTTTCACCGCGTCATGGGGGCGACGCGGCAGGTCCCGGGTGGCGACGCGTGGCACGATCTACGCCGTTCGATCTCGATCGAATGGTCGATGTTGCATCTAATGCTACAACGCGGTTAATGCTAACCGTACGATCTAGATCTAACGGCTAAGATTGGATCTAAGCACGGTGCGGTTACGGCTACGTGGCACAATCTAGGGCGTTGGATCTAGATCTAACGGCTGAGAATAGATCTAAAGGATTACACGTGAGGCTTACCCGCGGTGACATGGACGAATCCTGGCCGTGCGATGAAGATCCAACGGCGGAGAAGCTTCACGGTCCGACGATGGCGTGCGGCGGAGCTCGGTGGCCGGGGACGAGGACGACGACATGGGGAACAGCGTTGCGGGCGTGCCCCGGTGAAGTGGATGATGCTCCCAAGTGCGTCTCATCGCGGCGGTTCCGGATCTGGGCTCGGTGACGGCGGAGGACGGCGGCGGAAACAACGGAAAACCGCGGCGGATGACAAATCCAACAACGGCGAGCTCCCGCTGGCTGACGGCGGCGGCTTGACCACGGCGGGTTAGGGCTACGGGTGCGCAAGGAAGAGAGCCTCACGATGGCGGTGACGGCGCATTAAATAGGGGCCTCGACTTCCGTGAAACTCACGCGAAACGAGGCCCACTCGGCGGCGGCGGCGGAATCCGACGAGGGCACAAAGAGGGTGACGTGGCGCAATCTCGGCCGTTGGATCGAGATCCAACGGTCGAGCGGTTAGGGCTGAGTCGGGTTCGAGTCGGACTCGGACTCGAGTCTGCCTCGGGCTCGGTCAGAGGAACAGTACAAACCCACTCGTCATTTCCAGCGATTAAATAATTAAATTAATTCTCAGAAATTCATTTAATTCAAGAAAAATAGCAAAACAATCAAAAAAATTCCAAAAAAATTCTGAAAAATACTTTGGAACATTTTGGACTTAAATAAAATATTTGCAACAAAATTTTATTTGTAAATTTAAATTCTTTAATTATTTCAAAAGGGAATAAATTCAAATTAAATCCAAATAAATTCCAGAAAATTTCAAAAATTCACCAAAGTGCAAAATTTCATTTAAATTCATGAAAAACAAATTTTGGGGTGTTACAGTTGATCCTATGGATGTATGTTTTGATCATACGGTCCAAAGTTTGGATGTTTTTTAGGACAAAAACATCCGGATGATGCCTATACACTCCCTTGATTAATACGATATATAGGCATGGATCTTTTTATTTTTATTTTTATTTTTATTTTGAGACTAGGCATGGATCTTTTTTATAGGCTGCAACTGCATGTATTGATTATACTCTAAGCGATTACGTTTTCAGGGGAAAAGGTATGCGAACCTTTTACACTGAATCCAATTTATGGGGTATTCTGATTTGCCACTATCGTCTTTCTACCGCGTGAATCCGGATTGAGACTGAGGAAAGAAGGTAAATGAAGTTTCAAATCATTGACCCTGACCTATTGTCAAGTCCTACTTTGCCGAAAAGAGGTACTTATACATGTATGGCGGAACAGGCCAATTACCTTGCATAGTCCTCCCATCAGTAAAAAGTTCTTATACTTTGCTCCATGTAGGGTAAGATTGTAAGACCTAGGAGGCCAAATAGAGAGAGATGAAAAGTCACTTCTAAATTCTTCTGACTAAAACCAAAATTATATGCGAAAGCGTAAATAAAATGGTTTTGCAAAATTAATGCTTAAAATGTCTAGTCTGAACTATGCGCGTCAACGACCTAAGTCTGTCAAGGCTTGCAATCTTAGAGTGACAAGCAAGCAATTTAATTATAGGAATATTAATTACACAAAACAAATCACAAAAGAGCAAACCACAACGATGACACATGACTTTTTACCGTGACATTTGAAGACTTGCCGGTCTCCCTACGTTGAGGGTAAGCCCAAATAAATTGGAACGTCCACAGGAATTAAGCCAAACACATCGAATCCACTAATGGTAGCTCTTGTTCCTCCTTCAAGTAGGTGAACTCTAACCTTCAAAACAATACCAAGCCTTCTCATAAGCTTCCTGAGAAGATCACTGGACTGTAATGCCTCAACGCCGTCTAGTTATCGGCAAACGCCAAGAGTAATAAACCAAGCCTTAACACATGCACAAGTGGATACTCAATCAACCTCTATATGCAACATGTACACCTATAGCTCTTCTCACCTTGCTCACAAGATACAACACATGAACAATTGAGTAGAAAAGTTCGCACTAGCTCAAGAGAGTGAAATGGGAAACATCAACCTTGCCCTCAACTAGTCACAAGGGGTATGTATAGTCCGCACACTAAAAACTAGGTGTTGGAGCCAAAATCAACAAAAATTTGTTAGATGTACGCGCAATTTTGTGATCATTTTAATTCTTATAATAGATATCATTGTAATCGCAACATAGATACTAGGCATATTATAAACTACAGATTGTAGCATGATCATGAAAACAAATATACCTATCTCATATATATATGTGCTAACTGAAAGATATCAAGAACAAGAATACTCCTAACACATGTAATCAACATTGCTACTGTAAAGTATTCTTGTAAGAATTTGATCGAAAGAGATTTAGATGCAACTTATAGAGAGACGCTCCAGCGAAGTTTGATGGAGAGTTAAATGGTGTCATGGAAGAAGACGTAGAGGAAGTAGTGAGCAGTCACGCAAAGCGCTTCCTAAAAACCCGATTCACCCCTTCCTATGCAGGATCAAGAGAGGGAATGGTTTTGGAGACCACTACTACAGAAAGGCTTATATTAGACGCATCATCATTGACAGTTTTGAAAAACCGTCTGTGATGAGGAATATCATTGACGGTTCTATAGTGAAACCGTTAGTGAGATTATCACAAACGGTACTCTTCATAAACCATCAGTGATATACAACAATATCACAGACGGTTTTAGTATAAAACCGTCAGTGATGACTCCTGTATCTATCACAGACGGTTTTCAACTAAAACCGTCTGTGATATCGGATTATCATAGACAGTTCTAGCTACAAACCGTATGTGATACGAATGAGACCTATATAACCATACCGATGTTCCTCACGTAGACCTTAGCACTTAGCATGCTTCACTTCCCCCAAACCCTAGCCCCCCTGTCGTCCTCATCCTCGGTGACCTCCCTCTTGGCGATCTCCTTGGCAACCTCCTCTCTGTGACCTCCTACCCGACCTCCTCCCCCTCGGTGACCTCCTACCCGACCTCCTCCCCCTCGGTGATCGTTGATGGAGATGCTACTGTCAACGAGATGGAGAACTAAAGTGCCAACATTAATGGAGACAACCACCATGCTGCCAATAACAACACCTGCGATGGATGAAACTAGTTGTTCCCCACATGAATTTCTATGATATCTTGCAGTTATTTTGACTAAAAAACTTCAGTGTTATGAAAATGAAGCCTGGTGTATGTGGTGCTTGACTTTTGATGACTTTTAGTTGGATGGACAGTGTCTTCAAGTGAATGAAGCCTTCTGTGATGTCCTGCACTTTTGATGAATTTCTATATGTGGTAGTGAACATGAATGATGTATATATAGTGCCCATCGATGTTATTGTCTAGGGACTGGTGTATGGAAGCTGAACTTTTTATATGTTTGTTGATTGTTGCATGGATGTGTGTTGTTCAATTGATGATATGATGCATGGATGTATATGATTTACATATTAACGCTGAATCTGCCAAGTTGATTGCTATAAAAGTAATTTTTGCTTCAAAAAGTTGTGCTCTTTTTATTTTGCTGACGAGTAAAAACCATCATGTTTACTTTCCTCACGGTAATAATGCAAGCAAGGAATTAAGTTTTGCTGATGGGTACAAACCATCAAGTTAAATTTTCCTGACAGTAAAAGAACAGTCAAGTTAATATATTTTACTAACGGGTTATAAACCGTCAACTTAAATTTTTCTAGCGGTAATAGAATAGTCATGGTAATAAGTTTTACTAACAGGTTATAACCGTCAACTTTAATTTTCTTGATGGTAATAGAATAGCCAAGGTAATAAATTTTATTGACGGGTTAAAACTGTTAGCTTTACTTTTCTTCACGGTAATTGAACGGTCAAGGAAATCCATTTTTCCCTGACGGATAATACTGTTAGGTTTTATTTTCCCGAGGGGTAGCAGCCAAATAAATTAAATTTTCCTTTCCAGCTAGGGTTGAGAGGTTTTGTCTAACGGTTACCCATCAGTAAAATAAAACTTGACAGTTTCTTGTATTTTCCTGCGGTCTATAGCCATAAGGGAATCTCTATTTTCTGGCAGTGATTTGTGGCGGTAAATTTAATTTTTCTTTCCAGCTAGGGCTTAGAGGTTTTGTCTAACGGTACCCGTCAGTAAAATAAAACTTAACGGTTTCTTGTATTTTCTTGGCGGTCTGTAGCCGTAAGGGAATCTCTATTTTCTGGTAGTGATTTGTGGCTCCTTCGGCCATAGATCCTTCTACTGTCCTAAGCAAGATCGATTCCTTATTCACTGTTGCCGATCCTTACATCATCATAAAGAGAATTGCTAAAGCTTGTAAGCTTTTGAGATTAATAGATCTTCAAAAGTGTCGACACTTTTCCAAATCCAGAAGACATACGGGATTCTAAGATTGTCCTTTTGGGCAAAGAGTTTTATGCATACTTCTTCTAGGTTATCTATACCATACTGTATTATGATAAGATGATACATGCTAGCGAAAGATGCACCAAGTACTACATCATAAGCACATTGAGAACTTAAATAATTGTAACCATGTATATATAAAATGACTGAAACTTTAGGAGCCACAACCAACTATTTTCCCTTCCTTGCTTGTGGTGTGCTGTCCTCAGCAATGGTATCTCCTTGAATAAGATAGATGTGTCATATATTCCATTAATGGGATGGATTTTCTACTTTTGGTGAAATCATCTCAGCAGAGTATACGAACTTGAGGTGGGAGCTCAATCTCGTCAGTCTCCCATATTCCAATCATGTCTCTACCATGGTTTCTCCCTTTTCTCCGGCTGGCGTAATAAGAACGCATACCTTCGCACATATAGGATGAGTTTCACCATTCTCATTGGAAACAAATAAGTTGAATATTCCTTCTGTTTCTCGCGTGATACAGTTTGACATGGGTTGATACCTGATTGGCTCCAAGTCGATAGCAGTAGAATGAAGGAATTTTTTAAATAATATTATTTTAATGAATATTTACAAAAATAATATGCTATTTAAAAAATAACTAAAATACCCTCATGTGTCCATTTGAAATGGCGACATGAGCCTATCGCCATTTCAATTGGCAACACAGAGCAGTTGCAGCTCTCTGTCGCCATTTAAAATGGCGACAGAGGGGAAAATTCCATTTTTACCCTCTGTCGCCATTTCAAATGGACATAGGGTCTTGTCGCCATTTGGAATGGATATAGGTTCAATAAATTAAGGAAAAAATATCATATTTATCGGTGATAATTCATTTAGTATTGTATAAAATTATTATTGTTAACCAAAAAATTCAAATTCAAATCATTATTAGTTTTGTATGAAGGAAAAAATACGAGGAAATATTTAATCTTTTGCTAGTAAGCTCCAAATCCAACGAAATAAGAAGCCTCTCTTGCATTTTTGCAAAAGCATTTAGGAATAAACTCGGTTGAATAAACCAAATGATTATAAGAAGCCTCTCTTGCATGCAACAAGAGCTAGTTAAAATATGGATAAAATGAACATAAAATTTGGTAAAACCAGTTTTGTTGTGTTTCTGGGGTCACAAGGATCCCAAATATACAAAAATATTTAAGTTTAGCCATCGTATGCATTATTTTTTCTGTAGTCAAAGTTTCAATACTAGAAACGCTTGTCTTTTTGGCAGCCCGTAAAATATCATGTTTAAATATAATTTTTTAGGAAGAATGGACTAGATCTGCTCTTTGATATATGGACTACCATATTCTGGAAAAATATTTAATTTACACCTTGCTTTGCATTTAAATTGTACTAGTGCAATAACCTTAAGTATTATAATCGACAACAACTCATGTTATGAATAGTTAAGTCCAGGAAAACTTTAGCGAAAGTGTTTAAGTCATAAGGATCATTGTGAAAAGCACGTAGATGCAGCTAGTATCCTTGGTAAGCAAACCCAACATGTGTAAATCATTTCTTTTGCAAATCGTACTTAGGGCTAAGTACCATTCACGCAAACACCCTTACTATGTCTTAATTTTATTAATCTAGATAATCTTAGCTTCTTGAATTCGAATATATGCAATAGAACAACTTAAATTATTTGTTGAACACATATCAGGGCACATACAACGAAAGTTCAGATGATGAAATAAGCAATAGATTATATTACAAGGGCATTACAGTAGTAAAGAAATTGCTAGATGAACTAAGGAAGGCACTGTTTGTCATGGTGGAACAAGTGGTCGTTCCGCCTATCTGGGTAGAGAGGGAATGATGTCCAACATTTTCTGCGCATTACCGTTCCCATGTAAGTTTTGCGATTTGTTTTCGGACACCGCTCAATCCCTCTTATGAAAGAACTCCATCAGGATGCGCACTTCTCCTAGCTGTCGCCGATTGAGTGGCCTATGCCATACGTCTCAGGGGTATAAGACCGAACTTTTTGGTCTTTATGTGAATTTTTTCCCTCCCGTATGGGCATATCATCCCGATTCCCGACGTCCCCTATGTTAATACCACCCGGGTCTCGGATGGTATGCGTAACCCATCAAGGATTTGTTGTGTAGTGCAGACCTCGGCCGGCTACTTCCCCTTGTCCCTTCCTCTTCGAGAGGAGGTACCCTGCTGCACTTTTGGTGCGTTGGTCATTGGTGGAGACTTGCCAAGATGCCTGCTCTGTTTTGGCTCGCACTCCACCGTGTGGTGCAGGAGGTTTGAGTTGGGCTTGTCCTTGTATAACCGAAAGCGTGCCCTGTAGTCAATGCAGTATGCCCGCTGTGGTCGTTGAATAGCACTGTAGGCGTACTTGGGGTCAGGCTTTTCTGGGCGGTAGTAGCACCATGGAGAGTGTTTCTCCCCCTAGTTATCCCATGAGGGAGGTGAGATGTGGGTGGTACGTCTCCGGGTCCACCCAGTTGAAGCAACCTCATGATTCATCCGTAGCCAATGGGCACTGGTAGAATCTCCGGTCGGCTAGATCATCGTTGTAGGTATCAACCGCTGCCTGCAGGCCGTGTTCGCAAACTTTGGGTGGCACCTGAGGATGTTCACCCTTTGACTTGAGCAATTTCGCAAGTTTCTTTTTAAAGTCCTGTTTGCAACAAACTAGTTTAGAATTATTATTTTGTGAGTGAAGCATGAGCATATCGCATGAAACTCACTGATTGGTTGGTCCCTTGCCTACCGGCCCTGAACTCCGGTCGATCTTGAACGGGGATATATTCCGGCGGCCTCTCCCACTGGGTGCAGTTCTCGGGCAAAGTGGGGTGGGCGTCGTGGCAGTTGTAGACAAATTCATAGTCATGTCGTTTCAGCCCATCTATGCATTGGAAGAAGCAACACCAGTCCTTGTGCTAAAAAAACAAAGAAGGATGCATGAAATGGTAATGTTACCCTGTATTGTATGGACACTGGTAAGTTTACCTCATAGAGACGGGAACGGCAGTAGTGAGCGCAGGCGGTTGTATCTCCGTGCTTAGATTGCATCATCTTCGCTGGAAGGTTGTAGTCGCATTTCGGCCAGGGCAACTCCGGCAGAACTGGGGCGTCATGCTACTAGCATCCGGGTATTTTGGGGGGATAAGTTCTGCTTGTTGAAGAGCCGATGGTAGAACGATATCATGCCCTAATTTGTGTAGATTAGGCTGATGTTTATTGCTAGTTTGGCGGTAGTGGATGTATATCCCTCGACCAATTTTATAGTGGTGGTGAGGGGCTTCTCCACACAACTACAGCACTTATCGATTTTGGAAAGCTTGATGGCCTGTCATCCTTTATGAAAGCTGCATGGACCGTCACCCCTTTGGCAAAGTTGCATGGCCTGTCACCCTCATTCAAAGCTGCATGACATCGACCTGTTACCTCTGTGAAAGCTGCACGACCTGTCACCATCTATCAAAGCAGGTCGTCCTGTCACTCTTTATGAAAGCCACATGAGTTGTCACCATCAATGAAAGCTGCTCAACCTATCACCCTCTGTCAAAGCTGCACGACCTATCGCCCATTGTGAATGCTACTCGACCTATCACCCACTATGAAGCTACATGACTAGTCACCCTCAATTAAAGCTGCACAACCTGTCACCCTCATTCAAAGCTATTCGATTGAAATAGGGAAGAAAACAGAGGGACAAGCACAAATGGAGCAGGTCTCTCAATGAAATAGAACTAAATTTTCACTGTCACATCATATCCAAGTAGTATATTAGAATGAAAGGAAAAAAACTAGCTGGCGCCCCTACGTGGTGCGACCCCTCGTGTGGTCCCAGGCCTCTTACGATGTTGAACATGTCCGAATGGATACGTCAACTGGTCAGGGGGCTATCCATGAGTACTCCTAGTAGGTTATACTGGTGCCGTCAGGATAACGAAGGGGGCCTGCGATGGCAGAGTCGGTCCGGACACATCGGGGATCTGCGACGGACCAAGGACAACACCTGTCATCTCTGGCTGGGGGTCCACAAACCACCCTTCTATAGTGGTGTCATCAAAGTGGGATGAACTACCGGAGTGGGTCGTGCTGCGGTCATCGGTGGGTCCTGACAAATATTGCACGTTACTACACCACATAATCTAAAGAACGTTGTAGACAAAGGGAGACCACGAAGGTACACCTGTAGTCATGTGGGCAGCGGAATGGTGCTAGTTGGAGCCCCCTGGGACATCGGGAGGAGGGGCGGGAGGCGTGTGCGTTGTCCCGGGTGCAGTGTGTGACGTGTGTCGCCCACGTACAGCAGACAAACGGCCGGGGATAAACTTGAGTAGCTTAGTGTCATACTTTATCTAGGATAAACTCTCTAAGCCTCAAAGGTTTGCGAAAGAGAGTGAAGCTTAGGAAACATTTGTTGATGGCTCCTAGTCGAGGATGTGCTTCACTAGGCCTAACTCTCTATACCGTTTTGTGCGCGTTAATCTCGAAAATTTGCATTTAAAGAGATGTTTGAGCATGAGGGTTCTCTAATGGTCTTGTAGCTTCCCAAAGTGTTGACTAGGTTGAACTGTAGTATATCCATTTGCTTTTTAGGTTGGCTTTGCTTTTAGTCTTGAAATTATGCTAAGTGTTGCTATTGTTGAAATCATGCAAAAGTAACATAACTTTTTTTGAGCTAGTTAGCAAAAAATTAAAATATGCCATTGGATATGATTTAGGACGACATAATCTAAACTTGAGTAGCTTGGTGTCATAATTTATCTAAGTGATCACTTGCATAATTTATCTAAAATTAAAATATGCCATTGTTCAATATGAGTATTTGACTTTATTTGAGCAATGTGTGCTCAGGTTTGAGTTTGATTTGAATTGAAATTCAAAAGGAAGCAATTTGAGTTGTGTTAGCTTCTTGCGGTACTACCGGCCTATGGCTGGTGGTAGTACTAACATGATGAACAAGACATGATTAATTATGAGCAGTTGAACAATTATTGCATATTTTTTTTGGACAATGCTATGTGATGGTTTTCCTTGTCTTTGATAGTTGCAGGATGACGGTGCTAGGCCATGGTGAGGCGGATGATGACCAGGACTAGGCGAGGTGCGTTGGAGGTCCAAACGGTCGAAGATCATCGGAAGATAATCGGAGACGGAGTCCGGGAAAGTCAAGAAGGCAAGGAAAGGCAATGATACTAGCTAGATGCCACGAGGATTGATGAGGGCCGTTGGATCGTGGTCTAGTTGATAGTTTAGCGGGTCTAGGTAGTATGCTTTGAAAACCGTGCAAGAAAACCCATTATGTGTGTGGGTTTTGAGTTGCCCTTGCATGGTTGTGTGAGAGGGTCAATCCTAGCCCTTGGTGGAGTGCTCTAGGGTTGAGGGACTCATCCAAGGGTGGTAGGTGGCCCAAGAGTAGTATAAATAGAGGGGGAGAGGTGCCCTCCCTCACTTGAAGGTTTGAGTTGCTCCTTTGAACTCCGCCCAAGAGTAGCACTAACGTGTGGACACTCGTTAGGACGATGTCACCAGTAGGGGGAACGCCTGCCGGAGACCGAACTGCCTCATGATGCGGTGGGTGGCGTAGGTCTCAACGTACACGTCGTAAACCAGGTGACGCCATGTCAGCTAGTAAGTGGTGTCACTGGTGCACTGGAGCGAAAGTCCCTGAGGTGCTCGCGCGGCGACAAGCTCTGAGAGGTACATGCGCCAAATGACGCGATCATCCGTCAGCTGGTCAAACATTGCTATTTACTCAGGGTACGAAGCGTGCAACATAACTGGGGTGAAAGTCGGCTGCAAAAAATGGAATAAATGACCGTTAATATGATAAAGTCTTGTTAAAGTGAAACATAGCAAATAATTTTATCATTTATGATAAAGTTTATTATACTAACCCGTTGACAACACCACAATGACCCCATGGTAAGACGTCAACGTCATCCCCAGGGGGCATGTAGAAGCTTGCGCCGTAAGGTGCCAAGTCCATCTATGGCCATCCTCTCGAACGACCACAGCTGAAGCAGTAGAGGACACCCGTGAGAATGGAGGAGTCGGCCACGCGACGACACCAATCGTAAAGGGCCTGGTAGGTGGCAGCCAGTATAGCTAGTCCCTAAGCCAACTACGGGATCTGCTCTAGGTCGGTGTCCGCGATCGTCCTAGCGAACTGGATCATGTACTTGTCGATGCTATCCCCATGGCTCGAGCAAAACATGACCCAGCCAAACAGCCAGATCAGGTACGCCTTGAAGTGGCGGCTGACGATGTTGTCCCCCGCTCCGTCCACCATCCTCTTGTGCTACAAAAGGTGATGCTCAAGTCAAGAACTATAAGGCAAAATGAAATACAAAATTAGACAAATTAAACCGCACTTACATAGAACTGCACCAGCCACTTCTACGTCGAACCATGCGTAGAAGCGAAAGGTGTGTACCCTGCCTCCTCGGCTAGCATGCCCGCGAACCGATCTAAGAGCTCCGTCCGCCACTCCGCGTCGATGTCAACGGGCACCACGGCGTCACCGGAGCAAGGTAACCCCAAGAGGTAACTGACGTCCTCTAGTGTGGGCGCCATCTCACCACACAGTAGGTGAAACATGTGCGTCTCCAGGCGCCAACGGTCCACCAGAGCTATCAGTAAGCTTCGATCGTACAGGAACCTCCTGGAGGCTCCCCGTCTATCCTGCGCGTCTGCTGCTGTCGCCTCTACCATCCTAGCTAATGGAAGCAACCCCGCCACTCTCAATCTGTAGAAAAATATTGTAAGTACTATCGCTACACACATACAAGACATTGTAATAACGCAACTATGAGATGAGTGCACTAATGTCGGAATCCACCGATCATCAATCCTCCATGCTCTCATGGGGGTGCGCAAGCGTAGGGCGCTAAGCTCGAATGCTTCCTCCCCGTCCTCTGGTGGCGAGGTGGCTAAGTGGCTCTGATGAGTCGCGTCTATCACCAGGTCAAGCAACTCGTAAGCCATACCTGCAATTCAATAGTTCAATGTCAGCAATTACAAAATGAAAACAACAATTACAAAAAAAATATACATACGAAATGAAAATAACAGTTACAAAAATGAAAACAGTAATTCAATAGTACAACTCGAATATACATACAAAATGAAAACAACAATTACAAAAATGAAAATAGCAATTTAATAGTACAACTTGAATACACATACAAAATTGTCGGGGGGTCGGGTAGACCCCACGAAATTACCTCGGGTGCCACGAGGGGCGCGGGCTCACTGCTGCCCGAACCACCGGAAGGCCGTCCCCCGGGACGACCTAGCCAGGCGCCACGAGCAGCACGAGGTCGTTCCCGGCCTGGTCACGAGGAGGTTGTTCCAAGGAACGGCCTAGCCAGGACCTTTTAGGAGGTCGCATGACCTGGTGGACCGATAGCTCGTGCTCGGGCCGAAGTGGCCGAGTTCGGAGTTAGACGTTAGCCGACCTGACGTGATCCCGAGGTCGGTAACCACCCGCTACGTAACTTCCGCTAGTTCGTTGCGATCTCCGCGGGAACGTGGCAGGAATGTAGGATCCGTTAGTTACCACGTTGGACCTGGTCGGACGTGAAGTTAGTGGGTTTGAACAAGCACACCCCTTTGTAAGCTATAAAAGCATCCCCACCATGAAGGGGACAGACAACTTTTTCTGCACAAAGATATACACGAGCTGGAGTAGGGCTATTATCTCCTTCTTGAGAGGCCCGAACCAGGGTAAACTACAGTGTCCCTGCCCGTTGAAGTCCAGTGAGTCACTCCTCTGAGTATCCCATCACGTGAGAAGGGGTCGCAGTTGGTCCCTCCACCAACAAGTAAGCTCGGCGGGGGCCTGCTCCCCAATCGTCGACAGCTGGCGCCGTCCGTGGGGACCGACTTTCCCTTTCGTGAGGAATCCCGGAGGATGACAAGTTCCCAAAATCGCCAGGGCCTCGGCGCCCCCGGAATCGAGGAAGAAGACAAGCAGTTCTTCGACAATGGGGCCGCCGACGTTGCTGGCCTTGAGAATCATGACGGTTCCCGGAGCTTCTCCATGGAAACCGCCGCACCGGAGCAGTTCTTTCGCTCCCAGCTCGACGCCCTCTCGGACGACGAGTATGACGGGCTCTACGATGGTCTGGACATCCCCGAACTTTTCGAGCTCGACCAGGGGACCGCGTCACGGGGAGACACCGTGATGTCACCCTCGCGATCCGTCCAATCCCGTAACATCTTCGTTGCGGAGGAGGATGGAAATGTCGGGAGCAAATCCCCGGCCGAAACGCGTCTTCACCGCTACGAAGCGGCCAAGGAGCACCTGCAAGCATCTCTGAATCGGACACTGGCCAGCTTACGCCGGCAAGTCCGTGGTGGCCCGGCCAACAAGACCAGGGCCGAAGTTCGTGAGAATTTCCACGCGTACGGGACTCCGGAGTTCGCGGCGACGATTTAACGAAGCTCGTCACCCCGCGTTCCCCCGAGCGGGGAACGCCTTCAAGCCTTGGCCACGGTGGTGCGCAACCTCAGAGAGTTTCCTGAGCAGGTCGACCTAGAAGCCATGGGTGCGGCTGTGGCCGACGACCTCAAGGAAATTGCCACAGACATAAAAGCGGCGGAAGCCTCCCGAGAAAGGGAAGCCCAGAGCAATTCCTGGGAACGCCGCCACCAGGCGTCCGAGCGCCTCCACCCCGACGACTCGCAGCCGTGCGAGTGGCCGAGTGACGCGGCAACGCCGGGCTCGGGAGGGCACCCGAGCAATTCGGGCTCCTCGGGACCAACGGAATGCGAGTCACGGCGTAACCGGGCGAACATTCCTCTTCGGGCCACTCTCCATCCTACAGGCATAGGGAGATATTCTCGCGGGCCCACTAACCTCGGGCTCGGCCGGTGGGCATCGCCCGGCCGCGCCGCAGAATGACCGTCCCGACAGTCCGTTTTGGTGCAGGCGTTCGCGACGTCGCTACGATGTGTGACCTGGCCAATAAGGTTCAAGCCGGGTCACATCGAGAGATTCGATGGGACTCAACCCGACGAAGTTTCTCTCGATCTACACCACGGCCATTCTAGCCGCGGAGGTGATGAAAGGGTCATGGCTAACTTTACGCCCACAGATCTTTGGGACGGGCGGCTTTCGGGCGTGGCTATTCAACCAGAAGGAAAACTTCGATCCGGTCCCGGCACGGTGGCGGCACCCTCCGCCAACTTCCAGAGTCGCTACGTCCGCCGGGGAAGGAGCGCGACCTCGAGCGCCTGTCTGACGGAGGGTGAGACCTTGCGCCAGTTCGTCCAGCGCTTCATGCAAATACGCAATTCCATCCCAAGCATCTCGGATGAGGCGGTTGTCCGGGCTTTCAAGTTTGGGGTCCGAGACGTCCGCTTTACTCAGGACCTCGAAATTCACCCGGACATCACGGCCAACGAGCTGTTCCGCATGGCCGACCGTTATGCCAACGCGGACGAGGTAGTCCAATGGAAGAAGCTGCTGGACGAAGGAAAGCTGCCCCCTCAGCCCGGACTCGAAGGGGCGTCAAACCGAAAGAGCGTGAGCTCGATCGAGAAAAAAATCAAAAAGAAGAAAAAACCCTCCGTCTCCGACATGGTGGCGGCCATCGAACGACCACGACAACGGCCGACCTCGCAATCGTATAAAGGAGGAGCCGCGAAAGGAAAAGGCCGACCGGTTCAGCGAACAAATGAGCAAAACCGGATTTACCAAGACCGCGGCGACCCGGCGGACGGCTAGCGCCTATTTTTGCCCGCTCCACCAGGCGCACGGGCACGACCTGCGGAATTGCAGAACATGGGCCTCCCGCCTGGAGCAATTCTACAGTGGCAAGGGTCCCATGCCCACGCTCCCAGAGCAAGAAGGAAACGTCAAGGGCAAGAGGCCCGCCGAGGAGGAAGATACGGACATGGAGTACCAGGAGCCGAGAAACCACATCGCCGTGATATTCGGGGGCTCCGCCGCCTATGGGTCTCGACGGGAGCTGAAGGAGGCCGCACGCGAGGTACTCCGTGTCACCCAGGGGAAGCCTCCCGTTCAACAGCTCAAGTGGTCCGAGCTGCCCATCACCTTCTCCAAAGACGATCGCTCGGGATGACGAAACCCCAGAGGCTCCCGATGGTCGTTAGCCCGATGATCTGCAATACCGCGGTAGGACGAGTGCTTGTGGATTGCGGGAGTTCCCTGGACCTGATATCGGCCAGGGTCCTAGACGAGATGCAAATTCCTCGGTCCAAGATCAAGAGCGTCGTAGTCCCTTTCTACGGGATAGTCCCCGGCACCTCGGCCAAGCCGCTCGGGCAGATCGTCCTGCCCGTAACCTTCGGAAGCCCGAGCAACTTCCGAACGGAATTAATCACCTTCGAGGTGGTCGATTTCGAGTCAGCCTACAACGCCATCCTGGGCCGACCAGCGCTCGCCAAATTCATGGCCGCCACGCATCACGGGTACCAATGCCTGAAGGTTCCCGGCCCCGCGCGTGATCTCGGTGAAGGGAAGTCCGAAGGCGGCCCTAAATCTGCGACGAGAAGGCTCTAGACATGGTCGGGCAATGCCCCAAGGACCCGACCAAGAGCCGAGGAGTTCCCGACCCAGGGCTACCCTCCAGGCCGGGGGAGAAACTAAGGCCATCCCGCTGTACGACGCAGAGCCAGGCAAGGTCGTACACGTGGGGGCTTCCCTGGACCCTAAATAGGAACTCGAGCTCGTGACCTACCTCCGGAGAAGCGCGGACACGTTCGCCTGGGAACCGTCCGACATGCCCGGAGTCCCAAGGGAGGTCGTCGAGCACAGGCTAGTAGTTCGGCCTGATAAAAAGCCTGTGCGGCAGAAGCTCAGGCGCTTCTCCCCGGAGAAGCAAGCCATCATCAGAGAGGAACTGGACAAGCTCCTCAAAGCCGGTTTCATACGGGAGGTCGACCATTCTGATTGGTTGGCCAACCCAGTTATCATGAAGAAAAAGGGGGGCAAGTGGCGCATGTGTGTCGATCACACAGGACTGAATGCCGCATGCCCAAAAGACAATTTCCCGCTACCTCGGATAGACCAGTTGGTCGACGCAACGGCCGGCTCCGAGGCGATGAGCTACGGGCGCCTACTCAGGCTATCACCAGATCAGCATATCGCCCGACGACGAGGAGAAAACTTCCTTCATCACGCCGTTTGGCACATTCTGCTACACGACCATGTCCTTCGGTCTAAGGAACGCTGGAGCGACCTTCCAGCGCCTCATGCAGAAAACCTTCTCGGACCAAATAGGTCGGAACCTGGAAATATATGTAGATGACATAGTCGTCAAGAGCAAGATGGCCTCGGGTCATGTACCCGATCTGGAGGAGACCTTTCATAACCTCAATAAGCATCGAATAAAGTTGAACCCTGAAAAATGTGTGTTCGGGGTCAAGGCTGGCAAAGTACTCGGCTACATGATCGGTCCACAAGGAATCGGGGCCAACCCTGAGAAGATAGAGGCCATCGAGAACATGCGGCCACCCGCTTGCACGCGGGAGGTTCAGTCCCTGACCGGAAGGATGGCGGCCCTAAGTCGCTTCATCTCGCGGCTCGGAACGCGGCTGCCTTTCTTCAAGGCGCTCGGAAGCACGACGGTTTCGCTTGGGACAGAGGAAGGCATCGCTCTTTCGAAGAATTAAAGCTATATTTGTCAAGACCCCGGTCTTGACCACGCCGAGAATGGGAGAGGTTCTCTTGCTCTACTCGGCCGCCACACCCCAAAGCGGTAAGCGCCGTCCATAATCAGAGAACGGGATGGGGTGCAGCGCCCGATCTACTACATCAGCGAAGTCCTACACGGACCAAAGGAGCGTTACCCCGAGGTCCAGAAGCTCCTTTATGCGCTCCTCGTGGCCTCGAAGAAGTTAAGACACTACTTCCAGGCCTACAAAATTCGAGTCCCGACCAACTTCCCACTTAGAGAGATTCTAGGGAATCAGGACGCGAGCGGACGGATCGCGAAGTGGGCCATGGAGCTCGCCGAATTCGAGATCGAATTCTCGGCCAGGACAGCGATCAAATCCCAGGTCCTAGCGGACTTCCTAGCCGAATGGACAAATCCGACCCCTTCTAAGTCCGAACCCGACCAGACCGAGCACGGTCGCTGGGTCATGCACTTCGACGGATCCCGAGCTTACAATTGCTCGGGGGCTGGAGTGGTCCTCGAATCCCCCCAGGGGGAGCGGATCCAGTACGCCCTCCAACTACATTTCGGCGCAACGAACAACGCAGCAGAATATGAGGGTCTGCTAGCCGGACTTCGGGCGTGCAGGACGCTCGGAGTCCAACAACTAACTGCGAAGGGCGACTCGCAGCTGGTTGTCAACCAGGTTAACAAGGAGTATCAGTGCTCCGATGACTCAATGGCGCTTTACCTGGTTGAAGTAAGGAAGATGGAAAAGTACTTCAGAAATCTCGAAGTACTATACATCCCCAGGAAGGACAATACCCTGGCCGACCATCTATCGAAGGTCGGTTCCGCCCAGTTTCCCGCCCCGGCGGGGGTGCTCGTCGAGCACCTCTATAAGCCCTCCATACCCACCGAAGAGGAGGCAACTGAGACGGGTGGTACCGTCTCCTTCCTCGAGCAGGGTGCGAGTTGGATGACGCCATTCATCCAATACCTCGTGCACGGGACACTGCCCGAGGAGGAAGCCGAGAAATCCCGGCTAGTAAGACGCTCCTCAGCCTATAAAATGGTCGAGGGCCTCTTATACCGCAAAGGCGCGCTTGGCGTCCTCTCCAAGTGCATCACCCAAGAGGAAGGCAAATATCTCCTCAAAGATATCCATGACGGGATGTGTGGAGCTCACTCGTCCTTAGGACCTTGGTGAGCAAAGCCTTAGGTTGGGTTACTATTAGCCGACGGCCCTGGCCGACGCGCGCTCAATAGTGACCGCTTGCCGACCTTGCCAATTCCATGCCCGGAAAGTCCATCAGCCGGCATACGCACTGCAGACCATGCCCCTAACCTGGCCGTTCTCGGTTTGGGGCATCGACATACTCGGTCCATTTCCCAGGGGAAGGAGGGGTTGTAAATACCTGTTCGTCGCAATCGACACCTTCACTAAATGGATCGAGGCCGAGCCTATATCAACCATCTCGACACAGGCGGCTAAAAGGTTCTTCCGCAATAATGTAGTAACCCGCTTTGGCGTTCCGAGTCGCCTCATCACGGACAACGGCACTCAGTTCACAAGCGAGGTGTTTCAGGCTTATTGCGAGGAGGTCGGGACCAAGATATGCTTCGCATCCGTGGCCCACCCGCAGAGCAATGGGGCGGCCGAGCGCGCGAACGGGCAGATCGTCCAAGGAATCAAGAAGAGAGTCTTCAAGAGCCTCGATCGGCATGGTCAGGCCTGGGTGGACGAGCTACCTCCCATCCTCTGGTCGGTCCGCACCACGACGAGCCGAGCTACGGGTGAGACCCCTTTCACCAGTATATGGCGCGGAAGCCGCCCTACCCGCGAGGTTGTCCTAGGATCCCCAAGGGTGAACCTAGCCGATAGCATCGACACGTAAGCGGCGCCTCCTCGACCTCGACCTCGCGGAAGCAACTCGTGAACGGGTTCTGTTGCGATCCGCGGTTTACCTGCAAGCTCTCCGCAGGCACGCCGCTAAATCGGTACGACCAAGGACCTTGCACGTCGGCGATCTCGTTCTGCGACGGGTCCAAGACCTGTCAAAAGCCAACAAGCTAACGCCAAGATGGGAAGGTCCTTACACGGTCGTCTCAACAAAGACGCCCGGGCTGTCCGCCTCGCGATGGAAGATGGTCGAGAACTAGCTAGCACTTGGAACATCGACCAACTGCGTAAGTTCCATATCTAACTAAACCAACTTTACTCCTTTAAATAAAAATTCGACACTTGGCCACCCGGTCTCCCTCGTTCTCTCTCGCTTTCTCTTTCTCTCTTTAAACCTCCCGCGAAGTGCCGTGATCAAACTCGATCCGGTATCAAAGAGCGGGCTCGGACGTGAGGGCGCAAACGGACGAGCATCCTACCGCATAACATCGGACCACCAGAGCTCGACCCCGAGGGCTTTCTTCTCGTAAGACGACCATCTTTTCACGGCAGGCCTCCGCCGCAGACAAAGGGTCGCATGAACACCCCTCGGACGGTTCCCGGCCAGTCGGCCGGTGAGCGGCGTAGACGCACCGTATAAAGTCACACGGTCCCCGCAGGGCTCTATTCCGTCAACAAGGTCGTGTTTGCAGCCTACGCCCACGACCTCCGTTGGCGGCGGGGGCTATAGGGATACCGCGTGGCTACGACCTAGAGGAGCTTTCGCACGAGGTAGTCACTCCCTAGTACGATCGTTCGCTAGATCGCGTGACTATCGAACTCCGTCGAATAGGAAGCAACGGGATAGGGCATATCGTTGTCGTTCCGAGGGAGACAAAACAGAGAAAAATAAAAGACATCTATCAAACACGATCATATTGTGCCCAACTTGGCAGCTTTTTCGCTAAAGTCTTTTGCAGGAATGAATTACAGAAGGAACGAGTTACAGGAGGCCGGCACGCTTCTCGTCCTGCAGAGCGACGAGCTCGTCCCGCACGGACTCAAGCTCGAACTCGAGGTCAAGCACCCGCCGACGAGCTTCACGACCCTCGCTTGCCGCTTGACGAAGCCGTTTGGACTCCTCCCGTTGCTGGTCGATCGTCCGTTCGGCGCTTCGCGCGGAGTCACGCAGGGACGCCACCGTCGCCTCGAGCCCGACCTCGGGCCACTCACTCTGCTCGGCGCTCCTTGAGGAAGAGCGCGGACTCCTCCATCTTCTGCCGAATCTCGGCCTCAGAAGACCTCAGCTCGGCGACCAGGCGCTCGAGCTCTGCGATCCTAGCGTCTTGCTCGGCCTGGTGCTTCGCGACAACTTCTGGCGGCACGGTCGCGGCGTGGAAGTCCTTCATGGTGGTCTCCAACACCTACGCAACAAGGCATCTCGGGTCGCAGTCGGATTTTTGGGACAAAAACACATAAGTGTTAGGAGACTTACCCAACAAAGCCGAGCCTCCAGCCCCTCCTGGAACAGCTCGGCGGGGTCCTCCGTCCCGCTTTTTACTCCCTGGGCGGGGGCTTGAGCTCCTTCTCCTTGGTCGAGCGCAGGGTCTTGAGCTCGAGCTCCCCCGTCCCCTGGGGGCGGGAGACCTTGCCCCTGAGGATCGACCCCCATCTCCTGCAGAGGGACGGCCTCGAGAGCAAGGATCACCTCCCGCTCCTCTTCCTCCCGAGCAGGAGTTGCGCTCGGGGGCTCCTCCTCCTCGGCATCCGGGCTCATGGGGTCCTCCGCCCGGAGCACGAGGTCTACGGCCGGGAGCTCCTCCCAGAGGCCCCGCCTCCTCGCAAGCTGGACCATGGCGACGTCTCCGGCGCAAGGTCGGCCAGGAGGCACCGGGTCGGCACCGGGAGGTCGGGTGCCTGAGGTTGGGCCATGGCGGCGTCTTCCGGCACGAGATCGACTGGAGGCGCCGGGTCGGCGGCCGGGAGGTCGGGTGCCTGAAGTTGGGCCGTGGCGGCGTCTTTGGGCACGAGATCGACCGGAGTCGCCGGGTTGGCAGCCGTGAGGTCGATCTCGGCCAAAGCGGCCTCGGCGCACAGCGGCTCCCCTCGGGCTGGAAGTTGGCCCGGACCACCTGACGTGATCGGGCTCATCCCCATGGCGAACGGGGTGGCCGGCTCTTCCTCGCCCGGCGAGCCCCCGTTCTGGTTAGGGTTCCCTGATCCCGGGCCGACGTTGATGTCCGGCGGAGCATCGCGGGATCGGGGAGAGATCTCGGCGATCTCTTGGAGCGTGGCGCTGATGATGTCGCTCGCACCGGCAGAGTCCTCGCGAGGAGCTTCAGCGGCATGCTCGGCACCACCGTCCTCCTCCTCGTCGTCGTCTTGAATTATGATGTGGGGGATGCCCTCCGCCATGCCCGAAAGGCCGGCAGCCGCAATCTTCCTCGCGTCTCCTCCTCGGGAGAGACGAGCTGCGGGGCCGGATCTCCGGGGCAGCAGGCTCCTCTACCTCGGCATCCGCACCACCAGCGGCCCGTGGGAGATGGGCCTCCATGGCCTCAGTTCCCACCTCGGCCTCGTCGCCCACAACGGCCTCGGCAGCACGGGCAAGCTCCCTCTCTAGCACGAGGTCAAGAATATCGTCAGCCATTGCTCCAAAATCCCATAACTCCGCACCAGCTGCCACACCCACTATAGACGATGTGGGGTTAGTGTGGTGCCGGGGGGGAGTGAGACAAACGAGATAGGGATAAGAGGCTGACCTCATTCGGCATCTTTCAGCTGGCCTCGAGCGCGATCGAGGAGGGCAGCCATGTCCTCACGTGCCTTGTCGGCCCTGGCAACGGAAGGGTCGACCTCTCCCAAGTCGGCCTCGGTGATGGTCGGCGTTGGGCGTGGTTGAAGCGCGGCCGGACGACTGCGGGACCTCGGGACCAGGGGACGGGTCGGCTCGTCCTTCTCCTCCTCGTCATCCAGAGGGGCGAGCTCGAGCTCACCGCGCGAGCTCTGCCTGAAGAACCGCGATCCGGCTCTCGGTGCCTCCTTCGCGTTGGACCACCGCGGCCTCCTTCTTCGCCAGCGGCAGCCGACGCAAACGAGCCATCAGCTCGGGGTTATCCCTGGTGTACTCATCCATCCACAGTTTCAGTTCGCTCACCTCCTGCCGATCGGCATACTCCAAGTGACGGCGGAGTGAGCGGTCGCCCGGACCGGGGTGCCTGCGTGTGCGCCTAGGCGGGGACGGCGTGGCCGACGGAGATCGGGCGCGGCGCTTACGACCCGCCTGTTCTTTGGTCTTTTGACCTCGTCCCGCCGCGACGCGCTTGATTGGGCCACAGCGACCTCGAGGGCGACCTTCTCCTCGCAGTGGGTTCGAATAAGTCGGGAAATTTCGGAAGAAACCCGGCCTGAACAGACCTTCGGAAAGGGTCCGGGATAGGGACTTACCGCCTCGGTCCGGTTAAGGACGTTGTTCGGGATCTGGCGGCCCTCTAGGATTTCCTTGGCCTTGGGAGTGCCGAACATCTCGGACACCCTCATATCCACCCAGTCCTCCGGCGGAGCTGCTACCAGACAAGGAAGGACGGTGAGCTCGAATGTCCCTTATTTTAAAGTAAAAATCCAAGGCGGTAATGTACCTGAGCGTGATTCCCGGGTGATGTCCTGCCACCCTTCAACCTTGAAGAAGGGGTGCACCCTCCGCCTGAGGGGCGACACCCGGTTCCTGACGTAGTCCCGGGCAACATCCCGGCCGGACAGCCCCGAGCAAGTAAGCTCATTGATCAGCATGAGCACCTTCTCCTCCTCGGGCTGTACGGGGGGTCTCAACGGCACGACCCTTGGCGCCGGAGTAGGAAAGCGAGCCGCCCTCGGCCTTCCTCAGATAGAACCAAGAGTCGGCCCACCCCGACACGGAGTCCTTGAGCGTGAAGCTCGGGTACTGCATCTGCAGGCGGAGTAGGTCGGAGGCGAAGTAAAGGCGGTGGCTGCGAGGGGGTGCCGGTGCGCGAGAGGGTGTAGAAGTGAAGAAAGAGGCTAGGAGTAGGCTCGACGCCCACGAACCCTTCACAGAGATGGGCGAAGATGGCCATGATGAGGATGGAATTTGGGTGGAGGTGCACGATCTCGCACTCGCAGAAGGCGAGTACGGCCTCGACGAACTCACTTTCGGGCGTTCGAAGCCCGTTCATGGCATAGAGCTCGGTGGAGACGATCTCTCCTTCCTCCGGCTGTGGGCTCTCCTCGGCACCGGCGGCTCTCCATGAGCCGACGTCGAGGTATTTCGCCTGCTCAAGGATCTCCAGCTTGTGCCTATCAAGCTTGCTCACGCCGAACTTTGCCATGGGAATAGAGAAGGCGATCAAGGAGAAAGACGAGTGCTGAAGTGAAGAAGTATGGGGCGCACTAATCGATTGAAAGGACAAGTGAATCTAGGGCTCCTCTTCTGGGGTTTAAAAACCAAACAAGAGAACGAAGAGGTTCCCACCGTTGTGGTCGAGGAAGCCCTAAAGGCGCAGGGGGCAGTTGAGACGTCCACCACACAGGGAGCGACGCGTGGACACGCAAACCGAAGCTGTCTGGCCAGGCGACGGTTCCCGAGGGGGAGCGGTTCGTACTGACCGAATGAAGCTTCCAAGGGAAGGAACCGTCGGTAGGATGGGAACTAGTTCGCACGCCCAAGGCACGGCGGGACCGAGCTCGTCTCCCGGGGCGGACTAATAGCTCGGAGGTCGGGGCAGCTGTTCGCCGCGACCAACCTGGCTGGCTCGGGAGACGGTAGGCCCGAGAGGAAGGTCTTTTCCTAAGGCCTTCTTCCACTCGAACCTCGGGGGCTAGCTGTCGGGGGGTCGGGTAGACCCCACGAAATTACCTCGGGTGCCACGAGGGGCGCGGGCTCACTGCTGCCCGAACCACCGGAAGGCCGTCCCCCGGGACGACCTAGCCAGGCGCCACGAGCAGCACGAGATCGTTCCCGGCCTGGTCACGAGGAGGTTGTTCCAAGGAACGGCCTAGCCAGGACCTTTTAGGAGGTCGCATGACCTGGTGGACCGATAGCTCGTGCTCGGGCCGAAGTGGCCGAGTTCGGAGTTAGACGTTAGCCGACCTGACGTGATCCCGAGGTCGGTAACCACCCGCTGCGTAACTTTCGCTAGTTCGTTGCGATCTCCGCGGGAACGTGGCAGGAATGTAGGATCCGTTAGTTACCACGTTGGACCTGGTCGGACGTGAAGTTAGTGGGTTTGAACAAGCACACCCCTTTGTAAGCTATAAAAGCATCCCCACCATGAAGGGGACAGACAACTTTTTCTGCACAAAGATATACACGAGCTGGAGTAGGGCTATTATCTCCTTCTTGAGAGGCCCGAACCAGGGTAAACTACAGTGTCCCTGCCCGTTGAAGTCCAGTGAGTCACTCCTCTGAGTATCCCATCACGTGAGAAGGGGTCGCAGTTGGTCCCTCCACCAACAAGTAAGCTCGGCGGGGGCCTGCTCCCCAATCGTCGACAAAAATGAAACAGCAATTACAGAAATGAAAACAACAATTCAATAGTACAACTCGAATATACATACAAAATGAAAATAGTAATTACAAAAAGAATAGAATTTAAATGAAATAAGTACATACCAAATTTGAATAAGATAATCTGAGATTACAAATTGAACACAACAATTACATATACAAAGTCCATACATTTATTACATATAAAAATGTGATATACTCAATTTGAAGTACAATAATTTCATATGCAAAGTCGATACAACAATTTTACAGCCTCTGAACCGTGGGGCAATACTTGAAAGTGTGGCCCGTCTAGGGATGGCAACGGGTCCGGGTCCCTCCGGGTCCAACCTCCGTGGACCCGGACCCGAGACCCGAAATATGGACCCGGACCCGGACCCGAATTTAGTCACGGGTCCAATCTCGGACCCGGACCCGGACCCGAACCCGTTAGTTGAGTATGCATGCATGAGGTATTCAAATAATATGAAAAAAATTAGCTAGAATGGGGCTTGAACACAAGACCTCTTGATTCAATCACATGGTTCCTTCCATTGAGCTATGGTGTGGCTTGTGACATGGGTGCATGCTAATCTATTTTGAACTCACCTCACCTTCTACCTTGGAATCGGGTCCGGGTCTGGGTACCCACGGGTCCAACATGAGACCCGGACCCGAACTCATATACCCGTGGGTCCAAATTTGGACCCGGACCCGTCGGGTCGGGTACCCGCGGGTACCCGGACTCACGTGTATTTTTGCCATCCCTAGGCCCGTCTCCTTGCAAATTAAACATTTCTTTACATGGCGCCCGCTTTCCACTGCTTCCATATCGTTCCTTATACGCCTTGTCTGCCGCCGCCCTACACCCTTCAGCCTACTTACATCCAAAACCCACCATGTGTCCTTCCATCTCTAATGCTCCATGAATAAACCCACCACTTGAAAACCGTAAATTTGAGCGCTCCAAGTTGCTGTAACCGCTTCCTTAACGAAGAATTCTGACAAGAATATACCCGGATCCATACAGATTGTTGAGCAGGCAGCCATGATGTGTGAGCATGGCCTATGTAACAGACGAGCCTTGTTGCAGGTGCATACACATGTACGCCTATGTAGGATGCATTCATGAGCAGTTTTTCACCGGTTTGTACCACAACCGGCTTTATCTTTACACAGTACCTCAAAACGAAGCTTCCTTGTGCCCATCTTCAATTCTCTATGTATCTCCCCCTTCTGGCCCTTTTCCTGCATGTATGTAGATATCATTTTAGAGTATTTCACAGCTGGATCATTCATGTGTGTGGCGGCCCTAGCATGACGATCCACAAAGTACTTCGTGATGCCACGAAGAACACCCTCTACTATAGCAACCAGGGAAGGGGTCTCAATCCCCATATGACCCAATTGTAAACCTCAGCCAGGTTTGTCGTCATGACCCCATATCCAGCACCATCGGTGTCATAAAGAAGAGCCCATTTCTCCCTAGTCTCATGCTCTATCCATTCGTAGAAGCATTTCATAGCCCTTCTGTTCCTCCGAACCAGGTGCAGAGGGTCTGTGGGTAACTCTTCAAGCGCTCCTGGGGCCTCCCCTGGGGAAGGCATTGCCTTCTTCGCTGCCTCCACTGTATGCATTAACGTCAGCTCGTCCAACTTTTTCTACAATGCATCAAACTTTCTCTGATGGTTCTGGTCGCACAGCCTCTTAAAAATCTTCGTCAGCTCTCTGTTCCTGAACTGCTTATAGAAGTTAGCACTCATGTGCCACTTGCACCACCTACTATGCAAATTAGGTCATGGATGTGTCTCATCTTCACCTTGCTGCAACTGCACGATCGCCCTCAACAGCTTGGGATGTCGATCATGTATGATACACACACCATGCCGCTGATCCACGACACCGGCTTTCAACTTCCTTAGAAACCAGAGCCAATTATCAGTGTTCTCACCCTCTACGAATGCGAGTGCTACGGGAAGAACTTGATTGTTGCCATCGACTCATATGGCAGTCAGTATCTGGCCTTTGTACTTCCTGGTCAGAAATATCCTGTCCACACATAACAACGGACGGTAATGCCTGAACGCATTGATACATGCACCGAAAGCAAAAAATGTCCGCTTGAGTACCATCTTCCCAGGGAAACGCTGTGAAGGCTGCTCAAAAATATCGACATAAATCCCAGCATTCCTTTCCTTGATCACCTGAAGCAAACCTAATAAATTCTGATAGGAGTCTTCGTATGTACCAAACCTTGCTTCCAATGCCTTCTGCTTCGCTCGCCATGCCTTGGCATAGCTTATGGTGTATTGGAACATCTGCTCTATTGCAAGTATGATGGCACGTGGCTCTAAATTCAGTTTGTCCACAATCTCCCCGTACATTACATTCGCAACAAAGCCTGAAGATATATTTCTATGCGATTGTGTAGACTCCATCAGCACACATAAGTGCGGGACGACTATAGAACACTTCCAAATGGTGTCCACTTAGGCTGATAAGCATGGACACGCCATGGGCAACCCTCTATCTGGCATCTGACATCATACACCCGCTGATCTGACTTCGCAACCTTAAAGGGTCTACGCAGCAACACTGCCCGTGCTGTCATTGCTTCCTGCATCTCAGCCTTACTCTTGTAAATTACACCTTGCCGCACCTCATTCTGATCGTACCCCTATGTGACACCTTCACCCTCGTTGACCATTAGCCTATCGAACTGACACTCATCCCACTCCACAGGGAAAGGCTCTTCATCCTCTTTGTTGTTACTTAAAGCCTCGTAGTCCTGGCTTTCTGCATCCATCAATTGCACCAGCGATTCAATATATTCTCCCTCGTCTGCCACAGCCATTGGTTCCTGCACCTCTGCTATTGGAACATCAACTTTCTCACCTTGCACTGCCTCCTGACCCGAACTAACATCATGCCTCACTAAGTATTCTCTAGCTTGGCTGCTCTCCCCAACTTCCTCCGATTCATCACCAACAACCTCCTGTTGTGTCGCATGGATGCCTGTTGCTTTCTTTCTGAAATGCTTGCACTAACAACACTAATGGTCATCCTTTCTCAATCGCTATTCTTACATACGAACTCCATGACTTCGACCCCTTAAGTTCGACTAACTCCCAGTACGTGCAATGCTGTCTCCGACACCCTACTCCGTGCAGCTTCAGATCATGCAATTCACAGTCCAACGAGAACATTTGGTATAACCATCTTCTAACAGTGCTCTATGAATGCTCTCCTGCACGTGATAGGCTACTCACGACTCTTGAAAAATGACTTAGTTCCACCCCTTGTGCACCCATGTGCGAAACCCCTTCTCCGTAATGTATTGTAAATTGTACTCGTTCATCCATACTTGTCAAGCATTTCACGAAACTCTTAATACTGTTGTTTCTATGTACCACGATAACCTACTTTACACTACTTCAAACAACTGCTAACTAATTAATCTGATCGCTAAATCGTGTATCTAAAAAACTATTGCAATTCAACATAGCTAGCTACTTACAAACCTAATTAATCTGGTTGCTAAATCGTATATCTAAAAAAATGTATTGCTATTCTACACATTTAACTAATCTCTAAACTAATTAATCTGATTGCCAAATCATGTATCTAAAAACTATTGCAATTCAACATAGCCAGCTACTTACAAACCTAATTAATCCGGTCGCTAAATCGTATATCTACAAAAATGTATTGCTATTCTACAAATTTAACTCAACTGCTAACTAATTAATTTGATCGCTAAATCGTGTATCTAAAAAACTATTGCAATTTAACACAACTAGCTACTTACAAACCTAATTAATCTGGTCGCTAAATCGTGTATCTAAAAAACTATTGTAATTTAACACAGCTAGCTACATACAAACCTAATTAATCTGGTCGCTAAATCGTATATCTAAAAAAAATATTGCTATTCTACACATTTAACTAATCTTTAAACTAATTAATCCGATCACTAAATTGTGTGTCTAAATCGCGAAGTTGCTAAGTTGCTAAATCGTTGAGTCGTTAAGTCGCTAAATCGTTTGTCTAAATCGCTAAGTCGCTAAATCACTGAGTCACTAAGTCACTAAATCGTTTATCTAAATCGCTAAGTCGCTAATTAATCTAATCGCTAAGTCGCTAATTAAATTCAAACAAACAAAAAATTTACCTGCAGACAACCGCGACAGTTCCTCCTCCTCCTCACCTCTTCCTCTTCCTCCTCTTCCTCTTCCTCCCTTCCCTCCTCCTCCTCCCTTCTTTCCCTCCTCCTCCCTTCTTTCTTTTTCTCCCTCTTCTTCTTTCTTCTTCTTCTTATTTCTTCTTCTTTTCTTTTTTTTTTTCACTGCTCTGTCGTCTGGCTCGGCTAGTCGAGGGTTCAAACCTCTCTGTTGTCATTTCATTTGGTGACAGAGAGGCGGAAATCCGGTTTTGCCTTCTATCGCCGTTTGAAATGGCGAGAGAGACCAAATTTTCATTTTTGTCCTCTGTCATCATTTCAAATAAACACAGGGGTATTTTTGTTATTTTCTTAAACGGCATATTAGTTTTGTAAATATTCATTAAAATAATATTATTTTAAAAAAATCGTAGAATGAATATCAATCGAACAAGCATGCAGAAAAAAGCAAGCGTACTATCAGATCAATGGTTCGACCAAACATCTTTTTCCTAATCAAGCACGAATCTAAGCTATCGAGTGACGATTGGCCGAGGGGAGTTTCATCTTTTTCCTGTGGTGTGGACAGATCACAGGCTTTTGTACTAGTCAGATTTGGGCTGTCGAGTGATGATTGGCTGAAGGAAAACCTCGTGAATAAGCTGTTTTGTTTCACTCCTACAGCTATCTGGTTTCCTTGCCAAGTGCTAGCCAGGCGAAAGTTTTTTTTTTCACTGGCAGTTTTGGGCTTAGCGTTTCATGATAAAGATATATCGAACAATAAACTTTAAAAATAATGATTATAAAAACATTTTCCCCATCATACATGACTAATTCTATCAGTACAGCACAAACTCTACAATAGTAATACCTTAAAATTTCCCTACCAAACTCAATGCATCATTAGTCCATTACCAATTATTCGCTTTGTTTTCACTACATTTGCCCATGGCTTTGGGATTATCTGTTTCAATATATTTATCCATAAGGGCATCTGCAATGTTATAGTCAATTACTAGCTATAAAAAATGTATATGTCATCTATAGATAGCTAATAAACAACCTCTCCAATGAACTAACTATAGCATTATCTACAAAATTAAATATAGGTCCATATGTAAGAGGTGATAAATACCTTGGAATCAGCTATAGCCTGACTATAAGTTAGTAGTAAGTCTATATCTCTCTCTTCTTTTTCTCTCATCCACCTAAGCAAAATGCTGAGTTGGTACCCTTATAGTAAGCTGAAGTGGTACCATTGCAGATGCCCTAAGGGGATCTAGAGTATTGTCATTGTAATTTTCTCTCTCTCTCTACCCCTATTTAAATGCTTTGTAAGAGGTTAAGTGGTTTTGGTATGTCATTTAATAGGGATATGTATGATCATTTCTCATATTTATTGCTTAGTTGGTCTGTGCATATAGTGAGTTGTGGATAAATATAGCCAAATAAAGGGAGCACCGAGGAGGAGCATTCGTGGAGCATCAAGGCTATAACAAGGAGAATGACAGCTAAGGTTTGAAGGGGGAGTCGTGTGGCTTATATTTAGGACTAATAGTACTGGCTTTAGTGGGATGGACCCAGGGTTCCACTTACCGAATTTCGAAAATCGGCTCGAAAATCGAATTTCGAAAATCGACAAAATCGAGCCGAAAATCGGTCGAAAATCGATAAAAATCGAATGGTTTGAAAATTCAAATTTTTTGAAAAAAAATTCAAAAATTTCGATATTTGGTCGATAATCGCTCGATATTGCTCGATTATCTTGATATTTTCCTCGAAAATTAGCCGATTACGTGAACTTCCCCGTCGGTCGATTTTTTGAGCGATTTTCGGTCGATATACCTCGATAATCGCTCGATATGGCTCGATTATCGCGATATTTGTGTTGGACAAATGTTTTCAAATTTTTGAATTTTTTGAATTATTTTTTTGAATTTAATCGATTTACCGACCGGTATTATATATCGTGCCGGCTCGGTAAGCTCGAAAATCGCGAAAATCGAAGAATATCAAGCGATAAGTGGAACCCTGGATGGACCGAAACCTCCTTGAAAAGTTGACCTAAAGAAAGCAAAAGGCTATCGGCAATGTCTACACCGATATATCACCGATAAACATGATAAATTGCTAAAATTCACAAATTATGATATTTGTGTAAAATTTTAGCGCAGTTCCTTTTTACATTATGTAAAGAGCCCCTCTCCCCCCCAAGACCCAGCTGCGCAGCCGCTTCAATGCATAGCGGTAGCCAAAAGCACCCTCGAAGTCACAAGATTTTTTTTTATAAATAATTATTTTTTATACGTACATTACAGAAATATACCTAACCTTATTTTTTTTGCAAAAGTAGCCGCTTGTCGCGCCACAGTGATGCGAAAAAGGTCTAGTCGTGCCACCGTGTAACAATAGGAACTTATCGCACCACGGTGGCGCGAAAACAGGGCGTCCCGAGCCACGTCATCGAGCGAGCGGGCAGTCGCGCCAGCGTGGCGCAACACGCAGAGCAATCGCGCCACCCTGGCGCGACGGGGCGGCGGGGCAGGGCGGGCAGGGCACCAAGCCAAACCAAGCAGAAAAGAAAGAAAAAGAAAAGAAAGAAGAAGAAAAGAAAAGAAAGAAAGAAAGAAAGAAAGAAGAAGAAAAGAAAAAAAAACGAAAGAAGAAGAAGAAAATAAAAAATATTTGAAATTTTCTTTTCAAAATTTTCGGTTAGTAGTTTTTTTTTTCAAATTTTTTGAAAACAAATAAATTAATCACATAAATAATGAAATAATTTAATAAATTTGTATTAAAATGTAAGGTTAAGATTATATGATAAAAACAACTATGTTCCATCTATATCTAAATTGTTTAAATCAAGTTTACGTAAAGACCTATTTATATGTTGTAAATAAACTACATGTCCCATTTGAGATTAGTTTTATGATTTTTGAAGCTCCGAATCGAACAAAATAAATTTCTAAATTTTTATTAAGCTATAAGGATTCGTAATATCTCACAAAAAGTATTATGTTGCATGCAAAATTAAATTGTATAAATTAAGTTTACATAAAGACCCTTTTATGAATTCTGAAGAAACTATATAAACCATGGCTCCAAAAATCATAAAATAAATATCACATGTTCCTAGGGTCTTTGATGTCCCATTTTTTCAAAAATATTTACGAATGAACTGAGTTGAACAAACAAAATGGCTATAAGAAGCATTTATTGCATGAAACGTTTAAGGCTTTTCGGCAGCGCGTAAAATATCGTATCTGAATATATTTCTCCGAAAGAATGGGGCAGATTTGTTCTTTGATATATGGAGCACCATATTCTAAAAAAATATTTTATTGACACCTTGCTTTGCATAGAAAATGTACTAACGCAATAACCCTAAGTATTATAGTCGAGAACAAACGATATATTTTATTGACACTTAGAAGAGTGTGTTTTTCCTTTTCTTTTTATTATTTTTTTATTCCTAAAAATGGAAGACTACAAGGCAATATATATCTATTTATATATATATATATATATATATATATATATATATATATATATATATAGAGGATAACTAGTGTACTATCGATAGTACACTTCCTCCTGTTATAGGGTTGTGTTGTAAATTCGAAGATTTAAATCGTTGATTCAAACCATGCATTTTGTTCATCTCATTGAAATCTCACTACCCACCAAATTTTATATTTTTGAATTTTTCTCTTATTTATTTTGTATTTTTCAAAATACATGATCTAATTAGTTGTGAGGCGTCCAATGAAGCTGGTTTTGTAAAATACAAAATAAATAGGAGAAAAAATATAAAATTTGGTGGGTAGTGAGATTTCAATGAGATGAACATAATGCACGATTTGGATCAACAACTTGCTTCAAATTTTGCAAACACAACGCTTATAGCACTAAGATCTATACTATCGATAGTACACTAGCAATCCTCTATATATATATATATATATATATATATATATATATATATATATATATATAGCGGTACGAGATTTCTGTAAATTTATTTAATGTGGAAGCCGACTTCGTTATACATGAAATTTCGGTGAAATTTTTATATTGTATACATACAAAAGTAGCTCTACAATCATAAGTTACGTGATACATTTTTGCCGTGGGAGTTACTAGTATGTTGCACTTGGCCTTTATTGGATCATATAATTGTTGATTTTGTCTAATCAAGAAAAAATGGGGCCATCAACAGCGTTGACTTGATGAGCCAAGAGAGCTTTTCAGCCCAACCACAGCCCCCAAACAGGCCTGTAATGCCATATCTCTATTTGCAAGCTTGATATCATTATATTTTTTAATAACTTTTACTAATATATAACTAAAAATTAATGATCAAAGATATGTTGGAGGCTATGTCAACATCTAAAACATCCGGTAAAAAAGAGAGCATATTGACTAATACTGAAGACACAAATTGTACTTCAAATCATAGAACACAAACACTTTTTTAAGGTATACAATACAAACATTGAAGTATTGAACAACATGTACAAAGACTCTCCGTCGTACATGCCCAATTATTGAACATACGGGATGCACCAATCAGCAGCAACATTGACTAATTTAATTTGATCAGAAAATACGTAACTAGCTAAAATCACAAACCCCAATGCACACAATTAATTAAGCACGGAAAATCCATGAACACGACTTGCTTTCGATCTTATAGCTTAACCGAACAGCTTCTTGACGGCCTGAAACCTCGCCGCCTTGTCGCCGAACTTGGTGCCCTGGTAGTACTCCAGGTAGTCCCCGAACCTGTACGGCCCGGGGTACAGCTTCACTGCCTCCCTCGCCGTCGCCGGCCCCACCTCGGCGTCCGGTCCGGGGTTGTAGAACGTCGCCACGGAGAGACGCCGCCCCTCGGCCCCGGCGGCAACCCGGTGGACCACGCTCATGTAGGCCCCGCCGCTCATCACCTCGACCTGGTCCCCGATGTTGACGAAGATCATGCTGCCCTTGGTGGGCCCGACGGGGATCCACTCCCTGCCGCCCTTGAGGAACTCGAGCCCGCCGATGGCGTCGTCCTGCAGGAGCAGGATGATGCCGCCGGCGTCGGTGTGAGCGCGGAGGCCCCAGACGAGGTCCGGCCTCGGGCAGGCCGGGTACATGGCGAACTTGGTCCCAACGAACGGCGGCGCGAAGGTGTCCCTGATGCGACCGCCGTCGAGGCCCAGGTTCAGGCTCATGCACTCGGCCAGCCGCTCAGCAAGCAACACCATCTGGCCGATGTACACGTCGAGCACCTCCCTGCACGAACGTACGCATGCACCAAACGTCTGTAACGAGACTACGAGAGACGACATGCATGTGTGAGATGAATGGAGATATATAGGAGCTATATATGCACCGACCGTGTCGCCGGCGGGATCTCCGGGAAGCGGGCGACGTTGTTTTCGGGGTGGTGCCGGACGAAGTAGGTGGTCTCCCAGTCCGCCTGATCGGAGGCGTGGATGGAACCGTCGGGGCCGCCGTCCGCCTGCATGTTCTTGGCGAGGTCGGAGGCGTAGAACTTGTTCTCGAGGTGCTCCTCGTAGTGGCCGTACACGAAGCGCTTCACCTCCTCCATCAGCGCCGCGTCCACGCCATGGTTGTCCACCTGCGACGTCGTACGTTACGTGACCGTTAACTCGTGAGCCGCGTGCTTGCTTGTCTTGGCAATAAAGGTAAGCTAGAGACCAAAGAGACATGCATGACCACCACTACAGCTGCCTCGATCGATCGCTAGGCTAGTGCATGCTTACCCAGAAGAAGCCCCAGTCCTTGCAGGCTTCGTGGAGCCGCGCCAGGGTCTGCGATCGCTCGGCGTCGTCGCTGTTGAGGCCCTTGAGATCGATCACCGGGATCTCCATCTCCTGGTGGATTGATGGCGACGAGTGTTTGAGCCGGCTTAATTTGTGCACTTGTGCTAGCTTTCGCCGTCTGGTGAGATGCTATTGGCTACTGTGGAGAAGCTAGCATCGTAAGATCCTACTTATACCGGACAACCATGTCAATACATGCATATGAATGCTTGGGCCATCACCAATCTAGTCATCCGGCCGCGCTTGCTTCGCCTTCCTGCTACCGTAGTGATCCGGCAAGGTACACACGCGTGCCCCATGGTTCAAAATGTCGCCGATATTTCGGTGATTTCAGCCGAAATTTCGTTCTGTCGTTGGGACCAAGATCTTAAATCTCGACCGAAAAAAATTCAAAATATACTTTCAAAATATCGGCAGCCGAAATCTCGCATATTTTGACCGGATTTTATTTTTTGTGGGCCATATTTGATTGGATTTGTGGTCAGGACTATCCACTAAATTTTTTAGAAAAAAATTGATGTGTTTTTGACTATTTATCAAAAGTTCAAAAGTTGATCGAGATCTCGGTAATTTCAACCGAAATCTTGAAAATCTCGGTTGAAAAAAAATCAGATTTAAAATTTTATTTTTGAATTTTATCTGAATTTTATTTGAAATTTTAAGATTTCAACCACATTTAAAATATATACCAAAAATAAAATTTAAAACCTTGCACGCACCTCGCAAGTGGCCAGCGGCCGGTTCCCTCCCGCTGCCTTTATCCAAATGGACGGCGCCAACTTGCGCCACCATCCCACCGCCGCCCCGCAGCACGAGGGATTCCATGCGGCTGTGTACCGTCCGATGTCAGCATTCAGCCTGAGCATCCACCGGCATCTACACGAGATGGCGCATAAGATCTTGGCGGGAATTCGCTCCCGCGGTTTTTGAAGCTTGGTTTCGAATAGCTTCCGGATGCGGTGAGCCCCGCACCGCCGGGTGCAGCGTCATTTCGGTCTCTGCTTCCTTCGACCCTGAGGAATCGAATACCGTACTCACACCCTCCAAATTTACAGTGTTTATTTTGTCTTAGCATTTAGATCAAAAAATATTAAAAATAATTATACTACCACTAATTATTCAATGTATGTATGTATGTATGTATGTATATAGATAATAGTAAATAAATCTAGATATTTATTAGAGATATGAAGTGAACATCACGCTAATTTATATTAAATATAAAATAACATAAGAACAAAATTATTCCAAAATTATAAAAAAAAACAGGGAAAATCCAATAAAAAGCTGAGCCTGACTTGTTGACTGCATGCGAGCGCGGTATATTCACGGATCCAATGCAAGTGTTGCAAGATGAAATAACTAACGAGCGAGCACGAGCCGGTGGTCACAAAGCCTCAAATTTTGGTTTTGGATCATATCTTGAGGGACCAAAATCTAAAATCCCGATGAGACTCGGAATTTCGGATAAAATCTAAAAGGCAAAATTCAAATATGGATTTTTTTGGATCAGGATTTTTCGAGATTTTGACCGGATTGATCAAGATCTCGCCGAGAAATATTGAAATCTCGACAAATTTTGACCGAATGAAAAATGGTTCAAACCATATTAGAAAATTTTGAAAAAATTTGTGGATGTCTTGATGCATCAATTATGTTTTCATAAAATTTCTATATAATGATCAAGCTTGAGGAATTTTTAAAAATTCTGACGGTGCTGCTGTCCTGATAAAAGCTTTACCAACAATTTCAATCGAATCAAAATTTGTCCAATCCATGTTATAAAATTTTAAAAATTTTGTGGATGGTCCTGATGCATTACTAATGTTTCAACAAAATTTTTAGATGATGATCAAACCTGGGGAATTTTACAAATTATGGTAGCGCTACTATCCTGATAAAAGTCTTACTAGCAAATTTCAACTGAATAAAAATTGGTGGAAACCATATTGGAAAATTTTTATGGATGGTCCTGACACATCATTAATGTTCCCATAAATTTTTTAAATCATGATCAACTATTAAGAATTTTAAAAAATTTCGACAATGCTATTATCCTGGTAAAAGCCTAGCCCAATACATGTATTACTTCTATAGATTTGATTGAGCAAATAAAAAATGTTTAGAATTTTTGAAACTTTTAGAGAAGGGTTCTAAGGCAATTCTTAAGATCTCAAAAAAAAATTGAATCTTGATCACACACAAGTGAATTTATAAAATTCTGACAATGTTACTGTCTCATTATGTTCCTTCTATTTTGGACTTTTTAAAGATAACAAATAAAAGTTCAATTTTTTTGGACATTTTTATGTATGATCCTAGACTTCTAAATATAATACCATAAATTTTTTAGAGTATGATCAAGCTTGTATATTTTTATAAAAATCTGGCAAGGTTTCTGTTATTTTTATAAAACTTTTCAAAAATTCTGTTTTTCAATAAATTTTTATGGAAGATTACATTCTTAAGAGGTATTGACCCAAATCAGGTCTAAAAACCTTGAAACCTGATCAAAATATCCTAGATTTTGCAAAATTTATCGAGATTTCTGAAATTTTGTAGCTATTTGAATTTTTTTAATTTTTTATCCAACCAGAATTTGGAATATAGGGAACTGAAATCCAAGATTCACCGCATTTTGAAGCTTGGTCACATGTATGCCTGATTGCCTGTGCAGCAGCATTTTTGCACGTATGGAACATGCAAGTCAGAATGTCAGATGGTAGGATATATAGGTGCAGTTTAATTTAGGGGGTCTCGTAAGTTGTACGTGACGCCGTTTGTTTCTCCGCATACGGCGACCGACCAGACCGACATGCATGGCGCGCCGCCGCATTCGGTGCTCCGGTTCTTCCGACCGGCCTGCAACAGTGTGTTCGCACCTGTGAAGGGGCAGGGGAGCCCCCTTTTACCAGCCCCAAACCTGAATCCTAATCCTAAATGGACTCTTACTCCATCCCACCAAAGCCCACAACCCCCTCTTTTAGGCCCAAACTCCCTCGAAAAGGCCCAAAACCCCGGAAACGGCCCGGAAACACTATTAAACCTCCTACCATATGGTTTTAACCTCCAATACCATATTTCATAAAGTTTTTTGACCTTAACATTCACATTAAATAATGTCACACCATTCCGTAGTGTCACAGAAACATCTCCTCTTGTATCTGTTTACCAGTCTGGGAGTTGTGATGTGAGGATTAGTACAAGTAAGCGTATATTGTTGTTTGTATATGTGTGTGGATATGCTAGAGCACAGGGTAGTATAAGGGTATATTGAACGTCTACGTAATTTAATTTATGTAGGGCTTGTGGGTGACGCAACACCAAATTATTTACCCTTTGTGTTTGGTTGCTGAAAAAGGAGCCTAGAGGGTGTAATATATTGACATGTGCCGAAAAGAATATGTGTACATTCTTGTTTTGCATTCCTTTGTGACTAAATGGTGTAAGGTCTAAGGAATTGATCTTTGTGCATTGAGATTATGGTAAATTCTTACTGATGCTGGTGATGGGCAGTGGACCTCTCTAGGCCCAAGCATACCCTGTTGTGATTATGTGTGTATGGTCCAATGCACTATTTAGCTATGATCCATCAGTAACCCATTTACATATATTCTGAAGTCATGTGTTCGATTAAACATGTTCTTTTGGCTCATACCAAATTAAAGTTCACTGGTGAAAATGTTGGTGTCGAGGAGTATTCAGATACTTGAATTCGATAAGTCCTTGCTTAGTACAATTATGTGCTTAATCTTGATTTTAATCCAAGTCCGTGCTTAGTACAATTATGTGCTTAATCTTGATTTTAACCCACCATTTGGATTGCATGCATGTCTATGATTTATTTGTTGTTTAATCCATGGTGTAAAATAACCCTTCTCTAAGGCATAAAGTTGTGCAATCTTATTTAATTTGCCTATTGCTAACAATCTTGCTAGGTGCTAATTATGTGCCTCAATTAAAATGTGTGGCTGCCATTACTAACACCGAATGATAAGAGAGGGAAAAGATATTTGTAATGATGTTTGTCACCTTATGACTGTAGGATGCCAAGAGAGGAGGAGAATTGACAAGATAAGATGAGGAAGATAGGGGTTGTGGCTATCTTGCTTGTCTCTCGTCTTCAACCGAAAGCAGGCAGGAAGACAGTTGCTGTGCTGGTGAGTAGATTATTAGTGTTGTGCTCCTCCTTCTTTTCTTTTATATTGTTGCCCTAACCGACATTGAGGGTGAAAATGTGGCTATGCAGGGTAAACCAGTGGAATGAGTAAACCATGGGCAGCGTGGTGAACCTTTTGGGCTGGCATGGGGCAGGTGGTGGAAACCAGGGGCTGGAGGTGCAAGTGGAGGGCATGCACACTTAGTGCCTGCCACCTGCCCCTTTTTTTATTAGTTTGTGCACAGGTGTCATGGGAGAGGGTAAGAGGTGAGTCGGCTGTTAGTTGGTTATGTACTTGTGTAAATAAAAATGAGCTAAGGACCAATTTGTAAAAATTTTGGACTAAATTGTAATGGATTTGTACTTGTTTGTAACTCTGGAAAAGTGTACAGGCTGGCAGACTGCTATTTAGCTGGGATTATATTGTAAGGTGTATTCCTTTTGTTACCTGTTGGACAATTGTACCGCTCTTTAAATAATGATGCATAAGTCAATGCATAAGCTGGATGTTTTAATTTCGTGGATGTGATTTTTGTATCTTGGTTGTGTCAAGATTGTGAGTATATGAATTTATTGATGAATTTCTACGTGTATATGTGTGTGTATACTGTTGAGATTTAAGTGTATGCATAGATAGATATGCATATTGATGAGATTGGGTGTATATGTGTAGACTCATAAATTTACATATACCTTATATATATGCATATGTTCTCTTGAATGAAATGCATTGAGCAATAAGGTTAAGTTTTAAATTAGGTCTTAGTGTATTAAGGGAAGTAAGATGATTTGTTAATAGTAGGTTGTTGGTGGTCTTAGATTTTGGGCATGTATTTATATAGTGTATACTTATTAATCTTTTGAGTGTTAGAATGCTATGTGTGTGACTCTATGCCCTCTAGAGTTTCTTTGTTTAAACCTAATTGTTCTAAGCATTGTTTGGGAAATATGTAGACAAGCATGGTCAAGCTGAAAATCTAAGTTGGTACAAGATAGAGAAATGTCTAGGGTAGAGTTCGTGTAAGCTTTTAATTTTTGTATTCATGCGTGCTTGGGAACTAGAGGTATATGTATTTAACTATGTAACTATCTGATGATCGTTAGGATCATGAACTTGAGCTACCCTAAGTCTTTGTTTTATTTATAGTATTTTTTTGTATGCTAGTGATTTAAGTTACTTCATTATGTCGGTTAGTGTTTAAACGTGTTTCATTTATAATATTGGGTCTTATAACAAGACTTATGTTGGTTTAATTCTCTTTCTAAATTATTAATTCCACAAGAACATATAATCTTCTACGAGTAGTGAACTAATACTGCACACAGATTTATTAGACAGCTCATACATTAAAAAAATTATAAATACTTGTAACGTCCCAAAATTCCAAAGAAAACTGGGCTAATTATTTCCAAACATGCACTCCGAAATTTTGAGCTACTTTCAAAATTTTATGCATTAAATAAATTGTTTTTTTTTCATTTTTTAGCAGCTATTTTTGAATTTGAAAAACTATTTCAAAACTATGCAACATCTAAACATATTTTATTTAGATCCTAAATGATTTAAAGTACCCCTCCAAAAATTATTATGAATTTTGGATTTAGGATGTTATTTTTTGCAAAAACAAACATTGCACCTGGTATTAAAAACGGTGGCAATAAAAGAAATTCTAAGCAAAATATAAGACTGTTAAAATTCTGCAAAAATTACACCAACATAAGTACTACGTAAGGTGCATCTACAAAAATATTCATAATTTTGAGGGCCATGTATCTATGCCTAAAAATTTGGGCAAGATCTCTAACAAAACAAAAGTCCAAAACCTCTCCTCTCCCTATAACTGACACGCCGGGCCCATGCGCCATCCCCTAGCCGCTTTCAGCAAACCGTTTTCCTCGCGCAGAAACTCTCCACGCCAAACCCACCTTCTCCTTACGCTCATCTCCCCCACTACTGACAGCTCGAGCCCATCAGCTTGTCTTCTTCTCCACAGGGCTAGCAGCCATGCCTAAGGCCCGAAGCTTTCCCTCTCTCTCCCTACTCTGCCTCGTCATGTGGCCTACCCACAGGCGAACTCATCCCATCGTCTCAAGCTCCCGGCCCGATGCCACTGCTGCGCCATTGCGAGCTCCTACCATGTGCAAGAAACAGGGAATCGCGAACACGACCGAGGGAGCACGATGAAAGGAATCGCCCGTTCCCTCCTATTGGAGCTTGCATACCTTACCATTTCTCCTCAATAAGCAAAGATGAGCCTGCTTTGCCTGGTCGTGCCCTTCCTCTTCCATTGAGCTGGCCAGAACGCGGGTGCCATTTTCAGGCTCTAGAGTGCGCTCCACCGAGCTTCGCCACGGCCGACAACCCTTCGATGCGTTTCACCTCACAACTCTCTCGTCAAAATGTGCCAAATAGTCCTAGGATTCTGGAACTCCCTTCTCTTCTGTAGTAAGACACTGACTCGGGTCTTTTCTCCAAATCCAGCCACTGATGTTGCCCATGCAATTCCTCTCTCTCGGGTGAATCAAACTTAATTCCCTTGCACTTGATCCATCTCTACAATGTGCCGAAGCTAATGGTGCCCTCCATTCTTGCTAGCATTCACTTAGGTGCACTGTTGCCTTGAAGCTTGCTACCACCAATGCCATTCACCACCATCCAGCCACTTGAATCTTCTCTGTTGCACCAGCTACCACCTCCTCTCGGCCATGGCTTGATCTTTTTCAAGCCTGCAAGCAAAGTGCTCATGCTACTCCCTCCTATCTATTATTCGCGATTACTAGGACTTACGCAGTGAAGAGGAACATAAGTTGGTTTCTGTGCAATGTGATTTGTAAGGTGCATGTATGCATAAGGTGAACTTGGTGTAGTCATTTTCTGTGGGTTTTATGTGATGTGGGTACTGGGTTTTGCTGACCACCAACATATATGTTGAATATGGGTTTATGTGTTCTTAACAGAACAGAAGGTGTATCTATATTATCTATGATGACATCCTTAGTTACAATCTCACAGTGACTTATATTCATTTATTTATGCAATGTCTATTATGAGTGTGATAGCAAGAATGTGCTTAGTTTATAATGTCTCATATGTAATGGCATGGCCAATTTTCATAGTTCAATTTAGATTCATCTGATTAATGGAATTGGCTTAACTATCATATGCACATATTTACGGGTTTGGCACTGAAACTGTAACACCTCGGCATTTAATATGCCCGAATGCTACCAAACATAGACTAAACAACATCTAAATACCACAATTAAACATAAATTACAGCAAAGGCGCATATGCTAAAAACCGAGATTTCGGCAGCATCTCCTTTGTTTTAACACGAATTGAAGCAACAACAATAATAACATGTCAATATAGCATAATGAACGATAGCAATAACATGATCAAACGGAAAAAAAAACAGCCACCATACCACTAAGGATATAAATTCTATCCGTCACATGACAAATATGGACTAATCATTTACTCATAACGACCAACGAATCATCGAAACCACAGTTTAGTTCAATGAATTAACCATAACCATAAGGGAAGGAACATATCATTGTTTAAATGTGTGATGCTTAGTGATGACGTGTGACTAAATCCCTTTCCCGCATGTCGGATTCATGGTACCTAAAAGAAAACAACATAAATACAAGCGTAAGTTCATCACTCAGCAAGTATATTGCAATGGTACAAACATAAACAATTACATGGCTTCAACAGCTCACATCATGTATATCATCTCATTCATGATCACAATTCATTATCATCATCATTATGTATGCAATGCGATGCAATGCTCATATCTCCTTGGAAACTCATACCGGTATGGTTGAGTACACACCCGTCGGTGTGTACCCTCTCCCCCCTTCCATCCCGAAGATGGAGGGTGCCTACTCCTCGCTTCCGTTCACCGCGGTGAATGGAATCACGATGTAGGACTTACTCATTGGCTCTCCGGAATAGTCATAACTTTCTCACCGACCTTCCCCGGATTAGTTATGACTTTCTCACCACCTGGGCTATGTATCATGCCATGTCATGTATGCAAATATGCCAACATCATAAATCACTTGTACATTAACACATGGCATCATAACATAATAAGCATATTCATCATATCATTGGCAATCATTAAAGCATGGCATGTGATCATATCATATAACCAATTTCATCTATTCTCAACAAGCAACCTACAAACCGCTATCCATTACAATACTCTTGCCTCAACCACAAGCAACGGATTGGCGGGAAGTAGAAGGCACTCCCGGGGTCGCACCACCTGCACATAGGTACCACACACTCACAATCATGTCCACAAAACAGTACGCAAACCCTCATCTACCCCGACATTGCCAACTACTCGCAAAACCCAAAAACAGAGGTTCTGTCCCGTCGGGACAGCAGCCTTCCAAAAGGCATAACTTGAGTTCTGGGACTTCGAATGAATTAAACGAGTACATCCTCGCGTAGCTTAGGAAATTTCCCAACTTTTTCTAGGTATAGGGAAAGACTGATTCGGACTCTAAAGTTGTTTAATCTACAAAATACCGTGATCTGTTCCAATCACGTCACAGATTTTAATACGCTCGGTAAAACGATCATAACGTTCAAACGGCTGGGCGGAATTTAAATTTCTTTATACCCACTGAAAGGTATTGAAATTACCTACAACTTCTTCAACATCCTTACGACCAAATTCCGAATCTAAATTGGCGAAAAACCAAACCCTAGGTCGACTGCTCATGCTGCCCGAAACAGAGAACGTGACAACTTCTAGATCTAATCCAATCTACTCAAATCCAGCACCACTAATTGATCTAAAAACTTGATAAACACCCTTAGAACAGTACCTAGACCAACCCCAAGGATTCCCATGGCCATACCTTTGCCCAACGCACGAAAACTGAATGGATCTCCTCCCGGTTCGCTCCTCGCTCCTCGCTCCAATGGATGGATCCTCGAGGTGCAGGGGGTGGGGAGGCCACCCTAGGGTAGCAAGGGGGTGGAGGAGAGGTGGTGGAGAGGTGGGGAGCAATGGGGGCAAGGGAGAGGGGGCGCACGGCCAAGGGAGAGGGAGGTGGGGCGGTTAGGCAAGGAAGGAGGAGGTGGGGGGCGCACAATGGGAGGGGTGGGGCGCACAAGGGGCAGGGGAGCCCCCCTTTTACCAGCCCCAAACCTGAATCCTAATCCTAAATGGACTCTTACTCCATCCCACCAAAGCCCACAACCCCCTCTTTTAGGCCCAAACTCCCTCGAAAAGGCCCAAAACCCCGGAAACGGCCCGGAAACACTATTAAACCTCCTACCATATGGTTTTAACCTCCAATACCATATTTCATAAAGTTTTTTGACCTTAACATTCACATTAAATAATGTCACACCATTCCGTAGTGTCACAGAAACATCTCCTCTTGTATCTGTTTACCAGTCTGGGAGTTGTGATGTGAGGATTAGTACAAGTAAGCGTATATTGTTGTTTGTATATGTGTGTGGATATGCTAGAGCACAGGGTAGTATAAGGGTATATTGAACGTCTACGTAATTTAATTTATGTAGGGCTTGTGGGTGACGCAACACCAAATTATTTACCCTTTGTGTTTGGTTGCTGAAAAAGGAGCCTAGAGGGTGTAATATATTGACATGTGCCGAAAAGAATATGTGTACATTCTTGTTTTGCATTCCTTTGTGACTAAATGGTGTAAGGTCTAAGGAATTGATCTTTGTGCATTGAGATTATGGTAAATTCTAATCGATGTCGGTGATGGGCGGTGGACCTCTCTAGGCCCAAGCATACCTGTTGTGATTATGTGTGTATGGTCCAATGCACTATTTAGCTATGATCCATCAGTAACCCATTTACATATATTCTGAAGTCATGTGTTCGATTAAACATGTTCTTTTGGCTCATACCAAATTAAAGTTCACTGGTGAAAATGTTGGTGTCGAGGAGTATTCAGATACTTGAATTCGATAAGTCCTTGCTTAGTACAATTATGTGCTTAATCTTGATTTTAATCCAAGTCCGTGCTTAGTACAATTATGTGCTTAATCTTGATTTTAACCCACCATTTGGATTGCATGCATGTCTATGATTTATTTGTTGTTTAATCCATGGTGTAAAATAACCCTTCTCTAAGGCATAAAGTTGTGCAATCTTATTTAATTTGCCTATTGCTAACAATCTTGCTAGGTGCTAATTATGTGCCTCAATTAAAATGTGTGGCTGCCATTACTAACACCGAATGATAAGAGAGGGAAAAGATATTTGTAATGATGTTTGTCACCTTATGACTGTAGGATGCCAAGAGAGGAGGAGAATTGACAAGATAAGATGAGGAAGATAGGGGTTGTGGCTATCTTGCTTGTCTCTCGTCTTCAACCGAAAGCAGGCAGGAAGACAGTTGCTGTGCTGGTGAGTAGATTATTAGTGTTGTGCTCCTCCTTCTTTTCTTTTATATTGTTGCCCTAACCGACATTGAGGGGTGAAAATGTGGCTATGCAGGGGTAAACCAGCTGGAATGAGTAAACCATGGGCAGGCAGGGTGAACCTTTTGGGCTGGCATGGGGCAGGTGGTGGAAACCAGGGGCTGGAGGTGCAAGTGGAGGGCATGCACACTTAGTGCCTGCCACCTGCCCCTTTTTTTATTAGTTTGTGCACAGGTGTCATGGGAGAGGGTAAGAGGTGAGTCGGCTGTTAGTTGGTTATGTACTTGTGTAAATAAAAATGAGCTAAGGACCAATTTGTAAAAATTTTGGACTAAATTGTAATGGATTTGTACTTGTTTGTAACTCTGGAAAAGTGTACAGGCTGGCAGACTGCTATTTAGCTGGGATTATATTGTAAGGTGTATTCCTTTTGTTACCTGTTGGACAATTGTACCGCTCTTTAAATAATGATGCATAAGTCAATGCATAAGCTGGATGTTTTAATTTCGTGGATGTGATTTTTGTATCTTGGTTGTGTCAAGATTGTGAGTATATGAATTTATTGATGAATTTCTACGTGTATATGTGTGTGTATACTGTTGAGATTTAAGTGTATGCATAGATAGATATGCATATTGATGAGATTGGGTGTATATGTGTAGACTCATAAATTTACATATACCTTATATATATGCATATGTTCTCTTGAATGAAATGCATTGAGCAATAAGGTTAAGTTTTAAATTAGGTCTTAGTGTATTAAGGGAAGTAAGATGATTTGTTAATAGTAGGTTGTTGGTGGTCTTAGATTTTGGGCATGTATTTATATAGTGTATACTTATTAATCTTTTGAGTGTTAGAATGCTATGTGTGTGACTCTATGCCCTCTAGAGTTTCTTTGTTTAAACCTAATTGTTCTAAGCATTGTTTGGGAAATATGTAGACAAGCATGGTCAAGCTGAAAATCTAAGTTGGTACAAGATAGAGAAATGTCTAGGGTAGAGTTCGTGTAAGCTTTTAATTTTTGTATTCATGCGTGCTTGGGAACTAGAGGTATATGTATTTAACTATGTAACTATCTGATGATCGTTAGGATCATGAACTTGAGCTACCCTAAGTCTTTGTTTTATTTATAGTATTTTTTTGTATGCTAGTGATTTAAGTTACTTCATTATGTCGGTTAGTGTTTAAACGTGTTTCATTTATAATATTGGGTCTTATAACAAGACTTATGTTGGTTTAATTCTCTTTCTAAATTATTAATTCCACAAGAACATATAAATGAGATCATATTTTAAGTGTTTGGTATTTGCAAGTGGTGATAAAAGAAATTGTAGTAGTATGCACCTCTAATAATTTTTAATGATTTGTGAGGATATATTTGTTTGTGAAATCTGTTGTCAGGTTCGACATCGTCGTTTTTATTGGCGTGGTTTGCTAGGTTTTATTTCGATATGGTACCATTGAGGTCGAGCCTATTCGTCAAGAACATATAAATAATCAATAGGATTATTTAACGGGAAAAGAAGACAGACAATACTAACGTCATAATTTATTGTAGGTAAAAACAGGTGAGTTGTTACATCCTACTCTCCTTCAAAAAAATTCATCCTCGAAATTTCTTATGGTAATTGGTTCGATTAGAGGTGATACTAGGCTTGGCATTTTGGCTATGTACACACACTACAGGAAACTGTATTCTTTTCGTCGGCCCGAATTATTTTCGTCGGCCAGAGTGGGGCCGACGCAAATACTCATATATTTTCGTCGGCCCAGATGGGCGCATAAATCTTGTTATATTTTAAATCGGCTAGAGTGGGCAGCGCTTAAATCTTGTTATATTTTAAATCGGCTAGAGTAGGGCTGACGCAAATAGGAATATATTTTCGTCGGGCAGATTGGGGCCGACGCAAATAGAATTTACACTTAGGTCACGCTGGATCACAGTCGCCCCTCAAGCCGAAATTCACAGCCGCCCCTCACGCCGCCCCCTGGCTTCACCCTCCGCCGCCCGCCCCCGCGATCCGCCGCTCGCCCCGCCGTCTCGCGACGCCCGCCTCCCTTGCTTGTGCCCTGCCTTTGCCCCGCGACGCCCACCCCTGCCTCGACCGCCACCGCCTCGCCCGCCGACGATCGTCGCGCCCGCCTCCGGCCTCCGGCCTTCCTCCCTCCGTCGCCCGGCCCCGCGACGCCCCGCCTCCCCCGCGTGTGCCCCTGCCCCGCCTCTTCCTCCTCCGGGCGCGCTGCCCCGAACGTCGTCCCTCCGATGGCAGACCGCACGACCGGAGCGCGATGCGAGGATCTTGGTGAGGAGGGAGGAGGAGGCACCGGTGATGGTGTCGCAGTTCATGGTGGAGCTGTTGGGGACCAAGGTGGTGCAGGGGGAGGAGCCGCCGAGGATACTGCACTTCAACCCCAGGATCCGCTGGGGACCAAAAAGAGAAGTATCTCTATTCCTTCAAGAATGTAGCGAGACAACATGCGTAGTTTCATTGCTTGATTGGATTTCATTGATGTGAATTTAATGTGTGTTTCGGTCTTTCAGTTGACAAGGAACTGAAGTGTGAGAAATGGATTCGGGATGATGGCAGCAAGTCAGAGGAGTCAAAGATGAAATGGTTGTTGAACTGTTTGATCGATAGCCCGAGTAGGGTTACAGTCTTGAGGATGCGACAGGGTTGACTCTGAGCGGAGACCTTGATGTTGAGTCGATTCTTGCTGGTAATTTTCCCAATTCACATCCTACCTTCGCTCCGCAGAGATACCTTGAAATGTCTGCACAGTGGCAGGCCTCACCACTGCCAACTGAGCCTGTAGAGCTTTTCATTGGCATTCTTTTTGCTGCCAACCATTTTGTTGAGCGCATGGCTGTTCGGAAGTCCTGGATGATTGCTACAAGGAGATCATCTAATACTGTTGCTCGCTTCTTCGTCGCTCTGGTAAATGCTTTTTTGATGACTGATCATTTTAAGATATCATCTACCTGCTGCAAACTCTAACCAATTTAAAGCGCCTTCACAGAATGGGAAGAAAGATGTCAATGAAGAGCTGAAAAAGGAGGCAGAATTCTTTGGTGACATTGTTATAGTGCCTTTCATGGATAGCTATGACCTTGTTGTTTTAAAGACTATTGCTATTGCTGAGTATGGGGTAAGCAATTGGATTTAATTTTAGTGAACTAATACATCTTAAACTGTTCTACAGTGCTTTAATTTCGTTCACATAGGTCCTCATGTTAACCTTGTCTATTTTGTAGGTGCGAGTTGTTCCAGCAAAATACATAATGAAATGCGTTGATGATACATTCGTTAGAATTGACTCGGTGTTGGATCAAGTGAAGAAAGTACAGAGTGGAAAGTGGGAAATATAAACTACTACCACAGACCTTTACGATCTGGAAAGTGGGCTTGTGACATATGAGGTAAGATGCAATAACCTTTGTAATTATAGAACCATACGTATACAGAGCATCTCGGCCCTAAAAATGACTGAAAGCATCCTTGTGTGTTGGGTCTCCAGCATTGTTGAAATTTTTATTGTTCAGCATATTGCTGCTTCATGGAGCCATCATATCTATGTTCATTCCTCTTTGCAGTCTTATGTCATCATGTTTAGTACAGTAATGTTAGTTTCTGCCTTTCTTGAAACAGGATCAAGATTTACCTCCTGCTACTAGATGTTTCTTACTGTGTTACTGGTAGACTTAGCAGTTAGCAATTGTTCATTCACCAAACACATGGGCACACGGCTGTTTTTTTTTTTGGGAAGATCTTGACAATATGCTGTACCTTTTTTGTCGGATGTTTTTCATTTTAGCAAATCAATCATGTATAATGTTGCCAAATATGATGATATTTTAATTATTTCAACTTTTTCTCTGAATTAACCTAGCATTTGTATCTCCAATTCTCCAAATTCTTTTTTGTTTGGACTATCACATTTCTTGCGAACACTTTAATGCTATGTATTTTTTAGTAATGAATTTCTTTTAACAACTGTTCTTCTGTATGTCAGGTTGTAGTGGAAAAGAAGCTAATGCGTGAAAGGAACTTGATGAGGCATGACATAGGGAGTGACAAATTTGTATCTCAAGTAAGCACCTTTTTTTTTGGGCCTTAACACAGAGTGATGTTTGTTAATTGTCCTATGTCATAATTGTTTCCTTTATACCGTGGAATATTCATAATGGATTCAATGCCCTACATGGTTATGAAAACCTTAGTGGCAATTAGTGTCATATGTGATGGAATGGGAACCATGGTGAGAGCATAGGTGTATCCTTTTATTGCTTATTCCATTTCTCTATCATCTTTTGTACAGGTCCTCAAATGGAAAGAACAGTACGGTGGTACCATATTGAATCAATTACGTAGGATACAGGTCCTCAAATGTGATGGAATAAGATATGGGATAACTGACCCCTAGAATCGTATAATCGATGATACATTATTACAATTTGGAAGGCATGCATTTTCCATGTAGTTAGCCATGTTTGTGTTCTTGCTCATGTCCATGTAGTTTTCCAGATGTAGACCCTTTGCTGTATGAATATTCTCCAAGCACCAAAGAGCTTGCAGGAATGTTTTTTTTTTAAAAAAAAAATTAAAAGTATTTTCGTCGGCCTAAACCGACGAAAATAAGGTTTTTTTATATTTTTTTAAATTTTAAAACGGTAATTTAGTCGGCCTAGGCCGACGAAAATACAGACGCCACATCAGCTGGTGCGAGGACGGCCACTATTTTTGTCAGCCGCTCTGGCCGACGAAAATAGGTATATTTTCGTCGGTTGCCGACGACAATACATGTATTTTCGTCAACATAATTTCGTCGGTAAACCGACGGTTATCTTGGTATTTTCGTCGGTTTTTGGCCGACGAAAATAATACGGATTCCTGTAGTGACACTTGGTTTTAGATGGCTTAAATGGCTATAACCTTCTAGGATTAAGTTAATTAAGTGTGGATTTCTATATTTAATTTTTTTTTGACATGCCAACTTATTATTTTTTTTAAAAAAATGGCTAGCTACAGAGATTTGTATAACTAACAACATTATTAATATAAAGGATTCGACTTATGTCCACACCATTGATTACATTGACTGTCTAGATGTCTACCTTTCCATGCATGATGTCATGAGACTAATTGTTAAATGCATAGTTCAAGTGTTGTGGTATGCATGCTATTATTATTAGTTTGGGTTACTAGATATGTTTACTAACTAATCGTATTCTACACGTGTAATCTAATAATTAGCAAATTATATTATTAGTATTATGAAAACTAAAACAGTCGATTAGGCATCACTGTGACACCACGGAGTGTCGTAATATTATAAAATGTGAATGTTGAGATCAAAACATTATAAAATATAAAATCGGAGGTTAAAACTATACGCTGTGAGGTTTATTCGCATTTCCGGGCTGTTTTCGGGAGTTTGGGCCTCTCCGAGGGAGTTCGGGCCCAAGGGGGATGTGTCGTGGGCCTTGGCGGGAGGATTTTTGGGCCTATGAGGGAGGGTGAGGCAGGATAACCTGCCTTGGGGGCGTCCTCCCCCTACCCACATGCGCCCCACAACCCTAGCCGCCACTCCACCTCCTCCTCCCAGCACCCATGCCGCCACCCCCCCCACTTTGGGCGCCTCCTCTCCCCCTTGTGCCATCCCCTCCCCTCTCCAGCACCCCTTGCTGCCCTAGGGAAGCCTCTCCACCTCACCACCCCGAAGATCCGTCCATTGGAGCGCTCCGCGACGAGGAGATCCGGTGGATTTGGAGCGAGGAAGGAGATCGCGCAAACCGGGAGGAGATCCGTTGGTTCTTCGTTCGTCGGGCGAAGGTATGGCCATGGGAATCCTTAGGGTTGGTCTAGGTTCTGTTCTAAGGGTTAATATCATGTTTTTAGATCAATTGGTGGTGCTGTAATTGGGTAGATTAGATGGAATCTAGAGTTTGCCACGTTCTCTGTTTCGGGCAGCATGAGCAGTCGACCTAGGGTTTGGGTTTTCGCCAAGTTAGAGTCGGATTTTGGTCAGCCGCCTGTTGAAGAAGTTGTAGGTAACTTAAATATCATTCAGTGGGTATAAAGAACGTCCAATTCCTCCCTGCCGTTTGAAAGTTATGCTCATTTTACCAAACGTATTAAAAACTATGATGTGATTGGAACAGATCACGGTATTCTGTAGATTAAACCACTTTAGATGCCGAATCAGTTTTTCCGTATACTTAGAAAAGTTAGGAAATTTCCTAAGCTACGCAAGGATGTACTCGTTTAATCGATTCGGAGTCTTAGAACCCGAGTTATGCTCGTTGCAAGTATGCTGTCCCGACGGGACAGAACCTCTGTTTTGGGTTGTGCGAGTAGTTTGCGAAGTCGGGGTAGAAGAGTGTTTGCGTATTATTTTGTGGGCATAATTTTGAGTGTGTGGTGCCTATGTGCAGGTGGTGTGACCCCGAGGGTGCCCTCTACTTCTCGCCAATCCGTCGCCCGTGGTTGAGGCAAGTGTATTGGAATGGGTAGCGGGTTTGTAGGTTGCTAGTTTTGTTGAGATTTAAATTGAATATATGATATGTTCACATGCCATGCTTTAATGTTTGCCATTGATATGATGAATACGGTTTACTATGTTGTGATGCCATGTGTTAATGTACAAGTTATTTATGATGTTGGCATGTTTGCATACATGGTATGATACATGGCCCGGGCGGTGAGAAAGTCATAACTAGTCCGGGGAAGGTCGGTGAGAAAGTTATGACTATTCCGGAGAGCCAATGAGTAAGTCCTACATCGTGATTCCATCCACCGCGGTGTATGGAAGCGAGGAGTAGGCACCCTCCATCTTCGGGATGGAAGGGGGGAGAGGGTGCATACCGACGGGTGTGTACTCAACCATACCGGTATGAGTTTCTAGGAGACATGTGCATCGCATCGCATTGCATACATGATGGTGATGATAATGATATGTGAACATGAATAAGATGATAGACATGATGTGAGTTGTTGTAGCCATGTAATTGTTCTTTTGTACCATTGCAATATACTTGCTGAGTGTTGAACTCACGCTTGTGCTTTCTTGTTGTTTTAGGTACCATGAGACCAGCATGCGGGGAAGGGAAATAGTCACACTTCTACACGTAGCTTCACTTATTTGTTCCCACAGTCATTCAATTGGAGTCTTGATAATAAATTAAGTGTGATGCTTATTGATTTATGGTTTAGTTTTGCGATATGAGAGTCTTATTGTTCGTTTGGCTCATGGAGACATTGAATGCTTGGAATTAGACTTATATTGCTGTTATGCCGTTAATTATTGCTATTTTAGATGCCTCTTATATTGCCATATATTGTTATGCTGTTGTTGTTCCTTCAATTCGTGTTAAAACAAAGGAGATGCTGCCGAAATTTCGGGTTTTAGCATTCGTGCCTTTGCTGTAATTTACTTGTATTTATGGTAATTAGATGTTGCTTAGTATATGTTTGGTAGCATTCGGGCATATTAAATGCCGGGGTGTTACAATCACATAACACAAGAAGGTATAAGGAACATGAATAAGTAGCAATTCAGGCATCAGATAGTAGAGCATGCCAATCAAAAGACAATATTATAATGCTTTGTATTATTATAGGTGTTGGTCTATCATACTTATCAATTTGTGTGAATGAATCAAGAGTATATCTGCCACTTAAATTAATAATGTATCTATGATATATGACTATGATAGGGTTGTTAGGAGGATAGCTTCTCCTATTTAACCTAGTCTAGGAGTTAACACATCGATAAAAGAATAGCCAATTATTATTATGACTAATTAACCATTATCATGGCCGAAAAGGTCGACTCTTAAAGACATCGCAATTATATGTGTTGTTAGACAACCAGGGTTTACTACCAAAGTCTGTCTAATAAATTATAACTAAGTTCTTATCTAGCAACCAAATTAGCTATGATGGTTCGTATTAACTTAAGTTTATAACTCCAAGTTGTCTGGTACAAACTGACTTCACATCATCAATGTCGATGAATTGGAGTTAGGGCGGAGATAGGAGTATGGGCGTCAGGTCATCATTGATTAAAGGTTCAGAAAATGCGAGTGTAATTGGGTAGTATAACTTATGGAGATGGGAGAGATAACTCAATAGAAATTTTGGATTGGCTAAAAGGAGATAAATTATGGTGCATAGATGTACACTAAGTAATAGAAAAGCAGGGATAGAAAGTGAAGGGTATAATGTAGGTATGAGGTTGTTATTTGAAGAGTTAAGGATGTACATGAGACATATAGGGTCAAGGATATATGTAGAATTTGTAACATATAAGCGGGTGTTGGATTGTGTTTACCTGATCATAGCATATACATACAGTTTTTTGGTAGCAAAGGAGAATATGCTATTGAAGATGTAATCACCAACTATATTAGAAGTAGATATTATATGGTAGATATGAAATGACGTATAAAGACTGATGATCTATATCATTTAAATGTCCACCGAGGCTATCTAGAAAGGACATGGATGTGAAGATATAATCCAGTTAAGCTAAAACGGTAGGATGCCTTAATAACTAAATAAGGTAGATAGGGTGGTGGGAATGGAGTGCAAATATGGCGGTATACACAGGTGACTAAAGCGAGAAACAAGAATAGGATTGTTTATTGATGCTGGAAAAAGGGGCTAAATGAAAATTGAGGTTGGTTATAAACTAGAAATGGTTATATGGATTGAGGGTACTACTTGCTTTATCTAGTTAATATAGTGACTATCTTGAATTAGTAAATATTATCCTATGTCAGGTGCAGAATATGGCCAGGTAGGTATTATGTTCTCTACCTTGCGGTACATTTAGTGATCCAAGCAAATGCCACTGAATTCTGATGGCATTCCTATGTGGATAATTCATGATAAACAAAACAGCTGGCACTAATAAATGCACAACCAATTTATCCGACGAAACAATGTAGATGGGTGGTGCAAGTTCTCCTAGGGCAACCAAGAGTTAAACTAAAGAGCAGACAAAATTTCAATTTTCTGGTCACTTCCTAAAATTATATACTTCCTTCTACTAGGAACATGGTTTGCAATTAAGACTATTAAAGGGTATTTGTCTAAAGAAGTATTTTTTGTTATACTTTATATCGACAGTGTGTCTTTAGTTAAGAAGAAACTTTTAGATAAGAAGACAAACTACTGGATAAGATTCTATTTAAAAAAAGAACTCTTCTTGTTAGAGAAGTAAGTTAATTATAAGTTGAGGAAGAACGAAACATTTTGAGATGACAAGAGAACGAATATTTAAGATGAGAGAAGATCATCAGAAATTTCTTAATGCTGATACAGTCTCTACCTAAGACACATGCTTGTTTCCATAGCTTTGCTCTGATACCACCTTTAGTCTGTGACGCCCCCGCTTTGCCCGATCGGTCAGACACAGCGGTGACCACCACAGAATAGAGTTGCGTCAGGATCAGCTAAGGAAAACAGCGGTATGCACCAATAAAATCTTTCACCATTTAGTAGAAGGTGCCTTATTCATATAACACATATAGTGCTTCCTTAGGTCTGGATACGGTGTAGACTACACCGTCCGCTTATCCAAATATAGAACTCTATTGCCTCCCTCCTGATAGTCTTTGACTCCACAAGTCATGGTCTCAAATTTTTTTGTACTTGTAGCCCATCATCAGCAGCATCAACAACATTCCCTTAACAATGAACATTAGCTTCTACTCCATTATAATTTGCATGGATGACTTGACTAAAAAATAACAACAAAGCAAGGCTAAGTACTCTAGTACTCAACAAGCCGCAGAAAGCTAATGCATGAATTTATATACTCATATATGCTGGAAAAGGGGCTGAATGAAAATTGAGGTTGGTTATAAACTAGAAATAAGGTAGATACCCTAAGTCTTTGTTTTATTTATAGTATTTTTTTGTATGCTATTGATTTAAGTTACTTCATTATGTTGGTTAGTGTTTAAGCGTGTTTGATTTATAATATTGGGTCATATAACAAGACTTATGTTGGTTTAATTCTCTTTCTAAATTATTAATTCCACAAGAACATATAAATGAGATCATATTTTAAGTGTTTGGTATTTGCAAGTGGTGATAAAAGAAATTGTAGTAGTATGCACCTCTAATAATTTTTAATGATTTGTGATGATATATTTGTTTGTGAAATCTGTTGTCAGGTTAGAGCATGGTCGGTTTTATTGGTGTGGTTTACTGGGTTTTATTTTGATTTGGTACCATTAAGGTCGAGCCTTATCAATTTTGAGTTAATCCTATTGATTATTTAACGAAAAAAAAAGACAGACAATACTAACATCATAATTTATTATGGTAAAAACAGGTGGGTTTTTACAGCGCACCTCACGGAGGAAGCACCGACCGAAGGTCAGATGAGCGGGAGAGGCAAGTGAATGGCGAGCGGCCAGGTTGAGATGGCCAAACGAGGCGGGGCCTCGAGTTGGCACGATGTCGGCACGGATGGCTGACCGGAGGAGGCCAACTAAGTGTCAGGGGCAACCGGCATTGATGGCGGGGCCGGCCATAGTCTTGAGCCAACGCGGAGGAGGTCGGCTCTGTGGGAGCTGAAGGGTCGCGGCACAGAGGCCGCGAGCAGAGGCGCGCACGTGCGCGGCCATGTTCCGCGGCCAAGGACGACGGAAAGCTCAGTGTCGAGGTCACGGAAGGAGGTGATGTAGGAGACGAGCAGCTCGACGCAGAAGAAGAAGAGTAGCTTAGCATCGGCCGGGCGAACCCGATGGGATGGTGGCCGAGGAGCGCCGAGATGGCCAGTGTGAGGTGGCACAGAAGATGGCTCGCACGGAGGAGGCAGGAGCCGAAGGTGGTTGGAGCGACGATGGAGGTGTGTTGGGCTGGCAGTCCCGACGCGGCGTCGCAGTGCTGCGACGAAGGCCGACAACAACCGAGGTAGCTGCCCTAGGAGTGGAGATAGCTCCTCTTAGGGGCAGCGGCAGCGGAAGAATGGGTGGAGACTAGGAATGGCGCAAGTGTAACGCCCATAAAACCTAAACCCTAGAACATAAGCTCTAATACCATGTGTGGGGGCTCCGATCCTAGAATAGTGATTCGAGTCATTACTGTTACGCCGAGTAGGAAATTAGCGCAACCCGTAAGATTCCTAATCACTTTTCCAAAACCATACTCAGATTGAGGCCAATCAGTCGACACGACACTCACTTCTCGAGGTCATATGCCAACTGGTTGATTCCAATCCAAGCTTTCGGCAAATATGTGATCATGTGCTAGTTCCCTGGATCAGTAGACTAGCACCCACATATTACACAATAAGTCACATCAATTCACACATTCAAAAGAAATGGATACAATAGTACTGGTTTGATCACTATTGATTAAAGATACAAGTTTACAACTCAGCCGATTGGCTGTAATAGCAGGATAAAAAAACAAAACGGGACTGCAGCAACAGCAGTGGTGTGCCTTCCCATACCCAAAGGCAACCGACTAGGGGGTGAAAGCCCAGATAACCTGCCTCAAAAAAATCGTCGAGCTCTGAACCGTAGAATCCGTCGGGAGCGTTTTCATTGCATTTGGCACCATCTTTTATGCGTGTTATCAATTTAGAGCAAACGGTGAGTACACGTATGTATTCGCAAGACTTTAGTGTATGGAAATAATAATAGTTATGTAGGATTAAGACAAAGGTTAGGGTTTCTACACTATGTCTATTTTGAGCATAAAGCAAATTTCATTTGCAATAGATTAATAATTTCAAAACAACGCAGAATTTTAAAGAGCAATTGCAAAGAAAGTATTTGCAGCATAAATATTTATTTAACTAATAATTCACAAGTCATCCATCCATTAATCCGTCCCACCAAATCACTAATCCAGCTTCTAGTCATTTTCCTCTTTGAAACCTCAGATCAATTCTATATCACCGTCCACCAAACCAATCCCATTTAGCTAGCCACTATCATTGCCCAGCTGCTTTTCCCGCGCGAACCCAAAACCAACCAGAGAGTCTATACTTGACAATATTTCCCAAGCTGCTCTTGACCGTGAGCACGGCTAATCGATTAGATTCATTCTCTGCAGAGATTGTACACTTTACCCACATGACACACTCTAGCAACCATGTCAGCCATGTCACGCGAGACTGGTCGTTTCCGTTTTGCTAGACTGTGATGAAACCGTTCCATTTGCCAGTATCTAGTCTCGCACCAGCCCCGGTGGTGTGCATTCCATTGCTATGGCTGGAGATCAGCCCTCTCGCGATGGTTTATGGTTTCCACCCCATCGCCTTTTGATCCATAGCAAGGCATACACCATTGTAATAGAATACTCCATCCCGATGCCTCGGCGAGGGAGTTCCTAGAACAACACCAGTGCCTTCGGTATCTGTCCATCTGCTTTGGCCAGAATACAGGGCTAGACTCTAACTCTTGTACTAGGTTAAGACCATCCCATACTAGCACATGTGGTTGCACAGATTAACTCAGTCGATAGTATCAAGTTTAGTCCTTAGGGCGACTTAGGCGAGATTTTCCAACCAACGACTATGGCGACAGGAGTCAACGGTAGTACCCCGTGTACACACGATGGTCCCCGACACATCGCCCTCATCCTGCCCATAGCAAACATCCACCAACCAATTCTAATTACATACCCATCACGACCACAATAATCAATTATCTCGCACGGGTCTAAACCATACCCACTCTCTCATTTTCCATTCCAGCAACACAATCATTGTTCATCTAGTTGAAATCAAATCATCATTCCAAACTTCCAACCCATGACCCGAATCTAAATCACAATCCAAATCCAATCCATAACATGATTCCAGACTATAATCCAAATCCAAACCACAACATGATTCCCAACCAAGATCCGAATCCAAACCGTTGATCATTTCTAAGAGGAATCATATTTTGATCAAATCAAGTGTCCGTATGATACTCTCTACAGCATGTCTAAGCATATGCAATATATTAAGCATATATACCCTTCTCACTATTTATAATAATGTTTAGACTAAGCCTAGTGTTTATCAAGGATCTTGTGACGATTATGATTAAGGAAATCCACCAAATCTTGGGTTTATCTACTAAACTACCCACAACATAGCATCTTTACAAATTAAACATGCATGCATAATAGTTTTGACAAAGAAAATTAAACTTTGCAATTATAGGATCAATATGATCAAATGGGGTGTTTGCCTGTTTGCTCTTTATTGATTATGCCTTCAGGGACGTGGTCGGGATCCTCGCTTGCGATTTTCAACACATCAACGTCTACACGAAGAAACGATAAAAGAAATGACAAAACGAATCAAAACAGGCAAGAGAAATCAAATGAAAGGCAAAAAGGAAATTTACATGAAGGAACGAACAATCTAACACTAGAGGCGTTGACACAACTCTCGAGGGCTAGATTTACGAGGCTAAGGGCCTAACTATTTAAACTTGAAAAGCTACGAACAAATGGAACAAGTGAGGCTAGAACCTCACTGGAAATCCGGCAGTACCAGCATACAACCAAATCCGACAATATCGGCATACAACCGACAGTACTGCCGACCTCCGGTAGTACCAAGCCTCAGGTTCGGTAGTGCCGACGGCTAGGGACTAAAATGGGGAGTTCTCTGGAAAATAACTACCAGCGTTATACGTGCAGTAGTGCCGCTCGGGCGGCAGTACCGGCAATCAACCCCGGTAGTGCTGGCCTCACGAGGGACAGAAGGGTTGCCCTCTGGAAAATAGCTACCGGTGTGCTAGATGCGGTACTACCGCTCTAGTGGTAGTACCGGTACTACAACATCGGTAGGGCCGGCCTCAGGAGAAAATTAGGGTTTGCAAATTTGGGATTTTGCGCAAACGGATTCAAAACTTCGAGACGATTACACGGCTAGGTTCCTAGCGACGCCAGGGACCCATCCACGCAGGTCTCACCAAGTATCAAGTTCGTTTAACCTAGTCTCCACCTTTTCGAACTCGATAACCCTAATTACTGCTAGAATTCGATTTTCAAATCGAATCAAATTCAAACTTGATTCTTTTTGTGAGAATCGAACCCTAACGACATTGGATATATATATTCTAGGGTCATTTCCTTGGCTTTTGGAGCGAGGGTATCAAGGAAAACTCCGAAACTCAAGAAATTGACCTTTATGGACGAATAAATCCGACAAAGACTAATTAGGGTTCTTGGGTTGGTTCTTTCCCGAGAATGAAACCTCTACGGCACTAAGGACTAATAGAAGCCACTGTTGTGATTTTTGGAATCTTGGGACTTGGAGTAACTCCAAAAGGCACAAAAATGCACTTTTTGCAAATCAATTTGAAACAAAAGGATTTGCAACTAACTATTAATTCTTTTTGCGCACAAGGTTCCACATGGCTTGACTCACATCTAGGGACTTAATTCACAATGATTGAACTCTTCGAACACGAAAACCCTAATTGCTACCAAATTCTATTTCCGACCTGAATCGAGTTCAAACTCGTTTCTTTTGCCAAAGTCGAGCTTCAACGGCATCGGATTTACTCGAGAGCCGTTTCCCCCAATTTTTGGAGTTGGGGTTTCAAAGGGTTCTCCAAAAATTCGAGAAAACTACTTTTAGATGATTAAATCTGATAAAGAGCCGATTAAGGTTTTCAGATCGAATCAATCACGCGAACTAATTCTCTTGAACCCAACCTAAGTCTAGCAACTCAACGAGACAACGATCTACCACTAGAACCACAATTTCTAGGGCTAGAACACAAGAGAAAAGAAGAGGGAAAAAGAGAGGAAAAAATGGGGTTTTGAGATCAAACCCTAATGGATTGATCCCGGGTTTGATTCCACCGGTCTTGAGGCTTGGTTAGAGCTTGGTGAAGCTTTCCACACCTTGATCAAGCCTTCTCCTAGCTCCACTTGGACTCAAACTTGCCGGGGAGAGAGAGGGAGAGAGAGATCAGTGAGGGAGAGGGAGAGAGCTAGGAGGAGGGAGAGAACACGGGAGAGAGTGAGGAGTGTGAGGGTGCTGGGGGGTTTAGAGGGAGAGGGGAAGGCTATGGAAGCTGATGTGGCCGGGCACGGGCAGCGACGATCACCCCTAACCCCTGCCCCGACGAGTCGGCCTGCAGTACGGCCCCTAGGGAGCGGTAGTACCGCCCGACCGGTACTACCGCCCTAAGGCCGACGGTAGTGCCACTCTGGCTGCACTTCTTCCTGATTCTTCGCGATTTTGCTTCGGGGCTTGGGACGGAACTCAAGGAATTCAAGGGGATGGTTTTGGGACTCCAAAGGAAGGCTCTGGGATTTTGGTTACTAAGGATTTCGAAAGATTTTGACTAAACTTGAAACTCAGGGTTTCAGGTAAAAATCAGTCGAAACGACTCGAACAACTAAACCCTAACAAGACTAACACCGAATCAAGAATCAGATTAAGATCCAACTGCAAACAAAACACGATTAAGCACATAATTAACTTAATTACAAATTCAAGGTGTTACACCATGTTATGAATAGCACTTGTTGTATTCAATATGAGGACAATGACCAGAATATATATAATAAATGAGGGTACAAAAGGAAAGTCTATGTAAGGCAATACTTAAACAAGGAAAACTTATATAAGAAAAACCTATATATAGAGTCTATATAAGATAATATTTATATCCTTAACATGCTCACTATTTGAGCACTCCATTGTTAGCGAGCATTCAGCCTTCATTTTGGCCACCCTCTATGCTTTTGTGTTCATTTGAATTTTAGGTGCTCTTAGTTAGATTCTATTCAATCTCTGTTTTTAATGACTATGGACTAGTAGGAAGATTTGCGCGGTACGTCGCGCCATGCGAAATTTGATTCAAGTTTTTATTTCTGAAAAAAAGACAGGAATATCCAAGATAATACACGTTTTGGAAAATATTAGAGATCGCTTTGGACAATATTAGATTTCGAGTTGCCAAAAAAATTATAGATGCCGAGTTTAATACCCTATGCGTTCACCGGGTAATATAAGAGATCGAGCTGCAAAAAAAAATTTATCTCCCTTGATTTTTCATTGGGAAAAGCGAGAAAGAACGGACAAAAACGGAGAAACGACGTAAGAAAAACAAAATTCCATTTTTTTTTTTTTTGGAAAAACGGCAAACGAAAACAACATTTTTTCAGGAAAAACGAGCCATGAAAACAATTTTCCCGGGAAAAATGAGGAAAAACGGTCAAAAACGGAGAAACAACGGACGAAAAACGAATTTCAATTTCTTTTTGGGAAAACGGCCAACGAAAACATTTTTCCCATGCTCCGAAGAAAAAACGGATCATGAAAACATTTTTTTCTTGGCAAAACGGAGAAAGGAAACGGACTCCCATTTGTTTGGGGAAAATGGCCACCGAAAACATTTTCCCCATGCTCCGAAGGAAAAAACAGATCACGAAAACATATTTTCCGAGCAAAACGGAGAAAGGAAATGGTTTTACATTTATTTTGGAAAAACGGTTATCGAAAATATTTTTCGCATGCTCCGGAGAAAAAACGAACCATGAAAACATTTTTTTTCGGGCAAAACGGAGAAAGGACCCGAACGTAAAGCGCGAGGACCTATTTGTCAGAATTTTGGACCTGTTCGCTATTTTGAAAAATTAGGAAAGGCCTCGTTCGCGATTCGCATTTAACGGGAGGTTCTTCCTGTAAAATAGCCAACGAGGGACCTAAACGCGAACCGGGGAAAATATTTTCCTCTCACATAAAATCGCGCAAAGACACATTCGTAATTTCGAAGAACCGAAGGGTTTTTTCGCAAAAACAGGGGCGGACATGTGGGCACTCCAGTTGGCCTCCATTTTCTTCCCTTATAAGGGTGTTAATATGCGCCTATTCTGAAAGCGTATATGCAGTTGCCGTTATTTCTACTCCCTTGGTGTCAAATCTCTCATTTTGGAAGACATGAAGAAATTTTGACCATCAATATCTTTTTTTTTTAATATTTAGATTGGATACACGAAATTCATATGTATAAATTTGCCTCAAAAATTATTTTCTTAAATATTATAATTTATTAATTTTATTGGGTGATATATTTATATTATAAAAGAAATTAGAAATCAAAGTTATGTTTTGAAGGCCATGTCAATGTCCAAAATGATATGTAGCACAGTTAAATGCAGTTTACATTGCCTAGTAGGGTGCCGCAAGGCACACCAAAAATTCAGTGAAACTAATAACAGAACCTATACTTCAGTGTGAAATCCAACTTGTATCAGTGAGGTGATTGGAACAAACATGGCACTATTGCATGGCATGGATGCTCCTCCAGATGCAACCCACATATACCGAAATGCTCCTTCAGAAGTAGCCGCAAGATCACCAATTGATCGAGGGCATAGCTGAATAATCAACAGATGAGACCCGAGGACACAGCACAGAGCAATTTTTATTTATAAGCTGAACCAGTATTCTTTTTTACTACTTAATTAAGAGGGCAATACACGAATGGATGATGGACCCTGCACATTACATTTTGTATCCTTCAATGAGCAAAAATGAATCAGCACATAATGCAAACCAACGGTTTGCTTCTTGTGCCCCTCCAACTCCATAGCCATCGCACATATGGACTCAAGGTATCAGCAGAGTCTCATCAAACAAAGACCAATCGTACCCGGAGGACCAGAACCCTTTCCCACACCTGCCGAGTCCTAATATTTTCTTCCCTGCAAATTGTTAAGTAGGCCAATGTACATACATGTATTGATGATTCAGTCTACGATACAACTAATTTCTGTAACTTCTGACCGCCAGTGTGTCACGGTTACTGTGGCTTTCACCTCTTGCCAGAAGGTTGATAAGCTGCAACCTCTGTAGAAACCAGGAGCCTGCATGGACTATGGCACATTCAAGGGTAGAGATGAGATGAGAGCTACTATGTCTGCGGTTCAACCGCACGTAGCCTCAACAACAGCCCTTTTCATTGTCCCAGGGCACGGATCTCCACCAAATACCTCTGGAACCACGCTTACCCCACAGCGTTCTTTGCCAATGCAGTTCTGCAGAAAGGCGTCAGCGTGAAAATAACATAGATTGCAGGTATAAACACGAGTGCGCATTTAAGAGTTCGGCTCTACTCAACGCAGTGGTCATTGCAGATCCTTTACCTTCCAAAATACGTCGTAGGACTTGTGTGCATGGCAGCCTCCTTCAGAGTAGCTCCCACAGGAGCCCTGTGGTGTGCCGAAGCTAGCAAATTTTATTTCAGTAATCTTCCGTCCATGATCACACCGGAGGTGGACCTTTGCTCTCGCGTAGTCCCTTGTGTGCCAATTCCTCATTGATGGCTGCCACTCCGACACATCGGCGCAGACGCTTCCGGTGGTTCTTTTCACCATCGAGATTCCGGCCGGGTCGCCACCCCACTCCTCGAATATCACCATAAGGTTCCCTGTCGGATTAAGCCATGAACGAGGAACATGGTACCTGAAAGACCATGACATTAATAGATGTGAGAGCTTCAGTAGTAAACTTAGACATGTAACACATGTTACCGTAGTGATACTTTTGTTGAGCGCCTACCATCTCTGAGAAGAGTCGCCGCAGTTGGTTTGACACTTTGTCTCGTCGTATTCACCACGGTAATCACAGTATCCACAAGTACCAGAGGCCTTGTAGCCAGGCCAATATCGACCAATGCCTTGTCCGTTTATCCAGATCTGCCCCTTGCCCATGCTACTCATGTCCAAAGCTAATGGCTCATCACCATCTGGCGCATTGAAAAAAGCCTGAAGAGAGGAAATTACAGCATAAATCTCCCGAGAAACAGTGATTCTCTCACAGGGATAGCAGTTAATCGTGTGTTAGGTTTCCCCATTACCTTGTACCACGTTAGAGGCTGCTTCTGCACGGGTTCTCCCCACTCTACCGATGAGCTTCCACTAAGTGAGTGAAGGCTCAGAGCCTCACCTTTCAGACCAACCTCCACAAATACAGTAAGTTGTTTAGATCAAGTGTACAGCACATTACTCCTAATGTTGATTGTTGATAACAATACAAAACAATGATATATGTAACCTGATAGGTCCATCTCTGCCACGTGAGATCTCTTCTTCCCTCATTCAGGCCATGCAATGTGACCGGACCGAGGATTCCAGCATTCCAAGTCTCAAAATGTTCACCCACATTCTACAAAAGAGGAAAATGGAAACGGACTCTTGGAAGGCTCAATAGCGCATTAAGAAGAGTACTATCTGCTCGTGAAGAAAACATCCACTTACCGGGAGACCAACTGCGATACTTAAGCAGGAAATGGTGTTGCTGCCTGCCCATAGTATCACATTTCCAGTGTATGTCAGTTTTGGGTTGTTTACGCTGCCATAGACAGTTCCTGCCAATGAATTGGAGAGCATATTGGAGATCATTTCAGAGAGAGAGAGAGAGAGAGAGAGAGAGAGATTCTCATGCTTTACCTGTTAGTTGTCCATTAATAAAAACATGCAAAGCATGACCAGCCGACATCACAGTGAGCACGGGATTCTTGCCATTACTGAGGAACTGCTCATTCTGGGCAACATCAACACTGAAATTGAAATTTTTAGTACTCTGAATTGTAAAGAGGGAAAAATCATTTATTCAAATTTGCTGTGGAGTTAGGCTACTTACTATGTTGTGTACCACAAGTAGTCTGTGTTATCCCTCGTCACGTTTATCTGTTCCAGTAATCCTACTGCTGTAAATGGTTCATCACCAAGGGAATTTATCTCCTCATTGTACGACTGCCACGTGAATCCTCCAGCCCATTCCATTTTCATTTGTGAACTCTGACTTCCAACCTGCATAAACGCATTATTTCAATTTGATGAGTTCAAAAATGATTAAAAAAAAAAGGTCCAAGTTCAGATCGGATGTAAAGTAAATTTATAAACAATCATACATTAATTTATAATAGCAGTAGTAGTACAAACAAAATGCTATATGAATTAAATTGAAAGGAATAAATACCCAATTTAAGCAAGCAATTCAATTAAATTCAGAAGTAAATCAAGTTGTAGCACGAACCAAAAATAACTCAAAGTGCCTGGACTCACCCTAGCTGTGTTGAAGACTGTTGTTTTGCAGTCTGGGAGAATACTTATGGACCAAGGAGGCAGATCATAATGCATTCCATTGAATGCTACCCTTACATAAGATACTTTATCCTTGTTCTCAAGGAATGCTGCACAAGCTCCCATGCTTGATCTAAAAACGGATGACTGAACAGAAAATTACCAGAAGTCAGTTCTGAACAAAATATTGCAGGTCTGAAGGGCTGGAGAGAACATAATTTCATAACAACCAGTTGAGCACTCCCAAGTGAAGTTACAATAGGGTCTCCTGTCACCAAGGCTGGTTCGCAGAGCTTGATGGCTTTATGTAACTCCTTCAAGTGGCCCCATTTTTGTTCTCTCAACAAGCCTGAGGTAGTGAGGCTGGGAAACTCAGATCAACTTGGTAGATGGAAGAAGTATATAATGTAATTTTATAATATTGGAAATGGTAGAAAAATAACAGTTTATCTTCATTTAGCACCAAATGTCACCATAACATAGTAACTCTTATCCCATCAAAGGATCTTAAATAGCATGTGTTACATGTCCTTTTTATTTAGACAAACAATTTCTTTTCCAACTGCATCTTATAATGGATAAGAACCTTACATTACATCAAGCATTAGCATTCGATGGATGAAATTTTTCCTTCAACTTGCAGACTAGGGATGTGAATTTGAATACTACACTGTGGACAGTACCGTATTGCTTGGTACTGTCAAGGGAGAAAGCTCTCAGAAAATACCTACACCTTTGTTTCACTGAAGTTCACTAGAAAGGAACATTCACCTCAGGCAATAAATCAAGAGGGGAAAACAATCAACCTTTAAGCACTTAAGGAAAAATGTGCACATAAATGTTGCTTCAGACCAAAAATAAACATGTAGCAGCAACCTTTGCATGGCAGGAAATAGGTGCAAACTATATATCTCTTGCCAAAGTACACTATACATTTCAGGTGAACTAAACAACCATATGCAAGATAAACAACCATATGCAAGACATGGAGGGAGGGTGCTCAACTCACCATATTCATCAATAGGAGCATCATAGTCGTAGCTAGTTGCAATGAATGGACCACCAGCCGTGCGCCCAAAGTTTGTTCCTCCATGATACTGATAAGTGGCGTCACAACTTGAGACTACTCAATATTTTGATGACTTGATTAGCCTATAAGCTAAATAGCAAGGATCGACGGGACCTACCATGTAATAATTAACAAAAGAGCCACCCTTCTGGATAAACTTGGCAACACCATATGCTAGATCCTCTACAGGTCTATGTGGTACTGGAATACCAAAGCCCGTATACCTGCATTTAAGAGAACAAAAGAAATATACATAAGGAGAAAGATAACCACATGGCAATCATCCGGCCTTTCGAGAGAGAAAATTAGGGAAAATTACCAAGCAGTCCAAGCCTCGGTCCACATGGTAGGCTTATGAGGTTTATTTGGGGAAAACCAGTCACAGTAAAATCCATTGCACGTGTTAATCTGCCACCGGTAAATCACAGTAAGATCTAGCTGAGTGCAAAGCTTCCAGCCCAATTTACATGCAGTGTGTGAGATGTGTATCATGTAAGAGTGCACTACTCTCTTTTTTTATATATAAAGATGAAAGACTTAGCAGATAATCCAATGTATGATTGATCATTTTTCTTTCCTTTCTTGGACAATGGCCACGAAGGTCAGCTACCCCAGCACATGGTACCTGTGTTAAAGAGAAGTACAGTACATACAATTGGATCAGGGGCATCGTCTTCTTTGCACATGACCCATGGAACACCGGTGTTGAGAGCAATTGCCATGTTCGCGGCCCATGAGGCGTAGGCCTTGGCGGGCCCGCCCTGATCCCACTCCAAGGGCCCAAACTCATTCTCAATCTGCAGGGACGATCAGGACCCAAAGGTAGGTTGCATTGAAGAGAACGCAAGTATGCCATCAACACAGATCAAGAATGGACCAGCTGCAAGCAAGCGTACCTGGGAGAGGATTATTGGCCCTCCTTGCCATTCAAAGAGCCCTTCCGACTTCATCATGTGGACGATCTTCGTGGTGAACTTCTGCATCTCGGCCTGTTTGAAGAATCGCCAAATGTCAAATAAAAAATTACAGCGATTGTAAAATTTTTAAAAAGGATCTAAAGATGAAAAGTAGAGCTGGCAAAATGATTCTTGCCTTGAACGGCTCGTTATCAGTCCTAAAGCTGATGCCGGGGACATACTTCAGCCAAACAGGGAACCCACTGCGACCAAAAGGAGGAAGAGAAAAGGGAACATAATTTAGAATATTTTCAAATCAACACAACATCAGGAGTTCTATTTTAATTATTCTTCAGTATCAAAATTGAACCCACAAATCTAAATGATTTTACACGAACAGTCACTATCAGCTACCTACAAGGTCATCAAAACTACCTTTTTAAAAAAAAAGCAGATTAGCAACTAAAAAAACTTGATTTTTGTCACTTCCTCTTCCTCGCCACCCAAACTCAAACACTCCATAAAAAGAAACAGTGATGGCTACCGCAAGAGCATCAGAGCCAGCAAAGCATTTCGCAGAAAAATAACAAAAAAAAGATTCTTCAGAGCAATGCGAGGAAAGCCTTGCTAGGCTGGTAGTTGTTACCCGAAGTTCCACTCGGCGCAGACATACGGACCAATGCGAAGGTGCACGTAGAGGCCGGCCTGCTTCACCAGCTTGATGAAGTGCACCAGATCATACCTCCCCTCGAAGTAGTACTGCCCAATCAACCACCACATCAAGAACAGCAAGAAATATCCAACTTCTTTGCAGGTAATTCTTGCGCCGCCGTCGGTTCTTGGAGCTGGTAGCTGCCTACCTGGCCGGGGGAGGGCTCGTGGCCGTTCCAGAACACGTACGTCTGCACCACGTCGAGGCCGCCGTCCTTGGCCTTCTGTATCAGATCCGGCCACATCTGCACGCACAAGAAAACAAGCACGCCGGAGAGTCGCGCCATGAGCTTACGCGGCGGCCGCAACCGACCCGGCATTCCCGGGGAGGAGAGCGAGGCGTCGGAGAAGGAGGTGGTGGAGGAGCAAGAAGCAAAGGGCGCGCACCTCGGGGACGCTCCTCGGGTAGTGGATGGAGCCGGAGAGCAGGATCCGGCGCTGCCCGTTCACTACCACGGCCTTGCGGTCGTAGGTCACGGCCGCTGACGCCGCGGCCAGGACGGCCACCGCGACGGCGACGGCCAGGGCGGCCGCAGCCGGCGGCGATGCCATGCGGAGGAAGAAAGTGAGGGAAGTGAGACGAAAGAAAAAAGTGCGAAAATGCCGCGCCTTTCGGTGCGTTTCCCTCCACAAGGAGGTGCGTACGAAGTGACGCCCTCACTGAGGGCACGACACAAGAGTACAGCGAGGGAGGTATCTCTCCCTCCTCTCTCTCTTCTGGGTTTTGTCTAGTCCCCTACTTCCCTGGTGCTCCACTGCTCCACAGCAGGGTTCACAAAACCGACGAAAATCGCTCGAAAACTGCGGTTTTCGACCGTATCGAGCCGGTTCGAAATCCTAAACCGGTCGGTAAACCGGTTCAATTAAAAAAATAATTCAAAAAATTTAAAAAATTTGAAAAAATTTATGCGATGTAAACCGATCGAAAACCGAGCGGTTTTTCGAAAAAACCGACGAAAACCGCTCAAAAAACCGGTCGCCCAAAACATTCAACTCACCGATCGGTTTTTCGAGCAAACCGATCGGTTTTTCGAGAAAACCGAATGGTTTTCGTTTTTTTTTAAATTTGTTTTGAATGTTTTTTGTTCAAATGCTCGGTTTTGAAACTCTTCGGTTTCTAACGATTTTTCAGCGATTTTTGGCTTGATATTTTCGAATTTCCAATTTCGGTTTTCCATCGGTTTTTTCGGTTTCGGTTTGGTTAACCCTGCTCCACAGTCCACACTCCACACTTCACAGCTGGTTTCCTTTTGCTCTCTCTCTCTCTCCTTCCTCTGCAACAGCCAACAAGATCCTCTTTTTCCCCATTTCCATGCTGCCTGCTGGTATAGTACTAGAGGCGGTGGCTAGCAGCACATTTTCCCTTGGTAATCTTGCTGCCGGTTTTCTCTCTCTAGAGGAGTGAGATTTTGCTTTCACTGGGTAATCTTGACCTGATCAATCATCTAGTCTCCTTTTTCACTTTTTTTTTTTAAAAAATAGCTCTCCTAAACAAGGTTTTAAATCTCGTTTTGAGTCAAATCTCTGAGATTCCCGAAATCCGAAATTTCGGCGAGATTCAAAAATTTCGGACAAAATCCGGACGAATTGCAAAAATCAAATTTCAAATCTGGTTTTTTTTCTACCGGGAAATCCGAGATCTCGGCCAAATTGAACCGGCTCAAAAATGGTTCAAAATACGTTAAAAAATTTTGAAATTTTTTTTGGATAGTCGTAACACATCACTAATGTTTCCATAAAAATTTGAGATGATGATCAATCATGAGGAATTTTTAAAAAATCTAACAGTGGTAAAGTCGTGATAAAAACCGTATATAAAATCAGTTTTTGATTTTTCAAATGTAACAAATGAACTTCAAGTCATTTGAAAAGTTTTATATATATTCCTATGTATTAAGGGAGGTTCTTTCTTTGAAACCACCTGCAGTTCTGATGGAGATTCTTTCTTTGAAACCACCTGCAGTTTTGAATTTTGACCAGTAAGAAAAGATCAATGCCATAAATATGAGCACTGATCATGTATATGTGAATCCCCGCCCATATATACATAGGTGAGTTAGTATTGTACCCATTTATAAATACATGTTATCTTATGTTTTAAATTTTGAATTTTGTTTTTCAATATATGTCATTCAATAATTTTGAAGTGGGTTTTGTACCACTGTTTCCACTCCACTTCTCTCTCATAGTCATACACAGATTGATTCCAACTATCAATGTCAGTATCAGATATCATTTCTCTCTGCTGTTTCAATGCACTAGAAAAGTTCCTATGTATTAAAAAAGTTCAAACCACTCTAGAAAATTTTGAAATTTTTTGTGAATGGTCCTAACACATCCATAATATTCCCATAAAATTTTCAGAAGATAATCAATCTTGAAAAAATTAAAAAAATTAGGAAAGTCCTAACCGACATATTGAACCGACCAAAAAATAGTCAAAAACATGTTAAAAATTTTTGGAATTTTTTGTGGATGATCTTGATCCTAAACCCAAGCAAATACAATGCACAAAAATCAAAATCCGGCAAAAAAATATCAAATCTCGCCCGAGATTGCCGAGATCTTGCCGAGAAATCCGAGATTTGAATTTTTTAAATTTTTTTGAATTTTCCGGGATTTTGAATCTCGGAGGGGTCCGAAATCCGAGATTTCGCTGGGATTTCGTCGAATTTTGGACCCTTGCTCCTAAATAGAAATGGTATGGGCCTATTCCCCGTTCCCCGTCGGGAAATTCTCCTATTAGGGAGCCGGGATGGGAGTGTTTTCCCCCACAGGGTTGTTAACAGAAAAAATTCATCCCCGTCAAGGGAAACGGGTACAAGGGCATTCCACCGCTCCCCGTCCCCGTTACCCGGCCCCGCTCCCACTTGCCTATGAGGCTATGCCCCATCGCTTAGCCTCCCTCGCCACTCCGCTCGCCGGTCGCCACCAAATTCCAATCCCTTCGAGGCTTCGCCTCGCCCGCGTCGCCTCGTTGCCTCCACCTCCTCCTCGTCGCCCAGCTATGCCCCTGTCGTCCACCTCCTCTCCTCCTCGGCCTCGGCTGCATCACCTCCGCTGCTCCACCTCACCTGCATCGCCTCCGCTGCTCCACCTCCTCCCATCCTCCTTGTTGGATCATCGCCCATCCCAACGCCTCCATCGCCTCCGCCTGCTCCTCCTCGCCCCCATCGTATTCACCTTGCTCACCTCCGCATGCTCATCCTCGCCTCTTTGCCTTCGCCTAATCCCCCTTGCCTCCGTCAAGTACCTCGTCGCCTCCACCTCACCCCCGTCACCTCATCCTCGCCCTCTCTCCTCTCTTGACTCCACCTCCTCCCCTCCCCCTTCGGCCTCCACCATGGCCGCCAAGCCCTCTCCCTCTGCGGGCTGAGTCGCTAAGCGGCACAACGTCAATGGCGCGGGCGCGGACGGTGTTGGTGGCCACCTCCCCTTCCCCCTCCAACATGGCTGCCTCGGTGACACGGATGTCAGTGGCTGCCTCCCCCTTCCCCTCCGCCATGGCCGGCTCGGTGGCTGGGATGCGTGCAGTGAGAGTGGCACAGGCATCAGTGGCGACACCACAGCCGCCATAGTCGCCTTCCCGTCCGCCATAGCTGCCTTCCAGTCCCACATCGCAACACCATGGCACCAGCCATTAAGTGAACTCAATCCCCCCATTTCTTATCCTCCTCTAGAACTCCCCAATTGATAAATTGGTGCTTTGTGCTTTGATTTGTGTTTTGAATGATTGAATTTATGATTTGTGCTTGTTATCGGGTATGGCTCCCCGTGGGGGACCCGATACCTCGATGGCGACGGGGAACGGGGCGAAGTGACCCCCAATGCCGGGTTCGGGTCCGGAGCCGGGGAATGGGGGGTTTTCCTCTTCTTAGAGATGGGGACGTTCCACCACTCCCCGTCAGGGAACGTCCTGTTGCCATCCCTACTCCTAAATATTTTTGCAGAAATAGTTCTATCCCACACTATAGCACCGCGGAAAGTATTGTTCCATGCTACAGTACCACATGAGGTACTGTTCTGCGCTACAGTACCACGGAAACTCTGCCTCCTACGCCTGCCGAGCACGGCAACTGGCTTTCTGAGGTGGAGAAGGGGGCTAGTTTTATAAAAGAAATTCGGAAGAGATCTATTTTTGAAAAAAAAAATGAAGGAGTGGGCTAGATAAGTGAACAGTTTGGTAATCTTGCTGCTGGTTTTTCTCTCTTCAAAAATCTAAAGAGGGGGTGTAAGAATCTAGGACGGGAGTGGGAGTGTGATTAGTGAGGACTAGGGTGTTCAACGCTCCTACCACTTCTATCACCAATAATTATCGTTTTGATATCGCTAGTTATTTAAAATATAATTTTGACAACTAATTTTTATTATAATATGTTTATAACATCTAGTGAATTATAATATTATAAAAATAGTTTTTGATATATATATATGAAAATAGTTCTATACTCGTGGGAGTAAGTACTCCCACTCTAAGTATATCGCTTAAATGATATTGTTATACCTCTTTATCCTTTTGAGCATACTCTAGTAATGATTATAAGATACTCCAAAGTGAGTTCTATGAACAATTTCATCATGGTCCATTCTTTATAGCATAATTTGTGTATACACTACTTTTACGTATGGAAAAGTGTATATAGAAAAATAAAGGGTTTCAATAAAAATTTTTTTCAACCATATCGTATTGAAGTATCTTATAAACCACCCTTCTCTTTATAGGTCCCCCAAGTTGAGTGCTTACAAACCAAAAAAACACTCAGGTGTTACTTAGCCATTCTCATCTTATAATTATTATTGAAGTATACCAAAAATAATAAAGAAGTATGACGCATTTATTTAAATGGTATATTAGAGGTGGGAGTATATATATTCAAGCGATAACTACATGTGACTAGCGAGCATCTTGCTTCTGGTATAGCTAGACATTAAGCAACTACTGAGAGCAGCAAACCAAGATGGTAAATGTAATAGCATGTGTTCGCCGCTTCATTTGTCCTCTACTTTTTCACGGCCTTATTTGCTTCATGTCATCACTAAGTTAATCAAACCATTTTCAAATTGAAAATCAAGATCCCAGTGATACCGATTTATCACGAAAATCAAACAAAAATCACCAAAAACCGAAGGGCTTCGAAACCGAATGTTAAAAAAAATATATCAAAAATCAATCGATTTTCTCAAAAAACCGATCGGTTTTCTCGAAAATTAACTGGTGAGTTGAATCTTTTGGGCAGCCGATTTTTTGAGAGATTTTCGTTGATTTTTTTTAAAAAAAAATCGAGCGATTTTTACCGATTTATGACCGGTTTGTGTCACATAAATTTTTCTAATTTTTTTGATTATTTTAAATTAGACTGGTTTACATATAACTGACTTGATAGATCGATTTTCATAAAAGTCGACCGATTTTATGAGCCTAGTCATCACATAAAGGTGATCAATCACCTTCCATACGTGACAAATCGGATCACTAATAAATTAGTAGCAGCGAAAACAACATATACTAGTATCACTAAATTATAGTAGCTCCAGATCATTTTTGCCGACTAATTAATTTGGACAGTCACCGACAGGAAGATCGACCTCATCTATGCGACTCGACAGTCAGATAATATATAGTAGTTATTTTTTACCGTTACTCCTCACTCCGTCCAAAAAATACAGTATGTAATTTTTGAATAGATCTATCCATAAATATAAGATGAATTTCACATTTAAATACAAAATTAGTGTAATGTTTTTTCTATACCTCTAATAAGTACTCCTGCCTAATTTTACACTACATACATTCAATGAATATATTAGTTAGAAATAGTAATTAGAAATAGTTTAGTCATGGTTATTATCTTCTTAATCTACGTACCAAAAACAATTTATATGCCTTATAAATAAATTCGGACGGAGATGTTACGGTCGGCTTTCATTTGACTCAAGTGCATGCATGCATGGATGGCATCACGTACAGGTACAGGTCGATCGATGTGGTCGGCCGTGTCCTGTTCAATACTAACAGTGGGCTTTATGAACACGATAGCTCTACCACAACTAACATTTAGGTGCATGTCAACTTCAATATATACACACAAATACCTGCTCCAGCTGGTACCAGGCAAAAAAATACTGTACAATAAACACGGCATGCAGTATATCACTAGTATTATGTTGCAGCTTCTATGCTTTCTCTCCTAATATAAATAAGTACATGACTGTTATAGGGCTACTAAACTTAGTGTACAGTCTAGCTTATCTCTTATGTTTCTAGGTAATTAGGGTGGAACTGCAAAAGAAGTTAATTAGTTAATTAGTAATTGATTAAGCTCAATGATATATACACACTATTTTGCACCTTTATGCTCCACTACCTTCCGTGGGTCAAACCCAACATACCACCTTTATCAAAGACCAGCACCTCCCACCTTCGTCAACTATCACTCTCCACCCAACTTTTTCGTGCTCAAACGATGCAGTAATTTTCTGACTGAGATTAAGTACATTTGAACTTTTGATGCAATAATTATTTTTTACAACGTTAAAACATATTCATCATTGATCTCTTTTTGTTAAGCATATTTTTTCCATGAAAACTCTTCAAATGGATTGTAAAATAGGGTAGATGGTATAGGAGATATCAATTGTTCGAAGTTTGCAATCAACCCATGTTTTTCTCTTCACCTGCCCCCCTATGTGCTCAATATGGCTGTAAATTGGAATACGTTTAGACGTAAATGTGGTATCTATTTTTACAACCACTATCACATAGCCATCATGCATCACACCCAGGGTTCAAAATTTTTGGTTTAGAGTAGAATCTCATCACTCACCGAAATCCGATTTTTCGCCGAGATCTCGTTATTTCAGACAAAATCCGAATGAAATTCAAAAAGTAAAATTTGAATCCGGTTTTTTTAACCAAAATTTCCGAGATTTCGGTTGATTTAGACGAAATTTCGTCCAAAATTCCAAAATCTCGGCGAAATTTCCCGGTATTGTCACACTTTCAATTTTTTAGGGTTTTTTCAACTTCGCGGAAATTATGATCTACCGACTGTCCCACATGGGAAATGATGTGAAGAACCCAATTCGGTCAACTTTTATACAAATATCGGTCAATTTTACCGAGATTTCGGTCAAATTCACCGAAATCTTGGTGAGAAATTCATGCACTGTAGGACTTTAATTTTTTTAGGGTTTTTTAATTTCGCCGAGATTATGAAACTCGGAGGGGCCCAAAATCCGAAATTTCGCCGAGATTTTGAACCCTGGTCACACCTAGGCACAACAGTAAAATCTAACAACGTGTCTAATAAATTAGAATGCATTTAGCAGTAAATTTGATCCATTCTGTATCATCGCTATCACATGGCCATCATGCGCCATGGCTAGGTGTGGCAGTAAAATATAACAACGTGTCCAGTAAATTGAAACATATTTGGCAGTAAATTTGGTCAATTTTGTATTGTCGCTATCACATGATCATCATACGCCATTTCTAAGTGCGTCAATAAAATCTAACGATGCATTCAGTAAATTGGAATGCATTTGTACATAAAATTTGGTCTATTTTGTATTGCCGCAAGCATATCTATCATGCACCTTGGCTAAGTACGGTAGTAAAATCTAACAACGAGTTCAGTAAATTAGAACGCATTTGGGAGTAAACTTTGTCCATTTTATATTGCCGCTATCCTATGGTCATCATGCGTCATGGCTAGGTGTAACACTAAAATCTAACAATGATTCCAGTAAATTAGAATGCATTTGGCAGTAAATTTGGTCTATTTTATATTACCGCTATCACAAGGCTATCATGCGCCACAGTTAGGTGCGGCATTGAAATCTAACAATGTGTCTAGTAAATTAGAATGCATTTGGCATTAAATTTGGTCTATTTTATATTGCTGCCCTTACATGGCCATTATGCGTCACGGTTAGGTGCGTTAGTAAAATCTAGCAACTTGTCTAGGAAATTGGAATGCATTTGGCAATAAATTTGGTCCATTTTGTATTGCCGATATTGCATGGCCATCATGCGCCACGGCTAGGTGCGGTAGTAATATATAACAACGTGTTCAATAAATTAGAATCCATTTTTGACTACCGCTATCATATGGTCATCATGCTCCATGACTAGGTGTGGTAGTAAAATCTAACAATGTATCCATTAAATTAGTGTAAAAGCTCATTAACCTATTATTTATTGGCGAGACTTATATTATTCTATTTCTCTCATCGTCAATAAACCAATGGTAAAAACCATTCGTGAATTGGAGTTGCTAATCAAAATTTATGGCTAAAACAATAAAAAAATTATAGTACAAAATAAGGAACCCATATTTGTTAGTTGGTTGTCTACGTCACTACATGAGTTGGTCCCCGCACGAAGTGAGTGTACATGGGGTGAGTTGTGCTCACTCGTCTAACCGGCATACAGAATAAATCATTACACGCTTGGAGTAGTACTCTCTATGTTGTATCTCACAATGTAGACATTATCTCGTGTAATAGAGGGTATGTATGTGTAGTATACGAGTATATAAGATCATCTAGGTTGTATGTGCATTTTTCAATTTTGAGATATATATATATATACTCCTTTTTATGTGCGTATGTGAAGGTATTTACAAAATACGATAAAAACTATGAAGTCCTTTGCAGTTTTTGTCGTGTGGTTCACATTAAAAAATCTTACAATTAGTGTGTGAGTATACGCGAAGTGATAAATGAGTATCATCTATAGTAAGTAAAAAACCAGTTTGTACAATAACTATCACTAAAAGTTGTTTCTAGATACTATGCAATAACTATCTATTCTCTCATGTATATAAATAATCTACTTATGTTCCCGTACAAAGCTGGCTACTAAATAAGAGCCAGCTCTTTTTTCTCTTCTTTTTTCTCACTCTTTCTTGTAAGATAAAACTGATATGTATAAATTAATAATAAACTTAAATAATTTTATTGTACTTGCTCCCAAATTGGCAAACTCCAAATGAAGTTTTGCGTGTGACAATAATTAATGTGCTGTGATGAACCAGCTCGAGGCCTTAATCATGATGTCGCAACAGCCGTAATTAATCAACACGCGTGAATACTGCTAAGATCTGGATGCTTCCTACAGTGCTTTTCCTTTTTAATCCTGTCCGTGCATTTGTAAAGGGCTTTTTTCCTCCGCCCGTACCCGCACTACTACTGTGCTTAGCTGCACCGCCAAAATGCCACGCTCGTCGATGCCTTCGTTAAAATGTCACTCTCGCCGTGCCATCCTCGCCAAAATGCTATTTTTGGATTTATAAAATGATTTTTGTTTTTATCTGTCAATTGAGCAACTGGAAATGTCGTTCCTAACCCCGAGCCAGAAGAATGTGAGCCCAATCGGTCTCGATCGGACCAGGCAACCAGTTGAACATATGTAGTTCCATCAGGCCAGCTCGGCACCGACCACAATCGTCCTCCCCAACCAAACCTTCTAGTTGTGAGTGGTGACCTCCTTCCCCGGCGACGACGAGCGACGGCGACAAGCTGTGGCCACTCCGAGCGGCGGCCTCAAGATGTCGCAGAGGAGCTCCTCGCTTCATTCAGGTGTGCGCCCTTCCCCAAAGCATGAATCCGGTACGAGTGGGCTGCCCCTCGTGGAGTGCCCTAGGTGCGGTGATCGGATTCTGGAGCTTTTCTAGGGTTCATATTCATAGCTAAAGTTCTATTTGTGCTGTACCAAGATTGATGGCAAACAAATTTTTGGAATGTAATCATTGTTTCTAGCTATTGATCTGTATTATTACAAATGTGCATAGCAATAGTTCCTAGCTGTTGATGGTAAACGAATGGGGATGGCAAACAAATTATTTCATCCGTGCCTTCTCAATGGGATACCACCTCTAATATCTGGGTAAATAGTGTGAATATCGACCGCTCGAATTGAAGTATTGCAAATGGAAAATCTGAAGTATCTCCGGAGCTAGTTTAGCAAATGATAACATGATCCATGGAAAATGAACAGTGCAAAGGAAAACTTGTAGCACCTAGTTTAGCATTTTTTAGAAGTGGTTGGATCCTGTAGTGCAGCTGCTGCATGGAACCTTTTCAGCCCACAGTTGTCTAAAGACAGCAGTTCATGTTCCAATTTTTTCTTTACTGTCTAGCCGGTTCACAAGTTTGATGAAGCGCCTAACGACATATCCTTATGCTTGATATAGCCTTGCTTCCGGCATCACTCATTCTAAGCACTTAGAAAGTTATTAGTTCCAGAGGTCCCGTCTGTCTGGAACAAAATTTCAGCATGCATTTGCAGATAACTGAAGTGCATTCTGATTTTGTATTTGAATTCATATTGTGGATCGACTTTTGTTAGTAGTTTGCTGAGATGCTTCCTTTTGCTAATCTAGACAGTAGTTCTCGACCTGTGTGATCGTGCTCATTTTGCATTCTCTGCCTTTCCAAATCTTGAATTGTGTACCTGTCGATGCACCGCAGGTAACCATGGCGCCAATGGACGTGGCCGTATTATTACAGTTCTGAAATTGCTAGTAAATTGCCATGTTTGTGATACAATTAAGTTTTGTCCTGGGCGGTGTCTATTCTACATGTGGCGTGAGGAATATGAAGAATTTGTCACTTCATGGGGTGTCTCTGAAGAGAAAATTGACTCTGAAGGTGTGATCCCTAAAGCTGAAAAAGTGGAAGGCCAGTGCCACGGTATAAAATTGGAGGTGTCAAAGTTGGTGAAGATGGGCCACATCCTGGTTGTGTGCAACATAGTGATAGCTACAATGCTAGCAGTATTGGTTCTATATGTAATTATGAAATGATGTAGTGATGTACTAAAGTCACGCTGTGTTCTGAAATGTATGCAACATATGGCATGTTTTGGAATTTCTGAAGTGTGTGGATTCTGGTGCTTGTGTTCAAAAATGTTGGTGTACTAGAGTATGGAAATGAAATGAAAAATTGCAATTTGAAATGCTGTTGTGACATGGCTGTTGTGATGAAGAAAATCAATAGCATTACTAAGTAGTGACATGGCTGTCCAAATTGACCATTACAAAGCATTCTCATAAGAGCATTACAAAATAGTTGTCCAGATTGAATATTACAAGATTCATAGTTTAACAACACATAAGTACAAAAGGGCATTGCAACTTCAAAACAAGTCTTCTTGCTCTTCAAAAGTGGCTTTCTCGCAGCTTCAAAATCAAGTCATCTTGTTCTTCTTCTTCTTAGGAGTTAACTTCTTCGATGAGTGTCCCTACTGCATTTTGTCATACCTCCTAGTGAGCACCCCAGGACTGGCTTGCACAATTTCATCCTCAGCAGTGCCCTGCACGTTTGTTGTCTCAGCTGCTTGTAAATTTTCTACTTCTGGACTTCCTTTTCCTGCAGAAGTAAAGTAGCAAATTTAATTTAAACATGTACAAACAAATTACATGTAGTACATAGAACTTACCTTTTTTAGTACCATTAAATGGACATTTGTAGCTTGCTTGTCGATAACCATCCTCCCCACATCTCTTTCACCTAATGGGGCATCTGACCATTTTTTTGACCTTACTACTCTGCCCTGCCTTTGGAGCATAACTATTCCCACCTTCCATGAAACCTTTTATCCTTAGTTTCCTTTGCCTACCAACTGGCCTCTTGCCCAAAGGTGCTGCCACTTCATATAGAAAATCGACATGTGGCCATTGTGTTTTATCAGGCATAGGCTCAATTCTTCCTGAATAGGTAGCCCCAAATCTGGCAACAAAATAGTATTCATTAACATAATCTACCATATCAAGTGTCCTATGTGTAGTGACATTAGCCAGAGCATGATCACATGGCTTGCTCGTGTGTTGCCATTTAAGACAAGTGCATTCATGGGAATGCTCCTTAATCACATGCCTATCAGCACAGGTGTTGTCCCAAACCTCCGCACATACCTTATCAGCTTTGACAACTCTCAAGTGCCCAAGACCTCTAGTTCTTGCCTTGATTTGAAGCAAGACCTCTAGTCTTGCCTTCATCATGGATTATAGAGTTGCAATGTAAGAAACAAAAACTAACTACATATATTAATCTCATCATTTAGTACTAACTGCGAAGCCAATGTTTGGCGTTTGGAAATGATAGGTTTTCAGACAGCTTGTAAAATGAAGCAAGACAAAAGCAAAATTACTACATTTGCTTCTATGAACTGAAACTGCTGGTGCATACACAATTTTCTGGGTATAACTTACCTATTTCCACTAAAATCAAAGCGGAAGACTTAGGCCTCGTTCGTTTCAGCTTCTGCATAGCTTCTGCTTAAAAAAACCCAAATTATTTGCCGAACAGAAGGATTCTGAATAGCTTCTTCCACAATCAGAAACTACCTTTACACATAAAATCAGAATCAGCCTCACAACAGCTTCTCCCCACAGAATCGCTTCTCGCGACGCGCAGAGCCCAGCCAGGTAGAGATGGCAACAGGGACCCGAAACCCGATGGGTATTTACTCTATTAGGGGCCGGGTATGAACAATTTTTCATACCCGCGGGTCTATTAATGGGCAAAAGCTACAACCTAGAGGATACAGGTCCATTTTGCTATTTCCCGTACCCGTTCACCAGCGGGTACAAGTCAGAAGTGTGTATAGGTGGAATTGGTTGGGAAGAACAAAGTTCAGGAGAAGCTCAAGAACTTTAATGAGTTGCTTAGTGCATCCATTTTCTACATGGGAGTAAGCTCAATTGGATCACCAGATGAACAAAAGAATTTGGTTCTAAGTAATTACTGTCTTATAATCCTTACTTTTTCTGTTTGACCCATTTTGCGATCCAATGATACTTGGCAAGCTTCCTGAATTTCTATTTTGATACTATTATTTATCTTTTGAGGTAGGAAAAAGCAATATATCTAAAGCATTCAGTGCCTTTTGGTATGGGTGATAATGGAAAAAGTTCACAGTTTGTTGACAAAATGTAAAAACAAAAGGAAGCTGAAACAAAGTACTTTAAATGGGTTTGTATCATGTTTTACTCATAGTTACAAGAAACGCAGGTACGGGTTACCCACCGGGTCCCCGTTGCCCGCATGGGTACGGGTACGGGTAAATTTTGTACCCGCATGCGGGTATGGGTATTGTAGCGGGTGAATTTTACTAGCACAGGTACGGGTACGGGGTGGTGATACCTGCTGGGTATAGACCCGTTGCCATCTCTACAGCCAGGTCTGATTGCCCTTTCGGCCACCGCCCCTCTGCCGACCCACCGCTGGAGCTTCGCCTGCCGCTCCTCCGCCACCCGAGCTCCGCCATCCGCCCCTCACCCATGCTCTGCCTACCACCCCTCCGCCTGCTGCCCCACCACCCAAGCTTCGCCATCCACCCTCGCCCGAGCTCCACCCATCGTCCCTCTGCCTGAGCTCTGCCCATCACCCCACCGCCCGAGCTTCGCCATCCACCCCTCGCTTGTCACCCCACCACCCGAGCTTCGCCATCTGCCCCTCGCCCGAGCTTTGCCCAAGCTCCACCCGAGCTTCGCCCGACTCGCCGCCCGAGCTTTGCCTGTAGCTCCTCTACCGATCTCCGCCTGAGATGAGTGGTGCGCCCCTCTACCGTTGGCCCGCCACTCCACCGCCCAAGCTCCGCCCTCCACCTGAGCTCCGGCCACCATGCCCCTACGTCGCTGAACGGATGAATTGGGGAGGAGAATCCCCATCAACAATCAGATTGTCGAACGATCAGTTTCTCCAGCCAGCAGATTCTCTAGACAGCCGCTTCTCTAAATAGCTAGCTATAATCTAGAATTTGTATAATTAGAAGCTGAAACGAACTAGGCCTTAATCCTTTTCTTTGTCAATGCAGCCGTGAGGTCAACAATGAGACTGTCATTATGAAAACGAGCAGTAAAATTCATGAGACAGCAGTGATTTGTTTTCGCAACAAGTTAACTAGCTTGCATTTCTCCTCATAGAAATAGTAACTAGGTAGAATGTGCGGCGCACGCCGCACCGTGTAAAATTTGCTCTGTTTTTTTCTAAAAAAATGGATGGGTAGGAGCCGTCTACGAATTTGCGTAACCACGGGTTCATTTTTCCAGAATGATATCTAAAAAATGGGATGAGTAGGAGCTGTTTACGAATTTGAGTAATCACGGATTCATTTTTTTTTTTGTGCAAAAAATAACCTAAGCGTAATTTTCGGAGGACCCTCACGTGAGAACGTAAAAAATGGTGGAGAACACATTCGCAAATGTACAGAATTATGGTTTTTTAAAAAATTAAACGTCGTCAGGACTTAAACGCAATTTAATTTTTTCGGATGGAATTTTTGCAAAGAGGGCGACGTGGTTAGTTGGCTGCTCCGTAAATCTTCCAAACATAATAGATATGTTTTCTTGGGAAAAACGAACAAATGATCTCTTTTTTGCCGAGTTTAACACTCTATACGTTCACCGGTGAATAATACATATTTCTAAAAATACTATAGATCGAGCTGCAAAAGAAATATAGAGTTCGAGTTGGGATAAAAAAAAGTCTAGAAATAGAGATGCACACGTATTTCTGTACACGAAAATATTTTTTCCAGGGAAAACGGAGAAAGGACCTGGATATAAGGAGCGGGGATCTATTTTTTATATTTTTGGACCTGAGCGCTATCCTAAAAAATTAGAAAAAGGCTCGTTCACGATTTGTATTTAACGGGAGCCTCCTTCCGTAAAGTAACGAATCGATGGGCCTAAACGCAATTTGGAAGCCTTTTCTTACACTCACAAAAAATCACAAAGGACCTATTTGTAATTTTATAAGGATCTATCCATAATTTAAAGAATATCGAGGGACTTTTTTGCAAAACTGCTGGAGGTGACGTGGAGGGCCTGAGCTGCCGGCAATTCTTCGACGCATAATTGATGTATTATTGGATATCATCTCCATAAAAGTATGAAATTTGGCCACTGATATCTTGTCAAGAACATGGTGTATTTCCTCTCGCGACTAAAGAGTTATGTATCTTGGTAGCTATAAAACCATGGCACAAGATGACGATCTTGTTTGAACCCGTGTGATGCAGCACGCCAGCACTCCCACAAGCTTCTCTCCATGCTTGTTCTTTATCACCACTCTTTTCTCTGAAGCAGTTGCACAGATGTGGTTACGTGTGGTGTAGAGTCCAGCGACTCTCGCTTGTCGTTTACAGTTTACACTACGTTAGAAGCATGCGCAATTTATTATTATTTTAATTCCTATAATACAGATCATTTTAATCACAATATATTAATTTAACTTAGATCAAATGTATATCATAAAATTCCCCTTTACGGATAGTGCGTGGTAAAGATCTAGGTATTTTCTATCTATGAAAATTTGGCTACGCTACATACGTGTCAATTTCACCATTACAATGTACAACCATGGATTCTCACTGGATGTTAGGATCTATGTAGGTTATGAATCTCCATCGATTATTAAATACCTAGATTTTATGACAGAAGATCTGAATATAGTTTGGTACGCTGATTGTATTTTTTATAAGGATAATTTCTCGGTATTAAGGGAAGAAAAGTACCACACTAAAGAATAACAAGATATAGATTGGAACGTCACTGGTATTCAGTCGTTAGATCCACACACCAATAACTCTGCAACAAATAGCTAATAATCTTTCATATGCCTTTATTGAACTTAAGGGAGTGATAAAATCTTATATACCTACAGCAAACACACCCAAGAGAATGAAAATATCTCATAAGGATATTAAATCCACTCTTACTCATCATGATAAGAAGAGGGGGAGGCCTCTAGGTGCACGGAACTCAATTCCGTAGAGACGTCTATAGATACAGAGAATCGAACAAGTGAGAATACCATCCAAGACAATAGAAGAAGTTCAATCTGATGTTGAAACAATGCCTAAAATGAGTCATCCTGAAGGTGGTAACCTAGGCAAATATTTACGCACACAATCTAACGCTGGGAAGTTAGAACACGTAGATTCTATCGTTGTGGAAAATCACGAGGAGCTGAAAAAAATTAGTGAAGAGATTTTCATTAATTATGTGGATACAGGAGAGTTGTATAAAAGAAATACTACAATTATCGACATATATTTATCCTCAAAAATTGCTAAAACCTTTTATCCAGAAACAAAGTCAAATGGTACAGTGTTAGAAGCGCCCAGATTGGATCAAATGAAAAAAAAAGCAATTGAAACAGAATTGTGCTCGCTTAACAAAAGAAAAGTATTCGGTCCTGTTAACAGAACATCTCCTAAAGTGTTTTCTATAGGATCAAAATAGATTTTCATCCAGAAGAGAAATCATGAGACCCTCCTTTTTATGGTACAATATACCGTAAAAGAAAGGTTCAAATATACGTTTTGTACTAGACCCGTGATCAGTAGCTAGTACGCATATTCAACCCGTGATCAGTAGCTAGTACGCATATTCACAAATTGAGATCACAACCATATACAATATTTTTATTACATATTACAGTGAAAGTAGTTCTTATATAATATTCTTATAAACCGAAATATAACACAGTGAAAACATTTTTATCTTGTAGTATGCCTTCTAGCCTAATATTCCCATAAGCAACTGACAAGGTGAACCTAGAAAGGCTCATCGCCGTTATCCTCGTAATCTGTGTCAATATAATTCCTTGAGGTATTATGCTTTCTCACCTAAAAACAACAATAATAGCAAGTTGAGTATAATATGTACTCGCAAAACTTTTGCAAAGTCTATAATACATGCCAGCTGTATCAAAGGTAAGTTACAAAAGTTATTTTGCATAAAGCTTATTTGAATTGTAAATACTGAATAATAAATTAATGAAAACGTAACTTTGTAAAGCAATTTGACAAGTATAAAATAACAAGATGAGTAACAACATTATCTTAACAACTCACAAATTCTCCATCTCCATGAATGTGAGCAACGTATCGAATCATTTCTTGCCAACGCATGATATAAACCTAATTTTTTGCTAACATATGACACAGTTGAAACCAATCCTTAAATACAAGGAAGATTTAATGACGTGTGGAAATGAAGCATGCTTTTGCGCCTAGAAAAGAAGAGTTGAGACGCAACCGTCTGTTCACATGTCAGCAATGATCGCTTGCAACTTCTTCCTACCCCCACCAATGAATGAGAAAACATTGAATTTCCATCGTTTAGGGTGTGTTTGGTTCATGGGATGAGGTTGAATGGGATGGGATGGTCCTGTACCATTTGGTTCCATTATTTTGGGTGAATGAGATGGTTCAGCATCTAGAGGGAATATTCCTTAAATTTGTACCACTTGATCCAGGACGGGATGGTTCCATTCAAGCAACCAAACGCATAGATGGTTTTTTTAGGGTGTGTTTGGTTCATGGGATGAGGTTGAATGGGATGGGATGGTCCTGTACCATTTGGTTCCATTATTTTGGGTGAATGAGATGGTTCAGCATCTAGAGGGAATATTCCTTAAATTTGTACCACTTGATCCAGGACGGGATGGTTCCATTCAAGCAACCAAACGCATAGATGGTTTTTTTATTGAACCATCTCGTACATGTACCACTTGGTACAGGCAACCAAACGAACCATCTCGTACATGTACCACTTGGTACAGGCAACCAAACGCACCCTTAGTTTGTCTCTACATCTGTACAAATATTGAATTTCCATGGTCTAGTTTGTCTCTACATCTGTGCGAATGTGTACTTTCGAATGGTTCGATTCCTTTTTTTCCTCCATCAATTATCAACAGTGGAAGATAACATATTTTACAAGCCAGTTTTTTAACGGGTTTAATTTTCCTTTTACCGAGTCTTCCTCTTAATCGCAAAAAAAAGTCCCAATATATATAATTAGCAAATGTAAGTACAAATTTACCCTTGACAATATAATTAGTTATTTTATGGATGAGTTATATTTGCAATCGGATGGAGCTGAGAGAACCTCACATCGTCATATCTAGTTGTAAGGGTGAAGGGAGTGGTTGGGCGTTCACTGGGAATGCCAAATCTTGCTCATGAGCCCAATCCCTCGCGCATCTCCAACACTTTCAGCAGAAAAGAAAGCTAAAAGTCCCAATTTTGTAGGCGTCAGTTTAATGCGTCACCAGGAAATCGTGTGTGAACAGGTCCAAAAAAATTGCCATCGGATATCAGCCTAATTCTGTGAAGCTTTGCTTTTTAGCCCGTTGACATTTTTGTTCTGTTTGTAAAATCTTGTTTCTGTAGAAATATAATTACAAAAAATAGCCTTCCCTCGTCAAGGAAACGCCGACAGGCGATATGTGTCACCTGCTACGTCCGTGTACTGCGGCAAGAGCCCACGGTCATGACAGCACTGCGGCAGGAGCCTACGCTCGCGACAGCATGGCCGACTGCGGTAGGAGGAGGACAAGTGTGGCAAGAACTGGTTGACGAGCGAAGGCAGCTCGGCGCCTTGCTGCTGAGCAGGGGGGCACGGCAGTAAGTCCTGTCGCGGTGGGTCCACCAGCTGTTGCCACGATCGGTCGGATGGACCGCCGCGGGTCAGGTCCAAGCCAAGGTACATGATCGCAGCATGTGACGCATGTCACCTACCGACGTTTCTGCGGTGTTTTTGTAATTATGTTTACAAAGAGACTATTTTTTTTAAAAAAAAAAAAATGGCAACGAGAACAATTAAACCAAGGTTTCTAATTCTGTGATTGGCAAAGAGCGGCCAGGCCTCGAAAAAGAGTAACAACAACGAAAGAGCAACCGTGCGTTGGCGTGGACCGTTAGATTCTATTGATGATCCCGTGCTCTGGACCGTCCATTATATGTGTGATTCCAAGTCCCAATTTAATCAGCGAGGGCCATCAGCAAGGCATGCCGAATGGCCTGCACGTCAGAATTGGAAAGCAGTGATCGAGACGTGAGAGTGCTCTTCCTTTGCCTGCCTGCCCGTGCTCATCTGACGGAACGATCGTCTTCTCGTGGGCTGGACGCCCTGCGGCCCTGGACCTGGACTTGCTGCGGTTTGCATTGCATACCAGACCGGAGCACGAATGATCCATCCAGCCACTCGAGTGTCGAGTGGGCGCTGCTGCCCGGACGATCTGGCTAAAGCGGTGCGGTATAATTGTGTTCCAGTACTGGTCTCTAGATACTAACTTCTGGAGCACTTCTTGTTTTCTGCTTCACTTGGTGACGGTCCATGCTACTGCTGGCTCACCAAGCACCGGTGGATTCACCTCCAGGGCAGCATGGATGACTCACTGCCTGGGCTCCCAGCGACAAGTCGTAGAGGTGCACTGCAGCTCCGTCGTCGCAAACGTCATCAAAAAAGTTTTTTTAAAAAAAAAAACTTTCATCCTAAACCATTCTAAACCATCAAGTAGTTAGATTTAAGTAGGCTTCTAAATTTTTTTTGGCTCCGCCGTACCAAGGGTATCTCCAGACGTGGGATCAAAGTAGACCTGAGAGTTGGGCCCGGCCGGGCCGGCCCGGCCCGGGCACGATGGGCTCCGGGCCATCGCAAGCCGGTCCAGCCTGGCATGGAAAGGTATCTGGGCCGGGCCGAGAGGCATTTACAGGGCCCAGCCCGGCCCGAAAGCACGGCGGGCCAGAGACGGGTCGGGCCCGGACCCGGCCCTGAACCAATTACAAGCGCTCAGAACCATTTTTGTGCTATCTTTTGTATTTATGCTTCATTTTTAGGTTTTCTTTTAATGTTTGGGATGGCAAGAGATTTGATATAGTGATATTAAGTAAATATTTTTTGTTATTTGCATGTGTACTCACATAAATGATCAATTTCTGTCACAGCCCACGGGCCTCCAAGCCGCCACGGGTCGGCCCGAACCCGGCCCATATAGTAGGGCTGGGCCGTGCCGCCCAACGGGCCTTATTTCTAGGCCCGGCTCGGCCCAATCCGTGCCGGGCCGACCGGGCCTTGGGCCGTCCGGAAAAAGCCCGGCCCAACTTCCAGGTCTAGATCAAAGGGAGCATCAGCACTCACACGTAAATTGCGATCCATAGACGGATTCTAAACCTAGCCCTTGAGGTTGTACACAGTACACCTGACTCCAAGTTCACCTTGACCCGTTTGATTTGTCTACTGATTATGAGCTTTTTTTTTAAGGTACACCACTTACACATTAGTTATCTAGGGGTAGTTTTGATAAAAAGAAGATTAACCCTCTGTACCCGGCCAAACAACAAAAAAGGTAGGATCTTCAATGGCTCTAATAATGTTGCTCAAGAATCAATATCCAATACATATTCTCCTTAATTTTAGTATTAGCGTACCGCATGCATGTGTAATGTGTGCATTAGTATGTACTCGTACATTTCATTCCTTTTTTTCTTATTAGGAAATTTCTCTCCTACATGACTTGTATTTGGTGATACTCAAACATGAATTAATTGAGATCACTCTCCATGATTCAAAATAATTAACTTCTTCCTTGTATTTTAGTTTGACGAGTAGTGTTTTTATGCATCACCATCTCAATACAAGTTGAACAAATCGTGAAGCAAACGAAAGGGTAAGTAATCATCATCCACTCATTACTACAGAATGATACAACACTATCTTTTTATCTGGGTCGGTTTCCAACTTTTCAAGAAAAACCGATAGTGATAGATGATTTGGCGTGAGTGAGAAATATGGTTTAAAACATCACTATCGCTCTAACCTCATCGTCATCACATCGGTTCTGAGGTTATAACCGATAGTGATTACTATTGGTTATGAGATTAGAACCGATAGTAATATTATATGTATCATTATTGGTTTTGACATTTGAACTGATAGTGATAACGATGGTCATCACGATCGATTTATGATGTTAGAACCGATCGTGATAGTATATATATCACGGCCGTTTGTGATCTCGGAACCGATCGTGATATGCCTGTCCAGTAGATTATAACCTTCAGACTGGACCTTCCTCTGTTGTTCTAGAGGTCAAAAAAATCCACCGTAGCCTCAACAAACATAACATACTCTATGGTTAGAAGGAATAATTGGGGTGAGAAATTACGATATTCTCAGGGATGGGTGTAAAGGGGTAAAGTTGAAGCTCTAATTTGAAGAGATTTCCTCTCAATTTGCCCTCATTTGTGGTTTTCTTCAAAAGGTGGCAATTTCTTCAAACCCCTTCAATTTTGCACTAGGTAATTTGATATCATTGTTGATGTTGTAAATGCATATCTCCTAACTAGGGAATTGAAAGCTCGTAACTAGGGAAAAAGGTATATGGAGTACTACCTTTATTAAGATTGGGAGGTTTCCTCCAAGCGGAAGCGCTCCACGTCAGCCGAACGCACGAAGAGGACCTTGGAAGGTGCGCATTTTTCCTTCGGGTCCCCAATCCGTCCGGACCGTCCGATCGCGTTACTGCTGTTGTCTCCTACCTTTTTCCGCTCGACCGCATCGGCGGTCCTCCTCGCTCTCTTCTCCCGCATGCACTGCTCGCCCGCCTCCCATTGTAGCCGCCGTTTCCTCCTACCTCGCGGCCGATGGAACCCGCCACCAGCTCGCGCCGCATCCCACCGTTTCCAAAATTCCCACTTACCTCGAGTCCTCGAGAAGGCTCTCCCGTTTCCGGTGTCGCTATCACTTTCCCCTCCTCCGATTTCTAGAGAGGGGTTTCACCGATTCCGATTTCTTCCAATTGCATAAATTATATATCTTGGAGCATGTCCTCTAGTTTGCAAAGGTTGAAGGATCATTGTTTTTGATTCATGTTTTTTTTTGATGATGAGTATTTGAAAAGAATTGAATATTGTGAAATCATGTGCTGAAAAATTGGCTTAGAATTGAATTTACAAATATGTTTGTTCATGTGTTTTGTCAATTTGACAAGAAGCAGTAAGTTTCGCTTTTTCGCCGGACCAAGATCTCAAGAAACAGTAAGTTTCCCATCTACGACGGACAAACTTTGTTGGTCTGTCGTAAACGTGTTTTTGAGCTCATGAGTCGAACTCAATCTTCCAAGAAACCAGTAAGTTTTGCATGTACGGCGGACAAACTTCTTTGGTCAGTCGTGAATGGCTTTTTGAGGTTTGATTTCGCATGTACGACGGACCGATTTTGTTTGTCCGTCGTGAACGTGTTTTCGACATTATGATTTCTTCTTGCAACCGAATCTTTCACTTGTACAACGGACCGATTTTGTCTGTCCGGTGTGAATGGTTTTTTGAGTGATTTTCATGTGTACGCGGACCATATTTCCTTGTCCGTCGTGAATGCGTTTTCTTGAATTAGTGTTTTGAGCAGAATTGAAATAATTTGAATTTGAGATTATGAAATTTGTGAGGATTTCATGATGCTTCTTTTGAAGTGGACTTTATGCAATGCTCATGTGAGTAGTTGCATGGATTGACATTGAGTCAAGTCGCGGACTTGGGCTCGGAATTTGTTTTTGTGTTTTTGTTTATGTGCGTGTGTTGCTCGAGGTTAAACGTGGTCGATGACGGGACCGAGACTAGGTTCAGGGAGGAACCGAGGTCGTGAGGGTCGAGAGTGTCATGCGGGACGCTTTGGACTAGAGAACAAAGGCGCTGCGTGAAGTCGATCGTTACAGCGTGATGGCTGGTGGCCATTCACGTGTATCTGAAAGTTTTATACATGCATACAAATACATCGTGAAGTATGTATATGCATGCATGTGTGCGTGGTGAACGTATGTATATGTGCGTGTGTTGCGTGACGTGAGTGTGCATGTGTGGGTAACGATGCGAGAAGGATGTCCGAAAGGAGACTGCTTTTGGCAGCGCAGCTTGTCGTCCGAGTCCGCTACCGTATGCGTGTTGGCCGGAGTTGAGATGGAGACCGCTTGGTTGATACGTATACAAGAAGGATCTCTACTGGGTATGGAGTCCTTTAAATAAGAGGGTTCTAGGGGGTTAGAAATCATCCATCCAACGAAAGAGAACTAGAACAAAAGGTGCCTACAACAAAGAGCTTTTGTGCTCACTTTAGTTTGTGTAGGGTTTTCTAATCTTGTGAGATTAGAGATTTCATTTAAAATTTTCTAATCATTGAAGATTAGAAGATTTTTGGTGTCATTCTGTTGAAGATGGCTTTGGAATAAAAGGATAAGTTTATGCAATATTCTCTTATTTTTTGCTTTGATCTTGATTAGAAGTTTTGTTCGATTTTTGATAGAACTAATTTTTGTTCGACTTGTCTCGCTAATTAATCCAGGGTTTTTGATCTCCACGATTTTAGATTTTCTCCCTCTATTTAGGGGTCGTTTATTTTTTTAAAAAAAATTAGTTGAATTTTATTCGGCATCTATTCACCCCCCCTCTAGTTGCCTACTCGGTCCTACAAAGGTAATTAAATAATATCTCAATATTTGAAATAGCTAGTTGTAGCTCCAATTTTTTCTTAATTTAGTGTGCGTAGTTTAATCCTAGATGGACCGCCATGAAGAATGGATGTATCAAAAAAGCCGTGCGAGTGCAGAATTACAGAAGGGTGTTAAGGAGTTCAAAAAATTACCAAAAAAGATATGGTACAGAGGGTTGTAAACTTTATATATTGTCCTTACGTTGATTGCACCAATCTCAAGAGATTTAACAACTCAGTTCAAATTGAAGACCACTAGATTCAATGTGGCTTTATGAGAAATTGCACGTGTTGGATCATTCATGGGGAGACAAGTACTACATCTCCGGTATGAAACGAAGACATGTTGGAACACGATCATGATTTGCAACTGGATATGTTTGAGGAGGACAATTTAGATTAAATGTTGTAGGATGTGGAGGGAAATTACATTGAATGAGAGTTTGAAAAATTTAAGAGCTTGATGAAAGACGATACCAAACAGTTGTTCTTAGGTTGCAAAGTGGAATACACGAAGTTGGGTTCGGTCCTTGTATTGTTCAAACTAAAGGCAAAACACTGTTAGACAGATATAAGTTTCAATGCACTTTTAGTTCTTCTACCAGATGTGCTTCCAGAGGAAAATGAGTTGCAAACAAGCATTTATGAAACGAAGAAGCTTCTATATCCCATTGGTATGTAAATAGAAAAAAATACATGCATATCCGAATGATTGCATCTTATACTGTAACACGCATAAGGAATGCATGAATGCATGCTTGTCCAGTTTGTGGTGTACCCCGGTACAAAACAAAAGAAGAAGCGTAGTGATAAGAAGTGTAAGAGACGAGCCAATGACGGTGAAGAGGTAAACAAACAGGAGCTGGCCAAGGTATTATGGTATTTGTTCATTATTCCCCCATTTGAAGCGGTTGTTTGCAAATTTCAAAGAGGAAAAACAATTGCATTGGTATTATGAATCTCGAAAGGAAGATGACAAGCTGAGACACTCTGCTGATTCAGCTCAATGGAGAAACATTGATTAAAAACATGAGGAGTTTGGTGCCGAGATGAGAAACATAAGATTTGGATTACGTAACATGGAATGAATCCATTTGGTAATACGAGCAGTCATCATAGCACCTGGCCAGTTCTGTTGTGTATCTACAATCTCCATCCTTGGTTGTGTATGAAGCGAAAATATATCATGATGTCGTTATTAATCTTGGGACCAAAACAACTGAAAAATGATATTGATGTGTACCTAGAACCATTGATTGAGGATTTGGTAAAATTGTGGAACGAGAGGGTCGCCGTGTGGATACATACAAAAGAGAGAACTTCATCATACATGCTATGATATTTTGCACCATAAATGATTTCTTGGCCCTTAATAATTTGACGGGATATAGTACAAAAAGAGCCAAAGTGTGTCCTATTTGTGAAGAGAAGACTGAGAGCTTGTGGCTACCGAATTCCAAGAAAACTGTGTACATGGGTCATCGTAGGACTCTACCTAAAAGTCATGGATACCGTAAGATAGATGACAAATTTGATAGGAAGAGGGAAGTTCGTTTGGCCCCACAGCCTATGAGTGGAAAGCAAGTATATTTACGCATGAAGGATATCGATGTTCAGTATGGAAAGAACCATAAATATGTTCGTCTCAGGATTATTTGGAAGAAGATGTCGATATTTTGGGACTTATCATACTGGAAAGAGTTAGATGTCCAGCATAGTATTGAACTATTGATGTTATGCATGTTGAGAAGAATATTTGCGATAATTTGGTTGGCATTCTACTGAACATACCTAAGAAGACGAAGGATGTTGTGAATGCTCGCTGTGACATGGCCTACATGGGAATCAAGCCTAAGCTTGCAATGATAGAGAAGGATGGAAAATATCCGTACATCATCACTGCATGGTATAACTTGTCCAAAAAGAAGAAAGAAGACATATGCAAATGTCTCCCAAATGACGCTATATCTCTATCGGACGAAAACCGACTGTGATACCGTTATTCATCACTATCTAAGGACTTTGTATCGCCATCAAAACTGACCCAGATGATAAAAAAGAACCTACCCAGATGATGATTTCTGTAGTAGTAACTTATCATTCATGCTATAATATTTGTGCAACTTTTAAATAGCAATGCATAGAAGTACCTCTCTAATTTGACATGTAAAGTTCCCTGGTAAATTGAAAGTAAAAAAAAAAAAAAATTATAGTCAGAAATTGAAATATTGAACATTTTAATACCATATTAGGAAGTTTACTAGCAGGATACAATGTTTTATTATATCAGTACCAAGTTGATTTGCAAAACAATATGGTACAATATAATTTTTTTTTTCGAAACGTGTAACATTGTACAGTACAATATAGCAAGCGAGATTATTGTTGCTAGATATTACCTTATTAATTAGCACCCATGCTTTTAGTGACAGATGGTGAAATATGATTTGTTTCCTTATTTACTACGTGATCAATAGTAACCTTTGAATCGCAATAGATTACATGTTCAGTAAATTAGAATGTATTTGGCAATAATTTTAGTCTATTTTGTATTGTCGCTATCATATGGTCTTAATACGCCACGGTGAGGTTCAGTAATAAAATGTAAAGACATAATCAATATATTAGAGTACATTTGGCAGTAAAATGCATCACAGATCACTGTCTTGTTTGTTGCGACGCAGACGAGCATGATGCCATCTTTGAGGATGGCATGCTGAGTTATTGGGATGAGATGGAACAACCTGAGAACAAGATAGAAGAAAGCGAGAAGTTATTGCCGCTGCTGCGTTACAGTGAGGAGAAGGGAGCGACCTCCAAGATCATGGGAGCAGACCATCTTAGATCAGAGGAGGAGGAATTGACGTTCGAGCTCGAGTCGCGGTAATTCTACGTGCCAATCACACAAGCGGCGCGAGAGCTGAACATTGGGCGCCCCTCTTGAAGAAGTACAGAGAGTTGGGAATCCCCATGTGGCCTCATCGCAAGATAAAGAGCTTGCATTGCAGAACCTCATCTAGCTACAACGTCCAGGACTCCAGGTCCCTCTTTCTTTACAGTTTCAAATCTCTAATTATGCATCAGCTAAAAGTCTGTACGTATTCGTTTCGAAATGTAGTCGTGCATGTCCAATTTATTAGTCACGCCTTTAAATTTTACAATCAAACACGCCTTTAAATTTTACAATCAAACTTCACTGTGGCGTATAATGATGATGCGATAGAGACAATGCAAATGGATCAAAGTTAATACCAAATGTACTTCAATTTATTAGACGTGTTATTAGATTTTACTGTTATACCAGCAACTCATTCTCCGGTGATATTCTAGGAGGGTTCAGCAGCATATGGAGCATGCGTAGCAGTAAAATCTAACAACACATTTAGTAAATTAGTGCATTGGTAGTAAAATCTCATTTATATGGTATTTATTGGCGAGACTTATATTATTATGTTCCTCTTATCGTCACTAAGATACTGGTGAAAACCGTACGTGAATCGGAACTGTCAATAAAAATTTATAGCTAAATTAAAGAAAAAAGATTTTTAGCACAAATAAGAAACCGTATTTATTAGTTGATTGGCCATGTACACTACTACAGAAAAGCCTATATTAAGCGTCTCATCACAGACGATTTTTCAAAACCGTTTGTGATGAGGATCATCATTGATGATTCTATAGTGAAACCGTCAGTGATATCATCACAGACGATACTCTTCATAAACCGTCAGCGATATACAGGAATACCATAGACGGTGATGACTCCTATAGTTATCACAGATGACTTTTAACTAAAATCGTATGTGATATGTATCCATCACGGACGGTTCTAACTAAGAACCATCTGTGATTTAGAGACCAATATATAAGCATACCGATAGAGATTCATCGCGCAAACCTTGGCCGCTCCTAGCTCGTTTCACCTCCCCCAAACCCTAGCCCCCCAGCAACCTCCTCCTCGGCGTCCTCCTCCCCGGCGACCTCCTCCTCGGCTACCTCCTCCCTGTCTCCCCGGCTCTCCTTCTCTCGGTCCCAAGCACCAAGCGCTGCCACTCTTCATCACCTAGTGCCGCCCTCAGATCTGTCGCCATCATCTCTCACTGCCGTCTCTGCTGCCACCTTCTCGGTCGGCCTCGGCGCCGCAGCACCGAGGAGTGTCTCCCTTGGCTCATGTGGCACTCACCATGGCACCGGCGGCCATCCCCTACACCTTACATGCTAAGTTCTCTAACTCTCCCCCTTTCCCCTTCTCTGATGGTGCTATGGTTCTACTGTATGTTACATAGATTGCTGTGTTTATTGTATGACTATTGTGCTTTGGTTCAGAGATACCTCTCAAATTTCATTTTTAGTCATTGGTGCACCTATTAATCTATGTGTAACACCCTAGTTTTCGCTTTATGGAGAAAATCTAATTTAAATAAACTAAATTCAAAAGTTTGGATTTTCTTTGGTGTTTATATTAACCTGGCATCCTTTCCCCTCCAAAATCGGGAATTATTTCCCCTCCGGTCGCAAAATCGATTTTCCAGTTTCCGCCGGTACCCGAAATTTCACCCGAGTCCAAAAATGCTCCAAAAATCCCCAAACCACTTCAATTGTGTTCCAAATATTCGAAAAAGATTTTAGGAACCTTTCCCCGTATTTTTGGACCTCCGCTCCTATTTTATCTCGCGCGGCTTTTGTTTAATGCCTGCAATCCGCGCCCGAATATTCAATTCCACAAAAATCATCCAAATTCAACAAAACCAATTTTATTGGGTCCCAAATATTCTAAAATGGTTCTAGGAATTTTTCCGAAATTTTTAGACCATTTTTCTCTAGGGCGAATCATTTACGTAAAGGAGGACCAATGGGAGAGCGCCACGTGTCACGTGAATAGTGCACCTTCTTCAACCTCCAGCCAAGCCAATTACCAGAGAAGAGCTTCAACGTGTTCATGGCTAGGGCTTGATTCCAATGCTCATAACTCATTCAATTCAACTCCAAAATGCGAACGGTCGGTTGCATTGGATCCGCAACGGCGATCTCTTGCCATTCCCCACCTTCACTCGCCGCCAATCTCACCGGAAACGGCCGTGTTGATGAATAACTGTTTTGCACTAAAATGCCATTATCTCGGCCGTTTCACCTCCAAACGCCGCACCACCACCTCCATTCCCTCCGTATAAGTATCCCCTTCCAGGAGTGTGCTCCCCTTTCCATCTACTCCACCCTTGTGCCCGTGAGATCAAGAAAACCGAGGTTGGGTTAAACTTTTTTGGTGTTCTTCGTGTTCGTGCTTGTAGATCCTTCTCCGGTGAGCCATTCTTCGTGCCACTTGGTTTCTTGTGACCGTGGATGAGTCTAGAGTCTAACCCAATCATCAATTTTAGGTTTGATCAAGAGTTGGCGACGAATTTCAAGTTTTGGTGCATCCGGCCGAAACGCCGTTCGTCGTCGATTTCTCCAAATCCGGCGAGTTTTGGCTCAATTCCTTCCTCCTAGATGTCGCTAAGGATGTCATCTATTGATTCTAGGCTTTTGTTTGGATCAAGTCCATGCGAAAATGGGGCAAAAATCCGGTTTTTGGAAGAAGAGGGGGGGGCTCTGTAGCTTTGGGTCTGTCCTGGAACAAAATTCTCGCAAGTTACTGTAGCAAATAGTAACTTTTCTCTTTTTCTTGATTTTCCATCATTTTCCAACTTCGAACGCTTATAACTTTTGCGTACGAACTCCGATTGACTCCGTTCAAGTTTCTAAATTCATCTAAAATCAAGATATTCCTGCCAGTATAACTTTTATAATTTTTGGATTTTATTTATTTTCTTTTATTTATTTATTGCCTCGATTTGCGCGTAGCCGGGGAACCCGACGCGACTGCCGACCCCGCCGCCGGGCTTCAAAGAGTTCAACCTTCTCGCTGTGACCGAGGCAAGTCTCCTTGACGCATGTTGATCCTACAATTTACAACTGTTTTACCACTGTTTTATAAATTGCATTGCTATTTATATTAAATGGATAATGTTAACGTTAGATTATTAGTTATACCTGTTGTTCCTACCTCCTTGACCTTGTTATCCATGATCCTTTGTCGCCCTAGTATATGTACTCCACCAATATAAATGTTTTTTGAAAAATATTCTTTAATTAAAGGAAAAGACTATTTGGCAGACATTTTAGATGGATCAAATAGTATGGAATGCAAATTGGAGTTAGATGAATATTAGTGATGATGTGGGGGTAGTCATTACGAAATTGATCTATGAATGGTGATAGTTGAAATATCGAGGAGTTGGATTGTGATAATGATTCGCCATGTGGTTAGTATGGATTAAGGGAGTATTGGAAGATGTATGATATTAGGAAAAGTAGTCGGTAAGATTAAATAAATAATATTGAGAGTCCTACTTGCGGATCAAATAGAATAAGTGGTGAATTGTATTTCGGTGGATTTTAACAAGAATACTATGTGATAATCAGTGGCGGAGCCAGAAAAAAAATATAGCCTGGGCAGATTTTGTTATAACTAACATATTATGAATTGATTGATATGTGAACTGAAAGTAATCTTGAACGCTAATACACATATATATGATCATGTAAATGAAAACTAAAAGCATAAAACAATGGTAATACCTCTGTAAAGAAGCGAGAGTTTTCAGAATTTGACACACTTTAAAATTCGCATTTCGGAATTTGACACTCTGGCCCACTGTCATACACACAGACGGTCCCATATGTCATCCAAATAAACCGAAAGGCCTGCGAATTGAGTGTCAAATTCTGAAATTACACGTAAAGAAGCATATGTTGCTATTTGCGTTGCAAAAGTTCGGTGTACACCAAAATACCAATCTATAAGAAAATAAATGATTAGTGCAACAATCATATGACATGGTTATTATTGACATTAAAAATGATTCAAACATACCATTGAGGTGGTAATATACAATTACGAGGCAAAATTCATTCTCTGAGTTTTGAAGATTTGAAACCGTCGAGTAATGATGTTATCATATAATGTTTGAAATATGCCCCGTTTGGTAACATACCATCAAGTCATTCAACCAATCATCAGTAATCTTATTGCACAACTCACTCTTTATAAATGTGCACGCATGGATCCGGCTGTGTGCATGCATACATGATACATACATGCCTTCTTTTTTCTTGCTAGTTTCCTACTCAACTTCGGCACCTATGTTCATTGCATGTCACCAATCTAAGCCATATACAAAATCACTAAAGGAAACTGGAACCAAGATTTGTCTTTTTCTCTAATTAATGTGGAAATTTCTAGCCTTTTTTTTTCTTTTCTCTGAGTAATGTGGTAATTTCTTGATTTTTACTTTCTAGGACTAACGTGGGACTCCTAAAGGAGCCTCCTATTAGTAAAGATAAAGACACGATGCTCTGTAAGCAAAATTTAGTTTCAAGACTAAATGTTACTGTAGATTCATTCTGTTTTTCTAAAAAATTCAAAATATGATAACAACGAAAGGATAACATTTTATAGGGCGACAAAAGCAGAACTTCTTACGCAAGACTTCCAGAATATAGCGCAAAATATCACTGAGAGATTGTACTTACCTATTCCAACATGAGGGCTATTTGACGGGCCCAAGCCCGGGCAACTGCCCGGCCCAGCCGGGTGGTTGCCTCCGCCCCTGGTGATAATCATTTATGAAGATTGTGAATAATCCAGAATGTTTGGTGGTTTAGTGAATGATAATACTACGTATTCTTGGTGGATTAAAATGATGATTTAGAGGTGATAATGTGAAGGATTAAATACATGACGTTATGAAGTGCTATCGGTGAATTGTAGCCTAAATGATTAGAGTCGATATCGTGAAGTATTCTCGATGATTTAGTCAATGATATTATCAAATATACTCGATGGATTCAATGAATAATATTGAGAATCGTACTCGGTGGTTTGGTAGATGATTTTGTGAAATATGGTGTTGCGATAACCATCTAGGTGGGATTATGAATAATGAGGATTGTATGTGATTTGTTTAGCCAACTTGGTGTCATTGTTTAGGGAAACAGCTATAGGCAATGAATCAATGAAATCTTGGATTTGTAGAATCTTTCATGAAATATGCTCGAGGATGAGATTATGAATTATTCTCGGTGGATCAAGTAGATTAAAAGATTAATCAATGTGTGGATGATGGGTGATCAATAAAGAAGACTTATATTTTGAGGAGATTGTTTCATATACAATGATGTCAGTAGCTTAGCATGATTTTGGAGTTATGATGGCACATGGTATAGATTTTACTTGTTGGAGTACTAAATTGGAATGGATTATATAGTACCATGATAATAATGGGGAGTCTTGGTGGTCTCATGAATTTTGGAGATGATAGAACGGATTATCATAATTTTTATCAAACACTGAGTTTTGTATTTTATAAAATAAACTATTGGTGGAATAGAATAGTACGGTAGAAATGCTTAGCCTCGCCATCGGTCAATATTCACCTATGGGTGGGACTTTCAATTATCTCTTAAAAACTTGTATTGGAAGTTATAGGCAAGGAGTATTGCCAATGGTTTACAAAATAAAAATAAAATGAAAAATGATTTCGACTTGGGCGGCATGGAATGTCGGGTGGAAGCGGACCAAGCCTTGGTTCTTTTGTGCAAGTACCACCCCAAGTCAATTTAGGACCGACGCTTATGACTGTCTCCATTCTAAGCATTACCGTACAACCACATGTCAAAGTGGGCACGACCTGGCTGAATAATTTGTAGAAACCTAACTTAGACTCACCACTCGGTGGTTGTGTGAGAGCCGGAAAGAGGCATTGTTGTTGTTGTTGTTGTTTTCCTCACACGGCGCAAGAGGGGGCTTCTGTACTGGGTGGAAAGAACCCTAACAAATGAAACCTCGTGGTGGGTCGGGTTAGGCGTATATATTGTAAAGGCCTTGTCATGATATCCCTGCCGGCACACCCAAGGAAGTGTGCTAATTGCATGGCATCAAGGGAATATCATGTCTTGTGGGTAAAGTTGTACACCTCTGTAGAGTTAAAACTATTCGAATAGCCGTGCCTACGGTCAAAGGCAAAGCTTGCTGAATGCTTTCATACTGGTAGACTTTGGGTTTTGATTTCAAACTAAACACTGTTTTGTTTTGGGATCCGGGAGCGGTTAGAACTCTTGGGTGTGCTTCTGGCGGCTAAAGCCAGGTAGGTGGAAGGAACCTGATTTTGTGAACCGTGGCGGACAGAGCCATGTGATTGGATGGAACCCTGATTTTGTTGGAATGTGGCGGATAGAGCCTGTATATTAGTGAGTGGTGGTTAGAACCTTCACTACAATATTACATAATTCAATTAGTAAAAAGAATTGCTCAAATATGCTTTGTGAAAATTATTAATAAGTATGATTTGATAAAACTTGGCTTTATGCAAAAGAACCATATTAAGCCATCCTTGGATAGCCTACATTGTGCATAATTTCCCAGACTTGCTGAGTACTTTATGTACTCACGTGCTACATTCTAATCCTCTCTCAGAAGTGAAAGAAGCTGTTCAAGATTTCCAACGACTAGGGTGCGTTCTCCACTCGATTGCCTGTGGGCATTTGGATGGGTTGTTCAAGTTGTTCAGCCTGTTCAGGCCGTAATGGTAAACCTTGACCATAAGGTCTTTGCTTTTATTTGGTATTATTCTTATTTAGTTATTTGTATTCGTGATATGGTTGTTGATTCATCACTTTTGACTGTGTGTACTAGCTACTGATCTGGGACTAGTACAGAAATACACAGAGGACTCCGGATAGCCGATCCGGGGGCCTACAAAGGTGGTATCAGAGCCATATCGACTGTAGGACGTGCCCTTAGTTAGAATGGTCATTTTAGGAAGCTTCAAAACTTATGTTCTAAAAAGAAAAATCAAATAAAGTGCTAGTCTCGTCTTTTCTCTCTCGTTCTATTCCTATTTTCCTCGAATCAATTGCTTCTTCACCTTTTTGGGAATGAAAATTGGACTATCCCTCCCTTAAACCTTCTGTATTAAGGTAATCGAGTTCCCGCTTTCGATTTCAAGGCTTGATGACTCAAGAGGTGCAATCCTGCAAAAGTTGCTACTGAAGTGTACGTCTTCATGGTGAGGATCCAACCGTTGATCGTCGAAGACCAAAGAAGCAAGGTTGATCTTCGGCTAACCCTGTAGGTTAAGTGGCCAAGTTTCGTTCCGGGGTAGAGTCGCCTTGTTCTGTTAGAGTTAGTAGTGTGACCGAGTAGACGAGTTGATTTTCTTGGTGTTAAAAATGTTTTGCTTTTCGTGTGTGGTGTTGTCCTTTGCCGGGGTAGTTGGTTTCTGGTGTTGTTAGAACCTCCCCTTTCTCGCTCGTCTGTGCTGTTCCCTCTCGTCTGGAAGCCTTGTTCTGCCATCAGATGGAGAAGAATTGCAGTGCTAACCTCAACAAAGAAGCTGATGCATCAAGTTCCAATCCTTCGGTCAACGTCAATGGCAACCCCAGTGAAGTTCCGGTTATCAACGTCAGGGCTGCTACCGAGCTCAACCAGCAACCATCCGAGGGGATAACAACATTTCTTCAGAATATGAATCAATTCCTGGTGACTCAGACTCCGCTCATGCAATTGATGATACAACGACTGGACAATCAAGCCTCTGTGGTCCCTCCACCTATAACTCCTCAGCAGTATCCTTCTAAAGAGTTCCTGAAGGCCAAGTCCTCCGAAGTATTGTGTGGTGATGGTGGCATTAGCGATAACCCTTCTGTAAACCTGCACTCTGGGAATTATGTCATCTGCTATCGATGTGGTGAAAAAGGAACATTTTGCTTCTAGTTGTCCCCAAAAGGATAAGGCAAATGAAAATACCTATTGTGGTAACTGTGGCGGAACAGGACAACAATTCCGCAGGTGCCCTCGAAGGAAGGAAATTCAGTACAAGGTCTGTAACTTTTGTGGCAAGGAAGGGCACTTTGTGAAACAGTGTCCCTTGGAAAAACAAAGTCTTTTGGCACCACAGACAATTCCTGCATCAGAAGTCAGTGTGGAAGTATCTCCCGAGCTGCAGCAAGTAACGAAGATTACTCGCGCTAGCAAAGGCAAAGCAGTCTCCCTGGAAGACAACTGTCACCAACCGGGTTCCCGCAAAAGGAAGATGGTGAGTCAAGAGCAGTATGTTGCCAGTAATTCTCGGCTTCGTGTGGACCAATTTCAGCTCAAGCGAGCACCAGAAGTAACCTTAACCAAGACCCCAGAATCAGAAGTGCAACCAGTGATGCAAGGACGCCAGGCATCTACTTCCAATCCCAACATTCCAGATGCTGTTCTTCTTCTGACTGTAACCCCAGCAGCAGGAGGGAGACGCAATCGAAAACTTCTATCACAGGTTCTGCGATATAGGACATCAGGTCTGCCTATGATCCAGGACGTTGAAGAAGAGACACCTGAAACTTGAAGTTTTCAGTAAATGATAATGTATGATACATCTAGTAGTACTATACCTCTTCTAAGGAATAAAATAAAAGAGTGGTGTAATGATCAGTCTGTAAGATGTAATCGTCAGTATTATTATCAATAAAGGTTTGGAAGAGTTATAATTGTGGAAGTGGATTTCTGTTGATAGTTCTTGAAACATAAGTGTGTTTGGGCACCCATCATGAGATAAGTAAAGGATGGCCGAAGAGCCATAGTTCTCGTCCAAACCATGGGAAGAAAGAAAAAAGGAATGGCACCATTGAACCCCTTGGAACTAAGTCCGGATATAATTTTTTTTTCTAAGGGGGGTAGTGTGGACAGGTTGACAAAAATTGAACACTTTGTTCCATGGAAGATAACCCCTACTTGGTGATAAACTTGTGGAACGTTGCGGGGTTAAAACAATGCATTTTTAGTGTGCGGCCAAGGAGGACGGGTCAGATTGAAGTTCTCAGTTCCCCTTGAGGTTTTGACAGAAGTGGTATAAAGTTTTGGGGTACGAATTGGAATTCCAGTATTGCTTACCATCCCCAGACCGATGGCCAGACGGAAAGAATCAATCAGATCTTAGAAGATGCGTTGAGAGCGTGTGCGCTGACATGTCAAGGTTCGTGGGATCAGAATAAGAACAGTCTCCGACGAAGCTGAAGACGGCGCCTTTTGAAGCTCTGTATGCAAGAAAAAGCAGAATACCCTTATATTGGAAAGAGCGATAATGGACAAATCAGTAGACCGGATATTCTGAAAGAAGCCGAAGAGCAAATCAGACAGATCCGTGTAAAGCTGAAGACTGCCCCGTCAAGATAGACGAGCTATGCTGATAACTGCCGTCAGGAATCAAGTGCAGCGCAGTGCCTGAGCATCAGAGCCTATTTAAAGACATGGAACAAGAAAGAGACCTGTCATGTCTGGAGTATCCCGCCAGGAAGGTGGATGAAGCCGAGCGTCGAACAAGAAGTCGGGTGGTCAAGTTTTGCAATGTTCAGTGAAACAATCGTTCAGAGAAGAAAGTTACCTGGGAGCAAGAACAAGATCTTCGAGCAGAGTTTCCCGATCTTTCTCTTTTTCCGACCGAATCTCGGGGACGAGATTCTTTCTAAGGGGGGTAGGTTTGTAACACCCTAGTTTTCGCTTTCTGGAGAAAATCTAATTTAAATAAACTAAATTCAAAAGTTTGGATTTTTTTTGGTGTTTATATTAACCTGGCATCCTTTCCCCTCCAAAATCGGGAATTATTTCCCCTCCGGTCGCAAAATCGATTTTCCAGCTCACGGCAGACCAAATTTCACCCGAGTCCAAAAATGCTCCAAAAATCCCCAAACCACTTCAATTGTGTTCCAAATATTCCAAAATGATTTTAGGAACCTTTCCCCGGATTTTTGGACCTCAGCTCCTATTTTATCTCGCGCGGCTTTTGTTTAATGCCTGCGATCCGCGCCCGAATATTCAATTCCAAAAAAATCATCCAAATTCAACCAAACCAATTTTATTTGGTCCCAAATATTCTAAAATGGTTCTAGGAATTTTTCCGGAATTTTTAGACCATTTTTCTCTAGGGCGAATCATTTACGTAAAGGAGGACCAATGGGAGAGCGTCACGTGTCACGTGAATAGTGCACCAGAGAAGAGCTTCAACGTGTTCATGGCTAGGGCTTAATTCCAATGCTCATAACTCATTCAATTCAACTCCAAAATGCGAACGGTCGGTTGCATTGGATCCGCAACGGCGATCTCTTGCCATTCCCCACCTTCACTCGCCGCCAATCTCACCGGAAACGGCCGTGTTGATGAATAACTGTTTTGCACTAAAATGCCATTATCTCGGCCGTTTCACCTCCAAACGCCGCACCACCACCTCCATTCCCTCCGTATAAGTATCCCCTTCCAGGAGTGTGCTCCCCTTTCCATCTACTCCACCCTTGTGCCCGTGAGATCAAGAAAACCGAGGTTGGGTTAAACTTTTTTGGTGTTCTTCGTGTTCGTGCTTGTAGATCCTTCTCCGGTGAGCCATTCTTCGTGCCACTTGGTTTCTTGTGACCGTGGATGAGTCTAGAGTCTAACCCAATCATCAATTTTAGGTTTGATCAAGAGTTGGCGACGAATTTCAAGTTTTGGTGCATCCGGCCGAAACGCCGTTCGTCGTCGATTTCTCCAAATCCGGCGAGTTTTGGCTCAATTCCTTCCTCCTAGATGTCGCTAAGGATGTCATCTATTGATTCTAGGCTTTTGTTTGGATCAATTCCATGCGAAAATGGGGCAAAAATCCGGTTTTTGGAAGAAGAGGGGGGGCTTTGTAGCTTTGGGTCTGTCCTGGAACAAAATTCTCGCAAGTTACTGTAGCAAATAGTAACTTTTCTCTTTTTCTTGATTTTCCATCATTTTCCAACTTCGAACGCTTATAACTTTTGCGTACGAACTCCGATTGACTCCGTTCAAGTTTCTAAATTCATCTAAAATCAAGATATTCCTGCCAGTATAACTTTTATAATTTTTGGATTTTATTTATTTTCTTTTATTTATTTATTGCCTCGATTTGCGCGTAGCCGGGGAACCCGACGCGACTGCCGACCCCGCCGCCGGGCTTCAAAGAGTTCAACCTTCTCGCTGTGACCGAGGCAAGTCTCCTTGACGCATGTTGATCCTACAATTTACAACTGTTTTACCACTGTTTTATAAATTGCATTGCTATTTATATTAAATGGATAATGTTAACGTTAGATTATTAGTTATACCTGTTGTTCCTACCTCCTTGACCTTGTTATCCATGATCCTTTGTCGCCCTAGTATATGTACTCCACCAATATAAATGTTTTTTGAAAAATATTCTTTAATTAAAGGAAAAGACTATTTGGCAGACATTTTAGATGGATCAAATAGTATGGAATGCAAATTGGAGTTAGATGAATATTAGTGATGATGTGGGGGTAGTCATTACGAAATTGATCTATGAATGGTGATAGTTGAAATATCGAGGAGTTGGATTGTGATAATGATTCGCCATGTGGTTAGTATGGATTAAGGGAGTATTGGAAGATGTATGATATTAGGAAAAGTAGTCGGTAAGATTAAATAAATAATATTGAGAGTCCTACTTGCGGATCAAATAGAATAAGTGGTGAATTGTATTTCGGTGGATTTTAACAAGAATACTATGTGATAATCATTTATGAAGATTGTGAATAATCTAGAATGTTTGGTGGTTTAGTGAATGATAATACTACGTATTCTTGGTGGATTAAAATGATGATTTAGAGGTGATAATGTGAAGGATTAAATACATGACGTTATGAAGTGCTATCGGTGGATTGTAGCCTAAATGATTAGAGTCGATATCGTGAAGTATTCTCGATGATTTAGTCAATGATATTATCAAATATACTCGATGGATTCAGTGAATAATATTGAGAATCGTACTCGGTGGTTTGGTAGATGATTTTGTGAAATATGGTGTTGCGATAACCATCTAGGTGGGATTATGAATAATGAGGATTGTATGTGATTTGTTTAGCCAACTTGGTGTCATTGTTTAGGGAAACAGCTATAGGCAATGAATCAATGAAATCTTGGATTTGTAAAATCTTTCATGAAATATGCTCGGGGATGAGATTATGAATTATTCTCGGTGGATCAAGTAGATTAAAAGATTAATCGATGTGTGGATGATGGGTGATCAATAAAGAAGACTTATATTTTGAGGAGATTGTTTCATATACAATGATGTCAGTAGCTTAGCATGATTTTGGAGTTATGATGGCACATGGTATAGATTTTACTTGTTGGAGTACTAAATTGGATTGGATTATATAGTGCCATGATAATAATGGGGAGTCTTGGTGGTCTCATGAATTTTGGAGATGATAGAACGGATTATCATAATTTTTATCAAACACTGAGTTTTGTATTTTATTAAATAAACTATTGGTGGAATAGAATAGTACGGTAGAAATGCTTAGCCTCGCCATCGGTCAATATTCACCTATGGGTGGGACTTTCAATTATCTCTTAAAAACTTGTATTGGAAGTTATAGGCAAGGAGTATTGCCAATGGTTTACAAAATAAAAATAAAATGAAAAATGATTTCGACTTGGGCGGCATGGAATGTCGGGTGGAAGCGGACCAAGCCTTGGTTCTTTTGTGCAAGTACCGCCCCAAGTCAATTAAGGACCGACGCTTATGACTGTCTCCATTCTAAGCATTACCGTACAACCACATGTCAAAGTGGGCACGACCTGGCTGAATAATTTGTAGAAACCTAACTTAGACTCACCACTCGGTGGTTGTGCGAGAGCCGGAAAGAGGCATTGTTGTTGTTGTTGTTGTTTTCCTCACACGGCGCAAGAGGGGGCTTCTGTACTGGGTGGAAAGAACCCTAACAGCGGTGAAACCTCAGCACGAAGCACAGCCGGGGTAGAGGTAGAGCTCGAAGCACGACCTCGGCGAAGCCTAGCAGCAGGACCAAGGGCAGCTGGAGTAGCTGGAGTGGACTGAGGACGAACCTTGTAAGCAAGATGCTCCTCATCTCTGACAAACTTCAGACCACTCACAGAAGAGATCAAGGACATCACAAAAGGTGCATAGCTGCAACTGGCCATGTTGCTCTGTGCATTCTGCCTCATCGTCTCCCATAAGAAATCGACAATGTCAAACGAGTGGGTGCGCTCAACGAGGTGAAAAAGCAAGTTCCTTCCATAGGAACTAATGGCAGAAGCATCTCCTTCCTTGGGCCAAAGAGTGACCCTCAACATCCTGTTTAACACAGCAGGCACATCCTTTAGACCCTTGATGGTCCCAACTATAAAGCTCTTGGATGTGTCATACAAGGACTCGATCTGCTCAGGAGTCAGAACCTTCTTCTCATGAAGCTTCGGACTGTCATTGTACCGAAGGCTGAGGACTCTAGCAAATCTCTTCTTGTTGGCAGTGTACCAAACTCTGTCTGTCATCCACCAGATAGCATCTACAGACTTGTCAAAATACAAGGTGGCAAAGAATTGCATGATGACTTCATTGTTCCAGTCGCACTTGAAAGACATGATGTCCTTAATCTCATGCAGCTCACAAATCTCAAGAATCTGATCAAACACAGGGTTCTGAGCTGCTGCCATGTATTCCCAGTCAATGGTCTTCATCCTGACCACTGGGTGCTCAAGAGGGTAGAGGACCGTCTCATAGTAATCTGACTGGAATCTGTTCCAAAAACGTCGGTCCACATACTCGTCCTGATGATAGTCGAGCGGATCTTTCTTTCTGTGCTCAACTATCGCCTTGCCCTTTCCTGACCCTGTCCTGTAGTCAATCACTCTCAGTGGGTTGACTCCCATAGGATAAGTCCACATAGGCCTGGCTTTGACCAGAGGGCCAATGAAATGACCTGAAGCACGGAAATCCCTTCTCTTCTGATCCCTCAGCCTAGCATGAGTAGCAGTCGGGTGCTCATCTGGATCAGGCTGAGGCTGAGGAGGAGACTGTGCCTGGGGCTGCGGCAGCTGAGACAGCTGAGCCTGAGGCGGCGGACCAGATGAAGTCCCAATCCTCAGCGCACCTCTACCCCTGGAGGCGGGCTGCTTCGCCACAGCACGTCTAGGTCTCTTGGGCGCCAGAGCACCAGACGGTGAACCGGAAGAAGTGTTCGGTGACGGAGAGTCACGAGGAGGAACATCACCACCCGAAGTCCCCTGAGAAGGATCCATCTGACCAGACAAAGCGAGGGAAAAAGATTAGCCGCGAGGCGACTCGAGAAACAGCTAGAAACAATTTCTGGCCGAGGCACCCAACCCGGAGAGTCCGGATAGAAAGTCCGGATACTCCGGATTGCATCCGGAGACTCCGGACAAAATGTCCGGACACTCCGGATTGACCCGGAGACTTCGGACCCAGAGTCCGGACACTCCGGATGTGCCAGAATTTTTTCACGGGCGGTCAAGGAGAGGACAAACCAACCCGTACAACTCAACAAATTGAAACTAGATTGCCACAGAAAGGTAGGAAAAGAGTCTAGGGCACAATCTAGTACACGATTTTGCAAGATTGGGGTACGGATTGGAACTCACCTTAAAGGATTTGAAATCGAGGAAATGCGGAGAGGATGAATCTCCAAACTTGAGGACCTCAACGAGATGAATCACACCCTAAAAGAGATGAAGCACGAGTAGAGGCCCTAAGAACCACAAGCAATGGATCCAAATCCGGAAGGAAAGAGGTTAGGGCAAGAGAACTTACCAAAAACCCAAAAACGAGGAAGAGAAATGGATCCAAGGTCCTTGGAGATGGAGAGCCACGCCCTAGAAGAGAGGTGAGCACGGGAGAAGGAGAGGGAGAGGCGCTCGGAGGAAGAGGGATGGAAAAAGAAACCGCGCGGGATTAGGGGGACTTAAACCGTCCACCTCAACCCGGAGACTCCGGATTTTCAGTCCGGAGATTCCGGCCCAACCCGGAGAGTCCGGACAAATAGTCCGGAGATTCCGAGTTATCCGGAGACTCCGGATTAAATACCGGACAGTCCGGGTTACCCAGCTCGGTTAGGAATTTGACAACTCGCAGGAAAACTCAAGGAAATTGCGGAGCGAGAGGAAGAAGAAGTCCTAGGATGTCTACTTGATATATGACCAGCGAACAATAAAGCAAACAAGCCATGGTCACATATCAATGACAAGATTAAAGGAACAAGAGCCAAAAACACTGGATAAATTCAAAGAAAAGGATGAAAAAAAAGATTTTGAAACTCATTTTTCATTCAACAAATAATATATGAGCACTTATCAAGCCACGTTACGAGAATCTAGAATATTTAGACCACTTCTCAATTCACAGAACCTTTTCTCGTCAAGGGGCTTGGTGAAAATATCGGCTAATTGATCATTTGTACTCACATGTTGGATATCAATTTCGCCTTTGGTTGCGTGATCTCTTAGGAAATGATGGCGAATATCTATGTGTTTTGTACGGGAGTGTTGGACGGGATTGTTGGCAATTTTTATGGCACTTTCATTGTCACACAATAGTGGAACACTTTTGTAGGATAGGCCAAAATCACTCAAGGTTTGTCTCATCCAAAGTAGTTGAGCACAACAACTCCCTGCAGCTATGTATTCGGCTTCGGCAGTGGATAAGGCTACGGAGTTTTGTTTCTTGGAAGACCACGAGACTAGAGACCTACCCAAGAATTGGCAAGTCCCCGAGGTACTCTTCCTATCCACTTTACAGCCGGCATAATCCGCATCGGAATAGCCAACTAGCTCAAAGGAAGATCCTTTCGGATACCAAAGTCCGAAATGAGGAGTGTGCACTAAATATCTCAAGATTCTCTTAACGGCCACCATGTGGCATTCTTTTGGAGCGGCTTGAAAACGTGCACACATACAAACGCTAAGCATGATATTGGGCCTAGATGCACAAAGATAAAGAAGAGAACCGATCATCGAGCGATATACCTTTTGGATGACCGGTTTACCTTCTTTGTCGAGGTCTAAATGCCCGTTGGCCTGCATAGGCGTCTTTATTGGCTTGGCGTCCTCCATTCCAAACTTCTTGAGCATGTCCTTAATGTACTTGGTTTGACAGATGAAGGTTCCTTCCTTGAGTTGTTTAACTTGAAAGCCGAAGAAGAACTTCATTTCTCCCATCATGGACATCTCGAACCTTTTTGTCATAATCTTGCTAAACTCTTTACACAAATACTCATTAGTAGATCCAAATATGATGTCATCGACATATATTTGGCATACAAATAAATCATTATCAATATGTTTAGTAAAGAGAGTAGGGTCGGCCTTTCCGACTATAAAACCTTGTCCGAGAAGGAAATCTCGTAAACATTCGAACCAAGCCCTCGGTGCTTGCTTAAGTCCATAAAGGGCTTTGTGAAGGTAGTAGACGTGGTCCGGGTGTTTTGGATCTTCAAAGCCGAGTGGTTGCTCGACGTAGACCATCTCGGAGAGTGGTCCATTCAAGAAAGCGCTCTTCACGTCCATTTGATAAAGCTTGAAATCATGGTGAGTAGCAAAGGCAAGTAATATTCTAATGGATTCAAGCCTAGCTCTTTGGAGCATATGTTTCATAAATCCAAACCTTCGATTTGAGTGTACCCTTGAGCAACCAAACGAGCTTTGTTCCTTGTCACGATTCCATTCTCATCTTGCTTGTTCCGGAAGACCCATTTTGTGCCGATCACGTTTTGATTTGGTCTTTGAACAAGCTCCCAAACTTGATTTCTCTTGAAATTGTTGAGCTCCTCTTGCATGGCCATCACCCAATCCGGATCATCAAGTGCTTCTTCTACCTTAAGAGGCTCAAGAGAAGACACAAACGAGTAAAATTCACAAAAATTTGCAACTCGAGATCTAGTAGATACTCCCTTGTGAATGTCTCCGAGAATGTTGTCAACTGGATGATCCCTTTGAATGCTTTGATGAACTCTTGGGTGAGGAACAGTTGAATCTGGAGCTTGAATGGGTTCTTCATCTTGGGATTCGTTGGAACCATCTTGAGCTTGAATGGACGAGGAGGGAATATCACCTGAGCCTGACCCATCCGGAGACTCCGGTATATGACCCGGAGACTCTGGACCAATCCGAACACTCCGGGTTTCAGGCCGGAGACTCCGGGTTGAGGTGCTCGGGTGAGATTCCAGATTTTGAGGTCTTACCTCCCCAATTGCCATTTTCTTGATAGCTTCACAAGGAGGTTCTTCCCTGTCAATTACGGCACGATGAACTTGTTCTACTTGAGAACCGTTAGACTCATCAAAAGTTACGTCACGCGAGATTTCAATGACACCGGTGGTATTGTTGAAAACTCGGTACGCATAAGCATTAGTTCCATAACCGAGTAAGAAACCTTTATCTACTTTAGGAGCAAATTTAGAAGACTTAGCTCTTTTGTTGAGGATGTAGCATTTACTCCCAAAGACTCTGAAATAGGATACATTTGGTTTCTTCCCGGTGAGCAATTCGTACGCCGTTTTCTTCAAGATCTTGTGAAGGTAGAGGCGGTTGGAGCTGTGACATGCGATATTGATGGCTTCCGCCCAAAAACTACCGGAAACCTTGTATTCGTCAAGCATCGTCCGCGCCATCTCGATGAGGGTTCGATTTTTCCTCTCGGCTACCCCATTTTGTTGAGGAGAATAGGGAGCCGAGAATTCGTGCTTGATTCCTTCCTCATCAAGAAACTCCTCCACTCCAATGTTCTTGAACTCGGTGCCGTTGTCGCTTCGAATTCTCTTAATCTTCACTTCAAACTCGTTTTGAGCTCTTCTCATGAATTTCTTCAATGTCACTTGGACTTCTCCCTTGTCATGCAAGAAAAATACCCAAGTGAAACGGGGAAAATCATCTACAATTACTAGACCATACTTACTTCCCCCGATGCTTATATAAGCTACGGGACCGAATAGATCCATGTGGAGCATTTCCAACGGTCTTGAGGTCGTCATCACATTCTTGGCGGGACGGGAGGCACCAACTTGCTTGCCCGCTTGACAAGCGCTACATACACTATCTTTCTCAAAGACAATATTAGTTAGTCCAAGGATGTGGTTGCCTTTGATGAGTTTGTGAAGGTTCCTCATACCGACATGGGCTAGTCGGCGATGCCATAGCCAACCCACGCTAGATTTAGCCATTAAGCATGTTTCAAGATTAAGTCTATCCGTATTGAAGTCTACGAGATAGAGCTTACCCTTCAAACGTCCCTTAAAGGCTATTGAACCGTCAAGCCTCTTAATGACTTCCACACCCTTTTCATTAAACAAACAATTGTAACCCGCTTCACACAATTGTGCAACGGACAACAAATTGTAGCTTAATGAATCAACAAGTAAAACATTACTTAAGTGAAAATCATTTGAGATAGAGATTTTACCCAAACCAATTACTTCTCCTTTTCCATTGTCTCCAAAGACAATACTTTCGCTATTTGATCCATTTTCATCCAAGTGTGCGAACATTGCCTTTTCTCCGGTCATATGATGCGTGCAACCGCTATCCAAAATCCAACTTGTTCCACCGGAGATATAGGCCTACAAAAACAAATTTAGTTTTTGCTCTTTGGTACCCAAACTTGGTTAGGTCCACGCACATTAGCAACTAGAGATTTTGGGACCCAAATGGAGCGAACAATAGGAGCATTCTTTGGCTTACGCCCAATATGACATGCAACTACACGACCAAGGTTAGTTTTCTTAAGTACATATGAAGCAAAAAACTCGGAGTGAACCTTGTGCTTGGATGTTCCTTCGCCTTTTACAAAATGAATCGGCTTGCTTAAAGGAGCAACCACGATCTTGCCCTTTTTGCCTTTAGGCGGAACATACCCAAGCCCATGCTTCTTAGGATTACCTTGGCACTTACCGAGATACTCCTCTAAACCTTTGCTAGCCTTGTAGGACTTTTGAAGTCCATCTTCAAGCATCCCTTTAAGCTTCTCATTCTCATGAGCCAAGACTTTCAAAGTCTCACGGTTAGTAGCACAAGTAGCAACATCAACATTATAACATCTAGCGCATCCATTGCTACTTGAAGGCATTGAAACATTGGAGTTGTTAATTGAGGAGGAAGCATTATTCGAGAGATCAACAAGCTTCACTTCAAGAGACTTGCAAGCATCCATTGCTTGAGCAAGTTGCTCTACGAGTGAAGCATTGGTGATCTCAAGACTAACTATTTCATTCTTAGTCAAATTTGAGTTTTTGACTAAGTCCTCGTTTTTGTTTCTCTCAAAAGCTAGGCTCTTCTCTAGCTCAAGATTCTTTTCCTTTTCAAATATAAGGAGATCCTCTTGAGCTTCAAGAGTAGCCTCCTTTTGTTCTACTACTTCCTCCAATTTTTCAATGTCTTTAAGTAGCAAGTCTAGTTTTTCAATATCAAAATCATTCATAGACTTAAATGCTACTTCATCGTTATCACTATCACAATCATCTAAGCCATAATCAACAATAGAGGGAATGGGGCTCTTAGATGATACCTTGTGCCCCTTTGCCATGAGGCAAATTGGAGCATCTCCTTCGCCGTCGCTTAGGTTGTCAAAGAGACCCTTTGACTTAGTCGGTGGTGTAGCAATGGCGACGGTGGCAAGTCCTCCTTCATTGTCGGAGTCGGATTCCGACTCGGACTCGGAGTTGGAGTCGGAGTTCCACTCCTTGCCGATGTATGCATGACCCTTGCCCTTGTACCTCTTGCTCTTGTCCTTGTCTTTCTTCTTGAACTTGTTCTTCTTGAAGGGCTTGTCTTCCTTCTTTTCTTTGTGAGGGCACTCGGCAATGAAATGACCGGGTTCCCCACACTCATAGCACTTTCTTGAAGAGTGCCGCCCTCTTGATTTGTTTCCAAAGCCCTTGGAGTGACTTCCCGGCTTGTAGCCCTTCTTCAAGAACTTGTTGAATCTTCTTACGAGCAAGGACATATCTTCATTTGTCAAGGGGCCGCTCGACTCTTCTTCATCACTTGAGCTCTCTTCGGCTTCTTGGGCCACCTTGACGGCCTTCAAGGCGATGCCCTTCTTCTTGCCGGACTTGAGCTCCTCCACCACTTCCGCTTCCTTAACCATCATCTCATCCGTCATCAACCGGCCAATCACATCATGAGGAGTGAGAGTGTCGAAGTTTGGCCGGTCGCAGATGAGTTGCACAAGGTTGCGGTTGGTGGGGGTGATCACTCGAAGGATGATCTTGACAATTGCTTTGTCGGTGAGCTCGGTGCTTCCAAGTCCTTTAGCTTGATTTACTAGAACCATCAAGCGATCAAACATCTTGGTGTAACACTCTCCTTCTTCCAAAGTGAATCGGCTTAGTTCTCCAATGATAAGCTCAATCTTGGATTCACGAACACTTGACACACCTTCATGAGATACCATTAATCTTTCCCATATGTCCTTGGCATTGTCAAGACCATCAACCCGGTTGAACTCGGAGTCGCTCAAAGCATTGAACAAGGCATTGACGGCCAAGTCGTTGAAGTGTTGAGCTTTGTCTTCTTCGGAGGTAAGATTGTTGGGGTTTGCGGGCTTAAAACCTGTTTCAACAATCTTCCAAATGCAAGGGTGAAGTGATCTCAAATGCATCTTCATCTTGTGTTTCCATGCCGCATAGCGAGTGCCATCGAAATGAGGCGCTCTGCCAGACGAGACGGAAACATAAGATGAGGAGTTTGAGACTCCAAAAGAGGAATAATCTAAAGGAATTGCAACCCCTATACTGGAACCCGTGGCCTTGTCTTGGGCATGGGTTTCGGTAATTTTCTCTATATCCGACATCTTTGTTTCTCTAAGCGGTTAAGCCAAAATAAAGGAGATTTGGCTCTGATACCAATTGAAAGGACCAACGATGTCGCCTAGAGGGGGGGTGAATAGGCGGATTAAAAAATCACAGCGGAAATAACTCAGGCCGAACAGGTCAACCCGGAGTCTCCGGGTTTTGGTCCGGATACTCCGGCTTGTCCGGAGTGTCCGGTCTTGTGTCCGGACTCTCCGGGTTAGCTGGCTCGGGAGCGCAAATAAGACTACTCTAGCAAGCACAATAAACCACTAGAAATAGATAGCAAGAACAACCTAGAACAATTGCTAGTAAGGATTTGAATTAAAGCTAAGCAAAGAGCTAGATCTAATTTTACAACTTCAAATCCAAATAAGCAAGACTAGGAAGAAAAAGTGAATGAGAGGGACACGAATTTTCACCGAAGTTCGGGTTCTTGAAGGGAACCTGTCGGGACCCCGAATTTGCAAATCCGGACCCTCTGTGTATTCAGCACTAGTCCAGGAACGCGCTAGTGCACACAGTCTTAACATCGGTATATATCACAATCATACCAAACGATACTATCAAAGTACTTTATTTAAATAATCAAAGGGTTACTCGACCTTATGGCCAAGTTACAAATATATGCCTTGCAAGGCAAAATGTATTAAAAGAGAAATAACAAAGAAATGAAAATCAAATAAACTTAGTGGCGCCATCCAAAGATACCACAGGCAACGATCGCTCGCATCCCTAAGTAGACGGGTCCTCTTGGAACTCCTCTTCCGAACCGGCGTGGTCTCCTCTTCAACTGGTATTGTGTTGAGGCAAGGGTGAGTACTTGGTACTCAACAAGTCATGCAATGTAATGCAAGCTAATATACTATATGCATGGCTTGGTACAAAGGAATAGCTCAGGTATATTTGCGAATGCTTGACTTTTGACAAGTAATAAAAGTAGATTCAAAGCGGTAGAAATAAGTAAAGCATAAATAAATTTTCAGGAAATTTAATAAACATTTTCCCCATCCTAAACCACATTTCCATCATCTTCATTATTAAACCAACCCAACTTTTCAAATCCAAGTTATTTTCAGAAAGTCTACACCTTGAATGTAATTCGAGCATTGTCCAAGATCAGTGGACTCGGCTCTTTGAATAGATTCTACCCTCTGCAGAGGTTATGCACTTTACCCACAAGATACAATCCACTCACCACGTCAGCCGTGAATCGCCATACAAAAGTATGCGAATGAGCGATCATAACAAAGCCTTTCGGAAGCCTCAAACAACACAGGTGGTCCTCTCCGGTTCGTGCTCTACACCATCCCTTCCCTTAGCCAAGGCGAAGTATGGGACCAACACACCGTTAGATGGGTACCTGGCCACAGCCACGATACGCTCCCCCGTACAATCACACAAACGGTGTAACTGACACCCTGAGGCTCCACAAGTGAGTCCTTAGCGACTTAGTCAACTAGGGCCGTCCCATTCCAGCCATGTGGTTGCAAGTATGACACAGTTCAAAGGCTTGCAAGGTTAAGTCCTTAGAGTGACCAGGGCAAGACTACCCGAAGAACCAAATCAACATTCCCAATGCCACAACTGGCCCACCTGATTACTCTTGCCACATGCCCCGGTCGAAAACTGTTTATCAAACCCCAGTTGATTACCATGCACCACGTGCCATCAACATCACATGGTACTTTTCCAAAACAAGTTCAATATATCATTAAGTCCATATTAGCATTTGATCGTCCAAAATCATGTCATGAGCACGAGTGAGTCTAAGCAAAGATACTACAACGGTCTAAACCCATGTTGGCAATTTAATAATGTCCAACTAGTAAACCACAACTAGGGTGACAAAAGGTCATGGCACATACTTAAGTAATCAAGGTGTCATATAGCAAATTGGTATTTATCTAACCCCCATGTTTAAACAAAGTATCTTTCTAATTAAACTAGCATGCAATAGTTTAAATCAAAATAGATTTCGAAATAGGATCAACATGGTCAAAGCACAACTTGCCTTCAAAAAGCACTTGCTCTTGGTCTTGGGTTGGATCCTGAGTCAACACTTCTCCCTCGAATCCTTCCGGCACTTCAACGTCTACTCGTAAAGCGTGCAAATAGCAAATACCCAATAAACAATAGGCAAAAACATCCCAAAATTCCAAATAAAATCCATAAACAGAGAGAACGTAATTTTCTGGATTTTTAGAAAGCTGGAATAAATCAAATTTGGAGTTAAAATGCAAAAGTTATGATTTATTAAAGCTTAAATAATCAATTAAATAATATTACAGAGAAAAACTTTAGTCCAAAAATTAAATAAAATTCATATTTAGGTAGATCTCAATTTTATACAAATTTAGAAATTTGAATCACTCAAATCGGAGTTGAAACGCAAAAGTTATAAGCGTTTGAAGTTTGAATCTAAATTTGAAATCATTATTCGAATTAATAAATCATTTTCTTTTTTTCGGAAATTAATTATTGCGTCAGCATGGACACGTGTCAGCCTCTGATTGGCTGGCTGACGTCAGCCGGTCCATGGACTCGGTCCACGACTCTACGTCTCGCTGACATGTGGGCCCCACCTGCCAGCGCTGGGTTTCACGCACGCGTGACTGCGGCTGACACGTGGGCCCTCTGACTCGCGGGTCCCGCGTGTCAGAGACACGCTCCCCACGCGCGTGGGCGCGGCTGAGCACACGTGGCACAATCTCGGCCGTTGATTTGAAAATCAACGGTCCAGATTGGATCTAGACCTCTCGTTCAAAACTACACGGTTGATCCGGGCCGTTCGATCTAGATCGGACGGTCCAGATCTAACCCTAAAGCTACAACACAACTAACCACGACCGCATTTATCTAAATCTAACGGTTGAAACCTAATCGAGACGGAAACAAGATAGCGGCGACGTGGCCTCGCCTCGTGCGTTGGATCTCGATCCAACGGTGCCGAGCTTCGTGGACGACGATGGCTCGCGGCGGCGTTAAGTGCCCGTGGCGAGGACGGCGACCACCCTAACGGCGCCGGGCGTCTCCGGCCAAGTGAGTGCACCCAGAGGTGCGCCGACGCAAGGTTCTCGAATCCGAGCTTGAAGGCGGCGGAGGATGACGAACGGCGCCGAAGCGAAGAAAACCACGGCGGCACTCCCCAAACTCCGGCGAAATCGCGAGGCGACGGCGGCGGCTTAGGCGTTGGAACTTAGGGCAATAGGCGCGACACGAACGGCGATCCTCGGCGATAACCCACGCCTTAAATGGCCTCGGCAGCGTGCACAAAGCGGAAACCTAATCGGTCACGGCGGCTATGCGGCGGCGAGTCGGCTTCGATCCACGGAAGACGACGCAATCCCAGCCGTCCACGCGTCACGATCAACGGCCACGATCGCCGCAGCGCGATCGGGTCCGGTCGACGGCTCGGCCGACTGCAGGCGGATCTCGGCCGTTGGATCTTGATCCAACGGTTGGGATCAATTAGGTTTTCAAGTTGGTTCTCGAGTCAATCGGCTCGGTCGGACTCGAGTCCGACTCGGTCGGATGAACAGTACTTGACCCGAGTTGGATTTTCCAGCGATTTAATAATTAAAATAATTCCCAGTAATTCATTTAATTCATTAAAAATAGCAAATGACTCAGAAAAATTCCAGAAAAATTCTGGAAAATACTTTGGATCATTTTGGACTCAAATAAAATATTTTCAACAAAATTTTATTTGCAAAATTAAATTCTTTAATTATTTCAAAATGGAATAAATTCAAATAAATTCCAAATAAATCCAAATAAATTCCAGAAAATTCCAAAAATTCACCAAAGGGCCAAATCACACATGAATTTAAGAAAAGCAAAATTTTGGGGTGTTACAGAACCCTACGTCTCCGTTGAGGTGGCTCGGTCGCACTTGAGCCGGGGTCTCTTTCAACCCGCTTTCCTCCCGGTGTTGCACAAATGCACTCGCCGGCTTCACTTCTTGTCTCTTTCCTTTCGGAGGCGAGACTTGCCTTCACAAACGACCGGGGCTCACCACACGCGTTGGTAGCTCCCGGTGACTCCTAGCCGTCTAGGAGACCTTCAACCTCCAAGAGCAATAACGCCACGAAGAATCGCTTGGAGGATGAACTAGTGCTCAACAACTAGAAATGAATGCACCTAGCACTTTGCTTCTTCCTCTCCACACCAAAATGGATCCAAAATCAAATCTAATGGTGGGAGGAAGTATGAGCTCTATTGAATGCTTGGAAGAGGTTAGGAGTGGCTTGAATGCTGCAATGAATGAGCTCAATCCAGTTCCTAGCCGTTGGGAGAGAGTGGGGGCTTTAAATAGTCAGTTCAAAAACTAGTCGTTACTCTCGTTTTTGTACAGGCCGGAGTGTCCGGACAAATAACCCGGAGACTCCGGGTTATCCGGAGACTCCGGACACAATGTCCGGATACTCCGGACAATCTGGAATAAAGGTGGCCGAGGGGTCCAACCCGGAGACTCCGGACATATTGTCCGGATACTCCGGATTGAATCCGGACATTCCGGACACATGGTCCGGACTCTCCGAGTTCACTGACTCGGTTTGAATTCCAGATTTTGGAAAATGCAAGTGTTTGAGTGCTAGTTTGAATGCAAGTTTTGATGTTGAGCACATGCACATCCTAAAATCGATTTTCCGTCGCATCCTCTTAATAGTACGGCTATCCTTAAGACTCAAAACAATATAAAAATTACAAGTCTTCGTCTTGATGCCGTTTTCTCGAAATTTGACGCGCTTAGGACGGTCCAATCTTATTCCGAGCGTGATGTGATCTCGATAACTGCATTAATCTTAGTTGAAGCATTAGATCACATTAATTGTGTCATCATTAATCACCAAAATAAAATGAGGGGCCTAGATGCACTTTCAGTCGGGTTAGGCGTATACATTGTAAAGGCCTTGTCATGATATCCCTGCCGGCACACCCAAGGAAGTGTGCTAATTGCATGGAATCAAGGGAATATCATGTCTTGTGGGTAAAGTTGTACACCTCTGTAGAGTTAAAACTATTCGAATAGCCGTGCATACGGTCAAAGGCAAAGCTTGCTGAATGCTTTTATATTGGTAGACTTTGGGTTTTGATTTCAAACTAAACACTGTTTTGTTTTGGGATCCGGGAGCGGTTAGAACTCTCGGGTGTGCTTCTGGCGGCTAAAGCCAGGTAGGTGGAAGGAACCTGATTTTGTGAACCGTGCCGGACAGAGCCATGTGATTGGATGGAACCCTGATTTTGTTGGAATGTGGCGGATAGAGCCTGTATATTAGTGAGTGGTGGTTAGAACCTTCACTACAATATTACATAATTCAATTAGTAAAAAGAATTGCTCAAATATGCTTTGTGAAAATTATTAATAAGTATGATTTGATAAAACTTGGCTTTATGCAAAAGAACCATATTAAGCCATCCTTGGATAGCCTACATTGTGCATAATTTCCCAGACTTGCTGAGTACTTTATGTACTCACGTGCTACATTCTAATCCTCTCTCAGAAGTGAAAGAAGCTGTTCAAGATTTTCAACGACTAGGGTGCGTTCTCCACTCGATTGCCTGTGGGCATTTGGATGGGTTGTTCAAGTTGTTCAGCCTGTTCAGGCCGTAATGGTAAACCTTGACCATAAGGTCTTTGCTTTTATTTGGTATTATTCTTATTTAGTTATTTGTATTCGTGATATGGTTGTTGATTCATCACTTTTGACTGTGTGTACTAGCTACTGATCTGGGACTAGTACAGAAATACACAGAGGACTCCGGATAGCCGATCCGGGGGCCTACACTATGTTTACCGAATGATGATTATCCTTGTTTGTGGACTGAGATGATTTGATTATGAATTCTTGTACAAGGTTTGGACTTGCGGCTCAAAATGTATATACTGGTGAGTCGTGTGTTAGCATCTTGGGGCTGAGGAAGGGACGGCGGCTTGGCACGGGCGAGTATGGGACAACGGCAAGGAGGGCACGGCGCTGCCGAGCAGCTCATCTACTTCCTATGCATAGTGTGAAATTATCCCCCAATCCATTAGCTCATCTACTTCCTATGCATAGTGTGAATAGAGGACATTATGTGAGTATTGATCATAGTATGAAGAAAAGATTTTGCAAAACCAGCAAGAATTGCCAAATAATATATTTATGTCTTGCATTGTTTGACTTTGTGAATATATGCTGAGAAGACTACTTAGTTAGAGATTTAATTTGTGGACTGAGATGATTTGGTTATGAATGAATGTATGGTTATGCTTGCACTTGATTCCAGTATAGTGAGATCTAGGGTTGGGTTGATCTGAGTCCCATTGTGTTGAGCTCTTGTTCGTTTATGAGTATATCTCAGATTACTCTTACTTAATTGCTGCCTCTTATTGCTCTATGATGCTACTTGGGTCATTGATGAACTAAACAATTGAAGGTGTAAATCAAGCCTTAAATCATTACTCCTACTTCCTGTTATTGCTGAACTTGTTGTCTTTATTTTGCTTATTGTCATTGAGCTAGTTTGCTACTTACAGTAAAGATTGATTATAAGTACTCTATTGTGCATAATTAGAAAGGTGAGGGTTCAAGGCCTTATTTGCTTAGTTAATTATTTAGCTTGATTGTGATAACTTGGCCCAAGTGTAGAGGAGGTAAGAGAGTAGTCTCTAGCAGCCCTACAGTTAGTGGCGATAAGGCTAAAAATTAATCTTTAAGTAGCCTGACACCTAAGAGCAATATCAATCAAGTATGGTATGATCTTACGACCTTAATGCTGTATCGTAGGATCTAGCAGCTGTCTCATCTCATCCTACTCCAATTCTCCAGTACGCTACTGCTGTATGTTGCCATTGAATGCCAATCTTCACCTGATTTCCATACTAATAACAACATCGCAATGGTCTTGTAGAATTTGAATTTTTCCCACACCCCTCAGCAGAACTTCCATCATTAATATTGTTGTTCAATAATTTCATCTGCTTAGATATTTCTGCAATGATATTACAATGCACAACCAGTTATAAATTTTGTAATTGAATAAACATCCTAGATGCATTGAGGCAATAGCTTGTCTAATCAGGATTGTCTTAAAATATAAAGTTTTGTAGCACTTTCATCTCCTTTCTTATTGTAATATTGATGGATTCTAAGGTAAAAACTATTTTATTCCATAGTTCATTCTGAAAGGTATCATACGCCGATTTATCACTATCACTTTATCCTCGTCTCCGAATGAGAATACCATAGACAACCTTGCTTCTTCAATTATAGAGTTTATTACTCATCGTATGAAGTTGATTAAGTCATCATATAGAGTTGATTAATTCATCGTATATAGTTGATTAATTCATGAAATAGACTCTATACGATGACTTAATTAGCTTTATACGATAAGTTAATTAACTCTATAATTCAAGAAGCTTGGCTACCTATGGTATTCTTGTTCGAGATGAGGATGAAGTGGATGTGATAAATTAGAGCATGACATCATTTAGGGCGAACTATGAAATAAAATGGATTTTGCTGTAGAAACCATCAATATTATATTAAAAAAGGAGATGAAAGCGCTACAAATGTTCATATTTTAAGATGATCCTGATCAGACAAGCTTTTGCCTCAATGGATCTATGATATTTAGATACTCAATTACAAAATCTATAACTGGTTGTACCTTGTAATGTCGTTGCAGAAATATCTAAGCAGCTGAAAATTTCGAAGAACATATAGTAATGATGGAAGTTCTGTTGCGGGTGTAGGGAAAAAAGGGGATCAAAGACGGTTCTAGTTAGAAACTGTTTGTGATATTGTAGTATCATAGACAGTTTCTAACTAGAACCGTTTGTGGCGTGTATATCACATATGGTGGCTAAACTGTTTGTGATATGTTGTTATATCACTAACACATGGTCACAGACGGTTCAAAAATCCGTATGTGATGACGGTTCTGAATCATTTGCGATGTTATTATTTGTAGTAGTGGTAACTGATAGTCTTAGTTAACACACAAATTGGGCATACGTGGGATGTTTTGGACACGCTCATCAGATCGATGTGTAGAATAATTATTCTACACTTAGGTGTAGAATAGCGCTTTTCGTGTATATATATGTTGAAATAAATTTTAGAATTAATTTATTGGAATAAGTCAAATAGATGTTGAGTTGGGTGAGGGATTTTAGTCCCAAGTTGCTTAGCTAGGTGGTGGAAAACCAACTTATGAGGTGAGCTCTTGTATGAATTCAAGTTTGAGTTGGTGGTAAAGCTAAAGGTACACATGATTAACTATGTTAGGCTTTGTACACACATGCACGCGCGTGTGTATTGTATATTTTTCGTGTTTGTCTCTACATCACCTTACACTTCGACTGGTGAATTGGTGTCACGGTCTTAGCAAGACGCATGTTCTAGTGCGGTTAGTCCGTTCACCCACGATACGAAATACCAGGGCTTGATTCCCAAGATCATGGTAGTTTTATTTTTTGTAACACCAAGTTCTCGTGAGGCAGTTTTAGCTTGACGTGCCTTTATAAGAAGATGTCCTTACTCAAAAGGAAGCAATGAAAAACCGATCATGTCTCTCTCTGTAGCTCTCTGCTTCCTCCTGTACCTGCTATTACCCAAGCTATTATGTCCCTTCATCCGTCGTGCAACGGGCGTGAGGGAGAGCAGTGTCTACGATCTGACGCCTACCTTTTGATGAGTTGTATGAGAGACTGGCGATTAGGTTTCTGGAAAGCGCCATACCACGCGACTGCTCGTCTTCATCTTTGATTGTTGTGTCGCTCCTACGCAATTTCCTATTCTTCACCAAGTCCGTTGTAAGTATCTCGGACTGACTAGTTGTTGATTTAAGTAATAATTTTCTTCGCAATTAAATCTGTTGAGAATGCATGCTGCTATGATAATAGTGTTTATATTGTGTATCAGTTAAGCTATCTAGCATATGTAGGCTTGCCTTATTTACTAGTATGTCACGTATTCATCGAATATTTGCTAGCTGCTAGTAATCTTATCGTAGACGCAATATTTAATTTTATGTTTTGTTGCATAACTATGTAATTAAATTAACGTTATGTCATGTTAATTTTCTAATGATATATACGGTACAATAGTAGGTATATAAATATTTATGTATAAACTAATAAATTTTCTTGATTAATGATTCGGAAATTTTGTAAATATGTTTGTACATAGCTAGCATCTCCAATGCTCAAAGGTTGCAAGTGCTTCCAGGTACTTTTCTTGCCACATTGGATTCAAATATTGTTTCAGAGAATGTCTCGGCACTTGACAGGTTTTCCGAAATTTTTTCAGAGAATGTTTCAGAGAATATGAAAATTGTTTCAGAGAATATCATTTCGAACATAGTTGTAGTCAAACTTTTAAAATTTTAACCATCAATATCTTTTTTCATTATTTAAATTGGATACATAGAAATCATGTGTGTAGATTTGTCTCGAAAAGTACTTTCATTATATTATAATTTTATTGTGTTTTATAAATATATTATAATAAAAATTAGTGGTTAAAACTGTGTTTTGGAGATTCGATATCCAAAATGATAACCATTTATGACTAGAGGGAGTATGTCTAAGATGGACACTCTTCATGGTCTCTATCAAAACGTGGAGTATCTAAGACCAAATTAAGATGGATATTTATTTAAACTACATTATTAAATTAAGGACAGGAGTGCCACAATAAATTACCTGGCGAACAAGGCAGTGCCGGACCATGGCCATGCATTCTGCTGTGCTCATTCTACCTTTTTTTTTCTGAATTTTTTTTGAAGCAAACCCATTTCTTTTTAGAGTAGAAGCAAACTCATTGTAGTATTTGAGTTGGACACATCCTTCCGTACCAGGCGGTTCAACAAGTTAGGAAAGCCCTGTACATCTCAACTAAATATTAAACTCCAGATACGCTTCGTATGATGCAGGCCAGTGTATACTTGAGAAATTCCTATTAGTTTCAATAAAAATGTGTTCCATATTGCCTTCTACTTTGATAATCTACTGGTCTTCAGATGTGCGGGAGGGGGCTTCATCACAAGATTTCTTCTGAAAATTCGTAGTTTGTCAGCACAGTATTGAGTTGACTCCAGTCCATGATGTGAATCAACTACGAAGGTCGTGTATGCATGCACGTGTCCTTTCCCAGGACTAGCCTGGCATAGCGAGCTAGAGCGAATAGAACGGCCGTTTATGTCTTAGGCATCTACAGTGGTATAGACGATAGCTATCTATGATATACATCTATGTTATTTATAGATAGTACTAAAGATAACTTATACAATAGACTGTCTATATAGCTGTCTGTAATGATCTCTTATATAATTAATAGACTGTCTGTACAATGGTATACACACTATAAAGTTGTCTATAAGGTCGTATGTTAAATAATAGACAGCATATTTTTCTCTCTTCCCTCTCTCTCTTCCACATAGTCTAAAATCTGATGTGACATACCCTTATAGATAGCTGACATGTACCATTGTACATGCCCGGTAATTAAGTTCTAAAAACTTCTGTACGGTTAGCAACTAGCAGGATCAAATGCAAGAGCTTCCCTGCTCATATGTTGATCTGCAAACCTGACCTACGAGAACTCATATGAATAGGACTGCACAAAAACAAAATAAATAAAGGCATGGCAGGACCGCACAGGAGCTCGTATCTCGATATCTCATCAGCTGGTGCCCAAAACGTTTACCCATGAGCTTAATCCTGCTCATATGACTATGAACCATACATCTGAGCTACAGAGACAAGATAAAAAAGAAGCCAATGCATACTCAACAAGTCAACATACTAGATTGCTCGCTGCTTGCAACCACTAGATCTTCACCAGAGAGAATAGTATTCCAGCAATCATTTTTTTCACTAAGCAACGTTACAGCCTCGATGCAGACTCAGCAATCTTGGAGGCAATATATACCACTTGGAGGCAATATATACCACTGTAGTCTATTAGAATGCCGATTTGGGATAACAATTGAGTTGGCATCTTACATAATAATCACAGGGCGTAAATGGATGGTGCCATTAACCCCTTGTTAAATAGACAGAAGCAGTTGACAACAAGAATTAGTTAACTTGACAATCATCTCCAGAATAGCACCAATCATGATAATTTTGCATCAGAAAGAAAAAGTTCCCCTGAGACAGGAGCCACTAGACTCAATAATTTAGATATCAAATGACGAGATATCAGCCCACAAAATGCTGCAGTCTGTGTCAGCTAAAAAAGGCAAGTAGATTCCGAACATGTCCTTACAGGAACTGCAGGCAAAAAAAACATCCAAGGCCGGCAGGACAACAGGTGCAATCACCACAATCTAGGGGGAGACTCTGCCCGAATGAACTCCTTAAGAAGAGCCTTCTCTTCATTGATTTTGTTCTTCTCAGCAACGTTGTGTGGTTTGATCTTCCGCTTCTCTTCTAGCATCCACTTGTAGACCTGGCGCTGCTCATCTTCTGATATTGGTGGAAGTACTCTTTTGGGAGGAGGAGTAGGCTCGGGAGTCTTAGCAGTTGCACTTGCTGGGGACGACAATGCTGCAGCTGCTGCTGCTGCAGCAGCAGTCTCAGCAATTTTCTTTTCCCGATCTCTTTTGTAGGTCTTCGCAAATACATAAACTGCATGTTACAGGGATGTCAACTTACTGAAAGATCTGAGTAAACAGCAGATGAAACAAGAGTGCTAGAGAAATGCGTATCTGCAGTAGCTTTCAAAGCCCCGAACATTGATTGCCATGCAGTGAAAAATACAGTACATAGGTGCAATCATAAAGTGGCAGGCATACCTACATGGATAAACTAAATTAAGTTATTTTGCATGTTTAATCAAAACTAGTTCCTCGAATTATTGTGCGAAGAATGATGCAGGTGAAAAAAGAGGAAAGGATTAAGCCAAATGACAAAAAAGTCATCAGCAGAAAAATTGGCATCTACCACATAGCAAGCTTAATTCCTACTTGCTTTAAGAGGGGACTCGGGTTATCAATGGGCCTTCACATGCATAAGCGAACTGGTCGGTCACAACAGCATTTTACTAAAAATGTTGCAGTAGTACTGTTGTAGCTGCTATACTTTGGGATTTGTAAATTCTAAAGAGATTAACTGACAATCATTTTTATTTTCTCTCCCGTACCGCATCTTCTCTCTTGCCGTCTCACAGACTGCAGAGTAATTACACTATGTTGCTCTGCTTCAGGCCCTCAACTGAAGTTGGTGCCAATGGTTGTGCGTGCACAAGTGAACTCTATGGCTATCCCATTCATCTAAATCCAAAATACAGGCAATCGAGCAAGTTGACAACCTAGCACAGACCCTGGTACAGAACAGATCAATGAGTATTGGGTAGTTTACTTTCTGGACTCCACAGAGAATGGTCACTTACATATATGGTTCATTCATGTAGTGATACAGATGAAATCCTGTAAAAACAAAACAGTGAATTTAACTTTATAACAGTGAAGTGAAACAGATTCCCTGGCCATTTTGGGTAATTGTAGCTTATCTCATCTATTACTTTTCTATTAAATGGAGAGTGAGCACCACCTATTGGGGTAATTTTTTATCAAGAAAATTCCATACTCCACATCCATCTTACCAAAATTCTGCAATGAATAGTTGGGATCAAACTCCATCGGTTGATTTCACCACCTGGCATGTGCTACCACTGGAACTACCGTGTTCTGGGTCATCAATATTCGTAAACTATTGAATTTCAATTAGCACAAAGATACTCCCAATGCAAATCCTATGTCTCTTGTTTCCATTCACCCGATCAAAAATAACCCTTAATGACTAATATAGTCTTGTTATAAGAAAGAAGAAAAAGGCAAATTTCCACAAAGTAATCATCCATATCTTACCAGCAGCTAAACGTCTAGTGATCTAGTCCCATCGACACTCGCGTAAGACAAAAGAATCCATTTCTTGTTTCCCAGGTACGGAACTAAAAACGCCTGTCAAGCCATCCGACCCCAACAATCCTATCGCGGAATAATCCTTTCAATCTCATGACCCCAAATCCACTCCCCTTGTTAGTGACATGTCACATCTTTCCAAGAAAACACTTGGACAAAACTGACGTGACCCACTATCATTAAGCACACGGACAAGTACAAATCGCTCCCGATCATTTTCTAGCACCTAACCACTAGGCTTTGCTTTGCTGCAAATTAACAAGATTCAGTCATTCTCTCGCAAATCTACACAGGGAAGAGCCCCAAGAACCCTAGGCGACAGGAAAATTGCATTGATCGAATCGTAGCAAGCGCAAGAGGGTGCTAGAAATGGAGGGGTAAAATAAAAGATTAAAAAGGAAAGAGATAAGTACGGTGGTGCCTCGCCTCCGATGAAGATGTTGGCGGCGAGGAGGAAGGGGAAGACGCGGCGCATGAAGACCACCTTCGCCGCCGCCGGCCCCTCCTGTGCCGCGGCGGCGGGATCGGACTTGCCTGCGGCGGTCATCGCGACGAGCTCACGGGGAGATCGCGGGCTGGGGCGACGGGAATGGTGGCGGCGAGACGAGGAGACGACTGCGTGTAGTGTTTCCCTTTCCCCCTTCTCAAGCTCACATTTTCACTTGGCTTTAATCATGGCCGTTCATCATGGCCGTATATTGACACGTGGGGTGGGCTTTTTTGATGGCGTGGCTTGCCACGTCGGAGCGCCCCGCAAGATTAGCTATGTTGTAAAATGTAGTTGTTTACCCGCTCCAATTAACAGCATGCTCATACGAACACACGAACGACGTAGAAGTACAAATAGAAGCACACACAATGTATGGGGGCAAAGTTCTCTTTTTAATAGATTAATTTTTTTGTATAAGACAATGCCCAATATATAGTAGAAAAATTTCTAGAGATGAATTTGGATTCGCCCACCAATGAATGGTCCTTCCATACTGGAATAAGGATTCTATCTGTATCATAACAGCTACTCTATTTTGCACTCTAAACTTCCTAAAAAGTCCGTTTATCATCTTCAACTATAAAAATCGATTATTTAGCACTCTAAACTTACACAATCGAATCAATTTACATCATATGGCGATTTTGGCTGGTAGTTTTGCTGATGGGATCCAACTTAAAGTGAATTTTGCCATGTTGACAACCACATCATGGATTTTTGCTAATACGGATCCAAATAAGAGAAAGAATTATGATGAGAAGAAGAAAGAGACTGCACATAGAGAAAAAAAGTGAGAAAGACATCAATGATATGGATGTCAACACTTTTTAATTGAATGCTCGTTATTAAAACTCAATGATGTGGTAGCCAATACAGCGAAAACCATTTTGAATGGGATCCATATTATCAAACCCACTCTGTAAAACCACCTAAGAGTGTAAATTAACCTAATTTTATAAATTTAGAGGCTAAACATCCGATTTTATAGTTGGAATGTTAAATAAATTTTTTTAAAAAAATTCAAGTTTGTTAAATGGACTTATGCCCTTCAATAATTCCTATTACGTCCTTTAAAAAAACAAGGGCGAGAGTTTCATTACAGAAAGAATGAGAGTACAAATGCCAACCTAAGATGGGGAACATCGCCTCTTTGAACACCAATACAACACGGATAACTAACGTGAATGAGTGTAAGCCGTTCAATAATAAATTGGTCACTGTAGAGCAATCTCAATACTGATCATCAATATTGGGAGTACTGGAAAGAATAATCACAAAACGAACATGGAATATATGGGATCTGAACTCTTCTCTTTATTGTAGATTTCCTCTTATACAACATGGTACTATATTTATAGCTAAAACCATTCAGAGATGATTTTGGAATTCTCCCATCAAATCCTAGAGTTCGGTTATATTTCAACACTCCTCCTTAGCTAAATACCGCGCTATGCATATACCTTATCAAAAACTTATATCAAAAAACTAGTGGGAACAAGATAGAGAAAAGAGTACATTAAATTCACATATTGTGTTACATTTATTGCTTTATTAAAAACTTTCAAGTGAGAAAACTTCAAGAAAGCTAAGAGAAAAAAGAGTGTAACTTGTATTCTTCTAGAGTATGGTAGTATCTTCAGGATTATACTAAGTTTATGGTTCAGGGATTTACTCACATGAACTGTGCATCTCTCTAAGTCGTCTCATACTAATGCCATGAACACATCTTTAAAAACTAGATGTTGTCAAAGACTTAGTTAATAAATCAACTAAATTTTCACATGACTTAATTTGCAGTATTTTTTATCTCACCATGCTTGTGTAGTTCACAAGGATAGAAAAGTTTGAGGGCAATATGCTTCATGATATTTCTCCTAACATAAATTATTTGCATTTGTACAGCACAAGCATTATTAACTTCATTGATAATTGTGAGGTATCAACAGTGTTAATGCCAGATGACTTTTGGATATGGCTAATCACACGTCTTAATCAAACACATTCATGTGAGGCTTCATATAATGATGTAATCTCTGAGTGGTTGGTAGAGGTAGCTACCAAGGTTTGCTTAAAAGACCGCAAAAAAATGGTTGTACTATCGCGCAGAAATACATATCTAGTATAAGATTTGGCACTGTGGGGTTCAGATAGATAGCCAACATCAGTATACCCGACCATGCTTTACTCTGGGTCCTTTTGGTAAAACAAGCAAGATCTTATGTACCTTGGAGGTATCTGAGTAAAGTCTTAACACTAGCCTAATACCTTTTAGTTGGACATGCACTGTGTCTAGCTACCAAATTTACTATGAATGCAATATCACACTTCGTGTAATTGGCAAGATACATAAGTACTCCTATGACACTTAAATATGGAATTTTAGGTCTTAAGACTTACTCCTCATTTTCTATCCTTGGTTTAAATGGGTCTTTATCCATATCAAGATACCTTACTACTATGGGGGGGGGGGGTCTTTAGAGGATGATATTTATCCATGTTAAAATTCTCTAATACCTTCTTGGTATAGGTAGACTGGTGCAAAAAAAATTCCTCTAAGAAATGCTCTAGCTGCAGGCCTAACCAAATTTTGGTCTTACTTAAATCTTTCATCTCAAACTCCGTGATAAGGTAAGAACTTGCTTCCTTTATGCCCTCCGTGGTTCCAATGATATTAAGACCATCAACATACACTGACATGGTACAAAATCATTATTATGAACACACAGGGATAATCATTATTATTGGAGTAATGTTTCTTGAGTAGGAACTCATTAAGTCGGTTGTACTACATTCTCTGCAAATATTTTAACACGTATAATGACCTCTACAGTTTGACACTATATATGTTGTGATTACTTTTATTAGAATCAGAAATTTTGACTCCTTCAGGGACTCTCATATAAATATCCGTATCTAACAACTTATATAGATATACGGTTACTACATCTATCAATTGCATTGTTAACTTCATATTAGCTACCATTGATATTAAATATCGGAACATTATTTCACTCATCACATGACAGTAGGTTTCATTGTAATTGATGATGGGTCTCTATGTGAACCTTTATGCTACAAAGCTCGCTTTATATCCCACCACCAGGTTGTTCTTATTTCTCTTTCGGATGCAAACCCATTAGCATCCTGCAGGGAGCACTTTAGGAGGTGTTTGGTCAAACAGAACCAAATATTTTTCTTTTGTTAAGTGAGTGTAATTTTGCGTTAATTTGTTCTATCCATTTAACCCAATCGGAACACTTCTTGCATTCTGCCTCGAACTTTGGTTCCGGATCCAGATCAAGAGTTTTACCAATATTTGAGGCAAAATATATGTTAATAACTGTAGTCTTTATTTTATATAACTATCCTGAATCCATATATTTAGAGAATATTTCTTCATTAATCTCTTCTAACTCCTCATGATTTCCCACAACGATGGATTCTAGGTGTTTTTTGCTAGAAAAAAAAAGTAGGAGAAGCTCCTACTACGCTAAATTAAAAGAAAAACAAAAGGAGTACATACTTTGAGTCATTATAAGGCAAGCTAACAAGAGAAAATAAGACTAAGGAATATTATCACAAAGTAAGAAGCCAGAAATCAATAAGAGCCCTAGAAAAAAAGGAGTTTGGGTGTTTTGATCACCCAGCGTTAGATTATGCATGTAAATGTACGTTGGGGTTATCATCCTCAGGATGGTTCACTCCAGGGATTTTTTTTCAACATCAGGTTGAGCTTCTTTTATTGTCTTGAGGAGTGTTTTGACTTGTTCGGTTCTCTGTTTCTACGCACATCTTCATGGAATTGAGTCTTGTGCACCTAGAGGTCTCCCCTGTTGTTTTCATATGAGGTAAGAGTGGATTCAATATCTTTCTATGGTATTTTCACTCTTTTTGGTGTGTTTACTATAGGTATTTGAGATTTGTCACTCTCTTACCATCAATGAAGGTATTTGGCATATTATTTGATATTTGTGGTAAATATATTGTCCTAAGAACTTCAAGTTAGAATTCTTTACTGCATGGGTCTAAGGACTGAATGCCCATGACATTCCAATCTATTTCCCAAAATTCTTTAGTGTGATGCTTTTCTCCCCCTAATGCCGATAAACTATCCTCATCAAAGGTATAGCCAGTGTGCCGAGCCGTATACAGATTTTCAGTTATAGTCTATGTATTTTAATAATTAACAGAGATTCATAAGCTACATAGATCCCCAACTTTCTATGAGGATCCATAGATGTAGTTGTGGTGGTGAAATTGACATGTATACATCATAACCAAATTTTCATAGATGAGAAATTATCGATTCTTTCCCACACACTAATCTATAGATAAAATTGATAATTTGCCACTTCAAAGATTGACACTTTGATTATGATGCCACTTGAGCCAATAACATATGGGACCATCTGAGTCAATAAAATGTGGGTCTAGTGGAAAATTTACGAAGTCGCATGTTTGAAGTGGCAAATAATCAAATCTCTCCTATCTATAAGGGGTATATATCATGGTATGCACTTGGTCTAAGTTGAATTAATACAGTAGCGTACAGCACTGCGTGGCCCTAAAAACTGGTGGGTAGCCTACAATTCTACAGAAGTGGCGTAGCAATAAATTTTATTCTTTTAATTAATGAATCTGCAAGGCCATTCTATATGTGGACATGAGGTACTGAATGATCTACGTTTATGGCTAGAGTAATATAATAATCATTAAATGTCTTTGAGGTAAACTCCATAGCATTATCCATTCAGATGGACTTGATCTTTTCATTTGGAAATGAGTCTCTTAATTTAATAATTTGGGTGATTAATTTGGTAAAAGCATGATTTTGAGTAGATAAGAGGCATACATGGGCCCATCTACAGAGGCATCTATCAATACCATAAAGTAGCTAAAGGGGCCTAACAGGGGCTGGATAGGTCCATGTATACCACCTTGAATTCTCTTTAGAAAATTTGGTGATTCTTCCCTAACTTTCAGATGAGAGGGTCTAATTATAAGCTTCCCTTTAGCACAAGTAGGATATAAGAAATCTCCAGGTTTAGGAAAGTCTGTAGTTTTTATGTTATTGCCAAGCAGAATTATTGGTGATTTTTCTCATCATATTCAACCTAGGATGGCTCAGTCGATCATGCCATTTCTTTAAGAGTTCTGAGTGTTTAAGTATTGTTTTCATCGTAAAATAAACTTTTGGTTTTATATATGTATAGTATAATCTTGAGGAGAAGGAAGGAAGTTTTTCAACCACGTGTTTATTGCACCCGTTAAACTTAGTCACGAGTCCCCAGCGACCTCCTCCTCGACTACCTCCTCCCCGGCGACCTCCTCCTCGGCTCCCCCGCGGATGATGACTACAACCAGGAGGAAAAGGACGATGTGGAGGCCTCCATCGCCATCGAGGAGGGGGGATGGCGGTTGGACCGTGTGGGTGTGCAGTGGATTCTTAGGTTGGTTGGTTGCCTATGTCGGTTCTAGTTTGTGTGACCTTCAGGCGTTGTTCAACATCTTCATCTCCTTTGGCCAGGGGTGCTGATTCTAAGGTCTTGAGCAGTGTTAACTGCATATCGGGCCTCTTGGTGGTTTGCCACACCATGGAAACTATGGATTTGGATCTCCGAAATGATTGTTGGTGATTTTTGCGACATTGTAGTGGCAATATCATTTTCTGGGACGTTGTCTTTGGCATGCCTAGCCGGCTGCACTAACCTTTCAATTGGTGCTTTGTGAGTATTCTTGAACTGCTGTGATTACTCGCTTTCTTTATATTGCAAAGGGGCCGGTTAATTAACTAGGGGACCTTGCATGTGGGGAGACAATTATTCTGTGAGGATTTGGGTTAAGGTAGATTGTTTGTGACAACGAAATTAGCTTTTATATACTGCAATACTTGGTTAGATCATTTGATTATCTATTGTGACTTGTGACATATATATATATATATATATTTATATATATTTATATATATATATATATGATAGTTTGCTCACTATTCCATAGCCTTTACTGTTGTATTGATTACTCCTTGTAGTAACTGATACTATTCATATATGCTATTGTCTATTTTATCTGTCCAGTAAGCTACTTCAAATTGGATTATCCCTATATACATGTTTACATTGTTTTAAATGATCAATTGATTAGGACCTTAAACTACCAAGTATTGAAATTGTTAATTTGAGGTAAGGTTATCACAAACAAGTATATACTTTATCCCTAGTGGCGAGGAAGGCCTTTTTAAGGCAACCCGACATCTGAGAATAATCTAAATTCAATTTAAGCTTATTGCTAGTTGTATGTCTCTTTTATTGTTCATTGTTATGCATTTGCTTAAATACTAGATTATGGGCTTACATGCTTTGATATTGTTAAATATCATGTTTAAGTATTTTTGCTCATGCTTTGTTAACAATGATTTGTCATGTTTATTTAATATGATTGGAATTATTGTCATGATAAATTTGCTAATGCCACAATTCTTACAACATAGAGGACTAGTCTCTAGCAGCCCTACACTTAGTGGAGAGGAGTTCATAAGTTTGTCAGTATTATGATGTGTATCGTACGATCTTATGACCCTAATTCTGTATCATAAGATCTAGTAGTTGTCTCCTCTTATCCTATTCCAATTCTCCAGCATGCTACTACTGTATTTTGCCATTGAATGCCAATCCTCACCTGATTTTCAAATTAATAACAACTGGCAATTTCATATCAACCAACACTACATTTGCTCATCTTGAATACAATAACTTAAAAGTGTCTTGCTAGTTGGAACCAAATGTTTTTCTTACACCCCTCAGCAGAACTTCTATCATTAGTATGTTGTTCGAAATTTTCATCTCCTTAGATATTTCTACAACGATATTTACAAGACACAACCAGTTATAGATTTTGTAATTGAATATCTAAGCATCCTAGATGCATTAAGGAAACAGCTTGTTTGATTAGGGTCATCTTAAAATATAAATATTTGTAGCGCTTTCATCTCCCTTCTTATTATAATATTGATGGATTCTAAGGTAAAATTCATTTCATTCCATAGTTCGTTCTGAAAGGTGTTATGCACTGATTTGTCGCTATCACTTTATCCTCGTGCCCCAATGAGAATACCATAGATAGCCTTGCTTCTTGAATTATAGATTTTATTAACTCATCGTCTGAAGTTGATTAAGTTATCATATAGAGTTGATTAATTCATCGTATATAATTGATTAATTCATAAAATAGACTCTATATGATGACTTTATCAACTCTATACGTTGAGTTAATCAACTCTATAATTCAAGAAGCTAGTCTGCCTATGGTATTCTCATTCGGGGATGAGGATGAAGTTAAAACGATAAATCAGGGCATGATAGTATTCAGGACGAACTATGAAATAAAATGAATTTTGCCTTAGAAACCATCAACATTATAAAAAAAGGATATGAAAAGTGCTACAAATATTTATATTTTAAGACGATACTGATCAGACAAGATGTTGCCTCAATGCATCTATGATGTTTAGTTATTCAATTACAAAATCTATAACTGGTTGTGCCTTGTAAACATCGTTACAGAAATATCTAAGCAGATAAAAATTTTGAACAACAGATACCAGTGTTCAAAAAAGTGGACTGCCGCGATGCCTAGGCAGTCGGCGGTGAGCCTCCGCCTCGCCTAGGCACGTAATCGTGCTCTAAGCGGAGCCGACGCCTAGGCGACGCTCAGCGGACGCCCAGGCAGGCGGAGGCAATGCTAGGCGTCTGCTAGGTGGAGGAAGCGGAGCCTAGGCGGTCGATAAGAGGAGAAAAGGGGGAAAGCAGAAAAGAGGGGGAGGCTTGGGTTACTTGAGAGGGGGAAGCAGGAAAAGCAGTCGACGAAGCCGTCGCCCGCCTGCGCGTCCCAACACCGCCCAAGCTCCTCTGGCCTCCCCGCCGACGAAGCTGCCGGCCACGCCCCTCCCCGCGCCGCACTCCTCCCCGCCGCCGAAGCTACCGCCTCCCGCCCGAGCTCCTCCCTCTTGTCGCTATTCTTCTCTCCGAAGATCCGCCCTCTGGTTGCCGTTCTCCTCTTCGAGCTCCTCCCTCTGGTCGCTCTCTCTATGGCCAATCGACTCAGTGAATTGAATATGTGAATGTGATAGTGTGATACACTCATACATAGTGACAGTAGTACAGAAATAGTAGTTGATTGATCTCTATTCTTCTGTACAAGTGGAGTGTTGAATCTATTGAACATTGAACATCAATGTATGCGATAAACTACACACTACATTGTTTTACATTTCCTACAGTAGTTGATTTATCATTGATTATTGATTATTGAATCTATTCTTTCTGTAGAAGTGTAGAGTGTTGAATTTATTGATTATTGAACATCAATTATAGAATGGACAAGTTTGCATTTCCTACACTAGAATGTCATCAACTGGATTAGCGTCAACAACTAATGAGACCACGACAACTCTTAAGAGGAAGTCGGATGATGTAGGATGGGCTTATGGGGTTCTAGTCGATCCGTCCAACTTGGATAGAGTGAAGTGCATTTTTTGTGGCCATGTGAGCTCGGGAGGGATTTATCGTCTTAAGCAACACGTTGGCAAAATTGGAAATAGTGTTGCTAAATGCAAAATAGCTTCAAAAGAAGCTCAAGATAAGTGCAAGAAATCTCTTGGAGAAGCCAAACGAAAGAACAAGCTGTGAGACCCCGGATCGGCTATCCGAAATCTCCTGTGTATTTCTGTACTAGTCCTAGATCAGTAGCTAGTACACACAATTAAACAGTGATGAATCATTACCGAATAGAACGAAATATTATAATAAATATAAAGTACCAGCCACATGGCTATTTATTACATCTCTCGGTCACATGACCAGAGTTCACGGCAGCGGAATAAAAACAACAAGAGATAAAACCCAAATAACTCCACAGGCGATGACTGGGAACGCGCGCTTAGTTGTCTTGGCGATCTTCCTCATACTCCTCTACGTAGAACTCACCGTCTTTATTTGCATCCTGATAATTCTCTGATGACAAAGTTTGTGTAGCATGTGAGTACAAAAGTACTCAGCAAGTCTGGGAAATTATGCAACATGTATGGCTTTCCAAGGGAGGCTTATTATGGTTTTTTTGCATAAAGCTAAGTTTCATCAAACCATACTTAATAAATTTTCACAAAGCACATTTTTAACAATTATTTTAATAATTGAATTATATAATATTCTAGTGAAGGTTCTATCCACCATCACTAGTATAAAGGCTCTATCCGCCACATTTAAAAGATTAAGGTAAACCAACTCATGACTCTATCCGCCATGATCAAAACAGGTTATATCTACTTGATTGGCTCAATCTGCCAATTAAACATCCGATGGTTCTAACCACTCCCGAATCCCAAAACAAAACATTAGTTATTTTTAAAACCAAAACCAAGTCTACCAGTATGAAAGCATTCTTCGCTTTGCCCTTGACCGTAGGCACGGCTATTCGAATAGTTTTAACTCTGCAGAGATGTACAGCTTTACCCACAAGACATGATCGTCTCTTAGTGCCAAGTACTATTAACACACTTCCTTTGGTGTGCCGGCAGAGAGATCATGACAAGGTCTTTACAATATATACGCCTAACCCGACCCACCCGCTGAGGTTTCACCGCTGTTAGGGTTCTATCCACCCAGTATAGAAGCCCCCTCTTGCCCTGTGTGAGAAAACAGTCTTGCCTCTATCCAGCACTCACATTCCACCAACTAGTGAGTCTAAGTTAGGTTTCTACAAATTATTCAGCTAGGTCGTGCCCACTTTAACATGTGGTTGTACGGTAATGCTTAGAATGGACAGTCATAAGCGTCGGTCCTTAATTGACTTGGGACGGTACTTGCACAAACCAAGACCAGTGCTCTATCTGCACCCGCCCGACATCTCATTCCGCCCAAGTCCAAATCATTTTTCATTTTATTTTTATTTTAGTAGCAATACCATGCTAACACTTCTCAAACATTCTTTAAATCATACATTTGATGAAATCCCACCCGTGGATCAGTTTAATCCATTTTGCAACTAAGCGTAACTACCGTACTAATCAACATGTGTCACAACATTATTTGAGCATGACATAGCAAAATATCCTAGGGTTACAATAAACATGGATAACAACATCAAGGAGGGAATGACAATTTCGGAATAGCTACCATCCTATATTTAACATATTTTAATAAAAGTAGCAATGCAATTTATAAAACAGTGTAAATCATTTCAATACATAGGACCAAGGTGCATCAAGGAGACTTGCCTTCGGTCGCGGCAATAGTCTCGAAACATTGGAGTTTGGCGGCGGCGTTGACGGCTCCGACGGGTTCTTCGGCTACGCGCCAAGCGGTACAACAAAATAAATAAAATTTAAAAATTATAAAAATAATACTGGCAGATATAGGGTGATTTTAGATGAATTTAGGAATTTGAATCACTCGATTCAGAGTTACGATGAAAGAGAACGAGCGTTTCGAACCTCCCGCCGGACTTGGAGAAGAAATGGCTGCCGGCAGAGCTCCGGCAATCAAACTAAAAATATGATTTTACTAGAGGTATATGACACCGAGATGGAGCTCCAGTAAAACTTTGATGCCAAACGGAGGTCGGGAGTGACTGGGAGAGCTCACCGACATTTCAGAAAGAATGGCTTCTACAAGGAGATCTGTATGTTGGATTGGAGAAATTCCATTTGGGTTGTGTGGGGAATGATTGGAGTATTCTAGGGTTCAATTTATAGGACGATCGGACTAGCGGATCACCAGGAAACGCTCGCCGAAGTTATGATCGGAGGCGCGCACGACGGCACTCGGGCTGCATGCAGCACTGGCGATAGGAGGGGGTGGCGCACGGCCGGGGAAGGGGTGGAGTAGGTGCGGCCAGGCATGGGGGTGGTGGAGGACATGGCGGCCGGCAGCGGGGATGGCTGGAGTTAGCGCGACCACGACCATGTCGGAGGCGAGGACGGCCGAAATAATAATAAAAATTTCGGGGACAAGAATAATGAAAAGGAGGTGAGCACGGCGTAGAGCTCGACGAGATGAATTCAACGGTGTGGTCGGATTCGCGAGAAGCTCACCGAATCGAAAGTAATCGACGAAAAACCGAGCTCCAAACGAAGATTTCAACCGCGAAATTCGTCGTCGTCCTGCAATGAAAAGCGAAATCTATTGAGGGCTTTTACTCATGGCGACGACGCGCACGATGACGCGGTTGGATTTGAGTTTGGCTCACCGGAACAAAAGATGACACGGCGATGTCGACGGAGGACACCCGGCGTCGATTTTTGCTTGATTCCAGCGAAATGGAGAGGGGTGGCTATGGGAGAATGAGAGCACGGAGTAGAGGACTCCAAAACGAAGGTTTGAGAAGTGGAAGTGCGTGATTTGGAGTTGAAATAGCCAAGTTATGAGCACATTAATGGATTTTGGTTTTTGCTTGATTGTGCCATTTTCGATGGAATTTGGAACGAATGGTCATGGGGAATGAGTTCTCCTCGTCGTTATGTTTCCAACGCAACCGGTCGTTCGCGTTTTGGAGAATTATTGAGGAAGTTATGAAGAATTGATTTGGTGGCGCCATTAACGGAAGAAACCGAGCTCTTCTCTGGAAACTGGTCGCACGAGGAAGATGGAGCTATAGTAGCGGACAGGTGGCGGCCCCTCACTGGTCCATGAATAGTGAATGAACAATGGCGTGCGAGATAAAATAGCAAAAAGGGTCTAAAAATACCAGAAAAATTCCTAAAAATACTAGGGAATATTTGGAACCCAATAAAATTAGTTTCACAGAATTTGGATGAAATTTGGAATTTAGAAAATTCTAGAACGAATAAAGGGCATTTGACAAAAGGCCGCGAGCGATAAAATACAAGAGGGTTTTCAACAATCTTGGGAAAATTCCCAAAATGTTTTTGGAATATTTGGAACCTAATGCAATAGGTTTCGACATTTTTGGAGCATTTTGGAACTTGGGTGGAATTATCGGTACGTACCAGAATTCAGAAATTCGATTTTTCGGACGATGAAAGATTGAACTCCAATTTCGGAAGGATAAGAATGCCAGGTTAAATAGAACACCGAAGAAAAACAAAATTTTGAATTTAATTTACTTAAATTAACTTTTGGAAGAAGACCGCAATTGGGGATATTACACAAACAAAAGCAAGACCGTGATGATGATGTTAGAGAAGATGTGAATGTTTCGTCGGTTGGAGGAGAGGAGGATGATGGAAGCTCAGGACCTAACAAATTAGGCCCTATGTACAAGTTTGCATGTCCTATTGATCCTAAAGCAAGCCCGGCTGAAGCCAAGCGGCAACAAAATATTACCGAGGCACTTTGGAAAGAGAGAACACATCAAGTGCGGCAATATGTTGCTAGATGGGTGTATACACATCAAGTGCGGCAATATGTTGCTAGATGGGTGTATACACATGGTAAATCATTCTATCTTCTACCTTTCATAGTTCCATTGCTTGCTACTTCACTAATCTCTTATTTATACTTTGTACTATTTTCATAGGTATATCATTCAACGCTCTTGACAACGATGAGTTTGCAAATGTGTGAAGCCATTGGTCAATTTGGCCCCGAATTTCAACCTCCTACCTAATATGACCTTGGGAGAATTTGTTGAGTAAGGAATTCTTGAGAACCAAGAGTTTGCTAAAGGAACGTGAGGAGGAAAAGATAAAGCATGGTTGCTCCATTATGACCGATGCTTGGACGGATATGAAGAGGAGGAGCATAATGAATTTGTGCACACATTGTAGCATGGGAACAAGTTTTTTAAAATCAAAGGAGATGTCGATGTGTCACACACAAGTGAAGTCATATTCAACATAGTGGATGAAGCAATTGGGGAAGTAGGTCTGGAACATGTGGTGCAAGTAGTGACGGACAATGCTTCTAACAACATGGGAGCAAAGGCATTGTTGAATGCCAAGAGGCCAAATATCTTTTGGAGCTCTTGTGCAACTCACAGTATCAACTTGATGCTCCAAGGAATTGGCAACTTGCCAAAGTTCAAGAAGACATTTGACCAAGCAAAGGCATTCACTATCTTTATTTATTCGCACCACATGACCTTGGCATTGATGAGGCAATTCACAAAGAGAGATATCATAAGGCCGGGGGTAACTAGATTTGCTTCCGCTTTTCTCACTTTGCAAAGCTTGATAGAGGAGAAGGAAGAACTAAAGAAGATGGTGGTTGATGGAGAGTGGGAAAGCTTGAGTCATGTAAAAACCAAAAAGGGTAAGGATGCAACGACAACAGCTTTAAATAGGGCCTTTTGGAATGGTGTGGCTCTATGCTTGAGGGTTTTTGAGCCTTCGGTGCAAGTTCTTCGTTTGGTTGATGGGGATGTTAAGCCATCTATGGCTTTTCTATATGGAGAACTAATTAAGGCAAAGAAGGAGATCAAGGATGCCTTTGGAAATGTAGAGAAGAACTACAAAGATGCTATGGCCATTGTTGAGAAGAAGATGAAAGGTAGACTTGATTCTCCATTGCACTTGAGTGCATACATGTTGAATCCATACTATAGTTATATTGATGATGCAATCATCATGGATCCAAACATTAAGGAATCATTCATGTCTTGTGCTGAGACTTTTTATCATGATGATGCTAACAAGCAAGATCAGGTTGTAAATAAGGAGTTGATCAAATTTCAAAATAGAGAAGGTCCCTTTGGAAAGAAGCTTGCAAGTAGTTATCAAAACTTTGACTATAATCCAGGTAAACTTGTGCTTAATTCATGCCTTCATTTTGTAATGCATGCTAACTTGTTAATCCACTCATATAGATAAACATATACTAAATTGTTCTTGCTTTTCTTGTTGATAGCATCTTGGTGGAGACTATATGGAGGCCAAACACCGGATTTACAAAAGATGGCCTTAAGACTCCTCTCATTAACCACTTTTGAATCGGTTAGTCTCTACTCTTGAGGCCCAATATTCAATACTCTGAAGTCTCAATTCCCAATACAATATAATGTCTAAATCTACTTTGCAATTCATAGATACATACCAAAAGAAGAAATAGGCTAACCACTGCCCGCCTCAACAGTCTAGTCTACATACAATTCAATGCTAGAATGTTGGCCAAGAAAGAAAGGATCATGGCAAAGAAGAACATTTATGTCCTCCTATGTTGTGATGCTTCCGAATCTCAAGGATTTTTATATGAGGGAGGGGATAATCATGCATTGGTTATTTTTAGGGATGATGAGGATGAGGAAGAGGTAGTGCTCGGTATACCATGGGGAGTACTTGATGAAGCTATGGGAACTAGTGAACAACTTGAACTTCATAGTGTAAGTTCAATCTCCATTGGTTTTGGTGATTGGTTTAGATTAATGCTTAATCTTTGTTTAATGACAAATCTAATCTTAATGAGACTAACATGTTTATTGAGTTATATTCAATAGTCTCATATTTGGATGGAAAATGGTAAACCAAGGTATGAATGCATATTCATTCTAGTATTAATTGCATATTTTGGATTCAAGTTTAAGTATGAGTTTCCCCAATGTATTAACCACAAAATATGCATTATGTTTTCCAATCCATATATTACATGGGTGCACATATCTAGGGGGAGTTCACACTTGAACTTGATGTTTTAATGTATTGATCTATTGTTCACTCCATATATAAATGATCAATATGTTGATATACAAAACAATTTAAATAAAAAATTTAAATTGAGTCCATTTGTCTTATTAATCATCAAAGAATATTCCATCATGTGTTGATGGTGTTCTTATAATCGATTAAAGGACAAATGGAGAGTTCTTGAGTAGTATGAAGCATCAATTGCATCATGTGCTCAAGACACATTTAAATTTATTAAAATTGATTTAGGTTGTGCTCAATCGATATTAGTGGCATCCATTATGGGTTAATGGAGTGCAAGAGATGATTGGGACAACCATGTGTTTTGGACTAACCATTTTTTATGAGTTGTGATGAAATAGGGTTAGGTCCAAATGTTGAAAAGATGAGAAGGTTCATCAAGAAGTGATGAACGAGATGATGAGATAGCCGGGTGATGATCCCGAAAAAGAGAAGTAGAGCTACGTGACGATCTTGAAGAAATAATGATTGTAGATCATGAAGACTTCAAGAAAGAGAGCGAGGTGTTGTTCCCGGGGGAAGAAAAAGATCGAAGATATTAAGACCCTAAAGGGGATCGCTCGCGTGCAGCGCAAAGGTATAACTAGATAGGCTAAGGATGTTTCCTAGCTTTGTGTCTAGATTTAGCGCCGTACTATTAAGAGGGGTTGAGTCTTAGCTTTAGCTTCATCATGTGTTGATGATCTCAATCCCGTGTTCACTCGAGCTCAAATCTTACTTGGCTTTGGTTTTTCACATATTAGCTCTGGTTTGCATGTGTTGCATATGGGACGAGCTAATACGTTGGTTTTCGCATGAAGTTCATATTTTGCATGTGTTGCAATCATTGGACTTGATGTTTTTTTGTTTTCAAACCAAAATCTTAATTGAGTTTATTTGGTATTACTTGGAACTAAGTTTGCATGGGTTGCAAAAGGAGAGAGCTCAGGCAAGTTTGTGGTTTAGTAGTTGCATGGAGCTAGAGAATTGCAAGTGTTGCAATTAGAGAGCTCATGCACTCTGATTTGATTTGGTGTTGCATGAGGCTATGGATTTGCATGTGTTGCAAAAGGAAGATAGCCCATGACTTGATGTTTTGATTGTTTATTTGCAAGTTCGTTGTGCGAATAAACGAGAGGTCTATAGGTTCCGGTCCTGAGAGCATGTGATACTTGCACCGTGGTTTCTGCAAGTCAGTTTGGGTCGTGGTTTGACCATCACATGGCTAAGAGGATAAACCTCATAGACTCCGGGATTTATTTGCTTAATACGTTCTTGCAAATATAATCTTTAAGGCGTTTGCGAAGTGTGCTTTCGTAAATTGTTTGGAGTTTGGTTGAAATTCTTTGAGCATGGTTTTGTGGTGTTGCAAATGTGTTTTGCAACTTAGTGTGATCTTGGTTTGATCACCATATGGCTCAAAGAATAGTTATTGAAGTTTCGGAGAAAATTTCTAGTTTAAAACCATGTTTTCTCTGATTTTTCGGCACTACTGCAGTATTAATGTCGGTAGTACTGCAAGGCCGGTAGTACCGCCGTATGGGCGTCGTTACTACCGCTATTTATGAAGCGGTAGTTGTTTTCCAGAATAGTAGTGTTTTTATGGAGTTTTCGAGGCCGGAGCTACCGCAGTGTTTAGAGCGGTACTACCGTAGGTGCGGTAGTACCGAGTTTTATGAAGTGGTAGTTGTTTTCCAGAATAGTGGTGTTTTTCTGGAGTTTTCGAGGCCAGAGCTACCGCGGTGTTTAGAGTTGTACTACCGTAGGTGCGGTAGTACCGAGTTTTGTGTAGCGGTAGTTGTTTTCCAGAATTGAGAGTTTTTCTGGAGTTTCTGAAGCCATCACTATCGTAGGCTTATTGGCGGTACTACCAGTGTTGCGGTAGTATCGGATTTTTAGTAGTAGTAGCTATTTTCAGAATTGAATGTTTTCTGAAGTTTTCTGAAGTATGGCACTACCGCGTGTGAAGAGCGGTACTACCACAGGTCCGGTAATACCGGGATTTTAGTGCCGTACATATTTTCCAGAAGGGTGTCTTCTAAGGATTTGCTGAGGCGGCAGTACCGCGGCTTGAGGCTGGTACTGCCGGTATAGTGGTACTACCGGGATTATGCCGGTGGTAGTACCGGATTCCCTGTGTAACAACTAGTTTTCTAGCCGTTGGCCTAAGTGTGGTACTACCGGCCATTGCACGGTGGTAGTACAGCATTTGCTGATTTTCGTGGACCCCCCGCCCCCAACGGCTAGTTTTTGCTTAGGGGCTATATAAGGATCCCCTTGGGGGGAATTTGGTTGTTGTTTCTGGTGTTGGGAGTTCTCTTGAGTCTTTGGTGTGTTTGTGGGAGGGTTTTGCATGTGTTGCTTTCTCCTAATTCAGTTTTGAGCTCAAGAGTCATTGTATGAGTTGCATCTAGTGAGGATTGAGAGGATCCTAGATGCATGTGTTGCACTAGGTGATCACCGGAGGCGCATGTGTTGCGCTAGGTGAAGTTCAAGCGAAGTGCTTGACTTATTGCTCTTGCAGTTTGCCGCCTCCTAGACAACGTAGGTGCGTCGTGCGCGGAGCTTCACAAGGTTTGTGTGAAGCCCAGCAAAGTTTGTGAAGGTAGGAGATTAGCCTACCCGAAGGGGTAAAAATCTACCACGAGTGGATTTGAGGTGGAAGGCGCAAGTGAGTGAGCCGGACCAAAGTGAGTTGGACTTCCTCAACGTGGACTAGGGGAGACCGGCAAGTCTCCGAACACCACGGTAAAAAGTCGGTGTGTGACTTGTCTTTTACATTCAAGCATTTACATTATTGCAAATTTATTTATTACTTGATTGTATTTAGAATTGCTTAGTTTCGCTAGTTAGATCAACTTAGTAATTCTTGTGTAGAGACATAATTTAGTTAGTGTACTAGTGAGCCTAGTTGATTTAGGCTTTAATTGTTAAAACCGTAGTTTACGCTTCCGTAATTTATTTAGGTTTTAATATAAGGGTAATTAGAGCTTAATCCTCAATTAAAATATTTTTAATTGCTTATTCACACCACCTCTAGGCGCATCCTTGACCCTGCACATAGGGTTGCAAGAGAGAGAGCTTCATGATGATGATTTCCAATCTGAAGAAGAGGAGGAGGTGGCTGTTGAGTTCAAGGATGACGAAGATGAAGTGTTGCCACGAAAGCTCTATCCTTTAGAGGATTGATCATTTCATGATCATTGGCTCATTTATCATATTCTATCTTTTATGTCTATCTTTCACTCTTTTGTGGAACATAGTTATGTGTGAGACTATGTTTTTGTCATTTGTGACTATATTATGTGTGGAACTTAATTATGTGACTATGTTATGTGTGAATGTGAGACTTAGTTTTGTGACTATATTATATGTTGGACTATGTTTTGCGATTTCCGCCTAGGCGCCGCCTAGGCGGGCTAGGCGCTAGGTAGTGGGACTCTGTCTACCTACTACCTAGCGCTTTTTTGAACATTGACATATACTAATGATGGAAGTTCTGCTGGGGGTGTAGGGAAAAAGACGATTCCTAACTAGAACCGTCTGTGATATTGTAGTATCACAAACAGTTTTTAATTAGAACCGTCTGTGATGTTTATATCACAGATGGTGACCATACCGTCTGTGATATGCTGTTATATCACTGACACATGATCACAGATGGTTCAGAAAACTGTCAGTGATGACGATTCCGAACCGTCTATGATGTTATTATCTGTAGTAGTGATTTGAGCTTTCCTAATCAGAGAGCCCATGATTGGGGTACACCTTGTTGCGTTATCCACTTAGAATTCAAGCAAATATTTGTCTAGCTTTCTTGTATTGTCAAGAAAGGGACATGAAACTGGATTAGAGACGACCATGTGTGATACCTTACCTACGCTAGCCAGGCTTCTTTCTTTTCTGTAAACAGAAATCCAGAAAATAAAATAAAAGAGAGTGGCAATTGCATCATCGTTAGGCTGAGTTGTAATGCTTTTTTTTTTCTTGATAATAATAAATAATTTAATTTCTTCTAAAAATTAAATAATTTAAGTGTGTCAAGTACGGGTAATGCTTTCTTTTCTTTTATTCTTCTTTTATGGAATGTGATGAGTAATGATTTATTTTCACAGAAGAAGTGCTACAATTTGGTGTTTAGTGTGATTCTGAACCTTAGGGGTCCACGTCAGCAAACTAGTGGTTAAAATCTGGACTTGAATCACTCGACATGCTACAGTCTTGTCCTAATCGAAAGAAATTTACAGTTCACATCCATGATTAGCATTAAAAAAATGGTAATGAAGACAAACCGGCACGCGATGCTGTCCCTTGCAACTTGCAAGACACAGGAATATTCGTTACATCACCCAAGGAACAACAAATACTTGTTAATCTGATAAAATAAAGAGAATAAGGGTACTTTTGTTGTCATAGGTGAGAGGATTGGTCCATGAAGCAAACAATTGGCAGCTTGGTTGGCAGAGTTGCAGGTATATATCACAAGCAAAATCATGCGTCTCAGAAAGGCTTTGCTGTATAAATTAAACGACATACATGTTCATGAGTCATGACATGGTTCTTAGAAAAGGCGCGAATGCACCTGCTTCCTTAATAAGTTTAGAGAAGTGCAAATGCATAATTATAAAGAGTGAAAGGTCATATTTGTCCTTCCGACCATCTCCAACCATATTTCCTTCATTTCATTCCCTTCCCTGTTCCCATTCCCTTTATTTCCCCTCATCTCCAACAGATTCCCTTTAAAGGGAATTGTATAGGGAAAGGAGAGAGAATCCCTTGCTGGAGGGAATGGGAGAGAGAATCTCAGTGAAGTGAAGGAATCTTTGAAGGAACCGTTGGAGCGCTGAAGGGAATGGGAATCCCTTCACGAAGGGAAAATAGAAGGGGAAGGGACATGGTTGGAGATGGTCTAACAACGACTGATAACAATTTAACCAATCTATCTTTTGTGGTAGCATGAATCCAACAGAAAGTTCAGCCAACTGGCCTAGAGATTCCAAACCAGGATGAGCCAACAATTGCGTTATGATGATAGAAGTGAAGTCTTAAAATCAAATAGAAAGGTTTTGCACTACCAAAATAGTCTTGATAATGGACATCAGAAGTTAGTATTTAGAAGATAGTAGTATTAACAGGGAAGGCACTTTCAAAACTAACTAGCATATCCGGAACTTTGAATTTCCTCATACAATCCAACATATGCACAGTTGCACCTGAATTTCTGAGAGCTGAAGGAATGATGTACGTAGAGTAACAAACCCAATGCATCGCTAGATAACAAATGGCAACAAGAATAGGAAGCTCCACTGCCAATTTGCCGTCATGAATGGGCCTTGGCTTGCAGCAAAATTGAGCCAGATGTCTGTCATTCATCAACAGTCACCTATGGTGAGACTTCAGAAAGTGATCCTGGCTATTTATGTTTCTCAGGACCCCAATAGTCAACAAGATTGCTGACATAATCAGCATCCAACTTGTCACCATCAGGTCGGTATCTTTCGCTGTTTAAGCTCTGTTCAGTCTTCAACGGCAGTGTTGAAGACAAAACTAGGGAAAACTGTTGTGATGTCCCTGCATTTGTGAGATGGACAAGAAATCGGTAAAGTAAATAACTAAATACTAAATGCCAATGAATTTCTGAATAATTGTAAAAATATGTTGGCTGTAATTTGCAGTATTTGCAATACTTTGGCTCTTGTTCTCAGGTTCAAACCTTAGATAGGGTAGTGTCATGTTCTTTAATAGATTAGGGTGGCGCAATACAAATTCCTTCCATTCTTGTTGGTTAATTTTTCCATCCCTATCGGCATCAGCGTCTTCAAATGTCTGAAACAGTAAGTCAAAACTTACATCCATGTAAGATGAAAATAAAGGACACGAGAAGGCCCAAAAAATTATTGCTTACCTTATCTATGATGGCTTCAAGAAGGTCATCTGACAATCTCATATCAGATTCCATCAAAATAGCAATAACCATTTGCTTAACCTACAACACAAGGCATGCCAATGGATCACATTACTGAGGTTAAACTTAAAAGAAAAAATGCATGGTACAGATAAATATATCATAATGTACTAACCTCTTCACGCTCAATAAAGCCAGTTTGCCTCAAGTCATAGAGCCTAAATGCAACTGAAACAATCCGGAAAAAGAAGCCCAGCTGTAATTATAGCTCAACACATGAACGTGGCATAGCTAGTCTCTGCAAGAACGGTACTTACAATTAATCTTGTCTTCCAAAGGTGCGAATGGATGGAAGACACTAAGGGCATGAATAAACTCATCAAACTCTATTACACCATTTTTCTTTTCATCAAACAAATAAAAAACCTGGACCAGAGAGAAAATTTTAGTTGGATGTTATAAATCTCTGAAAGCAGCATGTGACGTATAATTTCAGAAAAAATAGGATACAAATTCAGAACTATGTGCATGATATGGTAAATCAGGAGCTTAGAGAGCAAAACAAAGTAAACACTCACCCTGTCAAGAAAAAGATTCTTGCCGCTAGGAGTCTTGAACAATGCCAGCTGAAGCTCTTCCTGGAGAACCATTCAACACAGGAACAGTTTAAAAATTCCCTGACAGTTTCAACATAGTATGAAAAGAGAAAGGGCATTCAAGCTTATGATTATCATTACTCTCTTTTTTTCTTCTTATTCCATTAAATTTGTTTATCTTAAATTTGTGCAGGCATAACACAGATGTTCCTGAAAATACAAACTCAACAATCTTTTGCAGACTTTGACTTACGCACGTCAAATAAATTACAAAATTACTAGAGCATTAGCTTAATAGAAAAAAGCGGTCATGCCATGCTTCACCAATCACAATTATGTTTGATCACTTCGGATGGCACAAGAAGGAACATGACAACCAAATATACTGAGACAGATGTTATACCAGGGTCAAATTGCACATGGAAGCCACACAACATGCCGACATGGAAAAATACAGGCAAAGAATTCTATGGGCTGTCAAGCCAAATTTTATAAACCACTGTTTGATATGTTAAAAAAAGATTCATGGAATTGGGGAGAAAATCAGACACAAGCTTTTGAACACCTTAAGAAAATTATGACTAGCTATCTTGTTCTTGCTTTACCAGATTTTACCAACGTTCAAAAAAACGCTAGGCGGTAGGCGGGCTAGGCGAGCGGAGGCCCACTGTCTAGCGCCTAGGCGGGCGCCTAGGTAGAAATCGCAAAATGGCAGGCTGCGGCGAAAGACACATAACTAAGTATGTAAAGGACTTAAGGACTTGTGAATTAAGGCAGAGAGCAGAGACTAGCACCCAAACAACATTCTGTAAAGGGGTTCATTGATAAGAGTATTAACTATTAAAGCACTAAGGCAGAGAAAAGCCACCTGGAGGCCGAAGGCGCTCGAGCGCCGAAGGCCGAAGGCGCGGCCACGCGGGAGGCACTCGCGCTGGCGAGAGCTCGGGCACTGGCGGGAGGAGCTCGGGTGATGGCGGGGAGGAGCCCAGCCGCACGGGAGGTGGGGAGGAGCTCGAGCAGGCACTGGCGGCGCGGGAGACGAGGAGCTCGGGCACCGGTGGCGCGGGAGGTGGGGAGGAGCTCGAGCGGGCACTGGCAACACAAGAGGCAGGACCGCAGGGAGGAGCTCGCACGGCGAAGGTTGGGGGCCTCAGGGTCATGGCGAGGATGAGCTCGGGAGGCCTCGGTGGCGGTACGGGGTCTTGAGGTTGCACAACGAGGATCGACGGCGGCGGCGCAGGAGCAGGGGCGGAACGCTCGTTCAACCCCTCTAATCGGCTAACCCTAGCCTCCCCTCTCTCTCCCTCTTTTCCCCTCTTACTCCTCACCCTGCACTGCCTAGGCGGCCGCCGCCTCCGCCTTTTCGCCGCTCATCTCTACCTACGCTTGCTTGGGCAGCCGCCTAATGCCGCCGAGCTCCGCCTAGAGCACGCTTTTGTGCCAAGGCGAGGCGGAGGGCGGACACCAAGCGCCTAGGCGCCGCCTCTTTCCGCCTTTTTGAGGATTTTACACAAACTTATGTCATTGAAACTGATGCATGTGGTATTGGAATTGGTGTTGTACTTATGCAATCTGGGCAACCCATTACTTATTACAGAAAGGTTTTGGGTATTAAAGCTGCTGCACAATCTGTGTATGACAAAGAGGCTTTAGCTATTTTGGAAGCTTTGAAGAAATGGAGACATTATGTTTGGGGAGGAAAATTAATTATCAGAACTGACCAAATAAGATTGAAATACATCTCATCTCAGAGACTAACTGAGGGTATACAACACAAAATGTTGATCAAGTTGCTTGAGTTTGATTATCAAGTGGAGTATGAAAAAGGTAGAGAAAATATAGCAGCTGGTGCTCTTTCCAGGAGAGACACTCATGGAAATGTTCTTGAAGCTTCTTGTCAGGCAATCACAACTGTATTACCGCAGTGGGTATTAGAAATTAAAGACATTTATATTGGGGATGCATATAGTCAAAAGTAGCTGAGGGAAGCACAAACTTCTGCTGGACCTAATGCTCAATATTCATTAGTAGCTGGTCGTTTGAGGTATAAAAGAAGATTATATGTAGGAGACAAAGATGAGCTTAGGCAGAAAATGATAAGTAATTTCCGCGCATTTAGTTTTGGTGGACACTCAAGTATGAGAGCAACGTACCACAGAATCAAGAAGCTATTTTACTGGCCGAATGTTAAGAAAGATGTTGATAAACTAGTAGCTGAATGTCCAATTTGTCAAATTATTGAAGTTGAACACGTTCATATTCCTGGATTATTGGATCCCCTTAAGGTACTTGAGATGGCCTGGACGCATATCTCCATGGATTTCATTGAAGGTTTGCCTAGAGCTCTAGATCTCATGGGCAAGATGTTATTTTAGTAGTGGTGGACAGATTCACTAAGTATGCCCACTTTATTGGTTTATCTCATCCATATATTTTGTGGAACAAATAGTATTCTTGAATAATATTCGGAAGTTGCATGGGCTGCCAATTGCAATAGTCGCTGATAGAGATCGAATCTTTACAAGCAAATTCTTCACTGAAGTATTCAAGGCAATGAAAATTTCACTCAGATTTAGTATAGCTTATCACCCTCAAAGTGATGTCCAAACCGCAAGAGTCGGTCAATGCTTGGAAGCTTATTTGAGAAGCGTGACATTTCGAAACCCAAATGAGTGGTTTACTTGGTTAGCTCTAGCTGAATGGAGGTATAATTCCACATATCATATTTCTTTGAAGATTGCACCATTTCAATCCTTATATGGTTGTCCACATCCACAAATTGGTGAATTTTCAATACTTTGCAATGTGTTTGAAGAGGCTAAAGTGGCTGTGGAACAGAAAGAAGAGGTGATTCAGAAATTTAAGCATAATTTGCAACAATCACAGGAGAGGATCGAGTTTTATGTAGATAAGGTTCGATCTGAAAGAATTTTTCAAGTTGGGGACATGGTATATACTTGAAGATGCAACCTTACCGACAAAATGCATTTGGATTGAGAGGATCTCTAAAACTTCGATCAAAATTCTATGGACATTTCAGGGTGATGAAAATAATTGGGAAGGTGGCATAACATTTGCAATTACCTGAAGATGCTAATATCCATCATGTGTTCCATGCGAGTCGATTGAAGAAACAGATGGGAACTCATGCAGTACCGATCTCAGGATTACCACTTGCTGGGAAAAATGGACAAATTAAGACTGAACCAGTAGCAGTTTTGGACATGAGAGTGATTCCTAGAAGAGGAGAACCGATTGCCCAATGGTTGATACAGTGGCTCAATTTGGCTCCATCAGATGCTACATGGGAGGATCACACTTTCATTCAAAGTACTTTTCAAGATTTTGTTCCTTGAGGGCAAGGAGCAAGTTGAGTAGGGGGAAATTGTCAGGCCTGAAGTCATACGAGGAAATTTCAAAGAAGGAAGAAGTATTGGCGCAGTCTGAAGGGAAGTCAGCAGGCCAGAAAACGCTTCCTCGACTTCGACTAAGAAGAGCGCAGACTGCTTAGATCGACCCGGGAGTTTTCAACATAGAATCAGACAGCCTAGTATCTAAGTAGTAATTACTGTGTTGAGCTGTAGCCGTTATTTTCGTTAATTACTGTTACTTGTAGCTATTGTTTTCTACCGTTGAGTAGAGGTGGGCACTTGGGCCGGCCTGAAGCATGATGGTCCAGCCCGGTCCAAAACCCGGCACTCGTGCCGGAACGACACTGTAGCATGGGCCGTGCCGGACCTGAGATCAAGGTGCGATGGGCGGCACGGCCCGGCACGACCGTTTGGGCCGGGCCCGTGCCGGCACGGCACGGCGGAGGCACGGGCACAGATCTACTGTCACAACTTCGTTGTTGTTGATGGCTATATTATATTACTTATCTACAATGGTTTTATTTCGCTAGATTTCTAATATTGTTGAGGTTATAAGTGATGATTTTTTTTAGAGAAAAAGTAATGTTGGAGAGAGAGAGGAAGGCAACAGGTAAGAGAGAGATTGAGAGGGACGGTCGAGAGAGAGGGAGCAACGGGCGAGAGAGAGGGAGAGAGATGGACGAGAGAGAGAGAGCTACGAGATGGAGCAATGGGTGAGAGAGAACTGAAAGAGATTGAGCAATGTGTGTCTCCGTCTCCTTTCCTCTCGTCGCAATAGTGTAAATAAGCTAGGTCTGGACCGGCACGGCACGAAGCAGTCATGAAGCGCAAATGGGCCGTGCTTGGGCTCACCGAAGGCGAGCCGGGCCGGCACAGCACGGCACAGTAGGCACGATGAGCCGTCACGACCCGGCATGATTCAGGCACGAAGCACGATGGGCCCGGGCCGGGCCGGGCCGGCACGATGCCCACCTCTACCGTTGAGTATGTCTCTGTAAAAGAACTCAGGGCATTTAGCCAGACAAGGGATGAAGAGAAAACTATGAAGGAAAATAAGATATCAGAGTAAAGTAAGGTAGTTAGTTGCTTAGAACCCTAGCTATCATCCAATTTCTCCTCGATAATTTCCGAAAAAATCACATCAAATCGAGCCTAGCTACTAGTCGGATCTAACAGAATCGAAGCAGTTTTTTTTTGGGGGGTGGGGGGGGGGGGGCACCTTGTGGATGAGTCCGTCGTCGATGATGGAACAGCTGATCTTCTTGTAGAGCTCGAAGAGCGCCTCCACCTCGTTCACCGAGACTTGATTCAATTCAATTCGCATAGAAGAATCAGATACAACGACATTGCTAATAACGCGGGCAGGAGGAATCAAGAAAGAGGGAGGATTTTAACAGCATCGGGACTCGTCGGCGAGGTGGGAGAGGTGGCGGAAGTCGAGGGAGGCGCAGCCCGCCCCGACGCGGCGGTGGACGAGGTGGTGGTGGTAGCTCTTCTTTTTGTCTGCGAAGAAGGCGGAGGAGCCCGCGCGGCGGCTTGAGGAGGAGGAAGGGCAGAGGTCGGTGAGGCAGTCCGTGAAGGCGAAGAAGGCGGCCTCGGCGATGGCGACCAAGGGGAAGAACACCGCGCACAGCCGCTCCTCCACAGTCAGCGAGCTCCCCGACCTCTGCAACACGGTGAATCAAGAAGAGAGAAAGACTTGGATCTCTCCAAGGTGGGAGAAGGTGAGCTGCAATTACTCACCACGTCGCCGGAGGAGAAGCGGAAGCCGAAGCGCGAATCCATGGATGCCACCCTGCTCTTTGCTGTTTCTTCCCCCCTGCCCCTCTCTCTCTCTCTCTCTCTCTCTCTCTCTAGCTCGGCTGGATCGATTGCTCCTGCCATTTTTTCTCTCTTTAATATTAAACTCCATTCAGTGCGGGGCAGATTCTTAAAGTGGATGAAAAATCACTAGAGATTAGCCACCGTATCAAACCCATTCGATATCTAAAACCAATTGATATACCTTTAAATTCAAAAAAATCTATACGACGTAAATATCACAATTATCGGTGAATATCGAGCGAAAATCGTTCAAAAAATCGACCGTCGAAGAAATTTACTTGGTCATGGCAAATATCACGATTATCGAGACAAATATCATTCTTGTAGTGGTTGTCTATCTTGTGTTGGGAAGTAGCGTATCTACCCTCTGTGAGTCTGTCAGATGCTGACGTAATGCTTTTGACTTCGGCGTTGTCTCGGGAGGAGTGCGTCCCTCTGCTATGCGGGTCAGATTGATGCGACCGGCGTCTTGACTTTGGCAACCTCCTTGCTTCCCTGAGACGGAAACTCCCCAGGGCGAAGGCCGCCTTGTTTTGGTCAGGGACGGTAGGGGCGCTCGACTCGCCCCTTGGGTCGGAACGTGGCGGGACATCCGACCCGGGGGGGTCGGGCCGCCACTCGGCCGATCCAGTCGAGGCCATGTACCCAATGTGGCCCCACGAGGCTTTCGTCCGAAGTTGGGCCCGAGACAGCCCATTTGCCTTCTCGGGCCGCTGGGGGTACCCATGGCATGGGTACTCGTCAATAAGATACTTTAAAGTGATTTTTATAAAAAAATTTAATCAAAATGCACTCTTTATAGCATAATTCGTGTACATACTCCTTTTCTACATGGAAAAAACTATATAACAAGAACTAAAGGGTTTCAATGATTTTTTTTTAACCAAATCATATTAGACTATCTTAGAATTACTATTAAATTATATTAAAAATAATAAAAGAGTATAACACATTCATTAAATGATATATTAAAAGTGAAGTATATACTCCCATAGTACAGAAAAGAATTCATATACACATACAGAAAGTGTTAATCTATGCATGCGCGCAAAATTACTTTTCGATGTGCATGCTGTAACCCCGTAGGAGGACAGTACGATGCGGCCCAAAAGCACACACGGCCCAAAGCTCTCACGTTCAGCATAATTCGTCCAGCAATATTGGCAATAAATCAAATGTGTATCTCTTATTTTCTGAAATAATTCTTCCAGACACGTCAATTTTTTCTGGCAGTAATAAATGCCTCACTTCATATACAATAAAATATGAAATCAATTTACATCCAGATGCCAACGTAGGATGTGTAATCGAACGGTAGAATAACAGTAAAATATGAAAATAATTTACGTTTTGTATATGTGCAGTAATAAAATGATATGAATTATACAGTAGCAACAAAAAGATTTGTTAGTAAAAAAACATTTGGACGCGTGTCGTGTAACGACCGATACTCCCACATCTGCCGTAACGCGCGATACTCCCATGTCTCCCGCTCCCACCACCGGACCACCCAGGCCAACCGCAGTAGGGCGGGAAATCAACCCGTATTAGGAAATACGATTTTTAAGCAATAGTATTATGTGCATATAAGGTTACAATATACACAACATGTTATTGCTATGACACGTTTTGAATTATGGAAATTGCAATGGCGCGACCGATTCGCCTTAGAAAATCAACTTTCCAAAATATGTTGCGAGGGATTGTAGGCTAAACGTCCGGAAAATATGCCCATCCATGTTCGGTAGTATAACGTCCGGAAAACATACATTCCTTGTCCGGAATATGACGATTGTTGAAATCTTGTTGTTACTATAACTTATGTTTGTTAGGAAACTTGGTCCATCGTGATCCATGTGGACTCTCCTGAAACTCTAGCTGTAGGTTATAAATAGAAGGCAGGGGGTCACCTCATTGTACACAGGCAATCAAAATAAAGCAGAGCAGTTCCTCATCATATTATGTCTCTCTTTCTGTTCTCCAGTTTAGATCTATTAGGCAATCCCGGACTATTCGATAGCAAGGTTGTCTAACACGTTATCAGCACGAGTCTTTACCGCAAGAAGCGGAGAATCGTCGACTACAACAGACGTCTACTACTGGTGATTAATCGCCCGATCCGATCTGCAATCAACTCGCCATCAAACCTGCATCCACTTGGATTGTCGAAATAAAAGTCCTACGCGACTCTATCCTATGCGATAGTCTATTGGAGAATAGATTGAAAGGTGAGAAAGGTGAAACGCAGGATTAATCTAATATCGCATAAATATTTGTATACATCTAATCTACGCATCTACGTGGCACGAAGCTACGATATGAAGCGATTTTGCATCTACGTGGCAACGAAGCTATGAATTTGCAATGATTTCTTTTGATTCTCTGTACAAAGTACGAACTCATCTATAGCATATGGAGCTACACGATGAATTCACGGCATGTAGCATGAAGCTACAGTGCCATATTGGCTTGAAGCCGTTCCGCCGGCGCACAAAGACGCTGCAACAACCGCGCACGACCATCCAAGGTCACCATCGCCGCGCCGCCGAAGCCGGTTGAGTCGGCCCGAAGCTGTCGCGCCGGGCCCAACGGCATTTGGCCGCTCCGGCCAATCGGAGAAGCGCCACGCGCTAAAGTCGCCGAGGCCACGCCAAAGAAGCATCGAACCGCCACTGCTGCCACGTCACTGCCGTGCGCCGCCGCCGCGCTTGAAGCCACCGCTGCGCCAAGCCCGGTCGTCGGACCAGCTGCTGCTCCTTCGCCGCATGAAGCGGCGCATCCCAACTGCCGTGCCGTCGGCTACATGGCCGGCCACCGTGCGTCGCGCCTCGCGCTGATCCTTACCGCCCCGGCTGCCGGCCGTCCTCGGCGGCCCGCGCGCCTTGCCCTCGGCGCGCGCTAGCGCCGCTTGAGTTCCTCCGCTCGGGCTTAGCGAGCCTGGCGCCGGCTCCTCGCCGCGCTTAACGAGCCCGACCACGGCTCCTCCGTCGCGCTTGCAACGAGCCCGATCGTCGGTTCCCTCGCGCAGACCGCTGCGGGCCCGCCGTCGGCCACCGCCGCGGATTCATCCTCTGCGCGCACACCCGACCGAATTGCTTCTTGCGCCAAAGCAATGGATGGACATGGATTTGAAGTCCAGACAATCCAATCTGGCTAAGAGGACCAGATGGGGCACGGGGGCCAAGGGTGAAATTACCCTTTTACCCCCGAACATTAATTCGTTTTCTTTTCTCTTTTCCTCTACATAAATTGGTTAAAAAGTTAGAAATTTGATTAGAAAATTCCTGAAAAATTATGAAAATGATAGAAAATTCTGAAACAGAGCTACGAAATTCCTGCAAATTTTTTTTTGGCTCTGATTTCTAATTTTCTTAGCTATCTCCTCTACATTTATGAATATATTTATGAATTGTGCAATTATTGTTTTGTAAATTACAACGTGCGCATGGAGCCGATCGCACGAAGCCGATCACACGCATAAATCCGATCGCGTGCATGAAGCCGATCGCACGAAGCTGATCACGCGCATGAAATCGATCGCACGAAGTCTATCGTGCGCATGAATCCAATCGCATGCATAAAGCCGATCGCACGAAGTCGATTGCGCACGTGAATCTGGTTGCATGCACGAAGCCGATCACATACATGCACGAAACTGTATTTACGAATCTTTGTGAATATTTATGAATCTTGTACTTATGAGTCTTGCATTTATCTTGTATTTATGAATCTTGCAATTATTGTTTTCTTCTAGTTTGCTAGAAATTCATAAGAATTTAATTATACATTTTATGAATTTTGCAACCACTCTTTTATTAGATTACACACAGTAATCTACTGACGGAATTTTGTAAATATGTAGATGTCTGAAATTTTGAATCGTGAGTTTCAAGAACTGGCCCGCATGGTCAGAACTATCTCACATGGGCATCAAATGCAAAAATCATACTTGTGAGCAAGAAGCTCCAAGATGCCATCGGCTTAGGGTCCTCGAAGGACGCGCAACTTAATGCCGAGCAAAACTAGCAAAATTTGCCCTTTCTCAGGCATCACTTTCAATCACTCTGAAGAATGAATACATGGCTTTGGTGAGTATACTTGAGTTATGGACTGCACTTCAGAAGTGGTTCGAGAAACTCAAATCTATCATCTTGCTCCAAGCACAGCAAGATTGGGTTCGCCTGAAATTTATGAACTACAGAACAGTGGTTGTTAGTTAATTTTGAATAATGAATTGTAAACTCTAACAGAGTATTTTTTTCTCATGAATGAATATGCAGTTTATTGTTTATTCCAGTATTCTTTATTTGCATGCAATATTTGAATTACGTTGCCACTGTCTCATTAGAATTATATTTCTTTTCATCTAGAAATCGTGTAGCGCCCAATGGAAGAAATATGCATTGTTAATAGTGGCACAACAAATACCATCTTAAGAGAGTCGAAATACTTCCAGACGATCACGAAGAACACTAGAAGGATTACGACAATCACAGGAAGTGATACGCATATAATAGGCTCTGGAAGAGCCACAATTATAATACCAATGGGTACAACTTTGGTAATTGAAGAAGCCCTTTTGTACCCTGAATCAACACGCACTCTCTTAAGTTTTAAAGATATCCGCGCCAATGGGTTTCACATAGAAACCAATGAACAAAATGGCAAAGAACATTTGTGCATTGTAAAGCACGCGGAATATGAAAAAATGGTATTAGAAAAATGTCACTCATATAAATCTAGGTTGTACTATACGAAAATCAATGCACCCGTAATGTATACTTCTTTGAAGAATGTCTTTACAAGCTTTGAATTATTTTCTTTATAGTATTGTAGATTAGGTCATCCTGGTCTTAGAATGATGAGAAATATAGTTAACAATTCACAAGGTCATGGCATTAATGTTAAATATTTTCCGAATCATGAAGATTTTATGTGCCATGCATGTGCCACTGGGAAATTAATAACTAGACCCTCTGTTATGAAAGTGCAACATGAAATCCCTACATTCCTAGAACGCATTCAGGGGGATATTTGTGGCCCGATTCAGCCCTTGTCGGGGCCATTTCGGTACTTCATGGTGCTCATTGATGCTTCCTCGAAATGGTTGCATGTATGTTTGTTGTCAACAAGGAATCATGCATTCGCAAAGGTGATCTCGCAGGTCATCAGAATTAAGAATGTTTTTTCTGATCATCACGTGAAGTCCATTCGAATGGACAATGCCGGCGAATTTACTTCCAAGGCATTTGATGATTATTGCACAGCAACTGGAATAACTGTTGAGCACTCTGTACCGCACGTCCATACGCAAAATAGACTAGCTGAAGCACTAATAAAGAGGATTAAGTTCATAGTCCGACCACTCTTGCAGAGTTGTAACTTACCCAACACTTGTTGGGGATATGCAGTCCTGCACGCAGCAGCACTCATCAATTATAGACCATCGGCCTACAGCATCCATTCACCAACGCAATTAGTGCAAGGGGTCATCCCGAAGATTTCCTATCTTAGAAAATTTGGTTGTTTGGTATATTTACCTATACCACCCCTACAACGGACTACAATGGGCCCTCTCCACAAGTCTGGGATATATGTTGGTTATGATAGTGCATCCATAATCAGGTATTTGGAACCCATGACTGGAGACTTGCATACGGCCCGATTCGCTGACTGTATCTTTGACGATGACTGTTTTCCATCATTAGGGGGAGAGAATCAACCATTGGATGGAAAATACCGGGAAATAATATGGCATTCCACTGGGATCCTCGTGCATGACCCTTGCACTAATGAAGCAAATCAAGAAGTCCAGAAGATAATTGATTTGCAGAATCTAGCAAATGAACTGCCTGATCATTTTTGTGATCTGAAGAGCGTGGTTAAGTCGCATGTACCAGCAAGAAATGCACCAGAGAGGGTGGAAATACCAAAGAAAGTAGAAGGTATCCCTCATCCTGTTCAGAGGCCTCAAAGAAAAAGAACAGGAAATCTGAATTCTCAAACCCAAAGTTCCCGGAGACGTCTAGGGAAAACCGGGCAAGAGGACTTACCACAGCCAATCACGAAAATATCTCAAAGCAAGAAGGGGAGCCAGTCGAGACCTGGCACTGGAAAGAAGCTGTGAAAAAAGCAATTCCATATCTGAACCTGCCATTGGAAGAAGTCACCGAAAATAATGTGTGCGCACACATTGGTGGAGAAAAACTAAAGGAACTTGCTCCTGGAATGGGAAATAGCAGTGAAGAGTAAGTAGAAGTGCATGAAGCATACCATGATGAAATGGCCATAATTTTTTTAATAACAGGAGAATCAATGAATAGAGCAACAGCCAATGTCGATGCATACTTTGAAAAGAAGATTGCCACAATCATTGATCATGATCCCGAGCCTGCATCTCTCGCAGAGTGCAAAAAAAGGCTCGATTGGGAAGAATGGAAGAAGGCAATCACTGCAGAGTTAGTCTCTCTGAACAAAAGTGAGGTGTTTGGGCCTGTGTGCCGTATACCTCCCCTTATAAATCCCTTAGATATACATGAAAGTATCGGAAGGTATCCCTATCCCGAACCAAGACAGAGCGAACAGAAATCTATACAGTGTGAAATTAGAGAAATCATTGTATGTGCTAAAGCAGTCAGGAAGAATGTGGTACAATCGCTTGAGTGACTTTCTCTGCAAGAAAGGCTACACGAACAGCGAAGATTGTCCTTGTGTATTTATACAACGATCCCTGAATGGATTTTGTATAATCTCTGTCTATCTAGATGACTTGAACATCATCTGGGCGGATGAAGAAATTGAAGAAGCATGCTCATACTTGAAGTCTGAGTTTGAAATGATAGACTTGGGTAAAATCAAGTTCTGTTTAGGCTTACAGCTTGAACATGTCCAAGGTGAAATCTTGGTTTACCAATTATTCTACACGCAGAAAGTGTTGGAGAGATTTAATTTGAAAAGGCATACCCCGCAAAGACCCCAATGGTCAGAAGGTCACTCCAAGCAGACCTAGACTCATACAGGCCTAGAGAAGAGGAGGAGGAAATCCTGGGAGCGGAATTCCCATATTTGAGTTCATTTGGAGTTCTCATGTACCTTGCGAATAGCACTAGGCCGGACATTGCGTTCGCCATGAATTTGCTAGCACGGTACAGTGCAGAACCTACCAAAAGGCATTGGAAAGGGGTGAGGACATCTTTCGTTACCTCCAAGGAAGCAAAGATCTCGGCTTGGTTTACAGAAGAAACAATGAATTGAATTTGGTTGGCTATGCCGATGCTAGATACCTATCGGACCCGCATACTGGCAAGTCACAAACCGGGTATGTTTTCCTTTGTGGTGGAACAACAATCTCTTGGAAGTCGTCTAAGCAGACACTTGTCTCGACGTCGACAAACCACTCTGAAATCATTGCCTTGTATGAAGCCTCTCGAGAATGTGCATGGCTTCGAAGAATGGTTCACCACATCCAGAAGTCATGTGGTTTGAACATGGAACGAACCCCCACTATTATCTAGGAAGATAATGCAGCTTGTGTTGCTCAAGTGCAAATGGGATATGTGAAAAGTAACCTCACGAAGCATATCAACCCCAAGTTCTTTTATGCTCATGAAATGCATAAGATGAACGAGGTCAAGATATTGCATACTAAGTCGTGTGAAAATCTCGCAGATTTATTCACTAAGTCACTCCCGGCATCGTCCTTTGAAAGATGCGTTAGAGGAATCAGGATGATGAGACTTAGAGAAGTGCAGATTTCAGGGGAAGAATTTTCACATACTCCTACATAAATCTCGAGAATGAAGTTTGAGTACCCAACGTGAATCTAGGAGATTAACATTGAAGTTTGGGTGGATTGTACTCTTTTTCCTTAATAAGTTTTTCATTGAAGTTTTCTTACATAAGGTTTTGATGAGGCAATCCGTGCAACACAGCAAGCGTATGCTATGTAATCTTTCTCCAAGTATTTTTCCCACTGGGTTTTTCTGGAGTTTTGATGAGGCATATGCATCTCGCAGTGAAGAGTCCAAGTGGGAGTGTTAGGAAACTCGGCCCATCGTGGCCCATGTGGACTCTCCCGAAACCCTAGTTGTATGTTATAAATAGGAGGCATGGGGTCACCCAATTGTACACGGGCAATCATAATAAAGCAGAGCAGTTCCTCCTCATATTGTGCCTCTCTTTCCGTTCTCCAGTTTAGATCTATTAGGCAACCCCAGACTATTCGATAGCGAGGTTGTTTAACAATGTTTAGCACTCTATACTGTACTGACACCTAAGTATGGTGACGAAGTACTTTGGATGTAGTTAGTCAACATATTTTACTATTGCGCGCATACCATATTACTATTTAAGAGACTTCTGTTTACTACCTTGTTCTGACACGTGATTATTATCTTCTTCGTATTTACTATTTCATCCATACAACGGTACGGTCTTATCAACTTGTTTTTATTATGATACATGAATAGACTTACCGAAACCATAACGGACCGACCGAAGCTCGTGAAAAAATCAACTACCCAAAAACCTTCGGTTCATTTTTTTGTTTAACAATATATTAATAAACCTATTCGTGACAAATAATAGCAATGTTTACATTGTACTATACCTTTCATGCACCATTACTATATTTAATACTTATGTTTACCACCCTGTACTAACGCCTATGTCTGGTGACAAACGTGCTTCGACCTAATGAGACGATGCATTTTACTATTGCGTGTATACCACATTACTATCTGAGAACTATTGAATTACTGTTGAAGTCAAAAACATTTACTAGCGCCAAAATGTCCTTGATTTACTCAGGGCAGAGTTATTTCTTGTACAACGTAAAATTACTATTGAAGTCAGAAATATTTCCTAATGGCATAATGTTTTTGATTTACTCACGGTAGAGTTATTTCACATTGACAAAATGATGCTATATGTGCAACATAGGACACAACAAATCCACATCTTAATTGACATTTTGTCGTACTCATAAAAATTAGCATTTATCGAAAGTCAGTTAGTAAAAAAATTTCCATTCTTAGATTATACCAATGTTTTCAACATCAAAAATACATGCTTCAGCTCGGTCTAAACTTCTCAATTTGTCCGGGGGTAGTTTCACCAAGTTGACAGTGTGGAAAAGCATACAAAACATTAATTCGGCCATGTATTCGCTACCCTTAGCCTACATATACAAACATATATGTATTATATATAATTACTACGTATTTGAATAACAGTTACTAGATAATTATTGGATATTAATATATAACTTACCGGTTCAATGGCAGAATGAAGTTTGCCCACAACGCCATCATACAACTCAAGGAACTTCATAGTGAAAAGGCGCAGTCGTTGAGTAGAACCTGCTTGGGGGTGGCAAATAGTGGACGCCTCTACTTTGCAAACTTCATGAACTTACCATGCGTGATGACTTGGAATGCATCTCACAGTCGTGTCACAACTTTCTCACTGATATCACCAACTTTCTCACCAACTAGCAGACTTGGAAAGCCGCATTGCCACTGCTTTTCTTGTGTGCTGCCATTATTGTGGTTACCATTGAAAGACACTCATGTCAAAGACTTTGCCGTGTCAAAATCTAGCTAGAGTGGTGATCTGGAGTGTTGGTGTTTGCCGCCAACGACCATCGGGTCTTGTGCGCATTGTGATGACATGGCATGCCATGTCGATGCCACGCAAACGTGTAGATTTGTACGAACCCTGATTGAGCCTATTCAAGTTTGTAAACTCATATACAATCAATATCTACATTTTGGTGTAATTTATTTGAATTTTTTGAGTTTGTTTAGTATTTATTTTAGTTTTCATTGTTCCTTTCATTTAGATGTTGAAGTGTTGGGAGCGTTTGATGGTGAAGAGTTGATTCAAGACTAAGACCAAGAGTTGTTCCAAGGCATGTTGTAATTTGATCATGTTAATTTGGGATTTAGCTATTCAATCCATTTGAATTCTTTCTACCTTGTCATTTGCTATACCATGATTATTTGTCACTATAGGATGGATCTTTATTAGTTGGTTGCTAATATAATACTAACGTGGGTTGGTTAGATAATGCTTAGTATGCTTAGCCATGCCATAGATAGGTGATATGTTTTGAAATTGCAAATTTAAACTTGACTAATGGTCTATAGAATATCTTTTGAAAAAAAAGGTGTCATGTGTTGTCACACAATGATGTTGATGGCATGTGTTGCACAATAATCAACTTGGGTGGTAAATGATTAAGATTGAGGCAAGTGGCAAGAGGTTATGTACCATATTGTGGGTGTGTATGACATTGAGTTGGAGATTCTAAATGAATCGATTATTTTGAATTATGATATTTATTGGAAGTCTTGCCTTGATCAGTTAAGGACTTAACCTTGTAAGCCAATGAACTGGGCTAAATCATACAACCATATGTCTGTTATAGGGTAGACCTAGCTCAGTAAGTTATTAAGTTTTGACATATGATATATAAGGAGGATAACCAAGATGTGTGCGCGGTTGGCAAAGTTGTGTGTTACAATGGCTACACATCTTAAGCAATGATTGTTCTTAGTCCAAAGATGAGCCTGCGCCCGCAGTGCCGTCTGTGCCCGCGTGCTCCTCCGGTGGCAGCGATTCCGCGCCCACAGCGCCACACGTGCCGCGAGCTCCTCCGGTGCTAACGAGCCCGCTCCCGCAGCGCCGCCCGTGCCCGTGCGCTCCATCGGCAGCGGTGCTCCACACCCGTGCGCCCGCCAGAACCGGTGGCGGTGGCTCCCTCGGAGCCAATTAACAACTGTGCTCGCGAAACGATCGTGGCGGTGGCGGCAGCTAGCTTGGAGGATGACGACGGTTAGGGTTTGCAACTGTAGCCACCGGCTTAATAGCTGGTTTTTGGGCCATGTGACCCAATGGCCCTTATGGCCCATTCATTTTCTTAGGAAAAAGGGATTTTACCTCTTTGCCCCTCAAGTTTTTCCTTTTTCAGAAATAAATTATGATTCCAGAAAATTGATGTTAAATCCTAAAAATTAAATTTTTTTAAGGTGTATGGACTAACATAAGTTTTAAAAATTTGATATTTAGCACATATTGGAAGTTCCATAAATTGGATTTATTTTTCTAGTATTATTTCATGTTTATTATGTTCTAAAATTTTATTTTCTATCATTTAAGTCATTCTAAAAATTGCTTAATTATTAATACAAATATGCAAAAAAAAAATACTAGAAAATTTATGGAAAATTGTATGATATTGTGTTAGCGTCGTGTTCTTTGGAATTATCTTTCTTGGCACTGTTTCAAGTTAATATATGCTAAAATTTATTTTTCTGTTATTAAGTAATTGTGAAAATTGATTAAGAATTAAAAGAAAATTATGGAAAAAATGTTAGAAAAATTCTAGAAGATTTCAGACAGCATATTATGAGCTTCATGTCTCTGGATTAATTTTCTTATTATTATTCCATATTTAATTTAGGTTAGAATCTATATTTATATTATGTTGTAATTCTGAAAAATTGCTTAATAATTAACAAAAAAATTAAAAAATACCAGGAAAATTCTGAAAAAATTTAAATAATCATATACTAAATAGATATAGACCAAACTTTTCTGATTTAATGAGTTTCATGCAATATAATATTTTAACAGTAGTAAAATTCAATATTATTTGTATATAGGATATGTGTGACATTGTAAAAAGGGAGTTTGCTGAGCTTGCCCTGAATGGAAGCAATTACCTCACTTGGGCAATGGATGCCAAGATCAACCTGACAACTCGTGTACTTGGAGCTGTTATTACCCAGCCTGAAGCTGGTGCCCCTGCTATTCCAAACCTATAAAATGTGACGATTTGCATTTCCTGATACACCATCCCCATCTGGATATGAAGACTGAATACTTGATGGAGGGAGACCCGCTGGTAATGTGGAATTCCCTAAAGGAATGATAGAACCAGCAAAGATCCGTACTATTGCCTGAAGCACAATGTGAATAGACCCTCCTGCGCTTTCAGAACTTCAAAACTGTGGCAACATATAATTCTGCTATGCACAAACTTATCGTGAAAATAACATTTTCTAACCAGAAAGTTACTGATGCTGATATGATCAACAAAATATTGTGCACCTTCTACCCCAACATGAGGATAATACAGCAACAGTACCATCATGCAAAGTACCAGAAGTATTCTAATCTTATTTATGTTCTACTAGAAGCAGAAAAACATGATGAACTCCTGATAAAGAATCATCATGCACTTCCTACTGGAATTCAACTAGTGCCTGAAGCACATGCTAATGATCAATAGACTAGCAATAGCCGAGGCCGCAAAAAGGGCCAAATGCATAAGGGGGAAAAATGAAAGAATGACATAAACCATGAGGGAAAGGGCAAACCCCAGTGGAAAGATAAAGGAAAGGGTTCAGGAACCTTCCAGAAGCAAAGTCAACCAATAAGGCTACTAACCCTCCTTGGCCATGCTTTAGGTGTGGGTGCGTCAGCCATTGGTCATGCACTTGTCGCACCCTAAAGCATTTGGTGGAACTTTAGATGAAATCCATTGGGAGATTTGAGAAGAAATAAGGTTGAAGCACACTTCACTACTCAACCAGTTGTTGGGCAAGAAGAAGAGAAAATGATGATATTGTCCCTGATCCTACGGCCGAGTTCAAAGAGAGCCTTCTCAGATATGAGAACTCGCCCATGGATGAAGATGACCTTCTTAGTGCCAAACTTGAGAAATTCCAGAAGAATACCGATGTTCCCCGGGAGAAGGAACTTGATTTATGTGGAGATCTACAGTAGTCTCCCTGTTCCCCCTTTTTAGTTTTATTAATCGATGTCGCATTTTCCTTAGTTGTCTCTCCTTAAGAGCCTCATTTTGTCAGTTTAGTATTTATGTTCCTACATGAACAGTTGATCTACACTCCTGTTGAGCGATTATCAGTTATAACTCAATAAAGTGTCATTTCCCATAATATTTTCTCATTTATGTTATGCTTGTTCTATATTTTTAATATGTTCCTATTGCAACAATTGAATTGATTGAATTTATTTCTTTAATATAGAGCAATTATATAATCCAATGGTGGAGGAGGAAATTGTCTTGTAGACAGTTGCACCATAAATTTTATTCTTAGCGAGACTTGTAGGGTCGAGGATACGACTAGAGGGGGGTGAATAGGCATTTATTAAAATTCTACTCGCTAAAACGAATACGCTCTAATCAACCCCTATGTCAAAACCTAATCAAATAATGCGAAAGCAATAAACTAAGGTTTTGACAAGTGAAGCATAAATTAGCTAGACTCGAGGCCTAAATTAGCTAGACTCACTAAGTGCACTATCTAATTGGCTATGTCTCTAAATAAAATAGCAATTCTAATTAAGTAAACAATATGAATAAGAATTGCAATAAAGACAAAGAGCACAAGAGAGACACACCAATTTTTCCCATGGTGTTCGGAGACTTGCCGGTCTCCCCTAATCCATGTTGAGGCAAGCCCAACTCACTTTGGACCAGCTCCGCACTTGAGCACCCACTTCGAATCTACTTGTAGTAGCTTTTCACCCTTTTGGGTAGGCTAAGCTCCAACCTTCACAAACTTCGCCGGGGCTTCTAACAAACCTTGAGAACTTCCGCGCATGACGCTCCTACGCTGTCTAGGCGGTGGCAACCACCAAGAGTAAAAGGTCAAGCCTGCCACTTGATCTTCACCTAGCGCAACACATGTGCTCCGGTGACCACCTAAGTGCAACACATGCACTAGGCTCCTCCTCAAGTGCAACGCATGTATAAGAGGGTTCTCAATCCGCTCCTAATTGTAACACATGCAATTAGTCTCACTCTTGAGCTCAAATGCCAAATAGAGGAGTGCAACACATGCACAAGCCTCCCACAAACTCACAAATGGCAACAACAACCAGCAAATGCCCCCCAAAGGGGGTCTTATATATCCCACACAAGAAAACTAGCCATTTGAGGCAAAATCATGAAAAATCAGTAAAACACGGTGCTACCATCGATCTAGGACTGGTACACCAACCCCTAGGCTCAACGGTTAGTTTCATGCGTTAAATGCACCAAAACTAACGGTTGCTACAGTACCCTCGGTGCTACCGTCATGTAAAATTAGTAGCACCGGACATTTCAACTCAAAAACACCTCTCTGCAAAATAATTACTGCCTTTTGGAGCAGTACTACCGCCTATATAGGAGCGGTAGCACTGCCGGCGATACTACCGCCCATTTAGGGGCAGTAGTACTACTATTTCAGCAATTGAAACGGCCATAACTTTACTCTGAACTCCGATTTATGTGATCTTGAACTATATGGAAAGCTTATTAAAAGGGCTATATTTTCACCCTTTTTAAAGATTTAAGCAACCATATATATTTCCAAAAATCACAAAAACTCCAAAGTATCCACTCAAGTCTAAAATATGATTTTCTCGAGATCCCTCACATAGACTTGATCATGAGCGTGACTACAAGCTAGCAAAAGTCAATAAGATCAAATCTTGAGCCATGTGATGATCAACTCATGATCAAAATAATTTTGCAAAATACATTTGCAAACCCTATTCACATGTTCCAAGATAAGATTCAATAAAACCAATATTTTGCAAAAACTCATTTTGCAAACACAAAGCAAAAACCTTTCCTAGCCTTGTGATGATCATCACTTGATCAAATCACAAGCTAAGATTGCAATGCATGAGCTCTCTATTTGCAACATATGCAAATGACTAGCTTCATGGAAACAATAAAACCAATTTACTTGAGCATCCTCGTTTTGCAACACATGCAAAACCTAGCTCCAAGCAATACCAAATAAAACTCAAATGCATGAGCTCTCTATTTGCAACACATGCAAATCTTAGCTCTATGCATATCACTTCAAATAAGATTTGAATTAAAGAACCAATCATAAACTTCAAGATTTGCAACACATTCAAAATGTAAACTTCATGCAAAAGCCAACGCATGAGCTAATCCTATTTGCAACACATGCAAATTAAAGCATTATGCGAAAACCAAAGCACGAGCTTCACCTATTTGCAACACATGCCAAATGGTTAGCTCCATGCAAAAACCAAATAAGAAGATTTGAGCTCGAGTGAACATGGATTAGGTTCATCAACACATGATGAAGCTTAAGCAAATGACTCAACCCCTCTTAATAGTACAGCGCTAAAACTAGACTTAAAGACTAGGAAACATTCTTAGCCTATCTAGTTATACCTTGCCGCACATGAGCGATCTCCTTTGTGGCTTTAAGATCTTCAATCTTCTTATCCCCGAGATCGTGATCTAGCTCTCTTGAAACCTTTGTGATCTTCAATCATTCTTCACTTCAAGGTCATCACCCGACTCTCTCTCATCTTGTTCATCACCTCTTGATGAACCTTCTCTTCTATTCTTCTTAACCTCTTAGACTTAATACTAACTCATTCACAACTCATGAAAATAGTTAATCCAAGACACATGGTTGTCTCAATCATCCTTGCACTCCATCAACACATAATGGATGTCTCTTGATCGATTGAGCACAACCTAAATCAAATTGTGAAATTGTTTGTGTCAGGAGCACATAATGCAACTAATACTTCATAATACTCAAAAACTATCGATTATCCTTAGTTGATCACAAGAATACCATCAACACATGATAAAATATTCTTTGATGATTAAGAGACAATCGACCTCAATTTAAATTTTTATTTAAATTGATATGAGTATATATTAACTACACAAGTTTTCATATACTCATGTTGATGGAAAGTGATGATCCATAATATGTGGAATATATGGAAATGATCATTACTCTAAGCCATCAACTATAGAATAAACTCCACAAGGATATGTGCATGCATATAATTGAATTTGAATCAATATGCACATATTCAATTGTGAAAGCATTGAAGTTTATCCTATATTACCATGAGTATACTACAACTAGGCAATTTACATATATACTCAAGGAATTAGTTTCAAAATATTGATCCTTTATATATGGAGTGAAGAATATGAAACACCCCGGCATCTAGTATGCTTGAATGCTACCAAACATAGACTAAACAACATCTAAATACCACAAATAAAGCTAAATTACAGCAAAGGCACAAATGCTAAAAACCGAAATTTCGGCAGCATCTCCTTTGTTTTAACATGAATTGAAACAATAGCATTAACATGGCAAGTTATATCATAACATAAGACATCTAAAGCAGCAGTATAAATGGACATAGCATCAACATAAACCAACAATACCAAATCCAACCACTCCATAAACTATAGCGAAGCAAATAAGGAACACAAGCACACAACTTAATCCATACACCAAGTTTCATGGCACTTATTATTATCATGACTCAAATTGGTAAATGTGACTATAGGTGTAGAGCTACGTGAAGATGTGTAGCTATTGCCCCTTCCCACATGCCGGTGTCATGGTACCTAAAACAACATAAAACACAAGCGTGAGTTCATCACTCAGCAAGTATATTGCAATGGACCGTAAAGAACAATTCAATGTTATCATCACTACATACCATGATCAACATCATGAACAAGTCATAATTTCATATACAACATCGTACTCATGTCTCAACATCATTGTACCCATTTCATCATCATCATGTATGCAATGCAAATACTCATATCTCCTCGAAGCACATACCGGTATTGCCGAGTGCACACCCGTCGGCGTGCACCCCCTTCCCCTTCCATCCCGTAGATGGAGGGTGCCTACTCTTACTGACTCGCTCCCATGCACACCCGTGGATGGGACTACGAAGTAGGTCTTTCGTGTTCACTACATGTGAACACAAAGGCCCGCATCAGCATGGGACGTCTCTTCCATTATGAATGCACATATGACATAAACATGTAAAGATTGGCATAAACATTAAATACAACGCAATCATGATCAATATGTAATCATGTTCATCATGTCATAGGCAAACATCAATCTTAGCATCATATCATAAAGCAAGTTGCATCCAATCAAGTCTAGCAACAATCAAAACGATACCCATTCCAATACACTTGCCTTAACCTCGGGCGACGGATTTGCGAGAGGATGTGGGCACTCCCGGGGTCACACCACCTGCACATACATACCACACACTCAAAACGTGCCCCCAAAACAGTACGCAAAAGCTCGTCTACCCCGACTTCACAAACTACTCCCAAAATCGAAAAACAGAGAATCTGTCCCGCCCGGACAGCAGACTTCAAACTATCATAACTTTAGTTCTAGGATTCCGAATCGATTAAACGAGTATATCATCGCGAATCTTAGGAAATTTCCTAGCTTTTTCTAAGTATTGGGAAAAGCTGATTCGGACTCTAAAGTTGTCTAATCTACAAAACACTACGTTCTGTCCTAGCTACATCACAGATTTGAACACGTTCGGTAAATCGAGCATAACTTTCAAACAACTGGGAGGAATTGGACGTTCTTTATGTCCACTGAAAGGTATTGAAGTTACCTACAACTTTATCAACAGGAGGCCGACCAAATTCCGACTCTAAGGTCGCGAAAACTCAAATCCTAGGTTGATTGCACAATCTGCCCGAAGCAGAGAACGTGGCAAACTCTAGTTTTCATCCAATCTACCCAATCACAGCACCACCTCTTGATCTAAAAGCATCCAAATACCCTCTATAACAGCCCCTAGACCAACCCCAAGAACTACCCCTAGCCATACCTTCGCCCGACGAATGATGAACCAACGAATCTCCTTCCGATTCACGCGATCTCCTTCCTCTCTCCAAATCCACCGGATCTCCTCGTCGCGGAGCGCTCCAATGGTGAAAACAGCGGGTTGGCGAGGTGGGGGGCTCCCCTAGGGCAGCAAGGATGGTGGAGAGGGGAGGGGAGGGGTGGTGGTGCAATGGGGAAGGGTGGAGGGGACGCACGGCAAGGTGGGAGGGAGGGGGGTGGCGGCTAGGTGGGAGGGAGGGAGAGGGGTGGCTAGGGCATGGGGTATGGGGCGCACAAGGGCAGGGGAGGCGCCCAGGGCTTAGAACCTGGTCTCCCTCTCCCTCATGGGCCCAAATCCCATCCCACTAAAGCCCACGACTCACCCCCTTGGGCCCAAACTCCCTCGGAGAGGCCCAAACTCCCGAAATCGGTCCGGAAATGCAATTAAACGTCATAACGTAAAGTACCTCCGATTTCACACTTTATAACATTACGACATTCCGTAGTGTCACAAAATAGATCAATACTATGAAACATCAAGTTAGAGCGTGAACTCCCCTAGATGTGTGCATCTTTGTAATATATGGATTGGGAAACATAATGCACAATTTGTGGTTAAAGCAATAGGAAAAATCGTACTCTAACTTGAATCCAAAGTATGCAATGATAATAAGACACAAGAATACAAATACATACCTTGGGTTTTTCATTTTCCATCCAAATGTGAGATTGCTAAATATAAACTCAATAAATATGTTAACCTCATTAAAGATGGGATTTGTCAATTAAAAATATTAAGCATTAATCTAAAACCAATGGAGCTTGAACTTACAAGACAAAAAATTTTCTGACTTTAACTAAGAAAACTGGAAATATTATGACCATTGCCGGAAGCGATGCACTTATAGTTGGCACTGGAAGAGCCATTGTAGTTTTTCCTATGAGCACTCGTATGATAATTGAAAAGTGCCTTGTTGTATCCTGAGTCCAGTCGTACTCTGCTAAGTTTTGAAGACATTCGGCTTAATGATTTGCATATGGAAACTAATAATTAGGATGATAATTAATATCATCTCATAACAAGTTTAATGGGTGCAATAAACGTGTGGTTGAAAAACTCCCTTCCTTCTCCTTCGGACTATATTACACATATATAAAACCTGAAGTTTATATTGCGATGAAAACTATCCTTAAAAACCCAAAAATATTTAAGACCAGGTATGATCGACTGGGACATCCTAGGTTAAATATAATGAGAAGAATAATTAATAATTGTGCAGGACATAGCATAAAGACTATAAACTTTCCTAAACCTAAAGATTTTGTATGCCTTGCTTGTGCCAAGAGAAAGCTCATAGTTAGACCCTCTTACCTAAAGGTTAGGGACGAATCCTTGAATTTCTTAGAGAGAATTCAGGGAGATATCTGTAAACCTATTCAGCCCCGACTGGGTCCCTTCAGATATTTCATAGTACTAATAAATACTTCTATTAGATGGTTCCACATATGTCTCTTATCTACTAAGAACCATGCCTTTGCTAAATTAATTGCCCAAATTATTAAGTTAAGACTATCTTTTCAGAAGAAAGGATCAAGTCTATTCGAATGGACAATGCTGATGAGTTTACCTCAAAAGCATTTAATGATTATTGTATGGCTTTGGGCATTAATGTAGAGCATTCTGTACCACATATCCACACTCAAAATAGCCTTGCAAAGTCATTAATTAAAAGAACAAAACTTATTACTAGGCCACTTTTGCAGAATAATAGGTTACATTGGTGGGTAGCCACGCAATGCTGCACACCATGGCATAATTCAACTCAGACCAACTGCATATCATGAAATCTCTCCCTTGCAGATAGTGCGTGGGAAAGAACCAAGTATTTTTCATCCGCGTAAATTTGGTTGTGTTGTACATGTGCCAATCTCTCCACCATAGCGTACCACCATAGGCCATCACCGAAAGTTGGGGATCTATGTAGGTTATGAATCTCCGTCGATAATTAAATACCTTGAGACTATGACAAGGGATTAATACACGGCTCGGTACGATGATTGTATATTTTATAAGGATACTTTTCCGTCATTAGGGAGAGATAAATACCACATTAAAGAATGTCATAAAATTGATTGGAATGTCACTGGCTTTCATTCCTTGGATCCACGCACTAAAGAAACCGAACTTGATGTTTGGAGGATAATAAATCTACAACAAATAGCTAATAATGTACCATATGCCTTCACTTATCATAAAAGGAGTGACAAAATCTCATATATCTGTAGTAAATGCACCTGAAAGAGTGAAAATACCCCTGAAAAATATTGAACCCACTCTTGCCTCTTATGATAAACAGAGAGGGAGGCCTCCAAGTGCACGGGACTCAATTTCGTGTAGATGTTCGTAGAAACAGTGGACCGACCAAATGATTTCACTACCTGTGATGGTGGAAGAAGCTCAACCTGATGTTGAGAAAATCTCTGAAGTGAACCATCTTGGAGATGATAATGTCCCTGAAGTGAACCATCCTGAAGATGATAATCCCAGCGTAAATTTATGTGCACAATCTAACGCTGAGAAGTTGGAACACCCAGAGTCCATCGTTATGAGAAATCATGAGGGATTGGAAGAAGTAAATGAAGAAATATCCATTAATTACGTGGATTCAGGAGAAATATATAAAAGAAAGACTACAATTGTTGATATTTATTTTGCCTCTAAAATTGCAAAAAATCTTGAACTGGATCCAAAACCAAAGTCCATGGTAGAGTGCCAGAAGCACTCATATTGGATCAAATGGAAAGAAGCAACTGAGGCAGAATTGCGGTCGCTTAATAAGAGAAAATTTTTTGGTCCTGTTGATCGAACACCTCCTAAAGTATTCCCTGTTGGAACAAAATGGGTTTTCATCCGAAAGAGGAATAAAAATAACCCAATGGTGAGATATAAAGCAAGGCTTGTAGCACAAGAGTTCACACAGAGACCCGGCATTGATTACGATGAAATATATTCTCCTGTAATGAGTGGAATAACGTCACTGGATACGGATATTAAATAATGCAGTTGATGGATATGCTAATTGCATATTTATATGGGTCACTGGATACGGATATTTATATGAGTCCCTGAAGGAGTCAAAGTTCCGGATCTTAATAATCGCAATATGTAAAGTGTCAAACTGCAGAGATCGCTATACGGATTAAAACAGTCGGGAAGAATGTGATACAGTTGACTTAGTGAATTTCTTCTAAAGAAAGAATATTCAAATAATGATGATTGTCCCTATGTGTTTATAAATAAATCACAGAATGGATTCTGTATTATCTCAATATATGCCGATGATCTGAATATCATCGGAACCATAGAGGAGACAAAGAAAATAAGTGCTCACCTTACGACGGAGTTTGAGATCAAAGATTTGGGTAAAACCAAATTTTGCTTAGACTTGCAGCTTGAGCATTTCTCAGAAAGAATTTTTGTACACCAATTTAACTATACCAAAAATGTATTAGAAAGATTTAATATGGATAAATCTCATCCTCTAAAAAACCCCTTGGTTGTGAGATCCCCTGAAGCGGATAAAGACCCATTTAGACTAAGGATGGAAAATGAGGTAGTCTAAGGACCTGAAATCTCATACTTAAGTGCTATAGGTGCACTTATGTATCTTGCGAATTGCACAAGACATGATATTGCATTCGCAGTAAATTTGCTAGCAAGTCACAGTATAGCCCCCAACCAAAAGACATTGGACTAATGTCAAGACTTTACTCAGATACCTACAAGGTACTCAAGATCTTGGTTTGTTTTACCGAAAGAATTAAGACTTAACCATGGTGGGATATACGGATGCTAGCTATCTGTCTGATACACACAACGCCAAATTTCAGACTAGTTTTGTGTTTCTCTACGGTGATTCAGCCATTTCTTGGTTGTCTTTTAAGCAGACCTTGGTAGCTACTTTTACGAACCACTCAGAGATTATAGCTTTATATGAAACCTCACGTGAGTGTGTTTTGCTGAGACATGTAATTAACCATATCTAGAAGTTATGTTGTCTTAATACCGTCAATACCCCCACCATTATCTATAAAGATAATGCATTTGCGTTGCACAAATGCAATTGGGTTATGTAAAGAGCAATATCACAAAGCATATTACTTCTAAACTTTTTTACCCTCACGAACTCCAGAAGAATGGTGTGGTAAAAATAATGCAAACTAAGTCATGTGAAAATCCAGTAGATTTGTTCACAAAATCTTTGCCAAAAATCTACTTTTCAAAGGCGTGTTAATGGCATTGAAATGAGGTGACTTAGAGATTTGCAAATTTCAGGAGGAGTAAATCCCTAAACTATGACCCTTTTGCATGATCCTAAAATCATATTTTATATCTTGAAGATAATAAGTTATGCTCTTTTTCCCTTTTGTGAGTTTTTCTAAAGTTTTTCACATGAGAGTTTTTAATAAGGCAACTAAGTGTAACACGAAGTGCGAGTGCAATGTAATTTTTTCTTCATCTTTTTTCCCACTTGGTTTTTGGGAAGAGTTTTTTAACGAGACGTGCATTACGTGGTATTCACTCAAGAGGGAGTATTGTGATACAAATAGAATTCTGATCCATATTTGGAAGGACTATATCTATTGATGGGCGAATTTAAACTTATCTCCAGATGTTTCTACTATATATGAATATTGCTTTATATGAAAAAAAAAATCAATCTAATAAAGAGAACTTTACGCTTACCTTTGTATGTGCTCTTGTTCTTATTTGTGTATCCTTATCAGGGTTCACAAAATCGATTTCGCGATTTTCGAATGAACAATAATTTTCGATAATCGCAAAAATCGAGTCGAAAATCGACCAAAAATCGTTAAAAATCAGATAAATTCAAAAACCAATTTTTTTTCAAAAAAAAAAACAAAAATCGTCGATTTTCCACGAAATCGACGACCTTGTTGAACTTTTTGTGCAATTGATATTTAGTAGCGATTTTTAACATTTTTTGACGAAAATCGACCGATTTCCATCGATTTTCGACCGGTTTTTAACACATAATTTTTTTAAAAATTATTTTTTGAATCGGATCGGATTATCGACCGGTTTTTGATATCGGGCCACAGCGATATGGGCAAAAATCGCGAAAATCATCGATTTTCTAAACCCTGATTCTTATTGGTTTGCTGTTGATTGACGTAGGTGAACGATTACAATTTACAATAGATTAAACCATACTTTACCAACACAACAAAACATGACGTGCCAAATCAAACTTGGAGTGAATCCTAAGGTTTTCTCAATGGGTGGATCCTCGTATTAACAACGGTACAATACAGCAGTAGCACAATCCTTTTAAGGAATTTTGCAGGAAACAATCCACTTCATTCAGGAGTCAGGAAAATTTACCATATTTAAACGAGGCCATAGAACCTAAAATGAGGAACACCAGATCTGTTTTGCTTGACCTCGCAAAAAAAAAGTCCTGATTTTGCTTGCAAACAGAACTTCAGAAAACGGGAATAACAGTTGTGAAGACCATCACGGAAAGATGGGCTTTGCATTCGCTAACTTATGAGCTAAATATACAGGCTTGTACAGAAGAACTGTCTAACAACATGGACCTCATAGACAGAATATACAACTGGGCCCAAATTCGGGTTACAATTCAACAAAAAAAGGAACTTGCCGTTACAAGAACCACCTCCAGCAATCTAGAATCAAACTGCTTGAAAGGTGGAACCAAAATGGCACGGAAATAATTATCTACCTGACATTGAGACAACTACAATTAGCTCAAAGTTGGGGAATAAAGAGCACTATCATCCACGCTGCTTCCATAGCACGGATACCTAGCAAAGGACAAGGCAGGAGATCAGAAAATTGAAGAAAACGTTGATGAATAATAATTAAGCAAAGCTTGCCATAGGCATGCATGCTTTCAGCTATCTGGAAGATCATATAGTACAATGAATGGCATGGGCATTTTCCTTTAAAAAATTTGGCAAAATTTTGTTTTGTCACAGCTAGCTATGTCAGATAACTACAAAGCAACAGTACTACAAAATTGGGGCAATGGATTTAACTTAAAAATATGGTACAACACACACGAGCATCAAGGAACAAGTTAGGATAAGGGATACCTGTACAGTAACTTCACAAGGGAAAAAGATGTCTGCCAAAGTTAACAACCCAGCCTAATTTCATCATCATCCTGGTCCGGAATTTGAAGGATGAGCATATACACCGCCTTGAACAACAGGCCTCTGCTGCTGCTGAGACTGTTGCTGCTGCTGCTGGCCGCCAATACCATGTCCATGTATAGGCACACCACCTGACATTTGCCTTTGCAGCATGCCTTGGCTAGACACTGACAACAGCATTTCATTTCCAACGAAGGTATCTTGAGGCGAGCTAGCTAGCTGCGAGGTTGAAGTAACTGCAGTTGGATCATGAGATGACTCCTTTTTCAGCTGGTTTAGAGATGAAACACCTGGGCTACCTGAATCTGTACTCCTTGCAATGGATGTAGATGGAATCACCTGATTGTGTTGGACTTGATCAATAGAAAATTCTGTCCTACCATCAGTGTTATGGCTGTTTTGTTGCATCATCAATCTTTGGATATTATTCTGTGATGGATTCATGTACCGTTGTTGTTGCTGCTGCTGTGTAGCCAACGGCGATGATGAATGAAGTGGAGCTTGTTGGCAAGATATTGAGCCTTGATTACCAATATCTGGTGTTTGTATTGGTGACTGACGTATCTGAGAAGCATATATCTTAGGTTGATTCCCAGGTTGAGGCACTGATGGAACCAATCCTTTATTACCAGCAAAATACCCTGGGCCCTGTTGCATCGAATTTTTATCAGAAACTTGGTTTTTAGAGGTTGCAGAAATGCCACTGGCTTGAGTGGTATCAACTGGAGGACTCTGGTGCATCATATTTCCACGGCCTAAGCTCTTCATAAGCTTAGCTTGTTGGCTACCTTGATTTCGTTGCTGTTGATTCTGTCTAGACTGGTGCGAACCCTGTTGCTTCTTCTGCTTATGTGATGTGGTACTAGCAGGCTGATTGGGAAGCACTAAGCTATCTTGTGGAGTTGGTGCAGGATGCTGCTGCTTATGCTGTGGTTGTGAAGATGGGACAGCACTCACTGCAGATCCTTGGCTCTGCTGTTGCATTTGTGAACCATTCTGCACTGTCGGTACTGTACTGGCTCCAGAAAGTGGGTGGTGTTGTTGGGACAAGATACATTGTTGCATGTGTCGCTCTTTAGCCAAGCGCATAGCATAAGCCTGCTGCTGTGCGCTTGACTGGTTTGTTCCTTGGATATGAGAATGGTGTGTATTTCCAAACATGTGCGACTGTTGTGGCATCTGATTTGGTTGGGACTGCTGAACAGGAAATGACTGTACAGGTGAAGATGGTCCGGCATTGGAAAATGTTGTACCACTGAAAGGGACAACCTGGCTATTTACCTGTGAAACTTGCATCTGAAACTCCTGCATCATCTGCCTATGCTCTTCCAAATTCTGGCCAGGCTACAAGAAAGAAAAAAAACATGTAGCATCAGCAATTGCATAACAGCTGTTTAACAAAAGCTGAGGTTAAACAAAAAAAACTATCAGGGAGACAAGGTGCGGATTGAAAGTGGTATGTGACAGCATTAATTAAAAGATTACAGAGTGCCAATGCTCATAAAGTTCACAGGTTTCTCTCCAGATGGAAAGGTGACCGGTGCATGGAAAACCACCAGTAAATGGTTTTACTGCTCGGTGTTTGGGACTGGTATTTGCCTATTTGGTAACCCAACCAGTTTTGTTAAATGCGTTCTATATCATTCTTTCTCCGGTCAGAAAGTCTGGTACGTGGTAACCCAATCAGTTTCCGTCCCATGTTTAGGGCGTAACTGGTGTTGGTTGTGCAGGCATATGACAATTTCTAATCATGGTACAAAGGAGTATAATCTTGGAGAAGAGATTATTAGAATGGTATAATGGGAAACCACTGTTTTATTCACACTAGGGTCCTGAGAGATGGGACATGATTAATTGATTAGAAACTTTATTAATGATCCTCAGTCAACCAACACATTCACATTGGCACACACGGTTGATGTGATGCTCACATCTTGCACAATACATGGCTCCTTTCATAGGAAGAATTTAAGATTAGGTTTTGGTTGTGAAAGAACTGGCGTCGCTAAGAAAATTACTATTGTGCAATCGACTTGTTCTTGATCCTAACAGGATCAGTGAACGAGCATGATTGTCAAAAAGAGTGATACTTGAATTACATCACAATATCGTTTGTCTTTGTGAAAGGGAAAAGAATCAGAACTTGAGGGCGAGTTATCCAGCCTGGGGAGGAAGGAAGATGCAGCAGTGCTAGCTATGGAATATCTGGAAAAACAAGATAATTGTAAGGGAGTCCGTTTGCTCACATTGACATCAGGAATCTACTGGTTCAAGACTGCAAGCGAATTGTTAGAGATTCTGATGCAAAGATCTTTAATTTAGCAAAAGATTTGTGAGAAATAACTATTATTAGTTTCCTTCGTTTGCATCTGCATTGATGTCTGAGTCATGCATGCAGCAGAGGTCGGAATATTATTGTTTTCCTTTCGCTTGTGCCTTGTTCAAGTCGAGTCCAAGCAGTGACCGTTGTTGAGATGTTGATTTTAGTATGTTTCCATGTCCTTCGTTATCTTTTAGTATTCCTACGTTAGTTCTGTACTTCTATTGATAGACATCATAGACCTGTTGATCAACAAATTCAAAACAAATAGTGCCAATTTGAGTTATTCAAAAATCCCTAGACTGAGGACCTGTTTGGTACGGTTCCAGATTCTAGTAGAAACGGAAACGATTCCAGATTGATTCTTGGTAGAAACATTTCAGGTAGGATTCTGTGAAGCGGGTGGAACGGGGTTGAGACCGATTCGGCCACAAAGTGGAAAAAGAAGAAACGATCCAAGGAGAATCGTTCCGAGGTTTAGCCTGTTTGGTTGGGTTTCTTCCAGAATCTAATAGAAACGGCCCGGTTCCAAGTTGCCAAACGGGGCCTGAATCATGCCTGGATGATTCATCTAGTTCATCCCTTGCTCGTCGTTCAATTTTTCTAAATTACAGGTATTGTGTATTTCCAATGCATCAGCCCTCAGTTATGGCCATATTTGTCAAAACAGGACCAGACCAGCGGTTGACCTAAAAAACCCAGAACCAAAGCCTGGTACAGTCCGATTCTGCTAAAGGATAAAAAGGAGGGGGAAATAATTGTAAGTTTGTAACAGCCTGGCCCATTAGTGGTGTAATGCTAGGATTCCCACATGGAGAGTTGATATAAGGTTTGGCCATCATATAAACCCAAACATACCAAATGTAGTAGCTACGGATAAACCCTTTTGGGCAAAGCGAGGACAATACCTTGACTGGTTCACTCACCAGTCCGGTTTCAATGACTACGGTTATGGCCAACTTCACAATGCTGTCTAAACTTTGAATAATTCTTCCTATGTAACATGTTCTTTAAATACAAGGACAACAGATCAAAATTTGTTCAGACCATAGTTACCGGATTCATTCTAAACCCTGCGAATCACGAACCGGTTTAGGCTACAGGGTTCGAGTTCCTGTGGAAATTGGAAGAAAATGTGGCGAACCGCGAACCCGAATCCCGTACCGCGACTCAGACGAACCGCGTTTCTTGTAACTACAGTTCAAACAAATAAGTCATCTGAAACCAGCTAATACCAGCAAGTCTCGAGTCAGTTACAGGCCAAAACAGTAGCTGCCATTAAACTCTGCAATCAGCACAATGGTCTGACATAGGGATAACTACTTTGGTGCTGGTTTCTCAAAGTTGAAACCATGGTGTCATCCATATGATGAGAACAAAAGATAGGTGGTTACACAATACTTTATGCTTTTAGCATGCCAGTGGATGCTGAGCAGAAGATATGCTGAAATTTAAAAACCATAACGCAGTATGAAAGGGTGTGCTTACCCGAAGCATCTGCATTGAATCACGTGGCCTCAACATCGTATTTCCAGGGCCATGTACAGTACCAGGATGAACATGTACGGTGTTTTGCATACCTTGCCCATTGTTGGGTAGCATGCTTAGCATTCCTGGGGAACCAAGCCTTGGAAATCCCGGTCTGGTAACAGGCATACCTCGATTTAGTCCAGTCATCATTCCCATACCATGAGCACCAGGCATCATTCGAACACCACAATCAACTCCAGCAGGCAACACACCATGAACAGAAACTCCAGGTTGCTGAAGACTTCGGCCATTGAGCATCTGGTTATAATGAATTCTTTGTTGTTCATCAACCTGTAACGAGGTAGGTCTAGGCACACCATACCTCTGAGCATCCCTGCAACAAAATTTTTTTGCAGAAATAAACATTAAAAATCAAATTATTTAATATCAGCTACAAAGAATAATCGAGTCATTTACCTAGAGGGAGCATTCAATGTTGAAGGCAATGGCAAAGTACTGCCTAGAACCATACCAGGAGAACCAGGTAGCCTAGCATTCTTATTTGAAGTAGGAAGGGTAGGGCCAATGGAACCGTGATGGTTTGGAAGCATCAACCCACTTGTATGAGATCCCGGGTAGCCAACAGAAAGCGCATCCGAGTTTGAAGTTATCGCATCACAAAGATCAAGTGGCCTATTGAAAGTTTTTAATTAGATAGAGCATTAATATGACCGGTGGCTGCTGGATATGGAATAACATATTAAATAGAAAATATGAAGAAGCTCATAGTAAGATCTAAAAGGGGATGGTTTGAAGGGTACAGCACATACGTCAAAATGGCAGCAGATAAGTTGCTTGGACATGTTTGAGAAAGTGCAAGAACATGAGAAGTATGAAGCGGATTTATCTGCTTGAGTTCCTGATTGTCCCCCTTCATGACCAAAAGAGATACACACACAAAGGAAAATCATGTTAGCAAGTAAATATTAATGATATCAACAACAGCGGCAAAAAAAAATAGCTTCAAATTGGAAGGAAATACCAGGAAGATGATCAAACAAACCTGGATAAACATGTAAGTTTAGAAAAAGAAACAGTTTAAATCACATATCATACAAGCAAATGTAATATGATTTAAAATGAAAATAGAATGCTTCAACCTAGCAAAACTTAAGCACGAAACACATTCAATACCATTCATACTAAATGTGCTTTGCTGAAAAGAAAGGGTGGTAATATGTTTTCAGTGGATTATGTTATTTGCAAAAGATCAGAATCCACACACACATTTGTTTGTCATCGTAAGTACGGACTATTTAGTTTTAACTCCATAGAAGATCAAGGCGCATACATCACAAAAGAAAGGGGAAAAGAACACTCCATCATCACACCCTAAGATGCAATCAGCATTCCCAATAATTTTCAACATGGCAAACGTTAGCTGTTAGCTAATGATCGTCTTTATTGACAGTAAGGTAATATATTTTTATGAAGCGAGGGCATAAAACAGCATGACAGATTTGGCCTACTAAATGTAAGAAAATTAGAGTTATAAGATAGTCCCACTCAAAACCAAGTAAGCGTGAGGTGTTTCAAAAGAGAGTAATACTAACCTGTCTACGACTCTGACACAATTTTTGCCCAAAGAATATTATTTTCTCAAAATGAGCCTTAAGAGTCTCTTCCTCGAACTGCCCTTGAAGGCGCTGGAACAGCTGTCTGGCACTACCCTGAGATCCGCATGAAAGAGATCATAGTGTTAATTGTTGAAGAGTTGACATCTTTCGTGCATTTGCATGCACACTATTGTACAAGAAATGGCCTTATTCCTTGCAATATATAATGGTTTTGATAAAAGCTGCAGCAGATTGAAAGAAATCCCATAGCCATAGATCAAAGATCTAGCATCGAAAATTTATAAATTCCATTTCCATATAAACGCTGAGAGGTATAATACAAGAAAACATAAATGGGAGAACAAACCTTCGGAATGCCAGGCAATGTAGGTTGATAGTTTTGAGATGAGCCTGAGTCATCTGCACTGTCAGCACCATCACCAGAACTTTTATCCGTGAGAAGTTTATGACGATCCTTACACTCATTAGGCTTTCTATATATACGCTGCACAAGTGGGATGCCATAAACCTCGATTAAATAAGCAATGAAAAGTAGAAAACAACTTTTCTTCAAATTGTCACCAGATCATGGTAACAAAATTTGATACCACATAAGATTCAAGTGCAAGGACAAAAAGAATGTACAGCACTTTCAAGGAAAATTAACACAAAAGAACAAAACTTACAATCATAAAAAGCTAAAGGAATAGCAAAAATCATAAAAAGCTAAAGGAATAGCAAAAACTGCATGAATTGCAACAAAAAGAATTTCACAAGGCATACTCCCATGATAATGGGAAAAAATTAAAAGGGTTGATATTACAAGAAAATGTTAGTTATTATCCAAAAAACAATATTACCTTCAGTTGGACAATGCTGTTCAGAGCATCGCTTACCAATTCCCAGTTTTGATCCATATCATGTACAAGCACAACAAGAGCCTGATATAATTAAGATGTTAGCTGATTTCAGTAAAATGTAGCAAGATTAAAAAAAAAATCAATTATTTCAAATACACAATAACCTGATCCTCAAAATTGGACCATGGACTTCCTGGACCCGAATGACCAGCAGCCATCTGACAAAAAGATCAAGATTTTAGAAAGCAGTTGATGAGCAAGATAGCATGTTTGCATAGGATGCCCAAATGCTATAATTATCTTAGTTCAACCAAAAAAAAATGTTGAACAAGAAAAAAAATGAAGCTAGAGATCGATTCAGGTTTTGGCTTAATTCAAACAGGGATCAGGCAAGAATGAGCTCATCTCTAGTGCAGCTTGGGCATGAAAACAAAGTTGGGCTGATTCTGAGTTCAACCAAGCTTGGCTCGGACTAGGGAATCATAAGTGAAGATACTAAATATATGATCCTCAGCCCCCACCCCATAAATCCTAGTCTCCCAAGTGGCCCTAGCCTAGCCTGACACCAACTTCTTGCCCTTGCTCTCCTAGATGAATACCTATCAGATTTCCGGTGTATCATTTGTCCTTTAGAGTTACCTGGATGAGGGGTACACAAGCATGAGGTCCTAGGTTCAATCCCCACTCATGTAAGGGGCAAAACACCCTTTCTAAAAAAATGTTGTTTAGAAGATTGATCCACAAGTTCATTTCTCTTCATTGTAACCATGTGGTCTTTGATACTTTAGAATGTCAAAATCTTGAAGAAAATGTCCCGAGGCTCCTTTTTTTGTGGTGACATATTAGAAAAGTAACAATGCCAAGCTTCCCTCCAATCATGCTTGAGCATTTTAATCAAGCTAGACTAAACTGAAGAAAGATCACGCTAAGACTCGCTTTTTTTCTTAAACTCGGCTGTTCCCAGCACTTTTTGTAAGGAAGCACATACTATGCTTCCGCGACCAATAAAAAGGCACAAGCTTCAACGGGTACTTGGGTAAGTCCATTCAGGTACATGAAAGAAACAAAAGGGGAAAACAATAAAAGAATAACATGAAATGACATTTTAGTAATTTATCTACTGGTGTTTTAAGAGTAACTATACTACAATCGGAACTATATAAATTGAGTGTAACATCTATTGGGTGCTACCAATATATGAATCCAAACTCAAATAATGATAACTTCTAACAGAGAAAAGTAGTGTATATGCAAGTAAAGGTACAATATATATACACAGACACACGCACGACCAGAATGTTGAAAGATATGAATACCTTGAGTGCTTTACTTTTTCTTCCACGATCTCGATTAGTGATAATCTTTATAACCTTCATAGAGTTTGTCATGTTACTCATTTGTGATGTGACGGGAGATGCCATTGGGCCAACTGGCGTAGGAGCTTCTAATGAAATATCTGGTCCTTGATTCATCAATTTAGGCTTCTTTGCAGCGTGTTGACCATTTATCACTGTTAAGTCAACATCTAACATGTAAGGAGTTATTCATGTGTTCTCCCAAATAAGAACAAGACCTAGTTATTCTCATGTGACATATGTGGTATCTGAAGCAGAGAGATTGGAAGTACCAATATTCCTATTTGAATCAAATTGAAGGGTCTCTGATCTCTTCTTCAAATAGTCCTGGTATAGAAGTGAGAGTATTCATCAGATATTAATGAAACTACAAACTTATTATATTTATATTCAGAAGCATGTGGTGGCGGGAGTGGGGGGAGGGGAGGTTTGTTTTAGTGCTGCTTAGGCTTCACTAAACCCTATAATGCTCCCTGATCCCGAAAATGGAACATACAAAAACCCCAATTAATAATTCACAAGGCTGACTAAAATTACTTAGCGCCATAGTTTACTTGCAGACCCTCAAATATCATTTTAGATAGATATTCACTACTTTGTTGCTAGAACACATGTTTGTATAGCAACTTCAAAACCACTATTGGATTCACCATAAGAATTTTGTCTGCAAATGTCAATTCACACACTATGGTCAAATACAGCCAACAACAATACCTGCTCATATTGAGCAATCAAATCAACCTGAGGTTTAGGATCATAGGCAGTGCCCTGAAACATCAGCAGAACAAACTTACTCTATCAAACATTATAAGCATAACAGAAAAGAGAGTTGACATAAAAAATTTGACCTTTCCAGCCATCAAGGTACAGGACTCGGCCACACTTTGTGGTTCCTTGTATCCTGGGTGCTTAGGCTTTTTCTTCTTTTTAGACTTAGTAGACACTTCATTGCCATCATACAACAATTGTCTGTCAAAATCAACTGTGGATTCAATATCCGCATACTTCCTGGGGAAAGATCCTCCACGTAATGAACTTTGGTCGTCTTGGCAGGAGTTTGTGTCTCCGCTAGAGGTATCCGTTTTACTTGTGAACTGGGGGGTTCCGGCAACACCAGCAGGAAATGGGCTTACAACTCGTTGCCTAGCAGCTGTCCTGATGCGTTTTGTAGGAATGGAAAGGAAATCTGAGGATCTTTTTCCATTTGTTAAAAATGGCTGGTTTCCTGACTTGCTCTCCAAACATGGATCATAAGGCATGTCGACACCACCATCATATCTTCTTGTGCCATTCATCCTCTGTTGCATCGGGTGTTTCTTCCTGTGACTCAATTTCAATGCCAACCCACCATCATACGTTTCAGGCAATAAATAAGTGCATTCCTCGCCTTCATCATCTTCATATGCATTTTTCCTATGTACATCTAAACAAAAAAGAAACATTGATAAGAGCATGAAATAAATCATTATACAGGTATTGAGAAATAGTGGTGTAGTGGTATGTGAAACCTGCAACAGAATCGCATGTTGATGGCTCATAATCATCCTTGTGTCCAGCATTACCGATCTTCTGGAATAAGCAGTTGGTAAATTTTGATAGTACATGGATACAATAAAGTTAGTTTTGAAATAAAAAATAGAGAATAATGACAGAGAACATGGAGACAATAATGTGTGATGTGTCAGTTTATAGCATTTTACTCTAAGTTCAGGGGATCATAAATTTTCTTGTTAGCAATTTAGCATTGACACAGTAACTGGTAACATCAAAGATTCAGTGAGCCATAATGCCAAATAAAATCTTGAAAGCAAAAGGAGATTTGAGTTTGAATGTGACAAGTCCAGAATTTTGTGAGCCCACAGTTGAAACTACTGAACTTTTTAACTTTATGATAATTGAAGACCACTCACAAAATGAAAAATAGAAAAATGAATAGCCGTGAGTTCTTCTGAACAGTACATGTTCCAGTGTATCCTGGAATTGAACATTTTAACAAAACTCCCCTGAAGATGAAAAAAGATCAAAGCATAAACGAATTACTGTCCTTGGGATTTCACGGTACTGTGAGCATCTCCTTACCTTGTTATACACAAATAGAAACTCCACAGACTCTCTGTAAGCCCGCATTGCACCAGGGGTTACCTCATAAAAGAGATTTGCCTGAAAATTAGGAAATGAATCATTAACCAGCGTTGTTAGGTAAATTTTGTGTATGTTTCTCCTCACTGAAACAAAAGTGCTTGTTTTTTTGGGGTGTTCGTGCAAGGTGGCACCGAGCTTTATTAAGTCAATTGGAATGAGATGGGATGCGAAAAAATGTGTAAATAAATAAATAAATTATCAAAACCCCAAAGTCAGATGGATTACTTCTGAAAGTTGATCTGGCACTTTCAAAATGCCAAAATCATTTAATCTGTCAGGAGTTGGCGGTGCTTCAGCTAAGGACAGGCATTCAGGCACATTACAGTTGTACTCCAGAAATCGAAGTGCGTAACTCTGAATAGGAGACTGATGAGACCACCAAGGCTTCTCTTGTTCAAAGGATTCATCGCCCTGTCCGAATTTATAGATCACATCAACCTCGCAGTTGTGAATATATCAAAGCCCTATAAGTCTATAGCAAGCTTATGCAACTTAAAACAAATGTCCAAATATGAAGTATCATTTATAGTTACTTCATTCTGAGTCTTCTGGGGAGACCTGAAATCTAGACGATTCTAATGAGAGAGAGGGAGGGGAGCACATGCGATACCATCAGAGCTAAACGAGTACAAAGCACGAATAAAAGATAATAATGTTATACTGATTTTGAATACCTGTTCTTTTTCTGCTTCGACTCCAGCCAATTTCTTTTCTTCAAGCCCATTTGATTTCTCTATTTGCCTTGCTTTAGGCATCTCACCAATAGTATCTCGTAAAATCTCAGCTGAACGCCAAAAATTCATGATATCTTTAGCCAGAATTCTAGCAACAGATTTCTGCTTTCTGTGAATGCTTGCTTCTTCAAATGTTGCTCGACCACTGGACGCAATCCAGTGGGACATCTGGGCTGCAGCTGCACTTTTCCACAGGCGCTCCTATTAAATAGAAACAGTCAAGGTACATGATTTCCAAATATGTCAACAGTCAACAATGTTACACTGCAAGGTAAGAAATCTCACAGCTTGTATGAGCACAACAAAGAAATACAAAGATCACTTGAGAAACTACCTGCATGAAGTCATTTGCCATCCAAGCCATCTCCTCCAGAACAAACTCCCAGTGACTCTTCTGCTTCTTCTCCAAAGAAATATTGCAGAGAGATCGTTCACAAGCTCTCTTAATGTTCACCTGTCAAGTAATGTCTTTCTTTTTTCAGAAGCAAGTGCACTATCAGAAAAGGAGAGCATTAGATAACCTAAGTGTACCTCTATAAGCCGAGCCCTTCTAAGGATAGAATCTTCATATTCCTTCTTTGCAACAATAGAATCTTCAGATTCCTTCTTTGCGATCCTTCCCTCAATTCCGCTGGATTTTTTAACATCATTGTCAAGGTTAAGCACAGGATTTTTCATTGACGGCACAGAAGTAAGCATATCCTCTGTGAGCAACGCAGGGGGCACAGTAACAGAAGCCAACTTATCAGAAACACTTAAATCACTGGAACCATTATTATTTCTATCCAAATCAGAAACTGCTTCCTTATTCACTTTGTCATTATCAGAAGTAGCAAGATGTCCTGTATCCTTTTGCACATCCACCACATTGTTACAAACTTCCATTTCATCTTTCACAGCACTGCTGACTTCTAGTTGTACAGAAGTAGAACTATCATCCACAACAGTGGGCATGCTACTACCTTCCAATTGACCATCTTTCTTGTCATCCTTGTCGTAAGCTATAATGTTACTCAAGCCTTCATCAGACCTTTCACCAACCTTCACTGATACAAAATTCTCATTTTTGCCTGAAAGCTCATCAATAGTCTTGGTGGCATCTGCAAGAGTTAGATCCACTCCATTTTCATTCAAACTTGCAGTTTCTATGGCAGGATGAGGAACAGCGCCCTTGTTGCCCATATCATGTGCGTGAGCATCAACCACACTTTTGTCCGAGCAGCCATTACCAGCCTTTTCAGGAGTGCGTGCTTCTCTCATGATCTCATTGCAAGTAGATGGGAAAGAAGTTGTCCTTAAAGAAGCTTCTTTTGGAATAGCATCAGGGGATTCTGCGGAAGCAGCTGCAGTAGCCATCTGACCACCTCCAGTAAGCCGTGAATTATCAGTCACATTGTTTGGTGAGATTTCCAGAGCTTGCATACCATCTTTGTCGTTTGTTGTTTTATGCTTCGCTGCTTGGTTGTCTCCATGAATTGCTTGAACACCATCCGCCTCCACTGCCACCTGATTATCTAACAATGCATTCTTCAACATATTATTACCACTTGGACTTGCTGGTTTTGAATCGCCAACGGATGAGACACCATGACCATCGGTTTTTTCTTCTTGTATTACCCTTTTTGCATCTTTTTGCTGAGAACTTAGAGGAGGAACTGGTGGAGACCTAACAGGCACAATATTTGCATTCTCCTTGCTTGACTTTGACCTGCGTCGAGCATATGCTTGGCTCTTTGCCCCAAGGCGGAACAAACCAGAATCTTCAGCTTCTTTTGTGTTAATTTGACCATCGTTGTGCAGGGACAGCTCAGGTTGAGCTGTGTTAGTTCTTTTAGTACCGCGTTTGACAAGTTTCACCCCACCTATGTTGCTGGTATCTCCATCCAAAAGCATAAGATTATCAGCTGTGTTGGCTTCACGGCACGATGAACTTCCAGGTTTGCCACTACTTTCAACTGAATCCCCATGAGGTGATGCAGCAAATGCAAAACTGCCTTTAGCTTCACTGCAGTGCAAGAGACAAAAGGCTTACTTAAATCAACCAATAATAATGTCAGTCATCACCTGATAGACCCAGAACTAATTATCACCTTATCACATTTTGTTCAGCTATCTGGTCTGTGACAGAAGTTGACTGTACACTGAGTGATGCTACATGTCCAAGTTTGAAATCCAAAGGATTGCCTCCCTGCAGTAATGGGTGAATAAACCAGCGAAAAAATATCCAATGCAAAGTCAATGTACATAACCATAAGGATGGTGTTGCAGTGTACCTTCTCTAGAAATTCAAGCTCCCTCCTCCGTCCTTCACGAACATCATATTCCTGCCTGAAGTTTGTGTATAGCGGAGTATCAGGTATCTGTAGCAAGCATAAACTAGTTGAGAATAACATGGTGGTCAATGTACCTCAGCTCCTCCTGAGCTTTCTCAATGGCCGCATGGCGTGGTGAAGTTTTTGTGTCAATGCTCACACCACATTCAGCAATTCCTCCCATAGAGCACGGGTCAGTATCGATTGGACCACAGAAGCAGGCTTAGCCCATACATCACTGCAAGCACATTCTACTCAGCACCCCATGCCATCAAACAAACATGACCTCCTCGCAAGCCCACAAAATGTGCAACTCGTTTCCTGAAAACCAAATGACTGTCACAAACAACACGGGAATCAAAGCAAACAAAAACAGCAGGACCAGCCGACGCTCCTAACAAGTAATAGTCCTGACATATACAACTCACGCAAAAGCAGCCCTTACCATAAATAAATAAATAAATGTATGTAACCACAATAACTTAATTCTAGCCTTTGTCCAGTCAGACATAACACATGCAGTGACAGACCATCCTTTGCCCAATCAAACAAACACACGCAACAACACAAGAACCTTTTGCCTAATCGAACAAAGCACACTAAATGACAGGCCGTTAGCCAGTACCCAGTAATCAACAGTCCACAGCCCGCGCAACAAAATCACATTTTTGAGCTAGCCCACGCCATGTCACACACTAACAGGGGCACACCCCAAGAAACAGCTCAAAACTACAGTGGCGCTTTATAGCCCTTGCATGTCACCGGCTATCCCGAGCACATCAGAGCGGCAGGCTAGCACAGGCAACACCTCACGCCTAACCCAAATGTAGCACAATTCAGCAGCGGACAGCACAGCCCCAGCCCCCGCACCGCCACCACTAAAACCTCTCGCGCGCACCCACCCTACACACACCTCAATTGCGGCCCTAGTCAACGGCGGGAGGCAGAAGGAGAGCGAGAGAAGAGTTCGATGGAGCAGGGGACGCACCTACGGAGCCCCGCGCCGGGAGCTAGGGTTAGGGTTTGGAGCAGGGGAGCCTGGGGGAGGCCGCGGGGCGGGGCCTGGCCGCCCGGGTGGCTCCGGGGGTGGCCGCCGAGGGGCGGAAGGGCGTCAACGGAAGCGGTGGCGTTGCCGGAGATCGGGGGCCGGTGGGGTGGGTCGTGGGGGCGGGGGAGTGGTACGTCGTCGTGTGCAGGCAAGGCCAGGCGAGGCAGCGAGGGAAGGGAAGGAGAGAAGGGACCGGGTGCGTGCGAAGTGGTGCGGTCTGACCCCATCGGCGCCGGGTGGGGTTGGGTTGGGTTGGGTTGGGGTGCGTGCAGATGGCCTCGGCGTGGCCTCGTGGGTTGCGCGCCGACCGGTGGGTAGGGTCGGCGGTCGTCGTGGCACGTCGTATACTCGTATATCTGCCACGGTTGCAGCACGCCAGCATGGAACTATGGAAGACATTCGGCGCTCGTCCCTTGCCAGCGTGGAAGAAGACATTCATCAGGCGAAGATCTCCTTGTTAGACAACCTCGCTATCGAATAGTCCGGGGTTGCCTAATAGATCTAAAGTGGAGAACAAAAAGAGAGGGCGAGAGACACAATATGAGGAGGAACTGCTCTGCTATTCTTTATTGCTTGCTTCTGTGTACATGGGGTGACCCCCTGCCTCCTATTTATAACCTACAACTAGGGTTTCGAGAGAGTCCACATGGGCCACGACGGGCCGGTTTCCTAACACTCCCCTTTGGACTCTTCACCGCGAGATGCATATGCCTCATCAAAACTCCAGAAAAACCCAGTGGGAAAAATACTTGGAGAAAGAGTACATAGCATACGCTTGCTGTGTTGCACGGATTGCCTTATCAAAAACCTTATGTAAGAAAACTTCAATGAAAAACTTACTTAAGGAAAAGAGTACAATCCACCCAAACTTTCATGTTAATCTTCAAGATTCACGTTGGGTACTCAAACTTTATGTTCGAGATTTATGTAGGAGTATGTGAAAATTCTCCCCCTGAAATCTGCACTTCTCTAAGCCTCATCATCCCGATTCCTCTAACACATATTTCAAAGGAAGATGCCAGGAGTGACTTAGTGAATAAATCTGCGAGATTTTCACATGACTTGGTATGCAGTATCTTTATCTCGTTCATTTTATGCATTTCATGAGCATAAAAGAACTTGGGGTTGATATGCTTTGTGAGGTTACTCTTCACATATCCCATTTGCACTTGAGCAACACAAGTTGCATTATCTTCATAGATAATAGTGGGGGTTTGTTCCATGTTCAAACCACATGACTTCTGAATGTGGTGAACCATTCTTCGAAGCTATGCACATTCTCGAGATGCTTCATACAAGGCAATTATTTCTGAGTGGTTTGTCGACGTCGAGACAAGAGTCTGCTTAGACAACTTCCACGAAATTGCTATTCCACCGCAAAGAAAAACATACCCAGTTTGTGACTTGCCAGTATGCGGATCCGATAGGTACCCAGCATCGGCATAGCCAACCAAATTCACTTCATTGTTTCTTCTGTAAAACAAGCCGAGATATTTGCTTCCTTGGAGGTAACGGAAGATGTCCTTCACCCCTTTCCAATGCCTTTTGGTGGGTTCTGCACTGTACCGTGCTAGCAAATTCACGGCGAACGCAATGTCAGACCTAGTGCTATTCGCAAGGTACATGAGCGCTCCAATTACACTCAAGTATGGGAATTCCGCTCCCAGGACTTCCTCCCCCTCTTCTCTAGGCCTGTATGGGTCTAGGTCTGCTTGGAGTGACCTTTCGACCATTGGAGTCTTTGCGGGGTATGCCTTTTCAAAACCAAATCTCTCAAACACTTTCTGCGTGTAGTATGATTGGTGTACCAAGATTTCGCCTTGGGCATGTTCAAGCTGCAAGCCTAAACAAAACGTGGTTTTACCCAAGTCTTTCATTTCAAATTCAGACTTCAAGTATGTGCATGCTTCTTCAATTTCTTCATCCGTCCCAATGATGTTCAAGTCATCTACATAGACGGAGATTATACAAAATCCATTCGTGGATCGTTGTATAAATACACATGGACAATCTTCGCTGTTCGTGTAGCCTTTCTTGCAAAGAAAGTTACTTAAGCGATTGTACCATATTCTTCCTGACTGTTTCAGCCCATACAGTGATTTCTCCAATTTCACACTGTATAGGTTTCTGTTTGCTCTGTCTTGATTCGGTATAGGGATACCTTCCGGTACTTTCATGTATATCTCCGAATCCAAGTTTCCATACAAATATGCTGTGACAACATCCATTAGCTTCATTCTCAACTTCAAGTTGACTGCCATTGAGATCAGGTATCTAAAGGTAATTCCACCCATGACCGGAGAATAGGTTTCTTCATAATCAACCCCAGGACGTTGAGTGAAACCTTGAACAACAAGCGTTGCAATGGTTGTTGCTCTATTCATAGATTCTCCTGTTATTACAAAATTTATAGCCATTTCTTCATGGGGTGCTTCATGCACTTCTACTTGCTCTTCACTGCTATTTCCCATTCCATGAGCAAGTTCCTTTAGTTTTTCTCCATCAATGTGTGCGCACACATTATTTTCGACGGCTTCTTCCAATGGAAGATTCAGATCTGGAATTGCCTTTTCCACAGGCTTCTTTCCAGTGCCAGGTCTCAACTGGCTCCCCTTCTTGCTTTGGGGCACTTTTGTGATTGGCTGTGGTAAGTCCTCTTGCCCAGTTTTCCCCAGACGTCTCCGGGTACTTTGGGTTTGAGAAGCCAGATTTCCTGTTCTTTTCTTTGAGGCCTCTGAACAGGATGAGGGATACCTTCTTTTTTTCTTTGGTATTTCAACCCTCTCTGGTGCATTTCTTGCTGGTACATGCGACTTAACCATGCTCTTCAGATCACAAAAATGATCAGGCAGTTCGTTTGCTAAATTCTGCAAATCGATTGTCTTCTTGACTTCTTGATTTGCTTCATTAGTGCGAGGGTCATGCGCGGGGATCCCAATGGAATGCCATATGATTTCCCGGCATTTTTCATTCAATGGTTGATTCTCTCCCCCTAATGACGGGAAAATGATCCTCGTCAAAAAAAATGCAATCAGCGAATCGGGCTGTATGCAAATCTTCAGTCGTGGGTTCCAAATACCTGATTATGGATGCATTCTCATAACCAACGTATATCCCAGACTTGCGGAGAGGGCCCATTGCAGTTCGCTGTGGGGGTGGTATAGGTACATATACCATTCATTCAAATCTTCAGGATGACCCATTGCACTAGTTGCATAGTTGAATGGATGTTGTAGGCCGACGGTCTATAATTAATGAGTGTTGCTGCGTGCATGACTGCGTGTCCCCAACAAGTGTTGGGTAAGTTACAACTCTGCAAGAGTGGTCGGGCTATGAGCTTAATCATCTTTATTAGTGCTTCAGCTGTTCCATTTTGCGTATGGATGTGCGGTACAGAGTGCTCAACAGTTATTCCAGTTGCTGTGCAATAATCATCAAATGCCTTGGAAGTAAATTCGTTGGCATTGTCCATTCGAATGGACTTCAGGCGATGATCAGGAAAAACATTCTTAATTCTGATGATCTGCGAGATCAGCTTTGCAAATGTATGATTCCTTGTTGACAGCAAACATGTATGCGACCATTTCGAGGAAGCATCAATGAGCACCATAAAGTATCGAAACGGCCCTGAAAAGGGCTGAATCGGGCCGCAAATATCCCCCTGAATGTGTTCCAGGAATGCAGGGATTTCATGTTGCACTTTCATAACAGAGGGTTTTGTTATTAATTTCCCGGTGGCACATGCATGGCACACAAAATCTTCATGATTCGGGAATTTTTTAATATTAATGCCATGACCTTGTGAGTTGTTAACTATATTTTCATCAATCTAAGACCAGGATGACCTAAATATATAATGCCATAACAAAAATAATTCAGAGCTTCTAAATACAGTCTTCAAATAAGTATACACTGCGTGTGCATTGATTATCGTGTAGTACAACCCAGATTCATATGAGGTATATTTTTCTAATACCATTTTTTCATATTCCGCGTGCTTCACAATGCACAAGTGTTCTTTGCCATTTTCTTCTTTGGTTTCTACGTGAAACTCATTGGCGCGGATATCTTTGAAACTTAAGAGAATGCGTGCTGATTCAGGGTATAAAAGGGTTTCTTCAATTACCAAAGTTGTACCCATTAGCAATATAATTGTGGCTCTTCCTGAGCCTATTATATGCGTATCGCTTCCTGCGATTGTCATAATCCTTCCAACGTTCTTCGTGATCGTCTGGAAGTATTTCGATTCTCTTAAGATGGTATTTGTTGTGCCACTATCAACAATGCATATCTCCTCCATTGGGCACTACACAATTTCTAGATGAAAAGAAATATAATTCTAATCATACAGTGGCAAAGTAATTCAAATATTGCTTGCAAAAATAGAATACTAGAATAAAGAATAAATTGCAATTCTATTCATGAGAAAAGAAAATGTATACTCTTCGAGAACTTACAATTCATTATTCAAAATTCATTAACAACCACTATTCTGTAGTCTGCAAACTTCAGGCGAACCCAATCTTGCTGTGCTTGGAGCAAGATGGTGGACTTGAGCTTCTCGAACTGCTTTTGAAGTGCAGTCCGTAACTCAAGTGCACTCACCTTAGCCATGTATTCATTTCTTCAGAGTGGCTGAAAAGTGATGCCTGAGAAAGGGCAAAGTTTGATCATTTTGCTCGGCAATAGGTTGCGTGTCCTTCGAGGACCCTAAGCCGGTGGTAGCTTGGAGCTTCTTGCTCGCAAGTATGATCTTCAAACCTGATGCCCATGTGAGATAGTTCTGACCATTCGGGGTCAGTTCTTCAAATTCACATTTGATAATGCCAGGTATTTGCATATTCAAAAGATTCTTTCATTAGATTACTTCGTGTAATCTAATAGAGAGTGGTTGCAAGATTCATAATTGCATAATTAAATTCTCATGAATTTTCAGTAAACTAAAAGAAAGCAATGACTGTAAGATCCATAAATACAAGATTCATAAGTACGGAATTCATAAATACAAGGTAAATGCAAAAGTACAAGATTCATAAAGATTCATATATACACATATTCATAAATATTCAGAAATACAGCTTCGTGTATGTAGGTGGTCGGCTTCGTGCAAGCGATCAAATTCATATGCGCGATCGGCTTCGTGCGATCGGTTTAGCGCGGCTTCATGCGCGCGGCGCTTTTAGTTCCATGCACGTCGGTCTTCTTGGCGCGACGGTGGCCGCTTCGTGCGGCATGCTTTGAATTTCGAATAAACTATATTAAAGCAATAAATACAATGCATGGAACAGAACAATAATTGCACAATTCATAAATTCATAAATGCGGAAATAAATTCTCAGGAATTTCTGATATTCTAAACAAGGCAATTAATGCGAAAATTCATGTAAATATTTATAAATGCAGAAAATAAGGCTAAGCACAAATTAAAACAGAGCCAATAAATTTTCTGGATTTTTCTAGATATTTTTCAGAATTTTATAATTATTTTCCGAATTATTAACCAGTTTTATGAATTCTGTAACTGATAAATAAATAAAAACTGAAATTCTGAGTTCTTATCGGGGGCAAGAGGGTCTTTTCCCCCTCCTCTCGTGCGCTACCACAGGATGCAATCCAATTTTTGAATGGACTTCATGTCCACTGGATTATGGACTTTCGTGTCCTGATCAACATGGACTTTAAGTCCCTGGAGTCCACGTCCTAGCTGGCAGGACAGTGATGCGCGGAAAGAAAAAAAATATATGAGGTAGCCTCGAATGGTAAAAGGGGTATTTCCCCTCTCCCGTGACTTGTCTGGTTATCAGCCGGATTGCAATTCGGCTCTTTGGGTCCGATTGGGTTCACTGCCGATTGAACCAAAAGGAGTCAAGTCCATTCAACGCTTGGACTTCATGTTCACTTCTTGTCCAAACTGAATAGCGCAAGCGACCAGGCAGTAGCTTCGTGCAGGAGCTGGTGGCGCGTGGCGTTCGGCGCGGTGGCCGGCCGCGTAAGGCGGTGGACCGGCATTAGCGTCGGCCAGGCATGCACTCTGGACTTCAAGTCCATTCAATCCTGGACTTCGTGTCCATCTTGGCATGCAGTCTGGACTTCATGTCCAATTGCCAAAGAAAACCGAGCGGAACTTCAGTAGCCGGGCGTGACGTACGCGGGAGGCCAGAGCGACGGCGCTGGCTTCGTGCGAGCGCAAGCTGCGGCGACAGGAGCCGGTGGTGGCGGCCAGGCACACGAGGCACTGCAGAGGCCAGTGGCGGCGACCCGGCGTAGGGCCGGCTTCAAGCAGCGTTCGGACACGGTTAGCCGGAGCACCGACGCGAGCCACCGGCGGTGGGCGGGGTGGCAAGTCGCTTGGCCGAGAACGGGTGAGGCGGTGCAGGCCCGGCGCACGGTGGGGCTCGGCAACTTCGAGGTGCGGGCCATGCGGCCATGGGCGCGCTGCGAGCGCGGCGCCTTTCCTGGCGTGCAGAGACGACTCGAGGTGGCCGGCCACGCGGGAGACAAGTCGCCGGACGGCGGCGCCAATTCACGGAGGTCGACAACTGTGCTTCATGCACGGCCCAACAGATCGGTGGTGCGTGCTCGGGAGGTCGAACCATCGGCGGCTGTGTACATGGGGTGACCCCCTGCCTCCTATTTATAACCTACAACTAGGGTTTCGGGAGAGTCCACATGGGCCACGACGGGCCGGTTTCCTAACACTACTTTACCTGCTGTGAAACTTTTAAGGTGCGTTTGGTTTTGAATGGATTGGATGGTCCTGTATCATTTGGTTCCATTATTTTAGGTGAATAGAATAGTTCAACATCTAAAGGAAATATTTCTTAAATTTGTATCACTTGGTTCAGGATGGGATGGTTCCATTCAGACAACCAAACACATTGATAACTTTTTTCTTGAACCATCTCATACATGTACCACTTAGTACAGGCAACCAAACACACCCTCAGTGATTTATCCGTACCAATCAACAGCACGCCTCATACATACACGCGAGCAAACTAGGGAGCACATAATATAGGGGTAAAGTTTTCTCTTTAATAAATTAATTTTTCTGTACAAGAAAATACCCAACATTTAGTAGATAAATTTGGATTCATCCATCAATGGATAGAGTTCTTCTATATTGGAAAAATGGATTCTATCTATATCATAACACTCCCTCTTGGGTGAATACCGCGTAATACACATGTCTCATTAAAAATTCCTCCCAAAAATCCAGTGGGAAAAAAGGAATAGAGAAAAGAGTATACTGCACTCGCACTCTGTGTTGCACTAGTTGCCTTATTAAAAAAACCTTCATGTGTGAAACTTCAGAAAAACTCACTAAGAAAAAAAGAGCACAATTCATAATCTTCAGGATATAAAATATGATCTTCAAGATCATGCAAAAGGGATTATAGTTCAAGGATTTACTTCTCCTGAAATTGCAAATCTCTATGTCGCCTCATTCCAATGTCATTAACGCACTTTTGGAAAGTAGACTTTGGTAAAGATTTTGTGAACAAATCTGCTGGATTTTCACATGACTTAGTTTGTATTATTTTTACCTCTTATTCTTCTCAAGTTCGTGAGGATAGAAAAATTTAGAGGCAATATGTTTCGCGATATTACACTTTACATAACCCATTTGCATTTGTGCAACACAAACAGCATTATCCTTATAAATAATAGTAGGGTATCAACGATATTAAGTCCATATGACTTCTAGATATGGTTAATTACACGTCTCAGCCAAACACACTCGAGTGAGGCTTCATATAAAGATACAGTCTCTGAGTAGTTGGTAGAAATAGCTACCAAAGTCTGCTTAAAAAACCACCAAGAAATGATTGTACCACCGCAGAGAAACACAAAACCAATATGAGTTTTGGCACTGTAGAGATCAGACAGATAGCTAGCATCCATATATCCCACAATGGCTAAATCTTGGTTCTTCGGTAAACAAACCAAGATCTTGAGTATGTTGGAGGTATCTGAATAAAGTCTTAACACCTGTCCAATGTCTTCTAGTTGGGGCTACACTGTGCCTTGCTAGCAAATTTACTGTGAATGCAATGTCAGGCCTTGTGCAATACGTAAGATACATAAGTGCACCAATAGCACTTAAATATGGGACTTCAGGTTCTAAGACTTCCTCATTTTCCATTCTTAATCTAAATAGGTCTTTATGCGCTTCAAGAGATCTCACGACCATTGGGGTTTTTAAATAATGAGATTTATGCATATTAAATCTTTATAATACCTTCTTGGTATAGGCAGACTAGTGCACAAAAATTCCTTCTGGAAAATGCTCAAACTACAAGCCTAAGAAAAATTTGGTTTTACCTAAATCTTTCATCTCAAACTCCGTCGTGAGGTAAGAACTTGCTTCATTTATCTCCACTGTGGATCCGATGATATTCAAATCATTGACATATACCGAGATGATACAGAATTCATTCTGAGATTTCTTTATGAACACACAAGGACAATCATCATTATTTGAATATCCCTTCTTCAGGATGAATTCACTAAGTCGGTTATACCACATCCTTCGAAACTATCTTAATCCGTATAGCGATCTTTGCAATTTGACGCTATACATGTTGCGATTATCGTATAGCGATCTTTGCAATTTGACGCTATACATGTTGCGATTATTAGGATCTGAAACTTTGACTCCTTCAGGGACTCATAAATATCTATATCCAGTTACCCATATAAATATGCGGTCACCACATCCATCAACTGTATTGTTAAATTTAAGCTTGCTACCATTGATATTAAATATCGGAATGTTATTACACTCATTACAGGAGAATATGTTTCATCGTAATCGATGACGGGTCTCTACGTGAATTCTTGTGCTATAAGCATCGCTTTTATATCTCACCGCCTGATTATTTTCATTTATCTTCTGGATGAAAACCCATTTTGATCCTACAGGGAATACTTTAGGAGATGTTCGGTCAACAGGATCAAAAAACTTTCTTCTTGTTAAGCGAGCACAATTCTTTCTAAATTGTTTCTTTCCATTTGACCCAATCTAAGCGCTTCTGGCACTATGCCATAGACTTTGGTTCTTGATCCAGTTCAAAAGTTTTAGCAATTTTAGAGACAAAATAAATATCAATAATTGTAGTATTTCCTTTATATAATTATACTAAATCCACATAATTGGTGGATGTTTCTTCATTTATTTCTTCCAGCTCCTCGTAATTTCCCATAACAATAGAGTTTGGGTGTTCCAACTTCCCAGCGTTAGATTATGCGAGCAAAAGTACACCCGGATTATCATCTTCAGGATGGTTTGCTTCAGGTACATTACCATCTCCAAGATGGCGCACTTTAGGGATTTTTCAACATCAGATTGGCCTTCTTCCACTGTCACAGGTAGTGATCTCATTTGGTCGGTCCTCTATTTCTGCAGACGTCTCCGCGAAATTGAGTCCCGTGCACCTAGAGGCCTCCCCTGTTTTTATCATGAGGGGCAAGAATGGGTTCGATATCCTTCCGGGGTATTTTCACTCTTTCAGGTGCATTTACTGCAGGTACATGAGATTTTGTCACTCCATTATGATCAGTGAAGGTATCTAGCAGATATTAGCTATTTGTTGCAGATTTATTAGCCTCCGATCTTCAAGTTCGGTTTCTTTAGTGTGTGGACTAAGGATTGAATACTAGTGACATTTCAAGCAATTTCTTGGTATTCTTTAATGTGGTACTTTATCATCATCAAAAATACAATCAGTGTATCGAGCCATGTACAGATCCTCTGTCAGAGGTTCAAGGTATTTGATTATTGACGGAGATTCATAACCTACATAGATCTCCAACTTCCGATGAGGACCCATGGTGGTACGTTGTGGTGGAGAGTTTGGCACATATACAGCACAGTCAAATTTATGCAAATGGGAAATACTTCGTTCTTTTCCATGCATTATCTGCAAAGGGGAAATTTCATGATGTGCAGTTGGTCTGAGTTAAATTAATGCTGCAGCATGCAGTACTACGTGGCCTTAACAGCTGGCAGGTAGCCTACTATTCTGCAAAAGTGTCCTAGCAATAAGTTTTATTCTTTTAATAAATGACTCTGCGAGACAATTTTGAGTGTAGACATGAGGTACAGAATGCTCTACATTAATGCCTAGAATCATACAATAATCATGGAATGCTTTTGAGGTAAACTCACCAACATTATCCATTCGAATAGACTTGATCCCTTCTTCTAGAAAAGAGGCTCTTAACTTAATAATATGGGAAATTAATTTAGCAAAGGCATGGTTCATAGTAGATATGAGGCATACATGGGACCATTTAGTAGAAGCATGTATTAGTACCATGAAATATTTGTATGAGTCCGACATGGGCTGAATTGGTCCACATATATCACTATGAATTATCTCCAGAAAATTCAGAGATTCCACCCTAACCTTTAGTTAAGAGGGTCTAACTATAAGCTTTCATTTTGCACAAGCAGAGCATACAAAATATTTAGGTTTAGGAAAGTGTAGTTTTCATGCTATGGCCAGCAAAATTATTAATTATTCTTCTCATCATATTCAACCCATGGTGACCCAGTCTATCATGCCAAATCTTAAAAATTTCTAGGTTAAATTTAGTTTTTATCGCAACATAAACTTCAGGTTTTATATATGTATAATATAACCCAGAGGAGAAGGAAGGAAGTTTTTCAACCGCACATTTATTACACCCATTTAACTTAGTCGTGAGAAGGTATTCAGTACCAACCTCATTATCAGTCTCCATGTGGAAACTATTAAGACGAATATCTTTAAAACTTAACAGAGTATGACTGGACTCAGAACATAATAGGTTTTTTTTTATTATATGAGTGCCCATAGGGAGAACTATAAATGGCTCTGCCAGTACCAACAATGAATGCATCGCTTCTGACGATGGTCGTAATATTTCCAGTTTTCTTAGCCAAAATCTGAAAATATTTAATCTCCCTAATAATAGAATTTGTGGTGCAACTATCTACAAGACGGATTTCCTCCTCCACTATTGGATTATGTGATTGTTCTATATTAAAGAAATAAATTCAATTAATTCAATTGTTGCAACAGGAACATATTGAAAACATATAAGAAGCATAGCATAAATGAACAAATATTCTGGGAAAAGATACTTTATTGAGTTACAACTGACAATCGCTCAACAGGAGCTTAGACCAAATGTTCATGTAGGAACAAAAATACTAAACTGATAAATTGAGGCTCTTAAGGAGACTTAACTAAGGAAATGCGACATCAATTTAATAAATTAAATGGGGTACAGGGAGACTACTGCATGTCTCCATATAAATCATGTTCTTCCTCCTGGGAAACATCGATATTCTTTTGAAATTCCTTAAATTTGGCAGCAAAAAGATCATCTTCATCCATGGGTGAATTCCCATATCTGAGAAGACTCTCTCTAAACTCAGCTGTAGGATCAGGGACGTTGTTGTCCTTCTTCTCACCTTCTTGCTTAACATTTGGTTAAGCGGTGAAGTGTACCTCAACTTTCTTTTCTTGATTCTTCTAGAATCTTCCAATGGATTTCATGTAATGTTCCACCGAGTATTTTGGGGTGCGACAAGTACGCAACCAATGATCGATGCATCCACACCTAAAGTATGATAGAAGAGGGTTAGCAACCTTATTGGTTGGACCTTGCATCTTTAAGATTCCTGGACCCTTTCCTTTACCTTTCCACTGGGATTTGCCTTTTCCCTTTTGGCTTCTGTCATTCTTCCATTTATTCCCCTTATTTATTGGGCCCTTTCTTCGGCCTTGGCTATTACTACCAGTTGAGTGTTAGCCTGTTCTTCAGACACTGCTAAAATTCTATTAGAAATTGCATGATGATTTTTCAATAGAAGTTCATCTTGTTTTTTTTTGCTCCTAGCAGAACACAAATAAGCTCAGAGTACTTTTGGTACCTTGCATAACGGTACTGTTGCTACAATACCTTCATGTTGGAGTGGAAGGTGCACAAGCTTTTGTTGATCGTCTCAGCATTATTAACTTTCTAGTTACAAAATGTTACTTTCATGACAAGTTTGTGCATTGCAAAATTATATGTTGGCACAATTTTGAAGTCCTGAAAACGCAGGAGGGTCCATTCGCGTTGTGCTTCTGCTAACAGTATGGATCTTTGTTGGTTGTAACGTTCCTTTAGGGAATTCCACAATATCAGCAGGTCCTCCATAAAATATTCGGCCGTCAGATCCGGATGGGATAGTGCCTTAGGAAATGTAAAGCAGCGCATTTTGTAGGTTCAAAAACATCAGGGGCACTAGCTTCAGACTGGGTAATAGCAGCTCCAAGTACGCGAGCTGTCAAGTTGATCTTAGTATCAATTGCCCAATGAGTAATTGCTGCCATCCAAGGCAAGCTCAGCAAACTCATTTTTTGCGTTGTCAAACATATCTTGTATGCAATCAATATTGAATTTTATTACTGGTAAAATATTGTATTTCATGTATGATATTGAATCAGTAAAGTTTGGTCCATATCTATTCGGTAGATAATTATCACAACTTTCCTAGAATTTTCCTAGCATTTTCATGATTTTCTGTTAATTATTTATCAATTTTTAGAATTACCGCGTAACAGAAAAATAGATTCCAACCCAAATTAAACATGAAATAATGCCAAGAAAATTAATCCAGAGACATGGAGCTCATAATATGCTATCTAAAATTTTGTAGAATTTTTCTAGTATTTTTCATAATTTTCTACTAATTACCAAGCAATTTTTAGAATTTCTTAGTAACAGGAAAATAAAATTCCAGAACATAATAATATGGAATTGAAGGATCGAGATTATCTAATAAAAATTACTATGTTCTATGCAAATTGAAATCGTTTAAATCAAGTTAACTTAAAGACCCTTTTATGTAATATGAACAAACTATACAAACCATGGCTCAAACAATCATGAAATAAATATTACTTGTTCGTAGGGTCTTAGATATCCTATTTTTGTAAAAATATTTAGGAATGAACTCAATTGAATAAACCAAATAACTATAAGATGCCTATCTTGCATGAAACGGTTAAGCATTTTCGGTGGCCCATAAAATATCAAGTTTAAATGTAATTTTTAGGAAGAAGGGACCAGATTTGCTCTTTCATATATGGACTATCAGATTTGCTCTTTGATATATAGACTACCATATATATCACCCGTGAATCTTTCACGATTTGTTCTCGGACACCGCTTAATCTCTCATATGAAAGAACTCCATAGGGGTGCGCAGTGCTCCCAACTGTTGTCGAATGGGTAGCCTATGCCGAACGACTCGCGGTTATAAAATGTAATTTTTTTGTATTTTTTATGTGGATCTCTTCCCTCTCGATTTCCCGCGTCCCCTATGTTAATACCACCCGGGTTTCCGGATGGTCTTTGTAATCCGTCAAGGATTTGTTGCGTAGTGCGGGCCTCGGGCGGCTGCTTCCCCTTATCCTTTTCTCTTCGAGAGGAGGAACCCTCTTGCACTTCTGGATACTTGCCGAGACACCTACTCTGTTTTGGCTCGCACTCCACTATATGGTGCACGAGGTGTGTTGGGCTTATCGTTGTACAATCGGAAGCGTGCCCTGTAGTCAATGTAGTATGCCCACTGTGGTCGTTGAATAATACCGTGGGCGTACTCAGGGTCAGGCTTTTCTGGGCGGTAGTAGCACCACAGCGAGGGTTGCTCCCCCAATTATCCCAGACGAGAAGTTTGAGATGTGGGTGGTACGTCCCTGGGTCCACTCAGTTGAAATACCAGCATCATTCATCCTCGACCAAAGGGCACCGATAGAATCTTCGGTCCGCGAGATCCTTGTGGCAGGTATCAACCACTGCCTGCAGGCCGTGTTCACACAATTTGGGGCTTTTGGGTGGCCCTTGAGGAGGAGGTTTCTCCTTTGACTTGAGCAATTTCGCAAGTTTCTTTTTGAACTCTTGTATGCGATGAACTGGTTTAGAATTACTACTTTGTGAGTGAAACATGAGCATGTCGCATGAAACTCACCGATTGGTTGGTCCTTTGCCCACGCACCCTTAACTCTGGTCGATCTATATAGGGGACATATCCCGGTGGCCTCTCCCACCGGGTGAAGTTCTCTAGCGAAGTGGGGTAGGCGTCGTGGCAGTGGTAGACAAATTCGTAGTCATGTCGTTCCGGCCCGTCGATCCATTGGAAGAAGCAACACCAGTCCGTGTGCTAAAAAACAAAGAACAATGCATGAAATGCTAGTGTTATCCCGTATTGTATGGACACCAGTAGGACTACCTGGTAGGGGCGGACATAGCAGTAGTGAGCGCGGGCGGCCGTATCTTCGTGCGTAGATTACTCTATCTTCGCTGGAAGGTTGCAGCCGCAGTTCAGCCCCGGGCAACTCCGGCAGAACTAGGGCGTCAACGTAATTGGCATCCGGGTATTTGGGGGATAAGTTCCGCTTCTTGAAGAGGCGACGGTAGAACGACATCATGCTCTAATTTGTGTGCGGTTATTGTTGGTATGGCGGTAATGGATGTCTATCCCTCCCTCGGCTGATTTTTATAGTACTGGTGAGGGCCTTCTCAACATAACTACAACATTTGTCTCTTTATGGAAGCTGCATTGACTGCCATGCATTATGAAAGCTGCATGGCCTGTCACCCATCATGAAAGCTGCATGGACTGCCATGCATTATGAAAGCTGCATGGCCTGTCACCCTTTTGAAAAAGCTGCACGACGTGTCACCCATCATCAAAGCTGCAGCACCTGTCACCCTCTTTGGAAAGCTGCAGCACCTGTCACCTCTCTTGGAAAGCTGCATGACTTGTCATCCATCATGAAAGCTGCAGCGTGTTGTTGTTTCACTCTGAGAAAGCGGTAGGTGGCAAGGTGTTGTCACTTCGCTCTGAGGTCGGCAGAGTCATGTCTGTAGGTTTGAGATGGGTAGTGTTTTGTCGCTTTGTGGTGTGCAGTGTGTTGTGGAAGGATTAACTAAGTCCATAAGAGTAAAAGTACCAACACTTAAAATTCAAAAGTGCGTACAACATATTTTGAAGGTTTAACTAAGTACATAAGATTGAAACTACCAGCAATAACAAATAAAAGAAACTACCAACAATAAAAAACAAAAGAAACTAGTGCCGGCACCTTTTCAGGGTGGCTCCTCGCGGCTGTGCAGGCCTCCTCCGAACCTGGCCCTGAGAGTATGTCAGCTGCGTCGGCGCGCGGTGGGCCCTCTGTGGTCTTGCTGGAGGTGTGGCGTACACCGATAGGTCAGGCTACGTCGGTGGTGGTGGTCCTTGACACTGTGATGACCCAGGCTGCGTTTGTGCTGGTGCTCCCTGCCGCTGTGAAGACCCAGGCTGATCTGGGTGTGGATCGAGGAGGAACCTCGACACGTAGTCCTCCTTATCAAGGAGTCAAATTTCGGTCCAAAATCTGAAATCTCAGCCAAGATTTCGGATTTCGGACCCCTCCAAGATTGAAAATACCAGTTGTTTAAAAAAATTTAAAAAATTCAAAACGCTACAGTACATATTCAAATTTCACTGAGATCTCGGCAATTTTGGCCGAGATTTGTATAATTTTTATCGGATTTTAAATTTTTTTGACCAGATATGATTGGATTTAGGTTGAAGATCATCCACAAAAATTTTTAGAATTTTTTAATGTTGTTTGACCATTTTTTTGGTCGGTTCGAAATGGACCGAAATCTCGGTGATTTCGAACGAAATCTCGAAGCCGAAATCTAGGTGATTTCGGCAGAAATTTCAAATTTCCCGGTAGAAAAAATCCGGATTTAAAATTTGAATTCTAGATTTCGTCCGGATTTGATTTGAATTTCCGAAATCTCGTCGAGATTTCGGATTTCGGGCACGTCTAAAATTTTTTTGGAAACGATATTTGTAACCTGCTCCTTATCATCACCCTGCCCATCGTAGTTATCAGGTGCAGGCGGCAACCACTGTGACTGTGTACCTGTAGCAAGTGAAGAATTATTGTGAGCATTCAAAAAGTGATTGCAAAACATGAAAAGTGCATTGTAGTACTCACCTCCAGCGTGAAAGGCTACACCACCGTGTGAAGAAGATGGACCTGCAGATCCCCTACCTCTCCCAAGCAGCACACCATGGCCCACATCGGGAGGCAGGCGTCATCCCACCAACTCGAGGGCACGCCGCGAGCTATCCCAAAACCTGACGAGCAAGGAGGTGACCTCCTCTCTGGTCACCTCTAAGCCACCGGTCAATCGCGAAATCAACCTCCCTGAGTCCTTGTAGACCCGAGCTAGCATATCAGTCTAAAAAAGACATCACGAATTAGTTAGCATAGCTACGAAATGATTGTGCATGAAATCATATACAGGACACAACGTACCTTGTAGGATCGAAGTAAACAAATATAGAAATCAGAGGGAGGGTGAATGATTGTGCGGAAGCTAAAAACAAATTTTGGCTCTATTAAAAATTCACCCCAAATCTGAACCAAAAAGTTACTTCGTATTTGACAAAAATAGATTGACAGAGGTTTGGTAAAATGTGAATTCCTGGAGATCCAACTGTCGAATCGATCTGAAATTTGGACACAAGAAACTAGATTCCAATACAAATCGAACACAAAAAGAATCAGCTCGATCGGACTTACGGATCAAAAGTTATGAACTACACAAGCTTGCTGTGACAGAACTTGACGAAAACTGATCTAAGCAAAACTTGTAGATTAATCAAGAACGAAAAAAAATTAATCAACTAAACTTTCAGGAACTCTAAATCAATACTCTAGAAAGGTTTTTGATGGATCAAATCAAGATGAAACTCAAAGAACAAAAACCAATCTAGAATTAGAACAAGCATGCAAACAAGAACCAAAAGAGGAAACATTGTAGCAACGTGGTTACTGTAGCACGCAAGGATCTGGAAGAATTGATCTTTTATTTATTTTGTCTAAAGTACTCCAATCAAAAGAGTACAAACCCTAAAACTCTAACTGATTGATGCCCTTCAACAGGAGACAACCCCTCCTATTTAAAGGAGCAAAACACAAGGAGTCATGAATACAATTCCTACTCCTAATCCTAGAAGGAGTCCCACTCCTAATCCTAAAAAGAGTATTTATTCAACACAACTCCTCTTGGCCCAACATGGCCGAGTACAACTCTTTCACGCGTATGGCAACCCTGCCATACTCACGTGACTAACAACTCTGCACGCGTATGGCCCACCTGCCATACTCACGTGACTAACCATTCTTCATGTGCACCATTCTCTTAGCCCGAACGTCCCGCATGATATCCTTTACCACCAAGACCTCAGTTCCTCCTGAACCTAGTCTCGAATCTCAGTTCCTCCATGAACCTAGTTCCGGTCCCATCATCGACCACATTCGTCCTTGAGCAATACCTGCAAATGAGCAAACAAGAAACGAATCCGAGCACAAGTCCATGACTTGACTCAAAGTCAATCCATGCAACTACTCACACGAGCATTGCATAAAGTCCACTTCAAAATAAGCATCATGAAATTCTCACGAATTTCATAATCTCAAATTCAAACCAAAATTCAATTCCAAAATTGCTCAAAACCCAGATCGAGCAAAATACCATTCATGCCGGACCAAACATTGGTCCAGTGCAACTCACGACGGACCAAGCAATTGGTCCGGCGTACACGCAAATGTTTCGGTTTCATGTCAGAGCAAAAACGTTCAAAACACGTTCACAACGGTCCAAATATTTGGTCCGGCGTACATGCAAAAACAACGCTAAAAAATACGTTCACGACGGACCAAGAATTTGGTTCGGCGTGCATGGTCCGGCGTAACATAGAAGCTTACTGTTTTTCATAAACTTAGTTCGGCACAAAAAATCATTTAAACCACGTTCACGACGGACTAAAGAAAAATCGGTCCGGCGTACATGTAAAATGGTCTAGCGTAAAACCCTAGATTTCACGTTCACAGTGGACCAACAGTTTGGTCCGGCGCAAACACAAAAAATCGGTCCGACGCTAAAGCGAAATCGGGCCTCAAAAGCACATTAACGGCGGACTACAATTTGGTCCGGCGCAATGGTCCGGCCCAGATGGGAAACTTACTGTTTTTGGAATTTGATCTGGCGCATGAAAAGAAACAGTGTTTCTTGTCAAATTGTCAAACACATGCACAAGCACATTTTGCAAATTCAATTCTTAAGCCAATTTTTCAGCACATGATTTCACAGTACCGCAGTGTGCAGAGCTGAGTCCGTATGGGCGCGATACGTGTCTCTCGCCCTGGGGACGTGTCTAGGAGGATCCGAGTCAACACGTACCAAATGCAGATGGATACGGGAAGTGTACAACTCTCGGTAGGCCCGATACGTCTATAGGCCGTATGGCGCATCATCAGCATTGACGTCCTCCAGGGCTCCTGCCCACTCCTCGACCCATGGCGCCATCCGTACGTGCCGGGGGGTGGCCCCATGCACGCCCTTCTTAGTCTGGCTGTGGATCAGAAATAAATATAGAATTATTAGACGACAATACACGATAATAATTATGGAATATCGATTGAGGGACTTACGTGTGGGCGGCGTGTGGGACCAGACGACCGACTTGGACTGGGAACTCCTGTCGTAGGTCGAACTGCCTCATCACTCGATGGACAGCGTAGGCCTCGACCTGGACGTCGAACAGGATGAACCGCCGCGTGCACCAATACACCACGTCTCGTGTGCAAAGGGTGGACAGGGCACCCGTCACACGAAGCTGGACCTCTGCCTGTGCGTACGGTGTCCAACGTACGTGGTCGTCGGTGAGGTGGTCGAATGCAGTGACGAACTGCGGGTAGCCCATCCGCATCGTCCTGTGTGCCCACCTAGGCTGTAGTGACGACAGAACGTTACCATTAGTACTCACAAATGTTAAAGCAAAAGTACCAAAATCGTAGTTGCAATATCTTACCCGTCGGTGGCACCATATGGTGCCCATGGTCGGACCATCAACGTCGTCGTCGCCTGCAGGCTGAATAGGCTGCAAATCGATGTCGGGCCGCCCGATCTGGAACCTCTCGTATGCCCATAGCTATACCAACAGTGGACATCCTCCGAAGGTCGAGCCGTCCTGGATCCGTGAACAACCATCGCAGAGCGCCCGGTACGTGCTGCAGAGCACAACGAACCCCCAAGAGTACTGCAGCACGGCGTCATGGGGTGCGTCCGCGATCTCCCTCGCGAACTGGACAAGGTGCATGCCCACGCTATCTACCCAACTACATTCCTAAGAAATAAATATATATGGACGTACTTGTATCGGTATAAAACATCTACATTCGCTAGATCTACGCACATAAACCTAGATCTAAAATTATTTCTACTCAATCATAATTTACTGCTAAAAAAATTAAACAATAAAAATATTTTCTACTCTAACTACATTCACTACAATTAATTTCTACTCTACCTATATCTAACTACATTCGCTAGATCTATCTAACTACATTCCTAAGCAATTACCTACATCTAACTAAATTTGCTAGATCTACGTACAGCTAACTACATTTACAGCTACAAAAATTAAACAACGAGCAATTACCTGAAACTCGTCGCGCAGTCCGTCTATTTCTCTCTCCTCCCTCCTTTTCCTTTTCTTTCTCTCTTCTTCTTTTCTCTTTTTCTTTCTCTGTATCGGTGGCTGCTGGCTCTGGAATGGGCGTCTGTCGCGCGTTCTGGCCGCGGCGCAATTTATAAATCGCTCTCTGTCTCCCGATCAACGGGCTACAGAAAGCCCACACATACGTGTATCGCTCAACCAACGGGCGACAGGTGTATATTTCTGTAATTTTTTTTCGTGACGTTTATTTTTGTAATTTTAAATAAAAGGTGTATTATTAAAAAAAATTCGTTAAGCCGTATGGACCGGCTCGCATGGTACTCCATTGCATTTATATATGAATTGATACCCTTAGTTCGAGCATGGCCTTTCGTTGTCAACTCAGTGGGGACTCTTCTTCATCAGTGCGATGCAAATATGCAGTGGTATTGTACTAGGTTAATCGAGAGACCGCTAATCGTCTTGTTCCCGTGTGGAACCCCACTCAAAAGCCAAGAAAATGAAAGGATTGTGTTCATATTTTGAGCCATCCCTTTTCAGATCGTTCTGGGCAAAGCAGGCTGTTCCGCCAGCTCAGTGGGATCCTAGCATGATACTCTACGAATATAATCATCTTGCACTGTTTACAGCTTCACTGAAATAGCTGATGATTGCCTTGGATGTGGTCAACTACTACGATCCCAAGTCTAGCTGAACAGACCAGAACAGAAAAGAAAAATGCAACTGGGCCTCCTATATTCACATCCTATACTAGTGCCAGATAGAGGTGGGCATTGGGCCGTGCTTTTTTGGGCCGGCCCGAAGCACGATGGTATGGCGGCAAAGAAAGACGGCAAGACGCAATCAGTAGCACGGGCGTGCCGGGCCCGGAACTGTGCACGACGGGCGGCAAGACGGCACGACAGTTTGCGTGTGCGTCAAGACGGCATTTAACGGGCACGAAATCACGGATTAAGGCTTAAAAGTTGGCAGATATTATTGATTCAGGGCATCTTCAAGCATTGCATTTATGTTTGACATTTTGTTGATGTGATTAGTCTCTTATGTAATTAAAATAGGTAGTTTAGTAGTAGTGATTTGTTTTATTTCTTTGTGCGTCACAATAGTAAAATGGGTCGGGCTTGGTGCAAGACCAAGACGTGCACGGCTTAAATGGGCCGGCTTGGGCTCGCCAAAAGTGAGTCCAAGACGGCTGCAAGACGGTAGGCACGATGGTCGTCGTGGCATCTAAGACTGCTTTCGCCCGAAGCACGATGGGCCGGCCGGGCACTCAAGACAAGACGACGCCCACCTCTAGTGCCAGATGATACGACAATATTCTCTCTTTAAGCAATACTAGGCAATAAGCGCAGCGCTCGCTGCGCGCGCGAACGAAAAATGATTTTGCGGTTTTTTTCGGAGAAAAAATAGATTTAGATGTGTTTTTCAATTTTTTTTGGATATTTTCCAATTTCTTGGAGACTTGAAAAATATTAGAGGTCGAGTTGAAAAAAAAGTATATATTTTTCTGTTGACGAAAATATTTTTTTCGGGAAAAACAGAGAAATGATTTGGATGTAAGAACCGGGGACATGTTTGTTATATTTTTGGACCTCATAGCTATTCCGAAAAAGTAGAAAAGGGCTCGTTCGTGTTTTGTATTTAACAGGAGGTTTTTTTTGTAAAGTAACGAGCAAGGGACCCAAACGTGATTTAGAAAAGTTCTTCTTCGCCTCACAAAAAATCGCGAAGGACCTTTACGTAACTTGGAATGGCCTATCCGCGATTTGAAGGACTAGAGGGGTTTTTTCGAAAAACTGGAGGGAGGGCACGTGGATAACCTCTTTGAGCTTGGAACCTCAGGATGTAATTGCTGGATAATAATAAGCACCGATTAGAGATTTTTTTTAGAGTACATGGACACATACCCACTCATGTCAGACACACGTGCGTGCACGTCTATTATTCATGTTAGAATTTTTGCGGATGCTTAGAACCTCACAGAGCATGAACATATTCTTTTTTCGTGTGTTTGTGTTACTCTGATGAAATAAGTCACATCGTCCCATAGATCGAACACCCTCGTTCCTACCTCAAGCTATTGGCAGGTCCTCACCCATGGAAGAGGTGTTGGCATTATACATGCCGCAGGAGCCATAGGAGCTAAAGAAATTAGATATGCACACATGAGCCGTCGACTATCAATTTTTATAAGATTCAATTATTTTACAAGAACTTACGCATGGACAGGGTTCACGTTTTCGATCAGCTTTCTCAAATTTCGAACCAAATTCTAGATTTCGAGTTCTACTGAAATTCAAAACCGAGCGAAAAACCGAGCAAATTCAAATTCAAAAAAATTCAAAAATTTGAGAAAATTTAACCAAAAACTCTCTAAAATAAGTATTAATAGTTTTGTAACCTCTAGGATGAAAATTGGTTGAAAAATTGAAATTTTTAGACATTTTTGCGCCATAACCGATTTTACAACATTGAAAAATAAAAAAAACAGTACTGGGACCCATAATTTTATACACGAAAAAAAACTTACTTGTATTGCTATGGTATATTTAATGTGTTAATGTTATCTAATATTGATTTTTTTTTTTGTATTGATATGTGACAATTTTCAATTATTTAAAGTATAGCAAATGTATGATATTTTTTAATATATTAATGTTATTCAATATTAAAAATTTATTTGTATTGCTATGGTATATTTAATGTGTTAATGCTATCTAATATTTAAAAATTTTCTTGTATTGATATGTGACAAATTTCAATTATTTAAAACATAGTAAAGGTATGGTATATTTAATATATTAATGTTATCCAATATTGAAAAGCTTACTTGTATTTCTATAGTATATTTAATTTGTTAATGTTGTCTAGCTATGGTATATTTTTGCAATTGTATTGATATGTGACAAGTTTTAATATGTGAATTGCATTTTACAAATTTTACAATATTTTTTTTGTAATTTTTCTTAATTTTTCTAACCTGTCGTCGAAATTTCAAGCTTTTCGACCGAATTTCGACACTTTTCGATGGAATTTCGAGCTTTTCGATCGAATTTCGCTCATGCATTTAACTAGTTTTCAAATTTATTTGACTTTCAAACTGTTCGAAATTTCTCGAATTTCGATCGAATTTCGTCGAATTTCGCTACCGACGGCTGCGCGAAAAATGAGTTCGAAACGAAATTGAAAACCCTGCTCATGGAAGAGATGTTGGTGTTGCACATGCCCCAAGAGCCATATGAGCTAAACTAGTAAGATGCCCGTGCGTTGCAACGGAATTTCAAAAGAGAATAATACATAATTATAATGTAGGATCCTAAACCATACAATAAATCAATTTTCTGTAACACACATATCAAGCAAAACATATCTTTGTAAGCTAGTAAATAAATCAAATCATCTATATTGAGTTGTCCTGCAGATTTACAATTATAGGTTAGCAAAGCAATAGTGACTCACCTACTGGGCTTTAGGCCCCTACTGTTCTGGCCCAAGAACGGCCTAGCAGACTCACCATCACCACCAACTCCTTCTTATAATAGTTAAGATAGGTGCACGCATGCACCATGCATGGCCATGCACGTGCCCTCCCACCTAGATGCAACTCAATATGCACGTCGTATTTTTCTCAGTTCTCTCTATATTCCTACTCAGCCGGGAGAGTCACTATCAGACGTGATGTTGTTCTTCTGTTCCGCAACAACCAGAAGAGAATCGGGTGTACCCCTGTTGGATTCCCTATCGAACGGCTCTTGCTGCTGCGTGTGAAGTCACCAGGTTCTGCGCCTTCACATGCGTCTGCGCTAAGGTTCCTCTGCAGGTTCTTGCTCACACCGTACGAGTGCCGCCGATTTTACCATTGAGCATCTTGGCAGGATTTATTCTTGACACTTTATTCGACGTTTCATCGTCGGCTTCTTCGACGTTTCGTCGTTGATTTATCATTGGAGATTTCTTCGACATTTCATTGTCGGTTTATTTGACGTTTCATCGTCAACTTTGGAGAGAAAAATATCAGTTGCGGAGACAACTGAATTTGGTGTTTCATCATCGTTAATTTGGTGTTTATTCACCGGTTGGATACATTGACCATTATGGAGATTTTGGCAACATTAATTCTCAGGAATTTAGTGACACCCTGTTGGTAGCATTATACTCTTCGAAGTTTTTCTAGTGAAGGTTTTGCTCCAATTCAGTTTGAGATGAAGTATTAAAATGCAAGGAGTTTTGCTTCTTAGTGGATACTACAATGTTGTTTTGTTGTCTTAGCTCAATATGAGGGCTCTACTGCAATTTACTCCATTGACAGCATAACAGTTCTTTTCATCTTGAAAGTTTTGCAGGAGTAGTTTAAACCATGTCATGGAATTTCAGTAGGTTTTTTGCCGAATTTATTGTTCCAGATGGAACATGTCAATTTCATGAAATGAGTTCTTCGCTATTTATCAAGCGTCACAAGTGATGTTTTGGCTTATGCCATTTGATGATTAGGCATTTATTCAGGAGGTCAATTGCACAGACTCATACTTTACTGGGGTTATGAATTGAAGACTCTGATTCTTCGTCTGCTTTGTTATCGCTGTGTTGGTTTGACTGTTCCAGTCGTTCTCACAACCTACTGGTGGTTTGCTCAAATTTTGCTTTGCAACAAGTGTTTGGATTGACTGTTTCAGTCTTTCATATTCGCACTATCATTTGGACTTTCAGTGCTCAATTACCCTTCGGGGTTTTTCGGAGACATTTTCATTATGGATTTTGAGTTAATGGGAGGTTTGTTGGAGATAACTCAAATATCTCAACCTACCATATCTTTTGGTTTTATCCAAATATGTTGTTAGTCCAAGTCTACTACAATTAGGACTCTTTGGTTATATAAGCCAACCCCTTGTACATGTAATCCTTGAACATAATAGTAGATTGTTTCCCGTGGTTTTTTCCCGCGAAGGTTAACATTAACAGTGAAGAAAGGCAACAGTGCTATTGTGCAAATCCGCGTCAAATGGAAATGCTTGCCTGAGGAGATGGCAAGATGGGAGGACTATAATGTGCTTACTGCTTACTAAGAGATATCCGAAAGCATCAGCTTGCGGACAAGCTGAATTTGGAGGGATTGGTATTGTCATGTCCCTGAACCTGAATAAGAAGTTTAAAGAGAGAAGTCTGAAGAATACAGATAAGGTTGCTGTTGATGGGCCTGGGAAGACAGGTGAGGAGTGAGTTGTAAAACTTGTGTAGGTGAGTAGAGCTGTAGAGTGCGGTGTTAAATTGTGTGGTGGAGTCTGTACTGAAGACGACATGAAATGAGAAGAAATCTACCTCGCAGTTCTTGTTTCTCTTTTCCTCTCTCTCTCTCTCTCTGTTCTTGTTTCTCTTTTCTTATTTCTTTCTTGGCTACTCAGATCTTCAAATCCTTCCGTAGAGCTGGGGGTTCTTTCTTCAGTTAACCAAGCACTACACACAGATGTCATTATTTCCTCCTACTCTCCTACAACACATGCTGAAAGAAAACAAGCATCGCAACGCGCAATACAGAGTACTGTAATTACCAAATCCACAAAAATTAAACGCACCACTGCCCACAAGCAACGAACTAAACATACAAATCACAGCCATGAAACATATACGTACGCAATGTAATTCATCATTCATGCATAGCAAAACCAAATTTTGGTTCAAGTTTTGACCTGAAGGTTGTTGCCCTTGATGTGCGCCCAGATAATCTTGAGTGCCTCCATCCTGGCAGCTCTTACGCTTCGCCGACGGTCGCGCAGCTCCGGCGATATCGGCCGGCTTCATGATCCCGCCGCCTCTTCTTCCCCTTCCTTCCTCCCTCTCGCCGCTTCCCGCTCCATCCGCCGACGCCGACGCTTCACGGCCACAACCTCGCCGGTGGCGCCACCGAAGGACACCGCCGCAATGAGGAAGTTACCGGCGCCGCCGCACGCGACGGGCAAGACGCGAGGAGATCGCCGGAGCGGATGGCCGCTGCCGCCGCCGCCGACATCGCTGGGGTGCGTAGGGTTTTCGAGTGGTCTGGGGATAGGGTTGGTGGTGGTGGTGGCACTATTGAGCTTTGTTGACTGGATGAACCGGTGGGAACTGGCTCGTGAAATGAACTGGCCAACACTTCGTTTCTTGCGTGCAATTAAACAGGGCAATTTACCACTGTGTTTGTTTCATTTCAAAATGACTGGAAGCGGGAAGACACCATCAGTAGAAGGTAGAACAAGTAGGGCTGACAAGTGGACCCCGCAGAGAATGAACCACTGCCACCAACTCGTGCTTTAGAATAGTAGAGATAAACTATACGCACACATGATGAACGTCTACTAACAATTTTGTAATGTTTGATTATTTTAAAAGAAAATAATTTAATTCACGTAGGAATCTAGAAAAATTCCTATATCATAATAAGGACTAGTTTCGAATGTAGGAAATTCACATAAATTTTACAAGAAATTGTTTAATTCCACAGGATATAGGAAAACTCCTAAATCCTAAGAACCTATTTGGACTGCAAGCAGGGTTTCCAAAACCTTTGAAAACTGCTCGAAAATCGTTCGTACCGCTTCGGTTTGAAAAATGATACCGCTTGGTTTACCGGTCTAATTCAAATTCAACAATTCAAAAAAATTGAAAAAAAATTTATCCAAAAGTTCTCTAAAATTAGTATTAATAACTTTATGATATCTGGTGTGAATATTTTTTTTGAAAAAAACAAAATTTGAAGACATTTTTTAGCCATTCTATTATATTTAGTAGCCATATTTGTTGAAGTATATTTAGTAGCGATGGACGACACCCAAAAATGATACTATTTATTCAAGTAGTGATATTTGTATGAACAAAAAATATCTTGATATGATATATTTTAATATGTTAATGTTATCCAACATTGAAAAGCTTACTTCTCGTTGTATGCATGCATGAACTTCCAAAACTTTAGTATGGAAGCTATACTCCGTACCACTAGTTATATTCTGTACTTATTTTGTTGTACAACGTGCAATTTGGCTCAAGCAATTTCTTGCAAATTATTTATACAAGCAATTTTGTATAAGGTATTGAAATGTAAATGGTGTTAATATGTGAATGGTATTGGTATGTGAATGATATTGGTATGTCATTATGTGAATGCTTACTTTTGCACTTGTTGAATTGATGTGTGAGTAGTATTATAATGAAAGATTATTTATTGACATATTATTGCTAAATGCCTAATTTACAACTTGTAATTGTCTAAAATATAGCAAAGGTAATGTTGAAATTTTTCCATATTTAGAAAAAATCATACTGAAATTTTTCCATGTTTCTCCATACTTTTTTTTTTTGTATTTCTTACCTTTTTTCTTTTGTTTTGCTCTTTAATGTCTTTTTACAAATTTTACAAAAAATTTTTGCAAATTTTTCCTATTTTTTTCATTTTTCAACTGTCGCCGGTTTTCGCTATAAATCGCTCAAAAATCGAGCCTTCTCGAGCGGTTTTTGTCCAGAATCATTCGGTTTGGGGCAAATTTTGAAGCAAAGGCAAGAGGAGCCAAAGCTGACGTTGCAAAGTCATTTTCCCCCCAAAAGGATGTGCAACTGCAAATCGGCCGATCTAGCATGCAGAGCCGAGCCGCTGATCATCGGTTGAAGGGCCGGCCGCCTGATGATTGATTATACCGTCCCCCGGTGCTCTTTTCGTCCAAAAGGGCGTCGTCTGGCTGGATCCGTTCCTTTGCTAGAAGTTTGGCGTTTTAGTCCCTTCATCGAATTCTTTTGTATAGTTTGATACCTGCTCAAACAAAAATGCAAATGTAGTCTTTTCCCAACCACGACAGCAGTATTCCGTATCTATCGTGCTTTTCTACCATAGCAGATGGATCCGTTATGCTCACACCGCAGCAGGTGACACAAATCTCCTTCTGGATTTTCCATAGAGAGTAGTACTAGATTTGCGATTTTCGTTTGGACAAGACTAAATATAAAAAAAAAAATGATGTGCGAAAGGAGCGATTTGCCCAAGGTCCCCTTTGCTCTGCACGGGAAAGAGTCGACGGGGACGGTCGACTTTGTGGTGCTACCGTGCCCCAATTGATGGTCCCGGCTCTTGATTAGTACTATTGAGCAATAAGGCTAGTGCCCTTTTGTTCATACCTGTTGGCTCTTTTTCCCCCTTTTCTTTGTGCTTGCTTTGTTCCTGCCTGCGTTATGTGCACTCATGGTACCACCGTACCGGTATCGGCAGGGCAGATCTAGCATGTAATTAGTAGGGTCAAATAATCCCGATGATTTTACTAAAATCACATGTAAATTTAATTGTATTCTATTAACATATAAGCATATATAGGCTATAAGTTATTGTAATGACCCAGCGACCCCAATGATCTATTTTTCTGGATCCGCCCCTGGGTACCGGTATCCAGATTGACCATTCCATGCAGGCATCGTTCATGAAACAATCTGTCGAGGCACTGCCTGATACTACTACTATAGTAACATATAAAACAACAGGTGCTTCCGTTCCAGAAAAAAAAAAAAAAAGAACGGGGGGTTGAAACTGAGGCTCTCTGCTAGGAATGATGAAGGAGCGAGATGATGAGCTCACTCAATGGGTTTGCTGGCGCAGTCAAAACCTAGACCATGAAAAGACGATCGGACGGGCAAAACATGGCACCAGAGCAGCCTGAACTGACGATGACGCATGGGTCCTAACATGATATTCGATGGAGGAATCTGTTGGGGGTATGTTCCACAAGTCATCGTAGAGTTGATTTTTTTTTTATGTTTATATTTAATTATCTTATTTTTCTAATACTGTCATTATTATTTATTAGCAAGTATGTCACTTGTTTGTAAAACTCTATATATGACTTTGTTATGATTATTTTAAAATGGTCTCTAGTCAATAAATATACGAGGACACATATGAATAAACTAATATATGTATTGGTCGATGATCATGTTTCACGGGTTACAGATATGGAGATATCAAGCCAATAATATGATCACATGTTAGAGAACATAGAGTTGGATCGACCAACCTTGAGACCATAAGAGAACGTTGTAATCGACCAACCTTGAGACCATAAGAGTTACACTGATACAAGCTTCCAAACCGATAAGGATGATTATCATTCACAATTTGGATTTTTATACATTTTAAATGGAGGGGTAGTGAGTTGGAAAAGTTCCAAATAAGATACGGTTGTTGATTCTACGATGGAGGTCGAGTACATTGCTGCTTCCGAAGTGGCAAAGGAGTGTGTTTGGATAAATAAATTCATTTATAAACTGGTGTGGTCCCTAGTGCCTCCAGCCCAATGAATCTCTATTGTGATAATAGTGAAGCCATTCTGCAAGCTAAGGAGCCAAGGTCTGATCAAAAGTCTAAACACATACTCAGCCGATATCATCTTATTCACGAGATTGTGGATAAAGGAGATGTAAAGATATGCAAAATACACACGGATTCAAATGTTGCTAATCCATTGACAAAGCCTCTCACATAATCAAAGCTCAAGAGCTATGGGTATTAGATACTTAAATGATTGACTCTAGTGCAAGTGGGAGGCTGTTGGAGATATGCCCATGAGGCAATCATAGAGATTATTATATTTCTTTATGTTCATGATTAATTATGTTCCTTGAATATTGTCATTATTATTTATTAGCAAGTATGTGACTTATTTCTAAAATTCTATATATGACTTTGTGATGATTATTCTAAAGTGATCTTTAGTCTATAAACATATGAGGACAAATATGAATAGACTAGCATATGTATTGATTGATGACCATGTTTCACGAGTCATAGATATGGAGATATCAAATCAATAATATGAACACATGTTAGAGAACATGGAGTTGGATCGACCCACCTTGAGACACTACGAGAACGTTGTAATCATTTTATCATCAGTTGATTTCATATACAATGTGTATGCTATATCCTTAGACTTGAGGTTGGCGCATGTAATTGAGATGTGTAATGACTTACTTAGGGGTTGCCAAATGCTACTCTGTAACTGGATAGTTATAAATGTGGCTTTTAGGCTTGTCATGAAGCATGGTCGATTAAGATGGGATTTGCCCCTCCATTCAACGGAAGAGAGATATCTCTAAACCTCTCGAGTGGTTATATTCAGGAAATACATGGCCATGCTACTCGCGGTTAAACAGTTAACCGTAGTTAGGGATTCCGAGTCACGTGATCGAGAAAGAATGGTCAAGCTAATTAAATAAGGATGCCATGTATTCACCTTGAGCTTGACCGATATCATAAGGCAAAGGGAAATGCATATAACTAAAGCATTGTTTAGGTTCGTCCGATGTGATCTTTACATATACTCGGGAGTCAGCACGTACTGCTAGGGACAGCTATCTATTAATGGTCGAGTAAGAGTACTCGGGCCATGTTTAAGTATACGTGAACCTATAGGGTCGCACGTTTAAAGGGTTGGAACTTAATTCGAATGGTGATCCGAATTCTGATGGGTTTTAAGTTCCTAATGGGCCTCTAATGTAGAGCCCATCTAGAGGTGTCTATTTAAGGGAAGGGGTGATGACTTTAGGGTTAAGATACATAGTAGAAATTCATAATTTCCGAAACACTAGTCGCCACCCCTTTTTCACCTAGAACCGCGTAGCCAACGCTAGTACTCCGGCGCGTGGTGTTCCTGCCCCTTACGTGTGGATAACTTGGAGGCGTTGCTGTAAGGCTTCAACGCTAGGACGATCCGCAACCTGCGACGACCACGATGTGTTGTTCGAGAAGGCGTGAGGCTAGTACGGTTACATTTGCACCACCGCGTTACATCGACTCTACTTCCACTACGAGTTTACGCATCTAGTGGTAATTCTGTGATTTATAATTTGCAATGGTTCGTTGGTTATGAAGTAGAAAATTTTGAATTTACACTAGAGTAGCTTACTCATTCCGCAACAGAATACCCTCCCCCGAGGCTGTTCAGGAGACAACGAGCCCATCCCAAGATCAGATTGACGACGACGCATGGCATTTGGCTGCCATTGTTGTCTGCTTTACGATAGGTGTGGCCTTTACAGTGGATGATGACTAGTGACACGTATCATTTATCGATTCTTTTATAGTCAAATAAAAGGTTAAAATTTGGTTCGAATAAAACCAATGATGAAAAAGACTTGTGCATCTCGTTAAGGTGTTGTTGCCTTTTCTTGTCTTATTCCCAGCCCTCACTCCACTCTCCTGTGCTGCTGAAGATACTACTGTATTGTGCCTGTCTGGCTGTTCCGGTTTAGAGAGTAGACTTAGGCCCCGTTTGGCAATTTGGAACTGGGCCGTTTCTACTAGATCGGGAAGAAACCTAACCAAACGGGCTAAAGCTCGGATCGTTTCTTCTTTTTCCACTCTGTGGCCGAATCGGTCTCATCCCGTTCCACTCGATTCACATAACCTTATCTGAAATGTTTCTACCAAAAATTAGAACGATTTCTTTTCTACTAGAATATGAAACTGTACCAAATAGGACCTTACTCCACTCATCTTGCCATCTTGGCTGGATCCGCGGATTTAGCATAATTCTCATTCTCCGATCATGACAGAATATTGTTGTTAGCAGGTGTCAGCATATATAAAGGGGCAAATCAGGCCGGGCCAGGTTTGTTCCTAGGCGCTAAACACAAGTCGGACTCTAGCTACCAGCTAGACACGGGCTGATCCAGCCTACTGCACCTTTTGCTGTCACTCTACATGGTAGCTTCTCATGAAGTCGTACACACTTACACTCGAGATTGAGTTGATTCTATTGTCGCAAGGCTTCGCCGCACACAAAATCTGGCACGGGTGTGCGCTGTTTTGGCCGCGCTCGTCACGAGAGGACGTTCGCATGCCATGCACAATTGGATGGCATTTGGTTGCATGGATAGATATAATTATCTATAAATTTAAAGTTATCTAATTATTTGGATGAGTGGATTGATAGGATATGGTCATCTAGTTTTTTAAAATGTTCTCTTAAGATGCTGAATAGAGCCATCCAAAATAAAGTCCGGATGGGCTCATCCAGTTTGCTGCATGAAGAGGTTTACTCGGTCAAATTCAAATTTCACTGAAGTGTACGTGGTCAAATTCAAATTTTGCTCAAAAATTCAAATTTTGATCAACATTTATCAAAAAAATCAAATCTTGTTCGAAGATTCAAATTTCTATTAAATTTTATTTGAAAATTCAAATTTTGGTCAAAATTTGTCTGAAAATTCAATTTTTGGTTAAACCAAAATTCGAAACCTTGATTACAACTAACCCATCCATCTAACCAAACAAAAAATTAGCCCATTCCATCCATTCTCATCCATAAAACTAAACAAAAGAAATTAACTAATCCCTATTTGTCCAACCAAACAGTTAACCGATGACTTCATTTCGTTCAACCTCATCAAGTCAACACAAGTGCCCTGGGAAGGTCGTATCCCGTATCTTCAATGGTTGTATCCAACCCTATTATCTGTAAGGGCATGTACAATTAATAGTATATGTCAACTGTCTATAAGGGTATGCCATATTAGATTTTGGATGATGTGGAGGAGAGAGAGGGAAGAGAGAAATATGATATCTACTATTTAACAGATGACCTTATAGACAACTTTATAATGTGTATACCTGTTCGCGCAAAAAACGTGAAGGAGGGTTTTCGGCCTCGAACACACAAGATAAACGCCGGGTTTGCAGAGCGTGCCAGTCAATTTGACCTGAAATTGACAAGGTAGAGTTTGTAACTTGATCGAAGCCGATAAACAAGGATCTATCGGCTTTTCGCTAGTCGGTAAGAACCGATTAGGGGATAACTAGATCAACCGGTTACAATTGATCCAGATACAAGGTAAAATCGGCTTCGAGAAGGCGATGCGCAACAAAGCGAAGCAGATCAAACCTGGGTGAAATCGGCAAAAATCAACAATCGGCGATGCGCAACTATGTTGATTCCGTCGACTTGCAGAGAGGTCTATGAAGCTAAAAACAATGTAAAAGAAAAGCTTGTAAAAAGTAGATGTGTGTATTGTTGGATTGATTGATTGATTCTCGCTTGACATCTGCCCCCTTTTATAACACACCTGGCCGATCCGAGTTGTACATGGATACGGTGCGTTTATCCGTATCGGCCTCTAATCTGATTTCCTTTCCTTTTTAGAAACGGATTCCTTTTCCGATTCGTTTACCGATTTCTTTCCATACGAACACTTCCTTTCCATTTTAGACCGATTTCAATACATGCCGAATTTTGGTGCAAACATATGCCCCCCATTTTTGAAAGGTAGCTTGATATCTTTCAAAAATCCCTTCGCCTTTTTCCGTAATCGGCTTTTCGTTTAGGATTCACCTTGGTAACTTCCCCATTAATGGCGCCGCAATGCCCTCGGTGCGTTTTTAATGCAGCAACGGTTCCCGCCTTTTCACCTTTTTTACCGAGGTATAAATATGAGGTCCCCCCTGCGGTCATTTTCACCCTGGCGTGCTCTCGCTCATTTTGAAATCGGCTTCTCTTCGCGTCAATCCCCTCTTCCTGTTGCATCGGCTGAAATGGACGCATCCCAGGTACTCATTCCGATCCCAGATAGCGACCATCAGTATTTTCTAGGCCCAATAGGAACTATAGAAACCGATACGGTTGTTGGAGATGAGATCCCTAGGCTCCCTTTGTCGGCTCATGGCTACAACATCAAGGAATGGACCAAAAGCTTTAGGGCTTGACCGACAGCTCTCAAGGGCTGGAGGTCCTGGTATATTAGAGTATCAGCCCAAAAGAAGGCGGAGTGGGAAGGAATGGGTATTGCCGAGTGTATTCCCATGTCCTTAGCCGCTCCAGAACCTAATGAATCCTTGGTAGCCGCCGCTTGCTATTTTTGGTCGGATTCCTTTAACGCCTTCTTTTTCCCAACTGGTCCTATCGGCCCAACCCTCCTAGACATGGCCGAATTGTGTTGCCTTAGGCCTGATGGAGACCAAATATCGGCTTTTAGCGGGAAACCTCAAGACAAATTGACTAGAAAAAGGGAGAAGGTTGGTCCAAATATATACAAAATAATAACAAAGTAACCGGCCCTATATCGGATGAGGAACATGTAGCTTTCCTCAACCTATGGCTAGACCGATTCCTCTTCTGTGGTGCTTCCTTAGGACCAACCCAGGTTTATCAATTTATGTCGGAGCAACTAGTCATGGGTCGTCGGCTAGCTTTAGGGAAATCCTTGTTGAAATGTGTATCATATCATGCATATCATCCGGAGTCGGCTTTTTACCGGCAATGGTTCCTATGTCGTGGGCAATGTTGGTGGCCCACTTTGGTTTATCCAGATCTGGCTTTACTGCGTTTTCGGCCGCCTCATTATCCCGGATCCTTCGGAAGAATCGGCTTTCCCAATAGAAGATTTTCCGAAGGCGCAAAACCCTGCATTCCAGCCTAGCCGATCTCGGCTAAAAATTCATCATGTGTTCGTCCGATGAACCCAAAATCTCCCCACCGGTTTTCATAAGTACTTGTCCTTCTTTTGAACCTTAACCAAGCCACCTTTAATCGTAGAGACTTCTTTCGTATAGCCAACTAGCCGATCTCCCATGGCCCTCTTTTCTTCGTTTAAATTCGATAGCTCTCTAATGCCCCACCACTCTTGATCCGCTTCCTCTGCTGATATCTCCTTGCATTCTTCACGTCGGCTTGAGTACTCGTAATAGAACATTTCAGCCGACCTATGAGTTCTATCACCCTTCGTTGTATGCACGCCACCGGTGGGTTTTGGACAAACAATTCCTTGCCTTCCTTTACTTAACATGATCAAGCCACGGAACAAAGTTACTAACATTATCAAGCGGCGAGCTTATTACCGAACTAGCCGATGAGCTCCATGTGGTGGACTTGCCTTTCCTCGTGGCCGAACACACGCCGATCGGGCCGCTTTACTTCGTGGTGGGCTTCCATAGCCGAGTCGCTCTGCGAGGCGTACTATTCATGAGGTCTTGTCCTCTTTTCTCCCTGGCTTTCAAGAGCCGACAGAGGCTGCCACCGGGTCTAGCTCGAGTTATGCTAACTCATCTTTAGAGGTATTTTCATTTTGACATGTTTGTTGAAACAAGATTTTCATCGGCTTAACCATATCTTCTATCCTTCAGACAAGCAAGAGGTCGACTCACAAGAAACCACATCGGCCGACGACCACTCGAAACGGCAAAGGCCGTCGACCCCTCTCGCCGGTTTATCCTCTGGCACGCTGAGGGTTGACAGCCCATCATTATCGGATATCGCCGATCGGCATGTTGAGAGTAAGTGCAACTTAGCGGCATGTTGAGCAAGATTTCCTCTGTCGGCTAACCCCATGTTTATCATCTTCAGGGAAGAAGAAGAGCCGTAGAGTCGTTATCAAGCGATCTCCAAAACCTGCTGGTCGCGATGCAGCGTCATCTCCAGCTAGATCGGCTACTGCGGTTAGCTTCGACCTTTTAATTTGGTTTTTCGTCTTGGTTTTTACTTTGGAAAATTAAGTTTTATTATTTTTAGGAAACTCCTTCCATTCAGATGTTGGAAACTTTAGCCGATGCTGAGAAAAATCTGACAGATGTGTTGATCTTATCGGCTCCTGCTCCCGTACCATCGCCTGTTTCCCCAACCCAGAAACCTGCTGCTGTTTCCCCGACACTTGAAGCGGATCCTGCCGATCTTCTAGGTTTTTCCTTGGACGATCTGGGCGACCCCGAGATCATAGCTACTACTGACTATCCGGTTGACGTTCAACAGATTATTGACGCTGCCGCAGAGGCATCGGCTGCCGTGACTTCCGCACCAGGAATGCAGGAGAGGCTCAATCACCTTTTTGACGCAGTCATGCAACCTGAAGCCCGTCTCCTGGCTGATACGCAACCCCTGAGAACGGCTATGGCCGCAATGGAAGCCGACTTGCCTCCAGAAGTCATGAAGGCCCTTTTGGATGTTTGTCACTTGACGCCGACGACACAGCTGGTACCGCCAGAGAGAGGATTGCCCAACGTACTGCGCAACAAGCCGATCAAGATACCTTGGACAAATTGGTGGTCGATATGAAAGCCAAGAAACATCAGTATGACCAAGGTATGTCTGCCTTCAAATCGGCTAAGATGAAGCAACAAGACCTGGAATCTACGAGGAAGTCTCTGGAAGAGCAGTTGGCCCAGGTGACCCAGCAGCTGGCCGATCTTCAGACATCTATCTCTTCTTCGGCTTCATCTTTGTCAGCGCAGAAACACACCCTTGGTGATATGGTGGTGGCAGTGAAGAATCAATCGGCTAAAATTAAAGTAGTACCGGGCAGCGCGATTGAAGACAAGCGTATTGTTGATAATGTTCAGGACACTATTGCCAAAGCTGCGGGGGCCTTATCGGGACTAGGAGCCCGTCTGCCTGGTTCTGGGCTGTAATATTTTTTAAACTTGCATGCTGGAACTGCCAATCATATCGGCTTATGTGGCCTGATTTTTGTGAACAATGTTTTAATTCGTGGTCGTCTGAATCTGATTTGATCGGTCGTATAACCGATTTTATATGCACGTGCTTTTGTAATTGATTCTTGATGTTCTCTTTATGTGATCAGGACCCAATCCATATGCTAGGGTAATACGCCTTCAAGTATTTTCCGTTGATTGCTTTAGGTAGTACGAATCCGTCTAAGGACTCCAGTATATATGAATTTCCGCCAATCGGCCGATTTATCTTGTAAGGCCCTTCCCACGTTGGGGACCACTTGCCGAATCGACTGTCCTTAGAACCGATTGGGAGCACGGTTTTCCAGACCAAATCGGCTTGATTAAAAGATTTCCCAATCACCTTTTTATTGTATGATCTGGCGACCCTTTCCTTATTCCTCTTAAGCCGATCTAGCGTAATCAGCCTTAATTCGGCTAGGTCATCCAGATTGTCAAGCATTGCCTATTTGTACTCATCGGCTGGCACCTCGTCTTGTTTAAATAGCCTTACTGAGCCGATGTTGATTTCCACGGGTAAGACGGCCTCTTGTCCATATACCAACTGGAAGGGTGATAATTTAGTCGATCCATGATGAGATAGCCGATAAGCCCATAAGGCTTCCGATAGTGTTGAATGCCAATTTCTCGGTTTCTCCTCGATTTTCCTTTTTATTAATTTTATTAATGTCTTGTTTGACGACTCGGCCTGTCCATTGGCCTGAGCGTAATAAGGAGAAGAGTTGAGTAATTTTATCCCAAGACTTTCTGCAAAACCTCTGAACTCGTTAGACGTGAACACAGTCCCTTGATCAGTAGTAATCGTCTGTGGAATTCCAAACCGATGGACGATGTGTTCATTTACAAAGTCGATCAGCTCTTTGCTAGTAACTTTCTTGAGTGGTATAGCCTCAACCCATTTTGAGAAATAGTCTGTGGCTGCAAGGATGAATTTATGTCCTTACTGGATGACGGAAATATCTGGCCGATTATATCTATGCCCCATCCCCTAAACGGCCATGGCTTGATGATCGGGTGTAAAGTCGATGCTGGTGCTGACTGTATGTTACCAAACTTTTGGCATGTTTGGCATCCTTTATAGTATTTGAAGCAGTCTTCTAACATCGTTGGCCAAAAATATCCCGTTCGTCTCAGTATCCATTTCATCTTATGGGCCGATTGATGTGATCCACAAATTCCTTCATGGACTTCTCCCATTGCTATTTTGGCTTCTTCAATTCCCAGGCATCTTAGCAATAAGCCTTCCATGGTTCGAAAGTACAATACACTTTCCAGCAGAACATATTTGAGTGCTTTGTGCCTGACTTTCTGCTCAGTCGGCTTAGATGGGTCTGACAAATAATCCTGTATTTCCTTTCTCCAGTCGACAGGGTGGACGCATAAAATCGGCCAAACGTTTAGCTCGATTGGTTCCTGTCGACTTCCAATCCTGTATCCTGATGCACATTGTGCCAATTGATTTGCTTTGCCATTAGCTTCTCTGGGGATATGTTTTATAGAAAATATAGTGAACATCTCGATGATCTGGAGACATTGATGTAAGTACTGAGTTAGCGCACCGTCGTTGCATTGGTATTCTCCTTTGACTTGCTGCACAATTAACATCGAGTCTCCAAAAGCTTCGACGTCTTTCACCCCGATGCTATCTAGCAATTGTAGACCTCTTAGTAATGCTTCGTATTCTGCTTGATTATTTGAACATCGGCTATTTAGCCGATACATGAAGTCATACTCCTGTTTTCTAGGTGAAATCAATATCACGCCGATGCCTTCGCCCTCCTGGCAAACGGATCCATCAAAATACAGCTGCCAAGGAGTTACATCAGCTGTTCCCGTTAATGTTTCACTTCCTGTGATAAAATCGGCCACAGCTTGCCCTTTCACAGATTTAGCCAACTCATAGGTTAACTCGAACTCTGTTAAGGCGTATGCCAATTTACCAAGCCGACCGCGCAGAATTGGCGCCGATAATATGTACTTGACTACATCGGTTTTGCATATTATAACGCATTTGGAAGCCATCATGTAATGCCTTAATTTGGTGCAAGCAAAATATAATGATAAGCATAATTTTTCTACTAGGGGATACCTAGTTTCTGCATCTAAAAGACGTCGGCTTAAATAAAATATTGCTCGTTCCTTCCTATCGGCTTCCTGTGTTAAAACTGCCCCAATTGAATCACCTTCAGCCGATATATATAGTCTAAAAGGTATACCGTGTTTTGGTGCGGTCAATACTGGTGGACTCATCAGATAACCCTTTATGTCGTCAAAGGCCTTTTGTTGATCGGCTCCCCATTTGAACTCTTGGTTGTCTTTAATTTTCAGCAGCAGTGTGAAGGCCCGAATACGTCCTGATAAGTTCGAAATGAAACGTCGCAAGTAGTTGATTTTCCCAATCAATACTTGCAACTCCTTTTTGCTTGTCGGCGGTCTAGTATCGGCTATAGCTTTTACTTTGGCTTGGTTTACTTCAATCCCTCCTTCATGTACTGTAAACCCAAGAAATTGTCCTGCCGATACTCCGAAAGCACACTTCAGAGGGTTCATTTTTAACCCATGTAACCTTGTGCTTTCGAACATCTTCTCCAGATCGGCTAAATGTTGCCAGTTTTCTTTGAATTTTACCACCACATCGTCAATGTATATCTCCACAGTGTTGCCGATCAAGTCATGGAAAATATGGTTCATGGCACGCTGATAAGTGGCGCCGGCATTCTTCAATCCGAAGGTCATAACTTTCCACTCATATAGCCCTAAAGCTCCTGGGCATCTGAAAGCCGTTTTGGGTATATCGGTTTCAGCCATGAATATCTGATTGTATCGGCGTTTCCATCCAAAAACTTATGATTTTATTTCCGGATGCAAAGATCGATAAGCATATCGGCTATGGGCATTGGGTATTCATCTTTGGTGTGGCTTTGTTCAAATCTCTAAAATCGACACATACCCTAAGTTTGCCATTTTTCTTTTACAGGACGATGTTTGAGACCCATTCAAATGATCGGCAGTGGCGGATAAACTTTGCCTCTAGCAATCGTCCTACTTCTTCTTTTATAGCGTCATACAATGTAGGATTAAATCGCCTAGGTACTGCTTTGAATGGCCGATACCCAAGTTTTATTGGAAGCCGATGCTCAACCAAATTGCCGGCTTAAGCCTGGCATCTCGTAATACTCCCACGCGAAGCAATCTCTATATTTTTGAGTATCTTGACCAACTTTGCTTTATAACTGGGTTCTAATTTAGCACTTACAAACGCGTTGGTCTTTTGTTATCACCTTCCCCAATATCGATCTCTTCGAGCAAATCGTAAGTAAATCCTAACCCTTTTCTTTCTTCTTCAAAATCCTCAACAGCTTCTTCAGATTCTTCTTGCCGATAGCTTCTTGCTTTTTCCTGCAGCTTTGCTAGTGCCTTGAACTCCATCTTCTTACTATTTCGCCTGGTCCGATCAAACGTATTGGGTTTGACGATCGGCTTGAATCCTGACTTCTCGACGCAGATGAAATCGCAATCGTCCAAGACTTTTCCCGATATACATTCGGCTTCTTCGTATGGCCAATTGGTATCAGGGCTGGCCATGGCGATATGAGCCGATGTGTCTACCGTGGTACAACTTCTATCAGATCATCGTTCCATTGCACCAACTTCTGATGCATAGTTGATGGTATGCAGCAATTGGCATGGATCCAATCTCGCCCAAGAAGCACACTGTAATTGCCTTTGGCTTCTATCACGAAAAATGCAGTCGACAAAGTTTTATTGCCGACTGTCAATTCTGACACCATTACGCCCTTAGCCTCAGTTGGGTCTCCTGTGAAGTCATTTAGCACCATATTGGTCTTGATCAAGTCTTCATCGGCTTTACCCAATTTTCTGAAAGTACTTAATGGCATCGATTAATCGTTGTTCCCACCATCGACCAACATACGAGATATCGGTCGGCCATTAATATACCCTTTTAGGTATAACGGTTTTAGATGCCGATGCATGTCTTGTGGCTTTTCGAACACAGCGTCTGGTGCTCCGAGGCACAATTGGGCGAATACTCCTTCAGCCGATTCTTCGGTTTTGAACTCGGCAGGTAGAGTGAATACCATGTTTATGTCCATTGGTGGTGTATCACCTCGGATCATCGGAGAACCGGATTCGACCGATTGATCTGAATCACTATCGGTCTGTTCCTTCTTTTTCCACTCTTTTTTCAGAACCGGCATTGGCCTTAATTTATTGAACATCCGATCCCTCTCGCTCTCTTTTTGGGCTTCCCTTTCTTCTTGTGTCTTTAATCGCTGAAGCCGCCTGCGTTGTGACTTCTTTGAGACACGAGGGGCACCACCTAGGTTTAGGCTCTATCGGCTTTCTTATCTTTCCAGCTAAATTGCTCATTTCGCTGTCAGATTCCATTCTACTTGTGTTATGTGAAGCCGATATTTCCTGATTTCGGGAGGACTCTCCTTGCTCTGTCGACAACCTTTCACGGATCGGCCTCCTGCTTCTTACTTCTAGTTGATCGTGTATCGGTCTAGACAACCAGTCCTTTACAGATTGGTTTGGCCGATATGCAGACGAGTGTTGCATAGGACAAGATACAACTGTTGGTAAGGTCATCCCTCTCTCCCAGCAAAACTGCCAAAAGGGACATTGACGATGTTTCTCTTCTTCAGTAGTTGGCCGACATGGCATATCTGGCCGCCAACGTTCGTCCCTCTTTTGCTCTGGTCGATGAAATCCTCGGGTTTGTTTGGCATTGTATCTCTGGCCTATTCTTTCATATTTTCAAAGAAGTTGTGAGAAGGTCGGCTTTGGCTTGAAATTAACCTTTCTCGGAATCCTCTCGGCCCGATACCATTTGCCGACCTCCAAGTCCCCTCTTGGTTTTACCGTTCTTGAGTTTTGTCCATTCCTATCGGCTTCTATCTGTATAGAGCCGATAGTAATCTGCACTGTTTCGTCTCGTGATACAACTCCTTTAGTCGGCTTATCTTCTTCTGCAGGCCTCTTTCCTTTTCGTGAGCATTGAACCATGTTGACTTGAAAAGGGCTCATATCTATCTGCATAGCAGACTCTTCCGCAAATTTTAGCCTGCCATCAGTGATGGCCGATTGAATCTGTTGTCGAAAAATATTGCAGTCGTTAGTATTATGTGAAAACGAATGGTGCCATTTACAATACCTTCGCTTTTTAATTTCCTCGGCCGATGGTATGACGTGTCCTTCCGGCAACCTTATGAGTTTTTCTTGCAGTAATAAATCAAATATCTTGTCACACTTCGACACGTCATATGAATACTTGATTTCCGCCCTATTTTTCATCGGCTTGAGCAAAAGAGCATACGAGTGCCTTTTTAGAACCCTTGATCCACTCGGCTATGTTTACCTCTGCTTCGTCCTCGGAGGTGTCGCTTGAATTGTAATCTACCATGTTTACTTTGGCCTTTTCATTACCGTTCGGCTTAAATCTATCTTTAAACCCTTTGCTCTCTGCATATCGGCTTTCATGTGCCGATACGCGGTGGAGTAAGTGGCCTAAATCTGGAAACTCTTGGCCCGATAGCTTCTCTTTTAATGGCGGGATTAGCCCTTCGAATGCTAAATCGGCCAATTGATCATCGGGTAATGTTACACTAAAGCATCTATTCTGTATGCCTCTAAACCTTTTGATATAATCGGAAACCGATTCACCGTACTTCTGTCGGACTGAACTAAGATCAGAAATCCTAAGCTCCATAGTTCCCGAAAAGAAGTATTCATGGAATCGGCTTTCTAAATCGTTCCACACGTGAACTGAATTTGGGGGTAGATTAGTGAACCAAGTGAATGCAGCACCAGACAATGATAAAGGAAACAGTCTAATTTCTAGTCCATCGGATTGTGCAGCCTCTCCACACTGAGCCATAAACCGTCCGATATGCTCAATTGTGGTGACGGAATCATCACCTGAGAATTTGGCAAAGTCTGGCATTCGAAAGTTGTGCGGGTATGGCATTCGATCTATGTAATCGGGATACGGCTTCCTGTAGCCGATCACTCTTCCTCTGGGCTGTAAACCGAACTGTTCTCTCAAAACATTAGCAATTTGTTCCGCCCAATTGACATTGTCGGCTTGTGGTGCAACCGGACATTGCCAATTTTCATTGTTCACGCCCTGCCCCCCGAGTGCAAACTCGGGTCTTTGCCCGAATCGTGCCGCAGGAGGTCTTGGCACTTGGTCATAATCGTGATTAAAAACCAATGCATCAGGTATAGGTGCGAGAGGTTCAACGTATGGCACTACCCTGTACGGCGCTTGTTTCACGGTCGTGGCTCCCCGTGATTGCGGAACTTGATCCGTTTCGATCGGCTGATAAGCCGATAAACCGATGCTATTGGAGGGCCCATTTGACGGATTTGATGCGCTTATCTTAGCCCCATCCGTGTGCCCATGGTAGTGTGTAAATCCATCTCTCTGTATGCTTGGTTTCAAAACAGTAGGTTGAGTTGGCGTCATAGGTGTTTGAGCCGACACGTTCACTGTATTGGTGTTAGGTGTTATGGAATATACTGGGTACGTAGGGATGGTTTGTGGTGGATCTAGCAGGCTTAGGACACGGCCAATTCTGAGCAATTGTTTTCACACTATTTTCTATCATCGGCTTTAATGTGGATACTAGAGCCGATGATCGATTAATTAATGCGTGATGAACAGATTGCTCGATCATACTTGATAAATCGGCTTGAGCGGAGTGCGTATCGGCCACCGATTCGGATGATGAATCTCCGATAGGATTGATGCTTGGGAGTGCGATCTTTTGAGTAACGCCACGGCGTGTTTTGGAAGCACCGCAAAGCATCATTTCTTCCAAAGTCGCCTTCGGTCTTCGATTTCTTTTATTGTTCAGGGGTTAAATCGGCCATTTGAGGCGCGATTATAGCATCGATGTTGATACTGCCAGAATCGCAGGCTTATCAGTTGACATGTTTGATTTTCTTCGTGGTCCCACCGGGCGTGCCAAAATATGTTCGCGCAAAAAACGTGAAGGAGGGTTTTCGGCCTCGAACACACAAGATAAACGCCGGGTTTGCAGAGCGTGCCAGTCAATTTGACCTGAAATTGACAAGGTAGAGTTTGTAACTTGATCGAAGCCGATAAACAAGGATCTATCGGCTTTTCGCTAGTCGGTAAGAACCGATTAGGGGATAACTAGATCAACCGGTTACAATTGATCCAGATACAAGGTAAAATCGGCTTCGAGAAGGCGATGCGCAACAAAGCGAAGCAGATCAAACCTGGGTGAAATCGGCAAAAATCAACAATCGGCGATGCGCAACTATGTTGATTCCGTCGACTTGCAGAGAGGTCTATGAAGCTAAAAACAATGTAAAAGAAAAGCTTGTAAAAAGTAGATGTGTGTATTGTTGGATTGATTGATTGATTCTCGCTTGACATCTGCCCCCTTTTATAACACACCTGGCCGATCCGAGTTGTACATGGATACGGTGCGTTTATCCGTATCGGCCTCTAATCTGATTTCCTTTCCTTTTTAGAAACGGATTCCTTTTCTGATTCGTTTACCGATTTCTTTCCATACGAACACTTCCTTTCCATTTTAGACCGATTTCAATACATGCCGAATTTTGGTGCAAACAATACCATTGTACAGACAGTCTATTAATCATACGAGATATCATTACAAACAGCTATATAGATAATCTATTGTATAAGTTGTCTTTAGTACTGTCTGTAGATAACATAGAGGTATATTATAGACAGCTACCACTGTACCACTGTACATACCCTAACGCAGGGAAAAAATTTTAATACCGGAGAATTGAGCGGTTGCTGTGAAATTTATGCGTTCCAAACGATTCCTTCGTTTCGGCCATCCCTTGGAATCCGATGCATGAAATCGACTGCCACAAGCCATTCCATCCGCTGTTTTCGAGCATGCAGGATTGGAAAGGAAATGATGCGTATCATTGCTCTTGGGGGAAATTTTTCGTATGCCATTGACCCCGAATATGTTATGCCATGGTATATTCGAGATCACGAAAATCTGCAGTGCCAAATAAGGAATTGCCCATCGTTCGATCGGGCTCTACTTGCCTGTGAGGTAAGGATGTGTCATATTTGTTGAGAGCATCTCCAAGAGAGAGCCCTAAAAATAAGCCTTAAATTTTAATTTAGGACCCCAACTAATTAGATTTAGGGCTCCAACGAAATATTCACTCCAGCAATTATGCCCTAAAACCCAACAAAGATAGGGCTCAATTACAGAGTTGCTAAATATAGCTACTCTCATAGAGGCCCTAAAACAATTTGCTAAATTTTAACAATTTAGGGCTATTGCTGGAGTTAATCTTTTCCCTAAAAGCCCTATAATTCAAATTAGGACCATATTTAAGGCCCCTCTTGGAGATGCTCTGAGCAATTAGACAATTTCCAGATTAAATTCCAAATATAAATCATGAACATCATCATAAAAACTAGCATGTATTTCTCTACCATACTAGACAGTACGAACAACATGACCATCTGGTTAAACATGATTAACTACGAGATTAGGATAGATTGAACGCACTGAGCAGAAGAAGATGCAGATGCCGCGGCTGGTGCAGTCGCGACGTTGACGTTGACGACGTTATTGCCAAGACGTCGCAGAGCCGCTCACTACGACGCCTAGCAAGAAGAAGAGGAAGACGACCGTGGTGAAGATCTTGAGCGATCGTGCGGCGCTTCCCAAAAACCTTATTCGCCCCTCTCCCGGTGCAGGGATCTCGGCGAAGGGTTCCGGAGACCTGCTCTCCCGATCGGGTGCACGCTGCGCCGGAATGGAGAAGGCTACGGTGGTAGCGCAACAGTGAGAGGTGGCAAAACTCTAACCCCTCTCAAGCCTCAAGCACCAAGCACTTTTGCACACTCCTAGTGGTGGCCTTTAGGTGGTTTATATAGAGAGCCAAAGGTGTTCCTCCCCTTTCCCCTAGCAATATGGGACTAAAGGATTCCACCAACCTCATGCTCCCACATGGGCCTTTGAGATTTTCTTTAGGAATTAGTTCATTTGGGCCAAGCCCACTTATTCCAACAATCCCCCACCAGATCTCAAATGCCCATTTAGAGATTTGCCAATACTCACTACTGTTTGATATACCAGCGTTTCAGCAGAGACTGTTAAGTTGAACTTCTGCCTAGAGCTCCAAGTTACACCTATTCACAACTTGAACAATGGACTACGCCTTGAATTGCAAGTTTTGTGTGAACAGGTTTCACTCAAAGTCATAACTGATACCTGGTTGCCAGTAGCCTCCTCCGCGGGTGGAGCATATGCGTCGTACTCCATGGTCTCTTCATGAGCTTACTAGAGATCACCCAGGTCTCATAGACTGCGACGTTAGACAGTCGGGCTCATATAGGTGTGTTCTTTCAAGAATGCTCTATAGGACAGCATCTTCGCTAGTTAAAGCCAACAGAAACACATTAAGGCATATCGCCATCCTACCTTACAGCCTTCTGAGAGTATTGCATCTTCACTTGGAAAGGGCAACAAATTACTCTCCTCAGTTCGCCAATTGCTTGTTTTACCCAGGACCTAATTCACGGGATCTCCGATCACAAAGGCTGGGTTACCACAATGGCAACTTATATGGGTCTCATACCCATCTCCCTAGATGCACCTTCTATCACATTCCGTGATAGTCTCTTTGTAAAGGGATCTGCCAGGTTTTTGTCTGTTTGAATATAAGTCACACTTATTACTCCGGAGTTTCTCAATTTCCTGACAGACTTCAATCGTCTTTTAACGTGTCTTGATGACTTCGCACTATCCTTAGCACTGTTCACTTTAGCAACCATAGATTGATTATCACAGTTCATAAGGATAGCCGGTATTGGTCTTTCAGCCACCGGCAAGTCCATCAAGAGCTCACGCAGCCAATCTGCCTCTACAGTGGCTGTATCTAAAGCAGTGAGCTCTGCCTCCATGGTTGACCTTGTCAAAATGGTCTGTTTGCAAGACCTCCATGACACTGCACCACCACCAATGGTAAATACATATCCACTGGTAGCATAGAGCTCATCAACATCGAAATCCGATTCGAGTCACTATATCCTCAAGCACCGCAGATGCCCCGAATAGTGAATCCCATAACTCGTAGTACCTTTCAAATAGTGCATTACCCTTTCAAGTGCATGCCAATGATCGTAACCCGGGTTTGACATGAACCTACTCAATTTGCTCACAAAGAAATGATATATCAGTCTCGTTGCACCAAGAAGATACATCAGTGAACCGATAATCTGAGAATATATTAACTGGTTTAAGCCAATTTTCTTATTCTTTCTCAGTGTCACACTGGGATCATAAGGAGTGGGAGAGGGCTTGCTGTCCATAAAGCCAAACCGGCTCAAGATCTTCTCCACATAGTGGGATTGCGAAAGAGTAATCCCACTCTCATCCTTAATAAGCTTGATGTTCAGAATTACATCAGCTTCTCCCAGATCTTTCATATCAAATTTCTCTGATAGGAAAGACTTGACCTCATTGATCACATCAATATTTGTGCCAAAGATCAGTATATCGTCCACATAAAGGCACAAAATAACTCCTACACCCCCACCATAGCGATAGTGGTGTCGAACTTCTCATGCCATTGCTTAGGTGCTTGTTTCAAGCCATACAAAGATTTCAATAATTTACACACCTTGCTCTCATGACCCTTTACTACAAAACCATCAGGCTGTTCCATGTAAATTTCCTCATCTAACTCTCCATTAAGGAAAGCTGTCTTCACGTCCATCTGATGAACGTGAAGACCATACGAGGCAGCCAGGGAAAGTAATACTCGAATGGTTGTCATTCTAGCAACAGGTGAATAAGTATCAAAGAAATCTTCGCATTCCTTTTGGGTGTAACCCTTAGCCACAAGCCGAGCCTTGTACTTTTCAATAGTACCATCAGGCCTAAGCTTCTTCTTGAACACCCACTTACAACCCACAGGTTTACAACCATAGGGTCGTTCAGTTACCTCCCAAGTCCCATTGGCGAGAATCGAGTCCATCTCATTGGACATCTTCTTTCCAATTGTTTGCATCTGGAGATACATATGCCTCTGCAATGGACATAGGAGTATCATCCACGAGGTACACAATGAAATCATTGCCAAATGATTTTTAATCCTCTGTCTCTTGCTCTTTCTAAGAGCTTCATTGTCATCCTCCTCTAGGACTTTCTCAGATGGTTGCTCAGAAGACTCAGTAGGTATAATAGTTTCAGGAATTATCTCAAAAGAAAATCTAGAAGTGCTATGCATATCTTTCATCGGAAATATATTCTCAAAAAATGTAGCATCGCGAGACTCCGTAATAGTATCAACATACATATCAGGCACATCAGATTTAACTACTAAAAATATATAAGCGATGCTCCGCTGAGCATATCCCAGAAAGACACAATCCACTGTCTTAGGCCCGAGCTTACGCTTTTTGTTAATTGGTACATTGACTTTCGCCAAGCATCCCCACGTGCGTAAGTAAGAAAGTGATGGTTTTCTCCAAACCCACTTCTCGTAAAGGGTCTTCTCCATGTTTCGTTAGGAACTCTATTCAGGACATGACATGAAGTCAACACGCCTTTCCCCACCATGCCTTAGATAAACCAGCCGTGTCTAACATGGCGTTCACCAAGTCAGTCAGCGTGCGGTTTTTCCTCTCGGCAATCCCGTTTGATTCGGGTGAGTAGGGAGGTGTCCTCTCATGAATAATACCATGTTCCGCACAGAAATCATCAAAGATTTTGGGAAAATATTCGCCACCACGATCCGACCTAAGGCGTTTGATCTTTCTCTCCAGTTGATTCTCAACTTCAGCTTTATAGATTTTGAAGTAGTGTAGTGTCTCGTCTTTAGCTTTCAACAAATAAACATAGCAAAATCTAGTTGCTTCATCAATCAATGTCATGAAATATCTCTTTCCACCCTTTGTCAACACACCATTCATCTCGCACAGATCAGAATGTATGAGTTCTAGAGGTGCCAAGTTCCTCTCCTCAGCCACCTTGTGAGGCTTTCGAGGTTGCTTTGATTGCACACAACTATAACACTTAGAACCTTTGGCAATAGTGAAATTCGGAATTAAACTCATGCTGGAAAGCCGATTCATAAGACCAAAGTTAATGTGGCATAAACGAGAGTACCAAATACTCGCCTCATCATTAACACTACCACAAATGTAGTTCACGAACTTATTACTGAAATCTGAAAGGGAAAAGCAGAACAAGCCTTTGCACTTATAGCCTTTACCATTAAATAGTCCATGCCTCGACACAACTACTTTATTGGACTCTAACACTACCTTAAACCCATCTCTGCATAGAAGGGAGCCACTAATGAGATTCTTGTTCATAGAAGGGACATGTTGCACGTTCTTTAGCTGCACGATCTTTCCCAAAGTAAACTTCAGATCCACTGCGTGCTGCCATGAGCGAAGCATGTGACCCATTCCCCATTAAGACAGAGGAATCCCGAGCGACCCGATAAGAAGAGAACATATTAATGTCAGAACACATGAACATTAGCACCCGTATCAATCCACCAACTGGAAGACTGAAATACTGAAAACACAGAAGGTAAATTACTATACCCTCCGTCTCCAGTGTTGCTAGCGGTCACTGTGTTGACAGCCTTGGACGCCTGTCCATTGTTGGCCTTTTTCCCTCGACGGTCTGCCCGATCTGGGCATTCCTTGGAAAAATGCCCGACTTCACCACATGCGAAGCAGGGCATCTCAGCCTTGTTCATTTTCTTCTTCTTGAAATTGGTAGTCTTATTAGGCTTGTTTTTCCCTTTGTTCTTGCCGTAGTTCTTCTGAACCATATTGATGCTGGACTAGCCCTCGGCTCCATTACCACTGAAGTCTTTAGCCCGAGCCTTCTCTTCAACATCAAGGGACGCTATCAGATTTTCGACTGATATCTTTGTCCTCTAATGTTTTAGAGTAGTGCCGAAACTCCTCCACGAGGGAGGCAGTTTTGCAATGATGCAACCGGCCACAAAAGGATCAGGTAAGACGCATTCCAGGAGTTCAAGTTCCTTGACAATGCACTGTATCTCATGAGCTTGCTCTACAACAGAGCGATTATCAGCCATCTTATAATCATGAAAGTTTTCCATGACATCTGATTCATCGCTCTGCATCCGATGCACCGAATTTGGCGTTGTATCCTACAAAGCACCTTTCAGATCTGTTATGTGCATGTACACATCACACGCATTCGGCAAGAAGAACGCTAAGAATGCATCCCACGAAGATAGTATTAGCATCCGTGAAACTTTTCTGCTGCTCAGCAGAGAGATCACCTTCAGGCTTGCCTTTACTAGCCCAGAATACATTCATAGCCGTAAGCCAGAGCGTGACCTTGACTTGCCACCTCTTAAAGTGCACACCAGAGAATTTAATCTCCGGCCTCAGTGCGTCGGCAAAACCAGCCATTGCTAATTCAGGAAGTTGTCTATAATAAGGTTTTTGGTTTGTTGAGCAATTAGACAATTTCCAGATTAAATTCCAAATATAAATCATGAACATCATCATAAAAACTAGCATGCATTTCTCTACCATACTAGACAGTACGAACAACATGACCATCTGGTTAAACATGATTAACCACGAGATTAGGATAGATTGAACGACCGAAAGCGTAAGAAGATGCAGATGCCGCGGCCGGGTGCGATCGCGACGTTGACGTTGACGACGTTATTGCCGACGACGTCGCAGAGCCGTTCACTACGACGCTAGCGGTAGGAAGAGGAAGACGACTCGTGGTGAAGATCTTGAGCGATCGCAAGCGCTTCCCAAAAACCTTATTCGCCCTCTCCGGTGCAGGGATCTCGAAGGCGAAGGGTTAGGAGACCTGCTCTCCCGATCGCCGTGCACGCTGCGCTGGAATGGAGAAGGCTACGGTGGTAAGAACAAATGAGAGGTGGCAAAACTCTAACCCCTCTCAAGCCTCAAGCACCAAGCACTTTTGCACACTCCTAGTGGTGGCCTTTATGTGGTTTATATAGAGAGCCAAAGGTGTTCCTCCCCTTTCCCCTAGCAATATGGGACTAAAGGATTCCACCAACCTCATGCTCCCACATAGGCCTTTGAGATTTTCTTTAGGAATTAGTTCATTTGGGCCAAGCCCACTTATTCCAACAATATTCGGGATCTTGGACATTTGCAATAGCAAATAAAGAATTGCCTCTTGTTCGGGCTCTACATGGCAGTGGGACAAAAGATATCATATCGGGAAGTTGAACATTTGCCATGGCAAATAAGGAATCCCCTCTTGCTCTAAAACGTCGGTTCCATGTGCGTACCGGCTAGTGGAGTGAATTATAATATAATAGGTCTGGCCTAACCACTCAAAAAAATTAGTATATATGAGTGGTAATTAAGTTGGCAAGATTGAGAGTAAGGCCAAAGATATAAGCTAAATTTGAGCGCCAATTATGCCAATTAAGTACGGAATTTGCAGTTGGTTTTGACTATTGGGGACAAGGTTCAGAATCCCGGCGAGATTTCACCGAAATCTCGGATTTCGCCCACTTTTCATACAAAAAAAATCATAATCTCGGTGTAACTAAAATAACTAAAAAAATTGCAACAATATTTGAAAATCTCGGTGAGATTTTGCCAAATCTCACCAAATTTTTGATTTTTTTTAATCGAATTTTAGTTTATTTTGACCGGATTGGACCGGATTTGGGGTACATTTGACCGGATTCTCATTCCTTTTTACTCTAAGCCAAGTTACTGACCATTCCCTGTCTCAACCAAATAACAGCGCAATTTAATTTTAATTTTTAAAACAAAATTTAATGTCGAATCCGGAACCTTGGGCTTGTGGTGTAACTCTGCGGCTGTTACCTCTTGGCATACATGATAGTTTTATTAATTTATAGCATTAGGAGATCACTTGGCAGGGTTTGGAAAAGGCCGAAATTGCGGCCAATTTTTTTTTGAAATTTCAGATTTTTGATAGAAATTTTGGAAATCTCGGTCTAAAAAATTTGAAATTTGAAAATTTTCTTTTGAATTCCATCCGAAATAACGAGATTTCACCTTAAAATTGAATTTTAGAGGGTGACGATATGTAAACCGAAACGAAATTTGGAAGCTTGATTGGCGAGAGACTAGAGAAGTAGAGGAAGGTGTGCCCAACAAAAAGGTCAGAGGTTTGAAATTCTATTCCACTTCACGTGCAACTGTTCTCCTAAATCTTAATGCTGTTCATAAGGAAAGTTAGGCCGGCCATTTGCGGCATTAGTTTCCATGCATGCTTGCAGGAATCTTCGTTGACGCAATGCAAGTGCTGGCCTTAATTAATGCGGTCCTAATCCTAAAAATTCTAATATCGACAGCTTCTTCGATCCAGCACGTGCTTACAAGGCCAGACCCCGTCCGGTTTCTATATGAAAGTCAAGAACTCTCCTTTTGTGGCTCTAAGCAACCTGCATTTGAAGTTACATAAAAACTACAAACCAAGTGCCGATCATGAATTTTGTAGGAGATGAAGGTTGTCAAAATCCGGATCCTAAGGGCATCCATGGTGCAAGCCGTCACAAGGCGGTGGTTTAAGGAGAGAGGATGTCTCCACATCAGCTAAAATCTATTGCATAGTTATGCAGTTCAGTTATCTATCTTTCTTTTGCCGTTCCTAATTTAAGCCTTGTTTGAGAGGTCAATTCTCGGTTAGAATTCATGTGGATAGCCAGAATTTTAGTTTAAACTCTTGACCCATCCATATGGATCCTAGTCAAAAATAAACCTCACAAACAAGACCTTATTATTTTAATTTATCCTCCAGGACAATATTTTACACGTGAAGCCCTAGAGAAAGAAAATAACAACAACCCAACTAAAACACCTTATAGTGTTTGTGCGTTGACATGATTGAGATTGTAGGAGGATTGTGCGATAAAACTCGTGATTTGTAAAAAAAATTCAAACTCTCTTTCTTTCTAATTTTCCTCCACATTCCACAACATTTGATCTAAATTGTCCTCCTCAAATATATTATGCTCCAACTCGTGATTGGGTTCCAGCATGTCTTCGTTGCATACCAGAGGGGTACTACTTGTCTCTCCATTATAGACCCAACACGTGTAATTTCTCACGAAGCCACATCGAATTAAGTGGTCTTCAATTTGAGCTGAATTGTTAATTCTCTTGAGATTGGTGCAATCAATGCAAGGGCAATATATGAACTTTACACCATTCTTAACCATGTCTTCTTCTGTAATTCTTATGAACTCCTCACCCCCCTCTGAAATTCAGCACTCACACGGTTTTTTTTGATACATCCATTCTTCATGGTCCATCTACAATTAAACCATAACAATAAACTAAGAAAAAAAAACTTGAGTGCTAGCAAGCTATTTCAAACACTGAGACATTATTTAATTACCTTCGCAAAATAGAGGATGGGTTCCAATATATATAATTTTACCCCGATACCTTCTTCCCTAGTTAAGAGCTTTCAATTCCCTAATTAGGAGACATGCATATTTAAAATATCAACAACGATATCGAAATGCCTAACACAGTAATTAAGCTTGCAATTCTTCTGACTTCAATGAAAGAAAATAAGGGTGGAAGTATTAACATAATTGAAGAATTGACTCCTGAACTCTAATTAGGTCAGGTCCTAATCCCATTCGAGGATGTGTATTTTGGGTAAGTTCCTAAGCTGTTGTACAACTTCAGAGAAAATTTTAGCAACATCTCCTCGCTGTTCTCCAAATACACATCTCGACACACTACAAGAGAAGTGCTTATCTATGACGAAAATGTTGTGACGTTGTGAAATTTCATCATAAATGTTCAGTCTTCTATGATGAATTTTTAAAATTAATCATGGATCATATCGTGCCCCTAGGCCCATCGAATTTTAGTGACAAAACATAAAATTTCGTCATAACATAACAAAACAAATCGTCATAGATAGTGGAAATCATGTTGGGGTTCCTGGTCGCAACGCGATGTCATATGTATGTATTTTCTATGACAATATACTTTCGTCAGGGATAAGTATATTTGCGAGTCGCTAGGCCTAGTGGGCCCCTTGTCCAACGTGGTGTTGTTGGGCCCATATATATGTGGGTTACACATAACACGTTGTCAGATGTGGTCCATGTGGGACCCATATTTGGGGTCCACATGTTAAGGACCGAGAAAAAAATCCGAAAACAAACTTGCAGTTGCGTAGCTCGAACTCGGGACCTCTCCAATACACCCGCATCGCCTTACCGTCGCGCCGATGGGAAACTATTGATTAGGTTCTTACTTTTTTGATATACATAGATAGCCTCGTCCCAGTCTCCCAGCCGGCCGGTCCGCTGGTCGCCTGCACTCCACACGCCGCCGCGGGCTGCACTCCAATAAAATACTTGTTGTTGTAATGATATTGCAAATGCTTGTACAATGGGTGACTTGAACAAATCAAGTGAAGTGGAGAAACTATATAAAATAGTGTTGTTCAAGAGGACATCATAATAGCATAGAGTGCTGTTCTAGAGGACATCATAATAGCATAAAACTTGTTGCATGTTGACTCTAGAGGCAACGAGAAAGCACTGGGATACACATTATTAATTTCTTACTTTATCAAGATTTAAAGCAAAAAAACATTAGATTTTATAAAATAAAACATTCGCAGTGACTAGTATACATTATGAATTGTTTTTCAAATCCAGCCTGAACAGCTTCATTGCTAGTGGTCTTAGGCCCCGTTCGTTTCAGCTTCTGGACAGCTTCTGCTTTAGAAAAAAGCTGATTATTTGCCGAACAGGAGGATTCTGGACAGCTTCTCTAGGAATCAGAAGTTGATTTCTGTATAGAATCAGAATCTGGTTGAAACCTGATTCTCACTTATTCTTGCTGATTCTCGTCGGCTCGGTTCGAAACCTAGAAGTTGTAGTTTGCTTGGCCCGATTCTTCCATAATCAGAAGCAGCTTCTCCCATAATCCAGATCCATAATCTAGAAGCTGAAACAAACTCGGCCTTAGTCCATAATGCAAGCTTATCTTGTAGGAGTTAGAAAAGACACTTTATGTATAAAAACTACATGGCTTGCTCAAAAAGACGAGTTGAAGTGTCAACATTTGGTTCAAAGTAACAATTCCATAAGCAAACTTTTAACATCATTAGCAGTTGTTTTTAATATTTTATGGGATTACGTTTTTCCTTATTGCTAACAACAAAAACAATCCCTTAACTACAGAAAAATTTGATACACTTCATTCCAGCGTTAACTTCGAACAAATATTGACAATAGCCGTCCCTAAATATCAGGACATAGCTTATAATGAAAAAATAGGCCATAAGCAATCCGGCATCGACGCACGATAGTAACCAAATTAGTGCAGGCGGCGTGTGCAGTGCAGCCAGATTGTGATTACACTTCTGATTGCAGAACAAACAGAGACTCAATTGCTTTTCCTGTCAATGCTTCCACCAGCCAGATTATGCTTTATTTATAGCCTTGTGACCAATTACAAGCCAGTCTTACATTAATATATAGTTTTCCATCAGAACACCTTCGTCTGAACTTACTCGGAGAGCTTCTACTGAAGGTCTGAAACCTACTACTACTTCTACTTGGACTGCACTTAACTGAAGAAAACAAACTAAAAACTGAAACTAACTAAATGATTGAATCTAGCTATCGACGATTGGGGAACCGGTCCCCGCCGAGCTTACTTGTTGAATGAGAGATCAACCAAGATCCCTTCGCCCGTGAAGGATTGGCGTCTGAAGGATGCTCGCGCAATGGGAGACACACGGGTTTTCCTGGTTCGGGCCTCTCGTGTGGAGATAATAGCCCTACTCCAGTGGTATTGAGTATTGACATGTATATGATCAAAAGCTTGCCTATGCCTCTCTCCCTCCTCTTTCATCGAGGGGAGGTTTAAATAATGGGTGTATGTAATTACAAATGGTAACTACCCCTAAAATCACGCCTATTGCCATTTTTTGACGTGTCCTTGATTTTCGCCGTGCTTGATCTTCTGGTACAATTTCCCTCGATTCCCGGCGAACATGCATCTATTTATTTATATGGTAACACATGCATCTATTTATTTATAACACACACATCTCATGATTATTTATTTATAACACATACATCTCTTTATTTATAACACATACATATCATTATTTATAACACATACGTCTCATTATTTATATATAACACATAAGTCTCATTATTTATTTATATAGTACATAAATCTCATTATTTATTTATAGTACATACTCCTCATTATTTATAACACATATGTCGCATTATTTAATTATTTATAACACATACGTCCCATTATTTATAACAAATACATATCTTTATTTATAACACATATATGTCAATATTTATAACACATACGTCTCATTATTTATATATAACACATATGTCTCATTATTTATAATACATATGTCTCATTATTTATAACACATTCGTCTCATTATTTATAACGCATACATCTTATTATTTATTTATAATACATACATCTCGTTATTTATAACATATACATCTCATTATTTATAACACATACGTCTCATTATTTATTTATAATACATACATCTCATTATTTATAACACATATGTCTCACTATCTATTTATAATACATACATCTCATTATTTATAATACATACTTCTCATTATTTATTTATAACACATACATCATTAGTGACCCTTCTAGTCAAGAACTGTCACTGATGACTGCGGTAGTAATCACTAACGATTTTTGGCTAGAAGGGTCAGTGATGTGCCAAAAAGCGTCTCTGATGACTACCATGGTCATTAGAGACGGTTCTTTGCTAGAAGGGTCGGTGATGGAGTCTCATCATGGTCATCAGAGATGGTCTTTGGTTGGAAGGGTTAGTGATGAGACCCTCATCACTGACCCTTCTAGCAAAAAATCATCTATGATGATCATTGTCATTACTACAGAAAATCTTATATTAGACCTCTCATCACTAACCCTTCTAGCTAAAAATTGTCAGTAATGAGTATGGTACTCATCACTGACGGTTTTTGGCTAGAAGGGTCAGTAATGAGGACCACATCACAGATGATTCTAATCAAAAACCGTCAGTGATGACTACTCATCATTGACGATTTTTGGATAGAACCCTCTGTGATGAGGACACCTATCACTGACCCTTCTATCCAAAAACCGTCAGTGATGACTCACGGTTTTTGGCTAGAACCAACTATGAGGAGGTGTTATTAGAGATGATTTTTAGATAAAACCATCTGTGATGAGCATTTCCTAGAAATAAGTACACAGAGCCGCAAGGCCCCCGACCCACTTTGTGTATTTAGTGTTTCCCGAGCTATTTTTGATGTGGGTGCGATTATGAGGTGACCTGGTGCAAGGAGATCGTGGATTTGAAAAAGTGATTGTAGATCCTTTTGTTCTTGGTGATCTAAGAGGTTATTATTGGTTCTAATTGCATTATATTGAAGATCTAGATTGGTATAAAGAGAATATTTGAAGATATTGGTTTAGATCTAGCTTGGTGTAGATCCATTTATTCTTTGTGTTCTAAAGTAGTAATTGGTTCAAATGGCATTATACTGAAGATGTAGCTAGCTAGCTAGGTAAAGAGAGAATTGAAGATCCATTTGTTCTTTTTATGTAAGAAGCTAGCTAGCTAGTTTGATAAAGAGAAAGAATTTGAAGATATATGTTAATGTTTAGATGTAGTTTGTAGCTAGATCCATTTTTTGTTTGTGATCTAAGAGGTAGCTAGTTATTTGGTTAAGAGAAAATTGAAGATATATACATGGTCTCATCATTTGGGAGTATTTGCTTGTTTCTGTTTAAACTCAATCCACAACGGGCATTCTCTATGGTTTCTTGTGATTGCTCTTTTCAATTTTATGTTTAAAGTTGGAACCTTTTAGCTTGGGGATAAGTATATCAGTGGAGTATATGACCTTGTAATTCCATCGAATGCTCACTCTTTTACCATGTCCCACCTTTTGTTGTTTTGGCTGGCAATTTTACATGTTGTGGGGATAATTGTGCAGCTCAAGTAAATAAGCCTTATTGGCATTTTGTGACTGTTTGTTGATGTTGAAAATATTTTTCTAGGCAAACAAATAAAAACTCATGTACTTCCACTGATGCGCTTCATTTCATTGATAGCATTCACTAATAATGTGCTAATCATATAAATGTGTTCATTTTCATGGTAGTATCATACTTTTTTGATAAAGAATGAAAATGGTGAAAACTCATGACTTGTTCGGTTATGATTTATTCAGGGATGAACAACTCTACTTTGACTTTGAGAACTCTCCAATGATCCTTTTCTTCACATTAAAACATTCAGATTTAATTTATTTCCTGGTGACACTAGGCACTGCTATTTCTTAGTCTGTGCTTTGATGAAAAGAATTTTCCTTTACTTAGTTCTAACTAGTGCCAAAAAATTATTTCACTATGAATATATGTTATTTATTTTAAATTTTTGTCAAAGGGGAAGAAACTCCTTATAGAAAGATATGCATTTATTTACTTCTTTCTTGAACTTCGTGTTCTTTTTTCTTTATCCAGAAGGTCAATGCTAGGTTGAAAAAGGAAAAGTACAAATAATACTATTAACATAAAACTTAGCCTTTTTAATAATCTCTTGTAGTTGTTGTTTCTGTTGTGAGCAATGGTCATGGTTTCAAAGAAACCATTTATGAAAAAACACACTGGACCAGGGCTCGTATTGATTCCTGCCGGCAATCCATGAAATCCATAAATGGTGGAAATTGACAATGCAACACCCGATAAAATACATGGTGTGAATCCCAGTTAGTTAATTTTATTTAATTTACATTCCTATTTTTTATATGTCAATGAGTAGTGGATTGCGTTATATCTTATGAACAACTTGAATTTTGAAATTTTTATTTCCTTTTTGTCGATTGGGTTATATCTAATGAAGATGATGTCCCCTCAATCCTTACCGCTGAATGAATCTGATGAGCTAAAGATAGGAAAATCAACGCACGGTCCAAGAGGTGTAAATAAAAGGCCCTAGAGCCGATATACCATCACGGCGGCCAATTCGCAAGACGGGGCCCCCGCCCAACCTCCGAAGATAGTGAATGCATTCTGGAGCTTGTGCGAGATAGTTGGACAGGAACGGGTGCCCATCACCCATCCATCCTGGAAGTTGCACCTCCGAAGATAGTGAATGCATTCTGGAGCTTGTGCGAGATAGTTGGACAGGAACGGGTGCCCATCACCCATCCATCCTGGAAGTTGCTGACTGATGAGGAGTGCAACAACATAGTCACTGAAATTTTTGCATAGTTCAAGATCCTGAAAGACGCCGTGCACCTAGTGCGATGATACGCATTGCTAGTGGCGGGAAAAGTGTGATAGAACTTCAAAAGCACGCTTGTCACAAATTACGTGAAAAAGGAAATGACTCCATTATCTAAGTATGGTTTCATTGACGAAGATGTATTGCAACAATTTATTGAGATGAAGACGTCAAAAAAATTCGTGCGTTAGAGTGAAGCGCTCAAGGCCCTCCAAGCCCAGAAGACCTACCCCCACAGACTAGGTACTGCTGGGTACATAGGTAAGAGCAAGCAATAGAGGAGGGAGGATGAGGACGCAAATCTGATGGGGCGTCCTCGCCATTTGCCTCGATCGAAGACCCGTGTCCCCAAAACTAGCTAAGAGCGAAGTCAAATACTATGTCTTCGGGCACCGTATCCTTCAGGAACCATGTAGAGGAGAAAGTGTCCCAAAGTCTAGAAAGATATCGAACTACGTAGTTTGTAATTGCCTTATAATTATAATTGACATGACGTGCTCTTATAGGCCGTGTTGAGTTGCAAGCCTCTTTCCAACTGGATAGGGAGGAAGATGTACTACAATGGCCTTGGGAAGCAAGGAGTACCCTGGTTGCACGTGAGGCTTGGGTGTTTTCTTACCCTAGAAAATGGGATTCCCACAGGACTTCGACACGTATTGGAGTAGGAAAAGAGCCAAAGTTGAGCGCAAGGAACGGCTAGTAGCGTCAATTAAGGAAGAGCTTAAGCAAGAGATTGAGGCAAGGCTGAAAGCGTAATTTGATGAAAATCTATGAAGCTTTGAGGAAAGGTAGGATCTAAGGGTGGCTACAGACAAACTCACATAGATCGTGCAAGCCTCAGAACCACCAACGCAGTTCAGCCCCACTAACCGGCGGAGCAGATGTGAGTCCGCTCCCGAGACAAACATACACGACGGCACATTTGTCGTCAATAACATCCAGGTAATACATATGTCTAAAAAGCTTCATGCATAGAATATGTTAGATATCCTAGCTAATTAATTGTGTACTATTTTTAGGAGGTCACACCGTGCAAGCTCTAAGTGAGGCTTGCCGATAGCTCTCATCTCCTGTAGGTTGGTTGGGGGAGTGTGCATCCGACCAGTGAAGCGACAACTATTCACTATTGCCCAGTAGCACCAGGTTATGCGAAGGTCTGTGTGGAATAAAACTTTCAATCTCGTTTCACTAGAGACACCCCCAAACGACGAGATCGCGACACTAGGGGATGTCGTTGACACATTCATCTAGTGGCACATGAGGGACATCTTAATCAACGACCGTCCTCCATCATCGGGGCAACATGCAGAACATGATCCGCCTTCTAGGATGGAGCTACAGCACTATCGGAGCCACCAGCTGCACCAAAGCGGCCCATAAAATCGGCTATTATGCTCAAAGTATCAGTGCAGGCTGATACAATACTTAGTACCCGCTCCTCTCCCGTGAAGATAACCAAAAGTGGAAAGGGAGATAAGGAAAAATCCAAGCAAATCAAGAAGGAGCTAGAATATGAATATGCCCCGTTGGCTAGCAAATTAAAACTAAGAAATCCTTTAGTAACAGAAGAGGCCCTACAAAAACTTTCAACGGAATACGTTAGATTGCATGATTGGTACATGGAAGAAGTAAAAAAGGCAGAGGCAACACGCATAATGAGTATCTCGATCAGCTTCAAGCACAAGCAGCTTTTCAACCAATCATCTGGGGGCTTTTTCACGGTCGACTTCAAGGACTTGTTCAATCTCTTCAACCTTGACGCCATCGACGCCGCACTCATTAGATGCTGAACATTGTAAGTGTGTGCAATCATGGTCTACGCATCGTGTATTACTGATAAATGTTATATAACTCCTTGATTTTGTGTATATAGATACATGATCCTTGAAGCGAAAAGGAACAAAGAACCGATGGGTTTCCTCGACCCACACATAGTCTCGAGCCGAACAATGAACAAAAATGCTACTTACATCGAGGATTATGTGATAGAGGCATCGCTGGCTCAACGCGATAAAAAGTACATACTTTTACCCTACAACCTGTCGTAAGTGTTGCACTACATACTATACTTTGTTTATACTTTACATACAACTCAAAGTTAGGTTGAGTAACTACGGCTTTATTCCTGTGTATGCTGTATTGGGTTCTAATTGTATTTGAACCAAAAAAAGACCAGGTTAGCTACGTTGATTCCTTACGTAAGGGCAGCCATGACTTGAGGCCTATCAGAAGACTACTCAACAGGTAATCATGTTTCCTCCATAGATAACTCTCCTATAACTCGTGGAATGGCTGAGGCTAACTTTTTTGGAATCACATAGAGCCTTCAAAGTGTATAGACCTCATGGAGGGCCACACAAGGATGCATCGAAGCTGAAACACGATTTTGACTTTTTGGTAGCCGCTAGTACACAATAATCCTATATCACTTCGTAATAATGCCCCTGGAACTAGCCTATTCTATTTTCGTAGTGCCCCTTCTACGTTTGCACTAACATGCGAACCATCATCGGTACAATGAAGATCAGCGATGCAATTACATTGAAAAGGCCCATCTGAAGGCAATTCGAGAAAGCTTCTATGACTTCTTGATGCGTGAGGTCATAGTTCCAAAAGGCACATTTCACGCTGCCTAATTTGTGAAACTTGAGCATTCTATTGGTTAATTTGCGAAACTTGTTTGAATTTGTGAATTATAATTGTGTATTATGTTGGTTAATATAATATTTGAGTTGATTTCTAAAATGGTTGTGTAATATGTGATATATTTGTTAATATAACATTTGAGTTAATTTCTGAAGCTGTTATGTAATCTGTGATATGTGTAATCTGCTTATGATGTGTGTAATCTGCTTGTTTCAAAAGGCATGGTTAGCATTTCCTGAGGCAAGCCAATAAATAAAAAATAAGGAACTATCGATGATATATCACATACCATAGATGGTTCTAGTAAAGAACCATCTATGATGTGCGACACATCACATATGGTTATAGTAAAGAACTGTCTGTGATGTGAGTTTCACTGACGGAACCGTCTGTGATATATCGCTGTCATTACTAACACATGTTTGTAGACAGTTCATAAAACCATATGTAATGATATTTTAGAACTATTTGTGATGACTTTGTCTATGGTATTGTGTGATCATCACAGACGGTGTAGGCTAGAATGGTCACTGATGCGTGGTTATCACAGACAGTTTTTTCAAACCGTCAATGATGATGGGTCTAATATAAGCCTTTTTATAGTAGCGTGTATAGAATGTGAATTATGATAGTGCAAGAGAAGCTGAGTTTGCTCGGCTGGTCGGGGCGCGAGGCGCGCGCCCAGGCGGCCTGCGTTCAAGCACAGCTCACGTAGGTAATTAAATTTCTCACAGAGCCAGTTGCAAGCGCGTGTGTTTGTGGTGTGTGTGTGTATGTTTGTAGATTGGCTGTTATTGTTTTCTTCTTTAATAAATGCCAATGCTTTGGCTATTTTTTTTAAAAAAAATCTGATAGTGCAAGGAGTATATAATTTCAAATTACGTACTCAAACACACGTTTGATCCAGTATGACTCGATTTTCTTACCTGAAGTTAGGGCAGCAAGTGTAGGAGTATATTATCTTTAGCTATCTTCTATCTTGGTAAATTAAGCTCACCGACAAGATGCCAAAGTAGCCTACATCAAGGTTAATTTAACTAGTTAACCACACACTAACCGTAGAGGAACTCTGCCCTAAGCACGTATGTCGTACCTTTACTTTGTCTTCAATGTAATGGATTCCGCGGAGCACTACCCAAGGGCCAAGGCTATCTGGAGCAGCGTAAATCTCACAAAATTGTCAACACAAACAACCAGATCAGGCAAATCCTCTGATTAACTAGTGGGTAGCTAGCTAATTCTGTCTTTCCACGTGATCTCGTCTTCAACTTTGCTAGCTAATCCGGGGTTAGACAAGAAAGAACTCAAAAGTGGAAGAATTAAAACAAGCAAGTGGAAGCATATGGCATCTGGTTCCCGGCCAAACAGAAGCTTTTCTTCTCAACCGAGGCGATCAAGCGAAGCTGGGTGGGCAAGAGCATCGAGAGCTCCAATTAAAGAAGTACGTCGTAGTTAGTATGCAATACAGGAATCCTATAAGAATTTTGTGATAAACAGAATGACGCCGCATAACATATATTCTATGAACTATGGGTTTTAAGACAAGTATACTCGAGGCCAATTATCTCCGCTACGAGAAAGAATATAGTTCTAAAAAATATCTAATTTTTGCAGTATAGCTCTGGTGTAAGGGTCTATATATCCTCCCAGTTAGGTATGCTGCATGCATCCAATCGTTCCGAGTGTCCTAACCAGGCGGAGGCTAGTAGTGTCCATGTTTTTCTTCTGAAAGGTCCTACAAGACGGATAATATCACCTTAATTTGCCAGCTGAAACACCACAATCAACTAGTTACTTGCCCGTGCGTTGCTACGAAAAACAAAATTGATAACGAAAAATAAAGATTAAAAAAAAAAAAAAATTATTTCACAAGATCAAACATCTATCTTTAACGCTTCGTTTCTTGCGAAAGCTGATCAATTAAAGCAACGCTTCGTTTCTTGCGTAGGGCAATTAAGCAGAGCAATTAAGCGGCAATTAATGACGTGGGAAGAATGGACCACTGCCACCAAGTGCTGCTTTAGAATAGTAGAGATATGACAAACTACCCTTTTCCCTTGGGAAATAAATTCTATGGAGGAGGGTGCAAACTTCTTCCCGTGCGTATCTGATGCCGATTGATGTCACGTGAATAATCCTGCAATCAAACGCACGTCATTAAGTGAGGATTTTGAACTCATCTCTTGCTAATTTCGATGCAATTCTGGGCATTAGATGACAACTTAATGTCATGCGTTGAATTGCAGGATTATCTATGTGGCATCAATCAGCGTCGGGTATGCACGAGAGGGAGTTTGCACCCATCCTCCATAGAATTTATTTCCTTTCCCTTGATATAACGGAGGTAGATAAATCACGTGCGTGTCGAAGTATATCCAAGCTTGTACATGCACAGCTTGAGAGTAGACAGCTGAAACAATATCTCGGCTCGTTACTTGCTCTTTATTTCTCGGCAGCCTCCTGGTAACATGCATGGCTGTACGCCGTGTATGATGATTAGATTCCCTTCACAGTCCTGTCATCGTGTGTCGGCCGGCCCTGCCCTTCTCTCTGTCCAGCGATTGATGGGCACTAGAAATGGCTGCAGCGCAGCGCAACGCAACGCCCGGCTGGCTAGCTGCACCATCAATAGCCAAACGGCGAAACGCTCCAAACCTGGCTACAAAGGGTGCATCACCACCATGCCACCTCCAATGGTCAACGGGGTTGCGCCGCCAGCCGTGCTAGCTCCGACGCAGTCCGGCCGAGGTGTGTACAACCGTGTCAAAAACTAACAGGGACACTGCAAAATGGAACAGAAGAAAGGAGCAGGTATTAAACCGGCCGGACGGGTCAGTGAAGGCCCTTCCAGCAGTCCTGCTCATCTGCAGTACTCTGAGACTGGCTATAGCATCTCGCTAGGTCTACGTGAATACTGGCCACTGACGTCACTTATTTTTTTTCATCCCCTATAAATATAATTACAAAAATAATCTCCTTCGTAACAGCGGAAGCATCAGCATATAACATGTATCACCTACCACGTAAATGTACCACGACAGAAGGCCAAGGCCGCCGCAGGCTGATGGGCCCACCGCGGCAGGCTTGTTGACTCGTTCCCCCTGCTCGGCAGTCAGGTGCCGAGCATCACGAGCACGGCAGAGAAGTGCGGTGGGGGACTCACCGCTGTGCCCTAGCATGGGAAGCTCCTTGCTGCAGTCGTCGGCCTGATGTGGCCCCAGCCTCCTGCCATGGTGCACGGGCATGACAGATGATATGTGTCACTTGCTGCTGTTTTCGCGGTTTAGAGAGGAGATTATTTTTACAAAAATTATTTATATAGAAGCTAGATTTGTAAATAAAAAATATCAAAGGGCTAGAAATTAAGGCTAAGGCTTCCGTGAACAAAACGTTGAGATCTTCTACATAAAAAAGAAAACAACATATATAGAGCACACATCGCAATTATTAAACCTCTAAAGTTTCGTTGCAATTCATGGCTGCAACGAGTAGGGATGGAATTGGTATGGATATTGTTCGACCGACCGACCGACCGAATTGATTTGGATGATGATTTGGATAGTTTCACAGATATCCAGTTGATTTCTCGGATAAGGATATGGATACAGATAATTTATATGGATACGGATACGAATATGGAACACTGATTATCCGACGGATAAGGAATATCCGAGTTTTTGTTCAGATAATATCCGAATATGACATACGGATATTATCCGAATAACACGTTTCAGAGAGGCGAGACTGAGCGCCGAGCGTGGGAACAGGGAAACGGGGAAAGATGCTACGAGTTACGGCGCGGCGCGGGAGGCAGGACTGTGGGTGGGACAGCGGGAGGGTGAGTGCATGACCATTGACCAAGTCCAAGTGCGTGAGTCGTACTCGTGACCACCAAGACCGCAACGCAACTACGCAAGAGCCCCAAAGCCAAAAATCCAAAATCGGAGGACGAGAGGAGGAGCCGAGGACTAAAGGTCTCAGGCTCTAGCTGAGTAGACCCTAGACCAGAAACCCTAGCTGCCGTCCTCCCCGAGCCACCGTCTGGCTCTGGCGTCTGGCGATCCGCTCCCCGTCTGGCGAGTGGCGACCTGCCTCCCCGTCTGGCGATCCGCCGCCTCCCTGTCTGGCGACCCGACTGTGATCTACCTCCCCGTCTGGCGACTACACCCCCATCAGACAACCCGAAGAGGCGTCGGCGACCCCGACCGGCGACGGCGACTGGGACCCCGACTATGCCTCCTCAAGCTTGAAGGATCCATCTCTCCGTTAATCTTTTGGGTGCGAGCAAGCAAGTGAAATATAATTCCTTTTGGGCTTTGGCTGCTATTCCAGACATATTGCATTGCATGTGCTTATGTATGTCAGTATGTGGTTATGGCTATGTGTAGTTGTGCAAATAAGAGACAGCGGTGTCTACTGCTTACTGCTTCCTTAGTTGCTTTGTTTGTATTTTCTACTTGTCTTGACTCTTGAGTCCTGAACTCAACTATTTAAATATTATTTTTAGTGTTTGGTGTCTGCTACTATACTAGAAACTAAGAAGTTGGAACTTTGAACTTGAACCATGTCCATGAGATCAGAGATGAGACTATGAGAACACGTAACTGCTGCAATGTTACATACATGTGGAATTGTGGTTTGTGGAATATGGATGACCAGACATGGATATCATATACTCATATGTATTTATGCTATGTAGTTATGTCTATGTGGCTAACTGGCTATGTTTTCTTCTAAAGAATGATTATGTTTGATGTTTGCCAATTATTGAGTTCAAACGACCATCATTCATCATTCATCAATGACGAACTTGACACCGAAGGAGTGAAGGTCTATTAGACTATCACTATTCACTAGAAACCACTACTTATAAATTTGAGTAGTTTTCAAAGTAGATTAAATAAATTTGATGGTGCATTAAAAATAAAAATTTAAATGTAATTTATTTTTAAATACCAGTTGGAATTTAAATGAAATTATCAAATTTTTGATTGATCTTTCTCCTAATTTTCAATTTAAATTTAGAAATTTTTAATTTGTACTAATTTAATAATATTCGTGCAAATTTTTTAAATTTTTGACATTTTCTTATTTTTTTAAAATTCCTAATTTTGAATTTAAATTGGACCGATTTTGGAAAAAAATCTGAAATTGAATTTTAAAATATTCGACTAATATTATTCGTATCCATGTTGGTTTCGATCCGTATTTGATCTGTATACGTAACCGATATTATCCTGTATAATTCGTATTCGATTCTGTATTCAGCACTATTCGTATTCGATAAAAAATACGGATACAAATACGAATAGGACGATATTTGATCGTATCCGATCCGATCACATCCCTAGCAACGAGTTATCTATACTAAAAAAAGCTATCTAAGACTATCTATGCAATAACTAATATAGAGAATCTACTATTATAAGAAGCCGCTTATAAAGACCGTAAGCACAAACTTTTTCGGATATATAGCCACGAGGGATTTTATCGATCTTGAGAGATCGATACCAATATCTTTCTATCAAATTACGGTTAAACTCTTGGTTAAACTTTTGATATCACTTGATAATAGCTCAATAAATATCTTGTATCGCTTAATAACACTACTAAAAAATAGTCACCTGAGTCGGTTCTTTTCCATCATCTGGGTTGATTTTTGGTGATAATACAGAGTCCTTAGACAGTGATAATGAGCAACTATCACGGTCAATTTTCGCCCGATACAGATATAGCATCATCTGGGTCAGTTTCGCGCTTACAACCAATCCAACAAACCAATTATCTCTACCGGTTTTGAGCATGGAACCGATAGAGATAATTCAAGAATCTCTATTGGTTCCACGCTCGGAACCGATAGAGACATCCTCGTGATCTCTATCAATTATGAATCTCTATCGGTTCCACACTCAGAACGGATAGAGATCACACGTCTTTATCGGTTTTGATCGTGGAACCGACAGAGATAAATTCTGGGCTATTTTCTTGGAACAATACCAGGAATTCACGAATTGATAGTATATGCACAATTGACACATTCATAGTATACTCACAGATTGACAAATTCATAGTATATTCACAGATTGGCGGTGATAATTTATGGATACGTACTCAATGCAGAAATCAGTAGCATAATCATCTAACGTAACTATCCTTAGACAGGCCTGTACCACAAATAGCAGCCTTTTTCTTGCAGAACGTCTTGGCATAAGAGCAGTCATTCAGAAACATGATAATTTTTTGGTCTATCGTATCATTTTTATTGCCAACTTTTGTCTGAAGTATTTCCTGTTAGGTTACAAGGATACAATAAACTAGTTGAAATAGTGCTTACATGATCTTATGAGCAATGAAATACATAAAAGCAATTACAATGTTATTACATTCATTAACTCCTATGAAGTAGTGTTCTTTGAAAAGCATCCAATGTAGCCTTGTATGCAAGGTCAGACTTAGGGTCTTTTATTTACTTTTTTTGGATTGCGCATCGGTTTTTCTATCGTCATTGCATCAGATCTATTCGGCGACGAAGAATGAGGGGACGGCATCTATATATGAGGGTCTTTAGATGACATGGAAGAGTATATAGTCATCATTTATCTCTACTATTATACATGCTCTAATGGCCCAAATAGTTGGATCTACTTATTTGAGAAGTCCTTTTAAGGCCTTACATATCTTGACCATGTAGAAGTATAACAACTCATAAAATTTATGTTGGCTAAGCAATGAATCATGTCTCCTTAGCAAAATTAATGAATAATTGAATGTTAAAATGCTCTCCGGTGTCGAGCTACTAAAAGATAAACTTTCAGCCTCCTCGCCACATGGTGTAGGACTGCTAGCGAATTAATTTCTTACCTCCACTACACATAGGGTCAAATAATCACAGGTTAAACTAGACAATTAACTAATCAAATAAGGCCTTGAACTCTTACCTTCCTAAATTATGCATTATGAAGTATTTTATAACCAATTTCACTATTTAATTGATCAAAAATCAGATTATGAACAGTTCGGCCAGTAGGTAACTTAACAACCAAACAAACATTACTATGGACAGAGCCATCAATATACTTAGCAGTAATCAAAAGAGATTCGCAATGAGTACTGAATAAATTGATCAAGCTAAAGACAGTGAAGCACAAGCAATACGTTCTAGCATCAACATGAAGTAAATTTATAGTTCAAGGCCAGATTTACTACTGCAATTGTTTAATTCATCTATAGACTCAAATGCATCATCAAGCATATAACCGGCCATCGAAAATTCAAGAATAATTCAGAGAATACTCACTCAGGAACATGCACTAAAAGTTTGTTCAAATGACAGCGCAAGGCACGAAAATCATGCCACTGTCCCTGAAATCTTATTGCCGTCGTTTGTGCCGCGGTATTGTCGCCCTGGAAGACGAAGATACAGTTCCCTTTCCGCACATTTGACACACTGAGTGTGGAGTCGAGCCTCAAAACCAGCTGCACAAGACAATGGCAGAAGGCAGCCAATGGGTAGGGGCGGCATGGTGGTCGGATGTGACAACGGAGACGTTGATGGCTGAATCTAGTGCTCCACCATCACACCGACACCTTCCTTATCGCCGAGATGGGGTGCGCCACGGGAGTTGGGGAGGCCGAGGAGCGACACGGGCAAGGGGAGACGGAGCTAGGGGCGACGCAGGCACCGTGGAGGCGGAGGGGCGATGTGGGCGTCGAATAGGCAGATGGATGACGCGGGCGAGGGGAGGCGGAGGGGTGCGAGGACAGAGAGGAGTAAACTCCTTTTTTATAGAATAGAGGAGAAGCCGAGAGGTCAAGCACGAGGAGGACGTATCGGCTTTTGGTATTTGAATGGATTAGAAGGAGAAACTGAGAAGTCAAGCTCGAGGAGATGTTTAGTAGTTGGTATGTGTACTATCACGATCAATTCTAATCTCAGACGCCGATCGTGATGACCATCGTCATCGCTATCGTTTATGATGTTAGAACCGATAGATAACGATATTTCTCACTATCAGAAAAAAAAAGTTATGAACTGATTTAAATGAAGAGACATGATTGTATTATTCTGTAGTAGCGTGATGTTGAAAAATCTTGTATAGCCACGTATACATTACTTACTTATTATTTCGATGAGACACCTGAACAACTCATATGATGCGCAACCTTCTCAATGGTATATAGTCCGTACTCACGACGCGATCACACCATATACTGACTACGCCGCTGTACATACTCTCATCTACGGTTTATAACAAGACAGTGACAGGCTGCTCGATGAACGGTGGCTCGTGCAACACCATGGCCGGCCGGGTGTGCGTAGCCGATCGCCCCGCGACACACACTGACTGACATATGGGGCCCACGCCCCATACTCACGCGTAGTCACGGTCGCATGACCCGACCGCCCCTCTCGGGTGCCACCACGTTATTACTCCCTGCACTGATCTACTCCTCGAACCCCTCACCCCTGCAAGCTGCGCGCTCTTGTCTCCTCCTTCCCTCCTCTCCTCGCGCACCAGGGCCTTCCCAAGAACCGCACGCCTCTCGCAGCGGCACCGGCCGCGGCGGCAATGGGCCCCTCCCGCCTCGTCGCGGTCGCTGCCATTGTTGTCTGCCTTATGCTGGACGTGGCCTCCGCGGCGGACGACGGGGAGGTGCGGGCGCTGCTGGAGCTCAGGGCGGCGCTGGACACGACGGGGCGTCTGCTGCCGTCGTGGGCGCCGGGGCGGGACCCGTGCGGCGGAGGCGGGTTCGAGGGCGTGGCGTGCGACGGGCGCGGCGGGGTCGCCAACGTCTCGCTGCAGGGGAAGGGCCTGTCCGGGATGCTCTCCCCGGCCGTGGCGGGGCTCCGGTCGCTCACGGGGCTCTACCTCCACTACAACGCGCTCCACGGCGGCTTGCCCCGGGAGCTCGCCAACCTCACCCAGCTCACCGACCTCTACCTCGACGTGAACAACTTCTCCGGGCCTATCCCGCCCGAGATCGGCGCCATGGCCTCCCTGCAAGGTGTGTACAAAGTCAGAGCTCTCTCTTTTTTTTCCCTTACCGTGCCAAGCCAAGATGCGCTATTTGGGTGCGTTTATTGGAAACTTCTTACCCGCTCGCCTAGTTGCATGTGGTGCCGTGGACTCTGGCACGAGGAGTATACAGCATTGTTGCATCGCCTGGATTCATTCGATTCTGTTCCTTTTTATTACCCTCTCCTGGCTTGGCGTTTCTTGATCCCAAAATACGTGCTTGGGGCCTTGGGCTACCTACTTATCCGTCGGGTTTTTCGGGAGGATTTAATTTGCTGGGACAACTTGCAAGCAGCTCTTGTTGTTCGATTGCAACGTTTTTCTTGTCTGATACCTATGATTTGGCCATGGATTTACCTCTGTTCTTGGTTTGATTGATATTTTTGTCACTCTTCTGGTTAGTACTCTTGAGCTGCGCTGCCTGGTCCGTACTGGGAGGGGGACTGCTCTGATGGAGTACTCTTCTCCCTAGCCACACTTGCTAGCTCAAACTTATCTATTCTTACTTCCTACTAGTACCAATCAGTGAATCGGATGAAGCATTGAATAAGATGTTGTCCTGATCTTACCTGTTCTTACTAAATGGGAAGTAGCACAGAGTTGTGCTGTTCCTTGTGTTTCTGATCTGATTTAATGCTGCTGTTGTTGATGTGTTTCAGTGGTGCAGCTGTGCTACAACCAGCTCGCCGGGAGCATCCCCACGCAGCTCGGGCTCCTCAAGAGGCTCACCGTGCTGGCCCTGCAGTCGAACCACCTCAACGGCGCCATCCCTGCCAGCCTCGGCGACCTGCCCCTGCTGGTGCGGCTGGACTTGAGCTTCAACAACCTCTTCGGCTCCATCCCGGTCAGGCTGGCGCAGCTGCCTCAGCTCGTGGCCATGGACGTCAGGAACAACTCGCTCACCGGCAATGTTCCCTCCGGTAATTAATCCACGCAAGCAGCAATCCCGTGTTGATTCTTGAAGGATTAATGTGTGCTGGCTATTAATTCTGTAAGCTCGATCAGTTTGTTTAATTGGGGCTGTTTGATTTGGCTGCTTCACCAAGAACTGGCGAAGCTGCAGGGTGGGTTCCAGTACGGGAACAACAGGGATCTCTGTGGCACCGGGCTCCCCGCTCTCCGACCGTGCACTCCGGCCGACCTCATCAACCCCGACAGGCCGCAGCCGTTCAGCGCCGGCATCGCGCCGCAGATCACACCGGGGTCCTCCGATGGCCACGGGCATTGCAGTGGAACCCATTGCCCCCCTTCAACCAAGGCGCTCGCTGCTGTTGTCGTTCTCGCGGTGGTCCTTCTTGCAGCGACGGCGGCTGGTCTCTTCATGTTCTCGTGGTACCGGTGGCGCAAGCAGAGGATCGCAGGCACACCAGCGATCGTCGGTGGCCGGTGCAGCGCCGAGGCGACTAAGGAGCCGTTCCGCAAGAGCGCGTCGTCCACGCTTGTGAGCCTCGAGTACTCGAATGGCTGGGATCCCTTGGCCGATGGGAGGAGCGGCGTTGGGTTCTCGCAGGAGGTGTCTCAGAGCTTCAGGTTCAACATGGAGGAGGTCGAGTCCGCCACGCAGTGCTTCTCGGAGCTGAACCTCCTGGGGAAGAAGGGCAACTTCGCGGCCACGTACAGGGGCACATTGCGCGACGGGACGTCTGTCATCGTCAAGCGGCTCGGCAAGACCTGCTGCAAGCAGGAGGAGGCCGAGTTTCTCAAGGGCCTGAAGCTGCTCGCCGAGCTGCAGCACGAGAACATTGTTGGCCTGAGGGGGTTCTGCTACTCCAGGGCCAGAGGGGAGTGCTTCCTCGTGTACGATTTCGTGCCGAACGGGAGCTTGTCGCGGTTCTTGGACGCCGGCGACAATGGTGCCCGCAGCGGTGGCCGTCTTCTTGAATGGTCCACGAGGGTTTCCATCATCAAGGGCATTGCTAAAGGTATAGTGCAGCTCCATCCCCAGTCACTGTCTAGCTAATAGCTATCAGTTATCACTGAGCTGGTTGATGGTGCTAATGACCAAATCTTTTTGCGTTCACACTGCCCATGATTGTAGAAATGCCCAGATGATGCTTCTAGTTTCTTGGTGCTAGCTAGTTGTCAGTCTGTCACTTTTCCTGGGAAACACGTTGTAGGCATGCAACATTTGGGCTCACCTTCGCAAATCTGCGACCACTGAAACAAACAAAAAAAATCCAGCTTTTCTTTTTAAAAGTTGCACAAATATTAAAGCATAAATGAAGGGTAAATGATGATTACTTACCCTTTCGTTTACTTTAAGATTTGTGCATATGGGGAAGAAAAGCTTAAAAACACTGCTCATCAAGTTATCAATGCTAGTACTGTACTACTGTGTTGGTAGTTCACATGTTTCGGGGAAACCTGTGAATCTGTGATAGGTGCGCACCACGAGTCACATTTTGGTACTCTGTAGACTGTAGGTACTGAAAGCGCTCAGCCTGCTGTGTCTAAACTGAGAAATAACTCGTGATACTTGCTGTCTTGCAATTGTTTCATTGTAATTGCAATTATCGGTGTGAAAATGTTGGTCTTTTACGACTTGCAATACGCTGATGATCAATTGTTGTTTGCAGTTTTCGCAAGACACCGATGATCAATTGTTGTTTGTAGTTTTTGCAAGACACTAAAGCTTGATGACTGCTTTTTTCTGCAGGAATTCAGTATCTGCACAGTAGTAGAGCGAACAAGCCACCTCTTGTTCACCAAAACATATCAGCAGACAAAGTTCTGGTGGACTACACCTACAAGCCTGTAATATCCGGTTCTGGCCTGCACAAACTCCTCGTAGATGATCTGGTCTTCTCAACCCTTAAAGCAAGCGCCGCCATGGGATACCTTGCCCCCGAGTACACTACCGTCGGCCGGTTCTCAGAGAAGAGTGATGTTTATGCATTCGGGGTAATTGTGCTTCAGGTACTTACCGGTAAAAGGAAGACAATGCAGCTGCCCTTCGAGTCCGGTAACATCGAGGAGCTCATCGACGGTAACCTAAAAGGGTGTTACTCAGCAACCGAAGCGGTTAAACTGGCAAAGATTGCGTTGGTCTGCACCAGTGAAAGCCCAGACCAAAGGCCTACAATGGAAGAGCTGCTCCAAGAGCTGGGCACCTTCTGAGATATGATGGGCGTCATCCACTGTTAAGTCTGTAACTGTTCATGCAAGTCACATGCCTGATAGTGCCCTGAGCATGTAACCCTACTTATCTAGGATCACTAATCACTGATCTTAGAAGCATCTGCGGTGCCAATGACCTAGGAGCCTGAGATATTGTATTATGCTAATACTGTATCATCACTGCTGCTCCGTAAAGCGTGCATTGATGATAGCTAGCTTGGATGTGCTACCTCCACGTTAGGTGAATGCTGTTAGGTTTAGAGCACGGTAAAATAATGGAGACACAGATTTAACATGAAAAAATCCTTACGGAAAAAATCCACAGGAAACAATCTACTATATGGTTCAATAATTACATGTACATAGGGGTAGCTTATATAGTGAAAGAGGAGTCCGAGTTGTAGAAGGTAAGGACTACAAAATATGGTAGGTTAGGATTTGAGGCATATTTCTAACAAACCTCCTCTTGACTCAAAATTCATAATGAAAATTTGTCTCTAAGAAACCCGAGCGGCAATTGAGCACTGAAAGTCCAAAGGACAGTGCAGATATGAAAGACTGGAACAGTCAATCCAACACAGCTATAACAAAGCAGACGAAGAATCTGGGTCTTCAATTCATAAACCCAGTAAATTTTTGAGTCTGTGCAACTGACCTCCTGAATAAATGCCCAATCATCAAATGGCATAAGCAAAGACATCACCTGTGGCACTTGACAAATGGCGAAGAACTCATCTCATGGAATTGACATGCTCCATCTGGCTCATTGAAAGAGCAACTGGCACGTGTAGTCAACACGTATGATAAATTGCCTACTGAAATTCCATGACATGGTTGAAACCGTTTCTAAAAAACAGTCAAGATGAAGAAAACTCTCTTGCTGTCAATGGAGTAAGTTGTAGTAGTCCCCTTAGATCGAGCAAAGACAACAAAAAACAACGTTGTAGTATCCACTAAGAAGCAAAACTCCTTGCACTTCAAACCTTCATCTCAAATTAAACTGGAGCAAAACCTTCACTAATAAAACATATACCATCACGGTGTCATCAAATTCTAGTTTAGAGCACGGCAAAATAATGGAGACACAAATTTAACGTGGAAAAACCCTTACGGGAAAAACCATGGGAAACAATCTACTATTTAGTTCAATGATTACATGTACAAAAGGGTGGCTTATATAGCCAAAGAGTCCGAGTTGTAGAAGACAAGTACTACAAAATATGGTAGGTTAGGAGACATATTCCTAACAAATGCAACCATTTGTTGCAACCCGTTTTGCTCAATCTTGTGACTCCTAAGTGTACCATCGATCCTGTATTCCTGTGTACCAGCTTGGATGGATCCTGTGATGGCTCCATCCGGGAGGAAGAGCCAAGAGTCCTGGAAAGCATGTGAGCCATAGATTGTTGTGTTGTCTTGTTTTGTTGCTCATGTTTTGGTCCAGCCTTGTGTCACACAGGCAAAAAAAACAAGTGCAGGGTGGTCCTGGGCTTCTTTATGCTAGCTGCTGAGAGGCTGGACAAAATAGACTCTACCGAGCAATAAAATTACAGTACTGAAGAACAACAGGTGCAAAAGAGTGAAACCCAAGGTGATACTGTACATTGTGACTCTGCTTGTTTTGTAAGATAATAGTATTGGTTGTTTGGAATGGAGTCCTTGGAGTTAAGAAGGGTAAATCATTTTTATATGCTAGATACTAGGTCTATAAACTCAGATAATGTAGTTTAAACTTTTCAATGGATATTTACTAATCCAATGGGCAAGAATTAGTGTGTGTAAAATGCAGCCTTTTCTCATTATTCTATGCACTCCTGCTGCTGAGCATTGGGTTCAGTTGGTCAGTAGTAGTAGTTGCATCTCCAATGGATGGAAAGGTGCAACGATGCCTTGCTGTTGCCGGTGGTGACTCAGTTCCAATGCCTTTCTATTGAAAATAACAGCTTCCAGAAATCAAAGATGCAGACCTGCTAGGTCATAGTACTAAATTGTAGCTTTCTTTGAGGCCATGCTAGTTGTTTACGTCGCATGGTTTGGGCACGTCCGATTCAGGCCGTGCCAGCAGATCTGTGTACCAGACCTCTGACATGTGGTGCCACTCAAATCACACGCCAGGTTGGAGGGGATTTCTTCGGGGCGCATCAACGCTCTTCAACGCCTGCCATGTCAGCAAAATATCAAGATCTCCCTTTACCATGTCAGCGAAATAGCGATGATGCCTGTTATGATAAAAATAGAATCACATTTTAAGTATGGAATGACTCTATCTCCCTAGGCCGAGCCCAGCTCGTCCGATCCATTCCCCGGCCCAGCCCGGCTCCCTTCCTCCTTCCTCCTCCCTCTCTTTCTCTCCTCCCTGTGCCGGCCAGCGCAACCGCCCCTGTGCCTTATCCCTTCCCGCGCCAACCGCCGCTCGCGACCGCCGCCGCCATTTTCGCCACCGGCCGCCACCTTTCCTGCACATAGTGCTGCCTCCCCCCTATTTAAACCCCTTTGCGCCCCTTCTCCCCCCTCCCCCTCCCCCCCGCTCTCCTCTCTCTCTCCGGCCGTAGTTGCCGCCTTCTTCTCCGTGACCGGCCGCCCCGTCGCTGGCTTCCTCCGTCACATTCCCGCCCCGGCCGCGCCTGCACGCGTGCGTGCACTGGGTGCACAACGCGCCCGGCTTTTAGTCGTGGACTCCCCCCTCCCCCTCCCCCCCGCTCTCCTCTCTCTCTCCGGCCGTAGTTGCCGCCTTCTTCTCCGTGGATCGGCCGCCTGCCGGCTTCCTCCGTCACATTCTCGCCGGGCCAGACGCTGGCGCGTGCACTGGGTGCACAACGCGCCCGGCTTTTAGTCGTGGACTGAGTCCACCCGGGCGGGCCCACCTATCAGTCTAATCGGGATTTTCTCGTTCAAAAATAAATCCGGCCGAAATTAATTATGACGTCAGCATTGCATTATAATCTGAGTTTTCTTTTTAAAAATAAATTCGAAAATCTGCCAATGACGTCAGCATGCGCAATAATTTGGATTTTTCTTTAGAAAAATAATTTCAAAAACTAAAAAAAAAATTCTTTTTATTTGTTTTTAAACTTTCGGGAGCCCGTTTTCGCCCATAAAAACTTCATTTGGCTCCGTTTTTCTTTCTAAATTCATCTAAAATTATAAATTTCAGTTTGGTGCTAGTTTGGTGTTTTATTTGAATTTATTTAGATTTTATTTGTATTTAGGTGCTTTTCGCGTGTAGATTTCGGAGAGTTCGAGTAGTACACGTGCGATGATTTCGGGCAGCAACTTGTCGAACCAGGCAAGTTGCACCACCTTGATCACGTTGCTCTAAGTTTTTGAACTTGTATGTTGAATTTAAATGATTGCATGCTTATTTGTTATAAACGTTATTTCTGTCATGGTCTTCAAATGCTTGTTATACCCAATATTGGTACGCCACTTTTGAAATTGAATTATGATACCTTTGTAACCTTAAGACAGATATGAATTATAATATGTTAATACTTAGAGATTGCTTAGACATGCTTAGAACTGAACTTAGGAAGTTTGGGGAGTTTTGTGCCAAAATAATGTTCTGTTAAAAGTGAAAGTCATGATGTTATTGGTAATAGTATGGTTAAAATAAAAATATGATTTAGACCGGGCGAGAATTGGTTGGGTGGTGGTGTGGTTATGAATCTGGGTTTGTGGAAAGCTCGTCTAGTCAATTAAGGATCGGTCTGAGTTTCGTTGAATGTAAAGCCTAACCGTACTACCACACGTCTGGAATGGGATAGACCTGGCTAGTAGTATTAAAACATACCATGGGCAGTCATGCCATTTGGTGGTAGTGGTGTGGTGAAAACGTGAGACTGCTACTCTGGCGCAAGAGAGGGCTTCTGACTAGAGTGATTCTTTCAGCGGTGAAACCTTAGCGGACATGACTACATGGATGGGTTATCATAGGGGCCTTGTCGTGATTTTCTCTGTCGCACATCAAAGGAAGTGTGTTGGCGCAAGGAGACTATCATGTCTTGTGGGTAAAGTTGTATAACCTCTGCAGAGTGCAAAACTAATCGATTAGTCATGCTCGCGGTCATGAGCATGCCGAGCAAGCCATTCACAGACTAGAATTTGTAAGTTTAAAATTTTGAGTTTATAAAAATGGAGTTGGGATGGAGAGAGTTCATTAGGGGAAAACTTAGAGAATTCCAGAAGTGATTCATGAGTTGAAAATATTTAAATTTAAGTTTATTTAAAATTATGTAATTTAAAATTATTTAGAATATTTAGAAAATTGTTGCTTTATGCTTAAATGAACCATATAACCTTCATTTGTTACGTGTACATTATATTGCATTTTTTCGGTGTGATTTGCTGAGTACGTTTATACTCACCCTTGTTTACTCTGTTGATTCAGATGAGGAGTTCTACACCAGTGAGGAACTCGATGATTAGGCCGCTACCCCAGTCGATTGCTTGTGGCAAATTTGCTGGCTTCTACTGCGGTTTTATTTTACTTCCGCTATATTATTCTATGTTGGCTTGCACGCTATTCATGCTGTAAACTCTGATAATTAAATAAATAAAACTTTGCATTGGATATGTTGTGTTATCATTTTATTGTATGTACTAGCTTTTTCCTTGACTAGTACAGAATACACAGAGGATTTCGGAGGTATTTTTCAGGGGGTCCGGCAATATATTAGGCATCCCCTTGTATAGAAAAATCAATCCAATAAATGAGAGCTTTGCCCCCTACTTTGTGTGTGCTCCTTTTCTGTTCTTGTGATTATGTTAATGCATCGTTGATTGATTGTGGGTGAACAACTACATTTTACAACATGTTATCAGCATGAAGTTCGCCGAGTATAGGAACAAGGATAACCGACTAGATGGGGGTGAGTAGGATGTTTTAAAAAAATTTGGCACTAAATGCAATAACATAGCAGATAATACTAGAATTGAGAATTTCAACAATTAAGGCCTAAAACGTCTAGATTTTGCTAAGTGCACCAACAAGAGTAATTAAAATAAATTACACAATCCTAGAATTAAAGACAAGTATTAAATATACTAGGAATGTAAATTTGCACAAATGAACAATAGAAAGCAAACCACATGACAAGATGACATGATGATTTTTTCCGTGGTCTCGGACACTTGCCGGTCTCCTCTAATCCACGTTGAGGAAGCTTGATCCAATCAAGCCGACTCCTTGCTCAAATGAGCCTTCCCTTGATTACTATTTGTATCTCTTCACCGCTTTGGGTAAGCTAGCTTTGGCCTTCACAAACACCAGGACTTCTCACAATCTACTTTGATAAGATCACCGGTTCTTTTGCCTCCAAGCCATCTAGGAGGTGGCAACCTCCAAGTGAATAGAGTGATGACCCTTGCTTGAGGTTGATTCAAGTGTCTAATTGGCTAAAAAAAACTATGAAATGCACACTTGAATACTCCTAACTCTATCAAAGAGTGAATTTAATGCACAAGGGAGAGATGAGACTTGCTAGAGCTTAAATGTATTCAATGAGTATTCAAGAAGCTCTATTGATACAGGTGTGGGGGTATTTTTAGCCCCCACCAACAATTCCAACTGTTGGGGCAGAATTCTAAAAAATTCAGCAATCACGGTACTACCAGCGTGCAAAGTCCGGTAGTACCGCACCCTGACCAATGGTCGAATCAGAGCAATTAATGCGGTAGGTAAAAGCTATTACAAGAGGTCCGGTACTACTGAAGCACAAAGTGCGGTAGTACCGACTTTTGAAGCATGATCAGCTCAAAAAAGGGCCTCTCTTTAAAATGAGTACCGGTATTGATTTTACGGTACTACCGAGTTTCGGTAGTACCGACTATTTCACCGCGGTAGTACCGGCATTCAAAATACAGAGATCCTGCTAAAAAACACCCCTTTCTGTAAAATAGCTATTGGACAAAAAAGCTCGGTACTACCGACCTCTGGTAGTACCACTATTTATACGTCGGTAGCTCCAGCTATAGAAAAATGCACAAAAGGGGTGCTTCTATTAAAAAGTTACCGCTTAATGGCTCGATACTACTGCACCTGCAGTACTACCACGTTTTGCATTGCGGTACTGCCGGTCCAAAGAGAAGAGACAAAGCACAGAAAGTTGCTCTCTAAAAAATATATACCGGTAAGTAAAACCCAGTACTACCGAGCAACAATAGTACCTTTCATACAACGGCGGTAGTGCCGATTTTACTGTAAATACAAAACAATCTTTGAATGCCAAGTTTAAATGCAACTTGGAATGATTTTTGAAAGGATTTTGAGCCAATTGACCTTAATCAATTTCAAACTACTAGGCATCACTCTCTCTTGATAGTACGACATCTATTCTAGCAAACCGATCTTTTACTCCTAACTCCAAGATCGATAAAATTACATAAAATGGTCCTAATACAATTATACCTTGACTTCAAGCTCTTAGTATTCTTTTCTTCACCATTTTTGCTCACAAGTTTTTCCTTTTTCGTATGCTGCGATAGAGACCAACTTATTCTCATAAACTCAAGAGAAATCGGTAGTCCTTTAACATGATTATCATTAATTACAAAAACCAAAAGGAATTAGGGGTCTAGATGCTTCACCAAGGCCAATTGAGATCGTCTGCCTACATCAATCTACACTGCATCGAAATCATCTTGCTACGCGTGATTAAATCAACTACAAGGCCTATGTAATTTTTAGTTATGTAATTGCATTTACGCAAGTTTCTATCCTACAGATCATCGTACCATAAATTGCAGATGAAGTATCTAATCTAGCTGCAATCAAGAGTATACACATCAATTATTGTTCATCACAAAAAGGCATCATCGGCATTGTGCCAGAAGCACCACGCCCCATGCACGTCGGCAGCGGCACCGGCGGTGTCTCCCCGCACCTACGGCGGTGCCTCGGGTAATGCGCCCACATAGGGATGGCATCCCCCTTCATCGCGCGATAAAGGCTCTTCATTTTTCCTTGCTCGTAGTGGTGCCACTTCGTCTCCGCACGTGCTAGCAGCCACACCCGGCGATGGCTCCTCGTTTTTCGCACAGTGACAGAGATGGCTCGTAACGCCCACCGGTGAACATCCATGCAAGCCGATGTTGCCTTGCCTCCCTGCACGGTCGCACTTGATGAGCCGTAGTGATGCTGCCTCAACTTCCGTGCAAGCTGACGTCGCCTTGCCTTTCCATGCCCGAAGCACCGCGGTGGCACCGCCCAATTTTTTGCACATGCGTCCCGAAGAATGCTCAACGCTTGGCGTAGCCTTAAAGTCGGTGCCATGCGGCGGTGGCATGCCATCCCGTCACCCATGCCGACATCCCAAAGTGCATGTCCACAGGCCCCTTGCCTTCCGCACCATTCGCCACATCGCGTGCCGATTGACGCTTCGTGTCGCGCTCTAGCACATCGATCGACCCATCGCATCAAGTGCCGACCGATGTTTTGCGCCACCGATATTTGCTCTGAAGTGGGCCGTAGCCGCTGAGCTCACCGTGCGCCACCGCGAGAGCGCCGCTAGGGTGATGAGCAAGCGATGGCTAGGGTTTTGGGAAACCCTAGCCACCTGCATTTAACCTTGGTTTTCGGGCTGGCATTGGTTCAGATGGGCCTTATGGAATATGTGGACCCCGGGTACCTACACGACGGGCTGCAAGGACCCACCAAGAGGGGGCATCCCAGGACGGTTACAAAGAATTAGGCTTTACCCAGACTCTTGTGATCATGAGTTACAAGAAAAGATAGAAGATGGTAACTAACTATTGTTAGGAAAGATACGATTGTATTTTGGAGATAGAATCTCCATCATGTAACCGATCATGAATCCACCCTGTAACCGACTCGGGTCCCTCTGCCCCTTACCTATATAAAAGGGGCGAGGGGTACCGGGCAGAGAGAGGAGACAATAGAGATACTAGACATACAATACGTGAGATACATACATCTCATAATCCCATAACACAGGACTAGGGTATTACCTCCACCGTCGAGGGTCTGAACCTATCTAATCCCTTGTCTTGTGTTACCATTGAGTTTAGATCCAGCATATAGCCCCATATAAATTATTGTCGACAACAAACGTCGACAGTTGGCGCGCCATGTAGGGGCAACGCGAAGATCAATCTCAACGGGCTCAATGGCTTCCATCAACGGAGATAGCATCACCTTCGCTCCCGGTTAGGTATTCTGCTTTGGGAGTTTCCACTTCATCGCCAACAAGCTCGACAGCATTTCTGTCGGAATCATGCTCGAGTCCGAAAAGGCCATGGCCATCTACCCATGGGTGGTGCGTCATAAACCCTCTTCCCAATCCGAACACGGTGAGGACCCAGCCAGGGATGAGTTTCTGCCATATTCCTCCTGCACAAAGATCGATTTTCGTACGGTGTGCATGATTGGGGACGGTCACTCCGAATCACAATACCGACGAGAGAATGAAGAAGCAGCGTAGGCAGAGCACCTTTGCCATGAGACCCAAGAAGCATGCACTTGGTCACTCCAAAACCGAGCCCTCAATGCTAATGAGGATATCTTGCATGAAAAGGTGGGAAACCAGTCAGTTTTTCGCACGTCGCAACAAAACATCGTCGCCTCCAAGACACTCCTCGACACCTTGGGCTCAATACTCGAGCCCGATAACCCGGCTGCCCCGATTATGGCACAAGTCAAAGCCATGGTGACGGCGGCAGCGATATAGCACCAACCAGCGAGATCAGGCGGCGACAAAGCCTCCTCGCGCGCATGCACACACTGCAAACAGTTGGACCGACAACAGTTGGGCGAGAAGCAGTCGGTGTAAGCTCCCATATGGCAGGGACGTGCGCTCGACCATCCACCGCGACCTCCGCCAGGACCCCAACAGCAGGAGACAAGAGCGGGAGGACGACGAGCAGCGCTGGCGCGAAGACGACCGCGAGTGCTTCGGTATCAACCACAATCGGGACAATCAACGTCGCGACGGTGACTGCGAGAATCAATACGCGGGCCTCAGCAGACGCAGGAACCACTACCACCCAGACCGTCGTGACAACGATGATCGCCGAGTGGAATCTCCACCATGCCTTCATCTACCGTGCCATGATGAGGAGCCCATTGACGGAGTCCGAGCGTTCACCGCTCAACTCCGTTGAGAGGTGTGGCCCGACGGTTTCAACCCCAAGGGCATCATCAAGGTTGATGGAGAAAGAGATCCAGAAGCCTAGCTGCATATTTACGCCCTCGCAGTCAAGGCAGTCGGAGGCGATTGCAACGTAATAGCAAATTAACTGCCAGTCATGCTCGCCCCATCGGCTTAGGCATGGCTTACATGGCTTCCGAGGAATTCCATAGATTCCTAGGGAGATATCTATGAGAAATTTATTACAAATTTTTAGGGCACTTATGAGAGGCTTGGAACCCCGTGGGATTTGTATAAGCTTCATCAGAAGAAGAACAAATCCCTGCGAGAATTCATCCGATGCTTCACGCAAAAGAAGGATACGGTTCGGGGCGTCTCGAATGCAGTCGTCATCACGGCTTTCCAGAAAGGAGTCAGCGATCCCGATCTTATCAAGAAGATGTCCCAGAAACCCCTAGCTACGATAAGGGAGATGTTCGCACTAGCCGATCGATATGCTACGGCCTCAGATGCTTGGGTCAAGCGTCGAGAGGAACGTCCGCAGCAGAACGATAAAATGGACCACGCCGAGTCCTCAAAACAGAAGGACAAAAAATGGAAGGGCGAGGAGCTGGTCGCAACAGTCGATCGCGGTCAGGGAAAGGGCCAATGATCCAAGAGTCAGAAGAAAGCCGAATGGAAGACATTGACCGACTGGAAGAGGCCAGGGACATCGCCACAATCCAGTCGGCCAAGTACCTCCATGGCTTACGTTGCTATCACGATTGCAATGTATGGGGCCGCGCCTTCTCCAAAGGAGATTTGGTTCTAAGAAAGAATCAAAAAAGCGAGCACGAGCTCTCCCCAAGCTGGGAGGGCCCCTATATTGTTAACGAAGTAACACGCTCGGGGGCTTATAGACTTAGGCACAAAGACGGCGTGGTCATCAACAACACGTGGAACATAGAGTAGCTACGTCGCTTCTACACTTAAACCTTTTGTTCGACTATATCATTATGAATAAAGTTTTTGACTTACTACTCAGTTGTCGCCCAACTAAGCAGTAAGCCGGGGGCTACACTTAATAAGTGTACGCTTGCACGTACACGTTTCTTGGAAACATCCTTACTTCTTTCTCGATCCAGGTTACTTTCGAGTGCGTGACGAATGAAACTTTGATCCCACAAGCGGCGAACATTAGTCACTTGGAGGGCGTGTCAGGGAAAAAGGCCATGAGCCGAGTTCTGGCGCTCGGAGGCTAGACAAGTTGGGCTGATCTCCGGTATCCTAATGGATATAGCTATGGTGCACTCCAAGTCGGGCTGATCTCCGAAATCCTAATGGATATAGCTTTGGTGCGTCCCAAGTTGGGCTGATCTCCAGCATCCTAATAGATATAGCTACGGTGCGCCCCAAGTTGGGCTGATCTCCAGCATCCTAATGGATAGCTACAGTGCGCCCCAAGTAGGGCTGATCTCCAGTATCCTAATGGATATAGCTATGGTGCGCTCCAAGTCGGGCTGATCTCCGGAATCCTAATGGATATAGCTATGGTGCGCCCCAAGATGGGCTGATCACCAGAGTCCAAGTAGTTATATTGGGTATCACTCGTGATATGCCCCATGTCGAGCCAATCGCTGATTACCGCAAGTCGGAATCAGATATCACGAATTGACTTTGAATAATAGGTTCCGAGGGTATGCCCCATGATGGGTTATTAGCTATGCATCATGGTAGTTGAATACAAGTACCACTCGGCCAAAACTTATTCAAATTATGATGCGCCTCAGGATGGGCTAATCATCGATATCCTAACGGCCATATTGAGTATCACTCAGTATTCCCAACCGGCAAAGCTCTAGCAAGTCCTTCGCAATCTCCCTGCCTGCAACAAAGCACTCGGCATAAAAGGAGGACCAGTCGGGAAGCTGCGCCAAGAACTGGACACTTGGCATGAAGCAGGACTGGGCAGGTTGTAACAAGAAAAGATGGCAACTCGATTACGAAGCGCTCGGGGGCTACTGTAGAGTATGTGGACCCCGGGTACCTGCACGACGGGCTGCAAGGACCCACCAAGAGGGGGCATCCCAGTACGGTTACAAAGAATCAGGCTTTACCTGGACTCTCGTGATCGTGAGCTACAAGAAAAGATAGAAGATGGTAACTGTGAAATCATGTGCTGAAAAATTGGTTTAGAATTGAATTTGCAAATGTGTTTGTGCTTGTGCATGCGCTGGATCAAATTTTAAAAATAGTAAGTTTCGCATTGGCGCCGGACCAAACATGGAAAAACAGTAAGTTTCTCATCTGCGCCGGACCGTTTTTCGTGTTTACGCCGGACCAAATTTGTGGTCCACCGTGAACGTGCGTTTGGACTTTTTTGCGCCGGACCAAATTTCCCTTTTTGGCGCCGGACCAAAGTTCCAAAGCAATTGCGCCGGACCATCTTTTTGCATTAGCGCCGGATCAATTCCTTGGTCCGCCGTGAACGCATTTTGAAGGCATGTTTGTACATGCACGCCAGACCAAATTTTTGGTCCGTCGTGAACGGGTTTTTGAGGTTTGTTTTTGTATATGCACTGGACTAAAAACAGTAAGTTTTCTATTTACGCCGGACCAAATTTCATTTGGTTCGTCGTAAACGTGTTTTCTCAAATACAGTAAGCTTTGCATGTACGCCGGACCGAGTTTTTTGGTCCGTCGTGAGTTGCGCTGGACCGATGTTTGGTCCGGCGTGAATGGACTTTTCTAGGTTTTTTGCCCTGTGTGCGCTGGACCAATGTTTGGTCCGTCATGAACGTGTTTGGCTCGGTTTTGGATGTTTTTAAATAATTGAAATTGCGTTGATTGTATGCAATGCTCATGTGAGTAGTTGCATGGACTGATTTGAGTCAAGTCGCGGACTTGTGCTCGCATACCTTTGTGTTTGTTCATGTTCAGGTATTGCTCGAAGACGAACGTGGTCGATGACGGGACCGGAACTAGGTTCATGGAGGAACTGAGGTTCGATACTAGGTTCAGGGAGGAACCGAGGTCTTGGTGGTCAAGGATGTCATGTGGGACGTTCGGGCTAAGAGAATGGTGCACATGAAGAATGGTTAGTCACGTGAGTATGGCAGGTGGGCCATACGTGTGCAGAGTTGTTAGTCACGTGAGTATGGCAGGGTTGTCATACGTGTGCAAGAGTTGTACTCGGCCAGGTTAGACCAAGTAAAGTTGTGTTGAATACATACTCTTTCTAGGATTAGGAGTGGGACTCCTTCTAGGATTAGGAGTAGGGATTGTATTCAGGACTTCTTGTGTTTTGCTCCTTTAAATAGGAGGGGTTATCTCCTGTTGAAGGGTATCAGTTAGAGCTTTAGGGTTTGTATTCTTTTGATTGGAGTACTTTTAGACAAAAAGAAATAAAGATCAATTCTTCCAGATCCTTTGCGTTCTCTGATGTCGAAGCTTCTGATTGCAGCGTTGCTGCTGATGTTCTCTGTTTGGTTCTTGTTTGCATGCTTGTTCTGGTTCTAGATTGGTTTTTGTTCTTTGAGTTTCATCTTGATTTGATCCATCAAAAACCCTTCTATGGTATTGCTTTAGAGTTCCTTAAAGTTTAGTTGATTAATCTTTTGTCGTTCTTGATTAATCTACAAGTTTTGTTTAGATCAGTTTTCGTCAAGTTCTGTCATAGCAAGCTTGCGAGGCTCATAACTTTTGATCCGTAAGTCCGATCGAGTTGATTCTTTTTGGGTTCGATTTGTATTTGAATCTAGTTCCTTGAGTTCAAATTTCAGATCAATTCAACGGTTGGATCTTCGGGAATCTGCGATTTACAGAACATCTATCAATCTATTTTTGCTGGATACGAAGTTGTTTTTTGAATCCAAGTTGGGATGAAGTTTTAATAGATTGAAAATTTGGTTTTAGCTTCCGCACAATCATTCACCCCCCTATGATTGTTATATTCTTATATCTCGATCCTACAGTAACTAACTATTGTTAGTAAAGATACGATTGTCATGTAACCGATCATGAATCCACACTGTAACCGACTCGGGTCCCTCTGCCCCTTACCTATATAAAAGGGGCGAGGGGTACCGGGCAGAGAGAGGAGACAATAGAGATACTAGACATACAATATGTGAGATACATACATCACATAATCCCAGAACACAGGACTCTTTACTTTTCCATCGACTAGGAGTAGTATTCTAGAATTGTAATCATTCTTTTGTAATTCGCTTTATCAATAAAATTGCGTATTGCCGACTATTGATTTCGTCGACTTACACCACAAAGGTTTATTTTTCACCGATCTTGTTGCGCATCACCTTTTTCGGGGAAAATCTACTTTATCCTTTTGCCAATCAGGTTGTTTAGATCTATTTGTTACTTTTTGTCTAATCGGCTTGAACGGCAATTTATATTAGATCATTATTAGAAAATACATCGGCATAAAGGTTGGTCGAATTAAATCCTCCTTTTGCCGATTGCAGGATCAAATCGGCTGGCATGTCCGCTCCCAAATTAAACCCGGTGTTTGTGTGTGCTAATTGACGATGAACCCTTTGTCATATTTTTTTGGTGTCAACACTCTTTTGGCATGCCCGGTGGGACCGATCGATGACGATGTCTTCTACGGGAAAATTAACCTCTCCGTCCGATGTCAATCTTGATGCGATAATCGTCCCTACATTGGACGATTTGACATCCAAGCAACGAAAAGAAATCTAAGATCAAAAGGCTGTGTTCAAGCAAATGATGTTTAATTGCTACCAGAAGACCCAACATGGAATCATGTAGAAACCACGTTGCCGACAGTCACCTTCGGTGACAAGGAAACCTTTAGTGCTACGGAGAACAGACAAGCAAGCCGATACACACCCACACAGGTGGAATTATCAGATGATTAACCAATCTATACATCATGTACTTGTCAACCAATTGTCGGCTCTAGTAACCACATGTGAGCCGATGATTGCCAAAAGAGCTCACCTGTGTAGTCTTTACCCATGTACCCGATTTACTCGATCGCCACGGTGCCCAAACCGTAAATCCAACAAACGATCCAAAGCCGATGCTACTATTTCCACTATGAGCACCAGCACATCCTACCATGGTCTTACCACGGGATCCTGGCGCAAGTGGGATTGTTCATTACCAGGCATATATAGATGGCTCCAAATTGGACACTCAGCCCAATTTGCCTCTGTCTGCTCTATTCTACATCTATCCCAAATCGATCGCTTAGCCGATGGAAACTCAGGTACGCTCTCATTATGTTGAGCCGATTCCTCCCAATGATTCAGCTCCATATAAGGTTGTATCATACTCAGAGCCATTTGCTCCACTACCAGAGCCAACGTTCAGACGGCAAAACATTGGCTATGAGTAACCGCATTTAAAATTGCAACTGTGGGATGCCTGAGATAGGGGTCCCGCAAGTGGGGCCTACACCCGACTGGGCCGAAGGCGGAGCAGTAGGCCCAGAACCCGGAAGCGCCATGATGGGCCCGGGGGATGTCTCGACTTGTTCCCCAAGGCAGCTCGTCGATCCTTCAGCGAAGCTTCGTGCCATGCCCAGACAACCCGTCGAAAGCGAAGCATGCGGCCTGACATCTGCAGAGCCTGCAGGCGCCGGAGCCTGACGGAGTGGCAAGCGCGGGTCGGGGAAAGCACAACTACCTCCCCAAGACGTAGTGGGGCCCAGTCGATAAGAGACAAAGTATGTACTCATGAAGCCACCATTTTTAGGGCCAGGTGGCGCCCATTTTGTGGTATATCCTTCCCCTAGTATAAAAGGGGGGGAGGAGGGAGAAAAAAAGGACACACGCTCATATATCCAAGAACACAGGACTAGGGTATTATCTCCTCCGTGAGAGCCCGAATCTGTCTAAAAAGAGATCGCCCTCGCATCCTGTGTTACCATCTAGCTCTGATCCCGCACGAATCCCCTAGAATCACAATTCTCATTGCCGGCGAAATCGATCGTCGATAGTTGGCGCGCCAGGTAGGGGATTGTGTCAAGATCTTCGTCGAGCTTGATGGCTGCGACGAGCGGAGTCTCCACAGTCTTCTTCCCGGGTCAGGTTTTCCGTTTCGGAAGCCTAACCTTCATCTCCAACAGCCTCGGGAACCTTTCCCTCTCTGAGGAGGCCGCGTTGCAGTATGGCGAGGTCTCCGGCGAGCCATCATCACGACTTCTGCGCCGATCGAGAGGTCCCCCTGTCTCGTGCTCTAAAGCACTGAGTAGGGGACCGAAGGTCCGGTCCTGCCAGGGAGTCGGACTCATGGGCGCCGAGGCACAAATGGTGGGGGTTCTCACCGCCAAACCACTCGGCACCTCCGAGCGCCTGGAGCTATCCTCTTCAGGCTCGCCCAGCTCACCGGCTGTAACACCCCAAAATTTTGCTTGTCTTAAATTCATGTGTGATTTGGCACTTTGGTGAATTTTTGGAATTTTCTGGAATTTATTTGGATTTATTTGGAATTTATTTGAATTTATTCCATTTTGAAATAATTAAAGAATTAAACTTTGCAAATAAAATTTTGTTGGAAATATTTTATTTGAGTCCAAAATGATCCAAAGTATTTTCCAGAATTTTTCTGGAATTTTTCAGTCTTTTGATATTTTTAATGAATTAAATGAATTATCGGGAATTATTTTAAATATTAAATCGCTGGAAAATAGAAACCGGTCGATTCTTGTTCCTCGGGTCGAGTCGGACTCGAGTCTAACCCGAACCCGATCGAGCCACGTGACTCGACTCGGCCGCGTCGGTCGTCATAACTTCGCCGACCGTTGGATCTAGATCCAACGGCCACCACCACGCGTCGCCGCTGCGTGAAGGCCGCCCGTCGGGGCCACGTGGGCGGCCACGATTGCATCGTCTACCCGAGTCACGCCAGATTGCGCCGCCGCGGGCCGCCGTGTCCGTTAGGGTTTCATGGAAAACACGCACGCCGAGGCTCCATTTAAAGGGCCGACCGCCGCCACCTTCTCCTTGTCCTGCGGCGTTGTTTGCCCTAGACGCTGGTGCACGAGCCGACGCCGAACCGTGCCAATTTCGCCGAAGTTGGAGCACCACCGCCACGGTTTTTCGCGTGACGCCGTCGTCGAGGCTTCTTCCGCCGTGGAGTGCAGATCCGGAGGAGCACGTCGAGGCAGCGCTGGGCACCCTTCGTTCCATCAGTCGCTACCGACACGCCGCAGCCGTAGTCATCTTCTTCGCTCTGGCCGGAACTCGCCGGTGCCATTGTGGAGCCGCAAAGCTTGTCCGCCGTCCGATCCCCATCCGACGCTTGAGGTGAGGCCACGTATTCCTTTTTGCGTAGAGACTTAGATGCATTACGGTAGTCGGATCTAGATCTTGCGGTGTAGATTGGATCGAGTAGTACCGTTTAGGGCTATTAGTCACCGTTTGATTTAGATCCAAAGGGCGAGATGGAGCCACGTGGCGCTTAGCGGCGATGCCGGGTTAGATGTGGGGCGTTAGATCTAGAATCAAGGGTTGAGACGCACCCACGTGTCTCACGCCGGGTCTATCCACGTCGCTGTTAAACCGCGACGGATGGATGCGATCTGAGCCGTCCAATTTCGAATTTAGGGTTTAGATCTATCGCAGCCAGAACCAATCCGAACGTGACACGTGGCCGGGGGCTTGTCACACCGTGCGGGCGTGCACGTGCCACTGACCCGTGGGTCCCGCATGCCAGTGATAGCGGAGCCGCATGGGCCGAGTCCACGGTAAACCCGAGCCGAGCGTGGACCAAGTCCATGGACCGGATGACGTCAGCCGCCCAATCAGAGGCTGACACGTGTCCAGGCTGACGCAATAATTAATTTCCGAAAAAGAAAATGATTTATTAATTCGAAATAATGATTTCAGATTTTGTTTCAAACTTCAAACGCTTATAACTTTTGCATTTCAACTCCGATTTGAGTGATTCAAATTTCTAAATTTGTATAAAATTGAGACCTACCTAAATATGAATTTTATTTAATTTTTGGACTAAAGATTTTCTCTGTAAAATTATTTAATTGATTATTTAAACTTTAAATAATCATAACTTTTGTGTTTTAACTCCAAATTTGACGATTTCAGTTTCTAAAAATTCATAAAATTATGTTCTCTCTGTTTATGGATTTTATTTGGATGTTTGGATACTTTTTGCCTATTGTTTATTTGTGTATTGCTATTTGCACGCTTTACGAGTAGACGTTGAAGTGCCGGAAGGATTCGAAGGAGAAGTATTGACTCAGGATCCAACTCAAGACCAAGAGCAAGTACTTTTTGAAGGCAAGTTGTGCTTTGACCATGTTGATCCTATTTTGAAATCTATTTTGATTTAACCTATTGCATGCTAGTTCAATTAGAAAATACTTTATTTAAATATGGGGAATTAGATAAATACCAATTTCTTTGTATGACACCTTGATTACTTAAATATGTGCCATGACCCCTTGTCACCCTAGTTGTGGTTTACTAGTTGGACATTATTAAATTGCCAACATGGGAAATTAGATCGTTGTAGTATCTTTGCTTAGACACCTTTCGTGCTCATGACATGATTTTGGACAATCAAATGTTAATATTGACTTAATGATATATTGAACCTGTTTTGGAAAGGTATCATGTGATGTTGATGGCACGTGGTGCATGGTATTCAAGCGGGGTTTGATAAATAGTTTTTCGGCCAGGGGCATGTGGTAAGAATAATCAGGTGGGCCAGTTGTGGCATTGGGGATGTTGATTTGGTTCTTCGGGTAGTCTTGCCCTGGTCACCCTAAGGACTTCACCTTGCAAGCCTTTGAACTGGGTCTAACGTGCAACCACATGTCTGTAATGGGACGGACCTAGTTGATTAAGTTGCTAATAACAACTGTGGGACCTCGGAGGTCAACTACACCCTTTGTGTAAGTTATGCGGGGAGCGTCTGAAGTGAGGCCGGGTACCCATCTAACGGTTGATTGGCCTAAACTTCGCCTTAGCTAAGGGAAGGGTTAGTGTGCAATAACCGGGGAGGACCACTTGTATTGTTAGAAGTTTCCGAAAGACTTTGTTACGGGAACTCGCCTTTGTGGTGTTTTACTGTATCTTGTGGGTAAAATGCATAACATCTGTAGAGTGTAGAATCTATTCGAATAGCCGTGTCCGCGGTATTGGACATCGCTCGGGAATTACAGTCAAGGGTTAGATTTTCTAAAAAATAACTTGGATTTGAAAGGTTGGGTTGGATTAATAATGATGTTGATAGAAATGTGGATTAGGCTGGGAAAGATGTTTATTAAACTCCTTGAAAAGTTATCTATGCTTTACTTATTTCTACTGCTTTCGAATCTATTTATGATACTTGTTAAATCTTTGTTTTTCGCAAATATACCTTGAGCTATTCCTTTGTACCAAGCCATGCATATAAAATATTAGCTTTGCATTCTGTGCATGACTTGCCGAGTACCAAGTACTCACCCTTGCCACAATACAACACCAGTTGAAGAGGAGACTACACGGCTTTGGAGGAGGAGCTCCACGAGGAACCGTCTACTTAGGAGCGAGCCCGGTCAGTTACTGTGGTATCTTGGATGGCGCCACGGTTATCTTTTTTCCGCCGCTACTATTTCTCTCTTAATAAGTTTCGCCTGCGAAATCATACATTTGTAACTTGACCATAAGGTTGAGTAACCAGTTTGACTATTTAATTAAAGTACTTTACTATTATCGAGTGGTATGATTGTGATATTTACCGATGTTAAGACTGTGTGCACTAGCGCGTTCCTGGACTAGTGCTGAATACACAGAGGGTCCGGATTTGCAAATTCGGGGTCCCGACACCGGCCGAGTTAGGAGAAAGCCTAGAGAGTTGCTGGAATTTCCGTAGAGTCTGCGTAATCGAGGGCTCGCAGGCGGATTCACAGCAGCGCCTTGACACTTCGGCCGCCGCCGACTTGGAAGGTGGCCGAGCAACAGAAGCAGGGCCAGCGGCGCGTGCTCTGCCGAGACGCGCCCGTGGTGTCAATGAAGACATTCTGCAAGCCAAGATGGGGGACCAAGCGGTCTTCTGTACTCCACAGCAGAATATCGTCGCCTCCAAGACACTCCTGGATACCTTGAGCCCTATGCTGGGGGCGGGCGATCCAGTTGTCCCGATCATGGCCCAAGTAAAGGCCATGGTGATGGCGGCAGCGATCCAGCAGGCCCAGACCGACCAGCCGGCAAAGGAGCGGTCGCGTGGTCCGGCGAGGACCCAGACGACCAGCAGCCGGTCAGGTCGGGAAGCCCCCCGCCAAACACATCATGTTCCTCCCCGCAGAGACGACTTGCGACAAAGCATCAACCGCGACCTCCGTTCCGACCTCGACGCCAGGCGCCGCGACCGAGAAAGGGAGGAGCAACGCCGTCAAGCCGACGAATATGAACGTTACGGCATCCTTCCACGAGATCGCGAAGCACGCCAAGCGCGATCCCCTCCACGTCGATCACCGCCCGGGGGGTGCCACGGGGTCATAGAAGGGGTTCGCGCGTTTACCCCTCACCTACGCCGAGTGGTTTGGCCTGATGGGTTTAATCCCAAGGGCATCACTAGGTTTGACGATGAGAGGGACCCAGAGGCTTGGTTACAGGTGTACGCTCTGGCCAGTGCCGGGGGGATCAAAGTAATGGCAAATTACTTCAGGTTACCCTCTCGCCCTGGGCCAAGCACAGCTCACTTTGGAATCGGCCGAACTCTATAGATTCTGGGGAGATCTGTGTGAGCAATTCATTTCAAACTTCCAAGGCACATCTGGCGCCGGGCACCCACAGGACCTCTATCAGCTGCACCAAAAGAGGAACGAGTCCCTCCGGGAGTTCGTCAAGCGCTTCATGCACAGGAAAAGCACTGTTCGGGATGTCACGGATGCGGTTGTGATAGCTGCCTTCCAAAAGGGAGTCAGCGACCCTGATCTCATCAAGAAGATGTCTCGGAAGCCACCAACGTCGGTTCGTGAGCTGTTCGCCCTAGCGGACCACTACGCTTCAGCCTCCGAGGCCTTGGCGGAACGGCATGACGAGGGGAAGGATCAGGCCGAGCCCCCCCCCCCGGCGGAAGTAAAAGAAGCGCAAGGGTGAAGAGCTAGTGGCAGTCGCTGAACCCGCTCCCCCTCGCACCCTCGAACAGGACGGGTATGACAAGGTGATGAACTCGCTTTGCCCCTTCCATCCAAAGGGGAGACATGCCGCCAAGGACTGCTTCACGTTGAAGAGATTTGCCCGGGAGAGCAAGAAGCAGGCTGGGCAAGGTCCGAGTGGACATGCCGCAAAGCCGCCTCCCCCTGAAGCCGAGGAAGACTATCAGGAAGTCGATCTCGAGCTTAACTACATATTCGGGGGTTCGGCTGCGTACGAGTCCAAGCGGAAGCAAAAGCTTACCGCCCGAGACATCAACGCAATAGAGCCGGAGACCCCCCAGTACGTACGGTGGTCCGAGGTCGCGATAACTTACGACCGCTCAGATCACCCAGATCGAGTCCCATTCCCTGGTAGATATCCGCTTGTCTTGGCGCCCGTTGTCCGCGGCATCAAGCTCAAGAGGGTATTGATTGACGGTGGAAGTGGGCTCAATGTCCTCTTTGTCAAAACTCTTGACGACATGGGAATTCCATGGTCGGAGCTTAAGCGCGGGTCATCTCCTTTTCACGGTGTCATACCCGGAACTTCCGCGACACCACTCGGACAAATCACTCTGCCGGTCACTTTCGGTGCAAGGGAAAATTACCGGACAGAGAACCTTGGCTTCGAGGTGGCTGATTTCGCGACAGCATATCATGCCATCATGGGGAGACCAGCACTAGCGAAGTTCATGGCAGTGCCCCACTATGCGTACCTGACACTGAAAATGCCAGGGCCGAGTGGTATTATCGCTTTACGCGGTGATATCAGGCAGTCTTTTTCCTGTGACAAGGAGAGGCTGCGAGATGGCCGAGTCCCTGGAGGCGCGAGCGGTCCGGGAGAGGATTCGGCAGAGGCGGATTCCGACAAGCCGGAAGGAAGCGTCCTTTGCCATAAGCGCCGAACCCTGGGATTGGTCCCGGAGAAGATACCAAGAGAATTACCCTCGACCCATCCGATTTGGCTCAAACGGCCTTGATCGGGACAGGGCTCGGGGAGAAATAGGAGGATGCGCTCGTCACCTTTCTGCGGGCAAACAAAGACGTCTTTGCTTGGAAACCGTCGGACATGCCCGGAGTCCCTAGGGAGGTGATCGAGCACGCGCTGAACGTAAATGAATCGGCCAGGCCGGTCAAGCAAAGGTTACGACGGTTCACCCAAGATCGCCGAGAGGCCATCAGGGAGGAGATCACAAAGCTGCTTGCCGCAGGATTCATCAAAGAAGTGTATCATCCTGACTGGTTGGCTAACCCTGTACTCGTTCAAAAGAAGAATAAAAGTTGGCGCATGTGTGTTGACTATACCGACCTCAACAAGGCTTGCCCAAAAGATCCCTTTGGTCTGCCCCGCATCGATCAAGTGGTGGACTCCTTCTTTGGATCTCAACTACTCAGTTTCCTGGACGCCTACTCAGGCTATCACCAAATTCGGCTTCGAGAGGAGGATTGTGAGAAGACTTCGTTTATCACTCCATTCGGAGCATATTGCTATGTCACCATGCCGTTTGGGCTGAAAAACGCTGGCGCAACCTATCAGCGTGCGATACAGCGGTGTTTTCACCATCAGCTCGGACTCAACGTAGAGGCATATGTGGATGATGTAGTGGTTAAAACACAGAACAAGGACAGTCTCACCTCCGATCTGGCCGAGACGTTCGAGAGTCTAAGGGCGTTCCGGATGAGGTTGAACCTTGAGAAGTGTGTTTTCGGAGTTTCTTCTGGGAAACTACTCGGATTCATTGTCCCTCATCGCGAGATCGAGCCAAATCCGGAGAAAATCGGGGCCATCATGAGGATGGCGCCACCTGCCAGCCAGAAAGATGTTCAAAAGCTCACTGGCTGCATGGTAGCACTTGGCAGATTTATCTCCCGGTTGGGGGTTCGGGGGATGCCCTTCTTCAAGCTCCTCAAGAAGCAGGACCGTTTTGAATGGACGGCTGAGGCACAATAAGCTTTTGAAGAACTCAAGGTGTTCCTCTCCACCCCTCCAATCTTAGTCTCGCCAGTGCCAGGTGAACTTCTCCTGCTTTACATAGCGGCAACAACTCATGTAGTCAGTGCCGCGATAGTTGTGGAGCGGGAAGAGTCTGGACACCGCTACGGCGTACAACGCCCGGTTTATTTTGTCAGCGAAGTATTGGGCGAATCCAAGACGCGATATCCTCAAGTTCGAGGAAGGCTGCATGACGCAATTTTGATCTCGTCGTGGAAGGTGAAGCATTATTTCCAAGGGCACTCGATTTGATGAGTGACTTCTTTCCCCGTGGGAGAGGTCCTCCATAATCGAGAAGCTTAGGAGAATCTCAAAGTGGGCGTAGAGCTTGGAGCCTTCGACATCTCGTTCAAGCCGCGCCAAAGCCGTCAAGTCCAGGCTTTGGCCGACTTCTACGAGTGGGTGAATCCCAAGCTCCCGCATGGAAGAAGAGCCGAGTATTGGACCATGCACTTCGACGGATCTCTAATGCTCGGCGGGGCGAGGCGAAATTCTCCTCGTCTCGCCGAAGGCAATAGGTTGAAATCGTCCTTCGGATTCACTTCGACCTCGAACAATGCCGCAGAGTCTGGCGCTCATCCACGAGCTCCGCATCGCCACATCGCTCGAATCCGGCGATGGCGGTTCGCGGTGACTCGATTGGTGGTGAGCCAAGTCTGAAGAGGCGGTCATGCGTCGATCAGACTATGACGGCGTATTGCCAACAAGTCCGAAAGTGGAAGGAAAGTTTGTGATGCAGGCTGGTCCATGTCCTCCACCGCAATAATGAAGCAGCCGATGAGTTGGCTAAAATGGGAGCCACTCGGGCAGAGGTCCCGAGTGGTATCTTCGTCCAGGATCTTTACGAACCAACTGTTGCAAAACGACGGGAGCCAATTAAGGATCCCGAGACCGGAGTCCTTCTCATTAACCCCGACTGGACGGCCCCATATCTAGATTATCTCCTGAAGGACAAACTTCCAGAGGCAACTGCTCTGGCCGAGCGCATCTCCCGATAAGCCAAATCCTATGTGGTGGTCGGCGAGGAGCTCTTTCGGAAGAGCACCTCAGGTGTCCTCAGGCGGTGCATTTCGGAACAAGTGGGAAGAGACCTGCTCAAAGAAATCCACTCGGGGATGTGCGGCCATCACGCGACGTCAAGCGCCTTGGTTGGGAAAGCCTATCGCCAGGGCTTCTTTTGGCCTACGGCGGTGACGGATGCTAAGGAGATCGTTCGAACTTGCGAGGGCTGCCAGTTCTATGCAAGGCAGACACACTTGCCTACACGAGGCTGCAAACTATCCCCATCTCTTGGCCCTTTGCGGTCTGGGAGCTCGACTTAGTCAGCCCACTCAAGAAGGCGCAAGGTGGTTTCGCCTACCTTTTCGTAGCCATTGACAAGTTCACCAAGTGGATCGAAGCTAAACCAGTCGCCACGATCACTGCGCTTAAGGCCAAGGAGTTCTTCCAGGATATCGTGGTCAGATTCAAAGTTCCCAACCGGATCATTACAGATAACGGTACCCAATTCAGGAGTGAAGAATTTCAAGAGTGGTGCGAAGGCGTTGGAATCAAGATTTGCTTCGCCTCGGTAGCTCATCCACGAAGCAATGGGCAGGTGGAGCGGGCAAATGGCTTAGTCCTCCAGGGCCTGAAGGCCAGGGTCTTCGATCGCCTCAAACCATACGCTGCCCGATGGGTGAAATAGTTACCGTCGGTACTCTGGGGACTCAGAACCACTCCCAGCTGGGCAACTGGGCAAACTCCCTTTTTCCTAGTTTACGGTGTAGAGGCGGTTCTGCCGACTGAACTAGAATTCGAATCCACGAGGGTTCGGAATTACAAGGAAGCCGAGTCCGAGGGGAGCCGAATGGTAGAGCTTGATCAACTCGAGGAGGCTCGAAACGTTGCAGCCATCCAGTCGGCCAAGTACCTCCAGGGACTTCGGCGTTACCATTCTCGCAATGTCAGAAGTTGAGCCTTTTCGAAAGGAGATCTGGTCCTCAGGAGGAACCAGAAAAGTGAGCACAAGCTCTCTCCGATTTGGGAAGGTCCGTACATTGTGGAGGAGACGGTCTGGCCGGGTGCCTATCGGCTTAGACGGGAAGATGGCGAGGTCCTGGCGAATACTTGGGCAGCCGAAACGACTACGTCGCTTCTACGCATAAGTTATGTATCTCGCTCCCATGCATTAAACAAAGCTCCCGATTGTCTAGTACTTTGATCAGTTTTGACTAAGTGACCCGATTAATCCCGAGTGGTTATCACTATACTAGCGTATCGTCGATCCGAAATTTGTGCCGAATCTGAGAATACACGAAAGTGCACGTTCGATATGAGATCGCATCAAGCGGCAATATCTGAACGTCTGTATTAGCGCACGAGTTAGAAAAGACTAAGCTAAAAGGAGCTACCAACCACTCGGGAATAACGATTGATACTCCAGCGGTTTCGTTGAACAGAAATCGGGATCACTAGACTGTAGTCGATGAAAATTCGGCTCTCCAGCACCTCGTTGCGGGAGCTGGGGCTATCGACTAGTGTAAACTACTCAAAGAAAAACGATCAAACTTTAGCAAAAGGGGGCGATTTATATTCCATGACGACAGTAATTTACATTACTAACTTTTTTTCATTTTCTCGTATCTAAAAAAAAGGAGAAGGGCGGTAACTGCCGCCGATCTTCCTCTTCTTCTTGGTGGAGCTGCTATTCTTCTTCTGCAGTCTTTGCCATTGGGAGGCCTGGGGGCGGGATCGTCGAGGTCAGACGTGGCGCGTGCGACCTAGAGCCGCCAGGATCTCGTCCTCAACCATCCAAAGGGGTGGTATAAGGCGGACGAGAGCCGTGACGGCTAGATCATCGCGACGTTCGCACCCGATCATCTCGGTGATAATCTCGGCCACCTCGAAGAGCCTCGGTGCCACCTCCAGCAAGGCAGCGACGGCGGCATCGTCCCTTGCGGCCCCGTCCTCCTCCTCCGCCCCCAGGACGGCGAAGTCGTGCTCCTCCCAGAACTCTGCTTCCTCCCAGCGGTGGAGCAGTCCGAAGAACCGCTGGCGGAAAAACGCCGCGTAGGGGCCAACAAACCTCCTCGTGTTAGACATGGAGGGAAGCTGGGAGGAAGGAGGGGAATAAGACTCAAAGAGAGGGACGATCGCTCAGGAGCGGTGACGTCCCATTTATAAGCCGTGCATGGCTCCGGAGTCGAGGCGATGCCATTTAAAGACGCAGAAGACGAAGCGACGCCGCAATGCTGCCAATTTACTCGAAGCACGAAGAAGATCAACATGTGTCAGGCGCCGTTCTGACGTAATTTGAATGGAACGAAGGGACATATCGCCAGGCATGTGCCAGGCGCGGTTCAAATTAAGCTGGCCTTCCCGCGGAGTGGGCCCAATTAAGCGGAAGGTAACCACGTGAGCTTGGGGGCTAAATCACTCATCCAGGAAGCCGCAACGTGGTTCCTGACGCTCGAGGACGAGGACGTTTCGGACACCAGCCACTCGGAAAAGCGTGCCTGGGGCGAGAAGGTCACAAACTAAGTCCCGACGCTCGAGGGCTGAACCACTCGACCAGAAGGGTAGCAAATGCTGTCCCGAGTGCTACTCAAAGTCCCGACGCTCGAGGGCAGAACCACTCAGCCAGAAGGGTAGCAAAAGCTCGAAGAGGTCTCCGGTACATTGCAGGCCTTGTTAGAGAATCTTGAATTTTGACTTTGATGTACCCCTCTTTGACAGCTTCAAGGTCAACCCTTGGATAGTGAGATTTGATCACCGCCAACGCCTGGTTCGCACTCATGGTCGCCGACTCCTTTGCATAAGCTTTGATCCTGTCGACTCCACCCGAGAGAAGCGGAACGGCGTCATCCTCCTAGCCTGGTTCAGCTCTTTCGATACGCAGAAGGTGCAGAACTGGCTCGCAGGCGACGCGTAGCTCCGTGTGACTTCGTTCGGCAGCGGCTATCTTCCCCTTGTATTCTGCACCAAAGCCAAGCTGCCGCTAAAGAACACACCCAGTGCCAACCACGTTCGATTCAAGCCAAGGAAACTTACCCTCCAACTCTCGCTGTGTCTTCTCCAAGCCAGCTCGAGTTTCGAGGTTAGAGTTTTCTGAAGCCTCCAGTCGTGCCCTCAACTCAGCGATGGTCGAGTCGCGTTCTGAAACACGAGGTCGCCGTCATCTTTCCCAGCTACTTAATAAAGAGTCCATAAAAAACCCAGGGAGGAATCTTACCTTCGAGCGTATGCTCAAGCTCGCTTTGCCTCTCGGGCGTCATGCGCTGGAGTCTCGGCCGTGGACCTCTTTCCATCTGTCGTCGGCCGATCTCGTTGACCTTGTCACGATACTGGTGCTCCTTGAGCTTGGGGAGCACCTTCCGAAAAAACCGCGACCTCTGCTCCGAGCGCTCTCCCATGTCCTAGGCGACAGGGCAGAGTCTCAGGTGGGGGCCAGCATTCCCTAATGATAACAGACTAAAGAAAGACAGAAAACTCACCCTGACGAGCGTGCTACACCTGACGGTGAGCTCATAAAGCTCCGTCCGAGCCGCTATCTCTGCTTCTTCGTTCTCCTCCATCCCTTTCCGGTGGAACCCCCTCGCACCACACGGTCCGATTCGGGGCTTCGGCGAAGAGGCCGAGCGGCGATGGCTCTCGATGCACCTCCTCCACTTCGGGAGGCGGCCGAGTCAAGCTCATCGACCGGACCACTCGATGGCTCGGCCAGTCGGGCGGCACGAGGTGGCGGCGCTTGACTACAGAAGGAGGCGGTGACCTAGTCGGCGAGGGTCCCCTTGAGAAGCCGGCTCGGGGCTCCTTTTAGAGACCCCTCCTTTGGGGCGTCCATAGTAGGAGTCTGAATCGACAAAAGGAAACGCGTCTCAAAGACAGGTAATAACAAAAGACAAGGATTGCCCGAAAGAATACCTCCTGGATTTTTAAACTTCATCCCAGTGCTTCATCAGGAGTCCCGGCCGCTCGGAGAGGAGCCCAACCCGGCACCAGCTGATCAGGGCTGCCTGAGACAGAGGGTTGTGGCATGCGCCTTGTGACCGGGGACACTTGGAGGTCGAAGGCCGGCCGGCGAGGATCGGCGACCTCCTCCGCCGATTGCGGCGCAGCTCATCGGCCGAAGTGTCACCGCCGCTTGGCCTGAACATTCCTCGGTAGAGAGGCCGACGGCCGGAGCGTCGAGAAAAGAAGGACTCACGTTCTGAAAGATGAGCGATCGCACGTTGTTAGAATCACACATCGAGGCAAAAATCATGGGATGACTTCTCGAGAGAGTGGGACACTCACAGAGGAGGGAGGGTTCGCCACGAAAATTTGTGAGGGCAGCCTGTTGGTAATTTCGGTGCCAGGCACGAAGAAGTCAACCACCCGCGCCGTAATGCATCTCTCGATAGGGGCGTGCTTGTCTCCGGGTGGGATCTGAGTCCCGCCGTCTTTGGAACCCCAAGTGGATTCTCTCCTTTAAGGGTTGCACCGGCGCTTCACAAAGCCGATCGCAATCCGGGCCTGTGACCCCGAATCTTTAGATCATTAATCCACGCCCGAAGCTCGGCGACTTGGTTCAACCGCCGCCATCTGGGGCATCACTCGACATCGAGAAGCTTTAGGCGCGGCCGATGAAAGGGGCGAAAAGGATCAACATTTGCACAATAGAACCACTCCCGCCTCCGGCCTTTAAGGGAAGTCTTGAGGGGATGGCGAAGTAGTGTTTCTTCAAGCCCTCTCGCGGTGAAGTCAGGCGCCCCAATGGCCCAGGAGCAGCCCGGTTTGGATGAGGCTTAAGCAGGAAGAGGGAGCGAAACAAGTCAAAATGAGGACGTATCCCAAGATACGCCTCGCAAAGTTGAACGAAGAGAGCAATGTGGAGAATGGAGTTGGGATTTAAATTGATCAACTCGATCTCGTAAAAGTGAAGGAGCCCTCGGAAAAAGGCGCTCCGAAGAACACTAAATCCCCGCCAAAAGAAGGACTCGAAGACCACGATCTCATTGTCCAGGGGTAGGGGATAAGGATCACCTGCGGCGGGACGGGCGGAGATCAACTCCAGCGGAGGGATAACGCCGGCTGCGACCAGCTCCTCCAGGCGGGACTCCGTAGTAATGGAGGTCTCCCACCCCGTGCTCGCCGGACCAGCGCCATCCTCTGACGACGACGAAGAAGAAGAAGACATCTCGGCGAAGGAGACCCTATGGGAGGAACCGCCGAGGGTCTTGGGTGCGAAACTAGAAACCCTAGGTCACCCAGATCGCCAAAGGAGATTTGAAGATTTCTCAGCCGTGGTGGGGGAGGGGCAAAGATGTCTTTACCACAGCAAGGTTTTCCTCATTTATCAGAAATGAGCCTCAATTTTCGCCTTACGGCGGGAAAAGCAAGGGCTTTCGTGCTCGATTCTGGGCCAGATCTAGGGCACGCCCCATGTTGGGCCGATAGCTGAGTCGCGCAAAACGCGACCAGGTGTCAAGTCTGGTTCGAGGTTTGGGATAAAGTGCGCCCCACGATGGGCCTGAACGCCGGCCGCCACGGAAGCTTGGGGTCGGGCACTTTCCGAACATCCTCCAGCGGTATGCCCCATAATTTGGGGTCAATTGCTGGTCACTGCTCCTTAGCATGATTGGGTACCGTGGGAGGATTTTTACTAACTCGGTCTTGAGAATGCGCTCCATGAGAGTCTGAAGCAGTGCGCCGTCAACGGGCACAGGCATTACTCTGTATGACCAAGGTATGCCCCATGAGGGTCGATCGATCTTCGCAAGACGATTGCCGCACACCGTAAACGGGTGCGGGTACCACTCGGCCAAGAGCCAAAAGACTATGGTATGCCCCATGAGGGTCGGCTGAGCGACAAGCCAGTTGCCGCGCACCGTAAACGGGCGCGGGTACCACTCGGCCACGAGCCAAAAGACCAAGGTACGCCCCATGAGGGTCGGTCGAGCTTTGCAAGCCGGTCGCCGCGCACCGTAAACGGGCGCGGGTACCACTCGGCCACGAGCCAAAAGACCAAGTTACGCCCCATGAGGGTCGGTCGAGCTTTGCAAGCCGATCGCCGCGCACCATAAACGGGCGCGGGTACCACTCGGCCACGAGCCAAAAGACTATTGTACGCCCCACGAGCCAAAAGACCAAAGTACGCCCCATGAGGGTCGGTCGAGCTTTGCAAGCTGGTCGCCGCGCACCGTAAACGGGCGCGGGTACCACTCGGCCACGAGCCAAAAGACCATGGTATGCCCCATGAGGGTCAGCTGAGCAACAAGCCGGTTGCCGCGCACCGTAAACGGGCGCGGGTACCACTCGGCCACGAGCCAAAAGACCAAGGTACGCCCCATGAGGGTCGGTCGAGCTTTGCAAGCCGGTCGCCGTGCACCGTAAACGGGCACGGGTACCACTCGGCCTCGAGCCAACCCACCACGGTGGCCTTACGTAACAAGTTCTTTACGATCTTTTTTCCCACAAAATCTTTATGACGGGATAAGAGGAGGAAATCCGATCCTAAAGCACTTGGGGGCTGCTGTGGGATGCCTGAGATAGGGGTCCTGCAAGTGCGGTCTACACCCGACTGGGCCGAAGGCGGAGCAGTAGGCCCAGAGCCCGGAAGCGCCATGATGGGCCCGGGGGATGTCTCGACTTGTTCCCCAAGGCAGCTGTCGGGACCCGAATCTGCAAATCCGGACCCTCTGTGTATTCAGCACTAGTCCAGGAATGCGCTAGTGCACACAGTCTCAACATTGGTAAATATCACAATCATACCACTCGATACTAATAAAGTACTTTTAATTAGATAAACAAACTGGTTGCTCGACCTTTTGGTCAAGTTACAAATATACGCCTCGCAGGACGAAACTTATTAAAAGAGAAATAATAGCAGCGGTAAATAAGATAACTTCGTGGTGCCATCCAGTATACCACAGGCAACTGACTGGGCTCGCTCCATAAGTAGACGGTTCCTCTTGGAGCTCCTCCTCCAAAGCTGGTGTAGTCTCCTCTTCAACTGGTGTTGTATTGCGGCAAGGGTGAGTACTTGGTACTCAGCAAGTCATGCACAGAATGCAAGCTAATATACTATATGCATGGCTTGATACAAAGGAATAGCTCAAGGTATATTTGCAGTAAACAACATTTAACAAATAATATAAGTAGATTCGAAAGCAGTAGAAACACGTATATCATTAATAACTTTTCCAGGAGTTAAATAAACATTTTTCCCAATCCTAATCCACATTTCCATCAACATCATTATTAAACCAAACCCAACCTTTCAAGTCCAAGTTATTTTCAAGAAAGTCTAATCCTTGACTGTAATCCCCGAGCGATGTCCAATACCGCGGACACGGCTATTCGAATAGATTTTACACTCTGCAGAGGTTATGCACTTTACCCACAAGATACAGTCAAACACCACAATGGCGAGTTCCCGTAACAAAGTCTTTCGGAAACTTCTAACAATACAAGTGGTCCTCCCCGGTTATTGTCCAAAATCATGTCATGAGCACGTAGCAGGTCTAAGCAATATGCTACAACGGTCTAAAATCCCATGTTGGCCATTTAATAATGTCCAACTAATAATCCACAACTAGGGTGACAAGGGGTCATGGCACATATTTAAGTAATCAAGGTGTCATACAGCAAATTGGCATTTATCTAATTTCCCATATTTAAATAAAGTATTTTCTAATTAAACTAGCATGCAATAAGTTAAATCAAAACAGGTTTCAAAATAGGATCAATATGGTCAAAGCATAACTTGCCTTCAAAGAGTACTTGTCCTTGGTCCTGAGTTGGCTCCTGGGTCAACACGTCACCTTCGAAGCCTTCGGGCACTTCAACGTCTACTCGTAAAGCGTGTAAACAGTAATAGATAAATAAACAGTAGACAAAAAGTGTCCAAACATCCAAATAAAGTTCATAAATAGAGAGAGCATAATTTTATGAATTTTTTGAAACTGGAATCGTCAAATTCGGAGTTTAAATGCAAAAGATACAAGCATTTAAAGTTTAAAATAATCAATTAAATAATATTACAGAGAAAAAATTTAGTCCAAAAATTAAATAACATTCATCATTAGGTAGATCTCAATTTTATACAAATTTAGAAATTTGAATCACTCAAATCGGAGTTAAAATGCAAAAGTTATAAGCGTTTGAAGTTTGAATCTAAATTTGAATCAATATTTCGAATTAATAAATCATTTTCTTTTTCAGAAATTTATTTATTGCGTCAGCATGACACGTGGACCAATCCGGTGCTGCCACGTCGCTTCGGGTCTATGGACCCGGCGCACGGGCGCGGCTCGGTCCACCGTGGACACAGTCCACTCCACGTGTCTCGGCCGACAGTGGGCCCTCGGATGGCGTCGGCGATGGCGTCATCACGCCTGGCCGAGGGCGGTGGCGGTGGACCCCACCGTGACGTCGTGGTGGCGTCATGGTGCGCTCGGTGACGCACGCGTGGGCCCCAGCGACCGCAGCGGGCCGCGTGTCGAGACACGCCGCCAGCGGCCGGCATGACAGTCGGCCTCCCGGCCACGTGGCTAGATCTCGGCCGTTGATTTGAAAATCAACGGCCCAGATTGGATCTGGACTCTCGCGTTAAGAAACTACTCCGCTGATCTGGATCGTTCGATCTTGATCGGATGGTTAAGATCCAATCTAATGTTTACAACGGGGCTAACCCTAACCATTCGATCTAAATCTAACGGCTGAGATCTATCCTAGCTCGGTGCGGTTTAGGCTACGTGGCACGATCTAAACCGTTGGATCTAGATCCAACGGCTGGAAATAGATCTGGGATTTCAACGTGGAACTCACCGGGGTGACGTGGGGTGATCTGGAGCGTTGGCTCTAGATCGGACGGTGGAGCGAGCTCGGGGTCGGCGACGGCGACGCGGCGGAGCAGGGGTCACCGGAGACGATGACGACGACCACGACGATGGCGCCTCGGGGTTTCTCCGGCGGAGTGGAAGATACCTCCCGACGTGTCTTGGCCTTGCGGTTCCGGATCCGACCTCAACGGCGGCGGGGCGAAGCAAAGTCCGCGGCGGAGCTTCACGCAACTACGGCGAGCAATAGCGGGTCGTCGGCGGCGGCTAGGGCTAGGGCACCTGGGGCAAACGACGCACGAGGTAAAGGCGAACCTCGGGCGCGAGTCCAGGCATTAAATCAAAACGCAGGCCAGAGATCCGCGGAATCGCGGCGAAAGCCGATGCGGGCGTGAGTCCGACCGAACACGGCGAGGCGGCGTGGCAGCGCACACCGTTGGATCAAGATCCAGCGGTGCAAGGGTTTGGGCTCGGTCGACTCGGGCGGTTTGGCTCGGTCGGGCTCGGGCTCGATGGCGTGGCTCAATCTCGTAGTTCGATCTTGATCGGACGGTCGAGAGGGTTAGGCTCGGTTGGGTTCGAGTCGGACTCGAACTCGAGTCTGACTCGGGCTCGGTCGGTGGAACAGTGCAAACCCACTCGCTATTAATCCAATTAAATAATTCAAATTAATTCCCAGAAATTCATTTAATTCATTAAAAATAGCAAAAGACTCAGAAAAATCACAGAAAAAATCTGGAAAATATTTTGGAACATTTTGGACTCAAATAAAATATTTCCAATAAAATTTTATTTGCAAAGTTAAATTCTTTAATTATTTCAAAATGGAATAAATTCAAATAAATTCCAAATAAATCCCAGAAAATTCACCAAAGTGCCAAATTACACATGAATTTAAGAAAAGCAAAATTTTGGGGTGTTACAATAGCTCGTCGATCCTTCAGCGAAGCTTCGTGCCATGCCCAGACAACCCGTCGAAAGCGAAGCATGCGGCCTGACATCTGCAGAGCCTGCAGGCGCCGGAGCCTCACGGAGTGGCAGGCGCGGGTCGGGGAAAGCACAACTACCTCCCCAAGACGTAGTGGGGCCCAGTCGATAAGAGACAAAGTATGTACTCATGAAGCCACCATGTTCAGGGCCAGGTGGCGCCCATTTTGTGGTATATCCTTCCCCTAGTATAAAAGGGGGGAGGAGGGAGAAAAAAAGGACACACGCTCATATATCCAAGAACATAGGACTAGGGTATTATCTCCTCCGTGAGAGCCCGAACCTGTCTAAAAAGAGATCGCCCTCGCATCCTGTTTTACCATCTAGCTCTGATCCCGCACGAATCCCCTAGAATCACAAATCTCATTGCCGGCGAAATCGATCGTCGACAGCAACCTTCAGCGCCGCGCTTGCTCGAGTTTTCACTCAGGGGGCAGCATGCCGATTTTGCTCCTAATTGGCAATTATCTCAAGCACGGGTAGTATCGGCCAAAGAAACTGATTGGGCCAAGGTCATTAGTGTAGTTTTGAGGGACCAGTTTGGCATTCAGCCAAAGGGGTGGACCATCGGCTACAAAAAGCTGTATCCTGACTAAATGTGATCGTATATTTGATTTGCTGCTGCGAAAAAAAAGATTATATGGTTGCCTGAGGGTCACACATTGCTGTCGGCTGAGAAAATTAAGAAGCGAAGGTATTGTAAATGGCATTATTCCTTTTCACATAATACTAACGATTGCAATATATTTTGTCAACAGATTCAGTTGGCTACTGAAAGATGGCCGATTATAATTTGCTGAGGAGCCAGCAATGCAATTGGATGCCAATCATTTTTCGGTCAACATGGTTAGTTGCTCGGCAAAGGGGAAATAATTGGCATGGGATGATCAGATCTGTTTGTTGGCAACATCAGCTAAAGTAGCTCGACATGTCGATGTGAAGACAACCGTGAAGGACAATGAGATGATCAAGATCACAGTCGATTCTAATCAGATTGAGACCGACCTCGAGGGTAGGCATTGAAGGGCAATAAAGCCAAGGGGAGAATTCCAAATTGGTAATGGTATAAGGCTGAAAAGTCCTTACCACCACAAAAGCCGATACAAAAGCATAAGCCAACATTCTCTCAGTTGTTGACTAAATATGAAAGGAGGGGCCAAAGATCACGATGAAATCCACCTCATCGGCTGATGAATGCGCATCAACCAAGTGCCACTAAGAGCTCTTGAGCGGTGTCCCTTTTGGCAGTTTTGCTGGGAAAGGGGGTTGTCTTTACCATCACCATACGTTTGTCCGATGAAACATTATCCTGGGCAAAGCTAAGAGCATCGCCAGCCGGCTAAAGAAAGATTGTTTGGGTTAGCCCAAGACCCACAAGATGATCAAAAGAGGTCAGTCCGTGAGAGGATTCCTGAGTCAGTCCAGGGTCAGCCACGACCAGACCAAGGGTACGAGGAGACGATTGAGTTGAACTTGATGGGTAAGATACGAAAGCCGATAGAGCGTAAGCCACTGTGGTGTCCTCCAGATCTAAGTAAGTCATAGAGGAGATAGCTTCAATGTCTGAGAACTCAAGAATTGAGGGAAGCTGATCATGAAAAAAAGAGGGATGAAGAGTTCAAGAAGGAATGGAGGAAAAAGGGGGTCGTTCGGGAAGAATTTGATTCAACTGATAATATAGTTTGCCCCATTATTCACAATGATTCGCCATCACCGATGAATATCAATATGGTGTTTACATTGCCTACATAATTCAAGTTATATGCGCCATCGGCTAAAGAATCGTTTGCTCAACTGTACTTTGGTTCGTAGGATGTCATCTTTCAAAAGCCACAGGATGATCATCGATATCTAAGGCCATTATATTTGAAAGGCCAGGATGTTGGTGGATGGTGGGGCTACTGTTAATTTAATGCCTTACTCAACTTGCAAAAAGTTTGGCAATTCTGATGAAGATCTCATCAAAACCAATATGGTGTTGAATGACTTTACTGGGGACTCCACAGAAGCAAAAAGCATCATGGTGACCGAGCTCATAGCCGGTAGTAAGACTTTGCTGATGGCTTTCTTTGTGGTTGACGCCAAAAGAAGCTATAGTGTGTGTAACACCCCCAATTTTTGCTTTTCATGAATTTAATTGAAATTTTACACTTTTGAGATTTTTTGGAATTTTTTGGGATTTAATTTTAATTTATTCCCTTTTGAGATAATTAAATAATTAAAGGTTTTAAATAAAATTTTGTTGGAAATATTTTAATTGAGTTCAAAATGTCTCAAAGTATTTTCCAAAATTTTTCTGATTATTTTGCTATTTTTCCCGATTATTTGAATTTCTAGAAATTGTTTAAAAATTAAATCGCTGGAAAATCCTTTAGGGTTTCACTGTTCATCCGACCTGGGTCAGACTCGAGTCCGACCGAGCCACGTTCGAGCCAAACCCGAACCGCGACCCAACCCTAATCCACGCGACCGTTGGATCGAGATCCAATGGCCAGCGTTGCGCCACGTCACCCGAGTCCAGTTCGAACCCGTTCGCGCTGGTCGATCATCGCCGTCGATCGTGGACACGTGGACGGCTAGGATTGCGCCACGTCACCCAGTCTGAGTGCTCGCCAGATTCCGCCATCGCGCGTGTGTGGACCTCGGTTTCCGCGGATTTCACGGACGCCGAGGGCCCTATTTAATGCGCCGCCACCTCCCCCGTGTTGCCCTCTTCCGCGCGCATAGTTTGCCCCAACTCACGCCGACCAAGCCGCCGCCGCCAGCTCGCAATCGCTTGCCGTAGTTGGATTTGCGCCCCGCTGCGATTTTCCGTCGTTTCCCACCGTGTTCGCCGTTCCCCGTCGCAACCAAGCCCAGATCCGGAACCTTCGTGTCAAGCCGCGTCGGAGAGGACCATTCACCTCGTCAGAGATGCACGAAAACGCCGTTGTCTAGGTCATCGTTCCCAGCTCCGGCCAGCCAGCTCCGCTGCGGACATCGTTGACTTTGCAAAGCTTCTCCACCGTCCGATCAAGATCCAACGGCCACGGTAAGTCCACGTCACCCCGTACGAAAGCACGTTGCGATTTTTAGATCTAATGCTGACCGTTGGATTTAGATCCAATGCTTTAGATTATGCCACGTAGAAGTAAACTGCACCGTGCTAGGAGTAGATCTCAGCTGTTAGAACTAGATCGTACGTGTCGGGGATTAACTATCTGATAAAAGACCATTGTACCCCCAGAAGATCCTAAAGCTACCGACCATACAACACCAGCAGAAGATGCTCGGGAAATCATCCGGGCAACATAACTCCCGAGCATGCGTATCTACCCATTCGACTACGACCGTACCGGACGATCACGAGCAACCATGCTAGTGAAGGCTACACCGATACCCGGGAAGATGGTCGGGGGACCCGGCCATGACACGAGAAAGGAAGATGGCAATCAATCCGCCAGAAATCAAGGGCGGGTGCTCCAGAAATTCAAATTATTCGCGCAGATCAAGGACCCCGGATCGTGAGCGCCACGGTTATGGAAGCGTGTCGTAAATCTTGGGGGTAGTTACCTTATGTGCAGCATGAGGTTCTGTATTTAATCCCCCCGAAAACACCTGTAAGGGGGGCGCTATTTTGACCAATCATAAACACAATACACTGGAGTAGGGCTGTTATCTCGGGAGTGAGAGGCCCGAACCAGGATAAACACAACGCGTTCCTCCCATCTTGGCATTGCTCGGACGTTCCTCCCCGCTCGTACGAGGGGGCCCCTGTTGATCCCTCATTCAACAAGTAAGCTCGGCGGGAGCCCGTTCTCCAATCGTCGACAGTACGGTTAGGGTTAATCCGCGTTGTAGCGTTAGATGCGATCTCAGCCGTTCGATCGAATTCGAACGGTATGGTTTGAGCCACGTGTCAAGCACCGGGTCATGCCGCGTCGCCCCTCGGTGACGCATAAACCCGATCGGATCTCGACCGTCCGATCCAAATCGAACGGTCCCGATCAACCGCGTAGATCCAAAATGCGTGAGGTTAGATCCAATCTGGACTATTGATTTTCAAATCAACAGCCCGGATCAAGACACGTGTTCGGGAGACGAACGGCCGCGGTCCACGTAAGCGCGCCCGGTCGCGCTGACGTCACGCGTGACGTCATGCTAACGTCACGATGGGGTCCAGTTGTCAGAGCCATTCGGCCGAGCTGTGATGACGTCAGCAATGACGTCATCCGGTGGGTCCCGCGTGTCAGTGTCGACGATCGATTTCACCGGCAATGAGATTTGTGATTCTAGGGGATTCGTGCGGGATTAGAGCTAGATGGTAACACAGGATGCGAGGGCGATCTCTTTTTAGACAGGTTCGGGCTCTCACGGAGGAGATAATACCCTAGTCCTGTGTTCTTGGATATATGAGCGTGTGTCCTTTTTTTCTCCCTCCTCCCCCCTTTTATACTAGGGGAAGGATATACCACAAAATGGGCGCCACCTGGCCCTGAACATGGTGGCTTCATGAGTACATACTTTGTCTCTTATCGACTGGGCCCCACTACGTCTTGGGGAGGCAGTTGTGCTTTCCCCGACCCGCTTTGCCACTCAGTCGAGCTCAGGCGCTGCAGCTCTGCAGATGTCAGCCGCATGCTTCGCTGACGGGTTGTGCAGGCATGGCACGAAGCTTATTTGAAGGATCGACGAGCTGCCTTAGGGAACAAGTCGAGACATCCCCCGGGCCCATCATGGCGCTTCCGGGCTCTGGGCCTACTGCTCCGCCTTCGGCCCAGTCGGGTGTAGGCCCCACTTGCGGGACCCCTATCTCAGGCATCCCACAGCAGCCCCCAAGTGCTTTAGGATCGAATTTCCTCCTCTTATCCTGTCATAAAGATTTTGTGGGAAAAAAGATCGTAAAGAACTTGTTATGTAAGGCTACCGTGGTTGGTTGGCTCGGTCGAGTGGTACCGTGCGTTCTGATTACGGTGCGGTGGCCAGGCTTGCAAAGCTCGACCGACCCTCATGGGGCGTACCTTGGTCTTTTGGCTCGTGGCCGAGTGGTATCCGCACCCTTTTACGGTGCGCGGCAACCGTCTTGTTGCTCAGCTGGCCCTCATGGGGCGTACCATGGTCTTTTGGCTCGTGGCCGAGTGGTACCCGCGCCCGTTTACGGTGCGCGGCGACCGGCTTGCAAAGCTCGACTGACCCTCATGGGGCGTACTTTGGTCTTTTGGCTCGTGGCGAGTGGTACCGCGCCCATTTACGGTCTTGGCGATCGCTTGCAAAGCTCGGCCGACCCTCATGGGGCGTCGTTGGTCTTTGGCTCGTGGTCGAGTGGTACCCGCGCCCGTTCTGATCTTGTGGCGGCCGGCTTGCAAAGCTCGGCAAACCCTCATGGGGCATACCATAGTCTTTTGGCTCGTGGCGAGTGGTACCGCGCCCGTTTACGGTCTTGTGACAACTAGCTTGTCGCTCGGCCGACCCTCATGGGGCGTACCATAGTCTTTGGCTCGTGGTCGAGTGGTACCGCGCCCGTTTACGGTCTTGGCAAGCTGGCTTGTCGCCACCGACCCTCATGGGGCGTACCATAGTCTTTTGGCTCGTGGCGAGTGGTACTGCGCTTGGATTTACGGTCTTGCGACAAGCTAACTTGTCGCTCAGCTGACCCTCATGGGGCGTACCATAGTCTTTTTGGCTCGTGGTCGGGTGGTACCCGCACCCGTTTACAGTGTGCGGCAATCGGCTTGCAAAGCTTGATCGACCCTCATGGGGCATACCTTGGTCATACAGAGTAATGCCTGTGCCCGTTAACGGCGCACTGCTTCAGACTCTCATGGAGCGCATTCTCAAAACCGAGTTAGTAAAAATCCTCCCACGGTACCCAATCATGCTAAGGAGTAGTGACCAGCAATTGACCCCAAATTATGGGGCATACCGCTGGAGGATGTTCGGAAAGTGCCCGGCCCCAAGCTTCCGTGGCGACCGGCGTTCAGGCCCATCGTGGGGCGCACTTTATCCCAAACCTCGAACCAGACTTGACACCTGGTCGCGTTTTGCGTGACTCAGCTATCGGCCCAACATGGGGCGTGCCCTAGATCTGGCCCAGAAATGAGCATGAAAGCCCTTGCTTTTCCCGCCGTAAGGCGAAAATTGAGGCTCATTTCTGATAAATGAGGAAAACCTTGCTGTGGTAAAGACATCTTTGCCCCTCCCCCACCACGGCTGAGAAATCTTCAAATCTCCTTTGGCGATCTGGGCGACCTCGGGTTTCTAGTTTCGCGCCCAAGACCCTCGGCGGTTCCTCCCACAAGGTCTCCTTCGTCGAGATGTCTTCTTCTTCTTCGTTGTCGTCGGAGGATGGCGCTGGTCCGGCGAGCACGGGGTGGGAGACCTCCATTACTACGGAGTCCCGCCTGGAGGAGCTGGTCGCAGCCGGCGTTATCCCTCCGCTGGAGTTGATCTCCGCCCGTCCCGCCGCAGGTGATCCTTATCCCCTACCCCTGGCGCGCCAACTGTCGACGATCGATTTCGCCGGCAATGAGATTTGTGATTCTAGGAGATTCGTGCGGGATCAGAGCTAGATGGTAACACAGGATGCGAGGGCGATCTCTTTTTAGACAGGTTCGGGCTCTCACGGAGGAGATAATACCCTAGTCCTGTGTTCTTGGATATATGAGCGTGTGTCCTTTTTTTCTCCCTCCCCCCTTTTATACTAGGGGAAGGATATACCACAAAATGGGCGCCACCTGGCCCTGAACATGGTGGCTTCATGAGTACATACTTTGTCTCTTATCGACTGGGCCCCACTACGTCTTGGGGAGGTAGTTGTGCTTTCCCCGACCCGCGCCTGCCACTCCGTCAGGCTCCGGCGCCTGCAGGCTCTGCAGATGTCAGGCCGCATGCTTCGCTTTCGACGGGTTGTCTGGGCATGGCACGAAGCTTCGTTGAAGGATCGACGAGCTGCCTTGGGGAACAAGTCGAGACATCCCCCGGGCCCATCATGGCGCTTCCGGGCTCTGGGCCTACTGCTCCGCCTTCGGCCCAGTCGGGTGTAGGCCCCACTTGCGGGACCCCTATCTCAGGCATCCCACAGTCAGCGACACGTGTAACCGTGGACCGGGTTCGCGGTGGACCGAACCCGAGCCGTGGACCGAGACCAGGGACCGGATGACGCAAGCTGACGTCATAATTCGATTTTTCAATAGAAAAATAATTCGGTAGAAATTCAATTTCCATGCTGACGTCAGCTGACGCAATAAATCGATTTTTCAATAGAAAATAAATGAATTAATTCGGTTTATTCTTTTATTTGATTTTTCAAACTTCAAACGCTTATAACTTTTGCATTTTAACTCCGATTTGAGTGATTCCAATTTCTAAATTTTTATAAATTGAGATCTACTTAATGATGAATTTTATTTAATTTTTGGACATAAGTTTTCTCTGTTTATATTTATTTAATTGATTTTTCAAACTGTTAAACGGGTGTAACTTTTGCGTTTTAACTCTGATTTGGACGATTTAAACTTCTAAAAATTTATATAAATGCGCTCTCTCTGTTTATGAATTTTATTTGAATTTTTGGACACTTTCTTTCCACTGCTTGATTATTTATTGCTATTTGCACGTGTTACGAGTAGACGTGGAAGTGCTCGAAGGCTTCGAAGGTGAAGTTTTGACCCAGGAGCCAGTTCAGGACCAAGAGCAAGTACTTTTTGAAGGCAAGTTATGCGTTGACCATATTGCTCCTATCCTTGAAAATTAGTTTGTTTAAATTACTGCATGCTAGTTTAATTAATAATTGTTTTAATTACTTCTGGGAATTAGATAAATGCCAAATTGCAGTTTGACACCTTGGTTATTTAAATATGTGCCATGAACCCTTGTAACTCTAGTTATGGAATATTTAGTTGGACATTAGTAAATTGCCAACATTGGGTACTTAGACCGTCGTAGTATATTGTTTAGACCTGCTACGTGCTCATGACATGATTTTGGATAATCAAATGTTAATATTGACTTAACGAGATATTGAACCTGTTTTGGAGAAGTATCATGTGTTGTGATTGTTGATGGCATGTGGTGCATGGTAATCAACTGGGTTTGATAAATAGATTTATACCGGGGCAAGTGGCAAAAATGATATGGTGGGCCTTGAGAGGCGCCGGGGATGTCGTTTTGGTTCTTCGGGTAGTCTTGCCCTGGTCACCCTAAGGACTTAACCTTGCAAGCCTTTGATCTAAGTCAAACGTGCAACCACATATCCGTAATGGGACGGACCTAGTTGAGTAAGTTATTAATAACTTGCAAGTGGTACCTCGGGGGTGTCAACCACACCTTTTGTGTAGCTTGAAAGGGGAGCGTACCAGTGCTATGGCATGGTACCCGCCCAATGGTATGTCGGTCCCATACTTCGCCTCTTTTAAGGGAAGGGATGGTGTATGGCAAAAACCGGAGAGGTTCACTTGTATAGTTTGCGGTCTTTGAAATGCTTTGTTACGATCACTCGCCTTTGTGGTGTTTGACTGTATCTTGTGGGTAAAGTGCATAACCTCTGCAGAGTGTACAACCTATTCGAATAGCCGGGTCCACGGTACTGGACACTGCTCGGGGATTACAGTCAAGGGTTAGACTTTCTTGAAAACAGCTTGGACTTGAAAAGTTTGGTTGGGTTTGTTGATGACGTTGATAGAAATGTGGATTAGGAAAGGGAAAGTGTTTACTTAACTCTTGGAAAAGTTATTGATATTATACTAGCCTTTACCGCTTTCGAATCTACTTATGCTACCTGTTAAATGCTGTTTTACTACAAATGTACCTGTTAGTCTATCCTTTGTAATAAGCCATGCATATAGAATATTAGTTGCATTATGTGCATGACTTGCTGAGTATCAAGTACTCACCCTTGCCGCAATACAATCACCAGTCAAAGAAGAATCTACGCTAGCCTTGGAGGAGGATTTCCAAGAGGAGCCGACGAACTAGGGGCGAGCCTAGTCAGTTGCATGTGGTATACTGGATGGCGCCACGTTGATGCTTTTATTCCGTTGCAATTTATTTCCTTTAATAAGTTTTCGCCCTGTGTGGCGTACTCTTGTAACTTGACCATAAGGTCGAGCAACCAGTTTGGTTATTTTAATTAAAGTACTTTATTATTTCGATGAGTATGATTGTGATATTTACCGATGTAGAGACTGTGTGCACTAGCGTGATCCTGGACTAGTGCTGAATACACAGAGGGTCTGGATTTGCAAATTTGGGTCCCGACAGTGTGTTACATGGAAGAGATTGGATACATGCTAACTGTTGCATTCCATTGACTATGCACCAAAAGTTGATATAGTGGAATGGTGACGAGGTCGAGGTTATCGAGGCCGATCATTGGCTCACGTAGCCATAATCAGTTTAGAAGCTAATTTACATATCAAAACTCATAATTCTCACTTATTTGCACAATGAATTTTACAAATAACAATTAAACCTTAATGCATTAGCTATCTCCCTTTTGCAACTCATACAAATACACAGCCTCATGCAACAAACCAAACCAAAACTTGCTTGAGCTCTCTCCTTTTGCAACTCATGCAAATATAGCTCCAAGCAATACCACTTAGACGCATAAATATTTTGGTTTTTAAAAAACAAAAACATAAAATTCAACAATTGCAACACATGCAAAATATGAACTTCATGCGAAACCAACGTATGAGCTCTTTCACTTTGCAACACATGCAAATCAGAGCCATCATACTGAAAACCAAAGCATATGCTTATCCTATTTGCAACACATGCAAACGAGAGCAATATGCCTACAAAGCCAACGCATTAGCTCGTCTCATATGCAACACATGCAAATAAGAGCATCTATGCGAAAAACCAAATCAATAAGAGATTTGAGCTCGAGTGATTAACGGGATTGAGATCACCAACACATGATGAAGCTCGAAGCAAAGAACTCAACCCTTCTTAATAGTACGGTGCTAAAACACTAGACACAAAGCTAGGAAACATCCTTGCCTATCTAGTTATACCTTTGCGCCGTCGCGAGCGATCCCTTTGGGGGTTTAAGATCTTCAATCTTATCTCATTGAGATTGTGGTCTAGCTCTCTTGAAGTCTTTATGATCTTCAATCATTTTCTTCTTTAAGATCAACACCCGACTCTATAAACTTGTTCATCCATTCTTGATGAACCTTCTCTTCTCTTTTCAGACTTTGGACTAAATCCTGTTTCAAGCTCATTGAAAATATTAGTCTAAAACACATGGTTATCTCAACCATCTATTGCACTCCATTAAGACATAATGGATGCTTCTAAGATAGATTGAGCACAACCTGAATCAATCAAAAGAATTAAATGTGTCTTGAGCACATGATGCAACTAATGCTTCATAATACTCAAGAAATATCCATTTGTCCTTGATTAATCAATGAACACCATCAACACATGATGATGTGTTCTCTAATGATTAATACAACAAATGAACTCAATTTAAACATCCATTTAAATTGATATGAGTATGTACTAACTACATAAGTTGAATATATACTCAAGGAATAGTTTCAAGATATTGATCCTTTATATATGAAGTGAAGAGTAGATCAATACATTGAAACATCAAGTTCAAGTGTGAACTCCCCCTAGATATGTGCATCCATGTAATATATGAATTGGGAAACATTGTACATTTTGTGGTTAAAACATTAGGGAAAACTCATACTTAAACTTGAATCTAAAGTATGCAATTAATACTAGAATGAATATGCATTCATACCTTGGTTTACCATTTTCTATCCAAATATGGGACTATTGAATATAACTCAATAAACATGTTAGTCTCATTAAGATTATATTTGTCATTAAACAAATATTAAGTATCAATCTAAATTAATCACCAAAACCAATGGAGCTTGAACTTACAGGCGAGGAGATCGTGGTAGTGATGCGGTGGGGCAAGGAGATCATGGGGGTGGAGGCGATATGGGTGGAGCGGGGATGGGAGAGGATAAGATCGAGCAGTTGGGTACCTTCACATGCGAACGGGAGAGGACACGTTGTGGGAAATCGTTGAAGCTGAGCAGGGAAGGGGAGGACAACATACAACTCCACTTTTAGATTAGTAGAGATAGTAGAGATTACTCTTTACTCATCCACGCAACATGTTACATGTGTCCACAACATTGCATGTGAATTAATTAAAGCTCTTTTATGGTAAACTAAATTCAATATAGATCATACATTTTTTATATGATACATCAGATTAGTTAATGTTTATTTATACTTTCTTCAAATACAGAATAGTAGGAATACTCTCAAAAATCAATGACTAGAGCGATCAAATTTTTACTACCCATCATTAATACTAATAGAAAACGGTGGTTTAGTTGTCTGCAAGAGGGAAACGGAAACCACCACTAAGTTGCTGAGAGTCTTTAAAGTTTTTAGTAGTGCTTCTATGTATCACTATCTTAGGCCCTGTTTGGTAGAGTTCCAGATCCCAGCTCTACCTTAGATCTGAAATTTGTAGGTTAAAATAAAGTGAATTAAGTTTATATTTTTATTCTAAAATGTAAACAAGATGACATATCTAAACACTCTTAATATACCCACAGCTCTAGCTCCACAAATTTAGTAGAGCTAAGAATACCCAGCTCCATCAGATTCATGAATCTGGTGGAGCTGGAGCTCTGCCAAACACCCCCTTAATATAAATTACGTAAATATTAAAGTAAGCAAAATAATAAATAATCATTATTTATAATTCATTAATGCTTTAATATTTATGTAAATTTCAAATAATTGTTCATAAAAACTCCCTTGAAGATTGACTTCACCAAAAAAATCACAATCAAGAAAAAGAACATTCGACCCGCGTAGCATCGTCGCCCCTCTCCCTCCCGCAACCATCACCTCTAGGGGTGAAAATGGGTCGGATACAGACGAATATTGCTCTTCCCGTATCTTAACCCATATTTTTTTTCCCAGGTTCGAAATCGGATACGGATTAGCCGATTGCAGATACGAATCCGGATTATTCGGAATACGGATACGGGACGGATATATGACGGATTTGGGTTGAAAACGGATAAAATTATACGGATAATGCACGCATATGTAGAGTAATATATTTTGAATTAAACTGTACGGTACATGACCATAGTAGCAAGTTATATATCAATCAAACCCAGTATACTTTATAGAAAAAATATGCTACTTTATGATCAATAGAACCAACTAATTGTCAATATAAATAGGCTATTCATAGAAAAAATAGGATGAAATAGCCTGGGCCTTGGTGATATCTGAATAGAAAATCCGGATATCCGATACGAATAGGAAAAATCTGAATATCCAAATAGGAAAAATTCAAATATCTGGATCCTGTCCCGTATTTACCGAATATTAGCTGCTCCGTATCCAATCCCAGATCTGAATTTAAATATCGAGATCCCATCCTGAATTCGGCCGAATAATCAAATCTGGTTCCGAATCTGATCCGACCAGATCCGATCCCAGATCGAGTGAATCTGAATATCCAGATCCTGTCCCATATTTATCAAATATTGACCGCGCTATATTCAATCCTAGATCCAAATTTGAATATTCAGATTTCATCCCAACTTTAGTCGGATAATTAAATCCGGTCCCGAATCTAATCCGACCAGATTCGGTCCTGAAGTGGACGAAAAATATCAGACCCGTTGTCGTCCCAACAACCTCCTCTGCCTCCTTCCTCCCGTTCGCGCCGAGTCGAGACGAGAGAGAGCCCGACGGCCGCGCCGAGGACCCCTTCCGGGAGGCGCGTGGGCGGGCGGTCCGGTGGTCACCGGAGGCGGCGGAGATGGCGTCGTCGTCGCGGATCTTCGAGTACTTCGTGGTGTGCGGGCTGGGGCCGGAGATCCGGGCGCTGGACGGCGCCAAGGGCTTCCACGGAGCCGACGACATGTACATGCCCGCCTTCCTCGACCAGTTTCCGCCCTCCAACCACGCGCTCTACCCTCCCCCGCCCCCGCAGCTCCCCACCGTGAGTCGCAGATCCCCCCTCGCTGCCTCAACTGGTCCTGTCTCGATCTGCTTAGGGCGCTTATCATTCGAATTCTCGGTAAAATAGGGGCCGAATTGGTGGTTACTGCGAAATGTGCGTGTATTGTTAGCAACCCAGCGATTGGTTGGGGTGGCGTGTTACTAATTTCGGGAATTTTGATCGTTAGAGGTGAATTCGTGATGCTTTTGTGCAGTGGGTTTAGTATCGAATGTGCCAGTTGCGGACTCACGTGCAGGGTTCACAAAACCGTTTCGAACGCGAATTTTGCTAGTCCAGTGGTACCGGTTTTCGCGAAAAACTGCGCGAAAACCGCGAAAAACCGAACGGTGCGCAATTCCAAACAAATTTGAATTCGGGTCAAACTCATACGAGAAAACCACGGTTTTTCTTTTTGACGAAAACCGCGGTTTTTCACGAAAAACCGCTTGCGACTAATTGAATGTTCTTCTAAAACAATTTTCAGCGGTTTTTCAACGAAAACCGCGGTTTTTCAAGAAAAACCGGACACATAAATTTTTCCAAATTTGTTAATTTTTTTTGAATTAGACCGGTTTACCGAGCGGTTTTGGATCTCGAACCGGAGCGGTAAGGTCAAAAAACGCGGTTTTCGAGCGGTTTTTCGCGGTTTTGTGAACCCTGCTCACGTGTTTGAACTGAAGGAGCCAGAAATTTGTGAGAGGCCGGGACACTATAGACCGCGCGGTGGATTGCCGGCCTGCTGCTGGAGATGTGCTTTTGCGCCGCCACTTGCTAGCCTTCTGCACCGTGCCACTGCTTGCTCTCCAGCCTACTGGTCCTGCGCCGCCATTCGCTTGCTCAATCACCCACTCTGTTGAGTCGGTTGACACGATTCGATTGGGTTTGAAGATTGATCGATTTTGATTTAGTGATCAGTGGGTTGAGCTCCTAGGCCAGTGGGTCATAATCTGCTCTAGTAGCCACCGGAGACTAACCTAGCTGCCTAACAGAGGCTTCTTCTTCCTTCGACAATTCCCTTCTTCTCGCTTTTCCAGACGCCATATCGGAGGTTCGGAACTCCTGTTAGCTAGGGAAAACACCGAAGTAGCTAGGGAGGGGATCCCTTGTCGACTTGTTGCTGCTGGCCTTCTAGGGCAATTGCCCTGGCTTGCCCCAGGGGTGTCTGCCCCAGCGCAGGCGGTGTGATGCTGTGTGAACTGGTGGAAGCAGGGAATTTGTATTCAGTACTTCTTTGTGGTTAGAGATGATTGAACATGGAAGGGTACTGTTGCAGTGCTAGTGCTGTAATTGTGATTGTGCGATGTATGTAGGGGCATGTTGTTGTAGCATGTGCAAGTGCAACTCATATCCTTGCTGCATTACCATTTTATACCAGCACATATAATTTTAACTGAAATTAGTTTGCAGCGTCAAACTGAAATGGTAAGCGATATATTGTAAAAACACCATGTTAATGAAAAATAGTACGGAAAAGAAGGGTGGGATGTTCTATGCAACTGTTTTAAGCATTGGATGTTTTTAATCAATGGTGGATAATACCATGAAGTTTTGGCAGGAAGATATAGTTGGAGGGAGTGAACTGTGAAACACATAAATAATGAGATGACATATTTGCTAGATGACTCAAAATAAAAGAGGAAATAGTTTAATACAAAAGGAATGTGATTGCGTTCATGTTATAATACTTTTGAACTGCTGGGTAACAATCATGATACCTTGTCTCTGTTTTATCCCTGAATTTAATCCTTTTGTTTTATTTGTGTATCTGAACCCGTCTATCATTGACCGATGCTGACTGCAGTGTGTTTTACCAGCGGGAGTAAGAATATACTCATCTGGGTTGGACGCAAATGATGTCTCAACCTATCCACGGAGTTATCCCATAGTTTTGACAGGTACATGCAACAGCCATTCAGATTCATTGTTCCCATTGAAAGCTGATATTTCCCAATTTCTTGGACATGCTGTTTAACCCTTCTAGTTAAAACTAGTAATGCTTACTGTATACAGATCACCCTCTTAACTAAGTTGTCATTTTTTGTAGAGGGAGATGGTTCAAAAATATACGTCAGTTGTATTGCATTTCGGGATCCAATTTGTGAAGATATTATTGAAGCCTACCAAATTCTGGCGAATTCTTTTGCTGATAAATGCATCTGCCTTGTATCCCATTCTCCTAGTTTTCAAGTCCTTAGTGATGCCCTAGAAGAAATATTTGTCCTTTGTTTTTCCCCTGCCGGGTGTAGGTAAACTTCATTATTCACGCACTTTATATACTCTGGTTTCAACTTTCTTATGGCCCAATTTTTGTTGGGTCTGATTTCAGTGAACCGTTGTGGGACATAATATCCCATGTCGTGTCAAATGTTCCATTACCAACACCGGGAAAGGACCGTGTCTTATTTGCCATTGAGAGTTGCCTTCTTTCTGTGGAGGCTCCTCCAAAAGAATGGCTTCCTCACGCTGATGTATGGCTCCTTTGTCCATTATGTTTCTTAACCATATTTCCAGTACCATTTCTCCCTTAGACTATATACTTACATACTATTTATATTAAGCTTACTGTGACTGCAGGTATCCTTCCAGCCATTGGTGCAGTGTCTGGATGTTGATAAATTAATCCAGCTCTTTACTGCTGTTCTGCTTGAAAGAAGGATATTGCTACGATCAAATAAGTTCATTGAGTTCCACTTTGCAAGTTTTTATCATGTTTTTTCTTCCTATCAGCTCATCCTTATCTCTGTATATCATTAGTTTTATGAGTGAACGAATTGTTACTTTGGAAACAATAACTTGATATGAAAGTGTTTGACGCATGCTACACATTCGTGTTGAGATTATCCTAAGGCTGATGGGCTTCTCTTTTGTTCATATTGCAGGTATACACTATTGACTCTGGTTTCAGAAGCCATCTGCCATTTAATATACCCGATTAGGTGGCAGGTAGGTTTCATTCAAATGTGTGCTTTTTTACTCCCAAGTTTTTCAGTGGGCTTCACAAATATGTTGGAAAACAATTGTTGCAATTGAGGAGTTCATTCATATTTGTTTCCAAGGATTTTCATTATTGTTGCGTTACCTGCTCATACAGTGAATTACTCCCAACTTATTTGTTGTGCTGCAGCATGTCTATATCCCAATAATTTTCTCCAGTGGTGTTGACTACATTGATGCTCCGACACCCTACATGATGGGACTTCATTCAGGTGTGGACACATCTACGGTGACAATGGATGGTGTAAGTTGTAACATTAAGATGAAATTTCCATTTGCTAAACTTCTGTCTTTGCTTGGCTCTGTTCTTTTTGAATTATGTACTACTCATTTATCGGTGTGAAATAGGCTTTTTGAAAATTGTTTCCTCCACCTGGATTCTTTGCCGACTGAATTGTTTTCCTTTCACAACCGATGTTTGGATGCCACATCTTGATTTTATTGGATTCACAAATCACAAGTCACAATACAATCCTTGTAACCATGAACTGAAGGCTAGGGTGTGTGCAAGGTATATTAAAATGTTCCTAGAGTGAAGATGTTTGCTTCAATGTATTCAAAGAATTAGTAAGCTTACTTGTATCTGGAGCTTGAGAGCACAGGATTTTCTTCTAGTTATGTGGATAATTTTCATGAAAACAATGTGCTGCTATGTAACTAAACATGTTCTAGAGTAGCCAGATCAAAGCAACCACTGTAAGAGAAATTTATTCACGCTTCCGATTCTATATACCATGTGCTTAAAGATAAAACTTCTTGTATTGCATATATTGATACATTTTCTAACCATGATGTTGCACTATTCCTCCAAGTTTTTTTTTTCATTTGTTTGCCATTAATGCAAACTTTCTATTTTCTTGTTAGATCGCTTATTTTCTCAGACTGTACCACAGTGACGCACCACGATGATGTGATGGTAATGCACGTGATTGCAGGTAGTGGTGGTAGATCTCGAATACAATCGGATAACAACCTCGGAAGAAATTCCTCCAATACCAGAGATTGAACATAGTTTCTTGCGTGGTGAGATATTAAAACTACTACAACCCAATGTAGTGGGCATTGATTACATGAAAATAAATCTTGGCAGTATGGGTGACCATTCTTTAAGGACTGCCACAAAATCATGGGGGCAGGAGCATGATTTTCAGCTTAGGTAATTCTGTGCCACTTTTCTATGTTTAATTTGCTCTGTGCACAATTACAAATTGATATGACGTTTACGCAAGCATTCTACGGAAGGTAGGACTAGTAGGCTAGTACCATGCTAGCATTCAACTGAATTGAGGCCTAGTACCATTCTAGCATTGTACTGAAGGTAGGCCTAGTACCTTAGACAAGAATACGGAAAACTAAGTTGTAGTTTTATTCTATTGCCTGTACAAGCATATATACACATAATCAGTGCATATAGACAATTCTGGCACAAGCAGCACCATAGTTATCGGGTTCACTGTAAAACCTTGCGAATCGCGAACTGGATTTGTCGAACCCGAATCGGTTTAGGGTACAAGGTTCGTGTTTGTAGTGGAAATTGGAAGAAAAAGTGGTGAACCACGAACCCAAATCCCGTACCGCGACTTGGACGAACTGCGTTTCTGGTAACTATGAGCAGCACGACTTCACAACGACAAAGTATGGTAACGTCATTGGGAACAAAAGAAAACAGGTTCAACACTAATCGGACAGGAGCTTATAATTCATTACGATGAATGGTTTGATTGTGAATTAGCACCAAAGACAATTTGGGTCTTCATACTATTACTGTGCAGAAACTTGGAGTCTTAAAGTCATGATCTAAGTGTTAGGACTATTTGTTCTCCATTGGTTGACATATCATGGGAACAGCTTTATTAGTTGATGTTCTGTTTTTGTGCAGGCTGATATTCTTGAGATTCTTTGCACAAATTATGAGTGGTTACCGTAACTTCATTGTAAGCCATGATGTCTAATAAATTTTATGACAGCTATTTGTCTACAATATTCTTTTTTGGTAACTCAAGAGGTTTTGTTTACCAGGATAATGCTTCACCAAGTGGTTTCAATTCTCAAGCATTTCTTAAAAAGCGTTCTCGAGTAACTAATCAGCCTGTCGAGTCCATGTCAATGGTATGCTTAGTTGCTTACTATTCCTGTTATACCTTGTTTTGGTTTCTTTGTGGTGTTTATTCATTTTTTGTCCTTATGTGAATATGTTGTCATCATTGGTCATTTCCATCTTTATGTATTTGAGGAATAAAAAAAAGGAAAAGGTGAACCTGGGAAAGTATCTTTTGGTTCCTCAAACTTTGAGATTGTGTCTGTTTTGAACCCTAAACTTTTTAGTAGTACTGTTTTGGTCTCAACTTTGGGGGCATGTGCAGTTTTTCTCCCTTCTGTTAAACGAATTGCAAATCTATGAAGTGTTGGTTAGCCCCATTCACCAGTGCTCGGAAGGTCTAATTTGGACTTACCTCCAAAGTTCAGGGACTAAAATAATGCCCTCGTAAAACTTAGGCCTCGAAACAGACCTGATCCCAAGGTTGAGGGACCAAAAGAAATGACTTCTCCTGATGAACTATCCAAATTTTATTCTGTTATTTTCAGCAGATGTTTATATATTAGATAATAACCATGAATTATTTGTTTCTGAAAATTTCTGTTACAAGTTACATATAAGGTTGCGATCCAGTGTAATCCTTGTAGAATGCATATCAGAAATTGGCATAAGATAAATAGAGCTATATCACACCTAAGTTACTTGCTGTTTACTGCATGTGCTAGTGCATCCTCCTGAGGACATGGAAGTGCTGTTCGAGCTGTACTATGGTTCATTAACTTGTAGAAGTAACTAAGGGTCTGCTGAGTTCTGAGTCTTGATGTTTGGTTCCTTTTCTGTTCTACATTTTTCATGAGTCTTATATCTGCATATTTGGGGTTGACACGCGCGCGCGCGCACACACACACACACATACACATATATGTAAAAAGCAATAGGCTGGAAGCTCTGTACCATCCGAATTCTGAAATTTAAAATTTACTTAGATTTCATCTGACACATTAGTTACCGAATGTGTTGACTCTTACACAGTTACACTTGTTGATCCTGCTGACAGAACTCGATTTTTGCTGATGCCACCTGAGTTTTATTTGTTGCTCACAATAGCGCTTACTTGTTCATAGTGTAACAGCTCTCCTAATTTAGACATTATTATTTTTGTTTATCATACTTCATTGGTAGGGCTTAAGCCTACACATAGTTAACTAAAGAGTACCCCATCTTATATTATGTGTCAGGATTTTAACACTATTGTTGTATGGCCAGTTTGACCATATCTTTAACAAACTACTAAATTTCATGTTTGTTTGGCAGATTATGCAGTTTTTAGAAATTAATTTTGTTGTTTATTGTACTTCATTGATAGGGCTTAAGCCTACACATAGTTAACTAAAGAGTACCCCCACCTTATATTATACGCCTGGATTTTAACATTATTGTTGTACAGCCAATTTGACCATATCCTTAGCAAACTACTAAATTTCATGTTTGTTTGGCAGATTATGCAGTTTTTAGAGACTCAGGGGTTCTTGGATTATCTGGAAAGATGCAACAATGCAGAAGAAATCTCCAATAACCTTCTTGATAAGTTGCAGGATGCAACTGGGAGAGGACAAAACTCTCTTGCGATCTTTCCTTCTCAAGTTGTTGATCCTGAGATCATAACAATAGCTGATTCTGAGACTGGAGGTTCAGGTACTTATTGTGTGTTCCTTTTTTCGAGCACTTATTTTTTCCATTTTTTTATTGTGATATTTCTTCTCTTTGTTTCTAACAGTTTAAGCTGTATATCAACGTTACCAGAATATACTATTTAAAAATACTGACACTCATACAAGAAGCCATGAACCGTAGTACATCATATATGCACATTAAGCATCATTCCTACTTTAGGGACCATTTCACCTCCATTACCCCATGTTCTGTAGGGAAACCACTGATACTAAAACTTTTGAGGAGCTAAATTTTTTTATTAACTGAAGGAACTATGTAACTATTGTATTTGTGACTAACTTGCTCCATGTTGAGGTTCATGTTTGACTCATAATGCCTCAGGTGTGGGGAGCTGATATGATACTGCACTTTCGGTGTTTTTTGGAAAGATAATTAGCCATATACTCATCTGCAGAACCAGGCAATCGGCACTGCTATAAAAGATTTCCAGCAAATGCAAGAGCAGAAGAACAAGAAGAAAAACGCAAGTCAATTTTAGCGTTAGCTAGTGGGGCTAGTATGCAAGTACCAAGGTAAGATGACATGACTTATTTTTCCAATGACTATAACTACAATGTCAAATGATATGTATTTTCAGCTCTCCCTCTGTCTGAATTAACAGAGGTCCAAAGGCAGAAAGTCTGAGTCCCAGAGAGAGAGCAGTAAGTCATACATACAGCTATGTGAAGTTATATCTACCATTGTTTCTCTACATGCATGACAGAGTATCTTTTTAAAATATATATACATACATATACATATACATATAAATAATTTTCTTTGTTTTGTTCTACAGGCTGAGAGAGAAAGAATGGTTCTGGATATAAAAGTAAAGCTCCAGGTAATTATCTGATTCATCTCGATTGATCTACCCATTGAGTTTCATGTATTTGTGACAATGCTGTAAATGGCGACAATCATGGTGTCGTGGTATTGCCTATAAAAAGAACGGGAAATCCTTACTTACCACAGCAAAATTCCCAAATCCCTTATACATGTCAGTGACACAAGGGATGGCATATAAGGGATCATGAAAATTTGCAGTGGCAAACAAGGATTTTCCGCAAAAAAAAAAAGTGGATTATCTCTATATATCATTATTCTCGAAGAGATATGGATGGTCTTGCCGTCCCCCGCCACGTGTCACTGAATACTGTAGCTTATACAGTGGTAAGCTTCATTATTTTTTTATTTTTTTTAAAAAATAATTTTGTTTTATTTTTTTAAAAGAAAATCGGTGCTTTTCCTTTCCTTTTTTTTGGAGGTTTTCCTGAAAAAGATTTCCTCTCTCTTAAAATCTCTTCCTGTTTTGGCACTTCCTTCCGTCCGCAGCAACACTCAGCCCCCGGAGCAACTAGTTGAAATTATAGCTATTGAACGTGATGGTTTTATTAATTTTTTTTAAAAAGATTTTATATACTTACTATCAAGCATAAATTAGAATACTGTAAAATCTAACAATAAACATAAAAACAATAAAGAGGACCATACCCAAGTTGGAATTGCAAGTTGCAACACTTCTCGAAAATGCTAGTAATTATATTGCATAGCATTAATTTATCAGTTTTGAAGTTAGTTATATTGGACAATGATAGAGCTAATACCTGGAATCATAGTTATTTGAACCGGACCGGTCATCAACCCGCTCAAGCTTCTGGTTCACCAGCTCGTCGGTCCAACCGGCGGTTGGGCGGTCAGATTGCCGGTCCTATATACCTTAAATACATAGTTGTTTCCTAAACACAACAGCATACTTGCTCGCGTGGTCAGCAAAGGAATGTGAAGCCCTCAACTCTAACGTCCTGTGTTCGAATCCCCTTCCCCGCATTGGTTTTAGCAACTATTCCCTCTGACGCGCTAGATTAACTGGTTTAATGCAAAACCAACTGGTTTAACTAGGAATTGTCCGGTTTATAGTGGCTCAGTTGCACAGACGATCCAACAGCAAAAATGGACCGGATTGAGCTTCGGTTCCAGTTTTTTCCAGTCAAACCGACTGTCCGGTCCGGTTTTAATAAGTATGGATGAAATCCTAAAAATTCATAGAGCAATCCCGGAAGGAGGGATTTGGATCCAAATCCTTATCCTTAAAATACCTAGAGCAATCGCTCTCTTTCAAACAGGCCCTAAGAGATCTGAGCTAATTGTTTTGAACATTGGGTTTGGATTTAAGAGTCTTTTATCGTTTTAACCCTTGTTGAGCCAAAAGCCCAATCACGGCCCAGCCCAAAGTAGCAAGAGATGTGTAGCAGCCACTGTTTTCTATAAATTTTATGTTACAGTGGACTGCTATAGCAGTCATAGCTGTAAGTGTGAATTAGGTTAGCTTCTGAGGCCCAAAACTGTGATAGAGCCATTCTAGCCCACGATTTAAAACAGTGATTTTGGTTGTTGCTTTTCTTGCCAAACCTTTTATATAGGCTCCTGCAAACTCCTCCCTTAAATAGAAAAAGTGCTATTCTGATCATGCCTTCCTAGGCCCGAGATAATTACCATTCTCATGGAATTGGTTGATGTGTACAAAATACAGATGCTTACTGCATGTATATACTCATTAAGCATGCCATCAAACCATCACTAAAGTATTTGCATTTTTATCTTCAGGGACTGTGGCTTCGTCTTCTGAGACTTGGGGCAACTGAGGATCCCCTTTCATCATTTGAATATGGCACCATTCTTGGTATCTTGAAGTTTCAATTCAAACCATAACATTGTGTAATCTATTTATCGCTTTCATATCCTCCGAACATAATTTCTGTTTCCTTTTGCAGCTTTAATTGAATCCGATGCAGAAGGCATCGGGGGCAGTGGCTTTGTTGAATGCATCAGAGAGCACATTCATTCGGTAATCTGGATCTTACAACCAGCGAATGTATACCTTGCCATTTTCTGATCCGCTTTACATCTAACTTTTCTACCTTTTAGGGTTGGCAATGCCGCTTGACTGATGAGCAGTTTATTGCTGTGAAAGAACTGGTGAGTCTTTCTTATTGCACAGCGCCACTCTCTGCATGATATAAATACTGGTTTTTTCTTACATTCGTTGATACCTGTTCAAGCCATTGATTGCCATGTTGTATATTAGCTGGCAGGAGGCGATGCCATTGTGATGGTTGGTACATAGGTAAACTGGCAAACTACTTACCATAACTCATCAGACTTAATTACATTACTATGGCAAATTTTAGTTGTGTATCAGGTGGTTCGTGGGTACCGCCTTTAGAACACCATATCCTAGATACAAAATATTACTTGTGTATCAGGTAGTTCGTGGGTTCTGCCCAATACAAAATTTTTAATCATAATGCTATTTTTTCTTTATACGATTTTCTGTCATATTTGTTCTTCTGTTTTTAATACAAATTATGCCAGGTAATTATCCCTTCACTACTATGGAGGTTACACTAAGCTTCTTTTTTACAGGCTTATGAAACTTCATGTTTTGTATACTTGCAGAGCAATCAGTATTCTTATCTTATTTTCTTCTGTGCTGTGTTGATTTTGGAACAAGCTCATCTTTCTCTCTGTATACAGCTTAAGACGGCTATAACTCGTGCCAACTCCCGCAATGACATGGCAACCATTAGAGACGCTCTTGAAGTTTCTGCTGAAATGTACAGGAAGGACCCAAACAACGTTCAAGACTACGTTCAGCGTCATCTATTATCTCTGTCAGTATGGGAGGAGCTTCGGTATGCCATGCTTAGCATGAGATAATTCGATCAGCTTCGTTTATAAGTTGAGCTTAATGTCCAAATTTGCAATGCATTTGTATCATCTACAAGTGTTGCCACATTGAGCTTCATGAACACGTTATCTTGTCATGTCATCCAGCTTTGTTAACGACAAGTAATGGTACTTCTTTAGGAACTGCAATGCTAGCCTATAATAAGTGAGGATGTGTGTGACTCAAATAGAAGTTTGGGGTTTAGTTTGACACATAGCATATAGTTGAGGTACTGCAGGTTCATTTTTTTAGGTAAAAAAGGCAATTCTGAAAAGTGGAGAAGAAAAAGAAGATACATGAAATTCAAACAAATATCGCCTATCGCCAGCAGCACGAGTACTCAATTAGCTTGTGCATATCGCAGTCTCCTGAGCATGTTCAAGGTTTATCAGCTATTGCTTTTGAGCTGTTGATTGTATATGATAGGATTTTCCACAGGATCATATTATCTTATAAGTTTTCTGATAGATGGGAGAATCATCCTACTTTTGTTTGTTTGGGTTTATTTTCATGTTATGATTTCAGTGTTCATTTATGATATGATACATGAATGCATTTCTTTTGCAGCTTCTGGGATGGCTATTTTGAATACTTGATGGAAAATTGCTCCAACAAGTAGGTTACAATTTGCTTGTAGTCATCTTTCTGAATTTATTTTGTGTATGTCTCGACACCATGCATGGGCTTGATTCACTACACAACATAGAATAAGACAAGACATTCTTAATGCAGCTTAAAAATACCAACAGTAAGAAACATGCTACACGTATATGTTGCGCCCAACCCAAGGAAGCTGTAATTTTGCCTTTGTATCCTTTCACGCACCTTCCAATCTTATAAACCATGTAAATGATGTACAAGATTGAGAGCATTGGATTAAGTTGGTTGAACTGAATCATGCCCACATCATTGTTCTACTATTTTTCTACCAAGACAAGTTTTAGTATAGTTGCAAGTTTGCAACAAGCAACTTAAGTACGAGTGCATATACTTTGTATCTTATCTTTTCTGTATTCTTCTAATTCTCAGGTCTACAAATTATGTAATGCTAGTTACTGCACAGCTCATTGTCATGGCAACTCACATGGTACTTGACATATAATATCTTATATTCTTTGTAAAATAATTGAATTTTACTGTCCTGACTTGTTGTTTTGTCAATATGGAGGCTGGGTTGGGACTATCCGATATTGATTCTTGGAATATGATTGAGAAAATAGCCGAGAGAAATAACTTGGGTTATAAGCAGCTTGTAAGTCAAACTAGAACATAGCATTGTCATTGAGAATTGGCTGTTTGACACTTATTTTCTTACAATTCCTTTGGACTTCCCTCAGATCAAACTTAGAGCATTGCTCACACATCTGCATCAACTCCGTGTTGGCTATTGGGGGATCACTTCAGGAAAAGGCCAACAGCTGCCATCATATGGCATGGCTTCTCCTCGTGCGCTTGATGTATCTGATGAAAGCCAACAACCTGCTGAGGCATCTGGGTTGGGCCGAAGTTGGGTGCAAAGTATGTTCAGTAGGGACAGAAGCTTAAGAGCTAGCTCTTTTAACCGAGCTAGTAAGTTTTCAGCTACTACCTCCTTTCCTCCTTTGAGGGCCTAAATTAAATAGATCTTATCTCGGGGCACATGTTGATGCAGACTTTCTCCATATCCCCACATCTCTCTAATATTTTGGGTGTCACTGGATTGTTTCAGATGATGCAAAGGCTGGCGCTACCGCAGGCAAAATGGACCTATCTGCTGCGCAAAAGAAAACTCAAACAAATATGAGGACCCTTAGAGGACATACAGGTGCTATTACTGCTCTTCATTGTGTAACAAGGAAAGAAGTGTGGGACCTTGTTGGTGATCGGGAAGATGCTGGCTTTTTCATCAGTGGAAGCACAGATTGCACGGTTAGCTTGAGGCTTCAGTTCATGCTGTCATTGTGATTCTTATTTGCGATTGTTGCTCTAGCACCATTGGTCATTTTGTTATCAGTCACACGGTCACACCAACACCCCATCAGGGGGCCAAAGTACTTTTGTTAATCGTATTAGGTTCTCTCCAAATTTTGCCAATGTTAGAATGGAAAAAGTTTTGCAAATAAAAATTCGTATGCGTTATCATTAAAATTTAAAATAAGAATCGATAGGCAAATTAGGAATACTTTGCATTAATCATGATGCTTTCAACAAATACCATATATGGGTTTACTTTGTGCGTTTGCTGAGAAAGACTGGCATTGCCCCGTTAGTAAAGAATACATGAATTTGTTGAGGAGCATAATTTGAAGCCTTTTTGTGCCACCAACCTTTTCTGTGTACAGATACCCCAGAATACAAGGCTTGTAATAACTGCCAAAACTGAAATAATGCGTGCTGGTGGATTGTTTTTTTTTTTTTACTTTGTTGGTTTCTGGCCAATTACTGGAGGAAACAATAAAAAAATTGCTCAATTTTGTTTCTGAAAAGTTGTTGTAGTTGGGTTTGAAAACGAGAACTGGCTGTCTACCACTCAGTTTCCAGAAAAGAATTGGATTTCAAATTCACGTTTATACTAGCCATAGTTTGAAAAACCAAAATGGGCCAGTATGGCCTGTAATCGGCTGGTTACTGCCATAATCTGAATCATGCTGGGTAGCACTATCTATATTTGCAATTTTATTTTGGAAATTGCTTCAATAATATCTTACTAAAATATGTACATCTATTTTTGGTAACTGTTAATAGTGAGGATTTCAGTAACACCTGCATAATGCTTATTCATTATCTTCATTCTTCAACTTACTGATATCAAAGCTTATGCTTATTGTTTTCTAAAATTAAACACAAATTTATGATACACTTTATCTGTACTTTGTTGTTATAGTGTTTGTTGTCATGTATATATGGTTATTTTGTTATGTTATAACCATTCCTTCATTCTACAGCTTATAGCTATCCTGCATTACTATGAAATCTCTTGATCAGCAACTTTGCATTTATGTGTCTTTGATATGGAAATCGAGTGATTGTTTATGTATACAGGTAAAAATTTGGGATCCAAGTTTGCGTGGTTCTGAACTTCGAGCAACACTTAAAGGGCATACTAGGTACAAACCGCCATCCAAATTACTAGATTTTTTTAGGAGAAACAGCAGGAAAGTGTCCTACTGTGAATATATTATATAACGATAAAAAAGTGAACTTATGTACCTGGATCTCAGCAAAAACACCACACAAATTAACCAAAATCGTGTAGCCAGGAACTAATTGAAGGAGTATACTTCTTTTTTGCTCTATGGACAACCAAGGCCAATTCCGGTTTGAAGATAGCTCACCAACGCTCCAAAGAAGGCATAATATGTTGAAAGATCTTGTTATTTCTCAGTCCAAATGCCCCAACAGCACAATAATCTCCATGAAATAGGGTACTTGGAAGCAAGTCTTCATTTAACAGTCAGCTGCGTGAAATCTTGCACTATCACTTCATTTTTATCCCATTGTAGTTCGTCACTTCGTTGTTTAATGAACTAACTAGAATTGCTCATTTGAGATACAATTTAAAAATGTAAAGAAACAGTTAACATCTCTCTTCACTTGTTCTGAGCATGTATCATTATTGCAGTTATTTAGATAGGCTTTTACATCAGTGCAACTTGAACCTTCCTGTAAATGTGCATTTTCAAGAAATCCAATTGCACATGGGATTGTTTTTAATGGTTCCATCCATTATATTTGCCCCTGTCATGCACGGTGGTTGTGGCCAAAATTCTGTTTATATGAGCCAAGGAATATGCTAGCCTTTTCTTTTCTTTCTTTTTTTCGGCCAAGCATCAGATAAGGAAGTTTACATTTCTTTCTTATTTTAAAAAGAACATGTATGCATAGGTACTGGGAGTAATGGGGAATGTTGTACTTGATCTGCTGCACAAAGATGTTTATGAGCAAATATGTATGCATAGGACAATAGTAAGATGAATTGGATGAACCACCTTTAATTTTGAAGTGTTTGCAAGGTGATTTGTGGTTTGTAGCTGATACATCCATAGTTGTTCTGGGACTTAGACTTGACATAGATCTTCAAGAATTTTAGTACCTTTTGTTGTTGTTGTCTTCTTCTAGAGATATTTAGTGTGTCTAGGTTCTTTAACTTGGTCCACTAAATTTAGATACCCTAATTCAGTCTAGATTAACTACAGTAACTCACTTTCTTCAATTTTGCAGGACAATTCGAGCAATCAGTTCAGATCGTGGAAAAATAGTTTCTGGGGCTGATGATCAATCTGTCATAGTCTGGGATAAGCAAACTTTTAAGCTTTTGGAAGAACTGAAGGGCCATGAGGCACCGGTCAGTATCTTTATCAATAATAGTAACTAGCATTTCAATGTCTCCATAGCCAAGCCTTGCTAAGTATGTTCATGCATAATTGACATTGATGTAGGTTAGTTCTGTTCGGATGCTCTCAGGGGAACGTGTTCTTACTGCATCTCATGATGGTACCGTAAAGATGTGGGATGTCCGGACTGATACTTGTGTCGTTACTGTGGGTCGTTGTCAAAGTGCAGTTCTCTGTATGGAATACGATGACTCCACTGGAATTCTGGCAGCTGCTGGGAGAGATGTGTATGTACTTTTCCTTTAACTTCCATGTTTTTGGATGCTTTAATCTAAATTTTACTTGAGCAACTTGGGTTCCAGTCTATTCTGAAAAGTTTATTCCATCAGGGTAGCGCATGTCTGGGATATTCGCTCCAGTAAGCAGATGTTCAAGCTTCAAGGGCATTCAAAGTGGATAAGGTAGTGTGTGTGTGTGTGTGCGCGCGCGCGCGCGAGCGCGCTGGCGACTTCAATTTACAAATGCTGACGCAAATTCTGGTTGATTAAAGATCAATGAGGATGACCGGGGAAACCATAATAACTGGGGCTGATGATTGGACGGCTAGGGTGTGGTCTCTTACCCGGGGAACATGTGATGCTGTATTAGCATGCCATGCTGGCCCCATACTCTGTGTTGAGTACTCACCTTCAGAAAAAGGAATTATCACCGGTATGTGACTGTTGCTTATTTTTAAAACAGGGCAATCTGCTCTGCCAAAACATATCCAATATATATTAAAGAATTCTCTTCATGATATGTTTCTGATCCTTAATTAACATGCCAGGTTCCTCTGATGGGCTTATACGATTTTGGGAGAATGAAGGTGAGGTCTTAGTGATTGTGAAATTAAATTCAGCTGCTCTACTGCATTTATTGTGTTGTGCCTTTTTTAGGGAAATTTGTGCTTTTGTGTCTTATGTACACATGATAGCCATACCATTTATAAGTAGAGAGTAGAGACTAGAGACTAGATATAGTAAACCGCGTTACAGCAGTGGCTTGCATAATAGCTGATTATCCACATTGTACCACCACCAAGAATTACCTATGTGATGATGGATGCAAAATCACAAAGTTGGAAATAGCTCCATGTTAGTAGTATTGGCTAGCACCTATCACTACGACAGAAAAGCTTATATTAGATATCTCATCACAGACGGTTTTGATAAATCAAAACCGTCTATAATGAGAAACATCACAGACGGTTCTATAATGCAACCGTCAGTGACAACACCACAGACGTTTCTATTTAGAAACCGTCTGTGATATAAATTAATATCACAGACGGTTTTATACTAACACTGTTTGTAATGAGTCCTGTAGCAATCACAGACGGTTCTATTTAGAAACTGTCTGTGATATACAGCAATATCACAGACGGTTTTAGTATAAAACCGTCTGATGACTTCTGTAGATATCACAGATGGTTTTAAAATAGAACCATTTGTGATATATTATTATCACGGACGGTTCTAGCTACAAACCGTCTGTGATATGAAAGATACATTATTTGTATTGGTTCTAAAACTTAAAATGGCTAGAGACTATTTGTGTCGATTTTTAATTGAAACCGATACAAATAATACATTATTTGTGTCGGTTTCAATTAAAAATGATACAAATACATTTGTGTATTGGAACCGACACAAATAGTCCAATTTTTTGTGTCGATTCTAGCAAAAAACCAACACAAATAGTAGTCCTATTATCTGTGTCGGTAAAACGGCCATAACTTTTGATTCGTAACTCCGATTGTGGCGTTCTTTGGCTCGTTGGAAAGCTAACGAGAAGTTTCATCCGAAAATGCTGGTCCAAAAATCAAGAGGTCTTTCAATGATGACATGCGTGAGTGCGAGCGCGGCGACAGAATTCCAAAATAACGTCGTTTAAGGCCTCAAAACGGCCTTCGAAGTTTTGTACCCGTTTCGGAGTATGATAACATTAAAATCGTGTTTGGGTGCTCTGCTGGGTTAAAGGGAGAGGGACGCGTTACACGTCATATGCGATCATATTAGCACTAAAGTACTGGATCCTATAAGAACTTCGAAGTTAAGCGTGTTTGGGTGAGAGTAGTACTAGGATGGGTGATCTCTTGGGAAGTTAAATCCAAGCCATGGTAAATTTGGAGACTTGACTAAAATTTGTAGCATTCATATCATGGTGAACTTGGAGACTTAGCTAAATTTGGAACATCCAAGACATGGTAAATTTAGAGACCTAGACGATGTATCATATATTATGTAGTGCTGAATTATACATATCACAGACGGTTCTAAATAGAAACCGTCTGTGATGATCATCTGGGCAAGTTATTTAGTATTAGCAGCTTGCAATTTAGCATCAATGCATTGTGTCATTGACATCATGATATGTTACTAGTACTTGTAGTTAGCACCAAGGTTGCCAGAATGTCGATTCAAGTCTAAGAATCCTAAAGATTTTACGATCGCAGATTTAGTTGGCCGATTCGATCCTACATAGGATCTTAATTTGGTGGAGTCTTAATACTCTTACAATTCAACAGAAAAATTGTAGGATTAATCATGCATCATGCATGATTAAAATTTACATATGGCTCTACCTGATTGTACCGATCCTAGTAATTAGATATAAATACTTACTAGTATATGTCCTTCCAATTGTAAAATTTCACCTTCGATACGTTCATATATATTATTATTTGTATAAAAAACAACATATCTTTCATTAGACTATATTTTATTAAATAAAGTTCTTTGAAGTACAATTCCAAAAGGATATCACCATTGAAATACATGGTATATTTGGTAGAAAGGTAAGATCTTAGATTCTATAATACAATCATATCTGAGCATCTCTGATTTGATTCTGCCATACAATCATATCTGAGCATCTCCGATTCGATTCAAGATCATGATCCTGACAACCTTGGTTAGCACCAATGCATTGTATCATGGAGCATTCATTTGTGGCTGCATATCTAATTTGGGCACCAAATCAACACGAAAAATGCCAAAAAAAGATTATAGGCTACTGATGTTCAAACTGTGTAAGTTATGCATCTATTCTGTGCGACTAATGACCTGTGAGCAACTAGTCTCTACAGTTAACTGACATCTGTTCAATGGTAGCCTCATCACACTGGTTTTGAAGTTTCTATAAAAAATTATGATTTAGCACCTGTATATGAAGAGATAAAGAAATCTAATTAAAATGTGGTAAACTGGTGGCTGGAACTCAATTACTGAAGCATTTTCATTTTCTTTTGTAGGAGGAATAAGATGCGTAAAGAATCTGATGCTTCACTCGGCATCAATTCTGTCCATCAGTGCCGGTGATCACTGGCTAGGAATTGGTGCTGCTGACAATTCTATGTCTCTTTTCCATCGACCACAAGAAAAATTTGGGGGTTTTGCAAATACAGGATCAAAAGTTGCAGGATGGCAGCTTTACAGAGCTCCCCAGAAAACTGCTGCAGTGGTATACATCTCATTTTAACTCTCACTGTTACATTGTTTAGTTCATTTCTTGCTAACATGTTTCCAGTGTGGATCAATCAGAACCTTGTATTGATCTGTTTCAATGACTCGTTAGGAGATCAACACATAGATGTCTTGCCCTCTTTTAATCCCTCTGACAAGCAAATTGCCTGATTCTAGACAGAAAGAATGCCTGTACCACATCTGTAATTGTTGTACATCTCTTGAGTTGCTCACTATCAATGATGTTCCTTTGATGGCCTTGTGTTGACTACTGTTCTACCGAATCAATTGTTTCCAAGCCCGGCCATAGGTAGATTCATAGTAATACTGAACGTATGATTTGTTCCATAAAGTAATTTTTTTTCTAAGAATCATTACAGATTCGTAGTATGCTTAAGATCTGAGTTAACAGTTGCACCAGCGTGCTTGATAGAGTTGTACATGAATGTCGAAGGCACATGCTATACATGTCAGGCTATAGAATCGTGGCTAGCTATGGTGTATATATCAATTCGTCATGGAACAAATGTTTAATGTTCTTCTGAGAAGGGACCGTGTTTAAATTCAAAGAGAATGCTTATATAAATCAATATTACATTACGGTTGTGTTTTCCCTTCAATTTGGGAGGTTCTATTGTTAAATCCTCAATTTTCCTTGTGATAGGTGAGATGTATAGCATCAGACCTGGATAGGAAAAGAATCTGCAGTGGTGGTCGCAATGGGCTTCTTCGGCTTTGGGATGCAACCACAAGTATCTAAGTCAGACTAGCATACATGTTCATGTAAAGAAATGGCAATTACCCTGTGGTGTTGTATGTCATTTTTTTTGGCCCTCTCTGTAGAAATAAGAGAGGAACTCTATTTGTTCAATCCATTTTGTAATCCCAAAAACTCTCCCGACGCCTCGTGTGAAATTTTGTTTATATCTTCAGGGTTTGATTGCCCTACCCTGTAACTCTGCGAGGTACTGCTCTGGTTTCGTGAAACCAGTCATTTTGTATGAAATATGAGAAACTCTGGAAGTTATGTGCTACTAATTAAGTTAATACAACTCGCCCTTCCATTTGTGCACATTTTTTCCATGCTGAGATTAACTGCACCCACCTGATGTTTTCTACGAATTATATACACCCATCCGTACTTCTTTTTGTCGGCGTTTCGGATACCGGCAATACGAATTTTAGTCAAGGGGTCGTGCGTTCCCACTTCTTAAATGGCTTGACTCAGGGAGCCTAAGAAGTATACTGGTTCGGGCTGAATGTCTCTACTTCCAGTTTGTGTGATGGATCTATATTGCTTTGGGTGCAGGTGACTGCACGGTCTTACAAGCGAGGGCTTGAGGGCTGGCCTCGAGCTCCTCGTATTATCTTGGTTATTCTTGAACCAATCTTTAAACCTTTTGCTTTTGAAAAATCTGCTCTCTTGAGCCGATACCCTATGCAGCAAGTGGTTTAAATTTGTAAACTCCTGCCCACCAAACTTTCCCTTCAAGGGTGGAATTAATCCTTGAAAAGCTAAATCGGCCAATTGATTATCGAGAAATATAACACTAAAGCACCGATTTTTGACTTTCCTAAATCTCTTTATATAATTAGTTACTGATTTTTCAAACTTTTGCCTAACAGGCAGAGCTCAAATCCGATATTTTTAACTCTAGGCTCCCATAGAAAATGTACTCATGAAACCAGCTCTCCAAATCGGCACAAGTACTAATCGAATTTGGGGTAATGTAGTAAACCAAGTAAAATCTACCCTAGATAATGATAATGGAAACAATTTTACAGTTGTAGAGAATGTTGTATCGACACACATGGCTGCTTGTAACCAAAACTCTGCTGCCTAAATGTTGGCTGAGGAAGTGGAACAAATGGCTCCAAGTGCGATACAACCCTATAAGGGACCGGATCCCATGAAGGAATCGACTCGACGTAATGAGGATGCACCTATGTCTCAATCGGATGGGCAACCGATTTAGGGTAGACGTAAAATGGAGCAGGTGGAGGTAAATTGGTTTGAGACTCTAATTTAGAGCCATCTGTGTATGCCTGATAGTGCTTAATCCCACTTGAGCTAGGAACCTGCGGTAAGACCACAGTTGGTTGTGTTGGTGCCATAGTAACCGATGGTTTTGGGTCAACCATCGGCTTTATGGTTTGAGTGTTTTGGACAATGGAGTAGACAATGTAGTTTGACAAAGAATGCATAGGGTCAAGTAAAGTCTCAGCTAATACCAGCTCTTGTGCGACTTCTTTTACGTTGTTGGCTATCATCAGCTTGATGGTAGTTACTAAAGCCAATGACTGATTAACAAGAGTATGATGTATGGATTTATTTATCATATCCAATAATTTTGCCTGCGCGGGCATGTATTGGCTTACATGTTGGCCATTAGCAGCACTTGAAGTCCCTTTGTCGCCGAAGTTGACCGTCAGCAACGCGGTTTTCCACTTGATTCTACATCGGGTTTTCTGGTAGTAGTTGAGCATCATCTGCTTGAGCGCAGCTTTTTTATATTAAATTTCTTTCCACTGGTCGGGCATTAAATCGTCCAATGTTGGAATGATTATTGCTTCGGGATTGATATCAGACGGAGAGATCGACTTTCCTGTAGAAGACATGGTCACCGATGTGCCAATCGATCCTAGTGGGCGTGCCAAAAGTATGTTGATGCCAAAAAATGTGAAAAGAGGTTAATCGGTAATCAACACACGCAAACACTAGATTTATTTCTGGTTACGGTCGTGCCAGCCGATTTGATCCTGCAATCGGCAAGATCATCTAATTCAATCGACCCTTAAGTTGATAGGTATTTTTCAGTAAGGACTCGATCTAACCGACTGTTCAGGCCGATTAGATAAAAAGTAACGGATAAATCTAATAATCCTGATTTGACTTATTAAATGAGGGATAAAGGTAGTTTTTTTTCCGAAGAAGGTGATGCGCAACAAGATCGAAAAAAAGCATACCTGAATGGCGTAAGTCAACGAAACCAATAATCGGTGATGCGTAACTTTATTGATTTAGGCGAATTACAGAGGAAAGATTATAAATCTAAAATACTACTCCTAGTCTATGAAAAAGTAAAGAAGTAATATGAGTTGGTTGATTGATTGGCTATCTCTTCCATGATGCTCATTGCCCCTTTTATAGTGCCCAAACCAACTATGTCCTCTATGGACTCTTGCTCGGCACAATCTATATCGATCTTGTTCTTTTCAAAACAACCTCTTCAATCGGGTTTATCTTGATCTCTTATTGCAATCCGTATCGGCCATAACACTTCAAAATAATTTCTTTCTTAATTCGATACTAATCTCATTTTCATTCGATTCCACAACTTACCAATATCATAAGCTCTTGCCAAATCGGCTATGCGCTAAATTCTGGTGTCAACAGGCATAAAAGATATGGATGAGGATAGTGGCAAGGAATACTATGTGTTTATAAAAGTGTCTCCGTTGAAAATAAAGGGCTTTTCCCTCAAAAAGTGAGAGGGATTAATTTTAATTATGTGGTGTTAATTAATGTGGCTACAATGATAGCCCACATGAGTGTAATCCTTCTGCGATTACTTAATAAAGTTTAAGCTTGGTCTGTCCTGAAAAAAAACAAAAAAACTGGACAATTCTTCTCACATCAGTTTAGTACGGGGCCCTTGGCTTCGTAACCTTCCGGTTCCGGAGAATGCGTCCTCCCTTTATTTCAGTAATCTGGGCTGCTTAATTAGTTGTTTACGCTAGCAAGCAGTTACATGGCATCGACATATGCAAGTGAATAGATGAATTTAGATGGATTTCTAAGGTTAAAATAAAAATTAGCAATTTAATTAAGGAAAACCAACTAAAGTCGCTTTACGATTTACAAACTGCCATTCAATTATCTGCCCCTTCAACAACTATTAAAGGGTTGAAGACCCTGGCACTCAAGGTGATGGGCGCGCGGCCCATGTCGTGGGAGCATGTCCGGTACGCAGGCTGCCTTCTTTAGGGATCCGGTTCTATGCAGTGGTAGTCAGATCAGGGCATGTACAATGGTTCAGAGCTAGTTATCTATAAGATTATACCACGTAGGATTTTAAATAATGTAGAGGAGAGAGAAGAAGGAAAGAAAAAACTGCTGTCTACTATTTAATAGATAGTCCTATAGACAGCTTTATATTTTATGTACCATTATATAGACAGTCTATTAATTGAATGAGTTATTTTTAGTACTGTCTATAAATAATATGAAGATGTATTATAAACACCTGTAGTCTATACAGTCCCTCACAACTTAAGCAGTTCATTACCGGCCGTTAGATCCCAATTTGAATATCTACGTTCATTTTTCGGTTCTGTTTTTGTATTGTTCATCGCTCCAGCAAAGATGCTATCGTAAAGAATCCGAGCTGTTCATTGAGAAAACGGATGGACAAAATCGCTTATCTTGCCGTCGCAGCGATCCTCGTCCCTTCTTTAGGGGCCCTTCTCTTAGAAAGTTCACCAGAAGACTTAAAGACCAACATAAGGACTAAACTAGTCTCTCTTTCCAAGTTATCTAAGTATATGTCGCCTCTATATTTTCTTGGCATAGCACGTGCCATGGTCTGCAGTTCAAATGATCAATTGATTTTTGCTCTTTAATTACATGTGTTGCGAGATGGGAGGCAGTTATTATAACCCTCTTTACCAGTGGTCGTGGCTGCAAATCACATCCTCTTCATGCTTTAGATTTATATATTTTCTCGTGGTGGAGAGCACTGTGACTAAAGCACCTCCCAAAACCCTTTCAACCAATCGACCCTGAAACCGAAGGCGAAAATGCGTATTTACAAAGTGACAAGTACGTACGAAAACAGGCGGTTCCCACAAGAGCGCGGTTGGCCTCGGTGCGTGTTTTCTCTTCCTCCGATGTACTACAATATTATTATTAACCCACCTCGAATTCAGGGGGTGTGTGCATCGATCTGAAAGCAAATCCAATACCCAGAATTTGGATGATGGTCGCTAAAGAAAACATCCGGATGAAACTTATCAAAACCCTATTATTAATTATTTCCCCTAACTGAGATACATACCGCCAACTACTAAGAATATCCCATTCAAAATGCGAGAAACTTTCTCGAATACTGCAGAAATCAAACTGTTTTCCACGAAAATCCTACGAAATATCTACACATCCTTCACGCAACATCTCGTACATAACATAGGCCTATATATCGATCCAATCTAAGTGCATGTCGTCATCCGCAACCTTATTATAGCTGCTATAATTAACCAAAACCTATACTTTTCTGCTCCCATGACCGTCATGCATATCCTGTCCTCATCTCCAAGATCAGTCATATGCGGACGTACCGTCCGGTGCAACTTTTCTACCGTTTCAGTGTTCAACAATGACTGCTGCATGCATCTGCGTGGAGGCGTTTCCATGAAATCAAGGCCCACCACCGCTGCTATGCCGTGAGCGCAAGCGGGGCGCGGGAAGATGCCGTCGCGTCGTTAACCGCCTTCGTCATCGCCTCGTGGAACGACGCCTCGTTCCAATCGCCGTCCTGTGTCATCACAGACAGCGACATATGCATCCTCCGGTGAGTTACTTGGAGAAACCGATCACAATTCATTGGGATCAGGCAGGATCAGATCGGAGGAAGAAATGTTGCGTGAGATGCCGTACAAGGTTACGGTTATCCTGAACGAGCCTGATCGGGTGCAGGCAAAGCCGGCCTAGAACGGTCGATTTGTCGCTTGGGTTCTGGTCCAAAATTTTCTAGGTTTCGTCTGGGGTGATGCTCCTTTGGATCACAGATGGTAATCGTATAGTCTCAAAGCTCAATTTTGGCTACTAATTTCTATTGTAATATATTTAAAAATCTAATAAAATTATAATATTATGAAAGTACGTTTCTAAACGAATCTACACATATGACTTTCATGCATCCAATCTAAATATTTACAAAGATATTGATAGCTAAAGTTTCAAAAGTTTGACTGTACGCACGTATCTCAAACCGACAAGTTTTTTGTGAACCGAAAGGAGTATGTTCTTGGCCTTGTTTTATCCGCGACTTACAATCCTTAATTTGATCACCAAAATTTTGCGATTCATTATACTGGTAGTATATAATGTGTAGTAGAAATCAAATATAGCGATTGATTTGTTAAAAGTATTTCTACTACTATACTATTAGATAATGTATAAATAAGTATCAGCTAATATGATCTATTAGATCGAAAAGAAGGAATGGACACCGTTACACTCTTACTTAAAGCGTGCTATTTGGTGGCATGGCAAGCAATGCAATGCAAGAAATTGAAAAGAAATGGTCACTTCAATCATTACCATGATCTGCAGCTTGATGCTGGCGATGGCTTTGAGCAGCACCTGCGGGGAGTAAGTGTCTGCATCGACCGACAGCACGCTGATCTCCTTCATCCACCTGAGGCACTCGAGGATGCGCAGAACTAAGTCGACGACGTCGCACTCCACCATGACCATCACGGTGAGGTTAACCAGCTCTGAGCCTTGCTGACCAGAGGACGCCTTGCTGATCTGCACCTTGGCTCTCTGGTGCGCCGCCCGAGCCCTCATGGTGGCGTCTGATCTGCCTCCGTCCTCGCAGGGGACGTGCCTCGCCAGCTTGGCGTTCTTCTCCTCCAGCTCCGAGATCTGCGCCTCCAGCGTCTTCAGGTAGCTCGCCGCGTTCATGAGCACCGTCGTCTTGTCCTTCTGCATTGAAGTATGAGTTACAGTTAGCACCTTGAGCTTATGGAATTGATTTTAAGATCTGCTGGTGAGTTGCACGCGATCCTACTCATCCGTTGCCTCGATAAACGGTTCAGATTCTTTGCAACAGTGCCTCCGCTACGGTTATGAGCAGTACTATGAATAGAACCGGAAGAACGTCAGCCGTCGGATTCAGATCTAACGATCGATAGTGAGCTATTTAAGTTGTAGTCACACCACCAACTGCACATGAATAAGGAATGGAGTCTGACGAATGGAGCACTAATTTATTTAGATGGGGAGGTCCGTAAGAAAGCCAACCTCGAAATGTGACATTTTCCTAAAAGAATGGTTTACCTAAGGCCATTCACAGTGGGGGTTTCATTCCCATTAAATAATATGACACATCAGCAATTTAGATGACATGGCATGATAATTATGAAGAGAGAGAGGAAATGAGTTTCATCAGGATGAAACTGGGCGCGCACTATTTCCAAGATCATGAAACCTGTTGAAACTAGCACTGTGGGCTATAGAGTTTCATTTCATCCAACTTCGCCCAATCTTGTGCTTTGCAATTAAATGCGATGGTTAGCATATGAAACTGTGAAATGAAATTGTGCATTGTGACTCTTGTTTCATTCATCTACACAAATCTCTTTAGATGATATGGCAATCTTGGAAACCGTGAAATGAAACCCTCCACTGGGAATAGCCTAACAGCTAATCTGCTTTTGCTCAGTTGATTAGGACACCTCATGTTTGCACTTTTGTTCCATGTAACAGGTTGTTTCCTGGCAATCACTCAAAACACCAAAGTAGTGTAAAGATGATGTGCCTTTTATTTTTTTTTCCAAAATTTCTAATGAACTTATATAGTCTTTTCGACTTTTTTTTTATTGCTATCATGATATCATCTTCCTCGACACCTACCATTTTCAAGTTGTCTGTTTGTGAACCACATCAGAAAGCAAGATCCTTCCTATTGCTTTCCTCGCCTGAAAAGGACAATAGTTGACCGGCCATTATACTAGCTACTTCCCAAGTCCTCCGTTACAAATTGGCAAAGTTTCACCATTATAAAATACGTAAAATCATATTATATGTACTAAATAATAATAAAATATGGTATCCTTTTATATTAAACTTGCAAGTTGATCGTTGTGGTATATTTTCTAGAAAGGATTTACTCCTGCTTATCAATTTGGAATATTAATTGCAGTATCGGGTTTTGACTGCATATTATGGTGCAGAACAAAGGTTACTCTGTAGCTTCTTCTACTTCTTCTACGGTGTGGGAGCACGGCACGGTCGGAGATGATGGCTATTTTTTTAATTATCTTCGAAAGGTGGTCAATTTTTTTTTAAAAAAATAAGTTTATCAGAGGCTAGAAAAGTGATGATTTCGGTTCTATACGGCGTTTTTTTTTTTGCGAGGTTTATTTTGTGTTCTAGAGGTCTAGTTATCGCAATTTATTACATATAATAGTAAGTATAGTAGCTAAATATTTTCGTCTGTTATAAAAAATTAAAATAATTTTTATCAAAAAATCCACCTGATCTTGCCACTATATACTCACGAACCCTCGCTTGCATGACACTGTTCACTATGAATTTCAGGCATAATCATACTTTATGGGGGGGCAAAAATAAAGATAAACGCTGAAGTTACGGTAGCATCTACTCAAAAAGTCCCAAAAACTAATGCCTCTCTTTTGGAGATCTCAATGGAGCAGAAGCTTTTTCATGCAATTAACTCCATAAAGTGTACTTTCTTTTGGACGCTTCCAGGCTTGTTCCTTTTCCAGTTTGTCCGCATACAAACATTTTCTTCATTGATCTAATCCAGTGGCCCTTCTAACACCTTCCTCTGTCAATGTCATTGTCTTGTAATTAAACCACTACACTATTCTTGACAAGGCAGGGTTAGTATCAATGACTTCGATGCTTCCAAGTCTCCTTTGAATATTTGAACAAACAGAGAGATCTATCACTCTGTCCCCTCCATGCTTACAAAGAAAACAGACTATATACCTTATTCCGGCCATGGAGTTTCGATAATCTGATAGTAAATCAGTAACCAAGAAACTAGCACTCCCTCCGATCACAAATAGCTATTGTTTTGAATATATGTACGGTCAAGCTTTCGTAACTTTGATTATTAATATATTTTTAAATATTTAAATTGGATATACGAAAAACGTAGGTGTAGTTTTGTCTCAAAAACTACTCTCATAATATTATAATTTTAGGGAGTGTATAGGCATCTCCCGGATGTTTTTATTTTAAATAACATCCAACTTTTGGACCGTAGGATTAAAAATTTAACCGTTAAATCAAATAATAGGATCGGATGTAATCGATACTCCTGAATCTCAACAATGATTTAATGCTCCTAGATTTGGGTGATTTCAACAAACTAAAAGATCCGGATGAAGTTTATAATTAAAATCCCATAATTTTATTGGGTTTTATAAATATGTTATAATATAAATTAGTGATCAAAACTGTGTTTTGGAGACGGTAACATGTCCAAAACGACAATTATTTGTGACCAAATATTTTTCTTGACGCCAGCATTAATTCTAATTAGATAGTCGAAAACAGTGCAGTAGGCTATTGCTACAGATTGCCAACCAACATTAAAGCCTTGTTTGGAAGGCCCATTCTCGGTCAGGATCCATGTGGACCTCCTAATCAAGGCCTAAAGTAAAAACTTGCACCTAGAGGGAGGTTAATTAGGATCTCTAGATAGTGTTTAGCTAGTGATCAATAAATTGGTAGTGATATTTCTACCAATAAAATGGTAGTGAGATAGTGACACTTGAGATTTGAGATTGAATGAATGGATATACCTTGGAGCACGGAGGAAGGAGCGACCTCAGCGTGTGGAAGCTGTCGTTGAGCTTCTCCCGCCTCTTCCTCTCCGACATCATATGGAGCTGGCTGCTGTTGCCGCTCGCCGCTTTTGGCTCCTCCTCCTGCTGTCCCCGGCCGCCTCCGCCGCTGGTGCTCAAAGACGCAGTCTTCTCCTGCGGCATGGCGATGCTGCTCATCGCCACCACGTGGCCGTTTACTCCACGCGGCTGCGGCATGGCTGCTTGCTGCATGCTGTGCTGGCTAAACGGCGGCGGCGAGGACGCGGACGCGGAGGAGGAGGGGGACGCCGAGGACAAGGAGATGACGGTCATCATCGCCCGAATGATTGCCGCGTCGTCGTGATCTCCGCCGGCGAACGGGTGGCGCGCCAGCGACGGTGCCGGAGTGGAGTACTGAGAGACGGCGTTCGTCGCCGCCGGCGCGAGGGCAGCCTCGAGCGTGAAGGACGCCGAGGAACCGCCGCTGTCAATGGAGAGGGACCGCTTCGACGACACCGATGACGACGACGACAGCATCGGCTCGTTCTGCAAAATGAGGTGGTCGTGCTCTCCTCCCAAGAAGCCACTGGCGTCCATGTCCACCATGTCCTCCACCTACATATATATGCACCAAAACCCCAATCTTCGTAAACAATCTCCTACATATGATGCGTATGTTTCTTGGAAATAATTAACCAACATCAGAACATTACTCACCTTATTAGTCGAGATCATGAGATCGATGTCGTCGACTCCGAAGCACGCATTGTCTTCATTGGCAATGAAGCTGGCATCACAGCTGATGATCGAATTGACCGATGTTAACATTTAACAACAGCATATGTAGTTCCTCGAGTGTAGTATTGATTAAAAAGTCTTAATAAAAAAACGAAGAGCGACCAAGTAGTAAATCAACGGACATACTCGGTGAAGGCTGGCCAGAAGGGATCGGAGAGGGCGCCGCCGGCCATGTCGGTGGCCATGTCCAGCTGGCTGCACCACGCTTCGTCCATCGAGCGAGCCTCAAAAGAAGAACTAAACAACCGTGCAAGGAGGTGTAATCAATGGAGAGCTAGCAATTAATATCGATCATTAAGCAGCTGGAGCGAGAGAGTGAGTAGCGAGGCAGCCGAGCCGAGCTACTATATATGCAGCGCTGCACAGGAGGAGGAAGAGAAGGGAGTTGGTGGCTTCCGTTCGCGCAGGTGTTTTATGAGCGCAAGCGAGTGTAAAATTTCGGCAAAATTTCGGGGGTGGAATAGTCGCGCGGTCAAAGTCGTGCGAGCACGCGAGCGAACCTGCGTCGATGGTCAAATTCGGAGGTAGACAGATTGGGCATCAGGTTATGTTTTTCTGGGTGCCGGAGGCACGGCAGTCACGGCCAACTCAAAGTACGATACGGTACAAAATGGACTGTACCGTGACGGTACTGTGCTGTATCTTGGACTGTGTTGGCCTTAGAAAGTGGGCACAATAGGTGGCACGACCTGATATGGCCGTTTGAGTCAGGTCCATGCTGTCACGGCAAGGTCGGGCACGAAGCATACGGCGGCACTATCGTTGGCCCGTGGCAAGACACGATGGTCCGCGGCAGGGAGGTGGGCCGTGAGGGAGAGGAGTGGGGGTTACCTGCTGAGGGTATTGCGTGCGCTGTGCACGCCACGCACGTCATGCGTGCCATGGCCGTTGTGCGCGGTGAGGGAGAGGGCGGTCATGCCCACCGTGGCCGCCTCGACCCCTCTCGTCATGCCGTCGTGGTCCATCCCGCCGTGTCGATGCCCGCCTCGATCAACCACCCTGTCATGCCGCACGCCATGCCCGTTGTGTCGCTATGGGGAGGTAGGTGAGGCGGCGCGGCGAGGAGGGAGGCGAGGGGCCAGCCGGGCGCCGTGCCGATGGACCGAGGGCGAGCGAGGCCGAACGCCGAGCCGGGGGTGGTGTAAGGCCGAGCGCCGAGCCTAGGGCGACGCAAGACCGAAGGCAGTGCCAAGGCGGCACAGGACCACAGAGGGGCGGTAGGCTAAGCCGAAGGAGACATACCCGAAGCCAAGAGGTGGCAGGAGTAGAGGGAAGAGATCAGGAGGAGATTGAGAGGAATAGGGAATAGGGCAGCCAGGGAGGAAGCATGAAAGGGATAAGGCTAGTTCGGTGGAGAGGAAAAAGAAAAGGAGAGAGGGAGGAGGAGGGGAGGAAAAAGAAAATATAAGAAGAAAAAAAGAGAGAAAAGGAGAAGAAAGGAGAAAGAAAAAGGAAGAAAATAGTAAACGAGTAAAAGAAAAGAAAAGACATTTTTTAGCGAAATAATGCTAATAATAATTATAGTAATAAAGGTATTGATAATCCACAAAAGAATAGCCTTAATGCAGATATGAAACAATGCGGACATCGGGAAATTAAATAAAACACAAGGAAGATGATTAGGGTTGATTAAATAAAGAAAAGAACAAAACACAAGAGGGGAATTAGGGGGGAAAAAGGGGCACGTAGAGAATTGGGATTGAGAGCTCAGAGCCTCTCGGCTCTTTGACTACAACCTTTTATAACCATAATTAATAGTGTAATGCTATAGCCAACCATAGAGATTAACAGCGCAATGCTATAGCCTACAAATTGATATATCTATTACTGGTATTACATGTTATCTACCTCAAATTTATAGACATAAATGCACTAGGCATGCATATATGCCTTATGCATGCATGCATATATATGCATGGCATCTTCAGTTTTATTTTATCTGACTATACATCTATCTAGCACCTAAGCTTATAGCCCTGTGATCAAATAAATTAAATTTCATTCGCTCCTCTCGCTGCTCGCTCACTCATTGCTCTCCCTCGTTCTCTCCTTGGCTGACGGTGCTCCTCGCTCTCTCCACTCCTCTCACCGCCTTGCTCGCTCATTGCTGAGAGATTGAGAGAGAGAGAGAGAGAGAGAGAGAGAGAGAGCGACAGTGAGAGAGAGCTGAGAGATTGAGAGAGATGGGCGAGAGAGAGAGCGAGATTGAGAAAGATGAGTGAGAGAGAGGGAGAGCTAAGAGAGGGAGCAATGGGCGAGAGAGGGCTGAGAGAGATTGAGAGAGATGGGCAAGAGAGAGAACTAAGAGATATTGATATAGACGAGCGAGAGAGAGGAGAGAGCTGAGAGAGATTGAGAGAGATGGGCGAGAGAGAGAGAGAGAGAGAGAGAGAGAGAGAGAGGAGAGAGCTGAGAGAGAGATTGAGAGAAATGGACAAGAGAGATTCAAGAATGAATAAAATTTAGTTCCTTTTCCCCTAGTATTTGTGTTCATTGCCTTAGCCCCATGTGTCTCCAACTCCTTTCCTCTCGTTGCAATAGTACAAATGGGTTTGGCCCGGTCGGCACGGCACGAAGCACAAATAGGCCATGCTTGGGCTCACTGAAGGCAAGATGGGTTAGCACGGCAGGCATGATGGGCCGTCATGGCCCGGCATGGTTCAGGCACGAAGCACGATGGGCCTATGCTGGCCGACCCAGCACAACATGACGCCCACCTCTAAGACAAATCAAGAGTCCTTCAGAATAGATTTGCAAAAATGGCTCTCTCCTCGACCACTATGACATGTGTCATCTTCCATGCCCAGGGAGCTCGATAGTTTTTCGAACAACTATTAAGCACAGAAAGCTCCGTAAGTCTTTTACTAAGCATCGGGAGCTCGGTAGTAGGCATGTCGAGTGCACGAGATACTTCCGAGTCAGGGAGTGCGGCAACGAGGTGAGTCTAGCACTGCTACTGCGGTCAGCTAGCCTACCGCATGCACGAAAAGCTACCAAGAGCGACAGGTGACACGTGACACTTGCCATGCCTTCCGCGGTCGGGAAGGAGGCCATTTTTGCAAATTTATTCGAAAGAATGCCAGATTTACAAAAAAAAAAATTGGTAAGAGGGTTAGAAAAGCTATGGCTTCATAGATCAACTGCGAGAGATGGCCTATGTACCTACGATTTCAACTGCGCTGGTCATTTCTCCTACCTAGGATTAACTTACGCCTCGTTTGGAATACGGAGATAGAATTTTTCATACTCATCTAGAAACTAAACCATTACTAAAATTCATGCATGTGTTGCTAAGATCATTTGGAACATTCCTTCAATCCAAACATGATTGGTGTTTTTAATATACTACATATAAACTATTCAGGTGCGACAAAATAATGAGTAAGTTTAAAAAATTTGGAGTCTAGTCTTCTTTTCTTTTCTTTTTTTGAGGAAAAAGAGTCTAGTTTTCAAAGGAAAAAACTGGTTGGTTTAGGCTCTTGCTTACCTCCATTGATACCCATGTTAGGCATAATATGTGCATTAATGTTTGTTAGAAATAATTCAAATATTAGAACTTGAAAAAACCATGAAAAGTCTTTTTTTTTTCTAAACAAATCGTCCAAGACAAAATCGAAAACAAGGTAGTTAAGCTGCTTCTTTTCTCCCCATGCTAGTTTCCTAAATCATGTGTGTGACCATGAAAAGTGGGACCAAACTAACATCTCATTTAACTCAGTGTATAATATTTCTGTGCAACTCTCACTTTGGTTGATGTTAGGGTTAAGGGCACATAAAAATAACCGAAGATAAGATTTCACGTGGAAAAATCCTTACGGGGAAAAACCACTGGAAACAATCCACTATAATGGTTCAATGATGTAACATCCCATTTTTTGCTTTTCTTGAGTTTAATATGCTATTTGAATTTCTAGGAATTTATTTGGAATTATATTGATTTTATTTGAATCAAACCTTTATTTAAAGTATTTAAATATTTGTAAAATTTCATATAAATTTTTGTTGGAAATATTTTATTTGAGTCCGAAATGTCTCAAAATATTTTTGAAATTTTTTTCTAAAATTTTTCTGATATTTTAATAGCCTTAACCATTTATTTTAATAATCAGAATTATTTTAAATGGGAAAAATCAGGAAGTCTTTTGACTAGTGTTGGGCCGAAACCTAGCCCATCCAGCCTGAATTGGTCAGCACAAACACGCAGCAAGCCCAGGCTGTCGCAAACCCTAATACCTAATTGCAAGATCTTGATCATGTGATATGGATTAGTCTGCATAGCCTAACGCTTGGAGCCATTGATTGAAAGACGTGTGGACCGCCAGGATCGTGCCACGTTGTCATGTTGTATCCTCACCAGACTTCACCGCGGCTATTATGTGTGCTGCGAAATCCGCGCCTAGTACAGCCATCGAGGCCTATTTATTACGCCGCAATATTGCATCGGGAAGCCCGTATTCTTGCGCACGTTTTGCTCTAGCTTGTGCCGTTCGAAGCACCATCATTCTCACTCGACTGCTCATCGAAGTCAGGAAGGGGGCCACCATGGTTAATCGTCATCCCCATCGCTGTTGAAGCCGTGCTGCTGTGTTTGGACCCATATGCCAGATCCGTGAAGACCAAAGTTAGATTACTTGTCGCAGCAATGTGTTCAATGTCGTCATCCCCAAGTCCGGTAAGTGCGTCGCCGAACTTGCCATTAGACCTCACGAGAAATCTCCACCATCTGATCTAAAATCGATGCCCTAGATGTTGCCACGTGTACCATCACTTCGCCACCTCACGCAAAACCGCAGCTGCAGGATCTAGATCAAACTTCCCTAGTTGGGCCACACATTCAACACCAGGACAAGCCACGTGCCTGGTTAGTCGTCGGCCCCGCGATGAATCTCAGCTGTTGATTTTGGAACGTGCATCTTAGATCTTACCGTGCACCGAGCCAATGGTGTACTGCCACGCGTCAGGCACGGAGGTCGTGTTAGTGTTATGCCCTTGAGACAGTCATATAGATGATTGTAGGACGACTATGTTTATAAATAATAATATGATTATTGATCCAATGAATGTATATCATTATGTTTATCAGTAATTATGTGACTTGCTTATAAAACTCTTTACTTATTGATATAATTCTATAAATATTTCTGATCGGATATCGTCATAGAGGACAACGATGAATAGATCAGCACATGTACTGATAGATGATCATGTTTCATAGATCATGGGATATGGAGATTTCATCAATACATTGTGAACGCGTGTTGAAGAACAAGGGTTAGATAGACCCGCAATGGGATACTACGAGAATATTACATTCTTATGTGTCATCAGTGTATCTCATACATAGTAGATGTATGATCTTTAGACCTGAAATTGTCATATTCCCTACATGTGTAATAGTTTACCTTGGGGTTACCAAACACTATTTCCTAACCGAATAGTTATAAATGTTGCTTTCATGTTTACTATGAAACATGCAGAGGGAAGTGAGCAGTCAAGATGGAATTTGCCACTCCAGTGTAACGGAGATATATGTCTAGGCCATTCATGTAATATGATTAAGGAAGTGCATGGCCATGCCGTGATTGAGGAGTCAATCACAACTTATTAACATATCACAGATACGAGACATGGGTTGAATTATAAAACGATGACATACTTCTCGCCTTAAGTTCGATCTTCATATAGTTTGGCAAAGGGATTATTACATGAGTACTTTTGATAAGTTCTGTTCGATTTGATCATATGCGTTTGGGAGTTGGCATGCCCTACAAGGAGCAGCTATAGACTATTAGTTTTTTGAATCTATGTCCAAATGTACATGAACCTACAGGGTTACACACTTAACGGGCTGGGACGCATTAATTCGGATTGGATCCATAATTAATGGACCTCATGGGCTTAACACGCTGATGGGCCCTGGCTTAGGGTTTCGTCGCGTGGCTATATATGGAGAGGAGAAGGGTGGGCGTGCATCATAGTTTTTCGTCCAAAACCCTATCCTCCACCTCTCATTGCCCCTACCGAGTGACACGGTGATGGAGCCGTGATGGCAATATGGGTGTCCCGATCTTTCGATGAGAAACACACGATCGATTTGTTAGAGTCGACTTTGACGATCCGACTACACCGTACGACGACGATGCGCCTTAGCAATCGCTAAACCAACCCCAGCGGGTTATTGATCTTGCCGTAGGCACGATCAACCTGAACACGAGGTTCAATTCCTGCAAGCAACCGAAGAACAAGCAAGAACAATAGGATAAGCAATCTGAAATTGCGGATAAAACTGCAAGCAAAACAAAGTGGAGTCTTATTGACGATCTTGACAAGGTGGTCGCCCAAAGACAACTCGCACGATCAAGTTTGCACTTGGCTAAACTAATCAAATAAAACCCAAAACCCTAAGGAGCCGATGTCTGGCTATTTATGAGAGGTAGGGGTGTGGGAAATCACGTCCAAAGCAGTAGGAGACCAACTACAACTCTATTACAAGGCCCAAAGCCCAAGTCTTCTCGATTTGGAAAAGTGACGCCAATTGTTTTGCAGATTCCTGTCGACTCGGACGGAATTTGGGGATGGGGTCGGATCCGTTGGAAAGAGGACGTCGAAACCTTTCAAACCAGTACTCATAGACCCCAATCACCCTTGTGGATCAAAAGTTATGGTCATTTTAAGTTGGTGCTGTCCCGGAGGCCGAATCCGAGTATAACTTGTGCACCGGGAGAATTGGCTTCATGCTTGACGTTTGGGAGTCCTTCTCCTTGGTTCCTAAGGACAATAAAATTATCACGAGGATTAAATAGCATTCCATTCATAAAATTATCTGTATGCAACCCGAGGAACGCATTCACCTGGTAATTGAATTGTCGTGCCCGAGCTCGAGTAATTGGCCCTTGTATGACATTGTTGGTTTCCATTGGGTTTGTAAGTATGGCCGTATCCATGGTAGTGATGTCCTCATCATCCTACCCTTCTTGCATTTGAGTCGTCCTCGACTCAAGTTCATCATCCTCTCCCAAGTATGGTTTCAAATCGGCAATGTTGAATGTGGGACTAACCCCAAAATCTGCAGGCAATTCAAGCTTGTATGCATTATCATTAATCTTTGCCAATACTTTGAAAGGACCATCAGCTCGCGGCATCAACTTAGATTTTCTTAATTCTGAGAATCGATCTTTTCGCAAATGCAACCAAACTAAATCTCCTGGTTCAAAAGTTACATGTTTCCTTCCCTTACTACCAGCAAGTTTATATTTAGCATTAATTCGTTCTATGTTTTCTTTAGTTGTCTCATGCATTTTCATAATCAAATCAAAGACGTTGTTTAGCATCAAGATTCAATTTCTCCGAATATGGTAGAGGTAACAAATCAATTGGAGCATGAGGTACAAATCCATATACAATCTCAAAAGGGCACATCTTAGTAGTAGAATGCATAGACCGATTATAAGCAAACTCAATATGAGGCAAACATTCTTCCCACAATTTAATGTTCTTTTTCAAAACAGCCCTAAGCATAGTAGATAAAGTTCGATTAACGACCTCGGTTTGTCCATCAGTTTGGGGATGACAAGTAGTAGAAAATAAAAGTTTAGTCCCCAATTTAGCCCACAAAGTTCTCCAAAAGTGGCTTAAGAATTTAGTGTCACGATCTGAAACTATTGTGTTAGGCACACCATGTAAGCGAACAATTTCACGAAAGAATAAGTCGGCAATGTTGGTAGCGTCATCGCTTTTGTGACAAGGTATGAAGTGTGCCATTTTAGAAAATCTATCCACAACGACAAAGATACTATCCCTCCTTCTTTGTTCTAGGGAGTCCTAAAACAAAGTCCATAGAAATATCCTCCCAAGGCACGTTAGGAATAGGCAGAGGTATGTATAAACCATGGGGATTAAGTCGTGACTTAGCTTTTTGACATGTAGAACAGCGAGCGATGAAACGTTCCACGCCTCGTCTCATCTGGGCCAAAAGAAATGGCTAGCGAGTATGTCCTCCGTCCTTTTCACACCAAAGTGTCCCATCAATCCTCCTCCATGCGCTTCTGTAGCAATAACAAACGAAACAGAACTAGCTGGAATACATAGTTTGTTTGCTCTAAACACAAACCCATTATTGAGGACAAATTTGTTCCAAGTTTTTCCCTCTTTACAATTGAGCAACACATTTTTAAAATCATCATCATGCACATATTGCTCTTTAATCGTTTCCAAACCAAAAATTTTGAAGTCAAGTTGTGAGAGCATGGTATATCTCCTAGACAAGGCATCAGCAATGACATTATCCTTTCCCTGTTTGTGTTTGATGACATAAGGAAATGACTCAATGAATTCAACCCACTTTGCATGTCTACGGTTCAGTTTAGCTTGACTTCTAATATGTTTTAACGATTCATGATCCGAATGTATAACAAATTCCTTGGGCCATAAATAATGTTGCCATGTTTCTAAAGTTCGAACTAGCGCATATAACTCCTTATCATAAGTAGAATAATTCAAACTTGGCCCACTCAATTTCTCACTAAAATAAGCAACAGGTTTTCCTTCTTGCAACAGAACACCACCCAAACCAATTCCACTAGCATAGCATCACATTCTAGTTCAAAAGTCTTAGAAAAGTCTGGAAGCTGGAGTAAGGGTGCATGGGTTAACTTAGCTTTCAGAATGTTGAAGGCATCTTCCTGTGACTTGCCCCAAGCAAAAGATACACCCTTCTTGGTGAGCTCATTCATGGGTGCAGCGATGGTGCTGAAGTCCTTCACAAAACGACGATAGAATCCAGCAAGTCCTAGAAAACTTCGCTTTGTGTGACCGTGTTAGGAGTCGGCCAACTCTGTATTGCTTCAACCTTGGCTTGGTCCACTTCAATTCCCTGTGGAGTAACAACATAGCCAAGAAAAGATACTCGATCCGTGCAAAAGGTGCACTTCTCAAGGTTACCAAATAAGCGTGCATCGCGTAAAGCATTAAAAGCGATGCGTAGATGTTCAAGATGATCCTCTAAAGATTTGCTATAAATCAAGATATCATCAAGTAAACTACCACAAATTTTCCAATGAAAGCACGTAAAACCTCGTTCATCAGTCTCATGAATGTGCTAGGAGCATTAGTCAACCCGAAAGGCATTACTAACCACTCATATAACCCGAACTTAGTTTTAAATGCTGTTTTCCATTCATCTCCTAACTTCATGCGAATCTGGTGATACCCACTACGCAAATCCACTTTAGAGAACATAGTAGAGCCACTTAGTTCATCAAGCATATCGTCTAACCGAGGAATAGGATGGCGATATCTAATGGTGATATTATTAATTGCTCTACAATCCACACACATGCGCCATGTTCCATCTTTCTTAGGTACTAAAATGGTAGTACAGCACAAGGACTAAGAGATTCACGTCGCATTACCCTTTATCAAGCAATTCTTGAACTTGGCGTTGTATCTCTTGTGTCTCTTCAGGGTTGGTTCTGTAAGGTGCTCGGTTGGGCAAGGATGCCCCTGGAATTAGATCAATTTGATGCTCAATCCCTCTAATTGGCGGCAGCCACTGAGGGGATGTCCTTTGGAAAGATGTCGGTGTATTCTGCAAAGGTTAGTGACAACAGGAGGCAAAGAGAGGGACATCTCCTCTAGTGAAAACAAAGTTTCTTTGCAGACCAAAGCATAGCATGTATACCGACAAACATCCAACTCATTCAAATCAGATTTTGTTGCAAGAAAACAAGCACCTTTCAATTTAATCTCATTTGGCTTAGCACAATCAAGGTTAGATTCTCTCTGTTTATGTTGTTCAAGTCCTTTGGCGGCCAGTCGATTTTCACTCTTAGAATTCTCTTGATTTTTCTCTTTGCTAGATCTAGCAATTTCATCCTTTACAATGGCATCAAAGACATTGGGTGTAGCACAATTTTCTTTTCTTTATGCACAAAAGAGTATTGATTTGTTCTATCATGATGTAAACAATCCTTATCATATTGCCACGGTCTACCTAATAACATAGAACATGCTTGCATAGGTACGACATCGCAATCAACATAATCATGATAGGAACCTAAAGCGAAATGTACTCTTACCATGCGAGTTACCTTGAGTTTGCCGCTGTTGTTGAACCATTGAATGTGGTAGGGCTGAGGGTGTGGTTTAGTGGAGAGTGCTAGCTTCTCCACCATGTCCATGCTGGCTAGATTATTGCAACTCCCACCATCAATGATTATTCGAATGGATCGCTCCTTGATGACGCCTTTTGTGTAAAACAAGTTGTGGCGTTGATTTGGATCGGCGCGAGCAATCTGAGCACTAAGCACACGTTGTGCAATAATACTCAAATATTGGTCAGCATCACCGGCGCTCACGTGTACCTCGTCGTGCTCGGCATTTGGATCATTGTCTTCATGTTTAGCGAGCAAAGCATATGTTTCTTCATCAAGATCACTTGCCGAGTCATACTCGCCGTCTTCACGGATTATTAACACACGCTTGTTCGGACACTCCTTCATCATGTGTCCGAAACCCTTGCAAAGAATGGCCGAACATCTTTAGTGCGTCCGTTGATGCGACCAAGCGACGACGAACTATTTGTAGTAGCTTGTGTGGCACTTTTCGTCGGCGTTGGTCGTGGTGCCGAATTTGCGGTGGTGGGCGCCCGTTACGTTGATGGAAGAGGTCGGCGTGGTAGTACGGCCGGCAGGGGCAGCAGGGGTGCGCGGTGTCCACGAAGTAGTTCGACCTGCAGAAAAGTTAGTCTTGGCCCTCGATTGGCGACCACGCACTTCACGTTCAGCTTTGCAAGCAAGATGGAACAACCGAGTCATCGAATTATAATCCTTATAGTCTAGAATATCCTGGATTTCTCGAGTTAAACCACCTAAGAAACGAGCCATAGAAGCTTCCTCATTCTCAATTAATCCACAACGCAACATGCCAATTTGCAATTCTTGGTAATATTCTTCCACCGAATTCTTACCTTCTTTGTCAGAGGGCGCTGCAATTTATTCAATAAATCTCTAGCATAGTATGAAGGAACAAATCTATGCCTCATTAGCAATTTCAAGGCTTCCCAAGTGGTGGGTATATTATTTGGATGAGCACGGCAATGTTCTCTCCACCAAGCAGAAGCAAAATCGGTGAACTCACTTGTGGCAGCCCTAACTCTTCTATTCTCAGGAAATCATGGCACGCAAAATTTTTGATCCACAAGTAATTCCCAACTAAGGTAACCATCAGGTCATATTTACCTTCAAAAGGTGGCATATTGAAATTTACCTTAGGGAAAACACCATCTCGTTCGTTCCCTTGGTCGTGGAGGATCACGTCGCATACCTTGCTGATTGAAGCGTAGCCGTTGATGGTTACGATCATTATCGTAATGGATGGGGTTGACCTCCTCCACATCGTGGTGTCATCATATTCGTGCTCTTCGCTCTGTTCTTCTAAATCTGTTGGGGCCTCCCTGTGGAGCTGAATTGTTGCTTGGACGACGGGAGGTGGATTGGAAGCACCAGATGCAGCGGTGCAAAAGTATCAAGTCTAGCCAAAATAGTAGCAAGAGTAGTGTTAGCAATCCCTTGTGCGGCCTCGATGGATCCGAGACGGTCTTCTTGCATTGACATACGCTCATTAGTGAGCCGTACATCCTCGTTAAGACCATCGGTGGTTTCCCTCGTCATCTTTTGGAAGTGAGCAATGATGCCCTTGGTTCGTGGAGAGTGATGAAGTGAACTCGTCACGACATGGTTAGTTGATGACAAGGAAACAAAAACCACAAGTATAATGTTCCTATCAACTACTAGGTGGCAAGTCTCTCAAGCGTTCAAGCCTATGACCCAAGTTCTTACAAGTTCTTACAATGCGGCGGGCGTTGTCGGCCGTTAGCGTTGTCAAAGGTTCTCCGAAGTTTGTGTAGAAGCGATTGCCAAGGGATCGAACGCTTTGACGGGTAGAAAGTGGAGCTTGGACAGGCTTAATTTAGTAGCAAAGGTTAGCAATAATCCAATCGGTGAATGCAAAATTGAAGAATTGTTCAACGTCTAGTCACTAGTTCTTTGACTCGAGGCTAGCAAGGATCGTGACTCAAAGCGTGGTCGGCGACGATGCTGATTCCACAATGAGATGAAAAAAAACAGCGAAAAAAATTCGCGAAAGAAGGGAACTATCTCAAAAGACAGGGGATCTTGTGAAAACAGGTTTGGCACAGAAAAAAAAAATTTGGATCTGTTCCAGACTCTTTTTTTTTTTTTTTTTTTTTTTTGCAGAACGATCCGACTCGTTTTTTTTTTCTTTTAAGTGCTATGCGGCGGAAGACGATCGTGTGACGATCGGACGGCGGTGGGCGACGATCGGCTATCGGAGGCGACGATCGGCGACGATGGGCTATCAGTGGCGACGATCGGCGGCGACGATCGGGCGACGATGGGCTATCCAGGTGGCGACGATCGGTAGCGACGATCAGGCGACGATCGAGGCAGCGACGATCGGCGGCGACGATGGGCTATCGGTGGGCGACGATCGGCGGCGACGATCGGGCGACGATCGAGGCGACGATCAAGCGGCGACGATCGGATGAAAAGAAAACGGTCCGAACACCTTTTCTTTTTTTTTTTCTTTTTTTCAACAGTTCGAGACCGAACGGGAAACAACTCAAACCGAACACAACTCGAAACCGCTGTGGGAGACAAAAATTTCTCGACCTGGGCTCCAACTAGACTAGAATTCAGCAACTCGACACGACGATGCAACCAAAAATTCAATAATGCGATTATCTTTGGAAAGGAAATTGCGAGGCTCAAATTGTTTTGGTATGGGGAGATCCAATCTGATGGCGCTTCTACGGACTATAGGAAAGATATCAATCTACTAATCTAGGGTAAAGAATTCTCACCGAGCAACCTGGTTTGCTCGATACCACTTGATGGAGCCGTGATGGCAATATGGGTGTCGATCTTTCGATGAGAAACACACGATCGATTTGTTAGAGTCGACTTTGGCGATCCGACTACACCGCATTTACGACGACGATGCGCCTTAGCAATCGCTAAACCAACCCGGCTGGTTATTGATCTTGCCGTAGGCACGATCAACTGAACACGAGGTTCAATTCTTGCAAGCAACGAAGAACAAGCAAGAACAATAGGATAAGCAATCTGAAATTGCGGATAAAGCTGCAAGCAAAACAAAGTGGAGTCTTATTGACGATCTTGACAAGGTGGCTGTCCAAAGACAACTCGCACGATCAAGTTTGCACTTGGCTAAACTAATCAAATAAAACCCAAAACCCTAAGGAGCCGATGTCTGGCTATTTATGAGAGGTAGGGGCGTGGGAAATCACGTCCAAAGCAGTAGGAGACCAACTACAACTCTATTACAAGGCCCAAAGCCCAAGTCTTCTCGATTTGGAAAAGTGGCGTAATTGTTTTGCAGATTCCTGTCGACTCGGACGGAATTTGGGGATGGGGTCGGATCCGTTGGAAAGAGGACGTCGAAACCTTTCAAACCAGTACTCATAGACCCCAATCACCCTTGTGGATCAAAAGTTATGGTCATTTTAAGTTGGTGCTGTCCCGGAGGCCGAATCCGAGTATAACTTGTGCACCGGGAGAATTGGCTTCATGCTTGACGTTTGGGAGTCCTTCTCCTTGGTTCCTAAGGACAATAAAATTATCACGAGGATTAAATAGCATTCCATTCATAAAATTATCTGTATGCAACCCGAGGAACGCATTCACCTGGTAATTGAATTGTCGTGCCCGAGCTCGAGTAATTGGCCCTTGTATGACATTGTTGGTTTCCATTGGGTTTGTAAGTATGGCCGTATCCATGGTAGTGATGTCCTCATCACACGGTGCTTGCACACTGACGCACGGTGTTCCATCCCCGAACGTGTGGACTACTGTGGTGACGCCGATGCGACTACAACATAGAAGGACGATCCACTTCATCGATGTGAGGGCTGCGGTGAGGGAATGATGATCCACTTCATCGATGCGAGGGCTGCGGCGAGGGAAGAACGATCCACTTCATCGACGCGATGACTACGGCGTGGAGAGGAAGATCCACTACATCGACGAGCGAAGGATTCCGCAACTGTGCATCTAGTGGTAATCTGATCTATGATCCCCTTCTTGCGAGTAGCTTTCTGCTTATGCGGTAGAAAATTTTTAATTTGTGCTAGCGTAGCATACCGCGTATCTCAACAGATCGAAGAGTCACCACGCTCGGTCGTCATTGACGTCATTGGTGACGTCGACGATGATCTCACCCAAGGTTGGTCCCACCTGTCAATGGCTATATGCCATGAGCCGAGCCCACTGTGGACTTATGTTGAGCCATGGACTCGGTCTATGGACTGTGGGCCCACATGTCAGCCTAATAAGGTTTTTCCAAAAAAGATTTTAGTTCATTTAATTAGATTTACGACATCAACATAATGTCATAATTGTATTTTCAGTATAAATTTAATTCAACCAATAATTGGAAATTGTAGTGACACGTGTCGCTCTGTGGTTGATCCACGTGTCATGGTGACACTTGCTCTTTGTTATTTTTTAGAGTCTTATTTGCTCTCTATTTTTGTGTTTACTTGTTATTTGCTCATTATGCATAAATGTTAAGTGCTCAAGGGTTTCAAAGCAGAGTTGTTACTGCAAGAGCAAAGTCTAGAGCACGAACAAGAGCTTTTGCAAGGTAAGTTCTACTTTGATCATGTTGATACCGTGTTTTAAAAGTTACATTGTTTTGAACTATTACGTGTTAATTCAAATTAAAAATAATTTCAATTAATTTGGCTTATTTAATCAACCTAATTGTTGTATATCTACCTTGTCATTGTATGCCATGTTCATTTGTCACTTTAAATTGATTTAATGTTAGTTGAATGCTATTATTTGCAACATGGGTTGCTAGATCGTTATTAGTATGCTTAAACATGCAATATGTTATTGATATCATTTTTAAAATACAAATTTAATATGGATTAATGGAATACGCAAGGTGCTTCTAAAATGGTGTGCCATGTCTTGTCACACGATGATGTTGATATGTAGAGGCATGTGTTGTTCTATATAGATGTTGACTTGTTGATGGCATGTATTGCACAATAATGAACTGGTGTGGGAAATGATTTAGATGGAGGCAAGTGACAAGAGGCTTTGTGCCATGGTAGGCCTGTGTGGCAATGAGTTGATGAGTGTAAGTGAGGGTTGTGTTCCAATGTTGAGAGTTTGGAAGTCTTGCCTTGGTTAATTAAAGACTTAACCTTGCAAGCCTTTGAACTGGGCCAAATATACAACCACATGTTTGGAATAGGATAGACCTATCACGTCGGTTTGAGTAGTATAGTCGCCTTTTAGGCGTTATACCTTTGTGTCCTTAGGTTAATAAGTGTCTTTATGATTTTTAAGTGTGTAGTATGAGTTGCATGGCCTTTAGGAATTTGTGAGCAACCAAACCAAGTTATTAATAAATTTGATTAGATTTCGATTTTTAGTCAAATTTGTTTTTCCTGTTAGTGTTATGCCCTTGAGGCAATCATATGGATGATTGTAACATGACTATGTTTTTATGAATAATAATATGATTATTGGTCCAATGAATGTATATCATTGTTTTGATCAACAAGTGTGTGACTTGTTTGTGAAGCTCTTTACTTATTGATATAATTCGATAAATATCTCTGATCGGATATCATCGTAGATGACAACGATGAATAGATCAGCACATGTATTGTTCGATGATCATGTTTCATAGATCATGGGATATAGAGATATCATCAATATATTGTGGACGCATGTTGAAGAACATGTGTTAGATAGACCCACAATGGGACACTGCGAGAATGTTACATTCTTATGTGTCATCAATGTATCTCATACATAGTAGATGTATGATCCTTAGACCTGAGATTGTCATATTCCCTACATGTGTAATAGTTTACCTTGGGGTTACCAAACACTATTTCCTAACCGGATAGTTATAAAGGTAGCTTTCATGTTTACTATGAAAGATGTAGAGGGAAGTGAGCAGTCAAGATGGAATTTGCCACTCCAATGTAACGGAGATATATGTCTAGGCCACTCGTGTGATATGATTAAGGAAGTGCATGGCCATGCCGTGATTGAGAAGTCAATCACAACTTATTAATATATCACGGATACGAGAGATGGATTGAACTGTCAAAGGATGACATGCTTCTCGCCTTGAGTTCGATCTTCATATAGTTTGGCAAAGGGATTATTACATCGGTACTTTAATCATATGCATTTGGGAGTTGGCATGCTCTGCAAGGAGCCGCTACCGACTATTGGATTAGAAAAGGGGTTTTCCGAATCCATGTCCAAATGTGCATGAACCTACAGGGTCACACACTTAACGGGCTGGGACGCATTAATTCGGATTGGAACCGTAATTAATGGACCTCGTAGGCTTAGCACGTAGATGGGCCCTGACTGCCTAGGGTTTCACCTCGTGGCTATATAAGGAGGGGAGGAGGCTGGGTGCAACACACACTTTCGTGCTGTTTAGAGGTGTTTGGCCAGAAACCCTAGCCACCTCCTCTCGTTGCCCCTGCCGAGCGACCCGGTGTTTGCACACCGACGCACGGCGTTCCATCCCCGGACGTGTGGACTGCTGTGGTGACGCTGCTGCTACTGCGGCGTGGAGAGGACGATCCGTGGCGAGGACGATCCGCGGCGAGGACGATCCGCGGCGAGGACGATCCACGCTGAGAACGATCCACTACAACGACGTGCGAAGGATTCCGCAACTGCGCGTCTAGTGGTAATAGATCTATGATCCCCTTCTTGCGAGTAGCTTTTCTGGTTTGCGGTAGAAATTTTAATTTGTGCTAGTGTAGCATACCGCGTTCCCAACATTTCCCGCATAAGTTTTTTTATGTGACACCATCACTTTTTTGCTACAGTGTAACATAAAAGAAATGTTCTAAAGTGCATACTGTGCTAGTCCCATAATCAGTAGCTAGCACGCACAAACACAATTTGAAATTACAACCATACACAGTATTTTATTTTATATAATTACAAAGAGATTCCCATACCTCATATGTTGACTTGAGATGAATCACGCGGTCAAAGTCACTTCTTCCCAATCCTTGGATGATCAAATTGCGTGCTCTACTGTTTGCTTCAACATGTGCTTGATTGGTTTCGTTGACTTCATCAATCTTGGGTACTTGATATGGCGTGTACACCTTCTCCCAAATTGTGAAGCCCTGTGCTTGGATGAATGCCTCCATCTTTGCTTTCCAAAACTGAAAATCAACACCATCGAAAACACAAGGTTTTGTCGTATACCTATCCATTGCTATTTATTCTAATCACCGGTTAAGATTAATTAGAAAAACCTTGCTCTGATACCACTTATAGGATCGAAATATACGAATATAGCAATTAGAGGGGGGTGAATGATTGTGCGAAAGATAAAACAATTTTTTTAATGATTATCAAAACACCCCAAAATAGATTATAAAAGATTGCTTCGGTTTAAAGCAAAAACATATTGATGTTTCAGGCAAAAATAGATTGATGTTTCACGCGAAAACAGATTGATGTTTCAAGTAAAAACAGATTGATAGACATCCATTAAATTTCAAATACTCATAGATCCAACCGTCGGATTGACGTGAAATTGATACTGCAAATACTAGATTCAATTTAGAAACTAATCCAATAAGAATCAACTCAATCGGATCTACGGATCAAAAGTTATAAGCTCTCCAAGTTGACTGTTTCGAAATCGACTAGTTCGGACTGGTCCGATCGTCACTGTCAAGTTCGGACCAGTCCGATCGAAGTCGTCGAGTTCAGACCGTTCGATTGTGTCGTCAAGTTCGGACCAGTCCGAACTTGTTGAATTTAGCTTTTTTTTTTACTTATTCGGTAAATTGTGAATTCCTGGAGATCCATTCGTCGGATTGACCTGTAATTTTAACACAACAAACTAGATTCCAATACGAATCTAACAAAAGAAGAATCAACTCGATCGGACGTACGGATCAAAAGTTATAAACCTTGTAAGCTTGCTATGACAGAAGATGACGAGAATTGATCTAACCAAAACTTGTAGATTAAACAAGAACGACAAAAGATTAATCAACTAAACTTTGAGGAACTCTAAACCAATACCCTAAAAAGATTTTTGATGGATCTAATCAAGATGAAACTCAAGGAACAAAAACCAATCTAGGATTAGAACAAACATGCAAACAAGAACCAAAACAAGGAATACTGTAGCAACGTGGTTACTGTAGCACGCAAGGATCTGGAAGAATTGATCTTTATTTCTTTTGTCTAAAGTACTTCCATCAAAAGAGTACAAACCCTAAACAAAGCAGCGCTCAGCTCTCCTGGCGCAATGCACTAATTCAAGATACTTAAACAGGAGACAACCCCTCCTATTTCAAGGAACCAACACAAGGAGTACAGATGCATGTCCATTTGGCCCAACCTAGCCCAATACATGCAAACTATCCCAAATGATTATAACTCTTGCACGCGTATGTCCCACCCGCCATACTCACGTGACTGACAACTCCTCATGTGCACTGTTCTCTAGCCCGGACTTCCCGCATGACATCCTTGACCACCAAGACCTCGATTCCTCCAGAACCTAGTCCCGAACCTCAGTTCCTCCATTAACCTAGTTCTGGTCCCGTCATCGACCATGTTTGCCCTCGAGCAACACCTGCACATGAATAAACACAAAATGATTCTGAGCACAAGTCCACGACTTGAGTCAAAGTCAAACCATGCAATCACTCACACGAGCATTGCATACAAACAACCCAAACTCAATTGCAAAATCCTAATCGAGTTCACATTCACGACGGACCAAAGTTTGGTTCGGCGCACACTGAGAAAAAGCCCCTCATTTTTCCGTTCACACCGAACTAAATATTTGGTCCAGCGTCACTCACAACGGACCAAAAAACCGGTCTGGCATACATGCGAAACTTATAGGTTTGAACAGATTTGGTCCGGCGCAAAAACATTCAAGTTCACGTTCACGGCGGACCAACAAAAATTGGTCCGGCGTATATGCAAATTTCAGACTGCAAAATCTTGTTCACCACGGACCAAAAAACATTGGTCCAGCATCAAAGTGAAGCCCTCTGTTTCTTGTCAAATTGGTCAAGCACATGTACAAGCACATTTTTGCAAATTAAATTGTAAGCCAATTTTTCAGCACATGATTTCACAGGGCCGCCATGGTTAATCATCATCCCCATCGCCGTTGAAGTCATGATGCCGTTTTTGGACCCAGATATAGGGTTGTAACGTTAAACCGCGCTCGATCCATGAAGACCCGAGTTACATTCCTCGTCGCAGCACCGTGTTCAATGTCATCATCCACATGTCCAGTAAGTGTGCCGCTGAACTTGCCATTATACCTCAAGAGAAATCTCCACCGTCCGATCTAAAATCAATGCCCTAGATGTTGCCAAGTGTATTGTCGGATCATCACGTCGCGCACAACTACAGCCATAGGATCTAGATCAAAGGGCCCTAGTTGTGCCACGCGTTCAATGCTAGGACATGCCACGTGCCTGGTTAGTCGACGGCCTCACGATGAATCTCGGTCGTTGATTTTGGAACATGAATCTTAGATCTTACCGCGCACCGAGCCAAGGGTGTACTGCCACGCGTCATGCACGGAGATCGAAGAGTCACCACGCCAAGTCGTCGTTGATGTCATCAGTGACGTCAGTGATGACGTCACCCAAGGTTGGTCCCACCTGTCAATGGCTATTGCCATGAGCCTAGTCCACCGTGGACTTGAGTTGAGTTGTGGACCCGATCTATGGACTATGGGCCCACATATTAGCTTAATAAGGTTTTTTCAGAAAAGATTTTATTTTATTTTATTAGATTTATGACATTAGCATGATGTCATAATTGTATTTTTAGTATAAATTTAATTCATCCAATAATTGAAAATAGTAGTGACACATGACGCTCTATGGTTGGTCCACGCGTCACGGTGACGTCATAAATAGATTTTCTGTAGAAAAATATTTTGGCCAAAAACCATAATAGTTGCTGACGTCATCATGAAAACAGGTGCTCCCCAAGGCGATGAACTTGGTCTTATGAAACCCTTCTGCATTAGCTCCTCAATCTGCTTCTTCATCTCTATCAACTCCTTAGTGGACATCCGATAGGGTCTCTTAGCTATCAGTGCCATTCCAGGTACTAGCTCAATAACGAACTCGATGTCTCTATCCGGTGGCATTCCTGGTAGATCATCTGGAAATACATCCGGATACTCATTCGCTACTGGCACATCTCCTAAGTTAGCTGTCTTTAAGCTGTTGACCATCAGTTGACCATCTCGTATAGCAGTTGCTTGAAACTCCACCTTTCTACCACTGGACTTTCGACTGAAACAACCCTTCGTCCACAGTCTAACACAACCTTGTGTTTAGACAACCAATCCATTCCCAGTATAACATCTAGAGTCTGGGTATCCAATATAATTAGGTTCGCCAGGAACTCTGCCCCATTTATCACTAGTTTAACTCCAGAACATCCTACCTTGGATCGAAGTTCTGATCTAGGGGATTGAACCAAGAGCACACACTTAAGTTTCACAACATCCAATTCATTCCGAACAGCAAAATATCGAGAAACAAATGAATGCGATGCTCCATAATCAAATAAAACTGTAGCAGGTACAGACTTGACTAGCAACGTACCTAACACAACATTAGCGGCTTCCTGGTCTCCTTCAGCAGTGACATGTTTGACTCTGCCTTTTGCAACTGACTGAGTCTAAGTGCCAGCATTTACACCTCCGTGATTCACATTCTGAACTAGTGTCTTGGTGGGGGTGTTTCCAAGGTTAAGACGTACTGGTGTCACTCCTTCTTTCTTACGACAATTATTGGCAAAATGTCCTATCTCATGACAGTGATAGCAACATCTTCCTGTCATATGTGAACTGCCTTCGGCTTGGTTACCGGTGATACGAAGTGCGGAAAGTCTGTCTCTTTGGGCCAGTCTTGGCAGTGCACGAGTGTTGCCTCTAGGTTGGAATCTTGCAAACTGTTGCGGTACCACCCTAGCTCTCTGCTGTCTTGAGCGTCCACTTTGTTGCGCCATCCTGCACTTGCGATTGTCGTCCAGCTCACGACGCTTGTCCTCAAGAATCAAAGCTTTATTGACCAGCTCCTAAAAATCTGGAAATGTGTGGGTTATCAATCCCACCTGCAACCCAGTGTTCAATCTCTTCAGAAAACGGGATTGTCTAGCCTTGTCGGTGGCCACGTCTTCTGGAGCATAACGTGCCAACTGAGTAAACTTATTTAAGTAATCGACCACAGACTGGCCTCCTTGCTTCAGTGATCTGAACTCCTCCTTCTTCAGATCTATGGTACCCTCCGGCACATGGTACTGGCGAAAAGCAGCTGTAAACTCCTCCCATGTTATTTCCTAGGGATTCTCTTGTGTAGCACAGTAATTCTCCCACCATTCCGCTGATGTGCCCTCTAACTGATGAGAGGCATAGAGTACCCTCTCGTTTCCATGGCACTGAGTGATATGCAATTTCCTTTCGATTTACCTAAGCCAATCGTCTGCCTCCAAAGGGTTGGCATTTCCAGAGAAGGTTGGTGGGCGAGTTCTCATAAACTCTGACAGTCTTGTTTGATGCTGAGGCCCCTGATTGCTTGCTTGATTAGCATTGTTAGCGACAGCTTGGTTAGCGATCTGCTGCACAGTTTGCATCATGGTCTGCATCAGTTGTGTCTGGGCAGCAAGGAAAGCTCCCAAGTTCTGCATGTCCACTGGTGGTTCATTCGATGCATCATTTTGGTTGCCTCCCTGATGCGAACCACTCCCTCCAGCTCCAGCGTTACCACGGGTGTTCACCATCTGCTGATTACTCCAATAGTTTAGAGAAAAGAGGGGAAAAGAATAGACAAGTAGAAAGAATCTTATGCAGGGGAGAACAGGTGTAACAAAAATCGAAACCAGCAACTTTATTATTAATATAATATTAGTATGGTTGCTTACAAGTGCCTAAGGGCAATGCAACGCATACAGACAAACAAAGACATAACACCAAACAAACAGACATCACGACACAAGACAACTTCAACACACAACGACTCACACCTAAGGACGATTCTTGGAATAATAAAGACGCGACTCAACAATCGAGTCACAACACGACACAACGACAAACTCACTCACTCATCGATGATTCCTGGCTGTGGTCCTCCTGGTGGAAAAACCGGTGGATGAGCTGGCATCGGAGCAAACTGATCCCCATGCCCAACTATCATCGGGACAAACGACCCATCTGACTTGTCGAGTCCCGAGACAGCCTGCTCCTGGATCGGTGGCTCTGGCTCTGTCTTGGGTGCCTCTGCCGGTGCCTCCTCTGGCCAGGTGCCTCCTGCACCTCTTCCGGCCCCTCAGGATCCGGCTCATGCAACTCCAAAACTGGCTCTGGGTCAGGTGCGTACAACGCCATCTCCAGCTCGTGAACCCTCTGAACAGCATGAGCAACGTACTCCCAAGCTTCCCGCAGTTGTGTCCTCAGTGCCGTGACCTCATCACGGGTCCTCTGCAACTCTTCAGCCGTCTCATCCATGGCCTCCTCCTGGGCAATCACCAACCTGGCTAGGTGAGTAACAGTGATCTCTTCCTCCTCAATCGGCCCCCGGTTTGCATGGGTGTCTCGGCGTGGGTGATGACGAAAGACCGTGCCCTCCAGCTCCCTGGAGTACATGCGAGCAATTCTCCTCATCGCCAAACACGATGTCTCCTGTATCCCAGCCTCAAATGAAGATCTCCTGACGTTGAAGTACATGGGATGACTCGCCCTTGTCCCTTCTCAAGCGTACACCATCAGCCTGGTCTTCCACATTCGGACCTGTCCTGCTTCGTTGATGGTGGTTTCGGTGTAAATCGGACGGTCGTATCCTCTCAGCACTTGCATCATGTGCCACATCTCCGCAGCATACCCACCAAGGCGCTCTCCGTTGGTGTTGTACATCCTCATCTTCCAACCACGAAATGCGTAAGAACACAACATTTTATAAACAAGGTGAGAACAAAATGATTCAACATTAGACACGAATCAAAAGAGAGGGGATAAGTCAAGAGTCCATTTATTTTCTTGACAAATTTTAACTTTAGAAAATAGTTTTGTCCTGCTAACGGCCATTCTAAACTAAGGGCAATCCTACAGTCGGTATGGCTCTGATACCACCTCTATCGGGACCCAAATCTGCAAATCCAGACCCTCTGTGTATTCTGTACTAGTCCAGGATCACGCTAGTACACACAGTCAAACATGGTTAAATATCACATCCATACACAACGGAGGTATAAATAATGTACTTCAAAACATTAATATAAACTGTTGCAAGACCTTAAGGTCACCTTACAATATTCAGCGACGCAGGGCTTACACAAATAAAGATAAATAAACATAACATAAGCAGCGGATAAATAAATGTCTTGGTGTCTCCATCTCACTCCACAGGCATATGACGAAGGTTTCCTCCTAGTTCTCTTGGTCCTCAACATACTCTTCCTCCCAAGCGGGTGTAGACTCTTCTTCTGATGTTTTGTTGATAGCAAGGGTGACTATACAACATACTCAGCAAGTCATGCATAGATATGCATTTCTATTACCATATGCATGGCTTCTTCTAAAGGATTGGCTTAAGGGTTTGTTTTGCATCAAACAGCATTTTGATTAAATATTCTTAATAGATTCAAAAGTTGTGAAATCCTATTATACTATATTAAGTTCACAATCTTATTTCACAAGCTTGGCACAAAGCCTAGGTCACTTTACATTTATCTTTGGCATAAAGCCACCCATTCCCACATTTCATTTCCAAAAATCTACCCCTTGACTGTAATCCCCGAGCTTTGTCCAGTACCGTGGACTCGGCTATTCGAATAGTTTTGACACACTCTGCAGAGGTTGCACACTTTACCCACATGATACAGTCGCTCACCACAAAGGCGATTGTTCGTAACGAAGTTTTTTAGAAACTTCCATCTACACCTATGACCATCTTCGGTATTGCCTTTGTAAGTACAACCTCCATTAGGTTGATCCATTAAGTTGGTTTTGGTGATTAATGACAAATCCTAATATGAGACTAATGTTTAGGTAATTACTATTTTCGTCTCATCAAGGATGATTGATGATCATTGACAAAACTAATTGTTAATGAGACTAACATATTTATTGAGCTTATGTTTAGTAGCCTCACATTTGGATAGAAAATGGAAAACCCAAGGTATGCACTGTATCAATGTTCATTATTTTATTGCATACTTAGGATTTAAGTTGAAGTATGAATTTCTCCACTGCTTTAACCAAAAATTGTGTATCATGTTTCCCAATCCATATATTACATGGATGCACACATTTAGGGGGAGTTCACACTCTAACTTAATGTTTCATTGCATTGATCTATTCCTCATTACAACATATAAAGGATCAAGACATTGAAACTAGATCTTTGAGTATACATTTAACATGCATAGTTGTAGCATACTCATGGTATCATAGGATATGCTCCAAAGAAATAAAATTGAATATGCGCATATTGATTCAAGATCAATTATATGTATGCACATATCTTTGTGGAGTTTATCTTATAGTTGATGGCTTAGAGTAATGATCATTTCCATACATTCCACATATTATGGATCATTACTTTCCATCAACATGAGTATATGAAAACCTGTGTAGTTATTGTATACTCATATCAATTTAAATGAAGATTTAAATTGAGGTCGTTTATCTCTTAATAATCAAAGAACATTGCATCATGAGTTGATGGTGTTCTTGTGATCGATTAAGGATAATCAATAGTTCTTGAGTATAACGAAGCATTAGTTGCATCAATATACTTAAGACACAAATACAATTATTCATTTAAATTGATTTAGGTTGTGCTCAATCATTATGGAGGCATTCATTATGTGTTAATTGAGTGCAAGGATGATTGAGACAACTATGCATCTTGGACTAACTATTTTCATAAGTGATAATTGAGCCAGGTTAGGTCCAATGATGGTTAAGATAAAGAAATGGGACAAGGACGACATCATGAGGTGATGAACGTCAAGAGGAGATCCTGTTGAGAAGAAAAGAAAAGAATGTTCATCAAGAGGAGATGAACAAGATGTTGTGAGAGCCGGGTGATGATCCGGTGAAAGAGAAGTAGAGCTGTGTGACGATCTTGAAGAGAAGATGATCGTAAATCATGAGGACTTCAAGAGAGAGCGATGTGATAATCCCGGGGAAATGAGGTATGATTGAAGATCATAAAGGCCCCAAAGGGGATTGATCACGTGCGGCATCAAAGGTAACTAGATAGAGTGTCTTGTTATAGGCGTGTCGTACTATTAAGAGGGATGCAACGTGGATGATTTAGAAGTGTCTCTGTGCTCAAGTGTTATCTATCCTTAAATAGATGAGAGACACAATACACATCACGTACACCGGGATTGTTTGTCTTTTTTATGCGGATCGGATGTTCCGATCCATCGGTAAATCGGTGGTGTGTTGGTGAGAGTCTAGAACCTCTTCGGATTGATCGGAAGTTCGATCGAGGATCGGAAGGTCCGATTCTTCGTAAGGTCCGGTGCTAAGTTGTCTAAGTCTCAGGTGCTCCTCTGTGAGGATCGGAAGTTCCGACCCGTGTGATCGGATAGTCCGATCAGGACTTGGAAACTTTTCGAGCTATTTCTAGTAAGGGTGCCTCTCTGTGAGGATCGGATGTTCCGATCTTTGGATCGGATGTTCCGATAAGTGTTAAACTCAAAAAGGGTGCTCACTGGTCAAATCGGATGTTCCGATCGTGAAAATCGGAAGTTCCGATCAGTGTCTTTAGTTTGCAAGTGTGCTGTTTTTTTTGCCTGATCGGAAGTTCCGATGTTGGATCGGAAGTTCCGATGTAGACTTAGAAACTTTTTGAAAGGTTTTTGTAAGGTGCCTCTCTGCCCAGATCGGAAGTTCCGATGTATCGGAAGTTCCGATGTTAGTTCTGATGTGTTTATTGGATTGAGTTTGTTCTGGAGTTTTTGCCTGATCGGAAGTTCCGATGTTGGGATCGGAAGTTCCGATGTGTGTAAAACGGCTAGTTTTCTTGCTCCAACGGCTAGTGTTTGGGTGTGGGGTATAAATACCCCCCTTGGCCGGTTGGGAGAGGGTGTTGAGAATATTGTTGAAGGGCTAAACAAGAGGTTGAGCTAGTGGAATAGAGAGAATACCTTGTGATGCATTTGTTGCTCCTTGGTCATCTCATGAGCTAGAGAGAGCTCTAAAAACTTGTGTTGTGATTAGGAGTGGATTGAGTGTTCCTCCTTGCTCCTTCTCCTTTGATCTTAGTGATCCCTCTTTGAGTGAGGTGTGGGAAGTGAGAGTTAGTGCTAAGAGTGTTAGATTGAGATACATCTTGAGCACTAGAGTTCATGTCCTAGATCATCCATTTGTTGGATTCGTTACTCTTGGAGTTTGAAGACTCCTAGACGGCTAGGCGTCGCTCACGAGCAACCAAAGTGTGTGGTGTGCCGTGAGAAGTTTGTTGAAGGTTCGATTTCGCCTTCGAAAGGGAAGAAATCAAGAAGTGAAGCCACATCTCAAGTGTGACCGAGATTGGCGAGGAATAGGGTTGGAAAAGACCCGGCTCAAGTGTGACCGAGCCTCCTCAACGAAGACGTAGGAACCTCCTTGGAGGAAGTCCGAACTTCGGTAAACAAATCATCGTGTCAATCCTTTACTTTTGCTTATTGCTTTACTTTGCTATCTTGTATTGGATTGATCTATCTAGGGTTGATTATTTCTCTAGCTAGCTTTACTACTAGTTGCTAATATTTGTCTGTGCTAGCTTCGAGTAGAAATCAATTTGTGTATAGGCGTAATTCATTTTGCAATTCACTAAACTCTGTTCTAATCGGATATTCCGACCTCGTATCGGACATTCCGATTAGACACCGGAACCTCCGACTCCATATCGGAAGTTCCGATCTCTTTTCTGCTGCGTTGTTTTAGAAAATTGTAAATCGCCTATTCACCCCCCCCTCTAGGCATCCATCCTCGATCCTTTCAGCCTTCACTACCACTTCCCCCACGAAGGATCGAAGTGTAGGATCGACAATCACCGTTGGATAGGGTACTAAGCCATAGCTCTGGTACGCTCCCCCACACAGTTATCCCGATGTAACTGTCACCCTGAGGTATCAAAGGTAAGACTTCAGAATCCTATTAAACTAAGACCGTCCCACTCCAGTCATGTGATTGTACGAAAGGCCCAGTTCAAAGGCTTGCAAGGTGAAGTCCTTAACTGTCCAGGGCAAGACATCGTTCTCACAGAACCCTGGCACAAAGCCCCTCACATCACTCATCCCAATGCCATAAAGGCTATTATCCCAAAAACTGTTGCCATGAAGGCCCACCTGGCATGAAGCCTCTTACCACTTGCCCCAGACTAAATCTTTTCCCACCCCTGTTCGATTATTGTGCAACACATGCCAACAATAATATCAATTACCATGTAGAACCACAAAGGTACCTACACTTCACATCATCACGTGGCAAGATTACACTACTCCAAAAATTCGTTCCATACATCATTAGTCAATATTCTTTTGCTATTTGAAATATATTTCACGTGAGCATGGCTAAGCAACTATTCACGGTCTAGCCTCCCGTGTTGGCACAATCATATCATCCAACTATTTTAAACCCAACTTAAGGTGACAATGGATACATGTCATACAAATATTAACATCAAGGGTGGAATTAACAATTAGGTTGATTAGCTAATTTACCCAAATTAAATTATTCATTTTAATCAACATAGCATGCATAATTTAAATCAAAATACATTTAAAAAACTAGGAACAACATGGTCAAAGTACAACTTGCCTTCAAAAAGCTGATGATCCTGATCTAAGACTTGACCTTGGTCTTCAACTTTTGCACCTTCGCACAGTTCAACGTCTACGCGTAACAGATAACCAAATAAACACCCAAAAGCAACAAATAAACACACATTTGAAAAAAAAAACTTCAAATCAAACTAGCTTATAATCTCATGAAAATTTCCAGATAATATTTTTTAACTTTCTAAGATTTATAAAATTTATTTCAATATTTTTCAATATTTTTGGACGTATAGTTTAAGAGATACAAAATTCGTTGGTTTGGACTTTCTGCGAATAATTTAACAGTATAAATTTAATTATAAAATTTCAGTAAAATTAACGTAGCTAGGTATTAATTTTTACTAATTTACAAAATTTGTCGCATGCAATTGCAAGAAAAAATGAATGTGTAGCAAAAATAAAAAATTTCACAATTTGGGTTCAAAATCATTTACAAAGTAACTTCACATGGCTAATGCATGGCACTGTTGATGCGTATATGCATAAACTCCTTGCTTGTCTACGTGAGAGGAGTGCTTCGGTTTGTATGCTTTGCTGCGTGGGAAAGAGCAGGGGAGCATGAGGCGCATGGCCAGACGAACGCACAGGGGCCAGGCAAGTGGCGCAAGGGCCGGCAGAGCGGCGGCGGCGGACGGCAAGGGAAGGAACGGCAGGACATAGAGGGAAACAACTTCAGAAAGCTAACGACTCTGAACCTCACAAAAGAAGAGAGAACCGGACTGCACTAAACCAGCAGTCGACCAAGTACGCGGTCGGCGGCATTACCAAGTATGGCAGTAGAACCGAAATAAGATAGCATCACTATTATATATATATACACGTGCATTCGGCCATGTATACAATTATGTATACTTACGTTCGGCCGTACATATACATGTCCGATTCTGATTTATGTGTAGTATACATGCGGATTAACCAAATACATACAAACACATGCGTTCAGTAAATAAATAAATATATACATACTAACAATATACATGTACGCCTAAAAACATATATATGTCTATACATGCTTACATCCTTTATATATACGTATATATATACCCACGCAAATATACAAACGAGATAAAAAACAGAAACAGTGCGCGCGCGCGAAAGAAAAGAAATACCGATCGGCAGTAGCAACGACGGCGGCGACGCAGGGGAAGGCGAGGCTGAAGGATGTACCGGCGGCCGCGGCAACGGCCGTGGCGACCGCGACGACAGCGGCGGTGACGTAACCGACAGCGGCAACGTAACCAGCGGCGTCAACGGCGGAACAAAAGATCGGTAGAGAAACGGAAATGACTGGAAGATTGGAATGTTGCTAGAGAAATGGAAATGCTGTTGGAAGAAATGTCTATGGAAAGGCAACGTACAGGAAGTGGTGAATTGTAGGCGTGTCTTAGTAATGAAACGGCTGGGAGTAAAAAGGCTCATGCGTGGGAAATGTTAAGATGGCTGCTAGCTAGTTCATGCGTTGCAAGGGATTGGAAAATGGCTGCAGAAGAAACGGCTGGATTAATCTGGCATGGGAATGGAAACAGCTGTCATGCAAAGGGACTAGTAATGTACATGCACACCTACACACGAGTGGCTGGAAAAATCAATCATCCATTCATGCACGTAGGTATATACGCATATACATTCCAAAACGTGTTTAGGGAAAGAAAAAATAGCAGAGGGGTTCTAAAATTCTAAAAAATTCCTCTAAAATACTTGGAACTATTTGGAACTTAACAAAGTTGGTTTCGCGATTTTTCTACGTATAGATTTTTCGTAAAAATTCTTTTAGTGAATCAGACACCTGTACAGATTTTTGTAAAATCAACGATTTAAGTTATATAACATATTTTTTCGAAAATATTTGAGGAGAACACTCTCTTTTTCCAATTATCTTTATTTTAAATAAAATTTTAGATTTTATGCTCAGGCAAAACGCATGATTTAAATTTTATATAATTAATTTGATAAAGCTGAAATTCCAATTAACTCCAAAAATTCCATATAAATTCCAGACAATTCCAAATATTTCAAAAATACCATAAATACATTTTAAGAAAATTTTGGGATGTTACATTAAGTAAGTTACTTATGTCCTAGCATGTGAAACCCAGGGTGATAGTGACACGAGGGAGTGATTATGGGGGAGGATGTGGTGTACTATGGTCTCATATCGATCCAACAGTTTGTCGGTCCTATAATTCGGTTCTGTGAGGGAAGTGATAGTGAAGGCAATACTGGAGAGGTTCATGTGTTAGGATAGAAATTTCTGAATGGCTTTGTTATGATCACTCTTTCACATACTCTTGTGTGGTGAGTCACAATAGACGTGCTAAGTTGATTATATCTTGTAGGTAAAGTGTATAATCTCTGCAGAATGTGTCAAACCTATTCAAATAGCTGTATCCACGGTATTGGACAATGCTCGGGAATTACAGTCAAGGGTTAGATCTTGAAAAAAATAAAACTTGGGAATGGGAGGCTGTGTGCCATTGAGAACGAAAGAATTGGTTAGACTGTGTGCCAGCGAATCTTGAAAAATAAATAAGAAAGTTACTTAGTAATAACATTTGATTTACAATCATTTTAATCTATACATGTTAATTCTTTGAAATGTTGCTTTGTGCAAACTAACCACTTCATCTATTCACTTGGAATATGTCGTCTATGTAGTTAATAGACTTGTATTGTGTGCATGACTTACTGAGTGCTTTATGTACTCAGCCCCTTGCAACACCCAAATCACCAGTTGAGGAGGAGTCTATGCCAGCTCTTGAGGAGACGAATAATTAGGGTGCAAGTCTTGTCAGTTGCTTGCGGCATATTGATGGGATGCTACGAGTCTTTATTTCCGTTGTAGTTTCGTTATTTTTTAGTCTTTGCCCTGCGTGGCATATTATTGTAAGTTGACCATAAGGTCGTTCAAACAGGTTATATTAATAGATGAAGTTTTTATCTATTATTTCACTGTGTATGATTGTGATATTTTATCTATATTGAGACTGTGTGCACTAGCGTGATCATGGATTAGTGCTGAATACACAGATGGTCCAGATTTGCACATTAGGATCCCAACAAAGGATTACATGTACAAAGAGTAGCTTATATAGCCAAAAGAGTCCGAGTTGTAGCAGACATGGACTATCAACCTATTTGGATAAAAAGCAAAAGATATGGTAAGTTGATATATTGAGTTATCTCCAATAAACCTCCCTTTAACTCAAAATCCATAATGATATTGTCTCCACAAAATCCCAAATGGTAATTAAGCACCATGAATATAAGCGCATTAAAAGTCAAAGGACTACTGAACAAGGAAGACTGGAGCAGTCAATCCAAACACTTGTAGTACAAAACACAAAGATTGGAATAGTCTTTTCCAAACACTTCTTACAAAGAAAATTGAGCAAACCACCAGTAGGTCGAGAGAAAGACTGCAACAGTCAATCTAAACACACAGCTATAATAAAACAAAAGAAGAAACCTGAGTCTTCAACAATTCAAAACCCCAGTAAAGTCTGAATATATGCAACTAACCTTCTAAAATAAATGCTCACAAAACGGTATAAGCCAAAGCAGTACCTGTGGTGCTTCATAAATAGCAAAGAACTTATATCATAGTTGTGGTTGAAACTGCTCCTGCAAAACTATCAAGATGAAAGGAACTTTCCTGCTATTAATGGAGTATAAATTGTAGTAGACCCCTCATATCGAGCTAAGACAACAAGACAACGTTGTAGTATTCACGTTGAAACAAACTCCTTCATGCACTTTAATCATTCAACTCAAACTGATATTGGAGCAAAACATTCACTAATAAAACTCCGAAGAGTATAATGCTACCAGCAGTGTGTTATCAAATTCCAAATGAACGTTGCCAAAACCTCCATAATGGTCGCGCAAGCGATCCAAAAATGGCAGCATATCCAAACAGTGAATAAACACCAAATTAACGGTAATGAAATACTAAATTCAGTTGTCTCCTCAACTGACATTGTTTTCAAATAGACGATGAAATGTTATAGAAACCGATTATGAAATATCGAAGAAATCTTCAATGGTTAATCCCGTATGAATACCGCCAATAATAGGTATAATAACCTGAATTATGCATGAAATACCTCCAATAATAGGCATAAAAACTTGGATTTGCAAAAGAAATCCCTCCAATAATAGGCACAACAATCCGCTAATAATTGTATTGCAATGAAATCCTACTATTTGGCACTGGAATAATCGCTGGGGTAAATAGCAATGCTTTCCTTACGTCCACTGAGAATGGCTCTCATTTGAACATGCCATATGATCTTGTCATTCAACTTCCCAATGTCAAATTAGTAAATGACATGGTGGAGAAAATTGCAGTTCAAAAACACATGGCAGATTCAAAAAAAACTTTCTGGTATGTTTCGGGTGCGTGTAGCAATTTTCTGGTATGATGCTGGTACACTTCGGTGCGCGTAACAAAATCTGACAAAAATCAAATCTAAAAAAAACAAGAAGACAAAGCCAAGAATCCGAAGCTGGACAAGAAGCTAGAAGCCGAAAAAACCAATCTGGAGCGAGAGCTTTTGGAGCTGGAGCCAATGGGACTAGGGGTGGATAACGAGCTGACTCGGCTCGACTCGACTCGACTCGACTCGGTCAAACTCGGTAATATAACGAGTCAGCTCGACTCGACTCGTTATCTTAACGAGCTCAAACCTCAGCTCGGCTCGGCTCGTTAAACTCGCGAGTTAGCTCGTTAAACTCGTTTAACTCGATACTTTCATCTGAGAAGAGGATTGGTGTTGAGATTATACAGTATGCCATGTGTTATCATCCTAGCCTCACACATATATAGTTAAACTTACCGACTTAGAGAACTCGTTAAACTCGCGAGTTGGCTCGTTTAACTCACGAGTTGGCTCGTTTAACTCGTTATCTAAACGAGTTCAAATCACAGCTCGACTCGACTCGTTAAGGAACGAGTTCGAGCCGAGTCGAACCGAGTTTACGAGTACTCGTTTAACTCGTGAGTTTCGAGTTTTTTTTCCACCCCTAAATGGGACTCAAAACCGAAGGTAAATATAGTTATAGATTCGTTTCCAGTCCGGAAGGAGATCAAAAAGAGCTAGCGTCTCAGTTGTTGCTTCGGTCTCAGGCGGGATCTCGTGTGAAGCTTGATCATGTAAGAAAACGGGCGCGCCAGAGGTCGGACGGCCAGAGGGTGATGGGCAAAGCGATCGACACCGAAGATCCTGAAGGTGGCACCGACAGAGAACGAGGCCGAGCGGAATCGGCCGTAGTGGATGGCGCGGAAGACAGCGACGACGAAGATTGGAAAGTCCCCATATGCGTGTTGTTGCCGTTAGGGATGGCAAAAATACCCGTGGGTCCGGGTCCAAATTTGGACCCACGGGTATACGAGTTCGGGTTCGGGTCCGGGTCTCATGTTGGACCCGTGGGTACCCAGACTCGGACCCGATTCTAAGGTATAAGGTGAGATGAGTTCAAAATAGATTAGTATGTACCCATGTCACAAGCCACACCATAGCTCAATGGAAGGAACCATGTGATTAAATCAAGAGGTCTTGTGTTCAAGACCCATTCTAGCTAAATTTTTTCATGTTATTTGAATACCTCATGCATGCATACTCAACTAACGGTTTGGGTCCGGGTACCCGTCGGGTCTGGGTTCAGGTCCGAGATTGGACTCGTGACTAAATTCGGGTCCGGGTCCACGGAGGTTGGACCCGGAGGGACCCGGACCCGTTGCCATCCCTAGTTGCTGTGCAAGTGCCACCCCCGGGAGTTGCCTCCTCTCGGGTGCAACGGGTTGGTCGAGAACCTTAGCTCTAATAACACTTGTTAAGGTTAGGAATTCGGTAAAATAGCTGAAGATAAGATTTAACGTAAAAAATATTTACGAAAAAAATCACGGGAAACAATCAATTATAATGGTTCAAGAATTACATGTACAAGAGATGCTTATATAGCGAAAATAGTCAGGGTGTAGCAGAGAATTAGACTAAAAATATGATGAGTTGAGATATTGAGTTATGTCTGACAATTGTTTGACGTTTTTTTCCGAAGACATGATAAAAAAAATCCCTTTATTATTTTTGGAATTGAAATAATATGCATCCTTGTCTTATGCGCCTGGCATCGGGAATACGACCAAGTTTTGCTATTTAATTTTCAGGGGAAAAAATTGTCCATTAGACCAGTAAAACTATGGGGAAAATTCTTGTCATTGTTTACGATCTTGACACTATACTAGTTTTCGTCGTGTGTCCCTGGCTCTGTGCCTAATACGGTGGTTTTTGCATATTTGTGAAGGAGCTGCGGCTTGTCATCTGGTAATGTTCAGCTGTGGCAGGGAGAATCTAGAGGTGCGGAAACACTGTAGATCGTATCTTAAATATATTAAATTTGTTGATTGAATTAGTTCCAATTTCGATTGTCTGAGGTTTTTAAAACCTTAAAGTTATTTGTATTTTACTTTTAGCAAATTTTAAATGTATCTTTTGAATTTACAATGTTACAAAATTATTATATAGATTACAGAGTTATATTTGTGAAATATACATCCTGCAGAATTTTTTTCTAGCTTCGCCACTGTGCGCTGAGGTATTACCGCATTGGTAAGCTAACAGGGCAGGACGTTGCCATTCCTTTGTAGCAACATTCCTCGCAAAAATAAAAGCAAATAAAGTAGCATAATTTATGATGTGGCTAGAGTGGTTAGCAATCATTCAATATTTGATCGTAGTACTTATGACCTGACCTGGCGAAATAAATGGACTAACTAATTCAGCTCAATCTTGTTTTGCTACTTGAACCGGTCGCTAAAAATGTTGGCGAACAAGACAATGCCGGAGAGTATAATAAGCTTCGTCCAACTGCTATATAGTAGCCCAACTAGTAAGGTATTTAGTTCAATTAATCAGGTGATGACTACTATTTGCGTATTAAGGGCAATTGTAGGTTATCCTCCAAATTATGTGATGATATTTGACCACGTGTCCTCGTTTTCAAAAAACGATTAAAGAGTGCATTTCTATGTTTTTTAAGATAAATTAGTGTGCAAGGTAAATAACTAATGTGACTCATTACTCCATACACAAGTATGCTGGTGCTTCGGTTTCCACAGGTACTTAAATGAGCATGCATACACTTACAGTTGGATCCTACAGACTAAAGATACACATTTTATGAGATAAATTTTGAGCACTAGAAATACACTCTTTGTGGCACAGAGGGATTATGATGAAACAAAGCCCTGCGAGGACGCCAAGGAGCCAGCCAGCAGCTAGCAAAGCGAAAAGGAAGTGTGAATCATGACGAGAATTCCGAAGCTTAAATGTGATGTCCCGTTGCCCAGAGAGATTTGGACGTGAGATCATTCACCCAGGCATACTCAGAATCGCAGATGGAAAAGAGGAAGAACAGAGAATGGAGAGGAGACAGGCAGAAGCAGAAGAAATGGGGAAAAGTTCAGAGTCCAATATTCCATAAGCTGGCTGTTACACGCCCCAAACTCCCTATTTAAAGCCCTCTCATTCCTCCCTTACAAGTGGGACCGGCCCAGGTGTGACATTACCGCCCCCACGAGAAATTGCTTGTCCTCAAGCAATTGAATTACCCCAAGAACTCTAGACCTATGACTTGTATGGTTTGTTTCTGATGAATGGGATGCCACAACTATAGATGACTGGAGCTTTCCAAATTTCCGCACAGCCTAAACCAACATCAGCAGAAGGTGCTTGTTCAGTGTACAGGAGCCAACGAGTAGACACTCCGGAGGTAAGAACTGCTAGCAGTATAGTAACAGAACATCCTTTCTGCATAATTGCCTTGGGATCTTCAATAGGGGATATTAATCCAGAATCACGTGTTCCCCGAATTGAGAGTATTCCAACTGGTGACACCACCGGATCAAATGAATGGACAACAACAGGAAATAGATTAAAGCCAGAGGGATCTTCAATTTTGCAGCGTTGCACCATTGTCCCTCCAAGTATCATTGCACTGATAATTTCTGCTGCTATGCTCTCAAAAAAAATATCAGCAATGACTGCAGGATTACGAGGATCATCTTCTGGTATTCCCTGCTCAACCTTTCCAACAAGATCAGCTCCAACATCAGCAGCTTTGGTGTATATCCCACCCAACTTAGCAAAAAGGGCAACAAATGACTCACCAAAACCATACCCCACAAGGAGAAGAAGCAGGTCTGTAACCTTCATTGAACCTGGTGAATCTACTCCAAGCCAAACATAAAATGTTGCATAGAGTACTGCCACACCAAATACATCCATGCCAACAACCACAATGGCTAATAACCCACCAACACGGATAGCAATCTGCAATGCTTCCCTCGCAGAACGCCGAGCAGCACTTGAAACTCTAACATTTGCACGCACGAATACCCACATTCCCACAAATCCAGCTATCCCAGTTAGTGCTCGCATAAGTGTGCCTTTCCCTGATGATGGAGGTCCAAAGAGAAGTGTCAACCCTGATGACTTAAGAATGCCACTGCCATCTTGGGGTATCTTAATTGTCCTCTTGTTTGATGAACCAAATCGGCTAATAAGTTCTTCAGCATGCACTTTAAACTGACCCGAATTCTTATCAAACACATGGTACGCCCCTTGTATCTTAATTAGGAACTTGAGCATAGGCACACCAGGATCCCACGGCCTAGTTGCCGTCAAAATAATATGGGGCATATCCTCATTAGCAATCTCCATAGGGGTCAGACAATAACTCATAATAACAGGATAGGTATTATCAGATCCAAGAAACTGATATCTCAAATGCTCTGGAAGAGGTTTCCGATTTACCTTAGGAGCTGAAGATGGTATAAGATCATAAGTAAGTGAAACCTCCTGTGAAGAATCAATCAGAGCTACCGGAGGTGGATCAATAGAAATATGCTCATTATAAAGAATAGACTTCTCATCCTCCAATGCTGACACATCCTCTAAACTCAAATATGTCTCAGTAACACACTCATCAATCACATCAATGGTGAAACACAGGTCTGGACAGTGAGGAAGGTGAGTTGAATGCCTCATGTCAAATGATACCTTCTCCTCACCAAATCCATCTTTATACTCTGAAGTTACTGAACCTAGTGATGTCTTCTCATGGGTGCCTTCTTGTACATCATCTTGCTGGACATGCTCCATAGCTAGTTTATAATCAGGATTATCTGTAGCTAGCCCCACATCCTTTTCTTCCTCCTTCCAGGCCACTTCTTTAGAATTAGTTCCCTCATTCACTATGCATCTCTGAATCTCAGAAACTACTGCGGCATTCTCTATGGGGTGTCTCCCTTGATCAAACGGCCCTCTACATTGCAGGAACCGGCTCCCAAGTCTTGCAAGATCAACAGCTACATCAATCTCCTCTTTTGTTTCCATTGCATATCCTTCTTCCATTGTGAGGCGTGCCACAGCCTGCGCCGTAGCGTCCAATTGCTTGGCGAGAAGATGTTGTTCCTTGGCATTTTGCTCTACCGTCCTTGCCGTGAGCTCAGATCGAATCACCAATTGTTGCTGCGTGGTTTCGATGGATTCAACCCGCGCAAACAGTAGATCAAGTCTCTCCTTAATCCTTGCCAGTTTCTCTTCCTGCTCCTTGTTACGCTCGTTGCTGATCTGCTGCACATTGTCTTCCTCCCTGGTGCTTGTGCGAGTTGAAGAGTCACTGAGAGTCGACTGCAGGTGTTGGACATCCAGCCAGCAGGAACCATCGTAAATGCAACGCCCTTGAGTGGCATTTCGAGCTTGCTCCGCGTCATGGCTAGATCGAAACCGAACAAGTGCCTGGACACAGTCGGCCCTGTTGAACACCACCACCTTCTCTGCCCCATAAGCATCGAAGACCTGGCGTAGCACATCTTCAGTCACCGGATAGAGCACATGGCTCACGGTGACGCAAATAACACCACACGTGAGCATCTCCCTGGGACTTGTCATTCCATCAAACAGTTGGCGGGCGACCTCCCCATGGACAACACCATTGCTCAAGTCCATCCACCGGACAAGCATATGGCCACCAAGGATCTCCCACGCCATCTCTTCGCTAGAAACCTGATGAATCCCTGGCGCATGCATGACTCGGCGGCGGCGGAAGGGAGACTGTGGTGACGCGTGGAGGAACGACTCGGGCGTCGCGGATGGTGGCCGAATGGAGTCTGACGCGGTTCGTCGGTGCTGAGGTTGTCTGGAATCGACGGCGACCGACCGAGGCGAGGTCGATGGCTCGATGCGGTCGCGAGTCGGCGCGGAAGACAGACGCGGATCCGAAGGACGGCGGCGATGACGCCCGTAATCGGCGCTGGTGGCGCGGACGACGGACGCGGACGACTCCTGCGGCCACTCGACGGCGGGAAGCCGCGGCGAGCGTGACGGTGATGCCGGAATCCCAGTGGACGGCGGGAGAACCGAAGACCTGGTGGAGCAGCCGTAGCGATGTGGGATGGCTCTGATACCAATTGTGATGTCCCGTTGCCCAGAGAGATTTGGACGTGAGATCATTCACCCAGGCATACTCAGAATCGCAGATGGAAAAGAGGAAGAACAGAGAATGGAGAGGAGACAGGCAGAAGCAGAAGAAATGGGGAAAAGTTCAGAGTCCAATATTCCATAAGCTGGCTGTTACACGCCCCAAACTCCCTATTTAAAGCCCTCTCATTCCTCCCTTACAAGTGGGACCGGCCCAGGTGTGACATTAAAAGTTGAGATGGACGCGCTCGTCTCTTCCCCTTCGCTGTTTCACTCTTAGCACAGTTGGATCCAGAGATTCAGGATTCGAATTTTTGGGAAAAGTTTTTTATTTGGATTTTGAATTCTTGGTGTCCAAAATTTGACTACGACAAATTAAAGCAAATGGTAAAAGAACGATAGCAAATATTCCTTTCCCTTGGTAATCTAAGATAGACGCTATTTTTTTCCACGGAAACAGATCCCTGCAATTGATTGCAATCTAGTCTCTAGTCCCTAAGTTAATCTAGCCAAGGAGCTAGCTAGCAGCTAGCAAGGAGGAAAGGACGTGAATAAGGACGCAAGAGGACTCCGAAGCTCAAAGGATGAGATGGACTCCTCGCTGGTCTCTTCCCCTTCGCTGTTTCAATCTTAGCACAGTTGGCCTAGAGCTAGAAACAGCAAATTTCCCAACGAAGAGCGAAAAAAAAAACCGTAACAGGGACAGCATCTTTTCTTGGTAAATTTTCATGGCATGGCCAACGACCGGACGGTGACCGGCGGCTCACGTCAGTCATGGTCTCTAGCAACCGGTTTATTGGTAAAATTACTGTTTCTTCTCTCTCTTTCAGTAGGTTATGAAAGGGCAGCGCGAGATGGAACAAACGCTAAATTTAAAGAAAGTGTGGACAGAGAAAACTGACACAACCCTGGAATCACCGGAAATTGGCACTTTAGCAGGTAGCCGGCTATTCGCCGTGCGCAAATTAAATGACTTTCTTAAGAGCAGCTAAATTACTTTTGAACTTGTTTTTTTTTTTAACCGGGGTCAGGTACCGCGTCCAGTTGACAAGCAAAATTCGAAATTTCGAATAAAAATCGGCCGAAATTCAAAACCCAAATTTTAAATTAGGTATTTTTGAGGCCGTCAAAATCGAAATTTTCAGCCCTTTTCAACCCCTACGAAATGGTCTCTTGAGGCTAGAAAAAATTAGGAAAAAATATAAAAAAAAATTATATAATTATTTATCTACATTTTCTATCTGTTTGAATGCAAAAATACTAAGTATTTACATATCAAATACTAGTTGAAACCCTGTTACTATTGATTAATCGATCTCCTATGCTATGGGAGGCTTGAGCTTGGGCGCAGGACGAGTAGTAGCTAGGTGCTGTGATTACACTTTCGTTTTTCATTGATGTATTGATCAGTTAATGTCATGCATGTATTTGGATAGCAGGGTGTTCGTTTTTCTTTTGTAAGGTTTATCTTCAGTTGAGGCATTGAGGGGTATTAGCATTGGTTACCGTCTCATTGATCCGTTATTAATGATGAATTGATGATGATAATGATGATTGCTTTCCTGTCGCTTTTGAGGGAATAAAACCTAAAGAAGTTCGATGTCGTAGGGTTGAATATATATTGGTCAGTCTCTCTGCAGTGCAGTCGCAGTGTAGTCTAAGCATCTAAGCTTCTTTACTGACTTCTCTAGGCCGAAAATTTGTGATCGTCTTAATCAAAAATTCCCAAAACCTTGCGGAAATACATTCTCAATTATATTTGTTCAATGATCATCACATGGGAAATATTTCCACGCGATTTGCTCAATAGAAAAGCAGCTTTTTACACCGGACTGATCCAAAGTCCTAACCATTATTACCAACATCCTTCTGAATCCATTATTAGATTTTGATTTGGCCTGTTTTTATGAATCTTTTACATTGGAGACTGAATTACTTGACAATCACACCAGTCAACTCGTCTTGCTGTACTAGGTCTGCAATTCTTGAAAGTTACTGCTTTCTAGGGTTACATAATTTGTATATGTTTTTTTTTACAAAATTTTCATATGTATTCCTCATAAAATGCATTACAATCAACCATAAAAAAAATTGGAGCAAAATCCAATCCAAAAAACATGAAAAACCAGTCGAATAGGTGATCTTGGTCCAAAAAGGCAAAATCTCGACAAAATTAACCAAAATCACTCTAGCAATTTGAAAGTTATCAAATTTTTTATCCCGCCAAATATCGATCCGATCGAAATCCAAAATTTCGGCCAAAATTTTAAAATCTCGACAAGATTTTGAACTATAGTGACAAGCGGAATGCAACTTTGTCTCAGCTTCGCCTGCATCACCAGGCTACGGAAAACCGTGCCAAAACAGAAAGGTCAACTCAAACGGTAGCTACTGAAATCAACAATGATGCGCAAACAGCTCGCGAAATACCAACATTTCCTTCTGTTATTTAAGCAAAACAAGTGATTCTCCAAGCGATATGATAGTGCAGAATCTATGCAAGCAACTATACATAATAGTGTAGAATGCGCTGCTGTGTCCCCCCTGGCCTCACGGGTTGAGATGACAGAAATACAAATCTTCTATACAACCACCACATAAGCTGTAACAAAAAAAAATGAACTGGAAGTTATTCTACAACGTCTCTTACAAACAACTCCCAGCCCCAAAATTCCATAAATAACTGCTGTGGCCTGTGGCCGATGCCACAGAATTTCCGTACATCGGTTTGGGAACGGCGAGCTTACAAAAACCGCAAGGCGCTTCAATCTCCTAGGCTCAAAGCCGTTGCAGCTAGTACAACTGCTAAGGTTTTCAGCTAAATGCTAGAGACCCACTGATCATTGTGCCACCGGGCTTGAATATTCGGGTCCATTCTCCGAATAGGTTACGCTGGATGACCCTGCCGATGTCACGTTGCTGTATGAACCATTCCTTGTGGATTTCGGTTGGAGTTCCATCTCTCTTTGCCTCTCTGGAGCCGCAGGCCTTTGCCCCTCATCGGCTAATCTCTTCAGAATGTTCATTATTGTGGGAACAAATTTTGTGGACAGTGAAAGGAGGCCTGAAAGCTGTGTAGCATTTCAAGGATAGAGAGATAAGATGTTTAGAGACTAGACATTCTTTATGAGGCTTGAAAAATAGTATGATCAAACTGTGGTTTCAATACTCACAAATCCATTTTGGAACACGCTGGCAATGTCTAGCTGTACCCAAAAGGCTTTTCCAAAAAGGAAAATGACAAATATGACGCCCAGGTATAACGGATTCCTGTCATTCAAATGAAACTCAGTCATGTCAAATGTCTAGATACAGCAACCAACACTCATGCATGAGTCTGCAGACAAAAGAAAATACTTCAGTAATGTCATAAACTCATTGAATCCAAGGATAGCCATTGCAGCAAGTGCCCATGGAGGTGGCAGCCAGTTGTTGTTTCTCTTATTTGCTTCCTGGTGAAGGTCAGTAAATGGTTAGTACTTACATCATTTTACACCTAGTGGATAAATCTCACTTCACAATATTTCATGTAACAAACAAAATCAAGGGCTTTGAGATAGACAATAACCACAGGTTTTAATAGCGCGCAATGAATACCTGAGCAGCTATGGCCTGGGTGACCGTATATTCAGTTTCAGCCTTAAATTGCCTCCACAAAGATTTGCACTGGACAGGTGTAATTAAAGTTTTCTCCTCCGAAACCTGCTCATGACAATGACATCTATTTAGCAAAACATATGCTTTGTGCTTAAAGAAAATGCCAAGAAGTAAAAACCGCATGGTGCTTCAGCAGGGACACACAGCACACAGCTTCCCTACCCTTTCCCATGAGCTGGAGGCGAGGGGATCAAACGACTGGATACTCCTATCTGTAGTCCCAGGCCTGGTAGTGTCAACTAGAGCAAGTGAGAGAGTGTTTTCAATGTTGTCACCATCCTCGTCCAACCGAATAGCAGCCATTGTAGAAAGCAACTTCATGGACTGTAGCCAAAAGGAGGGAATAACAAGTTTCAGTTCCTAAACCAATTCCCTTTGTATCTCAAACAGACAGTATTAACATTAGACATACAGCTGCACGTGCAGTTTTAGTAATGGCTTTGATGTCCTCCTTTCCTGTCCACACCCGTGGCATCGAATCAGCATCACGGCTGAATAGTGTCGAGAACCTGCACGTTTTTCTCCATTTAGTCTTTGTACAGAAGGCATGTCTCTTTGAGTCATGTATGGAGAGCAGCTCACCTGTCCTTCATGCAAATCAAGACCCTTCCAGCTTCTTCTTTTGCCTTTGATTCAACAACACTCATTCCATGATTCTCCAGCTTCAAAAGCAGTTCTTTCTCCATCGCTTCATCGAGTTCAAAAGCTACAAGAGCGGATTGAAGACCTGAAACAGCACCTTTTGTCTCACGTTGAAGAAGCTTTCTAATAGCTGGCCAGGTATCTTCACTGGCTGAATCTAGAAGAGCTTCGACCGGTTCTGCCAGAGCTTTGGTAAGCTGCCCCTGAAACAACATATCTCAAATTAGACAATGGCTCTGTATTTTGTGGTGACAGCTATCTCGACCATTTAATAATTAGATAAACATATGAATTAATAATATGAACCAACCTCATATTTGGCACAAAGTTCAGATAGTTTTGTCGCACGAACTGACACCACATGTGACTCAATATCACGCTTAAGCTTATCCTTAACTTTTGAGGGGTCCCATTTCACTTGCTGAATAGAAGCATCTGTCAAAGAATATGCACACTTGAGTGAATGTGAAAAAACACATGCGTTTGGGCAGAAAAGGAGTGGAGTGCAAACTAACATGTGACATTATTTCTAATAGGAGTTTACTCAAAATTTTGTCTCCAGTAGTAGCTAATATTACAGTTCATGCTTGACAGGTGACATTATCTTTAGTATAAGCAGTACCTCAGACGATCAATGGTGTCTTAATCATAAATGCTCTAGAAAGCAGAAGTACCAATAGAAAATCAGTGCTGTTTCATTACAAGTTATAACTCCCTATATATAATTCACGGCCTGTTTCCCATCTCAGTTGATTGGTACCATTTCCGAGCAGGAACCAGAAATGTACATGGCCATTTGAGGCTTTTGAATGCCAAAATTAAATTTCATACTGTAATGGCAACCACCATGACAATATACAGTAACCAGTGGTGAATGGTTGGCGCTACGCGGATGACTGAATTGGTGTGTGTGTGTGTATTTGGGGAGTTTAGTTTGCGTTCTTTTAGCCTGGAAAGGAAAGGTGCCCACTGGATTCTTGTTTAATTATCCGGACCTAGCCACTTTCCACTCCCAAACCCAGTCCAGGCTGACAACACCACCAGTTCCCGGAGTTAACTGATTGGTTACCGACATAAGTCTGTTTCTACAACAATGGATACTATTCGCTACATAAAAAACATGCAAGTAAATGTGTAACATTCCTGAAAACATACCTTCATATCCTTTATCAAACTTCTCCAAGAAAATCTGAGTACAATTACGAGCAGCAACAGCAAATCCCTCCTTTTCTAGGGCCTTGTCAAAGGATTCCTTAAACGATTCTAAAGTTTTAGCCCGTAGATGACCCAGAAGAGATAGGTATGCAGGATTGACAAGCTAGGAAACAAAATGGGCATTGGTGTAAGAATTAAGTCATCAAAGAGAACGCTTACTAGTAACGATAAATGCATAAATACGAAACTCGAACAACGAAACAATCAGCAGATCGTAAGACAAGATCAATGAACAAAATTTTCAATTGAGATTGCGTAAGCATATCTATAAACATAACACCAGTGGAGGCAGGACATTGAACACAATAGAATGTTCTTGGACTCGATGTTAAATTTCCAGTTTTGCTATCAACAGTGTTCTAAATAAAGGCCGTTAAGACCTTATAAACGGGCGTTAAAATGGTAAAGGTCCCATGCCCGTTACATTTATGGACATTTCAAGATTTGCCCGTTTTATCATGCCGTTTATTTGGTTCAACAGTCGATAACATTTAACAGGCCCGTTTTATCGGGCCGTTTATTTGGTTAATTTTGCAAGATTGCTATATGACATGGAACATTATGGCATACATGGGATGAATGCTAGCTTTGCTTTTCATTGTCACTTGAATTGTTCATTCATTCAAATATGATTATTTAATTACATTCACATCATGTCATCTTTTTCTTCATGTCACCGTTGTGGACAATCATTGATAGCTTGATAGTTCCATTCTATGTTACTGCAAACATATGTATATATTTATCTGAATTTTAAATAGTAAAACTGTTTACACAACTATTTACAAAGCAACTTACCCTATAAACACTAAAAGGTGGGGTGACCGTTCGTTCACCGTTTACCATTATTTAGAACATTGGCTATCAAACACTTCCACTAATCTCTTGCAGATAGTATGATAAAACAAATGAAAATGTGACTGATGTAAAAACTCAAAATAAGTATGGCGAACCTGCAAGAGTTTAGACTCAAGTTGCTGCCTTTTCGAACTTCTGACACCTTCATCAAAATAAATAGCCTCCATATCATACCTGCAATTAGTAGAAAACAAGATCATCATATACAAGGAATTTTTTCCCAGATCCTTATCATAACATAATGCCAAGAAATAAGCATGGTCTGCATCTCTGATGGACGATAACCTATGCAACTAGCCTACAACAAATAAATATGCTTTATTAACTGCTTTTCCATTTGCTAACAACCTTGACAAGAAAAGTTCATTATGGATAGCAGGAAAAGGAATACAGAGGGATCCAAACCAGGACCTGATCCTGAACTCCGCTGGTTTGCTGTCACTAGTAAGTTTCTACAGTTTTATTGAAAACATGTGACTGTTTTTCACTTGGATAAACTTGGCTAGAATTGACCTAACTCGGCTAGAAAAAACTGACCGATCCCACCACCAGCCAGCCTAACTGCTAAGTGGTAAATGGCAGTAACCAACTGGTCCCCAGTCCCCACAAGTTTTCTGAAACTTGGGAAAACCACAGCCAGAATAATGAAATAGTATTGATCGTAAAAAGACTAGAACTCACTCTGATAAACATCTATCGAGAAGGCTGCTGATCTTCTTCCCAAACCCAGGTACGTACTCATGTTGAACAGCCTCCTCAAATTGTTGCCATTCCTTTATATATAAATACATATAGTATCAGTTGATTTCAAGAATCTATGGAACATATATCAAGCATAATATGCACTATAATCACCTCATCAGACGTAAAACCGGCAACTTTCTCATTACCAATTTCCTCACAACGCACAGTAGCCACCATAACCTGAAATGTGCATAAAGGATATGTCAATATACAAGACGTTAATAGCTTAAATTGAATAACAGGGGAGGATGCTCACTTTATGAGCAGGTAGATCGAGGTCTTTGTTCTCCTTAATGACCTTCCAAAATTGCTGTGAACTAAAAGAAAAACCTGAAGCTGGGACAACACCACGCCGATCTCCAGCAAGTCCACCGGGAGCAATAGAATGTTGAAACCTATCTCTTAAACTGGCAACCTTCAGAAAATTAATTTAATATTACACATAATTCTAGGAAGATCAGCAATAAGCATAAATTTAGTAATTGGCATCGTTAACCAACCTGCTCTTTGAATAACTCCTCTTTTTCCTCATAACTGGAGAGGGCCACAACTTCTACCTGGATGTGGACAACATACACACTTGATAGTGAGTACATTTAGCACAAAACATCAACAAGCAGAAAAATTAAGCTATGGATATTACGTTGAAAAATTCACTAAGTGGAGTCTCTTTATGGGCATGGGGTTTAGGAACAGCATCCCATATCTGCAAAATAAATAAAAAATGAAAACAGCTTAACCTATTGAGCATACAAAGTAAGGTCAGGCACAAACAGGAAAATGGACTATCAAATAAACACATACCTTCTGAATATCTTCCCTTAGAATAGGTTCAAGATTTTCCAAAGGTGTCTGAAACCAAAAGGGGCATATATTGATTGCCGTACACAGATAAGGTTTGGAGAGAGAAAACACTATTGCTATCATTTTCTCAGGAAAGTATCATAGTTCTTAGCAACCTAAATTGGATACTAGCAAGTCCTCACCTTTGATTTGTCACGAATAACAAATAACAATGTTGTTTTGCGAGGACTGAACAACCTCATCATGACCTGTACAGATAGAAGCAAAATGAGGACATGATAATGCGTCCCATGCCACAAAAGAATAAGAAACAAATAAAATAAGGTAACTTCACATTGCAGTATTAACAAACAAACCTGGAAAACGGTCTTCAAAAGAGGCTTGTTTGCAGCCTGTTCTCTACCGATGTCATGACACCACCTATGGAAGAAAACAAATCAATCACTCGATTGCAGTGCCCAATTTAGGAAATAACAAGTCTAGCATCCATCATTTAGCAAAATAAACTTACATATTGATTAACACAATGTCTGAAACAGCCAAAGCAAACAACGCACTTTGCTTCTCAAAGGCTGTGTCATCCTGAAATAACATAGATGAATTAGACAAAAGGACAATGTGGAATTGTGGAGTAAAAGATCCATAAAACAAAATGTAACAATTAACAACCATCTCGTAAACCTGATGCCCATAAGCAATGCAGGGATCAGTGCAAGTAAATTTCAGCTTCATTTTGTGAGTTTATAAGCTAAAGTCAGGATGCAATGGGCAGCACATTACTAGGCTTATTAAATAAGCTAGAATTCTCCTTCCACTACAAGATACGCTGAACTGAAATCAATGGAAGGGGCCATATAGGATTCTAATATGAAGGAAAATATGCTCACTTAATGGAGATGCCCTAGCTAAGCCCAAGATGACCTAACTCAGAACTACGAAATACACAAAAATCTTTGTTTCAATAAACAATGTATCCAGAGGGGGGGGGGGGAGAGAATTTAAGCATGTGTGTTCTGCCATAGTAGCAGTGTTTTAAAGTCGGGCGACTAGTCGACGACTAGCCGACAAGTCGGTGCAGCGAACCTAGTCGCTGCACCCGACTCGACTAGTTTCGCTAGTCGCTCGACTAGCCGACTAGCTGGCGGCTAGCCACGACTAGCCGGATCAGTAAAGTCGCCCGACTGGGCCAGCTTAAAGCCCACGAGGACCGAAGCCAGACGGGGTCACGGGAGCAAGAAGCAGACCGAAGAAACCTAGCAGAGCCGCCGCCATCGCCGCCGGAGCTTCATCGCCGGACGCCACCACTCAGGTACATCTTCATCTTCCCTACTCCAGTACTGCTCTCCTAGTCTCCTCTTCGGCTATCCTCTCAAGCGGGCGGAGGAGCAGCGAGCGGGCGGAGCTGAGGGGGCGGAGGAGCGGCCGGAGGAGCACTGGAGCAGGTGGTCGAGCGGCCGGATGAGCGAGTGAGTGGAGTTGCAGGCGGTCGAGCAGGCTGCGGGCGGAGGAATGAGCGGGCGGAGGAGAGCACCGAGCACGACGCCGGAGGAGAGCACGACGCAAGCGCCGATGCGAGCGAGCCCGAGGCGCCGAGGCGATGTGCTCGGAATGGATGCGAGCGAGGCCGAGGCGTGCTCGGCTGCACTGCTTTGTTGTTGAGGCATTGCTTGCTGAGTAACCGGTCACCAACTTCCTTTCTGATGCTTCACAGGTACAAATGGCAACCGATCACCAATTGTCCCAACAAATGGTAGCAGCAGCTGAGGAGTATGATCCATCCAAAGATCCCAAGCGGAGGCCATCTAAGTCGAAGCATCCAGCCTGGAAGTATGCCTTCTGGCCTGTTTTAGAGAAGAAAGACCTCCTCCAATGTATGTTCTGCAACAAGCAAGTCTATGCCGGAGTGGCAAGAATGAAGCGACACCTTGGTGGGGGTTTCAGTGATGTAAAGAAGTGTCCCAAAGCTACAACGGAAATCAGAAAGGAGATGCATGACTTCTTGAAGAGCAATTCAAGGAAGTTCAAAGCCATGGAGCTAGATCTTGATGAAGGGGGTGGGGGTGAAGCAGAAGGTGGAGCCGAATGTGAAACTGTGCAACAACAAGGAGGAAGTTCCAGGGGATCATCATCTTTAAAAAGGAAGGAACTAGTGCCTTCTTTTCAAGTTTCTGATCTGCCCACTAAGAAGCCAGTTGTTGATATGATTCGAAAGACGCCAGAAGAGGTTGTTTCGGAGAGACATAGCTCAAGCACTTCTCAACCTACACTTGAGCATTGCACTAAAAGGTCAAAGGAGCAAAAGCAAATTGTGGATGATCATGTAGCTAACTTCATATATGAGAATTGCATACCACTCAATGTTATCAATTCAAGAAGCTGGGAGGTTCTACTTGAGTCCATAGGGCAGTATGGTCCTGGGTATAGATCACCTACCTACCATGAGGTGAGGGTGCCATTGCTAGAGAGGGCAAAGTCCAAGACAGATGAATTGAAGGACAAGCATAAGTTGGCATGGCAAGTGTGACACTACGGAATGGTGTGACATTATTTAATGTGAATTTTAAGGTCAAAAACTTTATGAAATATGGTATTGGAGGTTAAAACCATATGGTAGGAGGTTTAATAGCGTTTTCGGGCCGTTTCTGGGAGTTTGGGCCTTTCCGGGGAGTTTTGGGCCTAGGGGAAAGGGTTATGGGCTTTGGTGGGATGGAGTATGAGTCCATTTAGGATTAGGAATCCTGTTTGGGCCGTTAAAAAGGGGGCTCCCCCTGCTGCCATGCGCCCCACCCCCTCCATTGTGCGCCCCTTCCCCTCCCTCCTTGCCCTAGCTGCCACCCCCCACCTCCCCCTCTCCCTTGTGGCCGTGCGCCCCCTCCCCTTGCCCCCTTTGCTCCCCACCACTCCACCACCTCTCCTCCACCCCTTGCTGCCCTAGGGTAGCCTCCCCACCATTGCACCTCGAAGTTCCATCCGTTGGAGCGAGGAGCTGCTCGGAGGAGATCTATTGGGTTTTCGCAAGGCGTCAGGCGAAGGTATGGCCATGTGACTCCTTGGGGTTGGGCTAGGTACTGTTCTAAGGATGATTATCAAGTTTTTAGATCAATTGGTGGTGGTGGATTTGATTAGATTAGATGGATTCTTGAGTTGGTCACGTTCTCTGTTTCGGGCAGCATGAGCAGTCGACCTAGGGTTTGGTTTTTCGCCAATTTAGAGTCGGAATTTGGTCGTACGGATGTTGAAGAAGTTGTAGGTAATTTCAATACCTTTCAGTGGGCATAAAGAACTTTAAATTCCGCTCAGCCGTTTGAAAGTTATGGCTGTTTTACCGAGCGTGTTAAAATCTGTGACGTGATTGGAACAGATCTCGGTATTTTGTAGATTAAACAACTTTAGAGTCCGAATCAGTCTTTCCTTATACTTAGAAAAAGTTAGGAAATTTCCTAAGCTACGCAAGGATGTACTCGTTTAATTGATTCGGAGTCTTAGACCTCGAGTTATGCCTTTTGGAAGGCTGCTGTCCCGGCGGGACAGAACCTCTGTTTTTGGGTATTGCGAGTAGTTGGCAATGTCGGGGGTAGATGAGGGTTTGCGTACTGTTTTGTGGACATGATTGTGAGTGTGTGATACTTATGTGCAGGTGGTGTGACCCCGGGAGTGCCTTCTACTTCCCGCAAATCCGTTGCCCGTGGTTGAGGCAAGTGTATTGTAATGGATAGCGATTTGTAGGTTGCTTGTTGAGAATAGATGAAATTGACTATATGATATGATTACTTGCCATGCTTTAATGATTTCCAAAGATATGATGAGCATGTTTATTATGTTATGATGCCATGTGTTAATGTACAAATTAAATATGATGTTGGCATAATTACATGCATAGCATGTTACATGGCCCGGGCGGTGAGAAAGTCATAACTAGTCTGGGGAAGGTCGGTGAGAAAGTTATGACTATTCCGGAGAGCCAATGAGTAAGTGCTACATCGTGATTCCATTCACCGCGGTGAACGGAAGCGAGTAGGCACCCTCCATCTTCGGGATGGAAGGGGGGAGAGGGTGCACACCGACGGGTGTGTACTCAACCATACCGGTATGAGTTTCCAATGAGACATGAGCATAGCATTGCATTGCATACATAATGATGATGATAATGATATGTGATCATGAATGAGATGGTTTACATGATGTGAGATATTATTGCCATATAATTGCTCTTGTTGTACCATTGCAATATGCTTGCTGAGTTTCGAACTCACGCTTGTGTTTTCCTGTTGTTTTAGGTACCATGAGACCGGCATGCGGGGAAGGGAAATAGTCACACTTCCGCACGTAGCTTCACTCATTTGATTCCACAAGTCATTCAACTAGTTTTTGATCATAAATTGCGTGTGATGATTATTGCTTTGAACTTTAGCTTTGATATATGAGTCTTATTGTTCGTTTGACTCTTGGAGACATTAAATGCTTGAAACTAGACTTACATGGTTGTTAAGTCGTTATTTATTGCTATTTTAATGGTCTCTCATATTGCTTTACTGTGTTGCTCCTTCAAATCATGTTAAAACAAAGGAGATGCTGCCGAAATCTCGGTTTTTAGCATGTGCGCCTTTGCTGGAATTTATGTTTAATTGTGGTATTTAGATGTTGTTTAGCTTATGTTTGGTAGCATTCAGGCATATTAAATGCCGGGGTGTTACAGCAAGAGTATGGATGCACACTCATGTCAGATGGGTGGACCGGTATGAAAGGGCGACACTTGATAAATTATCTTGTGAATAGTCCAGAAGGTACCTTTTTCTTGGGGTCATCTAATGTTTCTTCAGAACCGCTTAATGCGAAAATGGTAGCAAAGTTGTTGAAGGAGCAAATTGATGCCATTGGGAAGGAATTTGTGGTTCAAGTTGTCTCAGACAATGGATCCAATTACAAGGCAGCGGGTAGGATGCTTATGGACAGGATTCCTACCTTGTTTTGGACACCTTGTGCTGCCCACTGCTTGGATCTTATGCTGGAGGACATTGGGAAGATAAATGAGTTTAGTGGTTGCATTGCTAAAGCAAAGAGGATTACAAGGTTTATCTATGGGCATGGAAGGATTCTTGTCTTGATGAGGAGCAAGACAAATGGTAGAGATCTTGTGAGGCCCGCAGCCACTCGTTTTGCGACATCCTTCCTTACATTGGCAAGCATATGGAAGCAACGGCAAGGGCTGAAAGCTCTCTTTGTTAGTGATGAATGGTGTGAGAACAAATTGAAGAGCACAGAAGTAGGAAAGGCATGCGAAAAATATGTGTTGTCTGTGCCGTTTTGGCAAGCAGTGGAGAATTGCATGAGAGCTTCGCAACCTCTTCTTATTGTCTTGAGAATTGCTGATGGTGATGAGAGACCGGCAATGCCTGAAATATGAGCAGCCATGGACCTTGCGAAGAAGAACATAAAGGAACGTTTGCAACATAAGGAAGGCTTAATGAATGAAGTGCTTGCCATTGTTGACAAGAGGTGCGACAGTCAAATGGAGCAAAATCTTTATGGGGCAGCACTATTTTTGAATCCAAATAAGTTCTTTCTCATTAGAGAGACCAATAGAAAACTTGCTACAAGGCTTCGCTCGATGTTTAACGATGCTATGGAAGATGGAGGCCGATGAAGATGAACAAGCCAAGATATGCAAGCAAGCTGATGATTATGAGCGGACAGAAGGTGATTGCTTCGCCAAGAAAATGGCAATCAAAGACAGAGACAACAAGAGTCCTTGTAAGTCGGATCTTTGAAGCTTATTCGTTTTTTTCTATCTTGTAATCTTCTATTTTTAAAATTGTGATATGCTAATTTTTGTTGTAGTGCTTTGGTGGAGGGCATATGGCGGCCTTGCTTATGAGCTTCAATGTCTAGCAAAGAGAATCGTTGGCCTTTGTTGTTCGTCGTCCGGATGCGAGCGCAATTGGAGTACATTCTCTCATGTAAGTAACTCACACTTGTAAGTAACACACGCAAGTTGATTGGAGTTGCATTTGACATGTTTTTGCATATTTGTGTGTGCAGATTCATACAAAAAAGAGAAACCGTCTAGAACACAATAGATTGAGCAAGTTGGTGTACGTTTCATACAATCGAAGAATGACAAATAGGTTTCAAAAGCTACGCGACGAGGCTCCAAAGGAAAGAAGGCTAACCCACTTATCCTAGAAGAATTTCAATGGGATAATGAATGGGTTGACATCAATGTCGAACCAGTTCTTGAAGGTGCTACCGGTGATAAAGTACTAACTTGGGCACACGTTGATGAAGCCGTTGGTGCTAGTGATGGTCTAACAGGTCGCAATTTGCCAAGGCAAGTTCATGGTGATGGTGCTTCCAAAGACAAGATTCTTAGTTATCAGCGACGACACTTAAAGAGAAGGAATGAAGCATCGGAGAAGTACATCATTGACACCACTATAGAGGAGGTTGTGGATGATGACATGGACAGCGGAGATGATGATAACGAGGATTCTAGTGCAGGAAGAGGAAGTTATGAATTTCAATTGGATGATGATTTGAATGTTTAAGTTGTTATTTGCTATGTTGGATGTTTAAGTTGTTATTTGCTATGTTGGACATGTACAAGCTATGTTGGATGATGATTTGGATGTTTAAGTTGTTATTTGCTTATTATTGGACTTACTAGACACTTAGCAACTTATTTACTTCATATTTTACTTGCTTCGCTAATTGAAAAACTTGATACAATAATTTTAATTCGCTGTCCAGCAGTGACCAATTCATTTTCTCGTCATTTCCAGGGTGTTGTTGCATGGGGAGATGCAGGAATTGACAAACAAGCAACAACTGCTGCACAACTCTAGGTTCTTCACTTCTTCTCCACTCCTATGTTCTCTATTTTTGGTATGCAGTATGTCGGTATATTTATAGAAAATTATAAAGTCTAGTCATCGACTTGTATCGACTAGTCAGCGACTAGTCTGACCTAGTCACGACTAGTCCACAAGTCGGTACCCTAGCGACTCAACTCGACTTTGCGACTCGCAAACCTTGGATAGTAGTATACTACCAACACAATTTCCAGTCAACTCCAAATTTAAGGAATCTTGTTTTTCATTACCTCTCCCCTCTCTCTTCCATCAGTGCCTTCCAAATCCATTACAAGGGTGCATGGTTCAATATTTAGGGCCTTCGCTGACCATATACCTTTGGTAGTTTGTGACCTGAAAATTTCAAGAAATGCTAGTTAACTCACAGAACAAGAATGAGTTCCACCAAGGCCAAGAAAATTTATACTGAGTACAGGCATAGAAACATAAAATGAATAATAACATGCCTTCCTTTGAAAGCATCCATCTCCCTAAAGTTGGTGCCGAAAAGATTATTCAAAAGTGTACTCTTTCCTGAAAAAAAAAATAGGGCGAATTGAGGACCAGCGAGCTTAGTTTAAAAGAGACCATTCATTAAACAAGATACAATGAGAAAAAGAAGAAACCGCATACCACTGCTTTGCGGACCCATTATTGATACAACAGCATATGAGAGCCCACAATCGCCCAATTTAACTTCCTTCATGAAGTTTTCCAATCCAGAAACATTGAAAGCACCATCTCCGTCAATAAGCTGCGTTGAAAAATAGGCATCCATTTCTACAACACAGGAACGTATAAGACCATCACAATTAAGCTCAGGTGAGGAAACGGTAAAACCAAAAGCAAAGAGAACACGAATGTCGGGGCATAACGCTTCAAGATTTCTCTAAAAACCTAATGGGATAAAATAAACATGAAAATATTAAAGCAAGTACTTAGAGTATGTGCTGGCACGACAAAGACAATATATTTACGGCTTTAAGGGTTATCAAGCTGTACAGCAGGACAAGCATGCGCCTGCTGCACAGCAGAATCAAGCAATGTGGCTTCTAGACCATACCATGAAAATTTCACCACAAGGAAAAGTATTGGAAGCAAATAGCTGATTATTAGTGTACTAATGCTGAAATTCCAAAAAAAAGAACGAAAACAGGAGCATTAAATGGGGAGAGAACCAGCGGCAGCCCAATGTTACTAATGTACTAAGGGGAGCAAATTGATGGATGTGTGCTCTTACTTTGCTTCCCTTTGGGTCTACCTACAGTTCAATACTACAATTAATACTACAGATCGCACACCGTACAAGCTCGCATCCAACCACTCCGGATATCCCAACTTGTTACCGTAGAGGCGAATCACTCAATCGCTAATCGCTAAACATGAGTAATCGCAGAAGGCCGGTTCTACGGCAACTTACAGTGACAGTGCTGCCGCAAGCATCATTAACCCTAGCCGGATCGTACGGCTCCGGAGATCACGAAATCAAGGAGGGAAAGCTACAAAAAAGCTCGAGCCTTTTGAGCGGATCCAAGGGGCGATCCGTGCACGCGAGGGCGAGCTCCGGTGCGAACCAAGCGCCGCGGGCTCGAATCCCCCCACAACCCCAAACCGCACGCCGAACCAGCCGAATCGGCCGTCCGGCATCGATCTAGCCGCCTCTCCGCAGCAAATCACCATAAAACACGAGCGAGGGAGCGATCCGGGAAGCGTCGAGCGGATCAGGGGGAGGGATACGTACCGTGGAGATGGCGCTGGGGGTCCCTGCGGCGGTCGGCGTCGGCGGCGGTGGTGGATGAGGGGAGGAGAGGGGGGGAGGAAGACGGGAGGAGCCCGAAGGCGTCGCCTTTTATGGAGAGATGGGTAATGGTAATTTTCGAAAAGGGCTGAGAGGTTGATGTACGTACGGAAAAGCGGAAGAAGGAAGAAAAAAAATGTCTGGATTTCGTATTTGGATGCGGGATTGCGGGGTCGGAGACCAAAGACGCTGACGGATGTTATGGACCGTATGATGTAGCCGTACCGTATGATCTACACGTACACGTGTATTTCCATCCGCGGTATTGATATTCAAACCAAGTTTGAGACTCCTGGGCTGGCAAACCACCAGTTTTCGCGTGTGATTGCGAAAGATTTCAGTGTGAGATGTGAACAGAAACAGATATACGTCGTCGTAATGACCATTCAAACGATGGCTTCTTAGATACTCGCTTATTAGTATTTCCATAGTGAAGCTACGTACTTGTACATTTACATATGCTCGAGGGGCGGTGGTGAATCTGGGATAAAAATATAGGACGGACAGGTTAAACTTATTCGATGAAGAACTAGACTAACTCTGAATAAATTTATTTAGCTAAAATTCATAAATTGCATCGCACTAAATGCAAAGGCCGGCAAGCAACCGGCGGGGGTGAAACCAGGTCGGATACATGCAGATATTGCTTTTCCTGTATCCAGATCAATATTTTTTCTCGGATTCGAAACCGGATAAGGGCTAGCCGGATACAGATACGAATCTGAATTATTTGGGATACGAATACGGGATGAATATGTGACAGATTCGGATCAGAAACGGTTAAAGTTATATGAATAACGCACGCGTACATAGAGTAATATATGTTAAATCAAAGCACATGAATACGGATAATACACGCATTACACAGAAAAGATACATCTAATTGTAGGATAAATTTGTTATAAGAAACCAAATACAAATGAAAACTGAGACCGATTCCAATCGCTCTTATTTGGACAATAATATGCCATTGTTCCATTTTTTTTAATACCTGTAGGTGCTTGCTTTACCGGTGCCATAGGAAAATTCTGCTCAAAAGCAACATGTCGGCGTATTCTACACCAGGGTGCCCACTAGCGCCGCCAGCGGACACGTGGCGTCCAGAACACGCCGCTGGCGGTCAGTGAAGGCGGCCCGATCAGCGGACAAGTGGCGGCCAGGCCACGCCGCTGGCGGTCAGCTGTGTGATCGCCAGTCAGTGGCGACCAGGCCACGCCACTGGCGGTCAGCTGCGTGATCGCCCAGCGGTCGGGTGGCGACCAGGCCACGTCGTTGGCGGTCGGTATGTGATCGCCAATGACGAGTGGCGACAGACCACGCCGGGCGGTCGGCAAGAGTGGTCGCTGGCGACGTCTGGCCTTGATCCACACCATGGCGCTCGATTCGAGGCCACCTAGTAACATGCGCATCCGCACAGGAGGTCAAGGACATTTATTACGTATCGTGCGCATTAAACGGGAGCAATAAAGGCCGCAGCACGGCGGCTTGTGTTCCCAACGCGCGCCATTATTGCGGATGATGTCATGGTGCAATTTCCCACTCCGCCAGAACGGGCGCAGCCGGCGGGCGCGGGGCCCAAGACGGGGGAGAGGACTGCTATGCCAGGGCATTAAGTATGCTGCAAGAACAGTGACAGGCGCATTAAATGCAGCATGTCAAGTATATTCAATGTAGTACACTCTTGTAAGCCCGGCACGCCCCAGCGAACCCAAGTATAAAAGGGAGCTGGGGTGCGTGGGAGAGGGGGTTCGGCTGGTTCTTCTTCCTCTCCTCTGCTAGTCCATCTCTGAGATCGGATCATCCCCCTATAGAGTGAGGATCTTTGAGTCCCAGGTCCATTGTTCTTACGATCTTCTCCAAGAACACAATCAAGAACAACACGAGCAGGACTAGGGCTATTACTCGTGAGGAGGGCCCGAACCTGGATAAACCGAGTGTATTCCTCTTGTGAGCTTCGTCCGTTCTCTTTCCACCGTATCTCGAGCGATTCGCCACGAAAGCCCCTCATTCGGACTTCTCACACCCTATTCCAGAAGGGGTCTGTTAGCTCATACGCTGACAGTGGCGCGCTAGGTAGGGGCTCAGTGGCTGGATTGTTCTTCCTTCTTCCATCTTCTTGCGAAGTTTGCAATAAGCTTCGACGATCATCAGCATGGCGGCCTCTCGCTCCAAGCACGACAACCTACATGAGGAGAGCAGCGCTCGCGGCTGGTCCCAGCACTCGCCCAGGGCGTCGGACCCCCCGTGTCCCTCCGTCCAGGGAGGGACGCGTGGTGCTTCTGCGCAAGGAGGTCAGCCCGTCCGGCGGCGTCTCCTGATGGGAGACGACACCCCGGCGCGGAATCTTCATGCGGCTCGGCTGCTCCTCGATCACCCCCCAGTTGCACTAGGGTGCGAAACCCCGGCCGTCCCATGGCTGCGGGACATCGCCCGCCTAGTGGACGCCGCCCAACAGTAGGTGGAGGCGGCAAATCAGCCGGGGGCTTCTGGCGTCGGGCGGCAGGGCATGCGCGCGACTGACGCGCAAACCTCTAGCCGCACGACCACAACTTTCCCCGGTCGTGAGGGCCGGGACAAAGGAAAGGGTGCACAGGTTGCAGCCCCCACGGGTACAGGGGGACGTGCACGTGCTCCCACTTCTTCCCATGGTTCCCCTAAGCCGGCGGGGGGCCATGGGGATCTGAGGGCCCGCCTAGACGAAAGGAGGTCCCAACGCGGTGGTGATTTGCGTGACGTCCTTAGGGGGCGTCATGCACACGTGCAGCACCGCGTGGGCCACCCGATGTCTAGCGGTCGAGGGGAGACCTCGCTCCCTGGCTCCAGGGAGAGCGTAGACTCGCACTCCTCGACTCCATCTCGGGGCCGAGGGGCGGGCGGGCGACGCTGCTCCCCCTACAACATTGGATGCCAAGCGTTTTCCCTCCGCCTACGCCAAGCTGCGTGGCCGGAGAGATTCCGCCATGCGTCCATCGAGAAGTACGACGGCACCAACAACCCGGAGGAGTTCCTGCAGATCTACACCACGGTCGTGCGCGCCGCGGGAGGGTCTAAGAAGATCATGGCCAACTACCTCCCGACATCGCTGACGGGCTCCGCCCTCTCCTGGCTGTTGAACCTCCCTCGAGGCTCCGTGCACTCGTGGGAGGAATTGTGCGACATCTTCGTCGCCAACTTTCAGGGCTCCTACACTCAGCCGGGTGTGGAGGACGACCTTCACGCCCTAGAACAGACGAAGGGGGAGTCCCTGAGGGAGTTCATTCGGCGGTTCAGCCACTGCCGAAACACGATCCCCCGGATCTCCGAGCAATCGGTGATTATCGCCTTTCGAAGGGGGGTCCAAGATCAGAAGATGCGGGAGAAGATGGCTACCCGCACCATTTCGACCACCTCCGAGCTGTTCTCCCTAGCACATAAGTGCACCAGGGCGGCGGAGGCCCGGGAACTCGCGGCGGGGCAGTCCGGCCACGGCGAGGCGGGAACCTCAAAGGTTTCTGATCACAAGAAGAACAAGAAGAAGCGTAAAGAGATCGGCGCAGGAGAGGTCCTAGTCGCCGAGCCGGAGGACAAGCCCCAGAAGCGCGACCGCCGGGATAGGAGGGGTGATCGCCGAGGCCCACGAGGTGACCGCGGTGATCGCCGGTCGCCCCGCCAAGAAGATGACGGGGGCAGACCTTACTGCCCCATCCACAGGTCCAACGGACATGACCTAGCGGATTGCCAGGTCGTGTCCAAGCTGGTGGAGCAGCGGCTTAAGGAGCGCCGCGGAGACGACCGCGATGATGCGGATGAAGACCCTGCTCCGCTGGCCTTTCAGCAAGCAGAGCACACGGTGGCGTTCATACATGGTGGCTCCGCCACCTACTCTTCAAACTCGCAGTACAAGCGAGAGGTGAGAGAAGTGTGCGCCACCGTACCAACTCCCGGGGCGAGCAGGCTACTGAAATGGTCGGAGGAGCTGATCACTTTCAATCAGGCCGACCACCAGGAGAGCACCTCAGGCTCGGGCCATCTCCCGATCGTGGTTTCTCCCACAGTTCGTAATGCGAGACTCGGGCGAGTGCTTGTCGATGGAGGGAGCTCCATCAACCTTATGTCTGTAGGGGCGTTCAAGGCACTCCAAATTCCTTATGAGGAGTTGCGCCCGGCCCCTCTCTTCTACGGAGTTGCCCCTGGGGTGGGCTTAACGCCCCTGGGACAGGTCCGGCTGCATGTCACGTTCGAAAGTGTAGAGAACTTCCGGATAAAAAAATCAACTTCGAGATCGCGGACTTCGACCTTCCCTACAATGCTTTGCTTGGCCGGCCAGCTCTGGTCAAGTTTATGGCGGCCACGCATTACGCCTACATGATGATGAAGATCCCTGGGCCTGGAGGCCCGACATCGTGAAGGTGGATCGGTGGAAGCCTGCGCCTCGCCAGCGATTCGCCAGGACTGGCCGGCACCACCTGCTCGGCTCGAAGTGAGGACGACTGCCCAGAGCTCCCCCCGGTCCGGGCCCGCGCCTCACCTGGTCCCTCGGGTGAGGTGAAAGTGGTCTCCATGGGCGAGGACGGCTCTGGGAAGGTCGTGAAGATTGGTGCCAACCTCGGCACCAAATAGGAAGACGCGCTCGTCACCTTCATCCGGTCTAACCTAGATGTGTTCGTCTGGGAACCATCTGAAATGACCGGGGTCCCTAGGGAGGTGATTGAGCACCGATTGACAACGCTCCCTGGAGTGCACCCAGTCCGGCAAAAAGTCCAGAGGCAGGCACCAGAGCGGCAGGATGCCATTCGGGATGAGGTAGAGAAACTGCTGCAGGCAAGGATTATACAGGAGGCTGCCTACCCCGAGTGGATGGCCAACCCTGTACTCGTCAAGAAGTCGAACGGGACGTGGCGGATGTGCATCGACTTCACCGACCTAAACAAAGCCTGCCCCAAGGACCCGTACCCCCTGCCGCGGATAGACACCGTCGTCAACTCCACAATAGGGTGCGAGGTTTTGTGCTTCCTAGACGCCTACTCCGGCTACCACCAGATCAGCATGGCGCGGGAAGACGAAGAGAAGACTGCTTTTGTGACCCCTCTAGGTGTATATTGCTATGTCCGAATGCCTTTTGGGTTGAAGAACGCTGGTTCGACCTACCAGCGCGCTATGCACACTGTGTTTCGATCGCAAATTGGGAGAAATCTTGAAGTATATGTTGATGATTTGGTAGTGAAGACCAAAAAAGACTGTTGGGCTTGTCGAAGATTTAGAAGAGACTTTCTCCCACCTTCGGCAGTATTGCTTGAAGCTGAATCCTGAGAAGTGTGTGTTCGGTGTGTCGTCTGGAAAGCTGCTTAGGTTCCTCGTTTCCAATTGTGGAATCGAGGTCAACCCGGAAAAGATCGCGGCCATCGAGCGCATGCAACCACCCACAAGGCTCAAGCAAGTACAGTGCTTAGCTGGCCGCCTAGCCTCTCTCGGTCGGTTCATAGCCCGGCTGGGGGAAAAGAGCCTCCCCTTCTTCAAGCTGCTGAAGAAGACCAACTCCTTCGAGTGGACTACAGAAGCGCAGCAAGCTCTTGAAGAATTGAAGCAATACCTCTCCTCCCCTCCGGTGCTGGTCGCCCCCGAGCCGGGCGAGACGCTACTGTTATACATGGCGGCCAGTCCGGCAATTGTGAGCGCAGCACTGGTGGCGGAGCGTGAAGGGGTCCAGAAGCAGCATAGTGGAGGCGCGAACAAGCATCCAAACATAAGACATGAAAAGGGAAATAGCATTTGCATTTATAAACTTGCAGGAATCCTTTACAAGGGACGACAAAAAGACAACGGCAAAATAAAAGGTCTTCACTCCTCGTCTGCCGCAGCTTCTGCGGCCTCCTGGTCCTCCACCGGCTCAGCGTCCAGCTCGAGCGCCACGTCCTCGGCCATCGCTTCCAGCACCGGGTTGACCATCTCGAGCTGATCGGCGACCTGCTCCGCGGCGTGGTCGACTGTGCCTCGGGCCTGGGCGATCCCCTTCCACTCCCTGGATGGCGGCCAGGGGGTCAAAGTTGGCGTCCTGGCTGGCGCAACAAGCGAGCACGTATGACGCTGTGGCCGCCGCGACCGCCCGCCCTTCTTGGCTGGACCGGGTGGCCAAGGTGTTGGGCAGGAAGGTGAGGAAGTCGGCAATCCGGCTCATGCAAAAGGCATAGTGCCGGGCCGTCTGCTCGACCGGGGCCGGCTGCTCGACCGGGGCCGGCTGCTCCAACCCCTATGGTGCCAAGCTGGTGTCAAGGCCCCAAGTTCCAAAAGTTCTGGGACATCCGGAGTATCCGGATCAGCATCCGGAGTGTCCGGATCCAACCCGGAATGTCCGGATAAATGTCCGGAGTATCTGGATTGGGCTGACCGAACACCCCAACCCGGAGTGTCCGGACCAAACGTCCGGAGTGTCCGGGTTAGTGTTACCGAAGACCCCAACCCGGAGTCTCCGGGTTAGCGTCCGGAGAGTCCAGATTTAAGGGGTTTAGTATAAAAGTCCCATTTCGTGGCTCCCCTCCATTCTTTCTCCTCCATGTTGTTTCCCCACTCCTTGGTGCTACTCCCCTCCACCCTAGCTTCACTCCGGTGAGCTCCCACCGGCCGGTGACCCTCCGTGGCTTCTCCCCGGCGACTCCTCCATCCCCGGGAACTCCTCCTCACGCCGACTTCTCCTTTCTCCGCCCGGCATTGTTCTCCTCCAACATCCTTGGAGGTAGGTCTTTCTCTTGGGGGTTGAGTTGTGGGTTTTCGTGGGTTCTAAGGCCATCCATGGTGGGTTTAGGGCTTAGGTTTGGGTTTGGGAGGTTTGTAGTTGAACTTGGAGCTCTAGGGTTTTGGGTGTGGTGGTTCTTGGGGTTGGTTTTAGACAATGTGGATGCTAGGGTTAGAGATCGGGGGTAGATAAGGTCATCCCTAGCTTTGGATTTGGGTTTTAGTTAGAGATGTTAAGAGTGAGCCTCCATCGTTGTGGTTCGAGCTAGCTCGGAGCTTCTCCATGGTTTGCATGGTGTAGAGAGTTTTAGATCGGGCTCTAGCGGTGTCGTAGGACTTGGCGGCACCTCGATCCGTCGAGTTTTTGGGTAAGACTCGCCAGGTCAGGAGTGTCCGGACTAAAAGCCCGAGTATCCATACTGGGCGGAGTATCCGGACACAAGGTCGGAGTATCCGGGTTATAGGACTGTCCGGATCAAATAACCGGACTGTCCGGGTTAGGCTATTCTGTCTGGTTTCGTTAACCTGTCCGGTCGCGTTGTTTCGTCGGGATTTTTTCCTTTTGTGTTCATTTCATTTGCATGGCATGCATCTCATTATGCATTGTACTCGTGTAGGGAACGATCCCGCGGAGATCGACGCCATGATGATCGAGGGTGCGACGGAGAGCCGCCATTCGCCGACCCACAAGCAAAAGATCAAGGCAAGCACCTAAGCATATTCAACCTTTATGTAAATGTATTTTTGTGAATAAACTGCTATATGATTGGTTAAGTGATGCATTAGGAAATTAATTGAGGGATAGGTCTAGATCCTATTTGCTGCACATACACCCGTTGGTAATTGTTGAACACATTCTTTGGAGCTAGGCTATGGGTAATATATTTGACCTACGCTTAGAAATGCTTAGATGTCGGGTTCGGGCCAAGTGACGGAGGGTTCTGTCACTTGCGGTTGTTATTATTACACACGTACTACATTATGTTGGACTTGGAAATGGGGAAAGGTTTTGGAAAGAAATGAATTGTGGACCGGGCGGGGAGTTGGTTCATTTGGGTATGGAGACTCAAATGTGTAGCCCCGCTTTGTGTCGATTAAGGATCTGATCCGTAAGTGGAATAAGATTGAGCACACCCGGTTGGTCGCATGCCCGATTATGGTGCGGTAAGCCACTCTTTCTCTCATACGGAATCGATGGACCGTAACTTCTCGTGGTTGGAGCGTGGTTGAGGGCGAGGCTTAGGCCGACTCTCGGCGCCAAGCCAGGGCTTGGGGCTGCTCGAGGGTGCTAGGTTTTCGGGCCCACAGGAGGGCGCTTGGCGATTGGGTATGATTGGGAGGGGTTGACACTAGGCCCTTGTGGTAAGTGTCGTGCGATCAATGCTTCCTGTAGGGTTAAATAAGCGATTCGAATTGCCGCTCTCGGATATGAGCAAGCTTGATCCGAACTTCTTCTGCGTAGTAAACAACTTGAACTTGTGGTTCGTAGTTGGGCTTGAGCTAAATTTTGATATGAGATGACTTGCTTTACATTACATTAATTACAACATCCTGTTAGAAGTAGGTCTTTGTTACAACTTCTAACTATATTGAGAAAAACTTGAGTAGATGACAAAAAAATTGAAACAAAGTTAAGCATTTCCGCACTTTTAACCTAAGCTGTTTACCTTGCTACCGCCAAATGCATCTCCTTTGGAGTCGGTCATATATGGACCACGGGTAAGACTTGCAGTACCTTAGTACTCGGGCTTCGCTTTGTGGTTTTGCGGTGAGGATCCAGCGAGTGTGAGTTTTGCCCCTCATCGCCTATCGGTGGCCAAGGCGGGCACCGAGTAGAGCTGTCGACGTTAGACGCCCGGGAGTGTTCAGGGCATGACACTTCCGGAGGTGTTTTACTTTTGTGTTGTAGGATAGTCGGTAATACTTTTGTTGTAAATTTACGCTTTTAATTTCTGTATGAACTCATCTGCTTTTCGCTTGGTCGTTTTGTTGGTTGTCTTTGTTGGGCCTTTTTGTGCCGTGTGGTGTGTTTGTTGGCTTCCGCGTTCTTGCGTTTCTGGTAGTGAGCTTGGGGGCTCGATGCCCCTTTGTGCGAATTGAATGTTGATATGGCATTGGGAACCGGTATGTGGGATCCTGGGCGAGTTTCGGATCGCATACCGGGGGAATACCGGGGTTGTTGTCGAATCGTTGGATGTTCGTGAAGCTGTCTCGCTTGGGCTTGGGTTTTAGCATCGGGATCACCTCCGGTGGTTTGTTGCTAGGATCCAAATCCGACGGGAGCAACTGTTTATCCAACAATTCGAGGACGATCTGGGCGGCTCCTCTCAGCTGGCCAGCATCCGGTCGAAAGCAGGACTCAACATGGAGGTGGTCTCAGCTTCCGCGCGGAGCCGCTCGCCCTTCTCCTCGTCGCGCTCTCGGGTGATCGCCTCGACGCGGAGAGCTCCTCGCTCCCTCTCCTGTTGCAGGTCCCGCTCCGACTTCTCCACCCGGCCGCGCCAGTCCTGCACCTCTGTGTGGAGGCGGTTGTTCTCCGCGATGGCCTCCCTTAGCCTCTCCTTGCTCGTCGCGAGGCGGCCGCTCACGCTGGAGTGTAGTTCGCTGAGGGCGGCCAGCAGAGCATCCACGCCCGCCGAGGGGATTGAGACGCTGGGGACCTCCGGAGTGGGCGGCAAGCCCATCCCGCCTCCGGGCGGTAGGACAGCCGCCCCTGCGGCGGCCACCTGGTGGTCGCCTGGGCCGCCTTGGTGCTCATCCGCCGCCAAACGCTGCCATTCTTGTGGCGCCCTGGTCGCCAGGCTAGGGCACTCAGTAGGCATACGAAGGTAAAAGAGAGGTAAGCCACTTAAGTTAAAGGAATTTGACAATGTGATGTGTCTGTTTGTGTACCCGGCAGAAGGCCTCCTAAAATGAGGCGTGGACGGGGCGAGCCGTAGTCCCCCTCACGGCGCCAGCACTAGCGGAATGACCTGCGCCGGCGGCGGCGGAGGAAGGACCGGTGCCGGCGGCGGCGGAGGAGGTGGATCGACCTGCGCCGGCGGCGGAGGGAGAACCGGTGCCGGCGGCGGCGGAGGTGGATCGACCCGAGCTGGCGGCGGCGGAGAAAGGACCGGTGCCAGCAGAGCTATTGTCGGGGCAGCGCCGGTCGAAGTGGAAGCTACGGCTGCTGTAGAGCTCCCCGCTCCGGTCGTGGTCACAGCGCCCCCTGGCGTGACGTGAACCCTCCTGGGACTGGCGCCAGAGGCATCGTCGTCGGCAGGGCGCTTGCCCCTCCTCGGGTCGCCAGCCGGAGGAGGGTCCCGGATCGTCAATGCCACTTGGCGGGGGGTGTTCACCAGCCCCAGGGCGTCCATGGTGGGCATGGTGCGGGTGATCGCCACGCATTCCCGGGGCTCTACTTGGCAGAGTGGGAGCGCGCCCACCGGGAAGGGCGGGATGTTGCTGGAGGCGCCCAGCAAGCCCATCCAGGATTCGAGCTTGGCGGGGGACAAGTCCCCTGCGGCTGAAGAAGTGAGAGCAAGGGAAAGTCATTGTTAGTTTGGCGACGGTTGCAAAAAGCACCAGAAAGAAAGAGAAATAAGTAACCTACCTCCGAGAGCTGTCCTGGTCATGTCGTCGAAGCCCGTGTACTACCAGGCAGGGCGAGCACGGCGGCGCAGAGGGCTGATTCTCCGGACGATGTAGTCCCGGAAAACCATGCCTCCCGTCAGGCCCGCTGTTCACAACTGGTCCACGCGGGCCAGCATTGCCTGGAGCTCGGGCGTCTCGTCGACGTGAGCTCCCCAGGTGGGGGTGCTGACCGCTGGCCCAGTCGGTAACTCCAGGACTTCTACGCCGCTGTCGTCCTCGACGTAGAACCACTCAATGCGCCAAGCCCTCCAGTTAGAACGGAGGTCCAACGGAATGTAGCGGGAAGCTGCGCCATCCCGAAGGTGAAGGTGGCAGGAGCCTGCCGTGGTGGAAAGGTCCTTGGCCGCACGCAAAGAGTAGAAGAAGCGGAAGAGAGGAAGATTGGGGGCCACTCCCACGAACATCTCGCAGAAGTGGACAAAGACAGCAAGAAGGATGATGGAATTTGGAGGAAGGTGAATGTTGTGGATGGAGTAGAAGTTGAGGACGGCGAGGTAGAAGTTGGAGATCGGCGGGAGGAGACCCGCCAGCATCCCCCATCCGAAGAAGATTACTTCTCCCGGGCGGCAGCCGGGCGCGGCGGTCCCGGCACGAGTGCGGACGGTGCCGCCGGCGACGTACCGGGCAAACCTCTCGGCGTCGATCTCCTCGACGGTCGATGGAGGAAGCAGGGGTGCTGTAGGAACGGATATGGCGACTAGAGGGGGGGTGAATAGACGCCGAATAAAAATTCAACCGTCTTTTGCAAATTAACCAATTCAAACCCTCTTCGCAGCGGAAAGTCCTTCTACTAGTTCAATATGACTTTAATCACCTAGTAGAAGCACCAAAAAGAACCTACACAAAGCTTTAAACACAGAACCAAAGTTTTTCCAAAAATTTCAGTCTCGGGCGGCACTACCACGCTCTGGGGCGATACTACCGCAGTCACGTGAGCAAGAAAAATCAGCACGGTTTCAAAAAAGAAAAACATGCATAACTTTTGATCCGTTGATCCAATTGATCCCAAATTTTGAACGTAGCTTCCTTAGACTATCTAGGTTCTATCCCAATCAAAAATTAAAGAAATTGGATGCAAAAAGATCACGAATTTCAGTTTGATCTATTAAGAGGTAAGAACCGAGCAAAACCCTAAAAACTGAAAATTCGATCAAACGAACCAATAGAAAGGATCCAAATCAATCACGTGATGATCCTTGATGTTCTAGCAATCTAATTCAGGAGTCACTTGGGCTAGAACAACTCAAATCACAAGATTGAAAGAAACATCCAAAAGCAAGAAAGAAAATCAAGAGCAAACATGAATTGACATCAGAGATTGCCCAAAGTTTGATCCTTTACTCCTTTGGATGGATTACACAGCCCCTCCTAGAAGGAGGACAGCACCAAACCCTAACTCCTCAAAAGTTAGAACCCTAAAAACTTTCTCTCATAACAAAAACTAGGTTCTAAACCCCTAGAACCTCTTTATATAAGAGTGGCATACCCCACCAGCCTTGACTACATTACAAGGCCAACACACATCCAACTCGAGTCCGACTCGAGTCCAACACACACCCGACTCAACCGTCCAAGTATTTATGCATCCGAACTCCTGTCGGACCACCTAGCTTGCGACCCGCATTGAATCGTCTCAACTTCATTCATTGATCATGCACCTTGATCCTCTTCAATGCATCCTCACGACATCATCACCGTCACGGACCTCACCTCCTCCCTGAGCCTAGTCCTGGTCGTCGCTGACCTACATCGAACCTGATCCTGCACATCAATAAACGAAAAAACTTTTTCGAGCACAAGTCTTTCTCACTTGACTCACATCATCTCAAAAACATCATGATGCATCACATATATTCATACCCTAACATTATGCATGCATCAAATAATCAAAACCAACAAATTCATCAAAACCCGACAAATCCGGCACTACCGCCTTTACACTTGCGATGCGCCACCCATCTTGCCGCTCACCTGGCACTACCGCATTTTAGCCGTCGATGCACGCAGGCCACGACACTTAGCCAAAATTCGGACATCAAATTTTTGCACCTCTGCGGAGAAAAGCATCCGCTCTCACTAGCGGTACTACCGCTCATCGGCACTCTGGGACTCTAACCTCGATCTGCCGCTCCTCGGTACTCAGGGATTTCAACTCAGATCTTGCCGCTCAAGCGGGACTTAGCCAAAATTCCAAAGATCACGTTTTCTTTGCTCTCTGGAAAAAACTGACCGCTCTCACACACGGTACTACCGCTCCTCGGCACTCTAGGAGTTCAACGCTGGTACTACCGCCTTCACATTTTCATCAACCAAAACTTATAAACTCAGTTTCAAATCAACATTTACTCAGCACAAAAACTTTCCTTTGTCAATAACTTATCATAAACCATTGGGAGCACCACACATGGTCACTCAAGTGCTGGTGGCGCCATGTAGGCGAGGGAGCAGTTCGCAAGGAGTAAAGGCGAAGGAGCAGTTCGCAAGGAGCAAAGGCGAGGGAGCAGTTCGCAGGAAGCAAAGACTAAGGAAAGAATGAATCGCCTCCCCCCGGGCACCCTATATATGTGCGCATGGAGGAGCGCTTCGGCGAGGGACCCGAAGGGGCGCGGCGGTTCGAATGGCGGGAGACCCGAGGAGACGCGGCGGTTCGCTGGCGGGAAAACCAAAAGAATCAGAAAAGGTGCGGGCATACCCCCCAGGCCCGCGCCGGTTACAAGGCGGGGGCGGCTGCACGTTCCGCCTCGATGCCCGGAAACGGCGGCGGCATTTAAAAGCCGCAGCGTTACGTGGGCATTTATGGTGGACCCACCCGGGAGACTGAGCCACTTTCATTTCCAGAAAGGTAAAAAGGGGCGCTCCAGGGTCGGTCTGGGGGCTACTGTCGGTGTATTCTACACCAGGGTGCCCACTACACTTCAGTAGGAGCCGCCAGCGGACACGTGGCGTCCAGAACACGCCGTTGGCGGTCAGTGAAGGCGGCCGACCAGCGGACACGTGGCGTCCAGAACACGCCGCTGGCGGTCATTGAAGGCGGCCGACCAGCGGACAAGTGGCGGCCAGGCCACACCGCTGGCGGTCAGCTGTGTGATTGCCCAGCGGTCAGGTGGCGACTAGGCCACGCCGCTCATGGTCAGCTGTGTGATCGCCCAGCGGTCAGGTGGCGACCAGGCCACGCCGCTGGCGGTCAGCTGCGTGATCGCCCAGCGGTCAGGTGGCGACCAGGCCACGCCGCTGGCGGTCAGCTGTGTGATCGCCCAGCGGACAGGTGGCGACCAGACCACGCCGCTGGCGGTCAGCAAGGTGGTCGCCTGGCGGACGTACAGCGCCCAGTCCACACCACTGGCGCTCAGTTCCCGAGGCCACCTAGTAACCTGCGCGGCCGCACAGGAGGTCAAGGACATTTATTGCGTATCGTGCGCATTAAACGGGAGCAATAAAGGCCGCAGCACGGCGGCGTGTGTTCCCAACGCGCGCCATTATTGCAGATGATGTCATGGTGCAATTTTCCACTCCGCCCTTGAAGCAGGCGCGGCCGGCGCGGCCCAAGGCGAGAGAGAGGCTAGCGTGCCAGGGCATTAAGAATCTGCAAACGATGTGAGCGCACTAAATGCAGCATGTCAAGTATATTAAATGTACTACACTCTTGTAAGCCCGGCACGCCCCAGCGAACCCGAGTATAAAAGGGAGCTGGGGTGCGTGGGAGAGGGGGTTCGGCTGGTTCTTCTTCCTCTCCTCTGCTAGTCCATCTCTGAGATCGGATCATCCCCCTATAGGGTGAGGATCTTTGAGTCCCAGGTCCATTGTTCTCACGATCTTCTCCAAGAACACAATCAAGAACAACACGAGCAGGACTAGGGCTATTACTCGTGAGGAGGGCCCAAACCTGGATAAACCGAGTGTATTCCTCTTGTGAGCTTCGTCCGTTTTCTTTCCACCGTATCTCGAGCGATCCGCCACGAAAGCCCCTCATTCGGACTTCTCACACCCCATTCCGGAAGGGGTCTGTTAACTCATACGCTGACACAACCCAAGCATCAAAGGTAATGTAATCAACTTCTTTTGAATTCTCGAGGCCAAGAAGCTGCAAATTAGAGATTGAAATAGTTTGTTTGTTTGTTTGTTGCATTGAGCAATAGTAGCTCACTGCCAGCAATAAATATGCATGCAACCAGGAAAATATGCAAGGAATTATGACATGCTAACAGATCTGCAGAATATATGAGAAATCACATAATCCTCCTATAAGCATTAACAAAATAGGGTAGGATCCGAATTAGATATCAACAGCATTATTTAGCATGCTGAGCTCACCAACCAAAACCCATAGGATAAATAACTTCATGTAATTCTGGCTTCATAGTTGTATTTTGCTTCAACTCCATCTGTCATGTATAAATGAAAGATCACTTCATGAAGTGTATGGAGTCTTGAAAAGTATTGGAAGTCTAAAATGAATCCTAAAATGAATAGCCAACAAGTTACAATTAATTTGTATTCATAGGAAAGAACAGTTAGGAGCACATAACAATATGGACATGCTTGCCTAACATCCAACAACAACTATGCACAGCTCACTACAAAACTGAGTTCAATTGAGTCCACACAATTAAATGGTTGGAGTTAACTCTGGGCACTGCACATACCAAGGAAAAGAACAAGCAGGTTGGCAATTAGGGAAGATAGCATAGATAATATAAAGGACAAACAATGCAAGGCTTCCATGGTCCAATTCCAACTTTGAAATATGACACCTAGCAACAGGCTTTCGGTTGTCCAAATCACGCGAGAGAGGCCCTGATCCCTCAATCATGCAAATACTATGGTCATCCTTGTCGTTTGGTATCCAAAAGAAGAGGTGCAAAAAGCTAGGAAACTGACCTTGTCCTCAACATCACCACACACATGAAGATTCTACTTCTTACCACTGTAATAGTGTTAACTTAGAGTACTATTCATTATTTATACATAATCAAAAGTTCGGAACTCAGAAGTTATTAACAGATCCCTATGAATATACACTTGATAGTCAATATGTTGGAGAGAACTAGGGGTGAAAACTTACAAGTGGAGGCGCTCGGTCATGGGTGGAGGAGGTCGGCCAGGGGGCGGAGGAGATCGGCCGTGGATGGAGGAGGCCGACCGGGGTGCGGAGGAGGCCAACCGGGGGGCAGAGGAGATTGGCCCGGGGCGGGGGTGCTCAGCCATGGGCGAAGGAGGCCAGCCGGGGAGCGAAGGAGGCCGACCGGGGCGCGGAGGAGGCCTGCCAGGGGTGGACGTGGAGGAGGTCGGCCGAGGGGGAGGTGGAGAGATCTACGGGGGGCTGAGAAGATCGATCGGGCACAGAGAAGATCGGTCGGAGGTCGGTGAAGATTAGCTAGGGACGGTGGAGATCTGTCGGCCAGGAGGCGAAGGAGATCCAAGGGGCGGAGATCTGCCTCGCCCGTGGGGGACGAATTTGGGGGGCGACGAGAAGCCCGAACCTTCGTGGCCAGGAGAGTGGAGACGAGAAGTGGACGACTGTGATAGTCTGACAGACCGAGGAATATCAACTAGCCAAGAGGTCCGGATATCCGAACAGATAATTATCCGATATCCGGTTCCCGTCCTAGATTATCTGGATATCGATTGATCTGGATTTGATCCCATATCTGGATTACATTATCCGGATCCGTTCCTGTATCCGACCTAATAATTCAATTCCTTCCCGGATCTATTTCCGCTCAGATACGGCTCCGGATCGAGCGGATATTATCCAACACGTTTTCACCACTAGCAATCGGTGGTAAGGTCGTTGCAATCTTACACACCTTTAGATCCCGTATGTACGCCTTCTCTCTTGAGCTGGTGTCATGATTTTTTTCTATATTCAAGTAACTAGCCCTACAAATGTGCTATACATGTTAACTACAAAAGGTGCTCATCAGGCAGCAAACTAACGCATAGCGCCTAATCGTTGTTTAGGTGGGCTAGACGGCCACATAAGTGGGATAAAATAACCTAGACAACTAGGCGGGAGGGTCGAGCCTAGCGCCTAGACACCACCTAGATGAGCTAGGCGGCCGCCTAGAGGAACAATGGCTAACTATGTCAATAGATATTTCATCAAACAACTTAAAATTAGCTAGGCGGCCGCCTAGAGGAACAATGGTTAACTATGTCCATAGATATTTCATCAAACAACTTAAAATGTGCTGCTTCAGAATTTTAGGATAGCTAACAAAGAAAACAAGCTAGCATACTTTAGTATTAAATTACAATAAAATAGCATCAAAATATGGCGATAAAAATTGCATCAATTCACAATATGGTGAGGAAGCGGTGATATAACATGAGTGTTGATGGCCAGCTATAGGGGGGCTAGAGCCTACCTTAACCACCTCCTAGGTTCGCCCTTGGCTCAAGATTTTGTATGCTCTCAACATAGGGAAGATTCGGGTTGTACCTTGATTTTAATGAAATATGTATGCTAGATTTAACTTATGTGCTCATGATAGCTATGTGTTGGATACAGGAAACAGAATTAGACTCATTTAGTTGCATGGTCCAAAAAAGTGGTCTATAGTTGCCATGATGTAAGGTCGAGGAGGCTAACTAGAAGGAGATGAATAGGCGGTTTTAAAATTATCTTTGGTTGAAATCGTATTTTACGTACGGAAACGTAAATCAAAATGGTTTTGTCCAATTAAGACCTCAATTGTCTAGTCTCAACTATGTGCACCAACAATCTAAATCTATGTTAAGATTTGCAATCCTAGGGTAACAAGCAATCAATTCAATTATAGCAATGTAAATTGTAAGAATGCATATGAGCAATAGGAAGAAAACCAAAAGATGGCGCACGATCTTTTTACCGTGGTGTTTGGAGACTTGCCGATCTCTCCTAATCCATGTTGAGGTAAGCCCAAACAAATTGGATCGGCTCCACAAATTAAGCCAAATACCTCAAATCCACTAGCGATAGCTCTTTCCCCCACCAAGTAGGTGAGCTTTAACCTTCACAACACATCGGACCTTCTCACAAGCTTTTTTAAAAGATCATCGGACCACGACTCCTTCACGCCATTTAGGTGTCAGCAAACACCAAGAGTAACAAGCCAAGTCTCTTGCTTGGCCCTCACCAAGTGTAAAACATGCACAAGTGGATACTCAATCCACCTCTAGATGCAACACATGCAATTAGAGACCTTTCCCCTTGCTCACAAGTGCTACACATGCACAATTGAGTAGAGAGACTTGCACTAGCTCAAGAGATTGAAAATGGAATACTAAGAGACCCCAAATGCCAGCACAAGCCATCCTTATATTGCCCACCAACAAAAAGAAACTAGACGTTGGGGCAAAATTCTCAAGAACCAGCTAAAACCAGTACTACCGACAAGCAAAGTCCAGTGGTACCAGCCTCTACCCCAACGGATAGTTCATTGCATGAAATGCACAAGAACAAGCTATTGTAGACAACCCCTGGTACTAACGGTGTACAAAACCCGGTAGTGCTGATAATTTGAACCCCAAATGCAACTCCAAAACACAGCTCTAGAAAATAACTATTGGCCCATATGCAGAGGTAGTACCAGGTGGTACTACCATAATTTCAACAGTGGCAATGCCGGGGAAGTACTACCGAAATTTCAATAGTGGTAGTGCTGGCATTTTCAATCTAAAAAGGAATCATAACTTTTTACTTTAAAATTCGATTTAGATGATTTTGGACTCTATGAAAAGCTTATCCAGATAGCTACAACTTTCACCAATGTTCAAGATCTGAAAAAAAACTATAGATATTTTCTTAGAACATTAAAACTCAAATGTAGCCACACAAGTCTAAAATCCAATTTCTCAAAATCTCTAATATAGACATGATCAAAAGTGTGACTACAAGCTAACAAGAGTATAGAAATGATCAATGCACGAACTTCAATAATTTGCAAAAACACATTTGCAAATTATAGTTGCATGTGACAAGGATTAAGTGCATGAGTTTCAACTATTAGCAAAAACATATTCGCAAATAATAGCATCATGCAATAGAGAGCTAGAGCAAGCAGGATTGAGATATCAACACATGATGAGACTCAAACTAATAGGCAAGACCCCTCTTAATAGTACGATAAACTACACTAGTAATCCGGTCTCCCAACCAAACACCCAGACCGGTAATAAACTAAAAATGCATCCTTAGCCTATACTAGTTATACCTTTGCCTTGTGCATCCACTTGGAGCTTTCACTTGATGATTATTATCTTCTCTCCAAGTCTGGGTCCTTGTCTCGTTCATCAATACATGATTAACTAGCTTGACTTCAGGATCTTATCTTAATGCTCATTAACACATGATGACATCATTCATCCCAAACCTTGATTTGATGACTATCAACACATGATATCATCCAAAATAGTCATCATTATTTGACTTAACCTATTTCACAAACTTATGGAAAATATTAGTCCAACACATCCAGTTGTCACTAATCACCAAAGCACACCGTTAACATACATAATGGAGGGCCTAGATCCTTTAATCTACTTCTTTGGTGATTGATGACAACCAAATTGCAAATAATTGAATTTAAATCAATATATGTATATTACAACTACAAAAGTTCCATCTACTCAAGGGATATGTTTTAAAGAAAGATCCTCAATATGTGTGTAAAAGAGAAGGAGATCAATACTAATGAAACCATCAAATATAGAGTAAACCCTCCCTAAATGTGTACATATATATATTGATAGTTTTAATCTTGTAAACAGAGTAGGATACAAAGTAGAGTCCGAATAGATTACTAAGTCCTTTACCGAGTCTGTTGCCGAGAGTTTGCTTTATAAACAACCCTGTAATCTGTTTTGAGTTGAGAGCAAGCAATAAGGAAGCTAGAGTTGAAAAGGAGAAAAGAAGCACAGGAGACAAAACAGAGCCTGCAACTCAGTTGGTTTGTTCATTCTTCTGGAGACTTGCAGGTGACGGGTTCAAGTCTTCTCGACGATAATCTTTTCGTGTGATTTCTTTTTGGTGGGAGATTCTGCTGTGGTCGCGACAAGTATGCGTTGTCCCAACCATATGCATTGCTAGATCGCCTAATTAATCATTGACCAATTCCAACAATTGGTATCAGAGCCTGAGTTTTTGGTCTGTTGCCCAAGAAGATGCTTATATATATATATATATATATATATATGAATTAGAAACAATATGCACATATCCAAGTTGAAAATTTTATGGAGTTCACCCTATATTTTGAATCCAAGGAATGCAACAAGATATAATAATATGGCATCGGATGCATACTTCCGATATTTCCATCTTTTCATCCAAATGAGGCTACAATATCATACTCAATAAGTGTGTTAGTCTTACATTTAGATTTGTTATTTATTACTAAAACAAATTTATAATATGACATCTGATGCATACCTTTTTCATTTTTCATCCAAGTGAGACTAATCAATTATATCGTACTTAACAAAGGATTTAATCTCATATTTAGATTTGTCATTAACCACCAAAACCAAATGAATGGAGCTTGAACTTACACTTGCTCTACAATATCAGAAAATGCATATGGTTATGGATTTTGTATGTTTGTGTCATTTGAACTTATTAATCATTCTAAACTCAAGGAGGGAAGTAGTTTTCATCATAAAAATCACTATATTTTCTGTTTAAGAAACACCAAATTTGATTTAATCTAGATGTGGTATTTGATTTGGGACTTCCCACATAATGTACTACATGCAGTTGTCTTTTTTTAAGGTAGCCTTACAAAACAAATATTAACATCCTTATAGCGCGAGAGATCCTCACGCTCCTAGCCATGTCACATCTTACCGATGAATGGTCCTGCACCGCATGTCATGCAGCCTTCTCGGTGCTTTTGTGGCCCCCATATGCCATGACGTGCTCGGCCCATCTGATCAAACTTGTGCGGCTAAGATTGGGCTCTTGTGAGGCCGTCAGATTATGCAGATCTGGGTGAACGGCTCGGATCCATTTGTCCTGCCTCCACAATGGTGAAATCGTGTTAGCATCCGGCCCCGCGTGCCCCCTTCCTCGCCCCCACGCTCGTGCCAGCATGTCATCCTCCTCGCATCCCCCACTTGGTGGCCTTGCCTACGGCTCCTCCCCACCATCTCTTCCCTTGCAGTTGCGACCACTATCGACCTCACCCAGCGCCCCTCACCTCCTCCCCTTTGGGCTGCCCTGGACGCCTGATAAAGGCAACCGTTGTGTTCGGTCTGACCAAATCGAGGCAGGACCAAGGGCTGTAGCAGTCGGTGATACAGGCAAAAGGAATGGTGGTGGTCGGGGCCGTCTTGGTCGGTGGAAGCGAGATCCAGCAGGGACGATGCGGATTCAACACCGAGGGTGATGAGATTGACCAACCTGAGGTGGATTAGCCGCGGGGGGGGGTCAGGATCAAACGAAGGCAGCGACATCATCTCTTTCACTGTAGATCCATCTTCCGTCGCCCCTCTTTACACCACCATCTCGCCTACCACACCCTCTTTGTGTCATCTTCTCCCTTTGCTCTATCGTGGCCCACTAACTCATGCCTCCTTTGACTTGGTCCTGCAGCGTTTGGCCCTTCCCCTCCCTTCGCTAGCATTGCCACCTCTCCTCCATAGCGCCATCACTTCTTCTCTACCATGCCAACCCCTAAACGGCGACCTCACAGGAGATCACGCCATCACCGCTCTAAGGCCTAGTGAATTTCTTCTTTCTCTCTGTAATTTATAATGCTTTCTTCCTCCTATCCTAATTGCATTTCTATGTTGTTTAAAGTTTGGACCTTGTGTGCTTGTGCGCCACAGCGTAGTCAAAGCTATTCATCATTTAGACGAGTATTGTATCACTGTTGCCACTCATCTTCATACCGTTTTCATATATAAGTGACTGCTCCTTTGCCCAGTTGTTACCTCTATTGTCCAAATCTTGATGGCCATTTTGTGATCGATGGGTGTAGCGGTTAGTTAGGTGGTGGTCCGATTTTTCTATTGCGGGCTATGAATGTGTTAATTCTTCATTTGTTCTGATCTAAATGGTTCATTTAGTCTTCTCTTGGTTTAGGGACATGTAGGCAGCCAAAATTAGTGGCATGTTGTTCTAATTTGTGAGGGATGCTATGTTAGATCTTTTCCTATGATTGTGGCTAATGGAATAATTTCCTTTTCTCTACTCCATATGTATGTTTTTTGTATTTCAAATATAAATGAGAAGCAATTTTTTTTACTACTCTGAGTGAGGCAATGGAGCTTCCATTGCCATAATCACCTAAGGAATCAACGGACAGATCGACCAATACAGTTGTAGCATCTATGTTTTATCATGAGATGATTATTTTAGTTTTCTTAGATTTGTGTGGGTTTTGCCATAGGAAAAATGGCATCCACCTTAGAGGTTGGCATAGTATGATACCATATAAACCTCATAGATTAGTGTAAATCCATTATTTTATGCTTTTTGTTATAGTTTTCACACATAGTTCTTGCATATTTTACTTTCTGTTGCTAAATCAGTAAGAGCTCTTGTTGGCACCAAAAACTTGACGACAGGTTAATAACTACCAACACACGCGAACACCAGGTTCATAAAAGCTGTTTCTGCCGAAGAAGGTGATGCGTAACAAAATCACACAAGAATCAGACCTGAGTTGAGAGTAAGTCGACAAGATCAACAATTGGTGATGCGTAGCTTTTATTGATCAATCGAGTTACAAGGAAGGATTACAAGTCTATGAACTACTCCTATGCAAGAAGATAGAAAGTAAATGTGTTGGTTGATTGAGTTAAGTCTGTCCCTTTGAGGTAGCTTGTCACCCTCTTTTATAGACTTCGGCCTGAACGTGTCCCTCTAGATCTCTTTAACCACCCGTATCGGCCTCTGTCTCTTCTTACTATCTCGAGCTTGATCGTACCTTCCTCAATCCCTGAACCTAGCCGTATCGGCCTTGATTTCATTTTAGCACACTTCATGCCAAATAATCGTGACTCCTCAATCCGTAATCGTATCGGCTTGCTTCGCGGACTCAGTTCCCATTTCAGTACACATCGCGTCGAATTCAAACTGGTACCAGCTTGACATCTCCGATTCTAGAAACCATGTCAGCTACCAAATTTGGGTGCCAACAGCTCTACAACATTGCTAGTCATGCATAGGATTTGGTGTCTTCTTGTGCTTGGAATAGTGGTGTTCTTTGGCCAAATATCCATAGCTAATGAAATAATTCCATTTTTCCTGCTTCGTATGTATGCTTTTGGCCCCATCCATTTCAGCTTATGCACAGCTTCTGCTTAAAAAAAGCAGATTATTTGCCGAATGGGAGGATTCTGGACAGCTTCTTTGATAATTAGAAACTGGCTTCTACATAGAATTAGAATTCGGCTGGAACCTGATTCTCGCTGGCTCAGTCCGGAACCTAAAAGTTATAGTCGATTCGGCTCGATTCTCCCATAATCAGAATCAGCTTCTCCCATAATCCAAAATCCACAATCCAGAAGCTAAAAAGAACCATGCCTTTGCATTTGGAATACAAATGAAATGCATTTTTGGGACTACTCATAGTGAAGCAATGGAGTTTTCATTGGCAAAAGCACGTAAGGAATCAACAGACAAAACTGACCAAAATAGTTGTATCATCTATGGTTTATCATGAGGTGATTATTTCAATTTTCTTAGATTTGTGTGGGTTTTGCCAAAGAAACAACGACAGGCACCTTGGAGGTTGGCAGATCATACCTTATAAACCTGGCAAAATAGAGTAAATTCATTCTTTTACACCTTTCTTTATAGTTTTCACATTATTATTGCACATTTCACCTTCCATTGCTGAATCAATAAGAGTTCTACAATATCACTAGCAATCCATAGGATTCAGTGTCTTCTTGTGCTTGGAATAGCGACATTGTTGGTTCAAATATTCGATGAACTATTAAAGTCTTGCCATGTAGTACAATGTTCTTTGGTTTGTCCCTCTTTCCTCCTTGCTCCTTGGACTTTGATGGGTGTGATTGGCCGAAAATGCTTGCTATTTGGTATAATGACTCAATGATAAATGTTTGGAGAGCCACGAGTATCTCATTTTTAGGTGTTACAAATTTTTATTCCTTCCTGATCTTTGGTATGTTTTCTTTTCCTATTTTGCCATCGTTCTTAGTTCCACTAGTTCATGATGAATTTTCGAGAACTTATCAAACTGAGCTAGCTAACCACTTAGACTATTTACTTGTGTAAATCTCACTTACATTTTAGGACTGTCGTTGTAGTTTTAGAACTGCATGTGTGAACAAGATATCAGTGAAATTGTTTTTTTTCTCATTTTTGTGTTTTGTAAAAGAAATTTCCTATTTTCACACATAAAGATTGGTTTTAGCTTCATGTAGTTCTTTTTTGATTGGCCATATAGGTGGAAAGGTCAATAAATTTGATATTTCAATTTCGGTTAGGAAGAATGTAGTTACACTACACATTATTTGTTTAGATGTTCATTTATTAAACATCTTTTTGTCATAGCTCATAATTTCCAGTCATGTAGGAATAAGAAAGTGGTATTTTTGGTCTGTTAGAAACATCTATCATGTACGATCACTACTACTCGAAGTATGAACAGAGCTATGGAGATAGTAGATTGTGGATTATGCATTTTTTTATAAAATTTAATGTTTGAATGTCCCTAGTGCACTTTACCTGCTTATGTTCTTCCTCTTTAATGTTTTATGTGCGTACATCAATCGTTGTACTATTCTTTATTTTCTAGGGTTTGAGGTTTCATCGGCATATTTTACTTAGGTTGGCTGCATTTCTTAACAATGCTCAGTTATGGTAATCTCATGTTCTTCTGCAGCTAGCATATTGTCCTTCATTTATTAAAGTTATATGTCTATTGTTTCTTGGATAAATGATTTTTTCTTGTTTCTTGCATGCTGCATGACTATGAAATTAGCGGTTACTTCTCCTATATGCCTTTTTTTGGATGGAACATGTTTGTTGCTGCTCCACTTTGCTATATATGCTAACATCTTGTTTTCATTTTTCAGGTATACCTATCGTTTAGCAATTTGGTAAGCTTCTTGTTGCTAGGCGATTTGCTACCTCGAGGATTCGTTTTCTCTACCATCTTGCTTACCATGATGTTTATTGCTTCTCTGTGCCAATCCTATACTTGTTGTGCTTCTTAGTTCTACTCTATGTTTGTTTGTTCTAACATCTTGCTTACCATAATGTTGATTGCTTCTCTTTGCCAACCTTCTTAGTTTCGCTCTAGGTTTGGATCTCAAATTATGTTTTTGACAGTGTTTAGCTTTTTAGGTTTAGATAGTACCAAATAAAAACTTAAGATATGAAGATGTCAAAGTTGCAGTTCAAAAATAAAGAAATGCATTTGAGCTGTCAGTGTTAAAAAAAAGAAGTTCACGAGTTTCTTTAATCAGAATTTGAACAATTAAGGTCTCCTGATTTGAATCTAAATTCACATATCTTTACATCCACTAACATATTTTGATCATACCATGGAGTAAACTCTATGAAGTACTTTCATCGTTAATGTTTCGGAGTTACATGTGTTTTACATACACATATACATTATATAATAATTAAATCAGCCTTAAAAAATTGGATAACTAGAATGATGAGTTGAAATACTATCATTCATTGCTTCTCTGTGCCAATCATATACCTGTTGTGCTTCTTGGTTCTACTCTATGTTTGTTTGCTCTAACATCTTGCTTACCATCAAGTCTGGGATGCCGATCATGTATGACACACACACTCCAAGCTACAGCTCCACAACATCGACTTTCACGTTCCTGAGAGACCAGAGTCAACTATCAATGTTCTCACCCTCTACGAATGCGAATGCTACAGGAAGAACCTGATTTTTCCATCCACTTCTATAGTAGTCAATATCTGGCATTTGCACTTCCTAACCAAAAACATCCCGTCCATGGATAACAACAAACGGCAATGTCTGAATGCGTTGATGCATGAACCAAAAGCAAAAAAATGCCCTATTAAGTACCATCTTCTCAGGGAAGCGTTGCGAATACTACTCACAAATATCGACATAAGTCCCAACATTCCTTTCCTTGATCACCTCAAGCAGACCTGTCATGTTCTGGTAGGAGTCTTTGTACGTACCAAACCTTATTTTCAATGCCTTCTGTTTTTCTCTCTATACCTTCGCATAGCTTATGGTGTACTGGAACCTTTACTCTGTTGCAAGTATGATGACACATGGCTCTATATGCAGGTTTTCCACAATCTACCAGTACATTGCATTCGCAACAAAGCCTAAAGATATGTTTTTGTGCGATTACGTAGACTTCGTTAGCACTCATGTGTATGGGACGACTATAGAACACTTCGAAATGGTGTCCCACTTAGGTTGGTACACATGGACACGTCATGGGCAACCCTCCATCTGGCATCTCACATCATACACCCGCTGATCTGACTTTCCAACTGTAAAGGTTCTCCGTAGCTGAAAGATATGATAATTTGCCTAGAGGGGGGGTGAATAGGCTATTTAAAATTTCAAATGAAATTTAATCGCAGCGAAAAGGTATCGGAACTTCCGAAGTATATCGGAACTTCCGATATGATAACGGAAAGTCCGAACAGTGGAGTATAAGGCAACAAGAGAGTAGATCTAGTGAAATCCAATTTTGCTCCTACTCCAACTTAGCAAGTATGAGAACTACACAAGACTAGCAACTAGAGTAGAACTTTAAGTAGGAAGATTGAACACAAATGCATAGAGATAATCAAAGCAAGGAGATAGAGAAATTGTTCCCGGAGTTCGGATCCTTGAGGGGATCTTACGTCTCCGTTGAGGAAGCTCACAAAGAGCTGGGTCTCTTCCAACCATTTCCTCACAAACCTCGGTCACACTTGAGATTTGGTTCCACTTTTGATTTCTTCCCTTTCGGAGGCGAAATCGGCCTTCACAAACTTCTCACGGCTACCCACAATCTTCGGGAGCTCGTGAGTGACGCCTAGCCGTCTAGGAGTCCTTCAACCTCCAAGAGTAATGAATGCAACTTGAACCCAATCTTGGAAACGGTCTCTTATGCTCAAGAATGTCACTCTCGAGATCTAAACTCAAATCTTCTTCAACTCTCACTCTTTTGTTTGATCACTAAGATCAAGGAGTAGAGGAAGGAAGAATAAGTCTAGAAGTGTGTTTAATGCTCAAGTGAAAACCACAGCCATCAAACTTCTAGCATTTAGTGGGGTGGAGGGGTATATATAGGGATGGGTGAAAACTAGCCGTTATTTCTCCACCCAGCTACATATCAGAACTTCTGATGTGAACATCAGAACATCCGATAAGTCTAGTTTTCCAGAAATTCAACTGACTTAAACGGTCAAAAAACACACATCGGAACTTCCCATATTTACAATTGGAATGTCCGATGTGACTAAAGAGCTACTTTTGAAAAGCATTCTCAACACGACTCTAAGTCAACATCGGAATGTCTGACTTCATATCGGAACATCCGATCTATCCAGAGAGTACCCCCTTTTAGAAACTATATGGATCGAAACATCCGATCAAAAGGTATCGGAGCTTCCGAAGTGTCCAGAGGATACCCTAAAGCTTTTCAACACACATCGGAACTTCCGATGACCACATCGGAATATCCAATGCATCCAGAGAGTTCACAAAACACTCACACCGACAATCCGATACATTGGAATATCTGATGTAATATCGGAACTTCCGATAATGACAAGGGTGAAAAATTACTCGGTGTGCGTGTGACGACTCGTGTCTCTCAACAGAAATGAGTAGGCATTCATATGAGCATCGAGACTTGTCCTAGGTTGACTAAGTTGCATCCCTCTTAATAGTACGGCATTTCTATGACTCAACGATAAAAGTAAATTACACCAAATGCCGCCGTTTTTCTTCCTTATGCTTTTTGAGGGGCGTCAACTTCCGTAAATCCTTTTTGCTTCAGGACTTTTACCTGTTCATTTACTCATTGAACCCATTAGTCCTTTAATCGCTTGTCATTAATCATCCAAAACAATCTTAGGGGCCTAGATGCACTTTTAGTAGCAACACTGCCCATGTTGTTACTACTTTATGCATTTCACACTTATTCTTGTAAATCACTTCTTGCCGCACCTCATTCTGATCGTACTCTACGCGACATCTTCACCCTTGTTGACCACCAGCCTATCGAACTGACATTCTAATCCAAACTTGCATCCTGCCTCACTAGGCATTCTGTACTTCAGCTGCTCTCACCAACTTTCTCTGGTTCATCACTAATAGCCTCCTCCTACTTCACATGGTTGCCATGGTCTTTCTGAAATGCTTGCGCCAACAACACTAATGGCCATCCTTTCTCATTTACCATTCTTACATATGATCTCCATAACTTCAACCTCTTCAGTTCCACAAACTTCCAATACGTGCAATCCCGTCTCCGACACCCTACCCCATGCAACTTGAGATCATGCAAATCATGGTCAAACAAAAAACAGGTGGTACAACCATATGGTAATTGTGCCCCATGAACACTCTCTTTCATGTGCCAGATTAGCCACCATATTTGGAAAATGACCTGGTTCCATCCCTTGTGCACCCATGTGTGGAACCCTTTTTTTGTAGTGTATTTTAAATTTTACTCATTCATCCAAACCTGTCAAGCATTTCATCAAATTCTTATTACGTGTACAACGTAACACTATCAACTCTATCAATCCGCTACACTACGGTGGGCATACATAAATTTATTTTTTTCAACTACATATTACCCCGCATACTTTTCACAATTTTGCATGTCAAATCCGATTTATACTAAACCATACATGCAACTACGAATGTAAAAATACATATATATATATATATGTGTGTACATAACTATTGCTACTTTATACAACCAATTATTTACAAACGTAATTAATTTGGTCGCTAAATCATATATAAAAAACTATTCCTACTCTACACAGCTAATTAATTACAAACCTAATTAATCTGATCGCTAAGTGATATATCTATATAAATATCTATTGCTACTTGATATAGCTAATTACTTACAACCTAATTAATCTGGTCGCTAGGTTGTATATCTCAACAACTATTGGTACTCTAGACAGTTAATTATTTACAAACCTAATTAATCTACTCGCTAAGTCATGTGTCTAAAAATACTATTGCTACTCTACATAGCTAATTATTTATAATCTAATTAATCTATTCGCTAAGTCATATATCTGAACAAATATTGCTACTTTATACATGTAATTACTTACAAATCTATTTAATTTGATCAATAAGTTGTATTTTTGAGTTATAATTGACCTAACAAAAAAATTATCTGCAAAAAGGAAAAGATTTTCCTCCTCCTCCTCTCCTTTTGTTCCTCCTCCCCTTCCCCTTCTCTTCCCCCTTCTCCTTATCTTCCTTCTTCCCTCTTCTCCCTCTCCCTTATTGTCTTTTCCCTCTTTTTTCTTTCTCGGTTAGTTGCTGCAACTCTGGCCAAGCATCGCTCGATTGGCCTTACGTGCGTTGTTGACCGTTGTAGACAGAGAGTTTGTCACAATTTGAAATGTCGACTAACTCTCTGTTAACATTTGAAATATCGATAGAAATTTTGTCGATATTTCAAATATCGATAGGTAGGTATTTCTGTTATTATTCATTTTACCATATTATTTCTGTAATTTTTTTAAAAAATATTTTAAAAAATTCTTCCGCAGACCATAGCCCGTCTTGGCATATTTGTATGGCTTAACACGTTCCTAGAGGTATTGGATATTGGTCACAACGGAGTAGGGGTGAAAACGGGTCGGATATTTCCCGCCCGATCAGGAACCGAATCCGGAAAAAACCGGATCCGGGAAGATGTTTTTATATCCGGTCGGATCCGGATCGGATCCGGATAATCAAATACGGATACGGATACGGATTCGGAGCGTCCAATATCCGTCGGATACGGATAATTCCCATATTTAATCCGGATATTATCCCATAATTATATTCGGATATCCGGCACTATGCGCTGGTGGTATCACTGGTCAATGACTAAGGCCCTGTTTGTTTCCTTCTTCAGCTTATATAATCCAGCTTTTTGGTGTTGGATTATATAAGCTGGATTATATAAGCTACTTTTAAATAAGCCGGTGGGTTGTTTGTTTTCCTGGATTATTACTGTGTTGGATTATTAGTTTGAGATTATATAAGCACCCTAATGGCTGCTTATAGATTATTATAATCTCATGCTTTAGATTATATAATCTAGATTATAATCTAGACTGTTTGTTTCCCCATTAACTTATATAAGCTGGATTATATAATCCATGAGACCATGACCTAATCCAGTAATCCTCATTCCTCATTCTTTTCTAGACTGCTCGTTTGCTCCTCAGTCCTCAGATCTGAACGCCGCCGCCGTCGAGCCGTCGTCCACCACGCCCTCCGCCCTCGTCCTCGCGCCCTCCGCCGAGCCATCGTCGCGCCCTCCGCCGAGCCGTCCTCGCGCCCTCCGCCGAGCCGTCGTCCACCGCGCCAGCGAAGGACGATATATCGTGATGAGAAGAATGTCCTCGACCTGTATGTCATCCTCCTGAGATACACGAGGTGGGTTTGGCGTTGTTTATCTTGATATCTGCTCTTTCGTATCATGTTTGGGTCTCACATCTGACGTCGGACTGGCTAGCGGCTGCAGCTTGCTGTGCGAGACGATTCCGAAGCATCGTGACTACTGACTACCACGCATTCAAGTTGAGAGATGCAGAGTTCTTCAAGAATGCTCCACATAACTCCTCTGTAATTCCTCTCACGAGCTCAATAACTATTTGTTTGTGGTTTCAAGTTGTTAAAAAGTACTAGTTTTTCCTGCTGGGAGACATCAAGTTGCATCATTACCGAGTGTCCAACCTGATAGGCAGATCAGCAAACGGTATATGTATCTTTTGTCATATTTTATCTTTGTGATATGTTGTGTTTCATTTGGCCTAAGTAAAAAGCAGACATCGAGTGATTTTAAGATTAAACGGTCGGCAGTAATTATGGAAAAGGAAGATTAGTTGACATGTTCGTTAAGTAACCTAAAACACTGAAGTGGTCGATCAATTTGTTAAGACAAAAGTTAGGCTTACAGGGAAATATTGCCCACATACCATACCTCCATTTATGGAAAATGAAGATTAGTTGACATGTTTGTTAACTAACCTAAAACACGGTGGTAACTTAATCATTTTGTTAAGACAAAGGTTAGGCCTATAGGGAACATAGTGCTCGCATATAGTAACTTAATTTTGAGAGCAGGAAATTTGCAGTAAACATAGCATATCCTTTTCTTTCCCTGCATTTTAATCAGGGCCTTAGTTTCTTGATTTGCAGCAGGTCACAACTCACAAGTCTGAGTCTCCACTGATTAGAAAGCACATCTAGAGCCTTAAATCTAGTGCTCATATAGTGACATAGTATTTAAGATCCTAATTGGTCATGCTGAATTTTGGACCATGACATTCCTCCCTAGTTGTTTCTCTAAAGTGACTGTAGTTTTTTTTGTGTAGAAACTCATTGATGTTCCCAATGAGCTTGAGTCAATGAAACCAGTTGTGCAGTGGCAGATCGCTGAGCATAACAGAGGAGGTACCGCGGAATCTAATAGTCCAAATATAACAGAGGAGGTATGAGTATGACAATATGCACTATCTTTATATACATCATTCCATTTGTTTGCTTTGTGGTACACTGATGAATTAGATGCTTTGTGGTACACTGATTAAGGATATTGTCCAATCAACTTCATTCAATTAGCTTGCTATGTATGATGTACACAAAATCTCACTACATTCGGTTGTCTTGGAGATCCTAGTTGCTACTTACTAATTCATTGAAATGTTGCTATCATACATTACACAAATTGTATGAAGAAGAAGAAATAGCCAATGACGAGGATTGAGACGCTTCAACATATCCTAGTGAATAAATCAAGGAAGTCAAAACTTATTTATGAATCACTTATGTTGGACTTATGTATGAATTATGATTATGTCGATGTGATCATGTATGTGCGTTATACTGTTATCGTATGAGAGCTATGTTATGTATGTACTTGTGTTGAAAAGTTCATTGGTTCATGTGAATGTCGTATGGTTTATTCACTTTTTTGCTTTGCATATTATCCGACTATATTATCCGTTTCCGATCCGTATCCGTCATGTATCCGTCCCGTGTCCGAATCCGGACTACTCCGAATTCGTATTCGTATCCGGTCTATCCGTATCCGACTCCGAATCCGAGATAATAATATGGGTTAGGATACGGGACGAGCAATATCCGACCGAATCCGACCCGTTTTCACCCCTACAACGGAGTACACTCTCTTTAATTTCGCGCAATGATTGATCTCGTAGATTACACAAACGCGATTGCAACAAAGCTTGCTTGTATCAAAGTAAAAAGAAAAAAGAAAAAAGAAATCGTGGACACATAGGAGAACCGTGTGTGTTTGCATTGAACTTCCATGTTCCATAGCGGTAATCGTTAGAATTATTGTGGCTTGACACGCTACTACTGGAGCCACTGGATCATTGTAAATCAATAGGCTAGTGGAGTTGACAGTATTTCTGTCGAATATCTAAATATAGGATATGCATGCGTATCAGAAAGTGAAAGACCATGTAGTATACCTCGGGCATCTAGAGCCCTATTCCAGTGAGAGAGGATGTTAACGAAAAAGGTATTTCTATATCTAGAAGGACTCGATAATACTCCCGAAACGAGATCGGCTCGAGTACGCCCAATAACATGGAAGATTAGTTACCTATGCGGATCCCCCGGAGCGATCTCACAGCCTACATGCTAAGCGATTGCAAGAGAACTCTCATGTATCTCTACTATATAAAGTGAGAGTTTCTTCCCACGTCATTTCATTTAAATTACCAGTTTTGCCATTCTTTAATTACCCACTCCAGGCGTGGATGGAAGACAGCACACAAGACCATTCTTTAATTACCCACCTCTTTAATTAATTAACCACTCCAGGCGCAAGAAACGAAGCGTCAGAACGCTTCATTTACATAGAAATATAGAAATATTGCTTCAATAGTGTCTTACTGTATAAGGTATTATTTGCACAACATATTTTCTTGTTTCATGTTATCATAATAGCAGGACAGCCGTTCAAAATGTAGATACCATTGCAACGCACGGGCACGTTACTAGTCGAGGTTTAAGTTTAAGAAAACCAGTCGTGTTTGCATTAAAAAGGGTGATATTTGAAGATTAAAAAAAAAATCTACCCAGATCGGACAAACAATGTCGTAGAAACTAGAAATTGGGGGCGATCCGATGTGAATGGACCACACCGGAAAAATCCCGAGTACGGCAGAATCGGTGCACCCGTAATCGAGCCACTGACCGGTGGGGGCCAGTTTGTTGCATACGAAGGCCTGAAAGAAGAAGAAAAAAAAAGGTGGGCGGCGAGTTCGCGTGTCATCAAATTGGGCTTGTTAGGGGAGCCGAAAGTTGGTCGTCGGTGCGAAAGCAGTCGACCGAGCCAACCACGAACCCGGCGCCGGAGGCCGCGATGAGATGACGTGTCACGCTCGAGTCCGATTTTTTTTTCCTTTTACTTTTTTCTCTCTCACTTTGGACCGTGCTTTGGACGCGTTATTGTATTTATGGTACGCTTTGTGCGAACCGAACTTTGACGCGTTTAACCTTAAACGTGTTACGTATTTTTAGGTGGTTATTTGGTTTACTGTACTTTCTTAGCCGTATGTTTATATCTTATAAACTCAGTTTTTTACCAAACTTTATTATGCATGTGACGTTGAATTTTGCTGCCATAGAAAGTATAGTAAATCCTACTTATCTAAGGTTAGTTATGGCAAGTTAGCTTCAAACCAAATTTCATCACTTTTATAGCCCTTGACATTTTTTTTCTTCCAAATTTATTCCCCTTCTGAACGTAATTGCAAAAATAACCCCCTCCTGAATCGCAAAAGCATCGACAGGTGACATGTGTCACATACGCTATGGGACTGCAACAAAATACACCGCACAGTAGGCGCTCGAAAGGAGCACCTGCCGAGCTATGCTATCTCAGTAGTATTAAGCCACCATTTTAATTAAACAAAATGTATTAATTAAGTGGTTAAATAGGTAATTAATTAATTAATTAAGTGATTTAATTAAATTATTAATTAATTAAGTGAGTAATTAATGCCACAAAATTCTTGCGAGCCATGAGACGTGGCGCGGCAGGTGACACGTGTTACTTATTGATATTTTCACGATAAGGAAGGGGACTATTTTTTTTTTTTTTTGAATGTTCGGCCGAGGCCGTGAATTAATTAGGAGGAAAGAAACAGTTTACAGAAAGACCAAAATAGGCAAAAGGAAAACTCGAAAGAAAGTGCAGGAGTCTGCACCTGGAGGAAAGAAGAAAACAGAAGGGGAGAGTTACAACCAAGGAAGAGGACTATTTTTATAATTATGTATATAAGGAGGACATATTTACAGAAAAAAAAAATATCAATGGCTAAAAAAGAGATGATTTCTTCTAACCAAACGGGCCCTTAATAACTAAACGCCTCCCCGTTCTTTAGCTTTAGTACGGAGCGTAGATCTCTTCAACGATACGAATCGTATGCTAATCATACGAAGCTGGCTTCTGCCTTCTTTCTTCTCCCCCTCCTTTTGGTTGAGAAAGTAGAGGTCCGAATTTGGTTTTAGACGAGCCAAGGGGACACAGCTTCCTAAGTAACAGGCAGGGAATTGACGCCATTTTATGCCTGCAGGTGGCAAGTGTTTTCAAGTTCTAACCTGCCATTCCCTTCTCTACTCGAGGCAGGTTGATGTTCTAGTCTAACTTGTCTCAATGGCGATGTTATAATTTCTACTGCATCTGGTTCAAAAATCAAAACTGACGTTGCTTTAGTACGGTGGTTTCATTTCGCAAGACCTGTAGTTTATCTTTCCAGGCATCACTTTCCATCTACCACCGTAATTAAATCCTTATTGGTGGTGCATGGATGGGCATTGTCACAGGCGCAAACTATGTCAACAGAAGGCACTATTCCTCGAAAAAGAAAGTAAGATATTATTGACTGCTGAATACGTAGCTAAACCGAAAATTATTTTTACACCGGAGAGCAAGTACAATAAGGCCACGTCAGCTAGCTCTTAGCCTGTACATGTCAACATTAGTCTATGTGGAAGAGTGAGAAACGATGAGAGGGAAGATAGCTGGCTCTTATTTAGTAGCCAGCTTTGCACAGATGCATAGGTAAATCATTTATGTACAAGAGAGAAGAGGTAGTTATTGCACAACATCTAGAGACAACTTTTAGAGACAGTTATTGTATAAGCTGGCTTTTAGTTTACTATTAACATGCAGTGGGCTTTACTATTGTACTTGCTCTGAGGGAGAAATTTTTAGTGGAAAATTGGCCTCTGTAAACTGTACTACGGCTACCTGTAAAATTTATTTATTGATGGAAAGACGGTGGTAGGAAAGGTAAAAGTAGTAGCCCTTGATTAGCTAGCTGATATGATCACCTGTCCGAATGATTAGATCTCAAGCCATTAATGATGGAACTACCACTTTGGTTTCTCCATAAAAGCCAACATTACTAGATGAATTTGGCCTGGGTAACAAATTGCAGAGATCAAGCAACTTTTCGTGAGAGTACCAGGGTTCAGGGTAGGGTTGATAACAAGTCGGCTCGGCTCTTCTCAGCCAAATTTGTTAGACAGTGTGGCTCAGCTCGGTTTGTTAAGTAACCGAGCAAAAATTGGTGCTTGGCTTGAGTCCTAGGCTCGAGCTAGCTTCCAAGCGGAGTACTATCTTTGCTCTATTTGCTTAGTTCATGTAATCACTGTTATAAATTCATATATATAATAATGTACACAGGAATAGAAATCCAATTCACCAAAATAATGCACCCACGATTTAAAGGTTCATGCATCCAAACAAGGAAAAATAAATTATGCTAAGTGGTAAAAACGGCTGGGTTATTTGGTCAATCGAAGCAAACGAGATAACCAAGCAGCTCGCGAGGAAGGATGCTCAAATCGACTCGCTAATTCCACGAGTCTGAGCCGAGCTCTAAATCAGTCGAACAAGTCACAAGCTTCGAGTTTTTTCTCACCCGTCCAGAGGGATATAGCCTTGTTCATACTCTTCTTAGGAGTACGTACTTCCACCACTAGGTATACCACTTAAACGAATATGATATACGTCTTTATCATTTTCGGTATACTCTAATAATAATTATAGGATACTACAATGTGATATTTTTGAAAAAAAATTATCGGATCTTTTTATCCTTTCCTGTATACCTTTTTCCATATGTAAAAGGAGTATATAAACAAATTATGCTATGAAAGGTGGATGTCCATAAAATTTTCCATGAACTCACTTTGGAGTATCTTATAATCAGTATGGGAGTATATTCAAAAGGACAAAGAGGTATAACAGTGTCATTCAAGCAGTATACCAGGAGTAGGAGTATGTACTCTGTCGGACCCCGGAATAACACCTCCGAAATCCTCTGTGTATTCTGTACTAGTCCAGGAAATTCTAGTACACACAGTAGAAATAAAATCATAGCATATCCCACGCTCTTTATTAATAATAAATATTCAAAGTTACAAATGAAATGGCGCGCAGGCCAACGAATAAATAAACGAATAAATGGAAACAGCGGAATTGAGGAATAATAAATAGAGCCCAATTAATTTGCCACAGGTAATCGACTGGGGGCACGGCCTAGTCCAACTGGTCCTCACCATCGTGATACTCCTCCTCTGAAGTAGTAAATTAAGCAAGGGTGAGTACTAGTGTACTCAGCAAATCAAACCGGAGATGCAATATAAATGTACAGGTAACAAAGGTTGGCTATATGGTTTGTTTAAGCGTAAAGCAACAGTTTAATAACAATTTCAACAATTTTAAAAGGCATACTTCATTCTGAAAATCAAATCTATACATTTTTAGCTTAGGAATCACTCCTGGAATTGGCTAAGTTTTACCCATGATGGACTCCCTCCATCCAACATCATTTTCTGGAAATCACATTTTACTTTACTAAAGTCTAATCTGAGAATGGCTTGCTCGGCATGCCCATAACCGCGGGCGCGGCTAATCGATTAGTTTGACACTCTGCAGAGGTTGTACAACTTTACCCACGAGACATAATATTTCCCCTTATGTCAACACACTTCCTTTGGTGAGTGACAGAGAAACTTATGACAAGGCCCCTATATTAATTCATATATGTAGTCATGCCCGCTAAGGTTTCACCGCTGAAAGACTCCCTCTATTCAGAAGCCCCCTCTTGCGCCAAAGTGGCAGCATCACGCTTTCACCACACCACTACCCCCATATGGCATGACTGTCCATGAAATGATATAATATGGCTAGCCAGGTTCGTCCCATTCCAGACTCGTGGTAGTGCAGTTAGGCTTTACATTCAGCGAAACTCAGACCGGTCCTTAATTGACTAGGCGAGACTTTCCACAAACCCAATGTGATAACCACACCACCTTTCCACCATTTCTCGCCCAGTCTAAGTCATTTTCATTTTAACCATACTATCTCCACATTAATACTAACATTGACCATCATAAGTTTCCATTTGAGCATGTCATCATTTTGGCATAAAGATCCCCAAAACTTCCTAAGTTCAGTTCTAAGCATATCTAAGCAATGTCTAAATATTACCATAGTTATAAATCATATTTTTCCTAAGGTTACAAGAATATCGGAATTTAAATGTCAAAGGTGGCATATCAATCTGTGGGTTTAGCTATCATTTAAAACTAGGTCGAAAATTAATGTCTATAGCAAATAAGCATGCAATAATTTAAATTCAACATACAAGTTCACAAACTGGGAGCAACATGATCAAGGTGGTGTGACTTGCCTGGTTCGACGAGTTCTTTGCTCGAAATAAATCGTTCGAGGCTTTCGGACTCTCCGTAATCTACACGTAAAAAGCACCCAAATTCAAATAAAATCCAAATAAATTCAAATTGAAAATCAAACTAGCACTAAACTAAAATTTAAGATTTTTAATGAATTTAGGAAGAAGAATGGAGCCAAACGGAGTTCGAACGGGCGAAAACGGGCTCCCGAAAGTTTAAAATGATTAAAACAGAATTTTTTTAGAATTTTTAAATTATTTTTAAAAGAAAATTCGAATTTACTGCGTCATGCTGACGTCATCAGCCATTTTCAGATTTTGGATTTATTTTAAAATGAAAAACTGCTTTATGACGTCAGCATGACGTCATAAAGGATTTTCTGGAAAATCTTTTTTTTAATAAATTGACAGGTGGGCCCCCCTGGGCCGTGGACCGAGTCCACGCACGGGCGTCTTGAGCGCACGCAGCGAGAGCAGGGCACGGCCAGCGCTGGGCAAAGTGGCGGCCAAGGCGCGGCCGGAGTGGCAGGGGCGAGGCGGCGGCGACCGTGGCGGCTCAGCGGGGAGAGGCCGGAGGCGGGACGGCGGCCGTGGGGCTCAGCGGCGTCGGGGCGGCTTAGCGACGGCGGCGCAGGCGCTGGCGCAGCGACGAGCCGAGGACGGCAAGGGCGCAAGACCGGGAGGAGGAGGAGCGGAGGGAGAGAGAGGAGAGCACGGAGAGGAGAGGGGGCCTCGGGGGTTTTATAGGGGAAGGCGGCGGTGGCCGAATGGCCATGAGAAACAAAGCGGCGGTGATTCTGGCGACGGCGGCGCTGAAGGAAGCGGCCGTTGGCCATGGCTGTGAGCTGGCGCGGGAGGGAGAAGCCGGGTGTCACAAACCTACCCACCTTAAAAAGAGTCTCGACCCCGATATTCGGACCGGCTAGGAGAAGAGTTGGGGATACTCGGACTTTAGCTCTTCTTCTTTCTCCCAAGTAGCTTCCTTTTCTGAATGATGACTCCACTGAACCTTGCAAAAGCGGATTGTTTTCCTTCTCATGACATGCTCGGCAGTCTCAAGAATCTTGATTGGATGCTCTTTATAGGTCAGATCCTTCTGGATATCGATGTCATCCAATTGTGCCTGCTCAATGGGAACTCGAAGACATTTCTTCAACTGCGACACATGAAACACATCATGCACTCCTGCTAACGCTGGAGGTAAACCCAATTGATAAGCAACTTCTCCTTTCCTGGACAGTATGGGGGTACGGGCCCACATACCGTGGTGCAAGCTTTCCTTTATTCCCAAAACGTTTCACACCTCTAAGAGGAGTGACTCTGAGATACACATGATCTCCTGGCTCAAAGGCTAGCTCTCTTCGGCGATTGTCCGCATAGCTTTTCTGCCTAGATTGAGCTATCTTGAGTCTATCTTGTATAAGCTTGACTTTCGCTTCTGCCTCATTCAGAATACTTGGACCGAATAACTGTCGCTCTCCAACTTGATCCCACAAGAGCGGAGTTCTGCATTTCCTTCCATACAGTGCTTCAAATGGTGATATCTTCAAACTGGCTTGATAACTATTGTTATATGAAAATTCAGCAAACGGTAGGCACTTATCCCAACTGGCATGATAGTCCAGCGCACAAACGCGCAACATATCTTCCAATATCTGGTTCACATGCTCGGTTTGTCCATCTGTCTGAGGATGGTAAGCCGTACTAAAATTCAGTCGGGTTCCCATGGCTTCATGTAAACTTTTCCAGAAGCGTGAGGTAAACTGACTACCTCGATCCGAGACTATCTTCTTGGGAATTCCATGTAGACACACAATCTTGGTTATATAAAGTTCTGCCAGTTTATTTCCTCCATACCTAGTGTTCACCGGTATAAAGTGGGCTACTTTGGTGAGACGGTCCACAATTACCCAAATGGAATCATAACCTGTTTGGGTTTTAGGGAGTCCATTGATAAAATCCATTCCAATTTCTTCCCATTTCCACTCTGGAACTGCTAATGGCTGTAACAGGCCTGCTGGCCTCTGATGTTCTGCTTTAACCCTCTGACAGACATCACAGCGAACAATATATTCTGCAATTTCTCTCTTCATGCTAACCCACCAGTACTTTTCCTTCAAATCTTGATACATTTTTGTACTGCCGGGATGAATAGAGAAAGGAGACTCATGTGCTTCCTGTAGTAGTACTTCCTTTATCTCCTTATGGTCCGGCACACACAACCTATTCTCGAACCATATTATACCTTATTCATCTTCTGAAAATCCTGGGGATTTTCCTCTTCTTATATTCTTTTTAATCTCTTGGATATCTGGATCATTCTTTTGAGCTTCTCTGATCTGCTCTCGAAGTGTGGGTTGTACTTCAAGTACATCCACTGATCCATGAGTGACAATCTCCAGATTCAACCTCTTCATTTCCTGGCATAGCTCAAGCAAACCTTCTCTAGCACTGATCATGTTGATATGGCTTTTTTTGCTCAATGCATCAGCTACCACATTGGCTTTCCCTGGATGATAATGGATACCAATATCATAATCCTTAATCAACTCTGGCCATCTTCTTTGCCTCAAATTGAGCTCGGTCTGAGTGAATATATACTTCAGGCTCTTATGATCCGTGTATATTTCGCAACGATTACCGATGAGGTAATGTCGCCAAATCTTCAAAGCATGCACAATCGCGGCTAGCTCTAAGTCATGAGTAGGATAGTTCCTCTCATGAGGCTTTAGCTGCCGGGATGCATATGCTACCACTTTTCCTTCTTGTATCAGCACGCAACCCAAACCTTGCCGCAAGGCATCATAATAAATCACAAAATCCTTGTGAATATCTGGTAGAACTAGAACTGGTGCTGAGACAAGTCTTTTCTTTAGCTCTTCAAAGCTTTTCTCACATGATTCTGTCCATTCAAACTTCTTTTCCTTCTTCAAGAGTTGAGTCATTGGACGTGCAAGCTTGGAAAAACTTTCTATAAACCTCCGGTAATATCCAGCTAATCCCATAAAACTTCTAACTTCAGAGACAGACTTGGGCTGTTCCCATCCCATCACTGCTTCTACTTTGGCTGGATCCACTGCTACTCCACTTGCGGATACAATATGTCCAAGAAATCCTACTTCCTTCGACCAAAACTCGCACTTGCTGAACTTGACGTACAGCTGGTGATCCCTGAGTTTTTCCAATATTAATCTCAAGTGTGTCTCATGCTCCTCCTCATCTCTAGAGTAGATGAGAATATCATCAATGAACACCACCACAAACTTATCCAGAAATTCCATGAACACCTTATTCATCATATTCATGAAATAGGCTGGCGCATTGGTCAACTCAAATGACATAACTGTGAACTCATAAAGTCCATATCGAGTGGTGAAGGCTGTCTTGGGCACATTTTCAGGTCGGATTTTTAACTGATGATATCCTGACCGGAGATCTATTTTGGAGAAGACACCTGCTCCCTTTAACTGATCGAACAAGTCATCGATCCTGGGTAAGGGATACTTATTCTTAATGGTGACTTCATTAAGAGCTCTATAATCCACACACATCCTCATACTACCGTCCTTTTTCTTAACGAAAAGAACAGGTGCACCCCAAGGTGATGAACTTGGTCTGACATATCCCTTGTCTTGTAGCTCACGAATTTGCTTCTTTAACTCAGCCAATTCATTTGCGGGCATTCGGTACGGCCTCTTTGAAATTGGGGCTGTACCAGGGATGAGGTCGATTATGAACTCAATATCCCTGTCTGGAGGCATTCCGGGTAAATCCTCTGGGAAGACATCCGGATATTCTTGTACGACCGGCACTTGCTCTATACTTAAGCCCTTGAGCTTATTGAGGCTGACTTGTTTCTCCCTACTGTTCTTGGACTCAAACTCAACCTTGATTCCATCTTCATTGGTGAGTTCAATAGTCCGGTTGAAGCAATTAATTCGGCTCTTATTCCTAGTTAACCAATCCATACCAAGAATCACATCCAAATCTTGGGATTGCAAGACTACCAAGTTAGCTAGAAATGTCACTCCTTCTATAATCAAATGAATTTTTGGGCAAATGGAGCTGACTCTTACTTCTAAGCCAGGGGAGCTGACTAACATGGGATTGGCAAGAGGAAAGGTGGCTATCCCATGTTTACCCACAAATCGACTAGCAACAAAAGAATGTGAAGCTCCAGAATCGAATAAAACTGATGCTGGGACAGAATTTACAAGGAACGTACCGACACCACATCTGGAGCATCCTGGGCTTCCTCTGCCGTGATATTGTTAACACGGTCTCTGACTGCTGGTATCGGCTTCTTAGGAGCTGCTGCTGGAAGAGCTGAAGGGTTGGGTCTGGCCGGTGCTGGTGCTAGCATTGCTCTCTTTTTAGGGCACTGGTTTACAAAATATCCCATCTCATGACAGTAGTAACACTGGACTCCAGCTGTAGTCTGTGCAGTTCTCTGGATCTGATTGCCCGCCGGGGCTGGAGGTGGCCTGAAGTTGGGGTTGGCAGGACGCTGCGGTGCCACTAATGCCCTGGACGAAGAAGGAACCTGAGGTCGGACATGCTGCGAAGGCGGAGGCATCGCGGTGCGAGGCTTGGGGTGTCCTCCGGGGTTGTTCTTCTGGAAAGCCATCCTTCTCTTGCGGCTCTCCATCTCCTGGTGCTTGCCCTCCTGGCGAATGGCCTTGTTGACTAACTGCTGGAAGTCAACGTAGTCATGAGATATGAGTTGAACTGCTAACTCATCATTCAGTCTTTCAATGAAGCGCTCCTGCTTTGCTTCATCGGTGGCCATATCTTCAGGGGCATATCTAGCCAGATGATTAAACTTGTACAGATATTCCGTCACAGTGCGACCTCCCTGACGCAAGGAATGGAACTCCTTCTTCTTGAGTGCAATGACGCCTGAAGGAATGTGAGTTCGGCGAAAAGCTCGCACAAAATCATCCCAAGTGATAGCTTGAGCGTCCCGGTGAGTAACTCGAAAGTTGTCCCACCACTCAGCAGCAGGTCCATTCAGCTGATGAGAAGCGAACAAGACTCGCTCTCGGTCACTACACTGAATGATGTCCAATTTCTTCTCAATGGTCCTGAGCCAGTCGTCTGCATCAAGAGGCTCAGCACTGCTAGAGAACACTGGAGGCTGGGTTCTCATGAATTCTGGCAACTTGTTCTGCTGGTGATGCTGGAGCGGCGGCTTGAGCATTCTGATTATTGTTGATACTCTGTGCTAATAGTTGAATAAGCTGATTCTGATTATCCATCATCTGCTGCCAGGTGGGTCCATCTGCGGGAGGAGGGGGCAATCCTGGCGGAAGGGGACTGCTGGCGTTGCTACGAGTGTTCACCATCTGACGGTCGATGACAAGATTTAGAAAAGGGAAGAATGGAGATCTACCCAAAAAACCCCACACAAAAGCAATGAAACTCCAACAAACGCCAAATTATCCTTTTATTAATATAATGATTCGTTGCGGCTGCCACAAAGGAATACATGACAGCTCACAAATTCCTAAAGAAGGGATGGTTTACTCTAAAGCTTCTAAGGTGTGGTTATATCTCCCTAACGTCTACGGGGAACAAAGCGAGGTCTCGCTCCTCGAAGTCGAATGCCGAAGAGACGGCAGAGCCGTCGCACTGCTTTGCGAGCGGCAACGTCGTTTGCGTCGTAGCTCGTGGGGCCATGTCCTCTGAAGGCGAAGTGAAGTCTCCCGTATCGTGCTGGCAAGGTGATGAGCAGGTTGGTGTAGTGGCCGATGACTTCTCCTTCTTAATTCTCTTCTCCTAGATAGTAGGCTGGTCGCCGTCTGATCCCTAGGTAGCGTAGCTGGTACTGAAGAACACGCGTCCAACCGTGGGTTGCGGTGAAGTTGCCACTAGCCATCTAAAAGAATATTAGTAAAGTCCTTTTTTAGTAATGAATTAAGGTGAGGATAGGATAGCATAAGTTGAGAGTAGAAATTTTTGAAGTAAAGTTTATTAAATATGTCCTTAAAGTTTATAGAGAAGGTGAGATGTAGCTATAATCGTAAAATAAGCTACACTCAAAATATAAATGAACGAATGAATCAAATCTTTATTAATCCTCTAGCAAAAGATGGCGTCTGTTTACAAGGAGTAACAACAGCACGCGCATCGAAAGAATCATCGTCTAAAGCTATCTAAAGAGGAAACTAATCCTGCTAAGCACTACAAGGATCTTGCTCAGTGTCCTCGGCTTTTACCGACGACACAGATGCCAAAACCGCCGACACAGGGCTGTGTCGTCGGGCTCCCGACGACACAAGTCCCACGACACAGAGTCGACGACACAACCAACCTATGTCCACGGCCACAATAAATCCAGCGACACGGATGCCATCCGGGCCGACCCGACACCCGGACATTTGTCGTCGGCGAACTTAAAGCTGCCGATCTGGAGGAGACATACGTCCTCGGCCTAATTAATCTGCCGACACAGAGTGGACATCCGTGTCCTCGGCCTAATTAATCTTGCCCGACACGCAGTGGACATCTGTGTCCTCGGCTTTAACTATCCCGACGACACAGACCCCTTCTGGTGCCAGAACCTGGGGCTATCTTGTGTCGTCGGCATGGTTAGAGCCGAGGACACAGGTGACATCTGTGTCCTCGGCTGTAACTATGCCGACGACATTGCACTTTCGGTGCCGTAACAGGGCTATCTTGTGTCGTCGGCATGGTTAGAGCCGAGGACACAGGTTCAACTTTTATGTAATATTCTGACATTTTGAAACACAAAAACGAAGATATTTTTCAAGAGATCAACCCTCACCCATATCCTAGTTAGTACTCTCTCGCCTAAGCACGCTTAACTAGTGAGTTCTACCACTAATTTTAATGCAAATGAGCACTTCCCATGAGGTCACCCATCCTAATACTACTCTCAGCCAAGCACACTTAACTTCAGAATTCTTATATGATCTAGTACCAGAGTGTTGGTATGATCACATTTGAAATATAACGTGTCCCCCTCCTCTTAACCTCACAAATGACCAAAACTCTAATTTTAGTATTCTTATATTTTGAATTTACCATGGCATGGATGCTTCAAATTTCAACTAAGTGTTCGATTTTACTATGATATGGGTGCTTCAAATTTTAATTAAGTGTCCAATTTTAATAGTTGGATCCAAGATCGAACTAGCTACCTACTAGCTACATCTGTGTCCTCGGCCTGAGCTATAGCCAAGCGACACGGACTTACAGTGCCGAGAACACAGGGCTATCTTGTGTCGTCGGCATGGTTAGAGCCGAGGACACGGTGTTTATCTGTGTCCTCGGCTTTAACTATGCCGAAGCGACACGGACCCACAGTGCGGAACACAGAACTATCTTGTGTCGTCGGCTTGGTTAGGGCCGAGGACACAGGTGACATCTGTGTCCTCGGCACGAGCTATAGGCCGACGACATTGCACTTTCCGTGCGGAACACGGGGCTATCTTGTGTCGTCGGGATGGTTCGAGCCGAGGACACAGGTGACATCTGTGTCCTCGGCTTTAACTATGCCGACGATCTGGACTCTACAGTGCGGAACACGGGGCTATCTTGTGTCGTCGGCATGGTTAGAGCCGAGGACACAGGTGACATCTGTGTCCTCGGCTTTAACTATGCCGACGACACGCATGACACTCATGGGCCCACCGTCGAGATCTTGGGACACAGTCGTGCTCGCTCTTCTTTCTCCCGAGATTTTTAAGGCCGCTTTAAGGTTTTAGAACATGCACAACCTATTCCGGCTAATTGCTCGCTCTTCTTTCGCCGGCATTTCATCATCACAACAAATTCATCTGAAAACTCAAGGAGAGTGAGTCATCACCACCGGCCGTCGTTCTTCGATATTTTTGTCGCCTACGACGGGTCGAACGAGACATTTGTACGGTCATTTAAAGGTTTTACAACACTCACGACCTATTCCAGGTCATTCCTCACTCTTTCAATTGGTGCGTTGGATCGTCACAAGGTTCTACTCAAAGTACTCGAGGTAACGTTACGGAGACACATACACCTGTAGTAACATACCAATTAATTAAATAATAAAAATTACATGTCATATATATGTATGTTGCCTAACAACTATTCTAAAGCTCTATTTCATTTTTCTTAATTTTAAAAACAAAAACATTTTCAAATTGGTTTTCTGAATTAATCTGGAATTATTATTATAAATCGACTAAAATAAAGCCGTGGACAAAATGTTCTCTGTGTAGTCGGCTAGCTTTGTCCGTCGACATAGAAATGTTTGTGTCGTCTTTGTTTCTTCCCAAACGACATAGAGTCTTCTTGCCATCGGTCGGCCTGAGCATCCTGCATGTTGGTCCCACATGTCGGAGTGCTGTGTCGGCGGGGTAGGTGGGCCGAGGACACGGCTACGCATCTGTGTCGGCGGGGTATGTGGGCCGAGGACACGGCTTGTGTTGGCGGGATGTGAAATTCAAATTTCATCACGGCCGATGTTCCCCTGCAGGGTGGAGTTCTGTGTCGGCGGGGTATGTGGGTGAGGACACAGTGCCTCTGTGTCGGCGGGGTAGGTAGGCGGAGGACACAGATCTCCCTCTGTGTCGGCGGGCTAGTTGGACCGAGGACACAGATCTCTCTCTGTATCGGCGGTTTAGGTGTTGCCGACGACATAGCTCTGCTTGGCGTGTATATGTCGTCGATTTTTATTAACGCCGTCGAGAGATGTAAAATTTTGTGTCGTCGGCAATTTTACCGAGGACACAAATATTTCGGCCGAGGACACTGAGCTCGTTTCTTGTAGTGAAGGTCCACGGAACTGGCTTAAATAAGTCTTCTTATCGCCGGTTATATGTCTTGTCGTCTAAAGCTCAAATCCTTATTAAGATATTTCTTGTGTGTTTTTTTGTGTTCCAGACGGCCGTGGGTTCCTATTTTAGCATTTATATGTTCTGTTAAACCAGCCTGTTTCCTCAAGGTTTTCGATTACTGATCATTTCACCCTGTAAGTTTTGGGTTTGTGGTTGCGTTATCTTTTGTTTACCTGTTTCCTCAACGTACTTAAGATAGTCTCTACGTTCATTTAAGATAAGACAAATAAAAAAAATAAAAACCAGCCAATGAAGGTAGGCATCTAGGAGGACCGAGGGTTTAGCTCGGTTGGAAACTCGAGCCGTCGAACCCCAGTCCACCTGCATTCGAACCTTAGGTTCAACGTCGGTGCTCGTTAATTAATTAAAAAGGGAATACATACGCATATACGTTAAGTGAAATAACATGTTTTCGCGTTGCGGAGATTGTGAAGCCTCCGATTAATTCTTAGCGCGTACAGGAGACACGTACACACACGCGTGTGGTGCGTAAATATGGTGTGAATGCATTACGATGCGCCTAACTAGCTTGTACTTAAAAAAAAGCTAGGCATCTAGCACAGTGATGAGCGATGGGTGATGACAAGAGAATGAGTAGGAGAAAGCGGATGGAGCAGAGGAGGAGGATGACGAATCTGATGGAGCCGTGCATGCACTGCAAACAGTGCAAATCTTCTCACCACAGCGTCCTCTCGCGACGACAACCCCCTCGTGATCCAAGGCATCACCTGCACGCGCCGCACGTGATCTCCCACACCGCACACGTCCAGCTTGTCAGCCAGGGAACGGGCCTTCGCCTCGGGATCAATACTCAATGATACTAGAAGCAATAATCAAGACTCACCCAACGATAATAATCAGATTACGAGGTGCTTGGTTCGAGGGATCGGTCTATTTTTAAAAGATGCTTCTATATATTACTACTTTAAAGTTATATAAATATTAAAATATGAATAAATAATGCTCTCGTTTATTTTAAGATTTATGTGACTTGTATTAGAACGCAATGCATATAATCACTACTCCCCATCTTTATCTTAGGATGGATTAGGTCCATCTTAGGATTATTCTATAAATTTAGTGGGATGATACTGAACCAAGGAAAAAGCCTACGTACTAAGTTTATGCTTATGAGGGATAAAGCTTTGATAGATCCGTTCTAGTATTCTTTAAACCAAATAAGTACATTAAATTCAGAGTTAGAATCAATAATCTATTCGTCGCCCGGTCCTTGGAACCAAACAACAGGTCATTCACCGTCGTCGGCGTCGGCAACATCGATGAGATGAGATGGTGTAGGTCTGTAGCCAGCTTGCCATCCCCAGCAGCAAGGGATATACGCACTGACCGTGTCCTGGGGTACAAGCTTTTAGTAAAAACAACGCCTTTATAGAGTTGGACATGTTCTCGCCGTCAGCCCAACCAAAAGAACTTCACACTGGATGGGTTTCTTATGTATGGGCTTCATGGCCCAAATTGTTGTCACTGGCTCATTCAATAATGGGCTTAGGCCGGACGAGAAAAGATGGGCCGGGTTGGGCCAAAATTTATTTACCTACCTTAACACATGCTTTCCAGTTAAATAAAAGGCTTGTCTAAAAATAAGAGAAATTTTACGGTGCATTATACTGGTAGTATATAGTGTGTAGTAGAAATCAAATCTAATCGTTGATTTGTTAAGGGTGTTTCTACTACTGTACTACTAGATGAAGTATAAATAAACTCTAGTTAGAGAGGTGCTTCTATGCTCTTCTTTTTAAAAATTGCACAACTATTAAAGCATGAATGGAGGGTAGATGGTGATTACTTACCCCTTCGTTTGCTTCAAGATTTGTGCAACTTGTACTAGAAGGAAGAGCATAGAAGCACTGCTCCTCTAGTTAATCTGATCCATTGGATCGAAAAGAATGAACGGTTCATATTCAAATTAGTGTACCGTAAAAGAGCTCAAAAATAAATGGCCCGAAATGGTACCGAAGGGAGAACGGAGAAGAAGGGCGGGGTGGAAAGATGAAGGCTGGAGGTGGTGACGATGGGAGAGGAGGTGACGAGCAGCAGCGATAGTAGAAGATAAAGAAATGGACAGTAGCACTAGCGGGGATGATGAGGCACAAAAGGACCTCCTCGGTGTCGGATGATGCCTGTAAGACGGCGGGGCAGTGACGTGTTGGTGGCGGTATGGATGTGGTTGGGAGGCGCACGGGGTGGAGTTGTGAGGGAAGCATGGGCCGTTGAATCTAGATTTAGATATGATCCAACGCTAAAAAAATAAAAATTTTGGTGGGATAAAATTAGTCAAATATTTTTTAATGATGCATACGCAAACCCTTATTGGAATTGAGTTTTATGCACGAATTATATATTACCTAAAAGCTTAAGTCGTTGATAAAAGTTGAACAATACACTCAAAACTTCAATAATTTGAGCTTATTGTGAGTTATTATAGGTTTCATAAGGTGCAGTATGCTTGTGAAAAAGCGGATGATGATCGATGGTCACCTAGCCCCTTCTTTTGTCGAAAAATGATCATTGCAAATGTCTATACTTTATTCAATAGCGTAAACGATAGATTACATTATGAAAGGTTTTAGAGGTTAATAATTACACGCATTAGATTCAGCAGTAGTAACTTGGTGAGAGAAATAATGGACTAGGAAACGTGGAATTGACATACATGCTACCGAGCAAATCTTGCACGTATATGACATACATTATGTATGTATGCTAATGAAATAGATGTGGACAACTGACCAGCTGGTGCTACTGTTGCCAAACACTGGCATGTGCTTGTCGTACGCTGAAAGCTCCATATCAAGACAGGACATCTGAACGTGTGTAAGTGCATGTGGTGTTTAGTCACAACATTCCTGATCCAAAGACTCCATATCCACACAGCCGCCACGTCAAGAGCCGAGTGTAGAGTAGGCGTCGTGCCCTTCGCTCGCCTGGTTCGAGTTCAAAATCTGTCCGAGTTGCTCGTTTCTTTCTTAGAAATGTAAATCAGAGTTGTTGGTCAAAAAATTCAAAGAAAGAAGAAGATGTGTCTAGGTAGCTTGCCTGCATATACCTCTTAGGCAATTACAAAAATTAAGCAGTGACATATATAATCTTACTCCCAAGTACAATCATTTCAATCACTTCGTAACCAACTAACCACAGAGGTTGCTTCGGTCGATGCATGCTTGAACTTTCGAGTGCCAGGGGCAATTCGATCGCTAAATCACCTGGCTGTGCTAAAACTCTCAATGGCCATTTCATAATTGTTCCGAGTAAATGTACCCGCATGCACGCAGGGGACAGATATGTGGGCGACGCACCTATTGTGATTATTCTGGGAGATTAAGTTGGTACTATTGGTATAAGTTTATGTCGTTCAAATGAGCATTAATTGTGTTTTTGCTTTTCCTCTCCTAAAGGAGATTACTACGGGCTGGAGTATGTAGCAAATGGATGTCAACGTGATATAAGTGCGGCTAAACATCTGCTTTGGCCACTAACGAGTGACACTAGTAGATTCGCTGTAAAAAAAAAAGCTTTCGGGCTTGTTTGTTTTGAAGCTAATTTTACTATAACTAACTTTAGGTAAGTGTGGCTTGTCACATTTTTATTAAGGGCATATATAGACTATAGAATATTTATTAAGGGCATAGACTAACATCATATTAATTTTATATTAAAATATGAAATATATTATCTTAACTATTATAAGAATGAGTTGGTGGTGATGGTGAGTCTGCCAGGCTTGGGCCAGGACAGTGGGGCTCAAGGTGTAGGTGATAAGGCTGTTTCTTGTTTAGAGATTCTTTAGTAATAGATCTCAAATAAGTGATAGCTTAAATTTTAAATTCTCGTTTTTTTTTTTAAGAGTTTAGTGCTTATGGTGTCATTATTTATTTGAGATCTGTTGCAACGCACGGGCACTTTACTAGTATATATAAAAAGGAAGAGTTACAGATTTGGACGGAGCGAGTGTACAACGGCAGCTTAGAAACAGCGGAACGCACGCAGCGACGCAGGTGCAGGGCATTGAAGACGTTAATGATGGGGGCGATCCGTACCGTCCGTTCACCGATCTAGTAGTGACCCGTCGTTGCAGCCGATGGACTCCATTGGTCGTCCTCCTCCGCTCCCATGCCCGAAACAGATGCCGCCATGCTGGATTCGCAGATGCAGATGCAGCGCATGCAGCTGCTCGACCGCCTAGCTCGGGGACCAGGAGACGAGCCCTAGCTAGCTTCTTAATTAATTTACTTGTTGCGGCGTCTCCGGGCGCTTCTGTGAGGTGCCCATCCATTGATGCACGATGCAAGCATTGTGCTGTCCCAGTACGTACGTGTTTGCTTGATTGATCACCCCGTACGTAGTTCTAACCATCTCCTGCTTGCTTCTGCGATCGGTATAGTACTATGCTACGATACACAGCACCCCAACTTTAACGTTCCTTTCAGGTTTCCTTCTACCTTTGCCCGCACTACCGAGGAATCGGTGGCTGTCATCAGCAAGAGGTTTCTTCCATGTCTCTACGGCTCAAAAAGCCAGCATATATTCTGGTCAATGCTTCGGAAAACATTTAGGGTGTGTTTGGTTGCCTGCATGGTGTCTGAATCGCATGAGTGGATGCAACTGTATCTAGTAGACACATGTTTGGTTTCCTGTTCATCCTGGTCAGGTGGATGCAATTGCACCCACTCATACAGGATGGAAGAAACACAGAAATTAGACTTCTCTCTAATGCAGGCCCGTGAGATGCACAAACAAGCAACCAAACAACTTAACGTCAGATCCACTCGACTAAGCGCCAAATTTGGATTACCATACTAAATGTGTTTAGTGATGGTGCAGGTAACCACACGCACCCTTACTCCCTTACTGACTCAAAAAGCCAGCATAGAGTACTGTATTAGTGCTATGCTATAATGCTATGAGCCCTATGACATCATGATTAAGCAGACAAGTTAAGCTGGCTAGCGATAGCATTAGGTATGTCGATCTCTGCGTGCGTACCGGGCTCAGATTGGGCGGCGCACGTTAATGCTGTGCTCGGCTGATGGTTGATGGGTACACGCGACCGCCCGGCTTCCTACGTCGGCTCAGAGCTTCTCCATTCGTTTTTAGCCGTTCGATCGGAGAATTCGACGGTGAGGATGAACCGCTACGCTGCGCTGGTTTGCTAGGAGTATATAGCGCCATAGCGGGTGCAGCTGGATGCAGCGGTTTGGCTAGAATAATGCACTGTTCAGTGATCAGTCCCCACGCAAAAAGCGATAATAAATGGCAGGCGAGTGACCGAGGACGCGAAAAGAGACGGCGTTTGTCTTAATTTCGGTGTCGACGGATTGACATAATGCAAGGGACCCCTCCGTCCAAGTTTAATCGAACTATTCTCTCTTTTTTTTGTTACATACTTTCTCCATCTAAATTTATTGATGTACTTTTTCAAATAATTTTATCCATAAATATTTGATAAATTACGTATTATAATACAAAATTAATATGATATTTTCTCTATAGCCTAATAAATATCTATCTTTAATTTATATTTGCTACAAGCATCTATTAAATATAGTGCTTAGTGATAATAATTAAGGGTAATCTAATTATTTTTAATATCTTCTTGGTCTATGTTTCGAGAAGAAATACGACTTACTATAAATTTGGACGGAGGGTTAGATTAAAGAGATATTGAAAGTGATTAAACTATCCCTAATTATTATCTCTAGGCACTTTATTTTGTTGGGAAACAAGGCCCATATGGACTCTTGCCGAAATTCTACCTGTAGGTTATAAATAGGAGGCAGGGGTCTTCCCATTGTACACGAACAATCAGAATAATAAAGCAGTCGATTCCTCCTACACCTTGTGTCTCTCTTTCTGTCTGTTCTCCACTTTAGATCTGTTTGGCAATCCCGGACTATTCGATAGCGAGGTTGTCTAACACGTTATCAAGACGAAGCTCTACTTCGGAAACAGATTGAAAAGGTGAGAAACGGTAAGACTCGAGAGATTGAGAATCTAATCGCTCGTTTCTATTCAGTATGCTTCTAATCTACGCTTTCTACGTGGCAAGAAGCTACGGATACAAGTCGTGGTACGAAGCTGCAATACAGATTTGTATGCATCCACAGTACACAAACCTACTATGCAAGAAGCTACAGTACATGTCGTCCGGCACGAAGCCGACGATAACACAACCACGGCATGAAGCCATCACAGATCGCGTCCACGACTGCCGGCCGTTCGCAGCCGTGACGGCCGAAGAACTATCCCCACACGAAGCCGCGCACGAAGCGCCGCCCCCGCAGCGCACGCAGCCACACCTCGCGTCCCGCGTCGGCCGGCGCCTCGCTCTCTGCTCGCCGCTCGGCCGGCCGCCGTCGCGTGTCCTCATCCCGCCGCCTGCCGCTGCTCGCCAGAAGATCGCTACGCCGAAGCGCCGCGAATAAGCTGCGCCGCCCGGTGAGCCTTAACGAGCTCGGCTTCGCTGCCGTCGTCGACCAGCACTAGCGCCCGCCAAGCGGCGTCGCCCGTGGTGGCCTGCGTGAAGCATGCCTCTCCGGCCGTGGCGCCGTCTTGGCGTCCATCGGCCCCTCATGTTGCCAGCGTGCGCGCGTCCTCGAGCCTCCGCCATTGCTGCCCCGGCCACCGAGCTCGCCGCCGCTACCGTGCACCCCTGGCTGCCGCGCGCCAACTCCTCTCGATCGGTAGGGACATGAAGTCCAAGAAAGGCTTATGGACATGAAGTCCAACAGCCTCAATCCGGTTTTGGAATCAATCGAGCACGAGGAGGGCAGGGGAAATTAGCCCTTTGCCCTCCCTTGATTTCTTTATTCTTTTTATCCTTTTCTTTTCCTTAAATTGTTTAAGAATTTATAATATTGATTAATAATTGATGAAAATCCTGAAAATTGCCAGAAAATTTTATGGCTCTGGTTCTATTTTTCATTAGTCTTCTTTTCTGTATTTATGAATATTTGCACATATTTTTGGCAATTATGGCTCTGTTTTATTACTAAAAATTCGTAAGAATTTATTTTCTGCACTTTATGAACTTTGCAACATGTCGGCGTTCTAGCCAACAGGCACCTCCGAATCGGGTGCTTATGAGGTTCAGACGGGGGGGCTTTCGGGGCAATCGCCGGAGGAAGAAAGACTGGAGTCTCGGGTAAGCCTGGAAGAATGGGGACGCTAGGGTTTGCCCAGGTTCGGGCCCTCCGAAGAGTAACAGCCCTAGTCCTGCTTCTTTGTGATTGCTTGTCTTGTGTGGTATGAACTGGAATCCTAACTTGAGAGAATGGAACCTAACATGAAAGAACCGACCCCCTCTCCCATGCATCCCGGCTCCCTTTTATACTTGGGCTGGCAGGGGCGCATGGGAGGCTTACACAGCAAGCTATACTCATTACACTGCCACGGGCGTATTTAATGCGCCCGTCACTGTCCTTACATCCCATTTAATGTCTGCCGCAGCGCCACACTCGCCAGGGCCCCACGCCCACCAACGCCGCCTGCCGTCGGGGAGGAGTCGCCGTGACGTCATCCGTAATTAATACGCTGGCGCTGGGAAGGCGCACCGCCATACTGTAGCCTCCACGCTTGGCATTTAATGCGCACGATTCGCATTAAATGCCCTTGATCCTGGCAACGCCGCCTTGGGGGTGGTGCGCCAGTGGCGTGGCCCGTACGCCACCTGTCCACCGGGCGACCACCTCACTGGGCGCCCAGTGGCGTGGCCTGCTCGCCACCTGTCCACTGAGCGACCACCTTACTAAGCGCCCAGTGGTGTAGCCTGCTCGCCACCTGTCCACTGGGCGACCACCTTACTGGGCGCCCAGTGGCGTGGCCTGATCGCCACCTGTCCACTGGGCGACCACTTTGCGACCCTACTGCTCGCGGCGACCGTGTTAATTGCGGGGGAGCGGGTACCCTGGTGTAGAATACGCCGACACAACCAGATTCTATTAAATTACATGCAGTAATCTAATGTTGGAATTTTATAAAAATGCAGATATCTGGCATTGTAAACCGTGAATTTGAAGAGCTGGCCCTGCATGGTCAGAACTACCTCACTTGGGCATTCGATGTGAAGATCGTACTCGGCGGCAAGAAGCTCTGAACTGCCATCGGCTTAGGGTTCTTAAAGGACGCGCAACCTACTGCCGAGCAAAACGATTAAGGTTTACACTTCCTCAGGCACCACCTCTCAACCACCCTGAAAAATGAATACATGGCTGATGAGAGTGCACTTGAGCTATGGACTGCACTTCAGAAACGGTTCGAGAAGCTCAAGTACATAATCTTGCCCTAAACACAGCAAAATTGGGTTTGCCTGTGGTTTGCGGACTACAGAACAGAGGCCGAGTACAATTCTGTCTTGCACAGAATTTGTACTAATATCTCCCTATGTGGCAAGAAGATCACTTATGAGGAGAAGATTGAGAAAATATCAAGTAAATCTAGATATTTATTAGGAGTATAAAAGAATATCACACTAATTTTTTTAATTAAAACGTAAAATATGTTTTATATTTATCGATAAAACTATTAAGAAATATAGCCTATAAAATTAGACGGGGTGAGTAGTTGAATGTTCTAAATATATACAATAGATACGGTGCACATTATTATTATACAGGGATCTATTGGCTTGGACGCACCTAATTGTATGGCTAGCTCATCTGGCCAGTACGAAGCTGTCTGTGGTAGTGCACGTAATATACATACATAATTGCAAATGGGTACAGCTGGATCAGTATATCTACGTACCCTTCTCCTACCAAACACGATACAAATTAAACGGGGGAAACGGTTGATCCCAGCGGTTGTTGGCGCGTCGCCACCATCCTCCCAGCAAAACAAGGTTCCCAGACTGGCAATGCAACTGAAAGTGTTTACTTCCTTAATTCCTTAATAAATGATGTTTTAGGATTTTAGACTTTAATCAAGTGATATGTAGAAATAACTAAATTGTTCTCTTCGTTTACTCACTTATTGTCCTTAAATAACATTGAAAATAATGAATGGTAGATATATGCAAAGAAAAATACAATTAAAAGTTATATCGAAATTGTAAAATGACGTATACTCCCGTTGGTCACAAATAGTTGTCATTTTAAACATAGATACAACCCCTGGAACTCAACTTTGACCACTAATTTTTATTGTAATATATTTTAAAAATCCAATAATTATAATATTAGGAAAGCACGTCTTAAGACAAATCTACCAATCTAAATATTTAAAAAAATATATATATATATATATAGTTAAAGTTTTAAAAGTTTGACTGCACGCATACCAAACCGACAAGTTTTTGTGAACTTAAGGGAGTGGTATCTTTTCATTTTACTCCCCCCGTTCATAAACATAAGACATATAGTTTGAATGGCCTTGTTTAGAAATATAAGGTTTACATGTAAATTTAATGAGAACTTTTCTACTATACCCCTATTTATTCTCTCTCAACCATATGCATTTATTTATTACCACCAATATAAATTATTATAACTCATCTTTCAAGACAATTAACTGGGATATATAAGCTATTTTCTATCATACATTTCTTAATTTTATCATAAATTTAATTCTTATGTAAAATGAAAATACATCTTGTATTTCTCAACGAAGGGAGTACAAACGTTGAGTATATTAATTAGACATGCGACGCAACTAGAGGAGCCCGTCCCTATGCCAAACACAGAATTTTTTAAATAATATTAAAAAAAATAAAAATTACAGAAATAATATGCCAATTTCAAAAATGACAAATCTACCTATCTATCGGCATTTGAAATAGATGATGCATGATTGATGGATGAATCTTATTTAAATGATATCCTCATCATCAGGCAATCTTTGTTTTTACTTGGAATAAAGTATCTCTTATAGATTGTGTTGGTGCAGTTTTTCTCTTGTGTTCTAGCTTAATGTGATAAGTAGGAAGTTCTTCAAGATCATCTTGATCATCTAAATATCACGAGCAAGTCAAGATCACATATTTTGGTTTTTTTTTTCTTTCCCTTGGTGCACTTCTTTGATTCAGAAAAGGTCAAAACTTTGACATCAATCTTCGCGATTGATGGTTGGAATAGATTCCTAACATCCATAAGGAGGCCCGTACTAAGTTTTAAGAGCAAAATTTTATCTCAATTGGTTCTTTATGATTTTTGGTAGCCTTTTTTTGTCTAGTAGGTGGGGGGAAATTTATTTGAGATCATTCACCCACTGTGATCACCATTCCGGTCCTTCAATTGGTATCAGAGCCGGTTTTGCTTTTCCATAGATCTTGACCGATCCCAAGAGCCATAACGACAGACAAGTATTCCACTGAGCCTCCGATTTTTTTGGAGTTGATTTTCCTTTTTGGAAGTCCCGGATATAGTCATACATTACTGCCTAGGGTTTCTTGATATGGCAAAAGGTGAAACTCTCGTATGAGGTTCATGTCGACGAGAACGTCCATACCGCGAATATGGCTAACGTTGAGTCAAAATGCTATGGCAAGGAACATCCCCATACATGATCTTAGTTGCAGTGAGTACAATAGTATCTCTCACCTACGATCTACTCACCAGATCTAGGTGATCCTTGATGCTTACCCATGAGGGCACTACCTAGATCAAGATGGTGAGACAAGATTAGTACAAGCGTGACTATAACAAATTTTAATAACACGCTGGTGAGATCCTTGATGAGTGTTTTAGTCGTTTCATAATGACCTTGAGCAATCTTCGTGCAGTTGGTTACACATATTCTAACTCGGAGAACGCTCGACACTTCTTGACCACACATGATTTTTGGATTTGGGAGATGAAGGTGACCACCATCAAGAACACCACAGGCTTGTCGACTCTGACTCTTCACGGGCTTTACTCCTGACTCAAGACTCATGAGATCGACATCGTATCTCGTAATATGAAGTCGCGGTCAATGGCCTTGGTTACCAATCCCATTGGATCATCTTCTAATTTTTCTTCTAGTTTTTCCCTCTCCGCTCTCTATGAGCTAAGCGATGAGCAACTGGATAAGTTTTTAGAAAATAAGCTTGCTCTTTTGGTCCAAAATTTTTCTCATGCATACAAGAGAGTGAGGGAGAGGAAGAGAGGTGGCACGATCACCTGCTTCGAGTGTGGTCATCCCAACCACATTTGGATGAACCACCCCAATTTGGAGAAGGGTAAGAACGACTCTAGTGGTTTTGGCAAGAACGACTACACCGACAAGAACCGCAATAAGAAGCCTCCAACTCGTGAGCCAGCACGTGAGAAGAAGTACCGTAACTTCTCAAAGAACAAGAAGCTCTTCCACTGCGTCCTCATCGCACCCGATGACATTGACCTCTTCGACACGTAAACCTGGAGCGATTAGGGCGAGGAATGATCCATGAGAGAAGACCAAGGGCGGTGATGACTTAACCGAAATGTGCTTCATGGCCAACGCCAATGGCATCAATGACTCTGAGCTCTACAGCAACTCCAACGAGGTACCCTCCTACGATCAGCTCAATGATGCTTTCTGTAAGCTTGAAAATTTTTATGCTAGAGCTAGAGCTAAGTGTACAGAGTTAGAGAAGGAAGTCTGTACCTTTTCACGGGAGATTGCTTTACTTAGACTTGTCTCCTTCAGTGACACGATTGCTCATTATGTGATGCTTTGCTTGTTGACATAGAGAACCGAGGGATCTTGCATGATAGTGTGTTTTCTGAGCTTGAGGGTCTTAGGTTGAAGAATGCTAGCACTAGTTCTGTTGATGCTAGTTTTCTTCATACTCACTAGCCCATCATGTGAAAATTGCCCTAAATTACTTGCTGAAATTAATTCCATGACCTCTCACTTTATGAAGCTTTCTGTTAGAAATGATGAACTAAAATTACATGCTTCTAACGATCCAGTCAGCTCATGTGAGGGCTGTAACAACTAAAACTTAACAATGATACTTTAGAAGTCAAGTGTGCTAAACTTGCTAATGACTTACTAGCTAAATCACAAAATGGTTGCTTGCTTTGTGCTGAGATTGAGGGGACTTGGATAAAAACCATGTTGAGTTTAGGAAGAAGTTAGAGGCCTAGGTTGTTAGGATTAAAAATACCCTTTGCGTTTCCTGTGGGGCCCTCAAGATTGAGGCAGCTGTGCATAGGGAGAGATATGCACGCGCTGCTCGTTCTTCTTCTTCTGGCTCTTCTTCCACTTCTTCCTCCTGTTCTTCATGTACCTCTCTTTTCCGAGAGTATGAATACCTCATGAGCATTCTCGAGAAAATTGTAGGAGGTAAAAAGAAGCTAAATCTCATCCTAGCTAGACCAGCCCAAGATTAATAGATTTAATCAAGATCTAGGATTTGACTACTTGAAATACGCACGGGCCCATCCGTCTATAGTTGTGCGTGCCTCCGAGAGTGGAAAGATAGTGGTTGCTCCTAGGACTAGTACCACTGTGTTTCGATCTTTCAGAACTGTCCACAGAATCTCTGATGAGAAGGTGACACCATCTGCAGCTCCAGCCTCCAGTAAGGTGAAGTATACTTGCACCTTCTGTCAGAAGGATGGACATCTTGTTAACTTCTGTTTCAGACGCACCAAGATCACTCACCGTGAGTGTGTTCGTGCCCTTAGGAGTATTCAGGGTCATCCCCAGATTCTGAGTGCTCCTAAGGCACACACTGCTTCTAGATTGGTTAGAGAGTCATCTATTCGTGACAGCATCCATGACTCAATTTTCAGGCTGTTCATTCAACATTTTGTCTTGGAGCTGTTCATGGTTAGTCTTTCTGCCATCCTCTTGATATTCCTCATTCTTCCCATCGAGGTATTTATCAGCGGCGTGAGTTTGCTTCCTCCAGTAGAAGGTTTAGATAGCATTTCTGGGATGATGTGGCCTTTGCACACCAGCGGACTAACCCAACACCAGTTCCTAGATGTCCTACAGGAGCTATCTCTAGATTTGTGAGAGTTGAGCCATGGAGAGATGCTAGAGTTCAGTCTTTTGCTTCTTTGATTGCTACTTCTGCTCATCAGGTGATTCAGTATTGGATTCCTAGATCTGCACTGATATGCCCTAGTACTGAGTTATCTACTTTTCGCTCTCTTTGATTTAGGTTCATAGGGTTGGGAAAAGGAGATGTTTGGATCATAGACTTCGGTGTTCTCGCCACATGATCGGAGATTCTCATTGGTTCCCCCAGTCCGAGATCTCATTGATGAGTTGATCTTCTTTGGGGATGCTTCGTCAGGTAGAGTCATCGCTAAATGTATTACTTGCATTAATAATAATTTTATTCTTAAAGACGTTGCCTTAGTTTGTAAGCTGCAATACAATTTGCTTTCTGTTTCTCAGCTTATCGATGATAGTTTCAAGGTGAGCTTTTAGAGTAATACTTGTAAAATACTCGATTATTTTGGGGAGTTAGTTTACGAGATTTCTAGATTTGGGAGTCTTTTGTGCCGGTTTTTCTTCTTCTTCTCGAGACTCTCTTCGATGTTTGATTGTTTCTGAGTTTGTCGGGACCCGGATTTACGAATCCGAAACCCCTGTGTATACCGCACTAGTCCAAGATCACGCTAGTGCACACAGCGGTAACAATTATGAAATACCATTCCATTCAATGAATTAACTAAGAAAGTAGCAAAAAGTAACAACAGACTTTTGTGGGCAAAGTTTACATAACTGTACCTTAAGGGCTTGAGAAACAAATAAACTATTGCAATGGAAATAAAATAACTTGGTAGGGGTGGCAGTCATACCCGCGGGTTCAGGTACTCGCGGGTTCGGATTCGGGTCCCATTTTTTACCCGTGGGTTTTTTGGGTCGGGTACTCGAGATGAATCAAATCGGATTCGGGTTTACAAATTCACCCGCCGGTACCTGCCAGGTATCCGAAATTAGCTAATATGCGGCCCGTCAGTGGTCAGCCTGTGAGGCCGTGACCCTTGTGGGCCTGTGGTTTTGGCTGAGTGGCTGTGCCCTAGACTCCTAGTGCATCCCAACCGGGCCATCCCAGCGACCGGATCGGCAGATCCCCAATTCCTAATCCCCTGCCCCCATTCCCCCCGACCGGATCGACGACGGTGCCTTTGCGCCTCAGCGGGCTTGCTCTTTGGCCGCCGGCCGTCGCCCCACTCCCCATCTCCCTGGACTCCGACCCCCGCCCGGCTGCCCCACTTCCCATCTCTTCCCTTCGGCCGCCTTCTCAGAGCTCCCCTCCGCCATCCGTGGCCCCGCACCCTCCCCTCCCGCTCCTGTGCCGAGCGCTCGACGCCAGCAAGCCGGCGGCGGTGGAGGGGCAGCAGAGCTGCAGAGTTTGGTGAGTTCCGACCGGCGAACGCATCAGAGTTTGGTGGAGGGCCAGCAAGCCGGCGGCAGTGGAGGTGCCGCGCGCTCGACCGCAGGGTCGCAGGGACCACCTCGAGGCGTTTGGTGAGTTTTGATCATTGCTTAGTGACATGGGAATTGCAGATTTGCAGTAATATTCTACCATAGTAGCCGATGTTTGGCCGTTTGGGATGCTTCTTCATGTTCTACCCTAGTAGCTAATGTTTGCTTAGTAGCTAATGTTTGCAGTAAAATCCATTAGGATGCTTTGAAACTGCATCAGGAAATTTCTGCATACTGATTCCACAAAAGAAACAGTTCAAGTAGTGATGTGATGTGTATCCTTTACGAACATATTGAGGAAAGGGATTAAGGCTAATTAAATTAATTTTATGAGCATGTACATGTTTGTAACATATATACTAGCAACAAGCAAGAGTGTAAACTGCCAGTTTGTTTAGAGCAGTATCGATATATATTATTCCATTAGGAAGTCATACAACTGGTGTTTAAATAGTAATGAGAAAATTCAGTCCAATATTTGTACCTATATAAACAAGTGAGTTATTAGTCAAATTTCTCAGGAAGTAAAAGCTCATGCTAATTACAAGAGACACTTGACTTGGAGCTTTTTTCCTCATCTGCTAGCTGAACCCTGCATAAGGATTAAGTATCCTACTGCGCAAGTAAACATAGTGATGTCTCACGCCAAGTAAACGTAGTGTCTATTTATTGATGTCTCACGCTAAGTAGCCAACTGCCAACACTATGTTTGCGCAACAATTGAACTTACTGTCTGTCTGACTGATTGACCGACCATCACTCAGATTCAACCATGTTTGATACCCGTCTGGTTCAGATTCGGGTATATGTTTCTACCCGAAAGGTTATTCGGGTTCGGGTCGGGTATTCGGTATCGGGTTCAGGTTCGGGTCGGGTTTTGTAAAACCCGCACCTGACCCGACCCGTTGCCATCCCTATAACTTGGGTCATCCGGCATTCCACAGGAAATCATCTGGGGAAACGCAGTCCTAGTTCCCGTAGTCTTCATAGTACTCCTCCTCATAGAGCTCAGTATTGTCCTGTTCTTCCTCAACAACTGATCAACAAAGGCGTAATGCCGTGAGTACAAAAAGTACTCAGCAAGCTGTAGGAAATAATGCAAATATTCATGCATGGTTTGACAAAGGATAGTTATATGGTTATTTTGCAGAAAGCAATAACTTGAAATGTAAATACAATAAATAGATTCAAAGTATATTTAACAAAAGATAATAAATAACTGGTAAACCAATGGTAGACAACAACAAAAGATTGGTGAGACATCACTCATCATCATCTGAAACAATCACCAACCACTGAACTCAATAGTATTAACTTTAGACATAAAAAACAAAAATGAACTCCCCTTTCACTTCCAATAATTCATCCTTCCAACATTTTATGAAAACTCTATGCTTCTATGACATTCCGGTAAGAGTTATGTCGTGTTTTGGGGCATTTTCGGGTTTGTGGGCCGTTGTCGGGGAGTTTGGACCTTGGAGGATCGCATTCTGGGCTTTTAGTGGGAGGGTTCTGCCCCATATGGGGGTGGAGAACCAGCCAAACCCTAGCCTCTCCCCCCCACCATGCCTTGCACCCCCCTTTTCCCCCTTGTGGCCGGCGGCTCCCCCCCTTGCCCCAAGCAGTGCACCTCCCCTCCCCTCCCTCCTTGCGCCTCCCCTAGCCGGCCCTAGCCTAGGGATCCTCCCCCAAGCACCCCTCCCCTCCCTTCTCATGATTTTTGTCCGTGGGAATCTCGTCCAACCGAGTGGATCCGGCGGATTTCAGCTATTCGAGGGAGATCGTGGCCGGGAGGAGGAGGAGATTCGTCGTTCTTTGATTCATCAAGGAAAGGTATGTTGATGGAAAGTTTTTGGGGTGGATTAGGTACTGTTCTAATGGAGGAATCTAGTGCTAAGAGCCTCTAATGGTGTGCTACAACTAGTTAGATTTGAAGAAAACTAGATCTGCTTTGGCATTATGTTCTCGGGCAGATTAGAGGTCTGACTTCGGGCACTGAAATCACTAAGTTTTCTGGGAGCCTATCTATTGCGAAAGTTGTAGATAATTGAATTATCTCTAATTGGGCACTGAAATCACTAATTTTTGTTCATCCGTTTAAAAGTTATGGCCTTTTTATCGAACATTGTCCAATCTGTATCGCGATTGGTATAGTCTGTGTTCATCTGTAGATTAGAGGAACTTAGAGGCCGAATAAGACTTTTAGAATACTTAGAAAAAGATGGAAAATTTCCTACAGCTCAAGAAAATGTATTCGTTTACTTGATTTGGAGTTGTGAAACTCAAGTTATGACCGTTAGAAGTCTGCTGTCCCGTTTGAACAGATTACTGTTTTTCGGGTTTTAGGAGTGGGTTGCGAAGCCGATGAATTTATTAGAATTGTGTTGATTTGTTGGCATGTTTTTTGAGTGGAATGTATCTAATTGCAGGTGGTGTGGTCCCGGGGGTGGCGTCGACTTCTCGCCACACTATTTCGAGAGGTTAAGGCAAGTATGTTGTGATGCATGATGTGTGAGAATGAATGAATGTGCATTGTTTCGTTTCTTCCGCTTGGTAGGAATCATTCTGTCGAGTTACTACCTCTATTATTCATGAGCTGATTAGCTATATATGAATGTGAAGTTATGGATGTGAGCATTGTTGATGATCATGTGTTTAAATATAGTTATGCAAGTTGTTAAAAAATGAGTATATATGCAAGTTATTCATGTTTATGGCATATATGCATTCATAGCATGAGGACAGGCCAAGTCGGTGAGAAAGTCATAACTAATCCGGTAAGGTCGGTGAGAAAGTTATGACTAATCCGGAGTGCCACTTAGAAAGACCTACCTCGTAGTTCCATTCACAGTTGTGAATGGGAGTGAGTCAGTAAGAGTAGGCACCCTCCACGGGATGTAAGGGAAAGAGGGTGCACACCGACGGGTGTGCACTCGGCAATACCGGTATGTGCTGCGCAAAGAGTGAGAATGCATGATGCATTGCATTGCATAAATGAGTATATGAATGAAGAAGTTTTTATGAATAGTTCACCATGGTTTGACCTGAGGAATGTATGTATGTTAATTGTTATTACTTGTTTCCATTGCAATACACTTTGCTGAGTGATGAACTCACGCTTGTTGTTTAATGTTTTTTTTAGGTAACTTGAATCCGGCATGTGGGAAAGAGAGCCAGATTCACATCTTCACTTAACATCACTCAGATAAACAACTTCAAACCTTTCCCTTAGTTGTGATGGTTACCATATTGAATTATATTATGGTTTAATTGCCTCGTTGGTTGTCATGAATAGATGTGTTTTTCCTTATTGGTTTATGTGATGGTTAAATTATGTATTGGACTTGAATTGTTGCTGAAATCCTTAGTTGTCATGTTAGAGTTGTGTTCAAGTATTCTATCTTGCTATGCCTCTATTATTGATGCTGAAAACCATGGAAAAACAAAGTACATGCTGCCGAAATTTTATTTAAGTTTTTAGCGTATAAGCTGTAATTTAATGTTAAATATGTGATTTGGCTATTGCTAGTATCCTTTGTGGTGACATTCGCGGCATACTAGGTGCCGGGGTGTTACAACTTCGAGCGAAATTCTCAAGCATGTCCATAACCACGGACATGACTATTCGAATAGTTTGACATACTTTGTAGAGGTTGTACAGCTTTACCCATAAGACATGATCATCTCTTATTGCCACGCAATTATCACACTTCCTTTAGTGTGCGATAGAGAGATCACGACAAGGGCTTTACAATGCCCTATCTATCTAAATTCAGTACTTACCCTGCTAAAGTTTCACCCCTCAGGACCCCCTATTGCGCCATGTGAGTCTACTCGTCTATCCTGAAACCCACACCACCATGGTAGTACTCAAATTTATACATTGCAAATTAATTAGCCAGGTCTGTCCCATACCAGACATGTGGTTGTACAGCTAGGTCCAGTTCAATGGCGCACAAGATTAAGTCCTTAAGTAGTTTTAGGCAAGATAACCACATTCCACATGTGCTAACGGCACCCCCTTTATTGCACGATCACTTGCCTGAGTGAAACATCTTGGTATAACCAAGACCAATGGCATACCCTGCCATAGTACAATAAATTTTACATCAGTGGCTACATGCCACAATTCCATATCTCATTAATTTTACAACAGTGTCTTGCCTGAGACTACTTAAGGACTTAATCTTGTGCGCCATTAAACTGGGCCTAACCGTACAATCACATATATGGTATGGAAAAGACCTCGTTGAATAATTTGCAATGTCTAAATTTGAGTATTGTTGTGGTTGTGTGGGTTCCAGGATTGACGGGTAGACTCATAGGGCGCAAGAGGGGGGCTGAGGGGTGAAACCTTAGCGAGCAGTACTGAATTTAGACAAAGCATTGTAAAGATCTTTTCATAATCTCTCTGCCGCACATCAAAGGAAGTTGATTATTGCGCATGACAATAAGAGATAATCATGTCTTGTGGGTAAAGCTATACAACATCTGCAGAGTGAGTCAAACTATTCGAATAGCCATGTCCGTGGTCATGGACGTGCCTGAGAATTTCACATCAGGTATAGAGTTTTCATAAAATATTGGAAGGTAGAATTGTTGGAAGTGAACGGGCAGTTCACTGTTGTTTTTGAATGTCTAAAATCTATACTACTGAGTTCAATGGTTGATAATGGTTACAGTTGGTTATGGGTGATGCCTCACTAATCTTTTGGTTTTGTCTATTATTGGTTTACCAGTTATTTATTATCTTTTGTCAATTATGTTTTGATTCTATTTATTGTATTTACATTTAAGTTATTGCATTCTGCAAAAGAACCATATGACTATCCTTTGTCAAGCCATGCATTATTTGCATCCTTCCATATGGCTTGCTGAGTACTTTTTGTACTCACGGCTTTACGCCTTTGTTGCTCAGTTGCTGAGGAAGAACAGGGGAATGCTGAGATCTATGAGGAAGAATACTATGTAAACTACGTGAACTAGGAAGGCTTTTCTCCAGATGATTGGCTGTGACATGTCGTATGGCCCAAATTATTTATTTTCGCTGCAAGAGTTTATTTGTTTCTTAAGCCCTTAAGCACAGTTATGTAAACTTTGACCATAAGGTTCGTTGTTACTATTTGTTACTTTCTTAGTTAATTCATTGAATGAAATGGTATTTCATCTTTGTTGCCACTGTGTGCACTATACAGTATACACAGAGGGTTCCGGATTCATAAATTTGGGTACCGACACTATTCCCAAAAAATAATATTTGTAAACAATTAGCATGTAATTGTATGAAACAAAATACTTTTACAAACATGGGTCTAACATGATCATGGACTATAACTTGCCTTATTGATCTACTGTTGTTGCTGAATCTTGATCCTCAAATCCTACACTCACCCCCTGGGGGTCAATGTCTACCAGAAAAAAATAAAAATAAATGTAAATAAATACAAAATAGAGGCTCAAACAAACTCAAATATGAAAATAAATGGCTCTGGAAGCTAGAGCTTGATTTTACAAATTTTAGATACTGGAATCGCCTTAATCGGATTTCGATGAGGGAGAACGAGCTTTTGGAAAATTAAATTCAAAGAAAATAGAAAAAAGGTCATTTTCTAGAATTATTCTCCTAAAGAAAAATCACTTTATTGTGTCACTGATGATGTCAACTAGGGTTTTGGTGGACCGAGTCTATGGTGGACTGGGTTCACTAGATATAGAGCCGACGTAAGCGACACGCAAGCACTAACGTAGGGGTGACATCATGGCTCTGGTTGGCTGACGCACAGGCCCGCTCGGTGATGCGACATAGACGTGGCTCGATGACCATTCGGTTCTCGTGCGGTGCTTCGGTTTCAACGGCGTTCGTTCGTCTCCCAGTGGCACAGCATGGTGAGCGGAGGACTGTGGTGGAGCGGCAACCAACGACAGCAGAGATGCGGTTTCAACGCCATTCGTTTTGTTTCGATTAGTTCTTTGTGATTTTTGGTAGGTTCTTCTTGTTTAGTAGGTGGAGGAAAATTTATCTGAGATCGTCCACCTCTTTATAATTGCCATTCCAGTCCTTCAATTTTTTAAATCAGCATATTCTTTTTGTAATTTTCATTTTTAAATATTATTTAAAATAATTCGCCAAGCACATCTATATGAGAATTGGATGATGTGACCTTCTATACAGAAAGAAATGCACAAGAGCAGAAAACACCAGGGTTAACCAAACCAAAACCAAAACCGAAAAAATCGATGAAAAACCAAAATTCAAAATTCAAAAATATCGAGCCAAAAATCGCTGGAAAATCGTTAGAAACCGAAGAGTTTCAAAATCGAGCATTTGAATAAAAAACATTTAAAACAAATTAAAAAAAACGAAAACCATTCGGTTTTCTCGAAAACCCATCGATTTTCTCGAAAAACCGATCGGTGAGTTGAACGTTTTGGACGATCGGTTTTTTGAGCGATTTTCACTGATTTTTTTGAAAAATCACTCGGTTTTCTCCTATTTTCGATCGGTTTACATCGCATAGAATTTTTCAAAATTTTCAAATTATTTTTTAATTGAAACAGTTTAGGGTTTCGAACCGGCTCGATACGGTCGAAAATCGCGGTTTTTGAGCGATTTTTGTCGGTTTTGTAAACCCTGGAAAACACCATATACTCTGGTGGTTTACTAATTAAGGTAGCACCTCTTGGAATTCGTGGGTAACACTATTCGATGAATTCCTTGGCAATGGCCACATTAGAGTATGTACAATAGTATATCATAAAGATTGTCTCTAAAAGAAAATATGTTAGTAAAGTCCATCTAGATTAATAGTAAACTAAAAGCCAATTTGTATAATAACTGTCTCTAAAGGTTATCTTTAAATGTTGTGCAATAACTATTTTCTCTCTCTTGAACATAAATAATCTACCTATGTTCCCGTGCAAAACTGGTTACTAAATAAGAGCTAGCTCTCTTCTCTCTCCTCTTTTCTCACCCTTCCATATAGGACAAAGCTGTTATGTACAGGCTAATAATAAGCTAATGTGTCCTTATTGTACTTACTCTAAGGATTCCAACTCACCAGAGACAGCATTAGAGACAACATCTCCAATAGTTCGTGTCTAAAATCATTCATCTAACTATTTTATATTGTTTTCATCACATTGTTCCGCCTCACACTCCATCACTTTTGCGTTAGTTTGCGTGATTAGGTTGTCTCTTGCATAAGAGACACATTCTCTTTCCTCACCTCCTCTCTCCTCCACGTAGGATTTTGCTGACATAGTACAGTTAAGAGACAACTAAAGTGGTACTATTGAAAATGCCCTTATAGGTTGTACTCTGGTTTGTATGTCATGCGGAGTTAATTGGGAAAAGAGAAGAGAACAATACTCTATTTGGTCGTAAATAGTTGTCGTTTCGAATATAGAAATAGTCAAACTTTTAAAAATTATGATTATCAATATCTTTTAAATATTTAAATTAGATATATGAAAATTATATATGTAAATTTGTCTTGAAAAGTACTTCTATAATATTATAATTTTATTGGTTTGTATAAATATATTATAATAAAAATTAGTGATTAAAGTTGTATAAATACCATGTGGATATTTAAAATGATAACTATTTGTAATCGGAGGTGTCGACGTGGTAGCCAACAGGCACCTCCGAGACGGGTGCTTATGAGGTTTCGACAGGGGCTTTCGGGGCAATCGCCTCGGAAGGGAAGACGGTGACGATCGGGGCACCGGGAGACTCAGGCTAACGGGGGGGAGCAAAGAGATTTTTACCCAGGTTCAGGCCCTCCGAAGAGCAATAGCCCTAGTCCTGCCTTTCTTCGTATTGCCTGCCCTCTTGCTGGAAGGGATGGGAAACTGCTAACAATGAGTCGAACCCCCTCTCCCATGCACCCCGGCTCCCTTTTATCCTCGGGCTGACGGGGGCGCCTGGGAGGCTTACACTGCCAGCCATCATCATTGCATTGCTACGGGCGTATTTAATGCGCCCATCACTATTCTTATGTCACATTAATGTCTGCTGCATCCGTCACAATCCTGCCTCGGGCCCCATGCCCACCAACGCCGCCCGTTCCGTCACGGGGTGAGGTATAGTCGTGACGTCTTCCATAGCCATGATGCGCCTGGGGAAGGCGCGCCGCCATGCTGTAGCTCCCATGCTTCCACACTTAATGCGCACGATTCGCATTTAATGTCCCTGATCTCGACAGGACTATCCCGGGGACGGTGTGCGGTGGCTTTGACACAGACGCCACGCGTGTCCGCTGGGAGAACACCTTCTGTCGCCCGGCCTGGCTCAGACGCCACGCGTGGGCGAACACCTTGCGTGTCGCCAGCCGCTGGCTCAGACGCCACGCTGCCTGGCTGGGCGAACACTTTGTCGCCGCCGCCTGGCTCAGACGCCACGTGTCCGCTGGGGAGAACACCTTGCTGGTCGCCCAGCGGCCTGGCCTGTACGCCACGCGTCCGCTGGGGCGAACACCTTGCAGGTCGCCCAGCGGCTCAGACGCCACGTGTCGGGCGACCACCGTATGGGTTTTACATTGCCGTGGCGATGGGCCCCAAGCACGCCCTGGCTGCCACTTGATTCCTTTTTTAGCGCGGGGGAGCGGGTACCTTGGTGTAGAATACGCCGACAGTAGCCCCCGGGCCCACCTAGGAGCGCTTTTTGGTCTTCTGCTCTTCTTCTTTAATTGGCGGCTTGTGAACTGCTCCGGCTCCTGGGTGGGACCCTTCAAAGGTCCACGCGCCTTGCAAAAAAGATCTTCTGGCTTCTCCGATTCCCGAACGGTTTGCGCGGTTACCTCCTCCTTGTAACCGCCGCACGTTCCTTGGGATGCGCCCCATTTATGAGGCTCTTAAACTTCCTCTTTTTCGAATCGCCGCGCCTTTTCGGTTTTCCCGCCGGTTCGCCTTCCGCGGCCTTATAAAAGGCCGATCGAAGGGGGAGTAGTTCTTCCCCCTTTCAACTCTCTGCACTCCACCTCTTTCCGACGTTTCAGGCTTCTTCGCTTCATCCCCTTTGCGGTTACGCTTCGAAATCCCTATCCTCCCGATGGCTCCGGTGCTTCCTTCTTCGATCATTGAGGAGGAGAGGGCCGCTAGGTTCTCCCAGAACATCGCCGGGGGCGCCCTTCGCCTCCGCGCCGGGACTGTCGAGCCTTTGTCGGCTGGGAAGTGGTTTTCTTCGGGTGGCAGCTCCTTGCCGGCCTACTACCGCCGGTCTCCGACTTCTATCTTTCTGTTCTCAACTTCTACGCCATTCACCACATTCACCTTCCTCCCAACTCTGTTATCCTCCTTTCTGCCTTTGCTCACTTCTGCGAGATGTTCGTGGGAGTGCTGCCCAACCTTCTTCTTTTTCGCTTCTTTTACACCCTTTGCGCCATGGCAGTACTCACTGGTTTCCGGAGCTGTCACACCGCGGCTCGCTGACGGAGCGTTGCGCGCTATATCCCTTGGACTGCCGGTCCAATCGAGGGAGGCGCGCAGAGTGGTCAGACGTCGAGGACGATAAGCGGCATTGAAGTCTTTGGAGCTTCCGCCTGGCGGCGATCGGCAACCCCAATCGGGGCTCGGTGAGTGACGCGCCGAGCTCGAGCGATGCTGGCCCGTGTCGACCCGATTCGCGGGACGGCGGGCCTGACGGCAATGGTGATCCGGGATTTTATTACCGGAGTTGTGCCCTCTGGCCGCGCGTCCGCCACTGGCGGTACATGGGCGTGGCGATGGGACGGAGTATCCGGAGGTAACCTGCTCGCTCTGCGTCATTCCTTGCTACTGCTTTTCTTCCGCAAAACACGATTCTTGCGGCGTTTCTTTCCTCCTGCGATTTCTTTTCCTTCTCGTGCGGCAATGGCCGAATTTGGTGATAGCGTGATCGGCCGGTGGATCTTTGCCGCCCAGGCCTATCCGGCCCCGTTCCGCCGGTTCCGGCGGGCGCGGTCCCACTTTGCCGGCTGTCCCCCGGGGAGCGCGCGGCGATAATCCGCGCCCTGCCCTCGATGGACGCCTTGGGCTCGCCCGTCGTGACACGGCAGGCGCCCTTAACGACCCGGGATCCTCCTCCCGCAGGCGGTCAGGGGAGGGGCGACCGAGCGAGGCGCAGGCGTCCGGACGACGACTCCGCCCATCCTTCCCAGAGACCCCGCCTCCTGGGCGGCCGGCGAGGGGCTTCCACGTCGATGGGGGGCTTCCACGTCGGCCGCGGGGCTTCTTCGATTCTTGGCGGCCAGAGTTTCCTCCGTGGTGGCGGGGAGCTCGTCGGCTGGCGGTCATCCACCTCGCTCTGCCGAGCGCGACGTTGGACCCTCCGCCGCCAATACCTTTTGTGCCGCCACCGCCACGGCGGCGGTGGTCCTTCCTCGGCCTCCGTCTCGCCGCCCGGCGGCGGGTCTAGCTCCGCCTCGCCTCCGCCCGGCGGATGGCAGTCTACCTCCGCCTCCGTTGGCTGCGGCGGATCCGCCCGCCTCCGCGGGCCGGTCCTGTTCCGGCGTGCCCCGCTTCCCAAGGCCAGCGCCAGTACTCACGAGGATGCAAATACAATAAAAATTTTCGTTAAGATTAATCCTTACCGTTATTTCCTCCCTTGTCCAGGGTTCACGCCCGGATATTCCGCTGCTCGTGTCGGGGAGTCAAGGTGCCGCCGTCAGCTGCGTCGGCCGGGTCGCCGAGTCCTGTGGCGGTCGAGGGCGGCGGGCGATCCTCGAGCCGCTGCGTTCGTCGCCAGAGACCAAGGCCTGTTCGCCCCGTCCCTACCCCCGAACTTCCCATCGCCTCCGTTCCTTCGGCGGACGCTGATGCCCTGCTGGCGGCCCTCGGCGAGCTCTACTCCAGCACGAGCAATCGTCTAGTGACGAGCAGGGAGCGGTTGACGGAGGCGGGAACTGAAATCAACCGCCTTCGCAAGGAGGTGGCGGACACTGCGATCGGGCGAAGTGGAGGCTGCGATTCTGGCGGGAGGCGGGGCGGGAGCAAAGCACCGGCCAGTGGCGTCTCTCCGGCTGGAGGCGGAGAGGCGGCCGGACTCAATCGGAGGTGGAACCGCTGCGGATCTTTGCGTCACGCCGATCGGACGATGGCGACCTCGCTCCATTGGGTGGAGCAGCGGGTCGCGGGAGGAGAGGCCACGGCATTCGCCTTTGCCTCTGCGGACCGCGGACTTCCTCACGCGCCGTCACTGCTTTGCCCTTTCCGCTCGGTCCGCCCAAGAGGGGCGCGCAGTTGCAGCGGCCACGGCAAAGTACGTGCTGGCTTGCTGCGCCAGTCGTGACGCCAACTTCAATCCCGCGGTTGCCGTCCAAGGGCTAGAGGGTGACTGGGCGCAGGCGGAGGAGCGAGTTCACGAAGCCTCCGAGCAGGTTGCCGCCCAGCTAGCGATGGAGAACCCCCAGATGGAGGCAGTGGCGGAGGACGTGGCGGCAGTCTTTGGGCGTGGCCCCTCATGCTAAAGACGCGGCTGGCCGAGGAGGCGGCAGATGACCCGGAGGACCCTCCAGCGCCCCCTCAGTAGCTTTTCTTCTTTTCTTTTTTGGTGGTGACTTTGCCTGCAAAACTTTAGGCAACTGCCATTTCGAATGAAATAGTAGTGTAAACTCCCTGCTAAGTTGCATAAAAAACATGCTTTCGCCGTAAATTTTTCTGGTTCCATACGAACGAGCACGTAATCACTTAAAGACTTAAAGTCTTGCGCCGCGGGACCTCGGCCCTCAATCCTTTCGCCTTAGCAAAATTTTGCCTCCCAGGTAGCCTCTAGGGAACAAGCACTTAGCGAGTCGTGGCAGGACCTTGGGCTTTTGGCAACGGTGTTCGAGACGCCGACCCCCACGGGGACACCCGGAGTGTCATGGCCGTGCCGGGGGCCGTGCTGAACCAGCCGCCCAACCGCCCAGTTCTGCACGCCGCTCTCACTTAGCGATTCCGTCTATACTACTGGGTATTTGCAAGGCGGCAGGGCACCGGGGGCGAATGCCTTGGCGCTGCCCAGCAGTGGGCAAAAGACCGAAGGGAGGGCAGAAAGAACAAAAGCTTCAGATAAAGAAAGCGAATATTTAATTTTAAACACAAGGTCTCTCCCGACCCACGGCGGAGAGGAAAACACACTCCGGCCGGTCGGGGGACAGACCCTAGGACTTACAACCGATCAGGGGTAGAACTTGCGCAGATTTTCTATATTCTGGGAATTTGCTAGCTCTTCACCCTCTTCAGTGGCCACCGACCGCCCGGGACGAGGCGAGACCACTTTGAAGGGTCCCTCCCACTGGGGAGATAGTTTATGCGACCCGGCATGCGACTGGATTCTTCGCAAGACCAGGTCGCCCACTGCCAGCGTTCTTTCATTGACCCGGGAGGCGTGGTACCGCCTGAGACTTTGTTGGTATCTTGCGGCGCGCAAAGCAGCTTGATCTCGCGCCTCTTCCAGGAGGTTGACGTCGCTCTGGCGCAGATCCTCCTGCTCCTCTTCTGCGAATCTTTGCGGCGAGGTGATCGGCTCCAATTCGGAAGGGAGAAACGACCTGCGCCGTAGACCAGGAAAAAGGAGTTTCCCGGTGGCCGGCTAGGAGTGGTCGAAGTGACCACAACACAGCCGGAGTTCTTGATCCACCGGGCGCCACGCTTGTGGAGTCGGTCGAACGCCCGGGTTTTGAGGCCCTTCAACACCAGCGCGTTGGCCCGCTTGACCTGGCCGTTGCTCTTGGGGTGGGCGACCGAGGCAAAGCAGACTTTGGTGCCCATCTCTTCATAGAAATCCAAGAAGGTCATTTGGTGAATCTGGCGCCGTTGTCGGTGATAATGCGGTTGGCGACCCCAAAGCGGCGAAAATCCCTTGCATGAACTTGATTGCATGCGGCGGTGATAGATCTCACCGCCTCGGCTTCCACCCACTTGGTGAACTTGTCAATGGCGGCGAGCAGTGGGTGTAGCCCCTGTGGCCAGCGGAACGGGCTCAGGATATCGACCCTGCACCGCGAAGGGCCAAGAGAGCGGGATAGTTTGCGAGGCCTGGGCGGTTGGTGGATACGCTTGGCGTGGGCGCACGCCTCGCATCTCCTCACCACCGCAAGCATCCTGGAGGCGGTTGGCCAATAGAACCCTTGACGGAAAGCTTTTCCCGTCATCGTTCGTCCGGACACATGGCTCCCGCACACGCCTCCATGGATATCAGAGAGCAAACTGCTCCCCTCTTCCCGAGTGATGCACTTCAGAAGAATTCCGTTCTTACCCCGGCGGTATAGATCCCCGCCCACCAGGGTATAGCACTTGGCCTTTCGTGCTACCTTCTCTGCTGACGCATCATCGTCGGGGCATTCTTGATCCCTCAGGTAGGCCAGGATCGGATCCATCCATGTGCCTTCCCGGTCAAGCACAGCGACCACGAGGTGGCCGTCCGGGTACTCCGCCTGGCCAAGCGTTTCCGCCGGAACCACTTTCCCTCCACGGGCGAGGGCTGAAGCGGCATCACCATCGTCCCCACCAGAAACGGGGGCTGCGATGGACGGTCGCGGAAGCCTTTCTTCAAAGACCCCGACCGGCACAGGAGATCTGGTTGAGGCGAGTTGGGCGAGCTCGTCTGCCAGATGGTTGTCGCGTCGGGGGATGTGAGTATACCCCAACCCTTCGAAATGCCTTTCCAACTTCCTGACCTCCGCCAGGTACGCCGCCATGACGGGGTCGGGACAGGAGAAATCTTTCCTTGCACGATTGGCGACCGCCAGGAGTCGCCCTTTACTTGCAGGCGCCGGACGCCGACGGCTGCGGCGGCCCGCAGCCCAGCCAGCAAGCCCTCATACTCGGCGACGTTGTTAGTGGCCTTGAAGTCGAGGACGACCACGTACTTGAGGAGGTCCCCGGTCGGAGAGACCAGAAGAACCCCAGCCCCCGCGCCTTCAAGCCTGAAGGACCCGTCGAAGAAGAGCGTCCAGGGGGAGGACGCGGGGACCTCATCGGCTTTGGGCTCGGCTGGAGTCCACTCGACTACGAAGTCCGCCAGCCTTTGACTCTTTATCGCAGTACGAGGAGCGAACTTGACGCCGAACTCCCCCAGCTCGACGGACCACTTTGCGATGCGGCCCTCTGCTTCCCGGTTGTGGAGGATTTCGCGCAAAGGATATGAGGAGACCACTGTGATCTCCCTCCCTTGAAAATAGTGCCGCAGCTTTCTCGATGCTACCACCACGGCATAGACCATCTTCTGAGCCTGAGGGTACCTTGTTTCTGCGTCATGTAGCATTTTGCTGATGTAGTAGACCGGCCGTTGGACACCTTCACGTTCCGCCACCAGCGCCGCGCTCACTACAGAAGGGCTAGCCGCCACATACAGCAGTAGCGGCTCGCCTGGCTCAGGGGCGACTAGCACTGGGGGGGAAGAGAGGTACTTCTTCAGATCTTCAAATGCTCATTGGCTTCGGGGTCCATTCAAATGAGTTGGTCTTCTTCAATAGCTTGAGCAGTGGTAGACTTTTTCCTCGAGCCGATATGAACCGGCCCAGGGAGGCTAGCCGGCCAGCCAAGCATTGCAGTTGCTTGAGCCGGGTAGGCGGCTGCATCCGCTCGATCGCTTCTATCTTTTCCGGATTGACTTCGATTCCACGGCTGGAGACCAGGAAACCGAGCAGCTTTCCAGATGAGACACCAAATACACACTTTTCGGGATTCAACTTCAGACAGTAGTTTCTGAGGCGAGAGAAGGTCTCTTCTAGATCCTGAACGAGCTCATCGGCCTTTTTTGTTTTTACCACCAGGTCATCGACATACACTTCCAGATTCTTCCCTATTTGGGGCCGAAACACTATGTGCATGGCCCGCTGATAGGTGGCGCCAGCGTTCTTCAGCCCGAAAGGCATCCTGACATAACAGTATACACCGAGGGGAGTCACAAAAGCAGTTTTTTCTTCATCTTCTTGCGCCATGCTGATCTGGTGGTAGCCGGAGTAGGCGTCGAGGAAGCATAGAGCTTCGCACCCCGCCGTGGAATCGACGACGATGTCTATCCGCGGCAAGGGGTACGGGTCCTTGGGGCAGGCTTTGTTGAGGTCAGTAAAGTCGATGCACATTCGCCACCTCCCGTTGGACTTCTTTACAAGCACGGGGTTGGCCAGCCACTCTGGGTAGGTGGCCTCCCGCACGATCTTAGCAGACAAAAGTTTTTCCACTTCATCCCGAATGGCATCCTGTCGCTCAGGCGCCTGCCGCCGGATCTTTTGCCGAACCGGGTGCGCTCCAGGGAGCGTTGCCAATCGGTGCTCGATCACCTCCCTGGGGACCCCGGTCATTTCTGAAGGTTCCCAGGCGAACACATCCAGGTTAGACCGGAGGAAGGTGACGAGCGCGTCTTCCTATTTGGCACTGAGGTCAGTGCCAATCTTGACGACCTTGCCCGAGCCATCCTCGCCCACGGGGACCGCCTTTGCCTCGCCCAAGGGTCTGGGCGGAGCACGGGTCTTGGCCGAGGGGGAGGCCGGGTTGTCGTCCTTGTCGCGTGCCGAGCAGGTGGTGCCGGCCAGATCCTGCAGCTGCTTGCTGAGGCGCAGGGCTTCCAGTCTATCCACCTTCACCGTAATTGGACCTCCAGGCCCTGGGATTTTCACTAGCATGTAGGCGTAATGGGCCACTGCCATGAACTTGACCAGGGCCGGGCGACCGAGCAAGGCGTTGTAGGGGAGGTCGAAATCAGCGACCTCAAAATCCACCAGCTCCGTCCGGAAGTTCTCCGAACTTCCGAACGTAACCGGCAACCGGACTTGCCCCAGGGGTAAGAGGCCCACCCCGGGGGCAACTCCGTAAAACAGCGGGGCCGGACGAAGTTCCTCGTACGGGATTTGGAGCGCCTGGTACGCTCCAACGGATAGCAGGTTGATAGCACTGCCTCCATCAACCAGGACCCGCCCCAGCTTCGCATTGCGGACCGTGGGGGACACCACGATCGGGAGATGGCCAGGGCCGGAGGTGTTCTCCGGGTGGTCAGCCCGGCTGAAAGTGATCGGCTGCTCCGACCACTTCAACGGCCGGCTCGCCCCGGAGGATGACGTTGTGGCGCACACCTGCCTCAGATCTCGCTTGTACTGCGAGTTCGATGAGTAGGTGGCGGAGCCACCGTGTATGAACGCCACCGTGCGCTCACTTTCTTTGGAAGGCTAGCGGAGCCGCATCTTCGTCGTCTTCGTCTTCGTGGTCTTTCTCACGGCGCTTCTTGAGCCGCCTGTCGACCAACTTGGACACAACCTGGCAATCCTCCAAGTCGTGTCCGCTTGTCCGATGGATGGGGCAATAGGGCTTGCCACCATCGTTTTCGCGGCGGTATCTTACTCTTCTAGGCTTGATATTGAATCCTCTTGACAAATTTGGGCTATGAAGCAAGTGTGGTTTCAACTTTATTCTTTCATAAGACCTCTTAATCACTCTTGCATGTTTTACAATCAAAGAAAAAAGAAAAGAAAAGGGAATAAAAAAGGGCTAAAGCTTCAAGTTATTTGCTTCAAGCATGCTTTCCTTAAAATGGTTAAGATGTATGCTTCAAGCATGCCATTCCCTCAAAGATAAGATGTATGCTTCAAGCATGCCAATCCAAGGAAATAAAAGAAGTATGCTTCAAGCATGCCACATGCAGTTTACTGTTTAAAGATTAATTTGGTCTACTAGATTGGAGTTGAAATCACTTGCTACTTGAGTTGTTAGTTGTTCCAATTTTTGAGCTTTTGTTCTTCTCTGAGATCTTGCTTAGTACTTGGCTATATTTGTCTGATTTGAGGTTGAGATGCATGTCATTCCCTAACTTGTTAAAATCACATCAAGATCATGTATTTTACATATTATGTGATATATAAGGTTATATGATCGAATGAGCTCATCTTTTCTATTTTGGCACTCCTTTGTTTCTCATTGTGAAATCATTGCTGCAAAAAGAAAAATTTTGAACAAATTCTCTCTTTTGTACTCTTGATGAATCCATTGTCAAAGGGGGAGAAATTTGGGAATCGTTGAAAAGTTTAAGAAAAAGGGGAGAAGAAAAAGGGGATTTGTTTTACGGCATTTTGTGAGAAGTTTGGAGATTTTTAGACATTTTGGACACATTGCACATTCACACACATTTTCCTTCTCAGGGGGAGATTTTGTTTTGCATTTTGGTCAAAGGGGAATTCTGTGTTTTTCTCTTTTTGGTCCTTGATCTTTTGGATTTCAAAATCTTTTGTAAAGTGAATGCCAAATGTTCAATTCTATTTGGTGTTGCCAATGTTTTCATCAAGGGGGAGATTGTGAATCATGTGATGAAAAATTGGCTTGATCATGTGATGAAAAATTGGCTTGATAATGTGCTGAAAAATTGATTAGGTTTAATCTTGCAAAATTGCTTGCATAAAGGGCCAAACATTCAAACATCCAAAAACAGAGACTTTGTATTTGCGCCAGACCAAACATCCAAAAAACAGTGAGTTTCGCATGTATGACGGACCAAAGTCTTTGGTCTGTCATAAACGTGATTTTGATGCTTTTACGCTTGTTCAAGAAAATCTCGTTTTTCCCATGCATGACGGACCAAATTTTTTGGTCCGCCATACACATGCTTTTTGGCGATCTCGTTTTTCCCATGCATGACGGACCAATTTTTTGGTCCGCCATACACATGCTTTTGGCGATCTGTCCGGCGTGAATGGTGTTTGCTCAATTAGGGTTTTGAGCGATTTGAAATTGATTTTTGATCTGTTTTTGAGATTATGAAATTTGTGAGAATTTCATGATGCTTGAAGTGGAATTTATGCAATGCTCATGTGAGTAGTTGCATGAACTAATGTTGAGTCAAGTCGCGGACTTGTGCTCGAAATTGTTTTGTGGTTTGTTCATGTGCAGGTATTGCTCGAGGGCGAATGTGGTCGATGACGGGACCGGAACTAGGTTCATGGAGGAACTGAGGTTCGGGACTAGGTTCAGGAGGAACTGAGGTTTTGGTGGTCAAGGATGTCATGCGGGACGTTCGGGCTAAGAGAATGGTGCACATGAAGAATGGTTAGTCACGTGAGAATGGCGGAGGTCATTCGGCGTGCAAAGTGTTAGTCACGTGAGTATGGCGGTGGCCATACGGCGTGCAAAGTGTTAGTCACGTGAGTATGGTAGGGTTGCCATACAGCGTGCAAGAGTTGTACTCGGCCAGGATGGGCCAAGTAGAGTTGTGTTGGATCACGGATTCATACGTGGAATAGGAATCGTATTGAACTCCTTGTGGGTTGGTGCTTTAAATAGGTGGGGGTCTCTGTTGAAAGGCACCAAGTAGAGTTGAGCGCATCAAGCCTTGAGCTTGGTTTTAGGGTTTGTACTCTTTTGATGAGAGTATTTTAGACAAGAAATAAAGATCAATTCTTCCAAGATTTTTGCGTACTCTGATAACCACGTCGCTACAGTATTTTCTGTTTTGGTTCTTGTTTGCATGCTTGTTCTAATTCTAGATTGGTTTTTGATCGTTGAGTTTCATCTTGATTTGATCCATCAAAAACCGTTCTAGGGTATTGATTTAGAGTTTCTCAAAGTCTAGTTGATTAATCTTTTGAAGATCTTGTTTAAACTTGAAGTTTTGATTAGATTGATTCTCGTCAAGTTCTGGATCAGCAAGCTTGCAAAGCTCATAACTTTTGATCTGTAAGTCCGATCGAGCTGATTCTTTTTGAGTTCGATTCGTATTGGAATCTAGTTTCTTGTGTCCAAATTTCCGATCAATCTAACGGTTGGATCTCCGGGAATTTACGTTTTACCGAACCTTTGTCATTCTGTTTTTGTCGAAAACGAGGCAATTATTTGGTTCTGTTTTAGGGGTGAACTTTTAATAGGTCAAGAATTTGGTTTTAGCTTCCGCACAATCATTCACCCCCCCTCTGATTGCTATATTCGTATACTTCGATCCTACAAGTGGTATCAGAGCAAGGTTTCTCTAATCTATCTTAACCGGTGATTAGATCAATGGATCGTTATTCGACAAAACCATGTATGTTCGATGGTGTTGATTTTCAGTTTTGGAAGGCCAAGATGGAGGCGTTCATCCAAGCACAGGGCTTCACAATTTGGGAGAAGGTCTACAAGCCATATGAAGTCCCTGCAAACGACAACGTCAACGACACCAATCGCACACATGTTGAAGCAAATAGCAAGGCGCGCAACTTGATCATCCAAGGCTTGGGACGCAGCGACTTTGATCGTGTGGTTCATCTTCGATCCGCATATGAGGTATGGAAATCTCTTTGTGATTACCATGAGGGTTCTAAACTGTCAAAGAGGTTCGCAAAGATATTTACAAAAAAGAATACATGCGTTTTGAGATGAAACCTAGTGAATCTGTAGATGACTTCTTTGCACGTTTCAATAAAATTCTTAGCAATCTACGTCTTTGTTGGAGTTAGCTACACCGATGCTGAAAATGCTCGACAATTGCTTAGTGCTTTGGACATGTCGGTGTGGGAGATGAAAGTAACATCTATACAAGAATCTACTACCATGAGCACACTCACATTAGATGTTCTTTACTCTAAGTTGAAAACTCATGAGTTGGATGTTCTTGCCAGGAAGGGTAACATTAAATCAATTGCTTTGATCTCTAACCCTAACATGTCAAATGCAAATTCTTCTTCTAGCTTTGCCTTGTCTTCCATGTCTTCTTTAACCGATGAGCAACTTGAAGAGTTTCTGAAGAAGATCGGCACTACTCTCTTCTCGCTTTAACAAAGCTTTGCAGAATGTGAGAATGAGAAAGAGAGGTGGTCCTCCAAGATGCTATGAGTGTGGTGACCTCAACCATATTCGCACAAATTGTCCTAACCTTGCAGGAAAAACATCAAAGGAGGAGAAGGACAACGACAGAAGGAATGAGAAGAAAAGGTTCTCGTCAAATGATAGGAAGAAGAAGAGCTTCATCAACCGCAAGGTGGTTCACCGAGTTCTTTCCGCTCTTGAACAAGTCAATTTGAGCGATGTGGACTCGGAGAGCAGCGAAGATGATGCAACTCCAAGCAAGCATGATTTGATGGGACTATGTCTCATGGCAAGCAGCAAGGATAGCCTCACCGAGGACGATCACGACAAATGACTTCAATGAGGTAGATCCCTCTTATGATGAATTAGCTATTGCTGTTGCTCGTCTTGGAAAATTGCTTGACAAACGTGATAAGAAAATTAAGAAACATGATTTCATTGTTGAAACATTGAATGCTGAAATTGTTAGACTTAAGACTTTGATTCCTAGTGATGATACTTGCAAATCATGTGACTTAATTTACAATGAGCTCACCTTGCTTAGGAAAGAATACGCTCTTCTGTTGCATCTAAATGAGAAAAATGAGAAACATGTTGTACATGCTAGCTGTTCCACTGATGATTTGCATAGTTCAACTTCTTGTTCTAAATGCTCAACTCTTGAATTAAAATTGAAAGATGCAAATGCTAGGGTTTCTCAATTAACTGATAATTTGCTTTCACATGAAATTCTCTCATGCTCAACTTGTCGCAAGCAAAAAGGAAAAGTAGATGTTCCCTGCAATAATTGTTTAACTCTTGCTAAGAAAGTTGATTACTTGCAAAATTCTTTGGAACGTTTCACTAATGGCAAGAAGAAGTTGAACATCATTTTGGATCAATCTAAGGTTAGCACAAACAAGATAGGTTTAGGTTTTGATCCTTATGCCACATATGAAACTAAAGCTCGCACTGTTGTTCAGGCTCCTTGCAAAATTGAGTTATCTAATGAGCCTAAGAAAATTGCTTTTCAATCTGCTGGTTTTTTATCTTCTACTATGATGAATGCAAAATGTGCTTTTACTGTTAAAGCTAAAAATCATGTCAAGTACACTTGCACTCATTGTGGTAGAGATGGACACTTAGTAGATTTTTGCTTTAGACTAGCCAAACAGCAAAAGAAGAAAAGAACTGAGGCTAGGTCAAATTTCAGCAAAGCACATTTTTATGCGCCTAGAGTGATGAAAACACATTCTGTTCCTACAAACATGGGAAAAGGCAAATCTGATTTTGTGCATAAAAATTATCGTGTTGTGCCTACTATTGTGCGTCGTGTGTCTCGATCGATTCCCAAAAATCTCATTCCTAACCCGATCTGAGACCTCGACATGTTTTGTTGCTATGTAGGCTTCTCGCGCAAGGAAGGAGAACATATGGCTAGTGGATTCCGGATGCTCACGCCACATGTCCGGTGATAAGAATTGGTTCTCCTCCCTCACTCGTGCATCTCGTGCTGAAAGTGTTACTTTTGGAGATGCTTCTTCCTCTTTTGTTGTGGCAAAAGGTACAGTGAAGGTGAGTGACAAGTTTATGTTCAAAGATGTGGCTCTTGTTGAAAATTTGAAATATAACTTGCTTTCTGTCTCACAAATGCTTGATGAAGATCTTGAAATAAATTTTAAGAAAAGTGAATGCAAAGTGTTAGATGCTTCAGGTGACCTTGTTTTTAAGATCTCATGCTTTGGAAGAGTTTTTAAAGCTGATTTTGATGCATCGCCTTCTTCTAAGCATAGGTGTCTAATTGCCAATGTTTCTAAAGATTTATTCTTTTGGCATCGTAGACTTGGTCATGTTGGTTTTGATCATCTTACTCGTGTAAGTGGTTTAGATCTTATACGTGGCTGCCTAAGCTTAAGGGTGATAGCAATCTAGTATGTTCTTCTTGTAGACATGGTAAGATGATTGCGAGTTCACATCCACCTCTTACCATGATGATGACAAACGCTCCAGGACAGCTTCTACATCTTGATGCTGATTGGACCATCTCGAGTCCAATCCTTTGGAGGCAAATGGTATGTGCTTGTGATTGTTGATGATTTTTCTAGATACTCTTGGGTATACTTTATGGCATCTAAGGATGAGGCTTTTAGTCATTTTAGAAGTCTTGTTCTTAGGCTTTCTATTGATCATCCAGGAGCTCTCAAAGCTATTAGAAGTGATAATGGAACTGAATTCAAAAATGCTTCCTTTGATCTCTTTTGTCTTTGAAAAGGAATTGATCATCAATTTTCATCTCCTAGAGTGCCTCAACAAAATGGTGTAGTTGAAAGGAAAAATAGAACGTTGGTTGAGATGGCTAGAACCATGTTAGATGAACATCACACTCCTAGAAACTTTTGGGCTGAAGCGATTTCAAGCTGCATGTTATGTTTCAAACCGTGTGTTTTTGAGATCAAAATTGGGTAAGACTCCATATGAGCTTTGGTTTGGACACAGGCCTACTGTTTCTCACTTTAGGGTTTTTGGATGCAAATGCTTTGTCTTGAAATCTGGAAATCTTGATAAATTTGAAGCTAGATCAATGGATGGCTTTTTCCTTGGATATCCTGCTCATACTCGTGGCTATCGTGTGCTTGTTTTGGAGACTAACAAAATTGTGGAAACTTGTGAAGTTACTTTTGATGAGGCTAGTCCAGGCACTAGTCCAAGTGATGCAGGTACAGACGCATACATTCAGGGGGAGAAAATCTTTGAAGATAATGATGATGTTGAAGATGAGGTCTTGACTATTTCTAATGCACAACAAGCTGTAGCACCTTTGGCACCTACTACTACATCACCTACAGCTAACCATCCTCAAGCTACAACATCATCTGTACATGCTGAAAATGAAGAAGGAGAAGGAGAAGTCTCAAAAGCCAATGCTCCTTGCACATTCAGAAAAATGCATCCATCTGAACAAATGATTGGAGACCTAAATGAGAGAGTCACTCGATCCAGGTTTATTCATTCTGACACTCATGCTCATTCTGCTTTAGTTGCTTCCTTTGAACCCAAAGATATATCTCATGCATTATCGGCGAATCTTGGATCAATGCCATGCATGAAGAATTAGAGAATTTTGAACGAAATAAAGTCTGGAAACTTGTCTCACCACCTCCTGATTTTAATGTTATTGGAACTAGATGGGTTTTCAAAAATAAACAAAGTGAGGATGGTGTTGTTGTTAGAAACAAGGCTAGATTGGTTGCTCAAGGTTACACTCAAATTGAAGGCTTAGATTTTGATGAAACCTTTGCTCCTGTTGCTAGAATTGAAGCCATTAGAATCCTTTTAGCTTTTGCTGCATCCAAAGGTTTCAAATTGTATCAAATGGATGTGAAAAGTGCTTTTCTGAATGGCTACATAAATGAGGAGGTTTTTGTCAAGCAACCACCTGGTTTTGAAAATCCAAAGTTTCCAAATCATGTGTTCAAACTATCAAAAGCTTTGTATGGTTTGAAACAAGCTCCTAGAGCATGGTATGATAGGCTAAAAACCTTTTTACTTGAAAAGGGCTTTTTAATGGGAAAAGTTGACAAAACTCTTTTTCTACTCAAGCAAGGCAATGATCATCTATTTGTTCAGATTTATGTTGATGATATTATCTTTGGTGGTTCATCTCATGTTTTAGTGTCTGAGTTTTCAGAAACAATGAGGAAGGAGTTTGAGATGAGTATGATGGGTGAGTTGACATACTTTTTGGGATTTCAAATCAAGCAAACAAAGGATGGTACTTTTGTGCATCAAAGCAAATATACAAGAGACTTGCTACATCGTTTTGGGATGGAAAAGCGACAAGCCGATCATGACACCCATGGAGAGCACTTGCGCACTTGACCACGATGAAGATGGTGAGCCGGTTGATCAAAAGGAATATAGAAGTATGATAGTTTCACTTTTGTACCTCAACGCATCAAGGCCGGATATACAATTTCTTTGTATGCTTGTGTGCTCGTTTTCAAGCTTCCCCACGTGCTTCACATCGACAAGTCACAAAAGGATTTTCAGGTATCTTCATGGAACTCAAGATTTTGGCATTTGGCTTTCGCTTCCTCATGCATTAGTTTGAGATCTTTTACGATGCTGATTTTGGAGGATGTAGAATTGATAGGAACAGCACTTCCGGTTCATGTCACTTCTTGGGAAATTCTCTCATTGCATGGTCATCTAGAAAGCAATCTTACATTTGCACAATCAAGCTGCTTGAATCTGAATATGTGGTCTGCTTTGCTAGTTGTTGTTCTCAAATTCTTTGGATAGTAGCTATACTTAAAGATTATGGGGTTAATTTGGATAGTGTTCCTCTTTTGTGTGATAACACTAGTGCAATTTGCATTGCTAAGAACCCCGTGCAACACTCTAGAACAAAACACATTGACATCAGATTTCACTTTCTTAGAGATCATGTTGAAAAAGGCAACATTGTGCTTCATCATGTGGATTTGAACATCAATTGGCAGACATTTTCACAAAACCTTTGTCTTCTTCTCGTTTTGCTTTTATTCGGGGAGAACTTGGAATTGTTCATCCAATGGGATTGTTTTGAGGGGGAGTTTCTTTGCCAAGTTCTTTCACTTGATGAGCTCACTTTATCATATTTCTTTATATGTTATGTAATTGAGCTAATATATGATAATCTAATTGTCTCACTTGAACTAAAAATGACATTGTGGAAATCCCTGGACTGATTACCTATAGCTAAATACTCTGTGATATCTTACTCTTCTAGGCTTGATATTGAATCCTCTTGACAAATTTGGGCTATGAAGCAAGTGTGGTTTCAACTTTATTCTTTCATAAGACCTCTTAATCACTCTTGCATGTTTTACAATCAAAGAAAAAAGAAAAGAAAAGGGAATAAAAAAGGGCTAAAGCTTCAAGTTATTTGCTTCAAGCATGCTTTCCTTAAAATGGTTAAGATGTATGCTTCAAGCATGCCATTCCCTCAAAGATAAGATGTATGCTTCAAGCATGCCAATCCAAGGAAATAAAAGAAGTATGCTTCAAGCATGCCACATGCAGTTTACTGTTTAAAGATTAATTTGGTCTACTAGATTGGAGTTGAAATCACTTGCTCGCCCAGAGTTGTTAGTTGTTCCAATTTTTGAGCTTTTGTTCTTCTACTGAGATCTTGCTTAGTACTTGGCTATAGTTGACTGAATTGAGGTTGAGATGCATGTCATTCCCTAACTTGTTAAAATCACATCAAGATCATGTATTTTACATATTATGTGATATATAAGGTTATATGATCGAATGAGCTCATCTTTTCTATTTTGGCACTCCTTTGTTTCTCATTGTGAAATCATTGCTGCAAAAAGAAAAATTTTGAACAAATTCTCTCTTTTGTACTCTTGATGAATCCATTGTCAAAGGGGGAGAAATTTGGGAATCGTTGAAAAGTTTAAGAAAAAGGGGGAGAAGAAAAAGGGGGATTTGTTTCTGGCATTTTGTGAGAAGTTTGGAGATTTTTAGACATTTTGGACACATTGCACATTCACACACATTTTCCTTCTCAGGGGGAGATTTTGTTTTGCATTTTGGTCAAAGGGGAATTCTGTGTTTTTCTCTTTTTGGTCCTTGATCTTTTGGATTTCAAAATCTTTTGTAAAGTGAATGCCAAATGTTCAATTCTATTTGGTGTTGCCAATGTTTTCATCAAGGGGGAGATTGTGAATCATGTGATGAAAAATTGGCTTGATCATGTGATGAAAAATTGGCTTGATAATGTGCTGAAAAATTGATTAGGTTTAATCTTGCAAAATTGCTTGCATAAAGGGCCAAACATTCAAACATCCAAAAACAGAGACTTTGTATTTGCGCCAGACCAAACATCCAAAAAACAGTGAGTTTCGCATGTATGACGGACCAAAGTCTTTGGTCTGTCATAAACGTGATTTTGATGCTTTTACGCTTGTTCAAGAAAATCTCGTTTTTCCCATGCATGACGGACCAAATTTTTTGGTCCGCCATACACATGCTTTTGGCGATCTCGTTTTCCCATGCATGACGGACCAATTTTTGGTCCGCCATACACATGCTTTTAGCGATCTGTCCGGCGTGAATGGTGTTTGCTCAATTAGGGTTTTGAGCGATTTGAAATTGATTTTTGATCTGTTTTTGAGATTATGAAATTTGTGAGAATTTCATGATGCTTGAAGTGGAATTTATGCAATGCTCATGTGAGTAGTTGCATGAACTAATGTTGAGTCAAGTCGCGGACTTGTGCTCGAAATTGTTTTGTGGTTTGTTCATGTGCAGGTATTGCTCGAGGCGAATGTGGTCGATGACGGACCGGAACTAGGTTCATGGAGGAACTGAGGTTCGGGACTAGGTTCAGGAGGAACTGAGGTCTTGGTGGTCAAGGATGTCATGCGGGACGTTCGGGCTAAGAGAATGGTGCACATGAAGAATGGTTAGTCACGTGAGAATGGCAGGAGGTCATTCGCGTGCAAAGTGTTAGTCACGTGAGTATGGCAGGTGGCCATACGCGTGCAAAGTGTTAGTCACGTGAGTATGGTAGGGTTGCCATACGCGTGCAAGAGTTGTACTCGGCCAGGATGGGCCAAGTAGAGTTGTGTTGGATACGGATTCCTTCTGTGGAATAGGAATCGTATTCAGAACTCCTTGTGGGTTGGTGCTTTAAATAGGTGGGGGGTCTCCTGTTGAAAGGCACCAAGTAGAGTTGAGCGCATCAAGCCTTGAGCTTGGTTTTAGGGTTTGTACTCTTTTGATGAGAGTATTTTAGACAAGAAATAAAGATCAATTCTTCCAAGATTTTTGCGTGCTCTGATAACCACGCCGCTCTGATATTTTCTGTTTTGGTTCTTGTTTGCATGCTTGTTCTAATTCTAGATTGGTTTTTGATCGTTGAGTTTCATCTTGATTTGATCCATCAAAAACCGTTCTAGGGTATTGATTTAGAGTTTCTCAAAGTCTAGTTGATTAATCTTTTGAAGATCTTGTTTAAACTTGAAGTTTTGATTAGATTGATTCTCGTCAAGTTCTGGATCAGCAAGCTTGCAAAGCTCATAACTTTTGATCTGTAAGTCCGATCGAGCTGATTCTTTTTGAGTTCGATTCGTATTGGAATCTAGTTTCTTGTGTCCAAATTTCAGATCAATCTAACGGTTGGATCTCCGGGAATTCACGTTTTACCGAACCTTTGTCATTCTGTTTTTGTCGAAAACGAGGCAATTATTTGGTTCTGTTTTAGGGGTGAACTTTTAATAGGTCAAGAATTTGGTTTTAGCTTCCGCACAATCATTCACCCCCCTCTGATTGCTATATTCGTATACTTCGATCCTACAGGTACCATCATACTTCTCGAAGGAGGCGGGGCGGAACCTCTCCGGCCATGCAGCTTGCCGAAGGCGGAGAGAGAACGCCTGGCATCCGACGTTGTAGGGGGAGCAGCGTCGTTCGCCAGCTCCTCGATCCTGAGGAGAGGATGAGGAGTGCGACCCTGCGCTCTCGCCAGAGTCCGAGGGAGGAACCCCCCGTCTTGCACCTCCGCGGCGCTCGCGGAGGGCACGACGTGGAGTCCATCATCTTGGCGTTGCCTCTCGTCAAGGCGCGTCGAAGGTCTTCGTGGTTTCCCCTGGACTCGGGAGGACCGCGGGAAGAAGCGGAGTCACGTGCCCATCCCCCCGTTACAGAGGGGGTTGCAACCAGGACTCCCTTCCCCCTGTCCCGGCCCTTGGTGCCAGGAGAAATTGTCGTGTGGCGGTGAAACCGCGCATCGGTTCGCGTGAGCTCCTCGTCGCCTCATGCCGAAGCCCCTACCGGGTTGCCGCTTCAACCTGCTGTCGAGCAAAGATCCACCAGGTGGACGATATCCCGCTGACCAAGGAGTGGCCGGGTGTCGCCCCCAGGGTCACCGGAGGATGATCGAGGAGGAGCCGGGCCGCTGAAGGCTTCAGCGAAGTGTCGTCCTCAGCCGCCAAGCGCCGTTAGACAGTGACCCTTAGGCGTGGGAGCCAAGTCGCGCGCTCCGCGGCGGAGGGGCCCGGTGGCAGCCCCTCTCCGAACATCGGGACCGGCTACGGCGCCTTACCTCGGCGGATTGCTGCGCTTGGAATGCGATTCCGCCATGCAGACAAGCGCCCCTACTCCCGTTGAGCCCCGAACTGAGAGCGAAATAGAGTAGGCAATCTAACCACCAATAGCCCCTACCTGGCGCGCCACTGTCGGCGTGGTAGCCATGAGCACCTCCGAGACGGTGCTTATGAGGTTTCGAGGGGGCTTTGGGGCAATCGCCTCGGAAGGGAAGACGGTGACGATCGGGCACCGGAGACTCGAGCTAGCAGGGGAGCAAAGAGATTTTTACCTGTGTTCAGCCCTCAGAAGAGCAATAGCCCTAGTCACGCCTTTCTTCGTATTGCCCGCTCTTCTTTGGAAGGATGGGAAGCGCTAACAATGAGTCGAACCCCTCTCCCATGCACCCGGCTCCTTTTATCCTCGGGCCGACGGGGCGCTGGGAGGCTTACACCGCCACCATCATCATTGCATTGCTACGGCGTATTTAATGCGCCCATCACTATTCTTATGTCACATTAATGTCTCGCCGCATCCGTCACAATCCCGCCGCCCCATGCCCACTAACGCCGCCTCGCCTGGCCACGGGGTGAGGTATAGTCGTGACGTCTTCCATAGCCATGATGCGCTGGGAAGGCGCGCCGCCATGTCAGTAGCTCCCATGCTTTCCACACTTAATGCGCACGATTCGCATTTAATGTCCCCGATCTCGACAGACTATCCCGGACGGTGTGCGGTTGGCCTGACCAGACGCCACGTGTCCGGGAGAACACCTTCCGGTCGCCACGGCCTGGCTCAGACGCCACGCGTCGCGGCGAACACCTTGCAGTCGCCAGTTTGCTGCTCAGACGCCACGCGTCGTGGCGAACACCTTCTGTCGCCAGTACCTGGCTCAGACGCCACGCGTCATTGGGCGACCACCGTATGGGTTTTTCTGTTGCCGTGGCAGTGGGCCCAAGCACGCCCTGGCTGCCACTTAATTCCTTTTTTAGCGCGGGGGAGCGGGTACCTTGGTGTAGAATACGCCGACAGGAGGGAACATAGCTAAGCTTAGCTAGCTGCCTGATTTCACTTGTCTAGCTAGCTAGGTTGTGATTCTGAAGAATGGAAATAAGTGGGCGTCTCCTCCTCCCTCCGGAGGAACTTTAAATACTCCCTCCGTTTCTTTTTATAAGGCGTATTTGGTTTCGTTAGGACAAGGCTTTGACCAACAATTACTCTATTAGCATATAATTTTTATGACACAAAATTGATATTAGCAGATTTGTATTCAAAAGTACTTATATATAATTATGATTTCGTATTGCATAAATGATATATTAATGAAGTAATCATTGGTCAAAGTCTTGTCCTAACGAAACCAAATACGCCTTATAAAAAGAAACGGAGGGAGTATGTGCTAGTTGGTGTTTTCTTTGGCCCAAATGGAGTCTTAATCGCCTGGCTTTGTCAACTTGATCGTCTATGTTGACGTTTTACTATCTCATTCTCTGGGTGTGTGAGGGCGACAAGATAGAGATGCGAGTGAGTGTGCGGCTGTGTGCGGTTCTCGTCGACTTGTTTGTTCTTCTCTGACCAAGCACAACGGCCTGATGGGCCTCTCGCAGGTCCCACGACGCAGGATCCACTGTGCTCAGAGTTTGGCAAGGCCGACCTCATGAGGACGGCTAGATAGATGTGTACTGATTCTCTAACTTGCGAGCGAGTAAGCATGCGAGAGATTAGCTGGTACATTTTTTTAATGTAAAAATACATTCGAAATAAGAAAAACGATCGTCTTATTACGTAACACGTTCAAAATATCATGAGCACGTCATTTTACAACGAGTAGCAACTTATTTACACGTTCTGATTGATGAATTATCTATACTATTATAATACAATTTAAGTCCTTACTTTTTTTTATCGTATTACAATAAACACACGTAATCGAAAGAGGATTGGATCAATACACCAAAACTACTTTTTAGGTTCATTAACTAAGTACCCTACTTGCTGCTAGAACCTTTGATAAAAACACACGTAAGCCACAAAAAAAATTCTCCTCTTAGCACACGGAGAAAACGGTAAGCAGCAGACGGAACTACACAGCTGCTGCCGCAGGCGATGCCGGCGTGTACAACTAAAACCCACTAACGTTCTGTGATTAACTGCCCCCACACACGTCGATGCCAACCCAAACTCCTTATCCGTTGAGGCGTTCAGCTCCCACCGAAGCCGAACCAAACCATGCCACCCCGCACGAATCTTGACGGCGTCTGGCAGCCGTCCATCCGTTCCATAGATAGTACTACTATACTACTCCGTGTGCAAGCTAGCGTACAAAAGAAGACGCATGCGCTGATGAATGAATGAAAAGGGAACCTACCTTCCACTCGTAGCCGTGGTGGTGGTATAGCTGTACGTGATGCCATGCCATGATTGGGAGTAATATATTGCAGTAGCCCTTCGAGTTACTTTTCCAAAACGATCCTGCGCAAAAAAAATTCCGAAAATATTTCTTTTCCACCGCAGAAGACTCCGCTAGTAAACATATCATCTATCGCACTCAGTAGTGTAGAAGGAAGTGGTCGGACAGAAACATGAAAGCTACCAAGGGTTCCTTTAGTCCAAGGGCAAAGGATGAATAGGATGAGATCATCATTCTGGTAGGGATGAAGTCATCCAAGATCATATTTAGATGAATGAATGAGAGATGTATGTGATGAGCAACATTTTTGTTTGATTAGAGGGGTGAGAGTTGGATTGTAGATGGGATGAGAGTTCAAATTTAGTTGATTGGATGAAACTTGGATAGGCTCATCCAGCCAATTTCATATGATGAGCTCATCCAGCATCTACGAGGAATATTCTTAAGAATTGACTGTCCTCAACTCCTCATCCACCCACCCATCCTGCCAAACAGCGGGATGGGTGAAAAAAAGATGAATAGGATCATCCCATCCACCCTTTGCCACTAAACACACCCTAAGTTCCCACAGCCAGGAGCGCAGAAGCGCCTTCCGCGCACGCCAACCGCGGGAGAAAAATGGCGGACGATGAGCTGGCGTGTGGCAGGGTGAGCTGGCATGTGTGGCGTCGCCGTGCATAGCTCGCGCGGGCAGCAGGGATAGGGCAGCGCAGGGCGAGCAATTGAGGTAGCGACGTGGCATGCTCTCGAGCATGGGGTCAGTAGCGTGGCGTGGGTGGCATTTGCATTTGGGAACGTGTGGGACTGGGGTGAGCACGCGCGAGGCACGTTTCTATGCTATGGTAACGCAGAAGGAGCTCTGCAACACTACTTGAGTGCGGAAGGATCCTTGTCGTGGTGGGCCGCGTCCTATTTCCACGGTCGGCAGAATTCCTTGCCTTCCATGCTTTCCGAGCGTGGCAGGTGACACATATCGCCTATCGTGCCTCCCGCGTTAGAGGAAGGTGGCTACTTTTGAAATTTTTTTCAATACGGGCTAGTTTTGAAAAAAGTGAAAGGGTTGCTAAGTAACATTTTTATGATTGGCTTGTAACTTTGTACGTGTATATGTGTACATACGTACGTACGCGCTAGGCCCAATGTTAGCATCCAAATTCTACTAAGAGCAAGTACAATAGTAAAGCCCGCTGCAGGCTAATAGTAGGTTAAAAACCAATTTGTATAATAACTGTCTCTAAAAGTTGTCTTTAAATAGTGTGCAATAACTATTCCTTCTCTCTTATACATAAATGATTTATCTGTGCTTTCGTGCAAAGCTGACTACTCCCTTCGGTTTCATAATACTTGTCGTTTTAGACTTGTACTAAGTCAAAGTTTTGAAACTTTATCTATAAAAATCTTTTAAACTATATAGATTGGGAATATGAAAACCATATATATATATATATATATATATATATATATATATATATATATATATACATATATTCGTCTTGAAAACTACTTTCACAATATCATATTTTTTGTGGATTTTATAAATAAATTTCATTAGTAATTGATGGTCAAAGTTGCATTTCGAAGACCGTACCAATGTCCAAAACGACAAGTATTATGGAACCGGATGGAGTAATAAATAAGAGACATATATCTTTTCTCACCTCTTTTCTCACTCTTCTACGTAGATCAAAGCTAAATATAAAACCTAAGAGTCAACTAATATGACTTTATTGTACATGCCCTGGTAGATCAGAGTATACTGCAATCTTACACTGCTGATTTGGTAGCGGTAATTGGACGTACATGTCAGTGCACTACAGTTCACGATTCGTGGTACAAAGATTGGTTTTACGTGCTCGTATCGTCTAAAGTGGTAGGAGTACTTGCATTCTTAATTATGGCTGTGTTTATTTATTAGTACTACTGCGCTACATATTACTGCTGGTATTTAATAGTGCCAAACTTTTTTTTCCTAATTTTTTTGTTTAGGAGCTCTGGAATTCGTTACAGAAGAAAAAACAACAAACGAGCTACATACGCGTACACACCCCACACGTACACACACGTGCGCACGCACTCACCTCCACGCGCGTCCACGTCGAGCCGCGCTCGAATGCAGACGGGCTGGGTGAATGCTGCTCATCTCAGCCAAACGAGCACTCGCTCGTCCGCTAGTGCCAAACTTTTAATGTTCGCAAATTAGAATTAAAGCAAGACATGTAATAACAAGTGAAACCCTCCAGAGTTGTCAAAGTAGTGGACTAAAAGATAAACATATATGTTTTTTTTTTTTTACTTTTTCTTAAAGATAAACATATATGCTAAAGATCCGCTATTCCACAGTCGTCGCAGTATATTTTTGATTGGGCAGAATATGCCTAGACTTTTTTCTTAGAAGTTCATGAGCCTGATATTTTTTTTCTTAAAATCATTGGTTTTACTGCCATTCTCCTTTGTCAAATCTTTCCTTGGTGTTGTTTGTTATCAAGCTGTATCTGTCACCTATTTACCAAATATAAGTCACCCAAACTAAATCTATTATCTAAAAGATTACTTCAAAGCAAGTTGGCAAACAAAAAAAAAGGAAAAGAAAATAATCAAGAGAAGCCAAAAAGGAAAAAAAACAAAACAAAAACCTCTATAAAGACCAAAACAAAGAGTGACCATGGCGAGCAAGAAAAGGAAAGGTCTGGAAAGCACACAAGAGCAAAGCAAGATATAAATGCCCCCACTTTTATTGCTCCTCTCTTCTCCGCGTTTCTTCCCCACAAGCTCCTCCTTTACTCCTCCCCAAGCCAAGCGGAAGCAGCAGAGGCCAAGAAAATGGGCGACCGGGCGTACGCGCCGGCCTCCAAGCCGGTCCCCGTGGCGGCGCCGCGGGCCGCCAACGGCACGGCGAACGGCGGAGGGGCGCCGCGGCCGCCGCCCATGGTGCCCGGCCGTGTGCCTCCACCGCCGATGTACCGGCCCAAGCCGATGCAGCCGCCGCCGCGCCGGCGGCGGAGCCGGCGCGGGTGGTGCTGCGCGTGCTGCCTGTGGCTGACTCTGGTGGTTGTCGGGCTGGTGTTCCTGGGCGCCATCGCGGCGGGGGTGTTCTATGTGATGTACCACCCGCAGTTGCCGTCCTTCACGGTCACGTCGCTCCGTCTGGCGGCGCTGAACGTCTCCGACTCCGACGCCGTCACCTCCCGCATCGAGTTCATGGTGACCGCGCGCAACCCCAACGACAAGATTGCGTTCGCGTACGGCGACATCGCGGCCGCGTTCTCCGCCGACGGCGCGGACGTCGGCGACGGCACCGTCCCGGGGTTCCTCCACCCCGCGGGCAACACGACCGTCATCAAGGGGTCGGCCTCCGCCGCCGCCGCCACCGTGGACCCCGTCCAGGCGACCAGCCTCAGATCCAAGAAGTCCCACTCCATGTCCGTGGAGATGGACTCCAAGGTGGGGTTCCAGATCGGGCGGTTCAAGTCGAAGCGCATCAACGTCCGCGTGCTCTGCGCCGGCTTCACCGCGGGTCTCGCCAAGAACGCGCCGTCCCCGCCGCCGATCGTCGTCGCCGCCGCGCCGGCGCCGGTCCGGTCGGTCGTTAGGCTGTCCTCCAGCGGCGGCGGCGGGACGACGGCGACGACGACGGACGCAAAGTGTAAGCTCCGCGTCAAGATCTGGATTTGGACGTTTTGATGGGTGTGGGTGATAAATTTGGGGTAGAGAGAGAGAGAGGGAGAGAGATTTTCCTTTCGTTTCACCTTTTTTTCACAGTGTATGTGCATTTATTGGAGTATAGTTTATATGGTTTTCCTTTACTTTCGCTTTTTTATTTACTACTCCTTTTTTTTCAAAAAAATTTCCTCAATATTTGTCCAACAATTTGCCAGTAATTTGCCAAGACTAGATCCGTGCTACAGTCCAGCCTTTCAATTATGCAAACCGGGGTGGAGTACGAGTCAGAGCCAGTCCACAGCAACAAACGGTAATTAATCACAATGATTACCATTTCGTGGGGGAGGTGAAAACAAGAGCGAATAGATAGAGCAGAAGCCCTTGCAGTAGCGGCAAAGTAGGAAGTGGACTGAGATGAGCTGCAACGCCCGTGTGTGTCGGTGGCGTCAGAGAATCGATTTTCCAGCTAATGTTAGCTAGAGATAGATTTCCTTTTTTAATCTCGCCTTGCGTCTCTCTCTCTCTGTCTCTGGCTCCTCTCTTTCTTACGCTGGGAAAGCTTACCTTAGATGGTAGCAGACGTGCTGGGACCACCTGCTCTGGACCCACCTGTAAGTGAAGTGTGCAGACCCACCTGTAAGTGAAGTGTGCAGCGAGGGGGGTGGTAGAAAGGAGGTCGATATAGGCTGTGCGTGGCAAGGGGATAGGGGACGTGTGTCGGGGAGCGGTGGGGATGAGAGAGAAAGGGGCGTCACTCACTCTCTCACTGGAGCGGTAGGCTAGCACGTAGCAGCAGGAGAGGCTAGTACTTCTCGTTCCTGAGTACACGTGATTTTAGTTTTAAAATTTTGTTTCTAAATTTATATCATTCTGTAGTTTTGAAGTAATTTTTTTTATTTTTCTATATATATATATATCCTTTTTTAACTATTTTTAATATAATTTATTACTACGAACTAAAGGGAGACATATCATTTAAATATCTCATTTTGGATATCGATACAATCTCTAAAATATAGCTTTAACCAATAATTTCCTATTATAATATATTTATAAAACTTAATAAAATTATAATACTATAAAAATATTTTTTTAGATAAATATACATATATGATTTTATGTATTCAATTTAAATATTTAAAAGATATTAGCTATTGAAGTTTTAAAAATTTGACTACACTTGTATCGAAAACAATTATTGTTTAAAATTGAATGTAGTGTCGTAGAAGAGTAATATAGTATTTTGTAGATATATTTCGATAAAAGTACGATAACATATAACAACGTCTGTTCACAGGGAAAATATGCTGAAATATACAAAACAAAAATACTAAATAGTAGAAATATACAATAGTGAATATTTATAGCAAAAATAGCTGTCGCCACGCCGCACGGCGGTAGCCAGGTGCCCACCCGCCTGGCCCCCCTAGTTCGTTGGCTGTCGCCACGCCGCACGGCGGCAGCTAGCGCCCACCCGTCTGGCCCCCCTAGTTCGTTGGCTGTCGCCATGCCGCACGGCGGCAGCTAGCGCCCACCCGTCCCCGCCTGGCCCGGCGGCGATTGTCCCCTGGCGCGCTCCCTCGCCTCAATCTCGTTCGATTTCGCGGCCGTCATTCGGCCTGGCGACCGCCATGCTATTTTTGCTATATTTTTTCCTGTTGTATATTTTTGCTATTTTTTGTATATTTTTGCTATTTTGTATTTTGATTTGATATATTTTACCATTTCGCCCTCTTCAAAGTAGATTGGAGGAGATTTTAATGGGGGTAACCCTAGTTGTTGGGTATGGCAGAACTGCTAAGCGCACATGACGTGAACAAGCATAAATAACGGTCGTATTATCTTTGCCCCCCTCCAGTAACAACTTGCAAGAGAGTCCATGTTAATATAGTATGTGTGTTCCACTGTATAAGCTCATTCTAACTTTTTATTTTCATGTCGGTAAGTTTTTTTTCAAGATAGGTTTTGTTTTAACCTGCAATTTTAACCCTTGCAATTTGCCAACATTACGCAAGTACATGCGGTTTCGCTCTGTCCGTAGATGTGAACGCGCAGGATACGAAATGGAACAGGGCCAACAGGCTAACAGAGGGACGGTGGTCGGCTTTAAACAAAGAGGATGCTGTACTGCTCGGCAGGGCAGCAGCTGGTCAAATGAGTGAATGACACAAGGCTTGATCAGCGAGTACAGTAAGAACTGCCTGTTTGTTAATGACAGTAGAGAACAAACAATGACAATGCAGTCCCGGTGTGTGTGATACGTGTTAGGCTGGCAGCTGGCTGTTACCTTGTATCTAAATCCCGACGAGATTTTAGACCTCTTGAGATCCTAAATCTTCACCGGGTAAATTTTTTTTAAAAAAATTCAAAATGCTTTAGTATCCACTTAAATCTCAGCAAGATCTCGATGATTTCAACCGAAATTTTGATGTCTTTTTACCGGATTTTCACTTTTTTTGGCTGGATTTCATTGTATTTAAGGTCAAGATCATCCACAAAAAAATTCAAAAAACTTTGACGTGTTTTTGACCTTTTTCAATCAAAACAATTTAACTGAAATCTCGGTGATTTCGGTTGAAAAAATAAACAGATTTAAAATTGTTTTTGGATTTCATTCGAATTTTATTTGAAATTCTGATATCTCGCCAAGATTTTGGATTTCGGCCACCTTCGAGATTTCTACCAAAACAAAATTTTGAACCTTAGCTATTTCCACCTCGCCAAAGGTAGTGTTCCATCGAGTTCACCTTTTTCGATTTAAATTGCCGAAAATCGACCGTACCGCTAGGGTTCGACATCAAAAACCGGTCGATAAACCGGTCCGATTCAAAAAAAATTTCAAAAAAATTCGAAAATTCGAAAAATTTTACGTGTCAAAAAACGGTCGAAAATCGGTGGAAACCGGTCGATTTTCGTCAAAAATCGTCGAAAATCGCTACCAAAAGTCGACCGCACAAAAAGTTCAACATGGTTGTCGATTTTCCATCGATAAATCGTCGAATTTCCATCGAAATCGTCGATTTTCGACGATTTTTTATTTTTTTTCAAAAAAATCTGGTTTTTAAATTTATGCGATTTTTACGATTTTCGGCTCGATTTTTGCGATTATCGAATTTCACTGTTCATTCGAAAATCGGCAAAACGAAAAGGTGAACCCTGGTTCCAGTTCCATAGCTCAATGGGCAATGGGGAATGAGAAGTGGCCCCACCCCTGAATTAGGACGAAATGGATTTGGCGGCACGCACCATCGTAGCTTACCAGTAGGTTTGACTCGATTTAAACTCGGTTTGAGCTTTAAATAAGTTGAGCTCGAGCTTGATTTTAAGCTCCCGAGCTTTAATGGGCTGAATTCGAATAGCTCGTAAGTCTAGGTAGATTTACGAATTATTTGTTAAATATTATTGTATGTTAATTCTTACCGAGTTGATTCGAATCGAGCTCAAGTTTGAGATTTTTTTATTGTTTTATACGGCGAGACTCTGTTTTATACGGTTTTTCGCTTATAATTCCAGTTGTTTTGATGAACGGCCTTTTGACGGGTGTATCTGGTCAAACGACGTCGATTAGCGTGCCAATGCTATGGTTTGATTGCCCTGTTTTCCTATCTTGACAGTGTTGATATGGTGCTTGACTACCGGTGATACTATAATAATACTCCCTCTCTTGAGACTCGGGGCTTAGGTCGAATAGTACAGTGGCAGAGAGGCATGTGGGTTGGCTAAAGCGGAGCTCTAATTGTTAGGTATTCCTCCAACATGCACGTTACAAACATGTTGTCAGTGCCATCGTGTTCAGGCTCTTTAGAAAATACGAAATTACGGATAGGTCCTTCTACCTATTTTTAAATGACCCCACGTTCGGCAAATTCGTGAAGGGATCCTCCACCGGTAAACCAAAATTACGAATAGATCCTTTCACCATTTTTTCACCAAAAAAACACCCGTGGTTATGCGAAATTAGACGATTCTTTTAAAAAACAAGAACAAGTCTTCCATTCGATTTTTTAACCAAAGAATTGTGTGGTTGCACAAATTCGCCAATGGCTCATAGCCAGTCAATTTTTACCAAAAAAAACACTATCGATAAAATCATAATTATGTTTTTTGCAAACAAAAAATTATCCCAATTTTTCCTGCGCGTCCCGTAACTAAAATTACGGATAGGTTCTTCCACCATTTTTTCCCAAAAAAGCCATGATCACACAACATTAGCTGATTGTAAAAAAACGCGTACAAATCCTCCACATGTTTTTTTTTAAACAAGGAATCCCGTACTTATGCGAATTCATTGACGGCTCATAGCCAACCAATTTTTACAAAAAAAAAAAACACCGAGAAAATCGAAATTACGTTTTTCTAAAAAAAAAACCTTCCACCATTTTTTCCAAAAAAACCATGATTATGTACACAACATTAGTTGATTTTTTTAAAAAGAACTCGGCCAAGTTCTCCACCGAATTTTTTAAACAAAGAACCACGTAGTTACGCAAATTCGTTGACGTCTCATAGCCATCCAATTTTTACAAAAAACACCACCAAGAAACCGAAATTACGTTTTCTACAAAAAAAAAAGAGACCAAAATTTTTCCACGCGGCGCGACATCGCGTGTGACTCAATCTAGTTTTAATTACCTAGTATAGATCAGCAAGGACGGGGTAGGGGTGGAAATCGAGCCAAATCATTGTTTTTTTTAGATTTTTTGAAATTGACACAATTTGATTTAATATGATTTTATTTACAATTTGGAATTATTTTTAGAGTCGAGCCAACGAGCCGAGCCGAGCTGAGTCAGAGAAAAAATCAATTTCATTCAAAATTAATTCATTCAATGATTAATCAAAAAACAAGTATAGTTGAAACAATTTTAAACCGAGCCAACTAGCATCACAATCGAGCTTTGTCTGCTGTCCTAAACGGGGGTGCGGTGCGTTAGACAAATGTTAACGTCACTCCGGGTGGGTCCAGCAATTTCCTACCGCAATCTATTTGCTGGAGATCGGTGCCCACCGGTTCTCGTGCGGAGGGCGTCCGTGCGGTCCACTGTGTGTGTGCTACTAAGACGGTACCACCCTACTACAGCCTACACAGCCTGAGTTGATCCTAGAGCAGGAAATGCTACCTGCCTTGGGGATGTTTGGACTCTGGTGTTAAATTTACATGGCATATTGGCTTTACTTGAAAATTGAACCAACATCCTTGTTCTAGATTGGAATCAGTGGACGCGACCTTTCAGATACACGATTAATAATTAAAAAAAAAGGAGTTTGAAGATTTGAGTGAAAGTTAGCTGTTCAATGCCCCACTATTCTTTATTATGGCGAGTCTTTCACAAACGGACTTAAATATTTAAAAATTACTTTCTCTCGCTAAGTTTATAGGATGTATTTTTTTTAATATGTAGATAAAGGAGATATTAAAACTGACTAGACTACCCGTAATTATTATCTGTAAACACTATATTTAATCTATGCATATAGATAATATCAAGTAAATATGTGTATTTATTCGGAGTATAAAGGGAACATTACACTAATTTACATTGAAATATGAAATACGTTCTATATTCATGAACATGACTACTAAAAAATATGCCCTATACACTTGGATGGAGTGAATAATACACATAAAGCCTACATAAAGGTTACTCTCTCCTTCCTTCAATAGATGTTATTTTTGTATTTTGCATAACAACCAAAACATGTATACAAAAGACCATACCCTACTTAATTCGTTACGATATCTAAAAGCAATAAGTAAACGAATTGTACTTATCACCACACACCCTAATAACAAAATATATTCTGTCCTATTTGCCGAATGAGCGTGCCAATAGATATATAAAAAACTAAATGTTGTAAACTTGAAATCGGTGATACTAAATGCTCCTTTCCTTCCCAACGCCAACTTTCTCGAATCCCGACAACATTGTACTTATCACCACACACCCTTAGTAGTAGAAAATCATAAGTGCATTACTTAGTAGAAAGTACTTTTATGGCTCATAATATCACGACAAACCATTAGTATTTCAAAAGGAAATGAAATCGTACACATAAATACATTCAGAAACGAATAGCCCAAATTCGAAAAGATGAAATTGGCATAATAAATGCTCCTTACCTTCCCAACACATACTTTCACAAATACACTGTCGGGACCCGAATTTGCAAATCCGGACCCTCTGTGTATTCAGCACTAGTTCAGGATCACGCTAGTGCTCACAGTCTCAACATCGGTAAATATCACAATCATACTCTTCAAAATAGTAAGTACTTTAATTATAATAACCAAACTGGTTGCTCAACCTTATGATCAAGTTACAAAAATACGCCTCGCGGGGCAAAGACATATTAAGAGAGAAATAACTGCAGCGGAATAAAATAGAATTCGTGGCGCCATCCAGTATACCACAGGCAACTGACTGGGCTCGCTCCTTAGTTAGACGGCTCCTCCTGGTACTCTTCCTCCAAAGCTGGCGTCGACTCTTCTTCAACTGATGTTGTATTGTGGCAAGGGTGAGTACTTGGTACTCAGCAAGTCATGCACAGAATGCAAGCTAATATTTTACATGCATGGCTCAATATAAAGAGTAGGCTAACAGATTCATTTGCAGTAAAGTAGCATGAGTAAATACAATAGTAGATTGCAAAGCGGTAAAACGGTAGTGAATAGAGTACTTTTCACAATGTTCTCGCAAATGAAGCATTTCCCAAACCTAGGTCCAATTTATCATTTCAAACCAACCATTCTTCCAAAGCCAAGACATTTTTATGAAAGTCTAACCATTGACTGTAATTCCCGAGCAATGTCCAATGCCACGGACACGACTATTCGAATAGATTTTACACTCTGCAGAGGTTATGCACTTTACCCACAAGATACAGCCAAACACCACAAAGGCGTGTGTCCGTAACAAAGTCTTTCAGAAACTTCTAACAACACAAGTGGGCCTCCCCGGTTATTGCACACTAACCCTTCCCTTAGCAAAGGCGAAGTTTAGACCAATCAATCGTTAGATGGGTACCTAGCCGTAGCCCCGGTATGCTCCCCCGTACAACTACACAAAAGGTGTAGTTGACATCCCGAGGTCCCACAGGTACGTTATTACCAACTTAATCAACTAGGTCCGTCCCATTACAGACATGTGGTTGCACGTTTGACTCAGTTCAAAGGCTTGCAAGGTTAAGTCCTTAGAGTGACCAGGGCAAGACTACCCGAAGAACCAAATCAACGTTCCTGGTGCCACAACTGGCCCACCCGATCATTCTTGCCACATGCTCCGGTCTAAATCTATTTACCAAACCCCAGTTGATTACCATGCACCACGTGCCATCAATAACCACATCAATAACACGTGACACTTCTCAAAAACATGTTCCATATGTCATTAAGTCAATGTTATCATGTAATTATCCAAAATCATGTGGTGACTACGAGGCAGGTCTAAGCAACATACTACAACGGTCTAATTACCCATGTTGGCAATTTAATAATGTCCAACTAAATAATCCACAACTAGGGTAACAAGGGGTTCATAGCATACAATTGTATACATCAAGGTGTCGTACAACAACTAGGTATTTAACTAATCCCAGAATTAATCCAACATAAACTCTAATTAAATTAGCATGCAATACTTTGAAACAACATAATTTCAAAAGAATGGGCTCAACATGGTCAAAGCACAACTTGCCTTCAAAGAGTACTTGATCTTGGTCTTGAGCTGGTTCCTGGGTCAACACTTCAGCTTCGAAGCCCTCGGGCACATCAACGTCTACTCGTAATGCGTGCAAATAATAATAAATAAATAAACAGTAGGCAAAAATTGTCCAAAAACCCAAATAAAGTTCACAAACAGAGAGAGCATAATTTTACAAATTTTTAGGAACTGGAATGGTCAAAATCGGGGTTAAAACGCAAAAGTTACAAGCGTTTAAAGTTTAAATAATCAATTAAATAAATATTACAGAGAAAAACTTTGATCCAAAAATTAAATAAAATTCACCATTGAGTAGATCTCAATTGTGAATCACCCAAATCGGAGTTAAAATGCAAAAGTTATAAGCGTTTGAAGTTTCAAAATTCAAATAAATCAATAAACCGAATTAATCCATTTATTTTTCTACTGAAAAATCCGATTTATAACGTCAGCACGGGATTTGATTTTCCACCGAATTATTTTTCTATTGAAAAATCGAATTATGACGTCAGCATGACGTAAGCGGGCCCATGGACTAAGTCCACGGCTCGGGTTCGGTCCACCATGGACCCAGTCCACGGGTGCACGTGTCTCTGACACGCGGGACCCACTACTGACGTCAGCACGGCTCGGCCGAGGACGGCTGACACGCGGGCCCCACGTGACGTCAGCATGACGTCACGGGTGACGTCATGGAGACGTTGGGCGGCCCGACACGCGGGCCTACGGCGTCGGCCGCGACCAGGCACGACCGCGCTGACCGGGTTGGTCCAACTCTCAGACACGTGGCACAATCTGGGCCGTTGATTTGAAAATCAACGGTCCAGATCAGATCTAACCTCAGTACCTCACGCGTTTGGAAATAACGTGGTTGATCTGGACCGTTCGATCTTGATCGGACGATCGAGATCCGATCGGGTTTCACTGCGTCTCTGGCGTGACGTGGCTTGACCCGGCGCGCGACACGTGGCTCAATCTACGCCGTTTGATTTGGATCGAACAGCCGAGATTACATCTAATGCTACAACGTGAGTTAACCCTAGCCGTACGATCTAGATCTAACGGCTGAGATCTATCCAAGCACGGTGCGGTTACGGCTACGTGGCTTGATCTAAACCGTTGGATCTAGATCCAACGGTTGAAAACAGATCTAAAAACTAAAACGTGGGGATTACCTTCGGATGTCGTGGACGAATCTGGGCCCTCGGATCTTGATTGGACGGTGCACGAAGCTCGCGAGGTTGGCGATGTCCACGGCGGAGCTGGCTGGCCGGAGACGAAGACGACGACCACCCGAACGGCGTTGCGGGCACGCTCCAGCGAAGTGGATGGTAGCCTCCGACGCGTCTTGCCCTTGCGGTTTCAGATCTGGGCTCGGTGACGGCGGAGGACGGTGAACGGCGGCGGAAACAGCGAGAAACCGCGGCAGAAACCTAATCCAACTACGGTGAGCGATTGCCGCGCGACTACGGCGGCTTGAGCTCGAAGAGTTAGGGCTACGGGTGCGCACGGAAGAGGGCTACACGATGGCGGCGGCGGCGCTTTAAATAGGGGCCTCGGCTTTCGTGAAACTCGCGCGAAACGAGGCCCACTCGGCTGCGGCGGCGGAATCCGAATTGGATTCGGATTGGGCAACGTGGCGCAACGGTGGCCGTTGGATCAAGATCCAACGGTGGTGCGGTCGTGGCTGGGTCGGGCTTAAGTCCGGTTCGAGTCGGACTCGGACTCAAGTCTGACTCGGGTCGGACTCGGTCGGATGAACAGTACAAACCCACTCGGCTAATTTCCAGCGATTTAATATTCAAATTAATTTCTAAAAATTCATTTAATTCAAGAAAAATAGCAAATTAATCAGAAAAATTCCAGAAAAATTCTGAAAAATACTTTGAAACATTTTGGACTCAAATAAAATATTTCCAGCAAAATTTTATTTGTAACTTTTAATTCTGAAATTATTTAAAAAGGGAATAAATTCAAATTAAATCCAAATAAATTCCAGAAAATTCCAAAAATTCAACAAAGTGCAAAATTTCATTTAAATTGATGAAAAGCAAAATTTGGGGTGTTACAAACCTCCCCCCTTAACAGAATCTCGTCCCCGAGATTCAGGGCTAACTAAGGAATATGTTCGGAAATTCTTTCTTCAAATCCTCCTCGCGCTCCCAAGTCGCTTCGCTCTCTACATGGTTGCTCCACTGAACTCTACATAAACGGGTCGACTTGTTTCTCGTCTCTCGATCCATGGTGTCCAGAATTTTCACGGGGTGCTCCCTGTAAGTGAGATCCTCCTGCAGCTCTATTGATTCCAACGGTGTTTGCTCATCTGGTACTCAAAGACACTTCTTCAGTTGTGACACATGGGACACATCATGCACGCCTGCCAACGACTGTGGTAACTCCAACTAGTAAGCAACTTCGCCTCTGTGGCTCAAAATCTTAAATGGTCCAACATATCGCGGTGTGAGTTTCCCTTTGACATGAAACCTCTTAACTCCCTTGAGAGGTGTAACCCTAAGGTACACGAAATCTTCCGGTTCAAAACTCAAGTCTCGGCGACGGTTATCCGCGTAAGTTTTCTGTCTTGACTGAGCTATCTTCAGTCTTTCCCAGATCAGAGCAATCTGCTCTTCGGCGTCTTGAAGAATGTCCGACCCAAAGACACGGTGTTCACCTGTCTCATTCCAATTCAATGGTGTCCGACAAGGTCGACCATACAGTGCCTCAAAAGGTGACATATGTAGACTGGCCTGATAACTGTTATTGTAGCTGAACTCGGCATACGGTAGACTCTTATCCCAAGAGGTTGCATAGGCTAATGCACAAGCTCTTAACATGTCCTCTAAAATCTGATTAACTCTTTCGGTCTGTCCATCCGTCTACGGATGATATGTTGTACTGAAGTTCAAACGGGTCCCCATGGCTTTATGCAGCTTATTCCAGAATCTTGAGGTAAATTGGGTACTTCGGTCTGAAACAATCCTCTTTGGCACTCCGTGCAAACAGACGATCCTGGTCATGTACAACTCAACTAATTTATCTGCCGAGTAAGTGGTTTTTACTGGGATGAAATGGGCGACCTTAGTCAAGCGATCCACTATAACCCATATGGAGTCATAACCTCCTTGAGTTTTAGGCAAACCGGTAATGAAGTCCATTCCGATTTCCTCCCATTTCTACTTGGGTATCTTCAATGGTTGCAGCAATCCTGCTGGTCTCTGATGCATTGCTTTGACTCTCTATTATATTTTTAACTTGTGTAGTTAGTATGTAATCATATTAATTTAAATGAAAGTTTAAATTTAGTTCATTTGTCTTATTAATCATTAGAGAACAATTCATCATGTGTTGGTGGTGTTCATTGATTAATTAAGGACAAATGGATAGTTCTTGAGTACAATGAAACATTTAGTTGCATCGATGTACTCAAGACACACTTAAATTCATTAAATTGATTTAGGTTGTGCTCCATCGATCGTAGAGGCATCCATTATGTGTTAATGGAGTGCAAGGATGATTAAGAAAACCATGTGTCTTGGACAAACTATTTTTATGAGTTATGATTGAGCTAGGTTAAGTCCAAGAGGTTGAGAAGAAGAGAAGAGAGGTTCATCAAGAGGAGATGAACAAGATGATGGAGCTGGGTGATGACCTTGAAGTGAAGATTATAAAGACTTCAAGGGATCTAGGTGACGATCCTGGGGAGAAGCAAAATGATCAAAGATCATTTAAGGCCCAAAGGGGATTGCTAGCATGCTGCAGCGCAAAGGTATAATTAGATAGGCTAAGCATTTTCTTAGCTTTGTGTCTAGTATTTAGCATCGTACTATTAAGAGGGGTTGAGTATTTAGTTTGAACTTCATCTTATGGTGATAAACTCAATCTGGTCATTCGAGCTCAAAGTGTTCTTCTCATTTGGATTTTGCATGGAGCTAACTATTTGGTATGTGTCGCAAATGGGACGAGCTCATGCGTTGGCTTTTGCATGAAGCTCACTTTTGCATGTGTTGCATATGTTGAACTTCATGTTTGTTATTTAAAATCAAAATCTTAGTATTGCTTGAAGCTAAGTTTTCATGGGTTGCAAAAGGAGAGAGCTCAAGCAATTTGTGTTTAAGTGGTTTGCATGGAGCTAGAGAATTGCGTGTGGTGCAATTAAAGAGCTCATGCATTTGAGTTTGATTCAGTTGATACTTGCAAATTCATTGTGCAAATAAATGGGAGGTCTATGAGCCTGGATCCTGAGAGAGTAAGTGACTTGCACCTTGGTTTTTGTAAGTAGATTTGGTCGTGGTTTGACCATCACATGGCTAAGAGGATTAATCTCATAGACACCGAGATTTATTTTTTAATACATTTTTGCAAATATATCTTTAGTCGTTTGCGAATGGTGGTTTCACAAATTGGAGTTTGGTTTGGTTGTTGCATGAGGCTATGGATTTGCATGTGTTTCAAAAGGAAGATAGCTCATGCGTTGTGGTTTAATTATTTATTTGCAAACTTGTGCGAATGAATGGGAGGTCTTTGAGTCTAGATCCTGGAAGCATGTGACTTGCACCATGATTTTTGCAAGCTGATTTGGTCGTGGTTTGACCATCACATGGCTAAGAGGATTAATCTCATAGACATCGAGATTTATTTGCTTAATACGTTTTTGCGAATGTATTTTGAGTTGTTTGCAAAATGTGTTTTTGCAAATTGATTGAAGTTTGGTTGAAATTCTTTGAGCATGAGCTGAGTTGTTGCAAATGTGTTTTACAAGGTTGTGTGATCATGTGTTGATCATGAAAGATCGGAATAGCGATCAGAGGGGGGTGAATGATCCCAAAATAATTTTTCCCACCTCTTGAACAAATACCAACCAAATAAAGCACTGCTTGCAAAGAACGAAAGCTTAAGAAACAAAAATCAGCAAGAACAGTGTTCAGAAATAGCACGACCTCCAAAAGCAAAATAGATGAGATCTTGAAACTATCGATCTAGTGACCATGCAACTTGGTAGATGTGATCCTTAGGATGTCAGGAACTTATTCCACCAATTGATTCGAGGAATGAACGTCAAAGTTCCGACCTTTTCCCAAGAAAAGGAGAATCGCACCAAGTTGATGCAAAAATTGAAATCTTCGATCTACACTTGCTCGTGGGATTTTAATTATCAAGATGGACTTGGATACCTTCCCACAAGTCACAGCAAACTAGGGATCACGAAGAGCAACTCCAAAAATTCAATCTACAAAGTTTTTTTCATGATGAACATAGAGATTGATTTCTCGTAAAAACTTGAACCAAGGTTTCCTAGAGGATTGGGATATGATCTAAGTGAAGATTCATCCAATCAATCTCTCATTCTTGGCAACAAGAATCAAAAGCAAGTAGAAGGAGGGGAAGCAAATCCAAACTTGCGGAAATTAAATACGAGAATGTAAATACTGAATTTAAATTGCGTAAAGTAAAGACATAATGTAAATACGGAATTTAAATTCAGAATTGAGAGAAAGGATCTTTGTATTTCTTTGGAAGATTTTACAAAACCTCACTTCATGTGGGCAAAGCTCAAAGGAGCAACCAAAATCTTCAAGAGGGGAGGCTACCCCTACCCCTCTATTTATAGTGTTTTATGATCAATTTCCACCCTTGGATGTGTTGCTTCAATCCTAAGATAACATCCAAGAACCAAGATTTGATCCCCACACTTTCACTCATTGGGCTAACCCAAAACCCACTAACAACTGGGTTTTGACCAACTAGCTAACTTGGCCGCTACTCCAACTCTAAAAATCAATAACCCAATGATTTCTAGACCTTGTAGCTCCAAGCCAGCATCCACAAGGTTCCTTGCCTCCTTGGACTGCACCCGTTGCGTCTCCGATCATCCTCCGGCGAACTTCCGGCCAACTTGAACCTCCGGTCATCCCGTTCCTAGTTCCAGCCATCCTCCACCTCACCACAACCACCAAACGAAGCCCTGCATCCACAAAAATAAGAAAACCTTTCTTAGATCCAACATGAACCCAACGCATCAATTCGATCACTAATCGGAGTTAGTACGGCCTAGAACGGACCAAAACAATTCAACCGAGTACAAACACCATGTTTTCAATACAGCAGCAACCTTCCTGATTTTTTATTATTTTTTTTGTTGCTCAAATTAAAAAAAATTCAACACATAAATGATGCATCTCAAAATTCTGTACAACTTTGATATAGAATACAAAATTTTTCGAGTAAGGAAAGACCTCCAAAAACATGAATTACTGCAAGCTGTCAAAGTAGGTCTAGCGCGAAAACCAAGGTCCGGCGCAAACGTGAAACTCTCTATTTTTTTGTCCAGCGCAAATGTGAAAACCTCTGTTCCTTGGTCCAGTGCAAATATGAAAACCTCTGTTCTTTGGTCCGGCGCAAACGCGAAATCCTCTGTTGCTTGGTTCGGCGCAATTGGAAAAACTTCTGTTCCTTGGTCTGGCGTTGTTGGAGATAAACTTACCAGCTCCCGGAGGAAGGTTTCGTGTCCCGCGGGAGGTCTACGCCTCCCCGGGGGCATACCCCGCGGGAGTCTTCGTGTCCCGCGGGAGGTCTACGCCTCCCCGGGGGCCTACCTCGCGGGGAGTCCTCGTGTCCCGAGGACGGTCTACGCCTCCCCGGGGGCGTACCCCGCTGGGAGTCCTCGCGTCCCGAGGGCGATCTACGTCTCCCCGGAGGCATACCCCGCGGAGGTCCTCATACCCCGCGGGAGGTCTGCATCTCCCCGGGGGCATACCCCGCGGAAAGTCCCCTCACGGGAGACTTGAGTGATGTCACCAAGTCCCCTGTGGGGCCCGGATGTCAGGGTCCACTCCCTCGAGACGGTCCCGTGGGACCCACTACTTCCCCGCCAGAATGACTAAGATGCCCCTACTTAGGCTAGTCTAGTAGGGGTATAATGGTACTTTTATGTAACAGGCTGGGTGCCTATAAATACCCAATGTAACCCCCTCATGTGAGGAGAGCTCTCATTGAATGCAAAACCAAACAACTGGAGTGTCCCTTGGGGAGTCTGGACAAGGGCACATCCCTCTACCCCCCGGGGAACACACCGACAGGAGTAGGGTGTCTTTCTTAAGCGCCCGAACCTGTATAAATCCTCGTGTCACATTTACTCTCGTGGACGACAGCCCGTGAAACGGCCGGCGTCCGCTCTCATTTCCGTGTCTAGTTTCCGAACCTACGACACTTGGCGCCGTCCGTGGGGAGCGTAGCTAACTCGAACAAGGCTATGGCTCCTCCCAAGAAAACTCAACACAAGCCTCCGGCTTCGAAGCGCAAGGAGCATGAAGATGATCATCCTCCCCGACGGCACCCCCGGCACGCACCGTCCTCTGGGGTCGGTGCCATCTACCACGGAGAGAACATCCTACAAGTCTCAGGGCCTGAAGGCTCCTCATCTTCCCGGGCGCTGGCAGCTATGGTCCAAGGACCGGAAGCTCGGGGCACCCTTGCAGCCGCGGGGTCGAGAGCTCCAGAGCCAACCCTCGTTCCAGAGGCGTTGGACATCACTCAGTGGCAAGCCTTGGTGGAGGCCACCGCGAGGCAGACGGTGAATTACATGATGTCCTCTTACCGTCCTCTCGGGGGGCCACTGCCTCCATCTCCGCTCCCGCCACCTCCCTCGGTCCAAGTGGCTACTGACCCGAGGGCACGTGGAGGTGCACCCTTCGCTTACGGAAGCGAGTATGTGGGGAACCCTTTCAATCTCCCCCCACTCGCCCACGCGGCGGTCTCAAGTGGGGCCCCTTTCTGGCCGCTTCGCCCGCCGAGTACGGAGTTTGTGGGGATTCCTCCTTTTTCATTGCAGTTCGCGCCACCGTCGCACCCTTCAAGGCATGATCTCGCGCCCCTATGTGCGGAGGCCCCGGGACCTCCCCTTCAAGATCCTCCTCCCGGGCAGGTGCGCCTGCACCCGGAGATGGTGAATCGGCTCCCATCGGCCAGGGCGGACTCGCAGCCTCGGGAGGCAACGTGGCCCATGGCGGAAGGAGACCCTACCAGGCCGAAGGTAACTGCACCCCAAGTGGCACGCCCGGGCAAGCAAAGAGGCCTACCCACAGCTGCTTCTGGGCTACCACAAGTCCCGAGGGACCCTCGCCCGGCCCAGCGAAGCCAGGTCGGAGGAAGAAGTATTCACTCTGCTTACACTGGGCACGCCCTCCTCTCATGGCCACTGTAGTCATGCGGCCAGGGGGTTGGGGGCGGAGTCCCGGGATTCTCGGCCTGCCCGAACCGCGTATCGACGAGGATACTCTCCTCCTGAACGCAGACGCCGTCAACGCCCTCGGGACTCCGGCTCCTCCAGTTCTGAAACTTCCTATCGTCACCACCACCGCCATGCAAGAACGCCTTCCCCTCGTGGGCGTGGTCGCGGAAGTGACCCCGGGACCGGAAACCCTCTCGCCCGAGGCATATCCGAAACGCCGTTCCGACACAAGTTTTGTCAGCCCAACATTGGCCCATACGACGGGGATTCCGATCCCATGCAATTCATCGAGGTCTACGCCACGGCTATCCGCGCCGGGGGAGGCGGGGAGGTTGAGATGTGCAATTGCCTCCCGCTCTTCCTCTCGGGGACTGCCCGGTCATGGTTCTTCAACCAAAAAAGGGGCTCTATCCACTCTTGGGCTCAACTACGCGAAGAATTCAATGCAAACTTTCAAGGAAGTTACAAACGTCCCTTGCTTCCCAACCAACTCTTCACCGTCAAGCAGCGGAAAGACGAGTCCACTCGGGACTTTCTCAAGCGCTTTTCCAGAGTGCGGAGCCAGGTGGCAGACGCCCCAGACTCCACGGTCATCAATGCGTGCAAAGAAGGGCTACTCCCGGGAGAGCTGAATCGGGCGCTTGGGAGAGATCCCCCAAGAACGACCCAACAACTCTTTGAGATCGTGGAGAAGTATGCCCGAGGGGAGGAGGATGACCTAGCCAAAAAAGGTCTCTTTCCACAATCTGGAGGCAACTCCCCTGTTAGGGGACCGAAAGGGTCTTCCAGGAGGAGCGAAGACCGGAGGGATCGCTCCAACAGGGGCCGCGACTCCAAAGTCCTCGCCGTGGCCGACGCCCCATCACGAGAGGATGGTTCTTCCAAAGGACCAAAGGAGGGTCCCAAACCCAAGGATCCTCGTGCTCGCGACAGGGGTCCTGATGAGAAGAAGGGCCACCAAGACCAAGGGGAAGGTCGTTGGTGCGCCTACCACAAAATGGGCGGGCACGATACAAACGAGTGCCGTCAATACGCCGCCGAGGTGGCGAAACTCCTTGAAAGGGGGCCTGAGCCACACCGCAGATCACCGCCCTGGCCTGCCGCCGCGGATGCCATGCCTCTTCAAGCAAATCATCCCGCGCCCGCGTTGCCCCCTGATGGACCTCCCCCGGGAGGGCCCCTGCAGGGTGGTGAACGGGAGCTTCCCTTCCAAGCGCCACAACGACAGGTGAAGGTCATAATGGGGGGCTCGGCCTACGGGCATGAATCTAAGCGGCAAAGAAAGGAATATGCGCGGGAAGTCAACGTGGTGGGGGTGGCCACCCGAAGCGTCCCACCCAAGTGGGCTAACATCCCTTTGAGCTTCACGGCCGAGGACGCGAAGGACGTGAGGTTCCCCCATGATGATGCCCTCCTGGTGTCCGCCACGATATCCAATTGCGAAGTCTCTCGCATACTCGTTGATGGGGGAAGTTCCGCGGACATACTTTATCTTCGAGTGCTCAAGGAGTTATGGGAGTCACGGGGGGGCTACCACCCTGGCATCCTGCTCCCGTCAGACCGCCCCCTCACGGGCTTCATTCTGGGAAAATCTATCCAACCCCTGGGGAGGATCGAGCTCCTCGTGACCTTCGGGTCACGGGAAAACCATCGCACGGAGGCGGTCAGGTTCAACGTCGTCGACGTCGAGTCACCGTTCAACGTCATCATGGGAAGGGTGACTCTCAATCGCTTATGTGCAGCAGTCCATCAAAATTACCTATGCCTCAAGATACCGGGGCCTCGTGGAGTTATCACCGTGAGGGGCGACCAAGACTTGGCGCGACGCCTCTATCACAAGGAGACCACTCACTTTGATGAAGTCGATCTCCTCGAAGTGGGAGGTTCAGAAGAGACTGCGTCCCCCTTACCTTAAGGGGAGGTCATGAGAGATGAGCCCCCTCGGCCGAAGTGCTCCCCGAAGCCTCGTCCCGAAGGAGGGCTAAGTGATACGCGTCTCCTCGGCCCGAACGATGAACACTTCGTTTGGGTCGGGGTTCAACTCTCAGAGTTGGCGAGAGAGGAACTCCTTGAGTTCCTGAGGACTAATGCGGACGCCTTTGCCTGGACACCAATCATAAAACACATTCAAGGAGAGGTCGAGGCGTAGGACAATATTGAGGCCCGAAGACTATTCCACAAGTCCAAGCCCTACCTCATCCTCGAAGGAAACCTGTACAAGAAAGGATCCTTCGCTCTGCTCAAATGCCTCTCGAGGGAGGAGGGTATTGCCCTCCTTCGAGAGGTACATGAAGGACTCTGCGGCTCACACGTTGCACCTAGAGCAACGGCGGTCAAGGCATTAAGACAAGGCTTCTACTGGCCTACTATGGTGCAAGACGCCATCGCTACGCTAGGAACCTATGAAGGGTGCCAAATGATGACCCCGGCTCACAACTCCCCCGCCGCACCTCTACACCGAATTCTCGTCACATGGCCTTTAGCCCGGTGGGGCATGTACCTGCTCGGTCCATTCCCGCCGGCCAAGGGGGCTACAAGTATGCGGTGGCGGTGGATTACTTCACCAAGTGGGTTGAGGCGGAGCCGTTGGCATCAATCCTCATGTCCCGCGGGAGGTCTACGCCTCCCCGGGGGCATACCCCGCGGGAGGTCCACGCCTCCCCGGGGGCACACCCCGCGGGGAGTCCTTGTAACACCCCAAAATTTTGCTTTTCTTAAATTCATGTGTGGTTTGGCACTTTGGTGAATTTTTGGAATTTTCTGGAATTTATTTGAATTTATTTGGAATTTATTTGAATTTATTCCATTTTGAAATAATTAAAGAATTTAATATTGCAAATAAAATTTTGTTGGAAATATTTTATTTGAGCCCAAAATGATCCAAAGTATTTTCCAGAATTTTTCTGGAATTTTTCTGAGTCATTTGCTATTTTTAATGAATTAAATGAATTACTGGGAATTATTTGAAATATTAAATCGCTGGAAAATCAACTCGGGTCAAGTACTGTTCATCCGACCGAGCCCGAGTCAGACTCGAGTTCGAGTCCGACCCGAGCCACGTGACTCGACCGAACCCACTCCTAAACCTAATCAATCCCAACCGTTGGATCAAGATCCAACGGCGGAGATCCGCCTGCACGGCTTCGAGCCGTATCCGCCCGGATCCGATCGCGCCTGCGGCGATCGTGGCGTTGATCGTGCCACGTGGGCGGTGGCGTCGTCGTCTTCGCCGAGACCGAGCCGGACTCCGCCGCCGCGCCCGCCGCCGTGGGAAACTAGGTTTCCGTGTCCCGCGCGAACGCCGAGGCTATTTAAAGCGTGAGACGTCCCCCGAGGTTGCCCTCATCCTTGTGCACCCGTTCCCCCGAGCCATCTCGCCTGAGCCGCCGCCAGTTGCCCGTGCAAGCTCGCCGGAGTTGGAATTCCGTTCCGCCGCGGTTAAACGCCGATACTGCCGCCGTCCGTCATCCTCCGCCGTCATCAAGCCCAGATCCGGAACCACCGTGACGAGACGCACCCGAAGGAAGGATTCATCTCGCCGGAGCAACCCCGAAACGCCGTCGGGCTCGTCATCGTTCTCGTCTCTGGTGCCCAGGCCTCGCCGCGCCATCGCCAGACTTCGCGAGCTCGGTGAACCGTCAGATCCAGATCGGACGGTTGAGGTGAGTTCACGTGTTCCAAACCCGATTAGATCTGGACCGTTGGATCAAGATCCAACGGTTCACAATTGCCACGTGCCGGAGTAGTGTTATTATAGGATTAGATCTGGACCGTCCGATCTAAATCGAACGGCCCACGATCAACGAGTAGTTTCAACGTGTTAACCCTGGATTTAATCCGCGCCGTCGATTTTCAAACCAACGGCCGCGATTGCGCCACGTGTCGGGAAGTTGGACCGACGCGGTCGGGCCGAATCCCACACGCAGCGTGCGTGTGGACGCCGACACGCTGGTCCGCGTGTCGAAGGGCCCGCATGTCGCTGGCTAATCCAGCCGAGCGCCGACGCGTCACCCATGACGTCATAGCGGGACCCACTGTCGCCAAGACCGTGGCCGAGTCCTCGCCGACGCCAAGAATGACGCTACCCGAGTGGGCCCACATGTCGCCGACACGTAAGAGTCGTGGGCCGAGTCCACAGTGGACCCAAGCCGGCGTGGACCAAGTCCATGGGCCTACCGACGCCACCAACCAATCGAGGTCGCCACGTGTCCATGCCGACGCAATAATTAATTTCGAAAAGAAAATGATTTATTAATTCGAAATAATGATTTCAAATTTAGATTCAAACTTCAAACGCTTATAACTTTTATGCTTCAACTCCGATTTGAGTGATTCAAATTTCTAAATTTGTATAAAATTGAGATCTACCTAAATATGAATTTTATTTAATTTTTGGACTAAAGTTTTTCTCTGTAATATTATTTAATTGATTATTTAAACTTTAATAAATCATAACTTTTGCATTTTAACTCCGATTTGAACGATTCCAGTTTCTAAAAATCCAGAAAATTATGTTCTCTCTGTTTATGGATTTTATTTGGAGTTTTGGGATGTTTTTGCCTAGTGTTTATTTGTGTATTTGCTATTTGCACGCTTTACGAGTAGACGTTGAAGTGCCGGAAGGATTCGAAGGAGAAGTATTGACTCAGGATCCAACTCAAGACCAAGAGCAAGTGCTTTTTGAAGGCAAGTTGTGCTTTGACCATGTTGATCCTATTTCGAAATCTATTTTGATTTTAAACTATTGCATGCTAGTTCAATTAGAAAAATACTTTGTTTAAACCTGGGGGTTAGATAAATACCAATTTGCTATATGACACCTTGATTACTTAAGTATGTGCCATGACCCTTTGTCACCCTAGTTGTGGTTTACTAGTTGGACATTATTAACTTGCCAACATGGGTTTAGACCGCTGTAGTATACTGCTTAGATCTGCTACGTGCTCATAACATGATTTTGGACAATCAAATGTTAATATTGACTTAATGATATATTGAACCTGTTTTAGAAAAGTATCATGTGATGTTGATGGCACGTGGTGCATGGTAATCAACTGGGGTTTGATAAGCGATTTCGGCCAGAGGCATGTGGCAAGAGTAATCAGGTGGGCGATTGTGGCGTTGGGAATGTTGATTTGGTTCTTGGGTAGTCTTGCCCTGGTCACTCTAAGGACTTAACCTTGCAAGCCTTTGAACTGGTCATACTTGCAACCACATGGCTGGAATGGGACGGCCCTAGTTGACTAAGTCGCTAAGGACTCACTTGTGGAGCCTCAGGGTGTCGATTACACCGTTTGTGTGATTGTGCGGGGAGCGTATCGTGGTCGTGTGGCCGATACCCATCTAACGGTGTGTTGGTCCCATACTTCGCCTTGGCTAAGGAAGGGATGGTGTAGAGCACGAACCTGAGAGGACCACTGTGTTGTTTGAGGCTTCCAAAGGCTTTGTTACTGAACTCGCCTTTGTGGTGTTTGACTGTATCTTGTGGGTAAAGTGCATAACCTCTGCAGAGTGTAGAATCTATTTAAATAGCCGAGTCCACGATCTTTGGACCTTTGCTCGGGAATTACAGTCAAGGGTTAGATTTTCTGAAAATAACTTGGATTTGAAAGGTTGGATTGGTTTAGTAATGAAGATGATGGAAATGTGGTTTAGGATGGGGAAAATGTTATTTAAACTTCTTGAAAAGTTATTTATGCTTTACCTGTTTTTACTGCTTTCGAATCTACTTATATTACTTGTCAAATGCTGTTTACTGCAAATATACCTTAAGCTATTCCTTTGTACCAAGCCATGCATATAGTATATTAGCTTGCATTCTGTGCATGACTTGCTGAGTACTAAGTACTCACTCTTGCCTCAACACAATATCAGTTGAAGAAGAGACTGCACCAGCTTTGGAGGAGGAACTCCAAGAAGATCCGTCTACTTAGGGATGCGAGCCCAGTCAGTTGCCTGTGGTATACTGGATGGCGCCACGATGTTACCTTCGTTGTTTTTCCGCTGCTATTATTTTTCTCTGAATAAGTTTCGCCTTGCGAGGCATACATTTTGTAACTTGGCCATAAGGTCGAGTAACCAGTTTGGTTATTTAAATAAAGTACTTTATTGGTATCGTTTGGTATGATTGTGATATTTACCGATGTTAAGACTGTGTGCACTAGCATGTTCCTGGACTAGTGCTGAATACACAGAGGGTCCGGATTTGCAAATTCGGGGTCCCGACAGTCCTCGTGTCCTGCGGGCGGTCTAGGCCTCTCCGGGGGCCAGCCCCTCGGGGAGGATATACCCCAAATGGGAAGGACCCTACCGCATCTCTGCGGTCTTGGGCTCGGGCGCCTACCGCCTCTCCACCATGGAAGACAAGCTGTTCAGCACGCATGGAATGTTGACAAGCTGAAGTTTTACATTTAAAGCTCTTTTGTAAGCCGTGACGACACCTGGCTTGTAATGATGTAAACCCTTCCGAGGGAACGTCATGGAGTCGCGCAGCCCGCGCAACACTCCTCAGGGCGCATAGCCTCCGAGGCTTACCCCTAAAAAGCCCCGAGCGGTCAGGACATCTCTAGTCCCCCTTGGGCGGCCTCCTCCCTATTGGACCCAGGGAGCAGGCGACGACTTAAAAGGCATGTTGCCTAAGTCATCGGGTGCACCGTGGACTAGTCCCCCATGGTCCCCTGGCGATAAGCCGAACGACCTCCGGGTCAACCCCTAACACGTTGCTGTTAGGAAACGTCATGGAGTCGCGCAGCCCGCGCAACACTCCTCAGGGCACATAGCCTCCAAGGCATACCCCTAAAAAGCCCCGAGCGGTCAGGACATCTCTAGTCCCCCTTGGGCGGCCTCCTCCCTATTGGACCCAGGGAGCAGGCGACGACTTAAAAGGCATGTTGCCTAAGTCATCGGGTGCACCGTGGACTAGTCCCCCATGGTCCCCTGGCGATAAGCCGAACGACCTCCGGGTCAACCCCTAACACGTTGCTGTTAGGGAACGTCATGGATTCGCGCAGCCCGCGCAACACTCCTCAGGGCGCATAGCCTCCGAGGCTTACCCCTAAAAAGCCCCGAGCGGTCAGGACATCTCTAGTCCCCCTTGGGTGGCCTCCTCCCTATTGGACCCAGGGAGCAGGCGATGACTTAAAAGGCATGTTGCCTAAGTCATTGGGTGCACCGTGGACTAGTCCCCCATGGTCCTCTGGCGATAAGCCGAACGACCTCCGGGTCAACCCCGCAACATCGCGGAAAACATTCTCGTTACATTGTGAGTTCTAACCCGGGAGACATCCCCGTCCCGGTAAGCACGAGTCTATTACAAGGGGCGCAACAACCTCCCCTGCGGGGCCGCGCCCCGAACTAAACGCCCAACTCCTCAGAGTAAGGCCCCGTGCGCCGAACCTAAGCAATTCAACGAAGGCAAGGTTGTCATTGCCACACCGGGGTCAACCTTCCTCTCCGCTGTGGGAGGAAGTACGTGCTCTCTCGCTTCCTATAAACCTAGGGGACATGCCCCCTTCGTACATGGCATGATACAAAACAAGCTCTCCCCCTTGGGGGGAAGCGACCAAAGAACCCTCCGGGTGGGCACCCGTGTCTTGGCCCATTTCTGGGAGCCAAGGCACAATCATGCCTCGTGAAGTCGCTTCCCCACGGCAAGCCTTCTTGGGCGGGCATAATCGCAAAGGCACCCGAGCCCTTTGCGCACTACGCAGCTTCCAATCCTCATTGGAGAGGCGACCAATCTTGGGGTACGTCCGTGATGTCGAGCTTGGATGCATCCCGGTGTAGACAAAGTAAAACCACTTCTTGGTGGTGGAGGGCCAAGAGTCCTTTGTGGTGTGAACGGGGAACTCATCATCATGCCTCAGAATGGAGAAGATGGACCCCAGGGGCCCCCTCTTTGCGTCCCCTCGCTGGGAGCGGAAGTAATAGTCAAAGAGGGGGATGGTTGGCTCCACGACCGTCCCCGGAATGGCCGTCTCACACAGCCACAGGAAAATCCTCAGCCGAACTAAGAAGTTCGGGCTTAGGTGGGAGAGCTCCACTCCGAACGCTTGAGTATACTTCTTGATGAAAGGGTGCATGGGAAGTCCAAACCCAGCATCCACCCAAGCCTTGAGCGCCACCACGAACCCCGGGGGCGGATCGGGACTCTCCCCCGGCTCCGGGAACTCCACGTCCCCAGGGGAGAGGCGACTCCCCCGCCGAATGAGGGAGAGCTTCTCCCCGTCGGTGAGCTCCGAGGGTCCAGGGTCCACCTTCGCCCCTTCGGAGACATCGCCCTCGTCCTCTGCCGCCTGTGTGAAGGCGACGAAATTGACAGAGGCCATCATGTCCACGTCTCCCGTGTGATGGTCTCTTCCGTGGGGGGGCTTGGTTTTGCCCCTACCTCCCACGGAAGCCACCTCGTCCTTTTTCCCTTTGCCCTTCGCGAGAGCACCCCGTGGACGATCACCTGTGACTATTGGAAAGTGCACAATTAGTACCCAAGAAACACAAGGAGGCAAGAGCAACAGGGGAGTGCGCTTGTTACTCTTACCCATGGGGACTTGGTGCGGTTGGCTCCCTGGTTGTGCTCGACTGAGCCAAAGGCACTCCTAGTACCTGCCAAAGCAAATAGCAGTCAGACCTCGAAGCCATAGGCGATAATGCTCGTTCCTGACGCTGAACGCCAAGAGACATCAAAGAACCCCCACTCAGCTGAACATTGGGGAAGGTATCCTAAAGCCACTGGCCCCCGAAAGGGTGCGCCCCCATTCTCAGGAGGGGGCACTCGATCCATGCCCGCGCGAGGGCAGAAGGGCACAGCGCCCGGAAAGAAAAAAAAGGGCATTAGAGACATTCCCAACTACCTCCTGTTCTGAAGTAATCACGAGCAGCCGGGGGGACTTTTTCTCCTACTCCCTCGAGCGATAAATGGGGCGGCCCCTTTTATACGCACTGCCTCCACCACCTTTGGGCTCAAGCATACACCAAAGCTGGCGGCAGGTGGCAGAGATCCCGTGGCCCAACGACGGCACGGTCTCCTTGGCCCAGCGGCGGCAAGCGGCGGCAGCGGCCCCCGGCCCGCGCGGCAGCCACGCTCTCCGCCGGCTCGCAAGATCACGCGCTTCCCTTCGTTTCACTGGCGCCAACCAAGCTCGCCGTCGATCCGAAGGTGGGGCGCCCTTCTCCGGAACCTCCTGGTCCGGCGGCGGCAGCTTCCCCACTGCCCCACGGCGACGCGACGGAGCGGCAACGTGGGCAGCATTGGGGGTGCACGAGCGCCGGCTGAGCCCACGGCGGCGTCTCCTCGCCCCGCTCGGTATGGCGCTTCCTTGGCCCAGCGGTGGTGTCTCCCCCTCGAGGCCGGTCCGGCCGGCGGTCAAGGAAAGCACGAAGGGCAGGGGGCTAGTAGCCGCAGGCTCCCTCTGCTCCCCCAAAAAAGTGATTCACTCTGCTCCCAACAGTCCTTGACTGGCTGTGGTGACGGTGGAACCCCTGGTCCCAAGCGGCGGCGCCCAGGCCCAGCACAGGCGTCGCCCTTGTCCCGCAGTGGTGGCGGTGTCTCTCGGTTGAGGTGGCAGCGTCCCAGCCTAAAGGGCTGCTACGCCCTTCAACACGAGAGGCCGATGATGGGGTAGCCTCTTCCCCTGCTACTGGCGGAATCCTCCTCGGCGGTAGCAACCGAGCAGGAGACCTCTCCCGCCTCCTCCTTTCTTCGTCGCTGGGAGGCAGCCCTCGCACTCGCCGTCACCGACTTGGGAGCCGCGCATTCAACGGGGCCAAGACTCCCCCGTCCGATGACGACAACGTCCAATGATGTGGTGACTTCGATGGCGCTCCCCCGATCCGGTGGCGATGGCGGCGGAACTCAGCGTCCTCAGTCTAGGCGGCACCAGATCCAGACAGGGGAGGGGCGCAAAGTCGGGCTGACCACGACGTTCCCCCCTCCACCCGCCTAATTCGGCCGACAACAGGGCCCTTGCTCCCAAGGCCAAGCTTTAGCAACGAGCAATGGAGGCCTGCTCGCCCCCTTCGGCCGGAGGATGGGATCTTGAAGTGCGGCTGCCGTAAGTGCACTAGGAGTGGGCGTGTATCAAAAAGAGGTTGAGACTGCTTTTCCTCCCCTCGCCTACACCCCTCTGCCCAAAGTGCAAGCCGAGCAGAGAGTTTGGGCGCTAGCCAAAACGCCCGTGAGACCCCAGTCTTGGGCGTTGGCAGAGCAAGCCAAGCAGGAAGTTGGGCGCTAGCCAAAGTGCCCGTGAGACCCTAGTCTTGGGCGTTGGCAGAGCAAGCCAAGCAGGAAGTTTGGGCGCTGCCCAATACGCCCGTGAGCCCCCAGTCCTGGGCGGTGGCATCGGTTCCCTAAGCTACAGATGCTCGTATTCCTTCAAGGGAGGCCTAGCTTGGGCGTCCTTAGCGGTGGTGCAAGGGACAAGAGGCACCCAGGAGAGGAGCGCCCTGCACCTGCACCCTCTTAGCCACGCGCTCATGTGGGAGGGCGCCCTGCGGGGGCGCCCGCGGGAGGGATGTCCTGTGCCCCTTAAGTGGCGTCCGCATGGGATCGCCCTGCCCCAGCGACGTGTCTGCGCTCCTGTGGAAGATGCCTGCGCGGAGTTCGCCTTGCTCCTCTGCCCCGTCGTCACGAGGCCACTGGATAGACACTCCGCGCCGGCGCCGGCCGGGGGGCTGTGTTTTCTCTCCGCGGTGGCCCACGCCCGGCTCAGTCGAGTTGCCCTCAAGCCGTGGGGCTCGTAGCTTGACATTCGTAGTGGGAGTGAAGGAGGCTTTACTTGTATTGCCCGCTACTCCTACGGGCGCTTGTCTAAACGTCCAACAAGACAGCCTCAAGCGTTCCCCCAAAGCGCTCGAATACCATCAAAACGATGGAGATGGCTAAGGGCCTATTTCGTGCGCAACAAAGTCGTGGGCATAGCCAACAACGCCCTTGCCTAGATGGTCCGAAGCCAACACGGGCGGTGCACGAACCGCCCATGGATTATTGGGCGATAGCCCAAGCGACTAACAGGACCCAGGTAGTGGCTTCAACGCCAACCCCGTGAACGTGGTGCATCCATGAGGAGTTAGCGAGATTCGATGGGCCAACTTCAGCCTCCGCTTCGCTCCGGCCCAAGCCTGCCGGTGACGGGCCTCCGCTTCGCTCCGGCAGAAGTTCGGCCTTATTTCTAAATTCAGATCACCAAATAACAACCACCGCATGGACATCTAATTCGGCCACAAAGAAATTAACAATCTTCTTGACCCAGGGGCACTTCCTAAAGTGCCCAAGGGGCAGGGGGGCTGGTGTTGGAGATAAACTTACCAGCTCCCGGAAAGGTTTCGTGTCCCGCGGGAGGTCTACGCCTCCCCGGGGGCATACCCCGCGGGAGTCTTCGTGTCCCGCGGGAGGTCTACGCCTCCCCGGGGGCCTACCTCGCGGGGAGTCCTCGTGTCCCGAGGACGGTCTACGCCTCCCCGGGGGCGTACCCCGCTGGGAGTCCTCGCGTCCCGAGGGCGATCTACGTCTCCCCGGAGGCATACCCCGCGGAGGTCCTCATACCCCGCGGGAGGTCTGCATCTCCCCGGGGGCATACCCCGCGGAAAGTCCCCTCACGGGAGACTTGAGTGATGTCACCAAGTCCCCTGTGGGGCCCGGATGTCAGGGTCCACTCCCTCGAGACGGTCCCGTGGGACCCACTACTTCCCCGCCAGAATGACTAAGATGCCCCTACTTAGGCTAGTCTAGTAGGGGTATAATGGTACTTTTATGTAACAGGCTGGGTGCCTATAAATACCCAATGTAACCCCCTCATGTGAGGAGAGCTCTCATTGAATGCAAAACCAAACAACTGGAGTGTCCCTTGGGGAGTCTGGACAAGGGCACATCCCTCTACCCCCCGGGGAACACACCGACAGGAGTAGGGTGTCTTTCTTAAGCGCCCGAACCTGTATAAATCCTCGTGTCACATTTACTCTCGTGGACGACGGCCCGTGAAACGGCCGGTGTCCGCTCTCATTTCCGTGTCCAGTTTCCGAACCTACGACAGGCGTAAACATGAAACTCTCTGTTTCTAAACTCCTTTGGTCTGGTGCAAACATTTCACACTGTACCTAAGGTCTGCCGCAGCCTATTTTGCTGGCACAAATCAAAATGCTTCCAATTTGGTATCCAGTTTAAGTCCAAACTCAAATCTAAGCAAACCTAGCTCAAGTAAAGTCAAATACTCATGACAAACATGGATGGTCCTCTACATGGTCCTTCAGATCACCACATGGCTCAAAGAATATTTGTTGAGTTTTTGGAGAAAAGATTTTAGTTGAAAATCCTGATTTTCTCCTGAGGTCGGCACTACCGCAATGAAGAAGGCGGTAGTACTACTGGCCGATAGTACCGTCGTATAGGTGTCGGTATTGCCGTTGGCCGATACTACTGTTGTGTTTGAAGCAGTATTTATTTTCCAGAGGCGCGCTTCTATGTAATTTGAATGTCGGCAATACCGGAGCAAAAATGTGGTACTACCGGGCTGTGGTAGTACCGGGATCATAACGTCGGTACTTATTTTCCAAAAGGGTGTTTTCTGGTGCGTTGCTGAGGCGGGAGTTCCATGGTTGGAGGCCGGTACCGCTGGAGGGTGGTAATATCAAGATTTGAATGGCAGTAGTATCGGATTCCCTATGTAACGGCTTGTTTTTATTGCCGTTGGCCTTAGGGCGATACTACCGGCCAATGCATGGTGGTAGTATCGCATTTGTCGATTTTTTTTGTGTTTTCCCCTCCAACGGCTAGTTTTCTTGTGTGTGGTATAAAAGGACCCCTTGGGGTGCTTGGCTGGTTGATGCTTTAACTCTTGAGTTTCTTGGCTATTGTGTGAGTGTTGTAGAGGTGGTTTGCATGTGTTGCATCCCCTCAATTTGATTTTGAGCTCAAGAGTGAGACTAGGTTGCATGTGTTGCACCTAGAGTGGATTGAGAGGAACCTAGTGCATGTGTTACACTTAGGTGATCACCAGAAGTGCATGTATTGCGCTAGGTGAAGCTCGAGCGGAGTGCTTGAATTGTTACTCTTGGTGGTTGCCGCCACCTAGACGACGTACGAGCGTCGTGCGCGGGAGCTTTCAAGGATTGTGAGAAGTTCCAGTGAACTTTGTGAAGGTTGGAGCTTAGCCTACCCGAAGGAGTGAAAAGCTACCACGAGTGGATTCGCGGCAGGTGCTCAAGTGTGGTGCCGGTCCAAACTGAGTTGGACTTTGCCTCAACGTGGACTAGGGGAGACCGACAAGTCTCCGAACACCACGGTAAAAAGTTCGTGTGTCACTTGTCTCTGTACTTTCAAGCATTTACATTATTGCATATTTAACAATTGCTTGTTTGTATCTAGAATTGCTTAGTCTTGATAGCTTGATCAATTTAGCAATTCTTGTGTAGAGACATAATTTAGTTAGTGCACTAGTGAGCCTAGTTGATTTAGGCTTTAATTGTCAAAACCTTACTTTATCGCTTCTGCATATTTATTTCTTAGATTTTGACATAGGCGTTGATTAGAGCGTATCTCGATTAGTCGTAGAGAGAATTTTTATAAATACCTATTCAACCCCCCTCTAGGCGCATCCTCCTCTGATTATTTTGCTATTTTTCTTGAATTATTTTATTATTAAATCGCTGGAAAATCCAATCAGTTTTACTGTTCATCCGACCGAGTCGAACCCGAGTCAGACTCGAGTCAGACTCATACCGGACCCAAGCCTGACTCGAACCGGACCAAACCCTAACCCACGCGACTGTTGGATCGAGATCCAACGGCTAGCGTTGAGCCACGATCGAACCCGTTCGCGCCGAGCGATCCCAGTCGTTGATCATGTTCGCGTGGACGGATGGGATTGTGCCACGTCACCCTCTCCGTGTGGGCACCGGAATCCACCGTCGCGCGTGGGTGGACCTCGGTTTCCGCGGATTTCACAGACGTCGAGGTCGCTATTTAATGTGCCGCCGTAGTTGGATTTGCGCCCTGCCGCGGTTTTCCGTCGTTTCCCGCCGCGTCCGCCGTTCCCCGTCACAACTAATCCCAGATCCGGAACCGTCGCGTCAAGCCGCGTCGGGGAGAACCATTCACCTCGTCGGAGACGCACGGAAACGCCGTTGGCTAGGTCATCATCCCCGGCTCCGCCGCGGACATCATCAACTTCGCGAAGCTTCTCCACCGTCCGATCAAGATCCAACGGCCACGGTAAGTCCACGTCACCCCGTACGAAAGCACGTTGCGATTTTTATATCTAATGCTGACCGTTGGATTTAGATCCAACGCTTTAGATTAGGCCACGTAGCCGTAAACTGCACCGTGCTAGGAGTAGATCTCAGCCGTTAGATCTAGATCGTACTGTTAGGGTTAATCCGCGTTGTAGCATTAGATGCGATATCAGCCATTCGATCGAGATCGAACGGTATAGATTGAGCCACGTGTCGAGCACCGGGTCATGCCACGTCGCCCCTCGGTGACGCATAAACCCGATCGGATCTCAACCGTCCGATCCAAATCGAACGGTCCAGGTCAACCGCGTAGATCCAAAACGCATGAGGTTAGATCCAATCTGGACCGTTGATTTTCAAATCAACGGCCCAGATCAAGCCACGTGCCCGGGAGACGAACGGTCGTGGTCCACGCGGGCGCGCCCGATCGCCGCTGACGTCACGCGTGACGTCAGCGTGGGGCCCGCGTGTCAGCGGCTCAGCCCACCGTGCGGTGACGTCATCCGTGACGTCACGCTGACGTCACGGTGGGGTCCAGCTGTAAGAGCCATTCGGCTGAGCTGTGATGACATCAGCAATGACATCATCCAGTGGGTCCCGCGTGTCAGCGACACGTGTAACTGTGGACCGGGTCCACGGTGGATCGGACCCGAACCGTGGACCGAGCCCAGGGACCGGATGACGCAAGCATGACGTCATAATTCGATTTTTCAGTAGAAAAATAGTTCGGTGGAAATTTGATTTCCATGCTGACGTCAGCCGACGCAATAAATCGATTTTTCAATAGAAAAATTAATTAATTAATTTGGTTTATTCTTTTATTTGATGTTTCAAACTTCAAACGCTTATAACTTTTGCGTTTTAACTCCGATTTGAGTGATTCTAATTTCTAAATTTTTATAAAATTGAGCTCTACTTAATGGTGAATTTTATTTATTTTTGGACATAAGTTTTCCTCTGTTTATATTTATTTAATTGATTTTTTAAACTTTAAACAGGTATAACTTTTTCATTTTAACTCCGATTTGGACGATTAAAATTTCTAAAAATTTATAAAAATGTGCTCTCACTCTGTTTATGAATTTTATTTGAATTTTTGGACACTTTTTATCCACTATTTGATTATTTATTGCTATTTGCACGTATTACGAGTAGACGTGGAAGTACCCGAAGGCTTCGAAGGTGAAGTTTTGACCCAGGAGCCAGCTCAAGACCAAGAAGAAGTACTTTTTGAAGGCAAGTTATGCTTTGACCATTTTTATCCCACTTTTGAAATTAATTTAATTTAAATTATTGCATGCTAATTTAATTAGAAATTGTTTGAATTATTTCTAGGAATTAGATAAATGCCAAATTGCAGTATGACACCTTGACTATTTAATTATGTGCCATGAACCCTTGTCACCCTAGTTGGGGATCATATTAGTTGGTCATTATTAAATTGCCAACATTGGGTATTTAGACCGACGTATATATTGCTTAGACTTGCTACGTGCACATGACATGATTTTGGACAATCAAATATTAATATTGACTTAATGAGATATTGAACCTGTTTTGGAGAAGTATCATGTGTTGTGACGGTGATTATGGCACGTGGTGCATGGAATTCAACTGGGTTGGATAAATAGATTTAGACCGGGGCAAGTGGCAAGAATGATCGGGTGGGCCATGATTGGCACCGGGGAAGTCGTTTTGGTTCTTCGGGTAGTCTTGCCCTGGTCATCCTAAGGACTTAACCTTGCAAGCCTTTGATCTGAGTCAATCGTGCAACCACATGTCTGTAATGGGACGGACCTAGTTGAGTAAGTTACTAATAACTTACTTGTGGAACCTCGGGGTGTCAACTACACCTTTTGTGTAGCTTAAAAGGGGAGCGTACCAGGGTTATGGCATGGTACCCATCCAATGGTATGTCGGTCCCATACTTCGCCTCCACTGAGGGAAGGGATGGTGTATGGCAAAAACCGGGGAAGTTCACTTGTATAGTTTGCGGTTTCCGAAATGCTTTGTTACGATCACTCGCCTTTGTGGTGTTTGACTGTATCTTGTGGGTAAAGTGCATAACCTCTACAGAGTGTGACAACCTATTCGAATAGCCGAGTCCACGGTATTGGACACTGCTCGGGGATTACAGTCAAGTGTTAGACTTTCATGAAAACAACTTAGACTTGAAAAGTTTGGTTGGGTCTATTGATGACGTTGATGGAAATGTGGATTAGGAAAAGGGAAAGTGTTTTCTTAACCCCTGGAAAAGTTATTGATAATATATTTGCTTTTACCGCTTTCGAATCTACTTATGCTACTTGTTAAATGCTGATTTGCTGCAAATGAACCATGAAATATTCCTTTGTACTAAGCCATGCATGTAGAATATTAGTTTGCATTCTGTGCATGACTTGCTGAGTACCAAGTACTCACCCCTTGCAACTACAACATCAGTTGAAGAAGAAGCTACACCTGCTTTAGAGGAGCTCCAGGAATAACCGGCTAACTAGGGAGCGAGCCCAGTCAGTTGCTTGTGGTATACTGGATGGCGCCACGTTGATGCTTTTATTCCGCTGCAACTTATTTCCTTTAATAAGTTTTCGCCCTGCGTGACGTGCCTTTATAATTTGACCATAAGGTCGAGTAACCAGATTGGTTATTTTAATTAAAGTACTTTACTATTATCGATGTGTATGATCGTGATATTTACCGATGTTGAGATTGTGTGCACTAGCGTGATCCTGGACTAATGCTGAATACACAGAGGGTCCGGATTTGCAAATTCGGGTCCCGACAGTCGTCCATGCTATATATGATGATGGATCCGATATAATGGGCCTTAAGCCCATCGGCCTTATAACCTTCGCCAACGTCAACAATTACATAAGGCGAGAGGACATCTCTACATCTTACTACCAATTACAAATTATATTACTACTGAATGCATATTATATTACTATTCATTACAGTAAAAAAACACAAAAGTGATCGTGGTGTTAAAGAGTAAGGTGCCCGAATCCATAAACACCATGACATAGTGCAGCGGGGCCCACGGACATAGCACTACCCTTACTAACATTTCACGATATCACTTTGATCGGAAGAGCTATCCCAACTTTGGTATATAAATAGGTATAGATGAACCTCAGCGGCCGATGTGGGACTAAAATCCCATTGTCCAGGCTATATAATACTATGGGTTTAATAAAAACTAGAAACGCAAGCGCGGCGCACGCCGCGCGCGTGAATGGAAAATATTTTTTTTTCGGAGAAAAAACAGATCACGAAAACATTTTTCCCATGCTCTGGAGAGCAAACGGACCACGAAAGTATTTTTTCCGGGAAAAACGCCGCGCACGTGAATGGGAAAAATTTTTTGTTTTTTTTCGGAGAAAAAACAGACCACGGAAACATTTTTCCTATGCTCCGGAGAGCAAACGGATCACGAAAATATTTCGCCGCGCGCGTGAATGGAAAAAAAAAATTTCGGAGAAAAAAAGATCACGAAAACATTTTTCCCATGCTCCGGAGAGCAAACGGACCACGAAAGTATTTTTTCCGGGAAAAACGCTGCGCACGTGAACGGAAAAAAAATTTTGTTTTTTTTCGGAGAAAAAACAGACTACGGAAACATTTTTCCCATGCTCCGGAGAGCAAACGGAGCACGAAAATATTTTTTCGGGAAAAACGGCGTTCGCGTGATAGGAAAATATTTTTTGTTTTTTTTTCGGAGAAAAAACAGACCACGGAAACATTTTTCCTATGCTCCGGAGAGTAAACGGAGCACGAAAACATTTTTTTCGGGGAAAACGGAGAAAGGACCTGAACGAAAAGTCTAGGGACCAATTTGTTATAATTTTGGACTTCTTCGCTATTTCGAATAAGTAGGAAAGGGCTAGTTCGCAATTCGTGTTAACGGGAGGTTCTTTGTGTAAAACGGCGAACGGAGGACCTAAACGCGAACGGGGAAAAATATTCTACACTCACAGAAAATTACAAAGGACCTATCCGTAATTTCAAAAAACCGGGGGTGTTTTTTGCAAGAAAGGGAGAGAGAGTGGGGGGGTGACGTGGGGGGCTGAGGAGCCGGGGATCCTTCGAGGAATATGGTGGTTAGTATGGGCCTTTATCCCATCAGCCTTATAACCTTCACCAACGTCCACAATTACGTACATCGCGAGAACTTCGATCCATTTTACTACCGATAAGATATTATTTTACCATCGATTTCACGTAGAATTACCGTCATTTGCTCGAGCGTGCTTCTGAATAAAAACGTTCAACAACTTTGACTATTGAATGAATATGAAATTACTAACTGCAACAAGACATTTGAGTTCATGGGCCATACCCACCTATTGATATGCATAAACTTGACATATGTGTAAATTACAGGAGACATAGTGTGTAATGATGCATATTATATGATAAATTGGCCTCCACAAGACATTTGTGTTGATGGGCCATACATACCTAAACTGGCTAGGACTTTGGGCGAGTGCGTTTCGGACGGATCGATCGGACCATGAAACTACCTGGAGCGTAGTTTATCCTATTCTACACAATTGTAGAATTGTGTGTGTGTGATGTTTTTCTGTACTCCCGGGAATACATACTCTCATATCTAATGTACCACTTAAAAGAACATGTTATACTCTTTTATCACTTTCAGTATAGTTCAATAGTAATTTTAACATTCTCCAATGTGATTTGGTTGGAAAATTTTCATTAAAACCCTTTTTTTTGTTATATAGCATTTTCCACAAAAAAGGAGTATTCACACACATTATGATATAAAGAGTGGAACTCCCACCTTCAATATACCGCTTAAATTATGCTGTTCTTGGGAATATGTACTCTCACCTTCAATATACCACTTAAATGATGTTGTTATACCTTTTTATCATTTTGAGTATTCTCTAATATTGATTATAAGATAATTCAAAGTGATTTTTATGAAAAATTTTATCAAAATCCACTCTTTATATCATAATTTGTGTGTATCCTCATTTTTTATGTGGAAAATGCTATATAACCAAAAAAATAAAGGGTTTCAATGAAATTTTTTTCAACCAAATCACATTGGAGAATCTTAAAATTACTATTAAACTATACTGAAAGTGATAAAGGAGTATAACACGTTCGTTCAAGTGGTATATTAGAAGTAGGAGTATATACTCTTGGGAGTACGAAAAAGGCGCACGCGTGCACACACACACACACACTATTCTACAGTTACGTAGGGATGGAATTTAAGCTCGAGGCTCGAGGCTCGGCTCGACTCGATGCAACAGCGAGTCGAGCCCGAGCCTAATGCGTGGCTCGCTTGGCCAACGAGCCGAGCTCGAGCTAGCTCGTGAGCGGCTCGTTAGGCTCGACAGTCATATGAATAATGCATGTCATGTTAGTATTACTATTATTAAAAGACTACATGTTAAATGATATTATTAAAAGAAAATCAATAACAGAAGATGTATAGTCATGACTACATGCTACAAATCAACAAATAGCCAAATAGAAATGGATGCTACAGATCAACAGATCAATAAATAGACAGGCCCATGCGTTAGGCTGGCTCACAAGCCGAGCCGAGCCAGCTCAAGGCTCGATCGAGCCTGAGCCGAGGTCGGTTTTCAGTTCGGCCAAGACAACGAGCCGAGCCAGGCTCGCCTCTTTTCCACCCTTACAGTTACGTGTAGAATAGGCTATTCTATATGCCAGCCAGTTATGCAATCCGACTGAGTCGCGTGTGACACTAATTAGTGCAACGAAACTCTCCCAACCCGCTAAGATGAGTATGGACCACGAACACAAATGGTTTTATGAAAATGCCATGTATTATATATTGAACCATAATTACGAAACTACGTCAACCATAATTTTCCATGCAGTATATCCTCATAGTTTCGTTGTGCGTGCAGTGCTCGGGTAGCGCGAAAGGTCGCTTCTGCGCTCAGTGGGCACGATAGGAGTGAACCATGAGGCTAAATTTGAAAAATAAGTATGAATGGGACTAGATTTACAAAAAATAAATCCCAAAAAACTAAATAAACGATGTGTTCGTCATCGCATGCTAGCGGGAGCTAAAATGAATCAAGCTAGTCACTCAAGTAACGTGGATTCTCGGTTAGGGATCCACCAAAAACACATAAATTTTATAAGAGCGAGTACAATAGTAAAGCCAACTACTTATTCTAACTCTCATCCACGTCACGTAGAGTAAGCTCAAAATCAGCTTGTACAATAACTATCTCTAAAAGTTATCTCTAGATGTTGTGTGATAACTATTTCTTCTCTCTTGTACATAAACAATCTACATATGCTCCCGTGCAAAACTGGCTCTTACTTAGAGCATCCCCAATGGAGACATGTCAGCAGGCTATAAGGAGTCCATCTCATCTTTTTGCTTATGTGGAGGAGAGAAGTAGAGGAGAGAGACAAGAGCTGGCTCTTAACTAAGAGCCAGGCTATAGTGTTTTCCAAGAAAAATAAAAGACAATTACATGTGGACCCACATTTAATGTTGGAGAATATGTTATAGCCAACCCATTGGAGATCTTGTCTTTAAGCTAGCTATAAGTGACATAGAGCTTTCTTATAGCCAGTAGTTGGCTCTACCATTGGACATGCCCTGCCAGAGCCAGCTCTCTTCTCTCTCAACTTTTCTCACTCTTTCACATAGATCAAAACTGATTTGTACAAATTAAGAGTTAGCTAAGGTGGATATATACAGACTAAAAATCAACTAAGGTGATTTTATTATACATACCCTACCCTAAGAAACAGTTAACTTTTACGAGAATAATTAGCTCGACGGTTTGATTCCAATGACATGGAATACAGCAACCTCACCCGGGGGGGGGGGGGGGGGTGGGGACGTCGCATGAAAACAATGCAATTCTCACGGGCTCGCGAGAGCTGATTACGAGAGATGGATCTGGCCGTTCCAACGAGCGACGAACTGATAATCTGCTGGACTGCAGATGGCATGTGCGCGGCACCCAACAGAAGCAGCAGGCAGGCAAGCGATCCACATGCCTCTCATCAGCCTCAGGCCTCAGGGAATGGTTCCTGAGCAGAGGATAAAATGGCTTTTTTTTTTCCATCACAGAGCAGAGCAGGAGCTGCGGTGCAGCAGAGGTGACGCCAAGCAGCGCAGAGCGATGTGGGCCATCGATGCGATAGATAATGGCTTGAATCATCATCAGACTGTAGAATAGTGTCAGTATTCCCCACGCCCCAAAAGCGCTGCCGTCATAATCAGACTCGACAGTGTTAAAAAAAAGAAGAAAAAAAATCAGACCCGACGTTCGTTAAAAAAAAAAAGAAAAAAAAGAAAAAAATCGGACCAGACCAGACCTGACCAGACCAGAACTCAGGTCCGGTAGGTCGGGTCACATCGTATCATGCTTGCACCCAAATCCCGACGCGAGGTTGCCACCATCAACAAAAGTGTCGCTGCAGAACACATCTCTCTGTTTTGGTAGCTATTTAATTTACTAGCCCTTCTGATTTTTTAAAATAAAACTAGTTATATGCCCGTGCGTTGCTACGAAAAACAAAATTGATAACAAAAAATAAAGATTAAAAAATAAAATAAAATACTATTTTATAAGATCAAACATCTATCTTTAAACCCGTTTCTTTGCAAAAGGCTGGCTAATTAAAGCGGCCCGTTTTAACTGCGTAGAGCGATTAAGCGAGCGATTAAGTAGAGCAATTAAGCAGGGCAATTAATGTGACGTGGGAAGAAACTCTCACTTTATATAGTAGAGATTAGCTCCTTTACTAACTAATTTGTAGAAATAAGCCTTTGATTTACACCTACAGTATCCAAAAAGCGTAAAAACAAGCTTCCATGGTTCTCTGCGCAGAGGTCCTGACTCCTCGTCTTCTGCTCGGTCTCCTCTCCTCACTAGTCACTAGGTGCTGCTTCCTTCGTTGTTTTCACCTCAGGTCTTGCTCTTCAGCAAGAACCGTATATGTGTTGTGTAGGTGAAAGATTTGCATCTAGCGGATTCTTCTTGTGTATACCGCGTTTCATGGTTTACAGATGCTGCTGGTGGAGGGGTGGGGTTCCTTGGCCTTGGGATCATGGGCAGCCCCAATGGCCTCCAACCTCATCAAGGTCGGGTGATTACATTCCCTTGTTTTCTTTACAATTTTAGGTACTGTTTAAATAAGTGATAATTCTTTGGGAGATTTTGGGATTTAATTTAAATTTAAATTAGATCTTAAAATATTACAGTGAAATACCTTTAATCCAAACACCCCTTACTGCTTTTCGCTTTATCTTGGCGTTGGGACAGGGAGACCTACAATTTTACTAAAGATCTATCGTTGGTACTCCCTCCAGTTTGATAATAGATGTCGTTTTGGACATAGTGATGGTCAAACTTCTAAAACTTTGACTATTGATATATTTTTAAATATTTAAATTGGATATATGAAAATTATATGTGTAGATTTGTCTCGAGAAGTACTTTCATAATATTATAATTTTATTGGGTTTTATAAATATATTATAATAAAAATTAGCGGTCAAAGTTGTGTTTTGAAAACCGTGTCGATGTCCAAAACGACATCTATTATCAAACTGGAGGGAGTATATGTGTGTATTAAATGTGCAAGTGATGTGCCGTTGTTGCAATAGTAATGTATAGAACGTGCCAAAAAGAGTGGGATAATAGGTGGAGTGGTACCCCATCTAGTGGATGATGGGTTATCAATTTTACAGTATGCAGATGACACCATCTTATTTTTTGAAACATGATTTCGAAAAAGCAAAAAATATGAAACTATTGCTATGTGTATTTGAACAACTTTCTGGGCTCAAAATCAATTTTCACAAAAGTGAATTATTCTGTTTTGGTGCTGCAATGGATTTTGAGGATCAATATGCTCAATTATTTGGTTATGGGTTGGGGTAGTTTTCCTTTCAGATATTTTGGCATACCAATTCATTTTAGAAAACTAAGGATCAGTGAGTGGAAGGGGGTAGAAGAAAGATTTGAAAAACAATTAAGCAGTTAAAAGGGCAAGCTTTTGTCCGCTGGAGGTCGTTTAATACTCTTGAATTCCGTGCTTAGTAGTTTACCATGTTTATGTTATCGTTTTTTAAGATACCTCATGGGGTACTTAAACGATTGGACTATTTGAGATCTATATTCTTCTGGCAAAGTGACGCCCATAAAAAAAATACAAGTTAGCCAAGTGAAATATTTTATGTCGACCTAAGGATCAAGGTGGTATGGGCATTCAAGACCTTGGTGTCACAAATATCTGCTTAATTAGCAAATGGCTTTTCAAGCTGCTAAATGATGATGGTGTCTGGCAAACTATCCTTAGAAGAAAATATCTAAGCAACAAGACTCTTTCTCAAGTAGAAAGGAAATCAGGGGATTCTCATTTTTGGGCTGGCTTAATGAAGGCCAAACATCATTTTTTTAGATTTGGCCATGGATCTCAAATTCGATTTTGGAATGATGTTTGGCTTGGGAACAGCCCCTTCAGTGCACAATACCCTAGACTTTATAACATTGTTCGAAAAAAACAGGCTACAGTGGCTGAAGTACTATGCTCTGTCTCACTCAATGTGTCCTTCCGTCGGGTTGTTCAAAGACATAATTTATCGGCTTGGCATGAGCTTGTTGCAAAAATTGTAGATTCGCTCTTAGTTCGAGAACGGGATATTTTTTTATGGAATCTCCATCAGAATGAACAATTTTCTGTTCAATCGATGTATACAGCCTTAATGCATCGAGATGTCCCAGTTACAAATCGATAATTGTGAAAGCTTAAGGTTCCTTTAAAAATAATTTTTTTTGGGTACTTACGCCGTGGGGTGATTTTGACAAAAGATAACCTTGCAAAAAGAAATTGGTATGGTAGCAAAATCTGCTATTTTTGCAACAATGAGAAAACTATACAACATCTTTTTTTTACTGCCATTTTGCTCGTTTTGCTTGGCGCGTTGTACAAGCGGCTTCTAATATAAATTCTCCTAAAAGTATGACCAATATGTTTAGGAATTGGTTGTTGGGGTTTGGAAAAGATTTAAGGGCTCAATTTTTGGTCAGAGCTGCCGCTTTGTGTTGATCAATTTGACTATGTCGAAAACGATATAATTTTTAATAGGAAAAAATCTCTAATCCAATGCAGGTGATTATTTGTGCACAAACTGGTTGCGATCATGGTCTATACTTCAGCGTCAGAAGGCCCGCGAGGATGTATTATCAACTTGCAAAACGTTGGAGATTGTGGTCAAGGATCTCTTCTTCAGCCATGGATGGCAGTTTAATAGCAGATTGTGCATAGATTGATGCTTTATGTTCCATGTTTGTCTTGGATTGTTGCAACTATTTTGTTAAGGTTTTCTTTTGATGGATTTTTTTGCTGTTATCTTGTACTCCCTCCAGTTTGATAATAGATGTCGTTTTGGACACAGTGATGGTCAACCTTCTAAAACTTTGACTACGATATATTTTTAAATATTTAAATTGGATATATGAAAATTATATGTGTAGACTTGTCTCGAGAAGTACTTTCATAATATTATAATTTTATTGGGTTTTATAAATATATTATAATAAAAATTAGCGATCAAAGTTGTATTTTGAAGACCGTGTCGATGTCCAAAACAACATCTATTATCAAACTGGAGGGAGTAATAAATTGTTGGCTATATGCATCTCTTGATGCAAAGGCTTGGGATTTAATCTTCCATTATCTAAAAAAAAATGTATGGTTGTGCGCTTGTGCTTGTACTGTGGCCATGGCTGGTGTTACTAGAATTGTTGTTTCTTGGTCACCTTCAGGTGCGATGTTACAGTGTGGAACAGGACCAAGAGCAAGTTTGACTAGGATTAACCAAACCGTTTTTGAATTGAAAATCGAGGTCTCGGCGGTACTGATTTATTGCGAAAATTGAACGAAAATCGTCAAAAATGAAGAGTTTCGAAAGCGAGCGTTTGAAAAAAGATTCAAAGCAAATTAAAAAAAAAACGAAAATCGCTCGGTTTTCTCAAAAATCCATCGGATTTCTCGAAAAACCGATCGGTGAGTTGAACCTTTTGGACGGCCGGTTTTTTGAGCGGTTTTCATTGATTTTTGTCGAAAACTGCTCGGTTTTCACCGGTTTACATCGCATAAATTTTTTCAGAATTTTTGAATTTTTTTAATTGAACCGGTTTACTAATCGGTTTAAGGTTTCGAACCGGCTCGATACGGTCGAAAATCGCAGTTTTCAACGGTTTTGTGAACCCTGAGTGTGACCCTCCTCAGCCTTTGGTGCCAAGTATGCATGCGTGACCTCTACTCAATTGTGATTTAAATTTTAAAACCAGTTTCCCTTATGAATGTGTGCGCATTTTCAGACACAGTTTACGAAATCCAAATGACTGCTTTGTCTTGAACTCTTAATGCGTACCACTACTTTGAAGCAGACATGTAATTTTGGAATGGGTGAAGCCTTTGTTGGTCATTATTAAACTTGAATCCTGCAATGCCGTTTCGAATGATGCGAATCGAGTTGTTCATTATCCACCATTCATATTTTCCTTTCTGTTCACCTTGTTTCTCTTTACTTTCATCTCGTAAAGATTCATTCATATTTTCCTTTCTGTTCACCTTGTTTCTCTTTACTTTCATCTCGTAAAGATTCAGTTTTCCTAAAATTCCACTCGAAAGTGTTCCATCCGAAGAGACCAAAGCCTTTACTGCTACGAGGAATTTGCTGTCGCTGGTGCTAGATAGCGTCATGTCGTTCACGTTGACCCAAAGAAATGGGAATATTTGCTGATTTGCCCCGAAGTTTGACGTGCAATTGATCATTTCGCTCATGATATCTCATTGATATGTGGGTCATGAGGCCACATGTCAGTGAAATAGACGGGACAAATGAGCAATTGCACGTCAACTTCTGGACAAATCAGCAAATATTCCCATTTCTTTGGGTCAAGGTCTAATTAACGGAAGATGTATGCACCACTTTGTTTGATACTCAGACAAGACGATGCCTCCCTACAGGTACGTGTCTTCACCGGCCAGTGTTGCTTCATCTCGTGATGTGACCTTTCCGATGCCTGTTGATCCAGAAAGAGCGGCGTATGCTTCGTTCCAGAACTCAGACTGCCCTTGTTTCTGCTCGTGAAAACTCACGACAAATCTAATCATGGTTATAACGGTTCGTACCATAGGTCGAGGTTGCATGCGGGACCAATGGAGCTGGGGTAACCTTGCTCTGAAAAACCATCAGAAAGCCTGGATCATATATGCAGAAGCAGACCTAGATAACATTATCTCCTATCTTGCTTGCATGTCACATGTATGTTCACGTGTCGACGGTTGACGGTGCTACATCTAATTTGATCGGCGAACATGTTACAAGTACTGGGGCATCTTTTCTGGAAGGTAGCTTTCGGTCCCTGCAATTGCTTGTACCCCTCATCTTGTATTGAACTGTTGGTTCATTTGTCTCGATGTGTTGCCAGCAATGTAAGTCGGCTATTTTCAGCTCTTGTACTGTTGTTCTAATGCTAACTCGATGTCTTTTCAGTAGGCTTCAGTTTCAGGCTCGAAAACGCCGGCAGAAGATGGGCTGCTGATCTTTCTGATAGCAGGTAAACTTCTGCATCCATGCTTGGCAATTGTGACTTGGGAGAATCGAAAATGCAGCTGTTAAATCCTTTTCCCCCGAAACCTGAAATTGTCAGCATAAGAGAGTAGCACCCCTCCTTGATGCCATGGGCAAGGTTATTATCCCTTATCTGCAATGAACACTTCAGTTAGTCCCTAGTGTTGGACCTGGAAATGTGCTTATGCTTTCCTTACTCTGAAACCAGTCATGATTTTATCTCGGGAATGTTGGGAATGGTGCAGCAATGAAGCCCGTGGTTTAATACGGTCATGAGGAGGTAACAATAACATAACTCTTTTGGAGATTTATCAACACTCCTGATCCTTATAACAAGATACCGCAGCATCATGGTCTCCTTCTCAGGAGGACTGCTCCTGAGTGATAAAGTCGGCTTAGACCCGAATACCCTCGTGGAGGTTATTATTCTTAGATAAACAGAAACAGTATGAAATCCACAATGCTGCAGTAGAAAAAAAATACCCAAGAAGAAGGAATTTAATCTAGGAAGCTTTGGTCCTTTCAGGTTGTTTCACAAGGTGCTATCAGTGCTCCCATGTTCTCCCACAAGGGCCCTTCCATGGTTAAAGCTGCATACACTACTGCCTTTCATCTGAAACATCAGCAGAAGGTAGCCTCTACTCATGCTGATGGCTGATGCAGACAGCACTGGGAAAGTTACATTTGAATCTCATCCGATTCTGGCACTGAGAAAACAAACCCATGACAGGATTTGAGGCTTGCATTGGCCCTGGCATAATCAGTGTCCCAGTCTGTTCCTACAATTGCAGCTGCAAACGAGCCGTACAAGGTTGTGAAATCGCTCGGCATCGCTGATCAGGACTTCTCTGCAGCCATTGAAGCGCTGAAAGCGAAAGTGCAGAGCTCACAGCGGTAGGAAATGTTTGTTCAGCTGTCGTTGAGGCAGCAATTAATCTTGTAACCGATTACGAAGTGGAACCGTGGCATTTTTTTTTTCGTTCTTGTTACATGCAGTTCTGCTTGTTTTACATACTCCCTCCGGTCTGATAATATATGTCGTTTTGGACATCGACACGGTCTTCAAAACACAACTTTAACCGCTATTTTTATTATAATATATTTATAAAACCCAATAAAATTATAATATTATGAAAGTACTTCTCGAGACAAGTCTACACATATAATTTTTATGTATCCAATTTAAATATTTAAAAATATATTGTTAGTCAAAATTTCGGAAGTTTGACGATCACTATGTCCAAAACGACAGGTATTACCAAACCGGAAGGAGTATACAGAATCTGAAATTTGATTGATGACAGGAGGCCTGCAAGGCAGCAGCACCACATGTATCTGATCTCAACATTGCTGTGATCATAACATACCTATGTAACACCAGAGAGAGGTCTTTTTCTCAACTTGCAAGGTATTCGGCACAACAATGTGCATCAGAGGGCCAAAGAAATAGACTCAGCAGCCACCTCGTGTATCTAGGCACAGAGTACACCTTATTCAGACAAATACATTAGGTTCTCTGTCGGCTACAAGGCTGATTCAACAGTGACAATTATTAGGATGTAAACAACAGAAATTGTTCGGCATACGGGTACCAAACTCATATTCAAGCACCAGCTACATGCGCCTGCTACATTGTGTGAATTTTCTTCACGTCTACCTTTTGCACTCGAGGAACGTGAACAGTAGCTAACATACAAATCAATGTGTTCTATTGCTGTAGCAGCTTAGCATTTTCTTCGTGATCCTCATCAGCTGTCAATTGATGGAACAATCTGCTAGTTTGGTGAATATACACAATGCAGACCGGTGGATGTTCCATGGGCTAAGATCCGATACCAGCGACCCCCTTTGCCTTCGCTGCCGCTTGTTGTGCTGCTGCTGCTGCTGCAGCCGCTGCTGCTGCAGCTGATGCAGCTGGTGTCTTCTGTGAAGCTTCAACAGCATGCTCCTGCTGCTGTTTGTTACTTTCCTGGGCCAATATATTCTTTATTTGGGCTCCGGTGAGGGTCTCATGCTCAAGAAGCGCATTGGCTAAAGCATGGAGTTCCTTATTGTGTTTCGTGAGAATAGTCTTTGCATTGTTGTATGCTTTCTCCAAGAAATTCTTCACCTCCTCCTCAATTAGAAGCCTTGTTTCTGAGCTCATAGTCTTTCCGTCGTCTTCATAATTGTAAGAAACGAGGCCAACCTGCTTGCTCATACCATATTTAGTAACCATTGCTCTTGCCATCGAAGTTGCTTGCTGGAAATCAGATGAAGCACCAGATGTCACCTCACTATCCCCAAATATAAGCTCCTCTGCTACCCGCCCTCCCATGCAGACATCCAAATTTGCTAGCATCTGTTTCCGTGACACACTAGTCTCATCTTTTTCAGGGAGTTGAGCCACCATCCCAAGGGCCATCCCCCTGGGCACAATGGTAGCTTTGTGGACAGGGTGAGCACCTTCGGTGTGGATGCAAACAAGGGCATGCCCTCCCTCATGATACGCAGTCAGTTTCCTGCTTTCATCAGAGATAACTGCTGATTTGCGCTCACTACCCATCATGATCCTGTCCTTGGCATACTCCAGATCATTCAATGTAACGGCTTTTGCCCCATCCATGGCAGCCTTAAGAGCAGCCACATTTACCAAGTTAGCAAGGTCTGCACCTGAGAATCCTGGTGTTCCCCTGGCAATGATCATCAAATCCACATCATCACCCTTTAACACCTGTAATTATGTGTATAAAGATAAGAGAGTATGTTTTAATCCGGATAGCATGACAACAAAAATTCTCGAGAATTACCTTGGACATATGGGACTCAAGGATTTGCCGCCGGCCCTCAACATCTGGATTAGGAACAACAATATGACGGTCAAAGCGCCCAGGTCTGACTAGTGCTTTATCTAGCGACTCAGGGAAGTTGGTTGCAGCGATGACAATTATCCCCTCGTTCTGCTTGAAGCCATCCAGCTCGACAAGCAACTGGTTCAAGGTCATCTTCATATACTGTTGATCCTTTGGATTTCTACTCCCACCAATTGCATCAATTTCATCAATGAATATGATACAAGGTGATCGTTTTTTTGCTGCAGCAAAAAGGTCCCTCACTCTTCTAGCTCCTACACCAACAAACATCTCCTCAAACTCGCTGCCACTGCATGAGAAGAAAGGAACACCAGCTTCCCCAGCAATAGCCCTTGCTAACATGGTCTTCCCAGTGCCAGGAGGGCCTACAAGCAAGACACCTTTTGGCAGTTTTCCACCAAGACGTGTAAAACGCTGGGAAACATGCAGGCAGCTTGTAAATATCACATAACACAGATATATGACAAAAACCACACATTATCTATGAGCTTAACAACACATAAGACATAAATTTGACAAAAATGGAGGTTAACTCCACACATTATCTACATAACAAAATATGAGCTAAGCAACTTAGCATTAAGAAAGCAATTCAAAAGTTATACGTATGATGCCCTGAGTAGTGTCAAATCAAAGTTAGCCTATTCAATTGACATGAGGACTAACAAGCTGTGCATAAAGTAAAGAAAGCCAAGAGAGCACTGTTGACAAAATCAAGCAACTGTGTTGAATCAAGCAGGATATTAATAGATCAGCTGAGCTAGCCTAACATTGACATCAAGATTAATAAAAAAATAAAGAACTTCACAGATCAATGTATTGCAAAACAGTTCACGTCATGGCATGGCAAATATTAATCCATTGCACTTAGGCAATTGAATCCTCTTAAATATTAATGGTCTATTACTAAAAAAACAGTAACTGGTACAGCCATTGCTAAATGGGGAAAAAAATCTATTAAGCAACAATGATGGACTTGATAACTCTGCATCTAATCAGCCAGACTTCCATTTTTCATCACTAGTGAATAAAAAAGCTTTACCTTGGGGTCTCGAAGGTAGTGAACTATTTCCTCAAGTTCAGCTTTGGCTTCATCAACACCCTTTACATCACTGAATTTTGTGCTAGATTCCATGCTTGGTTGGACCTCTTCATTTAGACCAAGGCCTACAAACATTTTATCAATAAAAATTACTGGGAAGAAGTCCAATTCAGAATTAGGAGATTAGTCATTCAGATCTTTCAGAAAATCAAACCTTTGCTTATTCCTCTATCCTCGATGAGAGCTCCAATGCCCGAAATTAGAAGGAAAGTTAGTGCAATGCTTCGGAAGGTACGCCAAAGCTGTTCCTTAAATTGACCTGTTTCTGCTGTAACCATGTGAATAGGCGCATTTGCAGTGCCAAGAATTCCATCTTTTGTCACTTGAGCAGCACTCTTTAATGCTGGAACGCTACCGAGGCTTTCTTCCTCTCTTTCTGAAGCAGCAATACCTGCATAGATAATCCATGCATGGATTTTTAAGCCAAGTTACTAAAGAAAGTCATTAAGGAATGATACTCAGGCTTCATTAGATGAAACCTAACTGTAAATCCATTTATACAGAAAACTGAAACAAGTATAACCAATGGCAGACTCTGAACCTAAACTCCTTATGGTAAAATAAAATATGATCACAAACATGATTGTAAACTAGCAATACATAATTCAAGGTTATCACTAATCTAACTACCGTAAAAACCTGATGACCAAGAGACTGAGAGCCAGAGGCCAAAAAGAACTACAAATTAAAGTAATCAGAACTACAGAGAGTATAAAGGGAACATCTATATGCTATTGAAAGAAGAATATGTATGAATTTTTTAACTACTGTAACATTACATGCTGCAGTTTCCTTGCAAGACTAGATAGCAAAATTGAAACACCATTATATAAGTAATAGAATGTTTAAACAATTAGCTTGTTAAAGAGAAGTACAACAAATGTACGCATAACATAACAATGAAATCGTTATGCAACTGCTCATCAAGGTGATGGAACCTTCTTCACTCTTTAAATAAGGAAAATCAGAAGTAGTAGTATGTCCCACATAAAAGCAGTAGAATGTGATACACTTATTAGTCACAACAAAGATAAGGGGTTTTGATGATATTGGTACCTCTCTGCAATGTTTTAAGCAAGGTGCTATCATCCAGCCTATCAACCTTTACAAGAGCTTTTACATACTCAGCAAGTGCAGAAGGATTTGAATGCAATGAAGGCTGGCTTTCAAAGATTTGTATAACACGCTCTGGGTCAATTCTGTATATCTCTTTTAGCAGAGAAGCTTGGCTTGGCGTGTCCAGGTCTCTCACCCTGCGTGCAAAGCTACCACCATAGCTTGAATGATACCTCTCATGTAATTTTCTGAGTGTGCCACCTGCATCGAGCACGCCAAAAATTAAAATATCAATAAAAGAAGTGCAAAGAAATTCATCTGCGACAGGAATGGCAGCAACGACATTATGCATAAAAAAGTAGTTGTTGTCAGGAGAGGCCACCGCCCCCAACGGCCCGACGGATGGTGAGGGACGTTAGAGGTGCCACCCCCTTGGGATGGCGCAAGACACTCAGCCAACCTTGGAAGACCCCCTTCGTCGGGAAAGCTGAGAGCATCCACCAGGCCATGAAGGCGACATGAAGGCTTCGGCAGAAAAAGTAGACCCTTTGGCCGACCTCCGAAGGGATGCCCGCCAGGAGGCAGCAAAGCCTTCAGTCGTCCCCCGAGGGGGTACGCCAAAGGGGTTCCAAACGAAGGGTACAACAGCAATGAGTAGGTCTACGATAGGGATCATCATAGCTCCTACGAACTAGCCTCCGGCGAAGGGAATGTACGATAGCACCCCTACAAGCCTAGGGGAAGATAGGGGCACCAATGTATTTACCCCTTCAGGCGGGAAGGCTATAAATAGCCCTCGCCAGGGCATTGTAAAGGTAGAAGTGTAACAAAAAATTTCTTCCAAGAGATGCTTTATTCCTGATATCCTCACTTTTCATCCGGGTCTCTGATAACACACCCTTCGCGGGGTGACTCTTCGGAGCCCCCTTTTATATGTACTGTTTGGCCTGTAGCCACAACAGTAGTATAATAGATCATAACGTTCATCACATGCAGCTTTAATGACAAGTTCATAAAAGGAAAAAAAAAAAGGACAAGGCTGATGAAGATATATGTTTAATATGTGGAAGACTGGATGCCAGATAAAACATACACACACATATAGCAATTTTAGAAAGTTGCAAATGCAGCACTTTTAGACCAAATACTAATTGTGAAACTAGAGGCAGTTAATGTTTGATCCAATACATTATACGAAGATCGTATACCTGCATTAACGTCACTTCTCAGTGCCTTCAGAGGGGAGGAGGCTACTAGTTCACGGCAGATTGCATGTGCCGATCGGTTCCTTGCAACCTGCAATGAAAAAAACACAACCCTGCATTAATTAAACAATGTATATACATATATAGATGCACCAACAAGAAGATCAACACACTACAAAATAGCTGAGCAAATTATTCCACCACAAGGAACAATTTTTCGAGCACCTATCCACATTTACCCACAGTTCCTTTTTGATGTTTCCATGCCCAAATTAGCTTCGAGTAACACATATCAACACACTAACAATGTAAAACCACTCGCTGGCCTCCGGACATAAATTTAGCAATATCCTATAGATTCTCATATGGGTCATCAGTCCAATTTGATAACATACGGTACAAAAGAGAATCCAATACAGTACAAGAAGGCGCCTTTGTAATTTTTAATGGATTAACCTAAATCTGTAAGTATCCAACGCAAACGGGATCACACTCATCAGGTCAAAACCAGCAGCCTTAACGCGTAGTACATGTGGTTTTCCAATACGGGCGACCACAGACGCAGCAGCACCCAAGATTACTCCTCCAACAGGAACCACACCTGCATCCCGGCCCATCTCCAAGATCGAAACTTTCCGACTAGAATCGCACCACCCGCGATAGGAGAAGCGCAGAAAAAGAGGAGGAAGAAGGAAAAAGATTAGGAAACGCACCTGGGTGAGGACGCGCCGCCACGCCATGGGACCAAAGGCCTAATCCGCCGCCGCTCCCGACGAGATCCCAACTCCAGAGCAAGCAGGCGCACAGAGAAGATACGCAAGGATTGGGTGGCAAAGGAACGAACGGTCGAAACGGGACACTTGGAGGGACGGCAAGCGGACGCAAAGGATTCGGCGGCGGCGGCGGCGGCGGCGAGGTGAGGTCGCGGCGGGCGTGAGGAACGGAAGAGAGGCGACGGCCCACGTCACGCGGCGCACAAGTGAGGGAGGAGAACGGGCAGATGCTCAGATTTTTCTTTTCCCGTTTTGTTCTCTCTCCGGAGGCTCCAGGTCCAGGCTCTACTACTATCACTGTAAAGAATAAATAAATAAACAAGTACCATTCCGGGCCGGGCCAAGCCGCTTTAAAGCCCAATTTCCTAAAACCATCTTCTTTGTCTCCCCTCCTCTTCCGGAAAAAAGAACAAGAAAGAACTCAAACTAGATAGACATGATAAAACTCTATTCAGGTTACGTTCCATTAAGCCTAATAATACGACTCTTAGTCATAGTGGTTAAAATATATTTGGAATCTATTTTTGTTATAGGCGAATCCGAATCTATGGTTATCACGGTTTTCCGGCGAGACGAGTCGCCTCTAGGACGCCTAGGCGCCAATTAGACGACCAAACAAAATACAACAACACACCTGAGTTGCCATCTACAACCACACAGATGATCTCAAAATTGCATACACAAAAGATATACATCCATTCACAAAATATCCCACTTGCTCTGTGCAAGTTCCCATGCCTGCACCCAACTGTAGTAGACTGGCAACACTCTATCTCCATGGCAATAAAGAATGAGAGAAGAGAAAAGCAACACTCTATCTCCTTGACATAGAGCCATGTGCCCCTGCTCATCTCCATGGCAATACAAACTCATTCCAAGCAATGCAGCACGCAACCAGAAACTCTATGTTCCTCACTCCTCATTCCTCTCCTCGTGAATCAACGTCGGTGACGGAGGTGGAGGGTTGGAGGCACGGAGACAACTGGCAGAAGCAACGGAGGCGACGGGCTGGAGCCTGGACGGAGGTGTGGCCTCATGTCGACTCGACGCACGCCCGGCTGCCTCCTCCACGACGCCTAGGTGCTCACTGCGACGCTTGGGAAGACTAGGCGATCACCTAGCAAACTCCAAGCGAGGCGACGGCCCCTGGCGAACCCCCCGGATGCATGGACGCCTAGGCGACGCCGTGATTACAGTGTTCGAATCTATCTCTTATTGGCTTCCACTATAAATATGGCACCCCTATGTATAAGAGAATTAATCTAATAAAGAGTGAATAGTTTTGCCTCCCTATATCGTGTGTGCTCCCTATGATTGTTCTTATTTTTCGATCGGTGTATTGTGGTTGATCTAGGGCAAGCATTATCGTTTTACAACACGTTATCAGCATGAAGCTCTCTGATGCCGATTAAGATAGTCTAGCTGCATCAATCTACACTACATCAAATTTTGATCAGCATGAAGCGATTAAACATACTACAAGCTATACGTAAGTTCGTGGCACATAAGTTAATGACACCTGAAATAGATTTCAATCCCATAGCTTAATTTCTATAATTGCCTAGATTACTTGTCTATTCTAATTTGAATTTTATCGGGTTTTGTTGCTGTTCATTAGAAACAATTGCCAACACAAAAAATAAATTTATATGACGGAGCTGACTGAACCGCCACCTATTCGCAATCACCGCGCCGCGTCTGCTCTGGCCAACAGCCACACTTGCTTCAGCCAGTAGCTGTGACGTGCCTCGCGCAGTGCCACTACTGCACCAGTGCCACGGCCTGCTGGCCCCGCAAAGATGACCTGCTGACACGCACTTGAAGTCGCACCTGCAATGAGCGCCGCTCGTGCTAGAGGTAGCTAGGGTTAAAAACCCTAGCCGCCCAGTCATGGGCTTAATGAATGGGCCATACGTCCCGCCTTTTCTTTTCCAGAAAGAAAACAAATGAAAAGAAAATTTTTTGATTTAAACCTTGAGGTAATGGTTAATTTCGGCTGGCCATGGAAATTTACATCAAGGACCCTGACCCTGAAGTTTTCTGTAATTCCAAAAAATAGTTAATAAATTATGAAAATTTATATAGTAAATCCTAGAAATTGATTTTTCTAGGTATATGGACTTCCATAAATTGTTGAACCTTAGACATAGCACATATTAGAAGCTCCATATCTCTGGGTTTATTTTCCTGGCATAATTCTATGTTTATATATACTGACTTTATTTTTCTGTTATCCAATAAATTAGGGAAAAATTATGAAAAATGCTAAGAAAATTTTAAAAAAAATTTAGATAATTATCTACTAAATAGATATAGACAAAACTTTGTTGATTCAAAGATAAGCATGCAATATAATATTTTACCAGCAGCAAAATTCAATATTGCTTGATATAGTATATGTTAGACATCACAAAGAGGACATTTATCGAGCTCGCTCTAAATGGCAGCAATTATCTAACCTAAGCAGTGAATGCCAAGATCAACTTGACAGCTCGATCTTTTGGAGCTGCCATCTCTTAGCCTAAAGCTAACCCCTGCTCTTCCTATGCCACCAAGTGTGGAGCCCTACAATTCCTAAGACATCATCTCTATGCGAACTTAAAGGCCAAATATTTGATGGAGGAGAACCCGTTGATACTATGGAATTCTCTGAAGGAACGATATAGCTAGCAAATATCCACCCTGTTGCAGGAGCATAACGCAAATGGACCCTCCTAAGTTTTCAGAATTTTAAGACTATGGTAGCATACAACTCTATCATGAACAAACTTTGTTGCCAAACTGACATTCTATAACCAGAAAGTTACTGATGCTGAAATGGTAGATAAGACATTATGCATATTCTACTCCAATATGAGGATACTACAACAACAATACCATCATACCAAGTATCATAAGTACTCTAAGTTTATATGCATTTTGCTAGAAGTAGAAAAGCATGATGAACTCCTGATAAAGAATCATCATGCCCTCCCTAATGGGACTCATGCAATGCCCGAAGCACATGTAAATGTTCAGCATATTAGCAATAGCTAGAGCCACGGAAAGGGCCAAAGGCATAAAGGGGGTAAATAGAAGAATAGCAGAACACAGAAGGGAAGAGGCAAGCCTCAGTGGAAAGTTAAAAGGAAGGGATCAGGGGACTTCTATAAGCAAGACTCAACAAATAAGGCTGCAAACCTTGCACAACCCTGCTTTAAGTTTGGATGCACTGGCCATTGGTCGCGCACCTATCATGCCCGAAGCATTTGGTGGACCTTTACATACAATCCACTGGAAAATTCCAAAAGAATAAGGAAAATAAGGCTAAGACACACTTCATCACTCAACCTATTGTTGAGAAGAAAATCGAGAAGGATGATGGTAAAGTCCCTGATCCTATGGTAGAGTTCAAAGAGGGTCTTATTAGATATGGGGACTCTGTCATGGATGAAGATGACCTCCTTGGGACTGAGCTTAAAGAGCTCCAGAAGAATATCAATAGTTCCTAGGAGGACATGAATGATTTATATGGAGACTTCCTGTAGTATCCTTGTTACTCCTTTTGATAGTCGATGTCACATTTTCCTTTTTTTGAGTCTCTTTAAGAGTCTCATTTATTAGTTCAGTGTCTAAGTTCCTGAATGAACATTGGTCAACGCTCCTATTGAATGATTATCAGTTAAAAGTCAATTAAAGTGTTATTTCCTCGTATATTTGCTTTGTGCTATGCTTGTTCTATAACTGTCTACAAGATAAATTTTCTCATTGGTACATACTACCTACTCATAACTAAGTCTAACGTGTGTAATAATCGTGTGGTTGAAAAACTTCCTTACTTCTCCGGGTTATATTATACATATATAAAACCTGAAGTTTATGTTGCGATGAAACATATACTTAAAAACCTAAAAATATTTAATATCTGGTATGATCGACTAGGTCATTCTGGGTTGAATATGATGATAAGAATAATCAATAATTCTGCAGACCATAGCATAAAAACTATAGACTTCCCTAGACCTGAAGATTTCTTATGCCCTGCTTGTCCTAAAGGGAAGCTCATAACCAGACCCTCTTATCTTAAAGTTAGGGAAGAATCACTAAATCTCCCGGAGAGAATTCAAGGTGATATTTGTGGACCTATCCAACCCCTTTTGGGCCCTTTCAGATACTTTATGGTACTGATAAACACTTCTACTAGATGGTCCCATATATATACATGAAATTTATTGGTATTACATGAATGTAAACTGTGATTGCATACACTTACAATGTCCAGCATCTCAAGAGCGTGGCATTGAGGGCGTTGAGGTTGAAGAGATCGAACATGTCCTGAAAGTTGACCACAAAGAAACCCCCTGAATAGTTGAACAAATGCTGAGGCTTGAAGCTGACTGTGATACTCGTTATACGTTCCATGTACCAAGCATGCAATCCAATGCAAGCCATTGAAAGGTTTTTAGGTGATCTTCCATTACTAAGTGCTCTCCTAGCTTGTATAACTAGGCCAACGGGGCAATCGGATAGTCGAGTGCCTTCGTGATCTATTTCTATTTGCCCTTGCCTTTCTTTCTACTGTAGGGAGTCTTCTCAAGAGATGAGTGGGTAGGAAACTAGTTACAATCTGGTGATGCGGTGGGCACACGGTAGCTGATTTGGTGGCTCGCTGAGGTGCAGCAGGTGACTCAGGTAGTTGGGGTACTTCCGGTGATGGTGGACGAGCATCTAGGGAGATGTCGCTGCTAGGTCACTGGATGAATATGCCAATGGCATCCCCCAGTGTCACGATCATCATTTGGGGCATCTGTAGCGTGACAATCTTGAAACTGTTATGTACACCATCCACACTGACCATCGTAAAACCTGGCGCTACCAGAGTACCGTGCACCATCGCCCCTTTAGTAGATGGATACGCGAGCCCTAGAGCATCCTGAAGAGGAAGGGAGCCATTGACAACTCTCACTTGGAGATTGCACTACATGGCCTACAACACAACGGTACACAATTAGCTAATGTGTCCAACAGCTATATTTATGGAGCATTCAAGATATATATATTAATACTTTGATATCACAGATAAGAAATTTGCCATCGTGTTCATCTGTGTGAGCGACAGACACACTGTAACACCCTACAAATGTAAACTGTCGTACAAGAAAAATTCGACAGCATCTCTCCTAAAATTAGGACAAAACGGAAGCGACAACAAGATTCATAATAACCATTATAAACAGGAATAACATAAAAGCATCAATACTAGAGATAACAAGTCTAAATCAACCAGAAAACAAACATAAACGTAAAACAGCTCCAAAGAGGACATCAACAGGTCTATGATTAATAAAATTTCAGCAAGCTAATGAATTATTAAATGCACTAGTCCATGTGATTCGTGATGACCTCGGAGGGTTGATTGTGCTACTAAGCCCACCCTTCAAGCTTACGACTCGCGAGAACTACCTGAAAACAACAAAATAACAAGGGGTGAGATTGGGTAATCTCAAAGAAGTTTTAACAACTTCTAACGAATAACACAGCCACAGTAAAACTAGCATACCAAATTCCTCATGTCCAATACCACATTATAGAGTCCACACAACCTCAGTAAAATGCATATGATTGTGCACATGCTTATGCCATGATCCTCCTCACCATGCCCTTTCTCAGGAACACACGGTGTTGTATCGGTGCGATCGCGCCTGTTGGCGTCGACAAACTTCCAATGCATGATTATGCAGTTAATGCTTCATGCATAAATACATTCATAACTTCCCACTCTGAATTCACATGCTTGCATACCATCAAATAACATGGATAGAATGCGAACATCATTGAGATAGAATATCTCCACAATTCATCTTGCAAACAACATCTTTCTTCATTCTTACTCATGATTCAAAAGCCAAACAACCACATCACAATGCAGGATAGGATATTCTAATCTCATAAACAAGTAGTTAAACCATGTAGGTGTGCTGCAATTAAGGTTTATATTGAAGACGAAACAAATAGCGAGTTATAGTTTAGCAAGACCGCTACTTCCACTTGCCTTTACCAACGTGGATGACGAACCTAGTTGCGTCCAGAAGGGGCACCACCTGTACAAGTATTATTTCAGTACATAGCGACATCACAAATGATCACACAACTCGAACACACGCTTCCTAATCCCCGTTCCCTTCTTAAGCGCCAAAAACCCCAATCTGCCCGGGTCAAACAGCAGCACCCTCTCTTCACAATTTCGTATCTTTTTTTATACAGATCATAAAAATACAAAAAAATTACAGTAGCTAGATATTGACGAGCTCTACAACTTTAATGAAGATCACAAATTTCAATTCCACTGTTAAATATGCCTAAACAAACGTCCAACACAGTGGACAAAATCTGTTTCCAGATTCTGTCCATCATCTTGAAACAGCTATAACTCTCATACCGACGACCCAAAAATTCTGAAAAAATTACAGAAGCTAGATCTCGACGTTATCTACAACTTTCTAGTTATAGGTTTTTGCAGGAAAAATCGTCTATGCCACGTAAAACGCGAAACAATTCGCGCTGCACAATCTCCCCTTCCAAAAACAGCACCACGTGAACATCTACCCTTCTCCCCCATCAAGATCCATATAAATCACTCACCACCAGATCTAATACACTCCTAATCCCTAGGTAGAACAAGGGTAAAATATTGGGAATTTTACCTTGAGTTCTCCCTTGAGAACCCATGAAAAACGCGCGACGATTCCCGAAACGGAAATCTGCTCGTCCTCCACGCCTCCACGGATCCTCTTCTCGCTTGCTCCTTCGGCGTTTCGCGGTGGATCTTGAGCCACCACGCAAGGAGGAAGAGGAGGGGTGGTGTGGCTGCTAGGGGAGGAAGGGGGTGCCCTAGGGCTTTTGGGGGGTGACACCCTTTTATATGGTGGTAGGCCCACTAGGGGAAAGAGAGAGAGGTGGGGAGGATTCGCAGCCAGGCCAGGTTTTCCTCGGCCCACTTGTTTCTAGCCCGACAACTCCAAATTTAATATTAATATGCCGGATAAACTTCAAATATTTCATCCCTCGACAAATCCTTCATTCCTCTCCAAAACAAAACCAGGAAAAGGAACCCTAGAATCGCTCTCGATGCTCTAAGGCATCACATTCTCCCTCCTTAAAAGGATTCGTCCTCGAATCTACTCCTCTTTACTACGGAACCTTAAAAAAGGAAGGCAAAATGGTAATCAACACTTTACCTTCAGCATCCTCAAAGAGTGTAGGATACTTCTTCCGCATCTGGTCCTCAAGTTCCCAAGTTGCATCCCGCTCAGACTAATTGGTCCACAAATCTTTCATTGGACACTAACACGAACTATTCCCCTATTAAATAAAGGACACCTATTAGGTGAATCTGGTATCGATCTGGAATCTCAACTCCCACTTCTCTCTTCAACCCGATCGCGAAACTCCGCATTCCAATCTCAACTCCTCTACCACGGTTCGTCGCATTACGACGACACGAACCATGTGAGACACAACGCTCTAGGTAAGTCTCTAAATCAACCCAAACACAAACTCCTATCTCCTACAAGTGATTGATCTTTACAAAAAGAACCAATATCCACCCTTACCAACGACAGAGATAGCCTACTTTACAACCAGTGGTCCGAAAATCCATGAAACAATAACAACCGAACACAATCACTACGGTTGACACAAACTCGCTTCGAACCCAAATGACAAAAGTTCCAAAAAATTAATGTAATTACCTGCAACTTCCAAGTTGTCCACTACTAAATTAAGCAACCCCACCGAGGAACACATCAATGAAAACAATTCTCCAAAAAAGGTTTGAATTGAGTCATACACAACCTTCCTTTACTCTTCACTTTTAAACTACTTACGATCAGCGACCCACACTAGTTTTCCCTTGTAAGAAGGTTTCGCCTTCACATTCTTCCACCCAAGGACCAGGGCAAGGAGTACAATCCTTGAATATACTCAACCATAACATAAACATTCATTTTCTTACCCCAAGCTTGAACGTAAAACAAATCTTAATTCTCACTAACACAACGAACGACAATCACCACCTTTAAACCAAAGGGCTGAAATTCACATACACGGAACTCAACTTGGAAGAGGAACTCCATAGAACCAAAACCACCAAAAAATTTTCTTGGGAGAAGCTCTATTCAAAAGAGAAACACCGCGAAAAGTCTTCTCAAATGCATTTCACTTTTACCAAAACAAATCATCTCACTTTTATCCAAGGCCAAGCCATTCGAGAAAAAAAAAGAAACCGATCAAGGAATTAAATGCTTCCACACAACCACCATCTCTTTTTCCTTAAAAAGGAACCAAACTCACTTCCCAACAGAAAAATTGTTTCAACCACGAATATCATTCATGTCACAACCAGAAGAATCGTCTCAAACAAAAACTGTCAAACACCTCACACCACAACACAACTCTAGCCCAAAATAGAAATACAAATATTTCCAGATCATGAAGTTCCAAATCTTACATTGGATTAGCTACTTCTTTTGATCAACAATGCAACCGATAACTCGACCTTGAAAACTACGGACACAGTCAAAGCATACATCCTTGAGCATAAATGTCGCATTCATAACTTAAGCTAGTTTTCTTATCAAAGATGAATGAATGACGATATTTAATAGAATAACATTCCAAAATCTCCACAAATTACTTCAAGGTTAATCATTCTTTTATCCTTGTTTTAAGCCTCGAAATTAACCCACATTTGGCAGAATCATTCTAAGTTTAGGGAAACTCTGAAACACGACACAAAGAATACTTTGACCAAAGTATTCAACCCAAATATCAAACAAACAAACCAATCCATATGAATTTTTAAACATAAGTTCAGCATAACTCCCGCCATCTATAGCATTCCACTACCCTTACCATTTAGATTTCAATATTCCCTATTTACTCATTGAGAAGGCCCATCAGGATTTAACAACAACTACACAACAAATTCTTACTCTTATTACCTTTTCCACAATTATAAATAAAGTTCACGTGCTTATCAAAAACACATCCAACCAACACTACCTCATCAAGATCCCCACTGAGCGACCTAACCTATATCATCATATTCTAAATTTGAAAGGCGATTGCTTCAACAAGTCTTTCAAAGATGATGAACCTATAAATTCCATACCACATACGCGTCAACATCTCGACAATGGAAATTTATTCACCTAAAAGATGACTCAACAAGTAAATATTATCTCAACAAGGCACCAATCGTAAATAGAAGTTTAAAACATACATTTATTAAGGACAAAATCACGCGTCATGCTAACTATCCCTGGTTCACTCCATCACAACATGTTACAATTTCCACCATTTTAACAAAGGTTTTCAACAATTAATCTAATCGATTACCACCACTACTAAGTCATCAATATCAATAATTGGCATAATTGTAAAACAACAACATTGCTTTTAGTTACCCTATCCATAGACTATGACAAACTGTCACTACACAACATACTCCAACTATGTAAAATAGATTGAATAATTTAAGCCATCCAAAGCTCTTATAACAACAACGCTAAATTAAATTTAAATTTTTTTTTTAATTTTTTTAGCTACCCTATACACGGGTTATAGCAAAATTGCCACTCCAAGACATACTCCAAATTTTTTTTAAAGTGAATGAATAGGTGAAATCATCACAAAGCTCTTACGGCAATGGCAAAAACTTATGTCTTCCCAATTGATATCGATACTAGCATTATTGGAGCATATCGCATATACGAATCTACTAATAGTTTGCAACGTCATAAATATCAACTCTAATCAATTTCCAAGTTAAAGTCACTAGCCAACACGATTAAATTAGAACATCTTTAAACAACCAAAGCATGGTTTCTTTAACAATATCGGTAGTCCACCATTACAATTAAATTGTTCTACCGACCTTATATTAAAATGTCTCTAAATAACCCACTAATTTTCTATTACCTTCACATGTAGTTTACATCATCGTAATGTTCTAACTACGCATCAAGATTTAAAGCTTTAAACATTGTCCATGGTCAAGGGCACATTAAAATAATGCAATAAATCCTAAGCATGCACATTAACACATTCAATCATTATCGCTATAGAGCAATCTACAATACTAGAAGTTTATTTAATCTCAAGCTAAAGATAACAATTACATTTTAATTGATTCAACTCACAAATTAACTTAGAAGTACATCATTCCATAAACCACATTGTTACATACTACGTAATACAGACATAAAATTTCTAAACAGTCATGGGTCACCTACCCTTGACAAACAGGAGAGCAATCCCAAACATAAAAAAACAAACAGTTCTAGATCAAGAACAAACACCGATAAAAATTTCTTCTTTTCGTGCAAGGGAGAAAAGCAAAATCCAAACATAAATGCAAGAGAGCTCGACCCTCAAATGTCCAATCATAGTAGCCAAAACTCTTCAAGAAATCCAAAACCTACACTTTCCACAAAGGAAGACGGATGCAAAAGGGAAGACCAAATGTCCAACTAAAATTTTCCGATAAAGATTCAAACTTAGCTCCATCCAGCTTGATCTGCAACAGGAGAAACTCCAACCCCCTTCTTTTTAAAAAAAAATCGGAAACAACAACCACGTAAATTTCCTCCCAACGACAGGTCCATCACAATAAATCGGTGCCAAAGCAAAATTGTGACAAAAAGACGCTCAACGTAGAACTCTTCTTCTGTGTCTTCACTCAAAGGAGACAAAACCACAAACCGCCAAAAGGACAAATCAGCGAGTGCTCAAAACTAAGCATTTTCCTCGGTTTCGAACCAACCACATACCCAAAAACCAACCAAAACCGACCGTCAAGACGGTAAAGAACATCAGAAGGAATCCATCACCAACCTCTTCTATTTGACTCCGGTCACTACCCGATCTACGATAGACACGGATCAGTACTCTTTCCCTCTGAGGGTTTAATAGTTCTTCGGTGGTGACTCTACCCGCCACACCGTCAAACCACAAATTTCACTACAAACAAAAGGTGACCGAAACCCTTCGGCACCACAACCACACTTTATCACAAATGAAGCAACTCAATCAAATCTATCATAAATATAGCATTATACATCATCAAAAGTAGCATTCAACAACAAAGCTTAAATTCAACCTTTAAGCATAAGGCAACGATACCCATACCCTTTCCTCTTGTGCATCCATGTGTGTCAAATTTTAAATTGGTGATTCCACTTACACAAGTTTTAATGTTGCTATCCTATGACAAAATTTTAGTTAAAACCTAGGCCATGTTTCTAAGTTATTCCACATCACATTTTAGTTGTATCCTATAGTATGACACTAAAAATAGACATTCCAAGGACCTACACGCTTCCGATACCAATTGTAACACCCTACAAATGTAAACTGTCGTACAAGAAAAATTCGACAAAGATCTCTCCTAAAATTAGGACAAAAGCGGAAGCGACAACAAGATTCATAATAACCATTATAAACAGGAATAACATAAAAGCATCAATACTAGAGATAACAAGTCTAAATCAACGAGAAAACAAACATAAACGTAAAACGGCTCCAAAGAGGACATCAACAGGTCTATGATTAATAAAATTTCAGCAAGCTAATGAATTATTAAATGCACTAGTCCATGTGATTCGTGATGACCCGGAGGGTTGATTGTGCTACTAAGCCCACCCTTCAAGCTTACGACTCGCGAGAACTACACGAAAACAACAAAATAACAAGGGGTGAGATTGGGTAATCTCAAAGAAGCGGAACAACTTCTAACGAATAACACAGCCACAGTAAAACTAGCATACCAAATTCCTCATGTCCAATACCACATTATAGAGTCCACACAACCTCAGTAAAATGCATATGATTGTGCACATGCTTATGCCATGATCCTCCTCACCATGCCCTTTCTCAGAACACACGGTGTTGTGCCAGTGCGATCGCGCACGCTGGCGTCGACAAACTTCCAATGCATGATTATGCAGTTAATGCTTCATGCATAAATACATTCATAACTTTCCACTCTGAATTCACATGCTTGCATACCATCAAATAACATGGATAGAATGCGAACATCATTGAGATAGAATATCTCCACAATTCATCTTGCAAACAACATCTTTCTTCATTCTTACTCATGATTCAAAAGCCAAACAACCACATCACAATGCAGGATAGGATATTCTAATCTCATAAACAAGTAGTTAAACCATGTAGGTATGCTGCAATTAAGGTTTATATTGAAGACGAAACAAATAGCGAGTTATAGTTTAGCAAGACCGCTACTTCCACTTGCCTTTACCAACGTGGATGACGAACCTAGTTGCGTCCAGAAGGGGCACCACCTGTACAAGTATTATTTCAGTACATAGCGACATCACAAATGATCACACAACTCGAACACACGCTTCCTAATCCCCGTTCCCTTCTTAAGCGCCAAAAACCCCAATCTGCCCGGGTCAAACAGCAGCACCCTCTCTTCACAATTTCGTATCTTTTTTTATACAGATCATAAAAATACAAAAAAATTACAGTAGCTAGATATTGATGAGCTCTACAACTTTCATGAAGATCACAAATTTCAATTCCACTGTTAAATATGCCTAAACAAACGTCCAACACAGTGGACAAAATCTGTTTCCAGATTCTGTCCATCATCTTGAAACAGCTATAACTCTCATACCGACGACCCAAAAATTCTGAAAAAATTACAGAAGCTAGATCTCGACGTTATCTACAACTTTCTAGTTATAGGTTTTTGCAGGAAAAATCGTCTATGCCACGTAAAACGCGAAACAATTCGCGCTGCACAATCTCCCCTTCCAAAAACAGCACCACGTGAACATCTACCCTTCTCCCCCATCAAGATCCATATAAATCACTCACCACCAGATCTAATACACTCCTAATCCCTAGGTAGAACAAGGGTAAAATATTGGGAATTTTACCTTGAGTTCTCCCTTGAGAACCCATGAAAAACGCGCGACGATTCCCGAAACGGAAATCTGCTCGTCCTCCACGCCTCCACGGATCCTCTTCTCGCTTGCTCCTTCGCGTTTCGCGGTGGATCTTGAGCCACCACGCAAGGGGAGGAAGAGGAGGGGTGGTGTGGCTGCTAGGGGAGGAAGGGGGGTGCCCTAGGGCTTTTGGGGGGTGACACCCTTTTATATGGTGGTAGGCCCACTAGGGGAAAAGAGAGAGAGGTGGGGAGGGGATTCGCAGCCCAGGCCCAGGTTTTCCTCGGCCCACTGTTTCTAGCCCGACAACTCCAAATTTAATATTAATATGCCGGATAAACTTCAAATATTTCATCCCCCGACAAATCCTTCATTCCTCTCCCGAAACAAAACCAGGAAAAGGAACCCTAGAATCGCTCTGATGCTCTAAGGCATCACACACACAGTTGCTCTTACGGGTAGTGGGGCTGAATTGCGCACATACGTTTGGGGCTTGCGCATGCTGCATGTCCAAATTATTGAGCCTTTCCTCAAGGCTTCTTATATTACTATTGAATTTTTCTCTCAGCCTTTCCTTGATCTTTTGTACAAGTCATTCCTCGCATTCGGCTTTGGTCCTCTTCCTACTCCGGTATTTGTCAGAGTAATCTGGGAATCCTGTTTTCCAGGGAGCAAAAACCCCTTTGCCTTGCATGCAACCAGGGTGTTTCTTGTTTTCTAAGGCCATGGAGAGTACATATTTCTCCCTGTTTAGCAAAAAGGAGCTATCGAAAGATTGTGTACTCAACGCTACCTGCAAGATTTCGTTAAGTTATTTCACTTATGAAGTTATGGACTAATTACATATAAAATGGGTAGTTCAATATCTTACCAGGTGTTGGTAGACTTTCTCATCCGTGGGGTTTGTAAAGGAGATTATGCAGGAAGACGTGGCACATGACCTCGCTTTTAACTAGTCTTTGGCGCCCTGGTCAATGATTGATGCAAATGGCATGGAGGCCTCCTCGTCCTCCCTCTCCCATTGTACCCTCTCCTCCATGTACCCAACGATGCTGAGTTTGTGGGGTTGGTGTTCCTTCCTTGCAGGGCCTTGTGTGCTTCACTTTGATGCATAAATTCGTCCATCGTCTTCACCTCAATAAAACGCCGCCATATGTCTTCATCAATGAACCCATACTTAGAGAAGGGAGCCATGTCCTTGTTGACATATTCCTTGATAAGCATGCTCTTGAAGTTTTTCCACGCCTTTCTGAAAGTGCATCTAGGCCCCTAATGCGTTTTCGATGATTAATGACAACCGATTAAAGGGACTAATGTGTTCAACAAGTTTATGAACAGATAAAAGTCCTAAGAAGAGATCATCTACGGCCATCGGATACCCTCAAAATGGATTGAGTAAGAAAAACGGCAGCATGTGTATGTATTTTAAATTCTTGAGTCATAGGAATGTCGTACTATTAAGAGGGATGCATTGAAGTTGGTCTAGAGATGGTCTTTTTGCTCAGATGAATGATGGTTAGTTACTTAAGAGGTACAAAGTCACTACACTTGCATCGAAACGTGTTTTCTTTGAAGTCCTTATCAGATGTTCCGATGTCATGTCGGAAGTTCCGATGTCTCAGACATTCCGATGTGTAGTTGTGCACGAGTCCGAAGCCTATAGAAGGGGTCGGATATTCCGATATTTCGCATCGGAAGTTCCGATGCCTGTTGTTATCACTTAGGGTACTCTCTGTTGAGATCGGAAGTTCCGATTTTCTACATCAAAAGTTCCGATACGTGTTGTCTTGAAAAAGGGTGCTCTCTGTCGAGTTCGGACTGTCCGAAGTTTCAAGTCGGAAGTTTCGAAGTAGTTAATTTCCAGTTTGGGAACTCTCTGTGAGTTTTGGATGTTCCGATACTTCAATCGGACATTCCGATGTTAACTTAGAATGTTTTTGTCGAGATCTCTCTCAGTGATCTTCGGAAGTTCCGATAGTGAAATTGGAAGTTCCGATGCATCTAGATTTCGACCGTTGAGACTTTCCAAGTTCTGAAAGTTTGCACTTATCGGAAGTTCCGAAGTCTGGTTCGGATATTCCGATGTGTGGCTGAGTGCGGGTATAACGGCTAGTTTTGAGCCAAACCTTTAAATACTCCCCACCCTCTCCTTTTGAAGGTGACACACTTGCCTTGGCTGAACCTTTGAGCATCTTGAGCACATCCTAGAGCATACTTGAGCTCTCCTCTTCCTTGATATTAGTGATCATCTAAAAAGTGAGGATTTGAAGTGTGATTGTGAGCTAGTCAAGAGTAAAGCATTCATCTTGAGCACTAGAGAGCTTCTCCAAGATCAATACTTCGTGCATTTGTTACTCTTGGAGGTTGAAGGACTCTTAGACTGCTAGGCGTCGCTCACGAGCTCCTGAAGGTTGTGGGAAGCCGTGAGAAGTTTGTGAAGGCTCGTTTCGCCTCCGAAAGGGAAGGAAGGAATAGTGGAACCAAACTTCAAGTGTGACCGAGGTTTGGGAGGAAAAGGTTGAAAAAGACCCGGCTCTTTGTGAGCCTCCTCAACGGAGACGTAAGATCCCCTCAAGAATCCGAACTCCGAGAAACAAATTCTTGCCCCTTGTGTTTACGTTTTACTTTTGGTGCCTTTCAAGTCTTATTAACTTACTTCTTTGTGCTTTCAAATAGACTAGAACAAGCTTTTAGATTGGTAGTCTTAATTTCAGCTCTCTTTCTTCAGTATTGATTGGATATTTCAAAACCATACCGGAGGTTCCGATATTGGATCGGAAAGTCCGATACCTTTTTCGCTGCAACAAATTTCATTCGAAATTTTTAAATAGCCTATTCACCCCCCCTCTAGGCAATTATCACATCTTTTCAATTGGTATCAGAGCCCAACCTTCTCGAAGGCTTAACCGCTTGAAGGGAACGAGATGGCTAATACTGGGTTGAAGGTTGTCATGTCGGATGAGCAAAATAGTCCGAAGGCCAGAGATGGAACTCCCGGCAAGAGTAAAGAAGAGGCAACTTCTACATCAACACAGGGAGTTCAAATTCCTTTCAATTACGAAAAATTGAACACTTCCTCTTCGCATTCTTATATTACCGTGCCCTCCGGACGTGCACCATTTTTTGATGGTACATATTACTCCGCTTGGAGGCACAAGATGAAAATGCACCTAATGTCTCTCCATCCAAGTGTTTGGAAAATTGTTTGCACAGGTTTGGATATACCGGAAGAAGACATGGAGCTCACACCAGAACAAGAGCAAAATATTCACCAGAATGCACAAGCTGCAAGCATGGTGCTTGGAGCACTGAGTCCCGAGGAATTCAACAAGGTTGATGGATTGGAAGAAGCTAAAGAGATATGGGACACGCTTCAAATTGTTCATGAAGGAACATCGAGCGTGAGAGAGTCGAAGATCGAATTGCTTGAAGGCAAGTTGGGAAGATTTGTGATGAATGATGATGAAACATCCCCAACAAATGTATGACGGGTTGATGATCCTAGTGAATAAGATCCGAGGGCTTGGAAGCAAAGACATGACAGATCATGTGGTGGTCAGGAGGATGTTAAGAGCCTTTGCACCAAGGAATTCGACTCTCGTAACACTCATACGAGAGCGAAAAGATTTCAAGAGGCTCACTCCAAATGATGTGCTTGGAAGAATCCTCTCACATGAGCTCATGGAGAAAGAGGCAAAAGAAGTAAAGAATCTTGCCAAGCAAAGCTCAAGCTCCAAGTCAAAGGAGATCGCATTGAAGGCTACCAAGAAAGATGATACAAGCTCAAGTGATGACGACGAAGATGATAGCGAGGATGAGGAAGACTTGGCCCTATTTGTGAGAAAATTCAAGAAATTCCTTAAGTATGATGGGTCAAGCAAGTTTAAGAAGAACTACAACGACAAATCAAGAAGAAGAAGAAACGTGAAGAGAGCTTGCTATGAGTGCGGTGAAGTTGGACACTTCATCGCCGAGTGTCCGAAAAAGAAGAACAATCCCAATGAGCACAAGAAGGGTGAGCCATACAAGAAGAACAAGGCTCACAAGAAGAAGTACTCGGGGCGAGCCCGCATTGGCGAAGAATGGGACTCCAACAATTCCGACTCCGACACCGACGATGAAGGAGTCGCCACCGTTGCCATTGAAGCCGCTCCTCCAACAAAGTCACTCTTCGGCGACATGAGCGACATCGACACCGACAACGACACACCCGTTTGCCTTATGGCTAAAGGGCGCAAGGTAATGACTAAACCGAAACATTCAAGTAGCGATAGTGAAATTGAGAGTAGTGATGATGAAGGTGATGCTTTGTTTAGTGACTTGAACAAATCAATCATTACCAAAATAAACAAGCTAATGAAAAGAATAGATAGCCAAGAGGAGACTCTCGAGAAGCAAGAGGATTTGCTTGTCCTCGAAAAGAAGAAAAATCTTGCTCTCGAAAAGCTTCTTGCAAAAGAGAAGGAGAAGATTGAATTGTTAACCAAAAATCTTGATTTGGCTAACAACTCAATTACCATGCTTAAGAGTACAATTGAGTCACTTCAAGAGAATGTCTTTAGTTTAGAAAATAATCTTAAAGCTCTTGAAGTGCAAATTGAATCTCTTAATGATCTTGCCTCTCCAATTATTGATATATCAACGGCTTCTATTCCTTCCACTAGCAATGGTTATTCTCATTGCTATAATGTCGATATCAATGCTTGCGCTACTAACTCTCAATTCATGCAAGTATTAAAAGGCGAGAACGAGAGACTAAGTGCTTTGGTAAGATACGGTTTCATCAAGACTTATCAATCCAAGGATGCCCTATACAAGACCATTAATGGTCGAGGAAACAAAAACAAGGAAGGGCTAGGTTATGATAAGTATGAGAGCAAAGGAAATGACCGTGTGGTGGTGAAAGGTAAGGAGTGCATTAAGTTTGTCAAAGGAAATGGCAAACAACCATTGACCACCACACATGTCAACAAGCCCGTGCAAGAACCAAAGAAGCATCCTCAACATCATGCATCTCACTCTATTCATTATGCTTCTTATGTCTTGAAGAGGAACCACCGTTGTAAAGTGGTTGCTCTTCATGTCGGTGCCCACAATTCCAATGAAATGGCTAAGAAAAAGGTGTGTGTACCGAAAGTTTTGATTACTAACATGCTAGGACCCAAAAAGATTTGGGTACCTAAAAACAAGACATAATGTGTTTTTGTAGGATTATACCTCCGGTGGATTAAGTTGGGTGCTTGATAGTGGTTGCACTAACCACATGACCGGAGAGAAAAATATGTTCTCATCTTTTGATGAAAAAGGGTCACAATATGAAAATATTGTGTTTGGTGATAATGGTAAAGGTGAGGTTATGGGACTAGGTAAAATCGCTATCTCAAATGATCATTCTATCTCTAATGTCTTGCTAGTTAAATCACTGAATTACAATTTCCTATCTGTGTCGCAACTTTGCGAGATGGGTTACAATTGCTTATTTACTAATGTAGATGTGGCCGTCTTTAAAAGAGACGATTCCTCAATCGCCTTCGAAGGATATTTGAAGGGTAAGCTCTATTTGGTTGATTTCAACTCAAATAGCGCTAAACTTCAAACATGCTTAATGGCAAAGTCTAGCATGGGTTGGTTGTGGCATCGCCGACTAGCCCATGTTGGCATGAGGAATCTCGATAAGCTTCTCAAAGGAGATCACATCATCGGACTAACAAATGTTGAATTTGAGAAAAATAGGATTTGTAGCGCTTGCCAGGCCGGAAAACAAGTTGGAGCGCGTCATCCCGCCAAGAACATCATGACAACGACAAGACCGTTGGAGCTCCTACACATGGATCTCTTCGGACCCGTTGCTTATATAAGCATCGGAGGTAACAAATACGGTTTGGTTATTGTCGATGATTTTTCTCGCTTCACGTGGGTTTTCTTTTTGTAAGAGAAAATTGAGACTCAAGGCATAATCAAGAAGTTCGCAAGAAGAGCCCAAAATGAGTTTGTGTTGAAGATCAAGAAGATTCGAAGCGACAATAGAAGCGAATTCAAGAATACTCAAGTCGAAGAGTTCCTTGATGAAGAAGGGATAAAGCAAGAGTTCTCCGCCACCTACTCCCCTCAACAAAACGGTGTCGTGGAAAGGAAAAATCGGACATTGATCGAGATGGCAAGGACGATGCTTGACGAGTACAAGATCTCCGATCATTTTTGGGCGGAAGCCGTCAACACCGCATGCCACGCGATCAACCGATTGTACCTCCACAAGATCTTGAAGAAGACGGCATACAAACTCCTCACCGGTAACAAACCAAATGTTTCATATTTTAGTGTCTTTGGTAGTAAATGCTTCATCCTAAACAAGAAGCCAAAGAACTCTAAATTTGCCCCCAAGATCGATGAAGGCTTCTTGCTTGGATATGGATCAAATGCTTACGCCTATCGTGTCTTCAACAAAACCACGGGTTGTGTTGAAATATCGAGAGACGTAACATTTGATGAATCTAACAGCTTTCAAGTGGTGCAAGTTGATTTAAATGTGTTAGAAAATGAAGAAGTGCTGAGCATCACGATCAAGAGATTGGCAACAGGTGAAGTGAGGCCACAAGAAAGTGAGCATCAATACAACTCATCAACTCAAGTGGAGCCACCCACCTCAACTCCTGAACAAGAAGCACATCAAGATAGCTTGTAACACCCCAAAATTTTGCTTTTATTGAATTCATGTGTGATTTGGCACTTTGGTGAATTTTTGGAATTTTCTGGAATTTATTTGGATTTATTTGGAATTTATTTGAATTTATTCCATTTTGAAATAATTAAAGAATTTAATATTGCAAATAAAATTTTGTTGGAAATATTTTATTTGAGTCCCAAATACCCTAAAATATTTTCCAGAATTTTTCTGGAATTTTTCTGAGTATTTTGCTATTTTTAATGAATTAATTGAATTTCTGGGAATTATTTTAAATATTAAATCGCTGGAAAATCAAACCGAGTCGGTTACTGTTCATCCGACCGAACCCGAGTCAGACTCGAGTTCGAGTCCGACCCGAGCCACATGACTCGACCAAACCAACTCCAAAACCTAATCGATCCCAACCGTTGGATCAAGATCCAACGGTCAGGATCATCCTGCATCGCCGGCCGAATCCGGCCGGATCCGATCGCGTCCCACGCGATCGTGGCGTTGATCGTGCCACGTGGGCGGTGGCGTCATCGTCCCCGCCGAGTCCGAAGCCGACTCCTCCGCCGCCGCCGTGTAGGATTAGGGTTTCCGTGCACGCATGCCGAGGGTATTTAAATGCACGGAGGTACCGAGGACCGCCGTGATCCAGCGCCCTCTCTGCTCTACTTCACCGAGCCTTAGTCGCCGTAGATTCGCCGGAATCGCTCGCCGGAGCTCTGGCGCCTCTCATGCGGTTTTGCTTGATTCCGCCGCCCGTCCCCTGCCGCCATTGACCCCAGATCCGGAACCCCGGCCAGCGCGCCGAAGAGACCCTTCACCTCGCCGAGCACGCCCCAAACGCCGTTCGTGTGGTCGCTGTCCTCGGCGCCGTGACCACAACCTCGCCGTGAAGCCATCGCCGACCCCGAGCTCCACCAACCGTCCGATCAAGATCCAAGGGCTCAGATCACGCCACGTCACCCTCGGTGAGTTCCCCGTTGAGAATCCTAGATCTAATCTCAACCGTTGGATCTAGATCCAACGGCTTAGGTCGTGCCACGTAGTGGGAACTGCACCAGGCTAGATTGGATCTGGACCGTTAGATCAAGATCCAACGGCCCAGATCAACCCGTGCGCCCAAGCACTTGAGGCCCAAATCCAATCCTAGCCGTCGATTTTCAAACCAACGGCTACGATCGTGCCACGTGTCCAGGGAGCTGAACCGCCGCGCCACGCGGGCGTGCGCGTGGGCCACTGACACGCGGCCCGCGCGTGTCGATCGCTACTGCGTGACGTCACCCATGACGTCATCGGATGGAACCCACTTGTCGGGCCATTGGTCGAGCCCGCCGACGCCAAAGAATGACGCTACCCGAGTGGGCCCACACGTCGGCCGACACGTGGAGTCGTGGGCCGAGTCCACGGTGGACCCGAGCCGGCGTGGACTACGCCCATGGACCGGTGGCGTCGCCAGACCAATCCAAAGGCTGCCACGTGTCCATGATGACGCAATAATTAATTTCCGAAAAAGAAAATGATTTATTAATTCGAAATAATGATTTCAGATTTTGTTTCAAACTTCAAACGCTTATAACTTTTGCGTTTCAACTCCGATTTGAGTGATTCAAATTTCTAAATTTGTATAAAATTGAGATCTACCTAAATATGAATTTTATTTAATTTTTGGACTAAAGTTTTTTTTCTGCAAAATTATTTAAATGATTATTTAAACTTTAAATAATCATAACTTTTGCGTCTTAACTCCAAATTTGACGATTCCAGTTTCTAAAAATCCATAAAATTATGTTCTTTCTGTTTATGGATTTTATTTGGATGTTTGGACACTTTTTGCCTATTGTTTATTTGTGTATTTGCTATTTGCACGCTTTACGAGTAGGCGTTGAAGTGCCTGGGATGGATTCGAAGGAGAAGTATTGACTCAGGATCCAACTCAAGACCAAGAACAAGTACTTTTTGAAGGCAAGTTGTGCTTTGACCATGTTGATCCTATTTCGAAATCTATTTTGATTTAAACTATTGCATGCTAGTTCAATTAGAAAAATACTTGGTTTAAACATGGGGGTTAGATAAGTACCAATTTCTTTGTATGACACCTTGATTATTTAAGTATGTGCCATGACCCTTGTCACCCTAGTTGTGGATTACTAGTTGGACATTATTAAATTGCCAACACTGGTTTAGACCATCGTAGTATCCGCTTAGACACGCTACGTGCTCATAACATGATTTTGGATAATCAAATGTTAATATTGGCCTAATGATATATTGAACCTGTTTTGGAAAAGTATCATGTGATGTTGATGGCACGTGGTGCATGGTAATCAAGCGGGGTTTGATAAACGATTTCGGCCAGGGGCATGTGGCAAGAGTAATCAGGTGGGCGATTGTGGCATTGGGAGTGTTGTTTTGGTTCTTGGGTAGTCTTGCCCTGGTCACCCTAAGGACTTAACCTTGCAAGCCTTTGAACTGGTCTAACGTGCAACCACATGTCCGTAATGGGACGGACCTAGTTGACTAAGTTGCTAATAACGCACTGTGGGACCTCGGGAGGTCAACTACACCCTTTGTGTAAGTTATGCGGGGAGGCGTCTGGGTGAGGCCAGGTACCCATCTAACGGTTGATTGGCCTAGACTTCGCCTTAGCGAAGGGAAGGGTTAGTCTTGCGCAATAACGGGAGGACCACTTGTATTGTTAGAAGTTTAGAAAGACTTTGTTCACGGGAACTCGCCTTTGTGGTGTTTGTTGTATCTTGTGGGTAAAGTGCATAACCTCTGCAGAGTTTAGAATCTATTCGAATAGCCGTGTCCGCGGTATTGGACATCGCTCGGGAATTACAGTCAAGGGTTAGATTTTCTCAAAAATAACTTGGATTTGAAAGGTTGGGTTGGTTTAATAATGAAGATGATGGAAATGTGGTTTAGGATGGGGAAAATGTTTATTAAACTTCTTGAAAGGTTATTTATGCTTTACTTATTTCTCTTGCTTTGAATCTACTTATATTACTTGTCAAATCTTTGTTTCTTGCAAATATACCTTGAGCTATTCCTTTGTACCAAGCCATGCATATAGTATATTAGCTTGCATTACGTGCATGACTTCTTTGAGTACCAAGTACTCACCCTTGCCTCAACACAACATCGGTTGAAGAGGAGACTACGCCCGACTTTGGAGGAGGAACTCCAAGAGGATCCGTCTACTTAGGAAGCGAGCCCGGTCGATTGCACTGTGGTATCTTTGGATGGCGCCACGAAGTTATTTGATTTTCATTGCTATTATTTCTCTTTTAATAAGTTTAGCCTGCAATCGTGCATTTGTGACTTGACCATAAGGTCGAGTAACGATTTAGTTATTTAAATAAAGTACTTTGATAGTATCGATTGGTATGATTGTGATATTTACCGATGTTAAGGCTGTGTGCACTAGCGCGTTCTTGGACTAGTGCTGAATACACGAGAGGGTCGGATTTGCAAATTCGGGGTCCCGACAGAGGTGGTATCGAGCCATACTTGACCGTGAGGCTCAACCCTAAGATAGAATGGTCGTAGTGAGGATAAAATCTATTTTCTAAAGCTAAAAAGTTGTCAAGATAAGAAATGACATCTCAACTTATCCCCTTCTCTCTTTTCTTGTCTCTTGCTGAAATTTTTTTCTTACCTTGTCACAATTTAAAAATTAGAGTTCTTACGTAAAGCACTCTTGTGACAGATGGAGGAAGAGTTCAACTACGTTGATCTGGGAGTTGGTCACGCCGCGGAACTTTGGCATATGCTCTGGACTCTCGGAGATTTTGAGAAGCCCCAATACCAAGTGGAAGTGATCGGACAAGCGGGATTGATCAAGGCTTGTGGCGTGAAGATTGAGGTACTGCTAGGAAAAGGGCCCAGGCAATCGCCCGATACAACTGACCGCCGGAGATCTACAATGCGAGATGGGTATCCAAGAAGTATCACGACGAGCAATGCGGCACATTACCCGTATTCACGCCAGAGAGTTGGAGAGCACGGTGTTCCGTTATCATCCGCACAGCGATAACCTTCTTGACCAAGGCGATTCAGGATGAGGATGCCACGGTTACACAGCTTGGCACGATTCGTTGTCGCCAGGAGGATGTACTAGATAATACAAGCAAGGAGCTGCTGAAGGCCCGCAAGGAGATCACGGCAGAGAAGAGCAGATGGCGGGAAGCTCAAGAGTATGTGGCACACCTTCTCACGAAGGATTGACGAGTTGGAGATGACCTTATGCGGACCGGACCCGAGCGATGCTCGAGCTACACGAGCGAGATCGGAGGAGTCGGATCTCGATGAGGACACCGCTTCTTCGACTACCATAGAGGACACGATTCTTTGGACATGGCGATCGTTACGCCTATGCCACAAAGACCTGCACTGTGCCGTGGAGGTTTTCGATGAGTGAGCATAGGTTCTATAGTGAGACTCCTTCGCCGAGTCGCGTCATAGAATAAAGAGTCACCCTTAGGCGTTAGACTCGAGAGTTAGTTCGATTTGGATTTGCTTTGTTTCTTTGAGTGTGCGGTTATGTGTTGCAAGGCCCTTAGGCATTATGGCGACCATACCAAGTTATTAATAATAAAGTTGGACCTTAAGGTTACACCTTTCGCCCGCATAAGTTCCATATTACTTGTCTATTCTTGTTTCCCTCTCATCTCTAAACCTAGAGCCAATCGAAGATGGTGAACACCATGAAACTTTGGAAGCAATGGAAGTGGTTCTCGCCAAACAGAAAACCCCAATGATGGAGCACCAGGCACCACCACTGGATGTGCAGAATTTGGAGCTTTTCTTGCCCGAGACTCGATTGATGCATGCTATGATGCAACAAATGCAACACGTCCTTTGCTCAGGCCACCGCTAATCAAGTTAATCGGGGGCCACGCTTGAGAATACAAGGCTATCAGAGTTCATGAGAACTCACCCACCCACTTTCTCTGGGAATGCCAATCCATTGGAGGCCGATGATTGGTTAAGATCAATCGAGAGGAAGCTACACATAGCTCAATGCATAGGAAATGAGAAGGTACTCTACGCTTCTCATCGGTTGGAAGGAACATTGGCCAGAATGGTGGGAGAATTTACGTGCCACGCAAGAGAACCCTCAAGATATCACTTGGGAAGAGTTCACATTGCATTAAAGCGGTATCACGTGCCTGAAGGAATCATGGACCTTAAGAAGGAGGAGTTGAGCATTGAAGCAAGGTAATCGGCCAGTGGCGAGCTACGAACAAGTTCACACGGCTAGCACGCTACGCTTTGAGGATGTAGCGACAGATAAATCCAGACAGTCTCGTTTTATGAAGGGACTTAACTCAGGATTGCAAGTAGGATTGATCACCCACACCTTCTCAGATTTCCAAGAGTTGGTGAATAAGGCGCTTATTCTTGAGGACAAGCGTAAGGAACTGGATGAGAACAGGAAGCGCAGGATGCAACAGCAAGGATCACGCCAGGGAACGCGCTGGCGCTGAGAGTTGCACCAAATCAATTCTTGATTCCAACCACGAGAATGCAACAAGAACACCATCCCCAGCACCAAGACACCGTCAATCGAACTACTGGACCCGGCCCCGCTAGAAACACTACTCGAGCGATCAACAAGGAACAGTGAGGCAGCTGCTACAATCGCAACGAGCCAGGACACTTTGCCAACAGTTGTCCGAAGAAGACAGCGAGAGTGACTCGATTCGCTTCAATCTAGGAACCACCCAGCTAGGACGCCAAAGACCAGAGCCACACCCAGGCCGTGGTGAGAGGCCGAGTCAACCATGTCACCGCAGATGCACTCTGAGAATGCTACGGACGTAAATCTTGGGTAAGTTACTTGTTAACTCGATACACTGTGATTTTGTTTGACTCACGGAGCTTAGCATTCGTTTGTTTCGCAAGGCTTTGCTACTAGAAATGATTTGAGGATTGCAAGACTTAGATGCATGCTTTTAGTTCAAACCCACGGTTCGAACTCCGAACGAAAGTAGGATGTTCCGGGTGAGAATACTAATAGATGGAATAGAGTTCCTAGCAAACCTTATAATTTTGGAGACCCGGACCTTAGACGTCATATTGGGAATGGATTGGTTATCCAAGCACAAGGCCGTATTGGATTGTGGACGAAGGACTATCTCGATTGAGAGCAGTGTGGGAAGAAAGTGGAATTTCAAGCCACTGCGATTAGAGATGGACAGTTGATGGTTAACAGTACCAAGGCAATCGGCATAGAGGATGTCTCGGTAGTGAATGAGTACCCGGATGTTTTCTGAAGATCTACAGTATGCCGCGAGATAGGGACATAGAGTTTGTGATAGAGCTTGTACTGCACAAAGACCGATAGCAAAGAGACCCTATCGGATGTCTACCGAGGAGTTGGTAGAGATGAAGAAACAACTAGAAGAGTTAATGGAGAAAGGGTTTATCGAGGCCGAGTTAGTCGCCGTGGGGAGCACCGGATTTTGTTTGTCAAGAAAAAGGACGGAAGTTTCAGGATGTGCATTGACTACCGTGCACTCAATGAAGTCACCGTGAAGAATAAGTATCCGCTACCCAGGATTGATGATTTGTTCGATCGGTGAGAGGAGCGGAGTTTTCTCCAAGATTGATCCGAGATCGGGATACCATCGATTGAAGATCCGATCGAGAAGATATTACGAAGGCGCATTCTCGTCAAGATATGGACATTACGAGTTTACGGTTATGTCCTTTGGTCGATTTAATGCGCCCGACTTACTTCATGAATATGATGAATAAGGTGTTCATGGAATATTTGGACAAGTTTGTCGTCGTGTTCATAGACGATATCCTAATCTACTCCAAGGCAGAGAGTGAACATGCCGAACACTTAAGGCGAGTTTTGGAAAAGCCGAGGAACAACAACTTTTCGCCAAGTTCGACAAGTGTGATTTTTGGAAGGACAAGGTGGAGTTTCTTGGACATGTAATGACCGCATGAAGGAGTCGCCGTAGATCCAAGCAAAGTAGAAGGCGTGTTACATTGGGAGCGGTAGAAGGCGTGACCAGTTCGGAGTTTCCTTGGAATGGCAGGATACTACCGCCGTTTCATCGAAGGCTTCTCGACAATTGCGAAACCTCTTACGCAATTCTTGAAGAAGGAAAAGAAGTTTGCATGGACGCTTGAGAATGTGAGAAAGGATTTCAGAGTGAAGAAGCGATTGACATCACCGGTGTTAGTTCTACAGGATGTTGCTCAAAGCTTCGATATTTATTGTGACGCATCGCGCCAAGGACTTGGATGTGTCTTGTCGATGAGGATGGAAAGGTCGCCGCTTATGCATCAAGGCGATTGAGGCCGCATGAGGAAAATTATCCGACACATGACTTAGAGTTAGGCTGCCGTAGTGCATGCTTTGAAGATATGGCGTTACTATCGATTGGAAAGCAGATGTGAAGTGTATACGGATCATAAGAGCCTTAAGTACATATTCACCCGATCGGATCTGAATATGAGGCGAGAGGAGATGGTTAGAATTGATCAAAGACTATAATGTTGGAATCTATTACCATCCGGGAAGGCCAACGTAGTAGCCGATGCTCTGAGTCGGAAAAGCCATCACCGTGAGTACGTTGCTAGCCACAAGTCGAGGATGAGTTATGTGAGGACTTTCGAAAATGAAGATTGAGGTTGTACCTAGCGGATTCTTGGCCACATTGGAAGTAAAGCCTACCTTAGAGGATCAGATCCGAGAAGGGCGGAAGGATGATGACAAGATCCGCAGGATTAAGTTCATCAAGGAGGAAGGCAAGGCGAGAGGACTTCAAGTTCGATGAGCAAGGCACGTTGTGGATGAAGGATCGCATTTGTGTGCCTAACAAGAAGGAGTTAAAGCAAGCGATTACGGAAGAAGCCCATGACTCAAGTACTCAATTCATCCTCGAAGCGCCAAGATGTATCAGGATCGAAGGAGAGATTACGGTGGCCGAGTATGAAGCGTGAAGTCGCCGAGCATGTTGCATTGTGCGACGTATGCCAGAGAAGTCAAGGCAATGCATCGAGAGACCGCAGGATTGCTACAACCGTGAAAATACGAGTGGAAGTGGGAGGAAATCGGAATGGATTTCATTACGGTTTGCCGAAGACTCAAGGAGGTTATGACTCCATATGGGTTATAGTGGATCGCTTGACTAAAGTAGCCCATTTTATCCCGTGAAGACCACTTACTCGGGAGATAAATTAGCGTAATTGTACATGATCGATTGTCTGTTTGCACGGAGTGCCAAAGAGGATTGTATCAGACGAAGGTACCCAATTTACCTCAAGGTTACGGAATAAGTTGCATGAAGCCATGGGAACCCGTTTGAACTTGATCTGACTTATCATCCACAGACGGATGGATGAGGCCAGAAAGAGTCAACCAGATTCGGAGGATATGTTGAGAGCTTGTGCATTAGCTTATGCTACTTCTTGGGATAAGAGTTTACCGTATGCCGAGTTCGATTACAACAATAGTTATCGAGGCTAGTTCTGAGATGTCACCTTTTGAGGCCTTTGTATGGTCGACCTGTCGGACGCCATTGAATTGGAATGAGGCCGTGGCGAGCGCCGTGTCTTTGGGCCTGATATTCTTCAAGAGGTGAAGAAGCGGTCGCTATGATTAGGGAAAGGTTGAAGATAGCCCAATCTCGATGTAAGAGTTATCTTGACAATCGTCGCCGAGACTTGAGTTTTGAACGAGAAGACTTTGTTTACCTCGAGTTACGCCTCTCGGGAGTTAAGAGGTTCCATGCCAAAGGGAAACTCGCACCCTGCTATGTTGGACCATTTAAGATTTTGAGTCGCAGAGGCAAAGTTGCTTACGGTGGAGTTGCCACGATCGTTGGCGAGGAGTGCATGATGTATTCCATGTGTCCCAGATTAAAGAAGTGTCTCCGAGTTCACGAGGAGCAGGCCGCTAGAGTCAATTGAGTTGCAAGAGGATTTGACTTATAAGGAGCATCCCGTGAGGATTCTAGACACAATGGATCGAGAAACTAGAAACAAGTCAACCCGTTTCAGAGAGTTCGATGGAGCAACCATGAAGAAAGCGAAGCGACTTGGGAGCGCCTTGAAGAGGATTTGAAGAAAGAGTTTCCAAACCTATTCTGTAGTGAGCCACGAATCTCGGGACGAGATTCTATTAAGGGGAGGTTTGTAACACCCCAAAATTTTGCTTTTATTGAATTCATGTGTGATTTGGCACTTTGGTGAATTTTGGAATTTTCTGGAATTTATTTGGATTTATTTGGAATTTATTTGAATTTATTCCATTTTGAAATAATTAAAGAATTTAATATTGCAAATAAAATTTTGTTGGAAATATTTTATTTGAGTCCCAAATACCCTAAAATATTTTCGAATTTTTCCGGAATTTTTCGAGTATTTTGCTATTTTTAATGAATTAATTGAATTTAGGGAATTATTTTAAATATTAAATCGCTGGAAAATCAAACCGAAAGTCGATTCTTGTTCATCCGGCCGAACCGAGTCGGACTCGAGTTCGAGTCCGACCCGAGCCACATGACTCGACCAAACCAACTCCAAAACCTAATCGATCCCAACCGTTGGATCAAGATCCAGCGGCCAGGATCATCCCGCATCGGCGGTCGAATCCGGCCGGATCCGATCGCGTCCACACGATCGTGGCCGTTGATCGTGCCACGTGGACGGTGAGCGTCATCGTCCCCGCCGAGTCCGGCCGGACTCCTCCGCCGCTTGTCGCCGTAGTGTAGGATTAGGGTTCCGTCCGTGCGCATGCCGAGGGTATTTAAGTCTGGGAGGTACCAGAGGACCGCCGTGATCCCGCGCCCTCTCTGCTCTACTTCACCGAGCCTTAGTCGCCGTAGATTCGCGGAATCGCTCGCCGAGCTCTGACACCTCTCATTGCGGTTTTGCTTGATTCGCGCCGTCAGCGTCCCTCGCCATTGACCCCGGATCAGGAACCCGGCCAGGCGCCGAAGAGACCCTTCACCTCGCCGAGCACGCCCCAAACGCCGTTCGTGTGGTCGCCGAGTCCTCGGCCAGCGGCAGCCACAACCTCGCCGTGAAGCCATCGCCGGCCGAGCTCCACCAACCGTCCGATCAAGATCCAAGGGCTCGAGATCACGCCACGTCACCCTCGGTGAGTTCCCGTTGAGAATCCTAGATCTAATCTCAACCGTTGGATCTAGATCCAACGGCTTAGGTCGTGCCACGTGGCGGGAAGCGCACCAGGCTAGATTGGATGCGGGCCGTTAGATCAAGATCCAACGGCCCAGATCAACCGTGCGCCCAAGCACTTGAGGCCCAAATCAATCCTAGCCGTCGATTTTCAAACCAGCGGCCACGATCGTGCCACGTGTCCAGGGAGCCGAACCGCCGCGCCACGCGGCGTGCGCGTGGGCCATCGACACGCGGGCCCGCGTGTCGGATCGCGCGTGGCGTCACCCATGACGTCATCGGATGGACCCACTTGTCAGCGCTGTGGGCTGAGCCCCGCTGACGTCAGCAATGACGTCACCCGAGTGGGCCCACATGTCAGCGACACGTGGAGTCGTGGACCGAGTCCACGGTGGACCCGAGCCGAGCGTGGACTACGTCCATGGACCGGTGACGTCGCCAGACCAATCCAAAGGTCTTTGCCACGTGTCCATGATGACGCAATAATTAATTTCCGAAAAAGAAAATGATTTATTAATTCGAAATAATGATTTCAGATTTTGTTTCAAACTTCAAACTGAAGGATCGTTATTTTTGATCCAGTTGATTTTGATGATGAGTATTTGAAAAAGATTTGAAACCAGTTTGATATTTCGACAAGATTTATTTTTTGGTTTCTTTATTTGAAAAGATCTAAAATTAGTTTGATTATTTGAAAAGCTTTTTGATTTTTGCAAAGGTTTTTGTTCGTGTTTTGAAATCGTGTTCTTAGAATATTTAATGCAATGCACTCCTGTGAGTGGTTGCATGGTTTAATGTGAGTCAAGTCGCGGACTTGTGCTCGGAATCGTTTTGTGGTTTGTTCATGTGCAGGTATTGCTCGAGGGTGAATGTGGTCGATGACGGGGTGGAACTAGGTTCATGGAGGAACCGAGGTTCGGGACTAGGTTCGAGAGGAACCGAGGTCTTGGTGGTCAAGGATGTCATGCGGGGACGTTCGGGCTAAGAGAATGGTGCACATGAAGAATGGTTAGTCACGTGAGAATGGCATGAGGTCATTCGCGTGCAAAGTGTTAGTCACGTGAGTATGGTAGGGTTGCCATACGCGTGCAAGAGTTGTACTCGGCCAGGTTGGGCCAAGTGGAGTTGTGTTGAATACATGCTCTTTCTAGGATTAGGAGTGGGAATCCTTTTAGGATTAGGAATCCTTCTAGGATTAGGACTCCTTCTAGGATTAGGTGTGTTTGCCTTCTTTAAATAGAGGGGTTGCCTCCTGTTGAAGGCAATCAAGCTTTGAGCAAGCTTTAAGGTTGTACTCTTTTGTTTGGAGTATTTTAGACAAAAGAAAGGAGAAATAAAGATCAAGTTCATCAAATCTTTCGGCGAGCTACAATTCTAGTTAGATTTATTCTCGCCATCTTCTGGAACAGTAAGCTTGCGAAGGTCATAACTTTTGATCCGTAAGTCCGATTGAGCTGATTCTTTTTGGATTTGATTCATATTGGAATCTAGTTTCTTTCAGATCGTTTCGACGGTTGGATCTCCGGGAATTCTTGTTTTTCCAAATCTCTGTCATTCTGTTTTTGTCGAAAACGAGGCAATTATTTGGTTCTATTTTGGGGTAAACTTTTAATAGATCAAGAATTTGGTTTTAGCTTCCGCACAATCATTCACCCCCCTCTGATTGCTATATTCGGTCCTACAAGTGGTATCAGAGCAAGGCTCTACTAATCCATCTTAACAGGTGATTAGTAAACGGTAAGTTATGGCAACAGAGAAATACTCGAACAAACCGCCAATCTTCGATGGCACAGACTTCCCCAACGGCGGATCAGGATGATTGCATATCTTCAAGCTCAAGGTAACGCGATTTGGCGCAAGGTAAAAATTTAAATGCGAGCTTCCTTCTAATGATGATATTGATAAAATCGAGTTTGAAAAAGATGTTGAAAACAATAATAGAGCTAGAAACATATTGCTTCAAGGACTTGCTAGAAAAGAATTCGATAGAGTCTGTCATTTACTCACTGCTCATGAAATTTGGAAATCTCTTCAAGATTATCATGAGGGTACTGACTCTGTAAAAGAAGCTAGGCAAGATCAATTTAAAAAGGAATATACTAGATTTGAAATGAACTCTGGAGAATCTCTAGATGATTGTTTTGCTCGCTTTAATGAGAATCTTAAACAATCTTAGAGCTGTAGATGTAAAGTACACTGACTCTGAAAATGCTAGACATTTCCTATCATCTCTTGATCTTAAAATCTGGCAAATGAAAGTGACTGCTTTTAGGGAAGCTCACAAGATGAGTGAAATGACTTTGGATAAACTTTATTCTAGTCTCAAGACTTTTGAAATAGACATTGTTTCAAGAACTTCCAATGATAACTCTATGGCTCTTAATGCTAATTCTTCATATGATAATGCTACTAGTTCTTCATCATCATATTCCATTACTGCCTTGAGTGCTCTTAGTGATGAACAGCTAGATCAAATACCAGAAGATACACTTGCTCTTCTTTCCAAGCGTGTCAATGCAGCGTACATGAGATCAAGGGAGAGAAGAGGAGCCTCCATCCACTGCTACAACTGCGGCAAGGCAGGGCACATCCGTGCTAACTGTTTCAAGAACAAAGATAGAGAGGAGAAGGAGCAAAGCAACTCCTCCAAGTCCTTCCACCAGAGAGAGCACGGATAAAAATAAACAACGAACAAAGAAGATGCTCAACAAAGTCTTCGAGGCAATTGGTCGCTTAGACTTAGCGACATTGATGACTCAGCGAAGATGAGAAGGAAGCGAAGCAAACGGCTGAATGAGAAGGATCTCACCGGACTATGCTTCATGGCAAAGGAACACTAGTGATTCTAGTAACAACGACGACACCTCCAGCGACGGTGATGAGGTAATGCCTTCGTATGATGAGCTTTGTGAAGTTTTAGTCATATTGAGAAAATCTTTAAGAAAATCTTCACTCAAAAATAAAAGCTTAGAAAAGATCTATCCATGCTAAAATCTGAAAACTTTGATCTTAGAAATTCAAATTACTGAAAATATTTGCGATACTTGCTTAGATCTCAAATTTGAAATTAAGTCACTAAAAGAGGAACATGTGATTAAACTAGAACAAGTTTATGCCGAACAATTGAAAAATGAAAAACTTGTGAAAAATATTGGTTGCTCTCGATAGTTTACATGATCAAATTGCTTGCTCTAAATGTTCAATTCTTGAGTTGAAATTAAAAGATGCAAATTGTAGAGTTACACAATTAACAAATGACATGTTCACTCATGAAATTAACTCGTGTTCAAATTGCCGTAAGCATGTAAAGCTAAAATTGACACTCCTTGTGATAATTGTTTAACTCTTGCTAAGAAAGTTGATTACTTGCAAAATTCTTTGGAACGTTTCATCGATGGCAAGAAAAACCTAAACATGATTTTGGATCAATCAAAAGTCAAGACTCGAGAACAAAGGTTTAGGTTTTGATTCTTATGCTCATCATAAATCACATGCTCCCACTGTTGTCAAAACACTTGGAAGTGGAAAATTTGAAATTGTCAATGAGCCTAAGAAAAATGTCTTTAAATCTGGTGGTCTTTTATCTTCTACTATGATGAATGCAAAATGTGCTTCTACTTGTTAAAGCAAAACATCATGTTAAGTACACTTGCACTCATTGTGGTAGAGATGGACATCTAGTAAACTTTTGCTTTAGACTAGCTAAACAACAAAAGAGAGAAAGGTTTAATGCTAGGTCTAATTTCAGACAGCACGCTTTCATTTCTCATTATGTGCCTAGGGTGATGCAAATACCTCTTGTTGCTAAGAACACGAGAAAAGACAAATCTTCTTTTATGCATAAGAATGCTCGTGTTGTGCCAAGCTGTTGTGCGTCGTGTGTCTCGATCTTGGATTCCTAAACATCTTATTTCTAACCCGATGCAGAGACATCGACACTTTCTCGCTTCTATGTAGGCTTCTCACGAGGAAGGAGAACATATGGCTAGTGGATTCCGGATGCTCACGCCACATGTCCGATGATAAGAATTGGTTCTCATCCTTCACTTGTGCATCTCGTGCTAAAAGTGTTATTTTACAATATGCTTCCTCCACTTCTGTTTTCGCAAAAGGAACTAGTCCAAATAGTGCAGTGCAGTGCATATGTTCAGGGAGAGTATCTTTGTTGATGAAGATGATGATGATCTTTGTTGAGGATGAGATAATTGGAGTTTCTTTGTGTGCTTGTGTGATCGTTTTCAAGCTTCCCTGCGTGCTTCACATCGACAAGATATCAATAGTATTTTAAGGTTTCTCCGTGGTACTCAAGATTTTGGCATTTGGCTTTACGCTTCTTCACGCATTAGTTTAAGACCTTTCTCGATGCTGAATTTGGAGGATGTGGAATTGATAGAAAAAGTACATCCGGTTCATGCCACTTCTTGAGTAATTCTCTTTCTTGGACACATTGACATCAGATTTCATTTTCTTAGAGATCATGTTGAAAAAGAGCTATTGAACTGAAATTTGTTGATTCGGTGCTCACTTTGTCGATATTTTCACTAAACCGCTTGATTTTTCTCGTTTTGCTTTCTTACGCGGTGAACTTGGGATCATTCATCCCCATGGGTTGATTTGAGGAGTCTTGAGTTTATCTCTTTTGTGTTACTTGACTTTGGTTCCTAGAAGTGATTTTTTTATAAGTGGTATTTTGACTTTACACCTCAAGTAAAAACCCTGTTTACATTGCATCATGTAGTACAAAGCTTTGGTGATTATTCTTGTGTATATAGCCAAGTTAATGCTCAATGCTTTACTTATCACTAAAAGGCTAAAATAATTCAATTTGAGATGCTTTTAGAGAATATTTTGGCTCTTGCTCATTATGGTATTGCTTTTGTGAAATAGGCTTAAAAGTTTCTTGTCATCTGTTGAAAGGCTAGAGCTGATTAGAAACTATGTGTGAGTTTTTTGTTGGACTTCAAATGATCATTATGAGTCTCAAGCAAAATCAGTGTTTTAATGTTAAAAGCAAGTTGAAAAGATGCAAGCAAAAGCTACTTGGCTAAACACAAGTTTAGTACAATGTGCGACTTCCTTGCCAGGATTTAAATGCAAAAGATGCAAGAAAAGGCTACTTGTCTAAACAAAAGTTTAGAACAATGTGAAGCCACTTGCCAATTTAAACTGAGAAAGATACAAGAAAGAACTACCTACTCATACACAAGTATGGGCTAGTGTGCAGTTACTTGTCATCCCTCAAGTTGATCACAAAGCAAAATTGTCAAACTTGCTAAAAGAGAAAAAGGAAATTCAAATGGTTGAAAAGGCTTGAGACAAATATTAGTGAATTTGAAAGTCTCTCTATGCTCATGATAGATTTCTTTTTCGCTTTGGCAAAATCTGTTTATGACATTTTACTTGTTTGCTCTAATTTGCTTATGCAATAACTATTCTATGTGTTAGAGCCTCCATATTCTCACAATTTGCTTTCTCATTGGATAATTTGATACAAAATGAGAAAGTTCTCCTCAAACTTGAGATCTTGCATTCATTAAGGGGGAGTTTTGAGATCTTGATGACTATTTTGTCAAAAAGGGGGAGAACAAGTCAAGGAGGTTTTTGAATTGGGATTATTTGGTCTTTTGGTTCTTGCTCAATCTCTTGTCAAATCTTATATTGTGTTTTGTCAAATTACTCATCAAGGGGGAGATTGAAGGATCGTTATTTTTGATCCAGTTGATTTTGATGATGAGTATTTGAAAAAGATTTGAAACCAGTTTGATATTTCGACAAGATTTATTTTTTGGTTTCTTTATTTGAAAAGATCTAAAATTAGTTTGATTATTTGAAAAGCTTTTTGATTTTTGCAAAGGTTTTTGTTCGTGTTTTGAAATCGTGTTCTTAGAATATTTAATGCAATGCACTCCTGTGAGTGGTTGCATGGTTTAATGTGAGTCAAGTCGCGGACTTGTGCTCGGAATCGTTTTGTGGTTTGTTCATGTGCAGGTATTGCTCGAGGGCGAATGTGGTCGATGACGGGACTGGAACTAGGTTCATGGAGGAACTGAGGTTCGGGACTAGGTTCAGGGGGAACTGAGGTCTTGGTGGTCAAGGATGTCATGCGGGACGTTCGGGCTAAGAGAATGGTGCACATGAAGAATGGTTAGTCACGTGAGAATGGCATGAGGTCATTCGCGTGCAAAGTGTTAGTCACGTGAGTATGGTAGGGTTGCCATACGCGTGCAAGAGTTGTACTCGGCCAGGTTGGGCCAAGTGGAGTTGTGTTGAATACATGCTCTTTCTAGGATTAGGAGTGGGAATCCTTTTAGGATTAGGAATCCTTCTAGGATTAGGACTCCTTCTAGGATTAGGTGTGTTTGCCTTCTTTAAATAGAGGGGTTGCCTCCTGTTGAAGGCAATCAAGCTTTGAGCAAGCTTTAAGGTTGTACTCTTTTGTTTGGAGTATTTTAGACAAAAGAAAGGAGAAATAAAGATCAAGTTCATCAAATCTTTCGGCGAGCTACAATTCTAGTTAGATTTATTCTCGCCATCTTCTGGAACAGTAAGCTTGCGAAGGTCATAACTTTTGATCCGTAAGTCCGATTGAGCTGATTCTTTTTGGATTTGATTCATATTGGAATCTAGTTTCTTGTGTCCAAATTTCAGATCGTTTCGACGGTTGGATCTCCGGGAATTCTTGTTTTTCCAAATCTCTGTCATTCTGTTTTTGTCGAAAACGAGGCAATTATTTGGTTCTATTTTGGGGTAAACTTTTAATAGATCAAGAATTTGGTTTTAGCTTCCGCACAATCATTCACCCCCCTCTGATTGCTATATTCGGTCCTACACAAACGCTTATAACTTTTGCGTTTCAACTCCGATTTGAGTGATTCAAATTTCTAAATTTGTATAAAATTGAGATCTACCTAAATATGAATTTTATTTAATTTTTGGACTAAAGTTTTTTTTCTGCAAAATTATTTAAATGATTATTTAAACTTTAAATAATCATAACTTTTGCGTCTTAACTCCAAATTTGACGATTCCAGTTTCTAAAAATCCATAAAATTATGTTCTTTCTGTTTATGGATTTTATTTGGATGTTTGGACACTTTTTGCCTATTGTTTATTTGTGTATTTGCTATTTGCACGCTTTACGAGTAGACGTTGAAGTGCCGGAAGGATTCGAAGGAGAAGTATTGACTCAGGATCCAACTCAAGACCAAGAACAAGTACTTTTTGAAGGCAAGTTGTGCTTTGACCATGTTGATCCTATTTCGAAATCTATTTTGATTTAAACTATTGCATGCTAGTTCAATTAGAAAAATACTTGGTTTAAACATGGGGGTTAGATAAGTACCAATTTGCTGTATGACACCTTGATTATTTAAGTATGTGCCATGACCCTTGTCACCCTAGTTGTGGATTACTAGTTGGACATTATTAAATTGCCAACCTGGGTTTAGACCACTGTAGTATACTGCTTAGACCTGCTACGTGCTCATAACATGATTTTGGATAATCAAATGTTAATATTGGCCTAATGATATATTGAACCTGTTTTGGAAAAGTATCATGTGATATTGATGGCACGTGGTGCATGGTAATCAACTGGGGTTTGATAAACAGTTTTCGACCGGGGCATGTGGCAAGAGTAATCAGGTGGGCCAGTTGTGGCATTGGGAGTGTTGTTTTGGTTCTTCGGGTAGTCTTGCCCTGGTCACCCTAAGGACTTAACCTTGCAAGCCTTTGAACTGGGTCTAACGTGCAACCACATGTCTGTAATGGGACGGACCTAGTTGACTAAGTTGCTAATAACGTACCTGTGGGACCTCAGGAGGTCAACTACACCCTTTGTGTAAGTTATGCGGGGAGCGTCTGGGTGAGGCCAGGTACCCATCTAACGGTTGATTGGCCTAGACTTCGCCTTAGCGAAGGGAAGGGTTAGTCTTAATAACCGGGAGGACCACTTGTATTGTTAGAAGTTTCAGAAAGACTTTGTTACTGAACTCGCCTTTGTGGTGTTTGTTGTATCTTGTGGGTAAAGTGCATAACCTCTGCAGAGTTTAGAATCTATTCGAATAGCCGTGTCCATGGTATTGGACATCGCCGGGAATTACTGATCAAGGGTTAGATTTTCTCAAAAATAACTTGGATTTGAAAGGTTGGGTTGGTTTAATAATGAAGATGATGGAAATGTGGTTTAGGATGGGGAAAATGTTTATTAAACTTCTTGAAAGGTTATTTATGCTTTACTTATTTCTACTGCTTTCGAATCTACTTATATTACTTGTCAAATGTCAAGCATCGCAAATATACCTTGAGCTATTCCTTTGTACCAAGCCATGCATATAGTATATTAGCTTGCATTCTGTGCATGACTTGCTGAGTACCAAGTACTCACCCTTGCCTCAACACAACATCAGTTGAAGAGGAGACTACGCCAGCTTTGGAGGAGGAACTCCAAGAGGATCCGTCTACTTAGGGAAGCGAGCCCAGTCAGTTGCCTGTGGTATACTGGATGGCGCCACGAAGTTATTTGATTTTCCGCTGCTATTATTTCTCTTTTAATAAGTTTCGCCCTGCGAGGCGTACATTTGTGACTTGACCATAAGGTCGAGTAACCAGTTTGGTTATTTAAATAAAGTACTTTGATAGTATCGATTGGTATGATTGTGATATTTACCGATGTTAAGACTGTGTGCACTAGCGCGTTCCTGGACTAGTGCTGAATACACAGAGGGTCCGGATTTGCAAATTCGGGGTCCCGACATAGCTCAAGCAAACTCATGGAGGACGATCAAATTGAAGACAACGAGCCAATTCAACAAACATCCCAAATGTCATATCCAAAGGTGCATCAATGTGTCTAAAGAGACCACCCCGTCGACAACATTCTTGGTGATATACAAAAAGGGGTAACTACACGATCTAGAGTAGCTAACTTTTGTGAATTTTACTCTTTTGTGTCCACTTTGGAACCTTTGAAGGTGGAAGATGCATTAAAGGATCCGGATTGGGTGATGGCAATGCATGAAGAGCTCAACAACTTCGTTAGGAACAAAGTGTGGTCATTGGTGGAAAGGCCCAATCAAAACGTAATTGGAATCAAATGGGTTTTTCGCAACAAACAAGATGAAAATGGAGTTGTCACAAGAAACAAAGCACGGTTGGTAGCTCAAGGATACACTCAAATCAAAGGTTTGGATTTTGGTGAGACTTATGCTCCAGTTGCTAGATTAGAGTCAATTCGTATATTGGTTGCATTTGCTTCTCACCATGATTTCAAGCTTTTTCAAATGGACGTCAAGAGTACTTTCCTTAATGGTCCAATCGCTGAACTAGTATATGTTGAGCAACCACCAGGAATGGAGGATCACAAGAACCCTACACACGTGTATAAACTCCATAAGGCGCTCTACGGGCTTAAGCAAGCACCTAGAGCATGGTATGAATGCCTTAAGGATTTTCTTATTAAAAAGGGTTTCGCAATTGGTAATTCTAGAACCCTATAATCAAATCTCTTGTCCTTTCGCGCTCCTTGTACGATTTTCTTCGGTGGAACTCTAGATCTTTGTCTCATTCCGTTGGATCCTTGATCTTATCCTTTTCTATTGGTTGATCTTGTAGAAATCTTAGTTTTAGGGTTGTACCGAAAACTTCGGAACTTCCGATATGATATATCGGAACTTCCGATGTAAAGTCGGAACTTCCGATATGAGATCGGAACTTCCGATGATGACAGTACAGCTCCAAAACCAGGATTCTCTCTAGTTCCATCCATCTTATCAGTGTCTCCTCCTATCAGATCTTTTCGATGAATCCCAGTCAAGGTGATCAGCCTCCAGCAGGCTCATCAAGTGCCCCTTCTGGTCGCAAGCACAAAACTCCTACTAGATAGAGGACTAAGCGAGTCGCTCAACGAGGACGTCCGATGGGCGGCATTTCCATCAATGAACCTGCTCAGGCCGCACAGACTATAAATGTGCCTCGTGGAGCACCCTTGCCATCCAGGAAAGGCAAGGGAATTGCAAGTGCTTCCGGATCTCAATCCTCTCAAGTCAGAGTCATGCCCAGGCTCAGGATACCTGATAGGAATCTGAGACTGCAAAGGAAGCCCATGAGCTACAAAGGAAAAGCTGCACAAGTCAGGAAAGCAAGATAGGAAAATCCCAAGAGAACAGACAGGTTCTCCACTGACTCCCGCTTCTGGACTTTCTTTCAACAGGATTTCTATGAGTCAGTCATTCTTCCGAGAAAGAATCCTGTTATTCTGATGCAGTGGATTGATTGGGAGTATATGGCTGACACAGATGATCCTATCTTCAATCAGATTATTGCTGCTTGTGAGAGGACTGGCACCAAAAGGATCATGGGTTTTCAGCATGACTGGAACGTGGAAATCATTGCTCAATTCTATGCCACTATGTATGTCTCCATGGATCGAGTCTCCACTCTCCACTGGATGACTGAAGGGACATGGTATGAAGCCACATATGCTCAGTTTGCTAGGCTGCTAGAGTTCACTGAAGCTGACTCCAGAGACAAGGATCAGATTCATAATGAAAGTTCTCTAGGAGCTTCAAATTTGAAATTTCTCTATGAAGAAGATGCTGAGTTTGACGAAGGCAACACCAAAGGCATGAAGCCTTTCTTTGCTATCCTGAACAGACTTTTCAGGAAGACTCTAGCTCCAAAGGAAGGTGATGCTTCTCATATCCTATCCTATTCCAGAAATCTTCTGAGCAGAATGCAGGACGATCAGAGATCATTTGATGTCTTTGACTTCATTTGGAATGAGATAAGACTCATTGATCAGGAGCCCAGGAGGAGCTGTGGATATGCTCCTTTCATCATACATTTGATAGAGCAAGTGACCCAGCAGCAGTTTCAATGCGATGTCAAGCACACTGGACTGCAAGTCAGGGCAGTGAAGGCCCTAGCTCAGAGATCTTCAAGGCCTTCTACCAGAGGTGCATCCTCTTCTGCTGCCACTTCTGCAGTCTCTGCTCCCAGTGGTTCTTCCTTGCCAGTGCTCCGTGCACTGAAGTCTATCTTTGGTCTCTGCAAGAGCAATGCTATAGCGATCAAGAAGAACACCAAGAGGATGAAGGACATCCAGAGGCATCTGAACCTTCAGTGTTCAGAGGATGAGGAGAGCGAGGAAGAGATTGAGGATCCTTTTGCTCCAGTGCCTGATGAGTCTGAGTCCGAGGACGACGCTGAGTAGTCTGGCTCAGAGGAGTCTGGTTCTGAGTAGTCCGAGTAGATCTTCTTCTCCCTGTCTGTCCTTCCTTTTTGGTGCTTGATGCCAAAGGGGGAGAGAAAGGCTCAGAAAGACTCACAAATTATCTTTTCAATCATCTTTGATAGTCTGCTGGATGCTAGTACTTTGTGTCGTATGATCTTGGTGCTTGGTTGTTTGAACTTAATGTATGGATGAATGATGTCATTTAGACTTCTGTCTTTATTGCATGATTTTTGTTGCAATGTTGGATGTCATTTACTATTAATGCTTAGTGTTTGCTTATCATGCTACTTACATGTCATTATCCTATGCAAAGATATAGGGGGAGCTCTTCCAATTTTCATTTCCTTCAAAATGCTTATTTTGAGGGGGAGCTCACCTTATATCCATTCTATTCACATAATTTGTAAGATTTAATCGGGTTGTCATCAATCACCAAAAAGGGGGTGATTGAAAGTGCATCTAGGCCCCTTAATGTGTTTTGGATGATTAATGACAACCGATTAAAGAGACTAATGTGTTCAACAAATTTATGAACAGATAAAAGTCCTAAGAAGAGATCATCTGCGGCCATCGGATACCCTCAAAATGGATTGAGTAAGAAAAACGGCAGCATGTGTATGTATTTTAATTTCTTGAGTCATAGGAATGCCGAACTATTAAGAGGGATGCATTGAAGTTGGTCTAGAGATGGTCTTTTTGCTCAGATGAATGATGGTTAGTTACTTAAGAGGTACAAAGTCACTACACTTGCATCGAAACGTGTTTGCTTTGAAGTCCTTATCGGATGTTCCGATATCATGTCGGAAGTTCCGATGTCTCAGACATTCCGATGTGTAGTTGTGCACGAGTCCGAAGCCTATAGAAGGGGTCGGATATTCCGATATTTCGCATCGGAAGTTCCAATGCCTGTTGTTATCGCTTAGGGTACTCTCTGTTGAGATCGGAAGTTCCGATTTTTTATATCAGAAGTTCCGATACGTGTTGTCTTGAAAAAGGGTGCTCTCTGTCGAGTTCTGACTGTCCGAAGTTTCAAGTCGGAAGTTCCGAAGTAGTTAATTTCCAGTTTGGGAACTCTCTGTGAGTTTCGGATGTTTCGATACTTCAATCGGACATTCCGATGTTAACTTAGAATGTTTTTGTCGAGTTCTCTCTCAGTGATCTTTGGAAGTTCCGATAGTGAAATCGGAAGTTCTGATGCATCTAGATTTCAACCGTTGAGACTTTCCAAGTTCTGAAAGTTTGCACTCATCGGAAGTTCTGAAGTCTGGTTCGGATATTCCGATGTGTGGCTGAGTGCGGGTATAACGGCTAGTTTTGAGCCAAACCTTTAAATACTCCCCACCCTCTCCTTTTGAAGGTGACACACTTGCCTTGGCTGAACCTTTGAGCATCTTGAGCACATCCTAGAGCATACTTGAGCCCTCCTCTTCCTTGATCTTAGTGATCATCTAAAGAGTGAGGATTTGATGTGTGATTGTGAGCTAGTCAAGAGTAAATCATTCATCTTGAGCACTAGAGAGCTTCTCCAAGATCAATACTTCGTGCATTTGTTACTCTTGGAGGTTGAAGGACTCCTAGACGGCTAGGCATCGCTCACGAGCTCCCGAAGGTTGTGGGAAGCCGTGAGAAGTTTGTGAAGGCTCGTTTCGCCTCCGAAAGGGAAGGAACGAATAGTGGAACCAAACTTCAAGTGTGACCGAGGCTTGGGAGGTTCGGGTTGGAAAAGACCCGGCTCTTTGTGAGTCTCCTCAACGGAGACGTAAGATCCCCTCAAGGATTCGAACTCCGGGAAGCAAATTCTTGCCCCTTGTGTTTACGCTTTACTTTTGGTGCCTTTCAAGTCTTATTAACTTACTTCTTTGTGCTTTCAAATAGACTAGAACAAGCTTTTAGATTGGTAGTCTTAATTTCAGCTCTCTTTCTTCAGTACTAATCGGATATTCCGAAACCATACCGGAAGTTCCGATATTGGATTGGAAAGTCCGATACCTTTTTCGCTGCAACAAATTTCATTCGAATTTTTTAAATAGCCTATTCACCCCCCTCTAGGCAATTATCACATCTTTTCACTTTCCTGCCACTGGCAGTGCATACCATCGCAGTGGGAGTACAGATTGTTTTGGGATCTCAAACGTGAAAGAATTTATGTCACTAGGTCATTGCAATTCTCATCATTCATCGATTTTCAGGATAGATAGGTGATAGGGACCCATTTCCGTGTGACTATCCTGCACAATATCTGAATTTTGTTGCTGCCTTTCTTGGTTGGGTAGGGGCCTCATCCTTGGGATCAACCACCGTGATGGTATATCGGTCCATGGTCCTTTTATTTGCTCCTCTTGGACCTCGAGTCGGTTTTTCTTTCATCAGCTCATCACATCCTTGAGACGATGAATGAGGGGACGCCATCTTCTTTTTAACTATACCTATTGTGCCATATTATGTGTTGGAAATTATTATCTTTATCAATACATATCTTATATAATCTATTTAGGCCTCAAAATATAAACCAATAGGCTAAACAAGTCACAGATCGATGTCAAGAAATACATGCTTAAATAATGAGAAAGCTCTCTAGCAGGGTTCAGTTTCCTTGATTCCAAGTAAATCCCACAACCATATATCAAACTATCTAAACTTTTGGCCTTCAGAATTCAAACCATATCTCATAATGTACTTTCGCTTCTAGTCAGTGGGACAGGGCTAATTTAATTGTCTTGGGCCTTATCCTTTATTTATGGGCTTCTTTTCTTTTATAAAAATATAAACCCAAAAGTAGGACAAGGCTAATTTAATCGCTGTCAAACAAGTCCTCCACTAGTATCAAAACTGAAGGGGAGGCGATTCAGCCATGCAAGAATAGTGCAGAGCTAAAGAAGAAGACACCATCACAATTAGAAGGCTAGATTATTTTGATGATGTCCCCCATCTAAAGGATAGGATATAGGATATATACATCCAGTTGGTAGAAACAATTAATGAAAATGATGTGGTTGTGTCAGAGAAGAGGTAATTAGCATTAAGTGCCGTTGCTGGCACCATTTGCACAGATATGTAGGATTCATCCAAAGAATGAAAATAATGAAGATTATGTTGTTGTACCAAGTAAGTGATCAACACAAACTGCAATCACTGGTATCATTTGTATAAATATCCACCGTATTCTTCTAGATGTTGTTTTAGATTGCGTGTGACAAACCCTTTAATTTGACATCTAATATATACATAAGTTTTTATATTTGTGACGTGAAATTTAAAAATGGATTTTTCATAAAGAATTACTTTCATTTCATCATAGTTTTAATAACATTGCTAACTTATAATTAAAAATCATCAAATGTGGTATTGGAGAGTGGACAATGTGTCAATGTTCATCAAATGCTAACTTATAATTAAAAACCATCCAAAATTACGTAGATTCCCATATCCAAAACTGAAGGACCATGTGGTGGTCTATCCATATTTGTGATGAGCATTTGACTTTATTTGAGCAAGGTGTGCTCAGGTTTGAGTTTGATTTGACTTGGTATTGCATGTTTGAATTAATGATAATTGTGGACTAACATGCAGGAAGAAAAAATGTATGTGTATTGTGGTATGTGCAAAATGGTTTAGTCCTTGTGGTACAGGTTATTGAGGCAGCTATGGTCGTTGGTGAGTACCGGGACTAGGTTGGGAGAACCGAGGTCCGTAGCGGTCGAGGATGCCGACGAGATGGTTGGGCTCAAACCAGTTTCACTTGGACGTCATGGAAATGGACTTGAGGTGGCTCAAGGTTTCTGGTTCGGGTTGGAGGCTCGAAGAGGAGGAAACTGAGCGGTCAAGTCCGGCGGATGAAGGCCCGTTGCATCGGATTGACCGGGTTTTGTTTAAAACCCATGTATGGCCAATGTGGCCCATGTAAAGCCCATGTGTGGGGTGAAATGAGTGGGTTAATCCTAGCCCTTGGTGGAGTGCCCTAGGGTTTGGGACTCATCCAAGGGTGGTAGGTGGCCCTAAAGTAGTATAAATAGAGGGGGAGGGGTGCCCTCCCTCACTTGAAGGTTTGAGTTGCTCCTTTGAGCTTTGCCCACATGAAGTGAGGCTTTGTAAACCTTCCAACCAGAAAATACAAAGATTTTCTTTACATTTTTGTGAATTTAAATTCCGCATTTACATTATGTCTTTACTTTACGCAATTTAAATCCAGCATTTACTTTCCCGCATGTAAATTCTCGCAATTTACTTTCTCGCAATTTGGTTTTGCCTCCTCTCCTTCTAAATGCTGTTGATCAAGGATGTCTTGAGGGTGCTCATTTGTTTTTACATCTTTCTTGCACCCTAGGATAGACTAGAGATCAAGGTTCTATCAAGACTGCAAATCTGTCCGGAACTTGTTCTTCGCGCAGTAGTCAGTCTTTGATTTGTAGAAAAATATAGAAAAATCCTTTTTGATTTATTCTTGTTGGAGAAGGTGCGTGACTCATATATCCATCTGTGGAAAATTTTTGGAGTCCACTAGTTGCACCATTTGGGAGCTATGAGTAGGGGTGGAATCGAGCCGAGCCGAGCCGAGCTGAAAGGATCGGTATGGCCTAGAGGGGGGGTGAATAGGCAATTTTAAGAAATTAACAAAAATAACTAAGTAATTTAAAGACAATTTAGCAGTTGAAAGAAGGATCTGAGCAGGTAATAGGTTGAGCAACAAGGAGCACTGAACAAGTAACAGATAATAGAGAAACGAGCTAAGGTAAACAATCATAAGCAGAGACAAGCGAATTTTTCACCGAGGTTCAGAGATAAATCTCCTACGTCCCCGTTGGAGCACTTCCACAGAAGTGTTGCTCCTCCAGTGACTCTCAACAGAGGAACTGGATTTGTCACTAAAGTGACTCTTTACCACTCCGGTGAGGTGAGTCCAAACCTCTCACAAAGACAGTGGCCTTCCACAATCACGGTTGGACAGGTCGCACTACAACCACCAGAAAACCGTCTAGGAACAGCTAGTTCCAAGAGTAATAGACTATCCACAAGCCCTGTCTCTTGGTTCACTAGAAACTACTGAAACTAGACTTTTCTTGGAGCTGTAAGAAAGTAGGTTTTTGTTTTCAGAGTTGAGCTTGATCTCTTTGAGGGCTTTTGAGCTTTTGGGATGCTAGATGTCAAAGATATGTAAAAAAAAAGTTCTATTTTGGGAGAGCCTCTGATCTGTTTAAATAGGCTACAGGAAGCAAATAGCCGTTATAGCCGTTATTGGCAACAAGTAGCCGTTTGCCAATGTCAGACTGAAAAGACAACTCAAAATGATTGTATCTGACAAGGTTTGACAAAGTATACAAGAGGCTCAACGCACAAATGCACTCCAAATCAATAAAAACGCATTTACGTCGGACCAAGAAGAGTTGGTCCGTCACACATGCTTTGAGTAAAAGTGGTCCGTTGAGAGATATCAAAGTGCACGCTTTGCAAATGAGACTTAAAAACTTGGTCTGTCGTAAAAGGCAAACTTACTGATCATGACCCAAGAAAGGAATTGGATACAAGCAGCAAAACCAGTAAGTTTTAAGTTTGCTACGGACCAAGAAAAGAGGTTTGACGCGCAAGGGATTTTTGGTCCGTTGTAGCCTTTATGCACTGAAGTTGGTTTCAAAGAGAAAGCCTATCTGCACCGGACCCAAAAACTTGGTCCGTTGTAAATGGGAAACTCTCGGTATGAGTTCAGTTAGATTTTGACTTGAAAAGGATATGAACTCAAGACAAGATATTTTTTAGAGGAATCTGAAGAGATTTAACCTAAGCTCCAAGTAGTCTTAATGAAAAGTCCTAGGAACCAAGATTTTGAACTTATGCATAATCCCTCTTTATAGTACGGTTGAAGACTAGAAAGACACAGCTAAAAGACTTGAATCAACGCCCAAGTCAAAGAACTAGAAACAAGAGAACCTTAATCTTGATCATCCTTTCTGAAGAAACACTACTAACACTATTTTAGTTGATCATCAAGCACCAAAATCCAACAAATAATTTAAAGTAGCCTTTAGGGGGCCTAGATGCTTTCACGAGCCGAGCCCGGCTCGGCTCGGCTGAGCTCGTCACTGTTCGAGCCGAGCTCGGCTCGGCTCGCTGTCTGTTTCGAGCTTAAAAGTGAGCTCGGCTCGAGCTCGATCGAGCCTCGAGCCGGCTCGTTACGGCTCGTGAGCTAGCCAAATCCGAACGGGGCGCCTCCAACTCTGTCTCCACTTGGCCGACTCCAACTCTGTCTCCACTCCACTCTCCTACTCCCCATCGCGGTCTAGGGTTCGGCCGGCGGCGGCGCCTCCCGACAGGCGGCAGCCCTGGATCTGGCCGGCCCCGTCGCCTAGCCGCCTCCCCCGGTCCCGTCGCTGCGTCTCCTCGCCGGCGCCTCCCCCCATGAGTTCGTGACCCCATCCCTCAGCCTCCTCCAGCTCTTCGCCGGTCGCCGCCAAGTACCTGGCTGGCCCGGCCTCCCTCGGCCCCGTCGCCTAGCCGCCTCCCCCGACCTCCCCAGCGCGCCTAGTACCCCAGCGGCCTCCTCCAGCAGTCAGCTCTTCGCCGCCCAGTACCCGGCCGGCCCTCCCTCCACCTCGTGTCCTCGTCGCCGGCCTCCCCCCCATGGAACGACCACAGAAGAAAAAGCGAAGCGCTACCGCTGACTCCGTCTCCATTGGCTCCACACCTCCAGCAGTACACGGCAACGGTTCGACACCTCCAGCAGGTCCAATGACGGCGATCCACGGCACCAACTGACTCGGTGAGTACTGAGTAGTGATTAGTGAACTCTCTGAAGTCTGAATGTTGTCTTGTTGAATGTTGTCATGTTGATTGTGAACTAAATGTTGCTGTTGAATGTGATTGTTGAATGTTGTTGTGATTGTTGAATGTTCTTTGTTGAATGTGAGTTCTTTGTGATGGGGGAGTTCTGTGATGGTTGAAAGCATAGAATGGGGGAGTTCTTTGTGATCACTTGTTGGTAGTGGGTACTCTTGTGGAATACAATGGATCATTCAAAAGAAACTGAAAAGCAACAGATCAACGAAAGGAGAGTAAAGAAATCACACCACTGGCTTCTCGGCTTTTCTTTTCGTTTTTGCCTTAGGTACTTGATCGTCATTGTTCTGATCATTTTGATAAGCATGTGATTCAGGAAGCTTGTCACCCTCTTCTTCTGAATCAAATGCGAATCCATCAAGGGTACCTACATAGATGATATACCAATATTAGAAAATAGTTATTGTAGCAGAGGCTATCATCATGTAAATAATAGGTCCATAACTTCATATAAACCGATCGCCTCTGCTCCTCACATTAAAAACTACACTCAAATGCAGATGCACCAAGAAATAGCTCAATCAATGATAGATAAAAGCACCTGCTTTTTCTTGGCTTGCTGATTTGCACGTCGACTTTATAGATCGAAACTCTACGATCCATCTGGATGAAGATTTCTACCAAATAGTTAAAATAATGAATTCAATGGCTACAGACTGTTGATTACAACTGACGATAAATAGCCAAGCTAGAATTTTGCTAACCTTCCATCATAGTCTCCGCTTCAAATAAATTGGACTGGGGTTTCAGTTGAATGAAGTCATTCATTATAGCCTCTATCTGCAAGGGGAAAAGTAAGAGGTGAATCAAGTAAGTTAAAGCAGTTGTATCACTTAGAACGGAAGATGCCTTGATAAATGGAATACAATCAATACATAATCAAATTTACTAGTGGAAATGGCACATTACTACATTAGGTGATAGAAAGTATGTCTTGTCTAAATGGAAACTAAACTGAAATGATGGTGATTTATCCCTCTTGTGTCTCTGCTTTTGCTTCTTTTCAGCAGCAGCAAATTAATTTGTGCTCACGCAGGTTGGAGACAAGAAAAAAATAGCAAGGCACATTACTACTAAAGTGCTTTGTATCTGTTTTCTCTTGTTGTATTTGCATGATAATGATTTTGATTGTAAGGTGCTAATTTTGGATACATTGATTTGATGCAAGGAGTTGAACCGGGATGAAGAAGATAACTCATTTGACATGAACGATGATATGTCCGAGGAAGAGATTCCGGACGAGGGAGAAGGAGCACATACCTTGAACTCGGCCCCTGATGCCCCCACACAAACAGGCAAGCGATGTTCAGGAGTTTGGAAGAATTTTGAGAAGGTCAATGTGCCATCTGCGACAGAGAAAGGTGCAACCATCACCAAGGCAAAGTGTTTGTTCTGCTACAAGTTGTATTCTTACAAACAAGGTTCAGCTACCTCACATCTTGGGAGGCACATAAAAATGTGCGCGCCATATTCAAACAAGTTGGCTAAGAAGAAAAGGCAAGCTCTTCTCAATTATTCAGGTGATTCTAGTTCTCCTATTGTGGTCTCTCCTAGTGAGTATAGTCCTGAGCAAACTCGGAAATTAATTGCTAAGAATAGCTCATGAGTATCCATTTAGGATGGTAGAGCACACATGGTTTAATATGTTGATGAAGTACTTAAATCCTTCTTATGAGTTTATTGGTAGAAAGACTATAAGAAGCGAATGCTTGAAGGTTTTTGAGTCTGAGAAAGAAATCCTTAAGAAGACCCTTAGAGGTGTGGATAACATATGTCTAACTACTGGTTTGTGGACTTCCAACCAAACACTTTCTTATATGTGTGTAGTTGCACATTATATTGATAGAAATTGGAAAATGCAATGTCGTGTGCTGAGTTTCATTGAGTTAGACCCTCCACATACTGGAAATGTGATTGCTCAAGCGTTGTTTGACTGTGTTGCTGAATGGAAGATAGAGGACAAGATCATCTCAATCACTCTAGATAATGCTTCCAACAATGATGTTGCTGTTCGGAGTTTAAAGGCTAAGTTTGCTGCTAGACAGTCAAATGCTTTCATTGCAAAGTATTTTCATGTCCGTTGTTGTGCTCACATCATTAATTTGGTTGTGAATGATGGGATAGCAGTATTAGCACCTTTGATAAGCAATATCAGAGAAACAATTAAGTACCTAAAGAAGTCTCCTTCTCGCATGCACAAGTTTGTAGAAATTTGTAGATCACTAGCACTAACAATTGGGGATGGACTGAAACTTGATGTCATGACAAGGTGGAGTTCCACATACAAGATGTTAAGTACTGCAATTGCCTATAAGGAAGCATTATTGGCATATGCTGATTTGGATGCAAACTATAGATGGGAGCCTACAAGTGTAGAATGACAATTGTTTGTATCCATTGAGCCAATACTTAAGAGTTTGGCTCAAGTTACTACTGCATTTTCAGCTTCGACATATCCCACTGCAAATATTTTTTATCCTCACATTGTGAATGTCAAGATTGCATTGAGAGTCATTGCTGTCTTGAAGATATAAATTTGAATGGTATGGCCATTGCAATGATGCAAAAGTTCAACAAGTATTGGGAAGAAAAGAACAATGTCATGGTGCTTGCTACTATTCTAGACCCAAGGTACAAGATGAGATATATTGAGTGGTGCTTTCGGAAAATTTATGAATCCCCAAAAGCTGAAAGTGAATATGCTGATGTTCTTCAAGAGTTAGAGAAGCTATATGAAAAATTTGAGATGGCACATCGGCATAAGAAGGCTACTCTTAAATCTAATGCATCCTCCTCTTCGTCTATGGATACAAGCATGTACTTACCCTCAAGCTCAAGTGAGTTTCAGTCTTTTTTATCATTATCTTCTTCAAATCCATCGAAGAGCGAGTTGCTTATCTATTTAGATGAGACGAATGAGAGCTTGTCAAACAAGGAGTTCAATTTGCTTGAGTGGTGGAAGTTGAATACGCATAGATTTCCGGTAGTGTCAAAGATGGCGAAGCATTTCTTAACTATACCCGGCCAGCTCAGTATCTTCGGAATCAACTTTCAAAGACCGGGGTAGAGTTCTAGATGATTATCGGAGCTCTCTACGGCCAGCTATGGTGGAGGCATTGGTGTGTGCTTCTATTGGATTAGAGGTGCCCATAATGATTCAAAAGCACCTATGTTTGTGGTATGTTCATTTATAATATAATCTAGCTTTTCCAATTCTCTTTATTTTACCTCATGGCTAATTTGGTTATTATAACTCTTTTCAGGAAGAAGACGACGAGGATGACGTTCAGAACATTCCATTTCCTAAAAGCATGGTAGACAGCAACTAATTGTGAAGGTATTTTGTCCTAAAAAGATTTATATGTCATATGTGTTTGTTGCATGCAATACTTACTGTTCTCTTGTTTGCAGCCATAAAAGCGATTGGAAGAAGGCCGTGTGTTTGTAATGCAAATCATCAATTGCCTAGTCAGTTGTAATTTGTACCTAAGAACTTTTGTTCAATGTTCTGAGTCAGTTGTAATTTGGACCTTTGGACTTTTGTAATTTGGACCTATGAACTGTTCTTTAATGTGCAATATGCAATGTGCAATTTGAATGCATACTTTAACTTTTGAAATTGCTTGCCCAATATGCAAGTCAACTGTTGGAGAAGGAGCATTCTGGATGTTATTATGCATTTGCTATTGACTATTTGTCGGGACCCGAATTTGCAAATCCGGACCCTCTGTGTATTCAGCACTAGTCCAGGAACGCGCTAGTGCACACAGTCTTAACATCGGTAAATATCACAATCATACCACTCGATACTAATAAAGTACTTTAATTAAATAGTCAAACTGGTTGCTCGACCTTATGGTCAAGTTACAAATATATGCCACGCAGGGCGAAACTTATTAAGAGAGAAATAATAGCAGCGGAAAATAAAATAACTTCGTGGCGCCATCCAGTATACCACAGGCAACTGACTGGGCTCGCTCCCTAGTTAGATGGATCTTCTGGGAGCTCCTCCTCCAAAGCTGGTGTAGACTCCTCTTCAACTGGTGTTGTATTGTGGCAAGGGTGAGTACTTGGTACTCAGCAAGTCATGCACAGAATGCAAGCTAATATACTACATGCATGGCTTAATACAAAGGAATAGCTCAGGTATATTTGCAAGAAACAAAGATTTGACAAGTAGCATAAGTAGATTCGAAAGCAATAGAAACAAGTATAAGATCAATAACTTTTCCAAGAGTTTAATCAACATCTTTCCCATTCCTAATCCATATTTCCATCGACATCATTGTTTAACCAAACCCCACCTTTTTAGTCCAAGTTATTTTCAAGAAAGTCTAACCCTTGACTGTAATTCCCGAGCGATGTCCAATACCGCGGACACGGCTATTCGAATAGATTTTTCACTCTGCAGAGGTTATGCACTTTACCCACAAGATACAGTCAAACACCACAAAGACGAGTTCCCGTAACAAAGTCTTTCGGAAACTTCTAACAGTACAAGTGGTCCTCCCCGGTTGTTGCACACTAACCCTTCCCTTAGCTAAGGCGAAGTTTAGGCCAACCAACCGTTAGATGGGTACCTGGCCGCAGCCTCAGACGCTCCCCCGTACAACTTACACAAAGGGTGTAGTTGACCTCCTGAGGTCCCACAGGTACGTTATTAGCAACTTAATCAACTAGGTCCGTCCCATTACAGACATGTGGTTGCACGGTAGACCCAGTTCAAAGGCTTGCAAGGTGAAGTCCTTAGGGTGACCAGGGCAAGACTACTCGAAGAACCAAACCAACATTCCCGGTGCCACAACTGGCCCACCCGATCGTTCTTGCCACATGCCCCGGTCAAAAGCTATTTATCAAACCCCAGTTGGTTACCAAGCACCACGTGCCATCAACATCACATGATACCTTTCCAAAACAGGTTCAATATGTCATTAAGTCAATATTAACGTTTGATTGTCCAAAATCATGTCATGAGCACGTAGCAGGTCCAAGCCATATGCTACAACGATCTACAAACCCATGTTGGCAATTTAGTAATGTCCAACTAATAATCCACAACTAGGGTGACAAGGGGTCATGGCACATATTTAAGTAATCAAGGTGTCATACAGCAATTAGGCATTTATCTAATTACCCATAATTAAGTAAAGTATTTTCTAATTCAAACTAGTATGCAATAATTTGAACCAAAATAGGTTTCAAAATGGGATCAACATGGTCAAAGCATAACTTGCCTTCAAAAAGTACTTGTTCTTGGCCCTGAGCTGGCTCCTGGGTCAACACCTCTCCTTCGAAACCTTCCGGCACTTCAACGTCTATTCGTAACGCGTGCAAATAGCAATAAATGAATAAAACAGTAGACCAAAAGTGTCCAAACATACAAATAAAATCCATAACAGAGAGAACATAATTTTATGAATTTTTAGGAACTGGAATCGCTCAAATCGGAGTTAAAACACAAAAGTTATGATTATTTAAAGTCTAAATAATCAATTAAATAATATTACAGAGAAAAACTTTAGTCCAAAAATTAAATAAAATTCATATTTGAGTAGATCTGAATTTTATGAATTTTTAGAAATTTGAATCGTTCAAATCGGAGTTGAAACGCAAAAGTTATAAGCGTTTGAAGTTTTGAAATTCAAATCAATTATTAAACAGAATTATTAAATCATTTTCTTTTTCGGAAATTATTTATTGCGTCAGCGAGGACACGTGGCAGCCTCTGATTGGTCTGCTGACGTCGGGTTCATGGGCGTGGTCCATGGTTTGGCTTCGGAGTCCGTGGACCGGTCCCACGGCCACGATGGTGGACGGTGGGACTCCAGGGGTAGACGTCATTCTTGGCGTCGGCGAGGACTCGGCGCAGTCGGCGACAAGTGGGACCCGGTGACGTCATCGGCCAGCGTCACTACCGCAGGTGGTGGCGGCGGCGTCGCGGAGCGCCATGACGTCATCGTGGCGTCATGGTGCGGTTTAATCGCGTCGGCCGACACGCGGGCGGCGTGTCGGCGTCACACGCATCGCGGCGCCACGGCGGTCAAGCTCCCCGTCACGTGGCGCAATCTCGGCCGTTGATTTGAAAATCAACGGCCCAGATTAGATCTGGACTCACGCGTTTGGGTTAACGCGTTTGATCTGGACCGTTGGATCTGGGATTTTGGAACGGGATCTCACCGACGGTGACGTGGCACAATCTGGACCGCTTGATGAAGATCCGACGGCTGGTAGAGCTCGAAGTCCGGCGATGGCGAGCGGCGGCGGTCTTTGGAGTCTTCGCGTAGGGGACGACGACCTAGCCGACGGCGTTTCGGGCGCGCTCCGGCGAGGTGAGTTGGACTCCCGGACGCGTCTTGACCTCCCGGTCCCGGATATGGGGTCAACGGCGACGGAGGACGGCGGACGGCGGATTCGCAAAACCGCGGTGGCTCCTTCTCCTTACTCCGGCGAGCTCTAGCGGCGCAACCACGGCGGCTCAGGCGAGGTGAGTTAGGGCTACGGGTGAGCAATGAAGTGGCGGTCCCGACACGGGTGGTGGCGCAATAAATAGGGCCCTCGTCGTCCGTGAAACGCACGGAAACCGAGGCCCACTCCGGCTTGGCGCGAGTCGGCGGCGACTTCGGATTGGGTGGCGTGGCTCAACCCACGGCCGTTGGATCAAGATCCAGCGGTCGCGGGGTTTGGGCTCGGAGTGCAGCTCGGCGGTGGTGGCTCGGTCGGGCTTGGGCTCGGGTGACGTGGCTCAATTGTGGCCGTTGGATCTGAATCCAACGGTCACGCGGTTAGGGCTCGGCCGAGTGGGTTCGGTCGAGTCATGTGGCTCGGGTCGGACTCGAGTCCGACTCAGGTTCGACTCGGTCGGATGAACAGTACTTGAATCGACTCGATTTTCCAGCGATTTAATATTTAAAATAATTTCCAGTAATTCATTTAATTCAAGAAAAATAGCAAAATACTCAGAAAAATTCCAGAAAAAATCTGGAAAATATTTTGGAATATTTTGGACTCAAATAAAATATTTCCAACAAAAATTTATTTGCAAAGTTAAATTCTTTAATTATTTCAAAATGGAATAAATTCAAATAAATCCAAATAAATTCCAGAAAATTCCAAAAATTCACCAAAGTGCCAAATCACACATGAATTTAGGAAAAGCAAAATTTTGGGATGTTACAATTTGCTTGTTCTTTTGTATAAAAATTAGCCCTTCACGATGATCGATGCGTGTGTAGCTATCTTTCTCTGGTTGTTCTTCGTGGACCGTGATGCCGTTTCTGGTAGGTGGCAACTCGTCAAATTGATTGTATTCTTCCTCATCTACTACATTCTCAACTTTGATAATCCTCCTTTTTCCCTTAAGAACTACATGTCACTTCTTGTTGGATGGATTGGTATATAGAATACTTGAATAACTTGGTTAGAGAGTACGAATGGTTTAACTTGGTATACGACACATGTGAGGTCAACAGTAGTGATGTTGTACTGTAACAACCCAATTTTTGCTTTTATTGAATTTATTGAGTTATTTGAATTTTTAGAATTTTCTGGAATTTATTTGGAATTAATTTGAATTGAGTCAATTATTTAATTATTGGAAAAGTTTATAAAAAGCTTTATTGCAAATATGTTTTTGAGTTCAAAATGTCTTAAAATAATTCCCAGAATTTTTCTGGTATTTTTGCTATTTTTCCCGCTTTAATTGAATTACTAGGAATTAATTTAATTATTAAAATTCAGAAAATAGGAAAAACCCTAGCGTCGCGTCCGTTGGATCCTAATCCAATGGCTATGATTGAGCCACGTGGCTTTCGTCGTGTCCGGTCTGGATTGCATCGTGCTCGGTCTAATCCTGGCCGTTGATCAAGGCACATGGACGGTTGAGAGTCCTCGTCTTCGACTCGGACTCTGCCACTGTGTAGCCGCCGCGTCCACTGGTATCCCGCGTCGCACACACCTCCCGGGACAACTATTTAATGCGTGGGGTAGCTTCCGAGAATCCCCGTTTGCACCACCACTTTTGCCCTAGCCTGCGTGCGCTAAGGAGCTCTAGTGTGGCCGTGATTGCTTGTTAGAGGAATTAGAACACTGCTTTGGGTCTTGAGGATTTCTGATGTCATCCTCGCGTGTGCTGCCATTTGGTGCTCGATTTTGGACTCATCGTGAGGAGGCGCATTAGGGGGAATATCTCACGCTGCCGGAAACCCATTGGAACGCCGTCATTGTGGTCATCTTCTTTAGCTCCAGTGGCAAGACCTCATCGTGCCATCGTTGGTCCTCGAGAGCTCTGATGACCGTCCGATCCGCATCTAAGCGTCCAAGTGATCACGCATTTCGATTAACCGTAATCCTTAGATTAGATATGAGCCTTTGAATTTGGAATCAATGCTCGATATTAGGCCACGTAGCCGAACACGTCACTGTAGATTAGATTGCATCCATGCCGTTAGATTCGTAGATGTGTGGCTGCGATTGTGACACGTGAGTGCTTGGATGGTTCACCACATAGCTAGGCTTCTGCGGGGGTTAGATCGGGTCGTAGCCATCCAATTTGGATTGAGCGGCTCAGATTAATTCAGGTAGATCCGATCTCGGATGGATCGTAGTCGTTGGATCTGTTCAGATGCATACACGTGGCACAGCCGGGGCTGTCCACGTCACTGTTATAAGCTGGGAATAGGATTCAATCTTGTCCATTCAATTTCATGTAGCACTAGCCAATAGGATGCCACCGCGTAGCACACCAGAGCCACGGTTAGATCCAATCCTAGTCATCTAATTTGGATCGTGCGGTCCAGATCAAGGTGCATAGTTGGTTTAAAGCTGATCTCAGTTGTCCAATCTGTTTTGGATGGTGTAGATGCGATCATGTAGTCGGCCAATGGACTTGTGCCACGTGTGCACGGAAACCGAAGCGTCGCCAGCCGAGTCGCGCGCTTGTGACGTTAGTGGTGATGTCATGATGACGTCACAGTGGGACCCGTGTGTCAGTAGCCAGTCACGCGCGTAAGTGACATCAGCATGACATCATCCGAGCCGGCCCGCATGTTAGTGATTATGGGGTTTCTTAGACAAGTCCACCGTGGACCGAGCAAGCTCGTGGACCAGGTCCATGGACCCGAGGTGACGTGGCAGCACTAGAACACACCACGTGTCCAGCTGACGCAAGCATGGCGCAATAAATCGAATTTCCAGTAGAAAAACAATTCATTTAATTCAGATTTTTCTTTTAAATGTATTTTCAAACTTCAAATTGCTCATTCTTGCTCATACGAACTCTGATTGAGGTGATTCCAGAGCCTAAAAATTTGTAAAATTGTGCTCTATTTGATTATGAATTTTATTTGATTTTTAAATTTACGTTGCTCTCTGTTCTTGGCTATTTATTGTCTATTTATCAATTTCGCATAGACATTGAGTTGCCCGAAGGCTTCGAGGGAGAGGTATTGACTCAAGAAGAAGGTTCAGAGCTTAACCAAGACCTTTTCCAAGGTAAGTTATGCTTTCATCATGTTGATCCTACTTTTGAAATTTATGTTGATTTCAATTACTGCATGCTAGTTTAAATTAAAACGATTTCAATTAATTTGGGAATAGTCAAAAACCCATTTGAATTATACCACCTTGTCTTAATTATTTGTATGCCCCAATTCATTTTATCACCCTAGGTTGTGGATTAATAGTTGGACATTAGTACTTTGCCAACATGGGTTAAATAGACTGTAATTAGTCTGTTTAGCCATGCATCGTGTTATTGATATAATTTTGGAATGCAAACTTAATATTGATTAATGGAATATGGAATGTATTTTTGAATTAGTGTGATGTTGCCACATAATGATGTTGATATGTAGAAGCATGTGTGAGTCTACATGGATGTTGAATTATTGTTGGCATGCGTTGCACAGTAACCAACTAGGGTGGGAAATGATTTAGATAGGGACAAGTGGCATGGAAAAGGTGGGCATGTGTGGCAATGGGTGTTGAGTGGTTGTGAGGGCTGTGTGCTATCTGAGTGTTGAAAGTCTTGCCTCGGTCATCTAAAGACTTAACCTTGCAAGAATTTGAACCGAGTTTAGCATACAACCACATGTGTGGAATGGGACAGGCCTAGTTGAGTAAGTTACTGATATCTTGCATGTGGTACCTCGGGGTGATAATTACACATGGGTGTAGCTGTACAGGGGAGCGTACCTGTGCTAAGGCTTGGTACCCATCCAACGATATGTGTCGGTCCTATACTTCGGCTCTATGTGAGGGAAGTGATAGTGAAGGCAATAGCGGGGAGGTTCACATGTTAAGCTAGAAGTTTCCAAAAGGCATTGTTACGGTTAATCGCCTGTGTGGTGAGTGACTGTATCTTGTGGGTAAAGTGTATAACCTCTGCAGAGTGTTAAAACCTATTCGAATAGCCGTGTCCGCGGAATTGGACATTACTTGGGGATTACAGTCAAGGGTTAGACTTTCATAAAAATAAACCTGGGATGGTGGATATTGTGATATGAAAATGATGAAATTGATTAAGGATGATAAATGTTTTACTTGAGAATTTATTGAGAAAGTCATTATTGTTACTATTGTTTTACTTCCTTCCAATCTATTATTAATATTTGTAAATAATATTTGCTGCAAAAACAACCATATAGCATGTCCTTTGGAATAAGCCATGCATGTAGTACTAGCTTGCATTCTGTGCATAACTTGTTAAGTGCTTTAAGTACTCACCCCTTGCAACAACACAAACATCAGTTGAGGAAGAATCCACGCCAACTATGGAGGAGTTCCAGGAGCAGCCAATGAACTAGGGAGCGAGCCCAGTCAGTTGCCTGTGGCAAATTGATTAGACACCACGAGTTTTCTTTACTTTTTTGCTGCAATTTATTTATTGGAGACTTAGCCCTGCGAGGCGTATCTTTGTAAGTTGACCATAAGGTTAACTCAACCGGTTACATTTTAAATAAAGACTTTATTTGTTATTCCGCTGTGTATGATTGTGATATTCATCTGTGTTGAGACGGTGTGCACTAACATGATCCTAGACTAGTGTGGAATACACCGAGGGTCCGAGTTTGCACATTCGGGTCCTGACATGTACTTGTCAACCTTCACGTGCTGAAGGTGGACCTAACAACACCAAAATTAGGGGATCTTGAATAGTACATATCGAGCTCCCAAATCTCCTCTTTGAACCCATAGTAGGAGCTCCTCGTCGACCCAGCGGTATTGTACGCATCTATGTGGACACCGCTATTCTGGTTTGTGCTCTTCATATGCTTATCTCTCGTGTAAAATGTGTACCCATTTAAGTCATAGCATTTCCATGTTACTACTGTAAATGTTGGCGCTTTTGCCAACCATGTTAGCGTATCGTCTAAGCAGTGAGTGCAGGCTGAAGGTCAAGGACGGGCGGTTGAGGTTAGGTTGAAGGTCGAGGGCAGGGCGACGTCGGGGCGGGCGAGGAGGGAGCGGAGTGCGAGGACGCGTCGGTGAGGGAGCAGAGGGCGAGGGCGAGGGGAGTGCGGGGTGAGCAAGGGGAGGGGACGCCCATGGCCAAAGCCAATAAAAGGTAGGGTTTGCCAAATAGTCAATCAAGAAAGCTACAGCCGTTTTACAACGCAATAAGCTAAAAGCAGCTTTTCAGCCAAGCCACAGCCCCCAAACAAGTCCTAAGAAACCATAAATCAACTCATCCAAAACAATAGGTGCACGAAAGGATTAGAAGTTAGTTATTATTTATCACTAGGACCAAGATGTTGTGAGAGAGCAACAACCCATTGTATTCTTTTGAGATTATGCTTAAAGAGTTTGCAGTCAGCTTTGCCAAATATTTGCTCTTGTCGGGATTGCTTCAACGTTGTTATTTTGGTTCACTCTACAGGATTGATCTTCTTTATTTTTGAGACTGTGCATGATCATATCATATCACACAAAACTCTGATCCGATGTATATATACTCGAGGCACAAGCAATATATCAATAAAGTATTCAGGCTATTCTATCTTCCTACGTACTGTGCCGCCTATTTTTGTGAAACAAACAACACATATGTGTGATCAATATGCATTACTCCATCCAATCAGAAATAGTTGTTGTTTTTGATATAGATATTGTCAAACTTTTAAATTTTTGACTATCAATATCTTTTTAAATATTTAAATTAAATTCATGAAAATCATGTGTATATTTGTCTTCAAAAGTACTTTTATAATAATATTATAATTTTATTGGGTTTTATAAATATATTATAATAAAAAATTAGTGTTAGAGCTGTGTTTTGTAGACGTGTTAATGTCTAAAACGACAAGTATTTATAAAAGGAGGGAATATTATTTTTGCACTTTTCACATTATTCTCCCTTCAGAAGATACATAAGGGAAAGACAAAAGGCGCAGACAAAAGCAGAGAAAACTTTTAGATATGAAAAAAAAAAAATCAAAGCAGATTAAAAGTTCCGGAAAAGAAAAGATCAAACTAGCTGACTAAGAAAATGTATGGAACAAAAAAAAAAAGATAATGCACCTCCAATCAATCTACAATAAAGAATGCAGAACGTGTGCATGAAAATTGCACTCCTAAAAGAATGAAAGGATGCTTGGCATAAGAATCAAAATGCACCTATCAATCAACATGGAATAATGTATTACGAAATGCAACTATATGATGTGATAGATGCCGACACAATTTATTGATGATGTTGTAGATTGAAACGCAATGTGTGGATGTGGTAGCCAATGGCAGAACATACAAAGTTCATGGCAACTAGACTCTGAAATAATGCTCACTCTCAAGTCTCAACCTACCCTCTAATGACGAAAGAAAATCAACCAGGAGTGAACCTTAACCCAAATGTGCGATTCGAATGCCCACAAGTGGGAGGAGTAGAAGCGTTGCGGCTCGACGACGACGACGACGCTTCTCCCTCACAAGGCGCAGCTGCTGCAAGCGTACAGCCCTCCTCATGGTGACCCATCCACATTGATCTGGCATCTTCCTTCATCTTCACACCGTAATGCATGTAGCTGGAGTAGTCATGATGTGCCTCCACTGTCGCCGGTTGCGCCTCCGGTATCGTCGGCAATGCTGGCGGAATCGACGGCTGCACTGCAGAGGGAGAACCGGGAGCGTCAGGGGGCGGGCGGCGTGGCCCCACTGCGCCAGCTGCTGCTGCACGGCGGCGAGCTCGGCCAGCGCTCTCTGCAACTCGCGGAAGAGGGCCAGGGCAACGCCGTGTGCGCCGAGCACGGGGTCGGCCGCCCGCGCGTCGGCCTCGTACATCATGGACTTCATGGCGTCGTCCCGGTTCTCCGGGGCGGCCTTCTCCAGGAAGCGGAGGATGTTCTTGATGCTGAAGAGGCGGTGCGCGTTGCGGAAGCTCCCGGGCTGGTCGGCCGGGAAGTAGGGCGCGAGGGGGCAGTCCGGCGCGCACTTTCGGCGCTGGTGCTTGCATGCGGAGCACGCCGGATGCTGCGGCGGATAGGGTGAGGTCGACGCGGAGCCCGATGAGAAGTCTACTGTTGCCGTCGATAGCGAAGATGACGGCGGGGATGGGGACGTGGACATGCCAGGGAACCCTCGATCGAAAATATTTATGGAACTAGCGTCGAGGAAGTAAATTCGGTGCATATCTGATGCTGATTGATACCACGTGAACACTTCTGCAATTCAACGCCACGATATTATTAAGCAACCAAATTTGCATCGAATTAAGCAAGATGTGACTTAATGTCGTGGCGTTGGATTGCAGGGGTGTCTACGTGGCATCAATCAGCGTCAGGTATACACGGGAAGGTGTTTGTGTACTGGCTCCACCAAATTTAGTTCCTAGTGCCAACATGGGCGTGTAGCGATCGATTGTGACGTCCTAGGTTAGCCTAGTTTGTTACAGGGATAGGTGTGGGTTGCAACAAACGCTAACCTGGTGGTGGTTGCAACTACACCCAGACCCTGCTTGGATGGCCGGTTTTTGACCCAAAATCAGTGTAAAATTCCAACCTCTAATTACCTGCTTAGAAGCCCGATTTTCCCTTAAAACCAGTGTAAGTTATACGCCCGAAAATTCTTCCACGTTGGGCTAAATAAAGTGCTTGGGTGGTCCGGTAACGTACAAATTTTATACCAGGTTTGGGCCCTTGGAACCGGAAAAAAAATAGTGTGGACATTCGACATTCTTTTATGAGAAAAGTTGTCGGAAACTAAGTTCCGAACCCTATGTGTTTTTCGTACGATTCCTACGATCAGTTGCTAGCACACACATCCAACATTGGCATACCATATCTATACATTACGAGAAGTTAAATACAATTTAATAATAAGCATATGAATTTAAGTCTTACATGACTATTTTAACAACGAAGTGGCTGACCGGCCAAATAATATTACATAGCAAAAGAGTGAAGCAAAAATGATAGCAAAAGGTGATAGGGTCTAGCGAGTATGCCTAGCCCTACCATAGGCAACCGACTGGATAAAACCTTATAAATCGATGAACTCGTCACCATAACCCGCGGCGTAAAAGTAACATGCATTGGGTCATTGTAACATCTAGGATTTCACAAATCGAAGTATAAGTACCTAAATTTATATTTGGCCTTGATTTGAAACTTTAGCATTTTTCTAAAATTTTCTGGAATTTTTGCATTTTAAAGAAAACACTTTTAATGGTCAAGTCATGGTTTTTGAATCCTAAATTTCAAATTCAATCAAACATAAAAACTGGAGAAAAATTATTTATATCCTAAATAATCTCCAAAACAACTCCAAAATTTTTTAGGAATTTTTGTATCTATTTAATTCTTCTGGAAAAATAAAAAACTGAAACCTTTAATAGAACATAAGCAATGTTTGAATTTTTAAAATTTCCACAGAGCTGATCATTCTCTGGAATTTTTATGGGAGTAATAGAATTACCTCAGGGTCATACTAAAATTTTTATCAAATTTTGACAACATTTTATGTTCCAACCAAAATTTGATGGCAATTACTATGAAATAAAGCCTTAATTGAGAAATCAGAAAAATGCTAAAAATGGTAAGGCACTTTCCCCTAACCCGTGTCCTCTATGGGGAAAGCATAAAGCCGAGGAGTGCGCTTTCCCTACTCTCTCTCTCTCTCTCCCTCCCTCCCTCCTTTTCTCTCCTTCTCTATCGCTGGGCCTCCTCCGCCAGCCTCTGTCCTCTCTGGCCTACATACTAGTGGGTACCCACACCATTGCATGCTCTGCGCCGTGCCACGGCATGCCATGCGCACATCACGCATGCGCCAGCTCACATCGCACCCAAGCCGCTTGTGCCACATCGTGGCCAATGCTTGTTGTGGCAACGCTGCCCAAGAGCGCTCCTTGCCATACCAAGCGCACGGTGAAGTGTGCGGGAGCTTGCATCATGCCGTCCCATGGCCCTATCGACCATTTCATGAGTCAAAGCTGTTGCCCCCGCTGTTGCATCCCCGGTACCTCCGCTGCACCCTGGCCTTGCGTGCGTGTCTTCCCCTTCTCCTCATTGGAGATGATTCGCTCATGGGCCAAACCACAGCTCTCCCTCCCCATGGCTATAAAAGCCGTACTAAAGCTACTGCTGATACCCTGCTACCTCCTTCTCCGTCTCCTGGCCTGGGTTTGTCCCATTGGGTCGCCATTGCCACCATTGTCGTAGGGAGCTTCCGAAGCACGCCGAACCCAATTAGCCTCACTGGTGAGATACTTCCCAATATGTCCAACTCAGAGCGTCTCCAATACTCCCTGGTCACTTCCCCCTCCTGGTTGCAGCTCACCTAGCCCGAAGCGCTGCTGCTCCTTCCTTCTTTAATTTCGGCTACTACCAACAGAGCTCTACTGTGCTTCTCTGATGCCACAAGGTACCAAAATGAGCTCCTAGGGGTCCCTAGATGTGTTCCCCTCTCCTCCCCGAGCTTAAGCACCCCTAGTTTACCTTCGCGGCTAGCCGCCATTGTCGCTGCCGCTTAGCCTCGCCGCCAGTCGTCTCCGATGACCCCCTTCCACCGCCAGGCTCCCCCTGAGCTTAGCCCTGCCATCCAGTGAGCATAAGTACCCACAGATCGTCATCGATGAGCCTCTCTCCGCTGTGCTCTACTTCAGCTTGCTGACAGTGGCCCCCTTATCAGCACTCTCTATCACACCAGAGCCAAAGCCACTTACAGCTGGGTCCCACTTGTCAGATGTCTTAATTAAACTAGTTTTTGACCTATGTGTGTATGACATGTGGGTCCAATAGGGTTTAAAAGAATTAAAACCTCAAATTTGAAACGGTATTAATATAAGAGTCACTGACATGTGGACTCTAAATGCCAATGAATGAAATTAAATAAAAAATAAGAGTAAAATAAGAAATACGTATTCACTGTTCGAAGACGTATTTTGCTATTTTAGGTGATTTTCAAAACATACAAAATTTAAATGGTTATAAATTTTGTAAATAAATTCCAAATTAAGTGAAATCAGTTTGAAATTTTTTCGAAAATCATGAACTTTCTGTTTCTACAAAGGATCTAAAATTTGACCTCTTTTTAAATTTAAATTCCAATTAGAATGATTCATAGCACATTTAGAATTTGTAAAGTTTATAACTTTTACAAATAAAATCTAAATTTGGTAAAACCAACTTCCAAATTCCACTAAAATAATAAACCTTCCATTTCTGTAGAAATATTTAAAATTGGACTCAATTTGAATTCAATTCCTATTTAAGATGATTTTCAACATATTCAAAATTCAAATACTCGTAATCTTATCAAATAAACTCTAAATTGATCAAGACCAGTTTTTAGACATTTCTAAAAGCATGAACCTTCTGTTTTTACAATAATGTTTGGATTTTGACTTTATTTGAATTCTCATGCTTCTTATTGCTGCTATTCAATGGACTGTGTTTAGTCATTGACGCTTTGGATATACCTTCACTGTCGATGTTGACCCCACCCCTGAAATCAATGAACAAGGAAAGCACTCCCTTTGATCATATTGAACCCAATATTTCATTGAGTTTATGTTGTTTTTATCAAACCTATGTATGCATGTATTTATTTCTAGTAAATTGCTATATTGTGGATACTGGTAGATATATCCCATAACTTATGAAACTTATTTAATAAATATTGTCATACCAACCTTAATAACCTTAAGTTATATTTAGATATTATAGAAATATCAATTTGGTACAATCGAATATTACACATGTACTTAATCATGCTTTAGACTTGGGCGAGTAGATGGTTGGATTCACTGTGGTTTTGTTTGGTTGGTTGTATATCCCTAGCCTGGTGGGAGACAAGCTGAGTGGATGCAAGATGATTTGTTTGGTTGACTGTATGTGTTGATTTTGGCTGAGCTGAGAAGCTATTTGGTTGGATGTTTGAGGGGGGGAGGAGGGATGCTGGATGCAAGAGATATTGTTTGGTTGGTTGTATCTGACTGAGTGTAGTGATCCTCCTGCATGAGGTGGTGAGATTACCTCCTATGATCATTGACGAGGAGTTAATTAAGTACTACTAAACAACCTCGCTAACCTGTCCATCCGACCATCCCTAAAGGTAGTGTTCTTTTAAAAAAGATAATATAAAACAATGGAGTTAATTAAGTATTACTATTCATCTCGAGGGAATGAAGAATAGCAACCATAGCTAGTGATCCTTCCTAGATAACAATGCCAATACTCTTTAACATTTGCTACTACTACATGGAAACATCATTCAACCGAGGCCCCCTCAAATTCAATGACATTAGCTGTAAACCAAGCTGTAAAACAAGCATTGTCTCACACAAATGCAACAAAAACTCTTGAACAGTTCTTCACGCAAGTACACTTGATCATAGATTGTAGACATAAACCACTTGTTCTACTTAAGATGCAACCTTTTGTTTCTTGGGCATCCTGTAACCACCAACAACATAGGCATAGGCACGCTTAAAGGGCTCTAGGGTCACCTACTCCAACGGCCAGGGGCGGAACTAGAGAAAATATTATCGGGGTTCACCACTTCATCATATATGTGATAACAACTTATTATTCTTGTCATTTGTTTATTATTTGCCTCCCGGTGTCACAAGATTTAGATCAAGGGGGTTCACATATACTATATATATATATATATATATATAGACTAACGTACAATAAATTTTTTATATATAGATTAGTATACACTAATTTTTTTTTAACCCGGTGTCCTGTGACACCGGGTATTACCATGTACTTCCGCCCCTGCCAACGGCCTGAACTGATCATCCTTTAGCTTCTCCACTTTGCTAGCAAACACAGCCTCAGGAGCCATGGTGGAATCGATACAATTTGCTTGATCAAATAAGGAAAGTAGCAAACTGTCAAGACTAATGTAAACTTCACATTTTCAAAGGTGCCAGCTTTGAATAATGCACAATGATAGCCCTTGAAACAGAAACTGACAAGTATCTTGAGTGAAATGACAAAATGATCACCATTCTTCAGGAACTATTTAGCATTAAGGGCTAAGATTCTAGCCTATAGGATAGAAGATGAAATATTCAACAGGCTGGAAGGCTACTAAAATACTCAACAGGTTTTCATGATATAAGACATGAAAATACTCAATAGGTTGCTCAAGCTTGTTTTGTTCCACAAGCTTCTACATGTTTTCATCGGCCCTCTGTTGCTCCAATGCTGCCAGCATCACCAAGCATTCCTCTCAGGCAAGCAATTGTACATATAGTTGAAGATACCCAAGTTGGCCAACGACATAGAACATTGGTCAAGCAACAATACACTGTGATGACTAATAGGGAGCAAATATGAAATATATGCCAATTAACATCTTTCATACCTATCTTGGGAAAGCTACAACTGTCAAACCATCACAGGTTGCATAATTGAGCAGCTATACAAGCATAAAAGCATCCAACATGATAACAGTCAAGCATAAAAGCATCCAACATGATAAAAGCCAAACATACAAGCATCCACTAGCTATTTTCATAGATCACCTCATGAAGGGTTTGCATAGACCACCTTAATGCATTCATAGTTAGATGTTTAGGGGGTTTTAGGTGAGCATCTAATACCTTAGCACAAAAATAGGTTCACATTGTTAGTACCAGATCAAAGTACTCATTGCACATGCCAAGATAAAAGATATACTCATTTCACATGCCAAGATCAAAGTACCAGATCTATTGATTTGCATGAGCACAAACTAGATCTACTCATTTCATGTGCCAAGATGATAAATCCAAATTACAAGCGACAACATAGCTCAATCTCAGATCTAAACCAAACCAAATTGAAGCCAAGGAGGCATGATAAATGCCATATCTACTCATCCTCTTATCGGCGATAATACAAAGAAATGACAATTACCAGATCTACATGTAGACGAAACAACCAAACCAAGAAGCCCTATGAGATAATGGGAAGAAGAGGAGAAATACTTTGTGGTCTTTAGTACCCTGCCGAAGACCATGAGAGATCAGAACTTACCCGCGGTTGTCGCCGGAGAGTTCAAGCGGAGGGGTCCAGCAGAGGGAGGCGAGAGGAGGGGCCCAACGGAAGAGTTGAGCGGATGGAGGAATATGCGGTGGAACCCTTGAGCGGAGAGGTAACCCTAGGACGCCGGATGCATCCGAGGATTGCGAGTGCTGCTTCTCACGGGCCTACACTCAAGAGAAGGTTACTCTCCGCGTTTCCACCAGCTCGGACACCGGATGCAATGTGGCATGGAGCTAGGCCAGCATTGCTTCAACATACAGGAGTTACACTAGCTGATTTAGTTGCATCCACTCATGCTATACCAGGTATATGCAAGCAACCAAACACACCCTATTTGTCTGGAAATAAATATTTTGGATACAATGGAAAACATAGTTTGTAGTATTTTGATATAAAAATCAAAATAAAAATATGATTTAACACGAAAGAAATATAGCAATAGCCGGAGGTGGGACTTACATTAGTGTAGAGGCTGAAACCCCCAATTCGTTCGCTTCGAGTGCTACCGGCGGGCGAGGTGGTGTAAACCTGCCAGCGCCGCTGAAACCCCTCGTCCGGCGTCGCCAAACCCGGCGCCTCTGCCACCTCGAAGCGAAGGAACTCGGTTCTCTCGTAGGCGTCCTCCTCCTCCTCCCTTACACTGGACTCGCGTGGAGTGAAGATCCATCCGGAGTATTCCGGACGCGATTCATTCTGTTGGTAAGGAAGCCCTAGGTTGCTTGGATTGTTGTTCGTTATCCTCTCGTCATTTCGTTGCTGTGAACAATCGAATCTAACCAGATCTTTCTTCTTCTTCTTCGTCAAGATCGATCGATCTCAGTTCACCCCTTCCCATCCCATTGATAGGATTATCCAAGGTGCGGGCGGGTATTTTGGCGTCTATTACCCTGAACTTATACTTAGCAGCAAGTTTATTTTCGAGAAAAATAAAAAAAATTGGGGGTGTCCAAAGATGCTAAGATCAGGAATTCAATGGATTGGAGCAAGAAACGTTCGATGCTTGGGAGTCTGGGATGGAGCTTTAGCTAGTATCGTATGCTTGCAGATGTTGTTTCATTTTGCAGTTTATACTTGGCTTACCCTTTTTCTCCCATCTCTTCTTTTGTTAGTCGGCAGGGCATATTGTGGGTTGCTCCTTCGTTCTCTACCTGAGGAGCGAGTTGCATACTTCACAAGATAAAAGATGGGTATCCTCGAGAAGATCAAGGAGATTGAAGCCGAAATGGCTCGGACGCAGAAAAACAAAGCAACAGGTTGTGTGTTGTCTACAATGCCTCTTGAAACACTGCTCTGTTGATTTGCCCCGAATCATCAAATCATCCATTTTTCCTTGTTGTGCTCGTTCCCGCAAGCTGATTTTTCTTTTCTGTTTTGGTGAAATTGTACTATACCGGATCGCTCATACAGTGATGAAAATTAACTTGGGGGACTTGGTGGAAGTGAAATGGGCCTCACAGGATGTATATGTTGATTTTCCGTGTTTCTTGGTTCATCAATAGCTGCTTTGGTCACGTTACCTATGTTTTCAGACCTCTGATGATTTTCAACCATCCAGTTTGTTTTGTAGCTAGAATTTTCTGATCATGTTGCCATTTAGCGTTGTAGACATTTAGGTTGATGTAGTGGCGGACCCAGGAATTTTTTAGAGTCCGGGCACGTTTAAAGAACGACAACAAGTCCAAAGCTATTTAAATTTTAGTTGCTAACTTTTTATACAATTTAGGATGTTTTTTACAAGATGCTAGTAAAGCTTGTAGATTCAGGCTCTATATTTTCGTTTCTGATTTGAAGATTGTATTGGCCAGGTTGCGTGAATATGAGATTTAGGATGTTTGTTACATGAGCTGAGCCCAGGCCCGGGCCCAGGTTGGCCGGGCCTTGGATCCGCCTCTGGGTTGATGATAACCGTATACTCAATTGTGCATACACTGGTGGATGTATAACAATTCTAAATTTGCATACGCATGGTTTTCCCACGGGGCATGCACCTCCATGTAATTAAGGACTACTGGATACAAGAACAATCCTTTTTCAATGTTATATGTCCGTGTTTTAAATCAACCAATTGTTTCCTGTATATCCATCTTATATGCATGTTATGATGAACACATACCATCCTGTATATACAAACTGGTGTGGCTTTCGCACAATGTGTACCACTATGTAGGCCAGGACTATTGATCAGAGTATCAGACAACTGCCAAAATTTTGTGCAAAGTGCTAGCATGTCAGTAACTGATCATACATATGCATCTTAATTTGTAATTTATTTTATTTTATTTTATTAATAAGTTATTGTTTAATCAATCAATGATTATCTGTGGTTTGTTTAATTTCCACCCTAATTTTGCAAAGAGTCATTATGGTATGTAATTCTATATGAAAGTTTGTCTTGCATATTGTATATGGGAATTTATATTAATTTGTTATTGTTACGCAGAATACCATCTTGGGCAACTGAAGGCAAAAATTGCAAAGTTGAGGACACAATTATTGGAGCCTCCAAAGGTATTTATGAGTTATGGTGCTATGTAAGAATCTTTCGAGTATTTAATTAAAATATTTTTTTCATTGTAAGTTTGGTAACAAATTAGATGATCATGCAAAGCTATTGTGTTGTTGTTTCTTGGTCAATTTTTACTGAATTCTTTCATAACTTCAGCTTCAAAGATTTTTGAGTAACATGCTCTGAAAAGAAGAAATAGTCTTAACATGGAAGTTCCCTGAATTTCTATCGATAAATCTGCCATCTCATTGGTCATATAGGGTTCCAGTGGAGGAGGAGATGGTTTTGAAGTCACAAAATTTGGGCATGGCCGTGTTGCGCTTATTGGATTTCCCAGGTATCTCTCTTATTTCAGCAAATTGAGTAATACAGTTTTGGTTTCTAGTATTTTGGTTTGTAGAGGTGGATTTATAATTCTTGTACTCTGTTATAATCAATAGGAGAACCTTGTGTGTTCCAGATATTTCATCTGCTTCCTTGTATTCTTGATGCATGCCTGTCTGTCAAACTAACTATGATAGCTATTGGCATGTATATAGTGGACATCTAAAATCTGAATTAACTGATGACGCAACTCAAGCTGTATTATGTGCCTTATTTTCTATTGTCTAATACTATCTCATGTCCTTTTTGATATGGTTACTGACTTAAGCTGAAAATTTCTTTGTCTAATATTATCTCATGTCCTTTTTGACATGGTTACTAACTTAAGCTGAAATTTTCTTTCTTGTTTGTATTACAAAGCATAGGAGGCTTAATCTAGTTGTTTGCTCAGATTTATTACGTCAATAAGATTCATGTTTTTGAGAATTCATATTGCAGTGTTGGAAAGTCAACTCTTTTAACTATGTTAACTGGGACACATTCTGAAGCTGCATCATATGAGTTCACAACCCTCACTTGCATTCCTGGTATTATCCATTACAATGATACCAAAATCCAACTTCTTGATCTTCCTGGTATCATTGAAGGAGCCTCTGAAGGCAAGGGTCGTGGTAGGCAGGTAAATGCTATTATCAGTTTAATTATTATGATACGTGCTGTGTTCTTTAGCCACAAATCACGCCATGATATTACTTTTGATGTTACATCATTGTTTCTGTTTTCAGGTTATTGCTGTTGCCAAGTCATCTGATCTTGTGCTGATGGTTCTGGACGCCTCAAAAGTAAGTAGTGTAACTCTATCAGCTTTGCTTCATTGCTCTTGCATCCCTTTTTATTCTATTTTTAGAAAAGCCAAGTTTTCTGAGCGTAATGAAGATTTTATGGTAGGAGATTAGGAAAAAAAAGAGAGGGAACAGACACATGTCCTGGACTCTAGGACTTTTTTGGTTAGTGTGCTGCCCTCCTTCATCAACAGAGTAGAATATTCCAGTCCCCATATTTGAATCTGATTCTGAAGAGCAGCTAAATATCACCTTTTCCTAGCAGAATCCTTTCAAGTATCAAAAAGTTTTTAACTAATCCCTTCAGTTATCGAATTTCCCAACTACCTTACTTTGGAAGTACCTTTGTGTATTTTGTATTATAAAATTATCTTATTTGAGAGAAACTTTAGGCTGCAAAATTCAAAGTTAGAAATGTGAAGAAAATTTTGGGACTAAAAGAGTAAAAAGGTTAAAAAAATTGATAGTTTGAAAAGTAAGTGAAAAATTAAGGAAGTGTCTTCAAAAGGATAAACTTAGGAAGAAGAAAAATGCTTAAAAAGCCATATGGTAGCAGAGGTATTGGCTAACTATTATTAGTATCCTTTTTTTTTAACATCGCATGGTAATTGTGATATGCTCCTTCCATTCACAAATACATGTTGTTTTGGGATACGTTTAGTCAAACTTTCAAAACTTTGGCTATGAATATTTTTTTAAAATATTTAGATTGGATATATGAAAATCATATATATAGATTTGTCTCGAAAAGTATTTTCATAATATTATAATTTTAGTAGGTGTTATAACAATATTACAATAGAAATTAATGGTCAAAGTTGCGTTTTGGATACTGTTTCAATGCCCAAAACGTATTTGTGTCTAGCGTTCTTAATAAAGGCCGTTAAGTCCTTTTAAATGGCTATTAAAATGGTAAAGGTTCCCTGCCTGTTACGTTTATGGACATTTGAAGGTTAGCCCATTTTATTGGGCCGTTTATTCAGTTTAAATGCCATTAATGTTTAATAGGCCAGTTTTATCAAGCCGTTTATTTGGGTAAAGTTACATGTCAAGCGCCTCAACGCCCAACGTCGCCCGACCGCGGCTACGTAATTCGTAGTCGCGCTCCAGGCCTTCACCGTGAGAAGATCTCACCGGTGGCTTGAGAGAGTTTGAGGGAGAGGAGCAACTTTAGGATAATTGATCTTGCTTAATTCTCTCCAAGTCTGTTACATGGTATATATGGCCAATGGCCCAACCAATTTCTCCTCTAATTAAGGCATGCAAAAGGAAACTAGGTCCTATCTTTCTAAACTTAGCCACTGACGGTGGCTCCTGCCTTGGGCGCGCGCTCCGCAGCCTCTGGCGTCACGGCAGGCGCTATAGGTGCGCCGTACATGACATCTCTCCTCGACGATCGGCTCGCCCCCGAAATAAATCGGGAAATTTGTCGCGAAGTCCGCAACATCCTCCCATGTAGCACCAAAGGTGGATCGCCCTTTCCAATGGATGAGCACTGCCGAACACCCTTGTCGGTAATGCAGAAACGGCTGCTCAGTTACTGAGTCACCGCCCCATGTTGAGTGGGTGGGAGGAGGTGGCGTGGCGATGGTCTTGTGCGCCGACGAACTTTTGAGAAGGCCGACGTGGAAGACATCGTGTAGCTTGGCACGCGGGGTAGCGCTAGACGAGCGACCACCGGGTTGATGCACTCGGTGACTTGGTAAGGCCCGACGAAGCGGCTTCACTTGCCCTTGGGCGCTGTGGAAGAGAAGAAGTCGCCCTTTGGCGGCGAAGAAGACCGATCACCTACGGCATAGGATAGGAGACCTGGTCGGCAGCGGTCGTAGAACTTCTTACGGGCGGCCTGGGCTTGTTCCAGCGGTAGCGGACATCCGCTAGGAGCTCTCGCGTCTGACCATTGTTTCGGCCACCGCCGCCACCCGGGTCGCTCCAGGCTCATAAGAGCGGATGGAGGGGGGGTCCCTACCGTAGACCACCTTGAAAGGAGTGTCCTTGAGCGACGATTGATACGCCGTGTTGTAGACGTACTCGCCCATGGCGCCTATCGCAGCCATCGACGTGGTCGATCCCCAGTGAAGCACCGGAGGTACATGACGATGACTTTGTTGGCTGCCTCCGTTTGGCCATCGGACTGCGGGTGGAAGGCGGACGTCATGTGCAGCTTGGGGCCGGTGAGTCGCATAAGCTCCCGCCAGAACGTCGAGGTGAACACGGAGTCGGCCCGACACCATGGATCGAGGATCCGTGTAGGCGAACAATCTCGCCGAAGAACGCTGGGCCACGGACTGCACTATAGGGTGGGTGAGTGGGATAAAATGGCAATATTTGCTAAACCGCCGACCACCGTGAGGATCACCGATTTGCCCCAACGCGAGGCGGCGCCTCGATGAAGTCCAAGCCGACGTCGGACCACACGGCCTGAACGGGCAGGGCAGCAGCGAGCGCCGGGCGCAGTGTTCCGACTTGTTGCGCACGCGCGCAGCGCCGACGAAGTCTGGACCACGCGCGCATGGCGAAGTAGAAGTTCCGGCGAGGCGATGTAGAGTCCGGCCGCACCCTTCATGGACGCCGTTGCAGCGTAGCGCCCACCACTTCGAGCAAAGATGGTGAGTCCGGCGGAATGTAGAGCCGACAAGATACGCCACCATGCCGCCCAAAGCGACCACGGCGCTCCCTTGTGCCGGCCGCTAGTTCATCCTCGATGGCGACGATGCCGGGTCTTGTCGTTGAGCATGATTTAAGACGGCCGACGGTCGGCGAGGCGCGATAGCGCCAAGACCGAACCCTCTCGCCGGTGTCGCTACGGATAGCGCTGGCTTGGCCGACGGTGTTCGTGGCACCGGCTTGTATTCCACCGAGAAGTCGGCCGAGGAGCTTGCCCACCCAATGGTGCCGCGGATCGCCGAGAGGCGCCGGTCGAGGAGGAACTTGAGGTCAGTGGTCGGTGCGGACGAGGAACGCGCGCTTCACAGTACGGCCTCGATGGCGCCTGGCGTGCACCCGGCCAATGAGCTCCCGCCATACGCTGGAGCGGTGTCGAGAGCGGCAAACCTCTTGAAATAAGCGATCGGATGGTGCTCCTGCAGCAAGACCGCCCCGAAGCCATGCGTGGACGCGTCACACTCAACGATGAAGCCCTTGGTGAAGTCAGGCAGCGCCAACACAGGGGCCGACGTCACGGCCGCCTTGAGCGCTGGAAGGTCGCTGGACCTCGTCGTTCCAGAAAAACCCTCCTTCTTCAAAGAACGGCGAAGTGAGGGGCGCCGCAATCTTGCCGTAGTCGTGGACGAACTTGCGGTAGTACCCGGCGAGGCCCAAGAAGCCACGCACCGCGCGCGCCGAGCGGGGTGCCGGCCAGTCGTGAATGGCCTGCACCTTGGCCGGGTCCATGGCCACACCTTGGGCGGAGATGATGTGGCCCAGGTATGCCACGGATGGTGACCCAAAGATGCACTTGGATCGCTTGACGAAGAGGACATGGCGGTGAAGTTCGGCGAGGACGGCGCGGATGTGTCTCAAGTGATCTGCCCAAGTCTTGCTGTAAATCAATATATCATCAAAAAAAACAAGGACGAACCGACGAAGAAATGGTCGGAGCGCGTCGTTCATGAGCGCCTGGAATGTTGCCGGGGTGTTGCATAACCCGAACGGCATCACCAGGAACTCATAGAAGCCGTCATGGGTTTGGAACGCCGTCTTGTGCACATCAGCCGGGCGCATCCGGACTTGGTGATAGCCGGAGCGGAGGTCCAGCTTGGTGAAGAACTGCGCACCATGCAGCTCATCAAGGAGTTCGTCGACGACGGACGGGAATGCACCCTTGACGGTAAGGGCATTAAGAGCACGGTAGTCCACGCAAAACCGCCAAGCCCCGCCTCGCTTCTTGACCAGAAGATCTGGCGATGAGAACGCCGAATCGCCGCGCAGACGATGCCTTGGTCGGCATTGCGGCGCATTGCCGTTCGGCCTCGTCCTTGTGCGCCGGTAGCGGTAGGGCGAACCGCCCGCAGTGTAGAGCCGGGCTTGAGGATGATGGCGTGATCCGTGCGTGGCTGCGGTGGCGGCCACGGGCTCTGCAAACACCACTCGAAGGAGTGCGGCAGCCTCCTCGAGGAGGCGTTCGGTGTCGTGGTGGCGGCGAGTAGGGGTGGCCGACGGTCGGCGACGTCCGACCAGAGACTGTCGGCCTTGGTGCAGGAAGGAGACGGTGCGGTCGACGAAGTCCCACACCACCCGGCCAAGGGTGACCATCCATTGAGTCCCCAAGACGAGGTCATACCCCGCGAGCGGCATGACGAAAAGGTCGATGAAGAACGTCTCGCCCTCGATGATGACCGGGGCGCGGCGGATGACGCCCGGGCAAGTGACGCGCTCGCCGCTGGCTACAGTGGCCGTGAGACGCGGCGCGTCGATCGGGCAGTCGGCGGTCGCGGCGGCGTCCTCGCGATGAAATTATGTGTGAGCCGGTGTCGGGAAGCGCGACGAGGCGGTGGCGCCAGGAGACCCGCTGCATGGAATCACAGATGGGCATACCGGCCATCGCTTCGAGCGAAGACGAGAGCGCCTTCCTGCCGATCGTCCCTCTTTGGTTCCTCGTCGCCGCAATCTCGACGCCGTTGAGGTAGAAGATGCGCGGCAGACACGATTGTGGCAGCGGAGTACGGCTCATTGCGATTGAAGCAGAGGCCGAGACGGCGCTGCTCGCCGTTTCCTCCGGGGATACCGCTAAAGCGAGCCCTCTGTCGCGGCTGGCGCGCCGCCAGTAGTGCGCAGAAGGGCGAACAGCCGAGGCGCCAGATCGGAAGCGAGGCTCGAGGCTCCGGCGGCCGGTGGAGGTAGCCGCGCCAACTCCATCTCGCCGACTGGCGAGACTCATGGCCCCGGCGTCTCCGGATTGTGGATGCGGACAACGTGGCTCAATGGGGGAAGAAGACCGCCGGTGTAGAGTTGGACGCGCTGGTCCTCCCCGAGCCGCCCTGCGCGCGGCAGCAGAGCCTGAAACCTGTTGGAGTATTCCTCCACGGTCCGGTCTTGGCGACACTCGACAACTCGAGCAGGCGCCGAGCGGAGAGGTGGATCAAGCGAAGGTTGAGGAGGTCCTTGAATCGTCCCGTGGTGGCGTTCCCTCGTCTTCCTGCAACTGGATGTACCACAGCTGCGCGACGTCCTCGAGATTGTAGGAGGCCATCCACACGCGCTCCTCCGGCATGGTGCGCTGTTGGCGAAAATAGGATTCGCATGTGTTGATGAAGAGCATCGGATCGGTCTTGCCATCGAGCGGGAAGTCGAGCTTACGGAATCTTGGGGCCGATCCGGATCACGAGGAGGCTCCTCGCGCTGCGCCGTTGTTCGACGATGATGACGACTTGTCCTTCATGGTGGCCATGTCGGCCTTCACGGAAGACAACTCAGTCTTGAACGACTTCATCATCTCCATGAGGTCCTTGATGGTGGGTTCAGCCATGGTGGTGGAGTGGCCGGTGGAAGAGGTGGGCGTGGAGGGGGATGGTGGAGGGCTGGAGCGGTTGGGAGAGGATCTACGTGACGCTGATACCAGGTTGTCAAGCGCCTCAACGCCCAACGTCGCCCGACCGCGGCTACGTAATTCGTAGTCGCGCTCCAGGCCTTCACCGTGAGAAGATCTCACCGGTGGCTTGAGAGAGTTTGAGGGAGAGGAGCAACTTTAGGATAATTGATCTTGCTTAATTCTCTCCAAGTCTGTTACATGGTATATATGGCCAATGGCCCAACCAATTTCTCCTCTAATTAAGGCATGCAAAAGGAAACTAGGTCCTATCTTTCTAAACTTAGCCACTGACGGTGGCTCCTGCCTTGGGCGCGCGCTCCGCAGCCCTCCTGGCGTCACGACGGCGCCTATAGGTGCGCCCGTACATGACATTACAAGATTGCCATATGACATGAAACATTATGATATACATAAAATGAATGCGTTTTGCTTTTTATTATCACTTGAGCTGTTCATTCATTCAATTATGATTCTTTAATTACATTAGCATCATGTCATCTTTTTTCTTTATGTTACCTTTGTGAACAATTGTTGATAGCCTGGTAGTTCCATTCTATATGCATGAAAGAAGATGAATTATGTGCTTATTTTGTTACTGCAAATACATGTAAAATCGTTTACAAGTCCGTTTACCGTATAAACACTAAAAGGTGGGGTGACAGTTCGTTCACCGTTTATCGTTATTTAGAACATTGTTTGTGACTGGAGGGAGTATGTTCAACACTAGATGTCTTCAGCTTTTCTAGTAGTAAGTAAAAGCCTGTAAAATTACTTTGTGCGTTGAACTTCAAGTTCAATTAAATTCTACATGTTTGTATGTCTGCTAAAGTATTGCTAAATTGTCGAAGAGAAATTTATACACCATCTTTCAATCAATGCTATACTTGAAACTTCTTACAAAATCTTAGTGGAAGGTGTAGATCAAGAGGTGTGGAGTGATGGAGTGTTTCTTTTTTTTTAAAAAAAGAAAATTTAATTACACACAATCTTTCCCTTTTTACATGTGATTGCACATGATCCGAGCTTTACCTGAGTTCTACTTGCTTATTGGATTCTTGTTCTAAATTTCATTTCAGAGTGAAGGACATCGCCAAATATTAACTAGCGAACTTGAAGCTGTTGGACTCCGTCTCAACAAAAGGCCTCCTCAGGTAGTGTGAAATGGGACAGATCCAAATGGATATAAAACAACTATATAGAGAAAACTACTTTATGCAACATTGAAATTGTAAGTTGGAACCTTCAGAGCTGAAACAAGGTTTACAAGGCATTCATTCCGTATGTTTTCAAGAAATAGTCCGCATCTTCACAGACATGTCTATTTCACTGAGCCTCTCTCCGAGACAGTGCCCAGATCGTTACGCCTTTCGTGCGGGTTGGAACTTACCCGATAAGGAATTTCACTACCTTAGGACCGTTATAGTTACGGCTGCCAGAGTGTCCTGGGCAGGATTCTGACCTGCAGAATGATTATGCCAGGTCCACATTATTATCATGATATCATCAAGTAAAATCTGGACCATATGTGGGAACAGATGAGTGCAACTTCCCTTGCCACCCCTGGGACATGGTGCCGCACAATCTGAATTGAATGGTCTGTTTTGCGTGGGTGTGTAAAGCTGCTGATAACAAATATATCAGCAGTGTAAGTCAGTTCCCACATAGATCTGACTATCTGACTGGGTGTATAATTGAGCCAATTCAAAACTGAATCAGCTATTTTTTTTCTTAGGAAAGTAGTCCCAAGTATATCGTTCATAGACGCCCAAAGTTTGTACGACCAAAGCATACATCTCACTGGTCTACCCATCCTTGCTCCTTACTACAATAGGAGCATGAGCTAATTCGCCAACATCAAGAAACAACTATAGAGAACAAGGACACAGATCAAAATTCAAAAGAGATGCAATCATGTGCACAATGTTACATAAAGCTAATGTTGTAACTTCACAAAACACTGATTCAAATTTGGTATCTTCTGTTGATTTTGGCCCATCTTTGATGAGAAACAACAATGTGCATACCATATACTGTGTACAAAACTCTCACTAAATTTAATTGGACACTGGATATCAAGAGAGAGTGGGTGTAAATCAATGGTTGGCTTAGTGTGGAGAGTTATCAAGGTTCTAGATCACCTTTTTGCGAACATTCAGTACGGCTATTTTAGGACAAGTGCTTACCTGAACTATGTTACTCGACCAACTAACTCTGAATCAAGTCTTACTGCTACATGGCCTATGGCTATCTCCTACATGAGGCCTAAGTATGTAGTTTGTGCTGTAAACTGCCAACTATATACTCTGTTGATTATGAAGCAATTTAAATGTGCATTTGTACCTTTTATATTTATTTCTGGTAAACCACTTCTGTGTGTACAAAAACAGATATACTTCAAAAGGAAGAAGACTGGTGGGATTTCTTTCAACAGCACGGTGCCATTGACTCATGTTGATGAGAAGCTCTGCTATCAGATACTCCATGAGTACAAGATTCATAATGCAGAGGTGCGTGTGTGCTTAGTGAGTGTGCATGCACATGCCTTTTCAACTAACTCCACTGTTTGGTTTACTTTAGGTGTTATTCCGTGAGGATGCTACTGTGGATGATCTCATTGATGTCATTGAAGGAAATCGGAAGTACATTAAGTGTGTTTATGTATATAACAAGATTGATGTTGTCGGTATTGATGATGTGGATAATCTTGCTCGGCAACCAAATTCGCTTGTGATCAGCTGCAATTTGCAGGCATGTTTCACCTTTCAATTGCTTTCCCTCAATTAAACTTTCATACGCTCTGAGTTATTTTGTGGTGTGTCCAAATGTTAAATTGTTGTGTGGCCATCTTTAAAATCGCAGTGCACGTAGGTATTGAGTTTTGTAATATCTTCAGTTCGTTCCATTTTATTATTATTTTTGTGTGCGTGTCTTTGTATCTTAGATGTAACTGAAACTATTTCTTCTTCACAGCTGAACTTAGACAGGTTACTGGCAAGAATGTGGGAGGAAATGGGTCTAGTGAGAGTGTATACAAAGCCGCAGGGTCAGCAACCAGATTTCACAGATCCAGTTGTTCTTTCTACCGTACGTCTTCTTCCCCTTTATGTCTCGCACTGCTTGCTGTTCTAAGGAGCACAGCCTCTTTGATGTCTGTGGTTTTGTGCCATCAGGATAGAGGTGGCTGCACTGTTGAAGACTTCTGCAATCATATCCATAGGAGCTTGCTTAAGGATGTGAAATATGTGCTTGTATGGGGAGCCAGCGCGAGGCACTTTCCGCAACATTGTGGCCTTGGCCATGGTCTTCAAGATGAGGATGTCGTCCAGATAGTGAAGAAGAAGGTTACTACCTGCCTGAGTCTTAGTTCGTTATATCTTAAAACATTACAAATATATCCATATGCCGTGTACATACCAGATTTTCAGTTTCAGTAGCAGGGTACCCTGACTGTTTTATCAATTGCTGCAAGCCTGCAATGATGCTAAACCAGTGATCTAAAACTTTCAGGAAAAGGAGGAGGGCGGGCGAGGTCGTTTCAAGTCGCACACGAATGCACCTGCTCGGATATCTGACAGGGAGAAGAAAGCTGCTCTGAAAACATGATCTCATCGCCAAGTGCAACGCTGTGGGCTTCTCCAGATCAGATGAACAACTCATGGATGAGATAATCTGGAACTAGTTGAGCAGGATGCTATTCTGTAGTTGAGCAGGATGCTATTCTGTGCAGCCCTATTTTTGTTCCAGAAGGGCCATATTACGTACTCACCTAGTCGCAACATCAGTGCAGTGCCACCATGAAAAATGCTGCGTTTATTCAGGTAGTGTTTGTTGTGCTGCCACATGTGGCTCGTGTTGCCATACTGAATGTTTTGCCATGAAGGTTTACAAAGATAGTAAGGGTTATGGATGCTCTCAGTTATTATGGAAAAATGGTTTGACCAAGATTTACTCCAGAACTGAACTCAACCGGAGCAAATACTCATGCGAGCGACGTGTCGAGCAGCGATTGGCCTCGCCAGCGCTTTCCGCGTCATCGCGAAGCTGGCCACGCGACCCGTTAAAGGGAGTTCTCTTGCGGATTGTAGGTTAAACGGGTCCAAATCTCCGACCCGAAAACGTGCCCCCCCGTCCGATCTCCCGCTCTCTCGTCGGCGATGACGCCGGCGGCGGCGGCATCGGCGGGGCGGAAGTCTCCGGTCGCCGTCCTTCTCCTTTACGTCACGTTCGCCTTCCTCCTGCTCCTGCTCTTCTCCTCCTACTCCCCCCGCCTGAAGCCCCACGGCCGCAGCCTCCACCGCCGCCTCAAGCTCCACCTCAAGAGCTCCTCTTCTTCCTCTGCCTCATCCTCTGGAGCCGCAGCTGGTGGAGCTGTAGGCAACGGGGGGCAGCAGCAGAACCCCCACGGGGCGCCCTTCGACCCGGCCATCGCCGAGCTGGAGCGGCGGCTGGAGGACAAGGAGTGGGAGCGCGAGCACTACCGCATCCTCCACGGCGGCGAGGGCGACGGCGACGCGGACGAGCACATGAAGGAGTGGGAAGAGTTCCTCAAGGAGGAGGAAGACTTCATCAACGACGACGAGCGCTTCAACGTCGTCGACCGCATCCGCGCGCTCTTCCCCAAGATCGACCTCGCCCCGCAGGATGGCTTCGTCTCCCTCGACGAGCTCACCAGGTGGAACCTCGAGCAGGCCAGGTCTGACCAGCTCCACCGCTGCGTTAGGGAGATGGAGCTCTACGACAAGAACGGCGACGGGATCGTCTCCTTCGGGGCCTTCCAGGCGCTGCACGAGGAGTCCCATGGTAATGCGGCAAAGCGAGACAATGCATTAAAGCAGCGCGAGCTGATTGATTAATGCTTTGCAGGAGAGGGTAACTCGCTGGGGTTCCCGTGGTGGAAGGAGGAGCACTTCAATGCTTCGGACGCAGACGGCGATGGTTTCCTGAATAAAGTTGAGTTCAACGAGTATGTGTTCATTTGGGTTGTACCAAAAATCAAGTTTTCATTATGATTCTTGATTGTTCGTTAATGCTTTCTGATTCTTGAATCTTGATTGTTCGTTAATGTTTTCTGAATTGTTTTGCTGTAGCTTCCTTAATCCAAGTGATGCAGAGAATCCCAAAATTATCAACTTGCTCTGCAAACAAGAAATAAGGTGCATGCTTCTTCAACCATGTCCATTTTCTTATCATAATACTCTATGTTTACTTAACTTTTCAGTGGCATAGTTGCGAAGACCTTGAATTGCTTCCACATTGGGTTTTAGTCGTAAAAGGCAAATAAGCTCAATAGGAAAACTCCTTTGGGTTTGAGTCCCGGGGTATCAGATCCTATCTACTAACCATCGAGAGTTATATACTTGTGAGATTGCTCGTAGTTTCCAAGCACTATAATTGCAGTTTCATGCGTGGGGAACCAGATTCAGCTAGGAAACTGATTTTTTGCTACTAGATACTAGGATGATAGTTCCAGAGCCGTTGGGCTTTGGTCAAAACTAGTACATGCCACTTTGCTAGTAATCATGAATTCCTGATAGATTCCACTTACCTTAATGCAAACTAAGGGTGCACAATTTTACCATGCTCACTCATGTAGATGATTTATGTACTTGGATGGTATAATGCTTCAAAATAGAGGGGTTGTTTGGTTCATTGACCAGTTTTGAGTTGTCTAACGTTGGTTATGTCTCGTGAGAATCCGTGTAGTGTTTATTCTTGTCCTTGAATCATCTCATATCTACATGTTCCGCCTGTGTCACATTGAGGATGAGGTGTTAAATTTGGATGCCTTGTGTGAAGCGAGTTTGTTAGCCTCACCAAATGCATAGTTTAGCACTCAAACAATACAAGCTCAATTATTACAATAGTCGTCTGATTAAGTTAATCACACCATTGAAATAATTGGGTCTGGATTTGGGTAGGATTCATGTCAGGTTGGTTGGGCCTGGGCTAAGCTTAGGTTGTGCCTGGAGTGGGCTTAGGACAAGATGTCTAGTCAGTTTGGCCTTACGCTAGGCTTGTCTCTGGTGGGATTTACTCTAGGCCTGGCCTGGCCATTGACCAAAGCTCCAGTTTTTTCTCAAGTTAATTGCTAAATGATACCAAATGCACATTGCCACATTGGTATTTATAAAAAGCACCTAATCTCATATTACAGTTGTAAAACCTTTACTTTAGCTAAGCTTTCATATTATCACATATAAATCTTGCCCTTATAGTGTTGGCAATTAAATTTCTTTCCAGCTCATTGATACAACTATAGATGTTAAATCTACTTCGCACTTCAAAACACCATGTAATAAATCCTCATACACATATACCAAATATCTCTCTATCTTAAACCTGTTGCAATAAATGGACCAGATTCTAGTAAACCCTTTAAGTATGAGGCATACCTAAAAATCTCTCCAAGCTGGGGCAACTCCGAGTAACACCTAAGGGTGAGACATGTTGCTATGGTTAGAAGACCAAAGAACCTTTTGAATGGCCACATATATTTTGTCGTGTCTATGGAAACTTGTCTATTTTGTATCGCTATATGATTTTATGAAGGTGAATGTCCCTTTCATTATTTCATTAATTGTGTGCATTATAAGATAGTGCTTACTGTTTCCTTGAGCTGACATTTGAAATTCCTTGCCCATTATGCCCATATCCAGGCAGAGGGATAAAGATGGTAACGGAAAGCTAAACTTTGAAGAGTACTTTCATGGACTACATGACCATATACATGGTTATGATGACGAGCATGCAGATATTTCCCATGTTGGGAACACAACAGTCGCAAAGGATGGGTTTTCCAAACTTGACAAAGATAATGACGGGTATGAAAGTGGAGCTTTAATTAAAGACTTTTTGCGATGCAATTTCTCTTATGGAATTTATCGTCAACTTCTCTTTTATGCATTTGAAAAAAAAATCTTCTTTTATGTAGGTTTATTTCAGAGCATGAACTAGAACCTGTTCTGGACAAGCTCCATCTTTCAGAACACTATTATGCTAGACAGCAATCTACCCATGCTATTTCAGAGGTTTGATTCACATTGTGCCAATGAGCTTCTGCTTTTCATTTCTATTGTTCATTGTGATCTCAGATAATTGCTCCTTGCTCTCTTTGTTATGCATAATTTGATCTTTGCTTTGCTAGTTCAAGGTACATTGGAATGCTGTTTTTATGTATCTGTGTATTACCATACAACACACTCGACACACTAATGGAACTACAAAGTTCTTCTAATTTCTAATTTGTTAGTTTAGCAATCTCATTTGCATTACATAAATGCTATGGACGTATTTTCAAAGAGTTATTTATGCTCACTTACCATCAGGTATGGCTATGAACCACCAGCTTTTGAGTGTTATGAATTTTTGAAGACATGTTTGTAGATACAGCAAAAGTCTTTCTTCTATTGGTTGATCGGTTCACTCCTTGTTAATGTCCCTATTCCAAGCAGTGGATGAGCTCACAACTGGTAACAGGTTTAACAGCTTATCCTGAGTCTTCCCAAAAGAAAAACCTAATATAGCGTGCAATTTTTTAAGTTTTGACATATTGGCAAAGGTATACATTATCCATTCCATACCTAGTTGCAAAACCATTTGTTTCTCATTATATGATTCCATCTCGAGTTCACTAATTCTAGCTTCTTGTGTAGAAAAATTCTCAGATGATTGGATATTGTAGGCTTTGCATTATGTGGTTCCTGTTTCCACAAGGTGGATTTATTTCAATCTTATTAGAACTCTAAAGAATTTGAATCCACATGTCATGGTCTAGTTTAACCTAGGGGATTGAAAGAAGGCATTGCCCTTTCCCCCCCAAAAAAAATCTCATAGGAATTGGATTGATTTTGTCCAAATATTCCAGTCGATCTATCCTTTGGTAATTTATTTATGATATACCCAAAAAGGGCTTTAGGGTTAAATAGTCCTAAATTTGTGTATAGAAAACACAAATAAATGGATTACTGCTTTTCTCAGCATGGGTTGGATCTACGGAGATCTGATGTTTTGATACAAATTATAGAAATGAGCTAGTCTATACTTGCACAGTCAAATGCCTATTTTTTCTCTCCTGTTTGTGTTCTGATATTAATTCCAGCTATTTGATTTTCTTTTTGGCACCTAATATGTGGTCTGGTCAAGTAAAAGGACAATTGTATTCCAGCATCTTCCTTTTATGGGTATGCATGTGATGGGGTTCTCTTTTCCACCCGGAGATGACATGTATGATTGCTTTATCAAAAAATGCAGGCGGACAAAGATAATGATGGAAGGTTAACATTGGAAGAGTTGATTGAGAACCCGTATGCATTTTATGGTAGTGTTTTCCTTAGCGATGACGAAGACTATTTCCATGACGAATTCCGCTAAGACATCTGCAGGTAACTAGCGCGCATCTGTTCCAACTCTACTACTTATCCAATTCTGCTACCCATCATTCCTGTGCACCATAACCAAAATTATAGTGTTTTTGCAGATTGTTGGTGTCCTAACCATGAAAAGAACAGGCAGCCTAGCAGGATTCGGAAATGCCCCACTACTAGTCGAAGGGAGGGCTTGGAACTGCTATCACTGAGGTCTTTGAGTTGTTTTGTGAAATGGAACGACAGCTTCCCAATTGCAGTAGCCAATCCACATTGCCAAGTTGCTCACCTTTTATAATTAGATTTAGCTGACATTGTCTCAGTTTTGTAAAAATGCATGGAGTCTAGGAGAACAATGAGAGCGGAATTGACATGGCAGTGATGGGCAAATGCAACAAGCTAACACATCACGTTGTTTGCTTCTGTGAAATCAATCAATTATTCCCATGTCTGTTCTCTGGCCAGAGGCCCCAGTCGATCAGCAGTGAGCCGATCCTTTCTTTCTGAGATACTTTGATGCGTCCTGCTGCCCGGCTGCACGAACAATTTCCTTTTCTGCATGAGTGCGTTATGGACGGGAGATCGATCGAATTATTGAGGTGGCATCGATCACTTTACTCGTAACATCACTTAAGCTTAGTCATCTGTGTTGCCGTGTGTCTTGAGTACTGAGGATGCAGACTGGGTACCCACGTGTCGTGTCATGTCATGTGGGCCCCGACAATACACGACTCAGATTTCAGGTGTTTTCCCCTGGCGCATAGGCAGATAAGTATCAAGGGGAGGACTAGCGATCGGACGTTTTAAGGGAAGCTTGTCATCGGATGGATCGTTATATTTTTCTAATAATGCGTGCAACATTTATAATCACCGCTTGTAACAAAATACGATAAATTTATTATAGCTGCAACATTTCTTTGCAATGTATGCAACAAAATTGGGCGGCCTAGATGCTTTCAATCTCTCTCTTTTTAGTGATTGATGACAACACCCTTGATTATCCATTATTTTGGATAGAGCTGACTTATCTTTTTCTGCAAAGAACTGTTAGTCTGATAGAACAAGTATAATGATTACTGATAAAGCGAAGACAATTTATGCTCCCCTGGATAGGTGCTTAGAATAAAATGACGAGGAATCTAAAGCACAATTTATTTTGTATAAGTACAGAAAGATACAACATTCAGAGCAAAAAATAATTAGGCATAACAGAGCGGAAGATATTCTTATTAGAGCAAAGGAAGTTATCTCAGTGCAACTTCAACACAAATTCCAAAAGCACAAATCATTTAGATAACAGATTAACCAAGTCAAACAAGTCCAGAAACAACAGAGTCAAACAAGCCCAGTAACAGCAAAGTACAGTAAAGTAGACTTAGTAGACATTAGATACACTGGACTATTTGACCCACCAGACACTAAACTAAGAGAACTATAACTCTAACTAAATTCTCCCCCTTTGGCATCAAGTACCAAAAAGAGATCATTTCTTGCGCCTGGAGAAAGTCCTCTTGAGCAGACCTTGGAGTTGGTACTCTGTCTTGGAGGGGATAGATGCTGCCACTGGGGAGAGTGCTCTTCTTCAGAGTCAGCTTGAGATGCCATGGCCTGATCATGTCAGTTGGGATAACATGGATCTCCGGGTTGAGGACTAACTGTCCAGTTATGAAAATCTTCTTGAAGCTGTTGTAAGGACTCATATGTTGGGTTGGTCTGGTCAAGAATGAGTTGCCCAAGCTACTCTTGATTAGAAACCATATTCGAACGTGTATTTTTTGTATACGTCATATGGTCTTCAAGAGAAAAGCCCAGCCAGTCCAAACATTCTCCTTGAGCATCAAGCTTAGTGTTCATAGTGTTTGCAAATTGATCAAACCTTGAATCTTGAGCATTCTGCTTCTTATTGATATCATATAGTTTGTCTGTGAGTGTGTTCTGATTGGTTTTGATCTCACCAATCCATTTTCTCAAGTCCCATTGATTACTGCGGAGCATGGAAAATCTTTTGTAACTCTCATTTTTAATCATGGCCTGTTCTTGAGAGACTTTGTTTAACAGTTCTTGAGTTTGATGAACTTGATCATGATATTGTTGAAGAGCAACCATACGTTCATTATGCCTCAGTCCTGCCATTCTTTGTTCTTCAGCAAATCTTTCTTGGGCAGTCCTTAGATCAACATTATACTGTTGCTCAAGAGCTCCAAACCATTCTGGTTGAATGCTCCATGCTGATGGTTGCTCATATTGATGTGGAGGAGGTGAATGATGAGAACCTTCAAAAACTTGTGGGAATGCTGATCCCCCTGCCTCGTAGTCATGTGCTGCTGGTTTGAAGGCTTGACCCTCCACAAATCTTGCTGCAGCAGCAAGTTCTCGAAGCCTTTGAATATCTGGATTTTCACCCTCAGACTATCTCCAGTAATTTCCCTTTATTCCATTCCCTTCCATATTCTCTTCCCTATATTCATTCCCTTTATTTCCTACTATCTCCAACAGCATCCCCTCGAAGGGATTTCTCTCTGGGATTGGAGAGAGAATCTGTTTCTAAAGGGATTCTCTCTCCGAATCCCTTCTGAAGGGAAGGCTGAAGGGATTCCGCTGGAGCACTTGGGATCTATTCACGAAGGGATTTGGAGGCTGAAAGGAATCCGCTGGAGATAGTCTCAGTGTGAGATTCAGAGCTTAACAAGACTTGTGTGGCTGCTTCCTCAAAAGAAAGTTGTTTTGATCCTTGAGGACTGAGTCCCATAACTTGAGTAGGTTCATCATGCTCAGATGGTTCCACCAGGGGTGCATATGGAATGCTGTGAGCTGGAGAGGGAAGTCCATGGCCAAAGCTGTGGTGACTGTGAGCAGCGTAGCTAGGAATTGGCTAACCTCCTTCATCTGCACCATCTAAGTCATCATCATTACTATCATGATGAGCACTTGGCTCATCTACCTGTGCAATTGGTGGAGGAGTAGGTACTCTGGATCCCTTGAGAGTATCTCCAATTATCATGCTCATTTTGTATTGTTTGGGGATGCACTTGAAATTTCTATTTGCTTCTTGCTGTGAGATAATCCTTTGTACCAACAACATCTGAGATATTTGCTGTGCATATGGGAGTGGACTGCCCATTTTCCTGTAAATAGCTTCCTCCATTTCTCTAAAGATATAGTCTACCAGATCAATGGGCTGTCTTGACAAGATCAAATGCAACAACCAGCTAAGTTAGGGGTCACACCCTCTTTATATCCAATCTTGGGAAAGATGGTATGTCTGAGCAGCAGTAAAAGTACCTTAGCTTCAGTAGATAAGCAATTCACTCTGTTTGCATTGAAGTTGTTCTCATTGATATCCCTATATATGTGTGCTGATAGTTGTAAGTTTGGCATATCACCTACTTGTCTCCATCTGTTTGCAGGAAACATTCTATCATGAATTCTAGTCCTGTTGACTAGAGGACTTGTGGCTCCTATAGCGGCTTCAAAATGAGGTGATCTCACCTTTCTTATTTTCCCATCTATAGTGAATAGAACATAATGCCTATTCTTATTCATTAATAGAGATGCATAGAACTCCAAAATTATGTACTCATTCCATGAGGGAGTTCTAGTTGACATCAATTCTGCTAAGCCAGGAGTTGATCTAACACAATCAAGAATCCTATCTGAGCCAACTACTAACCTTACTTGATTCCAATCAACATACTGATGCTTACACAAGGCAAACAATGCCTTTCCACTTTTATTAATTCTGTTTTTGTATCCCAAATAAATGTTCTTATGCTGAGTTTCTATGAAGTCTTTATCCAAAGGAGGCCTAGTGAAAGGAAACCACACCTTTTCATTAATTAGTCTGACTGACCTCAACTTTTTCCCTCCTAGTGTGGCTAATTTATGTCCAACTATCATGTCTACTTCAGTACTCAATTCTTCTTCTTCAGAACTGGAGTGTGCATTAGGCTCATATTCACTATCTTCTGAAGAAGATTCATGATCTGACAGTACTGGTTGTTTGTCCTTTCTTGGGGGGTTTTGTGGTTGTTACTTTTTTGTGAACTTTACCAGGAGTGTGAGTATCTTGCAGTTGTACTGGCTCCTGAGACTGCTGTGCCTGAGAAAAACTAGAGGTTCTTTGTTTCTTTCCTTTAACCTTACTGATAAATTTACCCAGCAGACCCCATTTATCTGAATCCTTAGTCATTTTCACAGAGCACCATAGATTTCTAACACTGCTTTCTGACAGGCACAAGAACTGACCTAGTTTACAGGAGAAGAAAGGTCCTTAAGAATAGCTAAGTCTAAGGTTTGGTTTAGCAGAAAGAAAAGAGAAGACTGGAGGACTTCCGTGAAGAGATGAGTTCCTACTTGAGAGTATGAGAGCGATTTGGGGATTTTTTTTATTTTGGAGAAGGTTAGTGATTTGGGGGAAAACTTAAAGGAAAACTGACAAGAGTAAGTATGAAACGCATACAGTGAAAAGAAAACTGCTCCATTGGGAAAGGGTGCCTTTATGAGAGGTAGTCGGAGGGAGACATGCATCCTCTTTTTACTCTGGTTGGTGAAACCCACAAAGAATAAATAGATGAATTGCTTATGTCTCGAAATCAAAAAAAGTTAGCAGAGATGAGTCCTAATTTTAGACAGGATTTTGAAGTTTTTGAACTTAGATGAGAATTTTTCAAAAGAACAGGTTAAAACCTTTTGAAATAGACAAGAGTTAAGAGGCAGACATTTTGTAAGTGTACGCCGGACCGATTTTTGGCAAAAAAAAAAAAAAAAAACAGAGTTTTCCATTTGCGCCGAACCAAGTTAGCGCAGAAGCATGTTTTCACCGGACTAAGTTAAAACGGTCTGTCGCTAATGGTTTTTCACGTCAGGACATGGTCCATGGTGAAGGTACCATTTGCGTCGGACTGATTTTCTTCAGTCCGTCGAAGACTTATTTGTCTGCTGAGTTGGTCTACTGTAAATGGGAAACCTACTGTTCTACACATTTGTAATTGGGAACATGGTCCATCATACATGTGCAATTTTCTGCTTAAGAAGTTAAGGAGTATCTAGACTCATAGAGATTTTCAAAGATCCTCTTGAAGAACAAATTAAGACTGAAATAGGGATCTTAGAATAATCTTAGATTTAAGATCAATCAAAAACAACCAAAAAGAGATAGAAGGATTTTTTGAATCCTTTGAAGATTTATGTGCCCTCTACTCAAGTGAGCATGAATATTGACTGATTCAAGCTCATAGAAGTAGAACACATGTGCTGAGTGGTAAGATAATAGAGAATTTTGCAGATAATTTTCATTTGAAATCAATTTATCCTATTTTCTATGATTTTGGATAGGATAAGATAGAGACATAGAAAGAAGAAGTGTTTAGCAACAATTTAGCAATTTTAATTAGAAGACAATTTTTATATTTTGGAAAATATTCTTATGCCACTCAAGCACTTAGAATTGATTTGTTCACATGTGGGTTGCAAGAAATGCATAGCAAGCAGTCTTGCCCCCCCCCTTAATGTGATAATCCTTCAAAGAACCAAATCAGTGAATACCAAATAAACATTCAGTTAAAAACAACCATGGTGCACATACTCAAGCAACATTAGAGAAATCTATGACATTTAACTCATTCCTAATTTGCAAAAACGAGTTTCATCTAAAGGCTTGGTAAGGATATCCGTCAATTGATCTTCAGTTCTAATGTGGCTAATAGTGATATCTCCCTTAGTCACATGATCGCTTAGGAAATGATGGTGAATGTCTATGTGTTTGGTTTTAGAATGCTGAACTGGGTTGTTGGCTATTTTTACAGCACTTTCATTATCACACAAGAGAGGCACTCTCTTAAAATTAATGCCATAATCCATCAAAGTTTGCCTCATCCAAAGTAATTGAGCACAGCAACTACAAGGGATATACTAAGGAATTGACAACTCCCTAAAGTGCTTTTTCTATCCACTTTACAACCAGTATAATCTGGATCCGAATAACCAATTAAATCAAATTTTTCATCTTTAGGGTACCACAAACCTATGTTTGAGGAATGCTTTAAATATCTTAAGATTCTCTTAACAACAACTAAATGGCATTCTTTTGCAGAAGCTTGAAAACGTGCACACATGCAAACACTAAACATTATATCAGGCATAGATGCTGTAAGGTAAAGTAGACTACCAATCATTGAACAATAAAGCTTTAAGTATAAAGTTTACCTCCTTCATTTAGATCCAAATGCCCGTTTGATGCCATTGGTGTTTTGATGGGCTTCGCATCTTCCAAGCCAAATTTCTTGAGTAGATCCTTTGCATATTTGGTTTGGCCCACGAAGGTCCCATTTTTGAGTTGCTTGATTTGGAGTCTAAGAAAATAACTCAGTTCACCGATCATGGACATCTCAAATTCCCTAGACATCATATCACCAAATTCTTTGCAAAAGTCTTCGTTAGTACAACCAAATATGGTGTCATCAACGTATATTTAACAAACAAAGAATTCATCATTAATTATTTTGGGGAAGAGTGTAGTGTCAACCTTCCCAATTTTGAATCCCTTAGAAGTTAGAAAATCTCTAAGACGCTCATAGCATGCTCTGGGAGCTTGTTTGAATCTATAGAGTGCCTTAGAGTGTTTATAAACATGATTTGGATTTTTATAGTCTTCAAAGTCGGGAGGTTGTTTTACAAATACCAATTCGGATATTTGACCATTCAAGAAAGCACTCTTCACATCCATTTGAAATAATTTAATATCAAAATAGGAAGCAAAAGCTAGCAAGATGCGAATGGCTTCTAATCTTGCTACGGGTGCAAAGGTTTCACCAAAATATAAGCCTTCAACTTGGGTAAAACCTTGTGCAACTGACCTTGCTTTGTTTCTTACCACAATGACGTTTTCATCCTGTTTGTTCCGAAATACTCATTTAGTGCCAATGACGTTGTGGTCCTTGGCTCTTTCAACAAGTACCGAGACAAACATTCATGAAAAGTAACTTGTATTAAACAATTTAATAAAGATACTCCCAATAAATTACATATCCCTCTTATGGTACTTCATAATTCAAGACCCACAATTAATTAGTCTACTAGTGAGATTTAGCGCCACTACTAGGAGCCTAATGAATTTGGTGAGCAACCCTTTGCTAATCATTTCACTATATGACTCTTATTGTTGGGTGGTATCTCTATGCCCCGACCCCAAGGTCCATAACTGTTATGATGACCTCGTCAAGTATAACTAATGCTATGAGTGTGAGTGTTCGACACAAACCCATCTAATCAAGAAAAGTTAATGGCACCCTACTTTAGCAGACCTACCATTAATTTACATGATATTGGATGGTGCAGACACTTGAGAGGGCATCAATTTTGCTTAATATTTGAGAGATCTTTACTTCTACCATGTTAAAAGCATTCGAAACAACTATATAACATGCATAGAAATAAATAAATAGGAACTCAAAAGCAATCACATATAATTACACTAACTGTGACATAGTATGGCCCTTCACATGGTGATCTCCATCGCCACGTTTCCTGTTCGTCATGCCTTCAAGCGCTGGAGTCCTCCAAGTACTACCACTAAGCTATTACTCTTAATATCACTAGTAATAAATTACAAGGAGTGTAGAAACATCACAAGTCGATGCGCAGGCTGTTAATACAAATAAAGACAGCCTTGGGCCGCAATCAAGCATGACACGCAGACCATGAAAATTGCACACATGCATCACATACACAAGGGGCCATAATATTTTTCACATCAATCCAATAAAAACAAGTTATGCATAGAATCGCATTCTACCGAATGATGTGAATCGCAACGAAATATAAGGTGATTTATGCATACGATGGTCCCAGCCAGTAGGGTAAGTAGTGGCGCGATGCGGATGCAGATCCGTGTCAATCAATCTTATCGATCTTCGCGTGCGGCTTGTGGATTTACATTTCACGGTCTACCCCGATGGTGGAAATCCGACCGGTAGGGGTAAGTAGTGGTGTGACCACAACAGCACGATCACAGAGCAATAATCTTGATCCCATTGCGTGCTTCATGTGGGTTTACATTTCACTGTCTACCCCGATGGCGGAAACCAACCAGAAGGGGTAAGTAGTGCCACAACCACAACAGCACGATCATGGATCAATGACCTTGAACCCATCTAGGACCACCAAACACGAATCAATCTTATTAACCAGTGACAAAAATTGATCTATCAAATAGAACGACCAATAAAACAACAATAGATCACATTTATTACTACCGCATATCATCTTATGCATCTATTCTGAATCTGAAACTATGCAGCAAGGCTTTGATACCACTATTGGGGAACAGATAGGCTACTCTAGCATAAATCAAAAATTTCTACGTCGTAACCAAGGAACCAGTGTAAGTTATAGATCACAAAATTACCAATAGACGCGCAGGCTCATAGCAGAAGTAGAGTCGATGTAGCGCGGTGATGCAGATGTAGTCATACTATCCCCGTGCCTCCTCCAATAGCCCCTCATGATCGTCGTAGGTTGCGGATCATCCTAGCATTGAAGCCTCGAAGCAACGCCTCCAAGGTATCCACATGTATGGGGTAGGAATACCACGCGCCGGAGTGCTAACGCCGGCTGCGCGGTTCTGGGCGAAGGAGGGGTGGCGGTTAGGGTTTCAATAATTCTGAATTCCTATTGTCTCTTAACCCTAAAGTCAACACCCCTCCCTTTAAATAGATGTCCTATAATGGGCTCTACATTAGAGGCCCATTAGGAACTTAAAACCTATTAGAATTCGGATCACTATCCGAATTGCATCCTAGCCCTTTAAGTGTCGGGACCCGAATTTGCAAATCCGGACCCTCTGTGTATTCAGCACTAGTCCAGGATCACGCTAGTGCATACAGTCTCAACATCGGTACATATCACAATCATAAACGAATAATAAAGTACTTTATAGAAAGGAAATATAACGGGTTGCCCAACCTTATGGTCAAGTTACAAAAGTACGCCTCGCAGGGCTAAAGTCTTACTCAAATAGAATCTGTAGCGGAATATAAAGAAATTGCGTGGCGCCAACCAACATGCCACATGCAACTAACTGGGCTCTCCCCCTAGCTTGTCGGCTCTTCCTGGAGCTCGTCCTCCAGTGCTGGCGTTGATTCTTCTTCAACTGGTGTTGTATTGTGGCAAAGGTGAGTACTTGGTACTCAGCAAGTCAAGCACAGAATGCAACTAATATTCTATATGCATGGCTTAATACAAAGGATAGGTTAACATGTTCATTTGCAGTAAAGCAGCAATTAGCAAGTAACATAAGTAGATTCGAAAGCAGTAGAAGCAATGTAGTATCAATAACTTTTCCAGGAGTTAAGTAAACACTTTCCCTTTCCTAATCCACATTTCCATCAACATCATCATTAAACCCAACCAAACTTTTCAAGTCCAAGTTGTTTTCATGAAAGTCTAACCCTTATTTGTAATTCAGAGCAATGTCCAATGCCGCGGACACGGCTATTCGAATAGATTTTACACTCTGCAGAGGTTATGCACTTTACCCACAAGATATAGCCAAACACCACAAAGGCGAGTGTCCGTAAGAAAGTCTTTCGGAAACTTCTAACAGCACAAGTGGGCCTCCCCGGTTATTGCACACTAACCCTTCCCTTAGCAAAGGCGAAGTCTAGGCCAATCAACTGTTAGATGGGTACCTGGCCGCAGCCCCGGTACGCTCCCCCGTACAACTACACAAAAGGTATAGTTGACACCCTGAGGTCCCACAGGTACGTTATTAGCAACTTAATCAACTAGGTCCGTCCCATTACAGACATGTGGTTGCACGTTTGACTCAGTTCAAAGGCTTGCAAGGTTAAGTCCTTAGATTGACCAGGGCAAGACTACCCGAAGAACTAAATCAACTTCCCCGGTGCCAATCATGGCCCACCATATCATTCTTGCCACATGCCCCGGTCTAAATCTATTTATCAAACCCCAGTTGATTACCATGCACCACGTGCCATCGATAACAACATCAATAACACATGACACTTCTCAAAAACGTGTTCCATATGTCATTAAGTCAATGTTAACATGTAATTATCCAAAATCATGTTGTGACTACGTGGCAGGTCTAAGCAGTATACCACAACGGTCTAATTACCCATGTTGGCAATTTAATAATGTCCAACTAAATAATCTACAACTAGGGTGACAAGGGGTTCATGGCATACAATTATATATACATCAAGGTGTCATACAACAACTAGGTATTTAACTAATCCCAGAATTAATCAACATAAATTCTAATTAAATTAGCATGCAATACTTTGAAACAATATAATTTCAAAATAATGGGCTCAACATGGTCAAAGCACAACTTGCCTTCAAAAAGTACTTGTTCTTGCTCTTGAGCTGGCTCCTGGGTCAACACTTCACCTTCGAAGCCTTCGGGTACTTCAACGTCTACTCGTAACGCGTGCAAATAATAATAAATAAATAAAACAGTACAAAAAAGTGTTCAAAACTTCAAATAGGATTCATAAACAGAGAGAGCATAATTTTATAAATTTTTAGAAATTTGAATCGCCCACATCGGAGTTGAAATGCAAAAGTTATAATTGTTTAAAGTTTAAAGAATATACTAAATAAAGATAAACAGAGAAAATTTCATGTCCAAAAATTTATTAAAATTTATATTCAAGTAGATCTCAATTTTATAAAAATTTAGAAACTGGAATCGTTCAAATCGGAGTTAAAATGCAAAAGTTATAAGCGTTTGAAGTTTGAAAATTCAAATAAATCATTAAACCGAATTAATTCATTTATTTTTCTATTGAAAATCCGATTTATGACGTCAGCACGGGATTTGATTTTCCACCGAATTATTTTTCTATTGAAAAATCAAATTATTGCGTTAGCCGGTCCATGGACTAGGTTCATGACTCGGGCTCGATCCATCGTGGACTCGGTCCACGGGTTCATGTGTCTCTGACACGCGGGACCTTCTTGGCGACGGCCAAGACGACTTCGGCGATGGGCGGGCCGACACGCGGGCCCCACGTGACGTCAGCATGACGTCATGGAGACGTTGGGCGACCATCGACATGCGGGCCTCGCCGGCGCCACGCGGCGTCGGCGGCGACGCCAGCGGTGGCGGCCGCTCGATTCGGCTCGCGCCAAGACGTGGCACCATCTGGGCCGTTGATTTGAAAATCAACGGTCCAGATCATATCTAAGCTCACGCGTTTGGAAATAACGTGGTTGATCTGGACCGTTCGATCTTGATCGGACGGTCGAGATCCGATCGGGTTTCACCGCGTCTCTGGGGGTGACGTGGCTTGACCCGGCGCGCAACACGTGGCTCAATCTACGCTGTTCGATCTCGATCGAATGGCCGAGGTTGCATCTAACGCTACAACGCGGTTAACGCTAACCGTACGATCTAGATCTAACGGCTGAGATCTAATCTAGGCACGGTGCAGTTTACGATCACGTGGCTTAATCTAAGCCGTTGGATTTAGATCCAACGGTTGGGATTAGATCTAAAAACCAAAACGTGAAATCTAACGGGGTGACGTGGACTCACCGTAGCCGTCCGATGAAGATCCAACGGCTGAGAAGCTTCGGGGTTCCGGCGATGGCGCGGCGGAGCAGCGGCTGCCGGAGATGAAGACGACGACTTCCCAAACGGCGCTTGAGGCGTGCTCCGGTGAGGTGAGTGGAACTCCCAGGTGCGGCTCGTCGCGACAGTTCCGGATCTCGGCTCAATCACGGCGGAGGACGGCGGAATCGGCGGCAAACGATGGAAAACCGTGGCGGAACCCTAATCCAACTACGGCGAGCTCTAGCGGGCGAACGGCGGTGGCTCAGGCCCGAAGGTCTAGGGCTACGGGTGCGCATAGAAGAGGGCTACGCGATGGCGGCGGCGGCGCTTTAAATAGGTACCTCGGTTTCCATGAAAATCACGGAAACCGAGGTCCACCCGGCTGCGGCGGCGGAATCCGAATTGGAATCGGATTGGGCGACGTGGCGCAATGAAGGCCGTTGGATCTGTTGCACGCGAATGGGTTTGGTCCGGTCGGTCCGGCTCGGGTCGGACTCGAGTCAGACTCGGGTCGGATGAACAGTGCTAACCCGATAGATTTTCTAGCGATTAAATAATTTAATTAATTTCTATAAATTCAAATAATCTGAGAAAAATAGCAAAATAATTAGAAAAATTCTGGAAAATACTTTGAGACATTTTGGACTCAAATAAAATATTTCCAACAAAACTTTATTTAAAACTTTTAATTCTTTAATTATTTCAAAAGGGGATAAATTCAAATTAAATCCAAATAAATTCCAGAAAATTACAAAAATTCACAAAAGTGCAAAATAACATTCAAACTTATGAAAATAAAAAATTGGGGTGTTACATTAAGCATGCGAACCTACAGGTTCACGTATACCTAGACGTGGCTCGAGTACTCTTACTCAACCACTAATCAGTAGCGGTCCCTAGCAGGACGTGTCGACTCCTAAGTATATGTAAAGATCACATCAGACAGACCTAAAACGATGCTTAGTTATATGCATTTCCCTTTGCCTCATGATATCAGTCAAACTCAAGGCGAGTACATGCCATCCTTGTTTAGTTGGCTCGACCACTCTTTCTCGATCACATGACTCAGAATCCCCAACTACAATTAACTCTTTAACGCAAATAGCATGACCATGCATTTCTGAAATCTGATCACTCGAGAGGCATAGAGATATCTCTCCCGTTGAATGGAGGGGCAAATCCCATCTTGATCGATGATTCTTCACAATATGCTTCACGACAAACCCAAAAGGCCACCTTTATAACTATCTAGTTACAAAGTAGCTTTTGGCAACCCCTAAGTAAGTAATTACACATCTCGAGTACATGCGCCAACCTCAAGTCTAAGGATATAGCATACACATTGTATATGAGACCAACTGATGACAGGAAAATTACAACGTTCTTGTAGTGTCTCAAGGTGGGTCGATTCAACTCCATGTTTGTAACACCCCAATTTTTGCTTTTCATGAAATTAAATGATATTTTGCTCTTTTGAGAATTTTTGGAATTATCTGGGATTTATTTGGATTCAATTTGAATTTATTTCCTTTTAAGCTAATTAAATAAATAAAAGTTTTAAATAAAGTTTTGTTGGAAATATTTTATTTGAGTCCAAAATGTCTCAAAGTATTTTCCAGAATGTTTCTAATCATTTTGCTATTTTTCTTGAATTATTTGAATTTCTAGAAATTATTTTAAATATTAAATCACTGGGAAATCCTATTGGGTTGCACTGTTCCACCGACCGGACCCGAGTCAGACTCGAGTCCGACCGGACCGCACCCGAGCCTGACCCGGACGCAACCCTAGCCACGTGAGCCATTGGATCGAGATCCAACGGCCACGATCGAGCCACGTCGTGCGAGCGTGCGAGCCGTCGGATCGTGTCCACGTGGACGGCTGCGATGCGGCCACGTCATCGTCTCCGAGCTCGGTTCGGACTCCATCGGCCTCCGCCGTTTCCGCGTGGGACACGCCTTCCGAGGCCGCTATTTAATGCGCCGCACGCACCCCGAGGTTCGCCTTTTTCGTGCGCATCCGAAACCCCAGGTCTCGAAGCCCTAGCTGCCGCCGTCCATGCTAGATTGCTCGCCGAAGTTGTGGAGCGCCGCCGCAGGTTTTTCTTCGTTTTCGACGCCGACGAGGATGTTCCGCCGCCGTGCTGCCCAGATCCGTGACCCTCACGTCAAGGCAAACCCGTGTGCACCACTCACCTCACCGGGGCACCCTCCAAACGTCGTCCCGCGTGTCGTCGTCTCCAGCTCCGGCCGGTCAGCTCCGCCGTGGACATCGTCGACCCCGCGAAGCTTCTCCATCGTCTGATCCAGATCTAACGCCCCAGGTGTGTCCACGTCACCCGTAACGAAATCCACGTTGCAGTTTTTAGATCCAATCTTATCCGATGGATCTAGATCCAACGTCTTAGATTAAGCCACGTAGCCTGTAGACTACACCGTGCTAGATCTAATCACAGCCGTTAGATCTAGATCGTACGGTTAAATTCATTCCATGTTGTAGCGTTAGATGCGATCCTGACCGTCTGATCGAGATCGAACGGCGTAGATCGTGCCGCGTGTCGCACGCTGCGTCATGCCACGTCGCCCCGCGATGCGGTGAAATCCGATCGAATCTCGACCATCCGATCAAAATCGTACGGTCCAGATCGACCACGTTAACCCAAACGTGCGAGATCCAGATCCAATCTGGACCGTTGATTTTCAAATCAACGGCCCGGATCCAGCCACGTGTCCAATAGTCGAATCGTCGTGGTCCACGCGGGCGACGCCGGTCGTCGCTGACGTCAGCGATGACGTCAACACGGGCCCGCGTGTCATCGACCGCACCGAACGCACCATGACATCATCCGTGACGTCATGATGACGTCACGGTGGGGCCCGCATGTCAGTTCATTCGGCCGAGCATGTTGACGTCATCCAAGGGGGTCCCACATGTCAGTGAGACATGTACCCATGGACCGGGTCCACGGTGGACCGAGCCCGAGCCCGTAGACCAGATGACGCAATGCTGACGTAATAATTCGATTTTTCTATAGAAAAATAATTCAGTGGAAATTCAAATCCACCGCTGACGTCATGCTGACGTCATAATTGGATTTTTCAATAGAAAAATAAATGAATTAATTCGGTTTATTCTTTTATTTGATTTTTCAAACTTCAAACGCCTATAACTTTTGCGTTTTAACTCCGATTTGGGTGATTCCAATTTCTAATTTTTTTTATAAACTTGAGCTCTACTTAATGGTGAATTTTATTTAATGTTTAGACATGAGTTTTCCTCTCTTTATATTTATTTAATTGATTTTCCAAACTTTAAACGGTTATAACTTTTGCGTTTTAACTCCGATTTGGACGATTCAAATTTCTAAAAATTTATAAAATTGTGCTCTTTCTTTTTATGATTTTATTTGAATTTTTGGACACTTTTATCTACTTTTTAATTATTTATTGCTATTTGCACACGTTACGAGTAGACGTTGAAGTGCCCGAAGGCTTCGAAGGTGAAGTCTGACCCAGGAGCCAGCTCAAGACCAAGAACATGTACTTTTTGAAAGCAAGTTGTGCTTTGACCATATTGCTCATATTTTTGAAAATTAGTTGGATTTAAATTATTGCATGCTAGTTTAATTAGAAATTGCTTTAATTATTTTTAGGAGTTAGATAAATGCCCACATTGCAGTATGACACCTTGATTACTTAAATATGGGCCATGAACCCTTGTCACCCTAGTTGTGGATATTTAGTTGGACATTATTAAACTGCCAACATGGGTTATTAAACCGCTGTAGTTTGATGCTTAGCCCTGCCACGTAGTCTTGACATGATTTTGGTTAATCAAATGCTAATTTTGACTTAATGAGATATGGAACCTGTTTTTGAGAAGTATCATGTGTTGTGGTGATATTGATGGCACATGGTGCATGGTAATCAACTGGGTTTGATAAATAGATTTAGACCGGGGCAAGTGGCAAGGATGATCGGGTGGACCATGAGTGGCATCGGGAAAGTCGTTTTGGTTCTTCGGGTAGTCTTGCCCTGGTCACCCTAAGGACTTAACCTTGCAAGCCTTTGAACTGGGTCGAACATGCAACCACATGACTGGAATGGGACGGTCCTAGTTGAGTAAATTACTAATAACTTGCATGTGGTACCTCGGGGTGTCAACTACGCCTTTTGTGTAGCTTGAAGGGGGAGCGTACCAGGGCTACGGCGTGGTACCCGTCCGACGGTATGTCGGTCCCATACTTCGCCTCCACTGAGGGAAGGGATGGTGTATGGCAAAAACCGGAGAGGTTCACTTGTATAGTTTGCGGTTTCCAAAAGGCTTTGTAGCGGACATTCGCCTTTGTGGTGTTTGACTGTATCTTGCGGGTAAAGTGCATAACCTCTGCAGAGTGTAAAAATCTATTCGAATAGCCGAGTCCGCGGCACTGGACACTACTCGGGGATTACAGTCAAGGGTTAGACTTTCATGAAAACAACTTGGACCTGAAAAGTTTGGTTGGGTTTATTAATGACGTTGAAGGAAATGCGGATTAGGAAAGGGAAAGTGATTACTTAACTCCTGGAAAAGTTATCGATATTATATTTGCTTTCATCGGTTTTGAATATACTCATGCTACTTGTTAAATGCTGTTTTACCGCAAATGAACCATGAACCATTCCTTTGTACTAAGCCATGCATGTAGAATAGTAGTTTGCATTCTGTGCATGACTTGCTGAGTACCAAGTACTCACCCCTTGCAACTACAACATCAGTTGAAGAAGAAGCTATACCTGCTTTGGAGGAGGAGCTCTAGGAAGATCCAACTAACTAAGGAGTGAGCCCAATCAGTTGCCTGTGGTATACTGGATGGCGCCACGCTGATGCTTTTATTCCGCTGCAGTTTATTTCCTCTAATAAGTTTTCTCCCTGCGTGGCGTATCTTTGTAACTTGACCATAAGGTCGAGGAACCAGTTTGATATTTTAAATAAAGTACTTGTTGTTTCATTAAGTATGATTGTGATATTTACCGATGTTGAGATTGTGTGCACTAGCGTGATCCTGGACTAGTGCTGAATACACAGAGGGTCCGGATTTGCAAATTCGGAACCCGACAATGTTCTCTAACATGTGTCCATATTATTGGTTCGATATCTCCATATCTATGACTCGTGAAGCATGGCCATCAACCAATACATATGCTAGTCTATTCATATGTGTCCTCATATGTTTATCGACTAGGGATCACTTTAGAATAATCATCACAAAGTCATATATAGAGTTTCACAAACAAGTTACATAATAATAATAATAATAATAATAATAATAATAATAATAATAATAATCAAGGAACAAGATAATTAATCATGAACATAAAGAAATATAATCATCTCTATGAAAATATAATCATCTCTATGATTGCCTCTAGGACATACTCCCTCCGTTTCACAATGGTTGTAGTTGTAGCTAAATTCACACAAAATAAGGAGACGTGAAAAATGATTTGTTTACCCTCATTTAATTCATCCCCTTTGTGGTTAATGAAGGGTAACTAAACAGATTAGCTAAAGAGATGGTTATATTGATGAAGGGTACAAAGGTCATATTGCTTCTAAAATTGCATTGGAATGTGAGAACTATAATCATTTTGATAAAAAATTTAAATGCTAGAACTGTAATAATTGTGAAACGGAGATTGTATCTCCAACAAACACTTCAACAACACGAGTGCATGAAGACAAAATGGATGATAATCCCGACAGCAAAAACGTATAGGATGCCTTACCTTATATGCATATGAAGGAGAGGCCACCAACTGACGCGCACCTTCACATAATTAGGGTTAGGAGCACGCATGCACGAGAGCCATGCTGACAGCATGCATGCATTCAGAATAAATAACTTTGTTTGTTCAATATTTTTGAATGATATGTATTATGGTCGTTGTCCCATGGTGGATGGGTTATACGTCCTTGAACTCAAAGAAAAACATGTCTATAACATTAATGTCAAAAGGCCTCGACCAAATGATTTAAACCCTACCTTTTTATGGCATTGTCGCTTGGGTCACATAAATGAGAAGCGCATGAAGAAGCTCCATGGTGATGGACTTCTCACCTCATTTGATTTTGAATCATTTGAAACATGTGAGTCTTGTTTACTTGGCAAGATGACAAAAACCCCTTTCACAGGTTTTAGTGAGAGGGCGAGTGAATTGTTGGCCCTAGTACATACAGATGTATGTGGACCAATGAGCTCGATTGCTAGAGGTGGGTTTCAGATTACTTTGTAACTTTTATCGATGACTTTAGTAGATATGGATATATCTATTTAATGAGGCATAAGTCTGAAACCTTTGAAAGGTTTAAAGAGTTTCAGAACGAAGTACAAAATCAACTTGGCAAATCAATAAAACACTTACGATCAGATCGTGGTGGCGAATACTTGAGCCAAGAGTTTGGAGATCATCTAAAGCAATGTGGAATCGTTCCACAACTTACTCCGCCAGGAACGCCTCAATGGAATGGCGATCCGAGCAGCGGAATCGAACTTTATTGGATATGGTTCGGTCAATGATGAGCCAAACAGATCTGCCATTATCCTTCTGTGGGTTCGCTCTAGAGACAGCTGCGTTCACATTAAATAGGGTCCCATCAAAATCCGTTGAGAAGACACCATATGAGATATGGACCGGGAGAAGTCCCATATTGTTATTTCTCAAGATATGGGGATGCGAGGCTTATGTAAAACGTTTGCAATCAGATAAACTCGCACCTAAATCAGAAAAATGCTTCTTTGTGGGGCATTCTAAAGAAACAAAGGGATATTACTTTTATAAAAGAAACGAGAACAAAGTTTTTGTTGCTCGAAATGGTGTCTTTTTGGAAAAGGAGTTTCTTTCCAAAGAAATCAATGGGAGTGATGTGCATCTTGATGAAATTCGAGAATCGCATGAATATGTTGAAGCTACCACTGAACCTTCACAAGATGTACAAAGTGTTGTACAACCTGTGGAAGAGACACTAGCCCTACATAGGTCGGGGAGGCCGCATCATGAACCCATAAGATATGGACATGACATATTATTATTGGAAAAAGATGAGCCCACGACTTACAAAGAAGCGATGATGGACCCAAACTCCGAAAAATGGCTTGGAGCCATGAGATCCGAAATTCAATCCATGCATGACAATCAAGTTTGGAACTTGGTCGATCCTCCTGATGGTGTAAAAACCATAGAATGCAAATGGATTTTCAAGAAGAAGACAGACGTAGATGGAAATGTTCAAATCTATAAGGCACTGTTGGTGGCAAAGGGTTTCAAACAAGTTCAAGGAATTGACTATGATGAAACCTTTTCACCGGTAGCCATGCTCAAGTCTGTCCGGATCATTTTAGCAATTGCTACATATTTCGATTATGAAATATGGCAGATGGACGTCAAGACAGCTTTCCTTAATGGGACTCTATCTGAGGATGTATACATGATACAACCTGAGGGTTTTGTTGATCCTAAAAATGCTAAAAAGATATGCAAGCTTCAGAGATCCATTTATGGGTTAAAGCAAGCATCTTGGAGTTGGAACATTCGTTTTGATGAAGTGGTCAAAGGATTTGGCTTTATCAAAAACGAAGAAGAGCCTTGTGTTTACAAGAAGGCTAGTGGGAGCGCACTTGTGTTTCTGATCTTGTATGTGGATGACATATTATTGATCGGGAATGATATTCCTATGCTTGAAGACGTTAAGACTTCATTGAAAAGGAGTTTCTCAATGAAGGACTTGGGAGAAGCATGTTATATCTTGGGCATAAAGATCTATAGAGATAGATCAAAAAGGTTGATTGGATTAAGCCAGGAAACGTACATTGACAAAGTATTGAAAATGTTCAATATGCATGAATCTAAGAGAGGTTTCATGCCAATGTCACATGGCATCAGTCTAAGCAAGAATCAGTGTCCTTCGACAACTGATGAGCGAGACAGGATGAGCAAGATTCCATATGCTTCGGCTATTGGATCTATCATGTATGCCATGATCTGTACGCGCCCAGATGTCTCATATGCTCTAAGTGTCACAAGTAGATACCAAGCGGATCCCGGTGATGGTCATTGGATAGCCGTGAAAAACATCCTAAAGTACTTGAGAAGAACTAAGGGTATGTTCCTAGTCTTTGGAGGTGAGGAAGAACTGGTTGTAAAAGGTTACACCGATGCAAGCTTCCAAACTGACGAAGATGATTTTCGATCACAATCCGGTTTTGTGTTTACACTAAATGGAGGAAGCGAAGGCTGGAAGAGTTCCAAGCAAAGCACGGTGGCTGACTCTACGACAGAAGCGGAGTACATTGCGGCTTCGGATGCCGCAAAAGAAGCTGTATGGGTAAAGAAGTTTATCTCGGAGCTTGGTGTGGTCGCTAGTGCCTCTAGTCTAATGGACGTCTATTGCGATAATAGTGGTGCCATTGCACAAGCAAAAGAGCCTAGATCACATCAGAAGTCCAAACATATACTCCGATGCTTTCACCTTATTCGTGAAATTGTGGATAGAGGTGACGTGAAGATATGCAAAGTACATACGGAAGACAATGTGGCTGATCCGTTGACAAAGCCACTACCACAGCCTAAGCATGAGGCACACACGAGGTCTATTGGTATTGGATACTTAATTGATTGACTCAAGTGCAAGTGGGAGATTGTTAGTGTTATGCCCTTGAGGCAATCATATGGATGATTGTAATATGACTATGTTTTATGAATAATAATATGATTATTGGTCCAATGAATGTATATCATTGTTTTGATCAACAAGTGTGTGACTTGTTTATGAAGCTATTTACTTATTGATATAATTCGATAAATATCTCTGATCGGATATCATCGTATAGGACAACGATGAATAGATCAGCACATGTATTGTTCGATGATCATGTTTCATAGATCATGGGATATGGAGATATCATCAATACATTGTGGACGCATGTTGAAGAACATGTGTTAGATAGACCCACAATGGGACACTGCGAGAAGGTTACATTCTTATGTGTCATCAGTGTATCTCATACATAGTAGATGTATGATCCTTAGACCTGAGATTGTCATATTCCCTACATGTGTAATAATTTACCTTGGGGTTACCAAACACTATTTCCTAACCGGATAGTTATAAAGGTAGCTTTCATGTTTACTATGAAACATGTAGAGGGAAGTGAGCAGTCAAGATGGAATTTGCCACTCCAATGTAACGGAGATATATGTCTAGGCCACTCGTGTGATATGATTAAGGAAGTGCATGGCCATGCCGTGATTGAGAAGTCAATCACAACTTATTAATATATCACAGATACGAGAGATGGATTGAATCACAAAGGATGACATGCTTCTCGCCTTGAGTTCGATCTTCATATAGTTTGGCAAAGGGATTATTACATCAGTACTTTAATCATATGCATTTGGGAGTTGGCATGCTCTGCAAGGAGCCGCTACCGACTATTGGATTAGAAAAGGGGTTTTCCGAATCCATGTCCAAATGCGCATAAACCTACAGGGTCACACACTTAACGGGCTGGGACGCATTAATTCGGATTGGATCCGTAATTAATAGACCTCGTGGGCTTAGCGCGTAGATGGGCCCTGACTGCCTAGGGTTTCACCTCGTGGCTATATAAGGAGGGGAGGAGGCTGGGCGCAACACACACTTTTTCGTGCGGTTTAGAGGTGTTTTGCCAGAAACCCTAGCCACCTCCTCTCGTTGCCCCTGCCGAGCGACCTGGTGCTTGCACACCGACGCACGGCGTTCCATCCCCGAACGTGTGGACTGCTGTGGTGACGCTGCTGCTACTGCGGCGTGGAGAGGACGATCCGCGGCGAGGACGATCCGTGGTGAGGACGATCTGCGGCGAGGACAATCCGCGGTGAGGACGATCCACGCCTAGAACGATCCACTACAACGACGTGCGAAGGATTCCGCAACTGCGCGTCTAGTGGTAATAGATCTATGATCCCCTTCTTGCGAGTAGCTTTTCTGGTTTGCGGTAGAAATTTTAATTTGTGCTAGTGTAGCATACCGCGTTCCCCAACAAATATCACAATCATACTCAACGAAATAATAAAGTACTTTAATTAGTTAACCAAACTGGTTGCTCGACCTTAAGGTCAAGTTACAAAAGTACGCCTCACAGGGCGAAAACTTATTAAAAGAGATAACAGCAATGGAAAAATAAGAAAACTTTGTGGCGCCATCCAGTATACCACAGGCAACTGATTGGGCTCGCTTCCTAGTTAGATGGCTCCCCCTGAAACTCCTCATCCAAAGCTGGCGTCGCCTCTTCTTCAACTGATGTTGTTTTGCGGCAAGGGTGAGTACTTGGTACTCAGCAAGTCATGCACAGAATGCAAACTAATATTCTACATGCATGGCTTAGTACAAGGAATGTTTCATGGTTCATTTGCAGTAAACAGCAATTTAACAAGTAAAATAAGTAGATTCGAAAGCGGTAGAAACAATATATTAACAATAACTTTTCCAAGAGTTAAATTAACACTTTCCCTTTCCTAATCCACATTTCCATCAATGTCATCATTAAACCCAAGCAAACTTTCCAAATCCAAGTTGTTTTCATGAAAATCTAACCCTTGACTGTAATCCCTGAGCAATGTCTAATGCCGCGGACACGACTATTCAAATAGATTTTATACTCTGCAGAGGTTATGCAGTTTACCCACAAGATACAGTCAAACACCACAAAGGCGAGTGATCATAACAAAGCCTTTCGGAAACTGCTAACCACACAAGTGAACCTTTCTGGTTTTTGTCATACACCATCCCTTCCCTTAATAGAGGCGAGGTATGGGACCGACATACCGTTGGACGGGTACCATGCCATAGCCTTGGTACGCTCCCCTTTCAAGCTACACAAAAGGTGTAGTTGACACCCAAGGTATCACATGCAAGTTATTAGTAACTTACTCAACTAGGACCGCCCTACTCCGGTCATGTGGTTGCACGATTGACTCAGTTCAAAGGCTTGCAAGGTTAAGTCCTTAGGGTGACTAGGGCAAGACTACCCGAAGAACCAAATCAACGTTCCCGGTGCCACAACTGGCCCACCCGATCATTCTTACCACATGCCCAGGTCTAAATCTATTTATTAAACCCCAGTTGATTACCATGCACCACGTGCCATCGATAACAACATCAATAACACATGACACTTCTCAAAAACATGTTCCATATGTCATTAAGTTAATGTTAGCACGTAATTATCCAAAATCATGTTGTGACTACGTGGTGGGTCTAAGCAATATACTAAAACGGTCTAATTACCCATGTTGGCAATTTAATAATGTACAACTAAATAATCCACAAATTCAAATAAAGTTCATAAACAGAGAGAGCACATTTTTATAAATTTTTAGAAATTTGAATCGTCCAAATCGGAGTTAAATTGCAAAAATTATAATCGTTTAAAGTTTAAAGAAACTATTAATTAAATAAAAATAGAGAAAAATTCATAATCAAATATTAATTAAAATTCATATTTGAGTAGGTCTCAATTTTATAAAAATTTAGAAATTTGAATCACTCATATCGGAGTTGAAACACAAAAGTTATAAGCGTTTGAAGTTTGAAACTATATTTAAAATCAATAAACCGAATTAAATAAATAATTTCTTTTTCGGAAAATGATTTATTGCGTCAGCATGTCACGTGGACCGATCAGAAGCCGCCACGTCGCCTCGGGCCCATGGACCCGGCACACGGTTCGGCTCGGTCCACCGTGGACCCGGTCCATGGGCACGTGTGCCTCTGACACGTGGGACCCCCCTGCTGACGTCAGCACTGACGTCATCGCGGCTCGGCCGAGAGCGCCTAACATGCGGGCCCCACCGTGATGTCAGCATGACGTCACAGATGATGTCATGGTGCCGCGGCGACCATCGACACGCTGGCCCCACGCTAACGCCACGCTGGCCGACGCCACGGGCGACGGGCGCGGCACCGATCGCCACGGCCCAACTTCCGGACGCGTGGCTTGATCCGGACCGTTGATTTGAAAATCAACGGTCCAGATTGGATCTGGGTCGCGCATGTTGTGGACAACGTGGCTGATCTGGGCCGTTCGATTTGGATCGGACGGTCCAGATCCGATCGGGTTTCACCGCGTCGGGGGAGGGTGACGCGGCATGTCCCGGTGGCCGACACGTGGCTAAATCTACGCCGTTCGATTTCGATTGAACGGTTGGGATCTACCCGAGCACGGTGCGGCTACGGCTACGTGGCTCAATCTCGTGCGTTGGATCAAAATCCAACGGCTGAGATTGGATCTAAATGCCACAACATGGATTTCGTTGCGGTGACGTGGACGAACGTGGGTCATCGGATCTAGATCTAACGGCTGAGAATAGATCCAAAACCGAAACGTGTAAAATTACCTCCGACGACGTGGACGAATCTGGACCCTCGGATCTTGATCGGACGGTGGAGCGAGCTCGTGGTTCCGGTGATGTCGCGGCGGATCTGTGGTGGCCGGAGTTGGGGACGACGACCTAGCCAATGGCATTTCTGTGCGTCTCCGGCGAAGTGGGTGGTACCTCCAGGTGCGCCTCGTCCTTGCGGTTCCGGATCTGGGTTCAGAGACGGCGGAGGACGGCGGACGGCGGCGGAAACGGCACGAAACCGCGGCGGAACGCATGACCAACTACGGCGAGCTCTAGCGACGCAACCACGGCGGCTCGGGCACGGTGAGTTAGGGCTACGGGTGCGCACGGGAGAGAGGAACACGATGGCGGCGGCGACGCTTTAAATAGGGGCCTCGACTTCCGTGAAAAGCGCGGAGAACGAGGCCCACCCGGCTGCGGCGGCGGAATCTGAATCCAATTCGGATTGGGTGACGTGGCGCAACGAGGGCCGTTGGATCGAGATCCAACGGTCGCGCGGTTAGGGTTCGGTTGGCTCGGGTTGGACTCGAACGCGGCTCGGGTCGAGTTTGAGTCGGACTCGGGTTCGGCTAGGGCCGGAGGAACAGTACTAGACCCGAGTTGGATTTTCCAGCGATTAAATATTCAAATTAATTCTCAGAAATTCATTTAATTCAAGAAAAATAGCAAAATGATCAGAAAAATTTCAGAAAAATTCTGGAAAATACTTTGAGATATTTTGGACTCAAATAAAATATTTCCAACAAAATTTTATTTGAAACTTTTAATTCTTTAATTATTTCAAAAGGGAATAAATTCAAATTAAATCCAAATAAATCCCAGAAAATTCCAAAATTTTTCCAAAATGCCAAATCTCATTTGTATTCATGAAAAGCAAAAATTTGGGGTGTTACACCAACCCTAGCCCTATGGTGCTCCCCCTTCCTCCTCCTACCCTCCCACACCTAGCCGCCACCCCCTCTCATTGGGTGCGCTCCCCTTGCCTTCCCAACCAAGCCGCACGCCCCATCCGCTTGCGCCACCCCCTCCCTCTCCTCCCGACCTCTAGACGGCCCTAGCACCACTCCGATCTCGCTGCCCGGGAGCTCTCTGTCCAAGAGGATCCGGCGTTCCCGGCGATTGGAGGGGAGATCGGGCCGTGAGGAGGAGGCGTTTGTCGACCGGATGATTCTCCAAGATGAGGTAATGATTTGTGATTTTTTGGGGGTAGTCTAGGTGCTGTTAGATGGGGGAGATCATGTTTTAATTTGGTGTTTAGGTGCTGTGATTAGAAGGATTTAGGAAGATTGCAAACCTGTCATGCGTTCTGTCCTCGGATAGATTAGGTCATCGGTCTTCAGACGCGAATTAGATAATTTTAGAAGTGTTTCCTGGAGGCCTAGCTGTTGCAAAAGTTGTAGGTAATCGAATTAAATTTAATTTGACATCGAAAACATTAAATTCTGTTTAGCCGTTTAAAAGTTATGGTCATTTTACCGAGCGCTGTCCAATCTGTGACGTGAATGGTACAGTCTGTGATCAATTGTAGATTAGAGGATTTTAGAGGCCGAATCAGTTTTTTAAAATACTTAAGAAACGGTGGGAAATCTCTTGAGGTTCGAGAAAATGTACTCGTTTACCTGATTTGGAGTTGTAGAACTCAAGTTATGCTTGTTGGAAGCCTGCTGTCCCATTGGACAGATTCTCTGTTTTTCGGGTTTTAGGAGTGGGTTGCGAAGTCGATGTAGATGATTGTTCTTGTGTTGTTTTGTTGGCATGTTTTTGAGTGTATTATACCTATGTGCAGGTGGTGTGACCCCGGGAGTGCCATCAACATCCCGTCACTCCGTCTCGTGTGGTTGAAGGCAAGTGTATTGGGATGGTTTTGGGTTTGGGTGACCAAATAGATTCGTAGCTTTGCTATAATACTATATGATACGCTAATTTGCCATGTTTGATCCTTGCATGTGAGATGATGATCATGTGTTTACTTATGGTTATGCAAGTTGTTAAAATGAGTACATGTGCAAGTTGTTCATGTTTGTGGCATATATGCATTCATGGCATGAGGACAGGCCAAGTCGGTGAGAAAGTCATAACTAATCCGGTAAGGTCGGTAAGAAAGTTATGACTAATTCGGAGCGCCACTGAGAAAGACCTACCTCGTAGTTCCATCCACAGTTGTGAATGCGGACGAGTTAGTAAGAGTAGGCACCTTCCATGGGATGGAAGGGAAGGAGGGTGCACACCGATGGGTGTGCACTCGGCAATACCGGTATGTGCTAGGTAAAGAGACATGTGCATTGCATTGCATGAATGAAAATGTTTACGAGATACTTATGAAGATGTTTATGAGATGCTTATGAAGATGTTTATGAGGTGCTTGTGATGATGTATTATGAGATGTTAATGATGTTGTTAATGAGTACTATTATTGTTTTAGTTCATTGCAATACACTTTGCTGAGTGATGAACTCACGCTTGTTGTCTTATGATGTTTTTAGGTACCATGAATTCGGCATAAGGGAAAGGGAGTTAGCATCACATCTCCACTTAGTTTCATTCATCTAGACAACTACACACTAAAATTGGATTATGCTATATTGTGTGTTTGGTTTTATGGTTCACTTCGTATTGGTTCATGAAACGTTTGAGTTTATATTCTGGGCTTGAAATGATGCTATAACTCCTATTATTCCTATTTAGATGTCAACCGTTATGTTATTGTGTTATGATATTATTATTGCTGCTTCAAACCATGGAAAAACAAAGGATATGCTGCCGAATTTTTCGGTTAAGCAATTAGCGTAGTTGCTGTAATTTATTGTTAAATATGTGTTTTTGGTTGCTTTTAGTATCGTTTGGGTGACATTCGGGACATATTAGGTGCCGGGGTGTTACAAGGAGGGAGCTGGCTGGCTTGAGAGGGAGGGAAGGAAGGCTCAAGAAAGGGTGAGGTGGCCGGGCAACGGGCAGTGGGGAGGCGCCATTGCCTGTAACACCCCAATTTTTGCTTTTCATGTATTTAAATGCCATTTCACACTTTTGAGAATTTTTGAAAATTTCTGGGATTTATTTGGATTTAATTTGAATTTATTCACTTTTGAAATAAATAAATAATTAAAAGTTATAAATAAAATTTTGTTGGAAATATTTTATTTGAGTCCAAAATGTCTCAAAGTATTTTCCAGAATTTTTCTGATTATTTTGCTATTTTTCTCGAATTATTGGAATTACTAGAATTATTTTCAAATATTAAATCACTGGAAAATAGCGAACCGGTTTTACTGTTCATCTGACCGGATCCGACCCGAGTCAGACTCGAGTCTGACTTGAACCGAACTCAAGCCCGACCCGAACCCAACCGAACCCTAATGCGCGTGACCGTGGGATCTTAATCCAACGGTCACGATTGCGCCACGTCGCCCAGTCCGAATCGCCGTCGGACTCCACCGCCGCAACCGAGTGGGCCTCGGTTTCTGCGGATTTCACGGACGCCGAGGCCGCTATTTAATGCGCCGCCACCCGTGTCGTGTTCTCCTCTTCCGTGCGCACCCGTAGCCCTAGGTCACCGAGCACGAGCCGCCGTAGCTTCACCGCAATCGCTCACCGAAGTTGGAAGTGCGCGCCGTCGCGGTTTTTCTCCGTTTCTCGCCGTCTCCACCGTTGTGCTACCCAGATCCGGACTCCCCGTGTCGAGGCGCGTCGAGGGGTACCACTCACCTCGTCGGAGACGCACGGAAACGCCGTTGGCCAGGTCGTCATCCCCGCCTCCGGTAAGCCAGCTCCGCCTCGACATCGCCAGAACCCGCAAACTCTACCAGCCGTCCGATCAAGATCCGACCGCCCAGGTTCGTCCACGTCACTGTAACGAAATCCACATTGCAGCTTTTAGATCTAATCTCAACCGTTGGATCTAGATCCGACGCCCTAGATTGAGCCACGTAGCCTTGAACCACACCGTGCTAAGGGTAGATCTCAGCTGTTAGATCTAGATCGTACGGTTAGGGTTCACACACGTTGTAGCACTAGATTAGATATCGACTGTCCGATCTAAATCGGACGGTGTAGATTGCACCACACGTCAAACGCTGGGTCATGCCATGTCACCCCCAGCGACGCGGTTAAACCCGATCGGATCTCGACCGTCCGATCTAAATCGTATGGTCCAGATCAACCGCGTTGCACCGCAACGTGCTGGATTAGATCTGATCTAGACCGTTGGATTTCAAACCAACGGTCTAGATTGCGCCACGTGTCCGATAGCTGAACCGGCGTGGTCAGCACGGGTGTCGTCTGGTCACTGCTGACGTCACGCGTGACGTCAGCAAGGGGCCTGCATGTCAGTGGCTCCGCCCACCGTGCGGTGGCGTCACCCGTGACGTCACACTTACGTCACGGTGTGGCCCGCGTGTCAGTACCGTGTGGCCCAGTGCGATGACGTCAGCGCTGGCATCATCCGAGGGGTCCCACATGTTAGTGAGACATGTACCCGTGGACCGGGTCCACGGTGGGCCGAAACCGAGCCATGGACCAAGTCCATGGACCCGCTGACGTCATGCTGACGTCATAATTTGATTTTTCAATAGAAAAATAATTCGGTGGAAATTCAATTTCCACGCTGACATCATGCTGACGTCATAAATCTGGTTTTTCAATAGAAAAATAAATGAATTAATTCGGTTTTATTCTTTTATTTGAATTTTCAAACTTCAAACGCTTATAACTTTTGCATTTTAACTCCGATTTGGGTGATTCCAATTTCTAAATTTTCATAAAATTGAGCTCTACATAATGGTGAATTTTATTTAATTTTTGGACATGAGTTTTCTCTATTATTATTTATTTAATTGATTTGTCAAACTTTAAACGAGTGTACCTTTTGCGTTTTAACTCCGATTTGGGCGATTCAAATTTCTAAAAATTTATAAAAATGTGCTCTCTCTGTTTATGAAGTTTATTTGAATTTTTGGACACTTCTTTCCTACTGTTTATTTATATTATTGCTATTTGCACGCGTTACGAGTAGACGTTGAAGTGCCCGAAGGCTTCGAAGTTGAAGTTTTGACCCAGGAGCCAGCTCAAGACTAAGAACAAGTACTTTTTGAAGGCAAATTATGCTTTGACCATATCGATCCCATTTTTGAAATTAATTTAATTTAAATTATTGCATGCTAATTTAATTAGAAATTGTTTTAATTATTCTGGGAATTAGATAAATGCCAAATTGCAGTATGACATCTTGATAAATTAAATTATGTGCCATGAATCCTTGTCACCCTAGTTGTGGTTTATATAGTTGGACATTATTAAGTTGCCAACATTGGGTACTTAGACTGTCGTAGTATATTGCTTAGACATGATACGTGCACATGATATGATTTTGAACTATCAAATGTTAATATTGACTTGATGAGATATTGAACCTGTTTTTGAAGAAGTATCATGTGTTGTGATTGTTGACGGCACGTGGTGCATGGTAATCAACTATGTTTGATAAATAGATTTAGACCGGGGCAAGTGGCAAGAATGATGTGATGGGCCATGAGTGGCACCGGGGATGTCGTTTTGATTCTTCGGGTAGTCTTTCCTTGGTCACCCTAAGGACTTAACCTTGCAAGCCTTTGATCTGAGTCAAACGTGCAACCACATGTCTGTACTGGGACGGACCTAGTTGTGTAAGTTACTAATAACTTGCATGTGGTACCTCGAGGTGTCAACTACACCTTTTGTGTAGCTTGAAAGGGGAGCGTACCAGTGCTATGGCATGGTACCCGTCCAACGGTATGTCGGTCCCATACTTCGCCGCTGTTAAGGGAATGGATGGTGTATGACAAAAGCCGGAGAGGTTCACTTGTTTAGTTTGCGTTCTCTGAAAGGATTTGTTACGATCACTCTTCTTTGTGGTGTTTGACTGTATCTTGTGGGTAAAGTGCATAACCTCTGCAGAGTGTACAACCTATTCGAATAGCCGAGTCCACGGTATTGGACACTGCTAAGGGATTACAGTCAAGGGTTAGGTTTTCATGAAAACAACTTGGACTTGAAAAGTTTGGTTGGGTTTAATGATGACGTTGATGGAAATGTGGATTAGGAAAGGGAAAGTGTTTACTTAACTCCTGGAAAAGTTATTGATATTATCTTTACTTTTGCTGCTTTCGAATCTACTTATGCTACTTGTTAAATTGCTGTTTGCTGCAAATGAACCATGGAGCATTCCTTGTACTAAGCCATGCATGTAGAATATTAGTTTGCATTTTGTACATGACTTGTTGAGTACCAAGTACTCACCCCTTGCAACAATACAACATTAGTTGAAGGAGAAGCGACGCCAGCTTTGGAGGAAGAACTTCAGGAGGAACCGTCTATGTTGGGAGCGAGCCTAGTCAATTGCCTGTGGTATATTGGATGGCACCACGAAATCTACTTTATTCCGCTGCAGTTATTTCTCTTTTAATAAATCTTCGCCCTGCGTGGCGTATCTTTGTAACTTGACCATAAGGTCGAGCAACCAGTTTGGTTAATTAATTAAAGTACTTATTATTTTGTTGAGTATGATTGTGATATTTACCGATGTTGAGACTATGTGCACTAGCGTGATCCTGGGCTAGTGCTAAATACACAGAGGGTCCGGATTTGCAAATTCGGGTCCGGACATTGCCCCTGCCCCTCAACACGACCGCAAGATCGCCTCGGGGCGGTAGTGCCGGCCTGGCAAGACGCCCTCGGTGGCAGATCGCCGCCTAACCGCACAAAACCCCGAGTCTTCGCGCGATTGCCCCGAAATTTGGGATTTCTTCCGAGGGACTCTCGGGTTAGGTTCTAGGATGCCAGAGGAGGGTTTTTAGGCTTTGGTCACTAGAAAATTCTAGCCAGATCACAACAAGGGGTTTCGGGTCAAAATCGATCGAAACAACTCGAACGATTTAACTCTGGCACAACTAAAACCAAATTAAGAACCAAATGGCACTCCAAACACTATTAAGCACTTAATTATCTAATTACACAAATTAGGACATTACAAGCATAGCATGGCACAACTCTTACCTCTACACTCGGTTGTGTGTGTGTGTGGTGTGCATGCATGGTGATATGGGCACTCGTGTGTGTGCATGTTTGTGTGCATGTTTGGTGATGTGTGCATATGCGCATCTTTAGTCCTTCGCAAACTTTCCATTGTTGCCATTATTTTTTGTATTTATTACAATGTAGGACATTACAAACACTAGACAAACAATTAATCATAAACATGCATGTTTGGTCAAATTTCAGTCTACCATTATACGTATATGTCATGCTCGCAATCGCATATGGGAGAGATGGAAAAAAAGAGAAGAATATACAAGATAATGGACACTCATATTAATTAGAGAGTATTTCTTAAGTTTTTAATTGTTTTTCTGATAAAATTTGTGGATTAAATAATGGTAGTAGGGATTTTGCAAATAAGGTATATTTAATTATTGTGGTAAAAATGCCCAAACATTGGTTGTAGATGTTTTTCAAAATCAAGGGGACATCTGTAGGGTTTATGCAATTTTGCTTATAACTTGAAACACTAGTAAATTAGAACACAAATATCATATTCTAATATATTGAAATACCTTTTATAATGTACATAACACTACTAGAGAATGATACAATACTATCTCTTCATCTAGGTCGGTTCCTAAATTTTCTAGAAAAAAACCTATAGTGATAGATGATTCGGAGTTAGTAAAAAATATGGTACGAAACAGCATTATCGGTCTGACCTTCGAATCGACAGTGATAAGACAATCATGATGACCATTATTATCACTATCAGTTTTCAAGTCAAAACCGATAGTGATGTTATATGTATCACTATCGGTTCCAACATATGAATCAACAGTGATTCCCATGGTCATCACGGTCGGTTCATGACGGTAGAAACGATTGTGATAGTACATATATCACGGTCGGTTTTGATTTTAGAACCGATCGTGATGTACCTGTCTAGTAGGTTATAACCTTCTGTGACACTACGTTATGGTGTGACATTACAAAATGTGAAATTAGAGAAGAAAATCTTACGGCTTGAGATTTACTCGCGTTTTTGGGCCTTTTGAAGCGTTGTGACACCACGGAGTGTCGTAACCTTATTTAACGTGCATGATAAGGTTAATAACATTATGAGATGTGGAATTAAGGTTAAAACTATAGGATATGGAGGTTAATAGCTTTTTCGGGCCGTTTCCGGGCCGTTTTCGGGGTTTTGGGCCTTCCCGGGGGAGTTTTGGGCCTTGGTGGGCTTTGGTGGGATGGATTAGGTCTCCGTAACGGACTAGGATTGTGTTGAGGACTGGTAAAAGGGGCTTCCCCCAGCCTCCTTGCACCCCATGCAGCATTGGTGCGCCCCTCTCCCTCCCCCTCCTAAGCCCTAGCCACCACCCCCTCTCCCTCTCCCTCTTGTGCGCCTCCACCTCCCCCTTTGCCCCATTGCTCCCCACCTCTCCACCACCTCTCCTCCACCCCTTTGCTACCCTAGGGTGGTCTCCACACCTCTGCACCTTGTGGATCCATCCGTTGGAGCGAGGAGCGAGGAGCGATCCGCGAGGAGATCTATTGGAGATTCGTTCGTTGGGCAAAGGTATGATCATGGGGATCCTTAGGTTTGATCTAGGTACTGTTCTTAGGGTGTTTATGAAGTTTTTAGATCAATTGGTGGTGCTGGGTTGGAGTTCTTTGGGTTAGATCTAGACGTTGCCACGTTTCTGTTTTCGGGCAGATTGAGCAGTCGGGCTAGGGTTCGAGTTTTCGTCGATTTAGAATCCGAATCTGTCCGTATGGACTTAAAAGAAGTTGTAGATAATTTAATTATATTTCCGTGGACATAAAGCACGTTAAAATCCGATCAGCCATTTGAAAGTTATGGCCATTTTACCGAGCGTGTTAAAATCTGTGACGCGATTGGAACAGATCGTAGTAATCTGTAGATTAAACAATTTTAGAGTCCGAATCAGTCTTTCCGTATAACTAGAAAAAGGTAGGAAATTTCCTAAGCTTCGCGAGGATGTACTCGTTTAATTGATTCGGAGTCCCAGAACTCAAGTTATGCTTTTTGCAAGGCTGCTGTCCCGTCGGGACAGAACCTCTGTTTTTAGGTTTTGCGAGTAGTGGGCAATGTCGGGTTAGATGGGGTTTTGCGTACTGTTTGTGGGCATGATTGTGAGTGTGTGATGCCTATGTGCAGGTGGTGTGACACCGGGAGTGCCCTCGACTTCCCACAAATCCGTCGCCCGCGGTTGAGGCAAGTGTGTTGTAATGTATAGCGGATTGTAGGTTGCTTGTTGATATTGGATGAAAGATTGAATACTTGCTATGATCACTTGCCTTGCTTGCTGTTTTCCAATGATATATTGAGTATGATTATCATGATATGATGCTATGTGTCTATACTTATCATGATTCGATGCCATGTGTAATATTTGTCATGATGAGATGCCATATGTTTATGTACATGTGAAATATGATAATTGGCATAGTTGCATGCATGACATGAGATGGGGCGAGGGCGGTAAGAAAGTCATTAACTAATCCGGGAAAGGCCGGTGAGAAAGTTATGACTAGTCCGGAACGCCATTGAGTAAGACCTACATCGTGATTCCATTCACGTGGTGAATGGAAGCGAGGAGTAGGCACCCTCCATCTTCGGGATGGAAGGGGGGAGAGGGTGCACACCGACGGGTGTGTACTCAACCATACCGGTATGAGCTTCCAAGGAGATATGAGCATAACATTGCATTGCATTGCATTGCAATACATATTTAATGATGATGATGTTGTTATGTGCTCAAGTATGGGATGTTATATGTGATGTAAGGTATTATTGTCTTGTAAATGATCTTGTTGTCCATTACAATATGCTTGCTGAGTTTTCGAACTCACGCTTGTGTTTATGTTGTTTTTAGGTACTTTGAGATCGGCATGCGGGAAAAAGGGGTCTAGCTACACTTCTACACGTAGCTCCACCATCATAGTCCATAATTAATCACTTGGAGACATGATATTAAGAGTTGTGCCATAAACTTAATGTAGGGTTTAATTTAGCATGCTTGTGATTCCTTATTTGCTTGGTTATAGCTTATGAAGTGGTTGAGCATGCTTTTATTGGCGTATTTTGATGATATATCCATTTATGTTGATGTTTTATTTGTCGTGTGCTATGACATATCTTGCCATGATATTGATATTGTGTTAATTCATGTTAAAACAAAGGAGATGCTGCCGAAATCTCGGTTTTTAGCATGTGCGCCTTTGCTGGAATTTATGTTTAATTGTGGTATTTAGATGTTGTTTAGCTTATGTTTGGTAGTATTCAGGCATATTAAATGCCGGGGTGTTACACCTTCGGGCTGAACCCTTCTCAGTGGTTGGTCTAGAGGTCAAAAAACTGCCGTCGCCCCAAAAAAAACTCATATTGTACGGTTGGAAGCAATAATTGGGGTGGAAATTTATGATAACCTCTGGGATGGGTGTTAAGGGGATAAAGTTGAAGCTCTAACTTGATGAGAGATTTCTCATCAATTTGCCCTCATTTGTGGTAGTTTTCTTCAAAATGTGAGAATTCCTTCAAATTCCATCAATTATGTAGTAGGTAATTCGATATCATTGTTCATGTTGTAAATGTATGTCTCGTAACTAGAGAATTGAAAGCTCGTAGCTAGGGAAGAAGGTATAGGGAGTAAATTATACATCTTGGAACCCGTCCTCTAGTTTACAAAGGTAATTAAAAAATGCATGTCTCAATATTAGCTAGCTGTAGCTCTAGTTTTTTTTTCTCAATCTAGTGTGCGTAGTGTAATTGCAGATGAACTGTGAGAAATAGATGTATCAAAAAAGCCGTGTGAATGCTGAATTTCAGAGGGGTGTTACGGAGTTCAAAAAAATTGCTGAAGAAGACATGGTGAAGAGGGGTGTAAACTTCGTATATTTTCCTTGCTTTGATTGCACCAGTCTAAGGAGATTTAACAACTCAGCTCAAATTGAAGACCACTTGATTCAACATGATTTCGTGAGGAATTACACGTATTGGATCCATCATGAGGAGACAAGTACTATATCTTCGGTATGCAATGAAGACATGCTAGAACCCAATCATGCTTTGCAGCGTGATATGTTTGAGGACAAATTAGATCAAATGTTGCGGGATGTAGAGGAAAATTATATGGAAAGAGAGTTTGAAAAATTTTAAAGCTTGATGGAGGACGATGCTAAACCGTTCTTCTTGGGTTGCAAAGTGGAATACACCAAGTTGGGTTCAGTCCTTGCATTGTTTAAACTGAAAGCAAAACACCGTTGGACAGATATAAGTTTCAGTGCACTTTTAGTTATTTTATCGGATGTGCTTCTAGAGGGAAACGAGTTGCTAACAAGCATTTATGAAGTGAAGAAGTTACTATGTCTCATGGGAATGAAAATAGAAAAGATACATGTATGTTCGAATGATTGCATCTTGTACTGTAACACACAAAAGGAATAGCACATTTGTCTAGTTTGTGTTGTACCCCCAGTACAAACAAAAGGAGAAGCATAATGACAAGAAGTGCATGAGCTGAGCCAACGATGGTGAAGAGGTAAACAAAGGGGCACCAGCCAAAGTATTGGGTTATTTGCCTATCATTCCTGAAAAGGTTAGAAGATTGCCTAGAGGGGGGGTGAATAGGCTAATTTTAAATTAAAACAATTTGTTGCAGCGGAAAAGGGTCGGATATTCCGAATTAATATCGGAACTTCCGAAAACTTCGGAACTTCCGTAATTACTTCGGACTATCCGAACAGCACTTGACTTAAAAGGGTCAAGTAGAATGAGCTAGACGACCACTAGCTCTAGACAACCAAAAGGGCACTAACAAAGATCAATAACATCAAACAAGCAACTAGAGACAAGATAGAACACAAAAGTTTGATTCCCGGAGTTCGGATCCTTAAGGGGATCGTACGTCTCCGTTGAGGAGGCTCCAGAGAGCCCGGGTCTTTTCCAACCCTTTCCTCCCAAACCTCGGTCACACTTGAGGCTTGGTTCCACTATTGGTTCCTTTCCTTTCGGAGGCGGAGCCGGCCTTCACAAACTTCTCACGGCTTCCCACAATCGTTGGGGCTCGTGAGCGACGCCTAGCCGTCTAGGAGTCCTTCAACCTCCAAGAGTAATGAATGCACTCGAATCTCGATCTTGGAGAGGTTCTCTACTTTCTCAAGATGAATACCAACTTAACCCTTGACTTTCAATCACACACGACAAACTCTCACTCACTAAATGATCCCTAAGATCAAGGAGGAGAGAAAGCTCAAAGGATGCTCTAAAGAATACTCAAGAAGCTCAAGTGAATAGCCAAAGCAAGTGTGTAACCAGCAAAAGGAGTGGGAGAGGGGTATTTATAGTTTTGGATCAAAACTAGCCGTTACCCCCGCACTCAGCCCCACATCGGAATGTCCGAAACGAACTTCGGAACATCCGATGCGTGCAAACTACCAGAAATTGGAAAGCTTCCAACGGTCGAAAACAACAAGCATCGGAATGTCCGATAGCAACTTCGGAACATCCGATGACACCCAGAGAGGGAACCCAACTAAACAAGCTAAGTCCACATCGGAATATCCGATATAAAATATCGGAATATCCGAAATAAACAGAGAGTTCCCAGACAGGAAAACGACCTCATCGGAACTTCCGAAGTGGCGACTTCGGACAGTCCGAACCAAACAGAGAGCACTCTAAAACAGGACAGAACACATCGGAACTTCCGAAGTGGCGACTTCGGACAGTCCGAACCAAACAGAGAGCTCCCAAACTAAAACACAGCAGGTATCGGAACATCCGAAACAGTACATCGGAATGTTCGACCCTAACAGAACACAACGGACTAAAGCACAACTACACTTCGGAACTTCTGAAACATCGGAATGTCCGATACAACATCGGAACATCCGACTAGAAATTTAACACAAGCTCATTCCGAAGCTAGAGAAAACACTTCTAACTCTTGAGAGACTCGACTAAATTCATCTTGAGTGAGGAGAACATCTCTAAGTCAATTTCAATGCATCCCTCTTAATAGTACGGCATTCCTACGACTCAAAGGATTAAAATAACAAGCTTTGAAAATCGTTTTTCTTACTCAACACCACTAGGGGACACTTCACGTACCAAGATGATCTCTTCTTGAAGCATTCACTGCTCATAAACTAGTTGAACACATTAGATTCTGGAATCGTTTGTCATTAATCACCCAAAACACTTTTAGGGGGCCTAGATGCACTTTCAATCTCCCCCTTTTTGGTGATTGATGACAACACGATTAAAGACAGAATTTATAAAGCATATGAGAGAATGAATATAGACGGAACTCCCCCTCAAGTTGTGCATTGAAAAAGGATCTGAGAACAAATGCACCTTTCGAGAGAAGAGAATATGAGAGAGCTCCCCCTATATCCTTGCATAAGAGATTAACACACAATTGACAGGATAAGCAATATGAGTAATTTAAACAAGTAACAACCAACGAGTCAACTAAGATCTCCAAGCAACAACGATAAAGAGAATAAACGCGATAAACATTCAACAACGAAGTTTTAAACCAGATAAACTAAGTTCCAAGTTCACGGACTCAGCGACTTTGATTGATAAATTTGTCATCTCTCCCCCTTTGGCATCAAGCACCACAAAGGATAGATAGAGAGAGAAATGGAGAACCTAATCAGACTCCTCTGATGCAGCTTCATCTGACCCAGATTCTTCGTCGTCATCCTCGGACTCGACGATCAGAGCTGGAGCAAAAGGGTCCTCGATCTCTTCCTCACTGTCCTCGTCCTCTGAACACTCCAGATTGAGATGCCTTTGGATGTCCTTGAGTCGCTTTGTATTCTTTTTCTGCTTTTCTTTATTGCTCTTGCAAAGAACAAAAATTGACTTCAGAGCTCGCAGAATAGGTGAAGAAGATCCGCTGGGAGCAGAAACTGAAGGAGTAGCAGAAGAAGAGGTAGTCCTCCTGGTGGAAGACCGGGTGGCTCGCTGAGATGGGGCCTTGATTGCCCTGACTTGAAGCGCCACATGCTTTCCATCACACTCAAACTGCTGTCCAGTTACTTGTTCTATCAAATGCATGATGAATGGAGCGTATCCACAGCTTCTTCTGGGCTCCTGACTGGTGAGTCTGATCTCATTCCAGATAAAGTCAAAGACATCAAAGGACCTCTGACCATCTTGCATTCTGCTCAGAAGGTTCCTTGTGAATGATAGTACATGAGATGCATCTCCCTCCTTTGGAGCTAGAGTCTTCCTGAACAACCTGTTGAGAATAGCAAAGAAAGGCTTCATCCCCTTGGTGTCGCCTGGCTCAAACTCTGCATTCTCCTCATACAAGAAATTCAGATTTGATGCACCAAGAGAGACCTCATTGTGGATCTGATCTCTGTCCCTGGAGTCTGCTTCTGTGAAATCAAGTAACCTGGCAAACTGAACATATGTAGTTTCATACCAAGTTCCCTCAGTCATTCAATGGAGAGTAGAGACTCGATCCCTGGAGACATACATTGTAGCATAGAACTGAGCTATGATCTCTATGTTCCAATCATCTTTGAAAAGCCATGATTCTTTTGGTGCCAGTTCTTTCACAAGCTGCAATAACTTCATTGAATATGGCATCATCTGCTGCTGCCATATACTCCCAATCAACACATTGCATTTGGATAACAGGATTCTTTCTAGGATAGATGACTGAAGCATAAAAGTCCTACTGAAAGAACGTCCAGAAACGAGAGTCAGAGGAAAACCTGTCATTCCTCTTGGGGTTCTCTTCACGAGCTCTTCTCACTTGTGCTGCCTTTCCTTTGTAGTTCACTGGCTTCCTCTGCAGTCTAGGGTTCCTCTCAAAGCGGTCTCAATCTCGGCATGTCTCTAGCCTCGAGATCCCGAGGCACCTGCAATACCTTTGCCTTTCCTAGAGGGTAGTGGTGCTCCACGAGGCACATTTATCGTCTGAGCGGCCCGAGCAAAGAGTTCACCGATTGTAATGCCTGGTTGAGATCCTCGAACTGAGGCTCGCTTTGTTCTTGCCCCAGTTGGAGTTTTGCGCTTTCGACTGTAAGTGACCTTAGCCGGATCCTGAGGAGGCTGATCACCCTGACTTGGGTCCATTTGAGAAAGCTGACAAGGAATAGATTGATAAGATAAAAGAAACTAGAGAGAACACTGGTTTTAGTGCTGTACTGTCAACATCGGACATTCCGATTTAATATCGGAAATTCCGACTTTACATCGGAAGTTCCGACAGAGAATTTCGGAAGTTCCGATATATTCGGTACAACCCTAAAACTAGGATTCCAACCAGATTATCCAAAGGAATTCGATAAAACTTGAGATCTAGGCGAGGATACACTAGAGCAACAAGTCTACCGAAAGATATGATCAAGAATTTTATAAAGAGGAATAATCTCGAGATTGGGGATCTAGGTTTACCTGAGAAAACGAAAAACAAGATTAACACGAGAAGAGATCCTCCAAGCCGAAGTAAAATCTTCCTTGGAGAGAGATCGGAGTTTCCGTAGGCTCGGAGACTCCGAAGACGACAAGAGATGAAAAGAGGAGAACCGTACGGAGGCTAAGGAATAAAGAAATGAGGGGAGGGGGCCAACCGAACCGTCCTTTTCAACAGATTACACAAACTTCGGAAGTTCCGAACTTTGGTTCGGAAGTTCCGAAAGGTCTGATTTCCCAGAAAGTCGGAAGGTCCGATATAGGATATCGGATGTTCCGAAGGGTTCAAGTTTCCAGCAAACAAGAAGTTGAGCAGGATTCGGATATTCCGATATAAATATCGGATATTCCGAAGAGTTGAAAAACACAGAATTCGGATATTCCGATGATACGATCGGAAATTCCGAAGAGTTGATTTTTCCAGCTGACAAGGAGAAAAGATAGGATTTCTGAGATGGAAGAAATTGAGACTATGAGACAGTGAACTCGGCAGTCATCCTACTTGTGATTTAGAGAACATAGCAACAACCAAAGCAATGATCACAAGTGGAATGACCGAAGATGCAAATACCAAGAAGACTTTTTCAAAGACAGATAATTAATTTTTGCAATCCTTTTATTTTGAATTTATCAAGAATAGTAACTATATATGCGAGCAAGATGTCAAGTCACATTCCGATAGTCTAGGATGTTTAGCTCACTTCTCAATTCGCAAAATCTTTTCTCATCAAGAGGTTTGGTGAAGATATCAGCCAATTGTTTCTCGGTTCTCACATAGGTAATGTCAATGTCTCCTTTCAGTGAGTGATCCCTAAGAAAGTGGTGACGGATATCTATATGCTTGGTCCGGGAGTGTTGGACGGGATTATTGGCTATTTTGATTGCACTCTCATTGTCACATAAGAGTGGAACTCTATCCAACTTTAGTCCAAAATCCTTCAAGGTTTGCCTCATCCATAGCAATTGTGCACAACAACTTCCCGTGGCAATATATTCAGCTTCTGCGGTGGATAGAGCTACTGAGTTTTGTTTCTTTGAGGACCAAGCTACTAGTGATCTACCTAGAAATTGGCAAGTCCCCGAAGTACTTTTTCTATCCACTTTACAACCCGCATAGTCAGCATCCGAATATCCAATCAAATCGAATTTTGATCCTTTAGGATACCAAAGCCCTAAATTAGGTGTGTGAACTAGATATCTAAGAATCCTTTTCACGGCTACTAGGTGACACTCTTTCGGAGCGGCTTGAAATCTTGCACACATGCAAACACTAAGCATAATATCAGGCCTAGATGCACAAAGATAAAGCAATGAACCTATCATGGATCGATATACCTTTTGATCCACGGGATTACCTTCCTCATTTAGACCAAGTTGTCCGTTTGTAGCCATGGGTGTGTGAATAGGTTTGGCGCTCTCCATGTCAAACTTCTTGAGCATGTCCTTGATGTACTTTGTTTGACACAAGAATGTCCCTTCCTTGAGTTGTTTGATTTGAAATCCGAGGAAGAACTTTAGCTCGCCCATCATAGACATCTCAAACCTCTTTGTCATTAACCTACTAAATTCCTCACAAAAGTTTTTATTAGTGGATCCAAATATAATGTCATCGACATATATTTGGCACACGAATAGATCATTATCAACATATTTTGTGAAGAGAGTAGGATCGACTTTACCAATTTCGAAACCCTTTCTAATAAGAAAATCCTTAAGGCATTCATACCATGCTCTAGGTGCTTGCTTAAGCCCGTAGAGCGCCTTATGGAGTTTATAGACATGAGTAGGGTTTTTGTAATCCTCCATTCCCGGCGGTTGCTCAACGTAAACCAATTCGGCGATTGGACCATTTAGGAATGCACTCTTCACGTCCATTTGATAAAGCTTGAAATCATGGTGAGTAGCAAATGCAACCAATATACGAATTGACTCTAATCTAGCAAGCTGGAGCATAAGTCTCACCAAAATCCAAACCTTCGATTTGAGTGAATCCTTGAGCTACCAACCGAGCTTTATTTCTTGTGACAACTCCGTTCGCCTTGTTTGTTGCGGAAGACCCATTTGGTTCCAATCACGCTTTTGATTTGGTCTTTCCACCAACGACCACACTTTGTTTCTAACGGTTGTTGAGCTCTTCATGCATTGCCATTACCCAATCCGGATCTTTTAGTGCATCTTCCACCTTCAATGGTTCCAAGGTAGACACAAAAGAGTAATATTCACAAAAATTAGCTACTCTTGAGCGTGTAGTTACCCCCTTTTGAATGTCACCTAGAATGTTGTCGACGGGGTGGTCTCTTTGAATACTTTGATGCACCCTCGGATGTGGCATTTGAGAGACATGTTGGATTGGTTCAAGGTCTTCATCTTGAGCATCCTCCAAGAGTTTGCTTGAACTGTCTTGAGGAATATTTATATTTTGATTTGAGGTAGGAGGCTCAACTTGCATAGAGGAATTGTCTTGATGCTCCTTTTCTTGCGGCCTCACTTCACCTATAGCCATCTTCTTGATTGCAATGCTTGGCTCCTCCTCATTTTCTAACATATTTAAATCAACTTGCTCTACTTGAGAGCCGTTAGATTCATCAAATGTCACGTCTCTCGCTATTTCAACGCAACCCGAGGTTTTGTTGAAAACGCGATAGGCATAGGCATTTGATCCATATCCTAGCAAGAAACCTTCATCGATCTTAGGAGCAAATTTGGAGTTCTTGGGTTTCTTGTTAAGAATGAAACATTTACTACCGAAAACTCTAAAATATGAAACATTTGCTTTGTTACCGGTAAGAAGTTCGTATGCTGTCTTCTTCAAGATCTTGTGGAGATATAATCGGTTAATAGCATGGCACGCGGTGTTGACGGCTTCTGCCCAAAAATGATCGGAGATCTTGTACTCGTCAAGCATTGTCCTTGCCATCTCAATCAAAGTCCGATTCTTCCTTTCTACCACTCCATTTTGTTGAGGGGAGTATGGAGCGGAGAACTCGTGCTTGATTCCTTCTTCATCAAGGAATTCTTCGACTTGAGTATTCTTGAATTCACTTCCATTATCGCTTCGAATCTTCTTGATCCTCAACTCGAATTCATTTTGGGCTCTTCTTGCAAACTTCTTGATTATCCCTTGTGTCTCACTTTTCTCTTGCAAAAAGAACACCCACGTGAAGCGAGAAAAATCATCAACAATAACTAAACCATACTTGTTACCTCCGATGCTTATATAAGCAACGGGTCCGAAGAGGTCCATGTGTAGAAGCTCCAATGGTTTTGTCGTCGTCATGATGTTTTTCGCGGGATGACGCGCCCAACTTGCTTTCCCGCTTGACAAGCGCTACAAATCCTATTCTTCTCAAACTCAACATTCGTTAGTCCAATGATGTGATCACCTTTTAGAAGCTTATCGAGATTTCTCATGCCAACATGAGCTAGCCGGCGATGCCACAACCAACTCCATGCTAGACTTTGCCATTAAGCATGTTTGAAGTTTAGCGCTATTTGAGTTGAAATCAACCAAATAGAGCTTACCCTTCAAATATCCTTTAAAGGCAATTGAGGAATCATCTCTTTTAAAGATGGTCACATCCACATTAGTAAATAGACAATTATAGCCCATTTCACAAAGTTGTGATACGGACAACAAGTTGTAATTTAAAGATTTAACTAGGAGAACATTGGAAATTGAATGATCATTAGAAATAGCAATTTTACCTAATCCCATTACCTCACCTTTACCATTATCACCAAACACAATATTTTCATATTGTGACCCTTTCTCATCAAAAGATGAAAACATTTTCTTTTCTCCGGTCATGTGGTTTGTGCAAACACTATCAAGCACACAAATTGAACCCCCGCAGGTATAATCCTACTAAAACACATAAAGTCTTGTTCTTAGGTACCCAAATCTTTTGGGTCCTTGCATGTTAGTAATCAAAACTTTTGGTACCCACACTTTCTTTTTGCTCACATCATTAGAGTTGTGGGCACCGACAAAATGAGCAACCACTTTACCACGGTGGTTTCTCTTCAATACATAAGAAGCAAAGTGAATGGAATGAGATGTATGACATTGAGGATGCTTCTTTGAATCTTGCCCGTTTTGATGACTTGTGTGGTGGTCAATGGTTGTTTGTCATTTCCTTTGACAAACTTGATGCATTCCTTGCCTTTTACCACCACACGGTCATTTCCTTTACACTGCACTTATCATATCCTAGCCCTTCTTTGTTTTTGTTGCCTCGACCATTTATGGTCTTGTATAGGCATCCTTGGATTGATAAGTTTTCATGCAACCGTATCTAACCAAGGCACTTAATCTCTCGTTGCTTTTTAATACTTGCACAAATTGAGAGTTAGAAGTACAAGCATTAATATCAACATTATAGCATCGAGAGCAACCATTGCTAGTGGAAGGAATAGAAGCCATTGAAGAATTAACAATTGGAGAATTAAGATCATTAAGAGATTCAATTTGCACTTCAAGAGCTTGAAGATTGTTTTCTAGACTTATGACATTCTCTTGAAGTGACTCATTTGAACCCTTAAGTAATGTTATTGAATTATTAGCCAAATTAAGCTTTTTGGTTAACAATTCAATTGTCTCCTTTTCTTTTGTAAGGACCTTCTCGAGAGCAAGATTTTTCTTCTTTTCACAAATTAGCAACTCTTCTTGCTTCTCGAGAGTTTCCTCTTGGCTATCTATTCTTTTCAATAGTTTATGGATCTTATCAATAGCCGTTTTGCTTAAATCACAAAATAGAGCATCATCATCATCATTGTCATCACTATCCAATTCACTATCACTACTCGGAGGTTTTGACTTAGTCATTACCTTCCGCCCTTTTGCCATGAGACAAACGGGTGCGTCGTCGTTGTCGGTGTCGCTCATGTTGCCGAAGAGTGATTTTGTTGGAGGGGCGGCTTCAATGGCAACGGTGGCAACTCCTTCATCATCGGTGTCGGAGTCGGAGTCGTTTGAATCCCATTCTTCACCAATATGAGCTCGCCCCGAGTACTTCTTCTTGTAAGTTTTGTTCTTCTTGTGCGGCTCATTCTTCTTGGGCTCATTGGGATTGTTTTTCTTCTTCGGACAATCGGCGATGAAGTGTCCAACTTCACCGCACTCATAGCAAGCCCTCTTTGTGTTTGTTCTTCTTCTTGATTTGTCGTTGTAGTTCTTCTTGTACTTGCTTGACCCATCATACTTGAGAAACTTTTTGAATTTCCTTACAAATAGAGCCAAGTCTTCTTCATCTTCGCTTTCATCTTCCTCATCATCACTTGATGTTGATTCTTCCTTTTTGCTTGCTTTCAAGGCTATTTGTTTTGGTCTTGAGCTCGAGCTTTGCTTGGCAAGGTTCTTCACTTCTTTTGCTTCTTCCTCCATGAGCTCATGTGAAAGAATTCTTCCGAGCACGTCATTTGGAGTGAGCCTTTTGAAATCTTTTCGCTCTCGTATAAGGGTTACGAGTAGAGTTCCTTGGGGCAAAGGCTCTCAACATCCTTTTACCACGACGTGGTCCGTCATATCCTTGCTTCCAAGCCCTCTTATCTTGTTTACGAGGATCATCAAGCGGTCATACATTTGTTGCGAGTCTCATCATCATTCATCACAAATCTCCCCAACTTGCCTTCTAGCAATTCAATCTTTGACTCCCTTACACTTGATGTCCCCTCATGTGCTACTTGGAGTGTGTCCCATATCTCTTTGGCTTCTTCCAATCCGGCCCACTTTGTTGAATTCCTCGGGACTCAACGCTCCAAGCAACACGCTTGCGGCTTGAGCATTGCGGTGGATGTTTTGCTCTTGTTCCGGCGTGAGCTCCATATCGTCTTCCGGCATATCTAGACCTGCGCAAACAATCTTCCAAACACTAGGATGGAGTGACATCAAATGCATTTTCATCTTGTGCCTCCAAGCGGAATAGTACGTGCCATCAAAGAAAGGAGCACGCCCGGAGGGCACAGTGATATACGAATGCGAGGAGGAAGTATTTAATTTTTCATAATTGAATGGAATTTGAGCTCCCTGAGTAGATGTAGAGGTAGCTTCCTCTTTGCTTTTGCCGGGAGTTCCATCTCCGGCTCTCGGACTATTTTGCTCGTCCGTCACGACAACCTTCAACCCGGTGTTGGCCATCACGTTCCTTCAAGCGGTTAAGCCTTCGAGAAGGTTTGGCTCTGATACCAATTGAAAAGGTTAGAAGATTGCCTAGAGGGGGGGGTGAATAGGCTAATTTTAAATTAAAACAATTTGTTGCAGCGGAAAAGGGTCGGATATTCCGAATTAATATCGGAACTTCCGAAAACTTCGGAACTTCCGTAATTACTTCGGACTATCCGAACAAAGACTTGACTTAAAGGTTCAAGTAGAATTAGCTAGACGACCACTATCTATAGACAACCAAAAGGTCACTAACATAGATCAATTAAATTAAACAAGCAACTAGAGACTAGATAGAACACAAAAGTTTGATTCGGAGTTCGGATCCTTGAGGGGATCAGACGTCTCCGTTGAGGAGGCTCCAGAGAGCCCGGTCTTTTCCAACCCTTTCCTCCCAAACCTCGGTCACACTTGAGGCTTGGTTCCACTATTGGTTCCTTTCCTTTCTGAGGCGGAGCCGGCCTTCACAAACTTCTCACGGCTTCCCACAATCGTTGGGGCTCGTGAGCGACGCCTAGCCGTCTAGGAGTCCTTCAACCTCCAAGAGTAATGAATGCACTCGAATCTCGATCTTGGAGAGGTTCTCTACTTTCTCAAGATGAATACCAACTTAACCCTTGACTTTCAATCACACACGACAAACTCTCACTCACTAAATGATCCCTAAGATCAAGGAGGAGAGAAAGCTCAAAGGATGCTCTAAAGAATACTCAAGAAGCTCAAGTGAATAGCCAAAGCAAGTGTGTAACCAGCAAAAGGAGTGGGAGAGGGGTATTTATAGTTTTGGATCAAAACTAGCCGTTACTCCTCAAGCTCACCCACATCGGAATGTCCAAACGAACTTGAACATCCGATGCGTGCAAACTACCGTAAATTGGAAAGCTTCCAACGGCCGAAAACAACAAGCATCGGAATGTCCGATAGAAACTTCGAACATCCGATGACACCCAGAGAGGGAACCCAACTAAACAAGCTAAGTCCACATCGAATATCCGATATAAAATATCGGAATATCCGAAATAAACAGAGAGTTCCCAGACAGGAAAACGACCTCATCGGAACTTCCGAAGTGGCGACTTCGGACAGTCCGAACCAAACAGAGAGCACTCTAAAACAGGACAGAACACATCGGAACTTCCGAAGTGGCGACTTCGGACAGTCCGAACCAAACAGAGAGCTCCCAAACTAAAACACAGCAGGTATCGGAACATCCGAAACAGTACATCGGAATGTCCGACCCTAACAGAACACAACGGACTAAAGCACAACTACACTTCGGAACTTCTGAAACATCGGAATGTCCGATACAACATCGGAACATCCGACTAGAAATTTAACACAAGCTCATTCCGAAGCTAGAGAAAACACTTCTAACTCTTGAGAGACTCGACTAAATTCATCTTGAGTGAGGAGAACATCTCTAAGTCAATTTCAATGCATCCCTCTTAATAGTACGGCATTCCTACGACTCAAAGGATTAAAATAACAAGCTTTGAAAATCGTTTTTCTTACTCAACACCACTAGGGGACACTTCACGTACCAAGATGATCTCTTCTTGAAGCATTCGCCTGTTCATAAACTAGTTGAACACATTAGATTCTGGAATCGTTTGTCATTAATCACCCAAAACACTTTTAGGGGGCCTAGATGCACTTTCAATTCCCTGTTTGGAGCGGTTGTTTACAAATTTCAAAGAGGCAAAATTGTTGTGTTGGCACTATGAATGTCGATAGAAAGATAGCAAGCTGAGACACCCTGCTGATTCGTCTCAATTGAGAAACATTGATTAGACACATGAGGAGTTTGGTGCCGAGATGAGGAATATAAAATTTGGATTGAGTGCCGATGGAATGAATCCGTTTGATAATATGAGTAGTCATCGTAGCACTTGGGCAATTCTGTTGTGTATCAAGAATCTCCCTCCTTAGTTGTGCGTAAAGTGGAAGTATATCATGGTGTCTTTACTAATCTCGGGACCCAAACAATGAAAAAATGATATTAATGTGTACCTAGCACCATTGATTGAGGATTTGGTAAAATTGTGGAACGAGGGGATCATGGTGTGATATGCATACAAAAGAGAGAACTTCACCCTATAGGCTATGATATTTTGCACTATAAATAATTTTTTGACCCTTGATAATTTGACGGGCTACAGTACGAAGGGAGCCAAAAGCATATCCTATTTTTCAAGAGGAGACTGAGAGCTTATGGTTGTTGAATTCCAAGAAAACTGTGTACATGGGTCACTGTAGATTTCTACCTAGAAGTCATTGATACCATAAGATAGATGACAAATTTGATAGGAAGAGGGAAGTTCATTCGGCCCCACAACCTATGAGTGTAAAACAAGTATATTCAGGAGTGGAGTGTATCAATGTTTAGTATGGAAAGAGCCATAAATTTGTTTGTCCGAGGACTATTTGGAAAGAGAGGTCGGTATTTTGGGACTTACCATACTAGGAGTTAGATGTCTGGCATTGTATTGATGTCATGTACGTTGAGAAGAATGTTTGAGATAATTTGGTTAGCACCCTGCTGAACATACCTGGGCAAATCAATGATGGTGTGAATGCTCGCTGAGACGGGGCATACATGGAAATCAGACCCAAGTTTGCAGTGTAAAGGAAGATGGAAAAGGTCTGTACATCTCTGCTGCATGCTACACCTTGTCCAAGAAGGAGAAATAAGACCTCTCCAAGTGTCTCCAAGGTATTAAAGTTCCATCGGGCTACTTCGCAAACATTAAAAAACTTGTGTACATGGATGATTTGAAGTTGCTTGGTATAAAGTCCCACGATTGTCATGTCTTGATGACTCAAATGCTCCCTATTGCAGTCAGAAATATTCTACTAGAGGATGTTAGGTTGGTAATCACAAAACTATTTTATTTTTTCAATGTGATTTCTTGCAAGGTTATTGATCCCGATGTACTAGACAACTTGCAGAGTGAGGTGGTGTAGACTCTATGTCAGTTTGAGATGCATTTCCCCCGTCATTGGCTGACAAACCAAGATTTAATATACAGGCATGGTAGGGGTATGATATTAATGGCTACACCTTTTACACTGAAAGTCAAGATGCAAAGAGTACAGTTAAAAATAGCGATGTGAGCATAGATGCTTTGTCCCAATGATCACTCAAAAAGAGGACCCTCAACCGCAATGAACTCCTACTACGGGATAATCGTAGAAATATTGGAGATCGATTACGGAATTTACTAAGTTCCCCTGTTTCGATGTAAATGGGTAAGACTTCCACATGGAGTGAAGATCGACAAGAAAGGTTTTACTCTTGTGGATCTCAATAGACTTACCTACAAAGATGAATCATTTGTCCTTGCGAAGCAAGCAACTCAAGTCTTCTACATGCGTGATCTAGCCAATACGAGGTTGCACATCATCCTTCATGGCAAGAGGCGGATCATTGGAGTTGAAAATGTCGTGGATGAAGAAGAGTACGACCAATTCGATGAAATAGCTTCGTTTGTAGATGAAACAAATCTTAGTAGTGTCAACGACACATATGGAACAAATTACATACATGTAGATCATCAAGAAAGGTTGTATTATAAATAAAGATACTACCTTAATGTAAACAATTTAAATAATGTTGTGTTTGAAATGTTTGGTTGAAACATGAGTGTATTTCCAACCTCAGAACATTTCTGATTCATAGGACAAAAAGTATATAGAACATCAAATTGATCTAGAAGTATGTGATCAAGGCTGCCCAGGGTGATCTCTATCGGTTTCGAGCTAAAAATCGATAGAGAAGTACGTTATCTGGAAATCGGCACTACAATGAAAACACTGGTACTACCACTACTACGGTAATACCGCTCAAATGGAGTGGTAGTTATTTTTTAGAAAATAACTTTTTTGGAGAATTTGCAGTTCTCTATCGGCTACAAACTTAGAAACTGATAAAGATAATGCTGACTTCTCTATCTGTTCTGGGCGTGGAACCAATAGAGATAATACATGGGGACGAGGTGGGAGGGTGAAATTTTATAGGTGGTCATCTCTATCGGTTTTGAGAGTGGAACCAGTAGAGAATACTATCGGTTCTGAGCGTGGAACCGATAGAAAAGTTATCATTTCTCTATTGATTCTGAGTATGAAACCGATAGAGATGACCTACCTATAAAATTTCATCCTCTCGCCTCTTCCCCCACGCGCCTGCTCACATCCCAAACCCTAACATCCCGTACCCACCTCTTCCCCCACACGCCCGCTCACATCCCAAACCCTAACATCTCGTACGCGCTGTCTCGCCCAAATCCTTGCCCCGGTGTCGATGACATCGTGCCCCTCAGTGACCTCCTCCCAGCGTCGCTGTCCTCCTCCTCCTCGGTGACCTCCCCCCTGGTGTTCTCCTCCTCGATGACCCCGTCCACCCCCGGCATCCTCCAGCCTGGCAGCAATTTTGTTATGCCTTGCTCTATCATCTGAACAAGCTTTGAGTGTTTGTTCCTCAATGAGTATTCTTAGAATCATTCTCAATTTGTGTTGCCTGGTTGTATGCCCAATGATGCAATGGGTCTACCGATGAATTAAACAATTAAAATATTGCTAGAAATTATCGCTTGTGCTTCACTATCTTTGAGCTTGATCATTATCGTCACAGTGAAATGATCTTAATTTGCAGTGAATGATTGAGTAAATTGTAGTCTCTATATTTGAGTAGCTTGAGTAGATTGTAGCTTTTGCAGTCATGGAAATTTCTAGCTTGAGTACATTGTAAAATCATGGTCATGTCAATTTTTTTCATGTGTTCTTGAAATAAGGGAATGATATATGTAAATATGAAAACTATAACTAGTATGTATATGACCTCCAATTTTAGTTTTTACAATGTCGCAAAGAGAGAGCACCGGCTCATCGCATGACTGAATAGAATGTGATACTAAGGGCCTAGTAAGGTGAGAAAGGCCTGAGGACCAAATAAAGAGGCTACAAGGAGAACACTACAGGTTCTCTAGTTTGATTCCACAGGGGTTTTCATGGGTCCTCCCAAGCATAAGCAGGGTACCAATCTTTTCTCGGCCAATTGGTGAGGGAGAGAGTGCCGATCATGATTTCGGACTATAGGAAGGATGTCAATGCCTAGTAGATGGATCAGCTGTGGAACAAAGATAAAGTAACATATTAATTCTTCTCTCTGAACATGTGACCTAACGTGAAATGCTCTAACCCTTTTCGATGTTGCAATGATAGGGGAAATAGATTATACTAGAGGAACATGAAAGCCCCGAGAGGTCGTACGCCTTGAAGAGAATGGGTGTGTCTTTGAAACACTTCAGGGTTCTCATGACGACTGAGTACATGCTGAATGGTCGTACTCCCTTCGAAAAGTATGCATTTGTGACTCCAGATGTTTAGGAGGAGTTCAAAAGGATGAAGAGTACGCCCAGGCGGAAGCGCTAAGATAGAAGAATATTGCTATCCAGAGGCTGAACACACACACACGCATCTCCTCGTTTCCGCTAGCTATGAAGGGAAGAAGGCAGAGTGGGTGCGACTAGCCGAGGAGTGTACCCTCTCTGAGATGGCGATGCCTTACTCAAGATATGTGAAGAGCAGACACACAACTCAGTTTTAGCGAGGATGAAGAAAACCCCCGAGGATCAGCTTGTAGTTCCAAACCCCGCGACCGTGTAGATCATCTATGCCATCATAAGACAACTAACTTACTACATTGCAGTTAACCGTTCCTATTGTATTTTAGCACTAATTTATGTTCACTTTTTGCAAGAGAAAGTAAGCTAGCGAAAACAGCAAGGGACCTTTCATAGCCGAGGGTAGCAGGACATCCTATCTTGGGCGATTGAGAAGCCCGACCATAAGGGGCATGTGCTTGCCGCAGGTGTGGGGCATACGAAGAGGTCCTTCTTCCAAGACAAGGAGGACGCTGCCAGTGCCAGAGCAAGATCATGGCAAGCACGTGAAGAGCACCTCAAAGCCAAGCTGAAGGAGGGGCTGAAGGAGGAGATGATGGAGGAGATGATAGCATGTGAGGCCCAGATGGTGGCCCATGAGGAGCACCTAAAGGTCGAGATGATGGTGATGATATCCAACAGTCAGAGTTAGATGGGCTCGCCTCTCGTAGAAAGGCGTGTCGTCCTTCCAAGCAACTGCGCTTTCAGAAATGATCAGTCTAACCCCCAGCTGAAGGTAATAACTGTTTCTAACTTAAAGGTATGAGAGTAAGCTAAACAATAATTCTAATCAAGTTGTGCACTTCTTGCATGCGCCTACCAAGTGCCAGCTCGTCGTGCTCAAAGACGGATTTCCCGTTGAGGCTGGACAAGGGGTTGCATTTCCATGCAAGGAGACTGATGTGGTGCATGGTGACCCTTTGGGGAAGAGCTACATGAGGGTGCGTATGGACTATATCCATGATGACTTCCTGTCTCATGTGCTGGAGTTCTGGCCGAATGAAGATATCACCACTCTTGGGCAAGCACGGATGTAGTTCATCAAGTGACCCACGACGGGTGTCATACTATTCAAGGTAAAAATTTATCGCGTCTTCTCGATCTTTTTAGTACTGCAACACGTGTACCTACTTGCATATTCATGTGTTTTGTAGGTTCCTACCTCATTGATGAACCCTATCAGGCCTACGCCCGCACCTGCTCCCACCTCCATGGACTCTTTCCAAGTCAACTCCTATGAAGAGTACAACGATGGTGTACAAAAGGACTAGGTCACCAATCCAAGTAACATAGGTGACCTCAGAGACTTCTTCTGCGAAGAAGGCAAAGTTGGCAAAGGCCCCAAAGACCCTTGAAATACAGAAGGTCACAAAGTCTCCTGAAAAATAGAAGGCACAAAGACCCCCTAAAAAATAGAAGGGGTATATACATAGACAACCCCTTCTCTCAGCCGAGCAATCGAATTCTCTACCCCTTACAGCTCACTTGCTCCATAGATGGTACATTGATAAGGCCAAAGAGGTAGATAGCGCTGAGCGTCACACCGATTTCCTTGTGAGGTATCGACAAGGACAATTCCACCGCCAGGAGCATGGGACATTCCAAGTGAGTGTCGAGGATTTGTTCTTTATGTATAACAGGGAAGCCATCGATATTTCTACTATATGAACCTAGACGCTGTAAGTATGCACCATACAACATAAGCCTATGACTATTATAGGATTTTGACTATGTTTTATAACAATTGATTTGTTTTGCAGGATGATGAGGGAGTGAGCCACAACAAATCATAACCCCGTTGGGTTCGTTGACCCGGAGGTGGTTGCTGCGAACATGGCATAGTATCAATCGGAGTTTGTTGTCGACTACCTCAAGCAGAAATTGCTCATTGAGGCAACAAAGAACTTTATTCTAGTCCCATACCATGAGAAATAAGTACTACGTACTCTAAGTACTTTACACTTCAATTACTTGTATGCACTTAAACCTTATATGAACTTATTTTCTTACACTGCATACCATTTAATAAGGAACTATTGGGTTCTACTCGTGATCATTCCTAGTGAAAACAAAGTGTACACATTTAATTCGCTGGAGAAGAGACCCATGGACTACGTAATCAAGCCTATTTTGGAGAGGTAAGTATATTTATCTAACCTAACACTTTCTGTATTTAAGTACACTCATTTTTTTACTAAATGGCATCTTTCTATTGTATGTAGGACTTTCTTATCTTACATTGCCAAAGGAGGGAGACACAACGATGAACGAGCTGATCAGCTGGAGTGGCGGTGCTTCAAGGTACAAGTGCCTAGCATAGGATTCTTCCTTCTTCGTCTTCTAATTTGATTTTATTTGTTCATAGTGTCATCAACAGGGATGCGACAAACTGTACGGCTTCTATGTCATGCATCACATGATGATCCTGGTCACCGGCGCTGACCTTTTCCCTAAGGTATGTACATGCATAATACACTTAGGCTTTTAAATGTAGATTTAAAACTTAATTAGTGCACTACTTTCTACTTTGCAATAGCTCAATATCACCCGAAAGAGCCTACAAAAGCAGATTTTAACAGAATAACAAACCGCATGTGCACATGGTACTGATCAGACATTATAGTGAAGGATGGTAGGTATAGAGACTCAACAAGCTCATACTAGTCTATGTAAACAATGTTATATACGATGAATGTGTAGTCCTATTAGTCTATGTACACAACATTATATACTATGATATGTGTACTTCTCATGGTAAGTATGTTTTCTATATACTATGATGATCAATATGTGTACTTTGTGATACTGTGAATGTGATATGTGTACTTTGATGTGGTGATATGTGATCTGGTGATGAATTCTATGGTGGCTCTATCGGTTCTACGCTCAGAACCGATAGAGAGGTCTGAACTCTATTGGTTCTAAGCGTAGAACCGATAGAGATAATTCATGAATCTCTATCGGTTCCACAATCAGAATTGATAGAGCTAACGAGGATGTCTCTATCAGTTCTATGAGCGGGACTGATAGAGATTCATGTTTTATCTCTATCAGTTCGCGCTCGAAACCGATAGAGAAAATAGGATTTCTCTATTAATTTGGAGCACGAAACCAATAGAAATAATTGGTCTTCGGGTTGATCCCGAGACCTAGATAACGATAATTGGGTGAAAATGGACCATGATAGCCGTTCCTCATCACTGTCTAAGAACTTTGTATCGCCATCAAAACCAACTTAGATGACGAAAAAGAATAACTTAGGTGACCATTTCTATAGTAGTGTATATAGAAGCACCAACAGCTCATACATGAAACTAATAAAAGAAGTTGACCTTTTAGCTAAAAATGAGGGTGAGTGTACAAAATGAAAACATGGGGATGGCACATAATTAATTAACTACTAGACAGAGTATAATAATTTACTAACACAATCTACTCTATATATACTACCTTAAACAAAGTTGGAGAAGTTCCTAAAAGCTGAGGCCCCCCACGTCAACACCCCCCTCCTCTATTTGCAAAAAAATCCCTCCAGTTCTTTAAATCACAGATAGGTCGTTCTAATTTCGCAGAGGTCCTTTGCGATTTTTTGTGACGGAAAAAATGTTTTCCCGGATTGCGTTTAGGTCCCTCGTTCGTTACTTTACGAAAAGAACCTTTCGTTAAATACGAATCGCGAGCGAGCCCTTTTCTAATTTTTCAGAATAGCGATCAAGTCCAAAAGTATAACAAACAGGTCCTCAGTTTTTACGTCCAGGTCCTTTCTCCATTTTCTATGAAAAAAAAAATTTTCGTTAGTAGAAAGATGTGTACTTTTCCCTGGCTTGGTCTCTAAGGTTTCTCCAGCCTCCAAAAATTTGGAAAATACGTCTGGGTCTACTTTTTCCCCGAAAAAAAACCGTAGAGTTATTTTTCGTTCGCTCTCGCGGTATGCGCATTTAAAAATACATCTAGATCTATTTTTTCTCCAGAAAAAAACGCAAAATCGTATTCCCCCCCCCAGCTCGGTCTCTAAGGTTTCTCGAGCCTCCAAAAATTTGGAAAATACGTCTAGGTCTACTTTTCCTCCAGGAAAAAAATAGAGATATTTTTTCTTCCTCCGGAAAATTGTTTTTTCTCCGGAAAAAACTCAAAATCATTTTCCATTCACGCGTGTGGTGTGCGCCGCGTACTTTTTCCCTAGCGCGAGCTCTAAAGTTTTGTGAGCCTACAAAAAATATAAAAATACGCTTAGATCTATTTTTTCTCTAAAAAAAACACAAAATCATTTCCCGTTTAAGCGCGCGGCATGCGTCGCTCTTTACATTCGGGTCCTTTCCCCGTTTTTCCAGAAAAAATATTCTCGTGAACAGAAATACGTGTGCATCTCTATCTCTAAGCTTTTTTTCTCCAACTCAGCCTCTAATATTTTCCCGTTTTTCATGCACGCGCGCGGCGTGCGCCGCGCTTACGTTTCTAGTATCTTATAAAGCATGAACGCTTTTGGAACCGAATTTTTTTTATAAATAATCATTTTTTAATTGTGTATTACAAAAATATACCTTCATAATTTTTTTACAGAAGTAGGCTCTTTTCGCGCCACGTCATCGCGATTTAGGACTTTTCGCGCCACGTCATCGCGATTTGCATCATTTCGCGCCACGTCATCGCGAAGTCTGACGTGGCCACGGGGGAGGGGGTTCTCGCGCCTGCGTGGCGCGACAGGCACGGGTCGCGCTGAGGTGGCGCGATGGGCAGCCGGCATGGCGTCAGGCCGGCAATGGCCGGTCGGCAGCGGCGCCCCTCCTCCATTATTGCTCCCGGCCAGCGCCCCTCCTAGCTCGCTCCTGTGCCCACTCGAAGCAGAGAGAAAACAGAGAGAAGAAAGAAGCAGGAAAGAAAAGAAGAAGAGAAAAGAAGGAAGAAGAAGAAGAAAAGGAAAAAGAAGAAGAAGGGAAGGAGGAAGAAGAAGAAAAGAAGAGGAGGAGGAGCAGAGTATTTTTTTGGTGCTTGTTCGTCGTCTGTTCGTCGTTCGTTCTTCGTTCATTCTTCGTTCGTCGGTTAGTAATTTTTTTAATTATTTTTTGGTCAATGTAATTTATATATATGTAGGAAAATTGTAGGTAGTCTTACAAAATTATTATAGTAATCTAAAATAATGTATTATGTAACTAATTTTGTTTTGTGCATAATTTATGTAATTATGTGTGAATAATGTTGTATATGTGCAAATAATATTGGTACGTAATATAATATTAGCCTAGAAATATATTAGTTGGAATATGTAACTATTAGAGCCAAAAAAATGTTGTTCGTTGGCAAAACGAACATAGTAGTTACAGAAAATTTTTGGGGACACAGGAAAATTGTTAAGTAAAATATATATATTGTTATGGTATGAACTAAATATTGCAACACATGCCGTAAAATTGTTAGGGTATCAACTAAACGTAATTTCAATTTTCTCCTTAATTATTTAAATCGAATATATTGAAATGGTCATAACTTTTGATCCATAAGTTCAAATTGAGTGAAACAAGTTTATAAATTCATGGAAAAAAGAATTAAAGTTTGAACTCTGGTTTAAAATAGAATTCACATTGAAAGTGCAATTGAAATTCAAAAAAAATGAGGCAGTATTCTTTAGAATCCTTATGTCATAACTTGATCGTGTGATATCAATTTCGTAATTAGGTTAAATAATAATTTGATCGTGTGCTTTAAATGTGTTAAATAATAAAACTGGTTTAACTTGATCATGTGATATCCATTATTTCATAACCATAAATTCAAATTGAATGAAATAATTTTCTAAAAAACCTGCAATTTTGTAAATTCATGGGAAAATGGAAAATCGTAGTTTTGTATCGTTGTAATTTACAAATGATGTACGATGCAATCGTTAATTGGTACCATGATGTACGATTATAAATATGTGTAGTGTAGTACGATGCGATTCAAATTATTTTGTTTCACAACTCTATTGCGATTGCCATTAATATGCGATTGGTATATCAAATATTAATTGCGCATATCGTAAATAATTTTTAATTTGCAGTAGCTAAATGCGCTATGGATGCATTCAAAGTGTTTTACGGTGACGGAGTGGTTCAGAGGGGCAATACGGGTAGATCTCGAGTAGCTTTCAGCGGTGTATTTTATACCATCGTAATCCGGCTGAAATGAGTTTCAAGATCTGCGGGTGTATTTGTCGAGTCTTCGCTGAATCCTATAGTGCATGATGTGAGCATTAAATGCTTGTGGCCGAGAGGTACACACGACTCGGTATGGGTGCTTAGACCGTTGGAGCAGGCTCGGGCCTTGGAGGAACTACGTCAATTCATCAAGACGACGTGGCCGGGTTTTGTCCTCTATGTGCGGCGACGGTCCAAAACAGACTTGGCAAGTAACGAAACCCCGATCGCGGTGCAAGCAGAAGGTCCGGCGGAAGTTCATGACAATATTCGGTCAAGCGCTGCAGCGACGGGACAAGCAGATGAAGGGGAGGAGTTGGAAGGGTTAGTGGATGTGCTAGAGGAAGACAATCTACAGGCGGCGGGGGAAGAAGAGGCACTTGTGATGGACGAACACGATGAATCGTCCTCGGACGATGATGACAGTATATCCGCACAGGTGCCTGCTGCTTGGAATAGGGGCGAAGCGAAAGACCTAGCAGTCGATGATGCCGCTGACTCGACATGTGAGTACCGACCAATTGAGGTTCGTGTGCACGCAATGTACGTGGAGAAGTCCGCTTTGCAAGATGCTATAAGGGTCTGGGAAATGAGCTTGCAGCGACCGGCAAGAGTTGTGAAATCCAGTAAAGATTGTTACACGGTGAAGTGCGAAAACGCCGAATGTGGTTGGCGTGTTCATGCCCACAGGCCCAAGTATGAGTTGAACTGGGTAGTCACGAAGGTGGTGCAGCACAGTTGTGTTCTGAGCAATGTAACATCGAGACATCGTAACCTGACCTCATCTTTCATCGCGAACGTGATGTACGGAGAGATTGTGGAGAAGTTTGACATGGAGGCACAGCACATAGTACTTGCCATGAGGAACAGATATAAATACCAAATCAGCTACGCCAAAGCGTGGAGGGCGAAGCAGAAGGCATTGGAGAAGCGCTTTGGTACATTCGAGGCATCCTATGATAATCTTCCCCGGCTCGGATGTCTTGAAGGAAAGAAACCCCGGACATATACTGCTATACATGATAGAGAATCTCGTAACCCACCCGGCTTTATGGTTATGGAGCGTGCTTTTATCGCACTTGGGCCTTGTGTGGAGGCTTTCAGGCATTGCCGGCCGATTATGTGTGTGGACGGACTTTCCTCACCGGCAAGTACAAGGGCCAAATTGACGGCCATCGGTGTGGACGGAAACAACCAGATACTTCCTATAGCCTTTGCTTTCGTGGAAGGTGAAAACTACGAGAGTTGGCTGTGGTTCTTCAGAAAACTGAAGATCGGAGTTGTGAAGGATAGGCCTAATGTGTGCATAATTCACGACCGCCATGCTGGGCTGATGAAAGCGATAAAGAAGATGCAGGGAGATGTGCAAGAGCCCTTTCCGTGGCCTGATTTGCGTAACCGGTGGTGCATGCGACATATGGCAGCTAACCTGTTCAAATATTTCAAAAGTAAGAAGTTGATGAACCTATTCAAGAGGTTGTGCAAGCAAAATCAGCAGAGAAAGTTTGATGCCATCTGGGAGAAGCTTGACGAGCTCACTAGCAAGCAGATACGTGACGGAGAGAGACAAGCCGGGGGCAGTACTTCGGAGGCACCACAGCGTTTGCAGCCATTACCGGACATTGACCCCCCAAACATCAGAAGGAGGCTTTCCAGAAACATCAAGTGTTTCTCGCACTGGATCGAGTCTGAACCGGTTGAGAAGTGGGCACTATTGTATGACACACTTGGGGCAAGGTATGGGGTTATGACAACCAACCTTGCTGAGGTATACAACTGGGTAATAAGGGGTCTTCGTGGCATGCCCCTTGTCGCTATCGTGGAAGGTATGTTGTACGGTACAGTGAGGTATTTCCGGGAACGGCATGCCGCGGCAGTGTTGCATGCAAGTACCATTCAGAGTCCGTACTGCAGCGTTGTTACAGCTTGGGTAGCGAAGAAGGTTGAGAAGGCCCTCCTACATTCCGTCGTCGTCATGGGTACGACGGAGTTACAATTTGAGGTAACACTGAGGAATATGGAGGGGCTGGGAATGTCAAGTGGGAGAATCACCCATGAAGTGAGCTTAGGCGGTGGTGGGGATGGCATGTGCACCTGCACTTGCCGAAAGCCGTACCTTCTACATAAACCCTGTTCGCATGTCTTGGCGGCCTGCGGCCAGATTCAGATGAGCAGTGTACAATTTGTTTCTCCGTACTACATGGCGGATACGGTCATTGAAACATGGTCTGGTGAACTACATGGGTTTCGTGTTGCTGAAAACTTCACTGAAATTGACAATGCCACACGCAGATGGGTCCCTGACATGAACAGAGTGAAGGGCGGGAAAGGTTGTCGCCAAACACGCCGCATCCGCAACGACATGGATGAGTCCGAGGCTGGAGGCCCTGTCCGGAGGTGTGTCCTATGTGGAGAGTACGGCCATAGGAAGAACAAATGTCCTGCGAAGAGCGTTTCAGATGGAGGGTCTTGACGTATATGCCCGTGAGGCGCTTGCCTTGTTCGAGGGTTCCCCCCCTTTGTATGGAATGTAATAATCATACATGCCTACGTTAAATTCTTATGGCTATGACTCCTGACAACTATTGTATTCCTTCTGTATGTCATGCTTCGAGGAGTGAGTACTTGTAATGTGGAAAGAATTGCGTCTGGTTATGTATTGAAGAAAACTACATGTGTTTGTTCTGGGGCACGGAAAATCTTGTGCTCGTTGCATCTGCTAGCTAAGATTGTCATCGTCGCTAGTTATGTTATTTGTTCTTAGTTTAAATCCAACAATCTAGTGTGTTTTTAGCTATCCCCCGTTCGTTTGGTGTTGCTTGTTTATGCTTTTGACATAATGTCTATCTTTGATCTCGTCAACATAAATTTTTATTTTGTTTTGTCATGCGCAGGTATGGCGGCTGTGGGCGAGGGTTGCGATTGGCCGTACGGCCTTCTTGATCGTCACTTGGACGCACGCCACCGTGCACGGTTGCACGCTACTACCAGAGCGGGCACGGATCCTGGTGTCTTGTCCACACGGACTCCAGTACGTGCATGGGGCCTTGACGACCGCTGGTTACCCAGGTATGTAAGCGTACTAAGTTTTGTGGTACTTAATGGGTTGAAACATGTTGTGGTCTAACTTGTAATTCATTGTTGCAGATTGGAGGCGGCGGGAGTACTTCCGCTTGCACGGATGGTGGAGGCCACACAGGAGGACCACGTCGAAGGTCTGGATGGTGAGGTCATCATCGTCGAGCGATCCCGACGCTTCCCCTTCGACCGATCCCTCCTTAATGCCCTCGTGGACCGCTAGCGGCCTGAGACGCATACCTTCCATCTACCCTGCGGAGAGATGACGCCGACTCTGCAGGATGTTTTGATGCTGACCGGCCTCCCAATCGCAGGCCAAGCGGTTGTGCCACCAGAGGTGGATGACGACTGGCGTGATGACCTTTTTGCTCGGTTTGCAGGAGTCCTCCCGCCCGCACAGGGAGGACAGCCGCAGTACGCCCCGCTACACCCACGACAGCGGCACGGTCCCACTCTCACGTGGCTTCGCCAATTCGAGGTATGTGTCGGCATGGTTCAAAATTGGTCCGATTTATTTTATCTGTGTAACCAAAAACATTTTCTTCTTGCAGGTAACTAGGATGGATGGGGACGCCACGGAGTACCAGGTGAGCCGGCACCTGGAGGCTTACCTGTTGTGGTTGTTCGGGTGGGTGATGTTCACCACGACCCATGGAGACAGCGTCGACGCTAGGCTTGTCCCGATCGCACGGGCCATAGCGGATGCTGCCCCCCATGAGGTTCCCGAGTACAGCTGGGGGTCAGCTGTACTTTGTGCCACCTACCGGGGACTATGCGATGCGTGCCTCAGGACGCGCCTCGGTTCGATCCTCTCCGGGTGCCCACTCCTGCTCATGCTATGGTCGTTCGAGCGCTTCCAGATTGGACGACCATGGGTTGACGACCGGGTGTATGGCCCCGAGTTCTACGGGGACACGGAGGTGGACCGCCCTATGATGGGCTCTCTTTGGTGCCGCAGACGGGTACGGACATGTTTTTGGGGCTATGCAATCTCGCTTTACAGCCTCTTTCGTATTAACTTTGTATTGGTACCTTCTGTAGCCACAATGGGCTGGTCTGCAGGTACGGAGTGTCTACGCCCACTTCACCGAGGCGTTCGACCTTTTGCGGCCGGAGCGTGTCCGGTGGGAGCCTTACACCTTATCGGGGGTTAGGAAGCGCGCACCGCACGGTTTATCCATCCTTTGCGCGCGAGATCTGGTGTACTTGCACACACGACGGAAGCTTGTGTATGATGTGTACGTTGAGGATTACTCGGTTCACCGGGTAATGAGGCAGCTGGGACTCAGGCAGGAGGTTCCTGTTCCACGCGGCGTGCCAGTCCCCACAGAGACACACATGTCGGTAACATCACTCCCCCTTACATTTCGAATGCAACTCATTGCACATGCTAACGGGTTTACAACTTTCGTAGGCATTCGAGGAGAGGTGGCCGCCGGACTAACTGGGCCGTGAAGATGGCCCCTTGGGTGGAGCAGTGGACTCAGGCACTACAAGATCGGGTTGCAGATTATGACGTATACGACATACAGGGATACCAGGAGTACCTGCAATGGTACTCCCCACTTACGCGAGTACGCCTCTTGCCCCCTGCTGACCCGGAGGATATTGTGCCGGCTCGTGCTCACGACACATATCCCACCCATGTTGCATCGGCGATGCACTTTGTGGTACGTAAACTAGGCAATCTACTCAAATTTTTAATGACATGCAAGCATACATATATCTTACGTCATGTCATCACTTTCAGGGCGACATGGGGACAGAGATGGCGCAAGACTTGAGGTCCATGAGAGGCCGTTTGTGCGGGGGTTTGGAGACCTCCCGGGAGGACATCACGGCGTTCATGGATCGAATGATCGCGAAGACGGCGAGGATTGTGCGGGCCGTTTCGTGCCGGCATAGTTTTGACGCCGCTGCTGTGGGGTCGCATACATCGGGCGTAAGACAGCAGGGGGTCCGGATTAGTACACGACCGCCGCCGACGCCACCGCCGCCGACACCTCCCACGCTGCCGTACCCACCGCCGCCCCCGACAGCACCCTTCGGACCTCGGACGCTGTCGTACCCGCCGCCGCCACAGGAGCAGCCTGGGAGCTCGTCGTGGCAGCAGCAGGCCCCGTTCTTCGGGGCAGGTAATATTCTCACTTAAACATGCATTGCATTTCATGGTAACTAATAGTCGTGTATGACAGGCCTCCCGTTAGGATACCCTGGCGGCGCGACATGGATGCCTACTCATTTCTTCATTCCGACCCCAGGTGTGTTCAATATGCTTCGTAAACTGACATTGCAAGACATTTTACTTTCAAATATATTCGTCACTCGAACTGACTGTAGTACTTCCAGGTTACCGTCTGGAGGGCCAGACTACGCCGCACACGCGGGAGGACGACTTCGACACGGAGTATGCTGGTCCGACGCATCCGGACGTCCTGTTTGGGTCGCACCCGAGCGCCCCCACGCCTACACACCCTACAGACCCGAGTTCTTCGAGCCGCACTCCTGTACCACCCGTGCTTGGAGCCCGGATCGAGCACCCACTGCACCGATGGACCCCTTCAGGCCCGTGACGTCGACCCAGATGAACGTCGACAGAGAGGCGCACTGCACTGCACAAAGGCAAAGGTGGAGGCGACCAGGGAGAGGGAGGTGACCAGGGAGAGGACTACGACGATGTCGACGATTGAGTATTGTATTGCTACGTTGTATTTCTGCGTTGTAATGTTTGTTATTTATTGTACATTTCTGTCAGCTTTTGTCAAATCAAACTCGTGTCATTATTGCTTTTGTCCCATCGCATGCAAAGCGTCAGAAGAATCCGATGCTCGCGGATTTGATCTTCTCTTAAGTCCGCCACTGTACCCTATGGCTGGCTATTTAAGGCCGAGTGGTCACCTCCCAATAATCACAGCAAACTTTCCCCTCGCCCCCAACCAAGTTCGCCAACCAACCAACCGGTGCCAATGGAGTTTCCCTCGCCCCCACGCCACAGCGTTGCCGTAGCCATCCCCGAACGAACGCAGTCCGCATGTGCCTATGCGGGATCCATGCCGCTTCGGCGATCAGACAACTCATACACATACGGTATGAGATATCGAGCCGCCGCAACCGCGACTCGAGCCAACACCGGGATGCGAATGCGACGGAGAAGCCCGGTATGTGCGTACTTGCATTTCATGTTACATCAAACCGTGCAAACCTTGATACGGTAATACTATCTGCTCTCACCAATTGCAGCCTCCGTTGTGCGAGTTCGTCGAATTCTACGACGCAGAGCAGACGCCTGACATGGAGAGGATGCGGGATCGGGAGTACTCGCATCGTAGAGCTATGGTAGAGCAGCAGTGGCGTGATCAGGAGCAGGAGGAGAAGCGCATGAAGGCTGCCGAAGAAATGCGTGCACAGAGGGAGGCCGAACAGCTCCGCCTGGCGGGCCAGCTGGAGGCTGAGCGTGAGAGAAAGCGCGAGAGGGCAGCTAGGGCCAGGGCGGCAGGCACCGATGGTTTGCGCAATGGGAAATATCCCCGGTGCACTCAGTAGTGTAGCAGAAGGACCCTTATTGTTTCGTTTACCTAAGGCATGTTAACTTTAAGCCATTATTTCTGCATTTCCTATATTGTAATGTTACGTTGTTACTGTTATTTCGTTTACCAGAAGGGCTCTGTGTTGTGATATTATGTTGTTGCGTATGTACTTACGTATTGCATTTTTGCATTTATGAATTTTCTATGTATTTTATTGGACCATGCGTGATATCTTATCGGAGTACTCGATAATACTTAAGGTTATTGAGCTAGTGCGTTTTAGATGCAAACAATGGTGTAAATCAAAGATTTTCACATAATATGCCAGTCCATATATAAAACATCAAATCTCATCCATTGTTACAAAAAAATAACCCCAAAGTCGATATCTTACGGCATGCCGAAAAGGTTTAAGCGCTATAGTTGTAGAGTACTCGATAATACTTAGGCCCTGTTTGGCAAAGCTCCAGATCTCAGCTCCACCTCAGAGCTGAAACTTGTAGAATGAAATAAAGTGACTTAAATTTATAATTTTATACTAAAATATAAACAAGATGACTCAACTAAACATTCTTAACATACCCACAACTCCAGCTCCACGAATCTGGTGAAGCTAGAAATACCTAGCTCCACCAACTCCACGGATTTGGTGGAGCTGGAGCTCTGCCAAACACCCCCTTAGTGTTATTGCGCTAGTGCGTTTTAGATGCAAGCAAATGTGAAAATCAAATTTTTTTTCCATAATATGTCAGTCCATATATCAAATATCAAATCTCATCCATCGATACAAAAAAATTCCCTCAAAACACGATAGCTTACGGCTGTAAAAGGCTTAAACGCTATAGTTTCGAAATACTCGATAATACTTAAGGTTATTGAGCTAGTGCGTTTTAGATGCAAACAATGGTGTAAATCAAAGATTTTCCCATAATATGTCGGTCCATATATCAAATATCAAATATCATCCATTGTTACAAAAAAATAACCCCAAACTCGATATCTTACGGCCTGCCGAAAAGGCTTAAGCGCTATAGTTGTAGAGTACTCGATAATACTTAGTGTTATTGCGCTAGTGCGTTTTAGATGCAATCAAATGTGAAAATCAAACTTTTTCCCATAATATGTCAGTCCATATATCAAATATCAAATCTCATCCATCGATACAAAAAAATTCCCTCAAAACACGATAGCTTACGGCCTGCCGAAAAGGCTTAAACGCTATAGTTTCGAAATACTCGATAATACTTAACGTTATTGAGCTAGTGCGTTTTAGATGCAAACAATGGTGTAAATCAAAGATTTTCCCATAATATGCCGGTCCATATATCAAATATCAAATATCAAATATCATCCATTGTTACAAAAAAATTACCCCCAAACACGATATCTTACGGCCTGCCGAAATAGCTTAAGGGTTATAGTTTAGGACTACTCGATATCACTTAGGGTTATTGCGCTAGTGCATTTTAGATGCAAACAACGGTGTAGATAAAATATTTTTCCATAATATGCTAGCCCAGATATCATATAGCAAATCTCATCCATTCTTACGAAAAATTACCCCTAAACACGATATTTTACGGACTACCGAAAAGGCATAAACGCTTTAGTTTCGGAGTACTTGATAAATGGGTCTTTACGGTAAACTCAATTTGTACATTTCAATTTCGCATGCTTTTTGTAAAAAAAAAATAAACCTACGTATATTTTTGTAATATGCGAATAAAAAACTATTATTTATAAAAAAATTCTCGCCGCGCAGCCCTGCATAGTTATACAAAAATAATCCACAACTAACAACTGAAAATAAGGAAAAGAATGAATTAATCTATTTATTTCCGCAAATTTTCAGGAAACAAACTCCTAACCATAAATTTTAAAAATATTTTTTGAAATATTTTTTCCTTCATTTCATTTTTTAATAAGGAAAAGAAGAAATAAAATGAAATAATCTATTTGTTCCCACAAATTTTCAGGAAACAAACTCCTAACCATAAATTTTAAAAATAAATTTTCAAATATTTTTTCCTTCATTTCACTTTTTTCCTTCTTTTCCTCCTCTTTCCCTTTTTTCTTTTTTTTTTCCATGCCTTGACCGGCAGCTGCCCTCCCTGCCCGTCGTGTCCCCCCTGCCCGTACGGCCCGCTGTCGCGCCACGCTGGCGCGAGATGCGCCAGTGACCACCCCCTCGCGCCACGCTGGCGCGAAATGCGCCAGTGCCCACTCCCCCTCGCGCCACGTGGCAGAGTCGCGATGACGTGGCGCGAAAAGTCCTAAATCGCGATTACGTGGCGCGAAAAGAGCCTACTTCTATAAAAAAAAATTATGAATGTATATTTTTGTAATACACAATTAAAAAATGATTATTTATAAAAAAAATTCTTTGGAACCCATCTATATCGAACAGAGAGAAAACTTATGCATTTTGCAATACATTTTTCACGTGGAAATTAAGACCAGTAAACTAAACTAGAACAGTTAACTATGTACAATGGCACCACTAATTATATATATATATATATATATATATATATATATATATATATATATATATATATATATATATATATATAGAGAGAGAGAGAGAGAGAGAGAGAGAGATCTTAAGACTGTATAAAGTTTCCGGGAAGCTAGCGTGCATCTACATATAACTTTCCCATTCCTTTTTTTTTTCCAGCATGGAATAATGCCAGCACATGACCAATACCAACAAAACCATGTCACGGGCGAACAGTAGCCAGCACTGCCGAGTACATGACTGATTGCACGACACAGTATACAAACACTCATATAGTCATATGTATCAATAAACTACATAAATCATCATAGGCGACATCTAGCCTGTAGAAAGAGCACCAAAGAAGCAACCTAGCAGGTTCACTTTTCTTCGAAATTCGTTTCAGTTTAACAAATAATTTCGTTCAGTTTATCATTCAAATTCAAATTTAACATATTAAAAAAATTATTTAAAAGTTCTCTAAAATTAGTATTAATAGCTTCATAACCTCTGGTGTGAATCTTTTTTTTTTAAAAAAAACGTAGTTTGGAATTTTGCAACATTTTTTACAATTTTTCTCAATTTTTCAACTTGTCGCTGATTTTCGCCAAAAACCGTTCAAAATTTGCCGTTTTTTGAGCGGTTTTTGACATTTTTGTTCGAATTTTGCTCCGCGATTTAACAAAATTTCAAATTAATTTAATTCATAAATTGCGGTACCACTGACTCATCGAAATCCGAAATCAAAACGGTATTTTTAGCCCTGCCACCTAGCTACACCACCACAACTAGAGTTCATTCATGTCATAAATGTACCTTAGATCAACCCAAAAAAAAGTTGCTGCTTGCTAGTTGAGTCTGGCCATGCATGGCAGGATCACACACACACACACACACACATATATATATATATATATATATATATATATATATATATATATATATATATATATAGAGAGAGAGAGAGAGAGAGAGTAATTACGAGGGACACTATGGTGTCTGGCACTATGGTGTCTGGCACTATGATGTAAAACAAATATTTTTATTTATTTATTTGCATTCAAATTTTTTTAAAATTTTTATGATGTTGAGTTTAACCAGTTTACTAACTAGTTCAAACAAGTTTGAACAAAAATTCAAAATAGAGTTTCTTTTTTATGATTGTTTGATTGTAGGTATATGCTGAGTGTATATATAAATCAGCAAAGCATGCGATCTAAATTCGTTCAAATCTTTGAATTCGAGTATATTTTAGAAAGTATGTATTTTATTTCAATTGTTATAGATGGGTATATATCCTAAAATTGAAAGTTTCAAAAAATATACCACAATTTGATTTGAATTCATGCACTTAAAATCATGTGTGTGTATATGTATATATATGTGTGTATATATATATGTGTGAGTGTGTATATATATATATATATATATATATATATATATAAAGATGAATGCGGGTGAAGCTGATACGTTTTTTGGTATAAGAGATCAGAAATAGAGAGAAAAATTTTACAAAAAGAGATGATGGATGCATGTATTATTATTGTCACATTGCTTTAGTTTCCCTTGATCCGAGCTTAGCTTACAGTTCTCTTGATCTCCTACCGAAAAAGCAAACGATTACAGACTCCCTGCGTGCTGTTGCTGTATCGATCGAAACCTCCACAAGGTCGCTTGCTTAATTACTAGTATGATCATGAGATGATATCATGAACACAAGTAAAAGAAAGAGAGTGATTACCCAACTCAAAAACGCATCATGCGTTAGAGTAGTAGCAAGCGCTGGCCTGGCTCTGCACTCTGGTTGATGCAAGAAGAAAGCAGCTATGGGCTATGGCTAAGTTCTGGTTGATGCAAGAAGAAAGCAGCTATGGCTAAGTAGCTAGATATGGCTACCCATGCCATGCCATGGCTCGTTGCTGCTTCGCTGCTGCTGCTGTTGCTGCTGCTGCTGCTGCTGCGCCGGCGCCTGTCCATGTTGCTGTGGCTCGTAGCAGCGCATGCTGGTGTTGGTAGCGGCGTTCAAGGCGCCCATGCACGAGGAGTCGAATCCGGCGAGGCCGAGGATGTCGCGATGCGAAAACGCGCGGAGCCCAAGGAAGTCCCTCGTCATGCCGTCGCCTCCACCGCCCGCGGCGCCGCCGCGAACGTCCTCGCCGCTCCGGCCGTGGGAGGCTGTTCTCGCAAGGCCCATCACCCCGGCGGGAACGAGCCCGAACGTGGCGTTGCCGACCGGGCTCGTCGCCGCCCCCGCGCTCGCGCCGGCCATCTGGGTGTAGTGCGTGCCCGCACCGCCCGAGCCAGCGCCGCCGATGGTCGCGCCCATCTGCGCAGCCTTCTGCAGCAGCGCGGTCGCCGACAGGTGCGCGGCGGCCGTGGGCACCTGCTGCGGCGGCGGCGCCGCGGACGTGGCCGAGCTCTGCGCGGCGGCGGCCGCGTTGCAGATGGGCTGCAGCAGAGGGTGGTGGTGGTCGTAGGGCATCGTTGGCCACGGCGGCGTCTCCGGCTTCATGGCGTAGTTGCAATGCTGCACCTGCTGCGGCGGCGGCTGCATGACCTCCTGGTGTTGGTCCTGGAGCGCGGCGAGCTCATGGTGCGGCATGACCTGGTGCGTGGGCGGTGGCGAGAAGAGCAGCGGGTGGTGGCCCTGCGCCGCGGCGGCCATGACAGGCAGGCCGCCGGCCTTGGCGCTCTCCTCGGTCAGCGCGTCGCAGAAGGCGCGGTGCGTGATGAAGCTGTCCCGCCTGCAATGCAATGCAAGAAAGAAAAATAAAATAAACCGTTACCGCACGATCAGGATCAGAAGAAGCATAAAGGGAAAGATAAAAGCTAAAGCTTTCTCCCGTTTCGTTGTTCACTTGTCATTGTTGCTATGCTAGGCTAGCTGCTGCTGCCGCGTGAGTTAGAGAGAGAGAGAGTGGAATCAGCTGAGAGGAAGGACGAGGACTCCTGGAGGTGACACAGAGAAAGAGAGAGAGAGAGAGAGAGGGAACAGTGTAGTCATGCGTAGGCAATTAGGCAGTGTAGCTGTAGAGCGTAGATAGCATAGCATGGGAGGGAGTGAAGATGGAAAGGCAGCTCTGCAAAGAGATTCACATGTTTCAAATCTCTCTCCCCCCAAGCTGAGCCTGAGCTCCTCATCATCCAGGATCTCTTCCTTGTCGTATGGGCATAGATTTGCAGTCTGTTTGTTTCCTACCGGATATCTCTTCTCTCTCACATATTACGATCAAATTAGTTTCAATTATGGACTTTGAATTATAGAAAAAACTATTTTTAATTATGAAAGAATCAAGTTCACTTAGCTACAACTTCTAAGCTCCGAACTGAACCATCCGAACTGAACCAGCGAGAATTAATGAGAATCAGATTCCAACTGATTTGGTTCTACGTAACCATTTCCTAATCACACGCACACATTACAAACACATTCCTACACACAAGCTAAGCTAGGAGCAGCTACTACTACTACTCCTTGTAGGTTCTGCACCATTCCCAATCCCAGCAGGCGGCAGAACCTCGATCTCATCCATGGCCAAAAACAAAAAGAAGAGAAGAAAGGAGTCCAAAAGTGGTCCATTTTTCCGCGGACACATGATGATGCGTTGCCTTCCTTCCACTGATGCACGGCATTGCGTTGCTGCTGCAAGCAAACAAGCTACATCCTGTCTTGTACGAGCGAACAACTACTAGTGGTGTTCACAAACTCACAAGCACGACACATTGCTATCCCCTTATTCTCCGATTAATATTGCCCTAATAATTCGGAGCAACCTTCGACACACTTGGCACTCCTCTAGCTACTAAATTGGATTCGTCCAACCGTAACTATGGTCTCCACTCGTGTCATCACCTAGTCATAACTGATTCATATATATAGCACCTCACCCTATGGACAACACCAGCGGTCCAGCAATGAGAAAGAAGGAAGGAAACAAAGGTTAACCAGCACCCGCTAGATTCACTTGCACACGGAGCTAGGTTCCGCTTCACCCAAAATCCCAAAGAAGCAACAACCATACCGCTAAAACACTACTAGCTACTTCGCAATTGCAACCAAGTACAATGGAAGAGAGAGAGAGAGAGAGAGAGAGAGAGAGAGAGAGAGAGAGATGGGAAGGATTGGGACCTGGAGAAGATGGTGCCGCAGTCGCACTTGTACTCGCGGGTGCCGCAGATCTTGGAGTGCGCCTTCCAGTCGGAGTGGACGGCGTACTTCTTGGAGCACTTGTCGCACTTCCACTTCTTCTCGCCGTGCTTGCGGAAGAAGTGCTTCTTGATGCCGGTGAGGTCGCCCAGCGCGCGCGACGGGTCGTGATGCACGCACGACGCCTCCGGGCAGATGTACACCTTCTTCCGCACCACCTCGTTGCTCCCGCGCTGCTTCAGCTTCCACGGCAGGTTGTGCCCGCGCCGGTGCAGCTGCAGGTTCTGGTCGCGCTGGAACCCCTTCCCGCAGATCTCGCACAGGAACCGGTTCGTCGCCATCAGCGTCGCCGGCGACAGCGCCACCACCTCCGCGTCGGGGTCTGATGAGTATTTCGCACCCATCCATCATCCATCCACGGAAAAGGCAGACAAAGAAGGAAAGAAGATGCTCATCAGTTGGATTCTTGGATACCTTCCTCATCATGCAAGAACAACAAGAACTCGTGAATTCAGTTCAGGCAAAGAGCTCATGTAGCAGCACCTACCGGGGTTCCCGGGGAGGCTTCGCTTCCTCTTGTTGTTGGACGCCGGCGGAGGAGGGAGGCTGGGGCCGCCGGCAGAAGCGGAGGAGGTGAGGTTGGACATGCTGCTTTCCTGATCTGCCGATGCTACTTCCGCTTCTGCTGCCTGTAGGAGCAATCCCTGCTGCTGATGGTGAAGATGGTGATGAAACATAAAGCAAACTTATAGGGGTTTGGTTCAAGGCAAGCTTGATCTTTGCTTGTTTGGATGGACCTCAGGTATATATATTAATATATATACACACATATATGTCTGTCTATCTTATAAATAGCTAAGTCTGTAGCAATAAACTGAGACTGCTGCTGAGGAGATGCATTAACTCAAGAATGGAGTTCAGAGAGAGGAGAGAGAGAGGGGTTTGTGTCTCAGCCTCAGGCAGCAGCTAGCAGCTCAGGGAATAACAAGGAACAACAACACAGGTATCAAGGAGGGGAGGGGGACAAACAAGGGGGAAACTGGGTGGTCAATGACTGGAAAGCAAATTTAGAATCTTTCCCTTCTTCCCTCCCCCTTCTCTCTTCCTAGTTCCTACTCCTTTCTTTTCTCTCTCTACGGTCTCTCTCTTTCTCTGCACTCAGCACAGCCGCAGTACAAGTGGAGAACACAACAACCAGAGCTGGCAGCTGCGCACAGGGAAGGGAGGGAGGAGAGGCTAGAGAGAGGGAAGCCGGAAGGCAGCCATGAGAGAGAAAAAGGGGGAGTGCACAGTGTTGGCAGCCATAGGGGGAGAAGCAAAGGGGAAGAAGGTCAGTGGCATTTCTGAACAGATGGAAGGAAGGACACCAAACCAAACCCCCTCCCTCCCTTATCTGCTTCTCTGCTCACTTTGGGGGCCGGCTGAGTGAGCCAAAAGACTGGCCAAGTCAGCAGCTGAGTCTTCCTCCATTTCTTGCCATCTCAAGAAAAAAAAGGCAAAAGCAAAAAAAGAAAAAGAAGCCTTTTCCTTTGGGTAATTAAACTTATCATAATTACTTTGAAGCAACAAGTGTGTTTCAAATTAATTTTGAGGATGATTAGGTAGTAGAAATGGGAAACAATTAAAGATCATCAAGGAAGGGAAGTGCATGCATGTAGGGCCGTACATGAGCCAAGTTTGAGCAATTCAGGCTAACTACGTTACTATTTAACAAGTAATTCGTAAATTTACCGAGTCTCTAAGCTATTCGAGCTCGGTTTATTGATGTGTACTCGTCCATCCATTCTGTTTTCCATCACAACCCACGCATGAGCAAAACTCCTATCAATGCTACACTGATGTTGAGCTCTCTGTCCTTGCCCTTGTCTCCTTACAAATATAGATACTTTCTCTGAATTCCTGCTTTTCTTTATGTAACCTGTACACCTAACCCGGTTGGTACACCAGAGAAGAGATCGATTTCCTCAACAATTAGACGTTAGATAGATAGATTCCTATATATTTCTAACATTTGTTTTATAAATTCCAGGGCGTGCTTGTATATGTATGATACATGTACACCAACCATAATGCATATGCATGGCAGTACATATATATACTTCTTCCATGCCGTGTGATTTATATGCCCTTTTCTTTTTCTTTCTCTCGACCAGTCACCGTGGACCCATCCATATCATGGATGATCAGGATTCAAAATTAGGAATCTTATCCTGTCATGGACCAGTTTGTCCACGGGATGGATTTTTGAGCTGCATGCTTGCGTCTTTGTAACCTATAATTTTGTGATACAAGTTTTCTTAAAATCTGTAGTTTTGTAAAATAAAAATTAAAACAGTTTGTATAGAAAATATGTAGTCTTATGAAATTTATTCTAAATCCATACAGTTGATCCTTACGTGCATCATAAGCTCTCAGCTCAGTTTAGTTTTCTCGATCGTTAGACCATGAAAGATGGGGCGCTAAATAAACCACGTTTTCCTGTACCCATGAGATGGAAGTACATCACAGAATGAGGATTTTCAAATGACCCAATGGCGACCTAAGTTGTAGGATTGTCTGTGCAATGCATGGCAACCAAATCAAGAGTTTTTGGCTTCTTCTTCCTCTTCTTTGCCTTGGACCAACTTTTTGCAAATTTGTTCCATTCAAATGAAATTATAAATCTAGTATCTTCTTAAGCATAGAAGGATTGAGAGGCGACACATGTCACCTGTTATGATATAAGATTGGTATATCCACTTGTCACGGTAAAAAAACACGGTAGGTATTTGCTGCATTGAGGAAGGACCAAATTTGTAATTTAGTTTCGATGGCCGAACCAACAAAAAAAAAAATTAAGCCAAGTGGCGGAAAAAAATTGGCCTCCCAAACAAATCAACATTTACAACTCAATAGCTAGAACAAAAAAAAAGGCAATGATATTCAAGCTCAGCTCATGGTTGAGCCATGTAAGAGTGTAGTGTGCAGAAATAGTGGTGTTGGGCAAAAGCCTGAGAATTTGGTACCTCGCAAATATGGAGACGTATTTTCTAAAGCTACCTAGTGACTGGAGCCTAGGACTTCATGTGACACACAAGGCATAATTGTTGGTGCCCAGGTGTACTCTCTTGCTGCAGTAAAATTTCTGGTGCCCCCATGGCCCACGCAGATGCATGACCACGAAGAAATCGCTTTTCAGTCTTTTTATATGTTTTTTTTTCGAATCTAACTCTCTTTCGAGCGAAATTATAGATGTAACTGTCTTTTTCGTAGCGAAAGACGTGACAAGTGACACATGTCCTTGCCGCGCTCAGGGAATGCAGGAGCTAGCGGTGTCGCTCCCAGTAAGCGCGGCAGCCGGGGAACGAGTGCGATAGCAAGCGCTACCACGCGGAAGCAATGTGCTGCCTCGGATGACGAGCGTGGGAGGGAGGTTGCCTCAGCGAGAAAGCACATGAGGGTCACGACAAGGAGCGTGGGAGGAGGGGCTATCGCAGCGAGGGAGGAGCTATATTTGTAATTTCGTTCGAAAAAAAAGACTATATTTGCAAAAAAAAAAAAAACAAAAAAAAAAACAAACAAAGGAGTCTTAAAAAAAAGTGATCACTTCCAAGAAGCAAGGCCTTCCTAAGAGAAGCAAGGAAGCTTTGCTTCGTGGCGGTAGCAGAACTAGCCCCAGTAGAGCAGTGGAGAGTGCTACTGTACCAGCGGTATCAAACTTGGCAGTAATCATCTGCCTTTTTCATATAAAATCTTCTTTCCCGTCTGATCCACTCGAGACCACCAAAGATTCACGGACAGGCATGATTTGTTCGCTCAGATCGAGCATTTGATCGAGTTGAGCCCAGGGTTCGCAATGCCGAACGGTTTTCGCGGATTTCGAACGAAATTCGACATTTCGAGCTCCAGCGAAATTCAATACCGAGCGAAAAACCGAGCAAATTCAAATTTAAATTCAAAAAATTTCAAAAATTTGAGAAAATTTAACCAAAAACTCTCTACAATAAGTATTAATATATTTATGACTTCTGGTGTGAATATTTTTTGAAAAAAAAATTAAATTAAAGATTTTTTGAGACATTCAAATTGTAGATAATAGAAAAGGCAAAAAAAAAATGAAATTAGAAGTATATTTTAATATGTTAATGTTATCTAGTATTGAAAATTTTCTTGTATTGGCATGTGACAACTTTCAATTATTTAAAATATAGCAAATGTATGTTATTTTTTTTTAATATATTAGTGTTATCTTGATAGGGTATATTTTAATATTTTAATTACGTGCATGCCTTTTTTTTGCACTTGTATTGATATGTGACAAGTTTTGATATGTGAATTGCATTTTACAAATTTTACAACATTTTTTTATAATTTTTCTCACTTTTTATATTTTTCTTAATTGTTTTTAATATGTCGTCGAAATTTCGAGCTTTTCGATCGAATTTCGGTACTTTTCGATCGAATTTCGAGCTTTTCGATGGAAATTCGCTCATGTGTTTGACCAGTTTTCAAATACGTTTGAATTCGGCAATCATTCGATTTTTTCCGAATTTCGAACGAAATTCGACGATTTTCGCTACCGAGGCCTGCTCGAAAATTGACTCCGAAACGAAATTGCGAACCCTGGTTGAGCCTCCCAAGAAATGGCTGGCCATCTTAGGCGCAAATTAAAATAATGTGGTGGGGGCAAGAAGGCATTAGTTAAATGTTTTTTCAGGATCTTTGATGGGAATTACACCGTGCAGAACGGCTGAACGAGGGTCCCAGGGTATCAGCTAGTTTCCTCCTGGGAGAAATTACCATGTAGCCTCTTTATGCATGCTACTGTTTTTGCCGCCAGTTATGTGATGCAATATGCTCCAGAAAACAGTGTCAGAGCAAGTACAATAGTAAAGCTCACTACTGGTTAATAATAAGCGAAAAGTTAGTTTGTGTAATAACTATTTCTAAAAGTTGTTTTTAGATGCTATGCAATAACTACCTCTTCTCTCTTGTGTATAAATGGTCTACCTCTGTTTTCGTGCAAAGCTGGCTACTAAATAAGAGACAGCTCTCTTCTCTCTCCTCTTTTCTGACTCTTTTACATAGATCAAAACTGTTATGCACAAGTTAAAAACCGGCTAGGATGATCTTATTGTACATGCTTTTACGTTATATTTCTCTCTTTTTGAGCTATGGTGCATTTATGTGTAGATGGGAATCTTTGGAAGAGCAAATAGGCTGCATGGGGCTACGGTGCATTTTTTTTCTCTTCATGTTTGGGTCACCAAATCGATTTTATTCCTTTTTTTTCTGAATTTAGTAGCCATGCTTTTTTTTTTGTTGGTTTTGGACGAGGCTCAATAACCCATCGTCACATTTTTATTGGGAGTTCCAATAACTAATTAAGCTCTCGTGTATCTCTCTCTCTGTTGGAAGTTGTAAGATTGTTTAGTGATGAAGAACTCGGTAGAAACTTGGGTACGTTGCTGGTGTAGTTGACCTTTAGCAAGCCTAAACGGCGTTTTCAGTAATTATTTACATTCGTCTCCCTATTACCTTAACATTTACGTCGCAAACTCATGCGACCTGTTTGGAATCGAGGAATTTTAATTAGAATCCATTTTAGAATGTAAAATTCCCATATGAAATTTGTAGGAAAAGACTAGGCGTTCCTTTCCTACGGAATCTTAGGGTGCCAAATGAAGCCTTAAGAAAATTATGAGAGAGTTAATAATCCTTTTTTGGTAAAATTCCTACATTTCAGACAACATTATGAGCAGTGCTTATATGCGCTTTTCCTTTTAGTACAAGTTGCACAAATCTTAAAGCAAACGAAGGGGTAAGTAATCACCATCTACTTTCCATTCATGCTTTAATAGTTGTGCAACTTTTAAAAGGAACAGCATAGAAACACCTCTCCAACATTAAATAAGTCAATTGTAGGGAAAATACTACAGGATTATTGAATCAGATACCTTGACATACGACGGATGTCATGTGAAGAACAAATACTTCTTGCCCGCGCTGTAAAAACCAATATATAGTACGTACACGCTTTGATCTTCACAGCAAGTATATGTATATTCAAACCAAAGTAGAAAATACTAATTTTGTGTTCACAACCTGTACTAAACTTAATTAAATAGCATCACGCTTAATCCATCGATTACTAGAGCCAAAACGCCAAAAACAAAAAGCTAAAGCAGTAAATTAACCTGATGAAAAGACTCCTGCAAGTTAATTTAAATTTTGTAACTACGTATTGCGATCAAACTGATCACATCACATAGGATTCTTCGATTCCCGGAAGGCAGGCCACTAGAGCGAACGAAGCATTTTTTTTTCCTTTAATAATAAATAAATAAATACATTATTGACATGAAATAAGAATAAATAAATACCACCACCCAAATACGTGTACGGAAGCCAAGCACTAAGCCGGAACGAAAAGCTAATCAATTAATTAATCCCTTAATCACTTGGGCAAACCGGATTAGATTATGAACTAATCAGAACGGGATGCCGCTTTTTGGAGCCATATATCATGTCGCCGGTTGCATCATGCAGCATTGCCCGGTGCGGCACGTACGTCCCAGGGGAACTAATTAATTGTAAAATTTCATAATTTGTAAAATAATATTTTATTACTTATTTCTAACTTTCTAAGAATTTATAAAATTATTTTTCTACTTTTAGGCTTACAAAAGATTTACTGTAGCTAAATTATAAGTCAAAAATTTCTAAAATTCTTACAGTAAGTTGGAAATACTCCAAAGTATTTTTGAGAATTTTTTCAGAATTTTTGAATTAATTTGCTATAATTTCACAACCTTTTAATTTTTAGTATTAATTAAATTTGAAAATAAATAGTGAATTGGGTTCACATATCATTTGTCATCTTCAACCTCCAGTAGCAACAGCAAGCGCATGTTCTTGTCTCCTTTCCTCTATGGCTAAGATTTGAAACTCCAATCCAACACGTTTTTGCTCTCGAATTCGTATCCAATACGTGTGCCCCCCTTATCCTCAATTAATTCCCGTGATTCTTCTGTCCTAATCCCTTCTATTTTGGGAGAAATTTGAGTTTTATCTGGTTTGGACTCTTCTTTAAACCAATTCTACATATCTCTACGAGCCACCCTGAGCCTATTCAAGGAAAGCACCGGGATCCCTCTCATTACTCCACCTATTTCTCAACTCATCCCAATTTCTTGTGCCTTCGTTTGCTCGGAACACCACAACTTCCGGAGCACGAACTGAACGTCGCCGCTGTGCCCTTGCAAGCTTTCCGATGCCTTGAACCTCCTCTTCCAAATCCGTTCGCGTCACATCGTGTTCCCGGTTGTCGTGGAGATAACCCCTCAAACGATTTCAAGTTTGGTGAACCTAGGCGATGAATTTTGTGTTTCACCAAAGTATGTACATCGTAGTTCATTGTGTCACTGCATCACCATCCATGCCTCCCCGCCGTCGCCGTGGTTGTCATTAAGTTCGTCGTGTCATAAGCTTTCCAGTGCTCCCCTCGATTTGGCCGAAGCCCTTGCCTTGACCTTGCCTTCCTCTCCCTTGCCCTACGTCTTGTGTTTGTGGCTATTCGGCTAAAGTAGCTCTCGCGATGCTACAAGGCTGCAATACTGTAGCAGCATAATAGGAGAGAGAATATCAGAGGAAAAAATAAAAGGAAAAAATAATTTTTTATACATTAATATTAAGATTACTGATATTTTACAGTTAATTGGATTTTTATTTCTCTTTAGAAAAGTAATGTTAAAAAATCAAACATCATTTATTTATTGCTTCATGTGATTTAATGTTTCAAAAATCCGCTCTCTCTCATACGAACTCCAATTGAGGCGATTCAAATTTCTAAAAATTTGTAAAATCAAGCTCTACATTTCAAAGCCATTTATTTTTACTTTTGAGTTTGTTTGAGTCTCTATTTATTATTTATTTGTATTCATTGCTTTCTTTTTCGGTAGACACTAATCTCGAGGGAGCGAACGAAGAATTTGAAGATCAAGACTCAGCATTAGATCAAAAAGGCAGGTCATAGTCCTTGATCAAGTTGAACCCATGTTTCTAAAAGTACTTTGTTTCATACAATTCCATGTTATTTATTTACAAATATTATTTACTGGGAATAGCTAAATACCTGATTGTCATTATGCCATCTTGATTAATTGAAATGCCATGTATCCATTGTTACCCTAGGTTAGGTCATTTAATAGTTGGACATAATTGTAATACCAATATTGGGTTATCGTAACTATGCTTAGACATGCTTAGTTGTACGAGGGTTTATGCCACATGTTGAATGATAATAAACTTGACATAATGAGATATGGAATTGTGGCCAGTAGCCACTGTTGTAAAACTTGTTGTATCATGGCAGGGTGTGATATTAGTCTTGGTTATATAAAATAGTTTTCACTTGGGCAAGTGATTGTGTAGTAAAAGTGGTGCCGGTAGCACATTTGGGATGTGGTTGTCTTGCCTGAGACTACTTAAGGACTTCATCTTGTGTGTCGTTGAACTGGACCTAACCGTACAACCACATGTCTGGTATGGAGTAGACTTGGCTAATTAATTTGCCATGTCTAAATTTGAGTACTTCCTTGGTGGTGTGGGTTCCAGGATAGACAGGTAGACTCACATGGTGCAAGAGGGGGCCCTGAGGGATGAAACCTTAGCGGGGTACGTACTAAATTTAGATAGGGCATTGTAAAAGCTTTATCATGACCTCTCTGCTGACACACCAAAGGAAGTGTGTTAATTACGTATGGCAACAAGAGACGATCATATCTTGTGGGTAAAGTTGTACAACATCTGCAGAGAGTGTGTTAAAACTAATCAATTAGCCGTGTCCAAGATTATGGACCTGCCTAGGAATTTCACACGTGGCATAGAGTTTTCATAAAATGTTTGAAGGTGGAAATGTTGGAAGTGAACGGGGAAGTTCACTGTTGTTTTTTATGTCTAAAGTTAATACTGTTGAGTTTAGTTGTTAATGATAGTTTCATATGGTGATGGGTGATGCGTCACCAATCTTTTGTTGTTGTCTACCATTTGTATACCAGTTATTTATTATCTTTTGTCAATTATGCTTTGAATCTATTTATTGTATTTACATTCAAGTTATTGCTTTCTTCAAAAGAACCATACGGCTATCCCTTGTCAAACCTTGCATGAATAAATTTTATTATTCCCTACATCTTGCTGAGTACTTTTGTACTCACGGTTTTATGCCTTTGTTGATCAGTTGGTGAGGAAGAACATGAAAATACTTTGTTCTACGAGGAGGAATACTATGAAGACTACGAGAACTAGGACTGCATTTCCCTAGACGATTGCATGTGGTATGTTGAATGGGCAAGTTATCTTATTTCTGATGCAAGAGTTTATTTGTTTCTTAAGCCCTTAAGGCACAGTTATGTAAACTTTGACCATAAGGTCCGTTGTTACTATTTGCTACTTTCTTAGTTAATCAGTTGAATGGAATGGTATTTCATATTTGTTGCTACTGTGTGCATTAGCGTGATCCTGGACTAATGCGGTATACACAGAGGGTTTTGGATTCGTAAATATGGGTCCTGAGAAAGGTGGTATCAGAACCATATCGACTATAGGTCATCACCCTAGTTAGCATTGTCTTCTTAGAAAGAACTTCAAAATTATTTTCTAATCAAACCAATGAATTGGTATTTGATAGTTATGCCCTCTCATCTCATTCTTAGGTTCTTATTCATCTCTTTTGCTAAAATTTTACTTTAAAGTTTAATTTGATCTCATCTCATAAAACTTCTCAAGGTCTCGAGTCTTCTGCATCGATTTAGATCAAGAAAAGGATTATTCATACCTTTCAAGACCAGTGGAGAAGCTGCTGGAAAGATTAAGTCATCAAGAGAGTGCTCGAAAGGACTCCCATATAGGATAAGTTATTAGTGTTGTAAGTTCAAGCTCCATTGGTTTTAGTGATTGGTTTTAGATTAATGCTTAATCTCTGTTTAATAACAAACCTAATCTTTGTGAGACTAACATGTTTATTGAGTAACTTGAGTTAATGTTTAGTAATCTCACATTGGATGAAAAATAGAAAGCCAAGGTATGTATGTGTTTTACTATTCATTATTGAATTGTATACTTTGGATTCAAGTTAAAGAATGAATTCCTCCATTGCTTTAACCACAAAATGTGCATTATGTTTTCCAATCCATATATTACATGGATGCACATATTTAGGGGGGGGGGTTCAAGTTTTAACTTGATGTTTCATAGTATTGATATATTCTTCACTCAATATATAAAAGATCATTACATTGAAACATATCCTTGAGTATATATTCTAACTGCCTAGTTGTAGTATACTCATGGTAATAAAGGATAAACTTCAATGTAATCACAAGTGAATATGTGCATATTAATTCAAGTCAATCCTATGTAAGCACATATACTTGTGGAGTTTATTCTATAGTTGATGGCATAGAGTAATGATCATTTCCGTACGTTCCACATATTATGGATCATTGCTTACCGTCGACATGAGTATATGAAAACTTGTGCAGTCAGTACATACTCACATCAATTTAAATGAAAATTTAAATTGAGTTCATTTGTCTTGTTAATCATTAAAGAACACTTCATCATGTGTTGATGGTGTTTCTTGATTAATTAGGGACAAATGGATAGTTCTTACGTATAATGAAGCATGTGTTGCATTATTGTGCTTAAGACACATTTAATTCAATAAATTGATTTAGGTTGTGCTCAATCGATATAAGTGGCATCCATTATGTGTTAATGGAGTGCCAGAAATGATTGAGACAACCATGTGTTTTAGACTAACCATTTTCTATGAGTTGTGATGAAATAGGGTTAGGTTCAAATGTTGAAAAGAAAAGGAAGGTTCATCAAGATTGGATGGACAAGATGATGGAGCTGGGTGACGCTCTTGAAAAAGAAAATGATTGAAGATCATGAAGACTTCAATAGATCTAGGCCACGATCCCGGATAGAAAAAGATTGAAGATCTTAAAGCCCCAAAGGGGATCGCTTGCCGCGGTGCAAAGGTATAACTAGATAGGCTAAGGATGATTCCTAGCTTTGAGTCTAGTTTTTAGCGCCGTACTATTAAGAGGAGTTAAGTATTTAGTTTGAACTTCATCTTGTGGTGATGAACTCAATCCGGTCACTCGAGCTCAAAATCTTCTTGCTTGGATTTAGCACGGAGCTAACCATTTGGCATGTGTTGCGAATGTGTGAAGCTCGTGCTTGGCTTTGTCGGCATATTGCTCTGATTTGCATGTGTTGCAAATAGGATAAGCATATGCTTTGGTTTTTCATATGATGTTTTGATTTGCATGTGTTGCAATAGGATAAGCTCATACGTTGGTTTTGCATGAAGATCATATTTTGCATGTGTTGCAATTGTTTAACTTTATGTTTTGTTCTTTAAACAAAATCTTATTTGAGTTTATTTGGTATTGCTTGGAGCTAAGTTTTGCATAGGTTACAAAATGAGAGAGCTCAAATAAGTTTGTATTTAAGTGGTGTGCATGGAGCTAAATATTTGCATTTATTGCAAGTAGAGAGCTCATGCATTTGAGTTTGATTTGTGATTGCTTGGAGCTAGGTTTTGCATGTGTTGCAAAATGAGGATGCTTAAGCAAATTGAGTTGATTTAGAGTTGGCATAAGGCTATATATTTTCAAGTGTTGCAAAAGAGAGATAGCTCATGTCATGAGGTTTAAATGTTTATTTGCAAGTTTGTTATGGAAATAAACGGGAGGTCTATGAGTCCGGGATCCTAGAGCATGTGATTTGCACAATGGATTTTGCAAGCAAATTTGGTCGTAGTTTGACCATCACATGGCTAAGAGGATCAATCTCATAGACTCCAGGATTTATTTGCTTAATACGTTTTTGAAAATATATCCTTGAGGTGTTTGCGAAATGTGTTTTCACAAATTGTTTTGAGTTTGATTGGAAATTCTTTGAGCATGAGCCGAGTTGTTGCAAATATGTTTTGCAAGTAGGTGTGATCATGAGTTGATCAACTCATGGCTCAAAGAATTGTTGTTGAGTTTTTTGGAGAAAAGATTTTAGTTGAAAATCTAGTTTTTCTCCAAAAGTCAGCACTACCACAGTGTTAATGCTGGTAGTACCGCAAGGCCGACAGTACCGCCGTATGGGCGTCGGTACTATCATCGGGCCGGTACTACCGCTGTTTGGCACGGTAGTTGTTTTGCAGTGGTGCGTTTTTCTAGAGTTTGAAATGTCAGCACTACCGGGGCAAAGGTGCAAAACTACCGGAGGAGCGGTAGTACTGGTAGTAACCTGCCGGTAGTTATTTTCTAGGAGGGGTATTTTCTGGAATGGAGCTGAGGCTGGCAGTGCAGTACCGCCCATGGGGGTCGGTACTACCGAGGAGCGGAACTACCGGGCAATGGCATGCGTAGTACCGGCTTTCCTGCGCAACGGCTAGTTTTCTAGCCGTTAGCAAGGAGGGCGGCACTACCGGCCCTGTGAGGGCGGTAGTGCCAGTCATGCTAATTTTTCATGGATTTTGCCTGCAATGGCTAGTTTTGGCTTGGTGGCTATATAAGGAGGCCTTGGGGGGCATTTGGTGGTTGATGGGCTTATGGTTGTTGCCTTGGCTTTGCTCTTGAGTGTTTGTGGAGGCGGTTTCATGTGTTGCACACCAAAATTTGGTTTTTGAGCTCAAGAGTGAGACTAGAGTGCATGTGTTGCATCTAATGAGGATTGAGAGGATCCTAGTGCACGTGTTGCACTTAGGAGTCACCGAAAGCGCTTGTGTTGCACTAGGTGAAGCTCGAGTGGAGTGCTCGACTTGTTACTCTTGGTGGTTGCTGCCACCTAGACACCGTAGGAGCATCATGTTGGGAGCTCTAAAGGTTTGTGAGACGCCCCAGTGAAGTTTGTGAAGGTTCTAGTTGACACTACTCGAAAGAGTGAAAAACTACTGAGTGGATTCGAGGCAGGTGCTCAAGTGCGAAGCCGGTCCAAAGTGAGTTGGACTTTTGCCTCAACGTGGATTAGGAGAGACCGACAAGTCTCCAAACACCATGATAAAAAGTTGGTGTGTCACTTGTCTCTTTACCTTCAAGCATTTTCATTATTCCATATTTATCAATTGATTGATTGTATTTAGATTTTCTTAGTATAGCTTGTTTGATCAATATAGCAATTTGTGTGTAGAGACATAATTTAGTTACTACAGTAGCAAGCCTATTTGTTTTAGGCCTTGATTGTCAAAACCTTAGTTTATCGCTTTCGCACATTTATTTGTTATGTTTTGACATAGGGGTTGATTAGAGCGTATCTCGATTAGTTATAGAATTTTTTTTTATAAATTCCTATTCACCCCCTCTAGGCATATCCTCGACCCTACAAGTGCTCAGTTGCGGTGGAGTATATTACCCATTTTAGTTTAGCAACATATAGTCTGCGTGTACTAGGATTTTTGTTGCTTGTGTGTTAAGTGTGTTATACACTTGCCTGAGGTATTGTGTTGCAGCCACACCTTAAGTTGAAGAGTTTATTGCCTCTTTGTCTTGTAGCCTTTTCGGTTATGCCCCTTGTTGACTTTTGTCCTTGGGTATTCCCTGCTCCGCTAGATGATCTTACCAGTTGTCTATTGCTTTTTCCTCTTAACTATCAACCATAGTACTACACCGCAGATGGTTGACATTCGTTCTGAAGCTGGTCACAATTTGCCATGCATTGGATGCTCGTGCAAATTCCAATGCCACTTGTAGGATCAAGGATAGCCGACTAGAGGGGGTGAATAGGAGGTTTTCAAAATTCTCAACTCTATTTGCAACAATTTAAATAAGTAATACTAAAATTAAGAATTTTAACAATTAAGATGTAAAAGCTCTAGGTTTATCTGTGTACTGACAACCTTAGTCGAAGTAAATTATACAATCCTAGAACAAAAATCAAACTCAATATAAACTAGGAATGTAAATTGCACAAGTAAACAATAGAGGGCAAACCACAATAGAAATTGACACAAAATTTTTTATCCCATGGTCTTAGAGACTTGCCGGTCTCCCCTAATCCATGTTGAGGAAGCTTGATCTACTCAAACCAGCTCCTTACGCAAATGAGCCTTCCCTCGATCACTATCGATAGCGCTTCCCCGCTCCAGGTAGGTGAGCTCCTTGCCTTCACAACCACCGGGCCTTCTCACAAGCTTCTTTAAGAAGGTCACCGGTTCTCCCACCTCCAAGCCGTCTAGGAAGTGGCAACCTCCAAAAGAATAGAGTGATGATGCTTACTTGAGGTTGATTCAAGTGTTTAATTGGCTCAATAAAAAAATCACACTTGAATGTTCCTAACTCTCTCAAAGAGTGAATTTAATGCTCAAGGGAGAAAGGAGACTTCCTTGAGCTCAAATGTATTCAATGAGTGTCCAAGAAGCTCTAGAGATGTAAGTGTGAGGGTATTTATAGCCCGCACTAACAAATTTATAAAAAATTAAGCATTTGTGGTACAACCGGCGTGCAAAACATGGTAGTACCGCTCCATGCCTGTAACATACCAATTTTTGCTTTCTTGCATTTATTGCGCATTTTGAATATTTGAGAATTTTCTGGAATTTAGTTGGATTTATTTGGAATTAATTTGAATTAAGATTCTTGTTTGAATTACTTAAATATTAGAAAAGTTTATATAAAGTGTTATTAGAAATTTTTTATTTGGGTCGAAAATATCTCAAAATATTTTATAATTTTTTAGAATTTTTCTAGTGTTTTTACTATTTTTCTTGACTTATTCAAATTACTAGAATTATTTTAAATAAGAAATTCAAGAATTAGTAAAATCCTAATAGGGCCCAGCCCATTAACCCACGCCAGCCCATCAACCCGCACCGTAACCTAACCCTAACCCCATTGCTCTCAAACCGTTGGATCTTGATCTAAAGGTTGCTATTCACCCGCGGCGTGTTCGCTTGTGAGCCGCACGATCGCTACTATGTGGATGGCCAAGAATCGGCCATGTCACTTTGTCATAACCTCGCCAGACTTCACCGCTACCATGGTTTCCCCGTGTTTGATTGTGCAAATCTCGGACATCAAGGGCCCTATTTAAGGCATCGATGGTCGCGTTGAATAGGCATCCTCAATTTACGCATCTAGCCCTAGAAGCCCGAGCCTGGGTCACCTCCATTTACCCATAATTCTTTGCTAAAGTTGGTGACCGCCGCCGTGCTTCTTCGCCATTTCAGTCGCCAACGTTACTCCTTCGCTGTGTTGGAGCCTGGAACCGAGGACGTCTCGTCAAGATATGTCCGTGAGCGTGCAATCTTCACCGGAAGACCCCAGAGCGCTGTCATCATGGTTATCCCCTCAAGCTCTGGCAAACCCTCGCTGCCGCGCCATCACTGGACCTTCGCGAGCTCCTCCAACCGTTCGATCTGCATCGTGTGGTCCAGGTAACGCCACGTGTTTGCATCTCATCGCCGCGATTTAGATATAATCGTAGCCGTAGGATCCGTAGAGGATGATCAGGATTGTACCACGTAGCGGCTTATAACACCCCAATTTTTGCTTTTCATGTGTTTAAATGAAATTTTGCACTTTTGTGAATTTTTGGAATTTTCTGGAATTTATTTGGATTTATTTGGAATTTATTTGAATTTATTCCCTCTTCAAATAATTAAAGAATTTAACTTTGCAAACAAAATTTTGTTGGAAATATTTTATTTGAGTCCAAAATGTTCCAAAATATTTTCTAGAATTTTTCTTAGTGTTTTGCTATTTTTAATGAATTAAATGAATTTCTGGGAATTAATTTTTAATTATTTAATCGCTGGAAAACCCAAACCGGGTTTTACTGTTCCTCCGACCGAGCCCGAGTCAGACTCGAGTCCGAGTCCGACCCGAACCGCGGTTGAGCCGAACCAAGTCGGCCGAACCCTAACGCGCGTAACCGTTGGATCGTGATCCAACGGCCACGATCGCGCCACGTCGCCCGAACCCGAGCCCGACCGAGCCAGCCAAGTCACCGAGCCGGACCCGAGCCCAAACCCCCTTGCCGTTGGATCTTGATCCAACGGTCCACGTTGAGCCACGTCACCGAGTCCGAATTGGATTCGGATTCCGCTGCCGCAACCGAGTGGACCTCGGTCTATGCGCAATACACGGAAGCTGAGGCCCCTATTTAAGGCTGCGCCGCCGCCGCCACCGTGTAGCCGACTTCCGTGCGCACCCGTAGCCCTAGATCACGTTGCCTGAGCCGTCGTGGTTGCGCCGCAATCACTCGCCGTAGTTGAGATAGGCCTCCGCCGCGGTTATTCGTCGATTCCGCCGCCGTTGAGTCCAGATCCGGAACCGCAAGGACAAGCCACGTCGGAGGGTACCATTCATCTCGCCGGAAGCGCGAAGAAACGCCGTTCGGGAGGTCGTCGTCACCGTCTCCGGCCGCCGTGAACCACCGCAGCGCCATTGTCATCCGCGAGCTTGGTGCACCGTTGGATCTTCATTAGACGGTCCAGATTGCGCCACGTCGCCCGAAGGTAATCACGTTGCGATTTCTAGATCTGTTTCCAACCGTTGGATCTAGATCCAACAGCTTAGATTGAGCCACGTAGCCCATGACCGCACCGTGCTAGGGATGATCTCAACCGTTAGATCTAGATCGTACGGTTAGGGTTAGCCACGTTGTAAACTCTAGATTGGATCTTGACCGTCCGATCAAGATCAAACGGTCCAGATGGACCGAGCCGTTTTACACGCGTGAAACCCAGATCCGATCTGGGCCGTTGATTTTAAAATCAACAGCCGAGATCCAGCCACGTGGCCGGAAGTGGCCGTCGCGATCGGTAGCGGCCGCCGATCACGGCCGACGCCACGCAGCGTGACGTCAGCGTGGGGCCCGCGTGCTAGCGGCCCAACCAAACCGCACCATGACATCACCGTGACATCACGATGGGGCCCAGCTGTCAGCTGTCCTCAGCCGTGCGTGATGACGTCACTGCTGACGTCATCCGAGGGGCCCACCTGTCAGTGAGACACGTGCGCCGTGGACCGAGTCCACGGTGGACCGAGCCAAACTGTGCGCCGGGTCCATGGACCCGAGGCGACATGGCGGCCTCTGATTGGTCCACGTGTCATGCTGACGCAATAAATCATTTTCCGAAAAAGAAATTATTTAATTAATTTGGTTTATTGATTTCAAATTTAGATTCAAACTTCAAACGCTTATAACTTTTGCGTTTTAACTCCGATTTGAGTGATTCAAATTTCTAAATTTTCATAAAAATGAGACCTACTCAAATATGAAATTTAATTAATTTTTGACTATGAATATTTCTCTGTTTATATTTAATTAATGTTTTCTTTAAACTTTAAACGGTTATAACTTTTGCATTTTAACTCCGATTCGGACGATTCCAATTTCTAAAAATTTATAAAATTGCGCTCTCTCTGTTTATGGACTTTGTTTGGATGTTTGGACACTTTTTGTCTATTGTTTTATTCATTTATTGCTATTTGCACGCGTTACGAGTAGACGTTGAGGTGCCCGAAGACTTCGAAGGTGAAGTGTTGACCCAGGAGCCATCTTAGGACCAAGATCAAGTACTCTTTGAAGGCAAGTTGTGCTTTGACCATGTTGATCCCATTTTGAAATTAATTTGATTTAAATTATTGCATGCTAGTTCAGTTACAAAATGTTTTAATTGATTTTGGGAGATTAGTTAGTTGCCTAGTTGTTGTATGCCACCTTGACATAGATAATTGTATGCCATGAATCCCTTGTCACCCTAGTTGAGGATTAAATAGTTGGACATTATTAAACTGCCAACATGGGTATTTAGGCCGTTGTAGTATAATGTTTAGACCTGCCACGTATACCGGACATGATTTTGATAATTACTTGTTAACATTGACTTAAAGAGATATGGAACATGTTTTTGAGAAGTGTCATGTGTTATTGATGATGATGTTGATGGCACGTGGTGCATGGTATTCAACTGGGGGTTTGATAAATAGATTTGGACCGGGGCATGTGGCAAGAAATGATCGGGTGGGCCAGTTGTGGCATCGGGAGCGTTGTTTTGGTTCTTCGGGTAGTCTTGCCCTGGTCAACATAAGGACTTAACCTTGCAAGCCTTTGAACTGAGTTAATCGTGCAACCACATGTCCGTAATGGGACGGACCTAGTTGAGTAAGTTACTAATAACTTGCATGTGAAACCTCGGGTGTCAACTACACCCTTTGTGTAGCTTGAAAGGGGAGCGTACCGATGCGATGGCATGGTACCCGTCCAACGGTATGTCGGTCCCATACTTCGCCTTTGTTAAGGGAAGGGATGGTGTATGGCAAAAACCGGAAAGGTTCACTTGTGTAGTTAGCCGTTTCCGAAAGGCTTTGTTACGATCACTCGCCTTTGTGGTGTTTGGCTGTATCTTGTGGGTAAAGTGCATAACCTCTGTAGAGTGTAAAATCTATTCGAATAGCCGTGTCCGCGGTATTGGACATTGCTCGGGGATTACAGTCAAGGGTTAGACTTTCGTGGAAATAACTTGAACTTGAGAGGTTTGGTTTGGTTAAATGATGATGTTGATGCAAATGTGGACTAGGAATGGGGAAGATGTTTATTTAACTCCTGGAAAAGTTATTGATCTTATACTTGTTTTTACTGCTTTCGAATCTACTTATGATACTTGTCAAATGATGTTTACTGCAATTATGCCTGGAGCTATTCCTTTGTATTAAGCCATGCATGTAGTATATTAGCTTGCATTCTGTGCATGACTTGCTGAGTACCAAGTACTCACCCTTGCCACAAAACAACACCAGTTGAAGAAGAGGCGACGCCAGCTTTGGAGGAGGAATATCAGGAGGATCCGTCTAACTAGGGATCGAGTCCAGTCAGTTGCCTGTGGCATATTGGTTGGAACCATGTGTTTTCTTTATATATTCCGCTGCAGATTTTATTTAAATAAGTCTTAGCCCTGCGAGGCGTACTTTTGTAACTTGACCATAAGGTCGAGCAACCAGTTTGGTTATCATAATTAAAGTACTTTATTATTATCGATGTGTATGATTGTGATATTTACCAATGTTGAGACTGTGTGCACTAGCGTGATCCTAGACTAGTGCTGAATACACAGAGGGTCCGGATTTGCATATTCGGGTCCCGACACGGCTTCATTACTGTGAACTAGATCTAATCCAAGCCGTTACATTCAGATAGAGAGGGTCCAGATCTTGCCGCATGAATCGCGTGATGGCTCGCCATGTCGCTCTATTTGTGGTGAGTTGGATTAGATCGTGTCTGTTGATTTCGTAATAAACGGTTTAGATCATGCCGTAGGGTAGACCAACCAGAAGTTGCCACGTGGTTGCACAAGAAATGAAGCACCACAGCCGAACAACTCGTTCGCATGACGTCAGCTATGATGTCATCGTGATGTAAACCGTGACATCATCAATAGGGCCCACATGTCAGTGTCATTCAATTTTTTTGGAAAAATATTTATTTTATTTTATTCCGTGATGACATCGGCATGATGTCATAAATGGATTTTCCTTTAGAAAAAGAATTTGATTGAAATCCTATTTCGTGTTGATGTCACAGTGATGTCATTAACCGGAATTTCCAGTACAAAAATAATTTGAATTATATGAGTTATTCTTTTTTATTTTATTTTCAAACTTCAAATTGTAAATTCTTGCTCATAGGAACTCCGATTGAGGTGATTCCAGAGCCTAAAAATTTGTAAAATTGCGCTCTATTTAATGGTAAATTTTATTTGATTTTTGGAGTTGAGTTGTTCTCTATTTTTAGCATTTATTTATTTATTTATCTATTTCGCGTAGACGTTGAAGTGCCTGAGGGATTCGAAGGAGAAGTGTTGGTTCAAGAGCAAGGTCCAGAGTAGGAACAAGAGCTTTTCCAAGGTAATCTGTGCTTTGATCATGTTGAACCGAGTTTTTAAAATTATATTGTTGTAAATTATTGTATGCTAGTTCAAATTAGAATGATTTCAATTACTTTGGGAATAGTTCAGCAACCTATTTGATTATGTCACCTTGTCAATATTTGTGACACCACGGAGTGTCATAACTTTATTTTATGTGCTTGATATGGTTAAAAACAGTGTGAAATGTGGAATTAAGGTTAAAACTATAGGTTATGGAGGTTAATAGCTTTTCCGGGCCGTTTTCGGGGTTTTGGGCCTTCCCGGGGGAGTTTTGGGCCTTGGTGGGCTTTGGTGGGATGGATTAGGTCTCCGTAACGGACTAGAATTGGGTGTGGGGGCTGGTAAAAGGAGTTTCCCTGCCCCTTTGGGGCGTCCACCCTGCTGCCTTTGCGCCCCTTGAGGCCTTGGTGCGCCCCCCCTCACCTCCCCCCACTTGCCAAGCCCTAGCCGCCCCTTCCCTTTTAGCCTTGCGCCTCCCCCTTGCTCTCCTCCATTGCCCCACCTCTCCACCACCTCTGCTCCACCCACTTGCTGCCCTAGGGTGGTCTCCACACCTCTGCACCTTGTGGATCCATCCGTTGGAGCGAGGAGCGAGGAGCGTGGAGCGAGGAGCGATCCGCGAGGAGATCTATTGGAGATTCGTTCGTTGGGCAAAGGTATGATCATGGGGATCCTTGGATTTGATCTAGGTACTGTTCTTAGGGTGTTTATGAAGTTTTTAGATCAATTGGTGGTGCTGGGTTGGAGTTCTTTGGGTTAGATCTAGACGTTGCCACGTTTCTGTTTTCGGGCAGATTGAGCAGTCGGGCTAGGGTTCGAGTTTTCATCGATTTAGAATCCGAATCTGTCCGTACGGACTTAAAAGAAGTTGTAGATAATTTAATTATATTTCCGTGGACATAAAGCACGTTAAAATCCGATCAGCCGTTTGAAAGTTATGACCATTTTACCGAGCGTGTTAAAATTTGTGACGCAATTAGAACAGATCGTAGTAATATGTAGATTAAACAATTTTAGAGTCCGAATCAGTCTTTCCGTATAACTAGAAAAAGGTAGGAAATTTCCTAAGCTTCGTGATGGTGTACTCGTTTAATCGATTTGGAGTCCCAGAACTCAAGTTATGGCCTTTGCAAGGCTGCTGTCCCGCCGGGACAGAACCTCTGTTTTAGGTTTTGCGAGTAGCGGGCAATGTCGGGTGAGATGGGGATTTGTGTACTGTTTTGTGGGCATTATTGAGAGTATGTGATGCCGTTGTGTAGGTGGTGTGACCCCGGGGGTGCCCTCTACTTCCCACAATCCCGTCGCCCACGGTTGAGGCAAGTGTGTTGTAATGAATAGCGGAATTGTAGGTTGCTTGTGGAGATTAGATGAAAGATTGATTACTTGCTATGATCACTTGCCATGCTTGCTGTTTTCCAATGATATATTGAGTATGATTATCATGATTCGATGCCATGTGTTAATATTTGTCATGATGAGATGCCATATGTTTATGTACATGTGAAATATGATAATTGGCATAGTTGCATGCATGACATGAGATAGGGCGAGGGCGGTGAGAAAGTCATAACTAGTCCGGCAAGGTCGGTGAGAAAGTTATGACTAGTCCGGAACGCCATTGAGTAAGACCTACATCGTGATTCCATCCACGTGGTGAATGGAAGCGATGAGTAGGCACCCTCCATCTTCGGGATGGAAGGGGGGAAAAGGGTGCACACCGACGGGTGTGTACTCAACCATACCGGTATGAGTTTCCAAGGAGACATGAGCATTGCATTACATCTCATACATATTGATGATGACAATGTTAAGTGTTTATGAATAAGATGATTTACATGAAGGGAGATGCTATTGCCATATTGTTGTTCTTGTTGTCCATTGCAATATGCTTGCCGAGTTTCGAACTCACGCTTGTGTTTTTTCTTATTGTTTTAGGTACCATGAGAACGGCATGCGGGAAAAGGGAATAGACACACGCCCACACGTTGCTTCACCTTAATGTTTCCCCAAGTCAATTCTTTTAGATTGATAATAAATTGCGTGTGATGGTCATTAAATTAAGGCTTAGCTTGGTTAATGAGAGTTTTATTGTTCGTTTGACACTTGGAACTTTAAGTGCTAAATGTTAGTCTTTTATTGTCGTTAAGACTCTATTTATTGCTGTTTTAGATGTTTCCCTTATTGCCATATAATGCTATATCGTTGTTGCTCCTTAAATTCATGATAAAACAAAGGAGGTGCTGCCGAAATCTCAGTTTTTAGCCTATGCGCCTTTGCTGGAATTTTATGTTAAATATGATATTTGGATGTTGTTTAGCTTATGTTTGGTAGCATTCGGGCATATTAAATGCCGGGGTGTTACTGATTGGTATCGAGCGGGCTGTAGGTCCTTGGAATAAGTATTTTAGTGTTATACCTTAAGTTGCAACTAAAATATGATGTGGAATAACTTAGAAACAGGGCTTAGGTTCTAACTAAAACTTTGTTATAGGATAGCAACATTAAAACTTGCAAAAGTGGTATAACTAATCTAAAATTTGACATACTTGGTTGCACAGTAGGATGGGGTCTTGGTTCATTATTGCATTGCGCTTAATTATTTGATGAAGACTATGCTATGATGATGTTTGATCTATGTTCTTGGTTGTGTGATGTTGTGTTTATGTTTTTGTGTTTGGATGGTTGTGCATGCAAGCAGCCATGCCGAGGGGTAGAGGCCGTGGACGCCGAGGTCGTGGAGGCCAGTGGGCGAGGCTCCCAGGGAGTTGAGGAGTCATTCTTGAGGGTAGCGTTTCGCTCAATGCTCGTGGACCAGCTCAGAGGAGCTTCCTACCTGATCGGGCGGGGTGCCCGCCGCCAATGATGATTTAGTTCAGGCTCTGCAGGGAGATTCGGGAGCTGCGCTAGCGGTGCGGGCAGCCCCTGCTGTGGTGCTTCCCCCTGCAGTGGCCCCAGTTGTTGCCCCCGCTGCGCCGGAGCCGAGGATGAGTCTCCGAGAGTGGATGACCCTCCGTCTTGACACTTTTGACGGAGCGGGCACGCCGATCGATCCAGATTGGCTGCGGTACATGGAAAAGCAGTTTGAGGTCCTAGAATTGACCTCGGTCGGAGGGCTCGCTTTGTGGCCTTTAATTTGAAAGACCAAGCCGATATCTGGTGGGAAGGGGTTCGGCTGCTAGAACCCACGATCTTGGTCGATCACCTGGGAGGACTTTGTGGCTCGCTTAGAGCCAAGTTCTACCCGAGTCTTTCCTTGAGAGGATGGAGCATACTCGGCGACTCTTTCCCAGGAAAGAGGTCGGTGGCAGAGTATGAGGTGGAGTTCAACAGCGTGGTGCACTTCGTCTTGGCCGTGGCGATCGGCGACAGGGAGAAGGCGAGGAGGTTCCGTAGGGGCCTCAACCAGGAGTTGAGTTGTCATGGGGCGACTGTCCTCGTGACTTCGCTCCGTGGTGGAGCGGCGAAGGGCATGGAGCTCGAGTTGGAGCTCTCCCGGGATAAGCAAAACCCGGGCGGTTCGGGGGTTCCTGCGGCCCAGCGGGGCCAGAAGAGGACCTTTGGTGGAGGAGGTGGGTCTTCTCGACCCACCTTCAAGAAGTTCAAGGGGGACAGGCTCCTCCTCGGGGGCTAAAATGGGGCCGCCTGATCGTCTTCTTCGCGAGCGGCTGTTCGTCTGTGCCCGGCAGGGCATGAAGTGTTTCAAGTGCGGTGGTGAGCACCGTGCTTCAGAGTGTGGTTGGACCGGAGTTGCAACCATCGTGGCAAGCCCGGCCACATGGGACGAGTCTGCCGGATGAATCGATAGCATCATCAAGTGGGAGATGGTGCCTTCTCCTCCCACTCCAGGTAGCGTCTTCCAGGAGGATCGGTGCACATGATGGCTGCCCCTGTTTCTCGGCCGCCCTTTGCGTAGGCACCACCGGTGGCGTCTTGGTGCCCACACCGTCTGCTCCTCCTCGATTGCCTCCTCCGCCCCAGCCTTGATGGGGCATCGGCTGAGTCGGGGCTCATACGTCCCAGCGCCACCAGGAGTGTACGCTTTGCCGACCGCCGAGTCGGTAGGGCATCCAGAGGTGGTTTCGTACTACGCTCGTGGATTCCGTTGATGCCTTTGTTCTGTTTGATTCCGGAGCATCCTATTCTTTTGTGTCGTCGGAGTTTGCTAGTAGAGCTAAGTTGGGAGTTCAGCGGATTTACGAGTCCGTGTTAGTCGATTCTCTGGGGGTTGATTGCTAGTTCTTTGGTTTGCCCTGGTTGCACCATTGCCATTGATGATGAGGTTTTCTTTGCCAATCTCATGGTGATCCAGTTGGCTCCTTTTGATGTCATTTTGGGCATGGGTGGCTGCATCAATACCGTGCTAAGATCTTTTGTTTCGGAAGACAGATTGCCTTGCAGGCCCCGTCCGGGAAGAGTTGACCTTTCAGGGTGGTATACCCTCGATTCCGTCTTTGCTTTGACTAGTTTGTTTTCTAGTCGGCGTTTGAGGCTGTTGGGTTTCCTCATGACTTTGTCTCGAGAAATCATCTTCCTCGATTCCCATTGAGGAGATTTTTGTAGTGAAGGAGTTCGTTGATGTGTTCCCCGACGAGTTGCCTGGTCTACCTCTGTGAGGAATGTGGAGTTTCGTATTGATCTTGTTCTGGCACTCGACCTATTTCTATCTCTCCATACCGCTTGGCTCGTCCTTTTCAAGATGAGTTGAAGAAGCGGTTGGAGGATTCATGGCCAAGGGCTTCATTCGGCGTAAGCGTTCGCCATGGGAGAACCCGTCCTCTTCGTCTCGAAGAAGGATGGAAGTTGGCGTATGTGCATTGATTATCGTGCTCTTAATCAAGTGACGATCAAGAACAAGTATCCTTTGCCTCGCATCGAGGATCTGTTTGACCAAGCGAAGGAGCAAAGGTGTTCTCCAAGATTGATCTTGATCGGTACAATCGAGATCCGTGTGAGGGAGCAGGACATTGAGAAGACTGCTTTCTCCACTAGGTATGGGCATTATGAATTTAAAGTTATGTCTTTTGGACTAACTAATGCTCTCTTTGTCTTTATGGAGGCGATGAACAGTATGCTACACAAGTATCTTGATGAGTTTGTGGTAGTGTTCATCGATGACATTCTCGTTTACTCTAAATCGGAAGAGGAGCATGAGCGACATCCGAGGCTTGTCTTTGAGCACCTTGAGGGAAAATCAGTTCTTTGCTAAGCTGAAAAAGTGCGAGTTGGATTTCGAAGTGGGTTTTCTTGGCCACATCATCAATCCAGAGGGCATATCGTAGATCCTAGCAAAGTCTCAAGATTTTGGATTGGAAGAGGCCTTCCAATGTCAAAGAGGTGCGTAGTTTCCTTGGGTTGGCTGGCTACTATCGGCGTTTCGTGCAGGATTTCTCTATCATTGCCAAGCCACTTTCGCGGTGACTCGAGAAGGGGATGAAATTCAGTGGATCGCAAAGTGTGAGCACAGTTTACGCACTATGAAGGAGAAGTTAGTGATCGCTTCGTTCTTACCCTTCCCGAGCGGGAAGCGCTTCACGGTGTATTCGATGCTTCTCGGTTGGGACTTGGGTGTGTGCTCATGCAAGAGGGCAAGGTGATTGCTTATGCGTCGAGGCGATTGAAAAAGCACGAGCGAGAACTATCCCACGCATGATCTTGAGCTAGCCGCCGTGGTGTTTGCATTGAAGATATGGAGGCATTACTCAGACGGCGAGTCTTGTGACATTTTCATCGATCACAAGAGCCTCAAGTACATCTTTACTCGTAAAGATTTGAACTTGAGGCAGAGGAGGTGGCTAGAATTGATAAAGGATTATGACCTTACTATCGGTATCATCCGGGAAGGCAAATGTTGTGGCCGACGCTCTCGATCGCAAGACAATGCCCCTATTGTTGATTGTCTTGTTGCTGATTTTGAGCGTTTAGGGGTCTCCTACCGCTTTGCGGGACCGTGCAAGCTGAAACTCGATTGATTCTTGAGTCGGCGATTCCCGGCGTGTGTGGGAGGCACAGAAGATGACCGTTTGCTCGACAAGCGAGGAACGCTTTGAGGATGGCAAGTCTAGAGACTTTACCATTGATGATGCGGGAGTTACGAGGTTTCAGGGCCGTCAGGCGTGCCTCGTAAATCTCAAGTGAAAGAAGACATTCGAAAGAAGCTCATCGCACCGTACACGGTCCATCCTGGGGAGACCAAGATGTGCTGAGGACTTGAAGAAGAATTTTTGGTGGAAAAAGATGAGAGTGGATATTGCCAAGTATGTGGCGTCTTGTGGGATCTATCGAGAAGATCAAAGCTGAGCATAAGCGTCCCGCCGTCTGCTGCGACCATTAGAGATTCTGTGTGGCCATGGGATGACATCTCCATGGATTTCGTGGTTGGTCTACCTCGTTCTCCACGAGGAAGGATGCTGTTTGGGTTGTGGTGGACCGTCTCGGCAAGTCTGCGCATTTCATTCCTATCCGCACGACCAATTCTGCGGCGAGTTGGCTCCCATCTATGTGCGGGAGATTGTGAGACTGCATGGTGTACCTAAGACCATTATTTACGATCGGGATGCGAAGTTCGTCTCCAAGTTCGGAGAGTTTGCAGAGTGCTTTGGAGTGCAGCAGCCGCCTTAGTACCGCTTTTCACCCTCAGACGGATGGGCGATCTGAGCGTACCATCCAGGCGTTGGAAGACATGCTCGGGGCCTGTGTGATGGCTTGGAAAGGTAGCTGGGAGGATCATTTGCCTCTTGCGGAGTTTGCTTATAATAACAGCTATCATTCCAAAGATTCGGGCTGCTCCTTATGAGGTACTATATGGCGGAAGTGCAGATCGCCACTTTGTTGGGATGCAGTGGCGAGAGAGCGATTCTTGGACCGGATTGGGTTCAGCAGATCGTTGATCGCGTGGCGGAGGTACAGCAGAACCTTCTCGCAGAAGCAGAGCGCATGTAAGAGCTATCTTGATGTGGCGGCGAGACTTGGAGTTTGAGGTGGGTGATAGCGTACTCTTGCGAGTATCTCCCACCAAGGGTGTGGTGCGTTTGGCACCAAAGGAAAGCTCGATCCAAGGTATGTTGGGCCTTTTCCTATCATCGCCCGAGTTGGTAGGTTGGCCTATCGTGGAGCTACTCTGGAAGCTATGCAAGGTGTGCATAATGTGTTCCATGTCTCGATGTTGAGGAAATACTTGCATGATCCGGAGTTGGTGGTTCTGTTGGAACCATTAGTACTTGAGCAGGACCTCACCTTCGAGTCCCATCCTGTGGAAATTCTGGGGACTTCGGAGCGAGTGATGAAGAATCGGACGCTCAAGATCGTTAAAGTGTTGTGGTCACATCAGACCGAGAGAGAGGCAACTTGGGAGCTGGAGTCTCGTATGCGCGAGAAATATCCCGAGCTTTTCACCTCAGGTATGTGATGTGAAAACCTAGCTACTTTCGGTTTTGCTGGGTTGCGTGTTGGTGCGTTTAGATTCGAGGTCGAATCCTGTTGAAGGGGGGAAGAATGTGACACCACGGAGTGTCATAACTTTATTTTACGTGCTTGATATGGTTAAAAACAGTGTGAAATGTGGAATTAAGGTTAAAACTATACGTTATGGAGGTTAATAGCTTTTCCGGGCCGTTTTCGGGGTTTTGGGCCTTCCCGGGGGAGTTTTGGGCCTTGGTGGGCTTTGGTGGGATGGATTAGGTCTCCGTAACGGACTAGAATTGGGTGTGGGGGCTGGTAAAAGGGGTTTCCCTGCCCCTTTGGGGCGTCCACCCTGCTGCCTTTGCGCCCCTTGAGGCCTTGGTGCGCCCCCCCTCACCTCCCCCCACTTGCCAAGCCCTAGCCGCCCCTTCCCTTTTAGCCTTGCGCCTCCCCCTTGCTCTCCTCCATTGCCCCACCTCTCCACCACCTCTGCTCCACCCCCTTGCTGCCCTAGGGTGGTCTCCACACCTCTGCACCTTGTTGATCCATCCGTTGGAGCGAGGAGCGAGGAGCGAGGAGCGAGGAGCGTGGAGCGAGGAGCGATCCGCGAGGAGATCTATTGGAGATTCGTTCGTTGGGCAAAGGTATGATCATGGGGATCCTTGGGTTTGATCTAGGTACTGTTCTTAGGGTGTTTATGAAGTTTTTAGATCAATTGGTGGTGCTGGGTTGGAGTTCTTTGGGTTAGATCTAGACGTTGCCACGTTTCTGTTTTCGGGCAGATTGAGCAGTCGGGCTAGGGTTCGAGTTTTCATTGATTTAGAATCCGAATCTGTCCGTACGGACTTAAAGGAAGTTGTATATAATTTAATTATCTTTCCGTGGACATAAAGCACGTTAAAATCTGATCAGCCGTTTGAAAGTTATGGCCGTTTTACCGAGCGTGTTAAAATCTGTGACGCAATTAGAACAGATCGTAGTAATCTGTAGATTAAACAATTTTAGAGTCCGAATCAGTCTTTCTATATAACTAGAAAAAGGTAGGAAATTTCCTAAGCTTCGCGGTGGTGTACTCGTTTAATCGATTTGGAGTCCCAGAACTCAAGTTATGGCCTTTGCAAGGCTGCTGTCCCGCCGGGACAGAACCTCTGTTTTAGGTTTTGCGAGTAGCGGGCAATGTCGGGTGAGATGGGGATTTGTGTACTGTTTTGTGGGCATTATTGAGAGTATGTGATGCCGTTGTGCAGGTGGTGTGACCCCGGGGGTGCCCTCTACTTCCCACAATCCCGTCGCCCACGGTTGAGGCAAGTGTGTTGTAATGAATAGCGGAATTGTAGGTTGCTTGTGGAGATTAGATGAAAGATTGATTACTTGCTATGATCACTTGCCATGCTTGCTGTTTTCCAATGATATATTGAGTATGATTATCATGATTCGATGCCATGTGTTAATATTTGTCATGATGAGATGCCATATGTTTATGTACATGTGAAATATGATAATTGGCATAGTTGCATGCATGACATGAGATAGAGGCGAGGCGGTGAGAAAGTCATAACTAGTCCGGCAAGGTCGGTGAGAAAGTTATGACTAGTCCGGAACGCCATTGAGTAAGACCTACATCGTGATTCCATCCACGTGGTGAATGGAAGCGATGAGTAGGCACCCTCCATCTTCGGGATGGAAGGGGGGAAAAGGGTGCACACCGACAGGTGTGTACTCAACCATACCGGTATGAGTTTCCAAGGAGACATGAGCATTGCATTACATCTCATACATATTGATGATGACAATGTTAAGTGTTTATGAATAAGATGATTTACATGAAGGGAGATGCTATTGCCATATTGTTGTTCTTGTTGTCCATTGCAATATGCTTGCTGAGTTTCGAACTCACGCTTGTGTTTTTTTCTTATTGTTTTAGGTACCATGAGAACGGCATGCGGGAAAAGGGAATAGACACACGCCCACAAGTTGCTTCACCTTAATGTTTCCCCAAGTCAATTCTTTTAGATTGATAATAAATTGCGTGTGATGGTCATTAAATTAAGGCTTAGCTTGGTTAATGAGAGTTTTATTGTTCGTTTGACACTTGGAACTTTAAGTGCTAAATGTTAGTCTTTTATTGTCGTTAAGACTCTATTTATTGCTGTTTTAGATGTTTCCCTTATTGCCATATAATGCTATATCGTTGTTGCTCCTTAAATTCATGATAAAACAAAGGAGGTGCTGCCGAAATCTCGGTTTTTAGCCTATGCGCCTTTGCTGGAATTTTATGTTAAATATGATATTTGGATGTTGTTTAGCTTATGTTTGGTAGCATTCGGGCATATTAAATGCCGGGGTGTTACACTATTACTTGTATGCCATGATTTATTTGTCACCCGCCATAGGATTGTTGGTTGCCAGGATTCATTTGTCACCCATTAGTTGGTTGCTATAAAAAATTGTCAAATGGGTCATTAGAACGTACTAGTTTGCTTAGACATTCAACATGTTATTAGTATCATTTTGGAAAAGTAAAAATAATCTTGCTTAATAGAATATGGAACGTGATTATGAAAGGTGTGTCATGTGTTATTGATGATGTTGATGGCACATGGTGTATGGTAATCAACTGGAGTGATAAAATGATTTAAACTATGGCAAGTAGCAAGAGTGGTGAATATGGTGGGATAGGTGTGGAATTATGTAACACCCCGGCATTGAATATGCCTGAATACTACCAAACATAAGCTAAACAACATCTAAATACCATATTTAAACATAAATTCCAGCAAAGGCGCACATGCTAAAAACCGAGATTTCGGCAGCATCTCCTTTGTTTTAACATGGTTTGAAGGAGCAACAACAGTATAGCACTATGGAATATGAGAGACAACTAAAAACAGCAATAATTAACGACTTAGCAACAATGTAAGTCTAGTTCCAAACATATAATGTCTCCAAGAGTCAAACGAACGAAAAGATTCTCATTTAACAAAGCTAAGCCTTAAAGCAATGATCATCACACGCAATTTATTATCAACACTAATTGAATGACTTGTGAAATCAAAAGAGTGAAGCTACGTGTAGAAGTGTGACTATTTCCCTTCCCCACATGCCGGATTCATGGTACCTAAAAGAAAACAACATAAACACAAGCGTGAGTTCATCACTCAGCAAGCATATTGCAATGGACAACAAGAACAATAACATGGCAATAATGTCTCACATCATGTATATCATCTCATTCATGAACACATAACATTATCATCATCATTACGTATGCAATGCAATGCAATGCTCATGTCTCCTTGAAAACTCATACCGGTATGGTTGAGTACACACCCGTCGGTGTGCACCCTCTCCCCCCTTCCATCCCGAAGATGGAGGGTGCCTACTCCTCGCTTCCAAACACCACGTGGATGGAATCACGATGTAGGACTTACTCAATGGCTCTCCGGATTAGTCATAACTTTCTCACCGACCTTCCCCGGACTAGTTATGACTTTCTCACCGCCCGGGCCATGTAACATGCCATGTATGCAATTATGCCAACATCATATTTAACTCGTACATTAACACATGGCATCATAACATAATAAACATGCTCATCATATCATCGGCAATCATTAAAGCATGGCAAGTGATCATATATCATGTAGTCAATTCCATCTATTCTCAACAAGCAACCTACAAATCGGTATCCATTACAACACACTTGCCTCAACCACGGGCAACGGATTGGCGGGAAGTAGAAGGCACTCCCGGGGTCGCACCACCTGCACATAGGTATCACACACTCACAATCATGTCCACAAAACAGTACGCAAACCCTCATCTACCCCGACATTGCCAACTACTCGCAAAACCTAAAAACAGAGGTTCTGTCCCGTCGGGACAGCAGCCTTCTAAAAGGCATAACTCGGGTTCTAAGACTCCGAATCAATTAAACGAGTACATCCTCGCGTAGCTTATGAAATTTCCCAACTTTTTCTAGGTATAGGGAAAGACTGATTCGGAATCTAAAGTTGTTTAATCTACAAAATACCGTGATCTGTTCCAATCACGTCACAGATTTTAACATTCTCGGTAAAACAGCCATAACTTTCAAACGGCTAGGCGGAATTTAAATTTCTTTATATCCACGGAAATATAACGAAATTATCTACAACTTCTTCAACGTCCGTACGACCAGATTCCGACTCTAATTTGGCGAAAAACCAAACCCTAGGTCGACTACTCATGCTGCCCGAAACAGAGAACGTGGCAACTTCTAGATCTAATCCAATCTACTCAATTCCAGTACCACCAATTGATCTAAAAACTTGATAAACACCCTTAGAACAGTACCTAGACCAACCCCAAGGATTCCCATGGCCATACCTTTGCTCAACGCACGAAAACCCAATAGATCTCCTCCCGGTTCGCGCGATCTCCTTCCTCGCTCCAATCCCGCCGGATCTCCTCGTCGCGAAGCGCTCCAACGGATGGATATTTGAGGTGTGGAGGTGGAGAACTCCCCTAGGGGCAGCAAGGGAGGAGGAGAGGTGGTGGAGCGGTGGTGGAGCAATGAGGGGCAATGGAGGAGCTGGAGGCGCCACAAGGAGGAGGTGGGGAGGTGTGGGGGCGGCTAGGACTTATGGGGGCGCAAGGGCAGGGGGTGAACGCCTAAAGGGGCTGGGGGAGGCCCCCAACCAGGTCTCCTACTCCTATTAGGACTCAAACTCCATCCCACCCTTCCGGACTAGTTATGATTTTCTCACCGACCGGGCCAGATCTCATGCCATGTATGCAATCATGTCATAAACATAAACAACTTGCGCATAACTGAATTAAGCATAACATGTCGTCATAATACCCAATTTCATCATATCATGGGCAATCAATAAACATGGCAAGATATCATAACATGTAATCCATTTGCATCTAGTCAAGATTAGCATCATACAACCCGATACCCATTCCAATACACTTGTCTTAACCACGGGCGACGGATTGGCGAGATGAAGAGGGCACTCCCGGGGTCACACCACCTGCACATAGATACCACACACTCACAACGTGCCCACAAAACTGTACGCAATCGCCCATCTACCCCTACTTTGCAACCTACTCCCAAAACCGAAAAACAGAGACTCTGTCCCAACGGGACAGCAGCCTTCGGAAGGCCATATCTCGGGCTTAAAAACTCCAAATCAAGTAAAAGAGTACATCATCGTGAAGCTTAGGAAATTTTATTGCTTTTTCTAAGTATTGGTAAAAGCTGATTCGGCTTCTAAAATTCTTTAATCTACAAAACAACGTAATCTGTCCCAATCACGTCACAGTTTTGAACACGTTCAGTAAAACAGCCATAACTTTCAAACGGCTGAACGGAATTAAGCATTCTTTATGTACAATTAAAGGTATTTCAATTACCTACAACTTCTTCAACAGGCGGACGACCATATTCCGACTCTAAAATTGTGAAAACTCAAACCCTAGGTCGGACGTCCAATCTGTCCGAAACAGAACGTGAGACAACAATGCAAACTCTCTAATTTCCTCTAGGAACAGCACCTAAACATGGATCTAAAGCATAAAAAATACCTCTAGCACAACACCTAATCCACCCCAAGGATCTCCCATCACCATACCTTAGCCCGACGAACGATGAACCGACGAAAATTCCTCCCGGTCGCCCGATCTCCTTCCACGCGCCAATCCCGCTGGATCTTCTCATCGTGGAACTTCCCAACGACGAGGAAAACGGTATGGAAGGGCATGGCAGCAAGGGGAGGGGTTGGAACTCGCCTAGGGCTGGCTAGAGGAGGTGGAGGAGGAAGGGGAAGGGTGGAGGCGCAAGGGGGTGGAGGGGGAGGCAGCTAGGGTTGTGTGGGAAGGTGGAGGGGCGCATATGGGGAGGGGGCGCACCAAGGGCTAGGGCAGCAGGGTTGTTGTCCTAGTCCACCTCCACATGGCCCAATTATATCCCACCTTCGGCCCAAATAGACCCCCCAAGGCCCGAACTCCTCCGGAAGGCCCAATTCCCCTCCGAAAAGCCCAAATTCTCCCCCGGGAAAGCCCAAACTCACGGAAAAGGCCCAAAAACATGACACCAAAGTCGTACCTTAATGCCGACATCGAAAATGACTCATACCGTCATTCCGTAGTGTCACAATTGGGTTTAGACAGAGCATTGTAAAGGCTTTGTTATAGTCATTCGCCTTTGTGGTGAGTTGATTATATCTTATGGGTGAAGTGTATAACCTCTACATAGTGTCAAATCTATTCGAATAGCCGTGTCTGGGGTATTGGACAATGCTCAGGAATTACAGTTAAGGGTTAGCTTTTGATAAAATGAAACTGGGAATGGAGGCAGTGTGCCTGTGGAAAGTTTGAAAACTGATTTAAGGTTGGGAGATGGTTTACTTGTGAAATAACTGAGAAAACTTTATTATTAATACTATTTGTTTTATTGCTTTTCAATCTATTTATTGTAATTGTTGTAAATGCTGCTTTATTGCATAACAACCAATTCAACCATTCACTTGAATAAGCCATACATGTAGTTACTAGACTTGCATTCGTTGCATGACTTACTGAGTGCTTTATGTACTCACCCCCTTGAAACAATTCAAATACCAATTGAGGAGGAGTCTGCGCTAGCTCTTGACGAGGAGTTCCAGGAGGAGTCAAACAATTAGGGTGCAAGCCAAATCAGTTGCCTGTGACATATTAATGGGTTACTACGAGTCTTACTTTTTCATTGCAGTTTTCTTAATACTTGAGTCTTTGCCATGCATGGCGTATTATTATAAGTTGACTATAAGGTTAACCAAACAGGCTATATTAATAGATGAAATTTTTATTTATTATTCTGCTTTGTATGATTGTGATATTTTATCTATGTTGAGACTATGTGCACTAACGTGATTCTGGACTAGTGTTGAATACACAGAGGGTCCGGATTTGCACATTCGAGTCCCTATAGAGGTGGTATTAGAGCCATAATGACTATAGGACTTGACCCTAGTTAGACTGGCTGTTGGGGAGGATAAAACTATTTCCTAAAGTTAAAATTTACCAAGAAGATCAATAAATTTTTTACTTATCCCCTCTTTCTTGTTTCATACCATTGCTAAAATTTTATGTCACTACTTTGTTTTAAAAATTGTGATCTCACGAGAGCTGTCTTTTGGCAGATGAGGATGACACATACTTATGGAGAGCGCAATGGTGGACATGCCGCTAAGCTATGGAGGATGCTCCAAGTTTTGGGAGGATTTGATAGGCCAATTTACAGTTCCAATAGTTGGATCGTTAATGGGAAAGCACAAGGGATGATTTGCAAAGTCACCATCTACGCTCGTGAAGACACGAAGGCCAGCCATCCTACCAACATAACAGTGAGAAGGTCCACTTTTGAGGCTGGTCTCCAGGAGTTAGCACACCTTGCGATGCGTAGGATTGCCCACGACTACTTGGAGGTGCTGAGAGAGTCCGTGTTTCATATTCATCCCCAGGAGTGAGGTGCTACCAGTGGTAGGATCGACCTTGAGGGAGATGCTACCGTTGTTCACCTCGTCAGGTTATCTGCAGCGCAGGAGGAGGCCATGGAGAGAACAGTTCACGAGCATCAGGAGACCTACAATGCTTTGAAGGCCACTGAGTTGAGGCTTCAGGAGACCAGAGTACTAGCTTCACAATAGATCGTTGAGCTCGAGGAGGCCTTGTATGCTAGAGAGGAGGAGGTTGAGTTGGAACTCAAGGACGAGGATCCCGATGAGCCAAAGCTGGAGTTTGAGTACGAGCCAGAGCCAGAGCCCGAGGATGAGGCAGCGTCGACTACAACAGTTGGAGGCCACATGGATTAGTTTGCACCAATGCCTGATCACCTACCAGTGTATGTCCCAGGAGAGCCATAGTCAAGTTGGCTAGATGAGTGATTGAGTATAGTTTAATAGTTGAGACTCAAGTGTTTAAGTAGCATCTTTTAAGTTAGTAGAGTTGCCTTTTAGGCGTTAGATCTTTGTATGCTTAGGTTAATAAGAGTTTTTATGTTTTCTGGGTGTGCAGTATAAGTTGCAAGGTCTTTAGGCATTTGTGAGCAACCATACCAAGTTATTAATAAAGATTGATTAGGTTTGGATTTTGAGTTACACCTGTTACCCCGCATGAGTTTCTTTACTACTTGCCTATTCTTGTTTCCCTCTCATCTCTAAACCTTGAAGTGTTCAAAAGATAGTTCAGACTCGTGGAAACAATGGAGCTAGTGAAAGTGGTTCCAGGCCCAGTGGAAACCTAGATGAGATGCCTTTTCTCCAGCCCACACCCCAAGATGATATGCAAAATTTTGGAGCTTTTCTCGCTACTCAGACTAAGTTGATGCACACTATGATGCAGCAAGTGCAGCACCTTAATCATGCAAATCAAGCTGCAAACAATGGACACCACCCCTATTCTAAGCTATCAGAGTTTATGAGGACCTGTCCACCTACTTTTTCTGGGAACACCAATCATTTGGAGGCAGATGATTGGCTAATATCTATTGTGAGGAAGCTTCACATCACTCAGTGTGTTGGAAATGAGAAGGTGCTCTATGCTTCTCATCAATTAGAAGGAACTGTTGTAGAATGATGAGAGAATTATTGTGCTTCTCATGAATACCCACATGAGATTACATGGGACGAATTCACTGCTACTTTTCGCTAGTACCATGTACCAGATGGTATCATGGATTTGTAGAAGGATGAGTTCAGAGCACTTGCAGGGAAGTCAGTCAGTGGTTGACTATTTGAATAAGTTCACATAGCTTGCACGATAGTCTCGCTTCATGAAGGGACTGAATTCTGGATTGCAAGTGGGTTTGATCATCCACACATTTCCTGACTTTCAGGAGTTAGTTAATAAGGCCTTGATTTTGGAGGTCAAGTGCAAAGAGTTGGATGACAACCATAAGCGCAGAATGGCCCAGTAAGGAGCTTGTCAAGGACCGTAGAGAGTGAGGATTGCACCTCACCAGTTCATTAGGTTCCATCCCAAGAATGCTTTCAAGATGTTGTCACTTGCACCGCGTCCAGCCGGTCAGAATCTTTATACACCTGCTCAAGCAAATAATGTGTCAGGAGGAAGTCAATAGACAGTAGTTGCAATGAGCTAGGACACTTTGCCAATAGTTGTCCTAAGAGAGGAGGTGTTACACCTGTTCATTTCATTATTGGAACCACGCCTTCCAAGGCACTTCCATCAGGAGTATAGTTCTCCTAAGAGAGGAGGCGTTACACCTGTTCATTTCATTATTGGAACCACGCCTTCCAAGGCACTTGCATCAGGAGTGAACCATGGAGCCGTTCAAGATGGAGCTACACCCCAAGACATAGTGAGAGGTCATATTAATCACATCACGACTGATGGAGTTCAAGATGCAACTGACGTTGTACTGGGTAAGTTCCTAATTAACTTAGTACCTACAACAGTTTTGTTTGATTCTATAGCTTTGCATTCTTTTATTTCACGAGATTTTGCTATTGAAAATGGGTTAAAAATGGTGAACCTTAAACACTTATTATTAGTCCAATCCCGTAGGTAAGAACTCCGATCTAACGTAGCATGTTCTGGGGTAAAAATGCTAATAGATGGGATAGAGTTCCTAGCAAACCTTATAGTGTTGGATACCCAGACCTTAGATGTCATATTAAGAATGGATTGGTTGTCCAAACATAAGGGTATTTTGGATTATGGTAGAAGAGCTATTTCAGTTGAGAACCCGGATGGTGAGAAAGTGGAGTTCCAAGCAACCATAGTTCGTGATAGTCAATTGATGGTTAACAGTGTAAAGGCTGTTAGTCTTGAAGAAGTACCAGTTGTTAGTGAATATCCGGATGTGTTTCCAGAGAATTTATGTGGAGTGCTACCAGACAGAAATATTGAGTTTGTGATTGAATTGGTGTTTGGTATAGCCCCAATAGCTAAGAGACCGTATCGAATGCCTACCGATGGGCTGGTAGAAATGAAGAAGCAGATTGAAGAGTTGTTAAAGGAAGGTTTTTTGAGACCATGTTCATCGCCATGGGGAGCCCCTATTTTGTTTGTCAGGAAGAAGGATAGAAGTTTAAGGATGTGCATTGATTACCCAGCACTTAACAAAATGATAATAAAGAATAAATATCCGCTACCCAGGATCGATGATTTATTTGATCAGTTAAGAGGAGATGGAGTTTTCTCGAAGATAAATCTTCGATCATGATATCATCAGTTGAAGATTCACACAGAGCATGTGCCCAAGACTGCGTTCTCAACGAGATACAGACATTATGAGTTCACAATTATGTCATTTGGATTGACTAATGCACCTACATATTTCATGAACTTGATGAATAAGGTTTGCATGGAATACCTGGATAAGTTTGTCGTTGTGTTCATAGACGATATTCTCATCTACTCTAAGACAAGAGAAGAGTATGCAGAACACCTGAGATTAGTTCTGGAGAAGTTGAGAGAACAGCAATTATATGCTAAGTATAGCAAGTGTGATTTTGGAAAGAGAAAGTTAAGTTCCTTGGACATGTGATGACTGCTAAGAGAGTCGCAGTCGACCCAAGTAAAGTGGAAGCAGTATTGCATTGGGAGCAACCGAAGACGGTTACATAGATTCGGAGTTTCCTTGGAATGGTGAGATACTATCATCGATTCGTTAAAGGATTCTCAATGATTGCTAGACCACTTACACAAGTGTTGAAGAAAGAGAAGAAATTTGCGTGGATGCCAGAGTGCGAAAAGAGTTTTCAAGAGTTGAAGAAGCGATTGACATCAACACCAATGCTAGTGTTGCTGGATGTTCAGAAGAGCTTTGATATTTATTGTGATGCTTCGCATCAAGGACTTGGATGTGTATTGATGCAAAATGGAAAGGTAGTTGCATATGCTTCAAAGCAGTTAAGGCCGCATGAAGAGAATTAACCGACTCATGATTTGGATTTAGGTGCCGTGGTGCATGCTTTGAAGTTATGGCGTCCTTATCTCATAAGAAACAGATGTGAGATATATACGAACCATAAGAGTTTAAATTATATCTTCACTCAATCGGATCTCAACATGAGACAAAGAAGATGGTTGGAATTGATCAAGGAGAACAATGTAGGAATCCATTACCATCCTGGGAAAGAAAATGTGGTAGCCTATGCCTTGAGTTGGAAGAGCCATAGTGCGAATATGCGTTGAAGTGAGTCAAACAGAATTGTGTAAAGAGTTTTAGAAGGTGAAGTTGGAAGTGGTACCGAAAGGATTTTTAGCTACTATAGAAGTAAAGCCAACTCTAGAAGATCGGGTCAGAGACGGCCAAAGAGATGATGACAAGATCAAGAGAATCAAGTCCAGGAAGGATGAAGGCAAGGCCAAGATTTCAACCTGAATGATCAAGGTACTTTATGGATTAAGGGTCAGATTTGTGTACTGAACTAAAAAGAGTAAAGCAATTGATTCTAGAAGAAGCTCATGACTCCAAGTATTCTATCCATCCAAGAAGTGCCAAGATGTATCAGAATTTTAAGGAGTTCTGGTGGCCAAACATGAAACGTGAAGTTGAGAGCATGTTGCTTTATGTGACATGTCAGATAGTAAATGCAATGCATAAGAGATCAGCTGAATTGTTACAACCATTGAAGATATCTGAATTAAAATGAGAGATCGGTATGGATTTTATTACTAGTTTACCTAGGACTCAGAGTGGATAGGATTCCATATGAGTCATAGTGGATTGTTTGACCAAAGTTGCTCATTTCATACTGGTAAAGACTACTTATTCAGGAGATCGCTTGGCAGAACTTCATATGTCAAGATTGTATGTTTGCATGGAGTACCAAAGAAGATAGTGTCGGATAGAGGTAACCAATTTACTTCGAGGTTTTGGAATAAGTTGCATGAAGTAATGGGAACTCGTCTGAATTTTAGTACATCTTATCATCTACAAACAGATGGTCAAACTGAAAAAGTCAATCAGATTTTAGAGGATATGTTGAGAGCTTGTGCTTTAGCTTATGCTACCTCATGGGACAAGTGTTTACTATATGCTAAGTTCAGCTATAATAACTGTTACAGGCAAGTTTCTAGATGTCACCATTTGAAGCTTTATATCGTCATTCCTGCCGTAAACCATTGAATTGAAATGAGACAGGAGAGCGTCTTGTCTTTGGACCAGATATTCTCAAGGAGGCAGAAGAATAGATTGCTATGATCAGAGAAAGATTGAAGATTACTCAATCAAGACAGATGAGTTATGCTGATAATCATTGTTGTGAATTGAGTTTTGAGCCTGAAGATTTTGTCTATCTCAGAGTTACCCCTCTTAAAGGAGTTAAAAGGTTTCATGCTAAAGGAAATCTTACAGCTAGATATGTTGGTCCATTCAAAATCTTGAGCCATAGAGGTGAAGTTGCTTATCAGTTGGAGTTGCCGCAATTGTTGGCAGTAGTGCATGATATGTTTCATGATGTGTTTCATGAAGTATCTTCGAGCACCAACAAAGTAGATATATTTAGAGTCAATTGAGCTGTAAGAAGATTTGACTAACAAGAAGTACCCAGTCAAGATTTTGGATACAACTGATCGAAGGAATAGGAACAAGTCAGTTTGCTTCTGCAGAGTTCAGTGGAGTAATCATTCAGAGAGTGAAGCGACTTGGGAGCGTGAAGAGGATTTGAAGTTAGAATTCCCTAACATATTCCTTAGTTAGCCTTGAATCTCAAGATCAAAATTCTTTTAAGGGGAGAGGTTTGTAACATCCCAATTTTTGTTGTCTTGCATTTATTATGCCTTTTGAATTTTTGAGAATTTTCTGGAATTTATTTGGATTTATGTAGAATTAAGCTTTTTGTTTGAATTACTAAAATATTTGAAAATTTTACATAGTGTTATTGGAAATATTTTATTTGAGTCCAAAATGTCTCAAAATATTTTTTAGAATTTGTTTGGAATTTTTTGGTGTTTTTACTATTTTTCTTTACTTATTCAAATTACTAGAATTATTTTAAATAAAAAATCAAGAATTAGTAAAATCCTAATCGGGCCGAACCCTAATGGGCCTAGCCCATTAACCTATGTCAGCACATCAACCCGCACCGTAACCTAACCCTAACCCCGTTGCTCTCGGACTGTTGGATCTTGATCTGAAGGTTGAGATTCACCCGCAACGTGTTCGCTTGTGAGCTGCATGATCGTTGCTACATGGAAAGCCAGGAATCAACCGCGTCACTTTGTCGTAACCTCGCCAGACTCCACTGCTGCCGCAGTTTCCCCTCGTTGGATTGCGCAAATCTCGGACGTCGAGGGCCCTATTTAAGGCATAGTTGGTCACATTGAATAGACCACCTCGAGTTACACATCTAGCCCTAGAAGCTCGAGCCTGGGTCGCCACTATTTACCTGTAATTCTTTGCCGAAGTTGGTGGCCGTCGCCGTGCGTCTTCATTGTTTTCATCGCCAATGTTACTCCTTCACCATGTTGGAGCACGGAACCGAGGACGTCTCATCAAGATCTGTCTGTGCGTGTGCAATCCGGAAGACCCCAGAGCGCCATCGCTGTGGTTATCCCCTCCAGCTTTGGCAAACCCTCACTACCGCGCCATCATTGGACCTTACTAGTTCCTCCAGCCGTTCGATCTGCATCGTGTGGTCTAGATAACACCGCGTGTCTACATCTGATTGTCACGATTTAAATCTAATCGTAGCTGTAGGATCCGTAGAGGACGATCAGGATTTTACCACGTAGCGGCTTCATTGCTATGAAATAGATCTAATCCGAATTTGTTGTGTGGATAGAATAATGGCTTGCCACGTCGCAGTATTTGCCATGAATTGGATTAGATCGTGACCATTGATTTCGTAATAAACAGCTTAGATCGTGCTGTAGGGTAGACCAACCAAAAGCCGCAATGTGGTTGCACAAGAAACCAAGCGCCACAGCCGAACCGCTCGGCCGCGTGATGTTAGCAATGATGTCATCGTGACATAAGCCGTGATGTCATTAATAGGGCCCACACGTCAGTGTCATTCAATTTTTCTAGACAAATATTTATTTTATTTAATTCGGTGATGACGTCAACATGACATTATAAATGGATTTTCCATTAGAAAAATAATTCGATCAAAATCCTATTTCACGTGGACGTCCTAGTGACGTCAATAATCGAAATTTCTAGTACAAAAATCATTTGAATAATTTGGTTTATTCTTTTTATTTTATTTTCAAATGTCTAATTGCTCGTTCTTGCTCATACGAACTCCGATTGAGGTGATTCCAAAGCCTAAATTTTTTTAAATTTTGCTCTATTGAATGGTGAATTTTATTTGATTTTTGGAGATGAATTGTTCTTTGTTTTTAGAATTTGTTTGTTTATTTATATGTTTCGCATAGACATTGAAGTGCCTGAGGGATTTGAATGAGAAGTATTTGTTCAAGAGCAAGGTCCAGAGCAGGAACAAGAGCTTTTCTAAGGCAAGTTGTGCTTTGATCATGCTGAACCCAGTTTTTAAAATTATATTGTTTCAAATTATGGCATGCTAGTTCAAATTAGAATGATTTTTATTACTTTGGGAATAGTTAATCAACCTATTTGATTATGTCACCTTGTCACTATTACTTGTATGCTATGATTCATTTATCACCCTAGGATTGTTGATTATTAGTTGGTTGCTATAATAAATTGCAAAAATGGGTCATTAGAATGTACTAGTTTGCTTAGAGATGAAACGTGTTATTGATATCATTTTGGAATAGTAAAATTAATCTTGCTTAATGGAATATGGAACGTATTTATGAAAGGTGTCTCATGTGTTATTGATGATGTTGATGGCACGTGGTGCATGGTAATCAACTGGGGTGGTAAAATGATTTAGACTGTGGCAAGTGGCAAGAGTGGTGAATATGATGGGACAAGTGCGGAATTTGGGCGGTCGCATTTGGTTCTTTTGGTAACTTGGATATTATCAGTGTTTGGGTAAGTCTTGCCTCAGTCAATTAAGGACTTAACTTTGTATGCATTTGAACTGGGCCAAACATACAACCACATGTCTGGAATGAGATATACCTAGTTGACTAATTTGCAATGTCTAGATTTTGGGACTATCGTGGTGGTGTAGGTTCCGGGGGTACAGGTAGATTCACATGGCGCAAGAGGGGGACCCTAATGGTGCTAACTAGTCCCCTCAGTGTTGAAATCTCAGCGGGTAGTATTGGGTTTAGACAGAGCATTGTAAATGCTTTGTTATAGTTATTCACCTTTGTGATGAGTTAATTATATCTTGTGGGTAAAGTGTATAACCTCTGCAGAGTATTAAACCTATTCGAATAGTTGTGTCCACGGTATTAAATAATGCTTGGGAATTACAGCCATGGGTTAGAGTTTGATAAAATAAAACTGAGAATGGAGGTTGTGTGCTTGTGGAAAGTGTGGAAACTGATTTAAGGTTGGGATATGGTTTACTTGTGAAATAACTGAGAAAACATTATTATTGATACTATTTGTTTTATTGCTTTTCAATCTATTTATTGTAATTGTTGTAAATGTTGCTTTATTGCACAACCAATTCAGCCATTCACTTGGAATAAGCCATGCATGTAGTTACTAGACTTGCATTTTGTGTATGATTTGTTCAGTGCTTTATGTACTCACCCCCCTTGCAATAATTTAAACTTGATCAATTCAAACTGCTAGGCATCACTCCCCTTTAATAGTACGACATCTATTCTAGCAAGCCAATCTTTTTTTACTAACTCTGAGATCGGTGAAAATACATAAAATGGTCCTAACTACAAATATACCTTGACTTCAAGCCTTTAGTTTTCTCATCTTGACCCCTTTTAGTCACATGATTTATGCTGCAATAGAGACTAACCTATTCTCAAAAACTTAAGAGAAAGTATTATCCCTTTAACATGATTATCATTAATTATCAAAACCAAATAAAATTAGTGGCCTTGATGCTTCACCACTCCCAATGCACTACCTCCAACACCTAGAGTGACAGATCAGAATCTTGGACACCTTTTGGTAGCTCAAACTCAGCTTATGAACACAATGATGCAGAATGTGACCAACATGATGAACCAACAGAACCAGACTATTACTGCCCTGTCCAACTTGTTGAATCAGCAAAACCAAGCTGTTACTGCACCTCCCCAAGCTCGTCTGCAATCCAAGTTAGCAGAGTTTATAAGGACTTGTCCGCCTACTTTCTCCAACTCTTTAAAACCTTTGGAGGCAGATGATTGGATTCACTCTATTGAGAAGAAGCTTGCTATTGCTCAATGCACAGATCATGAAAAGGTTCTCTATGTCGGTCATTAGTTAGAGGGCACCACCACTGAATGGTAGGAGAACTATAGTGCCGCCCATGATGACCCTCAAATTATCACTTGGGCAGATCTCTCGACTTCTTTCCGCCATTCCGATATTCCAAATGGCAAGGTGGAAATGAAGAAGAATGAGTTCTGTGAGCTCAAGCAAAAGGGGATGTGTCAGTGAGTGAATACATCAGCAAGTTCACTCAACTTTCTCATTATGCTCTAGAGGATGTTGCTACAGATGATGCACCTTAGAAGAAGTTCAAGCGTGGGCTCAACCCCGTCTTAAAGGTGCAAGTTATTAGCAATGACTTTATAGATTTTCAGCATCCTGTAGATAAAGCTATGCTTATAGAGAAATCACATCGTGAGTTGGATGAATCTCGTAAGAGGAAGATGATGCAGCAAGGAGCTCACCAGAATCACCAGCACAAAGCCAGAGTCAATGCACAACAGCCTGCTCGTTTCACTCCTCCTACTGCATTCAGGACACCTGCATCATCACCTCGCCCAGCTGCTTTAGAAAATCTCAACTTCAACACCAACAGCAATCAGCCTCAGAAGACCAATAATCTAGGCTACATAAGTCACTTGCTTCAACTGCCATGAATTGGGACACTATGCCAATAATTGCCCAAGGAAGCAAGCTTCGATGCCAAATCGTTTCAACTTGGGAGCTACACCAGCCAAGACCCCTGCACCAGGAGCAGGATGTGGAGCGTCCCAGACTCCCAATCCAGCTACCAGGACTCCACCACTTGTTGGAAGAGGTCATATGAATCATGTCACTATAGAAGATGCCCAATCTGCACCAGACATCATACTAGGTAAGCTCCTAGTTAACTCAACATCTGCCATGGTTTTGTTTGATTCTGGAGCTATGCATTCATTTATTTCGTAGAGTTTTGTTGCTAATCATTAATTAAAGACAAAGCCTCTGAAAACCATTTTATTGGTGCAATCACCTGGTTCTGATTTGAGTACGAACCAAGGCTGCCCCGAAGTTAAGATATTAATTGGATGGGTAGAATTTCTAGCCATCCTCATCGTCCTAGACACCAAGTCCATATATATGATACTAGGAATGGATTGGCTCTCCAAGAACCAAGCAGTTTTGGATTGTGGGAATAGAGTGATCACTTTAACTAGTCCAAATGGAGCTAAGTTAAAGTTTTAAACTGTTATAGATAAGTCTGAGAGGATAAAGCTTTATAGTGCCAAAGGAATAAGTTTGAAAGATGTGCTAGTCGACAGAAAGTTTCTAGATGTGTTTCAAGATGTGTTGCCTCAGATACCACCATGCAGGGATAGAATTTTTCATCAACCTAGTTCCGGGAACCCTACCCATCTCTAAGAGACCCTACAAAATGCCTGCTGATGAGTTAGCAGAAGTAAAGAGACGGATTAAGGAGCTACAAGACCAAGTTTTGTTCTACCAAGTTCTTCGCCATGAGGAGCCCCAATTCTCCTTATTGGAAAGAAATACGATACTTAGAGGATGTGTGTGGATTATCGTTCGCTCAATGAAGTGACCATCAAGAACAAGTACCCTTTGCCAAGGATTGATGATTTATTTGATCAGCTTCAGGGAGTTGGAGTGTTCTCAAAGATTGACTTAAGATCAGGTTATCATTAGCTAATGATTTGTTAAGAGGATATTCTCAAAACAACCTTTGTGACTCGGTATGAATAGTATGAGTTTACTGTGTTGTTTTTTGGTTTGGCCAATGCCCCTGCATATTTCATGAGCCTGATGAATAAAGTATTCGTGGAGTACTTGGATAAGTTCATTGTTATCTTCATCGATGACATTTATGGTCTACTCCAAAAGTGAGGAGGAACATGAGAATCACCTTCACCTAGTCCTGATGAAGCTAAGAGAGTACCAACTTTATGTTAAGTTCAGTAAATGTGAGTTCTGGATGAAAGAAGTCGCTTTCCTAGGACATGTCATATCTGCAGCAGGAGTTGCAGTTGCCCTAGTAAGGTTCAGGATGTGCTTAACTGGGAGTCACCCAAAATAGTTTCCCAAGTCAGAAGTTTTCTTGGAATGGTAGGATACTACCACCATTTCATAGAAGGATTTTCTAGAAAAGCCAGACCTCTCACCCAGTTATTGAAAAATGAGAAGAAGTTTGTTTGGACATCAGAGTGCGAACAAAGTTTTTGAGAATTAAAGAAGCATCTAACGACCGCCCCTGTGCTTATCTTGGTAGATATTGAAAAGGATTTTGAGATCTTCTGTGATGCATCCCGACTAGGACTTGGTTGTGTGTTAGATAAGAAGGTTGTAGCATATGCTTCGTGTCAGCTAAGGCCGCATGAAGTCAACTATCCTACCTATGACTTAGAATTGGCATCTGTAGTGCATGCTTTAAAGATTTGGCGCTATTACCTCATCGGTAATCATTGTGAGGTTTACACCGATCACAAGAGTCTGAAATATATATTCACTCAGACTGATCTCAACACGAAACAAAGAAGATGATTGGAGTTGATCAAGGATTATGACATTGGAATTCACTACCACCCATGTAAGGCCAATGTTATAGCTGATGCATTGAGTAGGAAGAGCCACTGCAATACCATGATGATTAAGAAAGTCAGCCAGTGTTGCTCGAAGAATTCCATAAGCTTAACCTGGAATTGGCTCAAGAAGGATACCTAGCTACATTGGAAGTGCAACCAACGTTAGAGGATCAGATCTGAGAAGCGCAAGTTGAGGATGCAGCAATTAAATAAATCAAGCAAAATATGAAGGGTAAAGCCCCAAATTTCTCTGAGGATAAACAAGGTAATGTTTGGTATAAGAAGCGTATCTGCCTACTAGATTAGAAAGAGCTTAAGGAGTTATATTACTCAAGGAAGCACATGAGACCGTATATCCAATTCACCCTAGAAGCACCAAGATGTACCAAGATCTTAAGAAAAGATATTGGTGGCACAGCATGAAGCATGAGATCGCAAAGTATGTTGCTCTTTGTGATGTTTGCCAGAAGGTCAAAGCAGATTATCAGAGACCAGCAGGGTTACTGTAGCCATTGAAGATTCCAAAATGGAAGTGGAAAGAAATTGGTATGGATTTTATTACCGGACTTCCTAAAACCCAAGGTGGTTATGATTTGATCTGGGTAATAGTGGATTGATTGACTAAGATAGCTCATTTCATTCCAGTCAAGACTACCTACGCATGAGATAAATTGGTAGAATTGTACATGTCAAGGATTGCTAACCTTCATGGAGTACCTAAGAAGATAGTGTCAGATAGATAAACCCAGTTTACCTCTTGCTTTTGGCAAGGTTTGCATGAAACCATAGGCACCCATCTCAGATTTAGTACTGCCTATCGTCCCCCAAACTGATGGATAGACTGAACGTGTGAATCAAATCCTTAAGGATATGCTAAGAGCAATATGATATTTTATATTGAATTGGATTTTTATTTTTATTTATAAAAGCAATTCTAAAAATTTTAAAATTATTTCTTTATTGCTTTTATGTGATTTAACCTTTGAAAAATCCATTCTCTCTTATACGAATTCCGATTGAGGCGATTCAACTTTTTAAAAATTTGTAAAATCAAGCTCTACATTGCAGAGCCATTTATTTTCACTTTTGAGGTTGTTTGAGTCTCTGTTTGTTATTTATTTTTATTCATTACTTTCTTTTCCGGTAGATGCTAATCCCGAGAAAGCGAATGGAGAATTTGAAGATCTAGACTCAGCAGTAGATTAACAAGGCAAGTCATAGTCCTTGATCAAGTTGAACGCATGTTTGCAAAAGTAATTTGTTTCATACAATTGCATGCTATTTCTTTACAAATATTATTTACTTGGAATATCTAAATACCTAATTGTCATTACGCCACCTTGATTAATTGAAATGTCATGTATCCATTGCTACCCTAGGTTGGGTCATTTAATAGTTAGACATAATTGTAATATCAACATTGGGTTTATCGTAACTATGCTTAGACATGCAATTGTACGATGAGTTTATGTCACATGTTGAATGTTAATAAACTTGACATAATGAGATATGGAATTGTGTCCGATAACTACTATTGTAAAATTTGTTGTACCATAGCAGGGTGTACCATTAGTCTTGATTATACAAAATTGTTTCATTCAGGCAAGTGATCGTGCAGTAAAGGGGGTGCCGGTAGCACATTTGGTGTATGGTTGTTTTGCCTGAGACTTCTTAAGGACTTAATCTTGTGCGCCATTAAACTGGGCATAACTGTACAACCACATGTCTGGTACGGGGCAAACCTGGCTAATTAATTTGCAATGTCTAAATTTGAACACTGCCTTGGTGGTGTGGGTTCCGGGATAGACGGGTAGTCTCACATGGCACAAGAGGGGGCCCTACGGGGTGAAATCTTAGCGGGGTAAGTACTGAATTTTGATAGGGCATTGTAAAAGCTTTGTCATGATCTCTCTCTGTCGACATACCAAAGGAAGTGTGTTAATTACGTATGGCAACAAGAGACGATCATGTCTTATGGGTAAAGTTGTACAACCTCTGCAAAGAGTGTGTTAAAACTAATCGATTAGCCATGTTCACGATTATGGACGTGCCTGGGAATTTCACATAAGGTATAGAATTTTCATAAAATGTTGGAAGGTGGAAATGTTGGAAGTGAATGGGGAAGTTCACTATTGTTTTTTATGTTTAATGTTAATACTGTTGAGTTTAGTGGTTGATGATGGTTTTAAATGGTGATGGATGATGCCTCACCAATCTTTTGTTGTTGTCTACCATTTGTTTACCAGTTATTTCTTATCTTTTGTCAATTATACTTTGAATCTATTTATTGTATTTACATTCAAGTTATTGCTTTCTGCAAAATAACCATATGGCTATCTTTTGTCAAACCTTGCATGAATATATTGCATTATTCCCTACGGCTTCCCGAGTACTTTTGTACTCATGGCTTTACACCTTTGTTAATCAGTTGCTGAGGAAGAACAGGAAAATACTGAGTTCTACAAGGAGGAGTACTATGAAGACTATGAGAACTAGGACTGTGTTTCCCAAGATGATTGCCTGTGGCATGTCGAATAGTCCATGTTATCTATTTTCGCTTCAAGAGTTTATTTGTTTCTTAAGCCCTTAAGGCAAAGTTATGTAAACTTTAACCATAACATCTGTTATTACTATTTGGTACTTTCTTAGTTAATCCGTTAAATGGAAAGGTATTTTATCTTTGTTGACATTGTGTGCACTAGCATGATCCTGGACTAGTGCAATATACACAGAGGGTTTCGGATTCGTAAATCCGGGTCCCGACATTAATCAAGCAGACTGCGCTTAATTAGCATTTAGTGATACAAGTTGCGAAAAAAATCAATCCCTTCATCCAGGTTTATAAGGTGTTTTTTTAATTGCATTGTCCATAAATATACGATATATTTCATGTTTTAATGCTAATTGGTGTGAAGTTTTCTTTATACTCCTAATAAATATTTAGATCTAGTACTTGATATTCCCTACATGCATTGAATATAGTGCTTAGAGATAATAATTAGGGTAGTCTGATCATTTTTAATATCTTCTTAGTCTATATACTAAGAAAAAATACGTCCTATAAACTTAGACAGATAAAGTACTTCGATGGATAGATCCGTAGATTCATGTTGGTTTGTTGCTGGACACCAAGAAAAGCCATATTTTAGCGGCTATGCTATACATGCTTCGGCAAAAATGGCTATAAATTATTTGCAGCGTTCGTCATCGAAAATAACGTTGGTGTCCTGAAAACAAATTGCACCATCTAAGGTTTAAAAAATCGGTGTCTTGGAGGCAATTTTACCACCTAAGTTAAGCGAGAAGGTGTCGATTAACCGTACCATTGATTAGTTAAACCGGGCGGTAACGGACAATATTAACAACAACACAAGACATTGCGCGCGCAGTAGATCGCTGTCTGCTGCTGCTGTATATTATTCCCCTGATGGCATGCAGACAAGCGTCGAGAGGGACATGCCATGTGCCACCTCATCCCTGCTTAAATTTCCATTATCACAACAGCAAGGAGCCTAACTGCTACGTGCACCTGCTTTTTAAGATGTACTTAGTCTGGATGTTCGCTTACAGGTCGGCCCACCCCGACCGGCAAAGCGTGTACATTTCTATCCTCCGTTGGTTTATAAAACTAGCCGTGAAAGGGATGGCAGATATTTCGAATCGATAAATATCATGCTCGACAGCTCATCCTAACCATCCACTCTCAAGAGAACCCTAATTCTAACCAAATACGCCACGTAAAACCCTCACCTAGAAGAAATCAAGCACGTTGCTTCTCTCGTAACACCAAGCAATTGAACCGTGCAAATAGCACCTGATTTTTCGTCCGACATTCAACTTTTTTTTCTCCTTTTCTTTACTTTTCTTTTCCTTTTTTGCGAGGTGCTTTCTTGTTTGCTCCAAATTATTTCAAATCAAGAATACAGGGTATTTTCTTACAAAGAATATTGTGCTAAACAACTTTATTGCCCTTGATCTCTTCTGACGTGAACCGTAGTTCGTAATTTCGAGTGATCAACCGTCACATGATTCCCCATCAGAGGTTTTGTTCAGCCCATGGTTAAGGCAGGAACCGCCGTGGATCAAGAGTGTTCACATCCCGGAGAAACCCAGCACACAGTCCCTGTCCCTTGCATCGGCCCCCTGGGCTACCAAAAGCACTCATCAGCACACAAGACTCCTCTTCCTGATGCACCTTTTCCAGCAGCTAGCACACAATCATTCAGGCAGCAGCAAAGTTGCAATTAATTCTCTAGGATCCAAAGATCAGATCGAGCTTTTCCAACCCAGCACGACCAAAAAGAGCACACACACATGCATGATCGACAATGATTAGCAGATAATTGGCACGGTGTGGCCGGCTAGCTCTTTTCTGATTCAGGTCAAGCAAAAACAGCAGAGGCAGATTTCATCGCGAGGTGTGAGCCATCGCACGAATGCAAAAAAAATTGTGCGGCAATCATACCGGCAATCGAGGTCCTTCAGATAATTGAATCAGGTATGATTTTAAAAAGGCGATCGCATGATTTTTATTTTTTTTATTTTTTATTTTTTTACTCCCTGCGAACCCACATCGATATCAATCCTCTAAAATTCTAATCAGGTATGATTTTAAAAAGGCGGTCAAGGCGCGAATTATGAGCCCGGATATAAGCATGTCTGCATCGAGAAAAGGACGGGCCCCCTCTTGCAAGTCGCGGTTTTTGAATGTGGGAGCAGGAAGAACACACCGGGTGTGAGAAGAAAGCTCAGGGTTCAGCAATAGGAGCCGTGGAGGCAGGATCTTCTGATCCACAAGGCAATTATACGATCTCCTGACCGATGAGTTGCGCGTCTTGTTGTAGTCGAAACAAAGAACACCAGCCAGGCTTAGTTTGTTAGTGCAAAGATTGGACAGAAAAAGGTAATAGCACTAGGAAAAGGATATGAAAGAAAAACCTATACGAGTCAATATCTATACAAGGCTAACAATCTGTATACAAGGCAACTAGCAATCTCTGTACAAGGCAATTAAGGTACTGTCTAACAACCCCCTCAAACTCATGGTGGATCAACAACACTGAGTTTGAAGAGATAAAGGCTGTGTTGAGCTCTAGTCTATGTCTTCGTGAAGAAATATATCAACTAAAGCTCTGAAGGCACATACTGAAGAACCATAACCTGATCATGTATCTGTGACCGCATGTATGAAGCATCAACACCAATATGCTTGATAAGCTTATGCTTCATTGGATCTCAAGCAATGCTAATAGCCCCTGTAATGTCAGATAAAAGACTAGTTGGTGTAACAACAGAATTACCAAAATCTTCGAGTAGCCATAGTAATCAAGTAACATTTGCTGTCAAAAGAGCCATATCTCGCAACTCAGCCTCAGCACTCGAACGAGAAACTGCAGTCTGATTCTTAGTCTTCCAAGCAATGAGAGCGTCACCAAGAAAAACACAATAAGCAGAAAGAGACCGATGATTAGAGTTGTCACTAGCCTAGGTAGCATCAAGCCTAGAGCTGAAAAGAGCTGAAGCGAGAAAAGAAAAGACAATAAGAGATAGTTCCACGAAGATATCGTAGAACACGAAAAAGATGACTATAGTGGAGCTGGGTGGGAGCAGATACGAACTGACTCAAAATATGAACTGAATATGAAATATTAGGATGAGTGACACCAAGGTAAACAAGGTTCTCAACAAGATGGCGATAGCTAGTGGGATCCTCAAGAGGTTCACCATCAGTGAGTCAAAGGTGAACAATGAGCTCCATGGGAGTCTTGGCTATGTGCTGATCAGTGAGAGAAGCACAATCAAGAACATCCTGAATATACTTCTCTTGGAATAGAAAGAAGTCCTCAGGTGTAGAAGAAACCTCAATCCCAAGGAAATAGCGAAGGGAAACTAGATTAGACATGAGAAACTGCTCACTGAGACGTACCTTTACAAAGGCAATATACTAAGAATCATCTCCAATAATGATCATGTTATCAACATACAAAAGAAGAGTTCGATCACGAGGTGAAGTATGAACAAAGAGTGCATGATCATGAGCACTATAAGAAAAGCCAATTGCAATAACCACAAAAGAAAAACGCTCAAACAGGCACGAGAGGGTTGCTTGAGCCCATAAAAAGAGTGGCGAAGCTGACAAAAAAAGCCCTCAGGAATAGAATACCCCGGTGGTGGCTGCATAAAAACCTCCTCACACAGCTCACCGTTAAGAAAGGCATTCTTGGCATTAAGCTGAGAGATAGACCACTCACGAATAAAAGCCACAACAAGAAGAGTGTGAACAGTTATCATGTGAGCCACATGAGCAAATGTCTCATTATAATCACAACAATGCTCCCGTTGAAACCACGTGCTATGAGATGAGCCTTGTAGCACTCAAGAAAACCATTAGAGCATGTCTTAACCTTATAGACTCACTTACATGTAATGGAACGGACACGTAGATGAAGGAGCACAAGATCCCACGTACTAGTGCGTTCAAAGGCAGCAAGCTCCTCTGCCATGGCATGCTGCCATTCCTGATGAATACATCACGGTAAAAAGTCGGCTCCACAAGAACTGCACCAGCAAAACAAGACACTTAGGAGGCCGAATAAACTGGCGATTGCAAAGAGCATAGCTAGGAGCAGACACTAAAGAAGGTGACTCAGCAGGAGAAAATGGCACATAAGAAGAATACTCAACTCGCGGATGACAAGTGTAGTATAGAGGATAAGAACGAACAATATCAGAAGAAACTGGAGGGAGGAGCTACCACCAAAGGGAGGGATGGCGGCCACGAAGGCGATAGAGAAGAGCAGCAGCGACGAGAAGAGTCGCCGAAAAAAAAAAAAGGGTGCAAGTGCAACACCGGTGAGGAATCTAACCCTAAAATCTAGCTCTAATGCCATGTTATGAATATCACTTGTATTCAACATGAGGCCAGTGGACCATTATATATAATGTACATAAGCGTATGAAAGGAAAGCCTATATAAGACAATATCTATACAAGGCTAACAATCTGTATACAAGACAACTAGAAATCTTTATACAAAGCAACTAGGATACTTTTTAACACATAACACCTCTATGAGAAGAACCACAAGTGTTTGGTTAGATTTGTGTGATGATATGTGATGAACATGAGGACAGGACACTAGCCAGGCCTCACGGAACGTCGTTGTTATCGAGTTCTAGAGGCTCTCCGATGATAGGCTCCATTTCTGACAGAGGATGTAGGGGGGTGACATCTACCCTAGCTGCAAATTTGTCCAAAGAAAATTGTGGTTTGGTAGGATGCACTCATGATGCCATTGTTTTGTCATCAAATACAGATTCAAGAAAGAGATGCACAGTACAATATGAGTGAGATCGCACTGGCAATGGCCACTCTCCAGAAGTCTTGAAACCCATCAAATATAGATAAGCCGGCTGGCTGCTGCTCAAAGAATTCATGACAACCCAACTGAAAAACAGCAAAAGCAGACAAGAATGGTCAAGTTTCTGAAGTAGACATGTAAATAAGCAAACTAAACAGTTAAGCTCACCTTGATTTAGACATGTAAATACCTGAAGTTTAGTACCTAAGCTTCTTATTACTACCTGACAAGGCTGGAAAAGAGACATGAACAACGACGCCTTATTCTTTCGCAACCGTCTCTGCGGATTCTACCTCATCATTCTCCTGTGGGCATTGACTCACTCCATAATTGTTAAATCACAACAGTTAAAGAGCACTGAAGTACAAAATACATACGGGAACTACCCTATTAGCAATTTAACAGAAGCAAAGTTGTCCCAGGCAAGCTGTACCGGCTGAAATTAGAGGCATTGGGCTTCAGACATGAACTGAACGGATGCAGTAGTTCCCTGTTTGCTGAGGGAGGCTGCAAGTTTGATGAAGCAGCCGTCCAGAGGAGCTGTTTTATCAGCCAGCCTGAATGCCCCTGTGCAGGATTAATATAAGTGCAGTGCTAAAGTGAGAAAGACAAGAAACAAAACGGTGTCAAACAGCGAGTCCCGATGGACGAATCAAGGAGCAGTTAAATTCCGGTTTTGCTTGAAAAGTAGCATGTAACATTCTGCTCAATTTGGTGCTATGAAACAAAAGCAGCTAGCAAAAAGGTTTACATCTGCACATATTGCCGTCGCCAACATCAAACAATAAAGACATCAAGACGTTAGAGAGGAGAAAAAGACTTTCTAATGTTCAGATAAGATCAGGCATACAAGTATATAATTAGTGCTCAGTTAATGCGGCAAAATTCAGGAGACAACGCATACTGCATGAAACAACTGGAGCCATTAAGAAGGATACAAATATACATGTTCATCCCAGTTGTTCAGTTTGTTTTTCTTTTGTGTAGTCATGGGAACAGCGCGAAAGAAATGACAAGGCCTAAACCTGAAAAGGGAGGCACATGAGAAGGAACATGATTCTGAAGGGGAACAAAACTAGATGAAAGGGACGGAGCCAGAGCTTGACTATGAATAGAAATGGAGGACAAGGTGGAAATGCCCCCAAGGAGTCACACAAATATGTTTTCTTCCAACATAGAACGACAACCCGCGCCTTTGCTCCCATCATCCTCCCTGTATTTGTATTTGGTCTCTTAGATTAGTCAACCTTTGACTGAAGAAAAAAAAAAGGCAATCAAGAATCAACTCTTAACACAACTGCTTAGTATGTGTGCTTAAGACGACAAGATGGGTAACTGCCAGAATTACAGCAATCTTGAAGAAGGATCTATTTTTATCAAACAATTTTTTTAAAATAAAATTAGCCAGTAACTCTAGCATTCATTAAAAAAGAGAACAATAGTCGAGCTACGCACACACGTCCGCGCATACACTGGCTCGTGAGGCACCCGCACCGATCCTTGAACGCGGGCGGGCGTTTTAACAGCACAACGACCTCCCCAGCGAGCTAGGCTCGCTCCTGTATCAAGCAAATTTCTTGCTCGAAAATAGAGCTATGGCAATTGGCAAACATAAATGTGAACTACGGAATAGATATACTTTTCTTGCATAATGACATGAATCAGTTTTCAGTATTTTCAGTATGTCACGTTTTGTCGATAAAAGTCTGCGACAAGTTGTAGCATTGACATCCAGATCAAGAATTCACCACTGCAAACTACACCAATCCTTGATAAAATAAGGATAATACACCTTGTAGAAAGAGTGTAGAAAACGGTGATAGAAGGCAAGCTCCCGAATGCTATGGTGTTTCATAAGCATTTTTTGAAACAAAAAATAGTAGAGGATCCATCGGCGAATTTACATAATTACAGTGTCTTTTTTACAAAAGAGACGGTTTGACTCTTATGATGGTACGCTCCGGTACCGATCTATACCGGCATACCGTTTCGGGTTCAGTATAATAGTATATATTTATAAATATACATATGTTTAATTATATGTACACCAAAATTCACTTATAACAAAACTCCAAACACATATTAGTACTATCAAATATAACATATAGTTTAATAGATTATATTATCAATTCCAGCGGCATGACTGGTATTGACCAGTATTGGACCGATATTGACCGGTATTAAGGCTGATACGGTACATAGAGCTACTTCGTACCGGTTTATGTGCTAAAATGGTACATACCGGTCATGCCGACCGGTATATACCGGTATTGATGACTATGATGAACATAGCAACTAAAACGCCCTCTAATTAGAAACAAAGTTGCTCCAAATAGGCTTTCACAGGTAATTAATACAGTATAACATATTTAAACATAGCTACTATAACATTTAGGGATGGCAAAAATACCCGTGGTGGGTCCAGGTACCCGCGGGTACCTGACCCGGTGGGTCCGGGTATGGATCCAAATTTGGACCCACGGGTATATTATTTCGGGTCCGGATCTCATTTTGGACCCGTGGGTACCCAGACCCGGACCCGACAAGAAAATATCTATTGTATGAAATAGAATTGTAGATAACAAACATCATCTATTGTTGCTTACTGTTGCTTTGTTATTATATGCATGTAGTCTAATTCTTAATCCGGGTAATGAAGTTTTAAAATTTAATCAAATTTATAAACTTTAGCTACTCAAATAAATGAAAATAGAATTGTGTTGTTCGGGTCTGGGTACCCGTCGGATCCGGGTCTAGGTTCGGGTTTAGACCCGTGACTGACTTTGGGTCTAGGGTCCGGACTTCGAGTCTCGGGTCCGGGTCCACAGAGGTTGGACTCGGAGGGATCCGCCCGTTGCCATCCCTAATAACATTGTATTGTTGTTGTCGACGATTTCAATAGAATATGACTGTATAAGTGAAGGACGATCAACGGCCGCCAATGCAGGCAACAAAGCAGTGTTGCAGCCAGCATAAGTTGGTCTAAATGCATGCGCATGGAAAAAGCCGATCGCCGTTGTAAGAGGATGCGAGGAGTAGGGACAGACAGAAAGCTGACCTGTCGATACCAATTAAGTCATGTAGATAGTAAGTAGCCTAGTAGGAATCATAGGTCGACGCCGATGTGCCGAGAAGCAAGGAGAGGAGAGGAGGGAGGCACCGAGCCACGGCCTCTCCGGCTCCGGCGTACAAAGCCTGAGGAAGTGATCGGGGCCTCCAGAACCGCATGGTCTCGTCTTCCCCGTAGTGGTACGGTAGCGAGCAGTGAACACCAACAGGAGCATTTCTTCGTTTCTATTGCTCTTCCCATTAACATTTGTTTGTTTGTATTGTTCTTGTTTTTCGCAATAGCTGTTGTACAAATGCAAAAAAAAAAAATGCTTCATATACTTTCTTTTATATAACAGAACTATGGATAAAAGTCGTCTTCTTCTTCTTCTTTTAATATTAGTAACAAAATCCCGATTTCGTTACAGCTCAAAGATCCAAATAGTCGTGAAGTTATAACGAAAATATTCGTTTCTTTATCTAATGCAGAGACGATAATAGTATTACCAAGGAAAGCGACAAAGTAGCTGCCTTCCCTTCCTCAGGCCAGCTTAGGTTTTCACCTGATTGACACGTGGACTTATCCAGTTCCCATGGCACGCAGCACATACATGTTCAGGTGCACAATTCGCTCGATTCTTTCAGGCAAGTTGCTTTCAAATGTGACAGAAATATTCCAGCATTGGCTACCGAGATAACAAACCACAACTCAACCACGGCTCACATCTCTGTAAAAGAAAACAACTGACAATTACATCTTAACCACACTCCTTCCTCTTAACACAACGAAACAACACAGAATGCGCAATTGCTGAGAGCAATTTGTACCAAGGGATAGGGCACCATCATACGGAGAAGTAAAAAATTTGACTGTTAGTCAGGTAGACGGTCACAGTCATGTGATACTGATAGCAGGGAGTAGCGAGGGACATAACTCAGATGTCTGCTTTGTATGGCAAGCTGGAAGTGATAAGACGCCATGTGAGCCCTCTCAGTGATCATGTGAATGTAATTCTAAGTTGATGCAACAACGGCTGAGATTTTGACAGCACGAAGCATGGTTATTAAATCGTCACCTAGGCAACGTCTAAGGCGCCGCCTAAGCGTCCAGTCGCCGGAGGAAGACCGCTATGGCCGCTCGCCTCACCTAGCCAGGGCAAGGCGGGCACCTGGGCGTTCTAGACGTCGTCCGGGGCGTCCAGACGTCACCAGACAAGGTCGGGCAACGTGACTAGGGTTTGGGAGGGGAGGGGGGAGGGATAAGGTGATTGGCTGGGGTTACTCAAGTCAGGTGAGCTTGGCGTGGAGAGGGACAAGAGATTTGCTACAGCACCGCCGCCACCTCCATCGCCTACTCGTCTCCACCGTCGACTGCAGATCGGTAAGTCCTGTGGCCAATCCTCCACCGCCGACTCCCCAGGATCTAATCTGCGTTGCCTCCACCGCCGACTCCCCGTGATTTGATCTGCGTTGCCCCCACCGCCATCCTCTGCTCCAGCAATCGCTGCTCTGCAGCGCCACCGTCAACAGGAGCAACAGGCGGGGATGAGGTCGATCTGGCAGGTTTTGCCTCCAACCTCAAAGAGGTCGAGTCAGGGTTGGGCTCGGTGAGGATGGACTTGAATAAATCCATGGCGATTTGGATCGGCTTAGAGGGGTGCCGAGGGGCCGCTCGCCGATGTCACCTCCGAGGCTGGGGTGGGCCGCCGGAGGCCAAGGCCCAAGGGAGGGAAGGAGATCTGGAGCCTGGAAAAAGGAGGCGAGGAGCAAATCGAGTCCCGAACTCCCGACTCCCGAGCGAATGGTGAGGAATTGAGGATCTGTTGTGGCTGCTGCGCATATCTATCTTTTCTTTTAAACTTAGTTTTATGTGATAGATACATGGATCTTTTACGGCTGTTGACATGCATACAGTTTGGTCGCCTGACTATAGCCTAGGCACGCGCCTAGGTGTCCAGCGCCCCAAAGACGACTCGCCTCGCTAGGGCGCCGTGATAACCATAGCATAAAGGTGCGGGGCAGGCCGGGCAAAGCTTGAGACGAAGCAACAATCATACAGTCCAGCTCATACCTGGGGCCTTAACTGCTGCCCATGTGTCCCACGGCCTCCACATAGTTTCGCAAGCAATTCTGAACCAAGGGTTAGGAGATCCCGAGTACTACATGCATGTCAAGTTCAAACCATGCACTGCACCGGGCTAACACTGGTCTCCGGGGAAGGACCCATGATTCTGGCGCACATGTGCCCAGAATCATCATGTTGATCAAAGACTAAAATTGCAAACCTATAGCTGCCACTATCACGTGGCAACGAAGTAAAGCTTTTGCCTGGAGAATCTTGAGGCCCTGAAAGCCAAAAGGAAGAGTTGATAGATCAATATTTCTTTTTTCAACTTCTGATAAGCACGGCAGACGCACGGTGCACGTTCATGGGGAACCACCTTTCAATAGATAGCCCAACAGAAAGAAATGTGTACGTACTGAATCAACCTGACGAGAGGTTCCTCATAAAGCAGCCCTTGTTAGGAAATGAATGAAGACACATCAAGTCTCAATTGCTTTACCTTGTGAATAGATGGAGCTTAGCTTTTCCATGACACCAAAAACAAAGAAATCATGTCAGTTTCTCATGCCAAAGATGCAGATAAATTCATCGCTCAATCGATGGTCACAGGAAATAATTAACAGGAAAGATCCGGTTAAGTATTTCCGCAGGGAGAAGGCTATGTGGCTCTGTATGCACACCATTTGAGGCGTATTGGATGCGTATTTAATACAACAGCGCTGCTCGTATCCGGCTCCAAATCTGGCAAAAAAAATATGGGTTAGGATACACGATGGGCAATATCTGACCCGGTTTCACCCCTAACAACAAGCAATACCAAATCCATGTAAACTCATAGATTAGTACTAACATACAAATTTGCATATCAACTATGACAGGGGAACATTTTATAATCCACGTATTTAATTAATTAAAAAAACTTATAGAAGTGTGGTTCATAAGATCACATGTCAAGATTGGTTCATGAAAGTACTGACTCAAGGAGGCATTCATCATACCAGTAAGCTTACATTCAATGCTAGAAACGATTGACTCCATGAAACTAACGTCTGGGTTGAACATAAGTGCATTGACTTGATAATAGTAACTCTTCATAAACCTGCAGTAGATCTTAGCCAAGTTCTGCAAAATAAGTCCCAATTGAACTTTCTTGTTAACTAAAGAACGATATACATCACCAACAATATTGTACTCCTGTTGACCTAACAAAAACAGCAGTTGCAATATGCAGTTACAATAAGGAAACTAGGGGGCAGAGTATCAAAAGAAGCTGCGCACTAGCATGGGCATGAATTCATCACTGAACAACATCCATGGATACTGCAAAAAGTAAAAATTTGTATTGAATTACCTATAAACATAACATTTATGTACTCCACAGGTATCAAAGGCATAGTATATTCATACTTTCCTCTAATTGCCAGCACCAAACAAGAATTCCTGCAAAATCCTAGAAGCCTCTGAAACTTCATGCTGAGTGCTTACTGATCCAGACACTGCAGTAGAGTTAGTAGGCAAACTAGTTTTCTTTGGCTCTGAATATGGGTATGATGTAGCTTCTTTTGATAAGCTCTTGTCATCTAACAGTGGAGCTGATCTCTGCCCATTTTGCTTGACAATTTTTTTCCCTTCGACGGCTTGAGGTCCTCCAAAGTTGTGATGTTGACCGCCATTTGTATACCTATGCTTCTCCAAGGAACAAGCATCCTGATGCAGAATGCTAGAATCTGATGTGTCTTTACTGAAAGCAAGAAACCGTACACCCTTTGGAATAGGAGCAGATATTTTTTGAGCATTTACTGAGACGCTGGCAAGGTTTTTAAGTATGGAATAGTGTTTGGTAGGAACAGAGGTTACAGGTTCACCATTGTACACCGTTGAGGTTTTCTGACTACTCGTTTGCTCTCTCCCGTTTGCTCTTTCAGACACCAATGGCACATCAGATTTCTTTGCATCTGGAGTGGAAGGACCTTCTGCAGTTGGCATCTGAAAGAATGCAGTTTGCTTAGTTCAAAGCATTTATAGTGGCATCAAAATTTTACACAGGCTATTACACTTCTAAGTAAATAACAGGAAATGATTTGGCAAATTGCTTACCACATGGGAAAATTTGCATTTATCACCTCTCACACACATTCCATTTTCCCGAAAATTGTGGCAAGGGTACTTCGACAACTCATGATCGTAAGGACAATCATCTCCTTTCAAACAAGAATCACGTGTAAAATGTGTGCAGGGCTGTAAACGAGAAAAAGGGTATTAAAAGATGGCATACATCAAACTGAAAGAAAAAAAAATACTCAACAGTAAGGAAAGGTATAAAAAGAAGTTTGCTGCAAAATACTTGGATAATTATGGTACAATTTTATGCTTTAGCATTATACGAATAAGGTATTCCTGTGAACACCAATCATTTTGTGCAAACTTGTGCAAACCCTTTATTTTTAAGCACCAATAAGCATCATTGATTTACCATCTCGCAAAATTTAAAGTTCAAATTCAAAATCAATGGTTCTACAAAGAGGGTTTGTACTTTGTATAGGCAAGCGTTTGTGTGTGGGTGAAACAGATAGGACAACATACACCGATCTCAGGCAAATGATGAACTTTTATGAAACACATACCTTAGATTTTGTCAAAGGTGTAGTATCATGGGAGAACTTGCAAATATTGCCCTGCGAAGAGAAAAAAGAAGATAATTAGATAGTTTGTTTAAGTACATATCGACAACAAATTTAGTTATCCAGCCTTTACAAAACAAGTTGTTTGTTTATTTACCAAAAATAACGTGACTACCATGAGTAAAATGGACAGCTTCAAATGAAACAATTCAAAACATACGTCATTTGTGTTATGAACGGAGTTGTATAGGCGAGTGCCAGGTCGGAGTCCCGGTCGTGAGGTAGTGGTGCTAGGGGCAGGGTGGCAAGGCGGCTGTGGAGGCGACTCGCGTGTTCGCCTGGACGGCGCCATCGCAAAGGCCGGTGGGTAAGGCTAACGGAGCGACCAGCTTGTTCTTCGGCAAGCTCCGCATAGGCTTTGTTTTGGCACAAATTAGGAATGCTTTTTCCATTGATGTTCTCTCATTTAAATAGGGTGAGTTGCAACATGCTGCAATCCCCAAATAAGAATGGAAACCTCTAAGGAAGGAAACATCTCTAATTATAGCAGGAAACAATTACTTAGCAAAATAAGGAATGAAAACCGCTCTAATTGCAGCAAGTAGAAATCGCGATTGCACCCTCCTAATATACTCCTTCCTAACTGGAAGGGATTTTATTTGCTACTGGTGATTCAGCCGGTTCTTGCGCGCCTGAGTCACGTGGTGATTGCTTGTGTTCCCAATAATAGACGAAGACTAATGTTCGGTAACATCACTCCCCCCTGCGGATAAAGCTTGTCCTCAAGCTTGAAATCAGGAAACGAACGACGGAGTACAACAGCGTCCATCCACGTGCTCATATGCCCATTGGATGAGGATTTGTCGATGCCCTTGTAAGATGTGATGTCTGAGCGCCATATGTGGTGTGGGCTCAACTGGTTCGCAGGTTGGCGACATGTCGTGGGGCAATGCCGGAGTTGTCGATGGTGGCTTCCCTTTGAATGATTTCAGCAACGCTACATGGAAGATATTATCCATATGAGCTGCCGGTGGAAGTTCGAGGCGATATGCTACCTTGCCAATGCGCTCAACCACTTTGTAGGGGCCGTAGAACTTCAGGGAGAGCTTGTGCTGCATGGCCGTGCGAAGGGTTAACTGGCGATGTTGTTGAAGGCGCAACCACACCCATTGCCTTGGTTCGAACTGGACATCGCGATGATTGTTGTCGTAATGTTGTTTCATGTGATTTTGGGCATGCAGCAAGTGTGCATGCTCCCATTCCAGCATGACGTCCCGGTCTGTAAGTTTGCAGTCAACGGAGTCGATGACTGTACGGAGTCGATGACTGTTGCACCTTGGTTGTACAGTGGAAGTGGTGGCGGAGCGCGCCGTAGACAAGCTCGAATGGCGTCATCCGGTGGACAGGGTAGTAGGATGAGTTATAGCAGAACTCAGCCCACGAAAGCCATTCGACCCATGTGTGAGGGCGATCAGCAACCAAACCGCAGGTACATCTCCACCGTGCGGTTGATCACCTCCATTTGGCCATCCGTCCGAGGGTGGTAGACCGTTGATATGAGAAGCTTGGTGCCACAACGTTTGAAGAGTTCTTGCCAAAAGGCGCTGGTAAACACCGGGTCACGGTCGGAGACAATGGATTTCGACATACCATTCAAACGGAGGACGGTGTCGAAGAAGAGTTGGGCCACCACCGGTGTGGACGAAGGGCTCGTCATCCGAATGAAATGGGTGTACTTAGAGAGGCGCTCCACTACCACCATTAGCGTAGTCTTGCCCTGAGCCTTGGGCAGGGCGACGGTGAAATCTATGGAGATATCCTCCCAGACTTGTTGCGGAATCGACAATGGTTGTAGCAAGCCGACTGACGATAGGGAGCTTGTTTTGCTTCGCTGACACACCGCACAGTTGGCGATGTACGCCTCCACAGTCTCCCTTTGTTTGGCCCAATAGAATGATCGGCGGAGGCGGTGTAATGTCTTGTGGATACCTTCGTGCGCAAGTCGTGGACGACCGCGATCATGGGTTGGATGAGCGTAGAGGTGGCCAGTACAACCAAGTGGCCTGTGTGAAAAAGGAGGCCCTCCGGATGCTCCATTCAGCGCGCCGTGGTTCGACCACTGCTGTCAGCGGCGCTGTGGTGTCGCCTTGGGCGCTAGGTAGCGCGTCTTGATCTTGTGGACGATGTAGTTCAGCACAGCGGCGCACGATTTCGGGTTCAGCCCAGAGAGCCACGTGCCACTGCTCGGCCGCGACCAATGTTGGTGTAGATATTGCAGCGCACACGGGTGCGTCGTCGTTGACCCGCGACAAGGCATTGGCGGCCTGGTTTGTGCGCTCCGACTTGTATTCCACCCCCACAATCGAAGCCCATCAGTTTGCTTAGCCAATGTTGTTGAGGAGGTGTGATGAGGGCCTAGCTGAGGAGGAACTTGAGACTTGCATGGTCGGTGTGCACTATGAATAGGCGACCCATAGATACGGCCGCTAGTGCCGAATAGACTTCAAGAGTCCAATGAGTTCGCGCTCATAGGCAGCGAGCTTCCTGTGGCGGTCTGCCAATTTGCAGCTGAAGAAGCAATGGGATGACCCTATTGCTGCAGCACGGCCCCTATGCCGCTGCCCGAGGTGATGTTGAAGTTGGGGAGAAGTAGAACTGGTGCCGTTGTGAGCGCCTATTTCAGGCGTTCGAAGGCGTTTTCTACCTTCGTCGTCCAGTGGAAGTTGTTGCGGCGTAGCATGGACGTGAGCAGTTCAGCGATGTTGGCGTAGAGGAGGATGAAGCGCCGGTAGTATCTCGTGAGCCCGAGGAAGACCCGCAATGCCGTGGCCGTCAGGAGTTTAACCCAGGCTGCCACAGCTGCGAGTTTGTTGGGGTCCGCTGCAACACCTGTCGCCGAGATGATTTTCCCCAAGTAGTGCATAGTCTATTGTGCAAATGTGCACTTTGAACGCTTCAAGTAGAGCTTGTGTTGGCGTAGGCGTTCCAAGACGAGGCGGTAGTGATGTTCTTCCTCGAGGTACTGTAGATGAGAATGTCGTAAAAAAAACAAGCACAAATTGCCGGAGGAAGTCACGGAGTATCATGTCCATTAGAGCTTGGAACGTGCATGCGCGTTGGAGAGGCCAAACGGCATCACGAGGAATTCGTAATGCCCGTGGTGTGTGCGAAACGCCGTCTTGGGGATGTCATCTCCACTCATGCACACCTGATGGTACCCTGCCCGGAGGTTGAGCTTGGTGAAGAACATGGCGCCATGCAGCTCATCCAAGAGTTCTTTAACCACCGGAATTGGAAACTTGTCCTTCACTGTATACGCGTTCAACTCGCGGTAGTCGACGCAAAAACGCCAAGTGTCATCCCCCTTTTTAACTAGCAAAACTGGTGACGAAAAAGGGGAGCGGCTGTGTCGAATGATGCCTTGCTTAAGCATGGTCGCGCACTGTTGCTCAATCTCATCTTTCTGGCAGTAGGGGTACCGATATGGCCCGACGACGATGGGGTTCGTGCCCTCCTTGAGGCAAATGCGATGGTCGCATTCACGTTTGGGGGGGAGGGGGGGGCTCGACGAACACCTCAAAAGCTTGGAGCGCACTCATGGCCGGCCCCGTGAGAGCCTAGAGTGACAACAGATGTGGCCGTGTCATGGCGGAGGCCTTGGAGCTGCCTATAGGTCCCTGCATACTCAAACGACATGGTAAGGGACACAAAATTCCAGAGAATGTCGCCCAATGTGCGGAGCCATTGGACGCCAAGCACCCCATCGAATCCGTCCAGCGGGATGAGGAGGAACGGCACTTCGAAGGTATGGTTGTTGATGTCGAAGGATGTGGTCGCCGTACTGCCCAGGCACGGCAGATTGTTGCCATTGGCGACTTTGACGTGCTGTGACGAGGTGTGGTGCTCCAATGCCATCCAGGCAACGGCGTGTCCACTGAGGAAGTTGGGAGAGCCCATGCCGATGAGGCACAAGCAGCGTTGCCCCCGCATGAAATCAGCACGACTTTCATTGTATTGCCCTATTTGGGCCCGAGAATAGCAAGCATGGACAGCGAGGGCTCATTAGCGTCAGACGTTGTCATGACCACGAGATTCAGATCATCTTCGTGGTTGTTGCCGTCCTCCGTCACTTCGAGGTAGAAGAGGCGCTTGCATCGATGGCCTCGGGTGTAGACGTCGTCGCAGTTGTAGCACACCCTTGTGCCCGCCGTTCCGCCATTTGGTCGGCATTGAGGCGGTGGCGTACAAAACTCAAGGTTGTTGCGACTGCGCCCGGCAGAGCTGTCGCTGTGGTACCAGCCGAGGTGGATGGTGGCGTGCCAGGGTTTTGTCCTGTCTGGACAGCCAACTTCACAGCAGCTAGTGGTTGGCCGGTCGTGTAAGCCGTGCCTCAGCTAAACGCCGCGTGTGTGCGTCTCTGTGTGATTGCGCCTTATATCGCCTCAACGACCCACAAGTCTTTTCATTCCTCAGCATCGCGTGCGAAGCTGATTGCCTCTGCCAGGCCACGAGGTCGCTCGCGTCGGACGTCAGCCGCTATTTTTTTGGCGAGACCAGCAGTGAGTTTCCACCTGATCGACAAGTTGTATTCAGGGCGCACGAGCGAGAAGTCATTGGAACTCGCACACATAGTCATCGACGCGGCGTGTCCCCTATTTCAGGTTGACGAGGTCGCCAAGAGGTCCTGCGGTTGAGCTGCGTGTGAAACATTGGAGGAAGGAGTCATAGAAGTCCTACCATGCAATCCAACCTTCTTCGAGCATCCAGTTGTCGAGCACCTCCTGTGCTTCGCCTTGGAGATGGACCCCGACTATCTTGACATAGTTGCGAGGGGAAATGTTGTGGAGGCAGAAGACGCGCTCACATTGACGTAGCCATGCCAACGGATCGACGGTGCCGTCGTATGTGGGCAATTCGAGGTGTGGAGGACGAGGAGCCCAACAACGGTCGTTGTTGTCGTCGTCATAGTATTGTTGGCGGTGCCTAGCAGGACCCTCGTGATCCCATGGCTGCCAGTCTCGGTGACCACAATCACCCGCACGTGGCTGATACGCTTGGTGGAGCGGAGGTGGCGACGTGTCAGCGTCATGGCGGCGACCTGTTGCGTCCTCACCGCTGTGCGTGACCGTCTCGTTGGCCGAGCTTATCATCGTCGTCTTGAGCAATGTGGCGATGGGCTGCCTAAGCTCTTCCACGGTGGACTCGAGCTGGCCGATCCGCTCATCAGCAGAGGAAGACGAAGGCATGGTCCGAGGATCATCGGAATCTGATACCAATTTGTTATGAACGGAGTTGTATAGGCGAGTGCCAGGACGGAGTCGGTAGTGGCGCTAGGGGTAGGGTGGCAAGTCGGCTGTGCAGGCGACTCGCATGGTCGCCTAGACGGCGCCGTCACGAAGGCCGATGGGTAAGGCTAACGGAGTGACCAGCTTGTTCTTCGGCAAGCTCCGCCTAGGCTTTGTTTTGGCACAAAACAAGAATGCATTTTCCATTGATTTTCTCTTGTTTAAATAGAGTGAGTTGCAACAGGCTGCAATCCCCAAATAAGGAAGGAAACATCTCTAATTATAGCAGAAAACAATTACTTAGCAAAATAAGGAATGAAAACCTCTTTAATTGCAGCAATTAGATATCATGGTTGCACCCTCCTAATATACTCCTTCCAAATTGGAAGGGATTTTATTTGCTGCTGATGATTCAACCGGTTCTTGCGTGCCTGAGTCACGTGGTGATTGCTTGCATTTCCAGTAATAGACGAAGTCTAATGTTCGGTCCATAACACTTTGCATTTGATATGGCTCGTCACCATATTACATAAATACAGCAACCAGTGTATCTAGAAAGCAGTTTTTTTTTTGGGGTGATGGCTAGGTCGAAGCAAGGACCTGCGATACGCAGTTTACAGCACGACACATAAATTCTTGGCCTAAAAGAGGACAAACGAAAATGCAAAAGAGAAGCAGCATTACATGATTACGAGTTACGACATCTGCTCCAACTTTCAACTGAAAAACAAGTTAGAAGGCCAAAAAAAACTCACCTGCTGGCACTTCCCATGCAAGTAGAAGCGGCAATACTGAACTACTTTTGTCTTTATAACTGGTTGAAGTTTCAGTCTTTTCACACCTTCGGCTATCCTTTGTTGTGCCCTCTTAACTCGTTTATTTTTCTACATGTCGATAACATTGCAAAGTAAGATTAATACTTCCGAAGATCGAAACAATTATAATGCTTTCAATAAAGTATGAATTTAACTCAAATGGTACTGAGATCAGAACATACCGTCTTTTTAGCTTTCCTTTCCTCAGTCAAATGCCGTTTTCTCTTCTTCCCAGGTTTGGTAGTCTGCAAAAGATTGACATAGAACATATTGAATATCTGTACTTCTGTAGTCAAGCAGAAAATATGAACAGAAAAGAATTGATTGTACTGTATAGATAGCTCAGTGAGTTTGACGAAGTCATGAAGACAGGCACACTGTGCATGAAGTGTGAGTTTCATACCCTTTTCAAAGTGCATGGGTTGTATTCTTCTAAGGTGAGGAATTTTCAAGCAAGACATGTATAATGTGATTAAAAATAAAAGCTATTGGATTCAGTTAGAGAAAATTCCCTATATACCACTGAAATTTGGCCCGATCCCTTCCATGCCACTGAAAAAAATGCACTTCCTCCTATGCCACCGAATTTCTACTTTGATCCCTTCTATGCCACTCCTGTCAGCCTGCCGTGAAGATACAGTTAAGTGAGCCGTGAAAAGATGCTTCTGCCCTTCTTCGTCCTCCCTCTTCCACTCTTCTTCAACATGCGTTCCAACACCAAAACCACTGTCGGCCTCCTCCCTCCTCCTCGATACGCCTCCTCCCACCTCTCGGTGCCGGCCTCCTCCTGCCTAATACCGCCGCCACCCCCCACCTCCCTCCTGTGCCAGATCTGGAGCAAGCCGCCCGGATCCTTGCTCCTCCCACCGCCACCACCCTCCCATCACGGAGTAGAAGCGTCAAAGGTGCTCACGGCGCCACCTCCCTTCTTCTTGCCGGTGAAGTCGTCGATGATCGGCTCCTCCTCATCGCTGCACGGCAGCGGCGGAGGGGGCTCATAGCCGTTATCATCCTTCCCCAAGTCCGGCACAGCGGCCTTGGCACCCTTATTCTCCTTTTCTACAGTGGGGCGTGGTGGATGAACACGGGAGTAAGCCGTGGGACGCCCAAGTCCAGGAGCTGCACCCTCGACCCGATCAACCTCTCCGATGGGCTCCTTCCAAACCATCCATGTCACTTTGTGTTCCTGGACATCCTCTATCTTTCCCCTAATGTAATATGATGATTCTCGCGGCCGTTCGTCGCAATTGGATTATCCTCCTCCTCGTCGCGCGAACCGACAATGTTGCCAATTTCGTCGTGTCCAGTGAGCCCATGCCCTTATCAACCCCACCATCGGCTTACCCATGTTGTGTTCTATGCCATGCTCACCTTTACGTCGTCAGAATTCCACCAGTTCCCTGTCGCCACCATCGTTCTCATCTTAGGCCACCGCCCTACCTTAGCCGGCGCACCACCGTGCATCTCCATCAACGCCACCACTACCAGGAGGATCGCAGAGGTCCCAGGAACCTATTTTGCCCATCACACGTGCCATTCATGCCGCTGCTCGCCGCTGGGGTCGCCACCTAGAGCCGTGCCGCCATTCCTCTCTCTCTCTCTCTCTCTCTCTCTCTCTCTCTCTCTCTCTCTGTGCGTGTGTGTGTGTGTGTCACTGTACAACAGGACCCACCTGTCAATCCTCTCGAGAACCAAATAAATAATTTGGCCAACTGCGCTACATGACATGCGGACCAGCCTTGTCGCTGAGTGAACATGTATCAGAGAAAAGAAAGAGAGGAGGGAGAGTGGGGGTATAACTGGCATTTGAGGGAACATCTGACATGTTTCCATGAGTTAACGTTAGAGGGAACTAACGAACCTAACGGTTGTGGCATAGAAGAGATCAAAGTAGAAATTTGGTGGCATAGGAGGAAGCACATTTTTTTCAGTGGGCATGGAAGGGATCGGGCCAAATTTCAGTGGCATACAGGGAATTCCCCCATTCAGTTAATACAACGAGGCATCAAATGAGAAGTTGCATATCACTAGTGAAATAACCAGTCAAACACATAATTTGACACGGTGAAGCAACAAGTGAACAAACATCTAATATGATATATTTGTAACCAATAATGGTTAATCAAAAAGGTGATATATTCAGTACCTCATCATCCGGCAACAGTGTCTCGTTCCAATCCACAATGTCATCATAACTAACTGCTTGCGCCCTGGCAACAGGCATGTGTGCATCATCCTTGATATTACCTTCCTTGTTCAGTACAAGATCACCATTTCCTTTAATTTTAGGCTTCGAATGCAAATTCCGATTCTGTGCGTCAATGTCACGTGATTCATTCTCTCCTGAACCTCTGCTAACAAAATCCTCTTCTAATCTCTCATCATCCGCATCTGCGTCTTCAAGCTCTGAATTGCCAGACTCATCTGCATCCAAATCCTGCATGTCACCCTCAATCTCCCCTTCCTCAAACCTGCCACCATCAACCAACACAATATCTGAATTGCCCACAGGTCTGTCTTCTTTAATCCCACCTCCCAATTCTTTCACCTCCTCAGCAACCTTGCCATCATTCTGCATGTCGCCTCTGGAAAACCCACAGCTCTGCGCTGACATTGTGCCGCCACTGACATCATCAATCAGCCCTGAGGAGTTGGTCACCATCGCATCAAGCAGCAGCTGTTCATTATCATTGCCCACAGCTACCTCTACTGATTCCTCATCCACCCTCTCCAGGCAAGTCTTCATCGACCTGAAAGCCTCGTCTTCCCCCACCAGTCCAGCTCCACTCCGCAACTCCTCAACAAAGGCACGGGTCTTGCCGCAGGTGCTTCCCGCAACAACCATATCTTGTACACTCTCTGGCCGCTCAACCCCGGCGACTTCACCCTCCGGCGAGCCCTGCGGCGCCACGCCCGGATCCGCAATAGGGTTCGTGGCGGCGGCCTGGACTCCCGAGGGCGCAAGCGTCTCGTGGGGTATAGGGTTTCCCACAGCGGCCTCCTCTTCTACATCCTTTCCCCGATCGAACTGGGCGTTTTTAGGCGGCGCCGAGCCCCCTTGCGGGGGCTCGCCGGGGTCGTCGATAGGGTTCGCGGCGACGGGCTCGACTTCCGGGTGCGAGGGGGCCGCATGCCGCGAAGGTTGGATGTGGAGGCAGTGGGAGAAGAGCCGGGACAGCGTGCGGTAGGAGGCGCTGTCGAGATGTGATCGCCGGCGAGTGAGGACAACGGCGGACAGGGCGGCGGGGGCTGCGAGGGTACCAGGGGCCGCCGTGTGCGGCGCGAGGGCGTCCTCCATGGATACAAGGGGTTGGCTGGGTTGGAGTTAGGGTTTAGGGTTCCGAACGGCGCTTCGCCTCGCCGTGGGACGTCACCGGCGGCCACAGGGCGGCGCGACGAGGAGAGGAAAACGGAAATCCCATTGCAATTTGCAATGAGAAACGGAGGCGGCAAATAGGGAGAGTTTTCAGAATTTGACACACTTTAAAATTCGTGATTTGTGACTCGACACTCCTACTAATCGCCATACACACAGACGGTCTCATATGTCATTCAAATAAGCCGAAAGGCCTGCGAATTGAGTGTCAAATTCTGAAATTACACGCAAATAGGGGGTGTGGGCCTGGTTACGGGCTGGCTTGGGCCGCCTAAGTCGACTGATTTCACGGGCTACGTGGTGATTGACTCCACGCACTATTGGCTTTCACGAATCGCGATGCATCAACCCGGTTTTTAAGACTCAGCTTAAAACGGGCATATGCAGTGCAATCAAAGGTTTGATGTAATCATCGTGCAATTCAACTAAAAAAATTTAAAAAAAATTCTGAAAAAAATCATATATGTACATCTCAACTTACCCCATCTACGTATAAATTTTCGTGATTAAATTCGTCCTATGCTAGAAGTTACAAAAAAGACAAATTTGACAAATTTGGGATGAAATTTGTCTTTTTTGTAACTTCTAGCATAGGACGAATTTGATCATGAAATTTTATACGTAGATGGGGTAAGTTGAGATGTACATCTATGACTTTTTTTAGAATTTTTTGAAACGTTTTTAGTTGGATTGCACGGTGATTGCACCTAACCTTTAATTGCACTGGATATGCCCCCAGCTTAAAATGCCCAACTGATTGATCAAGGTTCCCAGGATCGAGATTCAATGTTGCTAGGATCGAGATCATAACATAGGATTGGATGGCCTCGGACTACTCGGGCCATGGTTCAAGATAAAAATTCATGAAAAAATAAAGATGAAAATCATTAAAATCATGGATCTACCGAGCCTGAGACTTGAGCTATGGCTGATTCCACCCCTAGATTTCGGAATATTTGATGATTTGCCATGAAGTTGACGTGCAATTGATCATTTCGCCTATAATATCTCATTGACATGTGGGTCCTAGGGCCACATGTCAGTGAGACACACGGGGCAAATGATCGATTACACATCAACTTCTGGACAAATAATTCAAATCCCTCGACCCAGGGCAAAACAACTATCGGTTGAAATTCGAATGGTTTGTCCCCATTACTATGGACTTTGTATGTGGAGGATCGAATCGATGTGAAAAATATATATCTTGGAGTAACAAATCACAACAATGCACAATTCACACGACGGGATCCATTAGGATTTCTTTGTTCATCGTAGTCGATTATATACTTGTATTTTCCTTTTACCAACAGCTTATAGGATCATGGCAAATTCGTGTCTTTTCTCGGTCCCCTACGGTCCAATAATCCTGGCTAAACTCGTATGGGGACTTGGGGTAGAGCAGTGGACTACTACGGTACCCTTCATGAGGAACGGATCAAGGACAAATTTAAGATGGAAAGAAAAGGGAACATCATACATCCATGACTCCATATTCCCTTGCTTCTATTTTGAGACTGAGAAAAATACTCATTTTCTCCAGAGCCATACGCTGTGCGTGACAAAAGACCAGAAAACTTCAGTATATATATATCCTAACTGCATTGCACTGCCAATACAAACAATGTCACCAGACTTAGCTGCATCCAGCAAGATTTACAAGTTACAAACTAGTTATACTTTCTACAAACTCTTGGCTTGCATTGCCAGAGAGGGTTGCTATATTTGAGTTCAATGTTCTCAGAGCCGACTCTATGGACAGTAAAGAGAGAGCCAGAGCCCAGAAGTAAGGTATGTCAATTGAAGTGGGCTAACTGATAATATGCGAATATCAGATGGCCGAATGTAATATGAACAGTTAACTATTCAACTGGCAGATTCTTTTATTCTCACACCTCTAGTGTTCCACAAACTGCATTGGCTCCACCAGATATGGGCAGTCATCATACCAACCCAACCACAAGGCCTTCCAGTGAACTCCTCAACGTCGAAGCCAGTCTCAGCCTTGTCTTCTTGCCCCATTTCAGTTCGAAATATTGCATCCAGCTATTGCCACACATCCTCACAGATGTGGTCTATGCTCTGAACATTCCACCTGGGCGTGGGCCCGTCTTTCCCAGCTGTGCCACAGTCACAGCTCCCTGCCGAAACATCAGCCTCCGTCGCAGATGCAGCTTCCATACTCTTCTTCAGTGGCACATCAACGTGCTGTTCTTCATTTTCCATCAGCCGCTGTCTTTCTGCAGTGCCTCCTATAGCTCTTTCTTCTTCGCATAGTTGAGCAAAACCTGTTGCACGAAAACTGGGCTGCTGAGTACCTTGGAGAAGAAGGTGATGATCTGCTGTTGCTTTCTTTCATTGTTTAGAACCCTCTCCTCCATGGCAATGAGCTGAGAGTTACAGCTGCTGTACTGCCGCTTAAGCCTGATGACTTCTGCTCTGAGAGCTACACTGTCCCTCTTCAAAGCCTCGACCTCACTGAGAGCCACAGGCTGTCCAAAACAAACGCTCGGTCGATTTCTTGGTTTTGATTCAATCTGATGCTTGGAAGCACGCCGCCCCTTGATGTTCTTCAGCAAATGTTTCTTACCAGCTAAAAAGGCTTCATTCGCAAACTCCCACCGGTCTGGATTGACCTTTCGGAATCCCTGCATAGAAATAGCAGGTCGAATTCAGTAACATTTAGATAATGACAACAATCAAAAGTTTGGTATAGTCAATCTCTCTGACTACCCCATCAGCATTGGACCAGTGTCTCCCAGAAGCTAAAATGTTCGGGCAAGAGACTAGAATATAAGGTTTCAATCTCTTTGTTGAACATTTCAGTTACCAGCCGAAATCAGTGGTTTCCTAATCTGCAATATTTATCTGCGGTGAAAAAAGTAGAGCATAGAAGCACTTCTCTTTTTAAAAAGGGAAAAAAGTGCAGATATTATGAAAACAATATGGTGCTGTCATTTAGCACTATACACAAAAAAAGCCAAAGAACCCAGAACACACTGTAATATGTAATTACGTAGGCCTCGTTTGGCAAATTGGAACCGAGCTGTTTCTACTAGAATCTGGGAGAAACCCAGCCAAACAGGCTAAAACTTGAAACGATGCTCCTCGGAACGTTTCTTCTTTTTTCACACCGTGGCTGAATCACTCTCAACCCCGTTTTTACTTAGAATCTGAAACCGTACCAAACGGTTTGCAAAAAGTGATTCTGATTCTACCTGAAACGTTTCTACAAGAATCTAAAATCGTTTCCGTTTCTACTAGAATCTGGAACCGTACCAAACGGGGCCTTAGTCACAAAAAGAAAGGAAGAGACCTGTAGCTCATGGAATCAGAAAAGGCCATGCATGTATAAAATCATGTAGCTCCACATCATCAAAAGGACAAAACAAGAACGAGGTTCACCTAGATCATGTTACCATCACCTTTCGCTTTTAACTGTTAAAGGTTGGACAGGTCACGAGGTATTTGGTATTCTGGAATGGTCGAACAAAATTTGAGCACGACATATGAGCTACCTGGACACTTGTCGTGGCCAGAAGCAGGCACATTATCCACTTTATTTTAGGGAATACATAACATCGGTATCTTGGATTGCAACGTAAACGAACTGAATATATGTGATATGCAACATAGTGGAGCAGATGACATCTAAGCACACGTGGTTTATCACAACGCAGCCGGGAATTCCATAGGATGGATGAATGCAACTAAGTGGCATGACTCATGCATTATACAAGTATAGCACCAAAGAATTATGAACATTTGGGCTAAAAACATTGCCGACGATACCGATTTTTCATGATAGCGCTGATTTCTATTATGCAACAACCTAACTTAGAAAAGGAAATGAAACTGTATAATCAGGGATGGTCTTATACAATTTTGAGGCCTATCTTGAAAGAATTGCGCATGATTTAAAATCTGCGCAAATTTGTCACATGTAAGAGCATCTCCAGCAGAGCCCCTAAACCAGCCCCTAAACCTTAAAATAGGGAGTGTAGTAAAAAAAACAGATCCAGTAGGGCCCAACTTAAGCCCCTAAAGTTAGGGGGCCCCTAAATTTGCCTCCTCAGCCCCAATTCCCAGGGGGCCACAACTCAAGCCCCTAAAATTAGGAGGCCCCTAAATTTGCCTTCTCAGCCCCAATTCCCAGGGACACGAGTACAACCCATATTATTGAAGATAGGGAAATACATGAGAGGCTTCGAAAATTTTATCATGTTTTGAAAATTTTTAATTTAAATTTGAAATTTCATGTTTTTAAATTGTAAATGTTAATATGCTTATGTTTTATGTATTACAAATATTTTTGATTGAATTTTAGTGTTGTCAAATGAAGATTATACATAGCGGATATGTCAAAATAGGAGAAAAAGTAAAATAGGGGCTGAGATTTAGAGGCTGAGCATCTCCAGCAGAGCCCCTAAACCAGCCCCTAAACCTTAAAATAGGGAGTGTAGTAAAAAAAACAGATCCGGCAGAGCCCCAACTCAAGCCCCTAAAATTAGGAGGCCTCTAAATTTGCCTCCTCAGCCCCAATTTCCAGGGACACGAGTACAACCCCTATTATTGAAGATAGGGAAATACATGTGAGGCTTCGAAAATTTTATCATGTTTTGAAAATTTTAAATTTAAATTTTAAATATCATATTTTTAAATTGTAAATGTTAATATGCTTATGTTTTATGTATTACAAATATTTTTGATTGAATTTTAGTGGTGTCAAATGAAGATTATATATAGCGGATATGTCAAAATAGGAGAAAAAGTAAAATATGAAATTTGAGATTTAGAAATTTATTCTTTGGACTTGTCTTTCAAAACAGTACAAAAAAATATGAGGTCCCTAAATCGAAAATAGGGACCCTGTTTTAGGGGCCTTCAGAAGATGCTTTCTTTGAACATCTTTCTCAAAGCAGGCGCCGAAAAATAGGAGAGTCCCTAAATCCAAAATAGGGACCCTGTTTTAGGGCCCTTGCTGGAGATGCTCTAAGGCGCGCACAACCTGTTATCATCGCCACAATGGCATTCAGGCAGCTCATACACGAAAGGAATTGGAATTCGTTCAACTTAGAATCCAGTCTATTCACCTTTTCCGACCCAAACATCTTGTTCGATCGGCTAAGAGCCTAAGAACTGTTTAGCAATGGAGGAGAACGGATACATACTAGATGAAGCATACGAGATAAGACGATCACCTCAAGAACAACGAACACAAAGCAGCACTTAGAACCGCGAGAAACATGTTGGTTAAAATCTAACACGAGCAGGCGCTAACTGCGATTGCAGGAGCATTTGTGTGTAGGAAGGAGTGCACAGCTGGTGGGTGGGTGATACGTACGTAGTTGTTGAGCTGCCTGACGAAGGAGGAGAAGTTGGCGTGCTTGAAGAAGCGGGGGAGGAGGCCGGCGGCGAGCGCTTGCGGGTCCCACACGAAGAAGGAGCTCCCGCCGCCGTCGGGGCCCCACGACACCACCGCGTCGGTGGCAGCGTCCGCCACCATCTCGTACGTCTTGGCCACGAACGGCGCCGTCCCCGCCTCGCCGAGCCCCTCCCTAGGGCGCGGCACCAGCGCCGCCGCCTGCCTCTCCCACTCCGTCTCCGGCTTCACCACCGCCACCTCCCACGCCATTGCTCCTTCTCCGACGGCTCCTAACCCGGGGCTGGTGGTGCTCGTCCTCTTGGAGCCGCTTTGCCTGGGGATGGGTGGACAACTGGAGGAGGAGGAAGCCATCTGGCCGTGCAGTGCAGTGAGGTATGCGCATTCGGCTTATAGGTTAGCTAGTAAGATTTGGGCGCTCCGCCGCGCCGTGCGAAATTTGATCTAAGTTTTTATTTCTAAAAAAAGGTAGGAAGATCTAAGTTTTTTGTTATCCGTTTGGGTTTTTTTTGGAAAAAATACGTTAGGTAGGAACCATCGACGAATCTGCGAAACATCAGACCTTTTTTGGGGAAAAAAAGGAATAATATATGTTCTGAAAAATATTAGATTTCGAGTTGCAAAAAAAACTATAGACGTCGAGTTTAGCACCCTTTGCGTTCATCGGGTAATAATACATATTTTGAAAAATATTAGAGATCGAGTTGCAAAACAAAAATTTAGATGCCGAGTTTAACACCCTATGTGTTCACTGGGTAATAATACATGTTTTGAATATTAGAGAGCATTCTGGACAATATTAGATTTCGAGTTGCCAAAAAAATTATATATGCCGAGTTTAACACCATATGCGTTCACCGGGTAATAATACATGCTTTAGAAAATATAAGAGATCAAGTTGCAAAAAAAATTATAGATGCCGAGTTTAACACCCTATGTGTTAACCGGGTAATACATGTTTCGAAAAATATCAGAGATGTCAATCTTCTTTTGTCGAGTTTAACACTCTATGCATTCACCGAGTAATAATACATGCTTCGAAAAACTTTAGAGATCGAGTTTGGGGAAAAAGTCTAAAGATTAGAAGCTGAGTTTAACACCCTATGCGTTCACCGGGTAATAATACATGTTTTCGAAAATATTAGAGATCGAGTTGAAAAAAAAATTAAACGTCGAGTTTAACACCCCATGCGTTAACCGGATAATAATACATGTTCTGGAAAATATTAGAGATCGTCTCGGAAAATATTAGATTTCGAGTTGCCAAAAAAATTATAGACGCCGAGTTTAACACCCTATACGTTAAACGGGTAATACATGTTCTGAAAAATATTAGAGATGTCAACTTTCTTTTGTCGAGTTTAAAACTTTACGCGTTCACCGAGTAACAATACATGTTTCGAAAAATATTAGAGATCGAGTTGGGGAAAGAAATCTAGAGATTAGAGATCGAGTTGGGAAAAAAGGTCAAGAGATAGAGATGTACACAAATTTCTACTGACGAAAACCTTTTTTCCGGGAAAAACAGAAAAAGGACCTAGACGTAAGGGACGAGGACCTGTTTGTTATCTTTTTGGACCTGTTCGCTATCCCGAAAAATTAGAAAAGGGCTCGTTCGAGATTTGTATTTAGTGGGGGGTTTCCCGTAAAGTAATAAACCAGGGACCTGAACGCAATTTAGAAACGATTTTCTTGCTCTCACAAAAAATCGTGAAGGACCTATCTGTAATTTATAAGGACCTATCCATAATTTAATGAAAAAGGAGGGGGATTTTGCAAATTGCCAAAGGGGGTGACGTGGCCTAGCCGGTTGGGCTCCATTTTCTTCCCTTATAAGGGAGTTATAATATTCGGTTTGATTTTTTTTAGTTTTTAAAAAATTCGGTTTTTAAGATTTATTAATCAAATCGAAACAGAACAAAGACAAAAACTAAACCAAATTAACTAAACAAATTCAGTTTGGTTAATTCAATTTTTTAGTTAACCAAATTTGTATAACCAGCACAAAATACAACCATAGGTCTACAGCAAAGTGCATTCACCAATGAGGCAATGACTAGGTACTGAATAATGATGAAGATGATACTTACCTGCTAAGATGAGGATGATAACTACCACCACAGCAAAGTGCATACACCAATGCACCACAGCAAAGTGCATTCACCAATGAGGCAATGACTAGGTACGGATGAAAATGATACTTGCTAAGATGAAGATGATAACTACCAGTCTACCACCACAAAATATCACCACAGCAAAGTGCATGCACCATATGTAACGCCCTAGTTTTTGCTTTCTGGAGAAAAATCTAATTTAAATAAATTAAATTCAAAAATTAGAGTTTCCATGGTGTTTATATTAACCTGGCATCCATTCCCCTCCAAAATCGGGATTTAATTCCCCTCCGGTCGAAAAATCGATTTCCCGGTTCCCGCCGGTACCCGAAATTTCACCCGAGTCCAAAAATGCTCCAAAAATCCCCAAACCACTTCAATTATGTCCCAAATATTCCAAAATTATTTTAGGTCATTCCCCGGATTTTTGGACCTCCATTCCTATTTTATCTCACGCGGCTTTTGTTTAATGCCTGCGATCCGCGCCCGAATATTTAATTCCACAAATTTCATCCAAATTCAGCGGAACCAATTTTATTGGGTCCCAAATATTCTAAAATGGCTCTAGGAATTTTTCCGGAATTTTTAGACCATTTTTCCTAATTTTTCTCGGATTATTCGCGTAAAGGAGGACCAATGAGGAAGCGCCACGTGGCGTGAATAGTATTCATCTTCAACCTCCAGCCAAGGAAGAACAGAGAAAGCTTCAAGCATGCTCTCATGGCTAGGGTTGCATTCAAGTGTTCATATCTCCTCCATCCCAACTCCAAATCGCGAAGCGCCGGTTCCATTGGATTCGTATCGACGCCCTCTTGCCATTCCCCACCTCCATTAGCCACTAATCTCGCCGAAAACAGCCGCATTAAAGAAAAACCGAAAGTGACTTAAATGCTCATATCTCGGCCATTTCTACTCCAAACGGTGCACCACCACCTCCATTCTCTCCGTATAAGAATCCCCATTCCGGGAGTGTGACCTTCCTTTCGCCTATTCCACTCTTGTGCCCGTGAGATCAAGAAAACCGAAGTTGGGTCACCGTTTTTGAAGTTCTTTGTGTTCTTGCTTGTAGATCTCTCTCCGGTGAGCCATTCTTCGTGCCACTTGTTTCCTTGTGACCGTGAGTGGGTCTAGAGTCTAACCCAACAATTAATTTTAGGATCCCTTGCGATTTGGAGGCGAATTTCGAGTTTTTGGCATTTCGGCCGGAGCTCCGTTCATCGCGAAATTCATTGCCTCCGGTGAGATTTAACTCGATTCCTTCCTCCTAGGTATTCCTAAGGTAGTTATCTACGTGATCCATGCTTTTGTTTGGGTCAATTCCGTGCAAAAATGAGTGGAAAATCGTTTTTTTGGGGATTTGCTCACTCTCTGTTTTGTGGGGAGCTCTCTGTGCTTGGCATGGTTGGGCTCGGGCCGCCGCCGCCGCCCGCTCCATGCGAGCCTCATGTCGGCCGCCGCCGCCGACCGCCTCGCCGGGCCGCCCCACCCCCACACCCCCAAACTTCTCTCTCTCATCCATGGCTTCCTTCACCATGGCATGAACCAAGGCTTGGAGAAGAAGCCTCCTCCCCAATGACATGTGGGGCCCACCCTCCATAGACACAAGCCCATTTCCAAAAATCAGAAAAGGAAAAGAAAATAGAAAAGGAATATTCCAGGGAATATTCCCCCGTTTTCCATTTTCCTGATTTTCCAAACTTCAAAAGCTCATAACTTTTTCGTCCGAACTCCGATTGACTCCGTTCAAATTTCTAAATTCATATAAAATCAAGATCTACCTGCCAGTTTTATTTTTGTAATTTTTAGATTTTATTTATTTTCTTTTATTTATTTATTGCCTCGATTTGCGCGTAGCCGCCGATCCCGCCGAGTCCACCGACCCCACCGCCGGACTTCCAAAGTTCAACATTCTCGCTATGACCGAGGCAAGTCTCCTTGACGCATGTTGATCCCATGATTTATAAATGTTTTACACTGTTTTACAACTTGCATTGCTATTTATATTAAAGAATGATGTTAACGTTAGGTTATTAGTTATACCTGTTGTCCCTACCTCCTTGATATTGTTATCCCTGATCCTTTGTCGCCCTAGTATAGTAATCCACCAATATAAATGTTTTTGGAAAAATATTCTTTAATTAGGGAAAAAGACTGTTGGGAAGGCACGATCGGTGGAACAAGTGGTACGAAATGTAAATTGGAGATTTCGTGAATATTAGCGATGTGGGGGTAGTCGTTATGGAATTAATCTATGAGTGGTAATCCATATAATTTGGGTGGATTGGAAGAATTTTGGAAGATGTATGATGCCAAGAATAATAGTCGGTAAAAGTAAATAAATGATATTGAGAGGCATACTTGTGGATTAAGTAGAATAAGTGGTGACTTAAATTTTGATGGGTTTTAACAAGCATACTATGTGATAATTAATTATGGGGAATTGTAAATAATCCAGAATGTTTGGTGGTTTAGTAAATGATAATGTTGCGTATCCTTGGTGGATAGAATGTAGATGATTTAGCAATGACAATGTGAAGGGTTACAATAGGTGATGTGGAGAATGATACTCGATGATTTAATCAATGATATTATCAAATATACTCGATGTATTAAGTGGATAATACTGAGAATCGTACCCGGTGGTTTAGTAGATGATTTTGGGAAACATGGTTTTGCGATAATCATTCATGTGGGATTATGAATAATGTGGATTGGGTGTGATTTGATTAGTCAACTTGGTGTCATTGTTTATGGAAACAGCCCTAGGCAATGAATTAATGAAGTCTTGGATTTGTAGAATCTTTCATGAAATATGCTCGGGGATGAGATTGTGAATTATTCTCGGTGGATCAAGTAGATTAAAAGACCAATCGATGTGTGGATGATGGGTAATCAACACGGAGACTCATATTTCGAGGAGATTGTTTCATATACAATGATAATAATAGCTTGGCGTGATTTTGGAGTTAGGATGGCACATGATATCAACTTTACCTGGTGGAAGTACTAAATTGGACTGGATTATATAGTATCATGATAAGAATGGGGGAATCTTGGTGGTCTCGTGAATTTTGGGAAGTACCGATTTAATTATAATCATGTTTTATCAACCCTAAGATTTGTATTTTATAAATTAAACTATTGGTGGAATAGAATAGTACGGTAGAAATGCTTAGACTCGCAATCGGTCAGTGTGCACCCATGGGTGGGAAATTCTTATAACTCTTGAAAATTTGTGTTGAAAGTTATAGGCAAAGAGTATTGCCGTTGGTTTACAAAATAAAAATAAAATAAAAAATGGTTTGGACTTGGGCGGAATGGTTTGTTTGGCGGGTGTGGATATAGCACTAGTTTTCATGGTGCAAGTGCCGCCCCAAGTCAGTTAAGGACCGACGCTTATGACTGTCTCCATTCTAAGCATAACCGTAAACCACATGTCAAAGTGGGCACGACCTGGCTGAATAATTTGTAGAAACCTAACTTAGACTCACCAAACTGTGGAATGTGAGCGCCGGATAGAGGCATTGTTGTTGTTTTTCTCACACGGCGCAAGAGGGGGCTTCTGTACTGGGTGGATATAACCCTAACAGCGGTGAAACCTCGTGGTGGGTCGGAGTTAGGCGTATACATTGTAAAGGCCTTGTCATGATATCCCTGCCGGCACACCTAAGGAAGTGTGCTAATAGCTTGGCATCAAGGGAATATCATGTCTTGTGGGTAAAGTTGTACACCTCTGCAGAGTTAAAACTATTCGAATAGCCGTGCCTACGGTCAAAGGCAAAGCTTGCTGAATGCTTTCATGCTGGTAGACTTTGGTTTTTGGTTTCAAACTAAACAATAGTTTGTTTTGGGGTCCGGGAGCGGTTAGAACTCTCGGGTGTGCTTCTGGCGGCTAAAGCCAGGTAGGTGGAAGGAACCTGATTTTGTGAACTGTGGCAGATAGAGCCATGTGATTGGATTGAACCCTGATTTTGTTGAGATGTGGCGGATAGAGCCTGTATATTAGTGAGTGGTGGTTAGAACCTTCACTGCAATATTACATAATTCAATTATTAAAAAGAATTGCTCAAATATGCTTTGTGAAACTTATTAACAAGTATGATTTGATGAAACTTGGCTTTATGCAAAAGAACCATATTAAGCCATCTTTGGATAGCCTACATTGTGCATAATTTTCCAGACTTGCTGAGTACTTTATGTACTCATATGCTACATTCTAATCGTGTCTCAGAAATGAAAAAAGCTATCCAAGAATTCCAACGACTAGGATGCGCTCCCCACTCGATTGCCTGTGGGCATTTGGATGGGTCGCCTTGGTGTTTTCGTCTTCCGCTGCAGTTGTTCAAGTTGTTCTGCCTGTTAAGGCCGTAATGGTAAACCTTGACCATAAGGTCTTTGCTTTTATTTGGTATTATTCTTATTTAATTATATGTATTCGTGATATGGTTGTTGATTTATCACTGTTTGACTGTGTGTACTAGCTACTGATCTGGGACTAGTACAGAAATACACAGAGGACTCCGGATAGCCGATCCGGGGGCCTACACCATATGACCACAAAATACATTATACACGCAGTCCAGTAATGACAAACAACTAAAAAGCATGCAATACTAGTATAGCACAAAATGCAAGAAACAAGGAGCTTCAAAGCGTGTAGAAAAAGAAGTCAAGCAGCAAGCCAGCAGCAACGTCACTCCTCCAGGCTCCAGTCCTCCTGGTCCTCCAACACGCAGTAGCAGCAGTGTAGCACATCCAACACTCCTCCAGCCAGTAAATAGTAGGAAGTAGCAGCACAACCAACACTCCTCCAGGTCCAGCACAGTAGCACACAACACTGCAACAAACAACAGATTAGCAGCAGTGCAGCACTCCTCCAGCACTATCATCATATCTGATAATAACATAATGAAAATAAGTATCATAAGGTATGTCGAGCCTGTAATAAAAATGTGTTGGATTGATTCAAAATAACAGTATGACTGTATGAGCTAGACATCACATATGCCCATTATATAAGTTATGGTCATTAGCAGTACATAAAGGAAGACACATTTGTCTTAGCAGCATCATTCCTCGACCTCTTCACTGGATGGGGAGATTTTTCTTTTAACAGAATTAGTTATTAGACTACCAAATAATGCTGAGAGTAGAGTAAATACAAGGAGGTCCCAATCTAACAATCATGGTCTGGGATGCTGAAAGTGCATCTAGGCCCCTCATTTTATTTTGGTGATTAATGATGACACAATTAATGTGATCTAATGCTTCAACTAAGATTAATGCAGTTATCGAGATCACATCAAGCTCGGAATAAGATTGGACCGTCCTAAGCGCGTCAAATTTCGAGAAAACGGCATCAAGACGAAGACTTGTAATTTTTATATTACTTTGAGTCTTAAGGATAGCCGTACTATTAAGAGGATGCGACGGAAAATCAATTTTAGGATGTGCATGTGCTCAACATCAAAACTTGCATTCAAACTAGCACTCAAACACTTGCATTTTCCAAAATCTGGAATTCTTACCGAGCCCCTAAACTCGGAGAGTCCGGACATTCAGTCCGGAGTGTCCGGATTCAATCCGGAGTATCCGGACAATATGTCCGGAGTCTCCGGGTTGGACCCCTCGGCCACTTTTAATTCCAGATTGTCCGGAGTATCCGGACATTGTGTCCGGAGTCTCCGGATAACCCGGAGTCTCCGGGTTATTTGTCCGGACACTCCGGTCTGTTCAAAAAAAGGGGATAACGGCTAGTTTTCAAAAACGTATTTAAAGCCACCCCTTCCTCCCCAACGGCTAGGAACTGTATTGAGCTCATTCATTGCAGCATTCAAGCCCTCTCTAACACTTTCAAAGCATTCAATAGAGCCCTCACTTCCTCCCACCATTTAATTTGGTTGTTGATCCATTTTGGTGAGGAGAGGAAGAAGCAAAGTGCTAGGTGCATTCATTTCGAGTTGTGGAGCACTAGTTCATCCTCCAAGCGATTCTTCGTGGCGTTATTACTCTTGGAGGTTGAAGGTCTCCTAGACGGCTAGGAGTCACCGGGAGCTACCAACGCGTGTGGTGAGCCCAGCTGCTTTGTGAAGGCGAGTCTCGCCTCCGAAAGGAAAGAGACAAGAAGTGAAGCCGGCGAGTGCATTTGTGCAACACCGGGAGGAAAGCGGGTTGAAAGAGACCCCGGCTCAAGTGCGACCGAGCCACCTCAACGGAGACGTAGGGTTCCCTTCAAGAACCCGAACTTCGGTGAAAATTCGTGTCCCTCTCATTCACTTTTACTTCCTAGTCTTGCTTATTTGGATTTGAATTTGTAAAGTTAGATCTAGCTCTTTGCTTAGCTTTAATTCAAATCCTTTCTAGCAATTGTTCTAGGTTGTTCTTGCTATCTATTTCTAGTGGTTTATTGTGCTTGCTAGAGTAGCCTTAATTGCGCTCCCGAGCCAGCTAACCCGGAGAGTCCGGACACAAGACCGGACACTCCGGACAAGCCGGAGTATCCGGACCAAAACCCAGAGACTCCTACTTGCTCAGCCTGTTTTAATTCCGCTGCGATTTTTTAATCCGCCTATTCACCCCCCCTCTAGGCGACATCGTTGGTCCTTTCAGATGCACATGTATTGGGGAAAATATAAACATATGCTTTATTGATTACACATTGCATATTCAATGGACCAAATCTTGAAAGGGATATCAAATTGTTAGACAAAATGGTAGTGTTACTTTCAGCATGCAGAGGGTGATGAGCACATACTTTAAGTAGTACTCTCACTAGGTTTGGTTATGAACTTGGGTTTTGAATTTTCCTTGGGAGAATTTTCAACATCTTCTCATATTATGGCTGAAATAAAATAAAATCAATGAATAGCCAATTGTAATGAGGAACAAGATAAATATGATTAAAGCAAAAAATCAGTAAGTAATTTGTTTATTACCTTCCTCAATTTTGGCCAAATCTGCTGGATGTTCTTCAATATTGATAGGGAGGGATCGCCGTAACTAATCTTGTGTACAAACTAGGCATTGGACCATGAGTGTCGCGAGTGAGTTCCTAAAGTCATCAAGACATGTTCGCTCGTGCTAAAGGTTGACTCAGATGCAACTGTTAATATAGGAACTTCTAATGCATCATGAGCCAAGTGAGACAATACTGAGAATCTAGGAGAATTGCACTTCCACCACTCAAGAATATCAAAATTCTCGATGTCCTCTTCATTATCTTCATTAAGGTATTTGTCAAGTTTAGACTTACTAGTTCTAGTTCCAATGTTTCTAATCCTCATCTTTTCCGCAATTAAGGATATCATCAACCTAGTGCTCCTTTCCACAGGTTCTTGTGAATCATTTGATTGTGGTGCCTTATCACTTGAAGCATATAGTTTTCTATACTCATCAAACAAAGAACAAAAAGAATCATTCACATTATTCCAAACTTCATTTCCTTCTTTCTCACCAAACATCTCCAAAGTAGCTATATTTGTGTAATTAGATAGCTTATATCTTGGATCAAGTGCAACAGCAATAAACATGAGCATGTTCAACTTATCCTTATCTCCCTAGTACTTGTAGCACTTCTGAAGCATTCTTTGACCCATTTCCTTGCACACATCATGATCACTACGACATCATTTTCGCAACAAAAGCAAACATCTCTTATCTCATGAAATAAAATGTTTGATGTTACATGAAGTGTGGAGCTTATAGAAGTGTCCAATAAACTCGATCATCTTCTTTGCATCCTCCCAATCTTCGCTTTCAGGAACTCCAGGACCATTCTCACTACATAATTCTATTGCATAATATGGGTCTTCTTCACCATACCATTAAAATACATCCTCATAAATTGATGCAGCATTCAACATAAGGTATGTTGAGTTCCATCTAGTACAAACATCTAGTGACAGGAATGCTTTACTGTCCACCTTTGCCAATTCAGCACATTTCTTAATTTTGGATATTCTAGATGGAGACTTTTTAATAAATTTGACAACAACATAGACACGTTGAACTAAAACTGATAATTCTTTTAGGCCATCAGAAACTATTGAGTTAATGATATGTGCATCACACCTCATGTGAATATACTTGCATTTAGCAATGCTACTATTAGAATTATTCAAGACCTTTCTCATGTAATTTATAGCACTATCATTAAAGCTAGCATTATCAATAGTTACTGTGAAGACTTTTTCTATGCACCATTCCATCAAATATTTCTCTAAAGATTTCTCAATGTATTCCTATTAGGATTACACTTGCAGATTCTCAAGTGAGAGTTTAAAAAGGATGTACCATTAATTCGAGGATCACAACGAAGCTCACGGCTGCAACGTTTGCACGACCACTAGCCAAGTCCACGCTGTCATGACGATCAACACTCCATGTGATTGCTATACGATTATCCATTCAAGCCTTAACATCCTCCGCTCATAACGCGTAATCTATTCCACCCTTTTACAATTCCAAAAGGCGCACTTGTATCGTAGATGTTATCCATGTTCATGGTTTGTCTGTGCCACCATTTCTACCGTACAAAGTAGCAAGACGAACATGGGTACCGAACGGAACTGTATGCGCCATGTAATCCCCATCTATACTACGGAATGTTGTGCCTTCCTTACATTTTGTTCGAACATCACTTCATTATATATGCCTACAATGAATTCAACTATGAAGCGTACATGCTCGTGTTGTACATAATTCTCCCTCGTTTTCTATGTCGTGCAATGCAATGGGATTATATGTATGTTCTTTTGTTTACCTATGCACTCCCCGCCTTTATTATGAAATGCTATGTCCTTCGTTCTGTTCGTTCCAACATTAAATGTCACTTCATGTTGTAATATTTTCAAATAACAAATTCCACCATCTATATCCACTTCCTTCGCTTTGTTCGAACATAAAATGTCCCTTCAATTCACAACAAATCTAGCTATTAACCGACAAAATACCTCAAATTCCCAACCCCCCCCCTCTCCCTTCAAAACGGCGACAAAGATCTATCACCATTTACACCAACGACATAGTTTTTATCACCATTATGTCTGTTGTCTAATTGGCGGTATCTAGTCTACATGGACTCCACATCATCTAGTTGCCATTTAGAACGACAATTTCTATAATTTTTATTTTTGGTATATTATTTTTGTAATTTTTGTTTTTTCGCGTATTATTAATAAAATTCTTATTTCAGCCCCATTGATTATCAATAGTTTTGCAGCGGCAGGTGCTCAGACTTTATTGAAAAACATTGGCAGGATACACACATACAGAGCTCACAATGTCTCCGGACTGACTTCACCAGGATAACATGTTAGTGTTATGCCCTTGAGGCAGTCATATAGATGATTGTAACATGACTATGTTTATGAATAATAATAATATGATTATTTATCCGATGAATGTATATCATTATATTGATCAGCAAGTATGTGACTTGGTTATGAAACTCTCTACTCATTGATATAATTCTGTAAGTATTTCTGATCGGGTATCATCGTATAAGACAATGATGAATAGATCAGCGTATGTATTGATCGATGATCATGTTTCATAGATTATGGGATATGGAGATATCATCAATACGTTGTGAATGCATGGTGAAGAACATGGGTTAGATAGACCCGCAATGGGACACTGCGAGAATGTTACATTCTTATGTGTCATCAGTGCATCTCATACATAGTGAACGCATGATGAAGAACATGGGTTAGGTAGACCCGCAATGGGACACTGCGAGAATGTTACATTCTTATATGTCATCAGTGCATCTCATACATAATGGATGCATGATCCTTAGACCTGAGATTGTCACATTCCCTATATGTGTAATAGTTTATCTTGGGGCCACCAAACGCTATTTCCCAACCGCATAGTTATAAAGGTAGCTTTCATGTTTACTATGAAACATGCAGAGGGAAGTGAGCTGTTAAGATGGAATTTGCCATTCCAATGTAACGGAGATATATGTCTAGGCCACTCGTGTGATATGATTAAGGAAGTGCATGGCCATGCCGTGATTGAGAAGTCAATCACAACTTATTAATATATCACGGATACAGGAGATGGATTGAACTGTCAAAGGATGACATGCTTCTCGCCTTGAGTTCGATCTTCATATAGTTTGGCAAAGGGATTATTACATGAGTACTTTGATCATATGCATTTGGGAGTTGGCATGCCCTGCAAATAGCCGCTACCGACTATTGGATTAGAAAAGGGTTTTTCAAATCTATGTCCAAATGTACATGAACCTACAGGGTCACACACTTAATGGGCTGGGACGCATTAATTTGGATTGAATCCGTAATTAATGGACCTCGTGGGCTTAACGTGCTGATGGGCCCTGGATTAGGGTTTCATCACGTGGCTATATAAGGAGAGGAGAAGGATGGGCGTGACACAGAATTTCATCCATAACCCTAGCCTCCACCTCTCGTTGCCCCTGCCGAGCGACACAGTGCTTGCATGCCGACGCACGGCGTTCCATCCCCGGACGTGTGGACTGCTGTGATGACGCTGCTGCTACTGCGATGTGGAGAATACAATCCGCAGCGAGGACGATTCGAAGCGAGGACGATCCGCGGCGAGGATGATCCACTGCATCAACGCGCAAAGGATTCCGCAATTGCGCGTCTAGTGGTAAACTAATCTGTGATCCACTTCTTGCGAGTAGCTTTCTGGTTATGTGGTAGAAATTTTAATTTGCACTATAGTAGCACACCGCGTTCCTCTTCATAACCAACCATGGGAGGCTAGCCTGCAGGTAATCACAGTCTCTAACAAGCAAACTCAGCACTGCCATCCGATGAATCCCAGAACAAAGTTACAATCGCGGGATCAACAAAGATCTCAATTCTCATGCGTGGTAACACTGACAGAGAGACAACGAGCACATGCAAACAGCAGTCGGTAGCATGTGTACAAAACTTAGCCCTAAGCGCTGTAAACCATGGATCACCGCAGCTTTCCCAGGTTTATTTACTGAAATGAGTGCTTGTTTCATGAAGAAGTTCAGGCAGGGTCTCAAGGTTCTGCTTGGACTCTATCTCGGTAGTGAGGTTGAGTCTTGGGATGCTGCAAGCTCCTAGATTATGATACAATGGGGTGGTGATTCAATGCTAGAGACGCTACGGGTTCTCATCACACTACAATTCTGTGTCTGCCTTTGGCGATTCTCCGAGCAATCACCTTCTGCCCACCCTTCGTTGATTTACTATGAAGCAAAAAAAAAAGGATATTTGTGCAAACATTCAAACCAAAACTCTGTTTCCATATCACCGCAGCCAAACTAATACCCTGGTGTAATCGGCTGTCGGCATACCAAAATAATTTGGCCCATAGGTATGAATAGTACATCAGAAGCAGAAACATGTACAAAAGTCAGTGTGGTTTACCTTGAAACCAATTCTGTAGCATTCACCTGACAACTATGACACAATTTGATCGGCAAAAGTAACAAGGAACAGGCACCATAGGCCATATTCAAATGAATTGTCCAGAATTGCAAAATAAAACATGCCTATTTCTCAAACATTTCTGACAAGATTTCATATTTCAACCCTATCTAAATCACACCTTTGTGAGTTGAGGATGGCTGGCATAAGAGTATTCATGATTCCAAAAAGATCCATGGACAACTGTGTCAAGTCTTGCATTCTGTCAGTCCGGTTGATAAGCAAGCTAGAAAAAGACATACAGGAAACTTAAAATAGTACATAATGCATTGCACTTATATGACTTAAACCATAATGAGATCACAAGAAACTAGGCTGCTTGTGCACCAAATCAATCAAGGCAAGCAGGCCGCTTTATACTTCTCCCAGTCACCATTGATCCAAACCCAGTGATACAACTAAAGCACGATCCAAATGTTCAATGCAGCGAACATTCTAGAAGCACCAAGCGAGCTTAGCCTCGCGACCGCCTACGCGTCATGGGCATCCGCGGGACATGCAGCTGGAGCCTGGAGAGCAGCGCCGGCAAAGGCAGCTCGGCACGGAGAAGAGACGGAGCCGGGGAAGCGAGGAGGCGGCCGAGGAGGAAGGAGCCTACCTGCGCTAGGGTTTTTGCTGACGCCATCGCCGCGCTCGCCGTCGCCGTCAACCTTAAACCCTAGCTTTCCTTTCTCCCTTTCGCCTCCTTGGTTGAGCTATCAGCTATGGTGAACTGTCCTCGGCCCAAATGGGCTAACAGTTTGGAGTAAAGCCCAGTAAAAACGGGCCCAAGTGTAGCCCAGAAAATCTAAGCACAGATGGCGACTTCTTTAACCTAAAACACAACACTCGTTGTGCCAAGTAGAGGTGCCCAAACGGGCGGCACGGCACAGCCCGTTTAGTCCCGGCTAATAAACGTGTCGTGCCATGTCGGCTTATTGCTACGCGGGCCAACGGGTTAAAACGGCCCGGGTCGGCCCGTTAGTGCCAAAAAAAATTGAAATTTTGAAGAAAAAAATAAAAAAATAAAACAGAATGAAAAAATACAGAAAAAATTGAAAAAATCAGAATAAATGAAAAAAAGTTAGAATAATTAGACAAACTCAAGAATGTAGGAAAACTTTTAAAAAATATATATAAATTGAGAAAAATCTAAAATAAATTCTAAAATGAGCTAAATAATTAGAATTAAATAATGAGCTTTATTGATGTTTGACTGCCTCGTTAAAAAGTTTGCCAAGTAAAAACGCAACACGAGAAAACCTTGGCAAAGAAAAAAGAGTACAACCTATAGCTCAGTGGTACAGGGAAAAAGTGAAGATTACAATTATTCTTCCTGATCAAGATAAAGATTTTCAAACGTTGCCGTCAGCTCAACATTTTCTGTAGTGTGTTGAGCTCGTTGTTCAGCTTGTTCCCAATCTTTCACAGTGAGAAGTATTTCCACCATCTCACTTGTCAGATTTGTTCTTCTCTCCTCGATTATTCTTCCAGATAGACTAAAAGCAGACTCCGAAGAAATTGTGGAGACAAGAACTGTTAACACATCCCGTGCTAATATGGAAAGCACCAGATATGTTATCTTGTGCTCATGCCACCACTGTAAAATGCTGAAATTCTCCTCTTGCTGCTCTTAGTAGTTAACAGTGTCACTATTGAGATAGGCTGCCAGCTCCCCACCACCTGTTGTTATATCTAAACTTGACGGTGCTGCAGCTTCTTCAGCTTGATAAGATGCAAGAAGCTCTTCCGGTGAAATCCCGAAATCACAAACTGGGAAGGACGGAAAATCCTGATTCTCCATTAAGAAAACTGCAAGAAATAATTGCACTATTATTAATTTCATATCATTGAAAATAAAAAATTATAAAATTAAATCAATATTCTTACCTTATTTTCTTGACAGAAACCGGAATCCGAATTTCGGATTTTTGGCAAAACTATTTTGAATTTTGCCAAATTATCACTAATAGCACAAGAATTTTCACAAGAGAATGAAGAGAAGAAATTGCAAGTGTGCTGGTGGGGAAATGAGGGGGGATGCTACCCTATTTATAGGAAAAAATTTGGGATTTTTCAGAATTATTTTGAAATTTTTTTATTTTTTAAGCCTCCAACGACTAAAAACGGCTATATTTCAAATAAACGGGCTAAACGGGCCCGTGCCGTGTCTAATCATGCCGGGCCGTGCCGGCCTGACCGTTAATGGGCTGTGCCATGCCGGCCCGACCCATTTACGATTGGGCCGTGCCGTTAATGGGTCGTGCCTACAGTAGCGGGCCACGGGCCGGCCCATTTGGCCATCTCTAGTGCCAAGCAAGATTGTCACGATAGCGGAATTAGAAAAAATATTTTGATGAAGCTGTACATTTTATACATGTAACTATATAATTTTGTATAATAATTTTGTACTATTATAAATTTTATGTATATATAATTTGCTAAAAGTACAGTACAAATAGTTCTAAGATCTTAAGATTCCAAACCATCAAAATCGAAACTAATTCAATCAAAAAAATTTAGTCTATTAACAGATGAAATTTTAGCGTTTCTCAAATTTTTAAGTGTTCCGGAGCATATCCGGCACCCCTAGTTCCTCCTATGGTCGGGATCGTGATCCTAACATCAAAAGTCCAATTCTATAGATCTACGTATGATGGGAACAGAAATGGTCTTACACTCCTACCATGTTCTTGTTGACTTGAGACAGGGTCAACGCTGCTCACACGTGGATTGTGTAGTGCGGCATGCACATGGCATATTCGACTACACGCAATATTTGCTTTGATGGAATCAAATTAATCCCAGAAGCAATCTAATTTAAGCTCTATCTTTTTAGCTGTCGGATTAACCGGTCTAATTGGTAAGTGATATAAGAGAGACGCAACCATGGGATTAGATTATCCTTCCGTGCACGCCCTCCTCGTGTTAATCATCTTTTTTTTTTATGTCAATTGCATTGGATTAGATTTTTGCTGATATACTACTAGTTATCATTTTCTGGCATCTGAATGATGTAAGATTTTGTTTATGGAAGAAACATCTTAGCAAATCTGAACATGATTAGTTATGTGAGGCAGCCAGATTAAACAATTGAGGCTGATCAAACTTCCCAGATACATGCGAGGTATCTCTGAAGATTCAAGATAAACTATCTGTTCAGTCCGCGTTATGTTGTGCTGTTACGTTAGCAAATCTGTTATGTTGTGCTGTTGAAAGAAGCTAAAGGAAGTGTACAAGATAGGCTAACAGGAGACTCCTTGTGGAGCACTTCAAGTTCAACTTACAGTTTGTTACTTAAATCCAATATACCTGCTCCATGTGTTCACCTTTCTTTTGTGCAACGACCTCTTCACCTTATCGAACACGCGATTTTCGGATGAACAGTAAAATTTGATAATCGCAAAAATCGAGCCGAAAATCGGTCGAAAATCGCAAAAAAATCACATGAATTCAAAAATCAGATTTTTTTGAAAAAAAAATCAAATATCGTGGAAAATCGACGATTATCGGTGGAAAATCGACGATTATCGTGGAAAATCGACGATTATCGGTGGAAAATCGACAGCCATGTTGAACTTTTTTGTGCGGTCGATTTTTGTAGCGATTTTCGACGATATTTGGCGATAATCGCGATATTTGCGTCATATAATTTTTTTTGAATTTTTTAATTTTTAAAATTGTTTTTTCGAATTTTTTCGATTTACCGATCGGTAACTGATTTCGGCCGCCGTCGATAACGCGATTATCGGCGATAATCGAGCGATTATCGTCGATAATCGAGCGTCGATAAATGGAACCCTGGCTCTCACTGATAAACATGGTTGTGCTGGTTAAGTCAACACAGTATATATGTAAAACCATATAGAAAGACACAAAACCAATAGTCTTGGTTTCATACTGTTGAGTCAATAAAGAAAAGAAATGATCAGTTTCATAAGTTAAAGTCACGAGGATAAGAATGAGAAGCTAATGGTTGCGGGTTGGGGGTACCCTAATCCGATTGGTTGACATGCTTAAATTGTGGCAACGACTAATGGCTCCATAAAAGGAGGCCCATTTAATTCCTCTGCATATCCTCTCTCTGTCTCTCCTCTCCTTTGCAACTCCTCATTTCCTGATCATATCAAGGAAGGTAGGTAAGATATTCATGTCTCATGCCTACATGCTTCTTTATTTGTTCCATGCTGTTTTTCTTCCTTTTTGTTGGTAGTTCCCTACCAGTGAGTTCAATGATGAAATAGGTGTTGTTTGTCATGGGCTAATGGCATGGGTGTTGTTTCTGCTCACCAGGTTAGAACTGTTGCTGTTGTTGTCATCTTGTGCAATCATGCTCTTTTCTTCATTTGCAACAACAGCACATTTTGTTTGGATTCCTCTCTCGAATTTCAGCAACTATTGCAGATCGGTGCATATCATGACGCAATAGAGACCATGGTTCAGAACAACCATGGATGGTTAAGTTTTGCTCTATTAGTCCAAACAACATGAACTAGTAGCAATTAGATGGAAATTGCTGCGTTTGTTGTAGTTTCTGTGATACAAGCTTGGCAGTGCTGAAGCATCATTGACTGCATTACTTTTCTTCAGATTAAGATCTGAGGCAACAAAACGATTGATCATTGGATAATTTGGATTTGGTAAATGGGGTTATAGGTCAATGAATCCATGATAACCGATTATGTTAAAATAATATCAAATCAAGAAAATTAGCAGTTAGCTTTCTTCAATCTGCTGCTGGTAGATTGCTTACATTTGCTCCTTTCCACATGAAACTGTTGTAGTGTAAGAGGAAGAGCAAAACAAGATGTTTTTTCAGAAGAAGAATTCAAAGAAAGTGAAAGACTCCAATGGGTCGCAGAAGAAGGACAAAGATAGCCATGGGAAGAACAACTTTTTTGGTCGTGCCAAGGGAGGACTTGGTGCCCTTGCAGGAAGCATCCAGTCAGCAAAGAATGGTTAGTCATGTCATTCTTTTTTAGCCATAAATATTTTTTCGAGAATGTCGTCCAGCTTCAAACAAAATCTGTTCTTCCTTTGAGTTCTTCAACCTCTCAAGTATTTTTCATTTTTGTTGCACACTTGCTGAATCAAAGAGATGAAAATAGAACAGCTAAATACACTTCTCTTTTCATGATGAGCAACGGGCATACTGCATTTGAAAGACAGATAGGATACTTGTTCTTAAAACACCTCTGCATTAAGACCACCAGCACGAGGAAAACTCTGATGCCAGCATGAATTTTTTTTTTTTTTTTGAATTAAAAGGCAGGAGCTTCCGCTCAATTAAGAAGAGAGGATAAAAGAATACAGTAAACTCAAATTACAGCACCAACCACGGTGCCGAAACTAGAAAAAACCTGCCCCACGAAAACTCCACACCTGAACTAACTTACAGGCCAATCGGCCCACAGCCACAAAGAATTTAAGAAACTACTCCGGCATGAATTTGCCAGTTAGACATTTAGAGATAACAGCAATCCTTAATCAAGTCGAAGGTTTCAGAGTTGAAATGAAAGAAGGGCTTCACGCCTTGCATATTTCTTCCACGTTAGCTGTCCTACTGGACAGATGACCATGATGCATTCACTTCTAATACTTTCCTTCTCCCCGACATTTAATTGGAACCGATTGACAGACGCCGAAGAGAGGGCAGAAAAGCTTCAAGAGGATGTGAAGTCGGGCATTGAAACGATCTTGCACAAGGGCTCAGGCATTCTTGAGAGAGCGAAGGAGCAGATTGGGAGTCATTCACATTCAGAGGCCGGCCGTTCGATGGAACAAGGTAAATTGCACTCAATTCAGAGTGACTTCAAAGGAAAAGTTCTGCAACTTGCAAGATATCCGAACTTTTTTGCATGCAATTGACGTCGTCCTCGGTTGATGTTCTATTTCAAAGAGAAAGACATGATTTCTTAGTGCAGTCCGACTTTAATCTTCCAATTATATCGTAAAAGTTATAGGCTGAAACCAACTTTTGGGTGCTACAAAGAAATACGCGGTAGGTAGTACATACTGAAGAGTGGGTTTGCTTCAGTGTGAGCCGTCATAACAAAGCTACAATGGGAAAATGAGCCCCAGCTTTGTCTATGAATCAATAGAAAATTTTCCTTATTAGGTGAGATGTCCTTCTCAGATATGGCCCTTTTGAAGGAAATCCACAAGTCATGTAATTAATAAAAAAAAAAGTGATGTAGCAGATGGTGATTGCAGAAGTTAATCCCAGCCATAATCCTATAGTAGGTCGATTCAGATCATGAGCACGAATCATTAGCGCAATCGCAATCGTAATATAATCCTATAGTAGGTTGATTCAGATCATGAGAATAAATAATGAGCACATTGACAAAGTGTTCTACAACTAGGATGCCCGGATACGGATACACGATACACCGATACCGAGATACGCCATTTCCCTAAAAATACCGACATGGTGATACGTGTGTGTATATATATAATAAAAATAAAAATACAGAGAAACATATGGTATGTCACATACAAAAGAGACGCTAAAACAAAGAAAAATGAAGAAGTAAATGGGCCAGATCATCTCGTAGGCCCATTAGCCCATAACAAGCGATTTAGGGCATCTAGTCTATTGCTGCCCCAAACGTCCCCACAATTGAGAGCTTCTGTTCTTGCTAGCCATAGCCATATGTCTTGTCTCCTAGTCATTGCTGCCCTCACCAACTCCTAGCTGCCACTGGCTGCCCTGGTAGTATACCACACTATCACAATTAAGAGGGGAGAAGAGGACTAGTGGGAGAACCCACCGTGTGTGAGGACCAGTGGCGCCATTGCGTCGACAGGGAGAGGGATGCCGAGCGCGATGGTCTAGATGGGGAGAGGAATGTTGATGTGAAAGTCTATGGGAAGAGAGGAGCAGGATCGGTGGTGTGAGGAGCGAGAAGGGGCTGCAGGATGGGAACAAACAATTCCAACGTCTCCTAATTTGTTAGAGGTATTATGGTTGAGTGACAAGTATCGGCGATTTTTTTTTGAAAATAGGAAATTCACCGATACCGTTATTCCGAAATATCCGAGTATCAGAGTTCTATAATGATATCGAGCTACATTCGAACCTGTGCAACAAACGATCAAACTGAAATTTGACAAGGGTAAAGTCAACTTGAATATTGGTCCACTAAATTGCGTAAACAATATTTTTACAAAACATGATTCTAATAATCAATTTGACAGTCCAGCTACCAATTTGTAGTTTGTATTTAACATTCATAGCTCGCAAGAACTGCATTATTTTTGCATTGGCATTTCTTCGCCAGAATAAACCCCCTGGCCTATAGGCTTACTTAGCTTTACTTCCAAGCAAAATCACCTTTATGCACAATGATTCTATAGGATGTTGGGCGTGTGTGATTGAGGATGTACCTGATATCATTTTCCATCTTGCCTTTTCTCCGTCAAGGGCCATTTATAATCCGAAACCGCAAAAAGAAACTATTTCTAGAGTAAAATACATCTAACCTCAGTACATCTCATATTCAGAAGACCATTGTGAGCTGAATATAGAGATTGTCTTTTTTTTTTAAAAAAAAAAAAAGGGACAGTTACAGCTCAAGCACCATGCATGTTCTTGTGTCCTCCTAGCTGCCTCCATGTGCCAGATGGTTAGTTGACCTTAATACACACGCGTATTGTGCAACCAAATCCTTACTTTAACCCAATCAATCCAACCAAGAAATCACAAACTATATCGTAAATAACACGTTAGCTAACTGTTATGACATATATTCTTATGTTCGCCCCCACCGTACTGGTCTCATCCGGCCGAACCGCGACTCCGCGCGTCCGGGTACCGGCCTCACCTTGGTCTTTCGTCGCCTCAGCCCACGTCGGCGCCTGCCTCGGCGCACATCCGCACCGACCTTCTCTACATCCGCTGGCTCCACTCAGCAGCCCCTTCGGTGGCTCCCTTCGATGCACGCCTCGGTGGCCCTCTTGGCCGGCCCTGCCTCCGGCCTCCGCCTCTTCGATTGCCCGCGCCGCTGGCGACTTCGGCCGCACGAGTCAGCCCGCACCTTTGCCTTCGTGCAGTCTCTGTGCCGGCCTTTGGCCAACCAACTCGGCCAGCCTACGCCAACCAGCCCGCCGCCTGCTTCAACCATCCGCCTGAGAGCTCAACCGATAGTTTCTTGTCTTTTGGCTCTTTTGGGTTTCAGCTCTGGTTTTTTAGCTCCTATTTCTTGATTTTAGCTTCAGCTTATGATTTTCCGTCAGATTTTGCTACATGCGCCCGAAGCGTACTAGGAAGTTTTATCAGCTCCGGCTTATCAGCATTATCTCGGTTTTGTCGGCTCAGTCTTTTCTACGTAACCTATTTGCATTCTTCTTTCCACAGCCGTTTGGCTGTAACTGTGTAATAATTGATTAGTTGTGCGCATCTCACGATGCAAAGGCCGGAAAACATCATCTTCCATTATCTAAAAAAAAGTTGGAGTAGTGACACACTGTATAACACAAAACTGCATCGTGCAAGCCATAATGAAAAATCATCTTCGATCAACCACAATGAATGCCTGCAATTTGCCGGTGTCTATTTAGCTGTCACTCTCCTGCACTGCCCTACTGGCTACCATGTATCATGCGTGATGATCCTGTAGTGTATGTATAGTATACAAAGCATTAGCCTGGTTTAACCCAGACCAAGGAGCTCCATTAGAGCCTTAACAGAGACATCCAAACCCAAAAACCCAACATTCTTCAGCTTCTTGTACACGTTAAAAGCTTGTGCCTTTCAGTTTTATTCAGTTTCGCTTCCCCATTTATTGCAAGCTTCACTGTCCTCCAAATCTGCAGTTTTGAACTGGTAAAGGTCTATTCTTTCTCTGTAGTTTGATTCAACCAATACGTAAGTTGGGAGATTTTTATTCTTGCAAGCTTCCGTCTCTTCCTTTCTTTGCTTTGTGTGCATGATTTCGGTGCATATTTTTGTATGGGAATTTGACAATCTTGCATATTCTTTAGAAGAATTTGATTCTTTCCTTACAAATTGATCAGCAAGTGGATAATTCTTTCCCCTACTTTGTGTTGCTTCCTGATGGCTCTCTAATTGGTGTGCTCTGAGTACAGTAACTAGGGTTTATTAGAAAAAAAATGGAGAAAGTGTAACTAGTTAATGATTCATGATCACTCTAATTTGTTGTTGATTCTAGTTTATTGTTTTGGTTTTGCTGTCATATGCACTGTAAGGATTTTTGGTTCCTAGTTTGTTTCCTACAATCGTATTCTTTACGGTGTTAGCACCGATGCCTGAATTCTGCTCCAGCCACCCCCAAATTCAGCTCTTGTTTATCTCTTTCTTATGTCCCAAAATATTCATACATCAAAAGTTGAGAGTTCCGATTTACCAAATCTGCTGTTTTTTTTAACTACTCTAAGGTTCATATGCAAACTTTATCATCTGCAATCTCTTGATGCCATGACATCAAATCAATACACCATAATCTCCGTGCTCTTGGCATTTGTAATTACAAACGAACAATATCTTTTTATGTCAGTTACCTGTTGTTTGTTGTCTTAGAAGATGCAATTGACAAACTTGATCAATTGCTTTGTGATGCCCCTGAATGAAATTGCTTAGTGCAGGCCCCTCTCTCTCTCTCTCTCTCTCTCTCAACTATATATTTTCTCTGAGAAGTGTTCTTGCCGATTTCGCAGAGCAAGGAAGTGAAGAAGGAAAGAATGACATGGAAGCTTTCAGTTCAGTCCTCGAGGAGGTGAAGAGTCACCCAGAAGTGATGGAAAAGGTCAAGGAAGAGGTTAAAAGCCTTGCTGAGGTTTTACATCTGGGAAAACATGGTAAATACTTTCCGTCTAGCCTAATTTCTAGCAGCAGGACAAACACATATATATTTCCCACAAACATCTGGTTGCCGCACGACAAACGTGCGATTCATCAGGACAAACATGGTAAATGCATTGATTTGTCCACAGCCTGATTACAATGCTTACTTTGCAATTGGCATCACCCTTACTTCACACAGAATCAAAAGAGAGAGAACCTGAGTCTGAGGATAAGTCGAAGGAACCCGAGACAACGCAGAACGTTGATGGAAGTGCCTCTGCCAACAAGGCTGAAGGCCCAAGTGTCACCGAGCAAGCTGTGGAAGAAATTCAGGCGGTCGTCGCAGCGGTGCAGCAGCAGCAGACAGCCAGAGCTGGAACTGAAATCCAAACTGAGACTGCTGCTGAAGCTTCAGCTGAAGGAGAAAAGCCAGAGGCAGAAAAAGATGACCCAAAGAAGAGAATCGATTTCTTCGGGTTCTTCGCCATGCTGTTTGAGAGGTTCTGCTCCCCAGCTAACAAGAAGGACGACTAAGTGTTGTGTTCTTGAAGACCGAAGTTGTGGATGGTGTACAGTTTGCAGTTGTGTGTTCTCTTCAGAGTTGTCTGCTTTTGGTTTTACCCTTGATGCTGATGGATGTATGGCAGAGAGTTCTACTCTGTGTAATCCCTGTCACCCTTGTGGGCTTGGATCTAGTTATGTTAATGGAAAAACAGTTGATTTATTTTAAAAGGTTCGCTGTGTTTCAAGAACTGTAATTCCTTTGGTTGAAATGATACTACGATAGGGTGTACTGATGCCTTGCATTAATGAACATTAAACAGAAATCTCTACCATTTCTTGAGGTTGGTTATTTCGTGGAATCAAGCTGAATAGCCTGTTCTCCACGCGCAAAGATCATGCTGTAGAGTAAACTTGATTTCCACAAGCATACAAGGGACTTTGATATATAGTTTCGAACAGAAAAACAAAACTAGGAAAATCTTACCAAAATGAAATAGAAAAAGGCCTTCAGATGATCCTTGCAGTGCCAACGAAAACAATAAAATCAATTGAGTCTTTAGAGAATCGATTAATAAATTTGATACGAACCATAGAGTTCACCTTTCATCGTTGCTGACCTCTGCTTCCAAAATATCATTCAGGGGATAGTTGATGTACAGGCAGAAATGGTCCAGAAAGTAATCTCTAATCACGGTTTTTTACTAATATATGCAGTGTCGTTTCTTACAAAAAAGAAAGAAAGAAAAACCTCACACATTCATTGTCGATGAAGAGCAATCCCGGATGAAATGCTTGCTCAAATTTAAGTATACAAGAAGCACAGTAGACATACAATCACATCCAGGTCTACAGCAACTCAACTGAGCGTCATTCTCACAATTACAACAGTTAAGTAGGACTAATCTCCATCCTATGCAACATAGCGATAGGATTTATAATGAGAATTACAGCACGAGTAGGCCGGCACTCCTTCATGCGTTACTGGCAGATGGACGAGCTGTTTCTCGGGGAGGTACTCTCAGCAAAGTCTTCATAATGTCATATGTTGTGAAACCGATAGCAACTGAAGGGACGACCTGAAAAGTTCATTTTTTTGACACAACTCCATACTTCAGGTACAGTTAAAAAAAAAAGAATAGAACATTTCTGCCACCCCTATTCCTTAATAATTGAACGTAGCAGAAACAAATAAAACTATCTGTTACTTTTTGCACCTTGAAATTGCTATTCACAATTATTTTTATTTTTCCCTTTCCCTTTAGAAACCCAGTCTGGCTTAGTACCTTGAAATAGTTAAGGCTCAAGCCAGCGAAGAGTTGTCTCCAACCCTGGTACCGAATGATGAGCAGGAGACCCTGAAATGTTCCTCTTATACAGAAGGTATCATTTGCATTTTGGGACTGCTTGCTCTGAACCTGAACGCAGGACAGATCAGGAGCTAATCAGACATTACAATCCAAACTACAATGTGCAGATAGAATCACGATTGGAATGTGAATTGTACCTGCATTTGCCTTCGGACAACATCCAGTGGATAAGTGAGGGTTTGTCCAAAAAGACCAGCTAAAGCACCACAAGAGAGCTTCAATATGACAGATCTCTTGTAATCTTCTGGAACTCGAGATTTTAGGTCTTCATATATGTAAAATTTTAGGCCAGCATATGGAAGAATACCAATCAGAGTTGGACCTGACATTGATTAGAAGAACTTTGAACCCCGACTGTCATGCAGTGTAATACTACGGCCTAAATACATTTTAAATGCATACAATTCGATACATATTTTCACATTTCATACAGTAATAAGCACAATAATGACAGGAATTTCAAATAGAAATTTCAGGATATTCATGTGTTAACCCATCCTAAACTAATCATATATTGCATCCTAGCAATGTCAGTGTGTAATACCTAGAAAGTAACCAAAAAGTGATGCCTGGTTCTAGGTGACATTGAGATATAGAATTGAATATGCCTATCAGGCATTAGCATGAACTTGTTAAACAGCACCCTTATTATGACATAAAAAGCTGTGCAAGTGGGCAGCTTTAGCTGAAGTGGAACCAACAGAGCAGACTAAGAGGGATATAACAAGATAATCTGCTAGCCTCACACTAACAAACCATAAATGATGCTTACTCCAACGCATAGCAAAGGAAATGGGGAGATAAGACGTACCTACTCCACGGTACAAAGATCGTGCACCTCCTTCCTTATAAACTGTTTTAAAAACATCCTTTATACCACTATATGCTGGTTGTCGACCAGAATTTCCCAAAGCATTGCCAGGTTGGGCCACATTTGAAACCTAGGAGCAATTGTGAAGAAAATGAATACAAACAACCATGAGCCAATGATTGCTAACAATAATTGATCAATATCCAGCATCACGTGAACTACTAATGATGATCACGGAATTATTGCAATAATACTTCTGGTCATGGAGACTCTCCACTTTTATAATTAAAAGACAGAATGAACAATGCATCAGCACGGATGTGCAATACCTGGTATGCCAGCTTGGTCCTAGCCAAGTCTAATGGGTAGGTACACAGAACTGCAGTCCCACCAGCAGCTGAGCCGGCCAAGAGATCAACGACAGGCCCTGTACCCACTGATGGAGCAAAATTATTCAGTATCCAGCACCTATACTGCTCATATGTCATGTAGTGCAATGCCGCATATGGAACAATCCGAAGCACACTCGCACCATTTCCTCTTCATGAACAACAACACAGCGTCAAAATCAAGATACTAGATTCAACAGGCAAAGCTTAAGGCATTTTCTCAACAGTACTCACTTGTAGAAACCTCGAATCCCCTCGTATTGCCACAGCTTCCTCAAGGATTGGAGGATCCCAAGGGATTGAAAACCTTCAGTTCTCGTCTATAGAGTAACAGCACACGAACAACTCTCGGCTAGATACTCATACAATTACCACATATTTCAAAACAAAAAGTTCAAACAGTACGAACCTGCAATAAGATCTTGACCCGCTCCAATGGCGCCACCGCAGTCTTTGCAAATGCACCAGCTGCACCACCAGCAATAAGCTCCTTAGCATAGACCGGAAGCAAGTCCAGAGAGCAAGCATTCACTTGCGCAGCCGTTGAGGCCGATGAAAAGGTGGATTCTTGCGAGGAACCCATCTCCCCACCTTGCCGGGCAGATCAGAATACGTAATATGTGCCCTCCCCAGCACTACTAGCATTAAAATCAAATCAATTCAGGGCAGAGGGTATCTTTTACAGGGAGGAATCTCGCGAAGAATATGTCCCTAAATTTGATAATCCAAACCCGAAAAACAAACCCCAACCTTTAGTGAGTCTATCGAGCTCCCCCACCACTCGCATTAACAACACAAGAATAGGATAATCTAGGATAAGTTAGAATCTTGCACGATATTTGAGTGCTAATCACCCGAAGAACACAGAACAAAACCCAACCTTTACCCTCAAGCTAAACTGATCATCCAAGAACCAAGAACCGAACAGTACTCTTCCCAACACCCGCATCAAATTCAGAGACTGCGAATAACCAGGATCTTTTCTTTCCACAAGCAGATCGGGCAACACAAGACAGGCTCAAACTGGGGGGCTGTAGTCTGTAGACTTCTAGAGCGAGAGGAGACGGGCGGATCCCACAACAAGGCCCCGGCCCGGCGCTCGCAACTGCAGGAGGGCGAACCCCCTAGCCCATCGGTCTAGCCCCGGCGAGAGGCGGAAGGAGGCGCCGCTCCGCTGGGAGCGGCGGCGGCGGCGGCGAGATCGGAGAGAAGGCTCGCGCCCGAGCTCCCTCGCATCCACCGAATCGCTCCAAGGAACGGGGAGAAGAATACTCATCAATCGCGGAGGATTTGCGGGGGGGCGGAGGATTCGGCCGAGGAGGGTCGATTGGGGCGGGGAGGAACCGCAAGGAGGAGCTTCTTGCGCTGGATGGGGGAGCGATGTCGAACGAGCTCAACTGTTCGAGCCTTTGGGGCGTTTGAAACGTGTTTTTTTTTTTCCTTTTATCGCTGCAAAAATTAAATTGTTTTTTTTTGGGCAAAGTTATTGTATTTTAAAAGTTAGAATCTTAGGTTCTCGAACTAGAATCCAAGGTGCAGGGATTTACCATATAAATTAGTCTCTCTTATAATTTCAAAGCGTATAATATAAGGGTAATTTAGTTATTCTTTTAGTGTCTTTCTTAATATAGAGCTTTCTTAATATATTTGGTAAAAATCAACGGAGGGAAGTAATTTACGGCCTTTTCATTTACATAGAAAGGTAATTAAATTATGTAAGTGCTGGCTGACAACTGCTACAGCCAAAATCTCTAGGATTTGCCACAGTGGACGTCTTCAAGAATGCTTCGATCTTTTTACCCAAAAATCTACTGTGAAAAGACGATGTTGCCCCTCCCTTCTTTTCCGCGAAGCCCGGCCACTCGGTGCTCTAGCCACTGGACATCGCTGAAGCCAGGGATGGCAGCGGGTACATACCCGACGGGTTTCACCACCCCGTACCCGTACCCATGTTTATAAAATTCACCCACTATAATACCCATACCCACGTGCGGGTACCAAATTCCCCGTACCCGTACCCGTGCGGGTAAAGGTCACCCGCGGGTAACCCGCACCCGAATGTCAAAGACATGTTTCTGGAATCTGGACAGACCGACAGAAGCTCTATATTGGCAGAAATTAAAAGGTCGTTGGCAGAACAGGAATAACCAAATCAATAGTTCGTTACAAGTTTACAACAACCACTAGGCAAATAGTTCATTACTTCATTACAGTAGCCACTACAAGTTGTGCTCATTACAGTAGCCACTACAAGTTGTGCTCATTACAGTAGCTACTACAAGTTTATTACATCCAAAAGGAGATACATAAATTCTTCCTTGCACTTGAGTATTTGACACACAAAACACCACTTCAATCTCTCTCTCAATTTCTCAAAGTGCAAGTTCCTACATGAGCACGGAGCACTCACACTGTTAATTATCTGAATAAGGCAAAGAGCAAAAAACAAAGACTGTCACTTAATATAAACAATCACCTGAAGGCCCTCTTGAATATCTTGGAGACAAGACCAGAAGCTAGACGGTTGCTTTTCTTTGTCATCAACTACAAAATAGAAGTAAATAATTATTTTTCAGCCATAATAAAGAAACTATGAATTGCTAAACACATATACCTCTGTACTTGTTTCGAATCCAATCCTGTGAGCACATCAAAGCCTCCAACATCTGAGAAGTGAGCCTACTGCGATGCTCACTAAGAACTCTCCCACTAGTGCTGAAAGCGGATTCTGAAGCAACTGTGGTAACAGGAATTGCAAAAATGTCCCTTGCTATCCTCCTCAAAGTAGGATAACGTGTTCCAGCCACCTTCCACCAATCTAAAACATTAAAGTTCTTCGTTGCTAATGGGACCAATTCATCCTCCAAGTAGCGGTCTAGCTCAGTTTTAAACATCATTTCTTTTGGCCTTTTACTTGCAACACGTTCACTGAAGGAAGATAAGAAGTCCAAATTGTGGAGTGAAGGTGCTGATGTCTCAGTGTTATCTTCATCCTCTTCCACATGGTACTCACACATCAAATCACTTAACAAGTCTTTGACTTCAGCAACCTTATCCTCACAAACTATACCGGTCCTACCGATTAACCACTCAAAACACATAAGCAACATTAAAGTCTTGAATCGAGGATCAAGAACAGTTGCGATGCCCATTAGTCCTTGAATGTCGGACCAATACTTATCAAATTTGGCTACCATATTAGCTGACATGGCTTCTACCAATGGATTGCCACAAGTCGACCATTGCCTGATTTTTGTTCTAATCTCACAGATTTTGGTGAAGTAAATATTAGCAGTGACATACTCGGGCCTAAAATAATTCAGTTATGTCATTAAACAATCTAAGCCTTTCTACAACATCCGCAGCAAATTGCCATTCTTCCTCACTTGGCAAACAGGAATATTGTCTATCTACACGGCTTGCTCTATTGAAAACAGCCTTGTAGGGTAATGAAATACTAAGCATTTTGTAAGTTGAATTCCATCTAGTCTTGCAATCAAGGCCTATCTTTTTGTCGACAGGAACTTTGACAAACTTAGCTATCTCCTCAAACTTTTCAATCCTTTTTGGTGTGGCTGTCCAATAAGCTACACTTTCACGAATATTCTCAATTGCATATTTCAATTCTTCTAATCCATCCTTAACAATCAAATTAAGGATATGAGCACAACAACACATGTGTAACACTTTTCCATCATTCATAAGCTTACTTTTGCCAATCTTCCTCACAAGTAAAGGAATTACCGCATCATTCGTAGTGCAATTGTCAAGAGTCACGGTGGATACCTTCTCATCAAGGTTCCATTCAACCAAGGCCTCATAAAGTACTTCACCAATGACTTCAGCAGTGTGAGGAGCAGGAACATAAATGAACCTAGATATGAATATTAAATAATATATGCATTTAGATCCACAACACAAAACTGCACTATATGTCTATATAAAATTTGATTAATGAGTCATAATAATTACCTCATGACTATATTTCTCAGAGTCCAAGATTCATCAACAAAGTGGGCTGTGATGGCCATATAACCTCTCTTCTGGTTGTCAGAGGTCCACATGTCAGTAGTGATAGCCACCCTAGAATTAATGCCAGCCATATATTCAATGGCTTTCTTCCTCTCCAACTCATATTGCACCATAATGTCCTTCCTACAATAAGCATAACAAAACAATATGACAAGGCTTAAGAAATGCAATTAACACTTGGACAAATCATAACAAAACAATATCACAAGACTTATACTCATATACCTTATTGTGTTCCTTGTCCCGATCTTGAATAGTGGTTGAAGTGCACTTACAAATCTCCGAAATCCAGCATGATCAACCATGCTTAATGGGTACTCATGTAGTATTATCATTGCAGCAAGTTCTTTTCTAGCTATGTCTTGATCAAAAGTGTAGTTCTCCACAGAAATTGTCCCCGAGTCTTTGGAACCGAACCTCAAAGAAGACTGTGCCAATGTCTTATTTCCCATTAACTTGATCTTTTTATGTGAGCATGACTTCAAATGATCATGAAGGTGCTTAGTTCCATTTTTTGTTTCCGCAGAAAGTTTCTTGAAACAATAAATACACTTTGCCTTGGTTACACCCATGTATTTCACTCTCTTAAACTCTTTCCAAACGACTGAAGTGAGTTTTCTCTTTGCACCTAATTCCTCTTCTTCTACTTCAATCTCCTCCTCATCATCGATTTCAATTGGTTCTGAATCATTGACAGATTCATGTTGTGATCCAGAAAACGGAAGTGATTCTGTATCGGGATATGATGCTTGACGCTGGTTGCTGCTCTCACTCCCACTAGGCATTTTATTTAATCTATACCAAAATAATTTAAATTATGTGGAGAATCAAGTCTGTGCTACTTTGGAAAATTTAATTGATTGGTTACTACATTGGTTATCAGAATAACCAACAAGAACCACTACAAGATTTGACCCAAAGAAAAAGTATTCGATGAATCGACAAGTAGATGCCACGAGCATGGTCTTTATGCTAAAAACACTTGTTTAGAGTGTATGTACCAGGAACACTTGGTTACTACATTGCTTATTTTTTTCATCAATTCATCACCACCACTTAACTAGTATTTGCACTCATGGCGAAAGTACAAGAACAAAGATCCTGGATCGACCACTACAAGTTTACAACAACTACCGTGAGTAACCAGATGGACCATAGAGCGGCATAGATTTACCAAACGACATTAAAATAAGCAAACATATAGATGCTACTCTATCAACTTCATCCATTCAAGTATCAAACAATTCAAGTATCAGACTATCAACTTCATCCATTCAAGTAGCAAACAATTCAAATATCAAAATGAATAATTTTACCCTTGTGTTAGTGTAGGTCCTGTAGGAGATATGGGTGGTCGACGGTTCTTCCCTACTGTAGGCTTGAGGAGGCGTCGCTTTGGGTCAGCTACTGTGGTTGCTTTGACAAAGTGGCACTTGACGGTTCTCCTTCACTGACTTTCTTTTCCTTGTCCTTCCAATCTGGTGGTGGCCGGTCAATGGTGGTGGCGTCCCTTCATTTCAGGCCTTTAAGCAAGCTGCTACAAGGGTTAATAAGTAGGACACAAGAAGAAATGTAGGATCATCACCGGCCGTTGTCGTCAGTGGTGCCGGAGAGTGAAGCCATGGAGAACGAAGCCGTGGCCCGTGGGCCGTGGGGGAGGGGGACTGGGCACTGGCAGCGACGCAGCTGGCCGAGGGGCGCGAGGGAGCGAGGGCTGCGACCTGCGAGGCAAGGGGGGGCACGGGGCGGCGGTGCGGGTGGGCCAAGCGGCGTCGGCTGGCAGGCTGGAGGCAGGTGGCCGAGGCCCGAGGGAGAAGCGATGGGGCGACAGACGGCAGCCACAGAGCGGAGGATGGGGCGGCGCAGGGGACGGGAGGCGACGCAGAAGCGGGGACAGGCGGCGGCCTTGAGTGCTAAGCTGGCCGGACTGGGCTGGAGGTAGGGTAGCGGCGCCGGCACGGTTGGAATCGCTGGAGCAGGGGGATGCGGCATTGCGGCTAGGGGGATGGCGGCTGGGGGTAGGGTAGGAATGAATGGCTCGGTGGTCACTCGGGAGAACCGGAGAAGTAGGGTTAGACTTGGCTCATGGGCTCATAGCTCATGGGCAGAGTGGGCCGGCTGCTGCAGTAAGTAATTGGTTGGGCCAAATTTATACCCACGGGTAAATGGGTATGGGTAATAGTAGTACGGACCCGTACCCGTTGTACCCGTGGGTAATAGTTTTTGCCCATTAACATACCCACGGGTATGAAAAACGGTTCATATCCGGCCCCTAATAGAGTAAATACCCGTCGGGTTTCGGGTCCCCGTTGCCATCTCTAGCTGAAGCATTTCTCAGATGAACGACCCATTTCTAGGGATGGAACTGGTACGGATATTTTCCGACCGACCGACCGACCGAATTGATTTGGATGATGATTTGGATAGTTTCACAGATATCCAGTTGATTTCTCGGATAAGGATATGGATACAGATAATTTACATGGATACGGATACGGATATGGAACACTGATTATCCGATGGATACGGAATATCCGAGTTTTTGTTCGGATAATATCCGAATATGACATACGGATATTATCCGAATAACACGTTTCAGAATAACACATTAACAATTTAACATGTTTCACTGCTTGGTAGAGGGTCTGCATTGGATGACAAGATATAATGTGTTCATGTGTGCTAGATGCTAATTTGGAGATATTTGGGTAAAGGTGGTACGAAATTGGCAAGTGGCGTTTCAGAGGGCTACTTAGGATTCAAAGACATATGCCAGCTGCAAATCATTTGGTTCAATTATTGCAATGGGGTACATTGTTACTCACAGAGTCACATGTATGACAAGCTAGGGATAAAAAGGCAAAAAAAAAGACGTACACATATATTTCTTTTGGAATTTTGAATTTAAATTTGGACCGATTTTGGAAAAGAAACTGAAATTGGATTTTAAAATATCCGACTAATATTATTCGTATCCATGTTGATTTCGATCCGTATTCGATCTGTATTCGTAACCGATATTATCCTGTATAATTCATATTCGATTCTGTATTCGACACTATTCGTATCCGATTCTGTATTCGATAAAAAATACGAATAAAGATATGAATAGGACGATATTCGACCGTATCTGATCCGATCACATCCCTACCCATTTCGTGAAGAGAGCCACTCATCAGTTGCATGGACAGCCAAACAAGATCCACTTACCGCAACCACTCAGCTCTTCAATGGTGCCACTTCAGCTAACTATAAGGGTGCCAACTCAATATTTTGCTTAGGTGGATAAGAGAAAAGGAAGAGAGAGATATAGACTGACTACTAACTTATAGTCAGGCTATAGCTGATTCCAAGGTATTTATCACCTCTTACATATGGGCCCATATTTAATTTTGTAGACAATGCTATAGCTAGTCCATTAGAGATATTATCTATTAGCTATCTATAGATGACATGTACACTTCTTATAGCTAGTAGTTGACTACACCATTGGAGATGCCCTAATTAGGACTCCTACAAACAACAAAGGTTCATTAATGCTTATTCCGCGGGTTTGGCCACGTACGGTTATCTGAAAAACTCCGGAGCCTTCAAATCTGAAGAGAAAATTGGCTTATTCGTCAGGCTTTAGCCTGTCCTGACTAGCATCGCTTTTGGAGACAAACATCTACCCAGTTTGTTTCAGCTTCTGCTTAAAATAAAACGGATTATTTACCGAACGGGAGGATTCTGAACAGCTTCTCTGAGAACCAGAAGTTGCCCTATGCATAGAATCAAAATCAGGCTGGAACCTGATTCTTTCTGATTCTGGCCGACCTAGTCCGAAACCCAGAAGTCGCGGCCGACTCGGTCCGATTCTCCCATAATCAGAAGTAGTTTATCCCATAATCCAGAATCTATAATCTAGAAGTTGAAACGAACTGGACCATCATCAGGTTTCACCAAGGACAACGATGACCAGGTCCTGCCATTGCGCCCACCGCCGCTAACTTGGGATCGTCGGCACGCTCCCTGCCATTGTAGGGTTAGGCTTAGGGCTAGACGGTGAGGAGACGGACAATGGCATTGGGTGTGATGTAACATCCTCATTTTAGCTTTCTGGAGAAAAACCTAATTTAAATAAAGTAAATTCAAAATTGGAGTTTCATTGGTGTTTATAATAACTTGGCATCCATTCCCCTTCGAAATCGGGAATTAATTCCCTCCCGGGCGAAAAATCGGATTTTCGATCACGTGCAGAAAATTCACCCGAGTCCAAAAATGCTCCAAAAATCTCCAAACCACTTCTAAAATGTTCCAAATATTCCGAAATGATTTTAGGAATCATTCTCCGGATTTTTGGACCTCCGTTCCTATTTTATCGCGCGCGGCTTTTGTTTAATGCCTGCGATCCGCGCCCGAATACCCAATTCCCCAAAAATCATCTAAATTCAACCAAACCAATTCCATTGCGTCCCAAATAATCTAAAATGGCTCTAGGAATTTTTCCGGAATTTTTAGGCCATTTTTCCTTATTTTTCTCTAGGGCGGTTCATTCGCGTATTAGCCGGCCAACCGCGGGCTGCCACGTGGCAATGCTACAGTGCCCTTTCTTCAACCTCTGGCTTGCACGTTAGAAGTCTTCCCAGGCAAGAACAAAAGCTCTTCCTTTCCTATTCCATGGAGTCAATCAACTCTAACTCTCTCTATGCAACTCCAAAACGTGAACCGTCGGATCCGTTGGAATCACGACGGCCTCCTCTTTCCATCCATGGGGTTAATGCACCCGAGATCTCGCCGGATTTTGAACGGTTGCAAGGAAACTAAAATCGGCATTTATGGCAATAATTCATCCGTTTCAACTTCGATTCGCGCATCTCCGCCTCTCAAATCTCCGTGAGGGAGTCCCTTTTCCAGAACACTCGTCCTCCTTTAGCCTCTCAAACCCAATTGGTGTTCTTCGCGTTCTTCGTGTTCTTGCTCATATCTTCCACCTCGATGGTTCAATCTTCCTTCCGTTTGTTTTGTTGTGATCGTGAGGAAGTCTAGTCTCTAATCCTTCCATCGTTTTTAGGTTCCATCATCCGTGGGCGATGAATTTCGAGTTTTGGTGCTTTCGGCCGAACCGCCATTCGTCGTCGATTTCTCCAATTCTGGTGAGTTTAGGTTCAATTCCTTCCTCCTAGATGTTGCTAAGGACGTTATCTAGAGGTTCTAGTCTTTTGTTTGGATCAAATCCATGCAAAAATGAGAAGGAAATCAAGTTTTTGGAAGGACTTGTGTTCTTTTTCTAGTTTTGCCTTCTCTGTTTTTGGTTGGGATGAAGCATTGGAGCTTGGGGCCTTGCCCATGGCAGTGGCCATTTGCCCGTCTTGTCAGCCGGCGTGCATGCCGCCGCCACCGCCACCTGCGCCGCCGCCCTCGCCGTCATGCCCATGGCGGGTCGCCGCCGCCGCCGTCTTGTGCCTGCCACGCCCGCCGCCGCCGCCCCCTCCTCCGGCGAGCCCCCCCCACCACCACCTTCCCCATTCAAGCTCCCTTGCCATCCATGGTGGCCATGCCCAAACCAAGGTTGAAGAAGACTAGAGCCAATGACATGGTGGCCCCACTTGCCATACACCCAAAGCCTAGTCAAAGTCCAGTCAAAGCTCGGTCAAAGTCCTTCTTTGACCAGTCAAACCAGAGAGGAATATTCTGAGAATATTCTCGGGTTTTCGATTTATTTGAAATTCAAACTTCGGAAGCTCATAACTTTCTCATCCGAACTCCGTTTGACCCCATTCAAATTTCTAAATTCATCTAAAATCAAGATCTACCTGCCAGTACTAATTTTATAATTTTTGGATTTTATTTATTTTCTGTTATTTATTTATTGCCTCGTTTTGCGTGTAGTCGACGATCCCGTCGCGACCACCGATTTCGCCGTCGAGCCTTCCGAGTTCGACACTTTCGCCGGGACAGAAGGCAAGTCTCCTTGATGCACTTTGCTCCTATGTTTGCGATCTGATTTAAAATTATTTATAAAGTTGCATGGCTATGTTTAAGGAAATATGTCAAATATAAGTGTTAGTTATACCGAAATTGTTTATTCTTCCTTGACATTGTTAATCATATCCATTGTAACCCTAGAACCTTGTTTATACCATGCTTAGGCTTATATGGTATCCGTTGCTATGTAGTACGGTAGAATTGCTTAGGATCTTTTCCGATGAAAACAACCCAGGGGTGGGATTATTCAAAAAGAATGATATTAAATGTGATTTGAAAGTTATTATTATGGTTTTGGTCCTGTTTTGCTAAAATAAAAAGAAAAGGAAAATGATTTTTGACTTGGGCGGCATGGAATGTCGGGTGGGAGCGGATCAAGCCTTGGTCCTATTGTGCAAGTACCGCCCCAAGTCATATAAGGACCGACGCTTATGATTGCCATTTTAAGCATAACCGTACTACCACATGTCTATAATGGTACGACCTGGCCCACTAATTTGTAGAAGCCTAGTTTAGACTCACCACTCGGTTGTTGTGTGAGAGCCGGAAGGAGGCATTGTTGTTGTTGTTTTTCTCACACGGCGCAAGAGGGGGCTTCTGTACTGGGTGGAGAGAACCCTAACAGCGGTGAAACCTCAGCGGGTGGGTCTAGCTAGGTAGATACATTGTAACGGCCTTGTCACGATCTCTCTGCCGGCACACCAAAGGAAGTGTGCTAATAGCTTGGCATTAGGAGATGATCGTGTCATGTGGGTAAAGTTGTACACCTCTGCAGAGTTAAAACTATTCGAATAGCCGTGCCTACGGATAAAGGCAAAGCGAAGAATGCTTTCATATTGGTAGACTTTGATTTTGTTTTTAAAACCGAAAAGTGTTTTGTTTTGGGGTTCGGGAGTGGTTACAACTCTCGAATGTTGTTTGGCGGAAAGAGCCAACCCAGGTGGATAGAACCTGTTTTACCTTTGACGGATGGAGTCACATGATTAACTTTGATCTTTTAAACTGTTGGCGGATAGAGCCTTTATGTTAGTGATGGTGGTTAGAACCTCACTACAATAATAAATAATTCAATTATTAAAAAGAGTTGTAAAATATGCTTTGTGAAATTTATTACTTAAGTATGATTTAATCAAATGTGGCTTTATGCAAATAAACCCTATTAAGCTTCCTTTGGAAAGCCCCACATGATCATGCTTTCCCGACTTGCTGAGTACTTTTGTACTCACGTGCTACACCAACATTGTAATCATCAGAGAATTTCTAAGATGCCGAGGAAGAGGAGGAGTTCTTCGAGGAGGACTGCCAGGAGGACTAGTTGCGTTCCTAGTCGTCGCCTGTGGCGTTGTGGCGTTCGCTCGTTTTGTTTTGCTTTTGCTTCCGCTGCTTTGTGTGTCCGGTCGTTGGACCGAGTATTGTAATAAGTGGCCATGTGGCCCATACTTGAATATTTATAATACAGTTTTCGTTATGTTCGGCAATGAAGTATCATCGTGGATTGTGTGTACTAGCTCTTGATCTGGGACTAGTGCGGAAATACACAGAGATTCTCGGATAAGCGATCCGGTCTCACAGCGGTGGTATCAGAGCCTGGACGACTGTAGGACGTGACCTAGTTAGCATGGCAAAGCCTTAAGGACTTATATTTTATAAAAATGTACTTACAAAAGTTTAAGTTCCTTTGTTTCTACCTCCTCTATCTTAGTATCTTGTGCTCATCCTCCCCTTTATTTAAATTTTGGTAACTAACCCTATCTTCTTTCAAAATTTGTAGATGTCGACTTACACCACTTTTGCTTCGTTGGCTGGAGGCTTTTGTGCGGAGCTGTCCTTGATGCTCCAAGAGCTGGAGTTTCCCCACCGGCCTGAGTACCGCTGCACCTCCGTGTCGAGCTTAGGCCATACCACGTGGAAGGTTAGACTGATGGTGCAGGCCCGAAGTCCGTTCGTGGATGACAGTCCGTTCTACTTCACTTCGGAGAGGGTGAAGTTGGGTGATGCGATCCAAGATGCGGCAAGACAGGCCATTCTTCAGCTCGGCAGTAGCTACAATGACCGACTGGAGGACTCGCCGTACCGCTTGTTTCCGTGCTTTGATGAAGGAAGGTACCACAAAGAGTTCCGGTGCAGGCGAGAGCAGGACCCAGCGATGGTGCATTTGGGAGCGCTCGTCCGAGCCCAAGATGAGGCTTATGTCAGCACTATCCATGAGCTCCGAGATCAGTATGAGAGTTTGGCTGCGTCTCGGGAGGAGAATCGTCGGCTCATGGATGAGCTGGAGACCTTGCGTGCACTTCTTCCACCGCCAGCGCCTGTGCAGGAGGCACAGCCCGTGGCGCCACCGCCACCAGCCCCGGTTCGGGAGGACCCGCGGACCCGCGACATCCCAGAGGACGCGCCGCCAGCCAAGCGTCATCAAGGCCTGAGGCTTCGGATGACTGCGCGCAAGTCCGTTCGTCTCCCTTCGCCGCCAGGGTTTTCTCTGAGTGCTTTGGCTGCCCCTGGAGGAGCAGGACCGTCTTCAGCAGCTACACCTTCCCGCAGCAGGAGCGAGGAGGAGGAGGACCCGTCCCCGCGCGTCTTCGGCAGTGACGCGAGTTCTTAGATGTTTTCAGTCTGCAGGATCTTAATTTTGTCGCGTTAGAGCGTTGAATAAGTGATTGTTGGATTGTATCTTGCCCTTAGGCATTTGTGATACAGCCACCTCCAAAACTATTTGGTTTTAATTGAAGTTCAGTTGGTTTTTCCTTCGGTTGTGTGCTCTTTTGGTTGTGACCTTGTGTTGAGGATGTGGTTTAGTCCCCTGACTCTTATCTGTGCTTTTCCCCCTTTCCTTGTGCTTGACCGCCTTGTGCAGATGGAGAACATTGGTCGTGGTCGTGGCCGTGGAAGACCCGCAGGCCGTGGCAGAGGCCGTGGACGTGCCCGTGGTCTGGTGCACTTCCAGGAAGAAGAATTCGTGGAGCCCCCTCAGCAGCAGGGACAAGAGCAAGTTCAACACCCGGCAGCTCAGCATGATCCGCCGCCGCCCCCACCACCAGCTCAGCCGCCGAACATGGAACAAATGATGGCGATGCAGCTTCAGATTCTTCAGGCGTTAGCTCAGAACGTCCTGAACCAACCTCAAGCCGCGGCAAAAGACTCCGCTCAAGCTCAACCGCCCCAATCCAAGTTTGGGGAGTTTATGAGACTCGACCCCGACCTTTCTTTGGATCCGCAGACTACCGGATGCGGATGAGCGCTCAAGGAAGTAGAGCGGAAACTGCACTTGGCTCAGTGCGATGACATAGAGAGTGTGCAGTACGCATCTCACCAGCTCAAAGGGACTACAGCTAACTGGTGGGAAAACTACTGCGCCGCACATGCTGACCCGCAGAATATTCCCTGGAATGAGTTCGTGGAAGCCTTCAGGGCTACCCATATCCCCAGGGGGATTATGGAAATGAAGCGTCGTGAGTTCCACAAGCTTCAGCAAGGGAATTTGTCAGTATCGGAGTACCTTAACCGCTTCACTCAGCTGTCCTGGTACGCGACCGCAGATGTCGCCACTGACGAGGCCAAGATTTGGCGATTCATGGAGGGCCTTGACCCTACCTTGAAGGTACAGCTGGTTTCAAGCGACTACCCGTCGTTCCAGCACATGATCAACAAAGCGCTGATCCAGGAGGATGCCCAGCGTTAGCTGTCTGAATCACGCAAGAGGAAAATGCGATTTGAGTCGGTAGCGGTGCCGGCGATTCCAGGGCGCGCACTTTTCGGCGAAGCGGCGATCTAGCAGGCCGGCCAGTGGCCCCAGGACCCCAATGTCCACTCCGCGCCCCACTGGACAAGCTCCTGCGAGCAATGCAGGAGCTCAAGCTCAGAAGAGTGGGACCGCTTTGGCAGGAGTGCAGTGCTTTAACTGCAGGGAGATGGGGCACTACGCCAACAACTGCCCCAAGAAGCGTCAGCCCGTCAGCCCGTCACCCCGGTGAGGTTCAACTTGGGATCGACGCCAGCCCGCACCCCTGCGCCGGCTCAAGGAAGAGGAACCCCTCAGACTCCGCGCACGCCAAGGACTGCAGGAAGAGGGCGTGTGAATCACATCACTGCGGAAGAGGCTCAGGATGCGCCAGACGTGGTTTATGGTAAGTTCCATGTGAACTCAGTACCTGCTTCAGTTCTGTTTGATTCTGGTGCAACCCATTCTTTCATATCAGAATACTTGGTTAAAAAGCATAACTGGAACACCATACAGTTAAGAAACCCTTTGTTAGTGCAATCCCCTGGAAAAGAATTAAGAACAACTGTTGTTTGTCTGAAGATGGATATAGTAATAAAAGGGGTAAAGTTCCTAGCGAACTTAATACTGTTGGATACTAAGGGTATAGAAGTAATCCTTGGAATGGATTGGTTAACCAAGTATAAGGGTCAGATAGACTATGCTAGTAGAGCTATCTCTCTTACCAGCCCTGAGGGGATTAGAGTGGAGTTCTTATCTAATCTTTCCTCTAAGGGGGGTAGCACCCTAAACCGTTTGAAGGGTATTTCGTTGGAGAAAGTGCCGATAGTCAATGAATACCCAGATGTGTTCCCGGATGAATTGCCCGGTATGCCACCAGATCGAGATGTGGAGTTTGTGATTGAGCTAGTACCCGGTACCGCTCCCATCTCAAAGAGACCCTATCGGTTGCCTTCTAATGAGTTGGTCGAGATGAAGAAGCAGATTGAAGAACTGCAAGAGAAAGGATTCATCAGACCCAGTTCGTCACCTTGGGGATCGCCTGTGATCTTCGTCACCAAGAAGGACGGTAGTCTGAGGATGTGCATAGACTACAGGTCTTTGAATGAGGTCACCATTAAGAACAAGTATCCGTTGCCTCGGATAGATGATCTGTTTGATCAGTTGAAGGGAGCCCAAGTCTTCTCCAAGATAGATTTAAGATCGGGATATCACCAGTTGAAGATAAGAAAGGAAGATATTCCGAAAACAGCTTTCACCACCAGATATGGGCTGTACGAGTTCACAGTCATGTCTTTTGGGTTAACCAATGCTCCTTCTTATTTCATGAATCTGATGAATAAGGTGTTTATGGAGTATTTAGACAAGTTCGTCGTAGTCTTCATCGACGACATTCTTGTCTATTCCAAGAGCAGAAAAGAGCATGAAGACCATCTGCGAATAGTCTTGGAAACACTAAGAGAGCATCAGCTGTATGCCAAGTTCAGTAAGTGTGACTTCTGGTTGAAAGAAGTATCTTTCCTGGGTCATATCATTTCTGCTGCAGGAGTCGCAGTAGATCCCGCGAAAGTGAGAGATGTTTTGAATTGGACGCAACCCAAGTCAGTCCCGGAGATCCGAAGTTTTCTTGGGTTAGCTGGTTATTATCGGAGATTCATTGAAGGTTTCTCGAAAATAGCCAGACCTCTTACCCAACTTCTGAAAAAGGAAAAGAAGTTTGAATGGACTAAAGCCTGTGAGCAAAGTTTTCAGGAGTTGAAAAAGAGATTAACCTCAGCCCCAGTGCTGATTTTGCCGGACATCCATAAGGACTTTGAAGTGTATTGTGATGCTTCAAAACAAGGACTTGGATGTGTTTTGATGCAAGAAGGAAAGGTAATAGCCTATGCTTCAAGACAACTGCGACCTCATGAGGAAAACTATCCTATTCATGACTTGGAGTTAGCCGCAGTTGTACATGCGCTCAAGATATGGAGGCATTATTTGATCGGCAATAGATGTGAGATCTATACGGATCATAAGAGTTTGAAGTATATCTTCACTCAACCTGACCTCAACCTGAGGCAGAGAAGATGGTTGGAGTTGGTGAAAGATTATAATGTAGGAATTCATTATCACCCTGGGAAAGCAAACGTTGTTGCGGATGCTTTGAGCAGGAAAGCTCACTACAACAATATGAGGGTGCAACAAAGCCAACCAGCGCTTCACGATGAGTTCCGGCGTCTTAACCTGGAATTGGTAAATGAATGGTGTATTTACAATTTGGAGGTCAAATCAACCTTGGAAGATCAAATCAGGGAGGCCCAGAAGGAAGATAAAGGTATTGCCAACCTGAAGGAGGGCCTAAAGTAAGGAAAGCACCCTGGATTTTCAGAAGATGGCCAAGGCACTATTTGGTTCGGGAAAAGAATAGTGGTCCCTAACCAGGAAGAAATCAAGAATGTGATCTTGAAGGAAGCTCACGATTCAGTTTACTCTATTCACCCAGGAGGCACCAAGATGTATGCTGAGTTGAAAGAGAAGTATTGGTGGTCCAATATGAAGAAGGAAGTTGCTGATTTTGTGGCATGTTGTGATGTGTGCCAGTTGGTTAAAGCTGAGCATCAAAGGCCAGCCGGTCTATTGCAGCCCTTGCAAGTGCCGGTATGGAAATGGGAAGAAATTGGCATGGACTTCATAACTGGGCTTCCCAAAACTAAAGCCGGCTATGATTCCATCTGGGTTATCGTGGACCGATTGACCAAAGTGGCTCACTTTATCCCGGTAAAGACAACTTATTCGGGAGATAAGCTTGCGGAGTTATACATGGCCAAGATTTTGTGTTTACATGGTGTGCCAAAGAAGATTGTGTCTGATCGAGGTTCCCAGTTCACCTCGAGGTTCTGGCAGCAGCTGCATGAAGTATTGGGCACAAATCTTAATTTCAGTACTGCGTATCATCCCCAGACGGATGGCTAGACGGAAAGGGTCAATCAAATCTTAGAGGATATGTTAAGAGCCTGTGATCTAACATATAAAGGCTCGTGGGATCAGAATTTGCCCTGTGCAGAGTTTTCCTATAACAACAGTTATCAAGCCAGTCTGAAGATGGCACCTTTTGAAGCTTTGTATGGAAAAAAGTGCCGAACACCTTTATATTGGAAAGAGACCGAAGGAGGACAAATCATCGGACCTGATGTTCTAAAAGAAGCCGAAGAGCAAGTTAGACAGATCTGTGCAAATCTGAAAACCGCTCAGTCAAGACAGAAGAGTTATGCGGACAATCGTCGACGGGAATTAAACTTTGTACCAGGAGATCATGTGTACTTGAAGGTATCCCCGTTGAAAGGAATGAAGCGGTTTCACGTCAGTGGAAAGTTAGCACCCCGCTATATCGGACCGTTCAAGGTGATTGTTGCCCGAAAAGGAGAAGTTGCGTATAAATTGGAGTTGCCGCCACAGCTGTCAGGGGCACATGATGTCTTTCATGTGTCTCATCTGAAGAAGTGTCTTCGAGTGCCGGAACATCAGATTTCGTTGGAAGACATGGAACTGAAAGAAGACTTGTCTTACCCGGAGTATCCAGTCAAGATTTTGGATGAAGCCGAGCGTCGGACCCGAAGCCGAGTGATCAAGTTCTGCAAGGTTCAGTGGAGCCACCATTCGGAAAAGGAAGCTACTTGGGAGTGTGAAGAAGATCTTCGAGCAGAGTTTCCTAACCTCTTTCTTTCTCCGTCTGAATCTCGGGGACGAGATTCTCTCTAAGGGGGGTAGGTTTGTAACATCCTCATTTTAGCTTTCTGGAGAAAAACCTAATTTAAATAAAGTAAATTCAAAATTTGGAGTTTCATTGGTGTTTATAATAACCTGGCATCCATTCCCCTTCGAAATCGGGAATCAATTCCCTCCCGGGCGAAAAATCGGATTTTCGATCACGTGCAGAAAATTCACCCGAGTCCAAAAATGCTCCAAAAATCTCCAAACCACTTCTAAAATGTTCCAAATATTCCGAAATGATTTTAGGAATCATTCTCCGGATTTTTGGACCTCCGTTCCTATTTTATCGCGCGCGGCTTTTGTTTAATGCCTGCGATCCGCGCCCGAATATCCAATTCCCCAAAAATCATCCAAATTCAACCAAACCAATTCCATTGCGTCCCAAATAATCTAAAATGGCTCTAGGAATTTTTCCGGAATTTTTAGGCCATTTTTCCTTATTTTTCTCTAGGGCGGTTCATTCACAGATTGGGCCAACCACGGGCTGCCACGTGGCAATGCTACAGTGCCCTTTCTTCAACCTCTGGCTTGCACGTTAGAAGTCTTCCCAGGCAAGAACAAAAGCTCTTCCTTTCCTATTCCATGGAGTCAATCAACTCTAACTCTCTCTATGCAACTCCAAAACGTGAACCGTCGGATCCGTTGGAATCACGACGGCCTCCTCTTTCCATCCATGGGGTTAATGCACCCGAGATCTCGCCGGATTTTGAACGGTTGCAAGGAAACTGAAATCGGCATTTATGGCAATAATTCATCCGTTTCAACTTCGATTCGCGCATCTCCGCCTCTCAAATCTCTGTGAGGGAGTCCCTTTTCCAGAACACTCATCCTCCTTTAGCCTCTCAAACCCAATTGGCCGCAAGATCAAGAAAAACCGATGAACTTTTGTTGTTCTTCGCGTTCTTCGTGTTCTTGCTCATATCTTCCACCTCGGTGGTTCAATCTTCCTTCCGTTTGTTTTGTTGTGATCGTGAGGAAGTCTAGTCTCTAATCCTTCCATCGTTTTTAGGTTCCATCATCCGTGGGTGACGAATTTCGAGTTTTGGTGCTTTCGGCCGAACCGCCATTCGTCGTCGATTTCTCCAATTCCGGTGAGTTTAGGTTCAATTCCTTCCTCCTAGATGTTGCTAAGGACGTTATCTAGAGGTTCTAGTCTTTTGTTTGGATCAAATCCACCCGCCGCCGCCGGCCCCCTCGCCGCCGGTGACTGCCGCCGCCGCCGCCCCCTCCTCCACCTTCCCATTCAAGCTCCCTTGCCATCCATGGTGGCCATGCCCAAACCAAGGTTGAAGAAGACTAGAGCCAATGACATGGTGGCCCCACTTGCCATACACCCAAAGCCTAGTCAAAGTCTAGTCAAAGCTGGGTCAAAGTCCTTCTTTGACTAGTCAAACCAGAGAGGAATATTCCGAGAATATTCTCGGGTTTTCGATTTATTTGAAATTCAAACTTCGGAAGCTCATAACTTTCTCATCCGAACTCCGTTTGACCCCATTCAAATTTCTAAATTCATCTAAAATCAAAATCTACCTGCCAGTACTAATTTTATAATTTTTGGATTTTATTTATTTTCTGTTATTTATTTATTGCCTCGTTTTTAGGGATGGCAACGGGTACATACCCGACGGGTTTCACCACCCCGTACCCGTACCCATGTTTATAAAATTCACCCACTATAATACCCATACCCACGTGCGGGTACCAAATTTCCCCGTACCCGTACCCGTGCGGGTAAAGGTCACCCGCGGGTAACCCGCACCCGAATGTCAAAGACATGTTTCTGGAATCTGGACAGACCGACAGAAGCTCTATATTGGCAGAAATTAAAAGGTCGTTGGCAGAACAGGAATAACCAAATCAATAGTTCGTTACAAGTTTACAACAACCACTAGGCAAATAGTTCATTACTTCATTACAGTAGGCACTACAAGTTGTGCTCATTACAGTAGCCACTACAAGTTGTGCTCATTACAGTAGCCACTACAAGTTGTGCTCATTACAGTAGCTACTACAAGTTTATTACATCCAACGAAAAGTGTTTTGTTTTGGGGTTCGGGAGTGGTTAGAACTCTCGAATGTTGTTTGGCGGAAAGAGCCAACCCAGGTGGATAGAACCTGTTTTACCTTTGACGGATGGAGTCACATGATTAACTTTGATCTTTTAAACTGTTGGCGGATAGAGCCTTTATGTTAGTGATGGTGGTTAGAACCTCACTACAATAATAAATAATTCAATTATTAAAAAGAGTTGTAAAATATGCTTTGTGAAATTTATTACTTAAGTATGATTTAATCAAATGTGGCTTTATGCAAATAAACCCTATTAAGCTTCCTTTGGAAAGCCCCACATGATCATGCTTTCCCGACTTGCTGAGTACTTTTGTACTCACGTGCTACATCAACATTGTAATCATCAGAGAATTTCCAAGATGCCGAGGAAGAGGAGGAGTTCTTCGAGGAGGACTGCCAGGAGGACTAGTTGCGTTCCTAGTCGTCGCCTGTGGCGTTGTGGCGTTCGCTCGTTTTGTTTTGCTTTTGCTTCCGCTGCTTTGTGTGTCCGGTCGTTGGACCGAGTATTGTAATAAGTAGCCATGTGGCCCATACTTGAATATTTATAATACAGTTTTCGTTATGTTCGGCAATGAAGTATCACTGTGACTGTGTGTACTAGCTACTGATCTGGGACTAGTACGGAAATACACAGGAGATTCTGGATAACTGATTCGGGGTCTCACATGTGACCAGAGGCAATGGGAATGAGTCTGGTTTAAGGTTTGAAAAACCATCGGAAAAAAATGAGCTTATCGGCGCCAGGGTTAACAATACCATTTCGATATCGAATTTCGCTGAGCCGACGATATCGAAATTCGTGAAAAAAAAGGTTTATAAAGTCAAAAAAATTAAAATTTGGCCAAACTGCGGAGTGAAATTGGAATGAAAATGTCAAAAACTGCTCAAAAAGAGGCACATTTCGAGCGGTTTTCGACGAAAATCGGTGATAGGTTAAAATTTTGGGAAAATTGCAAAAAATATTTAAAATCCTAAACTTTATTTTTTCAAAAAATATTCACACCAGAGATTATAAAGCTATTAATACTAATTTTAGGGAACTTTTGGATAATTTTTTTGAATTTGAACTTGAGCGGTAAATCAAACGAAATTCTTTTTGAACCTAAGCGGTATGAGTGAATTTTGCAAATTTCGATGAAAAGTGAAACCCTGATTGGCACGATTCAATTTCTGGAACCGCTCGGTAAACCAGTGGAATTCAAATTTAAATTCAAAAAATCAAAAAATTTGAAAATAATATAAATGCGTTATTTTTTTTTGAAAATTTTGGTGTGTGGTACAAAGGCAACGCTAATGATTCTACAAAATTTTCAAATCATTATCAGATGTGTATTTAAAAAAAAAATTGACAATGCTACTATCTTTGTATATGCTCTTCTGTTTTTAATTTTCTAGGGGCATTAAATAAAGTCTAATATTTATAAAAATTTTTGTGTGAGGTCCTGAGGCAATTATAATTATTTTCTAGAATTTTTAGAACATTATAAAACCTTTATATATTTTTTAAAATTCTAACAGTGATACTATCTTTGTTTATGTTCTTCTATTTTTTTATTTCCTATGGGCATTAAATGAAGTCTAATATTTCTATACATTTTAATAACTGATACTTGGGAACTCTTTATAATATCATTAAAATTTTAGATCATGATCAAGCTTTTAAATTTTTATAAAAATATGCAACTGTCTTTTTTCTTTTTTATTAATTAATGTTTTAAATTTTCGAGAAGCACTAACTGCATTAACAATTATTGAAATTTCTATGAGGTATTTTATTTATTAATTGGAATTTATTATTATTTCATTAAATTGTTTCCAAATTTTTTTTGCAATTGTTGCAATTTCCCTTGATTTTTCTTTAATTTTCTTTGGGTGTGCCAAAAAATCGAAGAAAACTAGTCAAAAAGCACTAAAAAATGATTAAAAATCATCACAAATTGGTGAGGAAAGTGACTTCACTTAGTTTGCCAGTTTTTGAAGAAAAAAGTGTCGAAAATCGATGACATTTTGCACATGTACAATTCATGTATATTCTATCATATGTTTCATTTAAGTAAAGGATGTGATCCTTGCCTTGATTTAAATGATTCATCATATTGGCAATTATCTCTCTAGTGCATATAGTTCAATTACATATTCATCATGATGTACTTAGTAGAGAACATTTCTTATGTCAAGTGTTCCTAGTTGTGTCATGTTTATTTACATGGAACACTTGTGTTTTATTTGCTCACACACTTTCAAATCTATTCATACTTATTGAGCTTTTGGGACTAATATGTTTGCTTAGTGCTTTGGTAAGAATTAGGTCCTAAAGTTGTGTGTATGATGACCAAGTGGTTTGAAGGATGACAAGCGAGTCGAAGTCAATAAGACGGCGGTATCATCAAGAGTTGAGGACTAAGTCAAGATCAACTTGGCGTGGAGATCGTCGGAGAGGATGACCAAGTCAAGTTTGATAGGACAAGAGTCTCATGAGGTGAATCGAGTCAAGTTGGACAAGGCAAAGTTGTCATCAATTGTATGGTGAAGGTCTTCCGCACCGGCATTAAGAAGGAAGACGGCAAGTGACTATTTCTAGACTTGTATTATCTTTGATTTAATTTGAGTCTAAGGATTGCCGTACTATTAAAAGGGATGCGACGTCGAATGACTTTTAGATGTGTCAAGTGCTCAAGTGATCCATCCTTGTGAAACTTAGAGAGAGAGAGAATGGTGTTGGTGGTGCCAGAAAGTGAGGGTTGTAGGTCTCTCTTGGATTCCTTGTGATATCTATTTTTATCCTTTGAGATTTGGGTAGTGAGACCTTGTTATTTGTGTAGCCCTCGTTCTTAGCTTTCCGTAGAGTCCAAATTCACTGAAATCGGAGTCCGGGATCAAAAGTTGTGCCCGTTTGAATCGGGTTGCTGTGTGCTGTCCAGGCTGTCCGGAGTATCCGGACTATTTGTCCGGAGTGTCCGGATAGTCCGGAGTATTCGGACTATTTGTCCAGAGTATCTGGGTTCACCCTCTCTGTTAGGTCAATCCGGAGTATCCGGGTTGTCCAGAGTGGCCGGATTGTCCAGAGTATCCGGACTATTTGTCTGGAGTATCTGGACCTAGCGCAGTTCCAACGGCTAGTTTTTTGGGATGGCTATTTAAAGCCCCCTCTTGGGTAGCCATTGGAGGTAAGTTGGGAGGCTGGTTCCTTGGTGCTTTGAGGTGTATTCTTAGTGATCTTGAGCTCCCAAAAGCCCCTCTAACCCTAGATCTTAGTGATCCCCTTTTGAGTGAAGGGTTGGGTGTGAGAGTGAGTAGTGCTCAGGTTGAGTGTGATTAGTGTGGTTGAGCACTTGAGTTCATATCCAAGTTCGTTCTTCGTGAGCATTTGTTGCTCTTGGAGGTTGAGGACTCCTAGATGGCTAGGAGGTCGCCTACGAGCCACCGTTTCTGTGGTGTGTCGTAGGAAGTTTGTAAAGGTTGGATCCCGCCTCCGAAAGGAAAGGGATCGAGAAGTGAAGCCGGCGAGTGCAAGGTGCAACACCGGGCGGCTAGCGGGTTGAAAGAGACCCCCGTGTCTTGGGTGACCGGGCCATCGGTGAGTGCATAGTGCAGCACCGGGAGGACAAGGGTTGAAAGAGACCCCGGCTTGGTGCCGCCTCGACAGAGACGTAGGATCCCCTCAAGGATCCGAACTTCGGGAACAAACATCACCGTCTCCATCTTCATTTCGGTTTCATCTCTTTCATTACTTGCTTGAATTCATTCCTATATGTGTGATTGAGATGATTGTATAGTGTTGATTTATTTGAGAGCCCCGATCTATCTCGTTTTTGTGCTTGGCTCCCGTTCTCCACTTGATATAGGTTCTTGATAGTATTCACATACTTCTTGTTCAAGTAGATTGCTTCTAGATTGCTTAGATCTTGAATTCTTGGCCGAGACACTCAACCCGGAGTATCCGGTATTTTTATCCGAACTATCCAGATCATTCGGAGTATCCGAACCATAGATCCGAACTATCTGGGTTGGGGCTCTCGGGATCATCTTGTTAGGTTTCAAAATTTAATTGTACCCATAGCTTCCGCATTATCTCTAATAGTTTAGTTTAAATTGGGTATAATTTTGTAATAGCCTATTCACCCCCCTCTAGGCTGACATCCCGGTCCTTTCACAATTTCTAATAAGAAATACCATCAAATGATATTATTGATCTACCATGCATTTTCTATGCATCAATGCACACACATATAAATATATCCATTGACATATACTTCAAACATTCAATTTAATTGCAAATACACCCGATGTACTTGCCTTTAACCTCGGCGATAAACTGACAAACCGCAGGTGGTAATAGAAACATCCAACCTTATCAACTTCGGAGGGTGGTGGTAAGCGGCAAAGATGACCCCGAACCCGAGGTGGTGGCACCACCTAAACCAAGGGTGGATTCTCAGTAACCATATCGCATAAGGCTAAGCATGCCTAACGATACTACCCAAGCCTAGCCCCGGTTACTCACTAAAGGAAACCTATATCGATATAATTTCAATTGACAACAATGTACAAAATGCGAGCAACTTCTCACAGGCAACATAATGTTACATCAGTTTAATTACACTTGTAATGACTAACAAATAGTGACTTGATCTTTAATACCATAACGATCCCCAAGTAAATACAGAGTTACCACCAATCAAATCAATTGTTCCACTTAAATCTTGTTCTACATTCTATATAACCCCCCAAAAGAAACAAAAAACCTTCTCAACCACTGACATGAGAATCAACATAGCACACAGATATAGATCTTTAGTTTTAATAATAGTGAAGGTACCCAACTACTGCTCAAACAATGAACCTAAATTAGTATGAAAGATGTCCATAAAAGAAACATAAATAGGGACGCCTTGATACATAACACACTGTACTTGGAAGAATAAGAGATCCAACAAAAGCAGTTGTTAGTTCCTTAGCCTATTTAACCTACGACAAATCCTGACCTACATACCTGTCGGGACCCGAATTTGCAAATCCGGACCCTCTGTGTATTCAGCACTAGTCCAGGATCACGCTAGTGCACACAGTCTCAACATTGGTAAATATCACAATCATACACATCGATAATAATAAAGTACTTTAATTAGGATAACCAAACTGGTTGCTCGACCTTATGGTCAAGTTTACAAAAGTACGCCACACAGGGCTAAGACTTATTCAAATAAAATCTGCAGCGAAAAATATAAAGAAAACGCGTGGTGCCAACCAATATGCTACAGGCAACTGACTGGACTCGATCCCTAGTTAGACAGCTCCTCCTGATATTCCTCCTCCAAAGCTGGCGTCGCCTCTTCTTCAACTGGTGTTGTTTTGTGGCAAGGGTGAGTACTTGGTACTCAGCAAGTCATGCACAGAATGCAAGCTAATATACTACATGCATGGCTTAATACAAAGGAATAGTTCCAGGTATAATTGCAGTAAACAACATTTGACAAGTATCATAAGTAGATTCGAAAGCAATAGAAACAAGTATAATATCAATAACTTTTTCAGGAGTTAAATAAACATCTTTCCCATTCCTAGTCCACATTTCCATCAACATCATCTATTAACCAAACCAAACCTCTCAATTTCAAGTTATTTCCAAGAAAGTCTAACCCTTGACTGTAATCCCCGAGCAATCTCCAATACCGCGGACACGGCTATTCGAATAGATTTTACACTCTGCAGAGGTTATGCACTTTACCCACAAGATACAGTCAAACACCACAAAGGCGAGTGATCGTAACAAAGCCTTTCGGAAACGGCTAACTACGCAAGTGAACCTTTCCGGTTTTTGCCATACACCATCCCTTCCCTTAACAAAGGCGAAGTATGGGACCGACATACCGTTGGATGGGTACCATGCCATCGCACTGGTACGCTCCCCTTTCAAGCTACACAAAAGGTGTAGTTGACACCCGAGGTATCACATGCAAGTTATTAGTAACTTACTCAACTAGGTCCGTCCCATTACGGACATGTGGTTGCACGATTAACTCAGTTCAAAGGCTTGCAAGGTTAAGTCCTTAGGTTGACCAGGGCAAGACTACCCGAAGAACCAAACCATCGCTCCCGATGCCACAACTGGCCCACCCGATCATTTCTTGTCACATGCCCCGGTCCAAATCTATTTATCAAAACCCCCAGTTGATTACCATGCACCACGTGCCATCGACATCATCAATAACACATGACACTTCTCAAAAACATGTTCCATATCTCATTAAATCAATGTTAACAAGTAATTGTCAAAATCATGTCCGGTATACGTGGCAGGTCTAAGCATTATACTACAACGGTCTAAATACCCATGTTGGCAATTTAATAATGTCCAACTACTTAATGCTCAACTAGGGTGACAAGGGGTTCATGGCATACAATTATCTATGTCAAGGTGGCATACAGCAACTCGGCAATTAACTAATCTCCCAAAATTAATTACAGCATTTTCTAATTGAACTAGCATGCAATAATTTAAATCAAATTAATTTCAAAATGGGATCAACATGGTCAAAGCACAACTTGCCTTCAAAGAGTACTTGATCTTGGTCCTGAGATGGCTCCTGGATCAACACTTCACCTTCGAAGCCTTCGGGCACCTCAACGTCTACTCGTAACGTGTGCAAATAGCAATAAATGAATAAAACAGTAGACAAAAAGTGTCCAAACATCCAAATGAAGTCCATAAACAGAAAGAGCATAATTTTATGAATTTTTAGGAATTTGAATCGGCGAAATCGGAGTTAAAACGCAAAAGTTACAAGCGTTTAAAGTTTAAATAATCAATTAAATAATATTACAGAGAAAATTTTGGTCCAAAAATTAAATAAAATTTAACATTGGGTAGATCTCAATTTTATACAAATTTAGAAATTTGAATCACTCAAATCGGGGTTAAATTGCAAAAGTTATAAGCGTTTGAAGTTTGAAATCATATTTGAATTCATTAAACCGAATTAAATAAATTATTTCTTTTTCGGAAAATGATTTATTGCGTCAGCAGTGACACGTGTCAGCACCGGATTGGTCCATGTGGACTTGCTGACGTCAGCGCCGGCCGAACCCCACGATGATGTCAGCATGCCACGTGGCACGCTCTGGTGCTGCCACGTCGGCTCCGGTGCATGGACCCGGTCCACGCCGCGCGTCGGCCAAATCAGCGGCAGGCGGGCTGCCTGTCGGCGGCTCGGAGTTCACGCCAGCGGCGCGGGCGATGCGTGGGCCCTCGACCGCGTGGGAAGCTGCCGCGGTGATGCGGGTCGTTCAATCTGGATCGGACGGTCTAGATCCGTTGGAGTTTCGCCGCGCCTCGGGACGACGTGGCATGTCCCGGGCGGCAACACGTGCACGAGTCTCGACCGTTGGATCTAGATCCAACGGTTGGAATCTATCCTAGGTTAACGCAGTTACGGTTAACGCGGCGATCGTGGGCCGTTGGATCTTGATCCAACGGCTCAGATCTAATATAGGTCTCTACGGTTTGGGAAACACGTGGCTTACCGCAGCCGTCCGATGGAGATCCGACAGTCCACCGAGCTCGCGGACGACGATGGCACGCGGCGGCGCGGGTTCACCGGTGCCGAGGGCGACGACCACGGCAGCGGCGCTTCGGGGCTTCTCCGGCGAGGTGGGTGGTATGCCTGGACGCATCTTGGCGCGGGGAGTCCGGATCTGGGGTCAGCCGCGACGGAGAACGGCGGACGGCGGCGGGGCGAGGCAAGAACCGTGGCGGAGAGAGAGACAACTACGGCGAGCAATCGCGACGGCTATGCGGCGGCTAGGGCTGCGGGAGGTGGGGAGAACGGCGCGGATGGCAAAGGTGATCCTCGGGCATGCATCCGGGCATTAAATACCGGCCCGAACGTCGAGATCCCCGCGGAAATCGCGGCGAAGCCGGTACGGGCGGCGGAGTCCGTCCCGGACACGGTGAGGTGACGTGGACGCACGCGAGCCGTCCACTTGCCGCGATCGACGGCCGAGATGGCTCGGGGGCGACCGTGACAAGCGCGGATTGATCCTGATCGTTGGATCTTGATCCAACGGTCCACGGGGTTAGGGTTCGTCCGGCCGGGTTCGGTTCGAACGCGGTTTGAGTCGGGCTCGAGTCTGACTCGGACCCAGACTCGGTCGGATGAACAGTAAAACCAACTCGGTTTTTCCAGCGATTAAATATTCAATTTAATTCCCAGAAATTCATTTAATTCATTAAAAATAGCAAAATACTCAGAAAAATTCTAGAAAATATTTTAGGGCATTTGGGGCTCAAATAAAATATTTCCAACAAAATTTTATTTGAAAAATTAAATCCTTTAATTATTTCAAAAGGGAATAAATTCAAATAAAATCCAAATACACCCAAATAAATTCCAGAAAATTCCAAAAATTCACCAAAGTGCCAAAACTTATTTAAATTCATGAAAAGCAAAAATTGGGGTGTTATAATACCGTGCAAGAAACCAGATATGTGAGGTAGGATAATGGTAAAACTATCACAGAGTATTTACCCCACAAGCTTACTCATGCTTACAAACCTACACATATACTGATCACTTGAATACTTGACAACCTCAATGCAAAATTAATCAGTGGCCAATAAAAAGCAATCTACGGCATCGAAATCATCATTTACCGTGTAATTTAGTCTACATCGAAGACACTGAAATATGCCTTAATCCATCCATCATCTACTAAACTCATCCATCCCACAATCAATTTAGTGCATTCGCTCTTCAGGTAATCGCTCAAACACATCTCAGACATCATTTTACCAGCATTAATCACAGATTACAGGAGTCGGCACCCAGGGACTCAATCACAAAGCTCTCACCACTGCTTACCGATCTGCTGGAAAAGTCCTTTGAGAATAATAATGTGCAAACAAAACTAGGTTGGCAAATTATACAACTTCAATGTACTCATATATTTCAATATTGAAATGCTAGAATAGACAGGAAAGTGAAGCTACCGACTAGATCCAATTTCCAAACTAAGCAAGATATCATGATTTCATAGTCTATGGACTAGGGGCAACAAATGATAACTTTTTCAAGAGGGATCTCCCTAATAAACACAATATAGCAAGAATAATTCTTCTCTAACCAGCACAACAATATTCCAGACCACACCTCACAACAAAAACTATAACCCAAACAGTAACATCATAATATGACCCTTTTAAGCATTTCAACGAACACCTAGCATGCACCTTAAAACCAACACTTCAATCTAATTTGTGGCGGAGTGCTCACCACAGAAGAGGACAAGGGGGTGGGGCGATCTTGCTTGCAGGGGCCGGTGGCCGGAGGAGGAAGCGAGGGTGGCTACGCGCGGAGAGGAGGCAGGGCGTCGTCTGGAGGGCAGCCGACCAAGGAGCGCCATGGAGGAGGGCGCCCGATCGGCTCTTCTTCTTTGGAGGAGGGCGAGTGGGAGGCGCTCGGCCAGGAAAGGAACCGCAGGGGGCGCTCGGCCTGGAAGGGAGGGAGCCAGGAGGGCGTCGCCGGCCTTGGGGGAGGGAGGCCAGGGCGCTCGGCCAAGAGGAAAAGAATGGCGTGGGGGGAATCGGCCAGGAAGAAGGGGCAGCCAGGAAAAAGTAAAGAGAAATGAAAAGATAGGGTTAGGTGAAAAAAGTAGGTGGGGAGGAAAAATGCAGAAAACCCCTCCCACAACCTAGTTTCAACCCTAACCCTCACATATAGGTCCACAAACCCCGGAAATTGCCTGCAAGAGGGACTTACGCTCACCCTACTGAAATTCCAAGACTTGGAGCAAAGACCCGCAGTATTACACCTTCAATCAGGTTCATCTCAATCTCTAATTGTATTCCATATCAGCCATAATACTCCAAAATAATTCATCGCTTAATCCGACACTAATCTTATTTCCATTTGATTCAAAAATTTACCAATATCGCAAGCTCCTACCAAATCGGCCATGCATCAAATTCTGGTATCAACAGAACCTATTTCACATTAATTCTCGAAATCAATTTTTACACGGTTGACAAAGAATGACCACATCGACAAACTTATTATCATAAAATCAATCAATAGTATAAACAAAACCACATTTAACTAATATTAGAAACAATTCAGGAGCACAACCAATTAATTCATTTCTGGAAGCAAATATCCAAGGTTAGATGTTCAAGCATTCATACAAGTTCTGGGAACAAACATCCACGTCACTAGTAGTAGAAATTTTGATAGGGCATTCTTCATGACAGCACCTTCTAAAGTGGAAGTAGAACTTTAATCCTTTTGGTCTTTACTTACTTCACAGAAGGCCATCCTACAAGGCAGCAAGCAAAAAATTCCCATTTATAGTTAATTGAAATGTCAATGAATAAGAAATGTATATAGATACTTAAAGTCAGCACGCGGAAATGACAATTAAAGCATATAACCTGAATCCTAGAACTTGAAGGACATGGTAGCAGCCAGCAGGGGACTTGCAGGGTTGTAGGACTTGGGTTGCATTACTTGGCTGGTGCAGTAATCAAAGTAGACTTACCATCTCAGTAAATAAAATTTTCAATTATGCATGTCATGTGTGAAATCATGTGCTGAAAAATTAGCTCAATGATGATTTTGGTATTGCAAAGTGGTTGTGCTTATGACATGTGTGGTGCATGTGCATGTGCTGTTTCAGGTGATTAATTGATATGCTTGTGAAAGCATGGTAATTGTTTTGCTTGATGCAATGCGCTCGTGTGAGTGGTTGCATGGACTGATCTTGAGTCAAGTCGTGGACTTGTGCTCGTACACGGTTGTGTGTTTGTTCATGTGCAGGTGTTGCTTGAGGTCGAACGTGGTCGGTGACGGGACCGGAACTAGGTTCATGGAGGAACTGAGGTTCGGGACTAGGTTCAGGGAGGAATCGAGGTCTTGGTGGTCGAGGATGTCATGCGGGGCGTTCGGACTAGAGAACGGTGCACATGGTTGCTAGTTAGTCACGTGAGTATGGCAGGTGGCCATGCGCGTGCAAAGGGTTAGTCACGTGAGTATGGCAGGTGGGCCATACGCGTGCGATTATGTCGTTTTGAGGTAGTTTGCATGTATTGGGCCATGTTGGGCCAAGTGGACATGCATACGAACTCTGCTAGGGTTTTCTTATAAATAGGAAGGGTTGTCTCCTGTTTATGTGAACCAAGGGATTTAGGGTTTGTACTCTTTTTGTTTTGGAGTATTGTAATCATACTAGACAAAAGAAATAAAAATAGTTTTCTTCATCTAGCCGCGCAAACAGAATAGAAAAAGAAGCCGGCGACGGCCGAGCGCACCAAAAAGGGAGGATTCTGTCGTGGCAAGAAGAGCACGAAAAATCTCCGAGAGATTTTAGAAGCTGATGGCAAAGACGCATACGTGTGATGCATCCATGCGATGCATATCGTGAGTAATGCTTGATCGTGAACAAAGTCAAAGTCCAAAGGGATCAAGTTTGGGTGATTAGCCAAGAAGCAGGAGAGGCCAAAGCGGCAGCGTGTCCAAGCGAAAGAATCGGTGCTTCAGGAATTGCTACACGTTGATTGAAGAACAAAAAGTAATACAAGGTGCTAGATTGAAGTGCTGTAAGCAAGCAAACGTGCCAAGCATTCAATCTGCACTGCTGCTACAGTATTCCGCGATTACTGTAGCGACAGGGAAGGCTTATGTGTTTTGAGAGGTGCTTCTATGCTCTTCGTTTTTAAAGTTGCACAAATATTAAAGCATGAATGAAGGGTAGATGAGGATTACTTACCCCTTCGTTTGCTTCGAGATTTGTGCAACTTGTATTAGGAGGGAAAGCATAGAAGCACCTCTCATGTGTTTTTCAACGAAAAGACAAAAGGTGAGTTAATTGCTATTGCACGTTTGATTTTGATCTTAGATTGATTCATTATTTAACCATAATAATTTTGATTTGATCTATTCCAAACCTTTCTAGGGTATCAAATTAGTGATCTAAAAAGTTTGGGTGGTTAATTCCTTGTAGATTTTGTTTAATCACGAAATTAGGGTTTAATCAATTCGCGTCATTATTCAAACAGTCACATTGCGAAGCTTATAACTTTTGATCCGTAGATCCGATTGAGCTGATTCTTGTTGGGTTAGTTTCTAAATTGAATCTAGTTTCTACAGTAAAAATTTCACGTCAATCTGACGGTTGGATCTCTGGGAATTTGCGTTTTAGTGAACGTCTGTCAATCTGTTTTTGCGTGAACCGAAGTGATTATTTAATTCCGAATTGGGGTGAATTTTTAGTAGACCAAAAATTTGATTTTAGCTTCCGCGCAATCATTCACCCCCCCTCTGATTGCTATATTAGTATATATCGATCCTACATCATGTGTAACCTAGATATCGTCAAGTGATTTTCTATGTTTACTATTAGAATAACCAAGAACACTCAGATTCAAGTGTGGTTAACTAGATGAAATTGTCGAACCTACATTCACAATCTATCGTCCTTCCTTGTAACATGCGTGAGCTCACTCAAACTAGGCATGTTTAAGCCAAATACTTGCTGGACTACAATTTAACTATTTGATAATGCGAAAACACAACTTTCTTTCTTTCTATGGTTTACAATAGAAAACAAGACAACTTTCTTTCTTTCTAAATCAGATAGCTGCAATGAACAAGTTATTGACAACTTTCTTTCTTTCTAAATCAGATAGCTGCAATGAACAAGTTATTGACAACGATATTGTCGTCGAATGTAGATTGTATGCTTGTGAGATCATGTACAAACCAAAACACAAGCACGACCAAATGCTCTCATGCTGCTGCTCCCCACTCTGCAATCTGAAGATGATCAATGGAGAGAATGTTCAGCATGTACAGTACTTTCTGAAGATTGCTCTTCCCTTGAAGACTACTTATGTATGCAGTTGATAAAGTTGATTCTGGCAAGACTATCATCTTGCATTTTTAACACTTGGATGGTTAGTGCATTGATGTCTCTGTCACAGAGAGGATAGTTTGTGGGAGGGTTAGAATGAAGAGGGTAAATCGTGGAAGGTATCCAAACAAAAGGAAACAAGAGATATGGCTTATCTCTAAGCCGAGGTAGTTGGCCCGCTGGGCTGGGCCTTCCGTTGCGCCGGGCATGTCAGTCTCGTTCTCGCGCTATGGGCTCCAGCCCATTATATTTTTTTCCCCTGTTCCTTTCATTCTAATATCACATGAAGTATATTTCGACAGTACATAAATCATGTTTAGGAATTTGTAAAAAATTATTCATACGATTTGATTGCTTGAATGGAACCATCTCATCCTGAATCAAGTTATACAAATTTAAAGAATATTCTCTCTAATGTTGAACCATTTTATTTACCTAAAATAATGGAACCAAATGGTTACAGAATCATTCCATCCTATTCAATCTCGTCCCACGAACCAAACACACCGTTAGATCAGCTGTGAAACAGTAGGGAAGAAAAGAGAAGGAAGTGGAAGAAACGGGGGCGCGGATCAACCTAGCAGAGCAGAAAGGGGGAGGCAGTGAGTGGTAGGTGCGGTCGAGGGGGCCGGTCGGCGTGCCGTATCGCCGTTGTAGTCGACGTCGAGTTAGGTCGCCGGCCTCAGCGGCGGAGGAGCAGCAGCAAATCGTCGAGGGTGTAGAGGAAGGAGCAACCGCCGGGGTCGGAGAAGATGATGCAGAGCGGCGTGCGGCGTGGTTTGGCTCGACGACGCAGCGGATCAGCACCGGAGGTAATATAGCCCTCGAAGAATCGTTACATTCCACTTTAATCCTTCTCTTGAACAAGAAAACTTATGCAATGGCCTCCGGCGCTGAAAATTGATTGCAGCCAGTCTCGATCGTACGAGTGTAGATTGAAGTTGACAATAGAATATAAATATTGCAGCAATATAAAATCACGGTAAACTAAATGGTTAATGTAATTATCTGTTTTCCTTTACAACATAAATTGCCTATCGTCATGACAAATTTTTTTTACTGATAATAGCAGTAAATATTGCAATAAATGATGTTTCGTTGCAATAGGTATTAGTAACCTTTGCAGCAGTAGCGTACAGCTACCACTTCAGTATTCAAATATTAAATCTTTCAAGCCGATGAATTGCTCCGAGTCCCGGCATACGTAAAAAGAGAAGAACAGAGCAGAAAAGGTTATGATCATTGAACTAAACGATAAATTTGCAGAAGCAGCTCTTTTAGCTGTCATACACAGGCATGACCACGAATGTACTAGAGTGCTAGGTACGTGTATGCTACGTATGCTTATCTTTCTGTCCTGTTTGGGCTGCTTAGGAGACAAGTCAAAGACGCCATGTCAGTCATAACATCAACTTGATTACTTATTATCCTAGTTATAACATTAATTATGCTAAAAAAATGGTCTCTTCTTTCGCTGTTTGCATACCGGCAGGCCGCAGCCCGCAATGTGAGCATCTTCCATGCATAAGATTCAACTAGTAGTCTAGTAGCTTTAGGAGATATATTTGCATTAAAAAGAAAGCTTTACGAGAGATCTAGGATGCGCCATTCTAGCTTTCAAATTTTTATTTTTAAATACATGCTATTCTACAATTTTGATGTGATTTTTTATCATTTTTTCCTTCTATACCTATTCTCTTTAGTTATTTTCAATGTCATTTACTACGTACCATAGCCCTATTTAAAGGTCTCTAGCTACGTATTTCGTCTCTTAAGAAACTATGCGGCCCTGTTTGGAAGCAAAGTTTTTCAATACCATGGTATTACAAAGCCACGGCTTAGAAATTGTTTTGGCATAAATACCATGGTTTCACGTACCACCATTGAAACCATGGTTTTTCTTGGAAGTACAAATTGTTTGGCTACAAAGTCTTTTGTATGGTATTTTCAAAGTATTGACACCTCTCACTCTCTACACCAACACCAAAAGCCCAAAACTCCACTTTGAGTGGAGTTTTCAATACTCCAAAAATACCATGGCATTGGCAATACCATGGTTTTCAAAATAGAGTTTTTTGGGTTGCTTCCAAACACTATGTTGCCAAAAATACTACGGTATTCTTCAAAACCATGATTTTGCCTAGAAACTATGAAAATACTTTGTTGCCAAACAGGCCCAGGCCCTGCATTGTTATGATTGTACTACAATATATAAGCGAATCGTTGCCATTCATTTTGGTCTCGGCCTGATGAAGAGGAAGTGGTCCTGGCTATAATAAGCCCTATGGGCAAGATTTCTTTAATTAAGCAAGCTGATCGACGTGCCAAACAGCTTGGTCAGATCAGACGGATAATCAAAGGTGTACAAGACAAGCAACCAAAATAATACAGTTTGCGTGCTGATACGATGGAAAGTGGATGGAGTGGCCGTTGAATAACCACAGATCGAGTAGAGGGAGCATGCATGCACACATACTAAGCAATGATCGTCTATAATATAACTCTATATTATACATAAACATAACTAAAGATAATTTGTATACTAAATTGTGTATACATTATATGTAATGATCGATATTTTATGTAATTAATATATTGTCTATATAATAGTACACATAATATAAAATCGTCTGTTAAATAGTAGATAATATATTTTTTTCTCTCTCCTCTATGTTACCTAAAATTCTATGTCACTAGATGAAAATTCCGCGCGTTGCCATGAACAATTCCTAAATTTTAATAGAGAGAAAATTTTTCTAAAAAACTGAGAAAGTAAAAAGAAAAAGAAATACTGCCAGTTTTAATAATTTTTAAAAATTATATATTTCTTTTGAGAAATATATTTTTATTTTTTGGGGGAAAATATTTTTCAAAAAAATTATATACATTTTTGAGAAATATTTTTAAAAAACTCGAGAGGAGTGTGTATCAGCTGGCGAAGTCGGGACGCAGACGCTAGCTGCTGCATACATACGGACGTCTCGGCGTCGGTGGGGCAGGCACGCGCCCTTTGACGGTTTGACCTGCTGCCTTCTCTCTCTTTCCCACTGATACGATACGGCACACCCGTTTCGGCTAGCAAACAAACAAACCGCGTACGTGTTTGCCTCCTAGCTAGCGAATTTGCGTATAATTAATAGCGTTAATCCTCCCCTCGAACGTACGCACGGTGTCCATTTGAAAACCCGGCATGGGAGCTACTAGTCAGCCAGGGAGCTAGCTAGAGAGGTCCACGCTTTGATGGGAAAGACCATGCTTGCTTTGCTTCCACCACTAGGCCACTGCCCTATTGGCGAATTAGTTCAGGTTAACCTGCATGTTGCAAGTGAATTGAAGGCGTCAAGGAGGCGGCGGTTGACGGCGTGGGCGGTGTCGCTAGATTCTTGTGCGGGGCATGTCCTCGGCACGGCAGGTCACGATGGCGCGACGGGTCGCAGCGAGGCAACGCCGCGTGGGGGACGGACAACGAAGCGCGTGCTGGAGCCGTGGGAGACCCGCTTTCGGTTTGGTCTCGCCAGCGGTGGGGGGTCACTGTTGCCGATGATGGTTAATCCAACGGCGCAGGCTGATCGGGGGGTCCATCTAGTCCAACGTATACGCACGCCTACACCAGTACTACTACTCCCTCCATCCCTCCATCCCTCCATCCTGAAAAAAAAGTCGTTTTGGACATCGACACAGTCTCCAAAATACAACTTTGACCATTAAAAATTATTGCATTTTATTTATAAAATACATTGAAATTATAATATTTGAAAGCTCTTTTCATGACAAATATATTTATGTAACTTTTATGTGTTCAATCCAAATGGTTTAAAAGTTATTTGTAGATAAAGTTCTAAAACTTTGACTTAGGACAACTCTAAAACGACTTCTTTTTCAGGATGGAGGGAGTACTAGTTATGTGGTGGAGTGCCATTTTTTTTTCTTCATAAAAACTTTGGAAGAATTCTAGTATTAATATTACGCGAGTGAAAATGTATAAGGGCATCTCCAATGGTGTAGTCAACTACTAGCTATAAAAAGTGTACATGTCATCTATAGATAGCTAATAGACAACCTCTCCAATAGACTAGCTATAACATTGTCTACAAAATTAAATATGGGCCCATATGTAAGAGGTGATAAATGCCTTGGAATCAGCTATAGCCTGGCTATAAGTTAGTAGTAAGCCAATATCTCTCTCTTTCTTTTCTCTCATCTACCTAAGCAAAATGCTGAGTTGGCACCCTTATAGCTAGCTGAAGTGACACCATTGGAGATGCCCTAAGCTTGTGCTAGTGCTGTTTATGAAACTTGAGCTTGAATTTTTTTAAGGTTGTATATGGAATCGGATGTTAATGATAGCCATCTAAATGTTTAAAGGTTTAGTATCATCTTTGGTACACATGCAACTATGCAAGTGCATACTTTGGACATATTTGCGTGTTGCTTTGCTGTCATGAAATATGATATGGTAATAAAGTTTATAACTAAAGGGATGACAGGGGCATACATATGTATGTATCAAATGAGAAAAGAAATTAACTAATAAACATTTAGTTATTAGTTAGTTTTGACATCATACAGTTCTATGTACACACATTATATGTCAAATTAATTATATAATATTCTTGGTGCATACATGTGCTTCTGACATCCCTTTAATTATATATAAATTTTATTACCACATCATATTTAATAGCAACAAATCAACATGCAAATAATGTCCAAGGAAATGTGTTAATAGCTGAAAAGTGAAGAAAGGTAAGTACCTCATCGCATTTGTGAGAACAAATGTTGATAGATTATAAGGCAAAATACAATTTCATCCACAGTTCGCCCTGAGAGTTGTCATATTCTGATCGACTTATCTTTTCACTTCATCCTTATCCCCGAATGAGAATACCATAGATAAACTATTTTCACTCCGATTTTGTGCAGAAACATGATTATTTTGATGGTTCTCTATTTCATGAAATATAGGGTTGATTAAGTCATCGTATATCCGATAGCTTAATCGGCTCTATATTTGACAGGATAGAGAACCATCGAAATAACCATGTTCCTGCACAATACCAGAGTGAAAATAAGTTATCTATGGTATTCTCATATTCAGGAATGAGGATGAAGTGGAAGATAAATCAGAGGATGACAACTTCTGGGCAAACTATGGTTGTGAATGGAATTTGTCTTGGAATTATGAACATTTGTTCTCACAGGTGCTTGGAGGTATATATAGCTATCGTAGACGGTTCTACACTAGAACCGTCTCTGCTATTCTATTATCACAGATGATTCTAGAATAGAACCGTCTCTGATGTTCGAAAACCGTATGTGATATATCGTTCTTATCACGGTATATTCGAACCGTCGGTCATATATCGTTCTTATCATGGTATATGCTTACATACGTTTGTAACGAGGTTTTTAAATTATTGTAATGAGTTTTTGTGTGGTGCGGTGGAGTTGATGCAACAAGGCTAGTCGCAGCTCCTTCACTACCGCCGTCTAGCAAAACTGACGGGCTCGCCGGCCGCTTTATTTTGTGGTCGGCTCCGGGGTAGAACGCCACCACAGGGTATGCGGCGTTGGCCTTGGGCGAGGAGCCGAGGACAACATCTGTGGGCTAGCTGTGCACCAACGACACCATCCGATGCTTCAGCAATGGTGTCCTCGCCGCTGAGCCAGCCTCGCGTGCCAAGATCACATCGTCATCCAGACGCAGCATCCCCCTTGGCGTGTGCTCCGGCAGGTCAATCTTTTGATTTCTCGATGCTTCGGCAAATGCGAGATTTTTCTCTCTCTATTCTTCATTTTTGTTGGATTATCCTAGCTTGGGTTTGATCCACAGGGTTTGTTATCCCGGGTTACCAGACAAGCCTTTATTGGGATGGCAAATAGGTACTCTCTCCGTCGAAATTTGTAACACGTATTTCTTTTTAGTATATAGATATATAAAAAGTATTAAAATGATTTGACTACTTCTAATTATTATCACTACACACTATATTGAATGCTGCATATAGATAATATAAAGTAAGATACATATTTAGTATTATAATATAAAGTATACTTTATATTTATAGACACTACTACAAAACCGGGTATTACAACCGGTCTATTAGAAACGGTTTGGTGCGAACCGGTTGTAATGTTTGCACCAGAAGCGGTTCGTGGCAATAGGTCGGAGGGGATCTCTAGAAGCGGTTCGTGGCACGAACACCTTCTAAAGCCCCAGCTTTAGAAGCGGTTCGTGACACGAACCCCTTCTAAAGATCTTTACAAGCGGACACGAACCGAAGATCTTTACAAGCGGTTCGTGTCCGCTTGTAAAGATCTTTAGAAGGGGTTCGTGTCACGAACCGCTTCTAAAGCTGGGGTTTTAGAAGGGGTTCGTGCCACGAACCGCTTCTAAAGACCCACTTCAGAAGGGGTTCGTGTCACGAACCGCTTGTAGAAACCCAATTTTAGAAATAATAAAAGGAATGCGTGCCCTATTCTATCAAAGAGGCGTGGGTGGGTTGGCTAGATGGATGAAGCGGGTCACGAGGATGGAGTGCTGGTCATGGGTTCGAATCTCATTCCCACGATATTATTACTGCATTTTACCGCTTGGTATCGCACCACCACAAGCGGTTCCTAGAACCGCTTGTGATACCCTTAGAAGCGGTTACCGCTTCTGGAGGTGGTTTTCAACCGTTTGTGAAGCGCGATTCTGTAGTAGTGAGATAAAATTACTCAAAAATCAGACTTATAAACTTACACGAAAGAATTACTTTGGAGTACATACTGCACTGTGCTGCTGCATCCTTCAAAGAAATCTGGCTAGTTCGAGGAACACGTTACGTAGATAGCGGGCTACACATTACAAAATCGACAAGCGAGCATGCATGATTTTGACTTGACAACGGCCAATCATCAAGTAAATCTTGTCATGCCGGCAATCCAAATTTCCACACAAATTCCAGGTTTCCACGTTGACTGGAAATCTATCTGATGGTAGGGATGGCAGAAATACCCATGGGTCTGGGTCTGGGTTCAAATCTGAACCCATGGGTATTTATAGTCGGGTCTATGTTTGGGTCCGGGTTCAAATATGGACCTGTGGGTATAATAGACCCGGACCCGATTCGGTCGGCGGCAGCAGCATCCAGTCGGGTTCGGGTTCGGTCGCTCCTCTCAGTCTAAGGACTCAGGTCTTATTCCTCAAAGGCACTAAGGCTCGTTGGGCACTTGGGCTCATTCCTCAAAGGCAGTAAGGCACAGAGCGTCAAACCACAAACCAGAAACCCTAGCCGTAAGCCGCCGAGGCAGAGGCGCCGACCCGATCCGGACCCTTCCCAGCGGCGACCGGCTAGGCGCCACCCTGAGCCGATCCAGACCTCCCCGTCCAGCCGTCTTCACCCCGACAGACGTTCGGCAAGTTGGCGAGGCGCGACCCCGACAGGCCGACAGCCGAGCGGCGAACGCGACCCTGACGACCGAGCACCCCCACCGGCCGAGCGTGGCCTCGCGCCCCCACCGGCCGACCGTGTCCTCGACGACGCCCCGCGCCCCCACCAGCGAGGTACAGATCTGTGATGATTGATGATCTGAAAGTGTGCCTAGATGCCCCGCGCCCCCGCCTTGATAATTGATGATTGATGATTGATGATCGAGTCGATCCAAATTGAATTTGCTTTTACCTTGTCTTTTTGCTTTTCTCAATCAGGTCTTCATCTCTTACTGTCCTAACTATCCTTTTTGCCAGGGAACTTGTATTTCACATGTCAAGGTCAAGTCAATTGCATCTAATCGACACACTGGCTTCTGAGTTAGCTTAAGAGTTTGTTCCAAAGGGCTTGCGTTTGAAAATCAGCAGCAGGCAGCAGCTATCAAGCTTGCTTTGTGTTGATACCATCTCAATCAGTGTATATTATTGTTAATTACTGTAAACTCAAGTTTTCTGTTCGTTTGTATCAAGACCTGCTCTTGATCTAGTACATTTGGCATTTGATAATGAGTTACTGTGATGGTTGCATCTTTTGACCTATCCGTCACTTACTGGAAATGTTGTTCGATAATTTGTGCATGCTTGTTTGGCGTAGAAATTTTACTGTCATGATTTATTGATTTGTGTAGTGAAATCTGAAATGGTGTCTCCATATAGAGATAACGCTAAGTCAGCGGAAACGCCGGTGGCAGCGGCAGTGCAGAGCTCGGCCAATGAAGATCAGAGTTCAGCCGTTGGGGCAGCAGCAGTGCAATGCTCTAACGTGGGTGAAGGTAGATCATCACAAGGCAATGAATCCAAAATGGCTGGTAATAAAAAAAAATGAAATCTAAAGTGTGGGAAGAGTTTGAATATGTATTGATTAATGGGAAATGGAAAGCTGTTTGTGGGTATTGTAATGTTAAACTTAGTGGAGACACATCTCATGGAACTTCACATTTATCAAAACACTTGAATACTTGTGGTGCAAAAAATGCAATGGGACCAAAGCAGAAAAAACTGAGGTTGACAAAGGGAGAAGAAGGGAGAGTGAATATAGAAAACTATATTTTTGATCAAGATATTGCTAGGAAGGAGCTAGCATTGATGATATGTGTTCATAAATATCCTTTATCTATGGTTGATCATCAAGGCTTTAGGAAATTTTGTTCTACATTACAACCAATGTTTAGGATGGTCTCAAGAAATACTTTTAGAAAGGATGTATTAGGTATGTATGAAGTGAAAAAGGCCTCAATGGTGAGTTTTTTTTGCAAATTTCAAGAATAGAGTTGCCATCACTACGGACCTTTGGACTGCAGGACATCAAAAGAGAGGTTATATGGTAGTTATTGCATATTATATTGATGGTGATTGGAACCTGAAGAGCTATCTTTTAAGGTATTATAAAATAGAAATTGTTATATGTGAAGCATTGCATAATTGCATACTTTTGGTTCATGTGATTGGAACCTGAAATTTTCTTTCTTTTATTGTACTAGGTTCATGTATGTGCCATGTCCACATACGGCGAATGTTATATGTGAAGCATTGCATAATTGCCTTGTTGAGTGGCATCTTGAGAACAAGATATCTACAGTTACTTTGGATAATTGCTCATCGAATGACAAAGCTATTAGAGAATTGACATATAAGTTGGATTCTAACTCACTCATGTTGCATGGTAGATTAGTTCATATGCGGTGTTATGCCCATATTTTGAACTTGATTGTGCAAGATGGAATGAGTGTCATGGAAAAGGGCATCGAAAGAGTTCGTGATAGTGTTGCATTTTGGTCGGCAACACCTAAAAGACATGAAAGGTTTGAAAAGATGGCCCGCACTATGAGCATAACATACAACAAAAAATTATCTCTTGATTGTAAAACAAGATGGAATTCAACTTATTTGATGTTACAAGTTGCCTTGCAGTATCAAGATGTTTTTAACCGTTTGAAGCTACAAGTTAAATTGTTTAATTGTTGTCCTACTTTAGAGGATTGGGGGTTTGCAAAGGAGGTGTGTGATAGGCTGAAGATATTTTTTGACATCACTGAGTTGTTATCAGGCACTAAGTATGTTACTGCCAATCTTTTCTTTCCCAAAATTTGTGGCATTAATTTAGCAATAAGGAAATGGCTATTGAGTGATAATGAACTTTTGCAAAAGATGTCCGAGGAAATGAAGAGAAAATTTCATAAGTATTGGATAGATGTTCATGGTCTTATGTTAATTGCAACGGTCCTTGATCCAAGATTTAAGACTCATATGTTGCATGCTTTGTATGGGTCTGTATATGGGCATGAACACGCAACTGCAAAGGTTGATGACATAAAGAAGATTATGTTGGAATTGTTGTTAGAGTATCAAGAGACTTCTGAAATTGTGGGTACATCCGATGCCGCTAGCATAGCTTCTGACCAACTTGGAGTAGATGAAGTATTTCATATCTTTGATACTTATATGTCTTCTCAGCCTACAAGTTATGCTTATCATGTTCGATCAGAGTTAGATTTATACTTGGAAGAACCTCTTTTGCCTAGAACACAAGAGTTAGATATCATTACTTGGTGGAAGTTTGGAGGTATTAAGTACCCGACCTTGCAAAGGATAGCTCATGATATATTGCCAATTCCTGTAACAACTGTGGCATCTGAGTCTGCATTTAGTACCAGTAGTAGAGTGCTTAGTCCACACCAAAGTCGCCTTGCCCCTAATATGGTTGAAGCACTTATGTGCATGCAAGCATGGTCATCTGCGGATATGCTAGGTAACATTAAATATTTTCATTCCATTTCATCTGTTTTATTCCATCTTCTAACTATTGCTAATTTTTCTCTTAGGAGATACTTCTTCTAACTTATTTGCAATCGAAACTGTTCTCGAGGATGAAGAAGAAATGATTGAAGATGAATCTGGTGTCACCAGTTTATGAGTTACTAGTTTATGAAGAAGAACTTGTAGCCTGTTTAATGCCTTAATCATGTACTGTTTGAATGCCTTAATCATGTACTGTTTGGAGAACTTGTACCAGTTTATGAAGAACTTGTAGCCTATTTAATGCTTTAATCATGAATTTGCCTCACAATACATTCTATTGTATGTCAAACATATTAGTGCATCCAACTTTTATGCTTGAATTGTTTCATGCTGTTTGGAGAAGATAATGCTTCATGACTATTGACTAGTTCTCACCCAGTCATAAATGGATGCAATTTTTCTCCTCTGTCTTTGCTGGAATGTTTACATGACTATTTTCCTGTCAGTTGAGGTACATGTGCCACTTTTCATGTCAATTTTTCATGTCAATGCAGTGCCGCTTTTCATGTTCATACTTCATTTCGGGTCTCGGGTACCCGTCGGGTCCGGGTCCGGGTCCGAGATTGGACCCGTGACTGACTTCGGGTCCGGGTCCAGGTTCAGATTTTGGGTCTCGGGTCTGGGTCCACGAAGGTTGGACCCGGAGGTACCCGAACCCGTTGCCACCCCTATCTGATGGACCATATTCGAGCCGCAGCAACGTAACGTAGTACTCCATTTGTTCTCAATACGCGCCATTCTAGTTATTAAAAGTTGTTCTTAAATACACCTCATTCTATAATTTTAAGATAAATTTTAACTATTTTTTCTTTGCATACCCATACCATTTATTATTTTTAAGATTATTTATTACTGTAAAATAGAGTAAGACATACTCCCTTGGGTCTTAAAAAACTGACGTTTTGAATATAATGATGATCAAACTTTTGAAACTTTTGTTATCGATGCATTTTTAAATATTTAATTTGGATTCGTAAAAATTATCCTTGTCTTGAGAATTACTTTCATAATATTATAATTTTATCGAGTTTTATAAATATATTATAATAAAAATTAGTGATTAAAGTTGTGCTTTAAAGACCGTGCCTATGTCCTAAACGTCAGCTTTTTAATACGGGAGGGAGTACCATTCAAGAGTAATAATTAAGCTAATAGAGAAGGATGATTTAGACATTTATATTTGGTTGAAGTACAAGATCCTAAAAGAACGTCTATTTTAGGAACGGAAGTACTAGTAGTTAATTGGATCAGTTCTGCCGCCCAACATGAAATCAAGAAGGTATCAAAAAGTTGGTTTCAAAGGATACCTAGACACCTACCATACGCGATATAGACTTCGGGAAGAGACTTGTCAAAAATGAGCAAATTGGACCGTTGTTACCGGTCAAGTCCTTCCATTCCTTGATCTCTCGTCGTCTTTGCACGATGTTGCTCCTAGTGCACGACATGCATGCGTGTTGCCCCTGGAAATTGATATCAACCATGCATACAGCAGTAGCACTCCGTGACTTTGATTAGGAACTGACAGTCTGATACGCACCGGTCTGTTTTGTTTTTTTCTTTCTCCAGGGAGCCAATATATATATATATATATATATATATATATATATATATATATATATATATATATATATATATATATAAGAGAGAGGATTGCTAGTGTACTATCGATAGCACAGATCCTCCGTGCTATAGGGTTGTGTTTGCAAAATTCGATGACGAAACTGTTGATCCAAACCATGCATTCTATTCATCTCATTGAAATCTCAGTACCCACAAAATTTTATATTTTTTGAACTTTTTCTCCTATTTATTTTGTATTTTTCAAAACCAACTTCATTGGACGCCCCACAACTAATTCGTGCTATATATAGAGGATGGCTAGTGTACTATCGATAGCACATATCCTCCGTGCTATAGGGTTGTGTTTGCAAAATTCGTGCTATATATATATATATAATTTCATACTCCCTACTCACTGTATATTATCTGATGTTATGCAAGTGGAAGAATATTCCATAAGCGGAAATTGTTAACTGATTTCTCCTGATTAGAAAGTTGTTTTTAACCAAATAGAAGTAGAGAGTAAATACACCTGGGAGTACAAAACAGACTTCCTATACACACACAGTAGCGCTATTCTGCAGCTATGTGTAGAATAGTTATTCTACGCGCCTAGTAATTGCATATATGGTATATAGTAAATCCCGAATGCATTTTACTGTATACAACGTATGCAAATTACTAGACGCAGAATAACTATTCTACACGCAGCCATAGAATAACATGGCTACATACATACATACATACATACATACAGTTCCATACCCTAGAGTAAGTACTTTCACTCTCAATATACCGCTTAAATGGTATTGTTATACATCTTTATCCTTTTAAACATACTCTACTATTGATTATAAGATACTCCGAAGTGAGTTCTATGAAAAATTTCAGCAAAGTCTACTCTTTATAGCATAATTTGTCTATATACTCTTTTTACATTTGAAAAAGGGTATATAACAAAAAAAATAAAGGACTTCGATGAATTTTTTTCAACAATGTAACATTATAGTATCTTAAAATTATTATTGAAGTATACTGAAAATGATAAAAAAGAAATAACACATTCGTTTAAGTGGTAAGAGAGAGAGAGAGAGGATTGCTAGTGTACTATCGATAGTACAGATCCTCCGTGCTATAGCGCTGTGTTTGCAAAATTCGAAGACGAAGTTGTTGATCCAAATCGTGCATTATGTTCATCTCATTGAAATCTCACTACCTACCAAATTTTATATTTTTTGAATTTTTTCTTCTATTTATTTTGTATTTTTCAAAACCAGCTTCATTGGACGCTCCACAACTAATTAGATCGTGGATTTTGAAAAATACAAAATAAATAGGAGAAAAAAATTCAAAAAATATAAAATTTGGTGGGTAGTGATATTTCAATGAGATGAACATAATGCAAGGTTTGGATCAACAATTTCGTTTTCGAATTTTGCAAACACAACGCTATAGCACGGAGGATCTGTACTATCGATAGTACACTAGCAATCCTCTCTCTCTCTCTATATATATATATATATATATATATATATATATATATATATATATATATATATGCTATTCTTCACCTGCGTGTAGAATAGTTTATTATGTGCTATGGCCATTTAACACAGTCCGATCGAGCTATGCAATGCATTAATTAGCGAAACGGATTTTTTCAGTTACATGCGTGTACTAAACCAATCGCTAGTAAAATAAAAGATGTAGTTACTACCGAATCAGTAGAACAACGAATGAAGTTACTACTGAATCAATAACATGTGCACCCTAGTAATAAATGTGTTTTTTTAGTTTGTACATAAATATTTTCTTAGCTATATCTTTTTATTGGTAATTTGGATTTGCAAATGGTTTTCACTAGTAGCTTACTAATGACGAGAGGAACAAAATGATATAAGTCTTAGTATTAAGCAGCAACTTTTTAGATTAATAACAAAATATACTATATCTACAATATGAAATTACTACATCTATAACTAGAAATTATTGTCATATAGTATAATTGAAAAATCCTACACATATCAGTCATTTGGTAGTAAATATCCATGAAAACTATATGTATAATTTATGAAAAATTCTAAAAAAAATTATCATACTGTCGGTGTTTAGGGCACCGGCTAGTAAATTTGTATAGGTCGACGGGGGTGCACGCTCCCTCTCCTCGAACGGCTTGACTCGGGTGAGCACAAGATGTATACTGGTTCGGGCAGAACGTCCCTACTCCAGTTCGTGTGAGTTGGATCGTATTGATTCTCCTTTCTTGTTCGTTCTCTTACACGCTTCCCCCTCCCGCCTTTATATAGGCGAGGTGGGAGGTTACACTGTTGGTTTGGAAAAAAGAGGAAAAGACTGTGCTCTTGGTTGTCCGAAAGTGGCGGGCTAATGGGGTGGCCGTGGCTCCCCTGCCTATTCTTTGGTCGCCGTAGTTGCCGCGCCGCTCGTAGTAAATGCGGGGTCGGGAACTTGTGGCTGGTCGTCGTCATTATGGCGGCATTTAATGCGCCCGATATGCAATAAATGCCGTCGCTTCTCCGGGATATCGGAGACCAGGTCGTGGGTTCGGACCTTACCCGGCGGTCGTAACTTCGGGCCTTGATCGGCCTGGGTCGGCCCGTGCGTCTTTTTGGGCCGCTGAGGATACCCATGGTGCGGGTACTCGTCAGTAGCCCCCGAGCCCCGGGCGGTCGAAGAGATGCTCGGGGTTTTGCCGTCTTCGCGATACGCTGACTTGATTAGAGTCTCCGGCCAGTCTTGTGGCGCCCGTGGGTCTTGAGCCCCGAGCTGGTCGGAGAGCGGAGTCGGGGTCTGTCCATTTCTTTGCTTGCCGTCTGGGACACCGGATGCGCTTAGTCGGGCGATCTTCGGCCGTCTTGTGGCCTTCCGGTGGAGTGTAACCAGCCCCGAGCTGGTCGGAGAGCGGAGTCGGGTTGCGCTGTCCATTTCTTTGCTTAGCCGTCTGGGGACACCGGACTGCGCTTAGTCGGGCGATCTTCGGCCAGTTGTGGCGCACCGGTGGAGTGTAACCCGAGCCCCGTGGTCGGAGAGCAGGTCGGGGTTGCGCTGTCATTTCTTTGCCGCCGTCTGCAGGGACACCGGATCGCGCTTGGTCGAGGCAGCCGGCCGGTCTTGTGGCCTTGCCAGGTGGAGTGCCGAGCCCCGAGCTGGTCGGAGAGCGGTCGGGGGTTGGGATGCTTTCGCCTTCGCACGCTTGCGCTTGACCCGGCGGGGCTAGTTGCGGTTCGTTTCTGAGCTGGCGAGTTCTTTGTCGGGTGGAGGGATTTACCGTGCATCCGTGTTTTACGCCCGTCCGCGGTGTGGGACCTGGAGGGTGAGAGACGCGCTTGCCTTGGCCGGCTTGAGAGCCGCTCTCGTGGAGGTTAAAGCGAGTGATCCGGGGAACCTGGTGGCCCCTCGCGAGGGGTCGCCTAGCGGATGATCCTGGCGCGGTATCCGACCCCACTTGGGGTGATCCATGAAGAACCTTTCCTTACTCGATCTCAGATCGGACCCTGGACCGTTCGCCGATCCAGTGCGGTACTGGGTCGCCCGTCGGCAGGCTCGCGTGAGAGCGCGAGGTATGGTCCCGACGTGAGTTTTAAAGCGATTGGGTCGTCCGCCCGAAGCCAGCGGGGGCGGCCCAGGGGCTCGCCTTGTCCTCACCTCTTGCTCGTTTTCGCCATGGTGGAGCCGGATTCGTTTTGCGGCGGTTTCGCACCCCGATCTTTGGGCCGGGCTTTAGGCGGCTCTGGGGCTTGGTGGCGGCCGGTCTTTGTTCTCGGGCTGCCTCGGCGCAGGTTTGTATCGTTCCCTTACTATGACGGCGTCGACGCCAATCTTGTTAGTAAGCGGGGTTGCTGCAAACCGATCCGAGGAGGAAGTTGATGCCTTGGAGCTTGGGTCGAACCGCATGCGAGCGATTGCCGACCGGGTTTCCCGACCAAGCGTCCTTCATAGATGAGCGATAAGGGAATTTAAACAGTTTTTTCTTCGCTCTCTCCAGATTTGTAGGGAACTGGTATGTGTTTTGTCCCTGTGCTTGTTTTTCGCACCCTTTGTTTGTAATGGCCACTTTTACCGTCCATAGCCTTGGGGACCACAGGGGTCGGGCGTAGGTTGGTGTGTGTGCTCTACAAAGTGAGGGAGTGGGAGAAACACGAGAGCGTTCAGGAACGCGCCAATTGGTCAGCGCGACCGTGGGAGGGGTGCTCCCGACCAATCGTGGGTCGCTCCGCTCGGGCACTTCCTTCTCCCGTTAAGTACTATTTCACAACCGTAGCCGCCGGGGCGTAGGCCGTAGTACTTCCGGTTGAAAGTTTGGCGATTTCGGGAGGACCCGGCAATTGGTCGTGCTACCAACCCACGGGACTCTTATAGCCCCCGAGTGGTGCGAGGCGGTTTGGCTGTCACCGCTGCGCGCCACTGTAAAGTAGCAACAACGAATGTAGGGAAAGGGGATATTCACTTATCTTTCTTTGCGACCGGCGAGACTCTCGAGGCGTTTTTTGTTCAACGTAGAGAATCGGCGACGCTTAGGTTTCCGCACCGTTAGTTTTTGACGCTTCGGCTTCCACACCATCGTCTCGGAAAGGCGCGATCGTAGTTAACGTTGGCGGGTACTCCCTCAGCGCGTCGCTTCGTCTGGCTTCGTATCGCCTATAAATAGGCGAGCGGTGGGCGCTGGGACTTCATCCAGCGACGTTGAGGCCCACTGCTGACTCGCTTTCATGGCTGCTTCGGCCTCTCAACCTTGTTCCAAGGTCGAGAGCCCACCTATCGATGAGATCGACTGGGACGCCCTTCGACAAGAGGCGGAGGACGAGGAGTTGGAGCAACGAGCCGGTCACTTTGAAGCGGCGGCCCCGTCGGGTGACGAGATTGATTGGGAGCTGCTGGAGCTGGAGGCGGAGGAGGAGGAACGGGAACGGGAGCGGCAGGCTGCGGTCGTCAGTGAGAACGCCGCTGCCGCGGCGCTGGCGGTCGGAGAAGCAGACGCCGTTCCCCCTCGTGCTCCTTCTCCTTCAGGGAGCTTGGAGTCTTCCGCGACATCCAGGCCCGTGCTAATAAATGCACTGCCGGTCGCCCCAATCACGCTGCCGTATACCTCTCCGTCCGTGGACCCTTCTGTAGCAAGGCCCGAGTTCCCCCGGGAACCATAGAGGCCACAAAAAGGGGGGGGCGGGGGGGCTTCCGGCTCTTGGCGCTGCACCCGGGCAGATCGAGGCTCTCCCGTCGCGGACTTCGGCGATCCGACCAGTTTCTGCTGCGTTTTGCGGCAAAAATTGTGCGGGAAGCTGAAGCCGCGCTTGGAGAGGGACGATAAGTCCGGAGATCACCGAAGCGAGGGGGACCCTAGAATAAGATAAACTTTTTGGTTTTTTTTTTTTTAGGCTTTACGTTTCTCAAAGAATGTAAATGCTGTCGAATCGGAAGAAATAAAGGTATTTGGATTCTTCGGAGGTTTCGTGTGCGCTTTTTCGCTTATTTTTTTCGGGTGTGCTTTTCCGGTGAAGCGCGTCGGGATCACCGTTCTTGGGTCCGAGGGGACCGTCCGAGCAGTGATCGACGTGTTTCAAGCGTTTTTTCTGAAAAGTAGGCGAAGAAGTTTAACACGAGTGTTCGCACTCCGACGCTACGCGTAGGCTCGACCAAGGGTCGGGCTGCTCACGGTAGTAGACGAGGTAAAAGAGAAATGGGCTAAGGGTAGAATCGTCTTAGCTTTTCAATATTCCAGGCGTTGGACAAGATGTTGCCATCGGGATCCTTGAGCCGGTAAGTGCCGGGTCGAAGGACTTCCACCACAGTAAAGGGGCCTTCCCAAGGAGAGGAGAGCTTATGCTTGTCTTTGTTGGACTGAACCTGGCGCAGGACCAGGTCGCCTACGTTGAACGCCCGACCTCTAACCTTGCGGTCGTGGTAGCGCCGTAGTGCCTGCTGATACTTGGCTGAGCGGATGATGGCGATATCCCGCGCTTCGTCGAGCCGGTCGACAGCGTCTTGTTGAGATTCGAGCCCCCGGGTTTCGTCGAAAGCTCGAACCCTTGGGGCGCCGTAGTTTAAGTCGATCGGCAAGATGGCCTCCGCCCCGTACGCCAAGAAGAATGGCGTGAATCCGGTCGATCGGGTTGGGGTGGTCCGTAGGCTCCAAAGTACGGGAGGCACCTCAGCCGCCCAACGTCCCGCGTATCTCTTCAGTCTTTCGAAGATCCGTGGTTTGAGCCCCTGTAGGATCATGCCGCTTGGCGCTGCTCGACTTGGCGTTGCCAGCGGATGGGCGACGGCTGCCCAATCCACGCGAATGCTGAAGCTGTCGCAGAGCTCGAGAAACTCCTTCCCCGTGAATTGCGTTCCGTGGTCGGTGATGATGGAGTTCGGGACTCCAAACCGGTAAACGATGTTGCGGATGAAGTCCGCCGCCTGCGCCGAAGTGATGGTCGTGATCGGCTTAGCTTCTATCCACTTGGTAAACTTGTCCACCGCGACCAGTAGGTGGGTGAAGCCCCCGGGCGCCTTTTTGAAGGGCCCGACCAGGTCGAGTCCCCAAACGGCGAAGGGCCAGGTAATAGGGATCGTCTGGAGGGCTTGTGCTGGGAGATGAGTTTGCCGGGCGAAGAATTGGCACCCTTCGCACGTCCGGACGATTCGTTCAGAGTCAGCTACAGCAGTCGGCCAGTAGAAGCCTTGTCGGAAGGCTTTCCCGACTAAGCTCCGTGACCCAGCGTGGTGTCCGCAAATTCCCCCGTGGATGTCGTGGAGCAGCTCTCTTCCATGGTCGACCAGGGATACACTTACGGAGGATCGGAGGGGCTCCTTTTGTAGAGGTCGTTGCCGATCAGTACAAAGGATTTCGCCCATCGAGCGAGGCGGCGAGCCTCGGTTGGGTCGTCGGGGAGGGAGCCGTCGGTCAGCCGATCGAGGAAGGGTTTTCTCCAATCGGTGCTGGTCATCAGGACGTTGCAGCTCGGCTTGGTCATCTCAGCCTCCGGTCGTTGGTCGTCTGGCGGAGGTGCTTTCGGCGAGTCACCCATCCGGTCATCCGGACGGTCGGGTCGGATGGATGCTTGGTGTAGGTCGAGGACGAAAACCCCAGGCGGGACCGGCCCTCTGCTAGAGGCAAGATTGGCCAGATGGTCGGCCTCACCGTTGTTCCGCCTGTAGCTATGGTGAAGCTCAAATCCCTTGAATTTCTGCTCCAGTTTGCGTACCTCTTGACAATAGGCTGCCATCCGGCTGTCGCGAGGTTCCGCGGCCTTCATGACTTGGTCGACAACCAGTTTTGAATCGCCATGCACGTACAGCCGCTGCGCTCCGAGGTCGGCGGCGATGCGGAGGCCGGTAACGAGGGCCTCGTACTCGGCGACGTTGTTGGTTGCGTCGAAAAGTAATCGGATGGCATATTGGAGCCTGTTTCCGAGTGGGGAAACAATGACAACCCCGGCTCCGGCTCCGTTTTTGGTGAAGGATCCGTCAAAGTACATTGTCCAAGACGGGTCTTCGAGCGAGGCGGTGCACGAGCCGGTCCATTCGGCGATGAAGTCGGCTAGAACTTGAGATTTTACGGCGGTTCGAGGGATGTATACTATGTCGTGCCCATTGAGCTCGAGTGCCCATTTGGCAATCCTCCCGGAGGCGTCGCGGTTGTGGATGACCTCGCCGAGTGGTAGAGAAGTCACCACGGAGACGCGATGCCGGTTGAAGTAGTGTACCAGCTTTCTTTTCGTGATTAGAACCGCGTAGACCATCTTCTGCATTTGTGGGTACCGTGCCTTGGACTCGGAAAGTACTTCGCTGACGAAGTAGACTGGTCGTTGGACCTTGAGAACCCGTCCCTCCTCTGCTCGCTCCACGACGGCGCTACCGACGACTGGTCGTGGCGGAAATGTAGAGCAGCAGAGGTTCTTCTCGGCGCCGGGCAACCCGGCCTGGAGGAGAGGTTAGAAGAACTTTCAGCGCATCGGCGCGCCCCGAGCTTCTTCGTCCAGCTTGAATTGGTCGGATTTCCTCAGGAGTTTGTAAAGAGGCAAAGCTGCGCTCGAAGTCGGGACGTGAAACGACTCAAGGCCGCGAGGCATCCTGTCAGCCTCTGGGCCCCTTTGAGGTTGCAGATCGGCCCCATCCTCAAGATTGCGGAGATCTTGTCTTGGCTGGCTTCGATGCCGCGCTCAGAGACGATAAAGCCGAGTAGCTTCCCTTTGGGTACTCCGAAAACGCATTTTTCGGGGTTGAGCTTGATGCGGTACCGTCGAAGGTTCGCAAAAGTATCTTCTAGGTCGGTGATGACGTCGCTGACCTTCCTGGTCTTGACAACGATGTCGTCGACGTACGCCTCGACGTTACGGCCAATTTGATCGGAAAAACACGTTTGCATACACCGTTGGTATGTAGCTCCCGCGTTTTTCAGGCCAAATGGCATCGTCACGTAACAAAACGAGCCGTACGGGGTGATGAACGAGGTCGCAGGTTGGTCGTCTTCCTTCATCGCGATCTAGTGATAGCCTGAGTAGGCGTCCAGGAATGACAGACACTCACATCCCGCGGTGGAGTCCACCACCTGATCGATGCGGGGCAAGGGGAATGGATCCTTCGGACATGCCTTATTGAGGCTTGTGTAGTCAATACACATTCTCCATTGCCCGGTCTTCTTTTTTACAAGTACAGGGTTGGCTAACCACTCGGGGTGGCGAACTTCTTTGATGAACCCTGCGGCCAAGAGCTTGGCGATCTCTTCTCCTATGGCCGTGCGCTTTTCTTCGTCGAAGCGACGCAGGCGCTGGGCGACTGGTCTAGACCCAGACCGGATGTTCAGAGAGTGCTCGGCGACTTCCCTCGGGATTCCTGGCATGTCGGAGGGCCTCCATGCGAAGATATCTCGGTTGGCGCGGAGGAAATCGACGAGCGCTTTCCTATTTGGTAGGAAGCGTGGTCCCGATCCGAACGGTCTTGATTGGATCTTCGGGGTCGATCTGGATGGCCTTCGTGTCCTCGGCGGATTTGAAGGAGCCCGACCCGGATTTGCGGGAGTCGGGAGCAGACTGCTGGGTCGTGGCCCGGAGGCCGGCGAGTTCGGCGGACGCGACGACCGCCGAAGCCAACTCGCAGCTGTCCTTCTCGCAGTTGTAAGCGAGTTGAAAAGACGCGGTCGCGGTGATCACCCCTCGCGGCCCGGGCATCTTCAGTTTCAGGTAAGTGTAGTTGGGGATCGCCATGAACTTCGCGTAACATGGTCTTCCCAAGATGGCGTGGTAGGAGCCGGCAAAATCCACGACCTCAAAGGTGAGGGTTTCGGTGCGGAAGTTGGCCGGGCTCCCGAACGTGACAGTGCAGTCGACTGCCCGGCGGTGGGCCTCCTGGCCAGGGACGACGCCGTGAAAAGGCGCCTTACTTGGTCGGAGGCTTGGGCGGGGGATCCCCATGGCGTCGAGGGTCTCGACATAAAGAATGTTGAGACTGCTACCACCGTCCATGAGCACCTTGGTCAGGCGCTTTGTTCCCACAATGGGATCGACGACAAGCGGGTACCTCCCTGGTTGCGGAATGTGGTCGGGATGGTCGGTCCGGTCGAAGGTGATCGGGGATTCCGACCCTCGACGGTCTTTGGGTACGGCAGGTTTGCCACGAGCACCTCCCGGTAGGCCGCCTTGAGCTGCCTCCGGCCGGCGTAGCTTGCCGGTCCGCCAAATATCATGAGGCATCCGTCGGTTTCGGGAAGCCGTGTCCGCCTTTGTCTCCGTCGGTCGGTCTTGGGTCTTGCTTCTTCCCTTTGCCCGTGGCGTCGTGGGGCTCAGGAAAGGAAACGCTTTAGGACCTCGCAGTCCGGTACTTGTGCCTGACGGGTATCCGTGGTTCGGACACGAGCTCTCCATCGATTTCGAAATGGTCGGGGTTGCCGGTTCTGCGGCTTCTCGGCCGGTGGTCGGCCGCGACTATGCGGTCCTCGCGGACTGTTTGCCGTGGCGCTTCCGTTTGTCGGGCGGTCGGAGGAGGGGCTGGCTCGGCGCCACCCCGCCGACTTCCCTTTGTCGAAGATGATATCTACGCCTCCTCGCCCGAGGCGTGGTTGGTGGCGATGTCCAAGAGTTCTTTGGTGGTTACTGGCTTCGCGCACCCGGCCTTGTGGACCAGGGTCTTGGAGGTAGTGCCGTAGATGAACGCCCCACGACATCGGCGTCGCGAATGTCGTGGAGCTCGTTACCTTTGTTGGGAGAAACGCCGGATGTAATCCGGAGGTTCTCCACATTTCTTGTTCTGACTCTTGAGTCCCAGGAGTTCCTGGTCGCTTGTATGTGCCTTGGAAGTTGCCAACGAAGTGGTGTTTGAGGTCGGCCCGATCCTCGATAATGTTGGCGGGCAGTACTCGAGCCATGCTCGAGCCGAGTCCGCCAAGTAGATGGGGAGGTCTTGGATGACGAAAAGATCGTCTGGGCTCCCCACGCTCGGCATGCTAACCGGTAATCCTCTAGCCACACGCCGGGTTTGTAGCCCCAGCGTATTTGGCTATGTTGGCCGGTGCTCGAAACCTAGCGAGGAATCTCGCTGCGGATCCCTTGAGAATGCGCGGCGACATGACCATCGGGGCTCGGGCTGTGGTCGCGTCGTGGGGCGCTGTCGACGTACGTCCGGGCCGGGTCGTTCCCTGCCCTTCTTCGCGCCTGGAGGGTGGCGCGAACGTCGCGTTCGTCGCCCAAGCGTTGGCGCACCGGGGTGCGTGATGCCTGGGGTTGCTCGGGGGGCGATATCGCCCTTGTTTTGCTTCGGTGGCTCTGGGAAGCGCCGCGGCGCGGACCGTCTGAGGAGGCGCCCGATCGCTGTGATCCGGAGCCATGCGCGTGTTGCGCGGCTGCTCGTTCCACGGCCTTTCGGAGATTACGGTGGGTTGCCTTGGCCGCGGATCATCTGGCTCGAGGATGCCGCGAGCAACATTCTGCCTTGGCGATGTTTTGGCCGGCGTGTGGGAAGAACGACGAATCGTCGGTCCCCTTGACCAACAGGTGGTGAACCTGGCGTGCGCGAGTACGCGCGCCGCTAGGTGCGAGTACAAGCAGGTGGATCTTGATCTAGATCGGCTTGAAGCTTGTCGAGCTCGGCTTTTGAACCTCCAGCTCCTCACGCCGTCGCTGAAGGTCGGCGGCGAAGTCTGGTGGTTCTCCTCGCGCGTTGGAGGAGAGTCTTCGGCGTGACCGGGTAGCGGAGGGGTCGCTTTGCGCTGCCGCGATGTCCGGCTCGCGATAGCGCGATGCATTCTTATCTCTCCCTCCGCTAGAGCCGTGGCCGGAGGAGTTGTCCGAATGGTCGTTGTCGGGCGCGTGGCCGACCATTGCCACGAAGCGTGAGGGCCCAACGGGCGCGACCGCTGCTGCTTGATGCCCCTGCGGGTCGTTTGGGGCGAAGGAGCTTTCGGCGTGCTCCGGCATCGAGGTCCGTGTGGGGACCTCGAGCCGAAGGTCACTGAGGATGCTGGAGACGGCGCCAAGGCCCACGGGGGGCGTTTGACGCCGGAGCACGGCGGGGACGATCACCATCTGTCCTGCCGCGGTGGTGATGAAGTCGAGGGAGCCGAAGCGGATTGATGCTATCGGCATGGTGATGTCGAAGAAAAGGACCGTCGAGGAGACTGAGTGGGAAAGCAACGGCGGCGACATGCGCAACCCCTACCTGGCGCGCCAACTGTCGGTGTTTGGGGCACCGGCTAGTAAATTTGTATAGGTCGACGGGGGTGCACGCTCCCTCTCCTCGAACGGCTTGACTCGGGTGAGCACAAGATGTATCTTGGTTCGGCGTAACGTCCCTACTCCAGTTCGTGTGAGTTGGATCGTATTGATTCTCCTTTCTTGTTCGTCCTTTTACACGCTTCCCCCTCCCGCCTTTATATAGGCGAGGTGGGAGGTTACACTGTTGGTTTGGAAAAAAGAGGAAAAGACTGTGCTCTTGGTTGTCCGAAAGTGGCGGGCTGATAGGACTGGCCGCCGGCTCCCCCTGCCCTGCTGCTGGTCGCCGTAGTTGCCGCGCCGCTCGTAGTAAATGCGGGGGTCGGGAACTTGTGCCGCTGCGTCGTCGTCATTATGGCCGGCATTTAATGCGCCCGATATGCAATAAATGCCGTCGCTTCTCCGGGATATCGGAGACCAGGTCGTGGGTTCGGACCTTACCCGGCGGTCGTAACTTCGGGCCTTGATCGGCCTGGGTCGGCCCGTGCGTCTTTTTGGGCCGCTGAGGATACCCATGGTGCGGGTACTCGTCACATTTTATAGGGTTGTAGAATCTGACCTCCCCTTCTTGTGGTAATTTTTTTGATAATTTTTGAAAACTTTTACATATAGTTTTCATGAAAAAGAATTTATTTTTGTTTGTTGGCCCTTTAGTAAAATAATTGAAAAATACCAAAAATTACCATAAGTAGGAGATATGAGATTCTACATCTGTGAAAAATTTAAAGACCAAAATTAATCTAATTTGAAAGATATGAAATTGATAAGCACTAATCAGTGATGAATAGCAAATTTATTCTTTTCATATTCTTTCAAATGTGACTGGGTTTAGTATTCAAAATTTACAGGGCCGTAGAAGCTCACATCCCTTATGTATGATAATTATTTAAGAATTTTTAGAATTTTTACATATAGTTTTTACAGACTTTTCATGCCAAATGACTAATCTATAAAGGATTTTTCAATTATGTTGGGCATGATAGTAAATTGATGTTTATACATAAAGAAAGTGATATTCATTTGGTATTAAAATTTGATTTATATGATGTTTATTTGTGAAATTTATATCATATTATTCCTCTCGTCGGCAGTAATATCCTTCTGAAATTCGTTCGTCAATGGGAACTGCGAATAAAAAGTTATGGCTAAAAGAAAGAAAAAATATATTCGTGTACAAACTAGTAAACACATTATTAGTTACTTGTCCACAATTCTGATTTCAGTAGTAATGCGTTTCAGTAGTAAATTGATGTTCATACAGTAGTAAGTTGATGTTCATTTGGTAGTAAAACCTGATTTATGCGACATTTATTAGTGAGACTTATATCATACAGTTAATCTTGTCGTCAGTAATCTACTGGTGAAATTCATTCATCAATCAGAGCTGCAAATAAAATGTTATGGCTAAAATAAGGAAAAATAGATTCATATACAAACTTGTAACATGTTACTAGATAGTTGGCAACGATTTTGATTTCAATCGTAATGCGTTTCAGTAGTAAATTGACGTTCATACAGTATGAAAGTGCTACTTTATTAGGTAGTAAAATTTGATTTATGTGACACTTATTAGCGAAATTTATATCATATTGGTCCTCACGTTGGCAATATATACTGATGAAATTAGTTCGTCAATCGGATCTGTGAGTAAAAAGTTATAGCTAAAAGAAGAAAAAAAATAGATTCGTGTACAAACTAGTAAACACATTACTAGCTAGTTGGCTACGGTTATGATTTTAGTAGTAATGCGTTGCGTTTCAGTAGCTAATTGATGTTCATACAGTAGCAAGTTGATGTTCATTTAGTAGTAAAATTTGATTTGTATGATATTTATTAGCAAGACTTATATCATACAGTTCCTCTTATGCCAGTAATCTACAAGTGAAATTCGCTCGTCAATCGGAGCTGCGAGTAAAATGTTATGGCTAAAAAAATAGATTAATGTACAAACTAGGAACGTGTTACTAGATAGTTGGTAATGGTTCTGATTTCAGTCGTAATGCGTTTCAGTAGTAAATTAATATTGATACAGTACAAAAGCGATGTTCATTAGGTAGTAAAATTTGATTTATTCAATGTTTATTAGCGAGATTTATATCATTTTGTTCCTCTCGTGGGCAGTAATACACTGGTAAAATTCGTTTGTCAATTAGAGAAACGAGTAAATAGTTATGACTAAAATAAGAAAAAAATAGATTCATGTACAAACTAGTAAATACATTACTAGTTAGTTGGCCATAGTTCTTATTTCGATAGTAATGGGTGTCAGTAGTAAATTGATGTGCATACAGAAGTAAATTGATGTTCATTTGGCTATAAAATTTGGCTTATACGAAATTTTTTAGCCACTGATCAAGCCTTGTACATGAGTTATTTCTAATATAGTAAAAAAAAAAATATAAGCTTCAGTACTAATACTTATGAAAGAGGCAGTTAATTAGTAATGCATGTCAGTAGTCAATATAAGTTACGTTGAACACAGTCATTTGATAGTATAAGTGTGTGAAAATTATATGTAGAAATTATGAAAAATTCTCACAAAATTATCATACGTAGGGAATATAAGATTCTACAGCCCTGTAAAATTTGAATACTAAACCCAGTCGTATTTAAAAGATATGAAAAGGATAAATTTACTATTCATCATTGATTAGCGCTTGTCAATTTCATATCTTTCAAATCGAATTAATTTTGGTTTTCAAATTTTTAATTTTAGTCTTCAAATTTTACAGAGAAGTAAAATATTACCTCTCCTACTTATAATAATTTTTTGATAATTTTTGAAATATGTACATTTGATTTTCATGAAAAAAAATTAAGTTTTATTTGTCGGTCCATTACTAAAATGATTGAAAAATTATCAAAAATTTATTGTAAGTGGGGAGGTGAGATTCTAAATATCTGTAAAATTTGAAGACCAAACTCAATCTAATTTTAAAGATACAAAATTGACAAGCACTAATCAATGATAATTAGTAAATTTGTGATTTTCATATCTTTCAAATACAAGTGAGTTTGGTATTCAAATTTTACAAAACTGCAGAAGCTCACATCCCCTATGTATGGTAATTTTTTGAGAATTCTTTTAAAATTTGTACATATAGTTTTCAGGGAGTTTTACTGCCAAATAACTGATATGTATAGAATTTTCCAATTATACTGCATAATAGTAATTTCTAGTTATAGATGTAGTAATGTTATGTTGCAGATATAGTAATTTCTGTTACCAATCAAAACAATTATTGTTTAATAGCGAGACCTATATTATTTTGTTTCTCTCGTTGTTAGTAAGCTACTGGTGAAAACCATTTGTAAATCCAAGCTACCAATAAAAAGATATGTCTAAAATAAAAAAGAAACAGATTCATGTACAAACTAGAATTGCATTAACTAGTCGGGTTGACTAACGCATTAACTATTAGCTGATTTGGTAGTAATTGCATCTATTATTCTATAGTAAAATGTATACGTGACTTCTTACCGAATTGATAGCAATCATTACGGTGTGCTTTGCATGCACTTCTCCGACCGAAGCGCGGAATGGGTATTTGTCGGGACCCCGAATTTGCAAATCCGGACCCTCTGTGTATTCAACACTAGTCCAGGAACGCGCTAGTGCACACAGTCTTAACATCGGTAAATATCACAATCATACCATTCGATGCTAATAAAGTACTTTTATTTAAATAACCAAACTGGTTACTCGACCTTATGGTCAAGTCACAAATGTACGCCTCGCAGGACGATACTTATTAAAAAAAAAGAAATAGTAGCAGCGGAAAATCAAATAAGGTAACATCGTGGCGCCATCCAGTATACCACAGGCAACCGATCGGGCTCGCTCCCTACGTGAGCGGATCCTCTTGGAGCTCCTCCTCCAAAGTGGCGTAGTCTCCTCTTCAACTGGGTGTTGTGTTGAGGCAAGGGTGAGTACTTGGTACTCGGCAAGTCATGCAAGAATGCGAGGCTAATATACTATATGCATGGCTTGGTACAAAGGAATAACTCAAGGTATATTTGCGATAAATAGCATTGGACAAGTAATATAAGTAGATTCGAAAGCGGTAGAAATAAGTAAAGCATAAATAACTTTTCAAGAAGTTTGGTAAACATCTTTCCCATCCTAAACCACATTTCCATCAACTTCATTATTAATCCACAACCTTTCAATCCAAAGTTATTTTTGAGAAAATCTAACCCTTGATTGTAATTCGGCGATGTCAATACCATGGACACGGCTATTCGAATAGATTCTAAACTCTGCAGAGGTTATGCACTTTACCCACAAGATCTGAGTCAAACACCGTAAAGGCGAGTTCAGTAACAAAGTCTTTCGGAGACTTCTAACAATACAAGTGGTCCTCCGGTTATTGCACACTAACCCTTCCCTTAGCTAAGGCGAAGTTTAGGCCAATCAACCGTTAGATGGGTACTGGCCTCGGCCCAGACGCTCCCCGTACAACTTACACAAAGGGTGTAGTTGACCTCCTGAGGTCCCACAGTGCGTTATTAGCAACTTAGTCAACTAGGTCCGTCCCATTCTGAGACATGTGGTTGCACGTTAGACCCAGTTCAAAGGCTTGCAAGGTTAAGTCCTTAGGGTGACCAGGGCAAGACTACCCGAAGAACCAAATCAACATCCCCAATGCCACAAGCTGGCCCACTGATTACTCTTGCCACATGCCCTGGCCGAAAATCGTTTATCAAACCCAGTTGATTACCATGCACCACGTGCCATCAACATCACATGATACCTTTCCAAAACAGGTTCAATATATCATTAAGTCAATATTAACATTTGATTATCCAAAATCATGTCATGAGCACGTGAGTCTAAGCGTTATACTACAACGGTCTAAACCCATGTTGGCAATTTAATAATGTCCAACTAGTAATCCACAACTAGGGTGACAAGGGGTCATGGCACATACTTAAATAATCAAGGTGTCATCTGACAAATTGGTACTTATCTAATTCCCCATAAAAAAAGTATTTTTGTATTTGAACTTAGCATGCAATAGGTTAAATCAAAATAGATTTCAAAATAGGATCAACATGGTCAAAGCACAACTTGACTTCAAAAAGTACTTGTTCTTGGTCTTGAGTTGGATCTGAGTCAATACTTCTCCTTGAATCCTTAGGCACTTCAACGTCTACTCGTAAAAGCGTGCAAATAGCAAATACACAAATAAACAATAGGCAAAAAGTGTCCAAACATCCAAATAAAATCCATAAACAGAGAGAACATAATTTTATGAATTTTTAGAAACTGGAATCGTCAAATTTGGAGTTAAAACGCAAAAGTTATGATTATTTAAAGTTTAAATAATCAATTAAATAATTTTACAGAGAAAAACTTTAGTCCAAAAATTAAATAAAATTCATATTTAGGTAGATCTCAATTTTATACAAATTTAGAAATTTGAATCACTCAAATCGGAGTTGAAACGCAAAAGTTATAAGCGTTTGAAGTTTGAATCAAAATCTGAAATCATTATTTCGAATTAATAAATCATTTTCTTTTTCGGAAATTAATTATTGCGTCAGCCTGGACACGTGTCATCATGTGATTGGTCCACAGTGACCTGCTAACGTCAGCACCGAACGGCCTCCATGATGACGTCAGCATGACGTCATCATGCCACGTGGCACCACTCGAGTCTTTGCCACGTGTCCGGTCCATGGATCGGGTCCACGCAGGCGACGGTCCACGGTGGATGGCCCACGGCTTGGTGCGGTGACATGCGGGCCCGCATGTCGGCCGCCCACGCGGCGCTTGCACGATGCGCGCGCCTAGGCTACGTGGCAAGATCGTGTCCGTTGATTTGAAAATCAACGGCGCGATTAGATCGAGGGTTAACACGTTGAAAACTACTCGATGATCGTGGGCCGTTCGATCTAGATCGGACGGTCCAGATCTAACCCTACGATAACCTGCTTTCACGGCCTGAGGTGATTGTGGGCCGTTGGATCTTGATCCAACGGTCGAGATCCAATCGGGTTTGGAAGCACGTGACTTCACCGCTACCGCTCGATCGGAATCGGACGGTCGAAGCTTTCAGACCGTGATGGCGGCGCTACCGGGCTCGGGCTCACGGAGACGAGGACGGCGACCTTCCGCGGCGGCGTTCCGAGGGTCTCCGGCGAGGTGGATGGTGCGGTCCGTCGCCTTGCTCGTGCGGTTCCAGATCCAGGCTTCAACACGGCGGAGACGGCAGCGGCGGCGGCAGGCGACGAACCCGGCGAAGCCCTAACCCTACTACGGCGAGCAATTCCTCGGCCAAGACGGCGGCTCGGGCGGTGTGGCTTGGGGAAAAGGGGCGGCGTCGAGCAGCGATTCTCGGGACGGGTCCACGCCTTAAATCTTGCCTCGGCGTGCGCGCAAATCGGAACCCTAACCGTGTCCCGCTTGGTCACGGAGCTCTCGTGGGATTCGGAGCGGAGGCGATGGTCGGGGACCGTCCACGTGTCGCGATGGCGGCTACGATTGCTCACGCTGAACGGATCCGGCCGGACTCGGGCTCGGCGTGCGGTCCAATCCGGACCGTTGGATCCGATCCAGCGGCCGGATCGATGGAGTTAGGAGTGGGTTTGGTCGAGTCGATCGGCTCGGTCGGACTCGAGTCCGACTTCGATCGGATGAACGATACTCGACCGAGTTGAATTTCCAGCGATTTAATATTTAAAATAATTCCCGATAATTCATTTAATTCATTAAAAATAGCAAAAGACTCGAAAAATTCGAAAAAATTCTGGAAAATATTTTAGGGTATTTGGAACTCAAATAAAATATTTCCAACAAAATTTTATTTGCAAAGTTTAATTCTTTAATTATTTCAAAATGGCATAAATTCAAATAAATTCCAAATAAATTCCAGAAAATTCCAAAAATTCACCAAAGTGCCAAATCACACATGAATTTAAGAAAAGCAAAATTTTGGGGTGTTACAAACCTCCCCCCCTTAATAGAATCTCGTCCCCGAGATTCAGGGCTTACTACAGAATAGGTTTGGAAACTCTTTCTTCAAATCCTCTTCGCTCCCAAGTCGCCGCTCTCTGCATGGTTGCTCCACTTGCACTCTCTGAAACGGGTTGACTTGTTTCTAGTTTCTCGATCCATTGTGTCTAAAATCTTCACGGGATGCTCCTTATAAGTCAAATCCTCTTGCAACTCAATTGACTCTAGCGGTGTCTGCATTCCTCAGTACTCGGAGACACTTCTTCAAGCTGGGACACATGGAATACGTCATGTACTCCTGCTAACGATTTGTGGCAACTCCGGTGATAGGCAACCGCCTCTGCGGCTCAAAATCTTAAATGGTCCAACATAGCAGGGTGCGAGTTTCCCTTTGGCATGGAACCTCTTAACTCCCTAAGAGGCGTAACTCGAGGTATACAAAATCTTACGATTCAAAACTCAAGTCTCGGCGACGGTTGTCAAGATAACTCTTTTGTCGTGATTGGGCTATCTTCAACCTTTCCCTAATTATGGCGACCGCTCTTGACCTTTTGAAGAATATCAGGCCGAAGACACGGCGCTCACGGTCTCATTTCAATTCAATGGCGTCCGACAGGTCGACCATCTGATGCCTCAAAGGTGACATCTCAGAACTAGCCTGGTAACTATTGTTGTAATCGAACTCGGCATACGGCAAACTCTTATCCCAAGAGGTAGCATAAGCCAATGCACAAGCTCTTAACATATCCTCCGAGAATCTGGTTGACTCTTTCGGTCTGTCCCATCCGTCTGTGGATGATAGGTGTACTAAAGTTCAAGCGGGTTCCCATGGCTTCATGCAACTTATTCCGAACCTTGAGGTAAATTGGGTACCTCTATCCGATACAATCCTTTTTGGCACTCCGTGCAAGCAGACAATCTGATCATGTACAATTACGCTAATTTATCTCCGAGTAAGTGGTCTTCACGGGGATAAAATGGGCTACTTTAGTCAAGCGATCCACTATAACCCATATGGAGTCATAACCTCCTTGAGTCTTAGGCAAACCGGTAATGAAATCCATTCGATTTCCTCCCACTTCCACTCGGTATTTTCATTGTTGTAGCAATCCTGCTGGTCTCGATGCATTGCTTTGACTCTCGGCATATGTCGCACAATGCAACATGCTCAAGAACTTCACGCTTTCATACTCGGCCACGAATCTCTCCTTGAGATCTGATACATCTTGGCGCTTCGGGATGAATTGAGTACTTGGAGTCATGGGCTTCTCCCAAAATCAGTTGCTTTAACTCCTTTTGTTAGGCACACAAATGCGATCCTTCATCCACAACGTGCCTTGCTCATCCAACTTGAAGTCCTCTGCCTTGCCTTCCTCCTTGATGGACTTAATCCTGCGGATCTTGTCATCATCCTACATCCTTCTCGGATCTGGTCCTCTAGAGTAGGCTTTACTTCTAATGCGGCCAAGAATCCGCTAGGTACCACCTCAATCTTCATTTAGAAAATCCTCACATAACTCATCCCGACTTGTGGCTAGCATCGTACTCATGGTATGGCTTTTCCGACTCGAGCATCGGCTACTACGTTGGCCTTCAGGGATGGTAATGGATTCCAACATTGTAGTCCTTGATCAACTCTAACCATCTCCTTTGCCTCATATTCAGATCCGATTGGGTGAATATGTACTTAAGGCTCTTATGATCCGTATATACTTCACATCTGTTTCCAATCAGATAGTGACGCCATATCTTCAAGGCATGCACTACTGGCAGCCTAACTCTAGGTCATGTGTCGGATAATTTTCCTCATGCGGCCTCAATCGCCTTGATGCATAAGCGGCGACCTTTCCGTTCTGCATCGGACACATCCGAGTCCTTGGCGCGATCGTCACAATAAATATCAAAGCTTTGAGCAACATCAGGTAGAACTAACACCGGTCTTGATGTCAATCGCTTCTTGACTCCTGAAATCCTTTCTCACATTCGGGCGTCCATGCAAACTTCTTTTCCTTCTTCAGCAATTGCGTAAGAGGTTTCGCAATTGTCGAGAAGCCTTCGATGAAACGGGCGGTAGTATCCTGCCATTCCAAGGAAACTCGAATGCAGGTCACGAGTCTTGGTGCTCCCAATGTAACACGGCTTCTACTTTGCTTGGGTCTACGGCGACTCTTCGCGGTCATTACATGTCCAAGAAACTCCACCTTGTCCTTCCAAAAATCACACTTGCTGAACTTGGCGAAAAGTTGCTGTTCCTCGACTTTTCCAAAACTCGCCTTAAGTGTTCGGCATGTTCATCCTCTGTCTTGGAGTAGATTAGGATATCATCTATGAACACGACGACAAACTTGTCCAAATATTCCATGAACACCTTATTCATCATATTCATGAAATAATGGCGCATTAAATCGATCCAAAGGACATAATCAGAAACTCGTAATGTCCATATCTTGACGAGAATGCAGTCTTGAATATCTTACGATCGGATCTTCAATCGATGGTATCGATCTCAGATCAATCTTGGAGAAAACTCGGCTCCTCTCGGTGATCAAACAAATCATCAATCTGGGTAGCGGATACTTATTCTTCACGGTGACTTCATTGAGTGCACGGTAGTCAATGCACATCCCGAAACTCCGTCCTTTTTCTTGACAAACAAAGCCGGTGCTCCCCACGGCGACGAGCTCGGCCTGATAAATCCTTTCTCCATTAACTCTTCTAGCTGTTTCTTCATCTCAACCAACTCCTCGGTGGACATCCGATAGGGTCTCTTTGCTATCGGTCTGTACTGCAGTACAAGCTCTATCACAAACTCTATGTCCTGTCTGGCGGCATACGAGGTAGATCTTCAGAAAAACATCTGGGTACTCATTCACTACGGAGACATCCTCTATCTTGATTGTCTTGAAATCTTGTTAACCATCAACTGTCCATCTCTAAGCGCGGTGGCTTGAAATTCCACTTTCTTCCCACACGGGCTCTCAATCGAGATAGTCCTTCGTCCACAATCCAATACGGCCTTGTGCTTGGATAACCAATCCATTCCCAATATGACATCTAAGGTGCAGGTTTCTAGAATAATAAGGTTTGCTAGGAACTCTATTCCATCTATTAGTATTCTCACCGGAACATCCTACTTTCGTTCGGAGTTCGGATCCGTGGGTTTGAACTAAAAGCATGCGTCTAAGTCTTGCAATCCTCAAATCATTTCTAGTAGCAAAGCCTTGCGAAACAAACGAATCTGAAGCTCGAGTCAAACAAAGCATTGCAGTCTTGAGTTAACAAGTAACTTACCCAAGACGACGTCAGTAGCATTCTGCAGGTGCATCTGCGGTGACATGGTTGACTCGGCCTCTCACCTGATGCAGGGTGTGGCTCTGGTCTTTGGGGTCCTAGCTGGGTGGTTCCTAGATTGAAGCGAATCGGGTCACTCCTGCTTGTCTTCTTTGGACAAGCTGTTGGCAAAGTGTCCTGGCTCGTTGTAGTTGTAGCGGCGTCTCACCTTTGTTCCTTGTTATTTGCTCGGAGTAGTGTTTCTAGCGGGGCTGGGTGCAGTAGTTACGATTGATGTGTCTTGGTGCCGTGACGGTGTCCTTGTTGCATTTTGTGGTGGAATCGAAGAATTGATTTGGTGCAACTCTCGGTATTTGTTGCGTTCCTGGCGTGATCCTTCTTTGTTGCATCCTGCGCTTCTGTTCTCATCCAGTCCTTGCGCTTGTCCTCAAGAATAAGTGCCTTATTCACCAACTCTTGGAATCGGAAAGGTGTGGGTGATCAATCCTACTTGTAATCTGAGTTAAGTCCCTTCATAAAACGCAGTATCGGCTTTATCTGTCGCTACATCCTCAGTGCGTAGCGTGCTAGGCTGTGTGAACTTGTTCAGTAGTCGACCACCGGCTGATTACCTTGCTTGATGCTCTGAACTCCTCCTTCTTAAGGTCCATGATTCCTTCGAGGCACGTGATCTTTGTCGAATGTTTGTGAACTCTTCCCAAGTGATATCTTGAGGGTTCTCTTGCGTGGCACGAAGTTCTCCCACCATTCGGCAATTTGTTCCTTCCGGTGATGAGAAGCGTAGAGTACCTTCTCATTTCCTATGCATTGAGCTATGTGTAGCTTCCTCTCGATTGATCTTAACCAATCATCACCTCCAATGGATTGGCATTCCCGAGAGAAAGTGGGTGGGTGAGTCCTCATGAACTCGGCAGTCTTGTATTACGGCGTTGTCCATGATTAACTTGATTAGCGATGGCCTGGCGGTGGCGTGTTGCATTTGTTGCATCATAGCATGCATCAATCGAGTCTGAGCGGCAAGAAATGCTCCAAAATTCTGCACATCCAGATGGCGGTCTGGTGCTCCATCATTGGGGTTTCTGGGCGAGAACCACTCCCATTGCTTCCAAAGTTTCCGCGGGTGTTCACCATCTGTCGATTTGCTCTAAGTTTTAGAGAAGAGAGTGAAATAAGAATAGACAAGTGATATGGAACTTATGCGGGTCGAAAGGTGTAAATTAAAGGTCCTAATATATTATAAATAACTAGTTATGTGTGCTTACAATGACTAAGGGACTAGCAACACATCTTGCACACTCAAAGAACCAATGAAAATCCAAATCGAACTAACTCTGGAGTCTAACGCCTAAAGGGTGACTCTTTATTCTATGACGCGACTCGGCGAAGGAGTCTCACTATAGAACCTATGCTCACTCATCGAGAAAACCTCCACGGCCTGGGTACGGTCTTTGTGGCATAGGCGCGAAACGATTGCCATGTCCAAAGAAGCTGTGTCCTCTGTGGTAGTCGAAGAAGCGATGTCCTCATCGAGATCGACTCCTCTGGATCTGGCTCGTGTAGCTCAATCTTGGCTCGGAGTGCAGTCCGTACAAAGTCATCTCCAACTCGTCAATCCTTCGCAGAAGGTGTGCCACATACTCTTGAGCTTCCCGCCATCTGTTCTTCTCTATCGTGATCTCCTTGCGGGCCTTCTGTAGCTCCTTGCTTGTATCATCTAGTACACCCTCCTGGCGACAACAAATCGTGCCAAGCTGTGTAACCATGGCATCCTCATCCTGAATCGCCGGGTCAAGAAGGTTATTCTTGCGCGTGATAACGGAACACCGTGCTCTCCAACTCTCCGGCGTAGATACGGGTAATGTGTCGCATTGCTCGTCGTGATACTTCTTGGATACCCATCTGCATTGTAGACCTCCTGGCAGAGCAGTGTATCGGGCGATTGCCTGGGCCCTTCTTCCTAGCAGGTACCTCAATCTTTACGTCACAAGCCTTGATCAATCCCGCTTGTCTGATCACTTCTACTTGGTATTGGGGCTTCTCAAAATCTCCGAGAGTTTGTAGCATATGCCAAAGTTCCGCGGCGTGACCAATTCCCAGATCAACGTAGTTGAACTCTTCCTCCATCTGTCACAAGAGTGCTTACGTAAGAACTCGGAATTTTTAAATTGTGACAAGGTAAGGAAAAATTTCAGCAAGAGACAAGATAAGAGAGAAGGGGATAAGTCGAGATGTCATTTCTTATCTTGACAAATTTTTAGCTTTTAGAAAATAGGTTTTATCCTCACTACGACCATTCTAACTAGGGTTGAGCCTACAGTCAGTATGGCTCTGATACCACCTCTGTCGGGACCCCGAATTTGCAAATCCGGACCCTCTGTGTATTCAACACTAGTCCAGGAACGCGCTAGTGCACACAGTCTTAACATCGGTAAATATCACAATCATACCATTCGATGCTAATAAAGTACTTTTATTTAAATAACCAAACTGGTTACTCGACCTTATGGTCAAGTCACAAATGTACGCCTCGCAGGACGATACTTATTAAAAAAAGAAATAGTAGCAGCGGAAAATCAAATAAGGTAACATCGTGGCGCCATCCAGTATACCACAGGCAACTGACTGGGCTCGCTCCCTACGTAGACGGATCCTCTTGGAGCTCCTCCTCCAAAGCTGGCGTAGTCTCCTCTTCAACTGGTGTTGTGTTGAGGCAAGGGTGAGTACTTGGTACTCAGCAAGTCATGCCTGCACGTGTGCTAATATACTATATGCATGGCTTGGTACAAAGGAATAACTCAAGGTATATTCTTGATAAATAGCATTGGACAAGTAATATAAGTAGATTCGAAAGCGGTAGAAATAAGTAAAGCATAAATAACTTTTCAAGAAGTTTGGTAAACATCTTTCCCATCCTAAACCACATTTCCATCAACTTCATTATTAATCCAAATTTCAACCTTTCAATCCAAAGTTATTTTTGAGAAAATCTAACCCTTGATTGTAATTTTAGCGATGTCCAATACCGGACACGGCTATTCGAATAGATTCTAAACTCTGCAGAGGTTATGCACTTTACCCACAAGATACGAGTCAAACACCGTAAAGGCGAGTTCAGTAACAAAGTCTTTCGGAGACTTCTAACAATACAAGTGGTCCTCCCGGTTATTGCACACTAACCCTTCCCTTAGCTAAGGCGAAGTTTAGGCCAATCAACCGTTAGATGGGTACTGGCCTCGGCCAGACGCTCCCCGTACAACTTACACAAAGGGTGTAGTTGACCTCCCGAGGTCCCACAGTGCGTTATTAGCAACTTAGTCAACTAGGTCCGTCCCATTCTGAGACATGTGGTTGCACGTTAGACCCAGTTCAAAGGCTTGCAAGGTTAAGTCCTTAGGGTGACCAGGGCAAGACTACCCGAAGAACCAAATCAACATCCCCAATGCCACAAGCGGCCCACTGATTACTCTTGCCACATGCCCGGCCGAAATCGTTTATCAAACCCCAGTTGATTACCATGCACCACGTGCCATCAACATCACATGATACCTTTCCAAAACAGGTTCAATATATCATTAAGTCAATATTAACATTTGATTATCCAAAATCATGTCATGAGCACGTAGTGTGTCTAAGATATACTACAACGGTCTAAACCCATGTTGGCAATTTAATAATGTCCAACTAGTAATCCACAACTAGGGTGACAAGGGGTCATGGCACATACTTAAATAATCAAGGTGTCATACAGCAAATTGGTACTTATCTAATTCCCCATAAATAAAGTATTTTTGTATTTGAACTTAGCATGCAATAGGTTAAATCAAAATAGATTTCAAAATAGGATCAACATGGTCAAAGCACAACTTGCCTTCAAAAAGTACTTGTTCTTGGTCTTGAGTTGGATCCTGAGTCAATACTTCTCCTTCGAATCCTTCCGGCACTTCAACGTCTACTCGTAAAGCGTGCAAATAGCAAATACACAAATAAACAATAGGCAAAAAGTGTCCAAACATCCAAATAAAATCCATAAACAGAGAGAACATAATTTTATGAATTTTTAGAAACTGGAATCGTCAAATTTGGAGTTAAAACGCAAAAGTTATGATTATTTAAAGTTTAAATAATCAATTAAATAATTTTACAGAGAAAAACTTTAGTCCAAAAATTAAATAAAATTCATATTTAGGTAGATCTCAATTTTATACAAATTTAGAAATTTGAATCACTCAAATCGGAGTTGAAACGCAAAAGTTATAAGCGTTTGAAGTTTGAATCAAAATCTGAAATCATTATTTCGAATTAATAAATCATTTTCTTTTTCGGAAATTAATTATTGCGTCAGCCTGGACACGTGTCATCCTGTGATTGGTCCACAGTGACCTGCTGACGTCAGCACCGAACGGCCTCCATGATGACGTCGGCAAAGATGGCGTCATCATGCCACGTGGCACCGCTCGAGTCTTTGCCCGCGTGTCGGTCCATGGACTGGGTCCACGGGCGGCACGGTCCACGGTGGACTGGCGCACGGCTTGGTGCGGCTGACATGCGGGCCCGCATGTCAGCGGCCCACGTACGCTTGCACACTGCGGCGCGCCTAGGCTACGTGGCAAGATCGTGTCCGTTGATTTGAAAATCAACGGCCGCGATTAGATCCAGGGTTAACACGTTGAAAACTACTCGATGATCGTGGGCCGTTCGATCTAGATCGGACGGTCCAGATCTAACCCTACGATAACACTGCTACGGCCTGAGGTGATCGTGGGCCGTTGGATCTTGATCCAACGGTCCAGATCCAATCGGGTTTGGAAGCACGTGACTCACCGCTACCGTTCGATCGGAATCGGACGGTCCAGAAGCTTCGCACTGGTGATGGCGGCGCGGCTGGGCTCGGGCTACAGGAGACGAGGACGGCGACCTTCCGCGGCGGGCGTTTCCGAGGGTCTCGGCGAGGTGGATGGTGCGGTCCGATGCGCCTTGCTCGTCGCGGTTCCAGATCTGGGCTTCAACATGGCGAGACGGCTGACGGGCGGCAAGATGCGCACGAACCTGGCGAAGCCCTAACCCTACTACGGCGAGCAATTCCTCGGCCAAGACGGCGGCTCGGGCGGTGTGGCTTGGGGAAAAGGGGCGGCGTCGAGCAGCGATTCTCGGGACGGTCCACGCCTTAAATCTTGCCTCGACGCGGCGCAAGAATCGGAACCCTAACCGTGTCCCGCTTGGTCACGGCGAGCTCTCCTACTGGGATTCGAACGGAGGCGATGGTCGGGACCGTCCACATGTCGCGATGAGCGGCTACGATTGCTCACGCTGACGGATCCGGCCGGACTCGGGCTCGAGCGTCGCGGTCCAATCCGGGCCGTTGGATCCGATCCAACGGCCGGATCGATCAAGTTAGGAGTGGGTTTGGTCGAGTCGATCGCTCGGTCGGACTCGAGTCCGACTCGGTCGGATGAACAGTACTCGACCCGAGTTGAATTTCCAGCGATTTAATATTTAAAATAATTCCCAGTAATTCATTTAATTCATTAAAAATAGCAAAAGACTCAGAAAAATTCCAGAAAAATTCTGGAAAATATTTTAGGGTATTTGGAACTCAAATAAAATATTTCCAACAAAATTTTATTTGCAAAGTTTAATTCTTTAATTATTTCAAAATGGCATAAATTCAAATAAATTCCAAATAAATCCAAATAAATTCCAGAAAATTCCAAAAATTCACCAAAGTGCCAAATCACACATGAATTTAAGAAAAGCAAAATTTTGGGGTGTTACAGTATTCTACGCTCAGGAGTAGAATATCGCTACCATATATATATATATATGTATGTATGTATGTATGTATGTATGCATGTATGTATGAAAAAAAAATACTTTTTACTCCCAGGAGTAGTTACTCCCACATCTGAAATACTACCCAAACGAATTTAAAATACTACTTTACCACTTTGGATACACTCATATACTAATTATAAGATATTGCAATGAGATCCACATGAAAATTTTTTCAAGGAAGTACATAGTTTTTAGCGTATTTTGCAAATACATTCAAATAGGCACATAAAAAGGAGTATATCTAAAAAGTGTAAATACCACCTTTGAAAAAAATGTAAATACCACTTAGATGATCTTATATACTTGTATGCTACACGCACATATCCTCCATTGCGCGAGATACTCTATGTATATCTGGGTCACCATGGTGTCTAGGCACCATCATTCAAAACGGACATTTCTCTGATGCATTTGCATTCAAAAATTTTAGGATGCTGAGTTTAACCAGTTTACTAACTAATTCAAGCAAGCTTAAACTAAAATTCAAACTAGAGTTTTCTATGATAGTTTGATTGTAGGTATGTGCTAATTATATATATATATATATATATATATATATAAATCAGCAAAGCATGTGATCTAAGTTCATTCAAATCTTTGAATTTGAGTATATTTTTTCAAAAGTATGTGTTTCGTTTGAATTGTTATAGATGGGTATATAACTTAAAACTGAAAAGTTTGAAAATATACCTAAATTTAATTTAAATTAAAGTATTTAAAATCATGGTGCCTAGACACCATGATATCTCATTATGCATATATATATATATATATATATATATATATATATATATATATATATATATATATATATCTGGGAGTATTTGGTGCAAACCCTCTCTCTGGTGCAAACCTGAAAACTAACAACCTAGGCCTCTGGATCTTACCTGGATGGTTCAGATCCACAAAGGTGGGATACCAGTCATCCACTTATGCTAATATGCATTAAACCCCCCATCTAATCCCTCCCTCCCTCCAATCACGCAAATTCCAATCCCTCTGCCTCCTCACGCAAATACGCCTCTGCCTCCTCACGCAAAAACCTGGTGCCTGGCGGTCTGCTCCTCCCTCGGGCTCCCTCGTCGCGCCGATCAAGACCCTCCGCCACGCCTTGTGGCCGCTAATCAAGGCCCCTCCGACGCCCGCCCGTAGTCTCTCCGGGCCCCTCCGTCAGGTTCCCGAGCAGCGCCAGGGCCTCCATGAGCTAGCCTCTCCGGGCCCTCCGACGCCGCGCCGCAGCCGCCGCCAGGCTTCCTCAGGCTCCATCGTCGCCCTCGGCCCGCCCTCTGTGCCCGACTCAGCGCCGCCTCTGCTGCTTGAGGCCACAGTTTGCCACCGCCTCTCATGGCAACCAGGGCCTTTCATGGCACTTTCAAGGCATCATATTAGACACACAATGTGCTAAAGAGACGTTCCCATACAATGAGAAAAAATAGAACAGCAACTGTAACTTGACTATATTGTATCTATTGTTGTAACTCTAGTGACTATATTGTATCATGTGGACTTTTTAGGACAATTGCGACTATCATGAAAGCCTAACTCATTGCATAATTTGCACAAGCGTGCAGTCCTCTCATATTTCTTGTTCTTCTCATGTTGTTTTTGTTTCTTTCCTTCCTTATCAAAGTGCCCCTTTATTCTCTTGGCTCTACCTTTTGTATGGATATCGGTTGGCGGAAGTATATCAATCTGGGTAGGAAGCTGGGTACCAATGAATCCCTCCATTTCTTGATCCTGCTTTGTTGGTTACCAGGTAGCTCATGCCTTACTTCAGCTAGAAAACTCTGGAATTTATTTCTAACAATTTGCACAGCTTTCCACGAATGCCCAATTTGTTGGAAGATATCTTCCATGTCCTTGCGCATCAGTGAAACCATTTTTTTTATCTCTACCTCTGAAGATGAATTTCCTTTCTCCTCCAACGCGTGTCCATCTGAATCAAATACGATCTCCCTCTTGCATTTTTTTGTCCACCTTTCCAAGATGTAGTGAGCAGGTATCTCATTTAGCTTTGCACCTCGTAACACATTTATAATGTGGCTGCAAGGAATTCCATACATTTCGAATAACATGCAAGAGCAATTGGCAATCATGGTGCTAGAATCAAAATAGACTTCTCTTACCTTCGGACTATCATCAGTTATGCATATTATTTTTAAATTTCCTTCTTTTCTAATGTCAACAACACAATGGTCCCTACAAATAAGAACTTGATTACGGAATTCTAAGAATTTAGAATGTGTGAAAACCTCACTTGCATGTTTCTCTAATAACCATTCTCAGATTCAAGATGTGTGATGTGTGGAGGCTATCATTGTCATTTGCCACTCCATCTCTCTTTGTTCTTCCACTTTGTGTCGAACCGAACCCAAAACTCAACCAATGCATGCTTATATCCAATGAAATGGTTAAAAAAGAGTTTGTACTCTCCGACCTTGAGGTTGTCCTCGAATCCCTCCCAAGAATATGTCTGAAGTAAACTGGTATCCAAGATTCACGAATGCTGTAGCAGTTAGCCAACCACTCATTATTGCCCAAGCTAAAATCAGCAATCATTGATGACCACTCTAACTCAAACTCGCACATGTTTCGAGGAATATACACATGAGTTCATACGTTTGTAAAATAGAGGATTTTCCCTCACTTGTGGACCTACCTTCTCTGGAAGCTTCTTCAATATGTGCCACATGCATAATCTGTGCTTGCTTTCTGGGAAAACAATGGAAATTGTCGCCTTCATACTAGGATCTTCATCAAGAATGATAAGCCTAGGTGCAGTTCCTCCCATTGCTTTTAAAAATGTACCAAACAACCATATGTAAGAATCAATTTTTTCATTAGAGATCAATGCAGCCCCAAACAGTACACACCCACCATGATGATTTACTCCCGTGAATGGTGTGAAGATCATCTTTGTATTTATTAGTGTTATATGTAGAATCAAAAGAGACCAAATCTCCAAAATGGACATAGTTCTTTACGCAAATAGTGTCCGCCAAAAGACGTGCACCAACCTACCCTTGTCATCAACAACATAGTCAAAATAAAACGCTGGATTGCAAGAATTCTTTCTAGCAAGATTATCAACAAAAATCATGCATCCGAACATGTCATACTACTTCTCAAGCTAGCATGATAATTCTGCAAGTCTCTCTTTGTGAATCCCACATTCTGAAAACCACCATCACTAACACGTAGATATCTATATGCCAAGGAGGTGCCAATGCTAGCTTTATGACAATCAAATAATGTTGTCTTGGCCTTCTCACTTACTTCTCTATTTGACCGTATGTAATGTTTCTTGGATGGCGTGACAAGGGCATGTGCATGCACAGGTTGGAATCTAAATATTGTGTATCTATTTTCCTTAGTGAGTTTGATAGCAATCATGGCCTCACATCCACACCTAGTAAGTTTTTGATCACGTTTTCTCTTACTCTTGGAATCCAACTTCCCTTCACCCTTTTCATCACGAAAACCTTCCCTTGAGCAATAAAACCTTTTCCATAACACCACACCATTCACCTTTTTCTGTTGTCCAACACGAACTGGAAATCCAGCTAAATGGGCATAATCTTTGTAAAACGTCTCAACGGACTTCACATCAGGAAACTCCATCCCGACAACTGGCACCATCTCAATAGGCAATTCTGGTGTGCATGTTATGCCCTACAATAGAATAGGTTCATTTTCATCATATAATTCTTACAATCATTTTTGTAAAACTGAATATAGAATGTAGTTTCCCTTACACAGAATGGAGGTGCGCATTTGTTCGGTGTACTAAACCCATCGCCACTGCAAGAGGGTGCCTTAGAAACATCATTGTTGGTAACCAATGCTGAAGGCGCTGAAGGCGAATGCATCAATATAGGAGGATCATTGCACGTTGTCGCCATTATAGGATCGTGCACCTCGAAGGCTGGCGGTGCAATGTGGTCGACAATTCCGTCTAAACCGAGTCTGCTGTATGAGGGAGAGACCGGTGTCATCCTCTGTAAGGACAAAAACACGTCGTGCAGCGTACAAGCCGGTGATCGGGCGATGGCGCAGCTTGAGGAAGCACGGCAACCGAACGGAGGGCCTGGCGGCGCGCTCGGCAACCGAACGGAGGGCCTGGCAGCTCGTTCGGGAAGGCGGCGTCGGAGCTGGCTACAGAGGCGGCGTCGAGGGCGACGACGGAGCCTGAGGAAGCCTGGCGGCGGCTGCGGCGCGGCGTCGGAGGGCCCGGAGAGGCTAGCTGCGGAGGCCCTGGCGGCGCGTTCGGGAACCGGACGGAGGGCCCGGAGAGACGGCGGGCGGCGGCGTCGGAGGGCCCGGATTGGCGGCGGCTGCGGCGTGGCGGCGGAGGGCCCGGATCGGCGGCGGCGGAGGGAGCCCGAGGGAGGAGCAGACCGTCAGGCACTAGGTTTTTGCGTGAGGAGGCAGAGGCGTATTTGCGTGAGGAGGCAGAGGGATTGGAATTTGCGTGATTGGAGGGAGGGAGGGATTAGATGGGGGGTTTAATGCATATTAGCATAAGTGGATGACTGGTATCCCACCTTTGTGGATCTGAACCATCCAGGTAAGATCCAGAGGCCTAGGTTGTTAGTTTTCAGGTTTGCACCAGAGAGAGGGTTTGCACCAAATACGCCGCCTATATATATATATATATATATATATATACACACACACATACATACATACATACATACATACATACTCTTTTCCATCTTTAATTTTTTTCTTTTGTTTTATGGTGTTGCTGTTGTCCTTCTCGTTGATGCTGCTAATTAGTGTTTAATCAGCACGGGCTCATCACGTCACCAGGATCATAGCCGTGAAGACCACGCCACCACGATCACCCTCCACTGGTTGGATGCCCCTCCTCTCCGCGTGCTGCGCAACCTCCTGTAGCCCATGGAGTTGTTGCTTTTTGTCGCTGCCTCCCCTGAGTAAGATTTTGTTTGGCAAAGTTCTAGATCATAGCTTTACCTTAGTTTTAAAATTTATAGATTAAAATAAAGTGAATTAAATTTATATTTTTATTTTAAATTGTAAATAAGATGACCTACCTAAGTACTCTTAGGCCCTGTTTGACAGAGCTCCAGATCCCAGCTTCACCTCAGGTCTGAAACCTGTAGGCTAAAATAAAGTTAATTAAGTTTATATTTTTATTCTAAAATATAAACAAGATGACCTACATAAACACTCTTAATATACCCATAACTTCAGCTCCACGGATCTGGTGGAGCTAGAAATACATAGCTCCACCAGATCCATAGATTTGGTGGAGTTAGAAGTCTATCAAATAAGACCTAAATCAAACATCCGCCTACAACACTTTTTATATTTCATTTAACCATAATTTATTATTCTTAATTAAATATATACATATATACACCCCCAGCCTAAGTACATATGATCCGTCGGAATACATACATGCACACAGTCCAATACTCCCATATATACAGAAATTTTTTAAATAATATTTTTTAATTAAAATTTACAAAAATAATATACCGATTAAAAAAAACAAAACTAACTCTTTGTAGCCATTTGACATAGCGACAAAAGAGTTTTCGCAATGATTAGCCTCTCTGTCGCCATTTCAAACAGCGACATTGCCTCAATCACCACAGCGCTCTAGCTAGAACAGAGCCAAACCAGCGAGCAAACAAAGAAAGAAAGAAGAGGAAGAAGGGAAGGAGGAGGGGAAGAAGAAGAAGAGGAGAAAAGGAAGAAGAAGACGGCGAGGGGAAGAAGAGGAAGAAGGGGGAAAGGAGGAGGGGAAGATGATGGGGGAGGAGGAGGAAGAAAAAGAGGAGCAAGGAGGGGGGGAGAAGAAAGTCGTAATTTTGTAGGTAATTTTTTTTTGTTTATTTGAATCCATATTTAAAAATATAATTTAGTGAGTAGATTAATTAGGTTGTAAGTAATTAGTTATGCAGAGTAGCAATTATTATTTAGACAGACAACTTAGTGATAAGATTAATTAGGTTTGTAAGTAGTTAGCTATGTAGAATAGCAATAATTTTTTAGATATACGATTTGGCGACCCAATTAATTAGGTTTGTATGTAGTTAACTGTGTAAAATAGCAATAATTTTTTTAGATAGATGACTTGGCAACCAGATTAATTAGATTTGTAAATAGTTAGCTGTGTAGAATAGCAATAATTTTTCAGATACATGATTTAGTGACAAGATTAATTAGGTTTGTAAGTAGTTAGATGTGTAGAATAGTAATAATTTTTTAGATACACGATTTAGCGACCAGATTAATTAGGTTTATAGAGTAGCAATAGTTTTTTTATATACATGACTTGGCGACCAGATTAATTAGATTTGTAAGTAATTAGCTAGTAGCAATAGCTATGGACATAGAAAATTGTGAAAAGTATGAATGATAGTATGTAGTTCAAAAATTAAATTTATGTATACTTAAAGCAGTTGTTTCAAGTAGTGTAGAGTACGTCATCGTGTTACATAGGTACAACGGTATTAAGAATTTCGTGAAATGCTTGACAGGTATGGATGAATGAGTGAAATTTAAAATACACTACGGAGAAGGGATTCTGCACATGGGTGCACAAGGGGTGGAACTAAGTCATTTTTCAAGTGTTGTGACTAGCCTGTCACATGCAGGGAAGCGTTCATGGAGCACGGTTACAAGATGATTGTACCACATGTTCTCATTGGACTGTGAATTGTATGATCTAAAGCTACACAGAGTAGGCTGTCAGAGATGGGATTGCACGTATTGAGAATTAGTGAAACTAAAGAGGTCGAAGTCGCGAAGTTCGTTTGTAACAATGGCGATTGAGAAATGGTGGCTATTAGTGTCATTGGCGCAAGCATTTCATAAAGCCAATGTCGTCCATGCAACATAGGAGGAGGTTGTTGGTGATGAACCAGAGGAAGTTGGGGAGAGCAGTAAAGGTAGAGAATACTTAGTAAGGCAGGATGTTAGTTCAGGTCAGGTGGCAGTACTAGGCGAGGAAGTTGATGTTCCAATGACAGAGGTGCAGGAACTAATGGGCGTGGTAGACAAGAGAGAACATATTAAATCTTTGGTGCAATCAATGGAGACAGAGAGCCATGACTATGAGGCTTTAAGTAATAATGAAGACGATAAAGAGCCTTTCTCTGCAAAGTGGGATGAGCGTCAGTTATATAGGCTGTTGGTCAATGAGGGTGAAGACATTGTATGGGGTACGATCCGAATGAGGTGTGGCAAGAAGCAATTTACAGGAATAAGTGTGAGGTACATGAAATAGTGACAGCATGAGTAATGTCGTTGCGCAGGACCTTTAAGGTTGTGAAGTCAGATCAGCGGGTATATGATGTTAAATGCCAGATGAAGGATTACCCGTGGCGTGTCCATGCTTACCAACCTAAGTGGGACACCATGTGAAAGTATTCTATAGTCGTCCTACACCCATGCATGCTGACGGAGTCTACACTATTGCACAGAAATATATCTTCAGGCTTTGTTGCGAATGAAACGTACGGGGAGATTGTGGGCAACCTGGATTTAGAGTCACATGCCATCATATTGCAATAGAGTAGAGGTTTCAGTTCACCATAAGCTAAGCCAAGGTATGGAGAGTGAAGCAGAAGGCATTGAAAACAAGGTTTGGTACGTACAAAGACTCCTATCAGAACTTACTAGGTATGCTTCAGGTGATCAAGGAAAGGAATGCTGTGACTTATATCAATATTTATGAGCAGCCTTCGCGGCACTTCCCTAGGAAGATGGTACTGAAGTGGGCATTCTTTGCTTTCGGTGCATGGATCAACGTGTTCAAATATTGCTGTGACATCCCCGAATATGACATTTTAGAATTCGGTATTTTGGTACGACTTTATAGCGTGTTTTTGGGCCGTTTTCGGATGTTTGGGCCTCTCCGGGGGACTTTGAGCCTTGGGGGTTGAGTTGGGCCTCCGGTGGAAGGGTTTGGGCCCAAGAGGGGGGACTTTTGGGTAGCCAAATCTGGCCCCCACCCCTTGGTGCGCCCCCACTCCCTTTCCCAACCCTAGCCGCCACCCCCTAGCCCCCCCATGCGCCTCCACCCTTCCCGTTCCTCTCCATCTTCCCCCATGGCGCCACCACCTCTCCCCTCCCCTCTCCACACCCCTTGCTGCCCTAGAGGAGATCTCCACCTCGCCATCCCGTTGATCCATCCTTCGGGAAGCCCCGCGACGAGAAGATCCGGTGGATTTGGAGCGAGGAAGGAGATCGCGTGAACCGGGAGGAGATTCGTCGGTTCATCGTTCGTCGGGCGAAGGTATGGCTAGGGGAATCCTTGGGGTTGGTCTAGGTTTTGTGCTAGAGGGTATTTGGATGCTTTTAGATCAAGTGGTGGTGCTGTGATTGGGTAGATTAGATGAAAACTAGAGTTTGCCACGTTCTCTGCTTCGGGCAGATTGTGTAGTCGATCTAAGGTTTGAGTTTTCGTGACCTTAGAATCGGAATTTGGTCGGCCGCCTGTTGATAAAGTTGTAGGTAACTTCAATAACTTTCAGTGGACATAAAGAACGTCCAATTCCGCCTAACCGTTTGAAAGTTATGCTCGATTTACCGAGCGTGTTCAAATCTGTGACGTAGCTGGGATAGAACGTAGTGTTTTGTAGATTAGACAACTTTAGAGGCCGAATCAGCTTTTCCCAATACTTAGAAAACGTTAGGAAATTTCCTAAGCTACGCGAGGATGTACTCGTTTAATTGATTCGGAATCCTAGAACCAAAGTTATGCTAGATTGAAGTCTGCTGTCCCGGGAGTACAGATTCTCTGTTTTTTGATTTTGGGAGTAGTTTGTGAAGTCGGGGTAGACGAGTTTTTGCGTACTATTTTGGGGGTACGTTTTGAGTGTGTGATATGTATGTGCAGGTGGTGTAACCCCGAGAGTGCCCTCATCCTCTCGCCAATCCGTTGCCCGAGGTTAAGGCAAGTGTATTGTAATGGGTAGCGTTGTATATTGTTAATTGTGACTAGGTGCAACTTTGTTTACATGATGTGCTATCTTGTCATGATTACATGTTGTGATATCTTGCCATGATTAGTGCTTGCCATGTTATGATGAAAAAAGATTATTATGATGTTATGCCATGTTTAGTTCAGTTTGGTACAAGTTGTTTATGTTTATGGTATAATCGCATACATGGCATGTGATCTGGTCCGGTCGGTGAGAAAGTCATAACTAGTCCGGCAAGGTCGGTGAGAAAGTTATGACTAATCCGGAGAGCTAATGAGTAAGTCCTACCTCGTGATTCCATCCACCGTGGTGAATGGAAGCGAGGAGTAGGCACCCTCCATCTACGGGATGGAAGGGGGAAGAGGGTGCACGCCGACGGGTGTGCACTCAGCAATACCGGTATATGCTTCTAGGAGGCATGTGCATTGCATTGCATTGCATACATGATGATGATTATGAGTTGTGTACAATGTGCTTTGTCATGGCTATGATGTTGTAGATGAGGTTATGGTTTGATCATGATGTTAAAGTATGGTATGTATTGCTGTTGGCGTTGATCTATTCTTTATGATCCATTGCAATATGCTTGCTGAGTGATGAACTCACGCTTGTGTTTATGTTGTTTTTCTTAGGTACCTTGACACCGACATGTAGGAAAGGGGCTTAGCGGCACGACATCACATAATTTCCACACAATTATACAATATTTACCTTTCGGAATTGTGATCATGAATCTAGGGTGATGAAACTAGGATTATGATTTGTTCATGTGCCTGTTTACATCCTTTACTTCGATTTGGTTCATGAAGTGGTTAAATTCATTATGTTAGACTTAAATTGCCGCTATATTACCTGTTATTACTGCTTTGGATGTTTTTCCATTATGATATATCATGTGATATTTTGTTGTTGCTCGAATTATGGATAAACAAAGGAGATGCTGCCGAAACTTTCGGTTCTAGCATTCGCTCCTTTGCTGTAATTTATCTTTATTTGAGGTTTTTTAGATGCTGTTTAATCTATGTTTGGTAACATTCAGGCACACTAGATGCCAGGGTGTTACAATTGCCATCTGTTGTTATGCGTGGATGGGATATTTCTGACTAGGAAGTACAAAGGCCATATATTGATTGCCATAGGAGTAGATGGCAACAATTAGGTTCTTCCCGCTGTGCTCGCATTCATGAAGGGTGAGAGCAATGATAGTTGGCTCTGGTTTCTAAGGAATGTGAAAGCCGGCGTCGTAGATCAGCAGCACGGAATGTGTGTCATACACGATCAGTATCCCGGGCTATTGAAGGCGATCGTGCAGTTACATCAAGTACTGGTGAGACACATCCATGACCTGATTTGCGAAGTAGGTGTTGCAAGCGGCACATGGGTGCCAACTTCTACAAGTAATTCAGGAACAATGAGCTGATGAAGTTTTTTAAGTGGCTGTGTGACCAGAATCAATAGAGAAAGTTTAATACACTATAGAAGAAGTTAGATAAACTAACATCAAGGAATACAAAAGAGGCAGCAAAGAGGGCAACGCTTGCCCTAGGGGAAGCCCCAGGGGAAGCCCCAGTAGCGCTTGAAAAGTTACCACGGACCCTTCGCGCCTGGTTTGAAGGAACGAAAGGGCTATGAAATGCTTCTCTGAATGGATAGAGCATGAGTTTAGGGAGAAACAGGCTCTGCTTTATGACAGCGATGGTGCCAGGTATGGGGTGATGACGATAAACCTGGCTGAGGTTTACAATTGAGTCATGCAGGGCCTAAGACCCCTTCCCATAGTTGCTATAGTGAAGGGTGTTCTTCGTGGCATCACGAAGTACTCCGAGATGATCCTGCTGTTAGGGCTATCGCCCGTATGAATGATCCTGCTGTGAAGTACTCCGAGATGATTTTTACATACATGGAGGAAAAGGGCAAGAAGCGGAAGATGTATAAAACATTGAAGATGGGTATGTGAGAGCTTCATTTTTCTGGTACTGTGTAAATATAAAGCCGGTCGTGGGACGAACGGGCGAAAAGCTGCTCATAAATGCATCCTACATAGGCAAATATGTGTATCCACCTACAATAAGCCTCGTCTATTACACGGGCCATACACACATGTCATGGATGCCTGCTCAACAATCCGTATGGATCCGGGTATATTCTTGTCACAATTCTTCAACAAGGAAGCGGTGATAGCAACTTGAAGTGCAGAAATTTACGGTTTTTGAGTGGTGGGTTTATTCACGGAGCATTAGAGATGGGAGGACACACGTTGACACGGTGGGTTCCGGATGTCAGCAAGTTGAAGGGCGTAGGGCGACGGCAGACAAGGCGTATAAGGAACAACATGGATGCAGCGGAAAGTAGGCATCGTGTAAAGAAATATTCAGTTTGCAAGGAGACGGGCACACTTTCAAGTATTGTTCGATGATTCAGAGGCCGTGAAATTATTGAATCGATTTTGCATATGAAATTGTTGTACTTTAGTCGCATGTCAATTTAATGTATTGAATTCATATGTGTAATGAATGTATGGACTTTGTATGTGTAATTACTGAGTTCAATTTATATGTTTAATTATCGTATTCAAATTTTATCTGTACTAATTACATTCAAATTCTATTTGTAATTGATGTTTCCATTTTGTATGTATAATTGAAGTTGTCCTAATATTGAACTATTGAATTGCAGGTATGGTGGACGTCAAGCAGTACGAGTTGCCTGACCCAGTGATAAACGTGACTCACCGAAGTCGCTTAGCCACCTTGCCGCTGCTGGACGGGGAGCCAGCATTCAAGCTTAGCACCCTATGCTTGCGCACCCCATGAGAGCATGTGTAACATTCCAAATTTTGAGCTTTTAAGAATTTTTAGAATTTGAAAGAGAACTATTTGGATTTCCCCCGAGTTAATTCAAGCTTAATTTGAATTTTTAATTAATTAAAAGATCGGCTAAAATAGTACTTAAAATTCGTATGATCGGCTGAAGAAGCAAAATAGCCAAATGCAGATGATCGCAACTGCCCTGTATTGGTAGGATAAAAAAACATGCATATCACCGAGCGACACTCATATAGACCAGGGTTCACAAAATCGACGATTTTCGCGCGATTTCGCCCGTATCGCTGGGGTTCGATATCAAAAACCGATCCGGTTCAAAAAAAAAATTCCAAAAATTCGAAAAATTTTACGTGTCAAAAACCGGTCGAAAATCGGTGGAAATTGGTCGATTTTCGTCAAAAATCGTCGAAAATCGTTACAAAAGCCGACCGCACAAAAAAATCAACATGGTTGTCGATTTTCCATCGATAATCGTCGATTTTCCATGATTTTTGATTTTTTTTCAAAAAATTTGGTTTTTAAATTTGTACGATTTTCAGCTCGATTTTTGCAATTATCGAATTTTACTGTTCATCTGAAAATCGTCGAAACGATGAGGTGAACCTTGATATAGACCAGCGGGTAGCTGCAGTCTGCAGATATAAGATCGCCAGTCTGCTATGAAATTTGTGTATTTCATTTTTAGGAAGTGCACTGAAGCACCACGGTTGAATCAAAAGGATTCTTCCGTCAATCCCGGTGAAACGGATCTACGTTGATCAAAAAGTAAATAAAAAGGAGAGACATTATCGGTTAATTACTATAGCAAAAATAGCAAGACGAAAATGATAGTCACCGCCTTCAGGAGAGAAACAGCGCTAAGGATCTATTTTTTTAACGGTCTTTTCTACAAACTAGCAAATTTACCCGCATAACTGCGCGACTAGATATTATGATAGATTATCTTTGATATATAATTATATTTTTATAATTATGTATTTTTTATATAACTCTAATATCTATATAGATTAATATATACCGTTATAATCTGGTCCACCAAAATAAATGGTAGAGATTATTGGACTCTTTCTTTTAATCTAAACCTTTATAATCTGGATCCACTAGATAGATGATTAGATATTTTCTTTTAAATAATAACATCCAATGGTGGAGATCTTTAGATTCTTTCTTTTAATCTAAGCCGTTATAGGCCATGATTGGATGGGCTAAAGCTAATTGTTAGTTGGCTAAAGACTAGAACTAATTGTTAGCCAGCTAATAATTAGCCCATCTAAAATTAGCCTAGGGCTGTTTGGATACATGGCTAATGGTTGGGCTAATTTCTTAGAAAAGTCATGTCTGCCCCTCATAACAGCTGGTGATTTTCGCGCGCAGTCTATTTGTGCCGCTCGCTATCTGTTCCATGCGCGCACCATGCCCTGCTCTTTTTTTTTCCTTCGTACGTTTTCGCCCCAACCATGTTTTTCCTTCATACGTGCTTTTCCTTTATACATGAGGACAAGATCACAAGTACGGTAAAAAAAAATCTAGCCAAGAACACTAGCATCCAGCACAGAAACGACATTGACAACTCGATAAAATCCTGTACACATGTTGGGAAAATGAAAATATCCATGGTTCTTGCACGAAGTCTTCCTCCTCTTCTTCTAGGCCATCGCCTCCATCATTTGCCGCAGGAGTTGCTTCACTACCTTCAGCGGCAGAGTGTATTGCAGTAGCCTGCCGAGGTATTGCAGCACTTACAGCAGCCTACCGAGGTAGAGCAACACTTTGAGCAGTGGCGGAGGTGTCCGAGTGCTTCCACGACCGCCTCTGCTACCCACTCTGGTTGTGAGAGGAGCGCGGAATGGCAGCACGACCGAGCCGCCTGCATCTCCATCGGATCGAGTGCATGCCAATGCACCTCCGCGGCCTGATTTGCCGGTTCGACGACCACCTCGGCCTTGGTGTACGCCGGCGACATCTGAACCCCCACCTCTGATTGAAGGATCCCTTGGTACGTCGAGAGGTGGGGGAATTTGTTCGCCTGCGAATTGAGGTCGATGGCGAACGAACCAAGCTGAGTAGGCACGCCGCGCCCATCCTCAGAGGGTTGTGTCTGCGAGAAGAAGTCCATGTCGACGGGTGCAGCGGGTGCGGCGGTTGGCGCGATGGAGTCGGTTTGCGAGCAAAAATTGAACAATCCCTGCTGCTTATGCTGCACATCACCATCAATCGCGGGCGAACTACGCAGAGACAAACTTGTGAGCCCTGGTGAAGGAAGGAGGACAGAGCTCAGAGAGGGAGGAGATTGATGAAATACCTGATGGGAGGCGGTGGATCCGAGAGGTTCGGCGGCAAATCGGAGCGTGCAGCGAAGGCAGACGGCGGACTTCGCAGATTGATGCGATGCCTGTCCGCGGGAGATGGCCAGCGATAAAGAGGGATCATGCGGCAGTAGCGACGCTGTTGGTTCGATGGGAGGGACCGTGGAGTGCAGCCGCGTGCGGCGCCGCCGGTCGCCCGCGCAGGAGGAAGTTTACCGCCATTGGGTCGCATGGACTGGGGAGCGGACGCACGGGTGTGGAAGTGAGGATAAGGCCAGCGCGAGGGTATTTCAGACTTTTCCTAGCGTGTTACCTGTTATTAGCCCAAATTAGCTTCCACCCAGCATCTAATGGGCTAATTGTTAGCTGAGGGGTTGGCTAAAAATCAAGCTAACAATTAGCCCAGGGATCCAAACATGGCCATAATCCGGGTTCGTCCAGATTAAAGGTTCGATATTTTGCTTTATTGAGAATTTCTAGCCTATTTTTTTTTCTTAACGACTCTCGTGGGCTTTTAATATATGACAGATATAAGATATATTTCATGTTTTAATGAAAAATTAGTGTAATGTTCTATCGATATCACTAATAAATATTCAGATTTACTTAATATTCTCTCTCTATATACATGTTAAATATTACACCTAGAGATACCAATTATATATAATCTAATTATTTTTAATATCTTTTTTGGATTATAGGTAAGAAGAAAATACTTTGTATATTAAGATCGGGAGGAAGCACGCCTGGAGGGCGCGTCCATGCGTCCCCTGCCGTTTTGCAAAAACGTCCTCCTGTTCTTCCGAATTACAGATAGGTCCCTGCGAATTTACAAATAGGTCCTTCGCGATTTTTTGTGAGAGAAAGATTAGCTTTTCCGAATCGCGTTTTGGTCCCTCGTTCGGTACTTTGCATGAAGAGGCTCCCGTTAAATACAAATCGCGAACGAGCCCTTTTCTACTTTTTCGGAATAGCGGTGAGGTCCAAAACTATAACAAACAGGTCCCCGATTTTTACATCCAGATCCTTTCTTCGTTTTCCCCGAAAAAAATATTTTCGTTAACAGAAAGATGTGTACTATTTTTTCGGCTAGATTTCTAAGGTTTCTCGAGCCTTCAAAGAGTTTGAAAATACGTCTAGGTCTATTACATATTCTTTCTCCGTTTTCCCCGAAAAAAATATTTTCATCAACAGAAAGATGTGTACTTTTTTTTTCAACCAGATCTCTAAGGTTTCTCGAGCCTCCAAAAAATTTTATTTAAAAAAAAATAGAAAATTATTTTCCGTTCACGCACGCACGCTGCAGTAACGAAACCGAGTGAGTTTCCGTGGTTGATTTCTTCAACCGCCCCTGTCCTTTTCAGTACGGATATTTATTCCAGGTTAAACGCGCTCTCGCTTTCTCCCACTCTGGCAAGTCGAAACTGCCAGGAGGAGCAGTAGCAATCAAACACTGTGTGCGCCTCCTATGGAGAGCTCGAGCAAACCTGTCGGGAAAACAATTGCGGGGAGGCGCAAGCGCTGATTTCCTCCGTCGTCTCCCAGCCGCGCGCGTGGACGACCGGTCAGTCAGTCGTCGACCTCATGCCACGCCCCCCCCCGCCCCCAATCCCAATCCTACTCACAGGCTGCTACCCTGCTAGTATATATGCTGGACGAAACCGAGCCCCAAGTAGACCACAGTCAGATCGGTGCCTCCTCCACCGCGGGTTGCTAGCCTACACCTTAGCGCCTCCTCCCCTCTCCCTGCTGCGCGCAATCGGTATGCGAATCATGGAATTCTCCTGTGCGATCGTTGCTCTGTTTTCTGGCTGTTTCGTCTTGTTCTTTGCTGCCCTTCTTTTGGAGTTTCTTCCGTGGCCGGTGATGGTTGTGAGGAGGGTATTTGGGGCTCGTCGTGTTTCTCGGCTCTGACATGGAGGAGCATGGCGAAAAGAATGGTTGTTTTTTTGGTTTCTTGGTGTTGTGGTTGATGCATTTTCTGAGGTGGTAATGAAATTGGGTCCGGGCTAAACTAATCACTCCTGGGCACCAACAATTTCGGCAAAGCTTGCATTTTTTTTCCCTTCTGTTTTGTGTGCGATTTTGTTCGAACTCTGACTCTGTCCCCGACAATTTGCAGAAGCTAAGCTGATTCCGAAGTCGAACCAGTCGTCTCCACAAGAGGGAGGGAGCCTTGAGATGACTCTGAGGTCACTCAACACAGAGCGAAGCCTCCTCCTCTCCCCGAAGCCGCAGAGCCCCAGGGATGCCTGCGGTGCGTCGCCGAGGGTCGCCTGCCGGAGCAGCCCGTCCAAGAACATGGCGCGCGGCAACGCCCTCAAGAGGTCCCTCAGCTTCAAGAACTGGGAGGCGGCCGCGGCGGCGGGCGAGCCGGGGAAGGCGAGCCGGTGCATCAACGGCGCGAGGCCCGGGAGCCTTGTGCTGCAGAGCAGCAGCCCCAGGAGCAGGCAGCGCGAGTCCCCGAGGCAGGCGCAGGCCGTGCTCGAGTTCATCTCCCCGAGGCCGCGCTGCGAGCTCGACGAGGCGGCCACCAGGGTGCAGAAGCGCTTCAAGGGCCACAGGACGCGGCGGAGCCTTGCGGACTGCGCCATTGTCGTCGAGGAGCTCTGGTAAACAGAACACACGTACATCATACATATTCTGCTTTCAGGTTGCTCATTTAGAGTTAGTTCTTGACTTGTTTTTCTGGGTTTTCAGGTGGAAGGCCTATGATTCAGCTTACCTGAACATCAAATCCATTTCGTTCTTCGACGAGGCGAAGCAGGAGACGGCGGCTTCCCGCTGGTCGAGGGCGGGGAAGAGGATCGCCAAGGTGGGCAAGGGACTCTCCAAGGATGAGAAGGCCCAGAAACTAGCATTGCAGCACTGGCTCGAAGCTGTGAGCTCCCTTGCTTCAGAAAACCTCATGCTTCTATTTGCTCCAAATCATCACATGGTACTGATGTGCTCAATCTTTGTGCTACTTTAGATTGATCCAAGGCATCGCTACGGGCACAATTTGCACCTGTACTACGATATCTGGTCTGCTAGTTCGAGCACCGAGCCGTTCTTCTACTGGTAGGCACTCGTGCCTGAAGCAACTCCTCGGTTCCTCTGACAAAGCTTCCTTGTTGAGTGCAATCAGAGGTTGCTCTTGTTGATCCTGACAAATTGTTCTTTCTTTTGTGTTTTCAGGTTGGATATTGGAGCCGGGAGAGACCTTCGTCACCCGAAGTGTCCAAGAAGCAAGCTATGTTCCCAATTGATCATGTACCTGGGACCAGTACGTGCCCTCAACATCCTTTTCCTCTCAAAATATCTGAGTTCTACTTTGGCTGTGTTAGCAGTCTATAAATCTACAGATGCTTATCAATCCAAATGTTATTTCGATCACAGAACGAGAGGGCGGCGTATGAAGTTATTGTGGAGGAAGGGAAGCTGCTGTATATGCAAAGCGGAGTTCCTGTGAACACCACTGAAGATTCCAAGTGGATATTCGTATTGAGCACAACGAGATCATTATATGTCGGACAGGTAGTTAGAATGTACTATCCTTCTGTTTTCTTTTAGCAGTTGTGCAAAATATATTCTATGTCACGATGAATCGATGCTAAGTATATTTTTCTCTCGTGAGCAGAAGAAGAAGGGTAAATTTCAGCACTCGAGTTTCCTAGCTGGGGCAGCTACAACAGCTGCTGGAAGATTGGTTGCCAAAGATGGTGTTCTTAAGGTAATTTTCGACAGACCTACAACCATCTATCTAAGTTCTGCATTCACTTTACCATGTTTCAAGTTCTGAGTAGACTAAAGTCATTTTTCTTTCAGGCAATATGGCCATATAGTGGTCACTACCTCCCAACAGAAGAGAACTTCAGAGAGTTCATCGGTTTCTTGGAGGAGAACAGCGTTGATCTAGCCAATGTCAAGGTAAATTTACCATCGAACATATTTTATATCTCGATAACCAACAAGTTTCCAGGAATGTTTTCTGATGAAAAACTCTAATGCATTTTCAGAGATGTTCAGTCGACGACGATGAGTACCCGTCGTTCAAGAAGACCTCGGATCAACCACCTGAGGAAGCTGAGAAGGCTACTGAAGTGACACATGATGAGACGCTGGACAACTCACAAATTGAACTACCTGAGGTAGACATTGTGAAGGAAGTGGTTGCTGACGATACCGAGGACTCTGAGGTGGCACCGACGATGGCCAGCCGCCCATCATTCAAATGGGCAACCGCTGTTGGCGCACGCATTGGCTGTGTCCGGGACTACCCAGCTGATCTCCAAAGCATGGCTCTTGAGCAGGTCAATCTTTCACCTAGGGTGGTGCCCTCTCCGAATGCCAACAGGTTACCGATACCATCTCCTCGCCCGAGCCCAAGGATCAGGCTGTCACCTAGGCTGCACTACATGGGTCTTCCGACTCCCACCGGTTGCAAGCTCCCAGTCCCTAGCCCGGAGATCATGAGGTCTCCTAGGGAACAATTCATGGGCTTTCAGACACCTGCAGTGGCGCTCGCACTCCCCAAGCACAAGGCCAAGTGAAGTGATGGCATTGTTCGTGCTGCGGTCTCGCAATATCGCACTGCTGTCATTCAAGCCATGACAGCATTTTCAGTTAGTTATAGCTAGATCAGAGATGGAGATTTTCCCCATATGTTTTGTTCTTTAATTGTGTACCAACATTTTTCAGTAGGTTCATCTTGTTCTTTGACCTGAGGTGTATCCACTGCACAGTGTAAACTACAAGCTGTATCTATAGTCTGAAGTCGCAAATTTTCATGTACAGTATGTAACTGCAGATTCTTTTGAATAAAAGATTCTTTTTTCTTCACCATTGTGTGTGAAGGAATTCTTATGTTCAAAGATAGTCTGAAATCATGTTTTCCAATGGCAGCAAGCAGATACTTGGTCCTTGCAGAATAACTCTTCGGTCTCCCTGAACGCGTTTTCCATTACGAATAGGAATTGCAGCTTGACTGCAAGATGATAAATAAAGCACTCATAAAGGTAAATGAAAATAAAAATATTTTCAAAAAGGAAAATAGAATCCAATCTCCTCAAAAGGGAAAAGGCAAATCCCTGCAGGTCAATTCAACTCTGAGGCCTGGAAAACCTTGGCTCAACGTAGCAGAAACCAGAAAGGAAAAAGGCAGGAGAAGAACTGGGCGCCTAGTTACATACAAGTTTCTGACTTTTCCTTCGTTTCTTAGTTTGGCGCTTTGCTTCTTAGATGGAACAGTGCAGTGGCAACTGGCAAGATGGCGAGTTGATTTGACTTCAGCGTCAACTTGTTGGAATTGAACTTTGGAGCATGACATCTCTGAAAGTCATTCCGCGTCCCTATTCCATCTTTTTTTGTGTCGAGTTGTTGTGGTGTTGAAACTTGTTTTGTCAAAACTTGTGTAGTTTCCCACTGGTTAGAATGACCAAAGAGTTTCCAAATAACTCAAAACTTATCTAATATTGATGAGTTTTGAAGTAGGAAACTGGAGTTTTTGATACTTTTCAAGCCTGAATTTTCTTGTTTCAAGTCTGGACATTTGGAGGAGTGGAGCCTAAAGTGCTCTGTTGTTTCATCACAAAATTCACAATGTTCTAGATTAGCTCTTTCAATCGCCATTGTTTTGGAAGTCGAACATGGGCTCCTACCAATTAGTACACCTACCTACCAAACAGTCACAGTTTCCTCATAATATTCACAATGCAGCTCTTATTATTCTTTGTTCTATATATAGTAGTTGTTGTTTGATGTGAATGCGCGCCTAGTCGATCCAGCGATCCCTCGAGAAGTACAGGTCATCTTGTTGGACGATTGTCCTGCACTTGTCTGTCTTGTCGCCTGATCTCATCGTCTCAACGTGTCTACGTAGGAGAGATTGCCTAATGCATACGCGTCCTTGCTAACAAGGACCGGTCCAAAATTCAGGAGCACAGGACAAAGAATTTGGTTTGCATTTTCTATCAACCCAAGTGTGGTACATCAACTGAATCATCTTTACTGGCTCCAGGAACTTGGAAAGCAGTAGATTTAAGATAGTGTAGTTCAGAACTTGGTTTTACGTAGTAGCGCAAATAAACTGCAAGATGAATGAACCCCCCATAACATGATTGTGGCCGAAGCGTAACAATCTCACTTGCGTTAGTATTATTATAGAAGTTTTGGATAACAGAGAACATGCCAGATAAATCATTATCATAGAATTTGGAGACGCATACATTATAGATGAGTTGCACAGATTTGTGCCACAGGGGTGGCAAGTACAAGCTCCAGAGTGGAAGTGATATCATCGAGCGGCAACTGGAGGCCTTATTCTGTTACACAGTACAAATGCATATCCCCAACACCAATTTTGGCTCCAGAACTGCCTTTGCGCATGCAGTAGGTGTGATGATGATAACAAGTGAACAAAATCCTACATGGCATGAGTTCATAGTTGATATTAGAAGAACTACATTAGGTAAAAAAAGAAGAAGGGTATGACCCTAAGAGGCGGTTTGTGCTGCTTGCAAGTTCTGCGATGCATCAGCAGTCTGGAAGTAATCTTGCAATGCAAGTGTCTCAATTGATTTGTTCTTCAAGCTCTTGATGGCGTCCATGGTAGCTCGTGCACCATCCACGGTCGTGATTATCGGGACCTTGTAGTCCAGGGCCAGCCTGCGCAGTTGGAGGCCATCTTTTGAGTCAAGGGCATCGCCTGAGCTTGTTACCACCATGACCTGTATCTGACCATTCTTAAGCATATCTCTGGCGTTTGGTCGCCCCTCATGTATTTTTAGAACTGGCTCCACTGGGATGCCCTCCAGCTGAAGTACTTTGGCAGTTCCAGATGTGGCAACAATGTTGAAGCCAAGCTCCCGGAACCCACGTCCAATTTCAGCAAGGTGCCGCTTTGTCAGGTCATTTAAGCTAAGGAACACAGTGCCACTTAAAGTGAGCTTCTGTCCAGCAGCAATCTGTGCCTTCGCGAATGCACCAGAAAACTCATAGTCAATGCCCATGACCTCTCCGGTGCTGCGCATCTCTGGTCCAAGAAGAATGTCACAGCCTTGGAATTTCTCAAATGGAAGAACAGCCTCCTTGACAGAAACATGCTTAGGAACCACTTCTTTGGTAAACCCAAGCTCTGGCAGGGTCACTCCAGACATGACCAGAGATGCATATTTAGCCAACGGATGGCCAATTGCTTTTGAGACAAAAGGGACTGTGCGTGAAGCCCGAGGATTTGCCTCGAGCAGGAACACCTCACCAGAAGTAGTGATAGCATACTGGCAGTTCATGAGCCCACAGACATTGAGATGCTTTGCTAGCTTCGTGGTCCATGAACGGATAATTTCTAAGCACTGGGCTGAGACAGTTCTAGTGGGAAGGGAACAGGCTGAATCGCCAGAATGTATACCGGCCTGCTCAATATGCTCCATAATTCCACCAATCACGACATTCCCAGCTGAGTCAGCCAATGCATCAACATCAATTTCAATTGCATCAATTAGATATTTATCCACCAAGACAGGTCGCTCCGGATCTACTTGCACCGCAGTTGCAAGGTACTTGATCAGTTTTTCATCATTGTACACAATCTCCATTCCTCGTCCACCAAGAACATACGAGGGCCGGACCACAACAGGGTAGCCTACTTCTGAGGCAATTGACAATGCATCAGACTCGCTTCTTGCAATCCCTCCTTTGGGTTGCTCAATCCCAAGCTCTTCAAGGATTACATTAAATCTTTTTCTGTCCTCAGCGGCATCAATAGAATCTGGTGATGTTCCCCACATCTTCACAAACCCTGTGCCTGAAGCGGATACCAGCTTATTCTCCTCTAGATAGCGTTGTATAGGAAGGGCAAGCTTTAGAGGAGTTTGACCTCCAAACTGCACAATTATACCATCTGGGCGCTCCAAATCAATGACATTTGATACATCCTCAATTGTCAATGGTTCAAAGTACAATCGGTCGCTGGTATCATAGTCAGTTGAAACTGTCTCCGGATTGGAGTTCATCATTATAGTCTCGTATCCAGCCTGACAAGATGAGGAAAAAAAGGTGTCTCATCAGCATTATTATCTCTCTCTCTATATATATATATATACATATACATATGTATATATACATATACATATGTATATATATATATCTGTGTGTGTCTGAAGAGGGCTTATAACAAAATGTAATTGTTTATAAAACTTGTAATGTAACCATACTGGTTTAACAATAATCCATGGTCATTTACAAGAATATAAACAGCACAATTGAAGGAAGAAAATAAGAGGGGGAAATAAATGAAGCAAGAAATAAACCTCTTGGAGCGCAAATGAGGCATGACAACAGCAGTAATCAAACTCGATACCCTGGCCTATCCTATTGGGCCCACCACCCAATATCAACACCTTCTTCTTATTAGTTGGAGCTGATTCGCATTCATACTCATATGACGAGTACATGTAGGGGGTGTTGGCTTCAAACTCAGCAGCACAAGTATCAACACGCTTGTATGTTGGAGTGACACCTAATGCCAAAAGCCTTGCTCTCACATCACTTTCTGACGACGATGTCGCAAATGCAATCTGCTTGTCACTAAAACCCCTTCTCTTTACTTGATAAAAGTCATCTTTCGACAGCTGATCTAGGTTCCTTGAAATAAGGAACTGCTCGACATCCACTAACTCCTTGAGTTCCGTAAGGAACCATTTATCAATGAAGCTAATTTCATGGATATCTTCGACCCTCATGCCTTTCTTGAAGGCTGCATAAATAGCATGGATACGATCCGGATTAGGTACCCGTAAGCTATATTTTAACTTTTCCCAGTCCCAGTCAAGTTCTTTGATGGGCGTACAACCCCATCCTGCAAAGCCAGTTTCCAATGAACGGACAGCTTTCTGGAAAGACTCCTGGAAGGTACGTCCTAGTGCCATTGCCTCACCAACAGACTTCATCTGTGTGGTTAGTATTGGCTCAGAACCAGGGAACTTCTCAAATGCAAATCGTGGTATCTGCATAGTAAATACAGTAGATTAGCTTACCTGCATTACCAGTACAAGTGCAACTTCCGAATGATGAACGACATGAATAACATGTCTGAAGTATCAACATAGGTTTGTACTACAAGCAACAAATATGCAGGTTTTCACATCAACACAAAGTGATTAGATCATTTTTTTGATTCAGAGAGAGCATATTCCAACTTGTAGATGTTTAAATGAGCAAGACTAGTCAAGTACTATGCTGCGAACAACAAGAGATAATATATGAGCAAATAGCTATGATATGTAGAGAAATTTACAGATACAAACAATGTCCTTGATCTCAGGTTATGCTTTACAGATTGAATATCCGTCAGAGTTAGGAAGTAGTAATGCAATAATCAGAATAGTCAATATGCAGTGCTCCAAGATATGCGCACAAAATAGGGAGCAATTGATTGTGACGTTTTGGATCCTTATTTGACTAATATGTGAACAAGAAGATGTTACTGTTGCTTGGCTAAAGTGAAAATGAAGCAACACGGAGTAACCATGCAATAAAGGGTAACTGGATAAGTACATGCTAACAAAACGGCAGTTTGTTTTAAGTTGAATAAACAAAAACCTTATTGTGTTACTAACAGGTAGATGCCAGTGCATATACCAAAATTCCTTTAAACTAACATATTCAATACAGACATGGCAGGAAATACAAAATAAGCAATTGGACTTATCCTGTTCAATTATCTTTATATTATACTTACCAAATCATCATTAGCAGTTGATAAGTGATAATGAGGAGTGCACACAGGATATAAAGAATAAGCTCATTATTGTGATCAAATCTGTGAACAGTTGCAAGTTGCAGCAAGCTTCATTTACACAATTCTTCTAAATAAGCTAGCATACTCAGCAGTCAGGGGATACATAGTTAGTTCATTTACTGTTGAAAGTTGCAGCAAGCTTCGTTTACACAAATCAAAGTAATTTCGCAAGCTGCTAACTAATATGGGATGGGATGCAAACATTCCACAATAAACAAAATAATATTGCCCCAAGATAGCTGAGAAACAGAGATAAAAATCATACCTTTGTGACCACATAATCAATGGAGGGCTCAAAGCTAGCAGGAGTCTTCTTTGTGATATCATTTGGAATCTGGTCCAAAGTATAACCTACCGAGAGCTTTGCAGCCATCTTGGCTATCGGAAACCCTGTCGCCTTCGATGCAAGAGCCGATGACCTCGACACCCTGGGGTTCATCTCAATCACCATCACCTCCCCGTCTGCAGGGTTCACTGCAAACTGCACATTTGAACCCCCGCACTCCACACCAATCTCCCGGATGATGGCCACCGAGTAGTCCCTCAGCCTCTGGTATTCCTTGTCAGTAAGCGTCTGCGCAGGCGCTACCGTGATTGAATCCCCTGTATGCACGCCCATGGGGTCAATATTCTCAATCGAACAAATGATGACCACATTGTCGGCCATGTCACGCATCACCTCCAGCTCGTACTCCTTCCACCCTAGCAGGGACTTCTCCACAAGCACCTGCTGCGTGTGTGACGCGGCAAGGCCAGCCCTGCAAATGTCTTCGAACTCCGCCCTATTATATGCGATGCCTCCCCCAGTGCCACCAAGCGTGAACGCTGGGCGCACGATCAGCGGGAACTCCCCAATGTCCTCCGCGATGTCGAGGCACTCCTCGAGCGTGGTGCCAATGCCGGACGGCGGCGTCTTGAGGCCGATTCGGTCCATGGCCTGCTTGAACAGCTGGCGGTCCTCTGCGGCGCGGATGGCGGGGAGGGAGGCGCCGATGAGGCGCACGCCGAACCGGTCGAGCGCGCCGGAGTCCGCGAGCGAGATGGCTAGATTGAGCGCGGTCTGGCCGCCCATGGTCGGAAGGAGCGCGTCGGGGCGCTCCGCGGCGATGATGCCCTCGACGAGCGGCGGCGTCATGGGTCCGATGTAGGTGCGGTGGGCGAGGCCTGGGTCGGTCATGATGGTGGCCGGGTTGGAGTTGACGAGCACCACCTCGTAGCCCTCCTCGGCGAGCGCCTTGCACGCCTGCGTGCCCGAGTAGTCGAACTCGCACGCCTGCCCGATCACGATGGGGCCCGCGCCGAGAATCATGATCTTCTTGACGCCGGCGAGCTTGCCGGCCTTGGCCGGCTCCGCGGGAATGCGGCGCACGGTGACGGCGGAATCCTGGGCGGCGCCGCTTGCTCCCTCGGGGAAGGCGGAGGCGCAGGCGGAGAGCAAAGGGCGGTAGAGTTTGTGGTGGCGGCCCGGGAAGGGGAGATGGGAGCGGGAGAGGAGGGTGCGATGGCAGGCGTGGGCATGGGAGGCGGAGGGGCGGAGCTGGGAGGGGGAGGAGAGGGAGGTGGCCATGGCGGCGACGGCGAGTAGGTGTGGGACTGGAGAAGTTGTGGGGAGAGGCGGGGTAAAAAAGGGGAAGGACTGGGAGGTAGGGTTTTTTGTAGGCAGGGATTTGAAAATAATTAGGGGTGAAATCGGGTCGGATACGGGTGGATATTGCTCGTCTCGTATTCTAACCTATTTTTTTTCGGATTCGGAGTCGGATACGGATACGAATTTGGATTATTCGGGATTCGGATACGGAGCGGATACCTAACGGATTCGGATCGGGATCAGATATCATAATCGGATAGTAGTATAATACATAATTGTGTACGTAAAAGAAAGAATGAAGCATTAACCTTACAACATTAGCTTCAAGTCATAATTATTTCAACGTAGGATGATAGTATAGTTAGAGGTGCAAATGGGTCGGATACAAGGAGAGAGATCGAAACATAAAGAAATCAGAGAACGAGGGGAGCTCTTTCATCAAACTTAACCTTACGGAATAAATTCCTGGAGATATTAAATAGTGTTGAATTGTCACATTCTGACAAACTGAAGATAGACTTTTCTCATAATGAGGACTACTCGGATTTGTTTGCTATGCTTCAATTTAGTGACTCAACTAATTCCAATAATTTGAATAGAAAGGAAGTTTATCAAATAAGTTGAACAAATCAATTTAGGTAAAAGCATTATGTCATCACTCTATTTGTTTATTGATAGATTTGTTGAAGTTCACGCTTAATAACAAAGTAGTATTTTTAGTGCCAGTATCAAACAACTACTCTATCTATCCAATAATGAACCAAATTAATGGAAGAATAACTGATTTTATCTAGATATCAGGTCGGATATTTATCGGTTATCGGGTCGGATATTGCTCTTCCCATATCCTAACCCATATTATATGAGATTTTTCGGATACAGATCGGATATTGCTCTTCCCATATCCTAACCCATATTACATCGGATTTTCCGGATACGGATAACATCGGTACGGATTTTAAACGGATTCGGGATCGGATCGGGCGGATATTTCCTGTCCTGTTTTCACCCCTAAAAATAATACTACCTCCGTTGAGAATATAAAACATATTCCCTCCGGTCTTCAAAAGATGACACTTTAGATATAATACGATTTTTAAAATATAATTTTAATCACTAATTTTTATTATAATCTATTTATAAAACTCAATAAAATTGTAATATTATGAAAGTACTTCTCGAGACAAGTTTACACATATAATTTTCATGTATCCAATTTAAATATTTAAAAATATATCGATAGTCAAAGTTTTGAAAGTTTGGCCATTACTATATTCAAAACGTCAGCTTTTTCTAAGACTGAAGAGAGTAGTAACATTAGGGTGAAATTAAAAAAGTATGAGAGAAAATAACTTAAATACCCCACACTAATTATCTTGAAAGACGAGAGATGATGTTCACTCCAATTCACAAAAACTTGTCGGTTTGAGATATGTGTAGTCAAACTTTTGAAATTTTAGCTATGAATATCTTTATAAATATTTAGAGTAGATGCATGAAAATTATATGTGTAGATTTATCTCAAAACATACTTCCATAATAGTATAATTTTAAGAATTTTGTTAAATAAATTATAATAGAAATTAGCGGTCAAAATTGAGTTTTAGGGATCGTGTCGATGTCAAAACCTACCACTATTTGTAATCGGACGAAGTACATTGTATAAGTGGTAATGAATAAATACATATACTTGAGTGAAAACAAATAGAGGTACAATAAGAAAAGCATCGTTAGATCTACATATAAACCATATATTTCTAAACAAGACTATTAAAAACATATATCTTACATTTTCGAACGGATAGAGTATTACTGTGCTAGTACTATATAGGAGTGTATGGTCGAAACATTGCAAGTTTCAAATCACAAGTTCCCCGCTGCCCACAAAAATCAACTCGATCTTTCTAATTTCGAACCACCAAACTATGCCTAAAACCATTCGAGTTTTCCCGAAATCAGTGAGTACTCCCAAAACACGACTTTGGTTCATATTCGGTGTCCAAAAATTTTTTTTTGTCGCAAAAGTTACAACAAAATTAAGCGGCGATAAGGGACGAGATTATTATACCTTCTCCTAGTACTACTTGACGAGATCCAGGATTAGTGCGACGCTATGTGCTGATTCTGAAGATAAGGTTTTGTGACAGCTAGATGGGGTCGATCACGAGTCATGGGGACAGGGATTCGGTGCAGTCTTTACAAGCGTGAACCATCCGATCCAAGCATCGGACGATCCGGATCAGTTAAAAAAGTAGATAAACAGTATTTTACTACAGTGTTATGAACATTATTTTTACACAGTAAAATAATCTGTACAGTGCTTTTAGTCTATCCAAATCGTTTATTTTTGATCGGACTGCTTAAGTTACAGTCCAGGACTGCACTGTTCCGAGTCGCGGTCCGTCAACAAACAAGTATTCAGCACGCGATTGGCACCACGCCCGCAGTGGGACCCAGTGAGAGAGCCCACGCCATGAAGCACCGAAGAGGATGCCAATATAGTGCGAGGTAGGATGGACCTTTGCTTCCTCTCTAATGGATAAGACAAACACGAGTCAGTGTCAAACACGTCGGCGAGGCTCTCTCTCTCTCTGCTTGCAGATTGGCAGGCCGCAGGCAACTAGACCACAGCGTCACGCCCAAACCTACCGACTCGCGACGTTGAGGTTGAGAGGGATGCACGTGATAAAAAAAATATTCCCAGAGACGAAAATTGTGCCCAAGTGATGTAAATGCTGCTTATCCCAGCAGAGTACTTTATTGTTAAGAAGCCAACTTAGCTAAGGCTACGTTTGTCCAAACAAGTAGGAGTTTTTTTTTTCCGTGCTAATATTATAAAAAAGAGAGAGCTTAAACGACTTTACAGCTATAAGCCAGAAAAATAGTGTTTTCTTTAAATTTTTACGGATAGGAATAAACTTTCACTCAACTTTGTCGAAATTATCTACCAATAATATTGTATATAAACTCAATGTCCTCTTACTGCCTCTCTCAATCCTCTCCTCATTTCTCATGTGGTCCTCCCCTCCCTCACCGAAACATCCACTCCTCTATCCCCTGCGACCAACGCTGACCTCCTTCAAACGACTGACACCGATCGCCCACTCCTACATCCCCCCACTGCCTCTCTCTCACCTGACCAGTGAAACACAAATGATAGTAGCTAGGGAGGTGAGGCCACATCCAGGCGGAGGACCTTGTCATCGCCAATTTGTGGGAGGTGATCAGATCTAGCCATGGTGTGGCGGAGATGGTCGGATCCGGTCATGGCATGGCGGGACAAGGCCGGATCAAGCCATGGTGCGGCGGGAGATGGCCAGATCTAGCCCTTGTCGTCGTCGGCTTGTGGGAGATGGTCGTATCCAGCCTTCATCTTTGATGGCTTGTCGGAGATGGCCGATTCTGGCTATGGCGCGGAGGGAGACGCAGGATCCAACCCTCGTCGTCACTTGTTTGTGGTGACAGGTGGCCATATATGGTGATGGCGTGGTGGGAGATGGCATGATTCAACGTACACACGATGGGAGATGACTAGATTCGACATCGGCGTGGTGGTGGACGAAGGAGGTCGGCAGGAGCGAGAGATGAAGGAGACCGATGGTGGCGAAGTAATGGGGGTCAGCGAGAGTGAAGGTCGGAGGAGGCCAGCGGCGGCAAAGGAAGACGTGGTCACTGGTGCCAACCTAAGCCCTAACTAGCGTGTGAGTCACGATAGATGTAATACCCTGAGTTTGTAAATAGCTAATTAAGTGCTTAATAGTGCTTTGTGCATTATTTGATTTTAGTTTGGTGTTAGCGTGCCAGGGTTAAATCGTTCGAGTCGTTTCGATCGATTTTGACCCAAAACCGTAAATTGTGTTTTGGTCAAAATTCTTTAGCAACTAAAGCCCAAAAACCTTCCATTGGCATCCTAAAACCTAACCCAAGAGTTCTTCGGAAGAAATCCTAAACTTCAGAGCAAGTTCGTGGAAGAAGCGAGCAATTGTGCAGCTGGAGCGGCAGTATTGCCGGAACAACCGCATTACCGCCCCTGAGGGGTGGTACTATCGGCCGAGTTGAGCAGCTCGGGCATCAGTGCCCATACCAGCAACTGTCATCGCTGCCACCTCCTCCTCTTCTCGATTCTTCTCCCCCTGCCTCCATATACTCCCCAGTCGGCGCCCTCTCCCTTCCCCTCACTTTCTAGCTCACTCTCTCACTCCCTCAAGCTATCTCCCTCTCGTTCTCTCTCCCTCTCACTCGGTCACTCCCTCTCTTCTCCCTCTCCGGCGACCTAGAGCTCAATAGGAAGCAAGCCAAGGTGTGGAGTAGCTTCACTAAGCCCCAAGCAAGCCTCAAGATTGGTGGAATCAAACCCTAGATCGATCCTCTGAGATTTGAGCTCAAAATCCTTTTTTTTTCTATTTTCCTCCTTTTCTTCCTTTTGATTTAACCCTAGAAACCAAATTTCAAATGGTAGATTAGGGTTTGGTTGCGTTTCTAGACTTAAGTGTGCTCTAGAAGAGTTAGTTAGAACAAAAAATTCGATCTCGAAAAACCTAATCAGCTTTTATCGGATTTATTCGCTAAAAAGGTCAAGTTCTTAAACTTTGGAGTTCTCCTTGGAAACCCTAGCTCCATAAGCCGAGGAAATGACTCTAAAATATATCCGATATCATTAGAGTTTGATTTTCGTAAAAAGAACCTAGTTTGGATTTGAGTTGAAAATCGAAACCTGGCAGAAATTTTGGTTCCCGAGGGAATAAAAGTGGAATTCGGGTTAAACAAACTCGAAACTTAGCGAGACCTGCGTGAATGGGTCCCGAGCATCACTAGGAACCTAGCCATGCGATCTTCTCAAAGTTTCAACTCCGTTTGCGCAAAATACCATTTTGCAAAACCCTAATTTCGCTTTGAGGTCGGTACTACCGACGTTATAGGGCCAGTACTACCGCTCAAGCAGCAGTACCGTAGCTACAACGCCGATAGCTATTTTCCAGAGAGCTCCCCTTTAGTTCTAGCACTATCGGGCTTGGCGGCCGGTATTGCTGGCCTAAGGGCGGCACTACCGGCTGGAGAACGCCGGTACTGCCGGACTCCCTGACTAAGTTAGGTCTTATTTAGTTTAATTTATTCCTCGCTCGCTAGATCAATTTAGCAGTAGTTTTAATGCTTTATTCACCCTGTTTGGCTCATTCTTATTCGTTCTTTTCTTTGTTTCTTTCATTGTGCAATCGTTTATATGTTGACGCATCGGAAGCAGCCGACGAGGATCCCGACTATGTTCCTGAGGACACAGTCGGAGAAGAGCAAACAGGCAAGCACCCCCTTTAATCATATTTGACGAATACTCATACCATGGGTACCCCCAAGAGGCCCAGAACTACGAATGGGCCGCCTCGAATCCGACTCTGGTCGAAGGCCCCGCTGGGTCTTGAAGGACACTCATCCCCGACCAAGCCAACCGAGGGGGCGCTCCGACCGCCGCCATAGGTCGGACGCCCCGAAGGCTCCGACCCCCCGCTACTGGTCGGACTCCGCACGAGCTCTGACCAGGCTAAAACAAGTCTTCGCCAAAAGTCGGCCGCCTGCCCTTCGGACACGACGGCTCGGAGCGACCGTGCGGAGGGAAGTGGCTCCTTCCCGAGGCAGCGGGGGAGCAGCCGAGGTCAAAAGCTCCAGTCTTGTCATCCCGTCACGCATAGTGAGAGGATACGCTCCCTCCCAAGGCTACGCCAGAGCCAACCACTACGACGTTAGCACCTGACAGCACACAGAGGGTGGGTGCGCCACTGCCTGACGAAACAGAAAACCATGCTGCCCGATGTGTCTACCGACCCGGCGTGGCGTGAACGGACATCGAGTGGACGACCAAAGACCGAAGACCAGAACCTCCGGGCATAGGACACTCCACCCTTTTTCTTCTCCAAATTCCTATGTAACCTGCCCCCTCCGACTATATAAAGGGAGGCAGGACCCTCTGGAAAGGGGGACACAGAGGAACAAAACGAAAGAGTTATTTTCTTCCACGAGTAGAGGTTGCACTCGAGGCCTTCTCCTCAAGTCCTCACTTGTAACACCGCAGTCATCTGCACCCCAAGCAATACGAACCCATCACACGAACTGGAGTAGGGACATTCAGCCCGAACCAGTATACTTCTTGGGCTCCCTGAGTCTAACCATTCAAGGAGAGGGAACGCGCGACCCCCAGACTAAAAATCGTACTAGCCGGTGCTCGAAACACTGACAATATTGATCCCATACTTGTAAATCTAATTTGATTGCTTGAAAATACTATGCATGCTAGTTATTCAATAAGAATGTTAATTTGAGGGAATTGGTAGATATACCCAAGTTCAATGATTTTCCTGAATTGGAATTGACATGAGAACCCCGATAACCCTAGGATTAGCGTAAACATTCTAATAAATGTTGAAAGGGTATAATTGCTTAATATGTTGCGTATGCTTAGCCAAGTTGTAAAAGAATTAAACTTAGAATTTAAGATTCAATTACAATAAACTTCAATCAAATGCTTTACTTTTGGAATGGATTAAATGGATTGGGATTGGATCAGGGTTTGGGAAACTCTGAAGTGGATGTTGTGGTAAATATGGAGGGATTTGTGCTTCGACACGGGTGAGATTTATGGTGTGGCTTGGATGGATGTTGTAAACTTGGTAGGACGTAGAAGGGATGGACTTGTACGGTGTAAGGGATGGACTTGCACATGGGGAATTTTGGAGGATCTCACCCGAGTCAATTAAGGACTAAACTTGATATTATCTACTGAGTCAATTAGTACAACCACATGAGCTGGTATGGGACACCCTCAATCTAGTACAGTAGTTGGGGATCAGAGCTTGCTCTACAATGGTTTGGAAGTGTACTAATGATATCGAGGTTAGATATCATTTGAGGCGGGCCCATCTCCGAGGATATCGGGTTGGGAGTATGTCGGTACAACAGTGTATGCCTTGTGAAAGCATCTAGGCCCCCTAATGGCTTATTTAAATTATTTGTTGGGTTTTGGTGCTTGATGATCAACTAAATTAGTTTTAGTAGATTTCTTCAGAAAGGAGGATCAAGATTAAGGTTCCCTTAATCCTAGTTCTTTGACTTGGGAGTTGATTCAAGTCTTTTAGATGTGTTGTTCTAGTTTTCAACCGTACTATAAAGAGGGATTATGCATAAGTTCAAAATCTTGGTTCCTAGGACTTTTTATTAAGACTACTTGGAGCTTAGGTTAAATCTTTTCAGATTCCTCTAAAAATCTTGTCTTGAGTTCATATCCTGTTCAAGTCAAATTCTAATGCTCTTTAAACTGAACTCAAACCGAGCGTTTCCCATTTACGCCGGACCAAGTTTTTGGGTCTGGTGCAGATAGGCTTTCCCTTGAAACCAACTTGAGTGCATTAAGGCTACAACGGACCAAAATAAATCCTTCATTTGCTTCAGACCACTTTTCTTGGTCCGTAGTAAACTTAAAACTTACTGGTTTTTGCTATTGAATCCAATTCCCTTCTTGTGTCATGATCAGTAAGTTTGCTTTCTACGACAGACCAAGTTTTTCGGTCTGTCGTAAACGTGCACTTCATTATCTCACAACGGACCAGTTTTTGCTCAAAGCATGTGTACGACGGACCAACTCTTCTTGGTCCGACGTAAATGCATTTTTCGCTGATTTGGGTCCGGAGTTCATTGAGCCTCTTGTATACTTTGTCAAACCTTGTCAGATACAATCATTTTGAGTTGTCTTTTCAGTCTGACATTGGCAAACGGCTACTTTTTGCCAATAACGGCTATTTGCTTCCTGTAGCCTATTTAAACAGTTCAGAGGCTCTCCCAAAACAGGACTTTTAGATCTCTTTGACATCTAGCATCCCAAAAGCTCAAAAGCCATCAAAGAGATCAAGCTCAACTCTGAAAGCAAAAATCCTACACTCTTACAGCTCCAAGTGAAGTCTAGTTTCAGTAGTTTCTAGTGAACCAAGAGACAGGGCTTGTGGATGGTCTATTACTCTTGGAACTAGCTATTCCTAGACGGTTTACTGGTGGTTGTAGTGCGACCTGTCCAACCGTGATTGTGGAAGGCCACTGTCTTTGTGAGAGGTTTGGACTCACCTCACCGGAGTGGTAAAAGAGTCACACTAGTGACAAATCTAGTACTGCTGTTGTGAGTTACTGGTGGAGCAATACTTCCGAGGAAGTGCTCTAACGGGGACGTAGGAGATTTATCTCTGAACCTCGGTGATAAATTTCATTTGTCTCTGTGTTTTGTTTGTCTTTGCTTGTATCCCTATTCCTTGGCACTTGTTCTTTGTCTGTTGGAGCTTAATCTTTTTATATGTTCAGATCCTGTCTTTAAACTACTTAGTTAATCTTGTTAAATTGTTAAAATTGCCTATTCACCCCCCTCTAGGCCATACCGATCCTTTCACCTTGCTATGGGGTAAAGGACACGATGGGGCGTAAACCATCGTTGGTACTGAGTGTTCAGAGTTGGAAGGGCGCGATAGGGTGTAAACCATCGTTAGTACCTTGAGTACGTGCTTGACTTCCAACTGGTCTGGGAGAACGGGATGGGGCGTAAACCATCATGGGTGCTCCCACACATAGCAAGTGTAAACATCACTGGGCTAGTGCAAGGTTAACTCCAACAAATGGAACGATTGTGCCAGTCTAGCAAAACAGATACGACGAGTATCGCGTGGCATGGTGGACATGATTGCTAGAGTGTGTCATGTGGGTAAAGTGTACAATCTCTGCAGAGAATAAATCTAATTGATTAGTCGTGCTCTCGGTCATGAGCAACTCAGGAATGTTGTCAAGTATAGCCCCTTTTGGTTTTGGGTTTTGGCGTTATTAAGAGGAATGGTTGGGAAATGGTAATGGCATGGGAACCTGGGTTGGAAAATGGTTTATGGATTGGAAGGGTTGGTCGCCTGGTTGGATTATGGATGGCTGGAATTATGTATCTTTACAAATGTTTACTTATTCATGAAATAGCTGTCTTTCATTTCAAATGTTCTTTTAACCTAGCAATGTTTGAACTTACTATTCTATTGCAAATAAAATCAGCTTCGAGCAAACTGAACCTAGTTAGAAACCTACTTTATTGTTATAACATGCATACACTAATACTTGCAAACACTAAAGTCTTGCGAGTACATACGTGTACTCACCATTTGCTCTTAAAAATTATCAAACATGCATAGAAGACGGCGCCGAAGGTAATGACGACAAGATCGACAACGAGTTCGACGTCGCGGGGCCCAATGACTTCTGAGATGGCTATCTAGGTTACTCCCCCCAATCGATTGCCTATGGGTTTGGGAGTGGCACACCGCCGCCATTGCCGATTTTCTTTTGCTGTATTTTTGAGTTTGTAGCCAATGTGCAAACTTGTTCACCTGTAATGTAACCGCTGTAACCAAACAAGTTATGTTATGTCCTTGTTAACTTATGTGCGTATGGTGACGCAACTTGTTGTACTATATGTGGGTGCTGGACTACTGATCCAGGGAACTAGCACTAGACACATATTTGCGGGAAGCTCGGATCGGTTCCAATTAGGTGGCGTAAAGTCACAATAGTGACATGCTAGTTGATTGGATTCAATCCGAGTAGGGTCTTGGGATTAGTGACCAGGTTACTAACGGGTTGCGTTAATTCCAGTTCGATGCAACAGTAAGTACCCTGGCCACTGTCACAATGACCGGAGCCCCCATAATAGAGGAGGCGTAGACGCATACGAGATGAAGAGGAGGATGAAGAGAAAAAGTGAAGAACGATTTTTTTGGTATAGTGATGGCATTTGTAGGTAGTTTCAATAAAGTTTAGTGGCAAAGAGTTAGTTTTCATCTTGCAAAAGCCTAAAAAAACACCTCTCATCTGGCTTTTTGTTTATAGTTACATGGAGGCTCATTTTTGTGGAGTAGAGGAGAGGCTGCTCCCCACATGGAGTTGTGACTTTGTTGACACCAAGATTTAGCGCTCAGCCAATCGGGTAGATAAGGCCGATTTAGGTAGTTGTAGCCAATTTGGAGGGTAATGTTAAACATGGGTGCGAAATCAATGCTGACCATCGGTTTTTTGGCAAAAGGTTTATTTTTGGGAATTGAAGCCGACACATACTTCTGCAAGAGTTAGAGAAGGATACGATCATCCTAGACACTATAAAAAGAGTCAACGGGCAAGATGAGAGGACACAGACAACCAATCAACCAACTTGCACCACTTTTTACATTTTTATTGACTAGGAATAATATTTTAGTTTTGTAATATTTTCTCTATAATTCTCCTAAATCAATAAAGTTGCACATCACCGATTATTGGTTTCGTCGACTTAGGCTATATATCCAGGTATGCTTTTTCTATGATATTGTTCCACATCACCTTTTTCAAGAAAATCTACCTTTACCTGTATCTAATCAGCTAAATCAGGCTAATTAGATCTATCTATTACTATTAACTAATTGGCTTGAGCTGCTGATTAGATTGGATTATCAGTAGAAAATATATATCGGCTTAACAGGCTGATTGAATTAAATCTTTCTCTTGTCGATTGCAGGATCAAATCGGCAGGCACGCTCGCACCAAGAAATAAACCCGGTGTTTGCATGTGTTGATTAACGATTGTAAGTTTAAGCTCCATTGGTTTTGATGATTGGTTTATGATTAATGCTTAATCATTGTTTATGACAAATCCGACCTTTAATGAGACTAACCTATTTATTGAGCTTATGTTTAGCAGCCTCATATTTGGATGGAAAATGGAAAACCCAAGGTACACATCGTATTAATGTTCACCATTTTATTGCTTACTTAGGATTTTAGTTAAAGTAGGAATTTCTCCATTGCTTTAACCACAAATTGTGTATCATGTTTTCCAATCCATATATTGCATGGATGGATGCACACATTTAGGGGGAGTTCACACTCTAACTTAATGTTCATTGTATTTATCTATTTCTCATTACCACATATAAAGGATCAAGACATTGAAACTAAATCTTTGAGTATACAGTTAACATACCTAGTTGTAGTATACTCATGGTATCATAGGATATGCTCCAAAGCAATAAAATTGAATATGTGCATATTGATTCAAGATCAATTATATGTATGCACATATCTCTGTGGAGTTTATTCTATAGTTGATGGTTTAGAGTAATGATCATTTCCATACATTTCACATATTATGGATAATTACTTTCCATCAACATGAGTATATGAAAACCTATGTAGTTATTATATACTCATATCAATTTAAATGAACATTTAAATTGAGGTTGTTTATCTCTTAATCATCAAAGAACATTTCATCATGTGTTGATGGTGTTCTTGTTATCGATTAAGGATAATCGATAGTTCTTGAGTATAATGAAGCATTAGTTGCATCAATATACTTAAGACACAAATACAATTATCCATTAAATTGATTTAGGTTGTGCTCAATCGTTATGGAGGCATCCATTATGTGTTAATGGACTGCAATAGATGATTGTGACAACTATGTGTGTTGGACTAACACTTACAAATGAGTTGTGAAAGTAGGATTTAGTCTAAGTGGTTGAGAAGATGAAGAAACGGGACAAGGACGACATCATGAAGTGATGGACGTCAAAAGGAGATCTCGTAAAGACTCAAGGTTGAGTCAAGATGATTGAGATGAAGAAAAGGGACAATGACGACATCATGAAGTGATGGACGTCAAGAGGAGATCCCGATGAGAAGAAAAGAAGAGAATATTCATCAAGAGTTGATAAACAAGAAGAGAAGGAGTCGGGTGATGATCCCGAAGAGAATGTTCATTATGAATTGATGAACAAGAAGAAAATAAGGGTGACAATGCCGGGGAAAATAGGCATGGCTGAAGATCATAAAGACCCCAATGGAAATTGATCGTGTGCGGCGTCAAAGGTAACTAGATAGAGTGTCTAGTTATAGGGTTGCCGTACTATTAAGAGGGATGCAACGTTGATGATTTAGAAATGTTTCTATGCTCAAGTGTTATCTATCCTTAAATAGATGAGAGACACAAAATACATCACGTACACTGAGAATGTTTGTCTTTCCGTCTGGATCGGATGTTCCAATTAGTGGATCCATCGGTAAGTCCGGTGGTTTATTGGTGAGAGTCTATGACCTCTCTGTATTGATCGAAAGTTCTGATCAAGGGATTGCAAGGTCCGGTGCTAAGTTGTCTAAGTCTCAGGTGCTCCTTTGTGATGATCGGAAGTTCCGATCTGTGTGATCGGATAGCCTGATCAGGACTTAGAAACTTTTTGAGCTGGTTCTAGTAAGAGTGCTTCTCTGGAAGGATCAGAAGGTCCGATCTATGCGATTGGATAGTCCGATCAGGACTTAGAAGTTTTTAAGAAGCTCTGGTTAAGGTGCCTCTCTGGAAAGATCGGAAGTTTCGATCTATAGGATCGGATAGTCCGATCAGTGCATTAGATTGAAAGGTGCGTCTCTAGACGGATCGAATGTTCTGATCGTGCATATCGGATAGTCCGATATGTGTAAAGTTCAGTTTTGAGTAAGCTCGAGGTTTGAAGTTGTTCTGGAGTTTTTGCCTAATCGGAATATCCGATGTTGAGATCGGAAGATCCGATGTGGGTAAAAACAACTGGTTTTCTTGCTCTAACGGCTAGTTTTTTGGTGTAGGGGTATAAATACCCCCCTTGGACGGTTGGGAGCAAGGTTGTTGAAGGGTGAGCAAGAGGTTGAGCTAGTTGAGTAGAGAGAACACCTTGGGATGCATTTGTTGCTCCTTGGTAATCTCTTTAGCTAGAGAGAGCTCTAATCACATGTGTTGTGATTAGGAGTGGATTGAGTATCCACCTTGTTACCTTCCCTTTTTGATCTTTGTGATCCCTTTCTTCAGAGAGGTGTGGGAAGTGAGATTGAGTGCTAAGAGCGATAGATTGAGATATATCTTAAGCACTAGGGTTCATCTCCAAGATCATCCATTTGTTGGATTCATTACTCTTAGAGTTTGAGAACTCCTAGACAGCTAGGCGTCACTTACGAGCAACCAACGATTGTGATGTGCCGTGAGAAGTTTGTTGAAAGCGTGATTTCATCTTCGGAAGGGAAGAAATCAAGAAGAGAAGCCAAGTCTCAAGTGTGATTGAAATTGGCAAGGAATAGGGTTGAAAAAGACCCGACTCAAGTGTGGCTAAGCCTCCTCAACGAAGACATAGGAACCTCAGTGGAGGAAGTCCGAACTTTGGTAAACAAATCATCGTGTCAATCCTTTACATTTGCTTATTGTTTTACTTTGCTATCTTGTATTGGATTGATCTATCTAGGGTTTATTCTTTCTCTATCTAGCTTTTACTTCAAGTTGTTGATATTTGCTTGTGCTAGCTTCGAGTAGAAATCGATTTGTGTTTAGGCATAATTTGTTTTGCAATTCTCTAGACTATGTTCCAATCGAATAATCCAACCCTCATATCGGATAGTCCGATTGGACCGGAACCTCCGACTCTCATATCGGAAGTTCCGATCTGTTTTTCGTTGCGTTGTTTTAGAGAATTGTTAATCGCCTATTCACCCCCCTCTAGGCGTTTATCCTCGATCCTTCAACGATGAACTCTTATTCACATTTTTTTGGCATCAACTCACTTTTGGCACGCCCGGTGGGACCCTAATCAATGACAATGTCTTCTGCTAGAAAGTCAATCCCTCCATCTAATGTTAATCCTGAGGAGATAATCATCCCCACATTGGATGATTTGACGCCCGAGCAGCAAAAAGAGTAAAAATCAAAAGGCTACGTTCGAGCAGATGATACTCAAATACTATCAAAAAACCCGATGTGGGATCACGTAGAAAACCGCATTGCCGATGATCAACTTTGGCGACAAGGAGACTTCATGTGCTACTAAAAACAAACAGGTAAGCCAATATATACCCGCACAGGAGGAATTATCAGATATGATTAATGAATCTATAAATCATGCTCTTGTTAATAAGTCATCGGCTTTAATAACCATGCTTAAGCCGATGATATCCAACAACGTGAAAAAAGTCGCACAAGAGTTGGTGTCGGTTGGAAGTTTGCTTCCCTGTGCAACCTTTGCCAAACTACCCAATCTACTCTATTGCCTAGAACATTCATATTGTGAAGTGAGTGGTTGATTCAAAACCATTAGCCACTATTCCCACTATGGCACCGACACAGCCAATTGTGGTCTTATCATGGGATCCCGACACGAGTGGGATTGCCCATTATCGAGCATACACAGATGGATCTAAAGTAGACTCCCAACCCAGTTTACCTCCATCTGCTCCATTTTACGTTTTCCCCAAATAGGTTGCCCAATGAGTTGAAACTCAGGTGCGTCGTCACTACGTTGAGCTGATTCCTCTAAGGGATCCAGCCCCGTATAGGGTTGTGTTGTATTTAGAACCATTTGCTCCACTTCCAGAGCTGACATTTAGACAACAGAATATTGGCTATGAGCAGCCATGTTTGTTGATGTAACGCCAGCCTGAGTTTGCACTCGAGGGGGCAACACGTTGATTATGCTCCTAATTGCAAGCAACCTCAGGCATGGGTGGTATCGGCTAAAGAAACCAATTGGGCTGAGGCAATTAGTGCTATGCTAAGAGATCAGTTTGGCATCCAGCCGAAAGGACACACTATCGGCTATAGAAAGTCGTATCCTGGTTATGTTGATTGGATCCCATATCCCAACGGTTATAGGGTTTTCGATTTTGCTAAATTTTTAGGGGATGACTCCACGACAACATTATAACAGTTATGTGGTACAATGCGGAGAAGTGGCCCAGTCCGATGGGTTAAAAATGAAATTGTTCCCGTTGTCACTATCTGGTGTGGCCTTTACGTGGTTCACAACATTACCCCCCAAATTTGGTCACTATTTGGGCCGATTTGGAGAGCTAATTTCATGAATACTTTTCTACGGAAATCTAGAATTAAGGATATCAGATTTAAGCTCTGTTAGACAAAAGTTTGGGGAATCAGTGACTAATTATATCAAAAGATTCCGAGAAGTTAGGAATCGATGATTTTAGTGTTACATTGCTCGATAACCAATTAGCCGATTTAGCTTTTTAAGGATTAATTTCACCCTTGAAAGAGAAATTTGATTACCAAGAGTTTACTGATTTGAGCCACCTGCTTCATAGGATATCGGCTCAAGAAAGCCGATTATTTGAGAACAAAGGTTTCAAGGATAGATTCAAAAATACCAAGAAAAAAAGAAGTCCAAAGTTAAATATGTCAAATATGAGTCGGGTAGTTCATCCGAGGAGGACGAAACCGAGATAAATATAGCTGAGTGGGTTAAGGGAACTAAAAGGTCCCTGGTCTATTCCTGGCTTAAACTGACTAAAGCTAAGTCAGAAGTCAAATATACTTTTGATGTGACCAAGCATAATCGTATCTTCGATTTATTATTGCAAGAAAAAGTATATGATTGCCTAAGGGTCATACTTTACCATCGGTTGAGGAAATCAAGAAACGAAGATATTGTAAGTGGCATCATTCTTTTTCGTATGATACTAACGATTGCAATATTTTTAGTCAACAAATTCAATCGGCTATTGAGGACGGTCGATTAAAATTCACTGAGGAACCGGTGATATAGTTTGATGCCAATCCTTTCCTAGTCAATATGGTCAGTTGTTCAGCAAAAGGGAAAGAATTGGCACAGGATGACGAGACCCGCTCATTGTCAACATCGGCTAAATCAACTCAGCAGATCGATGTAAAGACAACTACAGGGGGTGATGAAACTATCAAGATCACGGTCGGTTCTATTCATATTGAGACTAACCGCGAAGGTAAAATAATCAAGGACGATCAAGCCAATAGGTGAGCATGAAGTCGAAAAGTGGTACAAAGCAAAAAGGTTTATGCCACCCCAAAGGCCGATATAGAAATTTAAGTCAATATTCTCTCAATTGTTGGCTAAATATGAAAGGAGGAATCAAGGACTACAGCAAAGTCACCCTCATCGGCCGATGAATGTATATCGTACAACTGCTGCTAAGAGGGCTCATGAGCGGTGTTCCTTTTGGCAATTTTGCTGGGAGAGGGGATTGGCTTTGCCATCATCATATATTTGCCTGATGCAACATAATCCTGGGAAAAGCCAAGAACACCATCGGTTGGCTGAAGAGAGATTATCCGGATCTACCTCAAACCGACGCGATGAAGACCAGCAGAAATCGATACAATAAAGAATTTTTGAGCCGATTATAGGGCAATCACAGCCAAACCAAGGGCACGAGGAGATAGGAGTGGACTTGATCAGCAAAATACGCAAGCCGATAGAGCTCTTGCCACGATGGTGTCCTCCAGGGTTGAGCAAATCCTAACAAAGAAGACTTCAGCGGTTAAGAACTCAGAAGTTAAGGGAAGATGATCATGAGAAAAAGAGGGATGAAGATTTTAATAAGCTTTGTCTGGTTAAGTTTGTCAAGAAGGAATGGAGAAAGAAGGAAATCATTCGAGAAGAATTTGAGTTAGCCAACGATTTGGGTTCCCCTATTGTTCGTAACAATTCGCCCTCACTGATGGACATCAATATTAACCCTCCCCACATCATTCAAAGTATGTGCGCGATTGGCTAAGGAATCGTTTGCACAATTATGCTTTGGTTCGCAGGATGCCATCTTTGAGAAACCACAAGAGGATTATCAGCATCTAAAACCGTTACATTTAAAAGGCCACATTAAAGGTAAGCCGATATCAAGGATGTTGGTGGATGGTGGAGCTATCGTTAACTCTGTTAACTTGATGCCTTACTCAACTTGTAAAAAGTTAGGCAAATTCGATGAAGATCTCATTAAAATTAACATGGTATTGAATGACTTCACCGGAGATCCCACGGAGGCAAAAAGGGCGTCATGGTAATTGAGCTCACAGTCGGTAGTAAAACTTTACCAATAGCCTTCTTTGTGGTTAAGGCCAAAGGAAGCTACAGCGTATTACTTGGTTGAGATTGGACACATGCTAACTGTTATATTCCATCGACTATGCATCAAAAATTCATACAGTGGAATGGCGACAAGTTGAGGTGATCAAAACTGACACATCGGCTCATATAGTTATGGCTAGTCCAGATGCCAATTGGTAGCAGGAAGGGCTGAATGCATATTGGGCAAAGCACTTCAGGACTACGATTTTATATGCATCAGTCAGACAGGTGTAACTCCGATCAGTGTGAAGCCAAGTGCTTTTGATCGGACAAATGAGATTTTACGCCGATGGAGTCCAAATCGGCAATAAAGATTTACAAGATAAAATGCAATGATATCGGTAGACAACAGGTAGCTATGAAGCCACCGAGGATATTGAAGACATTGAGGGGTTTGGACAAGGTTTTACGTCTTCGGATCCATTAGAAGTAGACATAGGCGATGGTGATAGAAAAAAACCAACTTTTATTAGTTCAAAGTTGACAGATGAATATAAGAGAAAGTTGGTAGACTTGCAAAAAATTATAAAGATTGCTTTTCTTGGGAAAACCATGAGATACCTGATTTAAGCCAACAACTTGTTGAACATTGGCTATCGATAAAGCCAGGCTATAAGCTATTTAAACAGTCTCTTAGACGATTTAATCTGGCTATGTATGATAAAACAAAAGAAGAGATAGAGCAATTATTAGAGTCTAAGTTTATCCAGTCTTGCCGATATGCCGAATAGGTTTCTTATATCATTCTTGTAATAAAGAAACATGGTAAACTTAGAGTGTGCATTGATTTTAGAGATTTGAATCAAGGACAATCTAAGCTGATAAGGTGAAGCCGATGAAGAAGATTTTTTTGAAATATAATATTATCTTCAAAAAAAATAGGGGGCATATGTTGACACCAAGATTTAGCGCTTAGCCAATCAAGTAGATATGATCGATTTAGGTAGTTGTGGCTGATTTGGAAGGGTAATGTTGAACATGGGTGTGAATTCAATGCTGACCATCGTTTTTTGGCAAAAGGTTTATTTTTGGGGATTGAAGCTGACACATAATTCTACAAGAGTTGGAGAAGGATACAATCGACCTGGACGCTATAAAAAGAGTCGACGGGCAAGATGAGAGGACACAGATAATCAATCAACCAATTTGCATTACTTTTTGCTTTTTTGTCAACTAGGAATAGTACTTTAAATTTGTAATCTCTCCTCTGTAGTTCGCCTAAAGCAATAAAGTTGCTCATCGTCGATTATTGGTTTCATCGACTTACACTATCCAGGTGTGCTTTTTCTCTGATCTGGTTGCGCATCGCCTTTCTTGAGAAAAAAATCTACCTTTATCATTATCTAATAAACTAAATCAGGCTGATTAGATCTATTTGTTACTATTATCTAATTGGTTTGAATAGCTGATTAGATCGGATTATCACAAGAAAATATATATCAGCTTGAATGGCCGATTGAATTAAATCTTCCTCTTGCCGATTGCAGAATCAAATCGGCTGGCACACTTGCACCTAGAAATAAACCCGATGTTTGTGTATGTTGATTACCAATTAATCCCTCTTTATGTTTTTTGGCATCAACAGACTCCCATTACGAGACTCCCCTTGGGCGTAAAATTACCCACAAAATACCCCTCACCCAAAACCCCTTTGTTCCTTGCTTCGCCTCCCGCACGCGTGTCCTCGACCTAATCCCGACATTGGTGACACAAACCCTAGCGTCCACAACCGAAGCCCTGCGCGCGACCTTGACTCGACAACTGTAGCCTAGAGTCTGCGACCTCCTTCCCTCGGCGTGCGACCTCGACCTGGAGTCCTCCTTCCCCCGGCCGAGCTGCACTCCAAGTTCCGCAAGGAGCTCCATGGCCTCCGCGTCGGCTTCAACCTCGAGGTCGGTCCCATCTCTCACCCTCTTCCCCCCTCCTAAATGTTGGAAATATGCCGTAGAGGCAATCATAGAGATGATTATATTTCTTAATGTTCATGATTTATCATGTTGTTCCTTGAATAATCTCATCATTATTGATTTAGCAAGTATGTGACTTGTTAGTGGGATTCTATAATGACCGCATGATGATTATTCTAAAGTAAAGATTAGCATATGTATTGGTTGATGACCATGTATCACGGGTCATGGATATGGAGATATCAAACCAATAATATGGACTCATGTTAGAGAACATGGAGTTGGATTGACCCACCCTGAGACACTGGGAGAATGTTATATTCTTCCTATCATCAGTTGGTCTCAGAACAATGTGTATGCTATATCCTTAGACCTGAGATTGTCGCATATTCTTGAAAAGTGTAATGACTTACTTAGGGATTGCTAAACGCTACTCTGTAACTGGGTAGTTATAAAGGTAGTTTTCGGGTTTGTCATGAAGCATGTTGCAAGATGTGGTCGATCAAGATGGGATGTGCCCCTCCATGCAACGGGAGAGATATCTCTAGGCCTCTCGAGTGTTCATATTCTGGAAATACATGGCCATGCTACTTGCGATTAAGAGTTAACCGTGGTTCGAGATTCCAATTCACAGATCGAGAAAGAGTGGTTGACCTAATCAAACAGGGATGACATGAACTCGCCTTGAGCTTGACCGATATCGTGAGGCAAAGGGAGAAAACACATGAATGAACATTGTTAAGGTTCGTCCAATGTGATCTTTACGTATACTTAGAAGTCAGCACGTTCTACTAGGGACCACTACCGATTATTGGTCGAGTAGGGGTACTCGGGCCATATCCAAGTACACGTGAGCCTATGGGGTCGCACACTTAAGGGGGTTAGAACTGAACTCTGATGGTGATCAGAGTAGAAACAAAATTTGGATGGTGATCCGAGTTTGTGTGACTTTAGAGTTCGTAATAGGTCTCTAATGTAGAGCCTATTATGGGACATATATATAAAGGGAGAGGTGGTGGCAGATAAAGGCGTGAAGAAAATTGTGTTAGACACATCAGGAATTCAGAACTCCTGAAACCCTAGCCACCGCTCTCCCTTCTCGTCTAATCCGCATGATTGGAACTAGTATTCTGACGTGTAGTGTTCCTCCCTGTACGTGTGGATACTTTGGAGGCGTTGCTGCAAGGTTTCAACGCTAGGACGATCCGCAACCTGAGTCCATCACGAAAGGTTCGTGAAGGAGGCTCAAGTCTACCACATCTGGTCAGCAGACTGGTCGGGGTCGATCTGATCTAGTCGGTAGACTAGTCGGTACTGATTGGTTTTGGTCGGGAAGCTGGTCGGAGTCCATCCGACCTAGTTGGTGAACTGAATGGCGCTGGTCGGATCCGGTCGGAGCTAGTAGGCAAAGAGACGTGTTGCATCAACTCTACTTCCGCTACAGATCTGCGCATTTAGTGATAATTCTATGATCTATTACTTGCAGCGGTTCCTAGGTCAACACTAAATTCTAAACCTCAAAGGCTAGAGACGAATTGAACTGGCTCATTGATTTTTTTTGTTCCTTTACCAATCGTTTATCTTGATTTTTTTCACAAAAATTGATCTTGTTAATTGTGAAAATTCGAAGTCATAGAGAATAACGATGCCTGTGTATTGCATATAATGGGGCTCTTCATGGAATCTTTGCCCCTGGTGGTACACTGGGACAGTGCCAACCTGCTCAAAATCAGATCGATTTAGACTTTTGGTCATAGGGTTATGTTGTTCGGATGGTTATTTCTATTCATATGTGTTGTCTGAAATCGGTTGTGTTGAGATCTAAGTCCTACTGTAATGCTCTCTTGTTCTCTTCAGCTCTATAACCTTGAGGTGAACGATTTCTTGGCAAAAGTAGTTCGACCTAAAGCCCCTGGACTACGACCGAAAGTGGAGGCTCCAGTACATGCCCATTAGTGCATGTACAGCGGTATAGACGATAGCTGTCTATAATATACATCCATGTCATCTATAGACAGTACCAAAAATAACTTATACAATGGACTGTCTATATAGCTGTCTGTAATGATCTCTCATATGACTAATAGACTGTCTGTACAATGGTATACACACTATAAAGCTGTCTATAAGGCCGTCTGTTAAATAGTAGACAGCATATTTCTCTCTCTTCCCTCTCTCTCCTCCACATCATCCAAAATCTGATGTGGCATACCCTTATAGACAGCTGACATGTACCATTGTACATGCCCTTAGTGGTGACAAATAACTGCTTTCCAAGAAGATACTAGTCACAAAGTTTCTCAACCTACAGATTCTTTTCTTCATTGAATCTTGTTATTTGTGCATGTTGTTGTGATAGTAAGAACTGGTTACATATTTCATATTTGGCACAGTTCTGTTTGAGACAAGTGACAGCTAACTTGTAGTATCCATTGATATCTTCCTTGCAAATTGCAATATGCCGATATGGCTTTTGCTGGTTCAACTATAAATGTATTCCGATGCTTGATTATATACACTTTTTTCATGGGCAAGATGCCACTCTATGCATGCAATTATCTTTTACTTGAATGGCAATGCTGATATGGTCCGAAAGGGGGTCTTTGGCTACAATTATCTCATCCGAATCCCATGTATTTTGAGGCTTTGTATCTGATGTGCAACAGTTAGCCAAACTGTTATTTTAGGATCATCTGAGTATTTTCGAGTTTCTCCAAACCCTTGTGCGGCATGTCTTGATTTGGATAACATAATGAGTTATGTTCTAGCTGCTTGTGTTTGGCACATGCATGGACTGTCTACTCTGTCACGCCACGTCATCGTGGTCGTCCGTCTGTCGCGTCACATCATTGTGACGCTGGATTATTTTTGTAATAAAAAAATCAGCGATATATTTTTGTATTACGCGTTTAAAAAATAATTATTTTAAAAAAAAATTCAGGATTTGCGTATCTCTGGCTAGTGCTGGGAGTTGGGCCGTGCCGGGCCGGCATGGCCCAAGCCCGTCGTGCCTCGGGCCTAAATGCATCGGGCCGGCACGGCCCATTGTTTTGTGCGTGCCGTGCCGGGCTGGCCCGATGTGCACAATCTTGGGCACGGCACGGCCCGGAAGCACGTCGTGCCTCGATCGGGCCGTGTCGGCCCAAGCACGGCACGCTCGGTTGAGAACCCAGTTACACCTCAATCTGGACGATAGGCATTAATTAAGAAAAAAATAGTAGTTCCATCTAATTTTCTAACCAACACAAGTCTCAAACTCTCAGTAAGGATTCAAGGGCATAACAATTGAGCGGCAGGATCACCATCGCGAGTGAAAGGTGCTCTGGTTGCACCACATGTTGAAGTAGTGTCTACTCGAATCGATCGATCCCACTCTGGTGAGCGCTGATGGCATCCAGCGCGACTTGCGGACGACCTCGGCAGCGGGCGCGGCAACTCCGTAGCGAGTGCACAACGACGGCCCCAGCAATATGGGTCGACAACGACTCTATCGGCAAGCCCAGCTGCATCCTCGGCAACGCTTCGTGGCAGGCTCAATAAGCACGACGTCTCTTCTGATGAGTGGTTAAAGAGGGCCATGCATGAAATTCAACTAGTTCATGGTGAGGATTATACGTGCATGCTGCATGCATGTACTTGGTTCCTTCAAGGAGAGGTAGCAGGTGACGAGGTTAATTATGGCTGGCAATGCATGCCGTGCGTACATGCAGGAGGTTTGCGGAGATGGGGTACCGGAGGAGCGCCAAGAAGTGCTCGGAGAATGGACCGGGCCGTTCGGCCGGCCGCCCAAGCACTAAGACGGCGCATCAAGCCGGCAGACGGCTGGCGTGCCCGCTTTTGAGGCACGGACGGCACGGTCTCGGCCGGCCGGCACGGCCCATCTGTCATTCGTCGCGGTCGGGCCGGGCCTTTTTTCGGGCCGTGCTCGTGATCGGCCCAGCCCATCTGTCATTCATTCCGGGTCGGGCCGGGCCTTTTTTCGGCCGCGTGCTCGTGCACCGATCGCCCAGCCCGGCCCATCTGTCATTCGTGCCGGGTCGGGCTTCGGGCCTTTTTTTTCGGGCCATGCTCGTGCCAGCCCGACTGGCCCGGCCCATTCTCCCAGCACTATCTCTGGCTTTAGACAGAAGAATGGAGCTCTTGCTGTACTGGTAGGCCACGAGAGTCGAGGGTGTCCCAACGAGCCATATCCAGTGGTTCGCGATGACTGATCTTTGATCTGTACAGACGAATGCAAAGCTGGTGGTCTTGTTTTGGCACATGTACGTATCATTGTATATATCAGCTATCAATCTATACTACCTACATATAATTTTAGATTATCTACTATTTAACGTATGGTTTTATATTGTAGACACTATTATACAAACAACATATTAATTATTTATTTTTCGTCTTGTTTGTAAATGATATAGAATATATTATAGACAAAAGACAACCACGTGATCTGACATGCATACATGCGGCTCAATGAAACTAACCTTAGCGTGTCGTGTTCACCATGCACGTACCCACTCGCCACCTTTCCCGGATCACTCCTTCGAAGCCATGCATGCATGGCAGTTGATTCTCGTAACTCCTCTGCACCTCTCCTCAGAGTCAAGGCGCACGGCAAATCAAACGTAGGACAGTAGCAGAGACACACACCTGGTCACCAGCTCCCATGGCGAGAGCGCATCCTACTTGCACGTTCAAGCATAGGTTGACCATGATCTCCTCTCTCGCCCTCCTCCACGCCGCGTGGATCACGGCCGCCGTCGTCGTCGTCTGCCTCGCGCTCTGCACCATCCACTCCCGCAGGTCGTCCTCGCCCTCAAGCCGCCGCGGCTCGTGCTCCCCGTCGACCGGCCGCTCCAGGCCCAGGGAGGGCGGCAACGGCGGTGGCGCCACGGCGGCCGCCACGCCGGCCAAGGTGTCCCCGACGCCGAGCGACGCGACAAAGGGCGCCGACGGCATCGACGAGCTGCAGGTGGCGCGCGGGGGGCACGACACCGTGCAGGACGGTGCTGGCCTGTTCACAGTCATCGACGTCGGGACGCACGGCCCGATCGCGCCGGTGTTCCCCGTGCCGGACCCGCTGCCGCCGCGGCGGAGTCTGTCGGTCAAGCACATCCGGTTCGCGGAGCGGCTGGGGAGGATACGGTCGAGGCGTTGGGGAGGAGGGGACGAGGAGGCAGCCGCCTCCGGCGGCGGCGGCGGCGAGCCGGAGGACAGTACGCTGTGGGCGAAGACGATCATCCTCGGGGAGAGGTGCCGGGTCCCGAGCGGCGACGAGGACGACGTCGACAGCGACATGATGGTCCGGTGGAAGTGCTACCGGCCGAGGCAGCCCCGGTCCGTGCCGGTGACGCGTAGCAACTCCTTCGCCGCCGTCGACAGCCGTGGCAGCGCGTAATGCGCGTTTGTAGTTGAATTCCATCCATGCATAGAATATGCTGCGACGACACCCTGCCGGTTTTCATGTCATTACGGACAAAATATGCATTACGACAAAGCGAGCATAGTCTTAGCCCTTGATTTCTTCTCTGTGACAGGTTCTTCATAGACAAAACACCCTGTCAGGGCAAGTTCTCATTTTGATCTTCAACGAAAACACGCAACTTTCTTGACATTGCAGCTTATTCGACTGAGTAGGTTTGGGCTCAGCACATGAATTTTTTTTTAAATAATAATATTTTAATCAATATTTACAGAAATAATATGCCGAAAATAAAAATAACTACCCCTGTATCCATTTGAATTGGCAACAGGGTTCAAATGGACATAAGAGGGTAGTTTTGCTATTTTTATTTTCGGTATATTATTTTTGTTAATATTGATTAAAATATTATTATTTAAAAAAAAAATCCTCAGCACATTGTTTCCCCAAATCACCGAGATCCATACATTTGTACAGGTAGTTCTCCGAGCAACGGCGGCCTGACGGTTTGCAGAGACATGGAACGCGTGAAGTAACTCTCTTGAGAGCAAGACAAACACTACACCCTCGCTACTAGACAATGCATTCCTTTGCTCCACAGGTTGCGATGCAAAAGGGCACGAGCCCACAACAACACGACTCACCCAAATACTTCAACAATAATCACTTTAGGTTACTTACAATCTCCCAGCCTTTCCAAACAGAATTTGCATTCCGAAGCAAGCACATGAGACGTGAACCAGCAGAAGAAGATCTCAAAGCACGATATTACGAGGGGGAATAGTAAAGCGGCATCTCAAAGCACAGTTAAGAACAGATGAGAACCTGTAGAGGGCCTAAAACATAGCCATGGCACGCCGCTTTTAAGGTCACAGCCGCTGAAGAACCCGGCCAACCCTTTTATTTCGCCAGCCAACCTCCTCCAGTATTTTGGGTCAGCTGGCCGCCTCACCACTCCAGCATGTAGCTTGTGGATCACGAGGTAGGCGAGCAGCTCCGAAAGCATGTCCTCGCTCCCCAGTTTTAACACTTCAAGAGATCATTAGATTATAAACGCTCCATTGGATCCAGGACATACTAGTACTGGATCCTATTGTTGGCATCGAAATTTAGGCCTTGGATGCCCCTGATAGTGGACTCATAGTTCTTGTTGTTAGACGCCTGCCTGCCAGATGATGAATGCCTGGGGTCAGAGTAGTCAAGCATCTGTGAGCTCCTCCGTGGAGGTGCATTTCTTTGGAGTGTCCCTGGACTTGCATCTGGTGTACGACTATGCGATGGTTCAGCTTCGCTGCTTTGTAGTTCTCGGCTACTAGAGACAGCAGGTCGCCTTGAGGATCTGCTTGACCGGCCCAAAAAGGTTGAACTGGAGAACTGCAGGTCATTTGAGGGTCAGAAATTACATAGCAAGAAGATAAACAGAATCACATCAGGCATCCACAGAGGCAGTCATCACAGTAGCAAGTTAAACAACCGAAACGAAACTAAAAACTCACAGCAGCATCTCTCGATGTGGAAAGATCTGGTCCAACAGGGGACTTCTGTTTTGATAAGCTGCCTGCATTTATTCCTGGAGGTGGAACCTGACGTCGTGTAGGATCATCTGACCACGCACTTCTCCTTCCCTCTTCAGTCGCTAAATCAATTCAGGAGACAGTTAGCCAACCTAAAAACCTAGTCAACCCATGAATTAGCCAGATAAAAACACACTAGACAACAAATCCAGATTTTGCAAACATGTGACAAGTAATAGTAATACAACAGAAGAATGCTGTTGAAAATTCACCTGCATGGGGATGTATACCATGATTTTAAATTATTTGCAAGATTATATTTTGCAAATATCTGATAAGGAAACAGAAGAAGACCTCACTTCCTACTTAAATATCTTCCGATAGTTATTGTCATTTTGTAATCACTAGTTGGTGTTGCAGCTCATTTTGCATCAAGCATTCAATCCTAATACTATTTCATCACATATCAGTGTCTATAATTGTTGATGATATTTGTACAGAAATAAGCAGCTGTCATCACATTGATTACAAGACATACATACCTGACTGTCTGTTGTTATTTGCTATCAGAGCCATCCCAGAGCTTTGTCCCGCTGCTGCGGCCTAAAACAACCGAGCATGAACATAAATCAGATACTCATCCATGTAGTGAAGTGCAGAAAGAGAGCGCTTTGAGTTGTACTGACAATAGCACGTGGTGGAACACTGGTCATTTGTGACTGCTGGTACTTAAGAATGGTCCAGTCGAAAACATAGTCAAACTGGAAGCCTGCAGACAGAAGAAATTTCCCATCAGAAGTGTCTCAAAAATAGCATTTTTTTAAACATTGCTATGCCAAACATTAACTAGCAACATATAAAAAGAAAACCAACCCTCTCGAATAAAAAGGTCTCTGAACAATCTCTTTAGGTATTGATAGTCCGGCACATCTTCAAAACGTAGTGAACGACCGTAATGGAAGTAGGACGCAAATTCAGAAGGATATCCACGACAGAGAGCCTGCAATTGAGCAAAAGATAATAAGCAAGAGTTGGTTAATAGTCGTGACTGAATTTTCAGGGAAGAATCACCTCAATTGAAGTGGCTATCTTCCGTTCACTAATTTTCTCATACTTCTGTTTCTTGGTCCCAGCTTTTAGGCCCTGCCACGGAAGACTGGTAACAAGGGCAAATGTTAGTCGACAACTACCACTCCAAAGGTTGGTAATCATCGAAATACCACTCCAAAGATTATTTTTCTTCAGAGAATACCACTCTAAACATATTTAATTTCACACAATACCATTTCCACTCATTTTCCCCCTTTTAAATCATTTTGCACATTTTAACCTGCACAAAAAGATATATTTGCCCTCCGCGGTCCGACCCAACCAATTGTTCGGTTGTGAGATAGCAAATGATTCAGCCCAGCCGGCCATGACCATGATCCCATATCTCGTGACCGTGAGGCTCCGTTGCGGAAAACGCTGTCACGCGACTAATACAAGTTATCTTAACTGCCTTTACCATAATGTCCGGACACAAGATAGAAGATACTCAAGCAACCAGCAAACGCAGGATTGAAATATAAAGTGATCATATTCACACACGGTATATGCTAAAAACAATGTGTGTCTTGAAAGAAGTACCTGATAACAAAACAAAGAAGTGGGACCGAAAGTAGATTGAACGAGACATACAGTGCAACATTAGGATTCTAGCAATTTAGGATATAACACATACTTAAAAACACACAACCGGTAGAACGGTATATACTAGGCAATACTCAACATAATAATGCAAGTGCCATACTGCTAAACGCGGGGGTAAATGTGTCTTTTCGTGCGGGTTAAAAGGTGCAAAATGATTTAAAAAGGAGAGAAAAGAATGGAAATGGTATTGTGTGGAACCAAACATGTTTGGAGTGGTATTCTCTGAAGAAAAATCTTTAGAGTGGCATTCCGGTGGTTGTCAACCTTTAGAGTGGTATGGTATGAATTATTTCATAAAACAAAATGAAGCTCCGATAACTAACCTTCCTCTTAAGAAGTACATGAGTACATATCCAAGAGATTCCATGTCATCCCTCCTGCATTGTTCTGTTGGAAAGGCAGAAAATTAAAGTTTATTATTTAAACAAGATGGTGCATCTAAAGGCAAGAAAAAATTAATAAAGAAAGAGTATAATTGTGCACTTGAATATAGGCATAACGGATAAATGGATCTAATATTCAACATGCAAAGTGGACTGACCAATTCCAAGATGGGTGTTTACACTCGCATATCGAGCTGTCCCAGTCAAATTTTTGTTCTCTCTGCACTTCAATACACAAATGTCATACAGACTCTTAAGTAGGTGGTACAAAAATCTCAATTCAGTAAGATAAGGATGCTTGGTAATTAGTATATCTATTAATCTATTGACGAAATATGATGTATTAACACAATATGGTTATGGTGCGCAGTGAGGTAACATCAGATAGTACCGAAACAACTCCAGTAAAATAATGTAAAAGTAAAAAAGTGTAAGACGATGAAAATAAAGAAAGCAGAAGGTTAAATATCAGCCTCACAGATATATGGATTATGACGTATCACCTGTATGGAATGTGCTGGTGTGTTGAAGTGTCCCTGTATTTCTTTGCCAGTCCAAAATCAATCATGTATACCTACAAACGGATTAAGGAGAAAGTGTAATCGCACCCACCTAATGTTACAATTAAGCCCCAGAACTATAAGCAGATAAACAGCACCTAAATAACTTACCTGATTAGCTCTCTTTCCAAGGCCCATGAGAAAATTGTCTGGCTTAATATCTCGATGCAAGAAGGACTTTGAATGTACAAATTCAACTCGGTTGATCTAAGAAAATTTGAAGAAGTTAAAAAACAATGAAATTGATTCAACCAGATAGGATTATATATAACAACAGAAGGGCAAGGACAGGTTGCACTTATTGCATAGCATACCATTTGATCAGCAAGCATCAAAACAGTTTTTAAAGACAGTTTTCTGTTGCAAAAGGTGAAAAGGTCTTCAAGGCTTGGCCCCAACCGGTCCATTACCAGAACATTGTAGTCACCCTCAACTCCAAACCACTTGACATTTGGAATCCCAGCTGCAAGACCAAACAAAATGTAGGTTGGTATCTCTATGAAAAAGAATATATTGAATGCAGGAGACAAAGGAAAAGAAACATGTATTACTTCCACCCTGCAGTATCCTGTACAACTTTGACTCATACAGCAACTGAGGATGCTTTGTCTTCACACTTTCCTGGACAAAACACAAGGAAAGAGAAAGGCCTTATCAGTCTGAACAGACAAAAGCCTGCAGTTGTTTAAACAGGTAATCAGGAGAAATGGACTGAACAAGACATCATAACAACAATTACTCCCACATCAATAATGTAGCTTAACATTTTGCAAAGCACACCATGAAAAAGGAGGTACAATTAGATCTTTCATACATACAGAATGGAACTACCAGGCTAGCAACAATTGTCCACAGCGGTGTCATTAAGAAAAAAGATGACATGAAGTGAATGTAATTAAAGAATCATAATTGAATGAATGAACAGCTCAAGTGGTAATGAAAAATCAATTGGCCCAATAAAACAGACAAACCTTGAAATGTCCATAAACATAATGGGCAAAGGACCTTTACCGTTTTAACGGCATGGTTCAAAATCCCAACGAAATTATGGAAATCTAGGCCGAGATCTCGAATTTCGGACGCCAGATAAAAAATTTAAAAAAAATTCAAAATGCTACAGTATATCAGAAAATCTTAGTAATTTTGGCCGAGATCTAGGTGATTTCGGTTGAAATCTCGGACATTTTCACCGGATTATAATTTTTGTGGGCCGGATTTGATTGGAGTTGTGGTCAAGACTATCCACAAAAAATTTCAAAAATTTTGATGTGTTTTTGACCATTTTTCAAAAGTTCAAAAGTTGACCGAGATCTCAGTAATTTTAGCCAAATTCTAGGTTGAAAAAAAACGGATTTGAAATTTGGTTTTTGGATTTTGTCCGATTTTTTTTTGAAATTCCGACATCTGGCCGAAATTTTGGATTTCGGCCACCTCCGAGGCTCCGAGATATATACCAAAAACGAAATTTGAAACTGGATGGACGTGAACCGATGAAAATGGTTCAGCTGCACATTCCATCACTTGAAAATCCATCTTTGGAGTTTGATTCTTGCGAACTAAAATGAACTATCATGTAAGTGCAAGAGAGCATACACAGCTCAGTCCATGTCAAAGCTTCCCGTAATATTTAGAGCAAGAAATATTTTCCAACGCCACTTAGTTTTTTCTACAAACTATTTAACAATCCAAGTGCGATATGAAAGTGAATTGACAGACGAGTTAAACTGAGAGCTACCAATTCACCAAACATAAAATTATCGAATAACCAATGATAAACTTTTGTTGTTGGCCACCTATTATTAGACTACGAAAAGATTGAATGTCCCACTCCAAATCTCCAGGTCTTTTCTTAGGGACAACACTCAATCCTCCAATAAACTACCCCAAATCGAAAACACTCGCACTAAAAGCAATATTGCCACCAAAATGAAAATCATAAACACAACTAAGGGGGATCCAAAAGGGCTACTGCATCAGCTCACCAGTTTAATCGCGACCTCCTCGTTGGTCTGCACGTTAGTCCCTGCACCGGCAACCCCAAACAGACAAAACCAAATCAGCAATCTATCAGAACAGCATAAAGGCGAGAGCTTTCACATAAAAAGAGAATCTTTGGGCCAAGTTGCGCACGAACCGAGGTAGATCTCTCCGAACGAGCCGCTCCCAAGCTTGCGGCCAAGGCGGTACTTGTTACCCACGCGTGGCTCCATCGGCGCCCTCGCACACACCACCGGGCCGCCGCCTAGGCCGCGCCGATTGGAGGCATCTGGCGACGGGGCGAGGGGGTGAACTCGGGGAATTGCGGGGATTAGGAGCTAGGGTTTGAGGGGCATCGGGGTGTTGGAGGGATTGGTTTTTTTTTTCCTTTTGCGGGGCGGCGGTGCTTTGTTTTCCCGAGCACCAGCCACCACCCACCCGGCTCGGCTTAAAGCGGAAATTATTGCAAAGGGGAGGGAGCGAGAGTGAAACAATAGTAATTAACGTCCAAAGGGGTAAAGAAAGAGGAACTGTACAGCAAAAGTAGTCATTATAAAAGTAGGTAGAAATAGACATTAAATTAAATTTGAATAATTTAGATCTGAATGGAATCACACCTCCTCCACTTAAAGCAAATATGGGCGTTGAATCGAACTTGAATGGTCTAGATCTAGGTGGGATCTCACCTCCTCCACTGTAACATCCCAAATTTTTGCTTTGGTAGAATTTATGTAGTTATTTGAATTTTTTGAATTTTTTGGAATTTATTTGTATTTAATTTGAATTTATTTCTTTTTGAGTTATTTAAATATTTAAGAATTTTAAATAAAATTTTTTTGAAGATATTTTATTTGAGTCTAAAATGTCTCAAAGTATTTTTCAGAATTTTTCTGGAATTTTTTTGAGCATTTTGCTATTTTTCTCGATTTATTTGAATTTCTAGAATCATTTTAAAATATTAAATCGTTGAAAAACCCTAACGGGTTTGTACTGTTGGACCGATCGAGCCATTGCTGCGCCGAATCGAGCCTGACCGAGTCCGACCGAGCCTGTTGTTGCGCCGGACCGAACCCGACTCGAACCCTAACGTCCAGATCAGATCGGCCGTCAGCTGTTTAAATAGCACGCCTTGCGTGGCGGAATAGCACGCCCAACGTGGCGAAATAGCACGCCCAGCGTGGTGAAATAGCACATCCAGCGTGGCAAAATAGCATGCCAAGCGTAGCTCATTTCGCATCGGGGCAATCTGGGCCGTTGATCGCGCCACGTGTACGGTTCGTGTGCATCGTCCCCGTTCCGATTTTTCCGCCGCAAGCCGTTGTGACTGTTCCTCTCCTCCGCCATCTCGGACACAGAAACCTAGCCTATTTAAAGAACGAACCGGCCCCCGAGGATCGCCTTGGTCGTGCGCATGTGTTGCCCTAGGAGCTTTAGCCTCAGCCGCCACCGTCTAGGGTTAATTGCTCACCGTAGTCCATTAGGGTTTGCTTTGGGTTCGGGGGAGTTCCGCCGCCGTCCGCCGTCCTCCGCCGCGTTGGTGCCCAGATCCGAGATCGTCGCGACGAGGCGCATCTTGGGGTACCATTCACTTCACTAGAGAACGTCCCAAACGCCGTTGCCGTGGTCATTGTCTTCCTCTCCGGCCAACTCTGCTCCGCCGTGCCATCGCCGACTTCGCGAACACTATCAGCCGTCCGATCAAGATCGAACGCCCCAGGTTTGTCTATTTAGCCGACCCGTAGATTTCACTAGGTCTAACTTTAGCCATTGGATCTAGATTGAAGGGCATGGATTGGTTAGCACGTCGATAGCACGTAAATAGCATGCTGTAGCACATTCGTCCTGAGCCGTTGGATTTAAATTGTGCGGTTTAGATTAGATCGCGTGGTTTGGTTTAGATCTGTTCTTAACCGTTGGATCTTAGGTGAACGAACCAGATTAAGCCACGTCGCGTTAGCAGGCGTTAGCATGCCGAGCAGGTGAATTTAGCACGCCGTCGTTGGGCCGTTGGATCTGGATCGAACGGTTCAGTTTAGGCCATGTAGGCTTGAGTAGTTCGGACCGGTCCGTTCCGTGTTTGATCGTGACCGTAGGATCCAGAGTGAACGGCTTAGATTGAATAGCACGCCTCGCGTGTAGAAATAGCACGTCCCGTGCAAGGAAATAGCACGCCGTGCCCGGTGACGTCAGTGATCATGTCATCGGTGGGTCCACTTATCAGTGACACGTTATTTTCCGAAAAAATATATTTTTATTTTTATTAATTTATTGCTGACGTCATAATACAGATTTTCCTTTAGAAAGATAATTCAGCCGAAATTCAATTTCGGGCTGGCGCAAGCATGACGTCATATTTCTGAATTATCAATTCAACCATAAATATAGTAATTCGATTTACTCTTTTAAATCGTTTTTCAAACTTTGAATCGCTATAACTTTTGCGTTTTAACTCCGATTGAGGTGATTCCAGTTTCTAAATTTTTATAAAATTGAGATCTATTTAATGATGAATTTTATTTAATTTTTGGACATGAGTTTTTTCTCTGTTTTTATTTATTTGGTGTTTATTTATCCGATACGCGTAGACGTTGAACTGCCCGAAGGCTTCGAAGGAGAGGTTTTGACCCAGGAGCAAGTTCAAGACCAGGAACCAGCGCTTTTTGAAGGCAAGTTATGCTTTGACCATGTTGATCCCACTTTTGAAACTATGTTTATTTAAATTATTGCATGCTAGTTTATTTAAAATGCTTTTGAATAATTCCGGGAATAATTATGTGACCTACTTGATTATGCCACCTTGTCTATGATAATTGTATGCCATAAATCATTTGTCACCCTAGGATGTGGAATAATAGTTGGACATTAATACTTTCTCAACATTGGTTAATTAGACCGTAAGTAGCCAGCTTAGCCATGCAATCGTGTTATTAATATAATTTTGAATGTCGGAAATTAATCTTGACTTAATAAGAGATGGAACATGATTTTGGAAATTGCTACATGTGTCGTTGATGATGTTGATGGCACGTGGTGCATGGTGATCAATTGGGTAATAAAATGATTTAGACTGGGGCAAGTGGCAAGATTGTTCTGGTGGGACAGGTTGCGGCATCGGGAACATCGATTTGGTTTTGATAATTGGGTAGTCTTGCCCTGGTTAACCTAAGGACTTAACCTTGCAAGCCTTTGAACTGAGTTCATCATGCAACCACATGTCTGGAATGGGACAGACCTAGTTGAGTAGGTTGCTGATATCTTGCATGTGGTACCTCAGGGTGTCAGCTACACTTCTGTGTAGTTGTATGGGGGGAGCGTACCGGGGCTGCAGCCAGGTACCCGTCCAACGATTCGTTTTCCTAAACTTCACCTTTGCTAAGGGAAGGGTTAGTGTTCGACAACTGAGGAGGTTCACTTGTGGAGTTAGAAGCTTCTAAAAGACTTTGTTACGGGCACTCGCCTTTGTGGTGTTTGACTGTATCTTGTGGGTAAAGTGTATAACCTGTGCAGAGTGAAAAATTTATTCGAATAGCCGAGTCCGCGGTATTGGACACTGCTCGGGGATTACATTCAAGGGTTAGACTTTATGAAAATGAACTTGGTTTATGGATACTGGGTGTTGGAAATGGCGAACTTGCTTTAGGCTGATAAATGCTTTACTTATGAAATTGTTTATGAAGTTATTATTGCTATTACTGTTTTACTGCCTTCAATCTATTATTGTTATCTATGAATGTGCTTTACTGCAAAAGAACCATCTTAGCCTATCCTTTGTAATAAGCCATGCATATAGAATATTAGATTGCATTATGTGCATGACTTGCTGAGTGCTTTAAGTACTCACCCTTGCAACAACAAAACATCAGTTGAAGAAGAATCAACGCTAGAACTAGAGGAGGAGCCGACAAACTAGGGGGAGAGCCCAGTCAGTTGCCTGTGGCATATTGGTTGGCGCCACATGTTTCTTTATTTTCCACCGCAAGTTTATTTGAATAAGATTTAAGTCCTGCGAGGCGTACTTTTGTAACTTGACCATAAGGTCGAGAAACCGGTTATATTTCCTTTAAATAAAGTACTTTACTATTTCGTTGAGTATGATTGTGGTAATTACCGATGTTGAGACTGTGTGCACTAGCGTGATCTGGACTAGTGTTGAATACACAGAGGGTCTGGATTTGCATATTCAGGTCCCGACAGAGGTGGTATCAAAGCCATACTGACTGTAGGACTACCCTTAGCTAGAATGGTCGTGGTGAGGATAAAACTATTTTCTAAAGATAAAAGTTTGCCAAGATATTGAATGAATTCTCGACTTATCCCCTTCTCTCTTGTTCATACCCCTTGCTGAATTCTTTTTGTCTGCATTTTGATTTAAAATGTTGCGTTCTTACGTGAGTATCTTTGGCAGATGAAGATGATCAATAACTATGCCGAACTTCAGGGAGGTTACGCCGCTGAGTTGTGGCGCATGATGCAACTACTTGGAGGTTTTGACAGACCGATCTACCGGGGAACCACCATAGTGAAGGCAGGCTAGTTCAAGCATGGGATGTCAAGATCACTGTGTATGCCAGAGAGAAGACCAAGGCGAGTCGTCCTATCCACATCACAGCGAGGAGGTCTTCGTTTGAAGCCGGGATCCAAGAGATGTCGCGTCGAGCAATGCGGCAGATCGCTCACACCTACTCTTCAGAGTTGGAGGGCACTGTGTTTCGTCATCATCCTCGTAGAGACAACCGTTTCGACTGGGGGTTGATAGCAGAGGAGGACGCTACGATCACTCACCTGGCGAGGTTTATTGTCGCCTAGGAGGATGTTATCGATGAGACAGTACAGGAGCTACAGAAGGCCCGCGATGAGATCGAAGATGTGAGGGTACAGCTGCGAAAGGCTCAGGAATACATTGCTCACTCTTCACAAAAGGATTGGCGAACTGAAGACAACCCTGTACGGGCTAGCACCGGAGCCAGTGTTGGAGCTACACGACCCAGACCCTGAGGAGCCAGAGCCACAGCCTGCGCCACAGCTGGAGCTAGAGCCATAGGAGGATGTTGCGTCGTCAGCCGCCGTTGTTGAGGGACACGGTGATCGTTTCGCGCCGATGCCACCACACCCACCCAAGTGTCAACCAGGATGTTCCCATGGAGGATGGATAGATGAGTGAGTGTTAGGCTTAGCAGTTGAGACGTCAGTGTTGAGTCGCGTCTTAGAGTAATAAAGAGTCGCCCTTTAGGCGTTAGACTCTAGTGTGTTTGTTTAATTTGGATTTTTCATTGATTGTTGAGTGTGCAGTATGTGTTGCAAAGCCCTTAGGCATTGTGAGCAACCATATCAAGTTATTACTGAATAACTAATAAAGTTGGATTTCGAGTTACACCTTTCACCCCGCATAAGTTCTCTACTACTTGTCTATTCTTGTTCCCTCTCATCTCTAAACTCTGTAGCAATCAACACATGGTGAACACTTGTGGCAACGGAGGAAGTGGAAGTGGTTCTCGCCCCGTAGGAAACCCCAATGATGGAGCACCTGCGCCCCAGCCAGCACCACCAGTTGATATGCAGAACTTTGGAGCGTTCCTTGCCGCTCAGACCCAGTTGATGCATGCAATGATGCAACAGATGCAGCAAGTCACTGCCCAAGCCGCTTCCAACCAAGCTAATCAGGGACAACAACAGAATTCAAGGCTTTTCAGAGTTTATGAGGACCCATCCGCCCACATTCTCTGGGAATGCAAACCCACTAGAGGCAGATGACTAGTTGAGGTCCATTGAGAGGAAGTTGCACATCACCCAGTGCATTGGAAATGAGTGAAGGGAATATGCCCGAGAGGCAATAATAAATTGTTTATTATCATATTCCATGTTTATAATAGATGTTTATTTCTCATGCTAAAATTGTATTAATCGGAAACGTTAATACATGTGTGTTTAATAAACAAAAAGGTTCCTAGTAAAGCCTCTTTTTAAACTAGCTCGTTGATTAACTGATGATCAAGGTTTCCTGATCATGAACATTGGATGTTGTTAATAACGGGGTCATGTCATTAGAAGAATGATGTGATGAACATACACCCAAGTTGGTATAGCAAATACGATCAAGTCATTTAGTTTGTTGCTGTATCAAACACATACGAAATAGCTCTTTTCCTTAGACCATGAGATGATGTCAATCACTAACTCCTAAGAGTACTTTGATGACATCAAACGTCACTCCGTAACACGGTGACTATAAAGATGGATTTGGGTACTATGAAAGTATTAGTTGAGGCTCATGCATCAAGAGTGGGATTTGTCCATCCGGATGACGGAGAGATATACTGGGCCCTCTCGGTGATATCACATTGACATCGCTTGCAAGCACGTGACTAGGTCACAAGAATGTCATATCACTAACGAGTAAAGAGTACTTGTCGGTAACGGATCGAACTAGGTATAGTTGATACCGATGATCGGATCCGGACAAGTAAAATATCGTGAGACAAAAGGAATTGGTTATGTCGTTTACGGTTTACGCGATCACTAGTTCATCGTTGGAGTGAATGGGAGTCATTATGGATCTCGGATCCCGCCGATGATTATTGATCCGAGAGGTGTCTCAATCATGTCCATTTTATTCACGAACCGTAGGGTGACACACTTAAGGTTCATCGATGCATTTGAGTGGATACGAAACAGGAGAAAAATATGGACAAGATAGGATCGCTTTGAGTATCGCTTAATAGTTTCGGGATATCGGAATAGTTAAAGGGGGTATATGTTAATGTTTGTTAATTAAAAGAATTAACAAATATTAAAATATCTGAAATAAAAATGTTTATTTATTTATGGGAGAAAACCTTTCATTTCTTGAGTGGGGTTTTAATGGAAACCAAAGTGGGTTGATTTAAGTGAGTGGAGAGATCACTCACATGAAGAGAGGGAGGGCAAGGGGCAACCCCCATGCGCCGGCCACCCCTTGGCTTGCCTCCTCCTCCTCCTCCTATAAAAGGGAGGGAGGAGCTCCTCTCTTTGTTGTTCATCCATTTGACTCTTTGGTTGGTCCATTCTCCCTCTTCCTGTTGATCCAATTTTCGAGCTGTGGCTTATGCGAAGCGCTGCTGAAATTATTTCTCCACCACCACCACCACTAAGCTGTAGTGTTGTTGGAGTTTCGAGGATCCTCTACTTCCGCTGCCCCGCTGAACGAGGGATTGAGGTCATCGCTGATCCGCACGTGTGACCAAGTACGAGGCGCCGCCGCTTGTGGCGCCATCTTCGCGACTTCAAGTCGGGAGTGTACCTCTACATCAACCACGTTTGTTTGCGGGAACGTTATTCCCGCTTTCGGTCCTACGAGGGTGAGTCCTTCAAACCGCTTACTTGCATCTCCTAGATATGATCTTGGTGTTTGGTTGCAATCGTAGGAAAAATTTTTGTTTTCCATGCTTCGAAACCTTTCAGTGGTATCAGAGCCGTGTCTATGCGTAGATGTTTTGTACGGTTTAAAACACATGTGGATGTGGGCGTTGATGATCATGTTATTGCATACTTTCGTGTATTTTGGATCATGGTGGCATAGTGGGATTTGAAGCGGCCCGAACTAACCTTACATGTCCTCGCACATGAGACTTGTTCCACGCTCGACATGCAACTAGTATTGCATAAGTGGCTTTGCGGGTGTCAGTTTCTCCTACTATAGTCATGATCTAATTTACAACGGTTTGCTAATAATGTTTTTATCACCGTTGTGGTTCTTGTTCGTAGGTAAGAACAGTTTTTTCCTAGAAAGCCCAAAACCACGTAAAATATGCAAAAATAAATTAGAGGCGTCTAACTTGTTTTTGCAGGGCTTGTGATGTGATATGATCATTGATACAAAGATTGTTGTATGAAATGAAATTTATTGTAAATTTAAACAACCGGCAGGAGCCATTTGGTTGTTTTTTCTTTTATGGCCTGCGTGCTAAGTATATGTCCATGTGATATATTGTAATGGAGGAAGACAATCAAGATGGCGGCATCATGGACCTTGGTGCCATGCCTAGGTGGAATGATGGAGATCATACCATGTCGCACAAGATGGAGATCAAGTCTTTGAAAGGACCATATCATATCACTTTATTCATGCATGTGATGTTAATCCTTTTATGCATCTTATTTTGCTTGGATATGATCACGTCGATAGCACTATAAGATGATCCCTCCAAATTAATATCAAGATAATAATGTGTTCTTCCATAGTATGCACCGTTAAGAAAGTTCGCTGCTTCAAGCACCACGTGATGATCGGGTGTGATAGACTCTACGTTCGCATACAACGGGTGTAAGCAGATTTACACACGCCAAATACTTTGGTTCTACTTGGCGAGCCTAGCATGTCTGCAGACATGGCCTCTAACACGAACCGAAAGGTAAAGCATGAGTCATATGGATGATATGATGAACATATTGATGTTCGCCTTTGAAACTATGCCAGTCTCGTGATGATCGGTTTCGGTATAGTGAATTTGGTTCATGTAATCACTAAAGACAACTAGAGGGATGTTGTTTTTAAGTGGGAGTTCTCGTAGTAATTTTGAATTAACATTGAACTTAATCTATTATGAACTTAGTCTAAATAACTTTGCAAATATGTTGTAGATGGCACCCCTACTTTCAATTTCAATCTGCTCATGGAGAAAGAGAAACTAGCCACCAATGGTAGCAATTTTACCAATCGGCCCTTAACCTCGAGGATTCTCCTCGCACGCTCAAAGGAGCTATGTGCTAGAAGCGCCGCTAGGTGCCCCGCCCACGATGATGCCCCGAGGAGGAGAAAAATGTTTTCTTGACTCGCAAGGAGGACCACAGCTTTAGTTCAATGCGGCATTTTGTATGGCCTTGAGCCCGAGCCGCGAAAACGCTTTCGAGCACAAAGAATGCTTTTGATACAATGAGAGAGTTGAAAATGATCTTCGACACCCATGCCGCAGAGAGAGTTATGAAGCTTGAAAAGTTCTTTAGCTGCATGATGGAGGAAAACGACTCGTTAGTGAGCACGTACTCAAAATGTCTGGGTACGCCGATAAACTCATAGCTTTGGGAATAACGATCCCCATTGAGCTAGGAATTCATCGTGTTCTCTAGTCTCTGCCACCAAGCTACAAGAGCTTTGTGATGAACTACAACATGCAGGGCATGAAGAAGTCTCTCCAGAGCTTCACAATGCCGAAAATCTTTGAAGTGGAGATCAAAAGGAACATCAAGTGTTGATGGTCCAAAAGACTATCGATTTCAAGAAGAAAGGCAAGGCTAAGGGAAACTTCAAGAAGAAGGGCAAGTCTGTTGCCATATCTCGAGAAGAAGACCAAGGCCGCCCTAAGTCGACATCTTGAATGTTTTTACTGCAAGGGCACCGGGCACTTTGGAAGCGCAATCGCCCAAAATATCTGGCTGATAAGAAGGACGGGAAAGTGAGCAAAGGTATATATGATATACATGTTATTGATGTGTACCTTACTAGTACTCGCAGTAGTGCCTGGGTATTTGATACCGGTTCGGTTGTTAACATATGTAACTCAAACAGGAGCTAAGGAATAGCGACAACTAGCAAGGGATGAGGTAATGATGCGGCGTCGGCAATGGATCAAAAGTTGATGTGATCGCCGTCGACGCTACCTATCCAATTACCATCGAGATTAGTTATAAACCTAAATAATTGTTATTTAGTGCCTGCGTTGAGCATGAACATCATATCCGGATCTTGTTTAATGCGAGACGGTTATTCATTCAAGTCCGAGAACAATGGTTGTTCAATTTATATGAATAATATCTTTTATGGTCATGCACCGAAAAAGAATGGTTTATTTATTTTGAATCTTGATAATAGTACACATGTTCATAATGTGAATGCCAAAAGAATTAAGTTGAATGATGATATTGCTGCATATATGTGGCATTACAGCTTATGTCATATTGGTGTTAAACGCATGAAGAAGCTCCATTCTGATGGACTACTAGAATCACTTGATTATGAATCATTTGAAACATGTGAACCATGCCTCATGAGCAAGATGACTAGAACCCCGTTTTCCGGTACAATGGAGCGGGCAACTGACTTATTGGAAATCATACATACAGATGTATGTGGTCCAATGAGTGTGTCGGTAGCGTGGTGGATATCGTTAGCCGTTACTTTCACGAATGATTTGAGTAGATATGGATATATTTACTTAATGAAACACAAGTCTGAAACATTTGAAAAGTTCAAAGAATTTCAGAGTGAAGTAGAAAATCATCGTAATGTAAAAGATCAAATTTCTACGATCCGATCGTGGAGGAGAGTATCTTAGTTACGAGTTTGGCACACACATGAGACAATGTGGAATAGTTTCACAACTCACTCCTGCTGGAACACCACAGCGTAATGGTGTATCCGAGCCGCCGTAATCGTACTTTATTGGATATGGTTCGATCTATGATGTCTCTTACAGATTTGCCACTTTCATTTTGGGGTCATGCACTAGAAACAATTGCATTCACTTTAAATAGGGCACCATCTAAATCCGTTGAAACGACAGTATGAATTATGGTTTGGCAACAAACCTAAGTCATCATTTCTAAAAGTTTGGGGATGCGATGTTTATGTGAAGAAACTTCAACATGATAAACTCGAACCCAAAGCGGAAAAATGCGTCTTCATAGGATACCCTAAAGAAACAATTGGGTACACCTTCTATCACAGATCCGAGGGCAAGGTTTTCGTTGCCAAGAATGGATCCTTTTTGGAAAAAGAGTTTCTCTCGAAAGGTGTGAGTAGTAGGAAGGTAGAACTCGACGAGGTTGTTGAACCTTCTCTTCATGGAATGGCAAGTGCAAGAAATACGGAAGTTGTTTCGGAGTTGACTTCACCAAATGAAGAGGGAACTAATGATAAGGATCATGAAACTCCGAAAGAGAACACTACCGCACCTCGCAGGTCAACAAGAGCGCATAATGCTCCTGACTTTTATGTTCCTACTATGAATGTCATGGTAGTTGAGAATAATGACCCTGCGACGTATGATGAAGCGATGATGAGCCCAGATTCCGACAAATGGCTAGAAGCCATGAAATCCGAAATGAGATCCATGTATGAAAACCAAGTATGGACTTTGGTGGACCTACCCAATGCCGTAAGGCCGTTGAGAACAAATGGATTTTCAAAAAGAAAATAGACGCTGATGGTAATGTGACTGTCTATAAAGCTCGACTTGTCGCAAATGGTTTTCGACAAATTCAAGGAGTTGACTACGATGAGACTTTCTCACCTGTAGCGATGCTAAAGTCTGTAAGGATAATGTTAGCAATTGCTGCATTTTTCGATTATGAAATCGCGAGATGGATGTCAAAGCTGCGTTCCTTAATGGAAACATTGAGGAAGAGTTGTATATGATACAACCCAAAGGTTTTGTTGATCCTAAGGATGCTAATAAGGTATGCAAACTTCAGCGATCCATTTATGGATCAAGCAAGCATCACGGTTGGAATCTCCGCTTTGATGAGGTAATCAAAGGTTTTGGATTTGTCCAAACCTACGGAGAATCTTGTGTTTACAAGAAAGTGAGTGGGAGCTCTATAGCATTTACGATATTATATGTGGATGACATATTGTTGATAGGAAATGATATAGAACTTTTGAAAAGTGTAAAAGATTACTTAAATAGTAAGTTTTCAATGAAGGACCTTGGTGAAGCGGCATATATTTTAGGCATCAAAATCTATAGAGATAGATCGAGACGCTTGATTGGGCTATCACAAAGTACATATCTTGACAAGATTCTAAAGAAGTTTAGAATGGACGAAAGTAAGAAAGGGTTCTTACCTATAATGCAAGGCAAGACGTTGAGTAAGACTCAGAGTCCAGCTACAAAGCAGAAGATAGAGAAATAATGAATAAGATTCCCTATGCTTCACCATAGGCTCTATCATGTATGCTATGTTGTGTACAAGACCTGGATGTGGCACATGCTATTAGTTTGACTAGCAGTACTGGCCTGATCCAGGTTTTGAACACTGGACGGCTGATCAAGAATATCTTTAAGTACTTAAGAAGAACTAAGGATATGTTTCTCATATATGGTGGTGAAGAAGAGCTCGTCGCAAAATGTTACGCCGACGCTTAGCTTTGACAATCGATCCGGATGACTCTAAGTCTCAATCCGGGTACATTTTTGAAATGAATGGAGGAGCGTGAGTGGAGAAGTTCCAAGCAATCTGTGGTGGCGGATCTTCAACAGAGGCGGAATATATTGCTGCTTGAGCGTAGCAGGAAGCGGTTTGGATGAAGATGTTCATATCCGAACTAGGTGTGGTTCCGAGTGCGTTGGACCCGATGGTTATCTATTGTGACAACAATGGTGCCATAGCCAATGCTAAAGAACCAAGGTCACACAAGAATTCCAAGCATATTAAGCGCGGTTTCACTCCATCCGTGAACATGTCAAGGATGGTGATATAAAGATTTGTAAAGTACACACGGATCTCGAATGTGGCGGACTCGTTGACTAAAGCTCTCCCAAGGGCAAAACATGATCAACACCGTAACTCAATGGGTGTTAGAATCATTACAATGTAATCTAGATTATTGACTCTAGTGCAAGTGGGAGATCAAGGGAATATGCAGAGAGGCAATAATAAATTGTTTATTATCATATTCCATGTTTATAATAGATGTTTATTTCTCATGCTAAAATTGTATTAATCGGAAACGTTAATACATGTGTGTTTAATAAACAAAAAGGTTCCTAGTAAAGCCTCTTTGTAAACTAGCTCGTTGATTAACCGATGATCAAGGTTTCACGATCATGAACATTGGATGTTGTTAATAACGGGTCATGTCATTAGAAGAATGATGTGATTAACATACACCAAAGTTGGTATAGCAAATACGATAAAGTCATATAGTTTGTAGATTTATCAAACAAATACGAAATATCTCTATTCCTTATACCATGATTAGATCTCAATCACTAACTCAGGAAGAGTACATAGATGACATCAAACGTCACAACCTAACACGGTGACTATATTGTTGGATTTGGGTACTATGATATTATTAGTTGAGTCTCATGCATCAAGAGTGGGATTTGTCCATCCGGATGACGGAGAGATATACTCGGGCCCTCTCGGTGATATCACATTGACATCGCTTGCAAGCACGTGACTAGGTCACAAGAATGTCATATCACGGAACGAGTAAAGAGTACTTATCGAATCGGATCGAACTAGGTATAGTTGATACCGATGATCGGATCCGGACAAGTAAAATATCGTGAGACAAAAGGAATTGGTTATGTCGTTTACGGTTTACGCGATCACTAGTTCATCGTTGAGTGAATGGGAGTCATTATGGATCTCGAGATCCCGTGATGATTATTGATCCGAGAGGTGTCTCAATCATGTCCATTTTATTCACGAACCGTAGGGTGACACACTTAAGGTTCATCGATGCATTTGAGTGGATACGAAACAGGAGAAAAATATGGACAAGATCTGAGGGGTATTTGAGTATCGCGGAATAGTTTCGGGATATCGGAATAGTTAAAGGGGGTATATGTTAATGTTTGTTAATTAAAAGAATTAACAAATATTAAAATATCTGAAATAAAAATGTTTATTTATTTATGGGAGAAAACCTTTCATTTCTTGAGTGGGGTTTTAATGGAAACCAAAGTGGGTTGATTTAAGTGAGTGGAGAGATCACTCACATGAAGAGAGGAGGGCAAGGGCAACCCCATGCGCCGCCACCCCTTGGCTTGCCTCCTCCTCCTCCTCCTATAAAAGGGAGGAGGAGCTCCTCTCTTTGTTGTTCATCCATTTGACTCTTTGGTTGGTCCATTCTCCTCTTCTGTTGATCCAATTTTATTTGTGGCTTATGCGAAGCGCCGCTGAAATTATTTCTCCACCACCACCACCACTAAGTTGTAGTGTTGTTGGAGTTTCCCGGGATCCTCTACTTCGCTGCCTACTGAACGAGGGATTGGAGGTCATCGTTGATCCGTACGTGTGACCAAATACGGAGGCGCTGCCGTTTGTGGCGCTCATCTTCGCGACTTCGAAGTCGGGAGTGTACCTCTACATCAACCACGTTTGTTTGCGGGAACGTTATTCCCGCTTTCGGTCTACGAGGGTGAGTCCTTCTGAAACCGTTTACTTGCATCTCCTAGATATGATCTTGGTGTTTGGTTGCAATCGTAGGAAAAATTTTTGTTTTCCATGCTTCGAAACCTTTCAATGAGAGGGTACTCTATGCCTCTCATTAGTTAGAGGGAACTGCGGCTGAATGGTGGGAGAACTTCTGTGCTTCACATGAGAATCCACAGGAGATTACTTGGGAAGAGTTTACTGTAGCTTTTCGTCAGTATCATGTGTCCGAAGGAATTATGGACTTGAAGAAGGAGGAGTTTCGAGCACTGAAGCAAGGCAGCCAGTCAGTGGCTGATTATCTGAACAAGTTTACTCAGCTAGCTCGTTACGCACCTAAAGATGTAGCGACAGATAAGGCAAGGCAGTCCCGTTTCATGAAGGGGCTGAACTCCGGACTGCAGGTGGGACTGATAACCCACACTTTTCTTGATTTTCAGTAGCTGGTAAACAAGGCACTTATATTGGAAGATAAGCGTAAAGAACTGGATGATAACCGGAAGCGCCGGATGGCACAACAAGGATCTCACCCCAGAGCGCAAAGACTGAGAGTTGCACCCAATCAGTTCTTCAGGTTTCAGCCCCAGAACGTTGCTAAGACACCGTCACCTGCACCAAGACCTGCCGGTCAGAATTATCAGACACCAGCACAACCCAGAATCGCACCAGCAGGAAGCCACCCAACAACAGTGAAACATTGTTACACATGCAATGAGCCAGGGCACTTCTCCAATAATTGCCCTAAACGAGGAGGAGTTGTGACGCCTGTTCGCCTCAATCTTGGAACCCCGCCTACAAGAACACCCGCACCAGGAGGAAACCGTGGAGCTGTTCAAGCTGGGGCTACACCCCAAGCTACGGTGAGAGGACGAATCAACCACGTCACCACTGATACAGTTCATAATACATCGGACATCGTACTGGGTAAGTTACCTGTTAACTCAGTACCTGCCACATTTTTGTTTGACTCTGGAGCTTCGCATTCGTTTGTTTCTCGAGATTTTGTTGCTAGAAATGATTTGGAGATTGTGGATCTTAAATGCATGCTTGTAGTTCAAACCCCTGGGTTAGAACTCTGATCCAAAGTAGGATGTCCTGGGGTAAGACTATTAATAGATGGGGTAGAATTCCTAGCAAACCTCATTATATTGGGTACCCAGACCCTAGATGTTATCTTGGGAATGGATTGGTTGTCCAAACACAAGGCTGTGTTAGATTGTGGACGAAGAGTCATATCAGTTGAGAGCCCTTGTGGAAGAAAAGTAGAGTTTCAAGCAACTGCCATTCGAGATGGACAGCTGATGGTCAACAGTGTGAAGGCAGTCAGCATCGAAGATGTACCAGTTATCAGTGAATACCCGGATGTTTTTCCTGAAGATTTACCTGGTATGCCACCAGATAGGGACATTGAGTTCTTGATTGAGCTAGTACCTGGTACAGCCCCGATAGCCAAGAGACCTTATTGAATGTCTACCGATGAGTTAGTAGAGATGAAGAAACAGATCGAGGAGCTGTTGGAGAAAGGATTTATCAAACCTAGTTCATCGCCGTGGGGAGCACCAGTCCTATTCGTCAAGAAGAAGGATGGAAGTTTTTAGATGTGTATTGATTATCGTGCTCTCAATGATGTGACGATAAAGAATAAGTATCTGTTACCCAGGATCGATGATTTGTTTGATCAGTTAAGAGGAGCTAGAGTTTTCTCCAAGATTGATCTTCGATCAGGATATCACCAGCTGAAGATTCGGTCAGAAGATGTGCTGAAGACTGCATTTTCGTCAAGATATGGACATTACGAGTTCACAGTTATGTCCTTTGGTCTGACGAATGCACCCGCATATTTCATGAACTTGATGAATAAAGTTTTCATGGAATATCTGGACAAGTTTGTCGTCGTGTTCATAGATGATATACTTGTTTACTCCAAGACAAGAGAAGAACACGTCGAGCATCTGAGGCTAGTTCTTGAGAAATTACGAGAGCAACAGTTATTTGCTAAGTTTAGCAAATGTGACTTTTGGTGGAGTAAAGTGGAATTTCTGGGACATGTGATGACCGTTGAGGGAGTTGCAGTTGACCTAAGCAAGGTAGAAGCAGTGTTGCATTGGGAGTAGCCGAAGTCGGTGACCCAGATTCGTAGTTTCCTTGGGATGGCGGGATATTACAGTCGATTCATTGAAGGATTCTCGACGATTGCTAGACCCCTTACGCAGTTGTTGAAAAAGGAGAAGTTTGCATGGACGCCAGAGTGCGAGAAGAGCTTCCAGGAGTTGAAGAAGCGACTAACATCCGCACCGGTATTGGTATTGCCAGATGTGCACGAGAGATTTGATATTTATTGTGATGCATCGCGCCAAGGACTTGGATGCGTATTGATGTAAAACCAGAAGGTAGTCGCTTATGTATCAAGGCAGCTAAGGCCGCATGAGTAGAATTACCCTACGCATGACTTGGAGTTAGCTACCGTAGTGCATGCTCTGAAGTTGTGGCATCATTACCTCATTAAAAATAGGTGTGAAGTTTATACGGACCACAAGAGTCTCAAATACATCTTCACCCAATCGAACCTGAACATGAGGCAAAGAAGATGGCTGGAGTTAATTAAGGACTATAATGTTGGAATTCACTATCATCCTAGCAAGGCTAATGTAGTAGCCGATGCCTTGAGTCGGAAGAGCCACACCGTAAATATGCTGATAGAAGAGAGTCAGGCCGAGCTGTGCAAAGAATTTCAGAAGATGAAGCTGGAAGTCATACCAGAAGGATTTTTGGCAACTTTGGAAGTAAAGCCTACCTTAGAGGACCAGATCAGGGAAGGTCAGAAGGATGATGATAAGATCCGCAGAATTAAGTCCAAGATGGATGAAGGTAAGGCTAAAGACTTCAAGTTGGATGAGCAAGGTACACTGTGGATCAAAGACCGCATCTACGTGCCGAACAAGAAGGAGCTAAAACAGTTGATTCAAGAAGAAGCCCATGATTCCAAGTACTCGATACACCCGGGAAGTGCCAAGATGTATCAAGACCTGAAGGAGAGATTTTGGTGGCCAAGCATGAAACGTGAAGTTGTCGAGCATGTTGCACTGTGTGACATATGTCAGAGGGTAAAAGCAATGCATCAAAGGCCAGCTGGATTGCTGCAGCAATTGAAGATACCTGAATGGAAGTGGGAGGAAATTGGTATGGACTTCATTACTAGTTTGCCCAAAACTCAAGGTGGATATGATTCTATATGGGTCATAGTGGATCGATTGACCAAGGTAGCTCATTTCATCCCAGTGAAGACCACTTATTCAAGAGATAAACTAGTGGAGTTGTATATGTCCAGGATTGTATGTCTGCATGGAGTGCCGAAGAAGATCGTATCGGACAGAGGTACCCAGTTTACCTCAAGATTCTAGAATAAGCTGCATGAAGCCATGGGGACTCGTTTGAACTTCAGTACAGCATATCATCCGCAGACGGATGGACAGACAAAAAGAGTTAATCAGATTCTGGAGGACATGCTGCGAGCTTGTGCTCTAACATATGCTACTTCATGGAACAAGTGTCTACCGTATGCCGAATTTAGCTATAATAATAGTTACCAAGCCAGTCTGCAAATGTCACCATTTGAGGCACTATATGATCGACCCTGTCGAACACCAATAAATTGGAATGAGACAGGTGAGCGTCATGTCTTTGGGCTAGACATTCTTCAAAAAGCCGAAGAGCAGATTGTCATGATCAGGGAAAGATTGAAGATAGCTCAGTCAAGACAAAAGAGTTACACCGACAACCGTCGCCGAGAGCTGAGCTTTGAACCAGAAGATTTTGTATACCTCAGAGTTACACCTCTCAAGGGAGTTAAAATGTTTCATGCCAAAGGGAAACTCGCACCGCGATATGTTGGGCCATTCAAGATTTTGAGCCACAAAGGTGAAGTCGCTTATCAGCTAGAGTTGCCGCAATCACTGGCTGGAGTGCATGATGTGTTCCATGTATCACAACTGAAGAAGTGTCTCCGAGTGCCAGACGAGCAAACGCCTTTGGAGTCGATCGAGCTGTAGGAAGATCTGACTTATAAAGAGCACCCGGTGAAGATTTTGGACACAATGGTCCGGGAGACAAGAAACAAGTCAACCCGTTTTTGCAGAGTCCAGTGGAGCAACCACGCCGAAAGTGAAGCAACCTGGGAGCGTGAAGAAGATCTGAAGAAGGAGTTTCCGAACCTATTCCTTAGTTAGCCCTGAATCTCAGGGTCGAGATTCTGTTAAGGGGGAGGTTTGTAACATCCCAAATTTTTGCTTTTATAGAATTTATGGAGTTAGTTGAATTTTTGGAATTTATTTGGATTTAATTTGAATTTATTCCTTTTTTGAGTTATTTAAATATTTAAGAATTTTAAATAAAATTTTGTTGTAAATATTTTATTTGAGCCCAAAATGTCTCAAAGTATTTTTCTGAGCCTATTTAAAGCACGAACCGGCCTCGAGGATCGCCTTGGTCGTGCGCACGTGTTGCCCTAGGAGCTTTAGCCTCAACCGCCGCCGTCTAGGGTTAATTGCTCACAATAGTCCATTAGGGTTTGCTTTGGGTTCGGGGGAGTTCCGCCGCCGTCCGCCGTCCTCCACCGCGTTGGTGCCCAGATCCGAGACCGGCGCATCTGGGGTACCATTCACTTCACTAGAGAACGTCCCAAACGCTGTTGCGTGGTCATCGTCTTCCTCTCTGGCCAACTCTGTTCCGTCGTGCCATCGCTGACTTCGCGAACACTGTCAGCCGTCCGATCAAGATCGAACGCCCCAGGTTTGTCCACGTAGCCGACCAGTAGATTTCACTAGATCTAACCTTAGCCGTTGGATCTAGATTGAAGGGCATGGATTGGTTAGCACGTCGATAGCACGTGAATAGCACGCTGTAGCACATTCGTCCTGAGCTGTTGGATTTAAATCGTGCGGTTTAGATTAGATCGCGTGGTTTCGTTTAGATCTGTTCTTAATCGTCCTATCATTGATTGTCTTGTTGCTGATTTTGAGCGGCTGGGAGTTTCTTACTGTTTTGCAGGAACCGTGCAAGCTGAAACCCAATTGATTCTTGAGTCAGCAATTCCAGAGCGTGTGCGGGAAGCACAACAGCATGATCGGTTGCTCCAACAGGTGAGGAAACGCCTTGAGGATGGTAAGACTGGAGATTTAAGTATTGATGATGCGGGAGCTCTGAGGTTTCGGGGTCGCTTTTGTGTACCTCAGAAATCCCAAGTCAATGAGGATATTCTGAAAGAGGCTCATCGCACCCCGTACACAGTTCATCCTGGGGAGACTAAGATGTACAGGGACTTGAAAAAGAATTTCTGGTGGAAAAGGATGAGGATTGATGTTGCTAAGTATGTGGCATCTTGTGGGATTTGCCAGAAGGTTAAGGCCAAACATAAGTGTCCTACCGGGTTGTTTCAGCCACTGGAGATTCCTGTCTGGCCTTGGGACGACATATCTATGGACTTTGTGGTTGGCCTACCTCGTACTCAACGAGGGAATGATGCTGTTTGGGTTGTGGTGGACTGTCTTAGCAAGTCCGCTCACTTCATCCCTATCCGCACTACAAATTCAGCGAGCGAGTTGGCTCCTATCTATGTATGGAAAATCGTGAGACTGCATGGTGTGCCAAAGACAATTATCTCTGATCGGGGTGCGAAGTTTGTTTCCAAATTCTAGGAGAGCCTGCAGAGTGCTTTGGGCACACAACTTCGCCTTAGCACCGCTTTTCATCCTCAGACTGATGGGCAATCCGAGCGTACCATTCAGACCTTGGAGGATATGCTTAGGGCTTGTGTGATGGCATGGAAAGGTAGCTGGGAGGATCATTTGCCACTAGCAGAGTTTGCTTATAATAACCGCTATCTTTCCAGCATCCGAGCCGCTCCATATGAAGTGATGTATGGCCGGAAGTGTAGATCACTGTTATGCTGGGATGCAGTATGTAACACCCCAAAATTTTGCCTGTTTTAAATTCATGTGTGATTTGGCACTTTGTTGAATTTTTGGAATTTTCTGGAATTTATTTTGATTTATTTGGAATTTATTTGAATTTATTCCATTTGGAAATAATTAAAGAATTAAAATTTGCTAATAAAATTTTGTTGGAAATATTTTATTTGAGTCCAAAATGATCCAAAGTATTTTCCAGAATTTTTCTGGAATTTTTCTGAGTCTTTTGATATTTTTAATGAATTAAATGAATTACTGGGAATTATTTTAAATATTTAATCGCTGGAAAATTCCGGACCGGGTTTTACTGTTCCTCGGGCCCGAGTCGGACTCGAGTCCGACCCGAACCCGACCGAGCCTTTTGATTCGGTCGAACCGCCGCTCGAACCCAACTTCTAACCTAGACCGGCCGTTGGATCTAGATCCAACGGCCGATGCGGCGCCGCGTCGCGTGAGCGCGTGGACCGTCCGATGCGGGACACGTGGGCGGCATCCGGCCGTCGTCCTCGTCGAATCTGGCCGGAGAGCTCGCCGTGACCGAGCGGGACACGGCTAGGGTTCCGATTTCCGCAAACGCCGGGCTATTTAATGCCGGGAGCAGCCGAGGTTCGCCCTTGCCTGCGCACAATTTGCCCCACCGCCACCTCTGCTGCGTTCCGCGTGGCGCGATTCCTCGCTGAAGTTGCTTTGCGCCGCCGCTGGTTTTGGTCGGGCTACGCCATTGTTGAGCCACCTTCGCCGCACCCAAGCCCCGATCCGTGATCCCCGGACCGAGACGCACCGACCTCGACCCCTCCCTTCGCCGGATCTGCTCCGTGGCGCCGTCCCGAGTGTCGTCGTCCTCAAGTCCGGCCAGACCTCGTCAACTAGCGCCGCCGCGACCACGCGAAGCCTGTCCGCCGTCCGATCTCCATCCGACGCTCGAGGTGAGGCCACGTTTTCCTTTTTCCCGTAGAGGCTTAGATGCACTTTGGGCCGTTAGATCTAGAATTAACGGTTCGGATTGGATCGCGTTTAACGCGAGGGTTTTGTTAGCTGCCGTCCGATCGGGATTCGAGGGTGAGGATGCACCCACGTGTCTTAGCCCGGATCATGCCACGTCCCCGGTGCTCGCCGCAACGTGGGATTGATCCAAGCCGTTGAAATTTGAACGAACGGTCAGATCGCATCGAACCCGAGCCAATCGCCGCGTGCCACGTACACGCATGGAGCCGCTCCGTGCGTGCGCACGTGAGCCGGCCGACACGCCGGCCCGCGTGCGGCGCCGAGCCGCGGCAGGCAGCGTGTCGCCGACATACGCGGACCCGCATGTCGGCCATCGCGGCGCTATGGACCGGATCCACCATGGACCGTCGCCGTGGACCCGATCCATGGGCCAGGACACGTGGCAAAGACTGAGTGGTGCCACGTGTCATGCTGACGTCAGCATGACATCATCATGGGATCCGTTCGGTGCTGACGTCAGCCGCCCAATCAGAGGCTGCCACGTGTCCAAGCTGACGCAATAATAATTAATTTCCAGAAAAAGAAAATGATTTATTAATTCAAAATAATGATTTCAGATTTTGTTTCAAACTTCAAATGCTTATAACTTTTGCGTTTCAACTCCGATTTGAGTGATTCAAATTTCTAAATTTGTATAAAATTGAGACCTACCTAAATATGAATTTTATTTAATTTTTGGACTAAAGTTTTTCTCTGTAAAATTATTTAATTGATTATTTAAACTTTAAATAATCATAACTTTTGTGTTTTAACTCCAAATTTGACGATTTCAGTTTCTAAAAATTCATAAAATTGTGTTCTCTCTGTTTATGGATTTTATTTGGATGTTTGGATACTTTTTGCCTATTGTTTATTGGTGTATTTGCTATTTGCACGCTTTATGAGTAGACGTTGAAGTGCCGGAAGGATTCGAAGGAGAAGTATTGACTCAGGATCCAACTCAAGACCAAGTACTTTTTGAAGGCAAGTTGTGCTTTGACCATGTTGATCCTATTTTGAAATCTATTTTGATTTAACCTATTGCATGCTAGTTCAATTAGAAAATACTTTATTTAAATATGGGGAATTAGATAAATACCAATTTGCAGTATGACACCTTGATTACTTAAATATGTGCCATGACCCCTTGTCACCCTAGTTGTGGTTTACTAGTTGGACATTATTAAATTGCCAACATGGGAAATTAGATCGTTGTAGTATCTTTGCTTAGAGCCCTTTACGTGCTCATGACATGATTTTGGACAATCAAATGTTAATATTGACTTAATGATATATTGAACCTGTTTTGGAAAGGTATCATGTGATGTTGATGGCACGTGGTGCATGGTAATCAACTGGGGTTTGATAAATAGTTTTTCGACCAGGGGCATGTGGTAAGAATAATCAGGTGGGCAGTTGTGGCATTGGGGATGTTGATTTGGTTCTTGGGTAGTCTTGCCCTGGTCACCCTAAGGACTTCACCTTGCAAGCCTTTGAACTGGGTCTAACGTGCAACCACATGTCTGTAATGGGACGGACCTAGTTGACTAAGTTGCTAATAACGTACCTGTGTGGGACCTCAGGAGGTCAACTACACCCTTTGTGTAAGTTATGCGGGGGGCGTCTGGAGTGAGGCCAGTACCCATCTAACGGTTGATTGGCCTAAACTTCGCCTTAGCTAAGGGAAGGGTTAGCGTGCAATAACAGGGAGGACCACTTGTATTGTTAGAAGTTTCCGAAAGACTTTGTTAAGGGAACTCGCCTTTGTGGTGTTTGACTGTATCTTGTGGGTAAAGTGCATAACCTCTGCAGAGTGTAGAATCTATTCGAATAGCCGTGTCCGCGGTATTGGACATCGCTCGGGAATTACAGTCAAGGGTTAGATTTTCTCAAAAATAACTTGGATTTGAAAGGTTGGGTTGGATTAATAATGATGTTGATGGAAATGTGGATTAGGATGGGAAAGATGTTTATTAAACTCCTTGAAAAGTTATCTATGCTTTACTTATTTCTCACCGCTTTCGAATCTATTTATGATACTTGTTAAATCTGTTTTCTGCAAATATACCTTGAGCTATTCCTTTGTACCAAGCCATGCATATAGTATATTAGCTTTGCATTCTGTGCATGACTTGCCGAGTACCAAGTACTCACCCTTGCCACAATACAACACCAGTTGAAGAGGAGACTACACGGCTTTGGAGGAGGAGCTCCAAGAGGAACCGTCTACATAGGGAGCGAGCCCAGTCAGTTGCCTGTGGTATACTGGATGGCGCCACGAAGTTATCTTATTTTTCCGCTGCTACTATTTCTCTCTTAATAAGTTTCGCCCTGCGAGGCATACATTTGTAACTTGACCTTAAGGTCGAGTAACCAGTTTGACTATTTAAATAAAGTACTTTATTAGTATCGAGTGGTATGATTGTGATATTTACCGATGTTAAGACTGTGTGCACTAGCGCGTTCCTGGACTAGTGCTGAATACACAGAGGGTCCGGATTTGCAAATTCGGGGTCCCAACAGAGGTGGTATCAGAGCCATACTGACCGTAGGCTTAACCCTAGCTAGAATGGTTGTAGTGAGGATAAAACCTATTTTCTAAAGCTAAAAGTTTGTCAAGACAAGAAATGACATCTCGACTCATCCCCTTCTCTCTTTCCTTGTCTCTTGCTGAATTTTTCCTTACCTTGTCACGATTTAAAAATTTCGAGTTCTTACGTGAGCACTCTTGTGACAGATGGAGGGAGAGTTCAACTACGTCGACCTGGAGGTTGGTCACGCCGTAGAACTTTGGCGTATGCTACAGACTCTCAGAGATTTTGAAAAGTGAAAAGATGAGAAAGTTGCCTAGAGGGGGGGTGAATAGGCAATTTAAAATTTAAACTAAATTTGTCGCAGCGGAAAGAGTATCGGAACTTCCGGTGTTGGATCGGAACTTCCGATGTAATCGGAACTTCCGATACCAGTTCGGAATGTCCGATCGACTTTTGACCCGGACAATTACCAACTGAAAGTAATGAACTTAAGAGATAATAAAAGAAGGTTGGATCAAAACGATGATGAGACAAGTTAAAGCAAAGTGAAAAAAGGAGACACGGAATTGATCCCGGAGTTCGGATTCTTGAGGGAATCCTACGTCTCCGTTGAGGAGGCTCCAAAGAGCCGGGTCTCTTCCAACCCTTTCCTCCCAAACCTCGGTCACACTTGAGGCTTGGTTCCACTATTTGGTTCCTTTCCTTTCGGAGGCGGAGCCGGCCTTTACAAACTTCTCACGGCAACCCACAATCCTTGGGAGCTCGTGATCGACGCCTAGCCGTCTAGGAGTCCTTCAACCTCCAAGAGTAACAAATGCACGTTGATCGATCTTGGAGGAACACTCTAATGCTCAAGATGGAAGACACTTGCTTTTCACTCTAGCTCCAAATCTCACTTCTAGTCCTCACTCCTTGGATGATCCCTAAGATCAAAGAGGAGGGCTCAAAAGTAGTTTAGAGAGGGCTCAAGGTGCACTAGAGTTCTGCCAAATAGAGTGTGTAACCCTCAAATGAGAGAGGGGTGGGGTATTTATAGTTTCTTGCAAAAACTAGCCGTTATACTCCCACTCAGCTGCATATCGGAACTTCCGATATCAACATCTAATGTCCGATATGTACAAATAATCAGAACTCGAGCGCACTTTAGCTGTTACACAAGATGCATCGGAACTTCCGATGTCAACATCGGAACTTCCGATGTTCCCAGAAAAAGCCCTTGGCAAAATGCCTCTAAGTCCATATCGGATCGTCCGATATATACATCGAACTTCCGATACCAATATCGAATGTCCGATCGAATATAACGGAGTGTCCGATAATTCCAGAGAGCTCCCTTTTTTCGATTTGAACACATCGGAACTTCCGATGACAAATATCGGAACTTCCGATCTTTACAGAGAGCACCCTAGAAGGCTTTACAACGTATCGGAACTTCCGATCGTAAATATCGGAACTTCCGATACATCTTCTACGCATCGGACTGAAGCAAGCATGCACATCGGAACGTCCGGTCACATCGAAACTTCCGATGTAATATCGGAATGTCCGACTTGAACTTAGATAAAAACACATTCCGGTGCATGCGCGATGACTTAGGGTCTCAAAAAGATTTAAAGTAACATTCATCTGAGCATAGAGACTACCCTAGATCATCTACGATGCATCCCTCTTAATAGTACGGCATTCCTACGACACATAGCACAGAGAAAAAGGATTACAAAGCTGTTTTACTCGCTTGAATTCGTTTGAGGGTGTCCTTCGCATGTAGAAGATCTCTCATTCAATCTTTTACCTGTCCACAAGCTCATTGAAGACATTAGTCCTTTTTTAATCGTTTGTCATTAATCAACCAAAACCAATTTAGGGGCCTAGATGCACTTTCAATCTCCCCCTTTTTGGTGATTGATGACAATCCGATTAAAGCTTACAGATAAATGGATATAAAGAGAATTTCGTATTGGTTGAGCTCCTCAAGATGTGCAATGGATAGGAAAATATCGCAAAAGCACAATTTTGAAAGGAAATTGCAGGAGCTCCCCTAAAGCGAGTATATAATGAAACAAGCACTATGGAAGCTAATATTTGAATAACCATTAAAATTAAAACATCCATAGTAACAATCATCCATCGGAGCATAAGTAAAGCATACTATCAAGCGTAACAAGTTCCAAGTTCACATGATAACAAAGTTTGGAAATGAAACTAGTCGAAGGATGATAAAACGGATAAAACGAGGTAAGCTTTCTTTCTCTTCTCCCCTTTGGCATCAAGCACCGTAAAGGAGAACAAGGAGAGAGAGAGAAAACTAGTCCGACTCCTCGGAAGCGACATCGAGCGGACTCCTCATCGTCTTGAGACTCATCTGAAGGCTGCGGTCATTTGGAGCAAACGGATCCTCAACTTCTTCTTCATCGCTCTCATCCTCTGAACACTCTAGATTTAAATGCCTCTGAATGTCCTTGAGTCTCTTGGTGTTCTTCTTGTCTTGTTCTTTGCATTGCCCTTGCACAGACAAAGATTGACTTCAAAGCACGGAGGATTGGAGAGGATGATCCACCATGGCCGCAGCAGGAGGAGCAGTGGAGGAGGAGGAGGCAGCACCTCTAGTCGGGCACGCCTAGCAGCCGAGCTGGGCCTTGATCGCCTGATACGTAATCCAGCGTGCTTAGCATCATACTCAAAGTGCTGATGAGTGATGTGCTCAATCATATGCATAATGAAAGGGGCATAGCCACAGCTTCTCTTCGGCTCTTGAGCAGTCAAACGGATCTCATTCCAAATGAAATCAAACACATCAAAAGGACGCTGTCCATCTCGCATCCTACTCAGCAAATTTCTTGTATAAGACAGAATGTGAGAGGCGTCACCTTCCTTGGGAGCTAGCGTCTTCCTGAAAAGCCTGTTGAGACAGGCAAAGAAAGGCTTCATGCCTTTTGTGCTTCCTTCCTCAAAGTCTGCAGCTTCATCATAAAGAAAATTCAGGTTGGAGGCACCGAGCGAGGCTTCATTGTGAATTTGATCCTTGTCGCGACAGTCAGCTTCGGTGAATCCAAGACAGCGAGCAAAGTTCACATAGGAAATCTCATACCAAGCTCCTTCAGTCATCCAATGCAAGGTGGAGACTCTGTCCTTGGAGATGTACAGGGTGGAGTAGAAGCGGCGATGATCTCAATATTCCAATCATCTTTGAAAGCTCATTATTCTCTTAGTCCTGGCTTCTCTCACAAGCTGCAATGACCTCTCGTGAAAGTGGCATCATCACCTGCAGCCATGTAGTCCCGGGCCAACCCATTGCATCGTAATGGTGGATTCTTTACGCCGTAATGATAGACTCATAGAAATCCTGCTGAAAGAAGGTCCAGAAGCGATAGTCAGTCGAGAACTGTGCTTCTGCCCTGGGGTTCTGCTCTCTGGCTTCGCGCACTTTGGCGGCTTTTCCTTTGTAGCTCATTGGTTTCCTCTTTAGACGAGGATTCCTTTCTGCTTGCCTTAACCTTGGAACTGCAGGGTCTGGGATAGGTTGGGATTGAGAAGCCTCGCTACGCCTTTGCCCTTCTGGAAGGCAAGGGCGCCTCGAGGAACATTTACAGCCTGAGCAGGAGGATCAAAGTGAGGATCCCTGATTTGAATCCCTGGGCCTCCACTGCCTCTACCTCTTCCTCTACCCGCAGCCTTTTTGGTTCTTGTTCCCGTTGGAGTCTGCCTTGGCCTCTTGGCACCTAAGACACTCGGGTCTGGTGGGGGCTGAGAGCCACCTTGACTGGGATCCATTGATCTAAGGACAGAGAGAATCGATTAAGCTTATGAGAGAAACAGACTTGGTTTGGTTTTCATTCTGTTTACATCGGAAGTTCCGATTTTATATCGGAAGTTCCGACGTGAGGTCGGAAGTTCCGATGTTTTCGATCGGAATGTCCGATGTCTCTGATTTCAACCAACACAATATTTCTCCTAAACCAACCGATGCAGAGAATTGAAATTTGTGAGTTGAACCAAAGGAATAGATGAACAACTTCACCAAACGATTTCTCGAAAAGACGCCCTAGATCCAAAAGGAAAGGATTGAGCCCTAGGGTTTACCTTGCGAAGAACGAGGAGAAATCGCGGAGATGAGGGTCCTCTTCAAGATGGAGTCCTTCCCAGCGAAGATCGGAAGTTCCGAGAGGTCGGAAACTCCGATAATGGCACAAAGATGAAAACGGGAAGGAGAGGCTAAACAGGACACGAGGACAAGGACAAAAGGAAAGAGAAGGGGTACGGGCGCTTTTTACGGGCGAAGGTCACCTCGGACGTTCCGATATGACATCGGAAGTTCGATGTGAAAAATGCCAGACATCGGATATTCGATGTGAAGATCGGATGTTCGATGTGTTGAGTTTTCCAGCCAACAGAGAAAGGAACAGGAATTGAGAGAAGTTTGAAAAACTCCGATTCATGTGAACTTAAGGAGGATCATTCCACTTGTCATCAGTAAGCATCCAAGCAATCAAAACTATGATTACAAGTGAATTGATCCGAGTTTAAGATCCAACTAAAACACTTTTGAAATTCACTCAATAACTTTTTCAATCGTTTTATTTCGAAATTGAGCTAGTTAGCAGCAATCAATGAGTGCAATCTTTCAAGACACATTCCGATAGTCTAGGATGTTTAGCTCACTTCTAAGTTCGCAAAAGCGCTTCTCATCTAAAGGTTTGGTAAAGATATCGGCCAATTGTTTTTCGGTTCTCACATAGGTAATATCTATATCTCCCTTAAGAGAGTGATCTCTAAGGAAGTGGTGTCGGATATCTATGTGCTTGGTCCGAGAGTGTTGAACGGGATTGTTGGCTATTTTGATCGCACTCTCATTGTCACATAAGAGTGGGACCTTTTCCATACAAAAACCAAAATCCTTCAAGGTTTGCCTCATCCATAACAATTGTGCACAACAACTTCCCGCGGCAATGTATTCCGCTTCATGGTGGATAAAGCAACTGAATTTTGTTTCTTTGAGGACCAAGACACTAGTGATCTACCTAGAAATTGACAAGTCCCCGAAGTGCTTTTTCTATCCACTTTACAACCCGCATAATCAGCATCCGAATAACCAATCAAATCGAATTTTGATCCTTTAGGATACCAAAGCCCTAAACTAGGTGTGTGAACTAAATATCTAAGAATTCTTTTCACGGCTACTAGGTGGCACTCTTTCGGAGCGGCTTGAAATCTTGCACACATACACACACTAAGCATAATATCAGGCCTAGATGCACAAAGATAAAGCAATGAACCTATCATGGATCGATATACCTTTTGATCCACGGGATTACCTTCTTCATTTAGACCGAGATGTCCGTTTGTTGTCATGGGTGTATGGATTGGCTTGGCGTTCTCCATGTCAAACTTCTTAAGCATATCTTTGATGTACTTTGTTTGGCATAGAAATGTACCTTCCTTGAGTTGTTTGATTTGAAATCCGAGAAAGAATTTCAATTCACCAATCATAGACATCTCAAATCTCTTCGTCATCAACCTACTAAATTCCTCACAAAAGTCTTTATTAGTAGACCCAAATATAATGTCATCGACATATATTTGGCACACAAATAAATCATTATCAACATATTTTGTGAAGAGAGTAGGATCGACTTTACCAATTTCGAAACCCTTTTTAATAAGAAAATCCTTAAGGCATTCATACCATGCTCTAGGTGCTTGCTTAAGCCCGTAGAGCGCCTTATGGAGTTTGTATACATGAGTGGGGTTCTTGTGGTCCTCCATTCCCGGTGGTTGCTCAACGTAGACTAATTCGGCGATTGGACCATTTAAGAAAGCACTCTTGACGTCCATTTGATAAAGCTTGAAATCATGGTGAGTAGCAAATGCAACCAATATACGAATTGATTCTAATCTAGCAACAGAGCATAAGTCTCACCAAAATCCAAACCTTCAATTTGAGTGAATCCTTGAGCTACCAACCGAGCTTTATTTCTTGTGACAACTCCGTTCTCGTCTTGTTTGTTGCGGAAGACCCATTTGGTTCCAATCACGTTTTGATTAGGCCTTTCAACTAGTGACCATACTTTGTTTCTAACGAAGTTGTTAAGCTCTTCATGCATAGCCATTATCCAATCCGGATCTCTTAGTGCATCTTCAACCTTCAAAGGTTCCAAAGTAGACACGAAAGAGTAAAATTCGCAAAAATTAGATACTCTAGAGCGTGTAGTTACCCCCTTTTGGATATCACCGAGGATGTTATCGATGGGGTGATCTCTTTGGATACTTTGATGCACCCTTGGATGTGGCATTTGAGAGACATGTTGGATTGGTTCAAGGTCTTCATCTTGAACATCCTCCGTGAGTTTGCTTGTACTCCCTTGAGAAATGTCTTGACTTTGGCTTGAAGTAGGAGGCTCGACTTGTGTAGATGAATTATCTTGTTGTACCTTTTCTTGCGGCCTCACTTCTCCTATTGCCATCTTCTTGATTGCAATGCTTGGCTCTTCCTCATTTCCTAGCACATTTAAATCAACTTGCTCTACTTGAGAGCCGTTAGATTCATCAAATGTCACGTCTCTCGCTATTTCAACACAACCCGAGGTTTTGTTGAAAACACGATAAGCGTAGGCATTTGATCCATATCCTAGCAAGAACCCTTCATCGACCTTTGGAGCGAATTTGGAGTTCTTAGGCTTCTTGTTTAGGATAAAACATTTACTACCGAAAACTCTGAAATACGAAATATTTGGTTTGTTACCGGTGAGGAGTTCGTATGCCGTTTTCTTCAATATCTTGTGGAGATATAAACGGTTGATAGCATGACACGCGGTGTTGACGGCTTCCGCCCAAAAATGGTTGGAGATCTTGTACTCATCAAGCATTGTCCTTGCCATCTCGATTAAAGTCCGGTTCTTCCTTTCTACCACTCCATTTTGTTGAGGGGAGTATGGAGCGGAAAACTCATGCTTGATCCCTTCTTCATCAAGGAATTCTTCGACTTGAGTATTCTTGAATTCGCTTCCATTATCACTTCGAATCTTCTTGATTTTCAACTCGAATTCATTTTGGGCTCTTCTTGAAAACTTCTTGATTATCCCTTGCGTCTCACTTTTCTCTTGCAAAAAGAACACCCACGTGAAGCGTGAAAAGTCATCAACAATAACTAAACCATACTTGTTACCTCCGATGCTTATATAAGCAACGGGTCCGAAGAGGTCCATGTGTAGAAGCTCCAATGGTTTTGTCGTCGTCATGATGTTCTTCGCGGGATGACGCGCTCCAACTTGCTTTCCGCTTGACAAGCGCTACAAATCCTATTTTTCTCAAACTCAACATTCGTTAGTCCAATGATGTGATCACCTTTTAGAAGCTTGTCGAGATTTCTCATGCCAACATGGGCTAGCCGGCGATGCCATAACCAACCCATGCTAGACTTTGCCATTAAGCATGTTTGAAGTTTAGCGCTATTTGAGTTGAAATCAACCAAATAGAGCTTACCCTTCAAATATCCTTTAAAAGCAATTGAGGAATTGTCTCTTCTAAAGATGGTCACATCCACATTAGTAAAAGACAATTATAACCCATCTCACAAAGTTGCGACACGGATAACAAATTGTAATTTAAAGATTTGACTAATAGAACATTTGAAATGGAATGATCATTAGAAATAGCAATTTTACCTAATCCCATTACCTCACCTTTACCATTATCTCCAAACACAATATTTTCATATTGTGACCCTTTTTCATCAAAAGATGAAAACATTTTCTTTTCTCCTGGTCATATGGTTTGTGCAACCACTATCAAGCACCCAACTTGATCCACCGGAGGTATAATCCTACAAGATCACATTAGACTTTGTTTTTAGGTACCCAAATCCTTTTGGGTCCTTGCATGTTAGTGATCAAAACTTTTGGTACCCACACCTTCTTCTTACTCTTTTCACTAGAGTTGTGGGCACCGACAAAATGAGCAATCACTTTACCACGGTGATTTCTCTTCAACATGTAAGAAGCAAAGTGAATAGAATGAGATGCGTGATGTTGAAGATGCTTCTTAGATTCTTGCAGGTCTTGATGACATGTGTGGTGGTCAATGGTTGTTTGTCATTTCCTTTGACAAACTGGATGCATTCCTTACCTTTTACCACCACACGATCATTTCTTTTGCATTCATACTTATCATATCCTAGCCCTTCTTTGTTTTTGTTTCCTCGACCATTTATGGTCTTATATAAGGCATCCTTGGATTGATAAGTTTTCATGCAACCGCATCTTACCAAGGCACTTAGTCTCTCGTTTTCGCTTTTTAATACTTGCATGAATTGGAAGTTAGTAGTGCAAGCATTAACATCGATATTGTAGCACCGAGAGCAACCATTGCTAGTGGAAGGAATAGATGCTAATTGTGAATCAACAATTGAGAGTTAATATCGTTAAGAGATTCAATTTGCACTTCAAGAGCTTGGAGATTGTTTTCCAGACTTATGACATTCTCTTGAAGTGACTCATTTGAACCCTTAAGCATTTCAATTGAATTATTAGCCAAATCAAGCTTTTTGGTCAACAATTCAATAGTCTCCTTTTCTTTAGTGAGGATCTTCTCGAGAGCAAGAGTTTTCTTCTTTTCACAAATTAACAACTCTTCTTGCTTCTCGAGAGTTTCCTCTTGGCTATCTATTCTTTTCAATAGCTTATGAATCTTAGCAATAGCCGATTTGCTCAAATCACAAAATAGAGCATCATCATTATCATCATCGCTTTCCAATTCACTATCGCTACTTGGGGGTTTGGTTTTAGCCATTACCTTGCGCCCTTTGGCCATAAGACAAATAGGCGCGTCATGGTCGGAGTCGTTGTCGCTCAATTCCCCGAATAGCAACTTTGTCGGTGGAGTGGCTTCTATGGCGAGGGTGGCGACTCCTTCATCATCGGTGTCGGAGTCGGAGTCGTTTGAATCCCATTCTTCTCCAATGTGAGCTCGCCCCGAGTACTTCTTCTTGTAAGTCTTGTTCTTCTTGAGCGGCTCACTTTTCTTGTTCTCATTTTGGTTGTTCTTCTTCTTTGGACAATCGGCGATGAAGTGTCCAACTTCACCGCACTCATAGCAAGCCCTCTTTGTGTTTGTTCTTCTTCTTGATTTGTCGTTGTAGTTCTTCTTGTACTTGCTTGACCCATCATACTTGAGGAACTTTTGAATTTCCTTACAAATAGAGCCAAGTCTTCTTCGTCTTCGCTTTCATCTTCCTCTTCATCACTTGAGGTTGATTCTTCCTTTTGCTTGCCTTCAAAGCTATTTGCTTCGGTCTTGAGCTCGAGCTTTGCTTGGCAAGGTTCTTTACTTCTTTTGCTTCTTCCTCCATGAGCTCATGTGAAAGAATTCTTCCAAGCACGTCATTCGGAGTGAGCCTTTTGAAATCCTTTCGCTCTCGTATAAGAGTTACGAGAGTCGAGTTCCTTGGAGCAAAGGCTCTCAACATTCTTTTTACCACGACGTGGTCCGTCATATCCTTGCTTCCAAGCCCTCTTATCTTGTTTACGAGGATCATCAAGCGGTCATACATTTGTTGCGGAGTTTCATCATCATTCATAACGAATCTCCCCAACTTGCCTTCTAGCAATTCAATCTTTGACTCCCTTACACTTGATGTACCCTCATGTGCAACTTGGAGTGTGTCCCATATCTCTTTGGCTTCTTCCAAGCCATCCACTTTGTTGAATTCCTCGGGACTCAACGCTCCAAGCAACACGCTTGCGGCTTGAGCATTGCGGTGGATGTTTTGCTCTTGTTCCGGCGTGAGCTCCATATCGCCTTCCCAAGCATATCTAAACCTGTGCAAACAATCTTCCAAACACTAGGATGGAGTGACATCAAATGCATTTTCATCTTGTGCCTCCAAGCGGAGTAGTACGTGCCATCGAAAAATGGTGCACGCCCGGAGGGCACAGTGATATAGGAATGCGAAGAGGAAGTATTTAATTTTTCGTAATTAAAAGGAATTTGAGCTCCCTGCGATGACGTTGAGGTGTCACCTTCCTTGGTCTTCGTGGGAGTTCTATGTCCGGCCTTTGGACTACCTTCTTCCCCCGACACGACAACCTTCAATCCGGTGTTGGCCATCACGTTCCTTCAAGCGGTTAGGCCTTCGAGAAGGTTCGGCTCTGATACCAATTGAAAAGATGAGAAAGTTGCCTAGAGGGGGGGTGAATAGGCAATTTAAAATTTAAACTAAATTTGTCGCAATGAAAGAGTATCGGAACTTCGGTGTTGGATCGAACTTCCGATGTAATCGAACTTCCGATACGATTCGAATGTCCGATCGACTTTTGACCCGGACAATTACCAACTGAAAGTAATGAACTTAAGAGACAATAAAAGAAGGTTGGATCAAAACGATGATGAGACAAGTTAAAGCAAAGTGAAAAAAGGAGACACGGAATTGATCCCGGAGTTCGGATTCTTGAGGGAATCCTACGTCTCCGTTGAGGAGGCTCCAAAGAGCCGGGTCTCTTCCAACCCTTTCCTCCCAAACCTCGGTCACACTTGAGGCTTGGTTCCACTATTTGGTTCATTTCCTTTCGGAGGCGGAGTCGGCCTTTACAAACTTCTCACGGCAACCCACAATCCTTGGGAGCTCGTGATCGACGCCTAGCCGTCTAGGAGTCCTTCAACCTCCAAGAGTAACAAATGCACGTTGATCGATCTTGGAGGAACACTCTAATGCTCAAGATGGAAGACACTTGCTTTTCACTCTAGCTCCAAATCTCACTTCTAGTCCTCACTCCTTGGATGATCCCTAAGATCAAAGAGGAGGGCTCAAAAGTAGACTAGAGAGGGCTCAAGGTGCACTAGAGTTCTGCCAAATAGAGTGTGTAACCCTCAAATGAGAGAGGGGTGGGGTATTTATAGTTTCTTGCAAAAACTAGCCGTTATACTCCCACTCACCGCATATCGGAACTTCCGATATCAACATCGGAATGTCCGATATGTACAAATAATCAGAACTCGAGCGCACTTTAGCTGTTACACAAGATGCATCGGAACTTCCGATGTCAACATCGGAACTTCCGATGTTCCCAGAAAAGCCCTTGGCAAAATGCCTCTAAGTCCATATCGGACTGTCCGATATATACATCGGAACTTCCGATACCAATATCGGAATGTCCGATCGAATATATCGGAGTGTCCGATAATTCCAGAGAGCTCCCTTTTTTCGATTTGAACACATCGGAACTTCCGATGACAAATATCGGAACTTCCGATCTTTACAGAGAGCACCCTAGAAGGCTTTACAACGTATCGGAACTTCCGATCGTAAATATCGGAACTTCCGATACATCTTCTACGCATCGGACTGAAGCAAGCATGCACATCGGAACGTCCGGTCACATCGGAACTTCCGATGTAATATCGGAATGTCCGACTTGAACTTAGATAAAAACACATTCCGGTGCATGCGCGATGACTTAGGGTCTCAAAAAGATTTAAAGTAACATTCATCTGAGCATAGAGACTACCCTAGATCATCTACGATGCATCCTTCTTAATAGTACGGCATTCCTATGACACAAAGCACAGAGAAAAAGGATTACAAAGCCGCTTTTACTCGCTTGAATTCGTTTGAGGGTGTCCTTCGCATGTAGAAGATCTCTCATTCAATCTTTTACTGTCCACAAGCTCATTGAAGACATTAGTCCTTTTAATCGCTTTGTCATTAATCAACCAAAACCAATTTAGGGGCCTAGATGCACTTTCAATCTCCCCCTTTTTGGTGATTGATGACAATCCGATTAAAGCTTACAGATAAATGGATATAAAGAGAATTTCGTATTGGTTGAGCTCCCCCTGAAGATGTGCAATGGATAGGAAAATATCGCAAAAGCACAATTTTGAAAGGAAATTGCAGGAGCTCCCCCTAAAATCGAGTATATAATGAAACAAGCACTATGGAAGCTAATATTTGAATAACCATTAAAATTAAAACATCCATAGTAACAATCATCCATCGGAGCAAAAGTAAAGCATACTATCAAGCGTAACAAGTTCCAAGTTCACATGATAACAAAGTTTGGAAATGAAACTAGTCGAAGGATGATAAACTGATAAAACGAGGTAAGCTTTCTTTCTCTTCTCCCCCTTTGGCATCAAGCACCAGAAAGGAGAACAAGGAGAGAGAGAGAAAACTAGTCCGACTCCTCGGAAGCAGCATCAGAGCCGGACTCCTCATCGTCTTCAGACTCATCTCGAAGGCTGCGCCATTTGGAGCAAACGGATCCTCAACTTCTTCTTCACTGCTCTCATCCTCTGAACACTCTAGATTTAAATGCCTCTGAATGTCCTTGAGTCTCTTGGTGTTCTTCTTGTGCGCTGCTGCATTGCCCTTGCACAGGACAAAGATTGACTTCAAAGCACGGAGGATTGGAGAGGATGATCCACTGGCGGCACAAGGATATGACGGACCACGGCCTTATTATTTTGGAGACCCAGACCTTAGATGTTATTTTGGGAATGGATTGGTTATCCAAGCACAAGGCCGTATTGGATTGTGGAAGAAGGACTATCTCAGTTGAGAGCCCGTGTGGAAGGAAAGTGGAATTTCAAGCCACTGCAGTTAGAGTTGGACAGATGATGGTTAACAGTACCAAGACAATCAGCATAGAGGATGTCTCAGTAGTGAATGAGTACCCAGATGTTTTTCCCGAAGATCTACCTGGTATGCCGCCAGACAGGGACATAGAGTTTGTGATAGAGCTTGTACTGCACAAAGATCGATAGCAAAGAGACCCTATCGGATGTCCACCAAGGAGTTGGTAGAGATGAAGAAACAGACTAGAAGAGTTAATGGAGAAAGGATTTATCGATCGAGTTCGTCGCCGTGGGGAGCACCGCTTTTGTTTATCAAGAAGAAGGACGGGAGTTTCAGGGATGTGCATTGACTACCGTGCACTCAATGAAGTCACCGTGAAGAATAAGTACCATTACGAGGATTGATGATTTGTTTGATCAACTGAGAGGAGCCGGAGTTTTCTCCAAGATTGACCTAAGATCGGGATACCATCAGTTGAAGATCCGATCAGAGGATATTCCAAAGACAGCATTCTCGTCAAGATATGGACATTACGAGTTCTGATTATGTCCTTTGGATCGATTTAATGCGCCAAAGATATTTCATGAATATGATGAATAAGGTGTTCATGGAGTATTTGGACAAGTTTGTTGTCGTGTTCATAGATGATATCCTAATCTACTCCAAGACAGAGGATGAACATGCCGAACACTTGAGGCGAGTTTTGGAAAAGCTGAGGGAACAGCAACTCTTCGCCAAGTTCAGCAAGTGTGATTTTTGGAAGGACAAGGTAGAATTCCTCGGACATGTAATGACCGCAGAAGAAGTTGCCGTTGATCCAAGTAAAGTAGAAGCTGTGTTACATTGGGAGCACCAAGATCGTGACCTGCATCCGGAGTTTCCTTGGAATGGCAGGATACTATCGCCGTTTCATTGAAGGCTTTTCGACAATTGCGAAACCTCTTACGCAATTGCTGAAAAAGGAGAAGAAGTTTGCATGGACGTCAGAATGTGAGACAGGATTTCAGGAGCTGAAGAAGCGATTGACATCAGCACCAGTGTTAGTTCTACCGGATGTTAATCAAAGCTTTGATATTTATTGTAACGCATCGCGCCAAGGACTTGGATGTGTGCTGATGCAGAATGGAAAGGTCGTCGCTTATGCATCAAGGCAGTTGAGGCCGCATGAGGAAAATTATCCGACGCATGACCTAGAGTTAGCTGCCGTAGTGCATGCCTTGAAGATATGGCGTCACTATCTGATTGGAAACAGATGTGAAGTATACACGGACCATAAGAGTCTTAAGTACATATTCACCCAGTCGGATCTAAATATGAGGCAGAGGAGATGGTTAGAGTTGATCATGGACTACAGTGTTGGATTCCATTACCATCCCGGGAAGGCCAACGTAGTTGCCGATGCCTTGAGTCGGAAAAGCCATACCGTGAGTATGTTGCTAGCCACAAGTCAGGATGAGTTATGTGAGGATTTTCAGAGAATGAAGATTGAGGTGGTACCTAGCGGATTCTTGGCCGCATTGGAAGTGAAGCCTACCCTAGAGGACCAGATCCGGGAAGGACAGAAGGATGATGACACGATCCGCAGGATTAAGTCCATCAAGGAAGAAGGCAAGGCAGAGGACTTCAAGTTGGATGAGCAAGGCACGTTATGGATGAAGGATCGGATTTGTGTGCCCAACAAGAAGGAATTAAAGCAACTGATTTTGGAAGAAGCCCATGACTCCAAGTATTCAATTCACCCAGGAAGTGCCAAGATGTATCAGGATTTGAAGGAAAGATTCTGGTGGCCGAGCATGAAGCGTGAAGTTGCCGAGCATGTTGCATTGTGCGACGTATGCCAGAGAGTCAAGGCAATGCATCAGAGACCGGCAGGATTGCCGCGCTTACCGAAAATACCAGAGTGGAAGTGGGAGGAAATCGGAATGGATTTCATTACCGGTTTGCCTAAGACTCAAGGAGGTTATGACTCCATATGGGTTATAGTGGATCGCTTGACCAAAGTAGCCCATTTTATCCCCGTGAAGACCACTTACTCGGGAGATAAATTAGAAGAATTGTACATGATCATGATCGTCTGTTTGCACGGAGTGCCAAAGAGGATTGTATCGGACAGAGGTACCCAATTTACCTCAAGGTTCTGGAATAAGTTACATGAAGCCATGGGAACCCGTTTGAACTTCAAGATCTGACCTATCATCCAGACGGATGGACAGGCCAGAAAGAGTCAACCAGATTCGAAGATATGTTAAGAGCGTGTGCATTGGCTTGTGCTACCTCTTGGGATAAGAGTTTGCCGTATGCCGAAGTTCGATTATAACAATAGTTACCAGGCTAGTTTACGATGTCACCATTTGAGGCCTTTGTATGGTCGACTCGCTTGACGCCATTGAATTGGAATGAGATCGGCGAGCGCCGTGTCTTCGGCCTGGTATTCTTCAAGAGGTCAAGAGCAGATTGCCATGATTAGGGAAAGGTTGAAGATCGCCCAATCACGGCAGAAGAGTTATGGCCGACAACCGTCGCCGGACTGAATTTTGAACCGTAAGATTTCGTGGTATCTCGAGTCACGCCTCTCGGAGGAGTTAAGAGGTTCCATGCCAAAGGGAAACTCGCACCTGCTATGTTGGACCATTTAAGATTTTGAGCCGCAGAGGCGGTTGCTTACTACCTAGAGCTACATGATCGTTAGCAGGAGTACATGACGTATTCCATGTGTCCCAGTTGAAGAAGTGTCTCCGAGTACCTGAGGAACAGACACCGCTAGAGTCAATCGAGTTGCAAGAAGATTTGACTTACAAGGAGCATCCCGTGAAGAATCTAAACACAATGGATCGAGAGACGAGGAACAAGTCAACCCGCTTCAGAGAGTTCGGTGGAGCAACCACGGAGAGTGAAGCAACTTGGGAGCGTGAAGAGGATTTGAAGAAAGAGTTTCCAAGCCTATTCTCAGAGTGAGCCTGAATCTCGGGGACGAGATTCTGTTAAGGGGGGAGGTTTGTAACACCCCAAAATTTTGCCTGTCTTAAATTCATGTGTGATTTGGCACTTTGTTGAATTTTTGGAATTTTCTGGAATTTATTTTGATTTATTTGGAATTTATTTGAATTTATTCCATTTGGAAATAATTAAAGAATTAAACTTTGCTAATAAAATTTTGTTGGAAATATTTTATTTGAGTCCAAAATGATCCAAAGTATTTTCGAATTTTTGGAATTTTTACGAGTCTTTTGATATTTTTAATGAATTAAATGAATTATCGGGAATTATTTTAAATATTTAATCGCTGGAAAATTTCGACTGGGTTTTCTTGTTCCTCGGGCCCGAAGTCGGACTCGAGTCCGACGAACCCGATCGAAGCCTTTTGATTCGGTCGAACCGCGGTGCCCGAACCCAACTCTAACCCTAGACCCCGACCGTTGGATCTAGATCCAACGGCCGTGCGTGCGCCGCGTCGCGTGAGCGTGTGGACCGTCCGATGCGGGACACGTGGACGGCATCCGGTCGTCGTCCTCGTCCGAATCCGAGCCAGAGAGCTCCGCCGTGACCGAAGCGGGACACGGCTAGGGTTCGATTTCGCGCAAACGCCGGGCTATTTAATGCCCGGAGCAGCCCCGAGGTTCGCCCTTGCCTGCGCACAATTTGCCCCACCGCCACCTCTCCGCGTTCGCCGTGGCCGCGATTCCTCGCTGAAGTTGCTTTGCGCCGCTGGTTTTGGTCGGCTACCGCCGTTGAGCCACCTTCGCCGCACTCCAAGCCCCGATCCGTGATCCTGACCGAGACGCACCGACCTCGACCCTCCCTTCGCCGGATGCGCTCAGTGGCGCCGGCCCCGAGTGTCGCTGCCCTCAAGTCCGGCTGACATTCGTCAACTAAGCGCCGCGACCACGCTGGCTTGTCCGCCGTCCGATCTCCATCCGACGCTCGAGGTGAGGCCACGTTTTCCTTTTCCCGTAGAGGCTTAGATGCACTTTGGGCCGTTAGATCTAGAATTAATCGGTTCGATTGGATCGCGTTAACGCGAGGGTTTTGTTAGCCGCCGTCCGATCGGGATTCGAGGGTGAGGATGCACCCACGTGTCTTAGCCGGATCATGCCACGCCCCGGTGCTCGCCGCAACGTGATTGATCCAAGCCGTTGAAATTTGAACGAACGGTCGATCGCATCGAACCCGAGCCAATCGCGCGTGCCACGCACACGCATGGAGCCGCCCGCGCGTGCGCAAGACGTGAGCCGCCGACACGCCGGGCCCGCGTGCGCCGGCCGAGCCGGCAGGCAGGCAGGCGTGTCGCCGACATGCGGGACCCGCATGTCAGCGACCGTGCGCTATGGACCGGATCCACCGTGGACCCGTGCCGCCCGTGGACCCAGTCCATGGACCGGACACGTGGCAGCACCTGAGTGGTGCCACGTGTCATGCTGACGTCAGCATGACATCATCATGGGATCCGTTCGGTGCTGACGTCAGCCGCCCAATCAGAGGCTGCCACGTGTCCAAGCTGACGCAATAATTAATTTCCAGAAAAAGAAAATGATTTATTAATTCGAAATAATGATTTCAGATTTTGTTTCAAACTTCAAATGCTTATAACTTTTGCGTTTCAACTCCGATTTGAGTGATTCAAATTTCTAAATTTGTATAAAATTGAGACCTACCTAAATATTAATTTTATTTAATTTTTGGACTAAAGTTTTTCTCTGTAAAATTATTTAATTGATTATTTAAACTTTAAATAATCATAACTTTTGTGTTTTAACTCCAAATTTGACGATTTCAGTTTCTAAAAATTCATAAAATTGTGTTCTCTCTGTTTATGGATTTTATTTGGATGTTTGGATACTTTTTGCCTATTGTTTATTGGTGTATTTGCTGTTTGCACGCTTTACGAGTAGACGTTGAAGTGCCGGAAGGATTCGAAGGAGAAGTATTGACTCAGGATCCAACTCAAGACCAAGTACTTTTTGAAGGCAAGTTGTGCTTTGACCATGTTGATCCTATTTTGAAATCTATTTTGATTTAACCTATTGCATGCTAGTTCAATTAGAAAATACTTTATTTAAATATGGGGAATTAGATAAATACCAATTTGCTGTATGACACCTTGATTACTTAAATATGTGCCATGACCCCTTGTCACCCTAGTTGTGGTTTACTAGTTGGACATTATTAAATTGCCAACATGGGAAATTAGATCGTTGTAGTATCGCTTAGACACACTCGTGCTCATGACATGATTTTGGACAATCAAATGTTAATATTGACTTAATGATATATTGAACCTGTTTTGGAAAGGTATCATGTGATGTTGATGGCACGTGGTGCATGGTAATCAAGCTGGGTTTGATAAATAGTTTTTCGACCGGGCATGTGGTAAGAATAATCAGGTGGGCGGTTGTGGCATTGGGGATGTTGATTTGGTTCTTCGGGTAGTCTTGCCCTGGTCACCCTAAGGACTTCACCTTGCAAGCCTTTGAACTGGGTCTAACGTGCAACCACATGTCTGTAATGGGACGGACCTAGTTGACTAAGTTGCTAATAATGTACCTGTGGGACCTCGGAGGTCAACTACACCCTTTGTGTAAGTTGTGCGGGGAGCGCATCGGGGTGAGGCCAGTACCCATCTAACGGTTGATTGGCCTAAACTTCGCCTTAGCTAAGGGAAGGGTTAGCGTGCAATAACCGGGAGGACCACTTGTATTGTTAGAAGTTTCGAAAGACTTTGTTACTGAACTCGCCTTTGTGGTGTTTGACTTGTATCTTGTGGGTAAAGTGCATAACCTCTGCAGAGTGTAGAATCTATTCGAATAGCCGTGTCCGCGGTATTGGACATCGCTAGGAATTACAGTCAAGGGTTAGATTTTCTCAAAAATAACTTGGATTTGAAAGGTTGGGTTGGATTAATAATGATGTTGATGGAAATGTGGATTAGGATGGGAAAGATGTTTATTAAACTCCTTGAAAAGTTATCTATGCTTTACTTATTTCTACTGCTTTCGAATCTATTTATGATACTTGTTAAATGCTGTTTTCTGCAAATATACCTTGAGCTATTCCTTTGTACCAAGCCATGCATATAGTATATTAGCCTGCATTCTGTGCATGACTTGCTGAGTACCAAGTACTCACCCTTGCCACAATACAACACCAGTTGAAGAGGAGACTACACCAGCTTTGGAGGAGGAGCTCCAAGAGGAACCGTCTACATAGGGAGCGAGCCCAGTCAGTTGCCTGTGGTATACTGGATGGCGCCACGAAGTTATCTTATTTTTCCGCTGCTACTATTTCTCTCTTAATAAGTTTCGCCCTGCGAGGCATACATTTGTAACTTGACCTTAAGGTCGAGTAACCAGTTTGACTATTTAAATAAAGTACTTTATTAGTATCGAGTGGTATGATTGTGATATTTACCGATGTTAAGACTGTGTGCACTAGCGCGTTCCTGGACTAGTGCTGAATACATAGAGGGTCCGGATTTGCAAATTCAGGGTCCGACACAGTAGGAGAGAGAGCGGTCCTTCGACCGGATTGGGTTTAGCAAACTATTGATCGAGTGGTAGAGGTACGATAGAATCTTCTTACTGCTCAGAGTAGATAGAAAAGCTATGCTGATGTGAGAAGGCGAGATTTAGAATTTGAGGTGGGTGATAGTGTGCTCTTGCGAGTGTCTCCCACCAAAGGTGTGGTTCGCTTCGGCACCAAAGGAAAGCTTAGCCCGAGGTATGTCGGCCCATTCCCTATTACAGCTCGAGTTGGTAAATTGGCTTATCGCTTGGAGCTTCCTGAGTCGATGCAGTGGGTCCACAATGTGTTCCATGTTTCCATACTGAGAAAGTACTTGCATGACCTGGATTTGGTGGTTCCTTTGTAGCCATTGGTGCTTGATCAGAACCTCACTTTTGAGTCCCGCCCAGTGAAAATTCTGGGGAATTCAGAGCGAGTGTTGAAGAATAGAACTCTCAAGTTTGTTAAAGTCCTGTGGTCGCGCCAGACAGAGAGAGAAGCAACTTGGGAGTTGGAATCTCGCATGTGCGAAAAGTATCCAGAATTATTCTTATCAGGTATGCAAGGTGAAACTTAGCTCCCTTTGTTTTGGTTGTTGCGTAGTGGTGTGTCTAGGATTCGGGGTCGAATCCTGTTAAGGAGGAGAGAATATGACATTACTGTAAGAGTTTAGGTCGTGTTTTTGGCATTTCTGAGTGTTTGGGCTTTTTCGGGAGAGTTCTGGCCTTGGGGGATTGAGTTTTGGGCCTACAGTGGGGGATTTTGGCCCATGTGGGGGGATTCCTGCCAAACCCTAGCCCCACCCCTTGCTTGCGCCCCCACCCCTCCTTGCGTGGCCGCCCCCCCTTTCCCCTTGGCCACACGCCCCCCATCCTTGCGCCCCCCCTCTTCCCTCCCCTAGATGGCCCTAGCCTAGGGATCCTTCCCCCAGGTTCCCTCCTCTCCCTTCTCTAATTTTGCCATTGGGGATCTCATGCAATCGAGAGGATCCGGTGAATCCCGGCGTTTCGAGGGCGATCGAGGCCGGGAGGAGGAGATTTTCGTTGGTTCGTCGTTTGTCCAAGGAGAGGTAATCTTTGTAGGTTCTTTTGTAGTGTTTTGGTGCTGTTTAGATAGGGGAATCCATGCTTAAAACCCTCAATTAGGTGCTGTTAATAGATGTAGTTAAGTTGAATCTAGATCTGTCTCGCATGCTGCCCTCAGCCAGATTAGATCGTCAACTTCGGGTGCGGATTTGGAAATTTTAGAGTCGTTTCCTAGGGCACCGGCTGTTGCAAAAGTCGTAGATAATCGAATTATCTTTAATTTAATACTAAAATCACAAAGTTTCGTTTAGCCATTTAAAAGTTATGGCCTTTTTAACGAGCGCTGTCCAATCTGTGTCGCGAATGGTAATGTCTATGTTCATCTGCAGATTAGAGAAACTTAGAAGCTGAATTAGATTTTCCGAATACTTATAAAAAGATGAAAAATTTCCTGCAGTTTGAGAAAATGTATTCATTTACTTGATTTGGAGTTGTAAAATTCAAGTTATGGTCGTTAGAAGGCTGTTGTCCCATTTTGACAAATTACTGTTTTTCGGGTTTTAGGAGTGGGTCGCGAAGCCGATGTAATTATTGGTCTTGTGATGCTTTGTTGGCATGTTTTTGAGTGGAATGCATCTATTTGCAGGTGGTGTGACCCCGGGAGTGACATCAACGTCTCGCCACACCGTCTCGAGAGGTTAAAGGCAAGTGTATTGTGGTGATTGTGGCTTGGGTGGCCTTATAGTTTCTAGTGTTGCAATTCAACCGTATGATATGTTAAGTTGTCATGTCTGGTTCTTGCATGTGATATGATGAATTATTAAATGGCTATGCAATTGTTAAAAAGAGTATATATGCAAGTTTATTCATGTTTATGGCATATGTGCATTCATAATGGAAGAGGCGACCCATTCTGATGCGGGCATCTGTGTTCACATGTAGTGAACACGAAAGACCTACCTCGTAGTCCCATCCACAGTTGTGAATGGGAGGGAGTCATTAGGAGTAGGCACCCTCCACGAGATGGAAGGGAATGAGGGTGCACACCGATGGGTGTGCACTCGACAATACCGGTATGTGCTAAGCAAAGAGTGACCATGCATGATGCATTACATTGCATAAATGAGAATATGAATGAAGAAGTTTTTATGAATTGTTCCCCATGGTTTGTGACCTGAAGAATGTATGTATGTTAACTGTTATCATTTTGTTTCCATTGCATTACACTTTGCTGAGTGATGAACTCACGCTTGTTGTTTAATGTTTTTTTAAGTACCTTGAATCCGGCATTTGGGAAAGGGAGCTAGATTCATGTCTTCACTTAGCATCACTTAAACAGTCAATTTCATACTCTTTCCATAGTTGTGATGGATTACCTTATTGAACTATATTGTGTTTTCTGTCGTGTTGGTTGTCATGATTAAATGTTCATTCCATATTTGTTCATGTGACGGTTAAATTCATATCCTTGGCTTGAATTGTTGCTGAAATCCCTGTTTGCCATGTATTGTTGTCTTCGATTATGCTATTTTGCTATAACTCTATTATTGATGTTTAAAACCATGGAAAAAGAGAGTACATGCTGCCGAAATTTTGTGTAAATCATTAGCGTAGTTGCTATAATTTACTTCTTAAGATGTTATTTGGTTGTTGCTATTATCCTTTGTGGTGACATTCTGGGCATACTAGGTGCTGGGGTGTTACAATTAAATTTTGATCGTCTATACTATATATGACGATCTGTTGGTAAACAATAGGCCCTCAAGCCCATCGGCCGATGGGCCTATAGCATCCGCAAACGTGTAGACTTACGGACAGCACGATAATAAACGTTCAATATTATTACTAAGTTCATAATAAATTACTGTTAAATTTAGTAAAACCGACGATAAAGCATACTATACTGTCCGTGTTGTAAAGTCGTATAAAGAAGACAGTAGAAATTACAGTACGCTATAAAACCGCTAAGGTCATGTAACATCCTCAATTTCGGTCTGCTGCCAAAATTTAATTTAAATTAATTAAATTCAAAATTTGCGTTTCCTTGGTGTTTAATTTAACCTGGCATCCTTATCCATCCAAAATCGGAGTTCAATTCTCCCTCGCTCGAAAAATCAAATTTCCGGATTCCAGTCCATACCCGAAATTCCGCCCGAGTTCGAAAATGTTCCAAAAATCCCGGAACCTATTGCATTAGGTCCCAAATATTCCAAAAATATTTTGGAAATTTTTCCAAGATTTTTGGAAGCTCTCTGGTATTTTATCTCGTGTGGCTTTCGTTTAATGCCCGCTATTCGCTCCAAAATATTCTAAACTCCAAATATCATCCAAATTCCGCGAAACCAATTTTATTGGATTCCAAATATTCCCTAATGGTTCTAGGAATTTTTCCAGAATTTTAGACTATTTTTGCTAATTTTTCTCTAGGGCGTTGCTCTTATGTATTTCCCGGCCAATGGGAGCATGCCACGTGGTGGCTACTATTCATGCTTCTTCTCCAAATGAAGGAAACGTTCCAGGAGAAGGAACAGCAAACACCATTCATAGCCTCCATGATTCACTCACTCATAACTTTCCATTCAATGCTCCAAATCGCGAGCGGCCGGATCCGTTGGATTTGTAGCGACGAAACCTTTCCATCCCCCATGATCTTCAGCCCGGAATCTCGTCGGAATTTGAATAGTGAACCAAAAACCAAAAATCACCTTAATGACCATTACTTGGCTGTTTCAACTCCAAACAGCGCACTTCAACCTCTCATTACTTCGTGTTGGAGTGCTCTTCTTGGTGGTAGCACTCTTCTTTAGCCTCTCCTCGCCATTCGTCCGCTAGATTGAGAAAACCGGCGTCGAACCAAGTTATTCGTGTTCTTCAGGTTCATCGTCATATCTTCTTCTCCGGTGAGCCAAATTCAATTCCGGTTGTTTCTTAGTGTTTGTATGGATGTCTAGATTCTAATCCCTCAATCAATTTTAGGTTTCATCAAGTTGAGACGACGAATTTCGTGTTTGCGTCGCTTCGGCCGAACCATCGATTTTCGTTGAGTTCGTCGTCTCCGGTGGGTTGTTCTTCGATTCCTTTCAACCTTGAGCCCATCTAGATGTGCTCTAACTAGTTCTCCATCCAATTGGCATGTTCATCTATCAATTTTTTTTTGCAAAATTTCGAATTTTTGGAGCTTTTCGGGCTTCTCTGTTCTTCATGCCCGTGTGCATGCTCGCCGCTGTTGCGCCGCCGCCGGTCCCGCCGCCGGAGCCTCGCCGCTGCTTGCTGGCGGCGCTTCACGTTGCGCGCGCGCCTCCTCAGGTTGCTACGGCTGCCGCCGCTGGCCTCGGCCAGCCGAAGGCCGGCCGGCTTCACGTGGCTCCGCCAGCCTCGCTGCCGCCCAGCCCTGTGGCCTCCGGTGCCGTTGCGCGCCGCTCGAGCGCCGCTCGCCGCCGCCTCGCTTGCTGCTACGGGCCACAGCCGCCCCGGCCCCCTACTCGCCGTTGCCCAATGGAGCCCCAAGCTCCTCTGTTTTGGCCATGGCAAGCCAATGGAGAAGAACCCCCAAGCCTATGAAGCCTTGGCCCCACCTGCCATTGACTAGCCCATTGGAAAATCAGCCCAAAATAAAGATGCTTTGGAATATTCCTCGATTTGGTATTTTCCAGGATTTTTCAACTTCAGAAGCTCATAACTTTTTCGTCCGAACTCCGATTGACTCCGTTCAAATTCCTAAATTCATCTAAATTCAATATCTACCTGCCAGTATAACTTTTATAATTTTTGGATTTTTTCGCCCTGAGTTGTTAGTTGCTTCAGTTTTGAGCCTTGCTTTTCTGTTGAGATCTTGCTTAGTACTTGGCTATAGTTGACTGAATTGAGGTTGAGATGCATGTCATTTCCTAACTTGTTAAAATCACATTAAGTTCATGTATTTTGCAAATTATGTGATATATAAGGTTATATGATTGAATGAGCTCATCTTTTCCTATCTTGGCACTCCCTTGTTTCTTTTTTGTGAAATCATTGCTTCAGGGAAAATTCTGAACTTGTTTTTCTCTTTTTTTATACTCTTGATGAATCCATTGTCAAAGGGGGGAGAAGTTTAAGGAAAAAGGGGGAGAAGTTTTGGGGCTTTTTGAGAAATTTTGGGAGCTTTTGGAGTTGTTGGACACACATTGCACATTCACTCACATTTTTCTTCTTAAGGGGAGTTTTGTTACTTTGCATATTGGTCAAAGGGGGAGTTTTTGTGTTTTTCACTTTGGTCTAAAACTTTTCTTGTGAAGTGGATGTCAATTGCAAATGTTCAATTCTACGTGGTGTTGCCAATGTTTTCATCAAGGGGGGAGATTGTGAAATCATGTGCTGAAAAATTGGCTTAGAATTGAATTTGCAAAAGTGCTGGTTCAGATAATTATTTGATATGCATGTGATAGCATGGTAATTGTTTTGCTTGATGCAATGCGCTCGTGTGAGTGGTTGCATGGACTGATCATGAGTCAAGTTGGAAGAACTTGTGCTCGAAAATTGTTTTGTGGTTTGTTCATGTGCAGGTGTTGCTCGAGGGCGAAGTGGTCGATGACCGGACCGGAACTAGGTTCATGGAGGAGCTGAAGTTCGGGATTAGGTTCTGGAGGAACCGAGTTCTTGGTAGTCAAGGATGTCATGCGGGACGTTCGGGCTAGAGAATGGTGCACATGAAGAATGGTTAGTCACGTGAGTATGGCAGGTGGCCATGCGCGTGCAAAGGGTTAGTCACGTGAGTATGGTAGGGTTACCATACGTGTGCAAGAGTTGTACTCGGTCGGGTTAGGCCAAGTGGAGTTGTGTTGAATACAGACTCCTTCTAGGATTAGGAGTAGGAATTATATTCAGGACTCTATGTGTTTGCTCTGTATAAATAGGGGGAGGTGCCTCCTGTTTATGCATCAAGTTTTGGGCGAGTTTTAGGGTTGTACTCTTTTGTTTGGAGTGCGGTAACCAGATCAAAAGGAGAAATAAAGATCAAGTTCTTCAAATCTCTCGGCGAGCTACAATTCTAGTTAGATCTATTCTCGTCATCTTCTGTCACAGCAAGCTTACGAGGTTCATAACTTTTGATCTGTAAGTCCGATCGATCTGATTCTTTTTGGGTTCGATTCGTATTGGAATCTAGTTTCTTATGTACAAATTTTAGATCGATCCGACGGTTGGATCTCTGGAAATTCGCGTTTTACCGAATATTTGTCAATCTGTTTTTTGCTAATACGAAGTTGTTTTTTTGAATCCGAGTTGGGGTGAAGTTTTAATAGATTGAATATTTGGTTTTAGCTTCCGCACAATTATTCACCCCCCCTCTGATTGCTATATTCTTATATCTCGATCCTACACTGGGAACCGAGTATTCTAGAAGTCTCGCCATTAAGGCCCTATTTGGTACGATTCCAGATTCTAGTAGAAACGGAAACGGTTCCAAATTCTTGGTAGAAACGTTTCAGGTTGGCTATGAATCTGGTGGAACTAGGTTGAGACCGATTCAGCCACGGTGTGGAAAAAGATGAAATGATCCAAAGTGAATCATTCCGAACTTTAGCCTGTTTGGTTGGATTTCTTCCAGAATCTAGTAGAAATGGTCCGGTTCCAAGTTGCCAAACGGGACCTAAGAACAGGCATGTTTCTAGCCTAGTACTAGTACGCACTCAAAACTTCTGTAAGAAATTCTTGTTGAATTTATTATTTTCCTGTCGCAATATTTTTTCTACATGAGTTTTTTTTAAGCTTAGCATATACATATACGCAACACCAAACTAAATAAAATGTTGCATCAGGTATTAAACAATGTTACAATCAATTGTTCTAGTAGGTTGTATGATAATCTTCAACTCAAAATGTAACAACAAATATTCTTTAAATTAGAGACCGGGAACTATCAGTTATAGCGCATAATTTCAGAGATATAATCTACTACTATCAGCAGAGTTAATTCCAACAACAAGACATACCCACACATGATACACGTACACACCCTAGCTAATTTAACACTAACCTACTTTTATTGTTATAACACTAACTATTTATGCACGTTTTTAAACTCTTAAGAGGGTCTTCGTTTCCAAATGAAACACTATATTTTGGCACACAATATTATATAAGAACTTTATCATATCTCTATTTTTTGTTGAACTACAATACAAATTATCTATTTAGTAAAAGACTAAGAACTTCAGTTGTAATTGATTTTCCATATTTTATCGAGTTTTTCAATCCAAACCCACGTCCAATGCGACTTTAGATGTTAAACATTGATGTGACCACTTAAGAGAGTTTTCTTCTTGTGACAAAGGCAGAAGAACATGACCCCTGGTTTTAGTTTGCATGCATCGCATGGCGGCCTTGCCACGCCCAGCCGAGGCGGCATGGCGCTGTCCAATGCTGTAGCTGCGTCGGTGATAGGCCCCCCCCACGGTGGATAGCAACAGCAGGGCGCTCGGCCAGGTGCCCTAGTCTTAACCCATCCGTTACCGTTGCCGTACTGGCCACGCTTTCTTTGGCCTACTTCAGTACTTCTCACGCTCCATCGCAGTTGAACCCCTACATCTCCGCTTGAGGCCCATCGATGACGGCGGCCTACGACGACGTGGGGGCGAGGCGAGGATGATGATGGAAGGTGTGGGCATTGTCTCAGCCAACCAATACCCCCTACGCTATCCTGCATGCAGCATTGTCGCTGCATCCATTGCCACAACACCGTCGCCATCAGCCGTCACCACTACCATTTGCCGCCTCGCCACCGTTGTCATCTCCGCCTAGGCGAGGCAATGGGAGATTGGAGGGGGAGGGAGCAATAATGGTAGGAGAGGAGAGTAGTAAGGGCAGAGTGGCGGTGGCGGAGAAAGAGATGGCGACATTGGTGGAAAAAACATCAATTGTTTGACATGGTGTGCTCAAGCAAATACATTAGCATACAATTCCCCGGCAGGTCTCATTATAAAGCCTCCATGAGCTACAGTCTGCAGTCAGCACACAAGGGAAAAACTGTTGGTGATATGCCCTAGAGGCAATCATGTGAGATAATTATATCATACGTCTATGTTCATTTACTTATCAGTTCCATGAATAAATGTCACTCATTTGTTCGTTGAGTATGACTTAATTGTGAAACACATTGGTTATATGATATTATTCTAAATGATCCCTGGTCACATATCATTATGTGGGACAATAGTGATTTGACCAGCACATATATTGATTGATGGTAATGTTTCACATACCATAGATATATATGGAGATATCAAATCAACAATGTGGGCACATGTTAGAGAACATGGGGTTGGATAGACCCGCCCCGAGACACTGCTGAGATTGTTATCTTAAGAAGTGCCATCAGGATGTAGTCTCGAGTGGTATACCTATATGATCCTTTGACCTGAGATTCTTATTGATTCTCAGCATGTGTAGTTGTATACTTTGGGGCTATCAAACGCTTCACCATAACAGGGGAGTTATAAAGGTAGCTTACGGGTATGCCATGAAACATGACGTGAGGTGTAAGAGATCAAGATGGAATTTGCCCCTCCTTGGTAACGGGAGAGATATCTCTGGCCCCCTCGGTGTGGATGGATAAGGAAAAGTACATGGTCATGCCAAAGTGATTAAAGAGTTAATCACGAATTATATCCATTACATTGACGAGTGAATTTGTCGAGCTATCACAAGGGTGGCACGCTTCTCGCCTTGAGCTTGATTGATATCGTGTGGCAAAAGGATCCTATGTGAGTATATCAAGGTTCAGCTGATTCGATCATTGTGTACATTCGGGGGGTCAATATGTGCTGCTAGGTACCGCTATTGACTTGTGGTCTGGAAAAGGGGTTCTCCAGGACCGCGGCCGACTTGTACATGAGCCTAATGGGTCACACACTTAACGGGTTGCATCATGTGTAATGGATTGGATCCATTAGTGGGTTTATGTGGGTTTGGATCCTCTAGCGTCTTAATGGATTTCTATTGTAGAAGATCCATTAGTGCGAGCCCTAGTGGGCTTCTATTACAGAAGGCCCGTTAGTGCGCTCTATATAAAGGAGGCGTGGGGGCGTGCGGAGAGAGTGTCTCCTCACCACAAGCCCTAGCCGCCACCGCGTCCCACTGCCCCTAAAACCCTAGCCGCACGTGTGGATACCGTAGAGGCATCCTCGCTCTTGCGTCGGCGCTGATCGATTCAATCGGCTACATCAACTGTGCGACTACAACGACACTGTTGTGACGGCGATCCGCGACGAGGAGTTTTACCACGTCGTGTTCGACTACGTACTGTGCTTCGGAGCACGCGGGGAGGCTTCACCCACTCTACTTCCGCTGCTAACGTGCTCCAAGGGTAATACTCTATGATCTCTGACTCGCATGTTTCCTGGGTGTTCGCGGTAGAAAAGTTTTGTTTTTGGCTAGCGTAGCACCGCGTTCTTCTTCAAAAACATCAATTGGTAAACTTCAGTTCAAGTTCACCTCCAACCCAAAACCCATTCATGCTAAATTACTGGTCTATGCATGTCCTTCCTTGAAGGCTCAAAGATCAAAAGCATGGGAAGTGGGTATCGTTGTTGGGACTATTCATGAGTCATTGTCATCGTGTCCATCCTTTTCAGCTTTTGATTTGTCACCTTATTTTGCCAAGTACCAAGTTTCAACTTCCACGTAATAATACTATTAGGTTTGCTGGGGAATCACATGATGTGGTGGTTATGTTAGCTTTTGCTGCCCTCTTTTTCTCAGATCTCTTTCTGCAGAAGCGTGATTTCCACCTACCGAGGACAGACCGCCCTGACTGCTCAGCCTGGGGCTCTTCTTTTTTAAGGCAGGATGGAGATGGAATTGGATGGGTTTCTAAACTGTAACGCAGCAGCAGCAGCAGCAGTAGTAATGCACTACTATTACTACACCTGGGATATGAGGCTGTGAGGGCAACTCAAAAAAGATGTTTTGTCGTCAATGCTGCAGTAATTAAGCAAGCTGCATTGTATGCTAATTTTTGCAGGTGTTAAAAATTGGAAATCAAGTGTGAGAGTAGTTTCCAGTCGTGGTCTTGACTCTTGAGTATATCAAACTGATAACTTGTGTTGAGTAACTTTAGTATGTCAAACTGGTGCATTCATCACAATGGAAAGCCTAGTCCAAAACATTAGTTTGAAGCTTCACTGTAATGGTTGTTGACTTCTTGTTAACAATTTCTTCTGAACTTGAAGCCTTCATACAGCAAAGTTTATTGATTCATTTGAGGTGAACGGATAGCTAGATACAAGTGTATCATGCATCCTGTAGATGGGATTTCACTTGAAGTGTCTCCAAATCTCTACTATTATAAAGCAACAGTTGGTGGCAGTGGTGAGTTCTACCCACGTTATTAATTGCCCTTCTTAATTGCCCTACTTAATTGCCCTACTTAATTGCCCTACGCAAAAATGAAGCGTTGCTTTAATTAGCCAGCTTTCACAAGAAACGAAACGTTAAAGATAGATGTTTGATCTTGTGAAATAATTTTTTTATTTTTTAATCTTTATTTTTCGTTATCAATTTTGTTTTTCGTAGCAATGCACAGGCATGTAACTAGTTTTTCTCCTATATGTTGGTTATTTAGAGGTAATTGCTTGTCTATCAGTCATTGCTTGCCCATCATGTGAGCGCAGACCAAATCAACGCGCGGCTCGGCCAAGGCCAGCCCAAAGCGGCAAGGTCCACGGGGACAGAAGGCCACGACGGCTCGCGCAAGCCCACGATAGTTGCGTTTGATTGGCCCTTCTATGCCTCGCAATCGCATCGACTGGAGAGACCGAGTCTGACCGTGCGGCACGCTAAGCCGTGGAAATTTCCCTAGCACCCAGTTCTATTAATTTGATCTTGGTGATTAATAACAAATTTAAATGTGAGACCAGCACTTTTACTGATACGATATTGTTTAGCCTTCTTGGATACAAAGATGAAAAATCATGAGAGGTATCATATGCATGGTGCTATTCAATCATATTATTCAATTGTTATTGTTTTTTCTTGGATCTAAAATATAGGTTGAACTCCACCAAAATTTAAACTTGATATATGTATATTGTTTCTAATTCATATATATGTGTGCAGAAATTTAGGGGGAGTTAATTATATGTTTTGAGGCTTCACTAGTATTGATCTGCGTTTCTTTTTTGCATATTGAGGATATTTCACTACCGCAAAAAGGCTTATATTAGATCCCTCATCACTGACGGTAGCCAAAAACCGTTTGTGATAACCCCTTATCACTAACCCTTCTAGCCAAAAACCGTCAGTGGTGACTATCATCATTGACGATTTTTGGTTAGAAGGGTCAGTGATGAGATCATTATCACAAACGGTTCTATTTAAAAACCGTCAGTGATGACTACTCTAAGTATCACAGACGGTTCTAACTACAAACCGTCTGAAATATGACCTGTGACTATATAAACATACTGATCGAGATTCTCGCGCAGACCTTAGCACCCAGTACATTAGCACCCATCGCATTTCGCCTCCCCCAAACCTTAGCTAGATATCCCCCGACATCCTCCTCCCTAGCGGCCTCCTCGTCGATGACCTCCTCCCTGGTCGGCATCCTCCCCACCCTCCTCCTCGGTGACCTCCTCCCCGGCAACCTCCTCGTCAATGACCTCCTCCCCACCCTCTTCCTCAGTGACATTCTCCCCCGCCTCCTTGGCGACCTCTCCGGCGACCTCCTCTCTGGCATCCTCCCCCTCCTCCCCTCGGTGATCCCCTAGTATGGCCTCCTCACAGTTTATCTTGATTAGTACTTATCAAGTTAATAGTACATTCATGTCTCTGATGTGTCGATAATAATACTTATCAAGTTTAATGGGAACCTGTGAGTTTTGTGCTAGGTACTGTCTTTGATAATATTCCATGTGCACAAGATCTTGTAAACTTCTCAAACTTGCAGTTGTTATGTGTTAAAATAGAAGAAAAAAACTAACAAAGAAAACACCTGCACAAGTTTTGACTCTAAGAATTTTTCTATCATCCTATCTTTTTTCACCGCAATTCATGCAGTGACATTAAGCTCTGGTATCTGGGTATAGATTTAGTGACAACTAGTTGTACTAGGTTAGCAGACAACTTATTACCAAGCATGTTTTTGTCTGTTTTGGATTTTTGTGGTCTTACGAACCCTAATTATTCCTTTCGCAATGCTTTTCTCAAATATTTCTTTATTTCTGTATTTTACCTACTTGACTGAGTTTAACTTGTAAAGAATTAAAATCATTTGTCCTGTTGATATGCCTAGAGGAAACTCCCAATTCTTATAACTCTGAGATATCCAATGATTGTTTGCTGCTATGTGTACTTGTGAACTTAGTAGTGTGCTCAATGATTGAAACAATTTTGCATAATGGAAATTTGATTAGAGAATATTTTGATATGCATTGTGAAAAAAAGCTATATCAAAGTATGTTTAAGTCATTTGGAAACCAAGAGTACTTGCATGAGACCAGCAAAGTTATATTAAAGGATGCTTAAGTAATTTGGCCACCTATGAACTTTGAAGTCCTACTAGATATGAAAAAACATATAATGTTTGAAAATGACAAAGTTTTTTTTTTGAAAACAGGACATTCAAAATAGCTTGCGGCCTTCCATTTTGTACATGTTTTTGTTTGAAGGCAATACCTATCCAGAACCCTCTTAGGAATATAGTATATCAAGACAACACTAGATATTTTCTCTAAAGAACTTCAGAGCTGATTTTGCTTGTGCGTGTATGTTTATGTTTGCAAGTAATATTCAAGTCATACCCTTCAAAGAAATCACAACTACTTAAAAATGAAAATGCCGCTAACTCATGAATTGTTATAAAGTATGTTGGACCTCAGTTTGAAAGTATCTGTTGTTTGTAAGATGGAATAGAGGTTTAGTGAAATGAGAGGATCTGAACTTTTATAGTGCTAGGTACTGGCTGCTGTAGTACAACTTAGTTATATCTAAGCTTATAGTATTGATTATGTGGTGATGGTGCTGTAATGAGAGGAGCTAGAAGAAGCCAAAGCTGAGCTTATAAAGGTAATATAAAGGTTTCTAGTATTTAATTCGATATGGTTACTGATAATATACCAAGACACCATTTCGACAACAACATGATCTCTTTTGTAGGGTTTAGAGATATGAATGGAAATCAATTGGTTATTGGTGTCAAACAAATGGGCATTGAACTGGAGTTGTGGAACTTCAGAGAGAACCGAAAAGGCTCTGTTGCGCAACCTAGGGCATATATGATGGTAGACATGAAAAAGCCTTAAGGTCTTCTTGTCTTGAACTATATAATAATGTGGTATTATCGTATCATATTTTGTTAATGTATTATCACCTGACTTTATCATTAATATTTTCTCATCTTGAATGCAATAACTTAATTGTGTCTTACTTGTTGAGTACCTCCTTGCATCTGTGAGAGCAAATGTTAATGGATTCTAAGGCAAAATCAAATTCCATCCACAGTTCATCTTGAAAGTTGCTGTTTTAATTTATCTTTTCACTTCATCCTCTTATCCCCGAATGAGAGTACCATAGGTAATATATTTTCACTCTGGTGCAGAAACATGATTTTTTTTATGGTTCTCTATTTCATGAAATATGGAGTTGATTAAGTCATCGTATACCCGATGGCTTAATCAACTCTATATTTGACGGAATCGAGAACCATGAAAATAATCCTATTCCCACACAATATCAGAGTGAAAATAGGTTACCTATGGTATTCTTATTTAGGGTTGAATATGGAGTGGATGGATAAATCAGAGGATGACAACTTTTAGGATGAACTGTGGATGGATTGAATTTAACTTGGAATCCATTAACATTTGCTCTCACAGGTGCTTGGAGGTATATATAGCTATCACAGACGGTTCTAGGACAGAACCGTCTGTAATAGTATATCAGAGATGGTTCTAGCCTAGAATTGTTTGTGTGATAATGTACTATTAGAGACGGTTCTAGCCTAGAACCGTTTGTGATAATATACTATCAGAGCCGATTTTAGGCTAGAACCATCTCGGATGTTAATTTTCACTGATGGTTCAAAAACCAGTTATGATGTGCCGTTGTTATCACGGACACATGTTTACAGATGGTTCACAAAATCGTCTGTGATGAGGTTTTAGAACCATTTGTGATGAGTATTTGTGTAGTAGTGTTTACTTTGGAAACTCATTATGTGAGTATATGACTCTTTATGTAGTTGACATATACTTAAATTGATTTAAATTCAATTAATTGTATAATAGTATCGGTGTGAAATTTCTCAGGAGTTAGGACAAGTCCTCCCTTCATAAGGGTTGTCCTGAGTAAGGGTTAGAAGCGTCTTTAAACTCAAGAGCTGTTAGGGCAAGCCTTAAGATTAGTCAGGACATGTCCAAACTAGTGTATCTTAAGAACATAGACTCGTAACCGAGAGCAATTAGGGCATGTCCTATTAGCACATTTTCAGACCCAACTATCATTGACATGTGAACAGTGAATCAGCAGTTACATATGGAGTTAGGACATGACCTAACTAGTGCAATTTTGCTGAGTTGAGCCTAAGTTGGGGGTGTTTGGTTGTTGCTTTTGGTCGTATTAGAGGTATACAATTGAGAGAACACTTGTGAGCTTATTGAGCAACCCAAGAGAGAAAAGAGAGATGTTTATGCTAAGAGCAACTTACAGAGGGAGGTAGGCAATTTTTTGTGCATATATTGCACTAGTGTGAGAGGAGCCGCCCAGATCGTCCTCGAGTTGTTGGATGCACGGTTGCTCCCGTCGGATTTGGGTCCTAGCAACAAATCACCGGAGGTGATCCTGATGCTATTACCCAAGCCCAATGGAGACCACCCTACGAACGTCCAACGACTCGACAACAACCCCGGTATTCCCCCGGTATGCGATCCGAAACTCGCCCAGGATCCCCACATACCGGTTCCCAAGTTATATCACAACAGTTCCCACAAAGGGGCATCGGGCCCAAACTCACTACCAGAGACGCACGAAACGCGGAAGCAACAAAACACACACGGCACGGAAGCCCAAAGGGCGACCAAACAAGCGAAGCGAAGAGCCGACAGTGCTCCAACACGTAAATAAAAGTGCAACGATTTACAAAAGTAAAGCCAACAATCCTATACAACAAAGTAATATACCGGAAGTGTCATGCCCTGAACACCTCACGGCGCACACGCTGTGACGGCCTCTACTCGGTGCCCGCCTTGGCCACCGATAGGCGAGGGGCGTAACTCACACCCTCTCGGATCCTCACCGCAAAACCACAAAGCAGAAGCCTGAGTACGGAAGGTACTCGCAAGTCTTACCCGTGGTCCATATATGACCGACTCCAAAGGACATGCAATTGGATGTAGCAAGGAATAAGCTAGAGGTAACATTTGCGAAAATGCTTAGGTTTATTATTTAGTCACTCAACTACTCAATTCACAAGTTAAGCAGTTTTAACAACGCCTACTTCTAAAAATGAAGTGCAATCATTAATTCACAACAATTAATCTCATCACCAATTTATTTGGGCTCAAGCTCGACGGCGAACCTCGGTTCAAGTTCTTACTACGTGACTGTGCGATGAAAGAGCTTGCTCATATCCGAGAGCGCGGCAATTCGAATCGCTTAATTAACCTGCAGGAAGCATTGATCGCCACGACACTTACCACAAGGGCCTAGTGTCAACCCCTCCCAATCATACCCAATCGCCGGCGTCCTCCTGTGGCCCGAAAACCTAGCACCCCTCGAGCAGCCCCAAGCCCGGCTTGGCGCTCGAGAGTCGCCTAAGCCTCGCCCTCAACCACGTCCAACCACAGGAGATTCACGGTCCATTGATTCCGTATGAGAGAAAGAGTGGCTTACCGTACCATAATCGGGCATGCGACCAACCGGGGTGTGCTCAATCAAAGGGCAACCATCGAATCGGTCCTTAATCGACTCAGACGGGAACTACCACATCGGGTCTCCTTACCCAATGTCCCAACCTTCCCGCCCGGTCTCCAATTCATCTTTTCTTTTCCAACTACCCATCCATGCCCACTCTTTTTATCATAGATAAGGTAACGACCTCAAGCGACGGAACCTTCCGCCACTTGGCCCAAATCCCGACCTCTAAGCAATTCTAAGCAGTGACTCATTTAATACCCATACTAGTTCCAATGGAAGTATTCACAAATCCAAAGGACGAATGTGCAGCAAATAGGATCTAACCCTAACCCAATTCAATTCCTAATGCAGACTTATTTCACCAATTAAGCAGTTTATTCACAAAAATACAATTAATACAGGTTCAAGATGCATAGGTGCTTGCCTTGTTCTTCTGCTGGTGGATCGACAGCGATTTGCCCCTTGGCAACTCCTTCAACCACGGCCACGTCAGTCGCCGCGGGATCGTTCTCTACACGAGTACAATGCATAATTAAAATGCATGCAATGCATATGAATGAAGTACAACTGAAAAACCCCGAAGAAATAACGCAACCGGACAACTCGACTCAATCGACAGACCCGGCCTAACCGGGACGATCAGGGTATTTGATCCGGACTCTCGGACAATCGGACTCCGGCCCATTCGGTCCGGATACTCCGGGCAGAGCGGACACTCCGGACGGGGTGTCCGGACACTCCGGACCTGGCGAGTTTTACTCAATAACTCGACGGATCGAGGTGCCGCCAAGTCCAACGGCATCACGGGGACCCGATCTATGACTTTCCTACACGTGGCAAGGCCGAAGAAGCTTATAGCTAACCCAACTCCACGAGGAACGACACTAGCTCATGAAACCACTAACCAACTCCAAACGACCCTTGGATCGGCGCTACTACTACCCGATCAACCACACTAGCACCCACATTCATCAATCCAAGCCCCACACTAACCCTAGGATCACTACACCCAAAACCCTAGAGCTCAAGATTCAACTCCGAAACCTCAAATCTAAACCTAAGCTCTAACTCCCACCATTGATGACCCTAGAACCCAAGAATCCCACGAATCTACTCCCAAGAGAGAGACCTACCTCCAAGGAAGATGGAGGAGAAGCAATGCGGGTGGAGGATGGAGGATGCCGGCTTGAGGAGGAGTTCAGGGGATGGAGGAGCCGCCAGGAGGAGCCACGGGAGGGTCACCGGCCGGTGGAAGCTCGCCGGAGGAGAGGAGCTAGGGTGGAGGAACGAGCTCACACGGGTGGGAACCAAGTGGGGAGAAGAAATGAGGTGGGGAAATCAAGAACGGGACTTTTATACAAAATCCCGCACCATCCGGACTCTCGGACGCTCAACCCGGAGACTCCGGGTTGGGGTCTTTCTGATCAACCCGGACACTCCGGACATTCAGTCCGGACACTCCGGGTTGGGGCGCTCGGTCAGCCCAATCCGGATACTCCGGACATTCCGGGTGGGATCCGGACACTCCGGATGTAGATCCGGATACTCCGGATGTCCCAGCACTTTTCGAACTTGGGGACTTGACAAACCCTCCCCCCTTAAAGGAATCTCGCCCCGAGATTGAGCGGACGACACACGGGTTAGGACCCTAACGGACATGCTCTAAACCTTGGGAATTGTACGCTCGCACTTACATGGCATCGAAGAATTCAGGGTACTCGGTCTTTAAACGATCTTCGGGCTCCCAAGTAGCCTCATCCTCAGTATGATTACTCCACCGAATTTTATAGAACTTGAGAGTTCTTCGTCGAGTCTTGCGTTCCGCTTCTTCCAAAACCCGAATTGGATGCTCTCGATAGGATAGATCCGGTTCAGGCGCAACCCCGAGGTCATCCACTTCAAGTGACTCGAAAGGAGTATGGAGACACTTCTTCAACTGGGAGATATGGAAGACATTGTGAACCATCTCGAGCGACGGAGGAAGCTCTAGCTGATATGCAACCTGACCCCGCTTCTCAAGGACTCGGAACGGTCCGATGTATCGAGGTGCCGCTTCCCTTTGATTCCAAACCGGCGAGTGCCTCGAAGAGAGATACCTTCAGATAGACGAAGTCGCCAATATCGAAGGAGAGGGTCTCCTACGACGGTCGGCATAGCTCTTCTGTCGCGATCGTATGCTACCCTCGAGTTCTCCCGAATGGTGCTCACTTTTTCTTCTGCTTCCATGACTAGTTCAGGCCCGAGGAATGAACGCTCGCCACTCTCGGACCAGTTCAAAGGTGCCCGACAGAAACGACCATAGAGTGCTTCGAATGGAGACATCTTGATGCTGGTTTGGTAAATTTGTTGTTGTACGCAAACTCGGCACGGGAGACACTCTTCCCACTTCTTCCCGTAGGACAAGATACAAGCCCTCAACATATCTTCGAGGATCTGATTGACCCTCTCGTCGGCCGTCGATCACCGAGGGTGGTATGCTGAATCAGAGAACAGTTTCGTGCCCAAGGCCTCATGCAAAGCTTCTCTGAGAAGTGAAGTGAGCGAGAACCTGCATGCGAAACTATCCGCTTGGGCACTCCATGCGGACTTACGATCCGGAGATATATAAGTCCGCATACTTCTTAACTCGATACTTGGTGCAAACGGCCAAGAAGTGCGCAGACTTCGTCAGTCGATCGATGATTACCCAAATCGAGTCATGGCCTGAGGAAGTGGTCGGCAGGCCGGTAATGAAATCCATGGCAACATCCTCCCACTTCCAAACTGGAATAGGAAGAGGCTGAAGGGTACCGGCTGGCTTGAGGTGTTCGGCCTTCACCCGCTTGCAGACGTCGCACTCCGACACATAGCGAGCGACTTCGCGCTTCATACGAGTCCACCAAAACTGCCGCCTCAGGTCTTGATACATCTTGTTGCTGCCCGGGTGAATGGTAAGCAAGGAGTTATGCGCCTCATCGAGAATCCTTCGCTTCAACTCCTGGTCATCAGGGACAACTATGCGTTCTCCGAACCACAAGGTTCCCTGATCATCTAGGCGAAACTCAGCAGCTTGCCCCAAATTCACTTTATCCCGGATTTGGGCAACTTCTTCATCCTTCGTCTGTGCCTCTCGAATCTGATCGAGCAATGTAGATCTCAACTCGAGATTAGCTATGAATCCCTGCTCGCCCATCTCCAAGCCGAGTCTCTGGAATTCGGCACAGAGGGAGACACTCGGGGACTGGAGAGTAAGGCAGTTGCATTGAGCTTTGCGACTCAACGCGTCAGCTACCACATTCGCCTTCCCCGGGTGGTAATGCACCTCCAGACTGTAATCTTTGATCAGTTCAAGCCATCTCCGCTGCCTCATGTTCAGATCTGCCTGGGTGAAGATGTACTTGAGACTTTTGTGATCAGTATAAATATTGCACTTGTTCCCCAAGAGATAGTGGCGCCAGATCTTCAAGGCATGCACCACTGCTGCAAGCTCCAAATCGTGGGTGGGGTAGTGCTCCTCGTGATGCTTCAACTGCCGAGATGCGTAGGCAACGACTCGGCCTGCTTGCATAAGCACACAGCCAAGCCCAATGCCTGACGCATCGCAATACATATCGAAAGGCCTGTGGATATCCGGCTGAGTGAGGACAGGAGCTGTAGTCAGACGTTGCTTGATTAACCGAAAGGCGCTCGCGATCCGTGACCATCTGAACTCAACTCCCTTCTTGAGCAACTCAGTCATCGGCTTCGCAATCTTTGAGAAGTCTTGGATGAAACGGCGATAATACCCAGCCAGTCCAAGAAAACTGCGGATGTCCGTGACAGTCTTGGGCTGCTCCCATTTGAGTACATCATGTACCTTGCTCGGGTCAACTGCCATGCCTCGCTCAGAAAGGACGTGTCCCAAGAATGACACTTCCTTCAGCCAGAACTCGCATTTGCTGAACTTTGCATACAAGCGGTGCTCCCGAAGTCGTCCGAGAACAACCCGAAGATGCCTGGCATGATCTTCCTTGCTGGCCGAATAGATGAGGATGTCATCAATGAAGATGACGACAAAGGAATCCAGCTCCTCCATGAAGATGGAGTTCATGAGGTACATGAAGTATGCCGGCGCGTTCGTCAGACCGAACGACATGACGGTGTACTCATACAGCCCATACCGAGTGGAGAAGGCTGTCTTCGGGATGTCTTCAGCCCTGATCTTAATCTGATGGTACCCAAGCCTCAAGTCAATCTTAGAGAATACCCGCGCACCAGCAAGCTGATCGAACAGGATATCAATCCGAGGCAGAGGGTACTTGTTCTTGATAGTAACAGCATTCAAGGGACGGTAATCCACACAGAGGCGCAGAGAACCATCCTTCTTGGTCACAAAGAGAGCCGAACAACCCCAAGGTGAGGAGCTCGGGCGAATGAAACCCTTGTCCATCAACCCTTTCAGCTGGGTCTTATTTCGGCCAATTCATTTGGCGGCATCCGGTACGGCCGCTTGGACACTGGAGCAGTCCCTGGCTGAAGCTCAACGACAAACTCGATATCCCGATCAGGTGGCATCCCCGGTAGTTCCGCTGGGAACACATCGGGAAACTCAGACACCACAGGAATCGAGTCCAGCTCTTCAACTTCTGTCCCATTTAGCGAACACAGGGTGGCCTTGTTCTCGTTAAGAAGTAGGGTGAGTCGGCCGCCCTTCGGATTTCGGAGTGATAAGGTACGACTACCGCAATCCAAAACAGCCTGCTGTCATGTCAGCCAACTCATCCCCAGGATGACATCTATCCCCCGAAGGTCTAGAAGCAGCAAGCTAACAGTAAACGGAATCCCCTGAATCTGAACTCACGCCTTTCGAACCATCACGCTAACCGTGATTTTCGACCCGGTGCCTCAATCGTAAAGGAGGTGACACTGCCATCGACCCTCATCTGCCGCCGCCCGCAAACCCCGTGCGAATAAAGGAATGGGAGGCCCCGAATCAAATAACACCCTAGCCTCATGCCCCTCAACAAGGAACGCATTACCCGGCTAGCACGGCGGAGCCTCAGAACCGCCTCGGCGTCGACGAAGGTGACGCTGCCTCGGCTCGACGTAGGCAGCGGCGGTGGTGCCGTCGCGCTGGCCGTGGAAGCGCGGCGATCTTGCCTTGGCGTGGGAATGGGCGATCCGGATGAAATGGCCCGCGACGTCCGCAATTGTAGCACGGACCAGGACCGGAACCCGCTGCTTCGCCGGGCTGGGCGGCGGTAGTGGTGGTCGTGGCCGGGCAAAGGCAACCGACGACCGGGCCGTCGCGACCGATCGAGACGGCGCTGAGCAGACGGCCTCGGCGGGCCGATACGAGATCGCGATTTAGCCACGCCGCTAGCCGCCTCATTGAGTACGGCGTCGCCGCTTCCTCTTCTTCTCCTCCCGATGAGCCCGCATCTTGAGCTCAACGGTGATCGCGCGCTCACCAGGTCATTGTAGTCGGCGAAGTCGCAGACGGACTTTTTATCCTGCATCTTCGCCACCCACTCACAAACCGACCTTGCTTCTTCCGGTCGGTGTCAACCTCTTCAAGGGCATCGCGAGGTAGTTGAACTCTTGCGAGTAGTCAACCACCGACTTGCTGAACTATCGGAGAGTGAGAAACTGCTGCTTCTTCATGTCCATGAGGCCCTTCGGGATGTGGTACGCCCGAAACGCCTCACGGAACTCAGCCCAAGTAAACTGGTGCCCGGCAGTCGGGCCACCCGCAAATTGGCCCACCAAGCACCAAAGAGGCCCTGGAGGCTGCCGCGCCAAGTGAGCCTTACGGAGTTCCCCACGATCGATAAGAGCAAACTTACGCTCTATCGCGGCGCAGCCAATCGTCGGCCTCCAACGGATCGGTGGCCCGTGAGAAGACCGGTGGCTGCGTGTGCAGGAAGTCGAGATAGCTGGTGGGCTGACCTCGCCCATCACCGCGGCCACCATGCTAGACCCGATCCTGGACTAGCATCTCCAGGATACGATTTGTCGCCTCCTGGTGCTGCTCGGTCCGCTGCAGAATATCCAACACGTTGGGAGGAGGCGGTGGAACAGCACCCTCTCGCTGCTGTCGCTCCGCACCTCCATTACCCCCAGAAGTGGAAGCCCCGCGGGTCCGCATTCTGTCATCAAACAGAGTCAGGCGGCAAAGGTTAGGACCCCCATGGGGAAAATAAGCCCTAAACGCAGAAAAACCCCGAACTAACTCCCACATTAGACTGCAGCACCCGTACTGGGGTCCCACAAGTCCGCCACACCCAGAACACAACTTTGATGCTAGGCAGCATGACACATGCATGGTATGAGATGAGATGACATGCACGACTTCCAACGCAATTCACTCTCACCTCTACAATCTAGGGCGGGGACGACATTACTCCCTACCTAATGCAGTATGACAATCCTAAACAATTTCCTAATCTGGTCGTCAAGTTGGGGTCCGTCTTTGTGCGCCTTGCTCGATACTCAACTCGTGAGAGGAGCCGCCCAGATCGTCCTCGAGTTGTTGGATGCACGGTTGCTCCCGTCGGATTTGGGTCCTAGCAACAAATCACCGGAGGTGATCCTGATGCTATTACCCAAGCCCAATGGAGACCACCCTACGAACGTCCAACGACTCGACAACAACCCCGGTATTCCCCCGGTATGCGATCCGAAACTCGCCCAGGATCCCCACATACCGGTTCCCAAGTTATATCACAACAGTTCCCACAAAGGGGCATCGGGCCCAAACTCACTACCAGAGACGCACGAAACGCGGAAGCAACAAAACACACACGGCACACGGAAGCCCAAAGGACGACCAAACAAACAGGAAGCGAAGAGCCGACAGGCTCCAACACAGAAATAAAAGTGCAACAGTTTACAAAAGTAAAGCCAACAATCCTATACAACAAAAGTAATATACCCCGGAAGTGTCATGCCCTGAACACCTCCGGGCGCACACGCGCGACGGCCTCTACTCGGTGCCCCGCCCGGTCACCGATAGGCAGTAGGGGCAGAACTCACACCCCTCTGGATCCTCACCTGCAAAACCACAAAGCAGAAGCCTGAGTACGGAAGGTACTCGCAAGTCTTACCCGTGGTCCATATATGACCGACTCCAAAGGACATGCAATTGGATGTAGTAAGGAATAAGCTAGAGGTAACATTTGCGGAAATGCTTAGGTTTATTATTTAGTCACTCAACTACTCAATTCACAAGTTAAGCAGTTTTAACAACGCCTACTTCTAAAAATGAAGTGCAATCATTAATTCACAACAATTAATCTCATCACCAATTTATTTGGGCTCAAGCTCGACGGCGAACCTCGGTTCAAGTTCTTACTACGTGACTGTGCGATGAAAGAGCTTGCTCATATCCGAGAGCGCGGCAATTCGAATCGCTTAATTAACCCTGCAGGGAAGCATTGATCGCACGACACTTACCACAAGGGCCTAGTGTCAACCCCCTCCCAATCATACCCAATCGCCGAAGCGTCCTCCTGTGGCCCGAAAACCTAGCACCCCCTCGAGCAGCCCCAAGCCCGGCTTGGCGCTCGAGAGTCGGCCTAAGCCTCGCCCTCAACCACGTCCAACCACAGGAAGTTACGGTCCATCGATTCCGTATGAGAGAAAGAGTGGCTTACCGTACCATAATCGGGCATGTGACCAACCGGGGTGTGCTCAATCAAAGGGCAACCATCGAATCGGTCCTTAATCGACTCAGACGGGAACTGCCACATCGGGTCTCCTTACCCAAGGTCCCAACCTTCCCGCCCGGTCTCCAATTCATCTTTTCTTTTCCAACTACCCATCCATTCCCATTCTTTTTATCATAGATAAGGTAACGACCTCAAGCGACGGAACCTTCCGCCACTTGGCCCAAATCCCGACCTCTAAGCAATTCTAAGCAGTGACTCATTTAATACCTATACTAGTTCCAACGGAAGTATTCACAAATCCAAAGGACGAATGTGCAGCAAATAGGATCTAACCCTAACCCAATTCAATTCCTAATGCAGACTTATTTCACCAATTAAGCAGTTTATTCACAAAAATACAATTAATACAGGTTCAAGATGCATAGGTGCTTGCCTTGTTCTTCTGCTGGTGGATCGACAGCGATTTGCCCCTCGGCAACTCCTTCAACCACGGCCACGTCGGGCCGCTGGATCGTTTCTCTACACGAGTACAATGCATAATTAAAATGCATGCAATGCATATGAATGAAGTACAACTGAAAAACCCCAAGAAATAACGCAACCGACAACTCGACTCAACCGACAGATTAAATTTAACCCGACGATCCGGGTATTTGATCCGGACTCTCGGACAATCCGGACTCTCCGCCATTCGGTCCGGATACTCCGGCAGAGCGGACACTCGGACGGGTGTCGGACACTCTGACCTGGCGAAGTTTTACCCAATAACTCGACGGATCGAGGTGCCGCCAAGTCCAACGGCATCACAGGGACCCGATCTATGACTTTCCTACACGTGGCAAGGCCGAAGAAGCTTATAGCTAACCCAACTCCACGAGGAACGACACTAGCTCATGAAACCACTAACCAACTCCAAACGACCCTTGGATCGGCGCTACTACTACCCGATCAACCACACTAGCACCCACATTCATCAATCCAAGCCCCACACTAACCCTAGGATCACTACACCCAAAACCCTAGAGCTCAAGATTCAACTCCGAAACCTCAAATCTAAACCTAAGCTCTAACTCCCACCATTGATGACCCTAGAACCCAAGAATCCCACGAATCTACTCCCAAGAGAGAGACCTACCTCCAAGGAAGATGGAGGAGAAGCAATCTTAGGGTGGAGGATGGAGGATGCCGGCTTGAGGAGGAGTTCCCGGGGATGGAGGAGCCGCCGGGGAGGAGCCACGGGAGGGTCACCGGCCGGTGGAAGCTCGCCGGAGAGGAGCTAGGGTGGAGGAACGAGCTCACACGGGTGGGGAACCAAGTGGGGAGAAGAAATGAGGTGGGGAAATCAAGAAACGGGACTTTTATACAAAATCCCGCACCATCCGGACTCTCCGGACGCTCAACCCGGAGACTCTGGGTTGGGGTCTTGATCTGATCAACCGGACACTCCGGACATTCAGTCCGGACACTCCGGGTTGGGGCGCTCGGTCAGCCCAATCCGGATACTCCGGACATTCCGGGTGGGATCCGGACACTCCGGATGTAGATCCGGATACTCCGGATGTCCCAGCACTTTTCGAACTTGGGGACTTGACAACTAGAGTGGTGGATTCTGCATCCATTGATATTCTAGCACTTGATTCATTCAAGTCAGCATCTCCGACTTGCTACTCTTGGTGTTTGTCGACACCTAGATGGCTTGGATGAGTTGTGCTGGTAATCTTCTCAAGAAGCTTGTGTGAAGGCCTGATTTATTGTGAGTGGTTTGGTACTCACCATCTCTAGAGTGGAGGAAGAGCAACCCTAGTGGATTCAAAGTGTTGGCTTAATTTTTGGAGTTGCTCCAACTCATTTGGGCTTACCTCAATATGGATTAGGGAAATCGGTAAGTATCCAAACACCACAATAAACATATCATTGTGGTTTTTTGGTTCCTATTTACATTCCTGTGATTTACATAACTAGAATTAAATTGCTTGCTTGTAACTGTCGATGGCTAGGACTTTCATCCACAAACCGGACATTAAGAAAAATATATAAGCGGGGAATCACCTTTATTTCTTCACGTGCTACAGTGGAATGAAATTTACAAAGTGGGGTTAAAATCTAAACAAATTATATCAGTCTCTATTATCTCCTCCTCTATTCTATTGTGTTTTTACATTGCCCTCTCTCTTTTTAAATGGCGCCCCGACCATAAGAATTTATAGCAATCAAGGGGCAGTAGTTGCTTTCTAACTGCCACCTCTTTGTTTCTTCCAACTGATTTGACTTTAACTGACACCTCTTCACTTCTCTGCGACTGTCATATTCCACATTAAACTACCATGTTTTCTTATTTCACATGATTCTTTCAGTTGTTGATAACCACATCTATGTGGGCTTTGAATTAATGCACGTGGATAATTTCTTAACTTGATTCCTTTTGGGATGCCTCAGTAAGGGTTTGGAGACCACTCAATATGTTAGAGGTCTAGGACCAATGATCTGAGAATGGTCTAAAAACTCAAAGTGGTCGTTACGACCTCTAGTAGTTGTGGACCAAGGGTGGACGACACGACCTCTAGTGGTCATGGACCAAAGGTTGTAGTGTCCTAAAGAGGTCATGACCTAAAGAATGGCCAATACTTAAAGAGGTCTTAACCTAATGATCCAGAGTGGGACCCTTAGATGTTTGATTAGTCAATGATCTTTGTCAGTAACAATAGGATTGCAAACCTTAATCTAGACTTAATTGTTGGTGCATTTAGTGTGGCTAGTTGATTTAGACTTTAATTATATAGAACCGTTTTGATTAATGCTTCTGCATATAAAACCTAGATTTGGCCAAATAAATTTTAAAAGTACCTATTCACCTTCCTCTAGTTAGCATCCTAACCTTACACCCGCCCTCACTAGTACATAAAATATTATCACAGATGGTTCAAAAACATCATTACAGACGATTTGTGAACCGTCTGTAACCATGTGTCAGTGATAGTAAGGACACATCACAGACGGTTTCCGAACCATCTGTGAAAATAAACATCACCAGACGGTTCTACTGTAGAACCGTCCGTGATGTCTAAAACATTACAGATGGTTCGAATAAGAACCCTCTGTGTTTTCCTAGCCACACAGATGGTTCTTCTATAGAACCGTCTGTAATATTATTTTGTATTGGTGATGCTTTATCTATTTATTGGCTAGCCTCAGGAAATACTAGCTATAACCTCTAAATCAAACAGATTACAGATTATACATCACAAGCATATTATCACATCCATTTTAGAAATCAACTCAGATTATATATTACACCACGTACAGCACATCCATTTCAGAAATCAACTCAGATTTCACAGCACATCCATTAACCAATTGAATGCATAGCTACAATTCTCAAATTCATAGCACAAGGTTCACAAATTAACCCAAGTGGTGATTAACAAATTCACAATGTCTCATTAGGTCAATCGAAGTGGTACTCACCTTCTATGTTTATGACCTCATGCAGCAAGAAGGAACAGAGTTGTCCTCGAATTCTTAAGAGATCGGTTTGTTCCAACGTAGATTCAGTGCATTTCCAAGCCTATCAATGGGAATACTAAAGTCTTGCATGTATATATATTGATAAATTGCAGGATTGACAAATTTGCAGGTCATTGGTCTTCTTTGTACCGATAAGGAGTGGCATGTTGTAATTTAAAACTTTTGTGTTAGAGAGGGAAGGAGGGGGTGGGAAAAGTGAGTAGGGAAAAGGGAAGAGAGAGGTGGATGGAAAAAGTGACGCATAGCATCCTAGAAATATGTCCTTAAATTTGTTAGTTTGAGATTAACCTCAAAATAGTTATATCCATGATTCATCACTTCCAGAACTTAAGAGAACTAAAAAAGTTCTATGAATTCTAAAAGGTAACCATTTTGTTTTATTTGATCATTCTATTATTTTTTACTTGAAAATTTTAACTTATTGTTCCTCTTTTTTGTAGGTCATTGAGATCAGATTACGTATTTTCATAATACCTATCATCTTTTGTATATGTTTGGTCCTTAGATCCTTCACTATTAGTGGTTTTTTTTTATTTTGGTAAGCACTTTATTTTTAAAAAAATTAGCCAGGAACTCTGGCATTTATTAAAGATAAAGAATAACAGTCGAGCTACAAACACACATCTCTACATATACACAAACACCCACACACGCACACATGTGATTGCACACGGCTCCACACGCGCCCAAGTTGAGCAACGCACCAACCAACCGAGCATCGCTCGGCTCGCTTTGGTAAGCACTTTGATTCTACTTCTTTACCATTGCTTATTGATATCAGTTATGTTGAATTATTGATGCTAAAAATTGATAGAAACGTTATTATTTAGTACAACATTAATTGCTTGAAAACTATACATGTCATTATATGTACAATGAAGTGGTGAACTTTCTTGGGTTCCTTCGCCCAGTAGAATAATTATTATCTGATTCCTCACATAAAAATAATAGTACATTCGATTGTATCAGAAGATGTGAAAAATTACAAGACCGATTTTGGTCGGGAAATAGAGGTGGGCACTGGGCCGTGCTATTTTGGGCCAGCATGAGGCACGCCCGATCTAGCCCGATCCACGGCCCGACACAACACTGTTGCAAATAGGCCATGCCGGCACGACACGATTGTCTGAGCCGTGCCGGGCTGCCGATCGAGCACGGTGGGCGGCCCAGCACGACACGATCAGATGGGCCGTGCTCGGGCCAGCACAGCACATAGGAGGCACGCCAGCACGCGGTAGGGCACACGGCCAGCGGCAGGGCACGTGGCCGGTGGCAGGGAGAGGAACGAGGCGGGAGGAGGGGGAAGGGAGGTGGCGGTGGCGCAGTGGAGGCCAGAGGGGAAGGTGGATAGGGGGGGAGAGAAAATAATTGGGCTAGAAAGAGAGCAAGCGAGAGAGATTGATCCGATAAGAGAGACTAAGAGATTGAGAGAGAGAGAGAGAGAATAATCGGGCGAGAGAGATACTGATTGAGTGAAAGAGAGAGAGAGAGAGAGCAAGCAAGAGAGATTGAGAGAGAGTGGGAGAGAGAGAGAGAGAGCAAGAGAGGTGGAGAGAAAGAGCGGGAGAGATTGAGAGAGAGAGAGCACGCGAGAGAGAGACCGAGGGAGATTGAGAGAGATAACGAGAGAGGGAGCAGCGGTCAAGAATAAATAAAATTTAGTTCTTTTTTCTACTATATATGTCTACTGTCTTAGCTCCGTGCGTCTTCAGCTCCATTTCTCTCATCGCAATAGTGCAAATAGGCCGGGTCTGGGCCGGCATGACACGAAGCGCAAATGGGTCGTGCCTAGGCTCGCCAAAGACGAGCTGGACCGGCACGGCCTAGCATAGCGGCCACGATGGGCCATTGCGGCCCAACATGGTTCATGCACAAAGCATGATGGGCCTGTGCCAGGCCGGCTCGGCCCGACGCCCACCTTTGCGGGAAACATGGGATCCTCGCCTACGTGTCTCACATATAACCCCTATTATAGGGGAAGGGATTGGAGCCCAACCAGGTGCCACACGTGGCACCCATTTTTTTTTGCGAAAAATCCTCTCCGGTTCTTTGAAATTACGGATAGGTCCTTGTGCGATTTTATGTGAGAGTAAAATATTTTTCCTGGTTCGCGTTTAGGTCCCTGGTTTGCTGTTTTACAGGGAGAGCCTCCCGTTAAATACTAATCGCGAACGAGCCCTTTTCTATTTTTTCAAAATAGCGAACAAGTCCAAAATTATAGCAGATAGGTCCCCGCGGTTTACGTTCGGGTCCTTTGTCCGTTTTGCCCGAAAAAAATATTTTCATGTTCCGTTTTTTCTCCAGAGCATGCGGAAAATATTTTCGTTGGCTGTTTTTCCAGAAAAAATGGAAAACCGTTACTTTCTCCGTTTTGCCCAGAAAAAATATTTTTGTGATCCGTTTTTTCTTCAGAGCATGGGAAAAATGTTTGCGTTGGCCGTTTTCCCAAAAAAAATGTAAGACCGTTTTCTTTCTCCGTTTTGCCCGAAAAAAATGTTTTCGTGATCCGTTTTTTCTCCGGAGCCGTTTTCCAAAAAAAAATGAAAATTCGTTTTCCGTCCGTCGTTTCTCCGTTTTTACGCATTTTTCCTCGCTTTTCCCAATGAAAAATCAAGGGAGATAATTTGTTTTTTCAGCTCGATCTCTTATATTACCCGGTGAACGTATGGGGTGTTAAACTCGGCATCTATAATTTTTTTGGAACTCGAAATCTAATATTGTCTAGAGCGATCTCTAATATTTTTCAAAAGTGTATTATCTTGGATATTCCTACCTTTTTTCAGAAATAAAAACTTGAATCAAATTTTGAGCGGCGCGCGGAGCGCGCAAATATGCCTAGTTGTAAAACAACATGCATGCATATTACCTTTTCCAAGAGACAAGTGCTTTAATGTTCCACCTAAGAAGAAAGGTTAGCCATTTTCTTTGCTTCTGTCTGCCCTTTCTATTTCTTTTTCAGCTATCCACTCTTAATACGGTAGTTAATTAGGTGCATGATGATGTCAAGGCGCCACGCTAGCTAGCAAGAAATTCTGAGCACCAGATCGATGTCCATGGCAACTTCACGCTTAATCAATTCCTATAGGTCCAAACAATTCAACGCGTGACATGACACAGGTGAAAGGCTGAAAGCCACTACAGCTAAAGTTTTCTACTCGACTTTTATCTGCTCCACTCTCACGAGGCTGAAGGTGACTAGCTAGCTAGTGATCGAGCATAATGTTATTCCTTTTGCTTTTCTTGTTAAAAAAAGGCCCTTTCTTTTCCTTGTATTATACAACTACATGCAGCTTCTTGCAACGTCGTACTTTGCATTTCCCTCCTGATCTGCCTGCCCTTTTACAGTGAATTAAGTTCCCAGTTAAATGCTATCCGCCTGGACAGGAGACACGAATAGTGTCATATTTGTTTAGTTAATCGACGCCATTGCGTATATTAACAGTTTTTATAGACCAGAAGTATATAATGCTTTTCTGTGTGGTGGTGGTGGGGGTGTGTGGGGGGTGGGGGGAGGGGGAGGAAATTTTTGTATTGATCAAATGTGGAGTTTATGCTCTTGTTTTTTTTAGATCAAGAGGACACCACCCAAAACGGATACCTCAGTTTCTATTAACAGAAATCAGCCAAAAGATTCGTACAAAGTCTGAGGATAACGCAAACAACAGGAAAAGCAAAATACTCACATCCGAGCACATATCGAACCCAAAGCAGTACTTAGACAGCATTACGTCAAACATTCAATTCATGAAACTCATAAGAAACTTAGATAGAGAAAGATAAGCAGCAGGATAACGCCATCTTCAGCTGTCTTCACATCTTCAGTTCCATTTTCACCAACAATCATTTCTTGACACTCATAAAATCATTAAGAAACTTTGACATGGAAACAAGCTCAGCTGGTAAGTCGCCTTCTTCAGCTGACTTCCCCTATACATTCTCATTCAATTTCCACCAGGACCCAGCTGTAGAGGCACTTGTAATCTGGAACTCAGCTCCTTGCAAAATGGCATTATCTTGTCCATCACGTCTTCTTTGAATAGAGGACTCCACTTTTTCAGAAAAGATAGTATCTTCAGCCATATAGTTTTCACACTTGACCAGTACTGTAAATAAAAGATCATATTATTTCTACTAATCCATAAACTCCACAAAACAGCAGCACCAATAGTATTCAAACCAACGTTTATCTTATTACTTAACCAAAAACGGGCCACAGACTCAAAGCTATGCCCAATGTTCACACCACAAAAATTACTAACCAAAGACCAAATGTTTTTTTGCAACTACACAGTCAAAGAAAAGATGCGAAACAGACTCATTATCTTCACACAAACAGCATGAGGTACCTTTATCGATGCCCCTTTTCAAGAGGTTATGCCCCTTTTCAAGAGGTTATCCCTAGTCATGATTTTGTTACGAGACAAAAGCCAATTTTATGCTCTTGTTCAATGTATTAAAGATCCGAAACCAAGAGTTCAGTTCAAAACGCACTGTCACCTGTTGAATAAGCATACTAGCTATGACTATGAGCTACCCTATTATTAAGATCTCGAGCTCCTAATTAGTACGGGCAAGCTCTGCACCTTTTTGAGGCAGTGAATGTAAAAAGGCCCAATGAACAACAGAGCTTCCTTCCAATACCGTAGCAGACATACCTCGTCGGATCATGCTAAAAGCATCATAATCTTGCGTAGTTTGAAGCTATATTTTGTCGATCTCTGCTTGTTTGTTGATCTCTAAGCATTATTTTGTTTGATCTATGACTTGGAAATTAATGTAGGGCGCCCAACGTCCCAAAGGTACAATCGGAGGTAGGTCATGCTAGGATGATACATTATATGGGACGGTGCATGACTAGTATATCTGAACTACTAGAGAGAACTTTGTGATCTACACTATATATCTTCAAAGGCCCTTCGATCCAATTAAGCCAATCAATCCATCCTTTAATTTATCTCGTTCAAATCTCCCGTCTCTATAAATCACACGTGGTGTTACGTACGCCAGCTTAAAAGATAGATAGATTACACACACACACACATGCACACCAGGTTCTAATTGCGGCGAATCAAATAACCACAAGAAAACATGGCGTGACATAGGATCTGGACATGAGAAGAGGGGTTTGGATCGGTCAGAATTACGTGGCCGTTTCGTTCCCGTAATTACGATAAGGAAGGCATCGTGCAGCTGTTAGATAAAAGAGGATAAACCGAACTACCAATTAAGATTTAACCTATCTCTTCTCCCTCAACCGCTATAAATAGAACAAGACCCTACCTGCAGATCAGCTCCTCCGTCTTCTTTCCCCCTCTATTCCGTTCTCGGTTCTCTAGCGATGGCTGGCGGCTTCACCGACACCGATGGCGAGCACAAGAACTACCCGGGGAAGATGACGTCCTTCGTATTCCTCGCCTGCCTCGTCGCCTCCTCCGGCGGGCTCATCTTCGGATACGACATCGGCGTCTCCGGTAAGTCCACACGCATTTACGGCAGCATGAACGATCTGTTGGTTCCACCGGAATAGTTAATATTGCGTTGATCGGATGGACCCAACGCCATTGTGTTGTTGAAGGTGGCGTGACGTCGATGGACCCGTTCCTGATCCGCTTCTTCCCGTCGGTGTACGCCAAGGAGCAGGAGGTGATGGACACGAACCAGTACTGCAAGTTCGACAGCGAGCTGCTGACGCTCTTCACCTCCTCGCTTTACCTCGCCGCCCTCATCGCCTCCCTCTTCGCCTCCGTCATCACCAGGAAGTGCGGCCGCAGGGCGACCATGCTCGGCGGCGGCATCATCTTCCTCGCCGGCGCCGTCCTCAACGGGCTCGCCATCAACGTGCTCATGCTCATCATCGGCCGGATCCTCCTCGGCATCGGCGTCGGGTTCAGCAATCAGGTGATCGCCAAACAGATATGTCTTCATAATTACACGTACAAGCGACGATGCAGTCCCTAGATATTTTTGCATGCCTGTGCTAGATTTTTTTTTCCTCGAGGCATGTACAATGGACGTGAGTCACCTGATGTTAATTATCTATATGGTATGGTTTTTGTTGATACGAGGCCACGAGGGAACAGGGGAAAGTCTCTTCGTGTGAGAAGACAACCATTTACACAGTATAAAATATTATTATAGAGTTAATTATTTATAATATGTGCATTTTTCTATGCTATAATTAAAAGACCGTAGGATAATTCTCATACAACAACATTAAGATATTATCTGTTGTAGGAATTATATATCTTTAATTTAATATTTAGATAATATGAAGATTTATATACACAGACAACGGTCATCTCTATATAATTGTACATTCTCTGTAACTTACTAGTACGAGATTAGACAGACTTTTATTTTTAAAAAAACTGCATGTCCAACTTAATTCCGGATACACCGTTAAACGATGACCATGTACACATGCACATAAGCGCGTGGCCAATGCATGCTGGCATTAAGTGCAAACTTGTTTTCACGTAGAGATTGATTCTGCACTCTGCGCGTGTGTTGTTGACTCGTACTTACATGCAAGTGCATATCCGTACGCTACGTGCAGGCTGTGCCGCTGTACCTGTCGGAGATGGCGCCGGCGAGGATGCGCGGCATGCTCAACATCAGCTTCCAGCTCATGATCACCATCGGCATCCTGGCCGCCAACCTCATCAACTACTTCACCGCCAAGATCTCCGGCGGCTGGGGCTGGCGCATCAGCCTCGGGCTCGCCGCCGTCCCGGCCTTCATCATGGCCGTCGGCTCCATCTTCCTCCCGGACACGCCCAACTCCCTCGTCGCCCGTGGCAAGGAGGGCGAGGCGCGCGCCATGCTCCGCCGCATCCGAGGCACCCATGACATCGGCCCCGAGTACGACGACCTTGTCGCCGCCAGCGAGGCTACCAAGGCCATTGAGAACCCATGGAGCACCCTCCTCGAGCGCCGCTACCGGCCGCAGCTGGTGATGTCCATCCTCATCCCGACGCTGCAGCAGCTCACTGGCATCAACGTGGTCATGTTCTACGCCCCCGTCCTCTTCAAGACCATCGGCTTCGGTGGCACCGCCTCGCTCATGTCGTCCGTCATCAGCGGTGGCGTCAACATGGTCGCCACCTTCGTGTCCATCGCCACCGTCGACCGCCTCGGCCGCCGAAAGCTCCTCCTCCAAGGAGGCTGCCAAATGATCATTGCCCAGGTACATACATTGCATCCATATCACACACACTATCAGTCTCCAATTTGGCGGCTGTGGCAGCAACATAACATGCTGTTTGGACGTTGGACAATTAATGTTGCAGTTCGTGCTTGGGACGCTCATCTTCATCAAGTTCGGCACGACGGGCGTGGCGGCCATCTCGCGGCCGTACGCCATCGGGGTGGTGTTGTGCATCTGCGTGTTCGTCTCGGCGTTCGCGTGGTCGTGGGGGCCACTGGGGTGGTTGGTGCCGAGCGAGATCTTCCCGCTGGAGATCCGGTCGGCGGCGCAGAGCGTGGTGGTCGTCTTCAACATGGCCTTCACCTTCGTCGTCGCGCAGATCTTCCTCATGATGCTCTGCCGCCTCAAGTTCGGCCTCTTCTACTTCTTCGGCGCTTGGGAGCTCATCATGACCGCCTTCGTCTACTTCTTCCTGCCGGAGACGAAAGGGATACCCATCGAGGAGATGGACAGGATCTGGCGCAAGCACTGGTACTGGAAGCGGTTCGTCGACGATGGAAACCGCAAGGTCGAGATGACCTCCACCGCCGTATAACAGCTAGCATGCTTGGAACAGTCCTAGTTTTGAGTTCGAAGGAGAGTGTTTGTGTGGTTTTTCCTTAGATAGTAGGTATATCTGAGAGTCAATTAGGGTTTATCGGTGTGTGCATGCCTAAGTACGTAGGAAGTAATTCACCAATGCTATACTGGTTCTGGTAAATAATAGGAGTTTGTGTTAACACTGAAGAGTATGTTGCATGTGGCAATTACCACAGATGCAACAGAGTGTTAGAGGAGGAAATTATCCTTTTGGAGACATGAAGTGTTCCATTGGAAACACAATTTTCTTTCCCCTTATCTAAATGTTAGTCCAAACATAAATTTCTTTCACTTTTCTTTGCTTCTGAACTTATTTCATGATTTCGTTGATTATTTCTGAACTAAAGAGTTCAGTAATTGACCAACATATATTGATCCGATCTTATTCTGCCTATCTGGCTGCATCAAAACTGAAAGTCTACACTATTGTCCGACGAGCTACAGTCCAGTGGACTGTCCCATTTCCGGCAAATGCTTACTGGAAAGTGGAAACATTACTATCCTGGTCACTGCATCAAAAATGATTCCTGGTGCAATTTCTAGGTGCTTAATTGGAGGATATGAGCAATATTGAAACACTCGAAGATGAACGAATAAACCAAGAATATCACTAATTTTTATTCAGAGGCGTCGCGGAGATATGCGGCAAAGCCCAAAATGTTCAATCCCCAAAACTGACAAACATCTTCCTGTATATCGGTTTGTGATGACAAGAGTGGTTACGGTTCACGCGTATCCTTAATTTGTATTTTGGCAAGTTCATTATAAATTAAGCCATATGATTTATAAGCATCATCGTCAGGGATCAAAGTTTTAAGTCTAGCGATTTCAGCATTCAATGACTCAACAATAAAATCATGTTTTTTTTTCATTTTCTTATCATGTTTATCAAGCAATTTTCCAAGACGAGCAATACACTACAGGAATCGATACTATTTTCGTCGGTCCAAAACAATTTCGTCGGCCAAAAATAGACCGACATAAATAACTGCTTATTTTCGTCGGTCAGTATGAACCAATGAAATTAAGGTTATTTTCGTCGGTATATGTGGCAAGGCCGACGAAAATAGTCCAGAAATCGCGCCTGGGTTATCCGAAAATTTGGTGGGCTATTTTCGTCGGCCGGAGCCGACGAAAATACGACACAATGCTGGTTTTCGTCGGTCCCACCCGACGAAAATAGGCGTTCGGTCCCAAAAGGCCCAGCTGCTGGCTCTTGGCCTCCAAACAGATCGATTACCCTAAGCGTCTCTGCCCATCCCCACGCTGCCGCCGCCCGCGCCATCCCCGCGCCGTCCCCACGCCGGCCCCGCGCCGTGCCACCTCGCCGCTGCCGGACGTCCCCGAGCCGTGCTGCGCCACCTCGCCGCTGCTGGGTCAGATGGTGAATCGTCGATAGGGTTGATTGTCGGAAGCACAGCCTTTTGAGTAACGCCTCGGCGTGTTTTCTGGAAGCACTGCAACATCACTTCCTCCAAAGTTGCCTTTCGGTCTTCGATCTCTTTTCGCTGCTCGGGGGTTAAATCGGCCATTTTGGGCGTAATTATAGCATCCGCGTTGATATCGGCGGTGACTGCAGGCTTATCAGTTGATGACATTTTGATTTTCTGTGTCCCACCGGGCGTGCCAAAATATGTTCGCGCTAAAAACGTGAAGCAGGGTTTCCAGCCTCGAACATACAAGACAAACACCGAGTTTGCAAGGCGTGCCAGTCAATTTGACCTGGAATTGACAAGGTAGAAATTATAAGCAATCAAAGCCGATAAAAACGAAGGTTATCGGCTTGACGCTAGTCGGCCTAAAGCCGATCAGGAAATAACTTAGATCAACCTGGCGGTTAATCCGGGTACAAGGCAAAATCGGCTTTGAGAAGGCGATGCGCAACAAAACAAAGCAGATCGAACCTGGGGGAAATCGGCCAAAAATCAACAATCGGCGATGCGCGACTTTGTTGATTTCGTCGACTTACAGAGAGGCTTGTAGATCTAAAACGATGTAAGAAGGAACTGTAAAAAGTATGTGTGTTGTGTTAAGATTGATCCTTCATCGCCCAGAGCTCGTCCCTTTTTATAATATTCTGGCCGATCCGAATCACACATGGATACGGCGGCCTTATTTGTATCGGTCTCTGATCCAATTTCCTTTCCTTGTTAGAAACGGATTCTCTTTCCGATTCGTTCGATACCGGTTTCTCCTTCCATAAAAACCCTTCTATCCGAATTGGACCGATTTTACTAAAAATGCCGAATTTTGGTGCAAACATATGCCCCCCGTTTTTGGAAGATAACTTGTTATTGAAAGTGCATCTAGGCACTTATGTTGTTTTGGTGATTAATGACAAACGATTAATAACAAACGCATGTAATATCAATCAATGTAATTGTACAAATGCTTAACTTAGTGCTTAACAAATGACAAACCTCTAATATGTTTATATTGTTATGAGACTAACATGTTTATTGCCTAGTTGAACATTAGTCTCATCTATTTTAGAGGAAAATCAATTGGGATGGTTAAGCAAAAAATGAGGTATGCAATCTCGGTATTCCTTCCATATTTGTTATTGCATTCCTCTTTAGCAAATGCATATTGAACTCTAAGTAACTTGTTGATTTCATATGTGCACATTGATTCATGTCATAATTGCTTGTGCATATATATATTCATTTGAGTTCATTATGTGCTTTGTTTTTCATATGCTTGTGTTAACTAGAGTTAAATTTCATTGCTTCATATTGACTTGGTGCATACATGTCTTAGTTGTGTATCTTCTAATGCACCTCTCTTAGTGAAGTTTAATCTAGAATTGGATCACATTATTTACTCTCATTCCAAATATTGTTTGCACATGTGTAATTCGTGTATATTCTATCATGTGCTTCATTTAAGCAAAGTCTGTGGTCCTTGCCATGATTTAATTGATTCTTCATATTGGCAATTATCTCTCTAGTGCAGTTAGATCAATCATATATTCATCATAATGCACTTAGCAGAGAATATTTCTATTGTCAAGTGTTTCCATTCATATTGTGCTTCTTGATATGAAACACTTGTTATTATCAATCTATTCAATATATCTTTTAAGCTTGTGGGACTAATATGTTTGCTGAGTGCTTTGATAAGAGTTAGGTCCCAAAGCTGTGTGTATGATGACCAAGATGGTTTGAAGGATGACAAGCGAGTCAAAGTCAAATAAGACGGCGGTGTCACCAAGAGCTGAGGACTAAGTCAAGAACGACTTGGCGTGAGGATCGTCTTGGTGATGATCGAGGTCAAGGTCGGAGAAGACGAGAGTCTCATGAGGTGAATCACGTCGAGGTTGACAAGACGAAGGGCGTCATCAATCTTTGTGGAAGCGTCATCATGCACCCTGCATCCGGAAGAAGTCGGCATGTAAGCTTAGTGTAAGACTTAGATTTTGTGTTAAATTTGAGTCTAAGGATTGCCGTACTATTAAGAGGGATGCAACCGTTGAAATCACTCAGACAAGTCTCAAGTGCTCAAAGTGGTCTATCCTTGTCTAAGGTTAAGAAACCCAAGTCACACTTTGTTCACCTAGGTGTAGGTGGGTTGGTGTGAGGGTTAGAAGTGTTGGTGGTGTCGGAAAGTGAGATTTTGAGGTCACCTTGTGGATTCTTTGTGCAATCAAATTTTATCCTTTGGGATTTGGGTAGTGAGACCTTGTTAGTTGGATAGCCATCGTTCATAGCTTTCCGAAAAGTCCGAATTTGCCGAAATCGGAGTCCGGGATCAAAAGTTATGCCCGTTTTCGTCCGGCTGCCGTGTGCTGCCTGGGAGATCCGGAGTATCCGGGTTGTAACCCGGAGTCTCCGGGTTATCCGGAGTATCCGGATGATTCCGGAGTATCCGGATGATCCAGAGTCTCTGGGGTTTTTTCCGGAGTCTCCGGGTTGCCCAGTTCGGTCCCCAAACGGCTAGTTTTTTGGGTTCCTCTATTTAAGGCCCCTTTCTTGCCCTCTTCAAAGTAGCCATTGGGGGATGTTTTGCTGGGCATTAGAGGTGTTCTTTGTGAGTGTTTGAGCCCCCAATACTCCTCCCTACTCCTTAGATCTTAGTGATCCCCTTTTGTGAAGGGTTGGGTAGAGGAGAGAGGTATTTTGGATTGAGGATTGATTTGAAGAGTGGATGGTTGGGAGATAGTTTCCTTGGTGCTTTGAGGTGTATTCTTAGTGATCTTGAGCTCCCAAAAGCCCCTCTAACCCTAGATCTTAGTGATCCCTTTTGAGTGAAGGTTTGGGTGTGAGAGTGGGTAGTGATTGGATTGAGTGTAATTAGTGTGTTGAGCACTTGAGGTGGACTTTAAGTGAGTTCTTCGGGAGCATTTGTTGCTCTTGGAGATTGAGGTCTCCTAGACGGCTAGGAGTTGCCGGTGAGCTTCCAAGCTTTGTGTGGAAGGCCACCGAAGGTTTGTGAAGGTTCGATTCCGCCTCCGCAAGGAAAGGAATTAAAGAAGTGAAGACCGGCGAGTGCATTGTGCAACACCGGGAGGAAGAGGGTTGAAAGAGACCCCGGCTCAAGTGTGACCGAGCCGCCTCAACGGAGACGTAGGATCCCCTCAAGGATCCGAACTTCGGGATAAAATCTTCGTGTCTCCTTCCTTACTTCGGTTTACTCTTTTGCTCATCCGCTTAATTTGCTTTTGATTCTTGTGATTATATCAATTAGATTGTATCTACTGCATCTATTCTTGCTTATATACTTGATTCATTGCAGTAGAGTAATTTGTATCACTAGAATCAAAGAAGCGCTTCAATTTATTGTCCTACTCTGTTCTGGCCGAACCAGGCAACCCGGAGTATCCGGTATATTGATCCGGAGTATCCGGACATACCGGAGTATCCGGACTAAATATCCGGAGTCTCCGAGTTACCTGTCTCGGGCTGAATTATTTAAATTGCAAAACTTAATTATCCCAATTGCTTCCGCATTATCTCTGATAGATTAATTTAAATTGGGTATAATTTTGTAATCGCCTATTCACCCCCCTCTAGGCTGACATCCCTGTCCTTTCAGTTATTTTCCAAAAACTCTATCGGCTTTACGTCCATATCGGCTTATGGAGGAATCTTTCTCGGGAACCACCCCATTAACTGCGCCGTAATAATCTCGGTGCGTTTTAAATGCACAACTGTTCCCGCCTGTTCACCTCTTTTTACTGCAGTATAAATATGGGGTCCCCCCATGGTCATTTTCACGTCTTCAAGCTCTCGAATCACCAGCGATCGGCTTCTCTTTCCCTTTTCTCGTCAAGTTCTCCGTCTCTCCGATCGGCTATCATGGATCCAACCCAGGTATTTATACCGATCCCTCAGAGTTCAGATCAGTTCTTTCTAGGACCGATAGGAACCATAACCTCCGATTCTGTAATCAATGAGGAAATCCCTAGGCTTTCTTTATCGGCTGCAGGATACAATATAAAAGAATGGGACAAAAGTTTTAGAGCTTGGCCCACGGCCCTTAAAGGGTGGCGATCGTGGTATATCAGAGTGTCGGCTCAAAAACGAGCAGAGTGGGAAAGGTCGGGTATAGCCGAGTGTCTTCCCCTAAGTTTGGCCAACCCTGAAGCTAACGAGCCTTTGGTAGCATCGGCTTCTTATTTTTGGTCTGACTCCTTCAATGCTTTTCTTTTTAGAACTGGTCCAATCGGCTCGACTCTCCTCGATGTCGCCCAGCTGTGCTGCCTTAGGCCAGACGGAGACCAATTATCGGCTTTTAGCGGTAAGCCCCATCATAAGCTGATTCACAAGAAAGGGGAGGGTTGGCGTAAATATATTCAGAATAATAACAAGGTCAATGGACTTGTATCGGATGAAGAGCACGTCGCCTTCCTCAACCTCTGGCTAGATAGATTTCTTTTCTGCGGAGCCTCCCTCGGCCCGACCCAAACTTACCAGCTGGTAGCAGAACAATTGGTAGAGGGTCGTCGACTTGCATTAGGAAAACTGTCTCTAGGGGCTGTGTTCCAAATGATGCATATTATCCGAAGCCGACTGTTTTCTGGTTTTGCCGATTTTGTTGTTGGTAACATAGGGGGCCCTTTGTGGTTCATCCAGACTTGGTTGTATTGCATGTTCGGCCGATCCCTCCTTTCTCAACCCATAGATCAATCGGCTTTTCCTCGTGAAGATTACCCAGAAGACACAATCCCTACATATACAGCTAGCCGATCTTACGGAGAGAAGTTCATAATGTGTTCCGCTGATGACCAAAAAGTAACTCCTGCTGGCATGCACAGATATCTATCTTTTTTCCTGACCTTAGACCGGTCATCTTTTGGCCAGCATGATTTCTTCAGTTACCTTGATGCAGCCGATTATCCTTGGCCCTCCTTTCTACATTTGGACACTGATAGTGCTCAAATGCCTCAATCAACTTTGGACTTGTACAAAATCTTCCTCTCCCCTTGTATTTTTTATGCCGGTTTGAATACCAGAAATCGAACTTTCCAACCGTCATACGAATTCTATCACCCTTCTGTCTATGCCCGACAGTTGGGCTTTGGTCAAGCTATACCCAGCTTCTCTTTGCTTGAGCGTATTGAACCTCGCACCAGGGTGACCAACTTAACAGCGGCTGAGGTCGTTCTTGAGCTTGCCGATGAGTTCCAAGTCGTCCACATGCCACATTTCGTTCTCAACAACCGTCGGTCAAACTCATTTTCTCACTGGTGGTCCTTGGTATCCGATGACCTTTTGATGGATAGGACACCATCGGCTATCATTTCCCAGTTTTTGCCTAAGTTTCGTAAGCCGACGGTAGCGGCTACCAGCAGCTCGAGTGAGAGTTCAGGCTATACCAACTCATCAATAGCCGTAGAGGTACCGGCGTTTATTCTCCCGTTGTTCCTGTTTTGTGATCGGCTTTTACTGAGTTCTCATTCTTTCGCAGGAACGAACTGTTATGGATGTCGGGCAACCCACAGTCTATCCGAACATTGCCGCCGGTAGTAGCCGACAGAGGCGGCTGGGGCAGACGGTTGGTACTACGGGCTACGCTTCGGGTACCTTGGGTATCCGTAGCCCGCCTTTGTCGGACCTAGCTCGTCAGCACCGCCCAAGTGAGTCGCTTTTCCCGTATCGGCTTCTATCTTCCTTATCTTGCCCAATGTTAACCTGGTGTGTTTTTTTAGAGAGGAGGAAGAAGTCTACCAGGCCATCTCCTAGACTCCGCGAGATGCTCACGATCATTCCCTGAGCGAATGGCCATCGATGTAAATTTGATCCTGTCTTCTTTAAACGATGCCTTTTTCTTGTGATGCTGATTGTCCTTTGTTTTTTCAGCAATCGCCATTGGTACAAGTGGCGGGGGTTCTAGCCGATCTCCAAGGGACGTCATCGGCCCTTCCGCTCGTGTTGTCTCCGACACTTCCCGCTGTGCCACCATCTGCCGACATCGTGCCGATTTCTCCTGATTCTGCCGATCCCGCTAACCTCCTAGGCTTTACCCTGGATGAGCTGAGTGATCCTGAGGTGATAGCTACAGACGATTACCCGGCAGACGTTCGGCGGATTCTTGATGCTTCCATCACTGTGTCGGCCGCTGTGACTTCCGAGCCGGGCATGCAAGAAAGACTTAATCGTCTCCTTCATGAGGTCATGCAGCCCGAAGCGAGACTCTTGGAGAACACTCAATCGCTCAGGAATTCCATGGCCGTCGTTCAAGCCGATCTTCCTCCAGAGGCCATGAATGCTTTGCTGGATGTTTGCCACTTGGATAGCCGGAGGGAGGCGGTGGAAGCGACTAGATCTAGAATCGCCCGGAGAGAAGCACAAAGAGCCGATCAGAAAATTCTGGACGAGCTGGTGGCCAATGCCAAACTCAAGAAAAGGGAATTTGATCAGGGCACTGCCGCCCTTAAGCTAGGTAAAGGCAGGGCTCAAGTATTAGAGGCGGCCAAGACCAAACTGGAGGAGCAATTAGCCCTGGTGACGAAGGACCTAGCCGATTGCCAACTAAAGAATGCCTAATCGGCTTCGTCTCTGGTGGTCAAGAAGCAATAGATAGGTGAAGTTCTTGCTCAAGTTAAACTTCAATCGACCAAAGTGGCTCCAATTCCGGGTGACGCAACGGCCGACGAAAAACTTGTTGACAGTATTCAAACCACTATAGGGAAGGCGGCGGCAGCACTGTCGGGTTTGGGAGCCCATTTGCCCGGATCAGGGCTGTAATTTTAACTTGTTTAAACTTACTGTTGTTTGACTTGTTGGAAACGTTGATACTATCGGCTATGTAGCCGATCTTTTGTGATGTGAACCTCGACTGATATGAATGTGTTATGACTTGACCGATTGTTTACCGGTCTTTTATTTCAGGCAACTTGTATATGTGGTCGACTTTTCTTATAGGTTTCATTTATTAGGTTCTGACCCAAATGCTAGGGTGATAAGCTTTTAGGTATCTTCCGTTAATTGCTTTAGGTAGTACGAATCCGTCTAGGGTCTCAATTATATACGAGTTTCCGTCAATCGGTCGACTTATCTTATAAGGTCCTTCCCATGTTGGAGACCACGTGCCAAATCGGTTATCTTTAGAACCGACAGGCAACACAGTTTTCCATACTAGATCGGCTTGATTAAACGATTTTGGAATTACTTTCTTATTATATGACTTGGCAACCCTTTCTTTGTTCTTTCTGAGCCGATCTAATGTGATTAGCCTTAGTTCGGCTAAATTGTCCAGATTGTCTAGCATTGCCTGCTTGTATTCTTTGATTGATAATTTATCTTGTTCAGCTATCCTGACCGAGTCGATGTTGATCTCTACGGGCAGAACGGCTTCTTGTCCATACACCAACTGAAAAGGTGATAGTTTAGTCGATCCATGGTAAGATAGCCGATAAGCCCATAAAGCCTCTGATAATGTTGAATGCCATTTTCTTGGTTTTTCTTCGATTTTTCTTTTTACCAGCTTTATCAATGTCTTATTCGATGATTCGGCCTGCCCGTTGGCCTGAGCATAATAAGGGGAGGAGTTAAGTAGTTTTATCCCAAGACTTTCTGCGAAGTTTCTGAACTCTTTAGACATGAACACCGTCCCTTGATCAGTAGTGATTGTCTGTGGGATTCCAAACCGATGGATGATGTGTTCATTTACAAAGTCGATTAGTTCCTTGCTAGTAACTTTCTTGAGCGGTACAGCTTCAACCCATTTTGAAAAATAGTCTGTGGCTGCAAGGATGAACTTATGGCCTTTACTAGATGCTGGGAATATTTGGCCGATGATATCTATACCCCATCCTCTGAACGGCCATGGCTTGATAATCGGGTATAAAGCCGATGCTGGTGCTGTTTGTATGTTGCCAAACTTTTGACAAGTTTGACATCCCTTGTAGTACTTAAAACAATCTTCCAACATTGTTGGCCAAAAATACCCTGTGCATCTCAGTATCCATTTCATCTTGTGGGCCGACTGGTGAGATCCACAGATTCTTTCGTGGACTTCTCCCATTGCCACCTTGGCTTCTTCTGTTCCCAAGCATCTTAACAACAAACCTTCCATGGTTCGAAAGTACAACACATTGTCCAAAAGAACATGCTTAAGTGCTTTATGTTTTACTTTTCGCTCAATCGGCTTAGAAGGATCTAGCAAGTAATCCCTTATTTCGGTTCTCCAGTCGACAGGATGAACACACATAATCGGCCAATCGCCCAGCTCGATTGTTTCCTGTCGGCTTTTATTCCTATAACCTGATGCACATTGTGCCAGTAGGTTTGCCTTGTCATTGGCTTCTCTAGGGATATGTTTTATGGAGAATGTTGTAAAAGTCTAAATGATTTGGAGGCATTGATGCAAATATTGATCTAGTGTATCGTCGTTGCATCGGTATTCCCCTTTGACCCGCTGCATCACCAATAATGAATCTCCGAAGGCTTCGGCGTCTTTTACCCCGCTGCTGTCCAGCAAATGCAGCCCTCTTAACAGTGCTTTATACTCTGCTTGATTGTTAGAACATCGGCCATTTAGCCGATACATGAACTAAAAGTTTTGTTTCTTTGGCGAAACCAAAATTATACCGATGCCCTCTCCCTCTTGGCAAACAGATCCGTCAAAGTAAAGTTGCCAGGGAGTCACATCGGCTGTCCCGGCTAATGTAGCATTCCCTGTAATGAAATCGGCTATGGCTTGTCCTTTTACGGACTTAACCGATTCGTATGCCAAGTCGAACTCGGTTAAGGCATACGCCCATTTACCAAGTCGACCTCGCAAAATCGGTGCGGATAGAATGTATTTAACTACGTCGATCTTGCAAACTATAACGCATCTTGATGCCAAAATATAATGCCTTAACTTGGTGCAAGCGAAGTATAAAGACAAACATAATTTTTCCACCTGGGGGTACCTGGTCTCTGCGTCCAAGAGACGTCGGCTCAAGTAGAAAATGGCTCATTCCTTCCCATCGGCTTCCTGTGTTAGAACCGCCCCTACTGTATCTCCTTCAGCCGATATATATAATTTAAAAGGTATACTGTGCTTCGGTGCGGCTAATACTGGCGGGCTCATCAGATAACTTTTCACATCATCGAAGGTCTTCTGTTGATCGGCTCCCCACTTGAACTCTTGGTCGTCTTTTATCTTCAATAGTGGTGCAAAGGCCCGAATTCGCCCGGACAAATTTGAAATGAAGCGTCACAAGTAATTGATTTTGCCTATCAATACTTGTAACTCCTTTTTATTTATCGGCGGCTTAGTATCGGCTATAGCTTTCACTTTTGCTTGGTTTATTTCAATCCCTTTTTCGTGTACTGTAAACCCAAGGAATTGTCCAGCCGATACTCCAAAAGCACATTTGAGCGGGTTTATTTTTAACCCGTGTGCCCGTGTATTTTCGAACATCTTTTCCAAATCGGCTAAGTGTTGCCAATCCTCTTTGGATTTTACTACCACATCGTCAATGTAGATTTGCACAGTATTGCCAATTAAATTATGGAAAATATGGTTCATAGCACGTTGATAAGTGGCGCCGGCATTTTTTAAACCGAACGTCATAATAGTCCATTCGTATAGCCCTAAAGCCCTTGGGCATCTGAAGGCTGTTTTGGGTATATCGGCTTCTGCCATGAATATTTGATTATACCCGGCATTTCCATCCAAAAAACTTATGATTCTATTTCCAGATGCAGCATCGATAAGCATATCGGCTATAGGCATCGGATATTCATCTTTTGGTGTTGCTTTGTTTAAATCTCTAAAATCGACACACACCCGAAGTTTGCCGTTTTTCTTCCTTACAGGGACGATATTCGAGACCCGCTCAGCATATCGGCAAGGCCGGATAAACTTGGCCTCTAGTAATCGTCCTACTTCTTCCTTTATAGAATCATATAATGTAGGATTAAATCGTCTAGGATACTGTTTAAATGGCCGATATCCAGGTTTTATGGGTAGCCGATGTTCAACCAACTGTCGGCTTAAACCTGGCATTTCATAGTATTCCCATGCAAAGCAATCCTTATATTTTCTAAGTATTTTGACCAACTTTGCTTTGTAATTGGGTTCTAATTTAGCACTTACAAATGTTGGTCTTTTCCTATCACCTTCTCCAATGTTGATTTCTTCAAGCAAATCGGCAGAGGTAAATCCTAATCCTTTCCTTTCTTCTTCGAAGTCTTCGACGGCCTCCTCGTATTCTTCTTGCCGATAGCTTCTTACCTTCTCCTGTAATCTTGCTATTGTCTTGGACTCCATCTTCTTACCACTTCGCTTGTCCGATCAAACGTGTTAGTTCTAACGCTGATCGGCTTGAATCCGGATTTCTCGATGCAGATGAAATCACAATCGTCCAAGACTTTTCCTGATATACATTCAGCTTCTTCATGTGGCCAATTGGTATCAGGGCTGGCCATGGCGATATGAGCCGATGTATCAGCAGGCACAACTTCAACTGCATCATCGTTCCATTGCACCAATTTCTGATGCATGGTTGATGGTATGCAGCAATTAGCGTGGATCCAATCTCGCCCAAGGAGTACACTGTAATTGCCTTTTGCTTCTATCACGAAAAATGCAGTCGGCAAGGTCTTACTGCCGACCGTTAATTCTGACATCATCACGCCTTTAGCTTCGGTGGGATCTCCCGTGAAGTCATTTAACACCATGTTTATTTTGATCAAGTCTTCGTCGGCTTTGCCCAATTTTTAAAAGTACTTAATGACATTAGATGAACTGTCGCCCCGCCATCGACCAACATTCTTGATATTGGTCGGCCATTAATATACCCTTTGAGGTATAATGGCTTTAGGTGCCGATGCTTATCTTGTGGCTTCTCAAACACGGCATCTGGTGCACCGAGGCACAGTTGGGCGAATACTTCTTCAACCGATTCCTCGGTTTTGAACTCAGCGGGTAGAGTGAATACCATGTTTATATCTATTGGTGGCGTGTCGTCTCGGATCATTGGAGATCCGGATTCGACCGATTGATCTGAATCACTATCGGTTTGTTCCTTTTTCCTCCATTCCTATTTTGCAACTGGTACAGGCCTTAGCCTATTGAATACCCGATCCCTTTCTCTTTCCTTTTCAGCCTCCCTTTCCTCTTGTGTCTTCAGTCGCTGAAGCCGTCGGCGCTGTGATTTGCTAAGACTTGAGGGGCACCACCTGGGTTTAGGTTCTATCGGCTTTCTGATTTTTCCAGCTAGGTTACTCATTTCGTTGTCAGATTCCGTCTTGATTATGTTGTGAGAAACCGATATTTCTTGATTTCGGGAGGACTCGCCTTGTTCTGATGTTGACAATCTTTCGTGGATCGGCCTCCTGTTTCCCACTCCTAGTCGATCATGCACTGGTCTGGACAATCTGTCTTTCACCGATTGGTTTGGCCGACGCATGGATGAGTGTTGCATAGGGCATGATAGCACTGTAGGTAAGATCATCCCCTTTTCCCAGCAAAATTGCCAAAAGGGACATTGCCGGTGTTCTTCTTCCTCGGTAGTTGGCCGATGTGGCACATCTGGCCGCCAATGTTCGTCTGTCATTTGATTTGGCCGATGGAAGTTATTGGATTGTCGGGTATTACGTCTTTGACTTATCCTTTCATACTTTCCTAGGAGTTGCGAGAAAGTTGGCTTTGGCTTGAAGCTGGCTTTCCTTGGAGCTCTCTCCGCCCTATACCATCTCCCAGCCTCTAAATCTCCTCTTGGTTTCACTGTTCTTGAGTTTTGCCCATTTTTATCGGCCTCTATTTGTATAGAGCCGATAGTAATTTGCACTGTTTCGTCTCCTTTTGACCGTATCTCAACCCTTTTAGTCGGCTTGACATCCTCTTCCATAGATTCCTTTCCTTTCCGTGAACATTGGACCATGTTGATTTGGAAGGGATTCATATCTATCTGCATAGCCAATTTTTCTGCAAACTTCAATCTTCCATCGGCGATAGCCGATTGAATCTGTTGTCGAAAAATGTTACAATCGTTAGTGTTATGTGAAAATGAATGGCGCCATTTACAATACCTTCGCCTTTTAATCTCTTCGGCCGATGGGATAACGTGTCCTTCTGGTAGTCTTATGAGTTTTTCTTGCAGCAATAAATCAAATATCTTGTCGCACTTCGACACGTCGTATGAATACTTAACTTCTGCCTTATTTTTCATCGGCTTGAGTAAAGAGCACACGAGCGACTTTTTGGAACCCTTGGTCCACTCGGCTATATTTATCCCTGCTTCTTCGTCCTCAGAAGTGTCGCTTGAATTATATTCTACCATGTTTACCTTGGCCTTTTCATTATCGTTTGATCTAAATCTGTCCTTGAATCCCTTGTTTTCTGCATATCGGCTTTCATGTGCCGATACGCGATGGAGTAAGTGGCCTAGATCAGGGAATCTTGGCCTGATAGTTTCTCTTTTAATGGCGGGATTAGCCCTTGGAATGCTAGATCGGCTAATTGATCATCGGGCATTGTTACACTAAAGCATCTATTTCTCACGCCTCTAAACCTTCTAATGTAGTCGAAAACCGATTCGCCGTACTTCTGTCGAACTGAGCTAAGATCAGAAATTCTAAGTTCCATAGTTCCCGAGAAGAAGTACTCATGAAACCGGCTTTCCAAATCGTTCCAGATATGAACTGAATTTGGAGGCAAATTAGTAAACCAAGTGAATGTTGCACCAGATAATGACAAAGGAAATAACCTAATTTTTAATCCGTCAGAATGTGCAACTTCTCCACACTGAGCCATAAATCGTCCGATATGTTCGATGGTGGTAACGGAATCATCACCCGAAAATTTGGCGAAGTCCGGTATTCTGAAGTTGTGTGGATACGGTATATGATCTATGTAATCGGGATACGGCTTCCTATAGCCGATTACCCTTCCTTTAGGCTGTAAGCCGAATTGTTCCCTTAACACATTAGCAATTTGTTCTACCCAATTGACATTGTTGGCTTGCGGTGCAACCTGACATTGCCAATTTTCATTGTTCACGCCCTGCCCCCCGAGTGCGAACTCGGGTCGTTGTCCAAACCGCGCCGCAGGGGGTCTTGGCACTTGATCATAATCGTGGTTTCTAAAAACCAACGTATCGGGTATAGGTGCAAGAGGCTCAACGTACGGCACTACCCTATATGGTGCTTGGTTTCTAACTGCGGTTCCTTGTGATTGTGGAACCTGATCTGTTTCGATCGGTCGTGAAGCCGATAAACCGATGCCACTAATAGAGGGTCCATTCGATGGGCTTGGTATACTCATTTTTGCCCCATCCGTATGTCCGTGGTAGTGTGCAACTCCACCTTTCTGCGAACTAGGTTTTAATACCGTAGGCTGAATCGGCATCATGATAGGTGTTGGTGCCGACGCGTTTACTGTGTTGGTATTGGGTGTTATGGAGTATACTGGGTACGTAGGGAGGGTTTGTAATGGATCTAGTAGGCTCCCAGACACAGCCAATTCCTGAGCAATTGTCTTGACACTATTTTCTATCATCGGCTTCAACGTAGACACTAGAGCCGATGACTGATTAATTAGTGCATGATGCACAGATTGCTCAATCAAATTTGACAGATTGACTTGAGTAGGTGCATATCGGCTTACCGGGTCAGATGGTGAATCGCCGATAGGGTTGATTGTCGGAAGCGCAGCCTTTTGAGTAACGCCTCGGCGTGTTTTCTGGAAGCACTGCAACATCACTTCCTCCAAAGTTGCCTTTCGGTCTTCGATCTCTTTTCGCTGCTCGGGGGTTAAATCGGCCATTTTGGGCGCGATTATAGCATCCGCATTGATATTGGCGGTGACTGCAGGCTTATCAGTTGATGACATTTTGATTTTCTGTGTCCCACCGGGCGTGCCAAAATATGTTCGCGCTAAAAACGTGAAGCAGGGTTTCCAGCCTCGAACACACAAGACAAACACCGAGTTTGCAAGGCGTGCCAGTCAATTTGACCTGGAATTGACAAGGTAGAAAATATAAGCAATCAAAGCCGATAAAAACGAAGGTTATCGGCTTGACGCTAGTCGACCTAAAGCCAATCAGGAAATAACTTAGATCAACCTGGCGGTTAATCCGGGTACAAGGCAAAATCGGCTTTAAGAAGGCGATGCGCAACAAAACAAAGCAGATCGAACCTGGGGGAAATCGGCCAAAAATCAACAATCGGTGATGCGCGACTTTGTTGATTTCGTCAACTTACAGAGAGGCTTGTAGATCTAAAACGATGTAAGAAGGAACTGTAAAAAGTATGTGTGTTGTGTTAAGATTGATCCTTCATCGCCCAGAGCTCGTCCCTTTTTATAATATTCTGGCCGATCCGAATCACACATGGATACGGCGGCCTTATCTGTATCGGTCTCTGATCCGATTTCCTTTCCTTGTTAGAAACGGATTCTCTTTCCGATTCGTTCGATACCGGTTTCTCCTTCCATAAAAACCCTTCTATCCGAATTGGACCGATTTTACTAAAAACGCCGAATTTTGGTGCAAACACATCCCTCACATGAGTATGTTCTCACTACAGATCACATTATGTATTTCTTATGCTGTTCTGCAGTTTTTAATATTGGTGGCTACTTGTCGGGACCCTGAATTTGCAAATCCGGACCCTCTGTGTATTCAACACTAGTCCAGGAACGCGCTAGTGCACACAGTCTTAACATCGGTAAATATCACAATCATACCACTCGACACTAATAAAGTACTTTTATTTAAATAACCAAACTGGTTACTCAACCTTATGGTCAAGTTACAATATACGCCTCACAGGGCGAATCTTATTAAGAGAGAAAGAGTAGCAGCGGAAAATAAGATAACTTCGTGGCGCCATCCAGTATACCACAGGCAACTGACTGGGCTCGCTTCCCTAAGTAGACGGATCCTCGTGGAGTTCCTCCTCCAAAGCTGGTGTAGTCTCCTCTTCAACTGGTGTTGTATGGTGGCAAGGGTGAGTACTTGGTACTCAGCAAGTCATGCACAGAATGCAGGCTAATATACTATATGCATGGCTTGGTACAAAGGAATAGCTCAAGGTATATTTGCGATGAAACAACATTTGACAAGTAGTATAAGTAGATTCGAAAGCAGTAGAAACAAGTAAAGCATAAATAACTTTTCAAGAAGTTTAGTAAACATTTTTCCCATCCTAAACCACATTTCTAACATCATTATTAATCCAACCCAACCTTTCAAGTCCAAGTTATTTTTGAGAAAATCTAACCCTTGACTGTAATTCCCGAGCGATGTCCAATACATGACGCGGCTATTCGAATAGATTCTACACTCTGCAGAGGTTATGCACTTTACCCATAAGATACAGTCAAACACCACAAAGGCGAGTTCCCGTAACAAAGTCTTTCGGAAACTTCTAACAATACAAGTGGTCCTCCCCGGTTATTGCACACTAACCCTTCCCTTAGCTAAGGCGAAGTCTAGGCCAATCAACCGTTAGATGGGTACCTGGCCTCAGCCCCGGTACGCTCCCCCGTACAACTTACACAAAGGGTGTAGTTGACCTCCTGAGGTCCCACAGGTACGTTATTAGCAACTTAGTCAACTAGGTCCGTCCCATTACAGACATGTGGTTGCACGTTAGACCCAGTTCAAAGGCTTGCAAGGTTAAGTCCTTAGGGTAACCAGGGCAAGACTACCCGAAGAACCAAATCAACATCCCCGATGCCACAACTGGCCCACCTGATTACTCTTGCCACATGCCCCGGTCGAAAACTATTTATCAAACTCCAGTTGATTACCGTGCACCACGTGCCATCAACATCACATGATACCTTTCCAAAACAGGTTCAATATACCATTAAGTCAATATTAGCATTTGATTGTCCAAAATCATGTCATGAGCATGTAGCAGGTCTAAGCAGTATACTACAACGGTCTAAAACCCATGTTGGCAATCTAATAATGTCCAACTAGTAATCCACAACTAGGGTGACAAGGGGTTATGGCACATACTTAAATAATCAAGGTGTCATACAGCAAATTGGTATTTATCTAATCCCCCATATTTGAATAAAGTATTTTCTAATTGAACTAGCATGCAATAAGTTAAATCAAAATAGATTTCAAAATAGGATCAACATGGTCAAAGCACAACTTGCCTTCAAAAAGTACTTGTTCTTGGTCTTGAGTTGGATCCTGAGTCAATACTTCTCCTTCGAATCCTTCCGGCACTTCAACGTCTACTCGTAAAGCGTGCAAATAGCAAATACACAAATAAACAATAGGCAAAAAGTGTCCAAACATCCAAATAAAATCCATAAACAGAGAGAACATAATTTTATGAATTTTTAGAAACTGGAATCGTCAAATTCGGAGTTAAAACGCAAAAGTTATGATTATTTGAAGTTTAAATAATCAATTAAATAATTTTACAGAGAAAAACTTTAGTCCAAAAATTAAATAAAATTCATATTTAAGTAGATCTCAATTTTATACGAATTTAGAAATTTGAATCACTCAAATCGGAGTTGAAACGCAAAAGTTATAAGCGTTTGAAGTTTTGAAATTCAAATCAATTATTAAACCGAATTATTAAATCATTTTCTTTTTCGGAAATCATTTATTGCGTCGGCAGGACACGTGGACCAATCGGGTGACGATCGCGTGGCCTCGGGTCCACGGACCGGCGCCGACGGTCTCGGCTCGGTCCGCAGTGGGCTCGGCCCACGGCTCCGCGATCATTGGCGGTGGGTCCTCGACACGCGGGCCGCGTGTCGGCGTCACTGCCAGCCAGCGTGGGCGGCAGCCGCGCGGTCAGGCTTCCCGACACGTGGCGCAATCTCGGCCGTTGATTTGAAAATCAACGGCCCAGATTAGATCTGGCTAACGCGCTTGGAAAACAACTCCACTGATCTGGACCGTTCGATCTTGATCGGACGGTCAAGATCCAATCTATCGCTATGAACGTGGTTCAATCTAAGCCGTTGGATCTAGATCTAATGGTTGAGATTAGATCTGGAGATTAACACGTGATTCTTTACCGTGGGTGACGTGGACGAATCTGGACCGTGCGATGAAGATCCGACGGTGGAGAAGCTTCGCGGGTCTGCGATGTCCACGGCGGAGCTCCGGCGGTCGGCGTTGAGAACGAAGACCACACCGACGGCGTTTCGGGCACGCTCCGGCGAAGTGGGTGGTCTCTTCGGGTGCGTCTCGAAGCGGGACTCGGATCTGGGCTCCTTCGGCGGAAGACGACGGACGGCGGCGAAAGCGGCGCAAACCGCGGCGGACACTTCCTCCAACTACTGGCGAGCTCGTGCAGACGGCAGCGGCGGCTCGGCCAGCGAGATGGCTCGGGGACACGGTGCGACGGAGGAGGGCAACCTCGGGCGTGACCGGGCTTTAAATAGCCTCGGCGTTCGTGCCGAGGCGAAACCTAATTCTCCACGGCGGCGGAGTCCGGCCGGACTCGGCGGAGGCAGCGACGGTCGGCCGACCGTCCACGTGGCGCGATCAGCGCCACGATCGCCTGGCGCGGCGGGTCCGGTCGGTCTCGGCTTGAACCGTCGCGATCCAATCCGGGCCGTTGGATCTCGATCCGACGGTCGGGATCAACTTGGGTTAGGGTTGGGTTCGACCGACTCGGTGGCTCGGGTCGGACTCGAGTCCGACTTCGGGTGTGGCTCGATCGGATGAACAAGCAAACCCATTCGCATTTTCCAAATGATTTAATAATTAAAATAATTCCTAAATTCATTTAATTCATTAAAAATAGCAAAATACTCGAAAAAATTCGGAAAATATTTTGGAACATTTTGGACTCAAATAAAATATTTCCAACAAAATTTTATTTGCAAAATTAAATTCTTTAATTATTTCAAAATGGAATAAATTCAAATAAATTCCAAATAAATTCGAGAAAATTCCAAAAATTCACCAAAGTGCCAAATCACACATGAATTTAAGAAAAGCAAAATTTTGGGGTGTTACAAACCTCCCCTTAATAGAATCTCGTCCAGAGATTCGGGGCTTACTACGGAATAGGTTTGGAAACTCTTTCTTCAGATCCTCTTCGCTCCCAAGTCGCCGCTCTCTGCATGGTTGCTCCTTTGAATTCTCTGAAACGGGTTGACTTGTTTCTAGTCTCTCGATCCATGGTGTCTAAAATCTTCACGGGATGCTCCTTGTAAGTCAAATCTTCTTGCAACTCGATTGACTCTAGCGGCGTCTGTTCCTCCTGCTCGGAGACACTTCTTCAATCGGGACACATGGAATACGTCATGTACTCCTCGCTAACGATCGTGGCAACTCCGGTGATAAGCAACTTCGCCTCTGCGGCTCAAAATCTTAAATGGTCCAACATAACGGGTGCGAGTTTCCCTTTGGCATGGAACCTCTTAACTCCCGAGAGGCGTAACTCGAGGTATACAAAGTCTTCTCGTTCAAAACTCAAATCCGGCGACGGTTGTCGGCATAACTCTTCGTCGTGATTGGGCTATTTTCAACCTTTCCCTAATCATGGCAATCGCTTCTTGACCTCTTGAAGAATATCAGGCCGAAGACACGGTGCTCACGGTCTCATTCCAATTCAATGGCGTCCGACAGGTCGACCATACAAAGGCCTCAAAAGGTGACATCTGTAAACTAGCCTGATAACTATTGTTGTAACTGAACTCGGCATACGGCAAACTCTTATCCCAAGAGGTAGCATAAGCCAATGCACAAGCTCTTAACATATCCTCTAGAATCTGGTTGACTCTTTCGGTCTGTCCATCCGTCTGTGGATGATAGGTTGTACTAAAGTTCAAACGGGTTCCCATGGCTTCATGCAACTTATTCCAAAACCTTGAGGTAAATTGGGTACCTCTGTCCGATACGATCCTCTTTGGCACACCGTGCAAACAGACGATCTTGATCATATACAACTCTGCTAACTTATCTCCCGAGTAGGTGGTCTTTACGGGGATAAAATGGCTACTTTGGTCAAGCGATCCACTATAACCCATATGGAGTCATAACCTCCTTGAGTCTTAGGCAAACCGGTAATGAAATCCATTCCGATATCCTCCCACTTTCACTCAGGTATTTTCAGTGGCTGTAGCAATCCTGCTGGTCTCTGATGCATTGCCTTGACTCTTTGGCATACGTCGCACAATGCAACATGCTCGGCAACTTCACGCTTCATGCTTGGCCACCAGAATCTTTCCTTCAGATCCTGATACATCTTGGCGCTTCCAGGATGAATTGAATACTTGGAGTCATGGGCTTCTTCCAAAATCAGTTGCTTTAACTCCTTCTTGTTAGGCACACAAATCCGATCCTTCATCCATAACGTGCCTTGCTCATCCAACTTGAATTCCTCTGCCTTGCCTTCTTCCTGATGGGACTAATCCTGCGGATTTTGTCATCATCCTTCTGTCCTTCTCGGATCTGGTCCTCTAGGGTAGGCTTTACTTCTAATGCGGCCAAGAATCCGCTAGGTACCACCTCAATCTTCATTCTATGGAAATCCTCACATAACTCATCCTGACTTGTGGCTAGCAACGTACTCACGGTATGGCTTTTCCGACTCAGAGCATCGGCTACTACGTTGGCCTTCCCGGGATGGTAATGGATTCCAACATTGTAGTCCTTGATCAACTCTAACCATCTCCTTTGCCTCATATTCAGATCCGATTGGGTGAATATGTACTTAAGGCTCTTATGATCCGTATATACTTCACATCTGCTTTCCAATCGATAGTGACGCCATATCTTCAAAGCATGCACTACGGCAGCCTAACTCTAGGTCATGTGTCGGATAATTTTCCTCATGCGGCCTCAAGCGCCTTGATGCATAGCGGCGACCTTTCCGCTCTGCAAAGACACATCCGAGTCCTTGGCGCGATGCGTCACAATAAATATCAAAGCTTTGAGCAACATCCGGTAGAACTAACACCGGTGCTGATGTCAATCGCTTTTTTAGCTCCTGAAATCCTTTCTCACATTCTGGCGTCCATGCAAACTTCTTCTCCTTTTTCAGCAATTGCGTAAGAGGTTTTGGCAATTGTCGAAAAGCCTTCAATGAAACGGCGGTAGTACCCTGCCATTCCAAGGAAACTCCGGATCTGGTCACGTCTTGGTACGCTCCCAATGTAACACGCTTCTACCTTGCTTGGATCTACGGCGACTCCTCCTGCGGTCATTACATGTCCGAGGAATTCTACCTTATCCTTCCAAAAATCACACTTGCTGAACTTGGCGAAAAGTTCTGTTCCTCGCCTTTTCTAAAACTCGCCTTAAGTGTTCGGCATGTTCATCCTCCGCCTTGGAGTAGATTAGGATGTCATCTATGAACACGACGACAAACTTGTCCAAATACTCCATGAACACCTTATTCATCATATTCATGAAATATCTTTGGCGCATTAAATCGATCCAAAGGACATAATCAGAACTCGTAATGTCCATATCTTGACGAGAATGCGATCTTGGATATCTTACGATCGGATCTTCAATCGATGGTATCCCGATCTCGAGATCAATCTTGGAGAAAACTCCGGCTCCTCTCACCTGATCAAACAAATCATCAATCTGGGTAGCGGATACTTATTCTTCACGGTGACTTCATTGAGTGCACGGTAGTCAATGCACATCCTGAAACTCCGTCCTTTTTCTTGACAAACAAACCGGTGCTCCCTACGGCGACGAACTCGGCCTCGATAAATCCTTTCTCCATTAACTCCTCTAGCTGTTTCTTCATCTCTACCAACTCCTCGGTGGACATCCGATAGGGTCTCTTTACTATCGGTGCTTTGTACTGTACAAGCTCTATCACAAACTCTATGTCCCTGTCTGGCGGCATACCGGTAGATCTTCAGAAAAACATCCGGGTACTCATTCACTCTTGAGACATCCTCTATGCAGATTGCCTTGGCATGCATTAACCATCCACTTGTCCATCTCTAATCGTAGTGGCTTGAAATTCCACTTTCTTCCCACACGGGCTCTCAATCGAGATAGTCCTTCGTCCACAATCCAAGATTTACCTTGTGCTTGGATAACCACCCATTCCCAAAATAACGTCTAAGGTCCGGGTCTCCAAAATTATAAGGTTTGCTAGGAACTCTATTCCATCTATTAGTATTCTCACCCCGAACATCCTACTTTCGCTCGGAGTTCGGAACCAGGGGTTTGAACTAAAAGCATGCATCTAAGTCTTGCAATCCCCAAATCATTTTAGCGGCAAAGCCTTGAAACAAATGAATGCGAAGCTCCTGAGTCAAACAAAATCAAGCAGGTGTATCGAGTTAACAAGTAACTTACCCAAAGACGACGTCCGTAGCATGCGGTGCATCTGCGGTGACATGGTTGACTCGGCCTCTCACCACGGTTTGGGGTGTGGCTCGGCGCCGGGCGCCCTAGCTGGGTGGTTCCTAGATTGAAGCGAATCGGGTCACTCCTCGCTGTCTTCTTTGGACAAGCTGTTGGCAAAGTGTCCTGGCTCGTTGCGCTTGTAGCAATGCCTCATCGTTTGCCGATCGCTCGAGCGGTGTTTCTAGCGGGGCCGGGTGCAGTAGTTCTGATTGACGGGTCTTGGTGCTGGTGACGGTGTCCTTGTGGCATTCTGTGGCTGGAATCTGAAAAATTGATTTGGTGCAACTCTCAAACGCTGTTGCGTTCCCTGGCGTGATCCTTGCTGTTGCATCCTGCGCTTCCTGTTCTCATCCAGTTCCTTGAACTTGTCCTCAAGAATAAGCGCCTTATTCACCAATTCTTGGAAATCCGGGAAGGTGTGGGTGATCAATCCTACTTGTAGTCCTGAGTTAAGTCCCTTCATGAAACGAGACTGTCTGGCTTTATCTGTCGCTACATCCTCAGGTGCGTAGCGTGCTAGCTGTGTGAACTTGTTCAGGTAGTCGGCCACTGGCTGATTACCTTGCTTCAGTGCTCTGAACTCCTCTTTGTTAAGGTCCATGATTCCTTCAGGCACGTGATACTGGCGGAATGCAGCCGTGAACTCTTCCCAAGTGATGTCTTGAGGGTTCTCTTGCGTGGCACAGAAATTCTCCCACCATTCGGCAGCTGTTCCTTCCAACTGATGAGAAGCGTAGAGTACCTTCTCATTTCCTATGCATTGAGCTATGTGTAGCTTCCTCTCAATTGACCTTAACCAATCATCGGCCTCCAATGGATTGGCATTCCCAGAGAAAGTGGGTGGGTGAGTCCTCATGAACTCGGCAGTCTTGTATTGGCGTTGTCCCCGATTGACTTGATTAGCCGTGGGCCTGAGCAAAGGACGTGTTGCATTTGTTGCATCATAGCATGCATCAATCGAGTCTCGAGCGACAAGAAATGCTCCAAAATTCTGCATATCAACTGGCGGTGCTGGTGCTCCATCATTGGGGTTTTCTGCTGGGCGAGAACCGCTTCCATTACTTCTAAAGTTTCCGCAGGTATTCACCATCTGTTGATTTGTTCTAAGTTTTAGAGATGAGGGGGAATCAAGAATAGACAAGTAATATGGAACTTATGCGGGGCAAAAGGTGTAACTTTAAGGTCCAACTTTATTAACTAATGATATTAATAACTTGGTATGGTTGCTTACAATGCCTAAGGGCCTTGCAACACATACTGCACACTCAGCAAACAACGAAAATCCAAATTGAACTAACACTGGAGTCTAACGCCTAAAGGGTGACTCTTTATTCTATGACGCGACTCGATGAAGGAGTCTCACTATAGAACCTATGCTCACTCATCGAGAAAACCTCCACGACCTGGGTACGGATGCTGCGGCATAGGCGCGAAACGATTGCCATGTCCAACAACTGTGTCATCTGTGGTAGTCGAAGAAGCAGTGTCCTCATCGAGATCTGACTCCTCCGGATCTGGCTCGTGTAGCTAAATCTTGGCTCAGTTCCGGTCCGTACAAAGCCATCTCTAACTCTCCAATCCTTTGCAGAAGGTGGGACACATACTCTTGAGCTTCCCGCCATCTATTCTTCTCTGTCGTGATCTCCTCGCGGGCCTTCTGTAGCTCTTTGCTTGTATCATCGAGTACATCCTCCTGGGCGACAACAAATCGTGCCAACTGTGTAACCATGGCATCCTCATCCTGAATCGCCTTCGGGTCAAGAAGGTTATCGCCGCTGGTGATAACGAACACCGTGTTTCCAACTCTCTGGCGTAGATACGGGTAATGTGCCGCATTGCTCGTCGTGATACTTCTTGGATACCCATCTGCATTGTAGATCTCACGGCGGCAGTGTATCGGGCGATTGCCTGGGCCCTTCTTCCTAGCAGGTACCTCAATCTTCACGTCACAAGCCTTGATCAATCCCGCTTGTCAAATCACTTCCACTTGGTATTGGGGCTTCTCAAAATCTCCGAGAGTTTGTAGCATATGCCAAAGTTCTGCAGCGTGACCAACTCCCAGATCAACGTAGTTGAACTCTTCCTCCATCTGTCACAAGAGTGCTTACGTAAGAACTCGAAATTTTCAAATCGTGACAAGGTAAGGAAAAATTCAGCAAGAGACAAGAAAAGAGAGAAGGGGATAAGTCGAGATGTCATTTCTTGTCTTGACAAATTTTTAGCTTTAGAAAATAAGTTTTATCCTCACTGCGACCATTCTAGCTTAGGGTTGAGCCTACGGTCAGTATGGCTCTGATACCACCTCTGTCGGGACCCCGAATTTGCAAATCCGGACCCTCTGTGTATTCAACACTAGTCCATGAACGCGCTAGTGCACACAGTCTTAACATCGGTAAATATCACAATCATACCACTCGATACTAATAAAGTACTTTTATTTAAATAACCAAACTGGTTACTCAACCTTATGGTCAAGTTACAATATACGCCTCACAGGGCGAATCTTATTAAGAGAGAAATAGTAGAATCTGAAAATAAGATAACCGTGGTGCCATCCAAAGATACCACAGCAACTGATCGGGCTCGCTTCCTAAGTAGACGGATCCTCTTGGAGTTCCTCCTCCAAAGCCGGTGTAGTCTCCTCTTCAACTGGTGTTGTATGGTGGCAAGGGTGAGTACTTGGTACTCAAAGAAGTCATGCATGAATGCAGGCTAATATACTATATGCATGGCTTGGTACAAAGGAATAGCTCAAGGTATATTTGCAGTAAACAACATTTGACAAGTAGTATAAGTAGATTCGAAAGCAGTAGAAACAAGTAAAGCATAAATAACTTTTCAAGAAGTTTAGTAAACATTTTTCCCATCCTAAACCACATTTCTAACATCATTATTAATCCAACCCAACCTTTCAAGTCCAAGTTATTTTTGAGAAAATCTAACCCTTGACTGTAATTCCCGAGCGATGTCCAATACCGCGGACGCGGCTATTCGAATAGATTCTACACTCTGCAGAGGTTATGCACTTTACCCACAAGATACAGTCAAACACCACAAAGGCGAAGTTCCCGTGAATAAAGTCTTTGGAAACTTCTAACAATACAAGTGGTCCTCCCGGTTATTGCACACTAACCCTTCCCTTAGCTAAGGCGAAGTCTAGGCCAATCAACCGTTACATGGGTACTGGCCTCACTCCCAGACGCCCCCCGCATACAACTTACACAAAGGGTGTAGTTGACCTCACGAGGTCCCACAGTACGTTATTAGCAACTTAGTCAACTAGGTCCATCCCATTCTGAGACATGTGGTTGCACGTTAGACCCAGTTCAAAGGCTTGCAAGGTTAAGTCCTTAGGGTAACCAGGGCAAGACTACCCGAAGAACCAAATCAACATCCCCGATGCCAACCGCCCACTGATTACTCTTGCCACATGCCCCGGTCGAAAACTATTTATCAAACCCCAGTTGATTACCGTGCACCACGTGCCATCAACATCACATGATACCTTTCCAAAACAGGTTCAATATACCATTAAGTCAATATTAGCATTTGATTGTCCAAAATCATGTCATGAGCACGAAAGGTGTCTAAGCAAGATACTACAACGGTCTAAAACCCATGTTGGCAATCTAATAATGTCCAACTAGTAATCCACAACTAGGGTGACAAGGGGTTATGGCACATACTTAAATAATCAAGGTGTCATACAAAGAAATTGGTATTTATCTAATCCCCATATTTGAATAAAGTATTTTCTAATTGAACTAGCATGCAATAAGTTAAATCAAAATAGATTTCAAAATAGGATCAACATGGTCAAAGCACAACTTGCCTTCAAAAAGTACTTGTTCTTGGTCTTGAGTTGGATCCTGAGTCAATAATTCTCCTTCGAATCCTTCCGGGACTTCAACGTCTACTCGTAAAGCGTGCAAATAGAAAATACACAAATAAACAATAGGCAAAAAGTGTCCAAACATCCAAATAAAATCCATAAACAGAGAGAACATAATTTTATGAATTTTTAGAAACTGGAATCACAAATTCGGAGTTAAAACGCAAAAGTTATGATTATTTGAAGTTTAAATAATCAATTAAATAATTTTACAGAGAAAAACTTTAGTCCAAAAATTAAATAAAATTCATATTTAAGTAGATCTCAATTTTATACGAATTTAGAAATTTGAATCACTCAAATCGGAGTTGAAACGCAAAAGTTATAAGCGTTTGAAGTTTTGAAATTCAAATCAATTATTAAACCGAATTATTAAATCATTTTCTTTTTCGGAAAATCATTTATTGCGTCAGCAGGGACACGTGGACCAATCGGGTGACGACGCGTGGCCTCGGGTCCACGGACCCGGCGCACGGTCTCGGCTCGGTCCACCGTGGGCTCGGCCCACGGCTCACGGTCGGCCGAGCGGTGGGTCCTCGACACGCGGGCCCAGGCGTGTCGGCGTCTACCGCCGCCAGCGCGTGGGCCGGCGCGGCCGCTGACGGTCCAGGCTTCCCGACACGTGGCGCCAATCTCGGCCGTTGATTTGAAAATCAACGGCCAGATTAGATCTCGCTAACGCGCTTGGAAAACAACTCATCGATTCGACCGTTCGATCTTGATCGGACGGTCAAGATCAATCTATCGCTATGAACGTGGTTCAATCTAAGCCGTTGGATCTAGATCTAATGGTTGAGATTAGATCTCGGAGATTAACACGTGATTCTTTACCGTGGGTGGCGTGGGCGAATACGACCGTGCGATGAAGATCCGACGCGAGAAGCTTCGCGTCTGCGATGTCCACGGCGAGCTCCGGCCGGCGTTGAGAACGAAGACCACACCGACGCGGCGTTTCGCACGCGCTCGGCGAAGTGGGTGGTCTCTCTGGGTGCGTCTCGAAGCGGGGACTCCGGATCTGGGCTCCTTCTCGGCGGAAGACGACGGACGGCGGCGGAAAACGGCGCAAACCGCGGCGGACACTTCCACCAACTACGGCGAGCTCGTACGGGCAAACGGCGATGGCTCAGGCGAGATGGCTCGGGGACACGGGTGCGCACGGAGGAGGGCAACCTCGGGGCGTGACCCGGGCTTTAAATAGCCTCGGCGTTCGTGCCCGAGACGGAAACCTAATTCTCCACGGCGGCGGGCGCGGCGGCGGAGTCCGGCTCGGACTCGGGCGGAGACGACGACGGTCGACCGTCCACGTGGCGCGATCAACGGCCACGATCGCACGGGCGCGACCGGGTCCGGTCCGGTCTCGGCTTGAACCGATGCGATCCAATCCGGACCGTTGGATCTCGATCCGACGGTCGGGATCAACTTGGGTTAGGGTTGGGTTCGACCGACTCGGCTGGCTCGGGTCGGACTCGAGTCTGACTCGGGTGTGGCTCGGTCGGATGAACAGTGCAAACCCATTCGCATTTTCCAGCGATTTAATAATTAAAATAATTCCCAGAAATTCATTTAATTCATTAAAAATAGCAAAATACTCAGAAAAATTCCAGAAAAATTCTGGAAAATATTTTGGAACATTTTGGACTCAAATAAAATATTTCCAACAAAATTTTATTTGCAATATTAAATTCTTCAATTATTTCAAAATGGAATAAATTCAAATAAATTCCAAATAAATCCAAATAAATTCCAGAAAATTCCAAAAATTCACCAAAGTGCCAAATCACACATGAATTTAAGAAAAGCAAAATTTTGGGGTGTTACACTACTCCTGTGCATGGATTCCTTTGTCATCTTATACATTGCGGTAATTTCTTATACATGGATTGCAAACATGACTGTCCTGCCTGGAAAGAGATTCAAACTTAGCTTAACGTGTTAAGTCGAAGGTCTGTTTTTGAAAAATAAAATTTATAGATTTTAAATATCATGCATAAGTAATTGGAGTATAATTTGATGTGGAATACATTGCAGTTTTACAAATGCTCTTAGCATGGACAATGTCATTACTTAAATAAGGTTGACTGCATTTGGTGCCAGAATGTCTAGATCACGTATGTAGCGATGTCAATGTAAAATTTATTGCCTTATGGTTGGAGATAAAAAAACATAATCCTCAAGTTTCGCTCTTCCTTCTTGCTGTGTAAGATTATGCCTTATAATTAAGAAATTAAATGATCAATAATACTAATTCCTTCCATAAATATTTGGCGGAGTACAATGACACAACTTTGTGTCCAATGGAAAATCAGTATTGCACATATAGTTTGTTGCCTTCGGATGCAGTTTTAATTGCAATTTATAAATATGGTGTATGATGTGTCCTAAGCAGCCTTTCTGATGGACTTTTCTGTTAATGTTACAGCCTTGATGGTGTTTCTGGATATACAGAGGAGGAATTACCATCAATATTTGATTTCATGAAGACTGCTATGCAATCATCAGAGGTGACTACTCCCGGTTTTACAGTATTTGCTTATTGCTAGATTATTCTTTGCATTCCCATGATTTTCTAAATATTATTCTCGGTGTGGGCACTATGCTTGTATGGTTCCTTAGGATGTTAGTTGAGTGTTGTTACATCACTAACTATTTAGGGAGGTGCCTTAAAAACAACTATTTAGGGAGGGCCAAAATGTTGTTTTGTGTACCTTTTCATTAACTGTATTAGTGTGGATCAGATTGATTGTTGATACTTCCAATTTGCCTTTGTCATCTTATACATTGAGGTAATTTCTTTTGTGGTTTCAAGGTACTGAATTTCTTTTGTTCTGTTCTGAATTGTTATATCCCAAGATGTCCCTGTAAAATCATTTATGAAAATTATATGGATACTTTTGCTGAAATTTGTTTCAATCAATCATTTTCTTGCAGGATGCTGAATGCATACGCCAAAGTGCCTCCAAAACCAAAAGTGCCTTCCACAGAAAGGTTTTTCTTCTGGATTTCTGTATGCGCTACACTTGCTTTCACCTCTTACATTATTGCAGGATGCTGAATACTTCAGGAGGTAAAAGTATTGTATAGCATTTTACACATCTCTCAACAGATTATTATCGATTCATCATATTGTTATCCACAATTCCACATATTTTGTATACTGCCAGTTAGAACTTGGAATCTTTGTTTGATACCTTAATTGAGATTGTTGTTATAATTTCGCTTTAAATGTAAAAATACTACTTAACTTTGCTCCAACTACTCCTTAACCCACCGTAAAACCATTTTTACTAACTGAAGTTTCAACTCTTTCAGATGATTGAAGGATGTCCCCCTTTTTATAATAAGAAGATTGATGAAATTGAGAAGGCGTACAATTCTAAAGAAAGGACACCTTTCAGAGCTCCTCCAAAAGAATTATGCTCACGGGTTAAGAGAGTAAGCATTCTCTTTTTCGTCTTTATGATCGTGGCAATTATCAATTTCTTTGTAGCATTACGTTAGCTTGTTTGCATGGCCAAATGCTTGCAAACTTTCATCTGACTATTTGGATATGTGAATTTTAGGGGGTGTTTGGCAGAGCTCCAGCTCCACCAAATCCGTGGAGTTGGTCGAGCTAGGTATTCCTAGCTTCACCAGATTTGTGGAGCTGGAGCTATGGGTATATTAAGAGTGTTTAGGTGAGTCATCTTGTTTACAATTTAGAATAAAATTATAAACTTAAGTCACTTTATTTCAGTCTACAAGTTTCAGCTCTGAGGTAGAGCTGGGATCTGGAGCACTGCCAAACAGGGCCTTAATGTGTTCTATTTCCTCCAGATGCCAACATGGATGGTGACTATGGTTTGCCTATTTCATCTTGACTTGATTGTTTGCCCACTTGACATTATTGTAGGTTGATTGAGCAATGCTGGAGTGAAAATCCTGCTGACATGTCTGGTTTTATAGTAGTCATTGATTGGTTGTCTGCTATCCAAAATGAACTAGCTCATAGAAACCGTTGGAAGGTAACAGTTACTGGCTTTCTGTTGTATTGTTGTCTGATAAGTGTTCTGTCATTGCTAAACATGCTATGTTCTAGCGAAAGGTATTCTCATGTTGGTTGTGCTGGAACAGGTCAGACCACTCAGATGTTTCCTGAGCTTCCAAGGCATGCAGAAGAAAGATCACAAAGAGGGCAGAACCAAGCATTTGTCACGTTCATCCAGGTCCAATTTTTAACACCCAGCTGGAGCTGTTAATTTCATTTTAAGGATCACATTCATGATTCATAGAAAATCAACTCGCTGTATATCGTGTCTTTGTGTGTTTACTAGTATGACAGGCTGAAATGTCTTCGATCTAATAGAATCAGTTTCGTTTTCGATTTAGTTCTGTAGAAAATTTTCTCTGTCTACTTAGCATTTTATTAGTCATCTGAGAGGTTTCAACCATTACATTTGTAAAGTCTTGGGCTTCATCTCATGACCTGTTGCACACTTTATGACCTGTTTGCTCTGGCTAGTGATATTCCTTTCCTTGTTGCACACTTCAGGGATTTTTATATTTTTTTTAAATTTAAAATAGTATTTTCGTCGGCCTAGACCGACGAAAATAGAAAAATGCCGACGAAAATAGCTGCTGACGTGGCTCAGATATTTTCGTCGGCCGAGGCCGACGAAAATAGAGATTTCCACGTCAGCTGCTACTGGGACGGACACTATTTTCGTCGGCCTCTCCGGCCAACGCAAATAATGCTATTTTCGTCGGCAACCGACGAAAATACTTGTATTTTCGTCAACATATTTTCGCCAGTCTATTTTCGTCGGTTTTCGGCCGACGAAAATAGTGTCGTTTCCTGTAGTGATAGCAATAGTTAATTCATCACATGAAGGATCTACCTCATTAAAGTCGTGTAACACCCCAATTTTTGCTTTTCAGGAATTTAAATAAGATTTGGCACTTTTGTGAATTTTTGGAATTTTCTGGGATTTATTTGGAATTTATTTGAATTTATTCCCTCTTGAAATAATTAAAGAATTAAAAGTTGCAAATAAATTTTTATTGGAAATATTTTATTTGAGTCCCAAATGTCCTAAAATATTTTCTAGAATTTTTTTTAGTATTTTGCTATTTTTCTAGATTTATTTGAGTTTTCTACGAATTAATTAAATATTTAATCGCTGGAAAAATCGAGTTGGTTGCACTGTTCATGCGACCGAGCCCAAGTCGGACTCGAGTTCGAGTCCGACCCGAACCCAACCCCGCCGCGTCTGAGCCTAACCGAGCCGGACCGATCCGTGACTCGTGGACCGTTGGATCAAGATCCAACGGCCCACATTGAGCCACATAGCCCACGTGCGCCCGCACTGCACTAACCCAGAGACCAGCCGATCTAGACCGTTGGATTTAGATCCAACGGTCAAGATCAACCAGTACCGGTTCGAGCCGTATCCGGTTCGGATCCGGTTCCGCCCGTGCGATCGTGGCCGTTGGATGCGCCACGTGTACGGCCCAGATTGCGTCTTTCCCGTCCGAATCGCCGCCGGACTCCGCCGCCGTGTGGGCCTAGGGTTCCGCCTTTTGCGCGGACGCCGAGGGTATTTAATGCCCGGGTCGCACCCCGAGGACCGCGTTGACCCCGCGCAGCCGTTGCCCTAGCCGCCGCCACCCGTAGTGCCCCGACGCGCCCGCAATTGCTCACCGTAGTTGCTCTCACCTCCGCCACGGTTTTTGCTTCGCATCGCCGTTGTCCGCCGTCCTCCGCCACATTTAAGCCCAGATCCGGAACCGCCAGGCCAAGGCGCACCCGTGGAGCCCTTTCACTTCGTCGGAGATCGCGCGAAACGCCCTCACTGAGGTCGCCGTCTTCGTCTCCGGCCAAGCCAGCGCCGCCGCACGCCATCAACCCCCGCGAAGGTCCTCAGCCGTCCGATCCGCATCGTGTGGTCCAGACTCGTCCACGTCGCCCGGAGGTATTTCTCACGTTTGATTTCTAAGATCTAATCTCCGACGTTAGATCTAGATCTAACGGTTTAGATTCCGCCACGTAGCCGTAACGGTGATGAACTAGATTAGATCCTAACCGTTGGATCTAGATCCAACGGCTCAGATCGTGCCACGTAGCCTAGACGCCGCACCGTGCACGTGTGAGCGCGCCACTGACATGCGGGGCCCGCATGTCAGCGGCTGTGGCGTGCACCGAGCGCACCGTAGACCCCGCCGGGTCCGTGGACCGGGTCCATGGACCGGGACACGTGGCAGCACCCGGGTGGTGCCACGTGGCATGGTGACGTCATGCTGATGTCATCATGGGGTTCGGCTGGTGCTGACACGTGTCGTGCTGACGCAATAAATTATTTTCCGAAAAAGAAATTATTTATTTAATTCGGTTTATTGATTTCAAATATAGATTCAAACTTCAAACGCTTATAACTTTTGTGTTTCAACTCCGATTTGAGTGATTCAAATTTCTAAATTTTCATAAAAATGAGACCTACTCAAATATGAAATTTAATTAATTTTTTATTATTAATATTTCTCTGTTTATATTTAATTAATGTTTTCTTTAAACTTTAAACGGTTATAACTTTTGCATTTTAACTCCCATTTGGATGATTCCAATTTCTAAAAATTTATAAAATTGTGCTCTCTCTGTTTATGGACTTTATTTGTATGTTTGGACACATTTTGTCTACTATTTTATTTATTTATTGCTATTTGCACGCGTTACGAGTAGACGTTGAAGTGCCCGAAGGCTTCAAAGGTGAAGTGTTGACCCAGGAGCCATCTCAGGACCAAGATCAAGTACTCTTTGAAGGCAAGTTGTGCTTTGACCATGTTAATCCCATTTTGAAATTAATTTGATTTAAATTATTGCATGCTAGTTCAATTATAAATTGCTTTAATTGATTTTGGGAGATTAGTTAATTGCCTAGTTGCTGTATGCCACCTTGACATAGATGTTTGTATGCCATGAACCCCTTGTCACCCTAGTTGAGGATGAAATAGTTGGACATTATTAAACTGCCAACATGGGTATTTAGACCGTGTAGCATAATGCTTAGACCTGCCACGTATACCGGACATGATTTTGACAAATTACTTGTTAACATTGACTTGATGAGATATGGAACATGTTTTTGAGAAGTGTCATGTGTTATTGATGATGATGTTGATGGCACGTGGTGCATGGTAATCAATTGGGGGTTTGATAAATAGATTTGGGCCGGGGCATGTGGCAAGAATGATCGGGTGGGCCAGTTGTGGCATCGGGAAGGATGATTTGGTTCTTCGGGTAGTCTTGCCCTGGTCAACATAAGGACTTAACCTTGCAAGCCTTTGAACTGAGTTAATCGTGCAACCACATGTCCGTAATGGGACGGACCTAGTTGAGTAAGTTACTAATAACTTGCATGTGAAACCTCGGGTGTCAACTACACCCTTTGTGTAGCTTGAAAGGAGAGCGTACCAATGCGATGGCATGGTACCCGTCCAACGGTATGTCGGTCCCATACTTCGCCTTTGTTAAGGGAAGGGATGGTGTATGGCAAAAACCGAAAGGTTCACTTGTGTAGTTAGCCGTTTCCGAAAGGCTTTGTTACGATCACTCGCCTTTGTGGCGTTTGGCTGTATCTTGTGTGTAAAGTGCATAACCTCTGCAGAGTGTAAAATCTATTCGAATAGCCGTGTCCGCGGTATTGGACATTGCTCAGGGATTACAATCAAGGGTTAGACTTTCGTGGAAATAACTTGAACTTGAGAGGTTTGGTTTGGTTAAATGATGATGTTGATGGAAATGTGGACTAGGAATGGGAAAGATGTTTATTTAACTCCTGGAAAAGTTATTGATATTATACTTGTTTTTACTGCTTTCGAATCTACTTATGATACTTGTCAAATGCTGTTTACTGCAATTATACCTTGAGCTATTCCTTTGTATTAAGCCATGCATGTAGTATATTAGCTTGCATTCTGTGCATGACTTGTTGAGTACCAAGTACTCACCCTTGCCACAAAACAACACCAATTGAAGAAGAGGCGACGCCAGCTTTGGAGGAGGAATATCAGGAGGAGCCGTCTAAATAGGGATCGAGTCCAGTCAGTTGCCTGTGGCATATTGGTTGGCACCACGCGTTTTCTTTATATATTCCACTGCAGATTTTATTTGAATAAGTCTTAGCCCTGCGAGGCGTACTTTTGTAACTTGACCATAAGGTCGAGCAACCAGTTTGGTTATCATAATTAAAGTACTTTATTATTATCGATGTGTATGATTGTGATATTTACCAATGTTGAGACTGTGTGCACTAGCGTGATCCTAGACTAGTGCTGAATACACAGAGGGTTCGGATTTGCATATTCGGGTCCCGACAAGTCGCTATCATGATCATCCTCGGTGATGATGTTCTTGCTTCTTGCCATGAGATACAACCCCATCAAATCATGCTTGCTTGGAGTTGCATCTTCCTCACTGCTTTCAGAATCTACACCGCTCAAACCAACTTGCTCAAGCGCAGAGAGAACACGATGCACTGTCTTGCGATTAACAAAGCTCATCTTCTTGCTATCACTTGGTGAGAACTTTTTCTTCTCCTTCCTTTTGTCTTTGTCCTTCTCCTCATTTGATGCTTTACCTGCAAGTTTAGAATAATTTGGACGAATATGCTTGAGATCATCACACTCATAGCATCTTGAAGGACCACCACCAACTCTCTTCCTTATTCTCACATTCTGCAAAGCTTCGTTAAAGCGAGAAGAGAGTAATGCCAAGTCTTCTTCCGAGAATTGCTCCAGCTGTTCATCGGTTAGTGAATACAAGAAAGACAAAGCAAAACTTGACGAAGAAGAGTTATTGTGAGACATGTTAGGTTGAGACATCAAAGCAATTGACTTATTGTAACACCCTGAAATTGTAATTTAGGCCTTGTTTGTTTCAACTTTTTCATCGGCTTAAAAGCCAAAAAACCTAAGCTGAAACAAACGACTGGCTTTTAAGCCGGGCTTTAAAAAAGCCTAAAGCCCCTGTATAACTATAAACAAAAAGTCAGACAAGAGGAGCTTATTTTGCTTTTTTGAATGAAATAACCCTTTGCCACTAAAAGTCTTCAAAATTACTCACCAAATGCCATCATATATAAATCGAGAATTCCTCCACCATCTCATTTAGGGTATTTTAGACTTTCCATCTGTAAGCTATACCATCTAACCCATTAATAAGCCAGGATACCAAACATCATGTCTTGGCTTAAAAGCAGACAGCTTAAAAGCTCATTAAGCCAAAAGGCTAGCTTTAAGCCAAAAGCTGAAAAGCTTAAGCCGAAACAAACAGGGGCTTAGAATAATTAGGATTAATTAAGCTAATTGAGTGTTTAATTGTGCTCTAATCTGATTTTTGGATCTTAATTTGGAGTTATTTGTTTTGGGAGTGTTTTCGCCGCTTCGTTTAATTGTTTTTCCCATTCGTAGCCTCGGGTTTTGTTTTTGGTCGAATCTATAAATCGGTTAAGTTAGACCTGCAACCGTAGCTTTGAAACCTTCCTTAGTGCTCCACAAACCCATCCCAAGTTTTCCCTGAGCTAAAACCCTCAATTTCCGAAGCGATGCCGTTTAAGCCCTGAGCTTTCGGCCTCTGGATTCGAATTCGAGAGAAACCTTGAATCGTGTAGAATAGATCCCAAACTTAAGTTTCTAAACCTTCATTAGGATTCCCTGAACCTATTCCCAAAGTCCGCAAAGCCATTAATCAATCGCCGTTGCGAAAGCCGAGAAAATCCAGAAGTTCAGCTGCCGACGACAATACCGCAGTTTCACTAGCGGTACTACCAGCCGATCGGCAGTACCGGCCACCCCGGGGCGGTACTGTCGGCCGAGCGACGTGAGCTAGGGGTCACCGGCCAATCTTTCTTCTCCACGTCGCCCCAGCCCTCCCTCTCTCGTATTTATCCAGAGGGGAGCCCCCTCACTCCCCTGACTCTCTTATTTGCTCTCTCTCACTCTCTCTCTTGCTCTCACCTCCTCCCTCTTCTTCCTCCGGTGGAACTTGCCCCTGCCTCTCCGTTCTTCGGCCGGTGTGAGCCCGTGTGGGGCAAGGAGAGCAACCTCAAGGTGTGGGGAAGCTTCATCAAAAACCCTAGGAGGATGATCAAGCGTTGGATTCGAAGTTGAGCTCAAACCCTAAGGTTTGATGCAAACCCTAGCCTCTTCTCTTCCTTCCTCTCCCTTTTTCTCGCTTGTTTAGCCCTAGAAAGTCTAGGTCAGGTAGTATATCAATGATTTGTTGAGTTGCTAGATCTAGATTAGGGTTAGAAGATTTCTTTTACGCGATTGATTCGTTCTGGAAACCCTGATCTACTCCTTGTTGGATTTATTTGCTCTAAAAAGTTATTTTCGAATTTTTTGGAGATTTCCTTTGAAACCCTAGCTCCAAAAAAGTTGAGAAAATTACTCACAAATATGTCCAACACTGGTGAAGTTCGATTCTCGCGGAAGAATCGAGTTTGAACTCGATTCGGGTCTAAAATCAAAATTCGGGACTAATTAGGGTTTTCGAGTTCTGGAGGTTCAATCATCGTGCATCGAGTTCGTAGACTAGCTTTCGGGTGTGTAGGACCTTAGCGCGCTAATGGAATCAATACGCGTGTTGCAAATCCGTCATTCCGGCCGATTTGCTGAAAATGTGCATTTTGGGCATTCGGAGCAAATTCACATTCTGAAGTTCCAAAATCTGCGAGTTCAACGCGTATGGGTCCCTAGTGTCGTAGAGATCCTATCCTCGCGGTGAAATCGGAGTTTGGTTTGGATCCGAGCCAAAAGCCGATTTCGGGTGAGATTTGTAGCTCGAAGGTTCGAATTTGTGAAAAGTCGAACAATCGAGCTTGGATCTTGTCGAAACTAGCTTAGATAAGTTCCCGGTGCCGTAGAGGTTCCTTAGCCACGACGAAAACTGGATTTGGACCATTTTCGAGTCGAAATCCATTTTCACGTCGTTTTCGGGGTTAGTTTAGTCAAAAAGTGAGAAGTTGAGCAAACGAGCTCGAAACTTGGCGAAACTTGCGTGAATGGGTCCCTAGTGTTCCTAGGAACCTATTCATACACTTGCGTCGAAGTTCCGAACTCATTTGCGCGAAATCCCTCTTTTGCAAAGTTTTCTGAAAGCCAGATTATCGACGGCATGAGGCTCAGATTACCGCCCTCAGCGGTACTACCGCCCGCACACCACCGGTAGTTAAAATCCAGAGGGGTTCCTTCCTACTCTTTGGCGGCCAGCACTACCGGGCCATGGGGCTGGTATTACCGCCCGAGCGGCAGTACCGGGTTTACTGAGCCAGTAGTTTATTTCCAAAGAAGCACCTCTTTCGTTCCCCGTAGAGCGGCACTACCGGGCTTCATGGCCGGTACTGCCGGGCATGGCGCGGCACTACCACCATTTAGGTGCCGGTACTGCCGGGCTTAAGGAAAAAGTTAGGTTTTCCTTCGCCCGTGGAGTCTTCGTTTTCTTGGATTTGTTTTGGGTCCTTCTCCCGTTTGACCCAAAGTTTTAGGTTGTTGGTTTTTCGTTCTGTTTTAACATGAGGGCACCCTGGTTTTGCTAATTGAGCGGTACCATCGTGTATAGCGTGTCGGTGACCTTTTCTCCCAAAGCGTGCTGCATTTGGCCTCTGGAGCCGCGGCGCTACCGGGGGTTTGAGGCCGGTATTACCACCCTATTGGTAATACTGTGTGCCACACTCCGATAGCTATTTTCCAGAGCGATCTATCTGTGGCCTTTGGAACTCTGACCCTACCGAGGGTTTGGGGACGGTACTGCTGCATGTGCGGTGGTGCTGTGAGCCATACTTCGGTAGTTGCTTTCCAAGCGCCTCGTGTTAGTTCTCGGCCATCGAGATTATCGTCCCGAGAGTATGGTACTACTGGAAATCGGCAGTACTTCCGCAAGGTCAGTGCTGCTGATTGGACGGTACTACCGGGAATTGTGTGTCGATATTGCCGGCGTGAGTTGAAAAGTTAAACCCTTTTTCGAGTCTTTTCGATCTTAGGTTTTCCGATTCTATTTGCTTTAATATTGGTTCTTAATCGCCTTATTTGGATTCGCTGTTAATCGTTCTTATTGCTTTTCTCTAGGCGTTGATGATTCGGTAGACGACGATCCCGACTTCGTTCCAGGATCGGGCATTGTTAAAGAGCAAACAGGCAAGCACCTCCTTTGACCATTTTGATCCTATATTTGCAAAGTTCTATTTTCTTTTGTCAAAACTATTATGCATGCATGTATGTTTATTAAAAATGCTAGTTGTGCGAAAACTGGTAGGTAAACCTAGAGTTGGTGGATTTCCTTTAATCATAATTGAATTGTGAACCTTGGTAAACTCTAGATCCACATTAGACATAGTATTAAATGTCAAATGGGTAATATTGAATAATACTTGCACATGCTTAGTCACGCAGTAGCAAATGCTATGGAAGTCGTGAGACAGTCAATTACAATTTCTTGGAAATCATTGGCTTGGATTGGGTGTTGGATCGGAAAGGTTGGTTAATGGTTTGGGAGTTGGATTTGGTTTTGGTTGGAAAGGTTGCATGGGTGAAAATGGAAAATGGAAGAATTTAGATCGGGCGAGATGTACGGTGTTTGGTGGTTGGATTGGCTTGGTTTGGACGGTTTGGTCCGATTGGTTGGTTTGGAAAGGTTTGGTTGGTCTAGCTGGTCTGGACTTGGAAAGGATTTCAAGCCAGAAGGCTTGTCTTGGTTTGGCTTTGGTTCCGGTGGTTCCCTTGCTATGGGGAGGTTTGGGCCAGTAAAGTTAGTGGGAGTCCGTAGGGACCACTAGTGGACATCCTCTATGGCCATAGCAAGTGGGATTGGAAGATTTTGCCTGAGTCACCCTAAGGACTGAACTTGATGTTATTATTGGGTCTTACAGTACAACCACATGTGCTAGTATGGGATAGCCTTGGCCTAGTACATTGGAAAGGATTTGGGTCTTGCATCATTAGGCGGTGGGAGAGTTGGACACACCTGCCGTGTCGGTGTGTTCTAGGGATTCCCTCGTCGAGGCATCGAGGGGGAATTTGCCCAATACAACGGTAATGCCTACTATGGGGAGGTATGGGCCAGTAAAGCTAGTGGGAGCCCGTAGGGACCACTAATGGACATCCTCTTGGGACCATAGCTAGGGATGCACATTATCGGGCTGGTGCAAGGTTTAAATTCCAACCTATCGAAAGGTCTCATCACTAGCTAGCAAAACGGGTACGTTTCGTATCGCGTGGCATGGTTGACATGATTGCTAGAACGTGTCATGTGGGTAAAGTGTACAATCTCTGTAGAGATATAAATAAACTAATCGATTAGCTGTACTCACGGTCATGAGTAGCTTGGGAAGTACTGTCAAGTGTAGAATTTCTGGAGTTGGTTCTGGTTCGGTATCGGGAATGGTTTTGGTTGAACTTGGTTGGGAGCTGGATTGGTTATTGGGTTTGGTCAGAGGTTGGTTTTGGGAAATGGTTTTAGCAAGGTAGGTTAGTTTGGTTTTCGGTTGGTGGGAATGGAATGGTTGGGAATTTGGTTTATGGATCAAATGATACATTTATTGCTTGCAATGAAATGATTTATTTACCACTTCTTTACAAATTGCGAATGATTTGGACCTATTAAGTATTGCAAATAAATCTTGCTTTGTGCTCAAACAGACTTAGTGTAGAAACCTGATTCCATTGTTATAACCTGCATTTACATTATTATTTCCATACACTAAAGTCTTGCGAGTACATACGTGTACTCACCGTTTGCTCTATTTATTTTTAATAACAAGCAACCAGAAGATGACGTTGAAGACGACGACAGCGTACCCGACGTTCTTCGAGACGGGTGTTCCACGAGTTAGTAGCGGTTATCTGGGTTTCAGCCCACAGTCGGTTGCCTCTGGGTATGGGAAGGCATACTTCTACCGCTGTTGCGGAATTGTTTTCTTATTTCATAGTTTTGCCAATTGGCTGTACTTCACTCTTGTAAATTAATTAGTTGTAATCAAACCAGTATTAATACAATTATTACCTTAAGCTTGGTTCTCGATGCGACTTATTGTGAAATATGTGGGTTCTAGGCTACTGATCCAAGGAACTAGCACTAGACACATATCTCGGGGAAGCTTGGGTTGGAATCAATCCTTTGGCATATGACCGCGAGAAGTGTGTCGTGCCGATCGATTGGCCTCAATCCGGGTACGGCTTGTAATTAGTGATCGGATTTCTGATGGGTTGCGTTAATTCCAGTCCGACGCAACAGTGAGTATCCGACTCACTGTTACAAAGACCGGAGCCCCCACGACACTTATAATCATTCTTCCTAGCAAGAATATCCAATTCATGTGTTTTCAGTGTAGAATAAAGAACATCTAATGTAAGTACTCATGACAGTTGATTCTCTAATAGATGTTACTTTCATCTCCCAATTGACATGTCTAAAGCACCAAGTAATTGTCAAGCATTTGAAGCATCAGTGTAGTTAACCCCAACAGATCGTAGATTGCTAAGAATTTTATTAAAGCATGCAAAGAAATCATCTAATGATTCACTAGACTTCATGTCAAAGCGCATGTATTCTTTCTTGTAAATATCTTGGCGTAACTCTTTTACTGTGTTTGAACCTTCATGGTAATCACAAAAAGATTTCCATACCTCATATGCGGACTTGAGATGAATCACGCGGTCAAAGTCGGTCCTTCCTAATCCTTAGATGATCAAATTTCTTGTTTTGCTATTAGCCTCCACATGTGCTCGATTTGTGTCGTCAACTTCATTAATCTTGGGTACATGATAAGGCTTGTACACCTTCTCCCAAATTGCAAAGCTCTGAGCATGAATGTATGCCTCCATCTTTGCTTTCCAAAACTAAAAATCAACACCATTGAAAACACAAGGTTTTGTCGAATACCTATCCATCGCTATGATTTCTAATCACTAGTTAAGATTAATTAGAAAAACCTTGCTCTGATACCACTTGTAGGATCGATATGAACTAATGTAGCAATCAGAGGGGGAGTGTATGATTGCGCGGAAGCTAAAACAAATTTTTATTGATTCTCAAAACACCCCTAAACAAATTATAAAAGATTGCTTCGGTTTTCAACAAAAACATATTGATATATGTTCACTAAAATATTAATTCCCGAAGTTCAAACCATCGGGTTGACGTGCAATTTGAACCGTAGAAACTAGATTCAATTTCTAAACTAACTCGATAAGAATAAGCTCAATCGGATATACGGATCTAAAGTTGTAGGCTTCACAAGTTGACTGTATCAATAATGACAAAAATTGGTTAACCTTCATTTCGTGATTAAACAAAATCTATAAGTAACTAACCAATTAAACTTTTTAGATCACTAACTTGATACCCTAGAAAGGTTTTGAATAGATCAAATCAAAATTATCATGGTGAAAAAATGAATCAATCTAGAACCAAATCAGATGTGCAAATGAGGAGAGAGAGAAAAATGAGATTACAGCAGTAGGTCGTGGCTCTGTAGCAATCCGAAAACACTGTAGCGATTTCCCCCCTACACGCGCACTCTAGCAATCGAAAACTACTGTAGCGACTATTGTAGCGATCGTGAAACACTGTGGCAACCGAGTTACTGTAGCTTCGAGATTTTTCCTGGCGCCGTTCTGTTTTTCCCGTGTGCTCAAAACACTGCACTATCTTTTTTATTTCACCTATTTTGTGTAGCTTTACGGCTTACAAAAACCAGGAGGCAGCCCCTCCTATTTATACTAAACAAACCCTAATGAGTTGTACTCAAATACATGTATGCATATCAATCTGGCCCAATTACACATGATCCAATATATGCACACAGCAGCTCAAAACTTATATATGCACGCGTACGGCTCACATGCCGTTACCGTGTGACTCACTCGCCTTCACGTATACTGTTCTCTAGTCCGAACGTCTTGCATGATATCATTAACTACTAGGACCCCGGTTCCTCCCTAAACCTATTCTTGAACCTTAGTTCCTCCATGAACCTAGTTTCGGTCCCGTCACCGACCACGTTCGACCTCAAGCAACACCTGCACATGAACAAACATGAAATCGTGTATGAGCACAAATCCACGACTTGACTCAAGATCAGTCCATGCAACCACTCACACGAGCGCATTGCATCAAACAAAACCATTACTATGCTATCACAAGCATATTAATTAATTATCCAAAATATCACATGCACATGCACCACACATGCCATGAGCACAATCACTTTGCAATACTAAAATCAACACTATGCCAATTTTTTAGCACATGATTTCACAAAAAGTTTTAAAACTAAAAAATAATTTCGAGAATACCTCTAGAAAAAGAAACAAAAAGTGATGATTTTCTTTCAAAACTTTTGAAAATTTTCTTTAACATTTTTTAAAAAATATCCCACTAAACAAGTTTTACAAATTAAATAAAAAATTATTCTTAAAAAAATATTTTTTAAAAAATAGAATCACTATAGAAAAATAAAGTCCTCTAAAATGTTTTAGAAATAAAAAAGATTGTTTTTTTAAAAAATCACTGTAAAATATCACTGTAGAAACTATAGAGACCAGAACCAACGTGGCGGGGAGGGCAGCTGGCTGCCGTACTATCGTAATCTGAATGTGCAAATATGGACTCTCTGCGTATTCCACACTAGTCCAGGATCATGTTAGTGCACACAGTCTCAACATAGATGAAAATCACAATCATACACAGTGGAATAATACATAAAACTCCATCTATTAATATAACCTGTTGAGTCAACCTTATGGTCAACTTACCATAATACGCCTCGCAGGGCAAAGTCTCTAATAAGGAAAACCGCGGCGGAAAATAAAGAAGACTCGTGGTGACCAATCAATGTGCCATAGGCAACTAATTGGGCTCGTACCCTAGTTCGTCGGCTCGTACCCCGGTCTAAATCATTTAATCACCCCAGTTGATTACCATGCACCACGTGCCATCAACAACATCAATAACACATATCACATTCTCATAAACATGTTACATATCTCATTAAGTCAAGTTCACACATTTAATAATCCAAAATGAGTCACTGACATGTTGCAAGGCTAAACACACTACAAATGATCTAGTTAACCCATAATGGTAAATTATTAGTGTCCAACTATTATTCCATAATCTAGGGTGACAAATGAATTAGGGCATACAATTAATAAAGACAAGGTGGTATACACCAATTAGGTTGCATATCTATTCCCAAATTAATTAAAATCATTTTAATTCAAACTAGCATGCAGTAATTTAAATCAACATAAATTTTAAATGTAGGGTCAACATGGTCAAAGCACAACTTGCTTTGGAAAAGGTCTTGATTATGTTCTAAACCTTCTTCTTGAGTCAACACCTCTCCCTCGAAGCCTTCGGGCACCTCAACGTCTACGCGAAACGAATAAATAAACAATAAATAGCCAATAACAGAGAGCAACATAACTCCAAAAATCAAATAAAATTCACCATTAAATATATCACAATTTTACAATTTTTTAGGCTCTAGAATCAACTTAATCAAAGTTCGTATGAGCAAGAACGAGCAATTTGAAGTTTGAAAAATGAATAAAAAAGAATAAATCGAATTAAACGAATTATTTTTATACCGGAAGCCCTCCGCTCACCTCGCTCCTCCCCTCCGCCCTCGCCGGTGAGCCTCTCCGCTTCCCCTGCCTCCTCGTCCCGGCTCTTTGCCCGCCACGCCGTGCCGCCCACTCACCGCCACTTTGTTGCCAGTCCCTGGAAACCCTAGGGCTCCTCGCCCATTTGGTAGCCGGCACTTTGGCTTGCAGCGTCTTATTTGTTGTGCCAGGCCGTCCGGCTCAACACTGTGCGACTTGAGGCCATTTTCTTTTCCATTTTTATTTTTGGATTTTTAATTGATTAATAAATCTGAGAATTCGTTTTAATATCCAAAAAATAGCCTAGAAAATCCTGAAAATTCCGGAAAGCCTAGAAACTCCACAAATACATTTTTCGAACCATTTCATGCCACTAAGTCCAAAAATGACCTCCGCTCTGCAATCCGAAGCTCCCAAAATTCTCAAAATGATAAAATTGCCCTCCGTTCTCTCTCTCAGCCCGGTTCCGGTTTTTCATTTTCGTTTTTGTTTCCGTTTTCGTTTCGTTTTTCGTTTGTTTATTGTTGTTCGTCCTTTTTGCGCAAGATCTGACCGTTGAAAAGTTTGAGGAGCAGCCATAGTACCTGGAGCAGGAGCCAGACCCGACAGGAGCCAAGTACAACGATAGTCTCTTCAATCCGGACGATCCCGCCGTCGAGCAAGGCAAGCTGTACACCATTGACCATGCTGAACCAACTCATGCCATGTTATAATTAGTAATTATTTTCAATCGCATTATTTTGCTGTATGTTGAAATATTGAAAACTGTTATTTTAGAATGACATGATACCTAGATAATGCCAAATTGCTCATGGAACTTCCTTGAAAATATTGAACCATATTAAATCCTTGTTAGCCCTAGATAATTTAATTATGCCTTGCTAGTTAGTTATTATTATTCCTGATAGTTAATTCAAGTGCTTTTAAAATGAAATGCTGACGAGTTGTGGACTCGATGTTTATAAAAGTGCTACAGTCAGGGGACAGTATTGGGCTATCCACGAGGTGGAATTGAGTTCGATCCCCGACTGATAATTAATGCCATGGTTGGAATGGTGGCTTGTACAGTTGATACCAGATGGGCTGGTGGAATGCTTTTAAGGCTTAATCTTTGGCAAAATAAGGATGAAACCCCATTGAGCAAAGTAAATAACTTAAGTTCCCACTCAACCACAAGTCGGACTGGTCTATAGACCTGTCTCCGACATAGCACAGTACATTAGTCATTTCCTGAAAAATTTAAATAAATTGGTGGTACTATTCTCTGAGGAGAATAGGGATCGGCCTCCCTGGCAGGGGAGTATACCGAAGGGGTGGAACGGGAATGGACCGTAGTGTCATTCGCCGGTTCTCACAACGGTAGGTACTCATTAGAACAGTGGGTTCTAACGTAGTGTTCAGGCCTATCGGTTAATAACTGAATCTAGGAATGATTTAACGAAATGCTGTGATGATCTTGGCCCGGCCGCATGCATTTAAGTTGCATGCAATCTAGCGCTTGGCATTAACGGTCGTAGATATTTTGTGGGTAAAGCTGAGCACCTCTGCAGAGTCTTTAATTAAAAATGGTATTCGAGTACGCCGTACTTCCGATTAATGAAGTTAAGTTTGACTTGGGGTGACACCCGTAACCAAGCTCAAGTAAATTTGGGTAAATTTGTGAATATGGCTGAGTGTTGTTGAACTTTGAAACCCCCTTACTACTTATTTATGGTTTGTGTTTCAAATGTAAAATGATGTTATAGATAAAACTGCATCCACAATACTTAAACCTGTGCCATTCGTTGAAATCCCTTGCATATAGTATTCAGAATTTCCGTGCGACTTGTTGAGTACTGTCGTACTCACCCTTGCTTAAACCCGATCCTTTCAGAGTTTCCAGAAGCTGGAGCATATCAGGAATACGTAGATGACGATCTTATTTGGTTTTGAGATCTTAGTCTTTTGCTCAGATCTGTCTGTGCGGTGTTTTGGTTGTAATCTATTGGGCCCTGCTGCGGCTCTTTTGTAAAAACTTGGTCGTTAGGCCCTATATTCAATAAAAATATTTAGAGTTAACTCTTTGTCTGGCAATGAAATACTTGGTTCTCGACAGCTAGTCATCCTGGGTAGCTGTCGAAGTGTACAGACTTATCCCTAGGGAAGGCGGGTCGTCACATCGAGGGTTCGATCCTTGAATCAACCGCTCAAACCTCACTCCTAATAAAAACTAGGGTCGTATACATAGGTATAGCGTGTTTCCACGATTAAGAGGTTGTGATGCCTCCATTCTCTTTGAATATGTGTATAATAAATATATACTAGTTACATGCCCGTGCATTGCTACGAAAAACAAAATTGATAACGAAAAATAAAGATTAAAAAATAAAAAAATTATTTCACAAGATCAAACATCTATCTTTAACGCTTCGTTTCTTGCGAAAGCTGGCTAATTAAAGCAACGCTTCGTATTTTGCGTAGGGCAATTAAGCAGGGCAATTAATGACGTGGGTAGAACTCACCACTGCCACCAACTGTTGCTTTATAATAGTAGAGATAAGCGTGTGCGTACATAAAATATATCTCTACTATTCTAAAGCAGTACTTGGTGGCAGTGGTCTGTTCTTCCCACATCATTAATTGTCGCTTAATTGCCTTGCTTAATTGCCCTGATTAATTGCCCTACGCAAGAAACGAAGCGTTGCTTTAATTAGCCAGCTTTCGCAAGAAACGAAGTGTTAAAGATAGATGTTTGATTTTGTGAAATAATTTTTTTTATTTTTTAATTTTTATTTTTCGTTATCAATTTTGTTTTTCGTAGCAACGCACGAGCATGTAACTAGTATAAAATATACGTAAGTTATGTACTTCTTGTCCCTTAAAAAAAAGCCCTCGATTTATTTTCCCAACCATCACAAAGCTCTGTACAAGTTGACTCCCCTTCTCCTCCTGCCCCTCTGTTCCTGGCTCCTCGCCTCCTACTCTCCCCTGCCTCGACACCAAGAAAGAAGAAACCATCGTAAGGGGGGAGGAGAGTTCCAGCTGCTGCTGCCATGGACGGCGGCTACCGCTCCAAGTCGTACGCCGGCGGGCGCATGCAGATCGAGCCCTACACCGGCGCGCGGCCGGACTTCCGGTCCTACTCCCACGGCGGCGGCTCGTCGTACCAGTACCAGTACGAGTACGGCGGGCACGGCGTCGGGGTAGCGGCAGAGGAGGGGAAGAAGAGCAAGTCCAAGCGGCGGTGGCTGGCTCTGGGAGATCCGGACATGGAGCGGAAGCGGCGGGTGGCGGCGTACAAGGCCTACGCCGTGGAGGGCAAGGTGAAGGGCTCCTTCCGCAAGAGCTTCAAGTGGCTCAAGGACAGGTACCTGCACCTCGTCCACGGCTGGTCCTAAGCTAACAAACAAAGCAGAGCTGCAAGAAGAAAGTTCTTTTCCCCCTCTTTTTGGGTTTCTTTTCCTTTGATGCTTGATCATACATGATCAGTACAGATCATATACACGTCCTTATTTCTCATTCCTGTTTTTTTTTCTTTGGCCTTTTTATGTCTTCTTGTTCTTGATGATGCCAATCAATCGAGTGTATTTTGTAAGTTGTAACTGAAGGGTTCGTTGCGATATTGTTCATTAACGAATCGATCAATCAGTGGGTGTTTCGATGGGTGCTTGCCATGATCATCTGGTTCTTTGTTTACTTCTAGATGAGATGGTTTCAGGAGTTAGATATAATTCTTGGTTTTAGTTTCCTAATCTCTTCTGGGGTCAATTCACGAATCGCGAATCGAATTTGTCGAACCAGTTTAGGTTACAAGGATCGTGTTCACGGTAAAAATTACCAAAAAAAAAAAGCAAATCAGAACTCGAATCGAATCTCGTACCATAGCTCGGATGATCAGTTTCTGACGAGTCAACTATTTGGTGCTGATGCGATTAGCTTGCGTGCATGGATTGGGTTATTAGTTGTTGGCTTTCGTGGAAGGGCGACTGGAGAATTGTCTTTTGGATGGATCAATCGGTTGGCAAAGACAGCAGCAGTGACTAAGTTTTGGCGAGTTCCTGGCAGAGCAGGACGCGAATATAGCGTGCGACTTTTTCTTCTTCTTGTTTTGTTTCCTTTTTTTCTGCGTCCACACGCGAAACACGTAATCGAGCTGATGCGATGAATTGATTTGGACAACAAATGGAGTAGATGATATATACATACGCCGTGTCTCACAATACAGAGAGTATGTACGTGTAATATATAAGTATACTAGTTATATGCCCGTGCGTTGCTACGAAAAACAAAATTGATAACGAAAAATAAAGATTAAAAAATAAATAAATAAATACTATTTCATAGTAAGATCAAACATCTATCTTTAACGCTTCATTTCTTACAAAAGCTGGCTAATTAAAGCAACGCTTCGTTTCTTGCGTAGGGCAATTAAGCAGGGCAATTAAGTAGGACAATTAAACAGGGCAATTAATGTGACGTGGGAAGAAACTCTCACTTTATATAGTAGAGATAAGACCATCTAGATTGTATTTACATTTTTTCAGTGGTGGTATGTACACTTTTTAGACATATTCCTTTTTATATGCGTATATGAAGGTATTTGCAAAATAGGCTAAAAACTATACACTCCCTTGCAATTTTTTCATGTGGATCTCGTTGGAATATCTTATAATTAGTATATGAGTGTATCCAAAGTGATAAATGAGTATTTCAAGTTCGTTTGAGAGGTATTTCAGAGATGGGAGTAATTACTCCCGGGAGTAAAAAGTAATTTTTATATGTGTGTGTCTATATATATATATATATATATATATATATATATATATATATATATATATATATACTAGTTACATGCCCGTGCGTTGCTACGAAAAACAAAATTGATAACGAAAAATAAAGATTAAAAAATAAAAAAAATATTTTACAAGATCAAACATCTATCTTTAACGCCGCTTCTTAAGTAAAGGCTAATTAAAGCAACGCTTTGTTTCTTGCGTAGGGCAATTAAGCAGGGCAAGTAAGCGGCAATTAATGACGTGGGAAGAACGGACCACTGCCACCAAGTGCTGCTTTAGAATAGTAGAGATAGAGATGTGAAAGCTGGCTAATGAAAGCAGTATCGTTTCTTGTGTATGGCTTAATTGGTATTTTGTTCCATTTCAAAATTCAAAATTAAGCGGGAAAATGTAGAATGGACCACTGCCACCAACTCGTGCTTTAGAATAGTAAAGATATATATATATATACTATTCTAAAGCAGCGGTGGCAGTGGTCCGTTCTTCCCACGTCATTAATTGCCGCTTAATTGCCCTGCTTAATTGCCCTACGCAAGAAACGAAGCGTTGCTTTAATTAGCCAGCTTTCGCAAGAAACGAAGCGTTAAAGATAGATGTTTGATCTTGTGAAATAATTTTTTTTATTTTTAAATCTTTATTTTTCGTTATCAATTTTGTTTTTCGTAGCAACGCACGGGCATGTAACTAGTATATATATAATATGGAGTCCAGCTCGTTGCCCTACTTTTCCTCTGTTCCTCTGCAAGGCCCGATCGGTTAAAAGTGAATATGACCATCAGCTAGAGGAGATTGACTCGCTTTTGGGTTGTGACTTTGCATCAATGAACGATCCCTTTCCAAACTGTCAACCATATTAATTTCGTCCGAATTGTGATGAATTATTCTATAAAAAATCTTGGAATGGTTGATTTTTTTTTTTGTTCTCCGATAAAATGATTGGGATGAGTGGAAAGAAATATACGGGATTGTTTGGAATGTAGGTGATTCTCGTAGGAGGTATCATAAATACGAGACATCACAAAATGCTTGGAACGTAGGTGAATAGACGGGTGGGTATTTTTAAACCCAAACCGAATTACCAAATTAAATTGGATCGAATTAATTGATTATTTAGGTTTTTTGGTTTACGGTTTTCGGCTCGGTTTTTATTTTTTATAATCCGATTTCGATATTCGGTTCAGTTTTTTTGCTTTTAGAAACCGAAATAATCGAATAGCTCATGTATAATACCATTTTTATAATGTTCTTTTTAAAGCTACCAAACAGTTTTCATATTCTAATATTTTTATGCATATATTGGTATGTTTATATGTTCTACTATGCTTATATTGTAATGATCTATGAATATTATGTGAGTTTATCTCTACTCTTTATTGCCAAATCTAATGTATCTAGTGTTTATTTATATTTTGATTAACTGAAAAACCGAATTAACCGAACCAAAATATTTGAATTAATTCGGTTTAGTTTTTCATTTTGATTCAAGAAATTCGGTAACCAATTTCTAATAACTGATTTATTTTAAAACCGACACAACCGAACCGTTTACACCGAAAAAACCAAATGCCCACCCCTATGAATCTTATAAGAGACATCATAAATAATCCAAAGTTCCTTGTTTTTCCTAAGGAAAAAATGTCCTCTAAATCAATGGAAGCTTTCGTGAACTGCGTTGATACTGCATTGCTGCCTGCTGATTGCTGACTTGACACTACCATCAGTAAATGCTTGGTCACCACAAAAACGATACCGGTATCCGCCCATCACTGCTAATCTGCAATGTACATCGATGTGGTGATTGATGGCGATGCATGCCCTGTTCTCTCGGGAGTCGGGAGTAGAAAAAAGCATTCTATATATGAAAAATGCTTTTTATTCTCGGGAGTAGTTACACCTACCTCTAAAATACCATCTAAATAAATTTAAAATATTTCTTTATCACTTTAGATACACTCATTTATTAATTATAAGATATTCCAATATAATTCACATAAAAAATATAAAAGAGTACATAGTTTTTAACGTACTTTGCAAATACCTTCATATACGTACATAAAAAGAATATGTCTAAAAAGTATATGTACCACCTTTGAAAAATTGTAAATACCACATAGATGATCTAATATACTTGTATACTACATGTGCATACCCTCTGTTGCGCGAGATATTCCTTACGTTGTGAGATACGGTATATGGAGTAACTACTCCCGAAAGTAGAAAATAGGCTTTATATATATATATATATATATATATATATATATATATATCTATATATAGGGGAGATATCTCGTGCACACCCCCTATACAGTGAAAACTCCGTGAAACCCACGTGTAAAAGTTTTGAAAAATTCTCAAAAAATTATCATATGTAGGGGAGATGAGGTTCTACAACCCTGTAAAATTTGAAGACCAAACTCAATTGCATTTGAAAGATATGAAAAAGACAAATTCAGTATGAATAGTGATTTTTCACTATTTAGCACTATTCATTTTGCAATTTGTCTTTTTCATATCTTTCAAATGCAATTGAGTTTGGTCTTCAAATTTCACAGGGTTGTAGAACCTCACCTCCTCTATGTATGGTAATTTTTTAAGAATTTTTCAAAACTTTTATACGTGGGTTTCACGAAGTTTTCACGGTAAGAAGGGTTTTCACTGGATATGTTGTCATATATATATATATATATATATATATATATATATATATATATATATATGGGGAGATATCTAGTGCAAACCCCCTTTACCGTGAAAACTCCGTGAAACCCACGTGTAAAAGTTTTGAAAAATTCTCAAAAAATTATCATACGTAGGGGAGATGAGGTTCTACAACCCTGTAAAATTTGAAGACCAAACTTAATTGCATTTGAAAGATTTGAAAAAGACAAATTCAGTATGAATAGTGACTTTTCACTATTCATCACTATTCATTTTGCAATTTGTCTTTTTCATATCTTTCAAATGCAATTGAGTTTAATCTTCAAATTTCACAGGGTTGTAGAACCTCACCTCCTCTACGTATGATAATTTTTTGAGAAATTTTCAAAACTTTTATACGTGGGTTTCACGAAGTTTTCACGGTAAGGAGAGTTTTCACTGGATATGTTGCCTATATATATATATATATAAATGATATTATTATATCTCTTTATCCTTTTGAGTATACTCTAATATTGATTATAAGATACTTCAAAGTGAGTTTTATAAAAAATTTCATCGAAGTTCACCCTTTATAGCATAATTTGTTTATATACTCTTTTTCATATGGGAAAAGAGTATATAGCAAAAAAAAATAAAGGGTTCTAATGAATTTTTTTCAACAATATCGCATTATAGTATCTTAGAATTATTATTGAAGTATATTGAAAGTGATAAAGGATTATAGCACATTCGTTTAAGCAGCATATTGAAGTACTCTCAAGAGTACAAAAAAAGCTTCATATATACACACACTTTATATTTAAAAGCGTCTAGGATGTTGGCCATTGTGCTAAGCCACGTGGCAAGTTTTTTTTGCGAAAAAGCCTTCTGCAAAATTCCAAAATTACATTTAGGTCCTTTTCACCGGTTGTTTTAAAAAAGGACCCTGTAGTCCTGTATATTCGCAAATAGGTTCTTAGTCGTTTTTTTGCAATCACGGATATTTCGAAAAAAAAAACTAACAGCTTATAGCAAGCCAATTTTACAAAGAACACCAACGAAAAAATCAAAATTGTGTTTTTTATAATAAAAGAATCAGATCAAATTTTATAAGGCGTGGCATCGATCATGCGCGACTCGGTCTAGTGGTACCTACTAACGATGGAGATCAAGATGATGCCGTGGTCGAATGGAAATATGGAATCTCGAGGGAACCACAGAACAATCTCTGGCCGTTGATCTGCTAGATGGAATGATCATTTGATTGCCGATGGTCAATGCATGCATGCATATGGTTCTAGTGGAAATAGTGCGTACTGTGCGAAATGTCCTTGCTTCTCACGTGGTTGAAAAGCTATTGAGCCTGACGAACTTCATTAAAAGAAGGGAATACATATGTACCCCTTTAAAATTACGTAGAACGTCTAAGATACTCCCTCGTGGCCTCGTTGATGTTTATAAAGCGCAATTTAATTTGGTGCGGCATCTAAAATTGAATTTTGATCGTTGATTTCTTTTACACTACGTTGTTCATAGCTACAAAATTATAATCATAAAGAAAGTGCTTTCAAATCGGAATCTAACATACCACTTTTGCGTTATAAGATCCAAGGTTTCAAATTTCGTTTTGGTATAAATCTCGGAGGTGGCCAAAATCCAAAATCTCGGTGAGATTCAGAAATTTCGGATAAAATTCGGACGAAATACAAAAACCAAATTTCAAATCCGGATTTTTTTTTTAACCGGGAAATCCGAGATCTCGGTTGAAATTACTGAGATCTCGGCTGAAATCACCGAGATCTCGGTCCACATTGAACCGATCGAAAAATAGTTCAAAACACGTCAACAAATTTAATTTTTTTTGTATGGTCCTAACACATCACTAATGTTGCCATAAAAATTTCAGATGAAGATATGTGACACCCCGGATCGGCTATCCGGAACCTCCTGTGTATTTCTGTACTAGTCCCAAATCAGTAGCTAGTACACACAGTCAACAGTGATACATCATGGCAGAACATGACGAAATTGTAATATAACTATAAAGTATTAGCCACTTGGCTACTTATTACATCACTCGGTCACACGACCAAAGTCACGGCAGCGGAAACAAAACGAAAAGAAGCAGAACCCAAATAACACCACAGGCGACGACAAGACACGCGACTAGTTCTCCTAGCGATCTTCCTCAAACTCCTCAGCGTAGAACTCACTGTCTTCAACGGTGTCCTGATAGTTTTCTGATGACAACAATTGTGTAGCATGTGAGTACAAAAGTACTCAGCAAGTCTGAGAAAATATGCATATGTAGGGCTTTCCAAGGAAGGCTTATTATGGTTCTTTTGCATAAAGCTAAGTTTCATCAAACCATACATAATAATAATTTTCACAAAGCACATTTTAAACAATTATTTTAGCAATTAAATTATTTAATAGTATAGTGAAGGTTCTATCCACCATCACCAGTATAAAGGCTCTATCCACCACATGTTAAAAGATTATGGTAATCCAATTCATGACTCTATCTGTCATGATCAAAATAGGTTCGATCTACCTGGTTGGCTCGATCCGCCAATTAAACGTCCGAGAGTTCTAACCACTCACGAACCCCAAAACAAAACCTTATTTATTTTCAAAACCAAAACCAAAGTCTACCAGTATGAAAGCATTCTTTGCTTTGCCCTTGACCGTAGGCACGGCTATTCGAATAGTTTTAACTCTGCAGAGGTGTACAGCTTTACCCACAAGACATGATATTCTCTTGATGCCAAGCTATTAACACACTTCCTTTGGTGTGCCGGCAGGGAAATCATGACAAGGCATTTACAATGTATACGTCTAACCCGACCCACCCGCTGAGATTTCACCGCTGTTAGGGTTCTATCCACCCAGTACAGAAGCCCCCTCTTACGCCGTGTGAGAAAAACAGTCTTGCCTCTATCTGGCACTCACATTCCACCATCTGGTGAGTTTAAGTTAGGTTTCTACAAATTATTTAGCCAGGTCGTACTATGTTAGACATGTGATAGTACGGTTATGCTTAGAATGGACAGTCATAAGCGTCGGTCCTTAATTGACTTGGGGCGGTATTTGCACCATGCAAACTAGTGCTCAATCCGTGCGATGATAAACATAGCAATGCAGGTTTATAAAACATTGTAAATCATTTGCAAACATAGGATCAAGATGCGTCAAGGGACTTGCCTTCGTGCGCAACGAAGGTCTCGGAACCTTGAAGTTCGGCGGCGGGGTCGGCGGACTCGGCGGGATCCTCGGCTATGCGCAAAACGGTACAACAAATAAATAACAATAAAATAAATAAAATCCAAAAATTATAAAAATTATATTGGCAGGTAGATCTTGAATTTAGATGAATTTAGGAACTTGAACGGAGTGAATCGGAGTTCGAACGCAAAAGATATAAGCGTTCGAAGTTGAAAAATGATGGAAAATCAAGGAAAAAAGGGAAAAGTTACTGTAGCTATAATAAAATCGCAAAATTTGGCCTCAAACAGAGCTCACTGGACTAGGGTTTGATCATGTGGAATTTGCAATGGAAGGGGCGGCGAGATGGAAGAAGGTAAGCTCCGGAAAGGTCTCGACGACGCGAATCCAATGGTGGTGTCGGATTTTGAAGAGGATTACCGGAAACGATGAATTTGGTGAAGAACGTCGGTTCGGCCGGAGGGATTTAAACACGAAATTCGTCACCCAAACTTGATGGAACCTAAAATTGATTGAAGGGTTAATCTCTAGACATCCATACGAACACGAGGAAACAACCGGAATTGAATTTGGCTCACCGGAGAAGAAGATATGATGATGAACATGAAGAACACAAGAAAAACGACGTTCCTCGTCGGTTTTCTCAATCTTGCGGACGAATGGCGAGGAGAGGCTAAGAGAGGGTGATACCACCGGAAAGAGCACTCTAATACGGAGGTTTGAGAGGTGGTGGTGCGCCATTTGGTGAAGAAACGGACGAGCTATTGCCATTAAAGACCATTTCGGTTTTTCCTTAATGCGGCGGTTTCCAGCGAGATTTGGGGCTAATGATGGTGAGGAACGGAAAGGTCTCGTCACTACGAATCCAACGGATCCGGCCGTTCGCTATTTGGTGCATTGATGGAGGAGTTATGAGTGAGTAAAGAGAGATACTCCAAGAATGGAAAGATGAACTTGCTCTCTGTAACAGCCAAACCAAGGTTGAAGACGACACTGTAGCATGCCACATGGCAGTCTCCGGTTGGCCGGAGTTAAGTGAATAGTTTAGCACGAGAGAAAAATTAGCAAAAATTGTCTAAAAATTCTGAAAAAATTTCTAGAACCATTAGGGAATATTTGGAACCCAATAAAATTAGTTTCGCGGAATTTGGATGAAATTTGGAGTTTAGAATATTCTGGGGTGAATAGCGGGCATTAAACAAAAGCCGCGCGAGATAAAATACCAGAGTGCGTCCAAAAATCTTGGAAAAATTCCCAAAATGTTTTTAGAATATTTGGGACCTAATGCACTAGGTTCCGGGATTTTTAGAGCATTTTTGAACTTGGATGGAATTTCGGGTACTGACGGGAATCTGGAAATTTGATTTTTCGAACGGTGGGGAATTGAATTCCGATTTTGGACGGATAAGGATGCCAGGTTAAATTAAACACCAAGGAAAACTCCAAATTTTAAATTTAATTAATTTAAATTAGATTTTGCTGAAGGCCGAAATTGAGAATGTTACAAACCTACCTCCCTTAGAGAGAATCTCGTCCCCGAGATTCGGACGGAGAAAGAAAGAGATTGGGAAACTCTACTTGAAGATCCTCTTCTCGCTCCCAGGTAGCTTCCTTCTCGGAATGATTACTCCACTGACCCTTGCAGAATTTGATCACACGGCTCCGGGTTTGACGCTCGGCTTCATCCAAAATCTTGACGGGATACTCGGGATACGACAGGTCTTCTTTCAACTCCATTTCCTCATACGACATCTAATGCTCGGGTACTCTGAGACACTTCTTCAATTGAGAAACTTGAAAGACATCATGTACTCCGGATAGCTGAGGAGGCAATTCCAACTTGTACGCGACTTCTCCTCTTCTGGCAACCACTGTAAATGGACCAATGTAGCAGGGCGCTAACTTCCCACTAACTTTGAACCGACGCATTCCCTTGAGAGGTGAAACTTTCAGATACACATGATCACCAGGTGCAAAACTTAGGGGGTGTTTGGCAGAGCTCCAACTCCATTAAATTCTTGGAGTTGGTGGAGCTGGGTATTCCTAGCTTCACCAAATTCGTGAAGCTGGAGCTGTGAGTATATTAAGAATATTTAGGTGGATCATCTTGTTTACATTTTAGAATAAAATTATAAACTTAAGTCACTTTATTTCAGTCTATAAGTTTCAGCTCTGAGGTGGAGCTGGGATCTGAAGCTCTACCAAACAGGGCCTTAATTCCCGTCGACGGTTATCAGCATAGCTCTTTTGTCTCGACTGGGCGGTCCTCAAATTCTCGCAGATTACCTTGACTTGTTCTTCGGCTTCCTTCAGAATATCTGGTCCAATGATCTGTCCACCATCTGTTTCTTTCCAATACAACGGTGTTCTGCACTTTCTCCCGTACAGAGCTTCAAACGGAGCCATCTTCAGACTTAACTGATAGCTATTGTTGTACGCGAATTCAGCATAGGGCAAATTCTGATCTCATGAACCTTGATACGTCGGAGCACAAGCTCTTAACATATCTTCTAATATTTGATTTATCCGTTCCGTCTGACCATCTGTCTGGGGATGGTATGCAGTACTGAAGTTCAAATTGGTACCCAACACCTCATGCAACTTCTGCCAAAACCTCGAGGTAAACTGAGAACCTCGATCGGATACAATCTTCTTTGGCACACCATGCAAACACACGATTTTGGCCATATATAACTCTGTGAGCTTATCACCGGAATAGGTTGTCTTCACAGGAATAAAGTGGGCAACTTTAGTCAATCTATCCACAATGACCCAAATCAAATCATATCCCGACTTTGTTCTGGGTAACCCAGTGATAAAATCCATTCCGATTTCTTCCCATTTCCAAACCGGAACCTGCAAAGGTTGCAATAGACCAGCTGGTCTCTGATGTTCGGCTTTTATCAACTGACAAATATCACATTGAGCCACGAAGTCAGCAACTTCTTTCTTCATATTGGACCACTAATACTTTTCTTTCAAGTTCGAATATATTTTTCGTACGTCCTGGGTGAATAGAATACACAGAATCATAAGCCTCTTTCAAAATTATATCCTTGATTTCCTTTTGGTTAGGGACTACTATCCGTTTCCCAAACCAAACCGTACCTTTCTCATCCTCGGAAAACTCAGGACGTTTTCCTTTCCGTAAATCCTCCTTGAGATCCGCAATACCTTTATCATTCTTTTGAGCCTCTCGGATCTGTTCTTCTAAGGTTGAATGGACTTCTACATTGAAAATGCAACCTTCCTTCACCAATTTCAAGTTAAGGCGTTGGAACTCTTCATGAAGCGCTGGTTGACTTGCTTGTACCATAACAGTGTTGCAGTAGCTCTTCCTACTCAATGCATCTGCAACAACATTAGCTTTTCCGGGATGATAGTGAATTCCGATATTATAATCCTTCACCAACTCCAACCATCTTCTCTGCCTCAAGTTGAGATCGGATTGGGTGAAAATGTACTTCAGACTCTTATGATCATTATAGATCTCACATCTATTACCGATGAGATAATGCCTCCAAATCTTGAGTGCGTGGACAACTGCGGCTAGTTCCAAATCATGGGTTGGGTAGTTTTCTTCATGGGGTCGCAGTTGTCTTGAAGCGTAAGCTATAACCTTTCCTTCTTGCATCAAAACACACCCAAGACCTTGTTTTGAAGTATCATAGTACACTTCGAAATCCTTATGAATATCGGGCAAGACCAGAACTGGGGCTGAAGTTAACCTTTTCTTCAGTTCTTGAAAATTCTGTTCACAAGATTGTCCATTCAAACTTCTTCTCTTTCTTCAAAAGCTGGGTGAGAGGTCTCGCTATCTTGAAAAAAAACCTTCAATGAATCACCGATAATAACCAGCTAACCCAAGAAAACTTCTGATGCCCGGGACTGACTTGGGTTGCGTCCAATCCAGGACATCTCTCACTTTAGCAGGATCCACTGCTACTCCTCCAACTGACACAACATGACCCAAGAAGGACACTTCTTTCAACCAAAAGTCACACTTACTAAACTTAGCATAAAGCTGATGTTCTCTTAACCTTTCCAAAACTATGCTCAGGTGACCTTCATGATCTTTTCTGCTCTTGGGATAGACAAGAATGTCGTCAATGAAGACTACAACGAATTTGTCCAAATACTCAATGAACACCTTATTCATCAAGTTCACGAAATAGGAAGGGGCATTGGTCAATCTGAACGACATCGCTGTAAACTCATACAGTCCATACCGGGTAGTGAAGGCTGTTTTCGGAATATCTTCTTTCCTTATCTTAAGCTGATGATATCCTGATCTTAAATCTACTTTGGAGAACACTTGGGCTCCTTTCAACTGGTCAAACAGATCATCTATCCTGGGCAAGGGGTACTTATTCTTGATGGTGACCTCATTCAAGGAGCGGTAATCTATGCACATCCTCAAACTACCATCCTTTTTTGTAACAAAGATTACGGGTGATCCCCAAGATGACGAACTTGGTTGAATAAATCCTTTCTCCTGCAATTCTGCAATCTGCTTCTTCATCTCTACTAACTCATTGGCAGGTAGCCGATAAGGCCTTTTCGAAATCGGAGCTGTACCAGGTACCAGCTCGATGACGAACTCAATATCCCGATCTAGTGGCATACCAGGCAGATCTTCTGGAAACACATCCAGGTATTCATTCACTATGGGCACCTTTTCCAATGATGTACCTTTCAGACGGTTTAGGGTACTACCCCCCTTAGAAAAAAGATTGGACAAGAATTCCACTCAAATTCCCTCAGGGCTGGTAAGAGAGATAGCTCTACTAGCACAGTCTATCTGACCCTTGTACTTGGTTAACCAATCCATTCCAATGATTACTTCTATACCCTTAGTATCCAATAATATTAAGTTCGCTAGGAACTTTACCCCTTTTATGATTATATCTATTTTTTGGCAAATAGCAGTTGTTCTTAATTCTTTTCCAGGGGATTGCACTAATAGAGGATTTCTTAACTGAATTGTATCCCAACCATGCTTTCTAACCAAGTATTCTGATATAAAAGAATGTGTTACACCAGAATCAAACAGAACTGAAGTATGCACTGAGTTGATGAAGAACTTACCATAGACCACATCCGGTGCGTCCTGTACTTCCTCAGCTGTGACGTGGTTCACACGTCCTCTTCCAACGGTCCGAGGGGTACGCGGAGTCTGCGGTGTACCTCTCCCTTGAGCTGGTGCCGGGGCACGGGCTGGTGTAGATCCCAGATTGAACCGGACTGGGGTGACAGGCTGACACTTTTGCGGACAATTGCTGGCATAGTGTCCCATTTTCCTACAATTGAAGCATTGCACTCCTGTCATTGCGGTATTGCTCCTCTGGGCTTGAGTTCCTGCACTGCCAGCAGGAGCTTGACCAACCGGGCGAGGGGTGGACATTGGGGTCATAGGCAGGTTGGAGGCTGCTGGCCTACTAGGATGTTACTGGAAAGTACGAGGCCTAGAGCTGCTAGCACCTCGCTGATTCTGGAACATCATCTTTCTCTTCCTAGATTCAAATAGCTGACGCTGAGCATCTTCTTGGATTAACGCCTTGTTAACCATGTGCTGGAAAGACGGGAAGTCATTTGATACTAGCTGAACCTTGAGATTGGGATCCATACCCTCCATAAAGCGCCAGATTTTCGCCTCATCAGTGGCAACGTCCTCAGTGGCATAACGAGATAGCTGAGTGAAGCGGTTCAGGTATTCTGACACAGAGAGATTCCCTTGCTGCAACTTGTGAAACTCTCGCCTTTTCATCTCCATAATCCCCTTAAGAATATGGGTAGCCCGAAAAGCTTCGGTAAACTCATTTCAAGCAATATTATGGGCATCTTCGTAGGTAGCACAGTAATTCTTCCACCAGCTAGCTGCTGTACCCTTGAGTTGGTGCGAAGCAAATCGCACACTTTCCACTTCGTCACATTGGGCCAAGTAGAGCTTTCTCTCGACTTCCTTGAGCCAGTCATCTGCTTCCAAGGGATCGACTGATCCAGCAAAGGTTGGAGGTCTAGTCCTCATGAATTCCCCAAACTTAGACTGGGGTGGTTGAGCTGCGGCTTGAGCAGCGGCGGCTTGTGGTTGGTTAAGGGCATTCTGCGCCAAAGCTTGAAGAATCTGCAGTTGCATGCCATCATCTGTTCTAAGTTGGGCAGATGATTCGGGGGTGGAGGTGGTACTGGCTCTTGCTGTGCCGGAGGTGGCTGCACATGCTCTTGTGCCTGATTTTGTTGTTCCAACGGCACTTCTTTCTGGAACAGAACTCTTCCACGTCCACGACCACGGCCTCTACCGCGGCCTCCTCTTCTTCCTCTACCACTACCTCTACCAAGGTTCTCCATCTGTACCCAAGGACCGAGAAAAGCACAAGGAAAGAGGGAATAACAAAGATAAGAAGACGGGGGAACTAAACAACACCCACCACAAAACAAGAACAACAACACTGAAAGAAACACCGCAGAAATCTCAGTTAAAACAAAATAGTTTTGATAAGATGACTGTATCACAAATGCATAAAAGCACGATACAGACCATCATACACAAATATTAACCGTTCTCGCGTGAACTACAGATGGGTGCTTACAGGCAAAGACTAAATTAACTACTCCCATCACCTTCCTCAGGGACACGAGAGAACGGATCCTCCTTGCTAGGCTCATTGCTGCTGAAGTAGACTCCTCCTCGACAATCGAAGTAAAGGAAAGCATCTAGAAATTTTGAGATGAGACAAGGTTGACAAAATATCTTAAATAGAAGACGAGATAAGAGCGAGATACTAAGATAGGAAAGATAGAAGCAAATGAACTTAAAATTTTATGAATAGATTTTTATAAAAATAATAATCCTTAAGGCTTGCCATTCTAACTAGGTCACGTCCTACAGTCGTCCAGGCTCTGATACCACCGCTGTGAGACCCCGGATCGGCTATCCGGAACCTCATGTGTATTTCTGTACTAGTCCCAGATCAGTAGCTAGTACACACAGTCAACAGTGATATATCATTGCCGAACATGACGAAATTGTAACATAACTATAAAGTATTAGCCACATGGCTATTTATTACATCACTCGGTCACACGACCAGAGTCACGGCAGCGGAAACAAAACGAAAAGAAGCAGAACCCAAATAACACCACAGGCGACGACAAGACACGCGACTAGTTCTCCTAGCGATCTTCCTCAAACTCCTCAGCGTAGAACTCACTGTCTTCAACGGTGTCCTGATAGTTTTCTGATGACAACAATTGTGTAGCATGTGAGTACAAAAGTACTCAGCAAGTCTGAGAAAATATGCATATGTAGGGCTTTCCAAGGAAGGCTTATTATGATTCTTTTGCATAAAGCTAAGTTTCATCAAACCATACATAATAATAATTTTCACAAAGCACATTTTAAACAATTATTTTAGCAATTAAATTATTTAATAGTATAGTGAAGGTTCTATCCACCATCACCAGTATAAAGGCTCTATCCACCACATGTTAAAAGATTATGGTAATCCAATTCATGACTCTATCTGTCATGATCAAAATAGGTTCCATCTACCTGGTTGGCTCGATCCACCAATTAAACGTCCGAGAGTTCTAACCACTCCCGAACCCCAAAACAAAACCTTATTTATTTTCAAAACCAAAACCAAAGTCTACTAGTATGAAAGCATTCTTTGCTTTGCCCTTGACCGTAGGCACGGCTATTCGAATAGTTTTAACTCTGCAGAGGTGTACAGCTTTACCCACAAGACATGATATTCTCTTGATGCCAAGCTATTAACACACTTCCTTTGGTGTGCCGGCAGGGAAATCATGACAAGGCCTTTACAATGTATACGCCTAACCCGAACCATCCGCTGAGGTTTCACCGCTGTTAGGGTTCTATCCACCCAGTACAGAAGCCCCCTCTTGCGCCGTGTGAGAAAAACAGTCTTGCCTCTATCCGGCACTCACATTCCACCATCTGGTGAGTCCAAGTTAGGTTTCTACAAATTATTTAGCCAGGTCGTACCATGTTAGACATGTAGTAGTACGGTTATGCTTAGAATGGACAGTCATAAGCGTCGGTCCTTAATTGACTTGGGGCGGTATTTGCACCATGCAAACTAGTGCTCAATCCGCACCCACCCGACATTCCAATCCGCCCAAGTCCAAATCATTTTTCTTTTTGTTTTTATTTTAGAAAAACAGTACCAAATACTTTGGAATAATTCCCAAATCACAATTTAAATCACAACTTTTGTATAATGCCACCCATGGGTCATTTTCATCAATTCGGGCACTAAGCATATCTATCGTTCTAATCAATAGATGTCACATTATAAGATAGGCATGACATAACGCAGGGTCCTAGGGGTACAATTAAGCATGGATAACACTAATCAAGGAGGTGATCGCAAATGGGAATTAACTAATCACCTATGTTTGACACACGATGATAAACATAGCAATGCAGGTTTATAAAACATTGTAAATCATTTCCAAACATAGGATCAAGATGCGTCAAGGGACTTGCCTTCGTGCGCAGCGAAGGTCTTGGAACCTTGAAGTTCGGCGGCGGGGTCGGCGGACTCGGCGGGGTCCTTGGCTACGCGCAAAACAGTACAACAATTAAATAACAATAAAATAAATAAAATGAAGTTTTTAGAAATCTAATAGTGGTAATTTTTCACATATATTATATAGATAATACCTCATTAGGACATGTGGAATTGTAAAAGTCTTGATACTTGGGGTCTCTATAGACAATTAATACATATTCTATTAAACATGTTGTTTTGAGGTGGAGTGGACTTATCCTAATTTTGAGTTTTGTCGAGTTATATTCAGAAAGTTTACAGTGTTCTTGTTATTCCAGCAAAGGAACTGAAGCTATGTATTCAGAAAGTTTACAGTGTAGAGTTGAAGTTTTGCATGTATTTTCTAACTTTGGTGTTGAAATTGACGGTGGATTGGTTATTTATGTCGAATGGCAGACGGTGGATCAATCTTCAGGAATGTTCAAAAATTCAAATAGTGCTACTAAAGACGGATTGATAAATTTTACCTGAATGAAAAATAGTTCAAACTACTTTAGAAAATTTTGAAATTTTTTATTAATGGTCCTAACACATCCATAATATTCCCATAAAATAGAAATTTTAAAAAATTTGGACAATCCTAACCGACAAATATCAGACAACAAAAAAATAGTCAAAAACATGTTAATTTTTTTTAACATTTTTTGTGGATGATCTTGACCCTAAATCCAATCAAATACAATGCACAAAAATTAAAATCCGGTAAAAAACCACCAAATTTCGGCCGAAATCACCGAGATTTCGGCCGAAATCACCGAGATTTCGGCCGAAATCGCCGAGATCTTGCAGAGAAATCCGAAATTTAAATTTTTTTACCCGGCCAGAATTTTGAATCTCGGAGGGGTCCAAAATCCGAGATTTCGGACCAAAATTTGAATCCTTGATAAGATCTGTATATATATGTGTGTGTGTGTGTGTGTCGGGGATTGGATAATTTCCGTAATTACCATAGTGCCCCGGCAGTTAATTCCAACCCGACCATGCATACCCTCGGAGGACGTTCCCGAGGATGGCCCATGGGCATCCAGTTCCATTGCTCGGGTCAGCCAATCGAGATAGGCTCGATGCTCGGCTCCAGCGCCCGAGCACGGGGTCCGAGCATACTTGCTCTGTCCTAGCTCGTCTGCAGAGCGTATGGTCGGATGGTCATGATCGACGGTTATGCCCGAGTAGCGATAATGACGCCATGATCTAAAGCCGTTATGCCCACGATGAGAACATGGCGTGAATTAAGGTTCTGTTACAACAAACATTAGCCACAGTCAAATGGTCCGTTACTTGGACTGCAATTAAGAGAATATTCATGTAACCTATAAATACCTCTCGTGCATGTACGAGAGCCCCCCCCCAGTTTTTTAGATACTTGAGAGAAGAGCATCGACAATACATAATACAGCCTCACCACACTGGAGTAGGGTTATTATCTTCCCGTGAGAGGCCTGAACCAGGATAAATCACTGTGTCATTCTCTGAGTGTCCTCTGTACCGTGAGTCCGAGCATCCTCCAGACGCAACCTTTCATGTAAGAAGGGGAAAGAGTTAATCCTCCAATCAAAAGTAAGGTTGGCGGAGACCTATTCCCAAATCGTCGACAATGCTAGGCAAGTCACGGTTAGGCCAAGGTTTACGAAAGTTACGAACTTTTAATCTTAAATTGCTTGGGAGCTTTATAAAAACCAACAGAGTGAGTCACACTGCTAGGCCAAGTCACGGTTCGAAACATGGGACTTTCATGGCAATCCTACACGAATTGCGTTACTTGTAAAATTCGCATTCAAAGGGTACCCCCGGACCATTGAACAACCGTACAAGATTACGCCTCTCATATTGGGCCTCAAACCAAAGCCGCATGTGCTTAGAAATGGAAACTAGAGAATACTATAGTGTTTTAAGCATTAACAACCTTATATGCTATGAAAGACCATATGAAGGTCTATTCATGTATGTGATAAGTATTTAATAGTGTTTGAGCTTATGGAGCTCAAATTTGAGTTTGATTTGAATTAAGTTTGGAAATTGAGTTTTGAGATGATTATTGCATATCATTTTGGGCATCACTATGTGATGTGTTTCCTTGCTTTTTGATAGTTGCAGGACGATGGTGCTAGTTCATGGTGAGGCAGAGGATGACTGGGACTATGCAAGGTGCGACGAGGTCCAGAAGGTTGGGGATCGCCGGAGGATGCTCGGAGACAGAGTCGTTGCGAGTCAAGAAGATAAGGGAACAATTGAGATGCTAAGTTGGAGCTGCTCGGATCAAGAAGAGCTGTTGGATCGAGGTTTAGAGGATAGAGTAGCGGCTAAGTTAGCTAGCTTTGAGAAGTGTGCAAAACCCGTTATATTATTGGGTTGTGGATTAGCCCATGTATGAGCAAGGAGTGAATCTCAATCCTTGATGAGGCTTCTTGGTCTTCACAGGGCCAAGAAGGTCATCCGAGAGTGGAGATTGCTCTGAGGTTGCTATAAATAGATAGGAAGAGGGTGCCTCTCCCTTGAAGGTTTTTGTGCTCCTTTGAGCTTTGCCTACATTATTATGCGGCTTTGTAAACCTTTCATCCAATAAATAAAATTTTATTTTCTTACTATTCTGAATTTACTTTTCGTATATACATTATATCTTAAATTCAATATTTAAATTCCGCAATTTATGATTGTGGATTTTATGCCAAAGATGAATGATTGATGAATGAATCTTCTTTAGATCATATACTCATCGTCTAGGCAATATTTTGTAAAAACTCAATCTTTTTGTTCAGTCTTTGAGATATCTTTGTAAATCGTGTCTGAGGCGTTTGTTTCTTGTGTTCTTGCTTGTTGTGCCAAGTGGGAGGATGCCCAAAATCACTTTGATCATTAAAATCCCACGAGCAAGTCTAAAATTTTGGTTTTTACCCGATTTTGGTGCTCTTCCTTCGATTGGAAGAAGATCAGAAATTTAACGTCAATCCTAGTGATTGAATGTTAAAATAAAATTCCTGACATTAATAAGGAGGTGCATATCAAGTTTCACAAGTTTTGGATTAATCATAGATCAAAAGATACATCAATTTTTGGATTTAAACTCGTACTATCTTTGTCTTCTGTTTTGCTCTTTTTGTGCTGAATAGTTCGAAGAGAGGTTTTGATTAGATTTCATTTAAAAGAAAAAAATTTATTTAAAATCATTCTCCTTCTCTAATTACCATTTTGGTCTTCGCGCTAGGACCATCTGACCCAAAGCATTACATGGCATATCCACATCTATTTTCCTCATGCATATCCACTAAATCTGCCTCTCTCGCTGATATCACGTGGCGCTTCCTTTTCCATTCTCTCTCTCTCCTCTCGTCTCATGGTGAAATGGTATGAATCGCCTAGCACGACCGGCTTCGGTGCCCGGTGGCGCGGCTTGGGACTGGCGGCGACGTGGCACTGGACGGTTGGATCCGATGGTGGTACGGCTTGACAGTGCAGCTTGCGACCGGCAGAGGAAGGCGACCGCGCAGGTCGCAGTAAGGTGAAGCAAGCCGGCAACGCATGTCATGGCGCGGCGAAGAACGGCGGTGGCCTATCCAGCTGCACACGTACTTCATGTAGGAAATTTTGTTTGATTTTTTCAAACTCTTTTTTCCTGAAACCTTACTAAAGCCCCCCGAAACCTTTATGAACTTGTTGGAGCTTTCTAAAACTTCTTCAAACGTGTTGAAACTTACATGAAACTCCACGAAGCACATTGAAACTTGCTCAGAACCGGAAACCTTCCTTTGAAACTCTTCATGAGACACGCTGAAAACTAATTTGAAATTTCTTTTTGAAAGTTTTGCTGCAGGGATTTGATAAATATCATCCGGATGTTTTTATTGCTGAAATCACCCAAATCTAGGACCATCGGATCATTGTTGAGATTCGGAAGTATCGATTACATCCGATCTTATAATTTGATCTAACGGCCCAGTGAAATCCGGATGAGGTATCAATGGTCCAAAATTTAAATGTTAACTAAAACAAAAACATCCGGATGATACCTATACTCTCCCCTGTAACTTGTTTGAAACGTATTGAAACACACATGAAACTTTTACACGAAACGCAAACCCTAGAAACTAGGGGTGGGCATTCGGTTTTTTCGGTCTAATCGGTTCGGTTTTTTTGGTTTTAAAATAATTCGGTTTTTGAAAAGTGGCAACCGAATTTTTCAGACTAAAATGAAAAACCGAACCAAATTAACTGAAATATTTCGGTTCGGTTAATTCGATTTTTCGGTTAACCGAAATATGAATAAACACTAGGTAGATTAGATTTTATCCTTATCACATCGCAACAAAAAGTAGACATAAATTCAAACAATATCATAGGTCATTACAGTATAAGTATAGTAGAACATATAAACATACCACACGTATGCATAAAGATGTTAGAACATAATAATTGTTTGGTGAATTTAAGAAGAACATTATAAAAGTGAAATTGTACATAGGCTATTCGGTTATTTCAGTTTTTGAAAACAAAAAACCGAACCGAACACCGAAAACCGAATTATACCAAAATAAAAACCGAACCGAAAACCGTAAACCAAAAACCGAAATAATCGGTTAATTCGGTTCGGTAATTCGGTTTCGGTCTAAAAATTGGTGACTTGGTGGATCAGCAGATATTGACAAGGCCCACCTATAAATATAGGCCCAGCCCACCCAGAAGTAGGTCCAGTCTCGGCGTGTGACACAGTACAGTAACAGTCGGACGGAGCAGCGAGCACTATAGAGCGTGAGCCCGGGCGTAGGGCGAGACGATTCCCCGCCCCCTTCGTTCCTCCGTTCCCCTCCGGTGCCGGTGCGTCCGCGTCCTGTCTCTGCGGGAGACCCATCGCGTCGGGATCGGGATGGCCTCCCACCATTCCGAGCCTCCCAACCCCGCCGCCGACGGCGACGCTCCCTCAGGTGCGGCTTCCACCCCCCTCGATCTCTCCATGCTTCGGTTCCCCCCGAATGCTCTTCTCGTGCGCGCGTGGATCGTGGGATTCAGTTGCTTTGTTGCGATCCAGCTGCTCCGCGCTGCGGGGTGCCCTGTGGTTCGGCTTGTTGGAGCAAGGGGAGCTTCGGGTTCGTGCTTGGTCCCTCTCGTCACGGAGTCGAGAGCTGCTGCTTCCGTGCGGCGTGAGCTCGTGCGCGCCGGCGTGAACTTAGGGTTATCGGAGTTAGTTTAATCGTTGTGCTTTGGTCGCTCTCTTGACTCCCGCCCTTTTGGTTCGTTCTTGCGCCGTTGCGCGTCATGATTTTTTTAATCCTAGCTAGGGTTTTAGCGCGGGTAATGTTGGGATGTTAGCTGCTGCTCGCTTTGATCGCACGGCTTGCCGTTTCATGCCGATAGGCGTAGGAATCAAGATTTTGGCTCGATTGCTCAAGGATTTTAAGCAAGTGGACGCCAATAGTTCCATGCGAAATGTTTCCATGGTGTTTTTAAGTTTCTGTTGAATGCTGTCTCAGTTGGTACGCAAGTCGTTCCGTAGACATCGTAGTGATCTTGAGCAATTCGTTTACACCTTGCTCTGGTCTTGTTGCAACACTGCTGTGTCTGAAATATAAGGCAATTCTGTTGATCCCATTGGCTTGTACATGGTCCTTTTTAATTACTGATTGGTGCTGAAATTAGGCTGCATCTAGCTAGCTATGTGTTGTTGGAAGACTTTTATTCATGCCAAATGTTTACCATGCTCGGGAGTACTTTTGATTGTTCGATACTTTACTTCCCTTTTGCTTTGTGTTGCTTTTTGTTACACATGTACCGATGAGATGAAGCGAAACTAGTTTGATTGTTGGAATTCGCTGAGATCTTTTGCAGGGAATAACTCACAGCTGCCATCCGTGCCCTTTCGTGTTGTTACCAAACCTGGTCAACTACCAGTCGAGTTTCTTGAGCCCTCTGCTGCCCAGAAGTTGGTGATTGGATTTGACTGCGAAGGTGTTGACCTTTGCCGCCATGGGGCTCTCTGTATCATGCAGGTGAGCTGAACTGAAGATTTTGCAGCATAAAATATTTGTATTACAACCTTCTGTTTCATAATGGTGGCCCTCACTAACTGTACGTCTTAACCATCTCCTACCTAAGGCACTCCTCATATTTCCCCCTTTTCTTTTTCATGCTCTTCCTAACTGTATTAGCTAGTTACAATGGTCTTACTTCAAATGCTGCCTTATTAACTTAGAGTGCCATGTATCCACATGTATCTTTTAGATGAACCTAGACTTAGTGTAGCTATCTTCTGTTGTTTTAATGTAACTGGTTGCATATGCATGTATTTCTATTGAGTTTATCTTTTTTTGTCAAATTGATTATTTGATCTCTATTGTTATGATGCTCAGGCAAGACGGCAATACCTTTTGTTTGTTCTTTTGATTTATGTATTTGGTGGCATATGCATGTATATCTATTGAGTTTGTCTTTTGGTGTCAAATTGATTATTTGATCTCTATTGTTATGATGCTCAGGCAAGACCTTTTTGTTTGTTCTTTTGATTTTTCAGCTTGCATTTCCTGATGCTGTTTACTTAGTTGATGCTATTGAGGGTGGAAAAGAACTCATTCAAGCTTGCAAAGCAGCACTTGAGTCAGATCATATCACCAAAGTTATTCACGACTGTAAAAGGGACAGTGAGGTGCCTAACTGCGAATCTGTGATATTGTTTTGGTGTGTTAAATTTTTTGTTGAAAAAGTTAAGCTTCTGAATGACTGGTTGAGACTTATTATTTTGCAGGCTTTGTATTTTCAGTTTGGCATCAAATTGCATAATGTGATGGATACACAGGTAATGACCTATGCACTATATGTATGTACTCTAATATAGTGGCATACTTGGTAGTTAACTTTATAAGAGAATCAGTGATTTCCCTCTTGTATACAAGTACAATAGTTTGCTTCTTTCTCTGTAAAGTTCTTTAAAATTGAACCATTATCATGAGCTTGGGACAATTAACTCTGTACAAGGCTCAAATACTTACATGATCACCTTTTAAGAGATAGATATGATAGTTATTATAACAGCTATAGATTTGGTGGTTATTATAAGGGAAGCCTTCAATTATCACTTCCATGTGCAGATCGCCTACTCCCTGATAGAAGAGCAGGAAGGGAAAAAGAGAGCATATGATGATTACATATCTTTCGTGAGCCTTCTTGCTGATCCTCGTTATTGTGGTACTTACTATACTTAACTTGTTTGAACTGTTGAGGTTTTCATGAGTGGCATAAGATCATTGTTCGTATTTTTATTCTGCTTTCTTGTCTCATAGCATATAATGTTTGTTCTTTTCTTTTTGTTAATTCGGCATAACTTATACAGGCACCCCTTGTTTGTAGTTTAATTTTGCTGGCTTCCAAGTACTTTAGTTTCTCTACACATAATAACTAATTAACGTGAAAGAATTATTATATGTTCTGAAGTGTTCCCTCGCTAAATTTTTTCTCTGTGAATTCCAATTTATATTGTGAAGCCTAGTCCTTAAGAAAGACAGTGTCATTTTCAAATATAAATTAATTTAATAGAACACACCTTACTTTGTGTTGCAGCAATTGCTTTAACTTTGACGTATATATGCGATCCAAGCTCTTGTTAGTGTTGTTTGAGCGTAACTTCTGAATGACATTAATGTTAGGTAGTCTAGCATAGAATCTTTGTTTCAGGGTGGACATTATGTCTTATCGTATATACATCGTGTAATGCAATTATGGTTAAGATGAAATCTATTTGGTTTGCTTGTGGATAAAACAAACTCAGATGGTGCTTTCACTTGATTTGTTTGATGTGTGTCTTCTAGTTGAATTTGCAACTTATATAATCCATAAATGGTTTGCAAACATGTTGAAAGCTTAGCAGAACTTTGGTAGGACGTGCTTCCAATCCCATGATTAGGCTGCCTTGAATATTGTGTTTTGAGGATGTGGGCGCTGGGCCATTCTTGGGGCTAATTCTTGAGATTCCACTAATTGGGAGTAAAATATGGTTTCTGCCGCGCTTGTTTTGACCAAGTGATAATGTTGACATCTTGGTTGAGCTATCCAAAATCCATATGTGATCTGTACATGACACCTGATTACATATGTATGTATTGCTTAGACAGAACTAACGTACTGTGGTTCCATCACTCCTCTTGGCTCTTGCTAACAACGAATTGCTTCTGCCAAACATCATATCAATTAATCCTTCTGCTCTCAAAACCATGTAGATGTTTACTAAGTGTATGAAGGATGGAGGCTTATTTTCTTCTGTGTTTCATGTTTGAGTGATTGTGTGGTGTGATACTATGGCATTGCTTTATGTAGGAATTGCATATCCTGAAAAGGAAGAAGTGCGCACCCTTCTACGGCAGGTTAGCAACGTGTGATGAAAATTATAAAACTCCTGTTTAGAACATTATTGTTTCTGAATGTCTGAAATCTTGTGTTATATTCTATGGTAACTCTTTTCACCATTCGATTGTCAGTTGGGCTGATATTATATTTTCCTGAAAGCTGGCAAATGGTTGTAATTTTATGGATTTTCAGGACCCTAACTTTTGGAAAAATAGGCCCTTATCTGACATGATGAGTCGAGCAGCCACAGATGATGTGCGCTTCCTTCTCAATATACATGAGAAAATGATGGAGAAGTTAAGCAAACTATCTTTATGGCGTCTGGCAGTTCGCAGTGAGCTATACTGTAGGTGCTTTTGCATAAATAACAACCAGTATGCAGATTGGCCACCCCTTCCTACTGTCCCTGGTCAGTGTGTTTAAATGTGTTTGCTCCCCTTTTGTTCAAAATTAGGAAGTTTACTTTATGCTCAAATCTATTCTACTTGAAGCTTTTCAGATAAATGTGAAAGTGAAACCTAATGATTGGGATTTCTTTATGGTTTGGCATTGTAGGTGCAGAGTGTTGCAGAGTAACTTGGAATTTTGACAATCTAGCTTGGTCTTAATATAAGCATTACTAACATAACATGGATGTTTTTGCATTGCATTCTTTAATTCATTTAGCAAAGTTTTGATATTTAAATTTGCCAACCAAATTGATGGAACATTGTTGGCATTGCAGAACATCTGTGCTGATTAGCATTTGTGTCATACAGATTACATTGAAGCTGATGTTTATGTTCCTGAAGTGGATATCCTGTCAGTCTTAGACGTGCCTCCTGGGAAAATGGGCCGTGTTATTGGCAGAAAGGGATCGTCGATAATGGCTGTGAAAGAATCTTGCAAGTACACATCTTAAGTCTGATTCTGTAGACATCCCATAATCTTTTTGTTGTGAAACTTTATTTGATCTTCTCTGGTTTGTTTCCACTCCTATCTGCAGTGTTGAAATCCATATTGGTGGTGCTAAAGGACCTCCAGATAGGGTAGGTTTCTCAGAGCCTTGTTTGTCATGACTGTTGTATTCTTTCATCACTGGACACGCATACTCCATTGAATCGCTGAATAAATTAGCAGCAATAGCTACAGTTTTGTAGTCGTATGAATTGTAGATGTAGAGTACCAACAAGCATTATTTAGTAATACATCGAAAGGTATCATTGTCAAGTGCTAAGCTCTGAATATCGTGGTGCTAACCCATTTTGCGCTATGTTATATCACAAATGTTTGACAGGACTGGACTCCTAGCACATGCATGGTTCTTAGCAGAAAAAAAAAAGTTGTAAATGATTTATAGTTTTGCACAAACCATGCAGAATTTTTTTTAGCTTTTGCCCTTTGGGGTTCCATCCTTGCCTTCTTCACTGCCTACAATAATCTGAGTGAACTTATCTTAATGCGATCGCAGTTGGACAGATATATCTAATTTCTGGCTAAGGTGACCAGTACCACAGTACGATGGCTTTGGCTATGCAAAAATATATGTTGCAATCATTACCCTTCAATTATTTCCAGCTGTATGGATCCGCAAGCCAAGACCTAGCTAGAAAGCAATTGCTGTTAGTACGAATAACGTATGAATAAGATTGGAGAAGCGGGCACACCTGCAGAAACATAGAACAGTCTTCCATTCTCTTCTGTCAATAAGCCAAAATGTTTTTCAGCCCTGAAGCAAATGAGCATATGCTTTATTTTGTTAACATACTGATCCTCATTCTCTTGCCTGCTTAATATAGGTATTCATCATTGGACCAGTGAAGGAAGTCAGAAAGGCTGAGGCTATCCTTCGGGGCCGAATGCTGGAATTTTAGAGCAACAACCTTCTGTGATACAAGCTTCAACTGCTCTTATCTTTGGAACACAAAAGGATATACAGAAATGCATGTGGTACTGTCTGCCTTCTGGATCTCTGATCCTTGACATGAAGCAATAAAAATAAAAGAGTTGAAGGCAACTTCCCCTGCCCTAACTTCATCATCCTGCTATGGTTTCTAGACGTGCGGTATGATCTCACGACGCGAATGCTTAGCTCTTTTTCCTGACTTGTGCTAATTGCTACATCAAATCCTAGAGGCATGTTAGATTTCACTCTCTTAGGACTCCACTCTACCTGTGCATTAAACGTTGTGATTGATCTCATTCTGGCGCGGTCGCCGTCACCCTGCCCGGTGATAGCCCAGCTGAAGGAATTGGGGGGGTGTCCCACCACCACCGTTAGGTCCGTTGCGCGAGATTCAGCGGGGGGATTTTGCCTTGAATGATGATGGCAACCCGGGACCGTGGGAACAAACCGGCTGTGCTTTGCCTTGGAAGCCCGGCTAAGTCTCATTGAAGTGAGATAGGTGATCCATCAGCTGGCTGCCAAGCCCAAATTCGGACTTGGCAACCAACCGGATGGGGCCCGGGACAGCGATGGATACGTCCATCCCAGGACCAGCTCTTATCACTGTTCCTCCCTGTGTATTTTATCGTCTCTCGACCTCTTGCCGTTACCAAACTACCGTCATTTTTCTTCAACTCCTTATTATTTTAGATATAAATGTAGTCAAAACTTTTTTTTGATAGTTAATATCTTTTTTAACTATTTAAATTAGATACGTAAAAATTATATGTGTAGATTTGTCTCGAAAAGTACTTTCATAATATTACAATTTTATTAGGTCTATGAAGTATATTATAATAGAAATTAGTGGTTAAAGTTGTATTCTGAAGACCGTGTCGATGTTCAAAACGACAACAAGAGGGAGTACCTTGTTATCTCTATTTTTGTACTCGTTTTTATACCATAGTAGTATTTTTCCCCGTAAAAAGTACAAATTAATTGTAAGCCTTTCGGTTTTCTTCACAAATTAAATCTGTTAGAGATAACTCAATATCTCAACTTACCATATTTTTTAGTATTATCCAAATAGTTTGTTAGGAGTCCAATCCCTTTCATACTCGGATCCTTTGGCTATATAAGCCAACCCCCCTATACATGTAATCTTGGAGCCATTATAGGATTGTTTCCTGTGGGTTTTTTTCGTAAAGATTTTTTCACGTTAAATTGTGTCTCCAGTTTTTGTGTGCCATGTTAACCCTAACAAGTGGTATCAGAGTGGCTTCAGATCGACGTTGCTGTCCCCGAGAGGAGGCGACTCCTAGGGGATGGCACCCTCATGGCAACAGAGGTTTCCAATCTACTATCGCTTGCCGTCCTTTGTGCTGCCTCCGCTCCTTGCAGCGCGCACTCTGGCCACTGTGCCTTTTTCCCTATTCACCTAGGCCTCGGCGCGTTCTTGGCCCGACGTCGGCCATCCTAGCGCTCTCCGGCACCAATTGACCTCACGCGGCCATCAGCCCTCATCAGCCTTGCGTGGCCAACGGCCCGCACCTCGGCCACCTCAACTAGTGCGCTCTTCAGCTCACGCCCTCTGCGCTTGATGCACCCTTTGTCGACGTCATCCTCTGCCTTGGCAACCCAATGGCTTCTTTCGGTCGGTCCCACTGGCCAAGACGATGCCCACAGACCGCTTTCCTTCAGACGGCTTAACACCGGCCGCTGCTCGCTCCGCATCCGACCTTTGCTCCAGCTTCTTTGTCGCCTTTCTCCGGACGCCTGGCCACTCCTTCGTGGCCGCCTCACCAGCTCCCGCCATCTAGGCCGTCTCAGCCAGCCACACCTCGAATCCTCCCTAGCTTCCACTCCTGACCTCCCGACGCCATCCACGCGTTCGCCACCTTAGCTCCGGTTGGCCCACGTCGGCACCGCCTCTGCGCCCATGGCCGACCACCCTCTGTCTGCCTAGTGGGTTCCAGAAGCCAAACAACTGAGTGAAGCTCTTAAGGTCCAAATCGGACTTGAAACAAATCATATAATCGGATTTAATTATATTCTTTGTGTCCAGTGGCTTTGGCTTCTTGAGCTTCGGCTCCGGCTTTTCATTCGGTCAACTTGGCTTTGGCTTCTTCTTTTGGGCTTCTAATATTAGCTTCAGTGTTTTAGCACCAGCTCCAAAAGTTTATACCAGCTTCCAGTTGGCCTCTCCGGGTGACTATTCCAGTTGTCTAGTGACTATTCCAGTACCAAAGTAGGCGGCTTGATTCATCGTTGCAAATTCAGGTTTTCATGCTTATTATTGACGGATTTTATCGTAATTCAAGCTATTATGCCTATTACTTTTGTGCTTATTATTGACGGTATTTCATGCACAATTCAAACTTTTATTCCTTTTATTGGTGGTATTCATTATGATTTGTTATTGGCGGATTCTTGGCACTTTATTAGACGTTTCATCGTCGATTTCTTCTATATTTCGTCGTTGATTTATCATTGGAGATTTATTCGACGTTTCATCCTCGATTTTGATGTTTTATCGTTTACTTTAGAGAAAAAAATGTCAGTTGAGGAGATAATTGAATTTGGTGTTTCATCACCGTTAATTTGGTGTTTTACCAAAATCTTTCGGTTCGGTTAATTTAGTTTTTTGATTAACCGAAATATGAATAAACACTATGTACATTAGATTTTATTTTTCTCATGTCGCAACACAGAGTAGAGATAAACTGATATAATATTCAAAGGTTATTACAGTATAAGCATAATAGAACATATGAATATACCACACATATGCATAAGATGTTAAAATATGAGAATTGTTTACTAGCTTTAGTAAGAACATTATAAAAGTAGTATTGTGCATAGGCTATTCGGTTATTTCAGTTTCTGGAATAAAAAATTGAACCAAATACCGAAAATCGAATTATACTAAAATAAAAACCAAACCGAAAAAACAAACCAAAATAATTGGTTAATTCGATCCGGTTCGGTTAGGTAATTTGGTTTTAGTTTTAAAATGCCTACCCTTAATTTCATGCAATTTGCTCTTTCAATGAGCGTTTTTTTGCCGAATTTATTGTTCCAGATGGAGCATGTCAATTCTATGAAATGAGTTCTTTGCTATTTATCAAACGCCACAGGTGATGTTTTGGCTTATGCCGTTTTGAGCATTTGTTGCAGGAGGTCAGTTGCACAAACTCAGACTTTTCTGGGGTTATGAATTGTTGAAGACCCAGGTTTCTTTGTCTACTTTGTTATAGCTTAGCTGTGTATTTGAATTGACTGTTTCCGTCTTTCTCGACCTATTGGTGGTTTGCTCAATTTTGCTTCGCAAAAAGTGTTTAGATTGACTGTTCCAATCTTTCATATCCGCACTCTCCTTTGGACTTTCAGTGCTTAATTACCTTTCGAGGTTTTCCGGAAACAATTTCATTACAAATTTTGAGTTAAGGGGAGGTTTGTTAGAGATAATTTAATACCTTGACTTACTATATCTTTTGATATTATCCAAATAGTTTGGTAGGAGTCTAATCCCTTCCATACTTGAACTCTTTGGCTATATAAGTCAACCCTCAATACACATGTAATACTGAAACCATTATAGTGATTGTTTCCTGTGATTTTCTCGCAAAATTTTTTCCACGTTAAATTGTGTGTAACAAAATCCTATCCTGTCGCTCGTGTTCTCTCTTTCAACACACAAAAATACAACCTTTACACAAGGATCTAGATCGTCGCTGTTTAGTCTCTACCCTTCACGGCTAGTAGTAGCATGGAATGTCTGGTAAAGATTGATGAATGCTGTCGGAATATATGTTGCCCCGAATCCATGGACGGTATACCGTGTGGTTGTGCAAAAACCCGGCCTTGAAATGGGAAAATTCTGTCCGGGAGAACTTCCAATTCTGCATCTTGATCCTAGGATGAATGTCGCCGTACTTTCACGTACGTCGGGGCGCGAGCTGCGGCGGGGGAAGGTTAGACGATCGGGATCCGTCTCCGGCCCTACCGGCCGCGCGCGACGGCGACGGCGGCCTTGGACGCATGGGGAGACCAAAAGCGACGGCCGGAGCCGTCGCTTAGCGCCGGTGCAGATCGGGATAGATCGGTGGCCCATGTGTGCGGCGCCCATGTGGTTCGCGCGCATACGCTTGCGTTATGACTCGCATACGGCTGGGCGACCGACGGCGACGGTGACGGCCACGTGACGGCTACGGCGCCGGCCGGTGGTCCATCCAGACGGAAGTTGCCTTGATGCAGTGTGCCCGGGGCGGCGGTCCTCCGGCCGGAAAAGGACGCCGCCCGTTCCGCCAATTTGAAATGATTTCTCTTTGGTAGAGTTATAGCTTTATCAGATCTGTTAATCTGGTAAAGCTGGTATTTCTAACTCCACTAAATCTATGGAACTAAAGCTGTGGATATATTAAGAGCTTTTAGGTGGATTATTTTATTTACATTTTAGAATAAAAATGTACTCTTAATTCATTTTATTTTAGCGTACAAATTTTAGATCTGAGGTGGAGTTAGAGATCTAGAGCTCTGTCAAACGGAGCCTAAATACGATTTGTTGTGTATTATTGCTTAATTAAATGATGTATCGGAGTCGATCTGATTACGACGGCATGCTGCAACTATTATGATGTGTACATACGCTACCCGAACAGCAGATTTTCGTTTCCCCAGTTCACACAAACAACACAAAAAACACGTTAGATAGATTTAATTACAAATTCACTCAAAAGAGAATTTGCACAAATGAATGCCTTGCATGCTAGATAGATTGATCTTGTGTCTTAGGGCATCTCCAATGGTACTAAATGAGCTGGTTATAAGGAGTTCATCGTATCTTTTTGCTTATGTGGAGGAGAGAAATAGAAGACACTACTACAGAATGGTACATCACTATCGCTTCATCTGTGTCGGTTCCAAACTTTTAACTAAAAAACCGATTGTGATACATATTTCTGATCTGTAAATTTTGGTAACAAGTTATCACAATCGGTTCTGAGCTAGAACCGATTGTGATGATACCCCTCATCACAATCGGTTTAGCTCGGAACCGATTGTGATAAGTGGCACTTATCACAATCGGTTCGAGCTAGAACCGATTGTGATGATACCCTCATCACAATCGGTTCTTTCAGGAACCGATTGTGATAAAATCTTACTCATCACAATCGGTTCTGAGCTAGAACCGATTGTGATGATACCCCTCATCACAATCGGTTCTTTCAGGGAACCGACACTAATAACGAGTGTATTGCAATCGGTTCTTTCAGGGAACCGACACTAATAACGAGTGTATTGCAATCGGTTCTTTCAGGGAACCGACACTAATAACGACTGTATTGCAATCGGTTCTTTTAGCGAACCGACACTAATAACGAGTGTATTACAATCGGTTCTTTCAGGGAACCGACACTAATAATACATATATTACAATCGGTTTTTTTAGAAATCGATACCAATAATGCGTGTATTACAGTCGGTTCTTTTAAGGAAACGATACCAATAATACGTATGATTCTTTCACGAAACAAACACTTGTATTGCAATCGGTCCAAATTAGAACCGACACGAATCCTTGCGGTGGCATACTAAAACCTAGCTAGTCCTCGGTCATGACCTCCCACCCAAGCTCTTCTCAGTCCACGCCGCCTAGCTCCTCCTCCGAGCTCGGCCCCGCTAGCGCCTCCTCCCGAGCCCCGCCGCCAATGCCTCCTCCCGAGCTCGGCCCAACCGGTACCTCCTCCTCCTGAGCTCAGCCGATGGTTCCTCCTCCTCCTGAGCCCTGTGGTTTCTTGTGCATCACCTTTGTTGCCACGATTTGGACTTGGTAGTGTCGTGTCCATCAAGGAGGCGGCGCGATGAGGTTGGAGACGTCTTGGTTCTCGCTCTTCCACCATCTACCCCACCACGGCATCCAGTTCGTCTCAACAAACCAAGGTCTGCGGGTTCTTCCCTTGTACCTTCCCTTCTTTTCCTGTAGGTTTCTCATTTGTTAGATAGAGATTGCTGGCCAGTTCTTTGGCAAATTTCTCGTGGATTTCATGTTCTAGCCATTTCTTGGAGTACATTTGGATTGTATCGTATTTCTTTGTTGTGTTTCCTGCGTATTCGTGGTAGCAGTGAATAATAATGTGAAATTGTTGCTTCTGCCATCTATTGTTGGCCCATATGTTCTCTTCTATTTTGTTAAATAAACTTGATTGTATTAAGTTTTGCAAATACCAAACTATTGTTTTACTTCTTCTCTGAAAATAGTATCGAACTTCTATTTCTATTGCAAGTTCTGAAGTTTCAGAGCTATAGGGAGAGACAAGGAGTAGAGTCAAGTAGCGACAGCAGAATATCAGGAATTGAGACTTGGGAGTTACGTAATTCACATATTTCGTTGGGTTTGTTTTTGTGAAAGAAAATTGAACGATTAAGCTCAACGCTTCATGAAATTTGGATTACAGTGCCTTCAAACAAACATATTTACTTTGCTGAAGATAGGTACATCCGCTACTACATTCATGTTGCTTACTATTTTTCAGTTGAATTAGTAAGGTTCAATTTTAAATTGCTAGCTAGCTAAGCTTATGTCAATATTGAGATGATTAGTTTTTTTTTGTTTCAGAGAAGAAGGCAAAGAAATACAATCTAGGATAGAACAAAGCAGCAACTCACCTAGTTTTGGTAACATCCCTTCTCGTATAAAGAGGTAATTTGTGCTTCTATTTGGGAATTTGGCACGGATGTGTTATATCTGTATCTACTATAATTCTCGTGATAAAGTGGTGATGCACTCACGTAATTGTATAGCTCACTTTCTGTATAAATTGTTCGTTTTTCATGGAAATCTATTTTTAGCACACAATAGAACTGTGTTTCTTTTACTGAATTGTTATGGAGGAAATGCATACTAAGGCTTAAAATTGTACACATTAATTTGTTGTGAGTTCTGGCATGGCTGGCGCTTCCTGAGGCTAGCTAGATATGTCGGTTTTTATTTTGTGGTCTCGGCTATTTATTTGGTCCTTATTAGTATTATGATTCAATGGCTAGTACTGAAATAAATAGTTATGCCTTCTATTATTTTAGTGATCTAGTTTTAGGTAACTGATATTGAATACATGCTAGCTTCCAATTCTCATTCTGATATTTTAATGACTTATATAGTACTAAAATAAATAGTTAATACTGCTTAAGACCATAAAGAAAACTTCCTACTTTACAACCTTGCTTATTAGGTTTTGGATGCACTAAAAACTCTAGTATTGTTCTCGCATGTCTATTACATGTTAGATATGAAACATAATGCTCTGTGAATATTGGCTTGCCGACAATTGCCCTGTAATGTTGTTCTCCTTTAGATCTTTATTTAGACATTGACTTCTAGCATAATATTGCTATAGCATTTGACTTAGAGCCCACTTATTTAGATCAAAAGTCAGAAACTAAGAGACTATACTTTTGTTTTAGTTACGGATGTTTTATTTTGTATGAGCAATATTACTAAAATTATGATCATTTAAGGAAAGCAAAAATGAGTTATGATGCTATAGATTCAATTGAGTAGTAGCTTTATATCTATTTATGTAGTTATCGGACTGTCAATTATTGAGATTGTGATAATATGGCTATCACAATCGGTTCTTAGCTAGAACCGATTGTGGTAATATGATCATCACAATCGGTTCTAGCTCAGAACCGATTGTAATAACCATATCATCACAATCGGTTCTATCTCAGAACCGATTGTAATAATATGGTTATTACAATCGGTTCTAAGCTAGAACCGATTGTGATGATCATTTATCACAATCGATTCTATCTCAGAACTGATAGTGATAATATGGTTATCACAATCGGTTCTATCTCAGAACCGATTGTGATGAGCCACTCATCACAATCGGTTCTGAGATAGAACCGATTGTGATAACCCTATTATCACTATCGGGCGAAAACCGATTGTGATAGTGCCTCCTCATCACTGTCGTTGGACTTTCTATCGCTACCAAAACCGATTGTGATGACAAAAAAGAACCGATTCTGATGTACATTTCTGTAGTAGTGAGAGAGAGACAAGAGCTGGCTCTTAACTAAGAGTCAAAATATAGTATTTTTCAAAAAAAAATAAAAGACAATTACATGTGGACCCACATTTAATGTTAGAGAATATGTTATAGCCAACCCATTAGAGAACATGTTTTTAAGCTAGCTATAAGTGATATGGAGCTTTCTTATAGCCAGTTGTTGGCTCTACCATTAGAGATACTCTAAGGCTGCGGTTCGAGTGGTCCCAACCCCCATTCACACAAACAACACGTTAGATAGATTTAATTACAAATTTTCTTGGATTTCATTCCGTAATCTCTCAGTGATTGAGCATTAAAGATAGTTGTGTTAACTAACTGCACATCTTCATTACAAAGAACGTTAATCCCTAATAATTCAATAAATTTTTTCCGAGAATGGTTTTAAAGAGTTCCAAAGAATCATCATCACTCGTGAAATGTTTGGGACTCGTCATGGATAGAAATTTTTCACAATTTAATGGCACAAGATTAGGATCCAGGGTTCGGTCTGCTCTTTGTTTTTAGGTCATTCACAGTGAGAGTTTCATTTTCATTAAATGATGTGACACATCATCATATTAGGTGACATGGAAAGATAATTATGAAGAGAGAGATAGAAAGCGTTTCATGGGAGGTGAGTGAGTTTCATCTAGATGAAATCTGAGATACACGGTTACCTAGATAAAAGCTGATGTGACACTCTTGGAAACCGTGTAATGAAACTCTCCATTGTGAATGGCCTTAGAGTGCTGACACTTGATTAGTGTAGCCACCTTAAGAGTTGACTCCAAGACAACACATGGGCCACAAATTCATGTCCCAATCATAATTGAAAATCCATAAAAATAAACTTGTTGCAAGAGTTGTTCTTTCTTGAACTTCGAAGTTTGATTTCCTGCTTGACAACCTTTTAAGCTGTAATTTTGAACTCTGTAATAATTGCTTGGCTGTGTGCATCCTAGTATGCAGGGGCCGGAAAATTAATATATTCTTAAAAATAAAATTAATATATTCTTAAAAATAAACCATCCAATCGCAACTGTGGTGCTAGTGAAACCGTACTCTGGTCATCAGCTAGAAAACCAAGGCGATACACTAGCTGGGAATTTACTCCTATTATTTCAATCCTTTTTAACGGGTAGACAGGACAGGAGTTGCAAGAACGTGTATACAAGGATAACAATGTCAATGAGACTGAGGCAAGCAGAGATGAATTAACTGGGCTGAGCTCACCCATCCTCAATAGTTTGTGACACTTCGCTCAATGACAATCTATAAGAATTTGATGAGGGAAAGACATGAATTCCCGTTCTCTTTGTCTCCGTCTCGATGATTTCCATCGATGCTCTCAGCTCGATCTGTTCATTTCTAGGAGGAAAGAGGGTGAGCAGAGTGGAGAAAAGACGAGCGAAAGATCCAAGAGATGGAGGGCATGGAGAGCTAGGGAGTTGAGCTGAGGTCAATTCCAAGTGGGACAATCTCGACTAGTCAACTTCACGCCATGTGGCTGCCATCACCATCGTACTCACTACATACACACACGCTTACACTATTCTACGCCTACGTCTTAGAGGTGGGCGTCTGGGCAGTACTTCGATGGGTCGGCCCAAAGCATGGCTGCATGGTTCGGTTCATAGCATGACTCGACACTGTTCATCGGGTCATACCAGGCCAAAGAATCTAGCACGGTGGGTGGCACGGCGGTGGTAGCCAACCTGGAAGCACGCCTGGCAAGACGGCGGCACGCGGACCAGGGCAGTGGTGCAGAAGACAGGAGAAGTAGGGAGGGGCGGCGTACGCGTACCTGGGAGCCAAGCTGGCTCCCGCCTCGCGACCGCCGTGCTCCGCCTGGCAGCCGAGCACCCCCTGTGCGCCGCCGAGTGCCCGCCGTGAGCGCGCCGCTCCCTTGCCTCGGCCACTGCCTGTTGCGCCATGCGCCAGGAGGGAGGGAGGGGGCCAGCCGGCACTGGGGGTAGGCGGCGGTGGGGCCCCATGCGCGGGAGGCGAGGGAGGGGGAGGGAGGGGCCGCCGGCACCAGGGGAGAGGGAGTGTGAAATCATGTGCTGAAAAATTAGCTTAGAATTGAATTTGCAAAATGTGTTTGTGCATGTGTTTGACAAATTGACAAGAAACATTGTGTCTCTTCTGTGCCGGACCGATTTTCGCTGTTGCGCCGGACCAAAACTTTGGTCCGGCGTGAACGTGTTTGGCGCCGGACAAATTGTCCTTGTTAGCACTTGTACGCCGGACCAAAAAGCTTTTGGTCCGTCGTAAAAGGAATTTTTGAGTTTATATGCACCGGACCAAATTTGTTGAAAAACAGTAAGCTTCTATGTTACGCCGGACCATGCACGCCGGACCAAATTCTTGATCTGTCGTGAATGCATTTTTGAGCGTTGTTTTTGCATGTACGCCGGACAAAAAATTTGGTCCGTCGTAAACGTGTTTTTGAACATGCTTTCTTTGATTTGAACTGAGATTTTCGCATATACGTCGGATCAAATATTTGGTCCGTCATGTGTTGCGCTAGGGTTTTTTCCCTGTGTGCGCCGGACCAATGTTTGGTCCGGTGTGAATGGTTTTTGCTCGAGGTTGATTTTTGTGATTTTAAAAATTGTTTAGTGATTGATCTGTGGTTATGAAATTTGTTTGAATTTCATAATGCATGTTTTGAACTTATGCAATGCTCGTGTGAGTATTTGCATAGACTAATATTGAGTTAAGTCGTGGACTTGTGCTCGGAATCGTTTTGTGGTTTGTTCATGTGTAGTTGTTGCTCGAGGGCGAACGTGGTCGATGACAGGACCGGAACTAGGTTCATGGAGGAACTGAGGTTTGAGACTAGATTCAAGGAGGAATCGAGGTCTTGGTGGTCAAGGATGTCATGTGGGACGTTCGGGCTAGAGGACGGTGCTCATGAAGAATGGTTAGTCACGTGAGTATGGTATGGTGGCCGTACGCATGCAAGAGTTATTAGTCACGTGAGTATGGCTGAGTTATCATACGCGTGCAAGAGCTGTATTTGGCCAGGTTGGGCCAAGTGGAGTTGTGTTGAATACACACTCCTTCTAGGATTACGAGTGGGACTCCTTCTAGGATTAGGAGTAGAAATTGTATTCAGGACTCTATGTGTTTGCTCTGTATAAATTGAGAGGAGCCGCCCAGATCGTCCTCGAGTTGTTGGATGAACAGTCGTTCCCGTCGGATTTGGATCCTAGCAGCAGACCACCGGAGGTGATCTCGATGCTAACAACCAAGCCCAAACGAGACAACTCTACAAACATCCGAACGACTCGACAACAACCCCGGTATTCCCCCGGTATGTGATCCGAAACTCGCCCAGGATCCCCACATACCGGTTCCCAATGCTATATCAAACATCAATTCGCACAAAGGGGCATCGAGCCCCCAAGATCACTACCAGAGACGCAAAGAAAAACGCGGAAGCAACAAACACACCACACGGCACAAGGAGGCCCAACAAAGACAACCAACAAAGAGCAGACGAGTCCAATACAGAAATAAAAGTAGCAACTGATCACAAAAGTAAGACCACCCACACTATACAAACAAAAGTAAAACACCTCCGGAAGTGTCATGCCCTGAACACTTCCGGGCGTACAACGTCGACAGCCTCTACTCGGTGCCCCGCCCGGTCACCGATAGGCAGTAGGGGCAAAACTCGCACCCCGCTGGATCCTCACCTGCAAAACCACAAAGCAGAAGCCTGAGTACAAAAGGTACTCGCAAGTCTTACCCGTGGTCCATATATGACCGACTCCAAAGGACATGCAATTGGATGTAGCAAGGAATAAGCTGGAGGTAACATTTGCGGAAATGCTTAGGTTTATTATTTAGTCACTCAACTACTCAATTCACAAGTCAAGCAGTTTTAACAGCGCCTACTTCTAAAAGTGAAGTGCAATCATTAATTCACAACAATTTATCTCATCACCAATTTAATTGGGCTCAAGCTCGGCGGCGAACCACAAGTTCAAGTTGTTTACTACGCAGAAGAAGTTCGGATCAAGCTTGCTCATATCCGAGAGCGCGGCAATTCGAATCGCTTATTTAACCCTGCAGGGAAGCATTGATCGCACGACACTTACCACAAGGGCTTAGTGTCAACCCCCTCCCAATCATACCCAATCGCTGAAGCGTCCTCCTGTGGCCCGAAAACCTAGCACCCCCTCGAGCAGCCCCAAGCCCGGCTTGGCGCTCGAGAGTCGGCCTAAGCCTCGCCCTCAACCACGTCCAACCACAGGAGGTTACGGTCCATCGATTCCGTATGAGAGAAAGAGTGGCTTACCGTACCATAATCGGGCATGCGACCAACCGGGGTGTGCTCAATCTTATTCCACTTACGGATCGGTCCTTAACTGACACAGACGGGGCTACACATTTGAGTCTCCATACCCAAATGAACCAACTCCCCGCCCGGTCCACAATTTGTCAATTACAACTCATAAACATACCCATTCCAATCCATCATGTGTGAAGTGAAACAATTGTTAAAAATCTCAAGCGGGAGAACCATTCCCCACTTGGCCCAACCCAACATCTAAGCAAAACTAAGCGTAGACTCGTTATAATTACCCAAATATTGGTTCCGAAGGAAGTATTCCACAATTATCAAGGAGTGTATGTGCAGCAAATAGGTTCTAACACTGTTCCCACCATTCAACTCCTAATGCATACTTAATCGTCCAAATAAGCAATTTAATTCTCTAAGATAAAACCATATAAAGGGGTAAATATGCTTAGGTGCTTGCCTTGATCTTCTGCTTGCGGGTCGGTAGTAACTGGCTCTCCGGTCGCACCCTCGATCACAAGGCGTCGATCCTCGCGGATCGCTCTCTACACGAGTACAATGCATAATGAGATGTATGCCATGCAAATGAAATGAACACCAAAGGAAAAACCCCGACGAAACAACGCGACCGAACAGGTTAACGAAACCGGACAGAATAGCCTAACCTGGACAGTCCGGTTATTTGGTCCGTACAGTCCGGATAACCCGGATACTCCGGACCTTGTGTCCGGATACTCCGGCCTAGGGCGGATACTCCGGACTGGGTGTCCGGACACTCCGAACCTGGCGCATCTCACCCTACTACTCAACGGACCGAGGTGCCGCCAAGTCCCATGGCACCGCGGGGACTCGATCTATGACACTCCTACACGCGGCGAGGCCGGAGAAGCTTATAGCTAACCCAACTCCACGAGGAATGACACTAATCTATGAAATCACTAGCCAACTCCAAACGACCATCGGATCGGCATTTCCACGACCCGATCTACCTCACTAGTACCCACATTCATTTCATCCAAGCCCCAACCAACCCTAGAATCACTACACCCAAAACCCTAGAGCTCAAGATCCAAATCCAAATTCCCAATCCAAACCCAAACCCTAACCCACCATGGATAGTCATAGAACCCAAGAATCCCACGAATCAACCCTCAAGAGAAAGACCTACCTCCAAGGATGATGGAGGAGAACAATGCCGGGTGGAGGAAGGAGAAGTCGGCGTGAGGAGGAGTTCCCGGGGATGGAGGTGTAACACCCCGGCATTTAATATGCCCGAATGCTACCAAACATAAGCTAAACAACATCCAAATATCATATTTAACATAAAATTCCAGCAAAGGCGCATAGGCTAAAAACCGAGATTTCGGCAGCACCTCCTTTGTTTTATCATGAATTTAAGGAGCAAGAACGATATAGCATTATATGGCAATAAGGGAAACATCTAAAACAGCAATAAATAGAGTCTTACCGACAATAAAAGACTAACATTTAGCACTTAAAGTTCCAAGTGTCAAACGAACAATAAAACTCTCATTAACCAAGCTAAGCCTTAATTTAATGACCATCACACGCAATTTATTATCAATCTAAAAGAATTGACTTGGGGAAACATTAAGGTGAAGCAACGTGTGGGCGTGTGTCTATTCCCTTTTCCCGCATGCCGTTCTCATGGTACCTAAAACAATAAGAAAAAAACACAAGCGTGAGTTCGAAACTCAGCAAGCATATTGCAATGAACAACAAGAACAACAATATGGCAATAGCATCTCCCTTCATGTAAATCATCTTATTCATAAACACTTAACATTGTCATCATCAATATGTATGAGATGTAATGCAATGCTCATGTCTCCTTGGAAACTCATACCGGTATGGTTGAGTACACACCCGTCGGTGTGCACCCTCTCCCCCCTTCCATCCCGAAGATGGAGGGTGCCTACTCATCGCTTCCATTCACCACGTGGATGGAATCACGATGTAGGTCTTACTCAATGGCGTTCCGGACTAGTCATAACTTTCTCACCGACCTTGCCGGACTAGTTATGACTTTCTCACCGCCCTCGCCCTATCTCATGTCATGCATGCAACTATGCCAATTATCATATTTCACATGTACATAAACATATGGCATCTCATCATGACAAATATTAACACATGGCATCGAATCATGATAATCATACTCAATATATCATTGGAAAACAGCAAGCATGGCAAGTGATCATAGCAAGTAATCAATCTTTCATCTAATCTCCACAAGCAACCTACAATTCCGCTATTCATTACAACACACTTGCCTCAACCGTGGGCGACGGGATTGTGGGAAGTAGAGGGCACCCCCGGGGTCACACCACCTGCACAACGGCATCACATACTCTCAATAATGCCCACAAAACATTACACAAATCCCCATCTCACCCGACATTGCCCGCTACTCGCAAAACCTAAAACAGAGGTTCTGTCCCGGCGGGACAGCAGCCTTGCAAAGGCCATAACTTGAGTTCTGGGACTCCAAATCGATTAAACGAGTACACCATCGCGAAGCTTAGGAAATTTCCTACCTTTTTCTAGTTATACGGAAAGACTGATTCGGAATCTAAAATTGTTTAATCTACAGATTACTACGATCTGTTCTAATTGCGTCACAGATTTTAACACGCTCGGTAAAACGGCCATAACTTTCAAACGGCTGATCGGATTTTAACGTGCTTTATGTCCACGGAAATATAATTAAATTATATACAACTTCTTTTAAGTCCGTACGGACAGATTCGGATTCTAAATCGACGAAAACTCGAACCCTAGCCCGACTGCTCAATCTGCCCGAAAACAGAAACGTGGCAACGTCTAAATCTAACCCAAAGAACTCCAACCGAGCACCACCAATTGATCTAAAAACTTCATAAACACCCTAAGAACAGTACCTAGATCAAACCCAAGGATCCCCATGATCATACCTTTGCCCAACGAACGAATCTCCAATAGATCTCCTCGCGGATCGCTCCTCGCTCCTCGCTCCTCGCTCCTCGCTCCAACGGATGGATCCACAAGGTACAGAGGTGTGGAGACCACCCTAGGGCAGCAAGGGGGTGGAGGAGAGGTGGTGGAGAGGTGGGGCAATGTAGGAGAGCAAGGGGGAGGCGCAAGGCTCAAAGGGAAGGGGCGGTTAGGGCTTGGCAAGTGGGGGGGAGGTGAGGGGGGCGCACCAAGGCCTCAAGGGGCGCAAAGGCAGCAGGGTGGACGCCCCAAAGCGGCAGGGACACCCCTCGTCCCAGCCCCCACCCCCAATGCTAGGCCGTTACGGAGACCTACACCCTCCCACCAAACCCCACCAAGGCCCAAAACTCCCCCGGGAAGGCCCAAAACCCCAAAACGGCCCTAAACGTTATTAACCTCCATACCTTATGGTTTTAACCTGCCATACCATATTTCATAAAGTTTTTGACCTTAACATGCACCATTTAAAAGGTTACGACACTGTGGTGACACATCACTTCAAACGGCCCAAAACGCGAGTAAACCTCAAGCCGAAAGGTTTTATTCTCTAATTTCACATTCTATAATGTCACACCATACCGTAGTGTCACATTCTCCCCTTCAACAGGATTCGACCTCGAATCCGAAGGACGCCATAAAAGCAATGACAAAATCCCCAAGGGACAAACGGCTTCTGCAGCACAAAACATTCACACAACGACTAAAACCGGAACAAACAACAAACGAGTTCCCAAAACCAACACATAGAGAAAAAGTGTTGATCTAGCTCAACTAAGGGCAACCCCTCACAAATTGACCTTCACTTCAATTCCCCAACAGAATCTGCGTTTCAACCACAAAGGGCTCCATCAACCCAAAACGCTCGAATCCTCACGACAAACACTTCATACTTCTATCACAACCAACCTAACTACCATACTCCATTAAACTCAACATGACATAATCAAAGGAAGTCACAATTCCTTTAACGACCTTTCTACATTCCTGAAAATTTCCATCGAGGGGAAAACTCATTAAGGCACACTTGCCCTTCCGATACACCATCATACTAACATTTTATTCCATCCTTTCCCAGACAAGACTCAAATCCAAGAACAACTAGTGACGACAAATGCTCACGGCAGGACAAATATCACCGAACTACCGTCAACTTCACTTCCACCCATCGCTACACTTAATAATGGTTAAACCCATACATCATCAACCTCCATCACAAACCAGCCTTATACCACTAGGGTTCAACACCTAGCCCCAAGCTAGGATCGAAAAACCTTACCAAACCACAATTGGTTCCTTTCTTAAGAGGGTCTCGCCTCACACAAAAACACTTAGGTATCAACCCCAAGTGTACACACGACAACTCAAACCCAAAGCGTTAACAACCATTTTGGAAAGAATTCGGCAACATCCAAGCCAAATCACAAAGGAAGCATAAATCCCCTACACTACAACCAAAATACCATAATTTCTTCATTCTTTCTTTTCATACTATAAAGAAATGGACATATCGATTCTTGACATGCATGCACACTTTACAAGAACACTCCGGATTAGTCATATATCCTTATATGACTTTCTCACCGACCTGGCTCGTCGACTCCTTTATGATTAATTATGCATAAACAATGTCTCATTTTCCTTTTTCACCCTTCATTCATCATGTAACAACGGCACCGAATAGTCATTCACCAAATGACTTCTTCCTCGGTATCAAATGATGGAAACACAATTAACATCGAAGGTTGCGGAAATTCATATAGACTATGACGGCAGCAGAGTTGTGATAAAACACCACGTCGTAAAAGACCCCACATCGCTTGAAAACTGAACTTGCACAACATTGCATTTCATCCAAATTCAACATTTTGGAAAAGAACATCAAAATTTCAAGTCGAGCATCTGCTCCCACAACCATCACGAACTTCCTCAAGGAGAGGGAAACTCATTCCCAAAAGGGGAACACCTCACTAACAAAATCACTTTGTAAAACTTTCATAAAGTCCACCTTTTTGAAGCACTCGCAACATCACACACATTTTCAAAACAACTCCAACTCTAGCCAAAAAGAGTTACACATTAAGGGCTCAACTCAAAAGTTTCCAACACAACCCTTTAAGACCATCTGCTTCCTTTTAAAATTAATTCCAAAGATAATCCAGTCTAACGACGAAAGGGCGCGATCGACTCAAAACTTTTGGATGTAAATCCAAACTCACAACACGAACTAAACAAATTCGCCAAAACCAAAGGTCGACACCAAACATTACGAGTTTTGGGGAAACTCAAACACAAAGATAAGGAACACCTTGACCGAAAACCCTTCAACCAAAATGGCAAACAACCAAACCAGTCCAAAAGCTTTTAAACACAAGCTCAAGCATAAAAGAACCATCTCTAGAATTCCACTACGCTTTCCATTAAAAGACTTTAATAATCACTTTTTACTCCCGAGGAGCCCCAACACAATTCAACCAAAAGCTTCACAACAAATTCTTCCTCTAGTTACCATTCCCAAAACTTTTAATAAGGGTTTATGATGCTTATCAAGAAGGCACCCAACCAAGACTATAATGATATGATCCCCACGGATCACCGAATCATAATACTTCTTATTCTAAATTTGAAACATAGTACTTCCACAAATCTTTCAAAGAAGATCAACATATAAATTTCATACCTCCTATCTATTCACGTCTCGATAACCGAACCTTATTCAGTTAAACAACGACTTCAATATGTAAATATTATCTCTACAAGACAAAGTTCATAGCTAGGATTCCAAGGCATACATTCATTAAGGATAAAACTCTATATCAGGTTAATTATCCATGGTTCACTCCATCACCACAGGTTACAACACCCTCCATTTAGTCAATGGTTTCCAACAAGTATTCTACACAACTACCACCACTACTAAGTCATCAATAAAAACAAATGGGCATAATCATCAACCGATCAACATTACTTTTAGCTACCCTATACATAGGTGATAACAAAATTACAACATACTCCAACTATTTAAAATAGATTGAAAACTAGCATTGAAGGGTCACAATGCATACTTCCAAATATACTAGTAGTTTGCAACAACATAAATAACCACTCCAATCAACTTCCAAATTACAGTCACTAGTCTCTACTAATCCGTTAGATTAGCACATCTTTAAACACCAAGCAAAGCTTCTTAACAATATCAGCTAGTTTACATCATCTTAATGTTTTAACTATGCATCAAGGTTTAAACTTTTAACATTAACGAGGATCATAAGCACTTTTAAAGCAAGGCAACAGATTCTAAGCATGAACATTAACACTTTCAATCATTCTCGCTAAGAGTGAACTACAACACTAGTAGTCTATTTATTCTCAAACTTAGAGATTTTACTCACATTGAATTGATTCAACTCAAAATTTAACTTAGCAACACATCAATCCATAAACCACATTGTTACCTACTACATAACATGCTAAACATCAATTCTTACTAGGGACAAACGATTTCAGTCAAAAGACTACTTACTTTGTTTACAGCATTTTAGTTTTAAAACTCATCCCAAATTCATAAGGAAACTTGACTCTCAAAATTGCAATGAGACAAACCCAAACTTGGTTATGCAAAGGAATTCTCCAAAACACTTTTCAATCTCAAAGACTTCCATAGAGGAAACTGGTTGGAAGACAACTTTTCTCGAAAAGGAACCAAGTGCTCCATTAACCTTTTCAAACAAAACCTTAACACCAAACCCCTAACTTTCATGACTCAAGAGGGGCTTTCAAAGATGATTTCTCAAACCAGTAAAATGATGAAATCAAACACCACTTACTACTCTGAAGCCACAGAACTTCAGCCACGGCGGCCAGTGTCGGCACAACTCGAACAAAACTCCTTTAGCCTTGGAGACAGACAACCACAGGAATAAATCGAATGCTTGTTCTTCATAAAGCAATTAATGGCATCAAAAACTGGAAAGGTGCCCAAAAGAAGCGCAACACTAGACTCCTCTTCTTCGTCTTCACCCAAGGAAGACAAAACCACACACCGCATACGGAACGATCCGCGAAAGCCCATCACCTTTTCATTTGGTTCAAAACAGCTAAAGCCAAGAAAAGCAACAAACACCGACCGTCAGAACGACAAAGAACATCCGAAGGAAACCACCATTAACTCTTCCTTTTCGTCTCCAATCAACTACCCGATTTACGACAGAAAGGGTAAGCGCTTTTCTCCTACAGGGGTTAACAGTTCTTCAGTGATGGCGCTAACCGGCCACACCGTCAAACCTCACCCTAACTATAAACAACAAGAGGTGACCGAAACCCTTCGGTACCACAACCCCACTCTTATCACCACAACATATATCATTGACATAGCAACATGCATTGCCAAAAGAAGCATTCAACATCAAAGCTTAAATACAACATTTAAGCGTAAAGAAACGATACCCATACCCTTTCCTACTGTGCATCCAGTGTGTGTCAAATTTTAGATTAGTTATACCATTTTTTGCAAGTTTTAATGTTGCTATCTTATGACAAAATTTTAGTTGAAACCTAAGCCATGTTTCTAAGTTATTCCACATCATATTTTAGTTGTACCCTATGGCATGACACTAAAAATACGCATTCCAAGGACCTCTGACCGCTCGATACCAACTGTAACACCCCGGCATTTAATATGCCCGAATGCTACCAAACATAAGCTAAACAACATCCAAATATCATATTTAACATAAAATTCCAGCAAAGGTACATAGGCTAAAAACCGAGATTTCGGCAGCACCTCCTTTGTTTTATCATGAATTTAAGGAGCAACAACGATATAGCATTATATGGCAATAAGGGAAACATCTAAAACAGCAATGAATAGAGTCTTAACGACAATAAAAGACTAACATTTAGCACTTAAAGTTCCAAGTGTCAAACGAACAATAAAACTCTCATTAACCAAGCTAAGCCTTAATTTAATGACCATCACACGTAATTTATTATCAATCTAAAAGAATTGACTTGGGGAAACATTAAGGTGAAGCAACGTGTGGGCGTGTGTCTATTCCCTTTTCCCGCATGCCGTTCTCATGGTACCTAAAACAATAAGAAAAAAAACACAAGCGTGAGTTCGAAACTCAGCAAGCATATTGCAATGGACAACAAGAACAACAATATGGCAATAGCATCTCCCTTCATGTAAATCATCTTATTCATAAACACTTAACATTGTCATCATCAATATGTATGAGATGTAATGGAATGCTCATGTCTCCTTGGAAACTCATACCGGTATGGTTGAGTACACACCCGTCGGTGTGCACCCTCTCCCCCCCTTCCATCCCGAAGATGGAGGGTGCCTACTCATCGCTTCCATTCACCACGTGGATGGAATCACGATGTAGGTCTTACTCAATGGCGTTCCGGACTAGTCATAACTTTCTCACCGACCTTGCCGGACTAGTTATGACTTTCTCACCGCCCTCGCCCTATCTCATGTCATGCATGCAACTATGCCAATTATCATATTTCACATGTACATAAACATATGGCATCTCATCATGACAAATATTAACACATGGCATCGAATCATGATAATCATACTCAATATATCATTGGAAAACAGCAAGCATGGCAAGTGATCATAGTAAGTAATCAATCTTTCATCTAATCTCCACAAGCAACCTACAATTCCGCTATTCATTACAACACACTTGCCTCAACCGTGGGCGACGGGATTGTGGGAAGTAGAGGGCACCCCCGGGGTCACACCACCTGCACAACGGCATCACATACTCTCAATAATGCCCACAAAACATTACACAAATCCCCATCTCACCCGACATTGCCCGCTACTCGCAAAACCTAAAACAGAGGTTCTGTCCCGGCGGGATAGCAGCCTTGCAAAGGCCATAACTTGAGTTCTGGGACTCCAAATCGATTAAACGAGTACACCATCGCGAAGCTTAGGAAATTTCCTACCTTTTTCTAGTTATACGGAAAGACTGATTCGGACTCTAAAATTGTTTAATCTACAGATTACTACGATCTGTTCTAATTGCGTCACAGATTTTAACACGCTCGGTAAAACGGCCATAACTTTCAAACGGCTGATCGGATTTTAACGTGCTTTATGTCCACGGAAATATAATTAAATTATATACAACTTCTTTTAAGTCCGTACGGACAGATTCGGATTCTAAATCGACGAAAACTCGAACCCTAGCCCGACTGCTCAATCTGCCCGAAAACAGAAACGTGGCAACGTCTAGATCTAACCCAAAGAACTCCAACCCAGCACCACCAATTGATCTAAAAACTTCATAAACACCCTAAGAACAGTACCTAGATCAAACCCAAGGATCCCCATGATCATACCTTTGCCCAACGAACGAATCTCCAATAGATCTCCTCGCGGATCGCTCCTCGCTCCACGCTCCTCGCTCCACGCTCCTCGCTCCTCGCTCCACGCTCCTCGCTCCTCGCTCCTCGCTCCAACGGATGGATCCACAAGGTGCAGAGGTGTGGAGACCACCCTAGGGCAGCAAGGGGGTGGAGGAGAGGTGGTGGAGAGGTGGGGCAATGTAGGAGAGCAAGGGGGAGGCGCAAGGCTCAAAGGGAAGGGGCGGTTAGGGCTTGGCAAGTGGGGGGGAGGTGAGGGGGGCGCACCAAGGCCTCAAGGGGCGCAAAGGCAGCAGGGTGGACGCCCCAAAGGGGCAGGGAAACCCCTTTTACCAGCCCCCACACCCAATTCTAGTCCGTTACGGAGACCTAATCCATCCCACCAAAGCCCACCAAGGCCCAAAACTCCCCCGGGAAGGCCCAAAACCCCGAAAACGGCCCGGAAGCGGCCCGGAAACGTTATTAACCTCCATACCTTATGGTTTTAACCTGCCATACCATATTTCATAAAGTTTTTGACCTTAACATGCACCATTTAAAAGGTTACGACACTCCGTGGTGACACATCACTTCAAACGGCCCAAAAACGCGAGTAAACCTCAAGCCGAAAGGTTTTATTCTCTAATTTCACATTCTATAATGTCACACCATACCGTAGTGTCACAGGAGGAGTCGCCGGGGAGGAGCCACGGAGGGTCACCGGCCGGTGGGAAGCTCACCGGAGTGAAGCTAGGGTGGAGGGGAGTAGCACCAAGGAGTGGGGAAACAACATGGCTCTACTAATCTCATCCGTTAAGAAATAATGAACGGTTGATATCACATTTTACTGTATGTAAAAAAGCTCAAATTCTAATTCCTGAGATCCAAATAGCAGTGCGTTTTTTCTACACACTATAAACAAAAGTAGAACTATTTACAAAAAAAAGCTCTTTTACACTTAATTCAATATGAACCGTTTATTCCTTTCGATCAAATGATCAAATGCATCGAACTAGTTAGTGTTTAAATATTTTGACTTCTGAATATTCCACTCTCTCTAGCTCACTCTCACTCTATCAGTCCCTCTCCCCCCTCTGACTCTCTATGTCATTCTCTCTGGCTCACTCTCACCCTCCGATTCTCTCTCTCTCCCTCCCTCCGACTCTCTATGTCACTCTCTTTGGCTCGCTCTTAGTCGCTCTCTCTCCCTCCGACTCTTTATGCCACTCTCTCTTTGGCTCACTCTCTTAGTCCCTCTCTCTTCCTCCGACTCTCTATGTAACTCTCTGGCTCTCTCTTTCTCCCCCTCTGACTCTCTATGTCACTCTCTCTAGCTCACTCTCAGTCTCTCTCTCCCTCCGACTCTCTATGTCACTCTCTCTGGCTCACTCTCACACTCTTAGTCCCTCTCTCCCTCCCTCCGACTCTCTATGTAACTCTCTTCGGCTCACTCTCACTCTCAGTCCCTCTTTCTCCCCCTCCGACTCTCTGTCACCTTCCCTGGCTCACTCTCACTCTCTCAGTCCCTCTCTCTACCTCCAGCTCTCCGTCTCTCTGGCTCACTCTCACGCTCTCAGTACCTCTCTCTCTCTCTCCGACTCTCTATGCCACTCTCTCTGGCTTACTCTCACTCTTCCTCCAACTATCTATGTAACTCTCACTCTCTCCCTCCGACTCTCTATGTCGCTATCTCTGGCTCACTCTCACTCTCACAGTCCCTCTTCTCGATCGGCATCGCACCCAAGGTTTCAAATTTCATTTTCGGTATATATCTCGAACCCCTCGAAATCCGAAATCTCGGTGAGATCTCGGAATTTCAAATAAAAGCCAGATGAAATTCAAAAACCAAATTTGAAATCCAGTCATTTTTTAACTGAGAAATATGAGATTTCAGCCACCAAGATTCCGTTCAAATTCAAATGACCAAAAATTGGTAAAAAATTTGTCAAAAAATTTCGAAATTTTTTGTGGATGGTCTTGACCCCAATTCCAATCAAATCCGGCCAACAAAAATCAAAATCCGATAAAAAAAAGTCTGAGATTTTGACCGAAATCACCGAGATCTTTGGACCCTTGACTGCGCCTAGTTCTCTCCGCTCCTCCCTCCTCATCAACCCTATCGACCACCACATATGCAACATCCTTTCAATCCAACTTCGGTGACCCCCACCCTTTCAATACAACTGCGGTGACCCCATCCACCGGTGCTCCTTTTCTCTCATAAGAATAGTGTAAATGGGCCTGACCTGGGCCGGCACGGCACAGCTGGCACGATGGGCCATCATGGCCTGGCACGAAGCATGATGGACCCATGCTGGACCAGCCAGGCACGACACAATGCCCACCTCTACACACCGGTTGTCTCCACTGATCTCAAACACGATCGACCTACTGCCTAGCCTCCAAGTAACCACTAGTAGATCCATCTGATCCCATCTGCAACCATCCCCTTAGCTCGCTCCCCCCTCACCCGTATTCACACATTGTCGGACTCTTGCCCCTGTTTGCAACTTTGGCTCCTCCATACCTGTTGTCTTCGCACAAAGCAGGTATCTATTGGGAAACCAAATGGCCCACGAAGGCCCATGTGGTCCCTTTAGCAAAAACCCTAGTCGTAGGTTATAAATAGGAGGAGGGGGTTCCCCAATGTACATGCAATTAGAAATAATAGATCAATTTCCTCCTCATACTGTCTTTCTCTCTCTTTCTGTTCTCCACTTTAGATCTATTGAGGAACCTTGTACTACACGTTAGCACGGTTTCTCAATACGTTATCAGCACGAAGCCATCGGCCCGAGCTCCTCCACCGCACGGAGCGGCGTTGCCGCTCCTTCGCTAGAAACCGTGCTCGTCGGCTGACCGCTGCGCTCCCCTAGCTCGAAGCCACGCCCGCCGACCGGTCGCCGCTTGGCCTCCCGCCGAGCGCTGCTCCCTGCCGTGCACGTCCCAGCCGCCCAGCACCTTGGCCCAAAGCCACCACCGCGCCAGCCCGCTCCCCGTCGTACATTGCGCCCTAGTCGACCGGTCACCCCGGCCTCCCCACCGCCACCAGAAGCGGTGCCGCACGACCCGCACCTCAGCCGCGCGGCTAGAAGCCATTGTCGCCGAGCTGGCCGACTGCCCTGGCCTTCCCGCCGCTAGGATGCGCCAGCCGAGCTCGAAGCCGGAATTGAACCGGATTTAATCCGGAGAAGGGCAGCCGGGGGGGGTGAACCCTTTAACCCCCCCCCCCCGAATTTTTCATTTATTTTGTTTTTTCTTGTTTTCAAAATTTATTTAAAAATTCGAGAAATTGATAATAAAAAATTCTAAAAAATTCTAAAAAATTCTAAAAAATTGCTGGAAAATTCCAGAAAATAAATTGTCTCTGTTTTAATTTTTCCTTAGCTCCTTTCCTACATTTATGAATATTTTTATGAATTTTGCATTTATTGCTTTGTTCTAGTTTACTGGAAATTCATGAGAAATTTAATTTTGTATTTTATGAATCTTGCAGTCACTCTCTATTAGATTGTACGCAGTAATCTAATAAAGGAATTTTGTAAACATGCATATGTCTGGCATCGTGAACCATGAGTTTGAAGAACTGGACATTGGTGGTATAAGGATGGATTATGACGGAGGTTGATAATGTCTGGGTTCAACTTTTATTACGAGTATCGATGGGTGGTAGTGAAGATGACGGTAATTTGGTGACAATTGTCATGTCGTGAGCAATTCTCTTAGCTAGTGGTCTATGGGTATGAGGTTTACCTGGGAGAGGATGGAATGAAATGTTAGCGTGATTGTGTATTGGAAAGGCAAATGTACCTTAATGAGTTATTTCTTTCGATGGCATTTCTCGGGAATGTAGAGAGGTTGTTAAACGAAATGTGACTCGCTTTGATTGTGTCATATTGAGTTTAATGAAATGTGGTAGTCAGGTTGTTTGTGATAGTAGTGTGAAGTGTTTGTCGTGAAGATTTGGGCGTATTAGTTTGATGGAGCCCTTTAGTGGGTGAAATCGCGGATTTTGGTTGGGGAATTGGAAGGAAAGGTGGAACCGTGAGAGGTGCACTTAGTTGAGTTAAGTAACTCTTTCTCGCTAAGTGTTGATTTTGGGAGTTTGTTTGTCGTTCTTTCGGTTTGAGTTTTTGTGTGGTTGTCTTGTGTTGCAAAGAAGTTTTTAGTCCCTTGGGGACTTTGTCTTGTTCTTGGCGTTCTTCGGATTCGAGGTCGAATCCTGTTAAGGGGGAGAGAATGTGACTTTATAGATAACGGCTTTTCGGTACGACTTTATATCGCGTTTTGGGCCGTTTTCCGGGTGTTTGGGCTCTTCCGAGGGAGTTTGGGCCTTAGGGGAATTGGTTTGGGCTTTGGGGGACCTTCTTGGGCCTTAGGAGGAGGCTTCTTGGCCCATGAGAAGGAGGAGGGCAGCACCCTGCTCCCTTGCGCCCTAACCCTAGGCGCCCCCTCCTTTCCCCTCCCACACCCCCATAGCCACCACCCCCCTTCCCAAGCCCTAGCCACACCCCTCCTCCCCCTCCAATGCGCCACCCCTGCCTCTCCTCCCCACCCCTAGCCGGCCCTAGCTCCTCCCCATAGCCTCTCCGATCTCGCTGTCCGGGAGCTCTTCATCCAAGGAGATCCGACATTCCTGGCGATTTCGGCGTCCCCGGCGATTAGCGGGAAGATCAGACCGTGAGGAGGCGAAGTTCGTCGATCAGGTGTCTCGCCAAGAAGAGGTAAGCCCCAGGGATCTTGGTTTTAGGGTGCAGGTGCTGGTTAGATGGTGAATTCCATGGTTAATTTTGGTGTTTAGGTGCTGTTTCTAGATGGGATTAGGATAATTGCAAATATGTCCAATGTTGTGTTCTCGGGCAGATTGGGCACTTGAGTTTACGGCTCAGTTTTGGCAATTTTAGAGGCGTTTCCTGATTGGCCAGCTGTTACGAAAGTTGTAGGTAATTCAATTATATTTCAGTGGACACTAAGAATGCTAAGATCCGTTAAGCCGTTTAAAAGTTATGGCTGTTTTACCGAACGTTGTCAAAACTGTGACGTGATTGGGACAGATCGTGTTCAACTGTATATTAGACAATTTTAGAGGCCGATTCAGTCTTCGCGAATACTTAGGAAAAGTTGAGAAATTTCCTAAGCTTCAAGAAAATGTATTCGTTTACTTGATTTGGAGTTGTAGAACTCAAGTTATGGTTGTTGGAGCGCTGTTGTCCCGGTTGGATAGAGAGCTGTTTTTCGGGTTTTGGGAGTGGGTTGCGAAGTCGATGTAGATGAGAGTTTTTGTACTGCTTTGTGGGCATGTTTTGAGTGTATTGTACCTATACGCAGGTGGTGTGACCCGGGAGTGCCCTCATCATCTCACCACTCTGTCTCGCGTGGTGGAAGGCAAGTGTATTGGGATGGTTTGGGTTTGAGTGGTTATTATACTTGCATAGGTGCAATATTAATACATGATGTGTTAACTTGTCATGCTTGTTATTTGCTTATGACATGATGAGAATGATTACATATTGGCTATGAAATTGTCGTATTAAGTATTTATGCAAGTTCCTACATATTCATAACATATGTGCATTCATAATGGAAGAGGCGACCAATTCTGATGCGGGCCTCTGTGTTCACATATTGTGAACACGAAAGACCTACCTCGTAGTCCCATCAACGGTTGTGTATGGGAGCTAGTCAGTAAGAGTAGGCACCCTCCATCTACGGGATGGAAGGGGAAAGAGGGTGCACACCGACGGGTGTGCACTTGGCAATACCGGTATGTGCTAATGAATGAGACATGTGCATTGCATTGCATGAATGAGAATGAGTATGAAGATGAACAGTGAATTGCGTATGATGATGTGTCATGATATATAATAGTGATGCTATTGAATATTGTTGTTGCTCTATTCCATTGCAATACACTTTGCTGAGTGATGAACTCACGCTTGTTGTTTTATGTTGTTTTTAGGTCCTATGAACTCGGCACGCGGGAAAGGGAGATAGCGTCACGTCTACACTTAGACTCATTCACTTGGACAACTGCACAGTCTCATTCGTAGTTGTGATGATTAATTTTATTGCGCTAGAACTTGGATTATGCCTTAATGTGTGCTCGGTTTTATCGTTCACTTCGTTTTAGTCATGAAACGTTTGAATTCATTAATTGATCTTAAATTGTTGCTGTACCTCATGCTATTGCTATTTTAGATGTCATCCATTATGTTAGTGCTTGTGATATTATTACTGTTGCTTCAACCCATGGAATTACAAAGGAGATGCTACCGAAATTTCGGTTAAAGCATTTACGCCCTTGCTGTAGTTTGTTCTTAATCTTGGTATTTAGTTGCTATTTCTACTATGTTTAGTGACATCCAGGGCATATTAGATGCCGGGGTGTTGCAGATTCTTCTTTGGCCAATGATTACTTCCTTTGAGCCATTTTCTTGAAAGATTGACCTTTCCTTTTTTTCTGCAAAAAGAAGTTGATCAAATATATTTGGACTTGGTATTATTTTAAATATACTATAACTTACTCGACTGTTGGTGCTATTTCTCTAGGTTGGAGAGGGAGGGGGCTTGAACTCCAAAGGTCCCTAAAGAATGCCCTGCCAATCCCATCGGTAGTTGCTTCTTTGTAGGAGCATTGCTCACTGGTTCTACCGACCTCTTTCTAGTTGACTTATTCTGAAAGGGAACAAAATATGTTAGGCTTAGTTGATTACGATAAACAAATGATAAAAGAGAGGGTCTGCTGGTTAGTACCTCACCAGTTATATCGATTAAACTCGTGTTTGTGTTGTCCAACGAATTAGAACTACTTGAACTTGAGCAAGAGTTAGTTCTAATTGTCGGCTCTGGTGACAATTCTGAGAAAAATTCAGCTAGAATTGAGTAAAGTGGCCGCTAGCCTGAAAACAAAGATGATGAGATGGCCGACCACCAAGGAATGTAACCGTGTGCTCTCTTGGTGTGAAGAATGAAGTGTGAAAGTTGTTGGATGAGGAGATCGTCGGCTATGTGAAGAACTATGTTGGCAGAAGAAGCTCGACACAATCTCTCTCGAGGTTGAAGCTGATCAATTAATAGGAGTTTGGGAATAATTTGGCCTAAGCCAATTGTCTGGTGTAGACTTAAGGGTGATAAAATTCGTAGGATGGTTGAAAGGTTCTACCCTTGGCATGTAAGCCATAGAGAAGATGTTGGGAGAAAGGAAAACTTTGTAAAGATCTAAAATCTCTTCAAGCATATCTTCACTATCGGCTACAAAATGGTAAAAAAAAGGGACAAGGGTAATTGTTGGCTTCATGGTAGCTAAAGAAAGTCAGTAGTATGAAGAGAATCTTGGTCAAGATGATAGAAAAAGGAGAAGTATTTTCTGGCTCCGATTGGGGTTATTTTGGTCTCTTCACCAGAGCAAAGGAATAGTCTCTCACCAAAAGATCGGCTATTTCTAAATTGTATATGTTGGTCTTCTAGGGTTTCTTCACAGGAGAAGGGTGTCATTTCTGACAAGTCAATCTTGAACGATCGGCTAAAAACACAATAAAACCACACTTGGATGAACCACAGAGGGTCACCTATGTTTCATACTATGAATGACCCCACCCCATGGCTGTATAATGCCGACAACGGATCTCATGCATCATTTGGAAGACTGCCCTTAGGAACAGCTTCCCTAATGCAAGCCGATGCCCCCCCACTAATTGTTTGGATATGGGTTGGTAGGTCTGGGTTGGGCCCAAGTAAGCGCAGCAAAAAAGGAAAAAAGAATCGGTTAAGCCACATATTTAGAAAAGCTATGTGCTCCTTATCAAACACTAGACCGATTTCTCTATTATTTTCTCTATATCTTCCCCATCCTTTGCCCTTGGTGGTCACAAACTTGTGTTGTGGTTTGGCACTAAAAGCCGATAGTTGCTCACCATTTAGGCGGTGAGAACAAAGCTGGGTAATGTCTAATAAAGTTGGGTCAATGGGACCAGGTCTGAAGAGAAAAGCGTTCAAAGTGTCGTACCAAAAGTAACAGGACATGGCCATTAAAGGTTCATTAGGAGAAAAAATGGATAATGATAAAGGAAGGCATTCGGTTATTCCCATTTGTTCCCAAACTAAGAGCTTTTGGGCTGTAATCCGACTATACTAGTCGCACCACCCAGCTAACGTAGTCGGCCAGGCCCTAAATCTTTTATTCCAACCCGCTAAGTTAAAACATGGGCATTGAGGGGGAGCTTGGGTAGTTCTTGTTCTATGATAGCCAATGGGTTGGTGCTTCCTATCGGCCCTAAGTAAACTTGAGTTTCGCACTTAGGGATAGGGAAGAATACCTGGTTATGGTCCATTGGGTGAGCCGACAGGATGGAAAACTAAGGAGGAAGTTGAAGATGATGAAGAGCCAAGGAAGAATTCGAGAGCTGATAGAGAAGAGATTGAGAGCAAGATGGCGTGAAAGTGATGGGTGAATGAAGCCCCATTTATAAGGGATGAATTCGGTGGCATTGGTGGGTAATTTACACAAACTTTTTACAGTAGTTAATCATAAGATCGTATGTTTACATGATTTGCATGGGAGAATCTTCGTGATTGGTGCAAAAGATGGCAGGAAGTTGGAACGGTGATTCTCAATAAAGTCGGTTGGTGTTTTAGCGAATACTGCTAATTTTTGTGAGATTCAGACAATCTCCAAAAAATGGGTGGGCATATGTTGATACTAGAATTTGGCGCATGACCGATTTGGCAGGAGCTTGATATTGGTAAATTTTTGAATCAAATGGAAATAAGATTAGTGTTGGATTAAGAGAGGAATTTGTTTTGGAGTACTATGGGCGATATGAATTGCAATAAGGGATTGAGATGAACCCAATTGAAGGGGTTGTTTTAGAAAGAATGAAGACCGATATGGATTGTGCCGAGCAAGAGTCCAATGAGGACACGGTCGGTTTGGGCACTATAAAAGAGGTGATGAGCGTCGTGGAAGAGACAGCCAATCAATCAATCAACTCGCATTACTTCTTTACTTTTTCGTCTACTAGGTGTAGTATTTTAGCTTTGTAATCTTTCCTTTGTAATTCAACTAAATCAATAAAGTTGCGTATCGTCGATTGTTGGTTTCATTGACTTACACCATCCAGGTCTATTTTTTCTCCGATCTTGTTGTGCATCGATATTTTTGGGAAAAATCTACCTTTATCTTTATCTAATTAGTCCAACTCGGCTGATTGGATCTATCGATTATTTTTTTTATCTAATTAGTTTGAGTGGCTGTTTAGATTATATCGGATTATAGTTGAGAGAATTAATCGTCTTAACAGTTGATTGAATTACATATTATTTTTCTTGCCGATTGCAGGATTAAACTGGCTGGCATGCCCGCACCCAGAAATAAACCCGGTGTTTGCGTGTGTTGATTATCTATTAACCCCTCTTCACATTTTTTGGCATCAACAGTAATGTACTCACATTTGTTGTTGTTGTTGTTGTTGTTGTTAGGTGAAGAAATAGACTACCTCGATGAATCCTATGATAAAGCAGGATACGGGGACGAGGAATTATTTTAGGGTTTATACCTTGTCAATTGCCTGAGAGTTATGTGGCACACTACAAGACATTTAAAATTTCTGCTGCAGTTATTTTGTCTTTTAAGGCTATTGTATATCATCGAAACTAGCTTTTACTATCATACAACTTTTCACTAAAATAACTACCTTAGTTTTTACGTATTGTAACTTTTGAATTTATGATCATGATATGGGTGCCTGATCTTCACGATATATAATCAAGGATAACTTTGAATCTGTGAACCCTGACAAACATGATAACAATAACCACTATCTCAATATAGCAATCTGTGACGAATGAATTTGCCCAAGAACACACTCATGATTCATGTCTACTCGACCATGCAAGAAATGGACGCACTTTCTTGCAATCACATGAAGAAATCATAAGAACAACAGAGTCATTTTCAAGAAAATCACCCTATTCCTAAAAGGTAGCGCGTAGCATAAATTCAAGAATAAACAATATTAACTATCTTGAAAATAACGTAGTATGAGTTTACGACAAAGAATAATATAAATACATAAAAAAGAATAGGGGTGTGCAGCCCGATCTAGAGCCGAACTAAGGTGGGTCCCACTCTCTGGACTCCACCTCTAACTCAAATTCATGATATGATTCGGTTCACCAGGAGGCTGATACTTATCGGTCTAATTAAAGATAGAAGAAAGTCGACTCTGAACTTGTCGTAATGGAGTGAAATAGAGAGGATGTTCCTAACTTTCAAACAACTACAAAAACATCTCAATACTACTTTGTATGTGAGATTTATGGTCTTTTTAAGTTCGACTGGTCTGGCAATCCGAGTCAGACTCATTTGCTCTTTAAATCCAATCCAACCGTGCCAAATTAGACCTTTTCCTTTCTCTTGCGCTAACAAAATTGGACATAGGTCCTCTTTGGTTTCACCTTATAACCACATGGGTTGCAATTCTATTGGGCCCATGCACCTTATACCCCCCTTCCCTTATGCTCGGCCACATGAGCTTTGGGCCTAGGCTGTGTGGGAGTGGTAGTCACATGAATTTACTAGTTGCGTCGATATACATGTATTACTGCGATCTATGCGAATAAGATAAAGGCCAAATCTGCGACCTGCATGCGATAGCAATCAACCATAAACAACCGTCCCATATACAACGCTATCCATCCCTAAAAATATGGGAACTTTCTCGTTAAAATGCCGGTTTAATTTCCAAATATTACAAAATAGATTGAATCCCTGTGCGGTTACAACAGTAAAATAGTATACAAAAATTACGTCCAAGTGTGCACAATTATGCTGATGTGTCGTTTTTTAGTATAATTGTTCGACGTTCTACCACAAATTTACTGCTGGATGCATTAGAGCTTACTGATGCTCACAGCTATGGCGCTATTGTGCATGTGTTTCTGTGCGGTAAAAGATAATTCATAATTAGTTCAATGTACATATTATATGAACTAATTTTTACGGTCATTTACATGACGTGACATATGCTATCAGTATGACTAATCCAATAAGAAAAAGTAATAACAATTACGACTGTAAATGATAAATTTTACTTTAGACGAAAGACATATTCACTTGTTAGTGTCGGTGGCGTGGGTTACTTAACCGTAAACGTTGGATTTGGATAGTTGGCGGAATTAATGGAGTTTGAATATTGAACGGCTTGGTGGGTGACGGGTTAGGTCGGACAGGGGGAAGTGGCTGCCTATTCTAAGTAGGGCCGTAAAAAAAAGCTGGGCTCGCGAGCTAGCTCGATCTTGAGCTCGCGAGTTTCACCGAGCCGAGCTCAAATAGCTCGTGAGTCTACTCTAGCTTGGATCGAGTTTTCATGAACCGAACTTTCTCGAGCTTGTTATCGAGTTTACTCGAGCTGAACTTACTCGAGCTTGTTACCGAGTCTACCAGATTCACCGAATTTACTGGAGCCTACCGAGCTTATTCGAGCTTATCAGTTTACCGAGCTTACTCGATCCGAGCTCGAGCCTGGATCTAGGCTCGAACCCTAACTCGAGCTCGGCTCAAGCCTTACCGAGCTCGAGCCTGACAGCCCCAGGCCCCCTCGAATTCGGCCCGCTTACAGCCCTAATTCTACGTGCAGCTACCGAATAGTATGTATGTGTGTATATCAAGTTGAGCTTCAAAATAGACATAAAACTAGACCTACTTTATAGCAGATGGACTAATTAATTAAATTAAACAAGAAGGGAATTAATAAAAATGTATTGAAGGAAATGATATTAACAAGCTCCTCCCCAATTGCGTCATATTAATTAATCCTAGCTAGCAAGGACTCAATGCGGTTTTGCATGCTGGGATCTGGGATTAACTGAGCTTCAATCCGTTGAACTTTTATACACACATACATACACACACACATATATATATAGACACACACATGTACACACCTATTTCATGTTGCAACTTAAACATTGGTCCATGATCGATCGATTGAGGCCGGGGGACGTCGCGAGGTGGCAAGAAAATGAAGTAGGAAGCTCAATGGGTGAACCTAGCTAGCTAGCGCTAGTGGCCACCACTACTACAAAAAGGATTATATTAGACATCTCATCACAGACGGTTTTGATAAACCGTCTATGATAAAGAACATCACAGACGGTTCTATAGTGCAACCGTCAGTGAGAACATCATAGACGGTTCTATTCAGAAACTGTCTGTGATGTACAGCAATATCATAGACGGTTTTAGTATAAAACTGTCTGTGATAACTCCTGTAGCTATCACAAACGGTTTCTATTTAGAAAATGTCTGTGATATACAGCAATATCAAAAACGGTTTTAGTATAAAACCATCTGTAATGACTACTGTAGATATTCTGCATGGTTAGTAAAAACATCATAACTTTTGACTCGTAATTCTTATCAGAGCATTCTTGTACTTTTTGGAATCAGCATGATGATCTCTCCAATTTTTCTTTCAGGCAACAAGTCTGATTCGGTTTGCAAATAGAAAATCCAAACATGTTTGGTAAAATGGCCATAACTTTTGACTCGTAACTCCGATCGGGACATTCTTTGGCTCGTTGGAAAGCTAACGAGAAGTTCCATCCGAAAATGTAGAAGCTTGAAAATTAGGAGGTCTTTCAATGATGATTTGTGTGAGTGCGAGTGCGGCGACAAAATTCTAAAAAAACGTCATTTGAGGCCTTAAAACGGCCTCGGAAGTTTTGTACCCATTTCGGAGTATGAGACAACACTAAAATATAGCTCAAACCGTATTCATAGTATGATAACATTAAAATCGGTGTTTGGGGGTTAAGGGGAGAGGGACGCATTACACATCATATGTGATCATATCAGCACTATAAGAACTCCGAAGTTAAGCATGCTTGGGTGAGAGTAGTACTAGGCTGGGTGACCTCTCGGGAAGTTAAATCCGTTGAATCCCGTTAGAATTTCGAAGTTAAGTGTGCTTTGGGCGAGAGTAGTAATAGGATGAGCCACATGAGGTTGACGCTGAATCCCGTTAGAACCCAAGACAGCGTTTATGTAGTGCTGAATTATGCATATCACAGACGGTTCTAAATAGGAATCGTCTGTGATAACATTAATATCACATACGGTTCTTGACTAGAACCGTGTGATGACGGTTCGGAACTGTCGTGCCCACTCTGACTCAATCGAACACTATTACCTCGAGTGCTATATATGCTGCAGAGTCTCAACAGGAAACACTGAAACAGAATAAACTTTTCAATGCTCTTTCGCTAATGCTCCAATCCAAAAGGGCGCCCCATTTTGAGATGTATACATTTTTTTCCTCGCAAAAAGTTCAATCCAACAGAACGAGTTTTGCTGATCCTAACCAGTGAGTTTTTTTTTTTTAAATAAGAAGTCGTTTAAAAAGCAGCTCCAAAACTAGTACTAGTAGTTTTGAAATTCACGTCAGCAGGCTAAGGAGATATGATATTATAATTTTTGTTCTTTAACACCAGCTGCACTTGCACTGCACCCAGTTCTTGGCTGTCTGCACACACGTACAATCTTCTGTTTTTATTATTATTTTTATTTGGTTTCCCAACGCTGCAGTCACAACTGCAGGAGCCTCCACGGGCTTACATGCCCTAAACTTGTCATATCTACAACACTCTCAGGCATCACGCATAAATTAATGGGTACTTACAAAATGCTGCAGAGATTGTTAATTTCTGTAGTATGTGCCAGCAAATCTCACTCTTTTGTGTTTCTCCTTGGTTTACTGCTGCTGCAGCTGCTGCTCCTGTCTTGAGAAAATGACACTAGCTAGCTAGATTGCTATGGCCAAAATACGGTTTGGTGTCTTGATACTTACTTACCACCGTGCAAGACATTCCGAAGCAGCAGCCGCTTTCTCCATTGTTGCTTTCCTGTTCTCTCTCATTCAACCAGTGGAAAGCAATGATGCATCAAGCTTGTCCTCTCCTCCTTGTCTAATATACTGCCACATTAACTAGCCATCTCTTTCATTTCCCACGGTGATCACACGTGATATATAGTAGTCAAAATGATAATGAAAACATTGGTCATCGACCTTTGGCATTCTAGATATATTTTCTTGAAGAATATTGTACCTAACTCCAAATTGGCCTTTTCTTCTCATGAGTAAAGCTCGTTAATTTCTTCATAGTGCCTTCAAGATGCAAGTCATCACTTGCTCTAGTCCCTGGCAAATTTTTTTTTTCAAATATGGCCTCATTCCGAATGTAATTGCAAAAACATGTCACCTGTCACGTTGGTGGGCCGCAGCAAGTTCTACCGAGGTAACAAAGCTCGGTAGGTGCTCCTTTCTTAACCACTTAATTAATGACTATTACTTAATTAAATGGGTGCTCATACTAGAATTTTTTTTATAAATAATCATTTTTTAATCGGCAATTACAAAAATATACCTTTGTAAATTTTTTTTACAGAAATATACTCATTTCGCGCCATGTCATCGCGAATTGGAGACTTTTCGCGCCTCGTCACTGCGAAAAGGAGATATCGCGCCACGCTGGCGCGAAATGGGACACGTGGCCCGACCGCACGCATTTCGCGCCACGTAGGCGCGATGGGCAGGGGGGGCACGACGGGCAGGGGCTCCGCTGCCACCTCGCGCGCGGGCAGGCTCCCGCATGGAAAAAAAAAAAGAAAAAAGGGAAAGAGGAAGAAAAGAAGGAAAAAAATGAAGGAAAAAATATTTGAAAATTTATTTTTAAAATTTATGGTTAGGAGTTTGTTTCCTGAAAATTTGCGGGAACAAATAGATTAATTCATTTTATTTCTTCTTTTCCTTATTAAAAAATGAAATGAAGGAAAAAATATTTGAAAATTTATTTTTAAAATTTATGGTTAGGAGTTTGTTTCCTGAAAATTTGCGGAAATAAATAGATTAATTCATTCTTTTCCTTATTTTCAGTTGTTAGTTGTGGATTATTTTTGTATATCTATGCAGGGCTGCGCGGCGAGAATTTTTTTATAAATAATAGTTTTTTATTCGCATATTACAAAAATATACATAAGTTTATTTTTTTTTTGCAAAAAGCATGCGAAATTGAAATGTACAAATTGAGTTTACCGTAAAGACCCATTTATCAAGTACTCCGAAACTAAAGCCTTTATGCCTTTTCGGTAGTCCGTAAAATATCGTGTTTACGGGTAATTTTTCGTAAGAATGGATGAGATTTGCTATATGATATCTGGGCTAGCATATTATGGAAAAATATTTTATCTACACCGTTGTTTGCATCTAAAATGCACCAGCGCAATAACCCTAAGTGGTATCGAGTAGTCCTAAACTATAACCCTTAAGCTATTTCGGCAGGCCGTAAGATATCGTGTTTGGGGGTAATTTTTTGTAACAATGGATGAGATTTGATATTTGATATATGGACCGGCATATTATGGGAAAATCTTTGATTTACACCATTGTTTGCATCTAAAACGCACTAGCTCAATAACCTTAAGTATTATCGAGTATTTCGAAACTATAGCGTTTAAGCCTTTTCGGCAGGCCGTAAGCTATCGTGTTTTGAGGGAATTTTTTTGTATCGATGGATGATATTTGATATTTGATATATGTACTGACATATTATGGGAAAAAAATTTGATTTTCACATTTGCTTGCATCTAAAACGCACTAGCACAATAACACTAAGTATTATCGAGTACTCTACAACTATAGCGCTTAAGCCTTTTCGGCAGGCCGTAAGATATCGAGTTTGGGGCTATTTTTTTGTAACAATGGATGAAATTTGATGTTTTATATATGGACTGGCATATTATGTGAAAATATTTGATTTACACCATTGTTTGCATCTAAAACGCACTAGCTCAATAACCTTAAGTATTATCGAGTACTCCGATAAGATATCACGCATGGTCCAATAAAATACATAGGAAATGCATAAATGCAAAAATACAATACGTAAGTACATACTTAACAACATAATATCACAACACAGAGCCCTTCTGGTAAACGAAATAATTGAGACAACGTAACATTACAATATAGGAAATGCAGAAATAATGGCTTAAAGTTAACATGCCTTAGGTAAACGAAACAATAAGGGTCCTTCTGCTACACTACTGAGTGCACCGGGGATATTTCCCCTTCGCAAACCATCGGTGCCTGCCGCCCTGGCCCTAGCCGCCCTCTCGCGCTTCCTCTCACGCTCAGCCTCCAGCTAGCCCGCCAGGCGCACTCCTTCTGTGCACGCATTTCTTCGGCAGCCTTCATGCGCTTCTCCTCCTCCTGCTCATGCCACTGCTGTTCTACCATAGCTCTACGATGCGAGTACTCCCGATCCCGCATCCTCTCCATGTCAGGCGTCTGCTCCGCGTCGTAGAATTCGACGAACTCGCACAACGGAGGCTGCAATTGGTGAGAGCAGATAGTATTACCGTATCAACCTTTGCCCGGTTTGATGTAACATGAAATGCAAGTACGCACATACCGGGCTTCTCCGCCGCATTCGCATCCCCAGCGTTGGCTCGGAGTCGCGGTTGCGGCAGCTCCAGTATCTCATACCGTGTGTGTATGAGTTGTCTACAGACTGCCGAAAGCGGCATGGATCCCCGCATAGGCACATGCGGACCTACGTTTGTTCGGGGATGGCTACGGCAACGCTGTGGCGTGGGGGCGAGGGAAACTCCATTGGCACCGGTTGGTTGGTTGGCGAACTTGGCTGGGGGCGAGGGGAAAGTTTGCTGTGATTATTGGGAGGCGACCACTCGGCCTTAAATAGCCAGCCATAGGGTACAGTGGCGGACTTAAGAGAAGATAAAATCCGCGAGCATCGGATTCTTCTGACGCTTTGCATGCGATGGGACAAAAGCAATAATGACACGAGTTTGATTTGACAAAAGCTGACAGAAATGTACAATAAACAACAAACATTACAACGCAGAAATACAACGTAGCAATACAATACTCAATCGTCGACATCGTCGTAGTCCTCTCCCTGGTCACCTCCCTCTCCCTGGTCACCTCCCTGCCCCTGTGCACGAGGTCTGGTACGCCTCTCATGTCGACGTTCATCTGCCGGTCGACGTCTGGGCCCTGAAGGGGTCCACCGGTCTGGTGGGTTCCTGATCCGGGCTCCAAGCACGGGTGGTACAGGAGTGCGGCTCGAAGAACTCGGGTCTGTAGGGTGTGTAGGCGTGGGGGCGCTCGGGTGCGACCCCAACAGGACGTCCGGATGCGTCGGACCAGCATACTCCGTCTCGAAGTCGTCCGCCCGCGTGTGCGGCGTAGTCTGGCCCTCCGGACGGTAACCTGGAACTACTACAGTCAGTTCGAGTGACGAATATATTTGAATGTAAAATGTCTTGCAATGTCAGTTTACGAAGCATATTGAACACACCTGGGTCGGAACGAAGAAATGAGTAGGCATCCATGTCGCGCCGCCAGGGTATCCTAACGGGAGGCCTGTCATACACGACTGTTAGTTACCATGAAATGCAATGCATGTTTAAGTGAGAATATTACCTGCCCCGAAGAACGGGGCCTGCTGCTGCCACGACGAGCTCCCAGGTTGCTCCTATGGCGGCGGCGGGTACGACAACGTCCGAGGTCCGAAGGGTGCTGTCGGGGGCGGCGGTGGGTACGACAGCGTGGGAGGTGTCGGCGGCGGTGGCGTCAGCGGCGGTCGTGTACTAATCCGGACCCCCTGCTGTCTTACGCCCGACGTATGTGACCCCACAGCAGCGGCGTCAAAACTATGCCGGCACGAAACAGCCCGCACAATCCTCGCCGTCTTCGCGATCATTCGATCCATGAACGCCGTGATCTCCTCCCGGGAGGTCTCCAAACCCCCGCACAAACGGCCTCTCATGGACCTCAAGTCTTGCTCATCTCTGTCCCCATGTCGCCCTGAAAGTGATGACATGACGTAAGATATATGTATGCTTGCATGTCGTTAAAAATTTGAGTAGATTGCCTAGTTTACGTACCACAAAGTGCATCGCCGATGCAACATGGGTGGGATATGTGTCGTGAGCACGAGCCGGCACAATATCCTCCGGGTCAGCAGGGGGCAAGAGGCGTACTCGCGTAAGTGGGGAGTACCATTGCAGGTACTCCTGGTATCCCTGTATGTCGTATACGTCATAATCTGCAACCCGGTCTTGTAGTGCCTGAGTCCACTGCTCCACCCAAGGGGCCATCTTCACGGCCCAGTTAGTCCGGCGGCCACCTCTCCTCGAATGCCTACGGAAGTTGTAAACCCGTTAGCATGTGCAATGAGTTGCATTCGAAATGTAAGGGGGAGTGATGTTACCGACATGTGTGTCTCTGTGGGGACTGGCACGCCGCGTGGAACAGGGACCTCCTGCCTGAGTCCCAGCTGCCTCATTACCCGGTGAACCGAGTAATCCTCAACGTACACATCGTACACAAGCTTCCGTCGTGTGTGCAAGTACACCAGATCTCGCGCGCAAAGGATGGATAAACCGTGCGGTGCGCGCTTCCTAACCTCCGATAAGGTGTAAGGCTCCCACCGGACACGCTCCGGCCGCAAAAGGTCGAACGCCTCGGTAAAGTGGGCATAGACACTCCGTACCTGCAAACCAGCCCATTGTGGCTACAGAAGGTACCGATACAAAGTTAATACGAAAGAGGCTGTAAAGCGAGATTGCGTAGCATAAAAAATATGTCCGTACCCGTCTGCGGCACCAAAGAGAGCCCATCGTAGGGCGGTCCACCTCCGTGTCCCCGTAGAACTTCGGGCCATACACCCGGTCGTCAACCCATGGTCGTCCAATCTGGAAGCGCTCGAACGACCATAGCATGAGCAGGAGTGGGCACCCGGAGAGGATCGAACCGAGGCGTGTCCTGAGGCACGCATCGCATAGACCCCGGTAGGTGGCACAAAGTACAGCTGACCCCCAGCTGTACTCGGGAACCTCATGGGGGGCAGCATCCGCTATGGCCCGTGCGATCGGGACAAGCCTAGCGTCGACGCTGTCTCCATGGGTCGTGGTGAACATCACCCACCCGAACAACCACAACAGGTAAGCCTCCAGGTGCCGGCTCACCTGGTACTCTGTGGCGTCCCCAGCCATCCTAGTTACCTGCAAGAAGAAAATGTTTTTGGTTACACAGATAAAATAAATCGGACCAATTTTGAACCGTGCCGACACATACCTCGAATTTGCGAAGCCACGTGAGAGTGGGACCGTGCCGCTGTCATGGGTGTAGCGGGGCGTACTGCGGCTGGCCTCCCTGTGCAGGTGAGAGGACTCCTGCGAACCGAGCAAAAAGGTCGTCACGCCAGTCGTCATCCACCTCCGGTGGCACAACCGCCTGGCCAGCGATTGGGAGGCCGGTCAGCATCAAAACATCCTGCAGAGTCGGCGTCATCTCTCCGCAGGGCAGATGGAAGGTATGCGTCTCAGGCCGCCAGCGGTCCACGAGGGCAGTAAGGAGGGATCGGTCGAAGGGGAAGCGTCGGGATCGCTCGACGACGATGACCTCACCATCCAGACCTTCGACGTGGTCCTCCTGTGTGGCCTCCACCATCCGTGCAAGCGGAAGTAGTCCCGCCGCCTCCAATCTGCAACAATGAATTACAAGTTAGACCACAACATGTTTAAACCCATTTAGTACCACAAAACTTAGTGCGCTTACATACCTGGGTATCCAGCGGTCGTCAAGGCCCCATGCACGTACTGGAGTCCGTGTGGACAAGACACCAGGATCCGTGCCCGCTCTGGTAGTAGCGTGCAACCGTGCCCGGTGGCGTGCGTCCAAGTGACGGTCAAAAAGGCCGTACGGCCAATCGCAACCCTCGCCCACAGCCGCCATACCTGCGCACAACAAACAAAATAATAATTTATGTTGACGAGATCAAAGATAGACATTATGTCAAAATGATAAACAAGCAACACCAAATGTACGCGAGATAGATAAAAACATACTAGTTTGCTAGATTTAAACTAAGAACAAATAACATAACTAGCGATGATGACAATCTTAGCTAGCAGATGCAACGAGCACAAGATTTTCCGTGCCCCCAGAACAAACACATGTAGTTTTCTTCAATACATAACCAGACGCAATTCTTTTCACATTACAAGTAGTCACTCCTCGAAGCATGACATAAAGAAGGAACACAATAGTTCTCAGGAGTCATAGCCATAAGAATTTAACATACACATGTATGATTATTACATTCCGTACAAACGGGGGGAACCCTCGAACAAGGCAAACGCCTCACAGGCATATACGTTAGGACCCTCCATCTGAAACGCTCTTCGCAGGATATTTGTTCTTCCTATGGCCGTACTCTCCACATCGGACACACCTCCGGACAGGGCCTCCAACCTCGGATTCATCCATGTCATTGCGGATGCGGCGCGTTTGGCGACGACCTTTCCCGCCCTTCACTCTGTTAATGTCAGGGACCCATCTGTGCGTGGCATTGTCAATTTCAGTGAAGTTTCCAGCAACACGAAACCCATGTAGTTCACCGGACCACGTTTCAACGACCATATCCGCCATATAGTACGGAGAAACAAATTGTACACTGCTCATCTAAATCTGCCCGCAGGCCGCCAAGACATGCGAACAGGGTTTATGTAGAAGGTACGGCTTTCGGCAAGTGCAGGTGCACATGCCATCCCCAGCACCGCCTAAGCTCACTTCATGGGTGATTCTCCCACTTGACATTCCCAGCCCCTCCATATTCCTCAGTGTTACCTCAAATCGTAACTCCGTCGTACCCATGACGACGACGGAATGTAGGAGGGCCTTCTCAACCTTCTTCGCCATCCAAGCTGTAACGACGCTGCAGTAGGGACTCTGAATGGTACTTGCATGCAACACTGCCGCGGCGTGCCGTTCCCGAAAATACCTCACTGTACCGTACAACATACCTTCGACGATAGCGACAAGGGGCATGCCACGAAGACCCCTTATTACCCAGTTGTATACCTCGGCAAGGTTGGTTGTCATAACCCCATACCTTGCCCCAAGTGTGTCATACAAAAGTGCCCACTTCTCAACCGGTTCAGACTCGATCCAGTGCGAGAAACACTTGATGTTTCTGGAAAGCCTCCTTCTGATGTTTGGCGGGTCAATGTCCAGTAAGGGCTGCAAACGCTGTGGTGCCTCCGAAGTACTGCCCCCGGCTTGTCTCTCTCCGTCACGTATCTGCTTGCTAGTGAGCTCGTCAAGCTTCTCCCAGATGGCATCAAACTTTCTCTGCTGATTTTGTTTGCACAACCTCTTAAATAGGTTCATCAACTTCTTACTTTTGAAATATTTGAACAGGTTAGCTGCCATATATCGCATGCACCACCGGTTCTGCAAATCCGGCCACGGAAAGGGCTCTTGCACATCTCCCTGCATCTTCTTTATCGCTTTCATTAGCCCAGCGTGGCGGTCGTGAATTATGCACACATTTGGCCTATCCTTCACAACTCCGATCTTCAGTTTTCTGAAGAACCACAGCCAACTCTCGTAGTTTTCACCTTCCAGGAAAGCAAAGGCTATAGGAAGTATCTGGTTGTTTCAGTCCACACCGATGGCCGTCAGAATTTGGCCCTTGTACTTGCCGGTGAGGAAAGTCCCGTCTACGCACATAATCGGTCGGCAATGCCTGAAAGCCTCCACACAAGGCCCAAGTGCGATGAAAGCACGCTCCATAACCATAAAACCGGGTGGGTTCTGAGATTCTCTATCATGTATAGCAGTATATGTCCCAGGGTTTCTTTCCTTTAGGACGTCCAGAAGCCGGGGAAGATTATCATAGGATGCCTCGAATGTACCAAAGCGCTTCTCCAATGCCTTCTGCTTCGCCCTCCACGCTTTGGCGTAGCTGATTTGGTATTTATATCTATTCCTCATGGCAAGTACTATGTGCTGTGCCTCCATGTCAAACTTCTCGACAATCTCTCCGTACATCATGTTCGCGATGAAAGATGAGGTCAGGTTACGATGTCTCGATGTTACATTGCTCAGAACACAACTGTGCTGCACCACCTTTGTGACTACCCAGTTCAACTCATACTTGGGCCTGTGGGCATGAACACGCCAACCACATTCGGCGTTTTCGCACTTCACAGTGTAACAATCTTTACTGGATTTCACAACTCTCGCCGGCCGCTGCAAGCTCATTGCCCAGACCCTTATAGCATCCTGCAAAGCGGACTTCTCTGCGTACATTGCGTGCACACGAACCTCAATTGGTCGGTACTCACATGTCGAGTCAGCAGCATCATCGACTGCTAGGTCTTTCGCTTCGCCCCTATTCCAAGCAGCAGGCACCTGTGCGGACATATTGCCATCATCGTCCGAGGACGATTCATCGTGTTCGTCCATCACAAGTGCCTCTTCTTCCCCCGCCGCCCGTAGATTGTCTTCCTCTAGCACATCCACTAACCCTTCCAACTCCTCCCCTTCATCTGCTTGTCCCGTCGCTGCAGCGCTTGATCGAATATTCTCATGAACTTCCGTCGGACTATCTGCTTGCACCACGGTCGGGTTTTCGTTACTTACCAAGTCTGTTTTGACCGTCGCCTGCACAAAGAGGACAAAACCCCAGCCACGTCGTCTTGATGAATTGACGTAGTTCCTCCAAGACTGAGCCCGCTCCAACGGTCTAAGCAGCCATACCGAGTCGTGTGTACCTCTCGGCCACAAGCATTTAATGCTAACATCATGCACTATAGGATTCAGCGAAATACTGTGACAAATCCACCCGCACAGATCTTCGAAACTCATTTCATCCGGATTCTGATGGTATAAAATACACTGCTGAAAGCTACTCAGATCTACCCCGTATTGCCCCTCCTGAACCACTCCGTCACCGTAAAACACTTTGAATGCATCCATAGCAGACGTAGCTACTGCAAATTAAAAATTGTTTACGATATGCGCAATTAATATTTGATATACCAACTGCATATTAATGGCAACTGCAATAGAGTTGTGAAACAAAAACATTTGAACAACATCCTACCACACTACGTACATTTATTATCGTACATCATGGTACCAATTAACAGTTGCATCGTGCATCATTTGGATAACAAACTACACAATCAAACATATTTCACATCATTTCGATACAAAACTATAGTTTTTTGCTTTTTCCGATACTACATGATTTAACAGTTTGTTAAAAAATTATTTCATTCCATTTGAGGTTCAAAAGTTATGACTATTTATCTTTTCAGTGCTAAGCAATTTTTATGCCGCGCAAATAATTACTTGCTGTTATGTTTGTTTTAATCCTGTCAATTTTTATGCCGCGCAAATTATGTACCGACATTATTTGCGCATTTACAATATTCTACCTAAATAATCTACACATACTTTCATGATATATACATTAAATCTAATTAATTATGTACTACATTTTTTTCTTGCTACTCTACCGGTTTTCTAAATGTAGGTATATTTCTCCTACTTACATACAAATTTATCGACAAAAAAAATAATTATACGCGATTACTAACCGATGAACGAAGAACGAACGACGAACGAACGATGAACACACGAAGAACAGATGATGAACGGACGAACAGCAAACTTATTTTCTCTCCTTCCTCTTCTTCTTCTCCTCTTTTTTCTTCCTTTTTCTTCCTCCTTTTCCTTCTTTTTCTTCTTCTCTGTTTCTCTTCTTCTTCCTTTTCCTTCTTCTCTCCTTCTCTTCTTCTTCTTCTCTGTTTCTTGCTTCGAGCCGGCCGGTGGAATGGCAATTATTGCCGCCCCCTCGCCTTTGCCGCTCTGCGCGCCCCTGCCCACTCTGCGCCGACCCCTGCCCGCCTACCCGGGGGGCGCTCCTCTCGCGCCGCGCTGGCGCGAAGCCAGCCACGTCAGCTCGGCCGCCCCATTTCGTGCCACGGTGGCGCGACACCACCATTTCGCTGTGACGTGGCGCGAAAATATACATTTCGCTGTGACGTGGTGCGAAAAGAATCATTTCGCGTTGACGTGGCGCGAAAAAAGATCATTTTTGCAAATTTACAAAAAATACGTATATTTTTGTAATTGCCGATTAAAAAATGATTATTTCTAAAAAAATTCCTCATACTACCGAGGTAGCAAAGCCTTCCGAGCACCTATTGCGGGTAAGGGAGTGCAACAGGTGACATGTGGTGATCCGCATAATTAACCCAAGGTAACAATAGTAACACCATCATTACTCTGAGGTAATTACATAAATATCGACATATTAGTTAATCAAAACAACGAGTGCACATGATATTTAATCAATTAATATACTGCCTTTAGAGTGTTGCAATATAACAATAATTAGAGAATGAAATGGTAAATTATTACATTCCATTGCTGGTAGGGCTACAAGTCCAATACACTAATTATGCATATGATTCAAGTACAACAAAAATATAGTGCATAAATACTAATTACCCAAAGACCAATAAAAGCTAGTGCAAAGTCTATTTAACAACCTAACCCTCCTGATAGTCAACCTCCTCATAGATCTGACCCTACAGGGATCCTCACCCCATGTGTGAGACCCTCCCTTTTATGCTACAATGCAATATAAAAGAGAGGTTCTAAAGTGCATCCTGTGCCATTCCCGTGATCAGTAGTTGGCACGCACTTACACTACAGGAAACGGTAACAGTTTCGACGGCTGAAAAAAATTTCTCGGCGGCCAAACTCCCGACAACAACTTTTGTCGGCGGTACAAACTTATCCCGACGACAAAAATAACAGCAAGGGATCTGTATCGGTGGCCAAACACAAGCCGCCGACACTGAGCAGGCTGACGCATCGGCGCACACTGAAATTTGAATTTGGAAGCCCGCCAAATCCATTAGTATCGACGGCTAACGACAACTGACGATAGAAAACTCCCCATCACGACCCAGACAGTGTGTCTAACCCTTTTATGTTTATGTGGAGTACTATGTGTCAGCGGGTACCACCCAACCGCCGATAGAGAGTAGTCTATGTCGGCGGCCCATCTCTCACCGCCGACACAGGATGCAAAAACAAAATGAAGGCGTCGCAGGCAGGGCTTGAACCCACGACCTACGGGGTGAGCCCCCGCCGCGACGCTCGCTGCTAGGGAGGGAGAAATTCTATTGAAACACCAAGGGCGCATTTGTTTTTATATGTAGTCTTAGTCTGTGTCGGCGGCACGTCTGTTGCCGCCGACACAAGATGCAAAAACATGTAGGGGTCGCAGGCAGGGCTCGAACCGACGACCTACGGGGTGAGCCCACGCCGCGACGCTCGCTACTAGCCAGATGGGAGGGAGAGATTCTATTGAAACACCAAGGGCGCGTTTGTTCTTATATGTAGCCTTAGTCTATGTCGGCGGCACTTCTGTAGCCGCCGACACAAGGACGCGTTTGTTTTTATATGTAACCTTAGTGTATGTCGGCGACACCAAGGGCGTGTTTGTTCTTATATGTAGCCTTAGTCTATGTCGGCGGCACTTATGTAGTCGCCGACACAAGGGCGCGTTTGTTTTTATATGTAGCCTTAGTCTATGTCGGCGGCACTTCTGTAGCCGCCGACACAGGAGGCAAAAACAAAACGCAGGGGGCGCAGGCGGGGCTCGAACCCATGACCTATGGAGTGAACCCAGCCGCGCCGCACGCTGCTAGCCAGATGGGAGGGAGAAATTATGTTGAAACAATGAGGGCGCGTATGTGCTTTATATGTTATACAGACCTATATCGGCGGCTATGTATAAGCTATCGATACAGGTGTACTTTTGTCGTCGGTGCTAATATAAGCCGTCGACACAGAGTCTTCCCCCCATCGCCATTCGACTCTTTTCTGGTCAAAATACGCGTCAAACAAGTAAATTCTTGGTCACTTGAAGGTTTCACGGCATGCACAACATATCCCAAGTCATTCCTCGCTCTTCGATCGTCCGGCGTTGCATCGTCGCTACAAATTCCATTCAGACGTAGGTGTGTTTCTATGACTCCTCTATAGAGCGATTCACTCGAACTTGTATCATCTAGTAGCGACGATGCAACGCCGGACGATCGAAGAGCGAGGAATGACTTGAGATATGTTCTACATGCTGTAAAACCTTCAAGTGCCAAAGAATTCACTTGTTCAACCTGTCTTTCGGCTAGAAAAGAGTCCAATGACGATGGGGGGAAGACTCTGTGTCGGCGGCTTCTAGTACGGCCGATGACAAATGTTAATCTCTGTCGACAGCTTCAAGAAGGCTGCGGAGAATGGTGAATTTCAGAGCCCGCCAAAATAGTAAGTATCGTCGGCTAAAGTGAACCGACGACATAGATATATCTGTGTCTATCTGTGTCGGCGGCTTAATGTCTATCTTTGTCGGCGGCCCATTGGCCGCTGACACAGATGTCTTAATAAGAAAACCCCAGGCTCGTGCGCCAAGTCTCAGGGACTTAGCGCACGGGCTGCACATGCCGAAGCTATCCCCCGCCGCCGCCTCCCCCGCTTCCCCGCGCCGCGCCGCCGCCTCCCCACGTCGTCTCCTCCCCGCGCTGCCGCCTCCCCACGCCGCCGCCTCCCCGCACCAACTCCTCCCCGCCAACGCCTCCCCGCGCCGACACCTCCCCACGTCGACTCCTCCCCGCCGAAACCTCCCCGCACCGCCACCGCCTCCTTCCCGCCGCCGTCTGCCCACACCTTCGTCTTCGCCCCGTTTCTCCGCAGCCTGCAGGTATCCTTCCACCCTTCCTCATGTTTTTATATTAATATGGTAGCTGTGTCGTCGGTGGTTCATTAACCAGCGACATTAGTAGTACATGTAATTAATTAGCTTAATTAGCATTAGGGTTAGGGTTAGAGGTTGCTCCCCGGGCTTAGAGGGAGGCCAGCGGGGGGTGGTGGACCGGCGGTGGCCGGTTGGGTTGTTATATATATATATATGTATATGCTTGTGTTTTTTGTCTGTTGAGTGGATGTCTGCAGTTATAGAGGAGATGCTACCGAAATTTTAAATAATTTATGGTGTTGGTAGCAGGAGCTGGTAGGGGACTAGTGGGGGGCTAGCAGTTAATAGTAAGTGTAATTAATCAGCTATTTCATCAGGGCCATGTAAAACGAGCCAGAGTCAAACCCATTCGGGGCGCTCCATATTTTCGTAAGGAACTTGGATGGCCGGAATTCTTACCCGTACACCCTTGTGACACGACCACCGTGCTCAAACGCACACCCGTGGGTGGGTAAGCCCTCCTATTTATGCAACTCAACCTCAATCTCCTCAAAACTTGTCTATATACTCATCACATGGGTTCATAGTAGGCGATGGAAGATCGGCGGTGGATGTACAATGGGTGGATGAAGTCTGGGTGGCACACAGATGAATGGATCGAGAAGACTAGGGCATTCGTGGATGATGCTTTCCGAAGATTCCCTGACCCTAATGCAGCGGTCGTGTGGTGTCCTTGCGTTGTATGCTCGAACACCGAGAAGAGGAGTAAGAAGGATATTAGCCAACACCTCTATAGGCATGGATTCAAACCAAATTACTTGGTATGGGTAGCTCATGGCGAAAGGAAGCGTCCGGCGCCGGTGTGTAGCCCTGTGGATTTTGGGGAGGGCTACGACGAAGTCGAAGTCGACAGATTGGACGAGCTACTGGATGATGTGTCTAGGGCTTATCGTCTGTCCATGGAGGAAGAGTTGGAGCCACTCGTGGAACAATTTGAGAAGATCCTAGATTCTGCCAAGTTGCCACTACATGATCGTACCGACGTGACCGTACTCTCTACGGTGTCGCGTCTAATGGCGGTAAAGGCTAAATACAATCTGTCAGCCAATTGCTTCAATGACCTTTGCAAACTGCTGGACAACCTGCTTCCTAGTGGACACAAAATGACTCTGAATATTTACGAATCAAAGAAGCTTCTGAGCGTGTTAGGCATGCCGTGCGAGAGGGTTGACTATTGTCCCAAGTTCTGCGTGATTTACTAGAAGGCCGATTGTGGGCTAACTCATTGTAAGCATTGTAATGAGAGTCGGTACGAGGAAGTTAAAGGTAGAGATGGTATAATGAGACAGACAATGGTGGCACATAAAACCTTCTGTTTCTTTCCGATCATGCATCGTTTGCAATGTCTATACATGTCGCAATCAACTGCAAGACACATGAGATGGCACAAAGAGGGAAAACGTAGAAGGGAGGGCGTGATGATGCATCCATCAGATGCAGAAGCTTGGAGTCACTTTGACCAAAAACACCCTGAATTCGCGGCGGATCCTAGGAATGTGCGTATCGGGCTCTCAACCGATGGGTTCACGCCATTCAATATGATCACGCACCCGTACTCGTGTTGGCCGGTATTTGCTATACCGTACAACCTGCCGCCTCAACTCTGCATGAAAGAAGAGTACATGTTCCTTTCTATGATCATACTAGGGCCTAAGTCTCCTGGGAAAAATCTAGACCTATTCATGCAACCCCTGGTAGAAGAGCTGAACGATCTGTGTATGAAAGGAGTATTGACATATGATAGCTACAAGGGAAAAAACTTTAGGATGCGTGCTGCATACCTATGGTCCATACATGATTTTTCGGCATATGGCATGTTCTCGGGGTGGAGCATGCATGGAAAGTTATCCTGCCCTATATGCCTGTGTAGCACTGATGCATTCACATTAAAAAATGGGGGCAAGGCATGTTGGTTTGACTGTCACCGTTGTTTCCTAGAGTCGAGTCACCCATTTAGGAAGCAAAAAAAGGCATTTTGTAAAGGTACGGTGGTGAAGAAGGGGCCACCAGAACGGTTCGAAGTGCAGGATATCATCGACTGGCATGATGATCTAGCGGAGATCGGGTATGTTGAAACCTATGGTGAGGAGCACCATTGGACTCATAAGTGCAGCATCTACAATCTTCCTTATGCAGCAGACCTAAAGCAACCTCACAACCTCGACTTGATGCACCAAGAGAAAAATATGTGCGAGTCTGTCATGAACACAAACTGGGACATCCCACAGAAGACTAAAGATAACAAAAAAGCACGTCTGGACTGCACTATGATATGTGACCGTGCAGACATGAACCTCGACGAGAATGGGATGAAACCTAGGGCAAAATACTGTCTTACACGTGGGCAAATAAGGCAGATCTTACATTGGATTAAGGATAAGGTCAAATTCCAGATGGTTATGCGGCGAGCCTTCGACATGCCGTTAGTATAGAGCAATGCAAGTTAAATGGAATGAAGGCCCATGACTACAAAGTCTTCATAGAGCGGTTGTTTCCAGCCGTGTGGCGTGGATATGTTGACGACGACATTTGGGTCATACTATCAGAGCTTAGCTTCTTCTATCGAGAGCTATGTGCAAAAGAAGTCTCTGTATCGAGGATGGGGGAATTGGAGAAGTATATTGTTGTGCTTGTGACAAAGCTCGAGAAGATTTATGTTCCTGGGTTTTTCAATTGCATGCAACATCTACTAGTCCATCTGCCATATGAAGCAAAAGTCTGGGGGCCGCACAGTTCAGGTGGATGTATCCTGTGGAACACATGATGAAAAGTCTTAGAGCGAAGGTGAAGAACAAAGCACGAGTTGAAGGAAGTATTGCCGAAGCTTGGCTGATTCAAGAGATCGCCTACTTCACGGATAAATATTTTGCAACAAAAAACAAGATCCATGTGCCACAACCAAGATATAAGGTGTGTCGCAGAGGTACTTCCAACATTGAGGTGTTCCACGACCAACGTGGATGCAATGTTGGAAAAAGCACCACACATGACTTTGATGTAGCAGAAAAACTAGCGATTCAATTGTACGTGTACAACAACATGGATGAAATGAAGGTCTACATTGAGTAAGTCAACAAATTTCTTAAATACATCATAAGTCAACAAAATTCTTAAATACATCAAATCTCGTAGTCAATTTATTCAAGAAGAGTGGGGAAGACCAGAGGAACCATCAGACGAACACATTGACAATATGAAACGACGAGGGCGTGGACAAGGCCGACCAAACTTTCCAACATGGTTTCATTACCACGTAATTTTCTTCCTCTTATACCCGTTCACTTAATGGAAAATCGTGTGATATTTATTCCTTAATGAACTTTGTCGCGCATTCTTGTGCAGTGTCAAAGACATTCAAGCATGCACAACGATCTTCGACAAATGTCACGTGGATGCAGCCATAGAATTAAGGTCCATGGATGCTATGATTGCCATGGATATCGATTTCGATCCGAAGCAGCTGAGCAGGCTCGTCCTAATGCAAGTACGGTTAATAGCGGCGTCGTGAGTTACTTAACCGATGAGTCTGGTGCTTCCGACATAGAGTATTATGGGATCATTGAGGAGATTATAGAAATTTCATATGAAGGAAACAACGATCTCTCAATCGTGTTGTTTCGGTGCAGATGGTTCGATGCAACTAATGGGTGCGACGTACTCCACAACTAGGACTAGTAGAAATCAATCATAAGAAGATGTATCAAAGGCCCGACATGTTCATTCTGCCCGAAATAAGTCGAACTGGTCTTCTATCTTCCATACGCCCACCCGGATTACAATAGTTGGTGGATTGTCTACAAATGTCATCCATATGGTGGATTGCCCGATCTCACAGAAGATGACTATGAGGCTCATCTACACGCGGAGCCATTCCAAGAACAAGAGTTACAAGGAGAGTTGCACGTCGACATTGGTGATGGGTTAGATAGTATTTTAGGATCGGTACACCCATGTCATGTAGAAGGAGAAGATGAAGACAAGGAGGAAAAAGAAGAGGAAGAAGAGGAAGGCAAAGAAGATGAGGAAGAGGAAGAGGAAGAGGAAGCTAAAGATTTTTTAGCCATTTGATTTTATAGGTTTAATGTCATATACATTTATATTTTTCCATTTAATTTCTTATTCATTAAATTTCATTCAATTAATATCCATTTAATTCATCTCATTTAATTTAAATTGTGCAGGATGACTAAAGGTATAAAGGTGGTTTCATGAATCAGGAAGGTCTTCGGGAGGGGCGGGCATGAGGAGTGCAGGGAGCCCACCGCAGGACGAGGTGGCGGCCACCGTCCCCCAGGAGGCAGAGGAGGAGGTGGCGACCACCGACCCCTAGGAGGCAGAGGACGAGGTGGCGGCGGCCACTGACTCCCAGGAGGGAGATGAGGTGGTGGCCACTAACTCCCAGGAGACAGAGGAGGAGGTGGCGGCCACTGGCTCCTAAGAGGGGGAGGAGCTGGCAGCGGCCACCGACTCCCAGGAGGGGGACGGTGCCGCCGGTTGGTGGAGTACTTTCTGGTCGGAGGCGTTTTAGGAGGGGGTCGAGGGCGAGGACGAGGACGAGGACGATGACAAGGACTGGGAGCCGCTCGAGTCCTCTGGCACCTCGTCTGGGGTTGGTTCGAGCTCCAGGGGCCCCAAAAGAAGTCGGGGCGGAATAAATTGCCAAAAGCCCCCCAAACCCAGCTGATAGGATCTACGTACAGGTTTCTAGTGGACAAAGGTAAGTGCTACAACATTTTTCATATCCTTTTTTGCTAAGCACAAACTTACTGAACACTTGTTATGAATTCTACGTGCAGGGGCATGGTTTGTGTTAGCAAGGGTCCACAGGAGCCGGGCCACTTGCTAGGGGTGCTGCTGAAGCAGCTCTACCCTGGGCGAGTGGCGCAAGGCGACGCCCGACGCCCGGCTACTAGCTGGGCCGACTACTCCCTCGTCACTGACGATGACGGAGTTACTGTCGCCGATCAGTGCATCGACGCGTTCTGGGTAAGAAGTCATTATTTCATTTATAATTGATATTTTCGTGTTTATATCACACTATTTTTTGCATGACTTTGTGTGGTTTCAGGAGAGGTACCAGCTTGCCGCTGAGGTGACCCTAGAGGACTACCAGGCTTGCCGCCATGTGCTCAATGCAATGGCGGCAAAGACGGTCAGGGACGCTCTCAGGCTAGCCCGCTGTGATGCGGTGCTCAAACACTACAGGAAGAGGGGGATAAAGATGTCGAGGGCAAAGGCATCTCAAGAGTACCTCAAGGCAAAGGAGTACCGGCCTTGGGGTCCAGACTGGATGGACAAGTGTCCACAGTCCTGGAAGGACCTCTGCAAGATGTGGGCATCGAAGGAGTGGATAGAAAGCTCAAAGAGGAACAGGGGGAATCAAGATGCCAACCCCGACATCTGTGCAACCTTCCTAGGTGGGCGAGGCATGGGTCACGTGGCGCGAGATCTTGTAAGTACAATAACCAAAGCCCTCGTTATATATTTCTTGTTCACTAACTGAATCACTTTTGATTTCACATTTTAAATTAAACTGCAGGAGTCAGAGACGGGTCTTGAGCCCGATGAGTTCACCGTGTGGAGGTAAGCACACACACCCCGTGTCCGACCTGACGGCACACAACCACCGATGCCCCTGGCTGCCCAGGAAAAAATTATAAGTAACTATCTTTTCACTTCTCGATTGTTTCCGAGCTAATACACTTCATGTCTTATTTGTTTCATAGGATACGTACAGTGCAGCCATGAAGGAGAAGCATGGTGCCGATTGTGACCCCTTGAACATGGAGGTTGACCCTCTGGTCATCTACGACTAGTTCGGTGGGAGGAGTCACGGGAGGCTCGGCTTCATGGACTCGGTGGTGGCACAGGATACGTACAGGGACCAGGTCAGGGCACGGCAACAGCAGGCCGCCTCTTCCTCGTGCACGCAGCTGGAAGCCCAAACGAAGTTGATCGAGGAACTACAGCAGCAGAGGTAGGCAGACCAGCAACGGTGGGAGGCGGAAGAGCAGCGGAGGCAGGCGGAGCGAGAGGAGGACAGGAGACGGTTCGAGACCCTCCAGAGCCAAAACCTCTGGATGTTGAGCTTCTTTCAGGTAATTAACATCGCATAAGTAGCTAGCTAGGTTGTCCTTACATGTTTCGATTTTTAACATATTATATCCACAGTCGTATCAGCAGGGGGCGGGAACCTACGGCGGACTGCCACAGCCACTAGGGGCCCCGCCGACACAGTTTGTACCGCCGAGTTCGTTCCCGATGTACGACTTCGCCTCTGCACCGGCGGCTTCTCCGGGGGTAATGCATTTTTTCCTGTTTTCACCAAATTTTCATACACGTACACAAATGCACAAAAGTTTTTAAAAATTATGGTATCCTCTAATCTTGTAGGTGTTTGGCTCAGCTGCGCCTGCACCTGCGACAAATGCTCCACAGGGAGGTGATTCCAGCGGTACAAGATCAGCCATGGAGCAATTCATCGACGACGTGTTTTTCGATCCTTTTGCTGGTTCGCAAACACATTAGTTACTTCTTACATTCAGTTTTGTGACGTGTGCACTTGTGATGTTGATGTTGATGTTGATGTATATATGTGATGGACATGTGCACTTCTGACTTTTGTGACTTTCGGCATATATATCGTTCATTTTGTATTTTAGAATGATGTGGATGTATATGTGCTCGAAAATGTGGCGGCGAGCGGTTAATTATGTGTTGACATGGTTGGGAAGATTGGGGAATGTAAATCTGTGGGGAATAGGGTTTTTTTGCAGGTAAAAATTGGATTTTTTTAAAAAATTTACAGCAATATTTTTTGCTGGGACATACATTTTGTCGGCAGCCATATATAAGCCGACGACACAGAGTGGGTTGGCAGTGCCACACGGCTAGCGGGAGAGGGCACATATGTCGTCAGCTTATTGATAGCGACGACAAAGATTCTCAGCTGGGTGAGGTATTTATCGGCAGTTTAATGGAAGACCGATGACAAATATCTCAGCTGGGTGAGGTGTATGTCGTCGGTTCAAATTAAAGCCGACGACAAAGATTCTCAGCTGGGTGAGGTATTTATCGGCGGTTTAATGGAAGACCGATGACAAATATCTCAGTTGGGTGAAGTGTATGTCGTCGGTTCAAATTAAAGCCGACGACAAAGGTCTCAGCTGGGTGGGGTAGCTTTCGGCGGTTTAGTTAGCTGTCGACATTGTTTATTCCCAGTGGGCTTTCCCAGGCATGAATTTTTGTCGTCAGTGATATGTTATGCCATCGACATAGGTGTCCTTTGTCGTCGACGTTGTGTCGATGAACTTTTGTCGTCGGCATACCGACGACAAAGTTCTCTCTCGGCGGGTTTGGTGCCTGTGTCGACGGCTTTAGCCGCCGACACAGAGCACGATTCTTGTAGTGTTAGCACAATTTGAAACACAACCATACATAAGTTTCAACATTTTATTACAGTGGAAGTCTTAACATAATATTACAATACCAAAAGTAATAGTAGTAAAAGTTCATCATCTTGTTGTTTGCCTTCTAAGCCCAAAATCAATAGGAAACAGACAAGGTAACCTTAGAAGCAGTCGTCGCCAATCAACACGAGTTCATCGTTAGCCTTATCATCATCTGAATATTCTGGGTCTTCACCTAAAAGCAACATTAGTGCAAGTTGAGTACAGAAGTACTCGCAAAACTTTTACAAAGCCTAAATATATGCAGGCTGATTCAAATGAAAGGCTGTAAGGTAAAACTTTGCATAAAGCTGAAATTTAAATGATAATTATTGTATAGTAAATGAAAGCATAAACAAAGTTCAAAACCGCTTGAAGAGTAATTAAAATAACGAGTAATGAAAGACTGAATAATAACAAGTTACTCACGGCCCTTTGTGAGTAAAGGTAATAGATCACTCACGGTCCTTTGTGAGTAAATAATAACCAAAAATAATATTCAATAAGAGAGTTTAATTTCCAAATCATCTATTCTAGTTTTAAGAAAATAGAAAACAACTAACTAGTGTCAGTTCTCCAAGTTATCCATGACCGTGGATACGGCTAATCGATTAGTTTTGACTCTGCAGAGTTGTACAACTTTACCCATAAGATATGTTCTCCCTTTTTGCAAAGCTTATTTGACACACTTCCTTTGGTGTGCCCACGAGGAGTTCATAACGAATCTGTTCAATTATCTGATCCTAGCTTTGCACCAGCCCGGTGATGTTAAACCCCGACTATGGTAGAAATTAACGACCCTGTGGGTCAACGATCATATAGATCATAAATAATTTTCAGCTCAAATGAAACAATAAATATTTCTTCCCATAGCCAGGCGTACACCGTTGCACCGAATATGTGTTTACCCACAAGACTCATGTGGCAGCCCCTTATAAGCAAACACGAAAGGGTTTACTGCTTTTGCTACTTCAGCCTACAACTGTGCAAAGCTAGTTTCAAATAATTTAATAAGTTAAGGCTGTCCCATTCCAGCACTTGTGGATGTACGGTTATATTTGGATCATGCAACACTACGTTCGGTCCTTATTGTGATATGGGCGATAATTCTCCCACTATCTACGTACAAGTTAACACCTGTACAACCAGCTATTGCCAATAATCACCCACATCCAAAACGTAGTTTTATTTTCACTTTTATTAAAATATCGGTATTCTTTACTTTTACAAGTAATCATTAGAAAGTACATTAAGAAAGGTGTGTGTGTGTGTGTATCTAACATCAAGGTTTGACTAGAGCGGGGCTAAGCATGTGCATGTAGTAAAAGGTTATACCCATTCTAATGTCATAATTATCGACTAAGGTTATCAAGGTTTGCATGATAAACATGATTAAGGAAACCATCAATAATGGGTGATAACTATCAGACCCACAAATACGTAAACTCGTAGAACATAAAGCATGCATTCAAGTTTTTGTTCCACATTTTAAGTGATTATAAATCTGGGTTCAAGATGATCAGGGGGGTGCTTGCCTTGCTCTTCTAGAATGTACTCGAAGTCGAAGTCGTCAACGGCAGTGTCTACACGTTGCCGAATAAAAACACAACAAATACCAACTTTTAATAATGGCAAAAGAAGTCGAATGAAGAACCAAATAAAATCAACACATGCAAGCATAGCAACAGTCATGGCATCATCATTTCATGTAACGGTATTAGGTTTAGGTTATAGTAGCCTTATGGTTGTACAACATGTAGCCACTTTTCTTTATGTATTATTTTATTTTAGTCTACAAATTCAAGAAGCTAAGATTGTAAGATTAAATATACTTAAATTCATTTTCAAGATGCGAAGCTGCTTGTACTAATACCAATTAGTACATAAAGTAGCTCAACTATTTTTAATAAAAAGTTGCATGATATACACTAAGTATTATTTTGGATTCATGTTCTCTACTACATAATGAACACCATAAAATAGGTTTAAAGTCATTTGGACAAACTATGAACAAGTTATCGCATTTATAACATTTTATGCCTCGAGTTCAACCCTAACATAAAAGTGATGTAAACTACTTTCAAATTTAAATTTGCTTGCATATTTAGAAAGCATTTGACATAGGGAATCTAGTAAACTAGTTTCAATCAAATTGGACTCGGATTGCATAAAATCTGTATGTAGCTATTTGAACCAACATACTTGAATACAAATTTTGATTTAAACTACTAAACAAGTTTTAAATATTTTTACAGAGTATGAAACTACATGATTTATCATGAATGTAGGAAGTTGTTTCACTTGATTTGGACTTGTAGTTTAAAAGTTACGCATGTTTGAATGCATTCGGTTTGAATAAATTGAATAAAATCAAAAATACACTTTCAGTGCCTTGAAGGCGCATTCTCGACTTTTGCGCGTGGTGGAATTTGAGATCGAGTCACTGTCGCTGACATCAGGGTCCCACTGTTAGTGTCACACGTGCAGGTAAGGGCGTGACAATCGTGCAACTAACATGCGGGTCCCAGTTGGCGGTGGCTCGGGACAGAGCGCGCCTGACCGATGGGTCCAAAGCGACAGTGACACGGTGTGCGCTTAGAGGCTGACACGAGGGTCCCTCAAGGTAGTGACTTGGGATAGAGGCGTTCGGCTTCGAGCTCACCGGCGGCGAGATACAACTAGAGGCGCAGAATGAATACCACAGTAAGATTCAGTGCTTCGGTGTGATTCTAAAGAATCGGTTTAAATTGACCCAAGATGGCCGGAGCATGATGCTCACTGGGGCATGGTGGCGGATCATGGTGAGGTTCGGTGTAATGGCACTACGGTCATAACCAGTTTAATCATCATGCGCATCATGTTCAGGGGGGTCCTAAGGAAGCTAATTCGCAGTTTGGGCAAAGGAAAAAGGTCATAGGGTGAGTTCTCACCGTGCGGCGGCGGCAAAAGGAGGTGCTCGATGCAAGGGTTCTCCAGTGGATTGCGAGCTGGAAGAAGGTGTGCAAATGGTTCATTAGTGTTCAAAGATGCTTCGGGTGTCATCAATTTGGATGATTCCTTACCGAACTATGGAAATTCGAAGTTTTCCCCCTTTTTGGGTCTCGCTGGAGCCGAGGAAGAAGAGCTCAATTCGGGTGATGTAGTGCTTTAGAGGAGGAATGGTGGTGCGGTTTGGGTTGAGGTGAACACAACGCTCTCGGCCAGTGCTTAAATAGATGCAATGGGGCAACTAATAGGGTTTGAACACCGGAGAAAAGAAGCGGTGGTGATCCTTAGTTTTCCTTGAGCCACGGCGGCTCTTTATTGTGCAAGGCATGGGCAGGGCTTAGGCGTGGCAGAGAGGCTCCGTGTGAGCGTGAAATGCGGCGGGAAGAGACAAATATGGAGGTGGTTCGGGAGTTTTTCCAGTGATCGCTCGTGAGAGAGAGCTGAGTGGGGATCAGCTGGGGGAAGACGAACCCGATAGGTGGGGTCAGGGCTCAATTGTCAGCGAAAAGGAGAGAGGGAAAAGAAATGTGCAGCTGGCCTATGGGACCGGAGAGAAACGGGGCCACCTGGCGGTGTCTAGAGATGACAGAACCCGGCCAGTAGTGCCTGCGCACGTGGGTCCCACGTGTCGGTAAGAGAAAGGAAATTCAATTCATGGGCTAAATCAGGCTGAACCGACTTGGGGCATTTAACTCAGGGGTCAAAACACTTCAAGATTTTTTGACACTTTTTTTCAAGATTCCTAGTCAACTTATCTACGCGTTGTTAAATTTGGGACACTCGTTTGCAACCAATATTTCACTAAAATTTTGACATTGTGATCTGCGCAGGAAATCTAATTCAGTAAAGGATTTTATTGAGGGAATAAATCATTTAGTAAATTTTTGAAACTTTTACAAAAGGTCCAAGGTAGTATTAGGAACCTTCTGTAAAAATTACGGACTAAAAATCAAAATACATATTTTATTAAAATTCTTTTACTTCGTATTGCAGATTTTCAAATTTGGGATAAATAAATATAGATAAATAGCAAACTCAGCTATTAATTTTTGTAAATTTTTCTAGAGATGGGTAATGGTAATGTAAACTTATGGTACAATTTTTAGTCTCTATAAAGCTATATAAAAATCTACAAAAATCAAATACTAATCTAGACAGATTTAATAATAAATTCTAAAATTTTGACTATTCAAGATTGTAATGAGCACATGCTAACTTTTGACTATTCAACCCTTTTCCTGAGATTTAAAAGGTATAACTACTAACTTTGGTAAAATTTTCACATATTATCTTTTTACCATTCTACCACTTTCATATTTTCAATTTCCACAATTCAAATTGTTTGCAACAAGAATTTCATTAGAAAGCATATAAATTCAAGAAATACAATAATAAATCAAATGCGCATTTTTGTAATATATTTTATCTTTTATTTAATTTCAGGTTGTTACACAATGCATCAAAGGTGAGTCCATTGGAATCTATGTCCTAACCAAAAGCTTGACCATCGGAACAATTCTCCAAGCAAAGGGGGATTTAGCAAGAGTGGGTATAAAAGTACTCAGCAAGCATTAATAGAAAATGCAATATATGAATTTCTGTCATGTCCTTCAAATGTCCATCTTCCCTCAAAATCCATTTTTATAGAAATTAGGTTTTGGGTTTTTTTTTAAGGGTTCACTACTACAGATCATAACATCATAGACGGTTTGGAACCGTCATCACATATGGTTTTTTAAATCATCTGTAACCATATGTTAGTGATGTAATGGCATATCACAGATGGTTTCCAAATCGTTTGTGATAAATGATATCATAGATGGTTTGTAACTAAAACCGTCTGTGATATCATCACATCACATCACATACGATTCTAAGATAAGTATCAAACAATTATTGCACGATTGACAAACCTCCATGTTGTTGGTCTTCTTTGTACCGATTATGAGTTGCATGTTGTGGCAAACTATAATCCACACAGGTTATTTCCTTTTCCCTACTTGCGGCATTGCAAAAATTGAATTGGTTACTTCTAGAGGAATTTTGGACTGTGATATAGGATTATTGTGTACTAGCGGATACCAAAAACTTAAAATCATACTTCAGCTTTGACCCATCCTTGGATGTCCCTCCACGATATCCGTACACTTTGAACGACCAACGTGATTCCAAAAAGTTATCATCAGCCATTCCACGAGCAACACACACCTTGAATGACCTACATGAGAGTTATCTATGGAGGAAACGTGATTACCTTATGAGTAATTTTGCGATAAGATGCAAGTCGTGGTTGCCATCCTTAATGGAATCAAGGTAGATAACCCAGCTCTCATGTCGGGACCCCGAATTTGCAAATCCGGACCCTCTGTGTATTCAGCACTAGTCCAGGAACGCGCTAGTGCACACAGTCTTAACATTGGTAAATATCACAATCATACCATTCGATATTATCAAAGTACTTTATTAAAATAACCAAACTGGTTACTCGACCTTATGGTCAAGTTACAAATGTATGCCTCGCAAGGCGAAACTTATTCAGAGAAAAATAATAATAGCAGCGGAAAAACAACGAAGGTAACATCGTGGCGCCATCCAGTATACCACAGCAACCGGCGGGCTCGCATCCCTAAGTAGACGGATCCTCTTGGAATTCCTCCTTGAAAGTGGCGTAGTCTCCTCTTCAAGCGATATTGTGTTGAGGCAAGGGTGAGTACTTGGTACTCAGCAAGTCATGCACGAGAATGCAAGCTAATATACTATATGCATGGCTTGGTACAAAGGAATAGCTCAAGGTATATTTGCAGATGTGACTTTTGACAAGTAATATAAGTAGATTCGAAAGCGGAGAAATAAGTAAAGCGTAAATAACCTTCCAAGAAGTTTAATAAACATTTTTCCCATCCTAAACCACATTTCCATCATCTTCATTATTAAACCAAACCAACCTTTCAAATCCAAGTTATTTTAGAAAGTCTAACCCTTGACTGTAATTCAGAGCATTGTCGATCACAGTGGACTCCTGGCTATTTAAATAGATTCTACACTCTGCAGAGGTTATGCACTTTACCCACAAGATACAGGTCAAACACCACAAAGGCGAGTTCAGTAACAAAGCCTTCTGGAAGCCTCAAACAACACAGGTGGTCCTCTCAGGTTCGTGCTCTACACCATCCCTTCCCTTAGCCAAGGCGAAGTATGGGACCAACACACCGTTAGATGGGTATCGGCCCACGACCACGATACGCTCACCCGTACAATCACACAAACGGTGTAATTGACACCCTGAGGCTCCACAAGTGAGTCCTTAGCGACTTAGTCAACTAGGGCCGTCCCATTCCAGCCATGTGGTTGCAAGTATGACCCAGTTCAAAGGCTTGCAAGGTTAAGTCCTTAGAGTGACCAGGGCAAGACTACCCGAAGAACCAAATCAACATCCCCAATGCCACAACTGGCCCACCTGATTACTCTTGCCACATGCCCCTGGCCGAAATCGTTTATCAAACCCCAGTTGATTACCATGCACCACGTGCCATCAACATCACATGATACCTTTCCAAAACAGGTTCAATATATCATTAAGTCAATATTAGCATTTGATTGTCCAAAATCATGTCATGAGCACGTAGCAGGTCTAAGCAGTATACTACAACGGTCTAAACCCATGTTGGTAATTTAATAATGTCCAACTAGTAAACCACAACTAGGGTGACAAGGGTCATGGCACATACTTAAATAATCAAGGTGTCGTACATCAAATTGGTATTTATCTAACCCCCATGTTTAAACAAAGTAGCTTTCTAATTGATCTAGCATGCAATAGTTTAAATCAAAATAGATTTCGAAATAGGATCAACATGGTCAAAGCACAACTTGCCTTCAAAAAGTACTTGCTCTTGGTCTTGAGTTGGATCCTGAGTCAATACTTCTCCTTCGAATCCTTCCGGCACTTCAACGTCTACTCGTAAAGCGTGCAAATAGCAATACACAAATAAACAATAGGCAAAAACATCCCAAAACTCCAAATAAAATCCATAAACAGAGAGAACATAATTTTCTGGATTTTTAGGAACTGGAATCGTTCAAATCGGAGTTAAAATGCAAAAGTTATGATTATTTAAAGTTTAAATAATCAATTAAATAATTTTTGCAGAGAAAAACTTTAGTCCAAAAATTAAATAAAATTCATATTTGAGTAGATCTGAATTTTATACAAATTTAGAAATTTGAATCACTCAAATCGGAGTTGAAACGCAAAAGTTATAAGCGTTTGAAATTTGGAACAAAATCTGAAATCTTTAATTCGAATTAATAAATCATTTTCTTTTTCGGAAATTAATTATTGCGTCAGCATGGACACGTGGCAGCCTCTGATTGGGCGGCTGACGTCAGCCGGTCCATGGACGTGGTCCACGGTTTGGCTCGGTCCACCGTGGACTCGGTCCACCGTGGACTCGGTCCACGACTCTACGTGTCGGCCCGACATGTGGGCCCACTCGGGTGAGCGTCATCAGCCGACGTCGGCGGGGACTTCGGCCGCACGACATGTGGGACCCGTGACGTCATGGGTGACGTCGGCGCTTGGTCGATTAGCCAGCGACATGCGGGCCCTCGACACGCGGGCCGCGTGTCGGCGTCTACCTGCCAGCGTGGGCCGGCGCCGACGCGTCGGTCCAACTTCCCGACACGTGGCGCAATCTCGACCGTTGATTTGAAATTCAGCGGCCGCGATTAGATCCAGGGTTAACGTGTTGAATCTACTCGATGACCGTGGGCGCTCGATCTAGATCGGACGGTCGAGATCTAATCCTATAATAATCACTACCACGACGCGTGGCGATTGTGAACCGTTGGATCTTGATCCAACGATCCGAATCTAATCGGGTTTGGAACACGTGAACTCACCTCAACCGCACGATCAAGATCGGACGGTCCTGAGCTTCGCGAGGTCGATGGCGACGCGGCGGAGCAAGACCACCGGAGATGAGAACGATGACGAGCCCGACGGCGTTTGGGGTTGCTCGGCGAGATGAGTCCTCGCCAGGTGCGTCGTCCACGGGATTCCGGATCAGGCTCCTTCCGGCGGAAGACGACGGGCGGCGGAATCGGCGTTCAACTGGCTGCGCAGCGAGTTCCAACTCCGGCGAGCTAAATGCGGGCAAACGGCGACGGCTCGGCGAGATGGCTCGGGAACGGTGCGCAAGGATGAGGGCAACCTCGGGGGCGTCTCACGCTTTAAATACGGCCTCGGCGTGCGTGCAAATCGGAACCCTAGCCGTGTCACCGCTGCTCGGCCACGGCGGAGCTCTCGGCCGGAGTCGGGCGAGACGATGACTCACGGCCGTCCACGTGGCACGATCAGCGGCCACGATCGCGTGGATGCGATCGGATCCGGGCGGATGCGGCTCGAACGTGCAGGCGGATCTCGGCCGTTGGATCTTGATCCAACGGTTGGGATTGATTAGGGTTTTAATTTGGTTTGATCGAGTCAATCGGCTCGGTCGGGTTCGGTCGGACTCGAACTCGAGTCGACTCGGGCTCGATCGGATGAACAAGATACAAACCCACTCGCATTTTTCAGCGATTTAATATTTAAAATAATTCCCAATAATTCATTTAATTCATTAAAAATAGCAAAAGACTCGAGAAAAATTCGGAAAAATTCTGGAAAATATTTTGGATCATTTTGGACTCAAATAAAATATTTCCAACAAAATTTTATTTGCAAAATTAAATTCTTTAATTATTTCAAAATGGAATAAATTCAAATAAATTCCAAATAAATCCAAATAAATTCCAGAAAATTCCAAAAATTCACCAAAGTGCCAAATCACACATGAATTTAAGAGAAGCAAAATTTTGGGGTGTTACAAACCTCCCCTTAATAGAATCTCGTCCCGAGATTCAGGGCTTACTAAAGGAATAGGTTTGGAAACTCTTTCTTCAAATCCTCTTCGCGCTCCCAAGTCGCTTCGCTTTCTTCATGGTTGCTCCACTGAACTCTACAGAAACGGGTTGACTTGTTTCTAGTTTCTCGATCCATTGTGTCTAGAATCCTCACGGGATACTCCTTATAAGTCAAATCCTCTTGCAACTCAATTGACTCTAGCGGTGCCTGTTCCTCAGGAACTCGGAGACACTTCTTTAACTGGGACACATGGAACACGTCATGCACTCCTGTTAACGATTGTGGCAACTCCAGCTGATAAGCAACTTCGCCTCTGCGGCTCAAAATCTTAAATGATCCAACATAACGGGGTGCAAGTTTCCCTTTGGCATGGAACCTCTTAACTCCCCTGAGAGGCGTAACTCTGAGGTATACAAAGTCTTCTGGTTCAAAACTCAAGTCTCGGCGACGATTGTCAGCATAACTCTTTTGTCGAGATTGGGCTATCTTCAACCTTTCCCTAATCATGGCGATCTGTTCTTCAGCCTCTTGAAGAATATCAGGCCCAAAGACACGGCGCTCACGGTCTCATTCCAATTCAATGGCGTCCGACAGTGGTCGACCATCTGATGCCTCAAAAGGTGACATCTGTAAACTAGCTTGATAACTATTGTTGTAACTAAACTCGGCATACGGCAAACTCTTATCCCAAGAGGTAGCATAAGCCAATGCACAAGCTCTCAACATATCTTCCAGAATCTGGTTGACTCTTTCGGTCTGTCCATCCGTCTGTGGATGATAAGTCAGATCTTGAAGTTCAAACGGGTTCCCATGGCTTCATGCAACTTATTCCAGAACCTTGAGGTAAATTGGGTACCTCTGTCCGATACAATCCTCTTTGGCACTCCGTGCAAACAGACAATCCTGGTCATGTATAATGCGCTAATTTATCTCCCGAGTAAGTGGTCTTCACGGGGATAAAATGGGCTACTTTAGTCAAGCGATCCACTATAACCCATATGGAGTCATAACCTCCTTGAGTCTTCGGCAAACCGGTAATGAAATCCATTCCGATTTCCTCCCACTTCCACTCGGGTATTTTCAGCGGTTGTAGCAATCCTGCTGGTCTCTGATGCATTGCCTTGACTCTCTGGCATACGTCGCACAATGCAACATGCTCGGCAACTTCACGTTTCATACTCGGCCACGAGAATCCCTCCTTGAGATCTGATACATCTTGGCGCTTCCAGGATGAATTGAGTACTTGGAGTCATGGGCTTCTTCCAAAATCACCGCTTTAACTCCTTTCGTTAGGCACACAAACGCGATCCTTCATCCACAATGTGCCTTGCTCATCCAACTTGAAGTCCTCTCGCCTTGCCTTCCTCCTTGATGGACTTAATCCTGCGGATCTTGTCATCATCCTTCATCCTTCTCGGATTTGATCCTCTAGGGTAGGCTTTACTTCTAATGTGGCCAAGAATCCGCTAGGTACTACCTCAATCTTCATTTTACGAAAATCCTCACATAACTCATCCCGACTTGTGGCTAGCAACGTACTCACGGTGTGGCTTTTCCGACTCAGGGCATCGGCTACTACGTTGGCCTTCAGGGATGGTAATGGATTCCAACATTATAGTCTTTGATCAACTCTAACCATCTCCTCTGCCTCATATTCAGATCCGATTGGGTGAATATGTACTTAAGGCTCTTATGATCCGTATACACTTCACATCTGTTTCCAATCGATAGTGACGCCATATCTTCAAGGCATGCACTACGGCGGCTAACTCTAGGTCATGTGTCGGATAATTTTCCTCATGCGGCCTCAATCGCCTTGATGCATACGCGACGACCTTTCCATTCTCAGACAAGACACATCCAAGTCCTTGGCGCGTCGTCACAATAAATATCGAAGCTTTGAGCAACATCAGGTAGAACTAACACGGTCTTGGCGTCAATCGCTTCTTCACTCCTGAAATCCTTTCTCACATTAAAGGCGTCCATGCAAACTTCTTTTCCTTCTTGGCCGATTGCGTAAGAGGTTTCGCAATTGTCGAAAAGCCTTCGATGAAACGGCGGTAGTATCCTGCCATTCCAAGGAAACTCCGAACCGGGTCACGAGTCTTGGCTGCTCCCAATGTAACACAGCTTCTACTTTGCTTGGATCTACTGGCGACTCCTTCTGCGGTCATTACATGTCCAAGAAACTCCACCTTGTCCTTCCAAAAATCACACTTCTTGAACTTGGCGAAAAGTTGCCGTTCCTCGGCTTTTCCAAAACTCGCCTTAAGTGTTCGGCATGTTCATCCTCCTGTCTTGGAGTAGATTAGGATATCGTCTATGAACACGACGACAAACTTGTCCAAATATTCCATGAACACCTTATTCATCATATTCATGAAATAAGTGGCGCATTAAATCGACCCAAAGGACATAGCGTAAACTCGTAATGTCCATATCTTGACGAGAATGCGATCTTGAATATCTTACGATCGGATCTTCAATCGATGGTATCGATCTCAGATCGATCTTGGAGAAAACTCCGGCTCCTCTTAACTGATCAAACAAATCATCAATCCTGGGTAGCGGATACTTATTCTTCACGGTGACTTCATTGAGTGCACGGTAGTCAATGCACATCCTGAAACTTCCGTCCTTCTTCTTGACAAACAAAACTGGTGCTCCCCACGGCGACGAACTCGGTCTGATAAATCCTTTCTCCATTAACTCTTCTATCTGTTTGTTCATTTCTACCAACACCTCGGTGGACATCCGATAGGGTCTCTTTGCTATCGGTCTTGTGCAGTACAAGCTCTATTACAAATTCTATGTCCCTGTCAGCGGCATACCGTAGATCTTCGGGAAAAACATCTGGTACTCATTCACTACCGGGACACCCTCTATGCTGATTGCCTCGATCTGTTAACCATCAACTGTCCATCTCTAAGCTGCAGTGGCTTGAAATTCCACTTTCTTCCCACACGGGCTCTCAATCGAGATAGTCCTTCGTCCACAATCCAATACGGCCTTGTGCTTGGATAACCAATCCATTCCCAATATGACGTCTAGGGTCTGGGTCTCCAAAATTATAAGGTTCGCTAGGAACTCTATTCCATCTATTAGTATTCTCACCGGAACATCCTACTTTCGTTCGGAGTTCGGAACCAGGGTTTGAACCAAAAGCATGCACTTAAGTCTTGCAATCCTCAAATCGTTTCTAGTAGCAAAGCCTTGCGAAACAAGCGAATCTGAAGCTCCGAGTCAAACAAAGCTGTGCAGTCTTGAGTTAACAAGTAACTTACCCAAGACGACGTCAGTAGCATTCTGCAGTGCATCTGCGGTGACATGGTTGACTCGGCCTCTCACCACGGTGCAGGGTGTGGCTCTCAGTCTTTGGCGTCCTAGCTGGGGTGGTTCCTAGATTGAAGCGAATCGGGGTCACTCCTCTGTCTTCTTTGGACAATTGTTGGCAAAGTGTCTGGCTCGTTGCTTGATTGTAGCGGCGTCTCACTGTTCCTTCTTGATTGCACTGGGTAGTGTTTCTAGCGAAGTGGTGCAGTAGTTCGATTGGCAGGTCTTGGTCTTTGGGGATGGTGTCCTTGTTGCATTACTGTGGTTGGAATCAAGAATTGATTTGGTGCAACTCTCGGTATTGCGTTCCTGGCGTGATCCTTCTTTGTTGCATCCTGCGCTTCTGTTCTCATCCGGTTCCTTGCGCTTGTCCTCAAGAATAAGCGCCTTATTCACCAACTCTTGGAAATCTGGAAGGTGTGGGTGATCAACCCTACTTGCAATCTGAGTTAAGTCCCTTCATAAAACGAGGTATCTGTATTTGTCTGTCGCTACATCCTCAGTGCGTAGCGTGCTATTTGTGTGAATTTGTTCAGGTAGTCGACCCTTTGGTGATTACCTTGCTTTAGTGCTCTGAACTCCTCCTTCTTAAGGTCCATGATTCCTTCAGCACGTGATCTTGTCGGAATGTTGTGAATTCTTCCCAAGTGATATCTTGAGGGTTCTCTTGCGTGCACGAAGTTCTCCCACCATTCTGGCGTTGTTCCTTCGGTGATGAGAAGCGAGAGTACCTTCTCATTTCCTATGCATTGAGCTATGTGTAGCTTCCTCTCGATTGATCTTAACCAATCATCGGCCTCCAATGGATTGGCATTCCCAGAGAAAGTGGGTGGGTGAGTTCTCATGAACTCGACACCTTGTATTACAGCGTGGTCACGATTAACTTGATTAGCGGTGGCCTGGCGATGACGTGCTGCATTTGTTGCATCATAGCATGCATCAATCGAGTGCGGGCAGCAAGAAAAGCTCCAAATTCTGCACATCCAAAGGTGGCGGTGCTTTGGTGCTCCATCATTGGGGTTTTCTGGCTGGCGAGAACCACTCCCATTGCTTCCAAAGTTTCCACGGGTATTCACCATCTGTCGATTTGCTCTAGGTTTAGAGATGAGAGGGAAACAAGAATAGACAAGTAATATGGAACTTATGCGGGCGAAAGGTGTAGCCTTAAGGTCCAACTTTATTATTAGTAACTTGGTATGGCTGCTTACAATGCCTAAGGGCCTTGCAACACATCTTGCACACTCGACAACCAAAGCAAATCCAAATCGAACTAACTCTGGGTCTAACGCCTAAGGGTGACTCTTTATTCTATGACGCGACTCGGCGAAGGAGTCTCACTATAGAACCTATGCTCACTCATCGAGAAAACCTCCACGGCACAGTGCGGGTCTTTGTGGCATAGGCGTAACGATCGCCATGTCCAGCCACCGTGTCCTCTATGGTAGTCGAAGAAGCGGTGTCCTCATCGAGATCGACTCCTCCGGATCGGGCTCGTGTAGCTCAATCTTGGCTCGGAGTGCAGTCCGTACAAGGTCATCTCCAACTCGTCAATCCTTCGTAGAAGGTGTGCCACATACTCTTGAGCTTCCCGCCATCTGTTCTTCTCTCGTCGTGATCTCCTTGCGGGCCTTCAGTAGCTCCTTGCTTGTATTATCTAGTACATCCTCCTGGCGACGACAAATCGTGCCAAGCGTATGGCAGTGGCATCCTCATCTGAATCGCCTTCGGGTCAAGAAGGTTATCGCTGCGCGGATGGTAACGGAACACCGTACTCTCAATTCTCTGGCGTAGATACGGGTAATGTGCCGCATTGCTCGTCGTGATACTTCTTGGATACCCATCTGCATTGTAGATCTCTGGCGGTCAAGGTGTATCGAGGCGATTGCCTGGCCCTTCTTCCTAGCGGTACCTCAATCTTTACGTCACAAGCCTTGATCAATCCCGCTTGTCTGATCACTTCCACTTGGTATTGGGGCTTCTCAAAATCTCCGAGAGTTTGTAGCATATGCCAAAGTTCCGCGGCGTGACCAACTCCCAGATCAACGTAGTTGAACTCTTCCTCCATCTGTCACAAGAGTGCTTTACGTAAGAACTCGGAATTTTTGAATTGTGACAAGGTAAGGAAAAATTTCAGCAAGAGACAAGAAAAGAGAGAAGGGGATAAGTCGAGATGTCATTTCTTATCTTGACAAATTTTTAGCTTTTAGAAAATAGGTTTTATCCTCACTACGACCATTCTAGCTAGGGTTGAGCCTACAGTCAAGTATGGCACTGATACCACCTCTGTCGGGACCCCGAATTTGCAAATCCGGACCCTCTGTGTATTCAGCACTAGTCCAGGAACGCGCTAGTGCACACAGTCTTAACATTGGTAAATATCACAATCATACCATTCGATATTATCAAAGTACTTTATTAAAATAACCAAACTGGTTACTCGACCTTATGGTCAAGTTACAAATGTATGCCTCGCAAGGCGAAACTTATTCAGAGAAAAATAATAATAGCAGCGGAAAAACAACGAAGGTAACATCGTGGCGCCATTCAGTATACCACAGCAACTGGACGGGCTCGCATCCCTAAGTAGACGGATCCTCTTGGAATTCCTCCTCCGGCCGGGCGTAGTCTCCTCTTCAAGCGATATTGTGTTGAGGCAAGGGTGAGTACTTGGTACTCGACAAGTCATGCAGAATGCAAGCTAATATACTATATGCATGGCTTGGTACAAAGGAATAGCTCAAGGTATATTTGCGAAATGACTTTTGACAAGTAATATAAGTAGATTCGAAAGCAGTAGAAATAAGTAAAGCGTAAATAACCTTCCAAGAAGTTTAATAAACATTTTTCCCATCCTAAACCACATTTCCATCATCTTCATTATTAAACCAAACCAACCTTTCAAATCCAAGTTATTTTCAGAAAGTCTAACCCTTGTTGTAATTCCCGAGCATTGTCGATCACAGTGGACTCGGCTATTTAAATAGATTCTACACTCTGCAGAGGTTATGCACTTTACCCACAAGATACTGATCAAACACCACAAAGGCGAGTTCAGTAACAAAGCCTTTCGGAAGCCTCAAACAACACAGGTGGTCCTCTCAGGTTCGTGCTCTACACCATCCCTTCCCTTAGCCAAGGCGAAGTATGGGACCAACACACCGTTAGATGGGTATCGGCCACGACCACGACACGCTCCCCGCACAATCACACAAGCGGTGTAATTGACACCTGAGGCTCCACAAGTGAGTCCTTAGCGACTTAGTCAACTAGGGCCGTCCCATTCCACCATGTGGTTGCAAGTATGACCAGTTCAAAGGCTTGCAAGGTTAAGTCCTTAGAGTGACCAGGGCAAGACTACCCGAAGAACCAAATCAACATCCCCAATGCCACAACTGGCCCACTGATTACTCTTGCCACATGCCCCTGGCCGAAAATCGTTATCAAACCCCAGTTGATTACCATGCACCACGTGCCATCAACATCACATGATACCTTTCCAAAACAGGTTCAATATATCATTAAGTCAATATTAGCATTTGATTGTCCAAAATCATGTCATGAGCACGTAGCAGGTCTAAGCAGTATACTACAACGGTCTAAACCCATGTTGGTAATTTAATAATGTCCAACTAGTAAACCACAACTAGGGTGACAAGGGTCATGGCACATACTTAAATAATCAAGGTGTCGTACAGCAAATTGGTATTTATCTAACCCCCATGTTTAAACAAAGTAGCTTTCTAATTGATCTAGCATGCAATAGTTTAAATCAAAATAGATTTCGAAATAGGATCAACATGGTCAAAGCACAACTTGCCTTCAAAAAGTACTTGCTCTTGGTCTTGAGTTGGATCCTGAGTCAATACTTCTCCTTCGAATCCTTCCGGCACTTCAACGTCTACTCGTAAAGCGTGCAAATAGCAATACACAAATAAACAATAGGCAAAAACATCCCAAAACTCCAAATAAAATCCATAAACAGAGAGAACATAATTTTCTGGATTTTTAGGAACTGGAATCGTTCAAATCGGAGTTAAAATGCAAAAGTTATGATTATTTAAAGTTTAAATAATCAATTAAATAATTTTTGCAGAGAAAAACTTTAGTCCAAAAATTAAATAAATTCATATTTGAGTAGATCTGAATTTTATACAAATTTAGAAATTTGAATCACTCAAATCGGAGTTGAAACGCAAAAGTTATAAGCGTTTGAAATTTGGAACAAAATCTGAAATCTTTAATTCGAATTAATAAATCATTTTCTTTTTCGGAAATTAATTATTGCGTCAGCATGGACACGTGGCAGCCTCGATTGGCGGTGGCGACGTCACCGTCCATGGGCGTGGTCCACGGTTTGGCTCGGTCCCTAGTGGACTCGGTCCCACGACCACGTGTCGCGACATGTGGGCCCACGCTCGGGTAGACGTCATCGGCCGACGTCGGCGGGGACTCGGCCACGGTCGACATGTGGGACCTTTGTGGACGTCATGGGTGACGTCGGCGCTTGGCTGGATTAGCCAGCGACATGCGGGCCCTCGACACGCGGGCCCGCGTGTCGGCGTCCTACCTGCCAGCGGCGTGGGCCGCGGCGACGCGTCGGTCCAACTTCCCGACCGCGTGGCGCAATCTCGACCGTTGATTTGAAATTCAGCGGCGCGATTAGATCCAGGGTTAACGTGTTGAATCTACTCGATGACCGTGGGCGTTCGATCTAGATCGGACGGTCCAGATCTAATCCTATAATAATCACTACCACGACGCGTGGCGATTGTGAACCGTTGGATCTTGATCCAACGATCCAGAATCTAATCGGGTTTGGAACACGTGAACTCACCTCAACCGCACGATCAAGATCGGACGGTCCACGAGCTTCGCGAGGTCGATGGCGGCAGCGGAGCAAGACCACCGGAGATGAGAACGATAGCGAGCCCGACGGCGTTTGGGGTTGCTCCGGCGAGATGAGTCCTCCCTTCAGTGCGTCTCGTCCACAGGGATTCCGGATCTGGGCTCCTTCTCGGCGGAAGACGACGGACGGCGGCGGAATCAGCGTTCAACCGCTGCGCAGCAGGGTTCCAACTCCGGCGAGCTCGTACGGGCAAACGGCGACGGCTCAGGCGAGATGGCTCGGGGGAACGGGTGCGCAAGGATGAGGGCAACCTCGGGGGACGTCTCACGCTTTAAATACGGCCTCGACGTGCGTGCAAATCGGAACCCTAGCCGTGTCCTGCTCGGTCACGGCGGAGCTCTCGGCCGAGTCGGAGCGAGACGATGACTCACGGCCGTCCACATTAGCACGATCAACGGCCACGATCGCGTGGATGCGATCGGATCCGGGCCGGATGCGGCTCGAACCGGTACGGGCGGATCTCAGCCGTTGGATCTTGATCCAACGGTTGGGATTGATTAGGGTTTTGAGCTGGTTTGATCGAGTCAACTGGCTCGGGTCGGGTTCGGGTCGGACTCGAACTCGAGTCTGACTCGGGCTCGGTCGGATGAACAGTACAAACCCACTCGCATTTTCCAGCGATTTAATATTTAAAATAATTCCCAGTAATTCATTTAATTCATTAAAAATAGCAAAAGACTCAGAAAAATTCCAGAAAAATTCTGGAAAATATTTTGGATCATTTTGGACTCAAATAAAATATTTCCAACAAAATTTTATTTGCAAAATTAAATTCTTTAATTATTTCAAAATGGAATAAATTCAAATAAATTCCAAATAAATCCAAATAAATTCCAGAAAATTCCAAAAATTCACCAAAGTGCCAAATCACACATGAATTTAAGAGAAGCAAAATTTTGGGGTGTTACATCTCACTTGGTTGAATTATAATTAGAACCCAGTTAAACCTACATAGGTATGTCGCCATGGTCATTCAATGTAACTTCGAGTCGCATATAAAGTATAATCACAGTATAGCAAGTAGGGCTGCACTTACCTCGGGTTGTAGGGTAGAAGTATGTAATCTCTATCGCGTTGAGCCAGCAATGCGTGTTCCACGTATTCCTCGATGGCTTTTAAATTTTCGTCTAATGTTTGTTTTGAGACCATGTGTTGGTCAAGGAAATCAATCGGTTCTTAAATTTTTTCACTTCAAGAATCATGTATTTATATACACAAAAGCAATGAGTTATACATTCATATATACATACGTACACACACATGTATATATATGACATTTATCAGTATTACACAAATGTCGATTGCACACACTTACAATGTGGTAAATAAGCATGAAATTAACCATGAATAGTTCATTCTTACTAGTTTTGGCAAATACATATAGCTCCAATCTACCAACGCTACTCAAGCATTCAAGCTCATGTAGTACTTTAACACAAGAATTCATCTATTAACCAGAAAAAATCAGACCAAGCAGCTTCCATGATGTGAGACCCTCCCTTTTACGAAACAGTATACCACAAAAGAAAGGTTCTAATGTGCATTCTGTTCTAGTCCCATGATTAGTAGCTAGTACACACATTCACAAAATTGATATCACATCCATACATAATATATTACCTATAATAGCGGAAGCATTCATACAATATGACCTGCAAGGTCGGTCAGAATACAGTGAAAGACTCAAAATTCTTGTAGTGTGCCACATAATTCTCAGGCAATTGACAAGGTATAAACTCTAGATAAAATCATCATCGTAATTCCCGTAACCCGCGTCAAAGTATCTTTCCGTGGAAAATTCTATTTCTTCACCTAAAAACAATAATAATAGCAAGGGTGATGTAACACCCCAATTTTTGCTTTTCATTAATTGAATTGGAATTTCACACTTTTGAGAATTTTTAGAATTTTCTGGGATTTATTTGGATTTATTTGGATTTAATTTGAATTTATTCCCTTTTGAAATAATTAAAGAATAAAAAGTTATAAATAAAATTTTGTTGAAAATATTTTATTTGAGTCCAAAATGACTCAAAGTATTTTCCAGAATTTTTCTGATTATTTTGCTATTTTTCTCGAATTATTTGAATTAGTAGAATTATTTTCAAATATAAAATCGCTGGAAAATACTGAGTGGGTTAGTACTGTTCATCCGACCAAGCCCGACCCGAGTCAGACTCGAACCGGACTCAAACCCGACCCGAGCCCAACCAAACCCTAACGCGCGTGACCGTCGGATCTTGATCCAACGGTCACGATTGCGCCACATCGCCCAGTCCAAATCGCCGTCGGACTCTGCCGCCGCAGCTGAGTGGGCCTCGGTTTCTGCGGATTTCACGGACGCCGAGGATGCTATTTATTGCGCCGCCACCCGTGTCGTGTTCTCCTCTTCGGTCAGTTCCGTGCACACCCATAGCCAAAGGTTACCGAGCACGAGCCGCCGTAGCCGCGCCGCAAAAGCTCGCCGAAGTTGGAGGAGAGGTCCGCCGCGGTTTCCGCCATCGTCCACCGTTCTCCGCCGTGGTGGTGCCCAGATCCGGAGTCCTCGCGTTGAGCCGCACCCGCAGAGACCACTCACCTCGCCGGAGGAGCCCCGTAGCGCTGCGCTGTTGGTCGTCTTCCTCAGTGCTGGCAACCGAGCTCCGCCGCATGCCATCGCCGAACCCGCGAAGCCTCTCCGCTGTTGAATCTTCATCGCACGGCCAGCATTCATCCATGTCACCCGTGAGTAATCTTCCTCGTTGCAGTTTAGATCTAATATCAGCCGTTGGATCTAGATCCGACGCCCTAGATTGAGCCACGTAGCCTTGAACCGCACCGTGCTAGGGGTAGATCTCAGCCGTTAGATCTAGATCGTACGGCTAGGGTTCACGCACGTTGTAGCACTAGATTGGACCTCGACCGTCCAATCAAAATCGGATGGTGTAGATTACGCCACGCGTCGCACGCCGGGTCATGCCACGTCACCCCCCAGCGACGCGGTTAAACCCGATCGGATCTCGACTGTCTGATCTAAATCGTATGGTCCAGATCAACCGCGTTGCACCGCAACGTGCGGGATTAGATCTGATCTGGACCGTTGGATTTCATTACCCAATTGTGGTAGAGAGCAGGCGTAGAAGCTTGTCACCATGCGTCGGTGGAGAGGGAGAAGGAAGACCGTGCGGCGGCATTCTGTAACACCCCGGCACCTAGTATGCCCTGGATGTTACCAAATATAGTAGAAATAGCAACTAAATACCACAATTAAAGACAAATTACAGCAAGGGCGCAAATGCTTTAACCAAAATTTCGGCAGCATGTCATTTGTTTTTCCATGTTTTGAAGCAACAACAATAGTATCACAAGACATAACATAATGAATGACATCTAAAACAGCAATAACGGGAGGTATAACAACAGTTTAAGTCCAGAATAATGAATTCAACCATTTCATGAACTAAAACGAAGTGAACGATAGAACCTGTCGGCGTATTCTACACCAGGGTGCCCACTACGCTCTAGTAAGAGCCGCTAGCGGACACGTGACGTCCAGGCCACCCCGCTAGTAGTCAGGACAGGATGTCGCCCAGCGGATAGGTGGCAGCTAGGCCACGCCGCTGGCAGAAAGCCTGGTGATCGCCGGTGGGCAGGTGGCGACCAGGCCACGCCGTTGGCGGACAGCCGTGTGATCGCTGGCGGACAGGTGGCGACCAGGCCGCGCCGCTGGCGGTCAGCCGTGTGATCGCCGGCGACAGCGGCGACCAGGCCGCACCGCAGGCGGTCAGCCGTGTGATCGCCGGCGGGCAGGTGGCGACCAGGCCACGCTTGGCGGTCAACTCTGTGATCGCCGGCGAGGTAGCGACCAGGCCACGCCGGGCGCTTCGATTCGAGGCTACTCTGTGGCCCGTGCGGCCACCCAGAAGGTCAAAGACATTTAATGCGCGCCGTGCGTATTAAATGGGGGTAATGAAGGCTACAGTATGGCGGCGCGTGTTCCCAACGCGCGCCATTAATGCAAAAGGCGTCATGATGCAATTTCCAACCCCGGCAAAGCGGGCGGAGTCGGCGGTAGCGGGGCGGCGAGGAGAGGGCGGCCGTGTCGGGGCATTAAGTGTCTTTGCAAGAACGATGTGAGTGCATTAAATGCGCCACAGCAGTGTACTCACTACGCTGCACGACCGTAAGCCCCCCCCGATGCGCCCTAGCCCAAGTATAAAAGGGGGCCGGGGTGCATGGGAGTAGGGGTTCGGTCTTTTTCGGTTGGCCCTTTTCAGATTGGATGAATGTAGTATCCACCAAGAACATATCCAAGAACAACGCAAGCAGGACTAGGGCTATTGCTCGTAAGGAGGGCCCGAACCTGGGAAAACCGAGTCTCTCCCTCTTGTGAGCTTCGTTCGTTCCTTTCGCAACGCCTTTCGAGCAGTCCGCCGCGAAAGCCCCTGATTCGGACTTCATACACTCCCTTTCGCAAAGTGCATTAGCTCATCTGTTGTGATGGCGCGCCAGGTAGGGGGCTCAGTGGCGAATTGTTCTTCCTTCTTCCATCTTCTTGCGAAGTTTGCAAGAAGCTTCGACGATCATCAGCATGGCAGCCTCTCGCTCCAAGCACGACGGTCTACACGAGGAGAGCAGCGCTCGTGGCCGGTCCCGGCACTCGCCCGGGGCGTCGAACCCCCCGGGTCCCTCCATCCGGGGGGGACGCGTGGTGCTTCTGCGCAAGGAGCCCAGTCTGTCCGGCGGCGTCTCCTGATGGGAGACGACACCCCGGCGCGGAATCTCCATGTGGCCCGGCTGCTCCTCGATCACCCCCCGGTTGCACTAGGGGGCGAAACCCCGGCCGCCCCATGGTTGCGGGACATCGCCCGCCTAGTGGACGCCGCCCAGCAGCAGGTGGAGGCGACGAATCGGCCGGGGGCTTCTGGCGTCGGGTGGCAGGGCACGCGCGCGACTGACGCGCGAGCCTCTACTTGCACGGCCACAACTTTTCCCGGTCGCGAGGGCCGGGACAAAGGAAAGGGTGCACAGATTGCAGCCCCCTCGGGTACAGGGGGACGTGCGCGTGCTCCTACTTCTTCTCATGGTTCCCCCGAGCCGGCGGGGAGTCGTGGGGATCTGAGGGCCCGCTTGGACGAATGAAGGTCCCAGCGCGGTGCTGACTGGCGCGGCGTCCTTAGAGGGCGTCGTGCACTCGAGCAGCACCGTGTGGGCCGCCCGATATCAAGTGGGCGAGGGGAGACCTCGCTCCCTAGCTCCAGGGAGAGCGTAGACTCGCACCCCTCGACTCCATCTCGGGGCCGAGGGGCGGGCGGGCGGCGCTGCTCCCCCTACAACGTGGGATGCCAGGCGTTTTCCCTCCGCCTGCGCCAAGCGGCGTGGCCGGAGAGATTCCGCCCCGCGTCCATCGAGAAATACGATGGCACCACCAACCCGGAGGAGTTCCTGCAGATCTATACCACGGTGGTACGTGCCGCGGGAGGATCTGAGAAGATCATGGCCAACTACCTCCCGACGTCGCTGACGGGCTCCGCCCGCTTCTGGCTGTTGAACCTCCCTCGAGGCTCCGTGCACTCGTGGGAGGAGTTATACGACATCTTCGTCGCCAACTTTCAGGGCTCCTACACTCAGCCGGGCGTGGAGGACGACCTTCATGCCCTGGAACAGACAAAGGGGGAGTCCCTGAGGGAGTTCATTCGGCGGTTCAGCCACTGCCGAAACATGATCCCCCGAATCTCCGAGCAATCGGTGATCATCGCCTTTCGGAGGGGGGTCCGGGATCAGAAGATGCGGGAGAAGATGGCTACCCGCATTGTTTCGACCACCTCCGAGCTGTTTTCCCTGGCCCACAAGTGTGCCAGGGCAGCGGAGGCCCGAGAGCGCGCGGCAGGGCCGTCCGGTCACGGTGAGGCAGGAACCTCGAAGGCTTCCGAGCACAAGAAGAAGAAGAAGCGCAAGGAGATCGGCGTCGGAGAGGTTCTAGTCGCCGAACCGGAGGACAAGCCCCAGAAGCGCGATCGCTGGGACAAGAGGGGTGATCGCCGAGGCCCACGAGATGATCGCGGGGATCGCCGGTCCCCCCGCCGAGAAGGCGATGGGGGTAGACCTTATTGCCCCATCCACAGGACCAATGGGCATGACTTGGCGGATTGCCAGGTCGTGTCCAAGCTGGTGGAGCAGCGGCTTAAAGAGCGCCGCGAAGACGACCGCAACGACGTGGACGAAGACCCTGCTCCGCTGGCTTTCCAGCAAGCGGAGCACACGGTGGTGTTCATCCATGGTGGCTCCGCCACCTACTCCTCAAACTCACAGTACAAGCAAGAGGTGAGAGAGGTGTGCGCTACCGTACTAACTCCCGGGGCGAGCAGGCTACTGAAGTGGTCGGAGGAGCCGATCACCTTCAGTCAGGCCGACCACCCGGAGAGCACCGCAGGCCCGGGCCATCTCCCGATCGTGGTTTCCCCCACGGTTCGGAATGCGAGACTCGGGCGGGTGTTGGTGGATGGAGGGAGCTCTATCAACCTCATGTCTGTGGGGGCGTTCAAGGCACTCCAAATTCCTTATGAGGAGTTGCGTCCAACCCCCCTCTTCTATGGAGTCGCCCTGGAGTGGGCTTGACGCCCCTGGGGCAGGTCCGGTTGCATGTCACGTTCGGAAGTGTGGAGAACTTCCGGACAGAGAAAATTAACTTTGAGATCGCGGACTTCGACCTTCCCTACAATGTGTTGCTTGGCCGGCTAGCTCTGGTCAAGTTCATGGCGGCCACGCATTACGCATACATGATAATGAAGATCCCCGGGCCCGGAGGCCCAATTACCGTGAAGGTGGATCGGCTGGAAGCCCTACGCCTCAGCAAGCAGGTGCAGGACCTGGCCGACACCACCTGCTCGACTCGAGAGGAGGACGGTTGCCCAGAGCTCCCTTCGGTCAGGGCCCGCGCCTCACCTGGTCCCTCGGGGGAGGTGAAGGTGGTCTCCATGGGCGAGGCCGGCTCTGGGAAGATCGTGAAGATCGGCGCCAACCTCAGCGCCAAATAGGAAGACGCGCTCGTCACCTTCCTCCGGTCTAATCTAGATGTGTTCGCCTGGGAACCATCTGAAATGACCGGGGTCCCCAGGGAGGTGATCGAGCACCGATTGGCGACGCTCCCTGGAGTGCACCCAGTCCGGCAGAAGATCCGGAGGCAGGCACCAGAGCGGCAAGATGCCATTCGGGATGAGGTAGAGAAACTGCTGTAGGCGAGGATTGTATGGGAGGCCGCCTACCCCGTGTGGCTGGCCAACCCTGTACTTGTCAAAAAGTCGAACGGGACATGGCGGATGTGCATCGACTTCACCGGCCTCAACAAAGCCTGCCCCAAGGACCCGTACCCTCTGCCGCGGATAGACAGCGTTGTCGATTCCACAGCGGGGTGCGAGGTCCTGTGCTTCCTGGACGCCTACTCCGGCTACCACCAGATCAGCATGGCGCAGGAAGCCGAAGAGAAGACTGCCTTTGTGACCCCTCTAGGCGTGTACTGTTATACCCGAATGCCTTTCGGGTTGAAGAACGCTGGCTCTACCTACCAGCGCGCTATGCACACTGTATTTCGGTCGCAAATTGGAAGATGACTTGGTAGTAAAGACCAAAAAGACTGCTGGGCTTGTCGAAGATCTAGAGGAAACTTTCTCCCACCTCCGGCAGTATTGTTTGAAGCTGAATCCTGAGAAGTGTGCGTTCAGCGTGTCGTCTGGAAAGCTGCTTGGGTTCCTCGTTTCCAATCGTGGGATCGAGGTCAACCCGGAAAAGATCACGGCCATCGAGCGCATGCAGCCACCCACAAGGCTCAAACAAGTTCAGTGCTTAGCGGGTCGCCTGGCCTCTCTCGGCCGCTTTATAGCCCGGCTGGGGGAAAAGAGCCTCCCCTTCTTCAAGCTGCTGAAGAAGACCAACTCCTTCGAATGGACTACGGAAGCGCAACAAGCACTCGAAGAATTGAAGCAATACCTCTCCTCCCCTCCGGTCTTTGGTCGCCCCGAGCGGCGAGCCGCTCTTGTTATGCGTGGCGGCGATCCGGCAGCTTGTGAGCGCAAAGATCGGTGGCGGAGTGTGAAGGGGTCCAGCGACCAGTTTACTACGTCAGCAAGGTGCTACACGATGCCGAAACAAGGTACCCGTAGGCTCAGAAGATGGTATACGCCGTGCTAGTGGCGTCTCGGAAGTTGCGGCATTATTTCCAAGGAAGAGAGATCACGGTGGTGTCCGCCTATCCCTTGCGCGAGATTCTTCACAACCGCGAAGTTGAAGGCCGCATTGCCAAGTGGTCTGTGGAGCTGGTAGAGTTCGGCCTCAAGTTTGCCCCCCGCACGGCAATCAAGAGTCAAAGGCTGGCAGAGTTCGTTGTCGAGTGGACTCCTGCCGAGCCTGAAGTGGAAGAAACCCCCGCGCCCTCCCCCTGGATACTCTACTTCGACGGCTCCTTCAGGCTCGAAGGCGCGGGGGCTGGGGTCCTCCTGGTTTCCCCAACCAGGGACATCCTCAAGTACGTGGTTGTCCTGGACTTCAATGCCACCAACAACGTCGCCGAGTACGAAGGTTTGCTGGCGGGGCTTCGCGTCGCCGTAGCCATCGGTGTTCAGCGTCTACAAGTCAAGGGCGACTCGATGCTGGTCGTCAACCAGGCGAGAAAGGAGTTCTCCTGCCCTGACCCCGTCATGGCGGAGTCCTTGGCAGAGGTCAGAAAGATGGAGCGACATTTCGACGGACTGGGGTATACCCATATCCCCCGGCGCGACAATTACTTGGCGGACGAGCTCGCGCAGCTCGCCTCGACAAGATCCCCTGTTCCGGTCGGAGTCTTTGAAGAAAGGCTTCCGCGACCGTCCATCGCAGCCCCCGTTTCTGGTGGGGACGATGGTGACGCTGCTTCAGCCCTTGTTCCAGAAGGGAGAGCAGTACCGGTGGAAACGCCCGGCCAGGCGGAGTACCCGGGTGATCACCCTGTGGTCGCCACACTTGACCGGGAAGGCACATGGATGGATCCGATCCTGACCTACCTGCGGGATCAAGTGTGCCCCGACGATGATGCGTCAGCAGAGAAGATAGCACGAAAGGCCAAGTGTTATACCCTGGTGGGCGGGGACCTTTACCGCTAGGGTAAAAACGGAGTTCTTCTGAAGTGCATCACTCGGGAAGAGGGGAGCAGTCTACTCTCTGATATCCATGGAGGGTGTGCGGGAGCCATATGTCCAGCCGAACGATGGTGGGAAAAGCTTTCCGCCAAGGGTTCTATTGGCCAACTGCCCTCCTGGATGCTTGCGAGCTGGTGAGGAAGTGCGAGGCGTGCCAGTTCCACGCCAAGCAGATCCACCAACAAGCCTAAGCTCTGCAAACCATCCCGCTCTCATGGCCCTTCGCGGTCTGGGGGCTGGATATCCTGGGCCCGTTCCAGCGGGCCACAGGGGGCTACACCCATCTGTTTGTCGCCATCGACAAGTTTACCAAATGGGTGGAAGCCGAAGCAGTAAGGACGATCACAGCCGCTGCTGCGATCAAATTTATGCAAGGAATCTTCGCCCGCTTCAGGGTCGCCAACCGCATCATCACCGACAACGGCACGCAGTTCACCAGCGCTGCTTTCTTGGGTTTCTGTGAAGAAATGGGCACCAAGGTCTGTTTTGCCTAGGTAGCCCACCCAAGGAGTAATGGTCAAGTTGAGCGGGCCAATGCGCTGGTGCTGAAGGGCCTCAAGACCAGGGCGTTCGATCGACTCCACAAGCGCGGAGCCCGGTGGACTGAAGAGCTCCCGGCAGTGCTGTGGTCACTTCGTACCACCCCCAGCCGGGCCACCGGGGAAACTCCCTTTTTCTTGGTCTACGGCGCGGAGGCGGTCCTACCCTCGGAGCTCGCCTTGGGGTCACCACGCGTGGCGGCATTCATTGAGGAAGCCCAGGAAGATCTGCGCTGAGAGGATGTCAACCTCCTGGAAGAGGCGCGGGATCGCGCGGCCTTGTGTGCCGCTCGGTACCAGTAGAGCCTCAGGCGATACCACGCCGCTCGGGTCAGCGGGAGAACACTGGCAGTTGGCGACCTGGTCTTGCGCAGAGTCCAGACGCATGCCGGGTTGCACAAACTGTCTCCCCAGTGGGAGGGCCCCTTTAAGGTGGTCTCAGTCTCTCGTCCCGGGGTGATCAGGTTGGCCACTGAGGACGGGGAGGAGTTGGCGAACTCACAGAACATAGAGCTTCTACGCAAGTTCTATCCCTAAGAAGGCTATAAGTACATAGCTGCGTGCCTCGACCAGCCAAGTTGAGCCCTCCTCTCCGAAGCTGGTCGGAGGAAGCCTCTGTCTAATCCAATGTCTAGTTTTCTAGTCAAAAGCCGGTGTCACCTTTGTTCTCTTTTCTCTGGCTTGCGCCCTGATGGGCCATGTCCGCGTAATCGCCCTCAGTACATTAAGGCTCTCTGAGTTCTCGACGGTAAAGGTTGGCCCACTGGGTGAGCGTGGTGTACAGGGATAGGGGTTCGGATGGCTGGTTTGACATGGTTTTCAACACGGTCATGACACTCAGGGTGTCCCCGTGAGAACCGGCGATTCAAACACCACTACCGAAAGCCTACTACCCTGCCGCACCTCGCCCAGTATTTGGCCCCAAGAGACCGCGAGAGTGATTAATTTCACAGGGCCCTAAGGTCCTGGGATAGCGACATTCCGACACGAGGGATCCGGGCCCTGCACTCCGGCTAACGCTTAACGCGCTCTGTTGTCTTTTTGTTCGCCCAAAACCAGCATAGTGGGAACGCAAGCAGGCACCCAAGCGTGAGATGTGCGAAAGGAAGTTTATGCATTCATAAGAGGCTGACCCGCATAAGTCCTTTACAAGGGACAACAAAAAAGACAACGGCAAAATAAAAGGTCTTCACTCCTCGTCTGCCGCAGCTTCTACAGCCTCCTGGTCCTCCACCGGCTCAGCGTCCAGCTCGAGTGCCACGTCCTCGGCCATCGCTTCCAGCGCCGGGTTGACCATCTCGAGTTGATCGGCGACCTGCTCGGCGGCGTGGCTAACCTGTGCTTCAGCGCGGGCCCAGTCCCCTTCCACTCCCTAGATGGCGACCAGGGGGTCGAAGCTGGCGTCCCGGCTGGCGCAGCAAGCGAGCACGTATGACGCTGTGGCCGCCGCGACCGCTCACCCTTCTTGACTGGACCGGGTGGCCAAGGCGCTGGGCAGGAAGGTGAGGAAGTCGGCAATCCGGCTCATGCAGAAGGCATAGTGCCGGGATGTCTGCTCGACCGGGGCCTGCTGCTCCAACCCCAATGGCGCCAAGCTGGCCACCATCCGGTCAAAAGCAGGACGCAACATGGAGGTGGTCTCGGCTTCCGCACGGAGCCGCTCGCCCTTCTCCTCGTCGCTCACTCGGGTGATCACCTCGACGAGGAGAGCTCCTCGCTCCCTCTCCTGTTGCAGGTCCCGCTCCGACCTCTCCACCCGGCCGCGCCAGTCCTGCACCTCTGTGCGGAGGCGACCGTTCTCTGCGATGGCCTCCCTCAGCCTCTCCTTGCTCGTCGCGAGGCGGCCGCTCACGCTGGAGTGAAGTTCGCTGAGGGCGGCCAGCAGAGCATCCGCGTCCGCTGAGGGGATGGGGACGCTGGGGACCTCCGGAGTGGACGGCAAGCCCATCCCGCCTCCGGGCGGTAGGACAGCCGCCCCGGCGACGGTCGCCTGGTGGTCGCCCACCTGGTGGTCGCCTGGGCCGCCTTGGTGCTCATCTGCCGCTGCCGGCACTGCCGCGGCTGCTGCGGCGCCCTAGTCACCCCCGGCTGGGGCACTTGAAGTAGACGCCCTGAAGGTAAAGAAGAGGTAAGCCACTTAGGTTAAACGAACTTGACAGTGTGTTGTGTCTGTTTGCGTACCCGGCAGAAGGCCTCCGGAAACGAGGCGTCGACGGGGCGAGCCGTAGTCCCCCTCGCGGCGCCGGCACTAGCGGAACGGCCCGCGCCGGCGGCGGCGGAGGAAGGACCCGATCTGGCGGCGGGCGGCGGAGGTAGATCGGCCTGCGCCGGGCGGCGGAGGAAGGACAGGTGCCGGCGGCGATGGCGGAGGTGGATCGACCTGCGCCGACGGCGACGGAGGGAGGACCGGTGCCGACGGCGGCGGCGGAGGAGGATCAACCTGCACCGGCGGCGACGGAGGGAGGACCGGCGGTGGCAACGGAGAAAGGACCGGTGCCGGTGGAGCTATTGTCGGGGCAGCGCCGGTCGAAGTGGAAGCTACGACCGCCGTAGAGCTCCCTGCTCCGGTCGTAGTCGCGGTGCCCCCGGGCGTGACGCGAACCCTCCTGGGACTGGCGCCAGAGGCATAGTCGTCGGCAGGCCGCTTGCCCCTCCTCTGGTCGCCAGCTGGAGAAGGGTCCCGGATCGTCAACGCCACTTGGCGGGGGGTGTTCACCAGCCCCAGGGCGTCCATGGTGGGCATGGCGCGGGTGATCACCACGCGTTCCCGGGGCTCCACTTGGCAGAGTGTGAGCGCGCCCGCAGGGAAAGACGGGACATTGCTGGAGGCGCCCAGCAAGCCCATCCAGGATTCGAGCTTGGCGGGGGACAAGTCCCCTGCGGCTGAAGAAGTGAAAGCAAGGGAAAGTCGTCGTTAGTTTGGCGGCGGTTGCAAAAAGCACCAGAAAGAAAGAGAGACAAGTAACTTACCTCCGAGAGCTGTCCTGGTCATGTCATCGGAGCCCGTGTACTGCCAGGTAGGACAGGCACGGCGGCGCAGAGGGCTGATTCTCCAGACGATGTAGTCTCGAAAAACCATGCCTCCCGTAAGGCCCGCTGTTCGCAGCTGGTCCATGCGGGCCAGCATCGCCTGGAGCTCGGGCGTCTCGTCGACGTGAGCTCCCCAGGTGGGGGTGCTGACCGCTGGCCCAGTCGGTAACTCCAGGACTTCTACGCCGCTGTCGTCCTCGGCGTAGAACCACTCATTGCGCCAAGCCCTCCAGTTAGAACGGAGGTCCAGCGGAATGTAGCGGGAAGCCGCGCCGTCCCGAAGGCGAAGGTGGCAGGAGCCTGCCGTGGTGGAAAGGTCCTTGCAGTGCGCAAGGAATAGAAGAAGCGAAAGAGAGGAAGGTTGGGGGCCACTCCCACGAACATCTCGCAGAAGTGGACACAGACGGCAAGAAGGATGATGGAATTGGGAGGAGGGTGAATGTTGTGGATGGAGTAGAAGTTGAGGACGGCGAGGTAGAAGTCGGAGATCGGCGGGAGGAGACCCGCCAGCATCCCCCATCCGAAGAAGATTACTTCACCCGGGCGGCAGCCGGGCGTGGCGGTCCCGGCGCGAGTGCGGACGGTGCCGCCGGCGACGTACCGGGCGAACCTCTCGGCGTCAATCTCCTTGACGGTCGACGGAGGAAGCAGGGGTGCTGGTGGCGCCATGTAGGCGGAGGAACAGTTCACGAGGAGCAGTGTAACATCCTCAAAATTATAAAAGTTAATAATCCAATATCAAAATGTGAACTCCTTTTATTGTTGCATTTTATGCTTGACGTGTGCAAATTGTTGATTTTGTGGAGTGATTTAGTGATTATTGGAATCAAATAAAAGAGAATAAAGAAAAGAGAAAAGAGACAATGGTAGAATGGTAGGAATGAGAAATTACCATGGTAAATTTTTCAACCAACCTTATTCAACGCTAGAATCATCCTTAGCTGGTCAAAAGACCATGTGCACACATTTATTGATAAAGAAAACAATTTAAAATGGTAAATTTTATTTCTGTCTAGACCCATGTCAGATTTTTAGAGAAAGTTGTAGAGCAATATAGGCCTTGTAATTTTTACCATAAGACCTCAGACATATCACCTTCATCCACAAAAATTTGCGAAAATTATTAAGGAGGTTAGCTATTTATTTGCATTTAAATAAAGCAGATCTAAAATTTTGCAGGAATCAGTAAAAGAATTTTTGAAAAATAACTACTGGGAATTTAGTGATGAAATTTTTATGCTAGAACCTTGTGAAGAAAACACATCTCCAATAAAAATTTCAAAATTTTACTTGCTGATTTAGCACCTCAACCAGATCAAAAGCTAATTTGAATTTATTGTGCAGTCAGTAATGTCGGAATTTTATTAAATAAATGGTAAGTTCTATTAATCCCAAAATTTCATATGAGGTAGAAAACTTAGCCAGAAACTTACATAAAAAGTTTCGAAAAATCTGGAGATGAAATAACCTAGGAATTAAATGGTTCAGTGCGCTGTCCATGGAAGAGACTAGATCATGTCTTCTTATAGCCTTACGTGTGGGGCCACGTGCGCAGCGGCTCTTCGTTCGGCCCAAGCGCCATTGCCTCTGCCGGGCGGGCCTCCCTCACGCAGCGCCCCACGCGTCATTGATTCCCGCTCTCCTTCTCTCTTATCTCTCGCTACCGTATGACCCTACGGTGTCAGCTCCATCTCCTTCCTCCTCTCCTCTCATCTCTCTCTCTCTCGTTCTCTCTTTGTTGTCGGCAACGCCCACCTTACCGCCTCCATTCTTGTCGCGACTTCGCCGCAACTCCACACCCCGAGGCTGCCACGCCACCACAACCCATACCCTGCCACCCTGTGGTCATGATCGAGCCGGAGAAGGACATCCAGAGAGCTCCCAGAGACGCCGCCGTTTCTTCTCTGAGCCAATCCGCTTCCAACCGCCTCCCGTGCCTATTTAAGGGGATGAGAAGCACGTTCAAACCCAAACAAGCCAAGAGCACCCAGCCATTTCCCTTCTCACGCCCAAAACCGACCAAGCCGAGTTTTTCTTCTCCATCTCCGGCGGAACCCGAATTGGGGAAAAATCCGAATTGACGCGACCCGGTAAGAGAACGTCCTACTTGCTGGACTCTTGAGCATCCATAGATACTCACAGAGCTGTTGCGCATCATCTTGTAGCTCGAAGCAACTCGGAGGCACCCCGCACCGTGCGACTTCCATTCCGCCATTACCGCGCACGGTGAGAGCTCAGCTCAACCCCTTTTCCTTCCGAGTGACTCAAGTAATAGCATCCTTAGGTCCCACTGATGCTTGTCCACATAACCGTTAAGACCTAATCTCAGTAGAGCGTCGCCGCGCCGGTCTTCACCTTGAAGCGCCGCCGTCCAACGTCGAGGGCTCGATTCCTCCGAGCACCACCCGTGTCTAAGTAGTCCCCTAGGTTCACCATGGTCCCGTGTTGCCGTAGCCGTCGGCCGAAGTCGATCGACGTCGCCGGTTAGTCGCCGGTGAGCTTCGGCCATGGCTCCCCTGCGCTGGCTCACTGCCGTGTGGGCCAGCTCTGTCAATCGCCGCGCACTCACGTCTCGCTGCCTTGTGGACCCAGCCGCACAGTTGCGCGCTACTGCGCTCGCCCTCGCACTCAAGCCACTGACGGGCCGGGCCCAGGCGCCAGCGACTGCGACTCTGATTCAAAAGCCAGCCGCGCAAAAGCTGAGAATACGCTTTCCCTTAAGGAAAACGTATTTTCCTATTTCCTTGAATTTTATTAAACCGAGTAGTTTCAAATTGCTATAACTTTTAAACCATAGCTCCAAATAGAATGAAACAACTTCCTAAATTCATAATAAATCGAGTAGTTTCATAATCTGCAAAAATATTTCAAACTTGTTTAGCAATTTAAACTTGAATTTAAATTTAAAGAGTGAAATTTGAATATGTAGCATATAGAGATTTTGCAAATAAAGTCCAAATTGAGTGAAACCAACTTTGTTGGAATCCTTAGGTCAAGTACTGTCCAAATATGTAATTAGATTTGGATTTGGAATTAGTTTGTGAAAATTTCATGTTAGGACTTTACTTAATGCATAGATTTAATATAGTTGTGATAACTTAATGAAAAAGCTTCCAAAATGAATGAAACTTGTTTCTTTGTGCTCATTACACTGATTAGAACCAGTTGGTAAGATGAAAGCTAGGATGCACCATGTTCTTTCATTAAATATAACTAGGGTTGCTTCGCATGTTAGTTCGTATTAGTACAATTAATCATACACCCTGAAAATGAACTTTGTTAAGTTTAATTCTACAATCTTAGCTTCCTGAATTCGTAAATTAAAATGAAATAATACATAAAGAAAAGTAGCCGTGTTATATGCCCTAAGCTTTAATCTTTAGACCGAGACCATATAACTTAGCTAATACATGAAATGATGATTGAAGTTGATTGCCATCTTGATTATCTTGGAGTGACTTCATTTGAATCTTTTAGCTGCTATCTTTATTGTTTGTGTATTTGCTTCTTTATCAATATTGAAGTATTCTTTTTGCCATGTTCTTAATCGACGTATAGACGCTGAGATTACCGACTACGCTTATCGATTTATACGTATCCAAATTTTACACCGCCGAGGAGCAAGGCAAGCACCCTTTGATCATTCTTGAACCCAGATTTTACAACCAGATAAAATGTGATTAAGAATCTTCCTGCATGCTTATATTCTAACTATCTATTTCACGCTCTTGGTAGTTATAACCCAATGTTGATATATTGTCTTAATCATATCAACATAAACCCCATGATAACCATAGGAATGGATACTCAATTAAAAGATGGGCTCAAACGAATATTAATTGCATCTGCTTAGCAATGCTTAGAATGATACGATGACATCTATACCCACATACACACTTCTTTATGAAATCTTTTATGGTTTATTTAAGCAGTAAAGGATACTGGTAGTTTGATAAAAATGAAAATAAAACTACTGTTTTGACGTGGGTGATTATTGGCAATAGCCGGTTGTACATGTTTTAACGTGTACGTAGATAGGGTGGAGTATCGCCCATGTCACAATAAGGACCGAGCTTATGTGTTGTTTTCAGGCCAAGATAACTGTACATCCACAAGTACTGAAATGGGACAGTCTTAACCTATTAAATTAGTTGAATATTAGCTTTGCACATTGGTAGGCAGTTGTAGCACGAGCATTCCGGGTATTGGTTTGCTCGAGGGAGGTGCCATCACCGAGGTGTTGGCATCTGCCGTTGTAACGGTGTACGCCTGGCTATGAATTGGGGCTGTTGTTATACCATTGAGCCGCGGGCTCTGAATACTATTGCTTCACCGTTTGTTTGCTTCCATCATAGTCAGGGGTAACGTCATTGGGCTAGTGCAAAGTTAAGGTTCAAGTAATCGAACAGTTTCGTTATGAACTCCTCGCGGGCATACCAAAGGAAGTGTGTCTTATAGCTTGCAAAAAGGGAGAACATATCTTGTGGGTAAAGCAGTACAAACTCTGCAGAGTCTAAACCTAATCGATTAGCCGCGCTCGCGGTCATGAGCACTTGGTAAAGTCATCACATAGTTAGATGTTTCTGTTTTCAAAAATTTTTGATAAAATGATTTGGAAAGTGGTTTACCACCTTTAATGACACTTATTGTTACATTTGTTCATATAAGACCATGGAGGGTCTTTTTCGTTAATTTACTCACAAAGGGCCGTGAGTAGATTGTTATATTTCATCTTACTACTTGTTATTTGAATTACTTATTAAACTGTTTTAAGTTTCTAGTTATGCTTTCCATTACTATTCAGTATTTACAATTCAAATTTTCTGCTTTATGCAAAACAACCGTAGAAACCCACTTTCTATTTCAGCCTGCATATATTCCAGGAATTGCATACACTACAAAGTCTTGCGAGTACCAATGTACTCAACTTGCTTCAACAATGTTTTTAGGTAATGAGCAAGATTACGATAATGGCGGAAATGAATATGAGGAACCTGCGAATTTTAGCGACGACTGATCTTTCTAAGTTCATCTCAGCAGTTGCCTGTGGAGTTATGGAATAGTTGGCATACTATGAGACATGGTTTTAATTTCCTGCTACTTTTGGTATTGTAATAACACTATAAAACTTGTGATGTAATAAAAGTGTGTATCTGTGTGGCTGTAATATCCAAATTGTGTTTGTGCGTGCCAGCCACTGATCATGGGAATGGCACAGGAAGCACTTAAGAGCCTCATATTTATGTTACTTAGTGACATAAAAATGAGGGTCTCACAAGCAGAGGCGAGGAAGCAGTTTGCTAGAGGCGAAGGCGAGGGAGCAGTATGCAGGAAACAAGGAAAGAACGAACCACCTCCCCCCGAGTCACCTTTATATATGTGCATGAAGGAGTGCTTCGGCGCGGGACCCGAGGGGATGTGGCGGTTCGAATGGCGGGATTACTGAGGGGGCGCGGCGGTTCGTTGGCGGGAAACCCAAAAGAATCAGAAGAGGCGCCGGTTACGAGGCGGGGGCGGCTGCACGTTCCACCTCGATGCCCGAAAACTGCGACGGCAGTTAAAAAGCCGCCGCGTTATGTGGGCATTTATAGTGGACCCACCCAGGAGACTGAACCGCTTCCGTCCCTAGAAAGATAAAAAGGGCGCTCCAGGGTGGGTCTTGGGGCTACTATCGGCGTATTCTACACCAGGGTGCCCACTACGCTCTAGTAAGAGCCGCTAGCGGACACGTGACGTCCAGGCCACCCCGCTAGCAGTCAGGACAGGATGTCGCCCAGCGGATAGGTGGCAGCTAGGCCACGACGCTGGAGGACAGCTTGATGATCGCCAGCGGGCAGGTGGCGACCAGGCCACGCCGCTGGCGGACAGCTGTGTGATCGCCGATGGGCAGGTGGCGACCAGGCCACCCCGCTGGAGGTCAGCTGTGTGATCGCCGGTGGACAGGTGGCGACCAGGCCGCACCGCAGGCGGTCAGCCGTGTGATCGCCGGCGGGCAGGTGGCGACCAGGCCACGCCGCTGGCGGTCAACTCTGTGATCGCCGGCGGGCAGGTAGCGACCAGGCCACGCCGCTGGCGCTTAGTTCCCGAGGCCACTCTGTGGCCCGTGCGGCCACCCAGAAGGTCAAAGATATTTAATGCGCGCCGTGCGTATTAAATAGGGGTAATGAAGGCTACAGTATGGCGGCGCGTGTTCCCAATGCGCGCCATTAATGCAAAAGGCGTCATGATGCAATTTCCAACCCCGGCAAAGCGGGCGGAGTCAGCAGGCGCGGGGCCCGAAGCAGGGGAGAGGACGGTTGTGTCAGGGCATTAAGTGTCTTTGCAAGAACGATGTGAGTGCATTAAGCTGCGCCACAAAGTGTACTCGATCTGTTGCACGATCAGAAGCCCCACCGATGCGACCCAAGTATAAAAGGGGGCCGGGGTGCATGGGAGTAGGGGTTCGGTCTTTTTCGGTTGGCCCTTTTCAGATTGGATGAATGTAGTATCCACCAAGAACATATCCAAGAACAATGCAAGCAGGACTAGGGCTATTACTCGTAAGGAGGGCCCAAACCTGGGAAAACCGAGTCTCTCCCTCTTGTGAGCTTCGTTCGTTCCTTTCACAACGCCTTACGAGCAGTCCGCCGCGAAAGCCCCTGATTCGGACTTCATACACTCCCTTTCGCAAGGGGTCTGTTAGCTCATACGCTGACAGAACCAAGCACACATTAATGCGTACTCCAAGCTTTAGCGCAATAAACTTAATATCACAACTACGAATGGTAAAGTGTAGTTCTCTAAGTGAATGAAGCTACGTGAAGAGGTGCCGCTAATCCCCTTTCCCGCATGCCGGTTTCATGGTACCTAAAAACATCATAAAACACAAGCGTGAGTTCATCACTCAGCAAAGTGTATTGTAATGGAACAAGCAAAACAGTCTTCAATACCATCATCACCACATCTCATGTTCAACATCATAAGCACTTCATAATTCATCTTGTATGCATCTCATTAACATCATCATACATGCAAATGCAATACACATGTCTCTTGTTAGCACATAACGGTATTGCCGAGTGCACTCCCGTCAGTGTGCACCCTCTTTCCCCTTTCATCCCGTAGATGGAGGGTGCCTACTCTTACTGACTCGCTTCCATTCACAACTGTGGATGAAATTACGAGGTAGGTCTTTCTCAATGGCGCTCCGAATTAGTCATAACTTTCTCACCGACCTTACCGGACTAGTTATGACTTTCTCACCGACCTGGCCAGTCCTCATGCCATGAATGCAAATATGCCATAAACAAGAATGACTTGCATATAAACTCAATTTAACTATTGCATAGCCTTATAACAAATCATTTTCATCATGTCACATGCAAGAATCAATCATGGCATCATATCATTAAACATGTGTAAACTATCTCATTATCAAACATTATAGCTCCCTAAGCCACAACCACTACAATACACTTGCCTTCAACTGTGAGCGACGGAGTGGCGAGAGGTTGAAGGCACTCCCGGGGTCACACCACCTGCATAAAGGTACAATACACTCAAAACTTGACCACAAAACCGTACGAGAGCGACCATCTACAACGACTTCGCAACCCACTCCAAAAACCCGAAAACAGAGAATCTGTCCCATCGGGACAGCGAGCTTCCAACTAGCATAACGTGAGTTCTGAAACCCCAAATCAAGTAAACGAGTACATTTTCTCGAAGCTTAGGAAATTTTCCAACTTTTTCTAGGTATTCGCGAAGACTGAATCGGCCTCTAAAAATTGTCTAATCTACAGTTGAACACGATCTGTTCCAATCATGTCATAGATTTGACAGTGCTCGGTAAAACAGCCATAACTTTTAAACGGCTGGACGGAATTTAGTGTTCTTAGTGTCCAATTAAAGATAATTGAATTACCTACAACTTTTATAACAGCCGACTGATCATAAAACGCCTCTAAAATTGCCAAAACCGAGCCCGAAGCTCAGTCACCCAATCTGCCCGAGAACACAACAATGGACAGACTTGCAATAACCCTAATCCCATCTAGAAACAGCACATATACATGAATTTTAGGCATGGATTCTCCCATCTAGCAGCACCTAGACCACCCCAAAAGAGTCACGAGTCGTTACCTCTTCTCGAATAACCGAGCGACGACGAATCCCTCCTTCCTTCAGGCCGCTCCTTCCTCCCGAACCGCAGCGAATCGCCGGCGATCTCCGGACTGGCGATCCACCGAGCGAGGAAACGAAGAACGTCGAGGAGGGAGAGGTGTGGGGCTGCTAGGGGAGGGAAGGATGGCGGTTAGGGAGGGGATGGGGAGGTGGAGGCGCAAGGGGCAAGGGGGAGGTGGCGGCTAGGGTTAGAGGGGAGTGGAGGGGGTGCAATAGGAGTGGAGGCGCAGGGGCAGCAGGGCTGCTGCCCAAATCCCTCCCCCACATGGGCTAAGGATCCCCCACCTTCGGCCCAAAAGGTCCCCCAAAGCCCGAACTATTTCCCCCAAGGCCCAAACTCCCCCGGAAACGGCCCAAACTCCTCCGGGAAAGCCCAAACATCCGAAAACTGTCCAAAAACACGATACAAAAATCGTACCATAATGCCGAAATCGATCAAAAGAAAATCTTACTTATCGATCCTTCTGGAGAAAAATCCTGAATTTTCCTTCGAGCCTGCACTATTCAAGTAATTTACTAACTGAAGATCATAAATTCCAAGACAGCTGGTTGCCCCACCGTAGAAACTCCCGTAACGAAGTGACGCCATGGAAACCCTAGATGCATGTGTCAATGTCACCATGACATTTACACAGAGGCCAGGCCGGAGCTAGCGCTACACACGATCGAAACCGTCAACGTCGCCCACATCTATTGTGCACTGCTCATATTTACGTTGGTGAGTACTGAGTACGAATGTTTAGCTGCTCAGCAGTGGCCAACTACCCTGATAGGATGGATAGCTCCATTTTTAACAGCGCACTAGCACTGTCACATCCTCCTCCTCTTTGCAAAGCTAGCTACTGCATGCAACAAGCTGGTAATGCTACACACGTACCATATGCACACACTGGCACACCGGCCTGTGGGGTAAATTTGCAGCATACATACATACATGCATGAAAGTGCCCAAAGTTAAAGCTGCCAGTAAAAGTGAAAATCTTTTAGCTCTCCTCCGACCAGTACTACTGCAAAGCTATTACTAGCTAGGAGTAATACATGCCTGCACACATGAATGGATGTGTTTTTCATATGTAGACGACAAGGGGCAGTGGTGCTCATGAGCTAAAGCCAGCCCTGTCCTTGATCTCTTCTCATTCTCACACTTAATCATAATCAAATCATAGCACCCAGAAGCAACCTAAGTATACTAATGGCAGTCTTTCCCTCCCTCCTCAGATGGGTTATTTATTATATTGATGTCGATTAAAGTAGTCCAAAGAAATCTCTCACCCTGCTGATAGGATTGGAGTATATCCCTCACTCACACACACTAGTACTGAGTGTGTAATTGGGTCTTGCACCTATCTCTTTAGCCCTAGGCAGGCTAGCTAGATAGCTCTCCCTACTCTGCTAAGTAGCCCTAGGCATCTAGCTTCTCTTTCAGAACCCAATTAAGAGCATTAATTAGATATGCATACCAAAGTGAGTGCTAACAGTAAAGGGTAGCTAGCTGTACTGAGGCTAGGTGTGTGCATCACTGGACAAAATGTCAAGTGTGAGGACCATCTACTACAGGTCTACACTACTAATAAGTGTATGTATGTATGTATGCATGCATATGCATATCCATCCATCAGCCAGCAATCCATCATCTATTCTTTGGTTTGCCTCTTTATAAGAGCCTGCTTTTCTTCCCTGCAGCCTTTTGCTAGAGCACACTACACACACTGCAGTGCAGGGCGAGAGAGAGAGAGAGGAGAGAGAGAGAGAGAGAGAGCATAAATTCCTCATGGCAATCCAAAAGTAGAGTCCCGAGTAGCTCGCTCACTCGCTGCAGGCAGGCATCTTGTCTTGCTGCTTTTCTGCTCGGTCGATCGCCTTTTGCACCATTAGCAGCAAGCAGCAGGGCTCCCTCGATCCCCTGCCTCGAGCGTTTAATGCGTAAATGCTCCTTGTGTTGCTGCAATTCATAGTCCACACTAACTGGCACAGCAGCGGCAGCAGCTAGCTGCTTGACAGATCAACAGTAGCTTTTGCGTGTCGCATTAATCAAACGAAGAAAGGTACGCTCCATTTGATCCATCCATAGCTCTGCACACACGCATGTTCTTGTTTCAATGGCCGGATCAGTGCTCAGTATCCAGTAGGCAGTAGCTTCCTTTCTTTCCTTGCATACTTGCATCTGCTTCATCAGATCGGCGTCAGACTAACGACCTCAATAGCTAACGTGCAAGCGCTATCGATCGTTTCTTGTTAGGTCGCAAGATGGATCATTGCTTCAACGACATGATCTTAAGCGAGAGCGCGTGGAGTGGAGGCGGTGGCGATGGCGGGGCGGAGGCGCTGCCGCCTGACGTGGGTGTCGACGGGAGCGGCATGACGGTGCTGGAGAGGCTGGTGCTGGACGAGGCGCTCGCGGCGGCGATCCTGGAGCTCCAGGGCATCCAGACGCCGAGCGGAGGTAAGGTGGTGCCACCGCCGGCCGGCGGTGTTGTCGAAGAGGCCGTCGCCTTCGCCGCGATGGAGACCGCAACGCCTGACTACGCCGACGTTGACGGGGATGTCCTGCAGCGACAGCAATATCACCATCGCCATCAAGGCGCGATGGGGACGGCTGCCGACTACGACCTCACACCAACAACACCGGCTGTCACTTTGAGCACTGTAGCACCTGCATTCACAAACGCCACCGCCGTTGACGGCGTCATCGTCGATGCGGCTGTCTTCTCCGGCAACGTCGACGCCGCCGACGCGCAAAGCATGGTGACGGCAAAGGCGGCGGCGATAACAGCGACGATGAGCCAGTGCGAAGATGGCAACGGTCCTGGCAGAAGACAACGGCGGTCGAGCAGAAAGCGGAAGGCGGCCGAGACTACAGCCGCGGCGGCCGACGGGCTGGTCCAGGAGAACCCACTCTGCAGCCTCCTCGCGTCCACAACCACCGCCGACGGTGGAATCCAGATCGCCTTTAGCACCAGCACCCCGGCTCCAGCCTCCAACTCCAAGAGGGCGAAGCCGTCGCTAAGCAGCTGCTCGTCGAGCATCAGTTTCGACGGCAGGAGCTCGGGCAACGGCGGCGAAGACCCCCGGTACGAGCCGGATACGGAGGCTCTGGCGCAGGTGAAGGAAATGATCTACCGCGCGGCGGCGATGCGGCCGGTGACCCTCGGCACCGAGGATGCCGGCGAGCGGCCGTGCCGGCGCAACGTGCGCATCTCGTCAGACCCGCAGACGGTGGCGGCTCGGCAGCGGCGGGAGCGCATCAGCGAGCGGCTGCGCGTGCTGCAGAAGCTCGTCCCCGGAGGCGCCAAGATGGACACAGCGTCCATGCTCGACGAGGCCGCCAACTACCTCCGCTACCTGAAGTCCCAGGTCAGGGAGCTGCAAACCCTAGACCGCCGGAATTACGCAAATGCCACGGGGCACGGTGGCGCCCCCGCCATGGCAGCAGTAGCTGGGCCACTGAGCTACGACAATGGCAATGGCATGCCGGCCTTCGCTTTCCCGGCAGCAGCAGAAACCCTAGCAGGAGCAGGAGGAGGAATCCATGAGTAGCTGGTTTAGATAGATTTCATACATGCATGCAAGCAATTAAGTGTTGTTATGTTTGTCCAATGTGAGAAACCATCGTATGATTGATCCATCATTATTAGCTAGCTTAATTGGTGATTAGGGATGATCGTATCGATGGAATCATGCATGGAAGCGAATGCCGTCGCCTTAACCTTTTCCTCCTCGATCCTTCTTCATCGATCCTCTTCTTCCATCTCTTTGATGTGTGCATGCATGTCCGGCCTGTACGTGCTTTTAGATCAGATTAGGCACGCTTTTGCCGAGCACAAGGATATAAGGGGCTTGGAAAGTTTGCGCCTTTTCTGATCGTATTCCTCATCAACTTAGCCGTCGTCTCCATCTTTTCACGTGCATGCACGCATATGCGTGCGTGAAAAGCAAAAGCTTCTCCGCAGCGCGAGTGTATAGCTTTCTAAGTTCCGATCCAAATGGTAATGGAGGAGCTCGTGCTACGGGTATACAATACAACTCGAAACATCATCATGGCAACTTTCCAAGGCATAATTAACCTCTTTCAAGGGGGCCAGCCTTTCTCCGTGCATGCAAAACCCTAGCAAAAGCGATCGATCGAAGAGGAGGGGAAAGAAGGAAAGGAAAGGGGAATTATTATGGCAAGAGGCAAATCATAGGGTTCATCATTGCTTGCTTTCCGGTCGTCGTCGTGGAAGCTTGGAAAAGCAAAGCGAGTTGAAAGCAACGCCTAATTAAACATTGGTACCGCGTGATCGAGGAGAGGCCGGAGCTAGAGCCGTGTCATGGCGATGCCGATGATTCGTGCAGTGCGAGGGAGTTTGAGCCCACTCGCGCGCGCGGGTCAGCTCTCAGGGTCGGGCTGGGTGAGCTTTTTAGACCGGCCGGGGCATGCACTCACCGCATCAAAAGGCATGCATCTAAAAGGAATCACTCCCTTTCCCTTTTGATTCAAACACTTCTTTAAGGGAAAAACATGCGCCTTTTGCTCCTCGAGCTGCGTGCGAAAATTGTCGATGAGATGCCCCCATCACCTCTGAATATTCTTGATAAGATTTGCTTCTGCTGGTTTTTTTTTTTCGGTTATCGTCGGTGTTTTTACCTTAATTTGTTGATTTCGCAATAAAACCTAAGTTGCCCTTCTCGGGCCTACCGGTCAACACGGTCATTTGCACTCAGGTCAGGCCTCCTCGACGCCACTTGCCCTTCTCCTCCATCGTTTGCCGACCACCTCTATCGACCCGCTTGCACATGGCCAAATAGTTGCAAGAAGTCATTACTACATAAAGATTTATATTAGATGTTTTATCAAAGAAACATCACTGATGGTTTTATAGTGAAACTGTCAATAATAATATCACAGACGGTACTCTTTATAAACCGTCAGTGATATATATCAATATCATAGACAATTTTAGTATAAAACTATCTGTGGTATCTTATTATCACAGACAGTTCTATTCACAAACCGTCTGTGATATAAATGAGACCTATATAAATACATACTAGTAAGATGCCTGTGCGTTGCAACGGTATCTACATTTTGAACGGCTGTCCTGCTATTACGATAACATGAAACAAGAAAAAAAATATGTTGCGCAAATAATACCTTAATGGTCTACATTCTACAATTAAAGAGGTTAATTAAAGAATGGCAGAACTGTGTATGCTGTCTTCCATCCATGCCTGAAGTGGTTAATTAAAGATGTGGGTAATTAAAGAATGGCAGAACTGGTAATTTTGATGAAATGACGTGGGAAGAAACTCTCACTTTATAGTAGAGATCAAGGTTCCTTGCGTAGACCTTAGTACTTAGCGTGTTTTGCCTCCCTAAACCCTAGCCCCCTGTCATCCTCCTCCTCGGCGACCTTCTCTTGGCGACCTCCTCCTCCTCTCGGCACCTCCCCCTCCTCCCGCGAGCCCGTGCTCCGTGCTGGATCCTCACCCGGCTTTGTGTCTGCAAGTCTGTAATTGCGCTACGTTTGGAGGGTATGGATGCATGTGTACATGCAAGTGTTGACATCATTGCCTTATTTTACAGTAGCTAGTTTGTGTTATTTGGAGGACCCATATTCTTGTCTCTAAAGCTACATCTAGCTAGTTGAATTAATGAAAAAGAAGTAGCTTTCGAAAGGATCAATGTGAGAATGGTAGGAATCGGGACGATAATCCATACTTACTACTGGTTGGATGCTCTTTGCACATGCCCTTGCAGGTTAAAAATAGTTATAGGATTAATATACAAGAAGCATGCTTGTGAGCTATTCTTCCGATGGTATCAGAGAAACATGGTTGCTCTTTCTTTTCTTTATCATTCTCATCTCTTATATTTATAAATGCTACTTTACCTTTTTTTTTAAGTTAAACGTAAATTGAACATGATTGATAATCTTAGAGTTTCTTCACTACAATCTCCACCAAGGAACCGATTAATATTAAGATTGCATAATTTGTTACTCAATGCACATATGCCAGTATTTATTTTGTCGTGCTTATAGTAGTTCATGTATATATGCTAGCTTTTTGTATTCTCTTAAGTATAGAATGCGTGTATCGATGATGATATTGCTTTTCCCTGTTTTGCTATCCTAGTACCCCTGCAAACATATATGGAGAAAGTGGAGAGAACATAAGTCTTAATTTGTTCTCCATATGAACTGGATCCTACTCATTTTTATCATGCATGTCATTTAGACAACAGACAAATTGCAGTTTGAAATATTGAGGGTCTATGTGCCATAATGTTAGAATAGGCATCTTAATAATCGAAAGACAAGATTTATGAGATGAAACAAAAACTAAAAGACATAAATGATCGTTTGCAAGATATTGAATCTGTTAACATGACACTCATCATTAAGGACCGTAGGACGAATTCAGAGCTGGAAGAAGCCAAAGCTGAGCTTATAGAGGTAATATAAAGGTTTCTAATATTTAATTCAATGTGGTTACTGATAAGATACCAAGACACCATTTTGACAACAACATGATCGCTTTTGTAGGGTTTAAGATAACTGATTGGAGACCCAACCGTCGGATTGATCTGAAATTTGAACACAAGAAACTAGATTCCAATATTAAACAAACAGAAAAAGAATCAGCTCGATCTAACTTACGGATCAAAAGTTATGAACCTCGCAATCTTGCTGTGATAGAATATGACAAGAATTGATCTAACATCAATTTCGTGATTAAACAAAATCTTCAAAAGACTAACCAACAAAACTTTGAGGAACTCTAAATCAAGGCCCTAGAAAGGTTTTGGATGGATCAAATCAAAACGAAACTCAAAGAATCAAAGTAGACAAAGAATCAATCTAGAACCAGAACAGATGAGCAAACGAACACTCAAAACAGAGAATACTGTAGCAACGTGTGGACTGTAGCTTCGAGATTACTGTAGCACGCAGAGGATCTGGAAGGAATTGATCTTTATTTCTTTTTGTCTAAAATACTCACATCAAAAGAGTACAAACCCTAAAACACAGCACAAGAGGAAACTCATGCGCACCAATTGTTTCCAGTGCTCTACTCTATTGCGCTCAAAAACTTGTTGATAAACAGGAGACAACTCCCCCTATTTATACAGAGCAAATACAAGGAGTCTGAATACAACATTCACTCCAAACATGGAAGGAATTTGTATTCAACACAACTCCACTTGGCCCAACCTGGCCGAATCCAACTCTTGCATGCGTACGGCCACCATGCCATACTCATGTGACTAACAACTCTGCACGCGTACAGCCCACCTGCCGTACTCACGTGACTGACTAGTCTTCATGTGCACCGCTCTCTAGCCCGAACGTCTCGCATGACATCCTCGACCACTGATATCTCGATTCCTCCCTGAACCTAGTCTCGAACCTCAGTTCCTCCATGAACCTAGTTCTGGTCCTGTCATCGACCACGTTCGCCCTCGAGCAACACCTGCACATGAGCAAACCACAAAACAATTCCGATCACAAGTCCGCGACTTGACTCAACATTAGTCCATGCAACTACTCACACGAGCATTGCATAAGATCAAACACGCATTATGAAGTCCACACGAATTTCATAATCACAGATCCAAACCAAAAACAATTTTGTTTAAGCACAAAAAGTTAACCCTAGAAAATCACATTCACGCCGGACCAAAAATATTAGTCCAGCGCATACAAGGAATCAACCTTCAAAAAGTTGTTCACGCCGGACCGAAACTTTGGTCCGGCGTCACTCACGACGGACCTAAAAATTGGTCCGGCGTACACGTCGAACTCTCAGTTACTTGCCAATTTGGTCCGGCGCAAAAAACCTCATTTTCACGTTCACGGCGGACCGAAGAAAAATGATCCGGTGTACATGTAAAACTTTCTGTTTTTGTAAAACTCAGTCCGGCGCATATACGAAATCAAACCTCAAAACGCCGTTCACGACAGACTGAAAATTTGGTCCGGCGCATATGCGAAAAACGATCCGGCGCACAAAGTAAAATCTCTGTTACTTCAACATCCGGTCCGGCGCAAGAGGAAAACACTATGTTTTTCCGAAACACTTAACTAAAGCATATCACAAACATGTCAATTAATCATCTGAAACAACACATGCACATGCACCACACATGCCATGAGCACAACCACTTTGCAATACCAAATTCATCACCAAACCAATTTTTCATCACATGATTTCACAATCATTCAGGATGAACTATGAAATAAAATGGGTTTTGCCTTGAAAACCATTAATATAATGATAAAAAAGGATATGAAAGCGCTACAAATGTTCATATTTTAAGATGATCCTGATCAGATATGTGAAATCATGTGCTGAAAAATTGGCTTAGAATTGAATTTGCAAATATGTTTGTTCATGTGTTTTGTCAATTTGACAAGAAGCAGTAAGTTTCGCTTTTGCGCCGGACCAAGATCTCAAGAAACAGTAAGTTTCCCATCTACGACGGACAAACTTTGTTTGTCTGTCGTGGACATGCTTTTGAACTCATTGAGTCGAACTCAATCTTCCAAGAAACCAGTAAGTTTTGCATGTACGGCGGACAAACTTCTTTGGTCAGTCGTGAATGGCTTTTTGAGGTTTGATTTCGCATGTACGACGGACCGATTTTGTTTGTCCGTCGTGAACGTGTTTTCGCCAGAATGATTTCTTCTTGGAACCGAAACTTTCACTTGTACAACGGACCAATTTTGTCTGTCCGTTGTGAATGGTTTTTTGAGTGATTTTTCATGTGTACGCCGGACCATATTTCCTTGTCCGTCGTGAATGCGTTTTTGCTGAATTAGGGTTTTGAGCAGAATTGAAATAATTTGAATTTGAGATTATGAAATTTGTGATGATTTCATGATGCTTCTTTTGAAGTGGACTTTATGCAATGCTCATGTGAGTAGTTGCATGGATTGACATTGAGTCAAGTCGTGGACTTGTGCTCGGAATTGTTTTAGGTTTGTTCATGTGCGGTATTGCTCAAGACGAACGTGGTCGATGACGGGACCGAACTAGGTTCATGGAGGAACCGAGGTTCGGGACTAGGTTCAGGAGGAACTGAGGTCTTGGTGGTCAAGGATGTCATGCGGGACGTTCGGGCTAAGAGAATGGTGCACATGAAGAATGGTTAGTCACGTGAGAATGGCAGGAGGTCGTTCGCGTGCAAAGTGTTAGTCACGTGAGTATGGCAGGTGGCCATACGCGTGCAAAGTGTTAGTCACGTGAGTATGGTAGGGTTGCCATACGCGTGCAAGAGTTGTACTCGGCCAGGTTGGGCCAAGTAGAGTTGTGTTGGATACGGATTCCTTTTAGGGAATAGGAATCGTATTCAGAACTCCTTGTGGGTTGGTGCTTTAAATAGGTGGGGGGTCTCCTGTTGAAAGGCACCAAGTAGAGCTGAGCGCATCAAGCCTTGAGCAAGTTTTAGGGTACTCTTTTGATGGGAGTACTTTAGACAAAAGAAATAAAGATCAATTCTTCTAGTTCCCGCATTGCTTCAACGTTCTCTTTTTGGTTCTTGTTTGCATGCTTGTTCTAGTTCTAGATTAGTTTTTGTTCTTTAAGTTTTATCTTGATTTGATCCATCAAAAACCTCTCTAGGGTATTGATCTAGTGTTTCTCAAAGTCTAGTTGATCAATCTTTTGTCGTTCTTGTTTAATCTTGAAGTTTTGATTAGACTGATTCTCGTCAAACTCTGGATCAGCAAGCTTGCGAAGCTCATAACTTTTGATTTGTAAGTCCGATCGAGCTGATTCTTTTTGGGTTCGATTCGTATTGGAATCTCGTTTCTCGTGTCCAAATTTCATATCAATCTAACGGTTGGATCTCCAGAAATTTGTGTTTTACCGAACCTCTGTCATTCTGTTTTTGTCGAAAACGAGGCAATTATTTGGTTCTGTTTTGGGGTGAACTTTTAATAGATCAAGAATTTGGTTTTAGCTTCCGCACAATCATTCACCCCCCCCTCTAATTGCTATATTCGTATATTTCGATCCTACAAGATAAACTGTTGTCTCGATACATCTATAATGTTTAGATATTCAATTACAAATCTATAACTGGTTGTGCCTTATAAATGTCATTGTGAAAATATCAAAGTAGAAGAAAATTTTGAACAACAAATACTAATGATGGAAGTTCTGCTGGGGGTGTAGGAAAAAAAGGGATCACATACGGTTCTAGTTAGAAACTGTCTGTGATGTTATAGTATTACACACGTTTCTATTTAAAAATCGTATGTGATATTGTAGTATAACAGACGGTTTCTAACTAAAACCGTATGTGATGTTTATATCACAGACGATGGACAAACCGTATGTGATATGCTGTTATATCACTGACACATGGTCACAAACGGTTTGAAAAATCATCTGTGCTGACGGTTCCGAATCATCTGTGATGTTATTATCTGTAGTAGTGAGTACATGATATGGGAGAAAACCATGGAAATGTTAAAGAAATCCCAATGCATGGAGCTATGGGTGTTGTGATTCGAGACAGTGGCGTACGCAGAATAAAAATAGAGGGGGCGTTAGGGCGAAGTTATCACTAAGGTGAACATAGAAAAAACATATTTAAATGTCATCATGTGCGGTCCAAATTTATACATAAATCGATGAGTAACAAAGTTAAAATAGCAATTAGTTAAAGATAATATATTAATAATGGATGATGCATTTTAAAAGCTCAAAAACATGTAAAAGTAGTAATCTTAAAATATATAGATATAATGACATAGATAATAGAAAGGTACCAAAGGTGCGACGAACCGAACCAATGCTTTAGCCCCCTTAAGCCCTCCTAAGATCCACCACTGGTTCGAGATGATGTAGGTAGTTTCGCTGTAGCTAAAACTCGCTGGTATCCACATGTCTTCGAAGCCTATTAGCATACCAGGAAGGTGCAAAATTGGGCTTACACTAAGGTAATCATCGAGACCGATTCCCAAAACTTGGTCAATTCGTGGAATGCTAGAGATCGGCATCGAGCGGAGATTTATCCGATCTTAGGAGAAAAATAGAGGAGCCCATCAGGGTTCCCTAGAGTTCCATCTTTGTTTGACTCGCCGTACCGCTAATTAAAGAAGCTTAATTACGTGAGTTGACAATGATGTACCTGGGTCAACCAAACATCGGACCTTCTTGGCACTGTCTACTTCACGATTGTGCCATTGGCGATGATTTACGTATAATAAGTGAGCTCTTGTTTCTGCAAAAAGAAAACGAGAATGGGCAAAGGTTTTTGCAGTAAGGTGTATTTTTGTGCGGGGCGAGAGCGTGGACGTTCCATTTGGGCCGAGGCCCAAATACATTCGAGCCGAGCGTGCTCTCGAGAAGCCCATCGGGTACTGACTCTGTCGATCCAACATGCCCCGCTTACGCAGCTACGCTTGCATGCATGCATGCATGTTATAATACTAGGGCTATGTTTGGATCCTGGACTAATTGTTAGGTGGCTAAAAATTAGCTCTAGTCTATCCAAACAGGAAGACTAATAGGTGGGCTAATTTTTAGCCAACCCCTTAGCTAACAATTAGTCCATTAGTTGGTGGGGAGGAGCTAATTTGGGCTAATAGCATGTAACACGCTGGGAAAAGTCTGAAATACCCTCGCGCTGGCCTTATCCTCATTTCCTCACCCATTATGAGGGGGCAGACATGACTTTTCTAAGAAATTAGCCCAACCATTAGTCATATATCCAAACAGCCATGAGCTAATTTTAGATGGACTAATTATTAGCTGGCTAACAATTAGCTCTAGCCATTAGCCAGCTAACAATTAGTTTTAGCCCATCCAAACATGGCCTAGGTATATTTGCGCGCTTCGCCGCGCCGCGCAAAATTTGATTCAAGTTTTTATTTCTGAAAAAAGGTAGAAATATCCAAAATAATACACTTTTGGAAAATATTAGAGATCGCTCTAGACAATATTAGATTTCAAGTTCCAAAAAAAATTATAGATGCTGAGTTTAACACCCCATGCGTTCACCGGGTAATATAAGAGATCGAGCTGAAAAAAAATTATCTCCCTTGATTTTTCACTGGGAAAAGCAAGGAAAAACGTGTAAGAACGGAGAAACGACGGACGGAAAACGAATTTCCAAATTTTTTTTTTTGGAAAACGGCTCCGGAGAAAAAACGGATCACGAAAATATTTTTTCCGGGCAAAACGGAGAAAGAAAACGGTCTTCCATTTTTTTGGGGGAAAACGGCCAACGCAAACATTTTTCCCATGCCGTGAAGAAAAAACGGATCACGAAAATATTTTTTCTGAGCAAAATGGAGAAAGGAACGATTTTCCATTTTTTTGTGGAAAAACGGCCAACGAAAATATTTTCCGCATGCTCGGGAGAAAAAACGGAACAAGAAAATATTTTTTTCGGGCAAAACAGAGAAAGGACCTGAACGTAAACCGCGGGGACCTATCCGCTATAATTTTGGACTTGTTCGCTATTTTGAAAAATTAGAAAAGGGCTCGTTCGCGATTCGTATTTAACGGGAGGCTCTCCCTGTAAAACGGCAAACCAGGGACCTAAACGCGAACCGGTAAAAATATTTTACTCTCACATAAAATCGCACAAGGACCTATTCGTAATTTCAAAGAACCGGAGGGGGTTTGTGCAAAAAAAATGAGCGCCACGTGGGGCAGCTCTCTAGGCTCCAATCTCTTCCCCTATAATAGGGGTTATATCCGTTACATCCATCAGCTTTGACTACGACGAATTGTCAAGCAGATGATGAAAGCGGAACAGAAACATCGGTAAATAAATTTTGTTTCTATTTTTATATTTTTTTATTAGTAATAAAAACGAAATCGAAAACCCTAGAAACGGATACAGAAGCGGATAGTGACGGAATCATACACGGATCGAAGCGGATACGGAACTGAAAGCGAAAAATTCTATCCAGGTATGTTCTCGGTTGTAATATTCTAAAATTTTGTAAATTCTTTAATTGAGAATTTTATTTGGATTTTATGATTTTTTTTTGAAATTTCATCATTTAATTAATGATTTTTGCTATTTTAAGATTTAAATAAGTAATTTATTTGAGTAAAAACTAAAATCTTGCTTGAAATAATTTTCCTTAGTTCAAAATGTTATAAATATTTTTGAGAATTTTTTACTTTCATTGGATATTTTCTATAAAGAAATATATATTTCTAGTATTATTTAAATTAGAAAACGGAATTTCCGGTTTCATTTATACAAATTTTCGTTTCCGTCGAAACTGGCTCTCCCATTTCCGTTTCCGTTTCCGTACCGATATTTTCTGTTTTTGTTTCTTTTTTGTAAAAAAAAACCTTTCATTTTTCTTTAGAACGATCGAAAATTCTGTTTTCGTTTTCAACCCTACCCATATAGAGCGTAATCTATAGACTCTTACATGACCTGAAAATAGCTTGATTGAGAACCGAGCGTCAGCTCGGTTTGAGAGCACCCAGTTGAGCCTCATTCACCCACGTTCGATTTCAGTTAAATGTGCATGTTTATCTCCAATAAAAATAGGTACCCACATATGAATTTAGTGGGACAACGTATACCCGCACTCCAAAGGCTATAGAGCCTTTTAAAAAATTTCTTAACGTATTTATGGGACATGCATATATGTGCACATGTGGGATATGAGTATGATATATGTGAGTTGTATGTGAGGCTCTTGTGTTGCTCCTGTGCAGCCTTTTTCTGAGTTGCGCGCTGTTCATGTTCCACTCGCTGTACATCTGTCTCTTCTGTGACCTCACAAATGGGGAATCCGGAATTGATGGAGGGGGTGAGTGCTCCCTCATTAGATGATGATAATGGGGTATAATCAAATTCAAGACCTCGGAGAAAATCTTCTGAAGATGAACTCTCATGGATGTCACTGTTGTTCTGGTAAATTCGAACATTGTCGACTTCCATATGGCATGTGCCTTGGTTCTCTACCTCTGAGATAGGAGTAGGTATGGATTCGCTGTCTCCCTGATTTTTCCTCAAGAAGTGATGCTCCCAACGCAGTGTCTTCTAGTTTGGATGAAGTTGTTGATTGTGATAATTCCACCTCAATAACATATTCGGAGTAGAAGTCACACTTACCTTCTTCTTCTCCACAAAGTCATCGATGGTGAGATGTACGTAGTCGGCAAGATCGAACGAGTTTTCTTCATCCATTTCTTACAACAACGACACATTACCTTTGAAGATCTTGTTGCTTGGAAATGTAGCGGGGCTCTCCCTCTAGCTCCAATTGTCGATGTTCAGTACCTGGGGGTCCATAGATCGAGCTTACGAATATAATTGAGGTTGCCTCTACATAGACACAATCAAGACCATAAAGATAGGATGACCGGGAATGCTTTTAATTAGGGAAACTAGTAAATAGATTAAAGCTTAGTGGGCCCAACCCATGTCCGCTTTAGCCCAAACCCGCGCCACCAGCCCGCTCTTCCAAAAACCCTAGCCGATGACCATTCGATCTTAATCGCGTGATCAGGATTTCACCGTGTAGCTTGGCGTTGAGGACCATTGGATGGAGGACATGCGTACGCTTGGGATTGAGCTACGCCATCTCTCCGTATCACCGCCAGACTCCACCACCACCTCTGAATCCATCGTGAATCCCGTGTTGTTCAAGCCTTTCGCAAGAGCTATTTAAAGCTGTTACCATGTTCATTAAGTTTCCTATCATCTGCTGCTTCGGTTGCCCCACTCACCGACGTTCATGCCACCGCCATCTTTGCGTAATTGCTTGACATAGTTGAGCCTCGCCGTCGTGGTCTTCATCAATTCCAGCCGTTGTTGAGCCACCTCCGCCATGTCCGTGACCATATTTGGAGTTGTCGCGTCAAGCCGCCTCGAGTCTGTGGTCCGTCATCGTCGGAGAAGTTGTGAAACACCATTACCGTGGTCATCATCCCCAAGTCTGGTGAGTATCACCACCGCCGTGCTCCCCACTATCCCTAGTTGTTCGATTCCTCCATGGATGGTCGGATGCATGTCACACGTCCTCACCGCCCATCGCCATCACCATGAACCACAGCCAGGGGCGGAACTAGAGAAAAAATAATCGGGGTTCACCACTTCACCATATATATGATAATAACTTATTATTCCTACCATTTGCTTGTTATTTGCCTCCCGGTGTCACAAGATTTAGATAATGGGGTTCACATATACTATATATATAGACTAACACATAATAATTTTATATATATATATAGATTAACATACACTAAATTTTTTTTTGACCCGGTGTCCTGTGACACCGGGTAGCATCAAGTACTTCCGCCCCTGACCACAGCCGTCAGATCGATGGTGAACCGCCCAAATCGCACTGCATGGCCGAGCCCCCATCTGCCACGTGTTCACTGTCGCTGTTGCCTTTGCCATATTTCTCAAACGGGCGAGATCGAGCGGGGCATCATGTTCACAGCTCGCCGCACGTCGCCGTTCACGTCAATCTTGTGTCAGCCCTGATCGCCGGTCAGGCTTCCATGTGAACCGAGTGCACTGTAGACTAGATCTGTTCTGTGGACTAGGTCCATGGACCCGTAGGCCCCACCTGTTAGTGAAATAGACTATTTTATGTTTTCTTGTATTCGGTTAATTAGACTTACGACATTAGTGTTACGTCATACATAGATTTTCCCATAGAAAATTAATTCGACCAAAACTCGAAATACAAGTTACATCAGCATGACATCATAAATCCCTTTTTTATTAGCAAAATAATTCGGTTAATTAGGTTTTATTCTTTTTCTTTTATTTCAAACTTTAGAGAACTCGTTCTCCCTCATACGAACTCTAATTGAGGTGATTCCAGTTTGTAAAAATTGTAAAATCAAGCTCTATTTATTGGTGAAGTTTATTTATTTTTGGAGTTAAGTTTGCTCTCTATTTTTGGTATTTATTACTTTACTTATTTGTTACGCGTAGACGTTCAAGTGCCTGAGGGATTCAAAAGTGAAGTGCTAATCCAGGAGCAAGGTCTAGAGCAGGAGCAAGAACTTTTTCAAGGCAAGTTGTGCTTTAACCATGTTGATTTCATGTTTCAAAAATTATATTGTTTTAAACTATTTCATGTTAATTCAAATTAAAACAATTTCAATTAATTTGGGAATAGTTATTCAACCTAATTGCACTATTTCAACCTTATCATTTGTATGCCATAATTCATTTATCACCCTAAGATGTTTTATTACTAGTTGGTAGCTATTAAATGCCAACATGGGTTGCTACAATATGAATAGTGTGCTTAGCCATGCAACGGGTTATTGATATTATTTTGGAAATATAAATTTAAATTGATTAATGGAATATGAAATGTGTTTCTGAAATAGTGTGTCATGTGCTGCCATATGATGATGTTGAATTGTAGAGACATGTGTTGTTCTACAACGATGTTGACTTGTTGATGGCATGTTGTCGGGACCCGAATTTGCAAATCCGGACCCTCTGTGTATTCAGCACTAGTCCAGGAACATGCTAGTGCACACAGTCTTAACATCGGTAAATATCACAATCATACCACTCGATACTAATAAAGTACTTTAATTAAATAGTCAAACTGGTTGCTCGACCTTATGGTCAAGTTACAAATGTACGCCTCGCAGGGCGAAACTTATTAAGAGAGAAATAATAGCAGCGGAAAATAAGATAACATCGTGGCGCCATCCAGTATACCACAGGCAACTGACTGGGCTCGCTCCCTAAGTAGACGGTTCCTCTTGGAGCTCCTCCTCCAAAGCTGGTGTAGTCTCCTCTTCAACTGGTGTGGTATTGTGGCAAGGCTGAGTACTTGGTACTCAGCAAGTCATGCACAGAATGCATGCTAATAGACTATATGCATGGCTTGATACAAAGGAATAGCTCAAGGTATATTTGCAAAGAAAGCGACATTTGACAAGTAGCATAAGTAGATTCGAAAGCAGTAGAAACAAGTATAGCATAAATAACTTTTCAAGGAGTTTAATAAACATCTTTCCCATCCTAATCCACATTTCCATCAACATCATTATTAATCCAACCCAACCTTTCAAATCCAAGTTATTTTTGAGAAAATCTAACCCTTGACTGTAATTCCCGAGCGATGTCGATCACAGTGGACACGTCTATTCGAATAGATTCTACACTCTGCAGAGGTTATGCACTTTACCCACAAGATACAGTCAAACACCACAAAGGCGAGTTCCCATAACAAAGTCTTTCGGAAACTTCTAACAATACAAGTGAGCCTCCCCGGTTATTGCACACTAACCCTTCCCTTAGCTAAGGCGAAGTTTAGGCCAATCAACCGTTAGATGGGTACTGGCCTCGCCCCAGACGCCTCCCGCACAACTTACACAAAGGGTGTAGTTGACCTCCCGAGGTCCCACAGTGCGTTATTAGCAACTTAATCAACTAGGTCCGTCCCATTCCGGACATGTGGTTGCACGCTTGACTCAGTTCAAAGGCTTGCAAGGTTAAGTCCTTAGGGTGACCAGGGCAAGACTACCAGAAGAACCAAATCAACATCCCCAGTGCCACAACTGGCCCACCTGATCATTCTTGCCACATGCCCCGGTCAAAAACTATTTATCAAACCCCAGTTGATTACCATGCACCACGTGCCATCAACATCACATGATACCTTTCCAAAACAGGTTCAATATATCATTAAGTCAATATTAACATTTGATTGTCCAAAATCATGTCATGAGCACGTAGCAGGTCTAAGCAACATACTACAACGATCTAATTTCCCATGTTGGCGATTTAATAATGTCCAACTAGTAAACCACAACTAGGGTGACAAGGGTCATGGCACATATTTAATTAATCAAGGTGTCATACAGCAATTTGGCATTTTTCTAATTTCCCATATTTAAATAAAGTATTTTCTAATTGAACTAGCATGCAATAATTTGAACCAAAATAGGTTTCAAAATAGGATCAACATGGTCAAAGCACAACTTGCCTTCAAAAAGTACTTGTTCTTGGTCTTGAGTTGGATCCTGAGTCAATACTTCTCCTTCGAATCCCTCCGGCACTTCAAAGTCTACTCGTAAAGCGTGCAAATAGCAATACACGAATAAACAATAGGCAACAAGTGTCCAAACATCCAAATAAAATCCATAAACAGAGGGAACATAATTTTATAAATTTTTAGAAACTGGAATCGTCAAATTTGGAGTTTAAATGCAAAAGTTATAACATTTCGAAGTTTAAATAATCAATTAAATAATATTATAGAGGAAAACTTTAGTCCAAAAATTAAATAAAATACATAATTAGGTAGATCTCAATTTTATACAAATTTAGAAATTTAAATCACTCAAATCGGAGTTGAAACGCAAAAGTTATAAGCGTTTGAAGTTTGAAACAAAATCTGAAATCATTATTTCGAATTAATAAATCATTTTCTTTTTCGGAAATTAATTATTGCGTCAGCGAGGACACGTGGCGACCTCGATTGGGCGGTGGCGTCGGTAGTCCATGGGCGTGGTCCATGGTTTGGCAGTCCACCGTGGACTCGGTCCACGGCTCACGTGTCGACAGCGGTGGGACCACTCGGGTAGCGTCATTCTTGGCGTCGGCGAGGCTCGGCCAGTCGCGGCGAGTGGGACCCAACTGTAGCGTCATTCTTGGCGTCGGCGCCTTTTGGGGCATGGCGACATGTGAGCCCGCCATGGCGTCGGCGTGGCGTCATGATGCGATGTGGTGGCTGGCGACATCACGGGCCCAGCGTGTCGGCGTCAGCGCAGCAGGCGTGGGCCAGCGGCCCGACGCGGCGGTCAATCTCCGCGACACGTGGCTAGATCTCGGCCGTTGATTTGAAAATCAACGGCCCGATTGGATCTGGACTCACGCGTTTGGGGTGAACGCAGCGTTTGATCTGGACCGTTGGATCTAGATCCAGCGGCCGAGATTCGATCTGGGATTTTTGGGCGAAATCTCACCGTGAGATGGCGTGGTGTGATCTCGGGACGTTGGATCCGGATCGGACGGCCGAGGGAGCTCAAGGTCCGGCGATGGCTCACGGCGGGCGCCGGGTCACCGGCGCAGGGGACGACGACTCAGCCGACGGCTAAGCCGGCGCTTTCCGAGGTGAGAGGTCTCCTCCGACGGCTTGACCTCCGATTGGATCGACCTCAACGGCGGAGGACGGCGGAGACAGCGGCAATCGGCGAAGAACTACGGCGAACGCTACGGTAACTCTGGCGGCGATTGCGGCTAGGCGGCGACGGCTCGGCGGCGTTGTTCAGGGCTACTGGTGCGCAATGAAGCGGGCTTCCGCGATGGCGGCGACGGCGCAATAAATAGGGGCCTCGGCTTAGTGTATCGTGGCGAAGACCGAGGTCGACGGCGCGGCGGCGCATGAGTCCGACGGCGACTGGATTGGGTGACGTGGCGCGCGCACAGCCGTTGGATCGAGATCCAACGGTGCGTGGGTTTGGGTTCGGGTCGGACTCGGGCGAGCTGGCTGGCTCGGTCGGGCTCGGGTCCGGCGACGTGGCTCAATCGTGGCCGTTGGATCAAGATCCAACGATCACGCAGGTTTGGGCTCGGCCGAAGCGGGTTAATTTGGACCAAGCTGGCGCGGAGTCGGACTCGAGTCGACTCGGACTCGGTCGATCGGAGGAAACGATAAAACCCACTCGCATTTAAATAATCCAATTAAATTCTAAATTCAATTAAATCATTAAAAATAGCAAAAGACTCGAGAAAAATTCGGAAAAATTCTGGAAAATATTTTAGGGTATTTGGGACTCAAATAAAATATTTCCAACAAAATTTTATTTGCAAAGTTAAATTCTTTAATTCTTTTAAAATGGAATAAATTCAAATAAATTCCAAATAAATCCAAATAAATTCCAAAAATTCACCAAAGTGCCAAATCACACATAGATTTAAGAAAAGCAAAATTTTGGGGTGTTACACATGTGCTGCACAATAATCAACTGGGGTGGTACAAGATTTAGACGGGGGTAAGTGGCAAGAGGCTTTGTGCTATAACGGGTCTTAGTGGCAATGGGTTGATGAGAGCATGTGAGGGCTGTGTGCCATTGGTTAATGTGAGCAATTGGAAGTCTTACCTCGGTCAATTAAGGACTTAACCTTGCAAGCTTTTGAACTTAGCCAAACAAACAATCACATGTCTGGAATGGGACGGACCTAACTAAGTAAGATTACCGAATCTTAACATTGGAAGCCTCATGAAGGTGATAATCAAAATTAATGTGCATTTTTGGGGGATTTGGATGTGTTGTGCCATCGCCTTACATCTGTTCAATGATATGTTAGTCCTATACCCCAACTCTTAGTGAGGGAAGGGATAACGTATGGCATACCTGGAGGGTCCATGTTATGATGAAGCCTTCCGAAAGGTTTTGTTGGGATCACTTAGCCATCACACCAAAGGAAGTGTGGTAATAGCTTGGCATTGTGATGTAATTATGTCTTGTGGGTAAAGTGTATAACCTCTACAAAGTGTGTCAAACCTATTCAAATAGCCGTGTTGGCGGTATTGGACAATGCTTGGGAATTATAGTTAAAGGTTAGATCTTAAAAAATAAAAATTAGGGATGGAGGCTTTGTGCCATTGGAGATGATGAAATTGATTTACGATTGTGTACTAGTGTATCTTATGAAATATCTGAGAAAGTTACTTAGTAATGATATTTATTTTACAATCATTTCAATCGACTTACATTATTCCTTTGTAAATGTTGCTTTAGGCAAATAATCATGTCAGCCATTCACTTGGAATAAGCCTTGCATGTAGTATAATAGACTTGCATTCTATGCACAACTTGTTGAGTACTTTATGTACTCACCCTCCTTGCAACCCCAAATCACCAATTGAGGAGTAGTCCACACCAGCTCTCAAGGAGGAATTCCAAGAGGAGACGGTCAATTAAGGTGCGAACCTTGCCAGTTGCCAATGACAAATTGATGAGTTACTATGAGTCTTCTTTTCTATTGCAGTTTTATTTATTTCTTATTTTAAGCACTGCATAGCATATTATTATAAGTTGACCATAAGATTATTCAACAGGTTTATATTTAATAGATTAAGTCTTTTATTATATTTTTTGTTGTATATGATCGTGATATTCATCTATGTTGAGATTGTATGCACTAGTATGATCTTGGACTAGTGCAGAATGCACAAATGGTTCGGATTTGCACATTCGAGTCTCGAAAGTACACTTTATCTCTATCAATGTTTAATAATTTGTTCGAGATTTCTTGCACGTGACTAAATTTTCACTCTGGTTGAAGTCGTAACCAAGTAATGGGTTTCGAGCCTTGTCTTTAATTATGGGCTCTTTTATTTATGAGCGTGTAGGCCCAGAAATTTTTAAGGGCGTATTAATCATCGTCAAAGCTGTGTTATTTTTTTAACACAATTACTTAGAAGGTCATCGATCCCAAAGGACAAAATGCTTTGCAGGCCGAGGTGGTGATGATTCTATGTAATCTTGAGATGTATTTTCCTCCGCCATTTGTTGATATGATGGTCCATCTCATTGTTCACCTTTTGAGAGCGATAAAGATTTGCGGGTCCATATTCCTATGTAGCATGTATCCATTCGAGAGGTACATGGGAATTCTCAAGTCCTATGTATGAAATCAATCTTGGTCAGAGAGTAGCATTTTTGAAGGTTATCTATGTTATTTGCTTGTTATTTCTGAACCCATTTTAGTTATGTGTGTTTATATATTAGTGTACTTCCAGCAATGTCAAGGTGTGAATACTTCACTTGTACCACACATCCCTGCTGTTACAACAATCAAATAGGAAGAGCTAGTTGTTCAGTACATCAACCAGTGAGGATTAGGGACCACCTCTTGCCATTGCTTTATTGGAAATAGAACTGAAACTTCAATATCCTTTGAACTTTCAGGTAGACAACTTATCCAAAAAGAAATATATTTATAAAGGAAATGTGAAATTATTCACATTCCTTGAAGTAATAATGCAAATAAAATTAACAGAGCAATATCAAGTTCATGAAAACATTGGCAAAGTCATGCTTTTCTATGAGAATCTCCTCTATTGTAGAGCCGAATGTGATATTGAGAAACCTCTTTCCATTAGAATTGAAAACAAAGTCTTGAAGAGCTAAACTATAACCAATGGTAAAGATTGTTTGCCACCCACCAAACAATGGAAATCTCGGTTCAATTTCCAGTTGCGTCCGCAATAAGATAGTTCGACATGTAAAGCTATTCGGCATGTATACTCAATTTTGCACTTTTGCTAGGAACATTAAGCCGTGATAGTTGATATAAATAGCAACAGTACCTTCTTATAATCAGTCCAGACACCAAATTATTTATTTATTTATTTATTATTATATATTCTATAAACAGTAATCACAAAACCCCTAATGTTAGTATAGATTAAACAAGTAATATAGGAAATTAGGGAAAATAATCTGTATGATTATGGGATTGTTCAGGTGCGATTTAACTTGCGTAGCTCGAACTTACGTATGGCTTGTAGTAGTTTTAATCGCATGTTTCTGGTCGAATTCGATGCAGTGCCGATTGATGCAGGCAGATGATCTGGATCGGCCTTGGCATAGTTTCGTGTTGATAACGTGTTGTAAAACGATGACGCCCGATAGATCAACCGCAATGCACCAATTGAATCGTAAGAACAAATACGGGGAGCACACACGATGTAGGAAAGCAAAAACTGTTATCTCTTTATTAGATTGATTCTTTAGTACAAGAGGTGCCATATTTATAGTGAAAACTAATAAGAGATAGATTCGGATTCGTCCGCAATGAAATAGAGTTCAAACATATTTGAATAATTAGAACTCTGAGCCCTATTGTATCTCAACGGTGAGCAATGCCGCAACGCAGCCGGGGTGGAGGGCTCTGTCGTACTGTCTAGCTAATCGACGTCGGAGTAGATTAAAGGGCAAGTTAGTAGGTGTATAGGCTACTAGAAGTATGCCATCGGCTTTAGCATAAACTCATGTGTGGAAGTACTGAAGAAATGTACGATTTCACTGCTATCTATTCTGTAATTATTTAAGGTTATGATGGAAAACAGCCGTTTCCTGCCTCTATATAAAGAGTTTAAGTGGGGGAAAGATCGCTTTCTTCACTCACTAGCTCTTTCTCTCACCAAACTTGTATTCTTTAGCTCACTAAAGGAGGAAGGATATGTCTCGCCCTTTTATCTTCGTTGCCGGCAACCAGCCGGCTCAGCAAGGCCGCTGGGCCGCCCTAAGCGACTTGCAGCCCGTATACTTTACCACGCGGAATGCATGTTTTTAGGGACCGGCTATCAAAATTAAAGTGAATAACAATATGGGGACTAGCCACCCTCCACTCCAGTGCGTACTAGCCGGCCACATGGAGAAACAGCTTTCTATTCAAAGTCATCCCAGTTCTAAGTCCCTTTACACCTGCATGACTCGGACTGGCTGTCGAGCTTAATGAATTATTGTTGAGTTTTTTTTGAAATTTACATAGTTTGGTATAAAGTGGTTTCATTTACCATTTAAGTAGTTATTTTAAATTCGAGTTAACGAACCACTATCTAATTCGAATCTCATTAAACTTTTTTCTATCGAAACAGACTCATTTGAATTTTGAACATATTAACTACTGTAATTGAACTAATTTTAATTTGAACCCTAACAAGCTCTTTTGTCGGTCTTATCCTCGACCACGGTTTTTTTAGGAACGGCAGTACTAAGTATCCTACTGTGTGTGTATATAATATAAAAGATAGATAATGTATAAAAATAAATTTACAAAGAAAAATTATTAAACCAATTCTATTTGTTCCTGTTCTAAAAAAATTCTCTATGTCCCTTGGGCATATTTGGAATGAAGAAATTTATCATCAAGCTACAAATATAATCCCTCTCAGCTGGTCACCACGTACGCCACAAGTAGGAAGATCTAGGCCCGGTTCGTTTCAGCTTCTAGATTATGAATTCTAGATTATGGGATAAGCTGCTTCTGATTATGGGAGAATCGAGTCGAGTCGGCTGCGACTTCTAGGTTCTAGACTGGGCCAGTGACAATCAGCAAGAATCAGTGAGAATCAGGTTTCAGCCGGATTCTGATTCTATGTAGAAGGCAGCTTTTGATTCTCAGAGAAGCTGTCCAGAATCCTCCCGTTCGATAAAATAATTCATTTAAGCAGAAGCTGTATAGAACCTGAAACGAACGGGGGATAATTGGCTGAGAGTCGAGGGACCAAAATAAAAGGAAGATTTTCTTTTGTACCACCAAAAGTTTGCCTGATTTTCTCTATACGATTAAAAATTGTGTTTACTTCTACGCCACTGAGTTACCCTTGGTTCTCTTTTGTGCCACTTAGGGGCGGAGTTAGGCCTCAAGCTACCTGAGTGGCTGAGTCATTGCCCGAGGCATAGGATAGAAAGCCCATGAAAAATCACTTGAAATATTATTAAAAACACATATCAGTTTAAAAACTACTAGCTCAGCCCGAGGCTTGAGCCATGACTGGCTCTGCCGCTAACGCCACTTATCGAGTTTGCTGTTAACTGAGACGAGAAAAGACATTTTTGCCATACTTCTTCCCTCACTTTCGGCTTCCTTCCTTCTGTAGTAATCTCCGAACTCCACCACCACCACTGAGTCCTGCAAATCCAGCATGAGCATAACGCCTAGCTTCGGGATTGCAGTTTCTTTCCTTTTCTATCTTATTGCTTGAATAATCAAACAAACAAGACACCAAATTGGAGCTGTTTTCGTTGCTGAAGAGCAGCACCTGCGTGTTGCCGCTGCCAGCAGCCTGTTGTGCCACGCCAGAGTCGAACACGACGCAGCCGGGATCTTGTGCGCCGTCCTCTCCTCCTTCCTTTCCAAGAACACGTACGGCTGAGCATCTCCACCAGCCGTTCCTTGATGGCGGCCGTCTTGCCGACCCACCGCAGCACGGCCGATGGCAACAGCTTTGTGAACCCGGCAGGGGAGGCTGCTCGACGACTGGAGCTGGTGTAGGGATCTGAACATTGTTGCGCGCCGTGCCGGATGCTGAACATGAACTGCGGTAGGCGCGTGTGTTGTGTGTGTGCCGTTGGGTTGGTACTGGTGGCTCCAGTTGTTTCTCCTGTCGTAGCAGAGTCAAGGGCCTACTTGTAAGTGAGTTTGATGGAGTGGTTATAGGGAAACCGAATCAATTCTGTTGGGGGAGATCGATGATGAAAAGACACTTTCCCTTCTGAACAGCGAAGTGCTGCTTCTGTCTCCTTCTTCCTTTCTCTCCAATCCTCTGTTTCTCTCTCGATCTTCCTGTATGTTGGAGAATCATAACAATTGGTATCAGAGCAGCAATCGATCTGGCGCCAAAGAAGAAACCATCGCCGTTGGAGGTCAAGATATCCACCGCTATGGCTTCAGTGGAGGCCCAATTTGAAGGGGTGAATGCACTTCTCAAGCAGATCTTGGATGATGTACACGGAGTGAAATCTGAGATCGGGGAAGTCAAATCGGTGGTGGACGTGGTCAAGGGGCGAGTAGAGGTGCTCGAAGCTCGTCCAGAGAGGGCTCCATCCGCGGCTGGACGAGGGAAGGTAACAGCGGAGGAGGCGCATCAGTTGCTGGGATCATCATCATCAGGTACACCGCCTGGAGAAGAAACAAGATCCGTGAAAGGGTACCGAGGGCAGGAGAAGAGTCGAGAACAGGCTAAAGGTATTTTGGGAAATCCTTTGATGCATACCATGACTGGAAGAGCAGACTTGGCTAACACAGTGCAGGTGTTCGACCAAAGAACTGGGGGAGGGCAATATCCAGTCTCACAGTGGCAGACTCGACAATCCCTGCCGAAGATAGAGTTTCCCAAATTCGATGGAGAAAATCCCAAGTTGTGGAGAGAAAGGTGTGAAACATACTTTGAGATTATGGGAGTAAATCCGGGTTTGTACACTCGTTTGGCGGCATTGAACTTCACTGGAAATGCAACACTGTGGTTGCAAAAGATGGAAGCTAGAGGAAGATTTGATGTATGGGAGGTATTGTGTGAAGCAGTAGAGAGCAGGTTTGGAAGGAATCTGTATAAGAAGCAGATGAGTCAACTGATTAATCTGAGACAAACGGGTTCTGTAACAGAGTATGTTGAGAAGTTTGAGAGTTTGCAACACCATTTATTGTTGTACAACTCAGCGCAGGATGATGTGTTTTTTGTCGCACACTTTTTGGGAGGGTTGAGCGAAGAAATTCGTGCTTCTATTGTGTTACACAATCCAGAAGATATGGAAACAGCCATATCTTTGGCATTACTGCAGGAAGAAGAATTGGAACAGATGAGAAAGAGAGTTCTCCGAAAAGGGGAAGGAAGAGATTGGGGCAAGGTAGTTGGGAAACTGGCAGACAAGTTTAAACCTCCAGGGAAATCGGAGGAGTATAAATCTGCAGAAGAGGGAAAGAGGGCGAACAATGGCAGGTGGGATGAGAAGCTTGAAGCATTAAAAGCTTATAGGAGAAGTAATGGGTTATGTTTTACATGTGGGGAGAAGTGGAGTAAAACCCATAAATGTCCTGATCGAGTGCCTTTGCACATTATTGAAGAATTAATGGAGATATTCCAAGTTCAGTCAAAAATGGAAGATGACACAGAGCTGGAAATAGGAGAGGAATTATTGTCAGTCACAGACCAGAACCAAGCTCAAGGAATCAAACGCAGAACTCTGAGACTTCAAGGCCGAATTGGGAAACAGGAGGTACTGATTCTTGTAGACTCCGGCAGTACTTATTCATTTGTCAGTGAAGAGGTTGCAAAGAAGTTACAGTATCAGACAACGGAAATAGCTCCTGTTCAGTTGTCAATTGCTGATGGTCGAGTTATGCAGTGTAATCAGTTGATTCCATGTTTGGAATGGTGGGCACAGGGGTACTCATTTACTCAGGATATGAGGGTGCTAGCGTTGGGCAGTTACGATCTCATCCTGGGGGCAGATTGGCTAGAAGAGCATAGTCCTATGTGGGTGCATTGGGGGCGAAAATGTATGAAGTTCACTCATCAGGGGCGTCGCATCATGCTGCAAGGTATCAAGTGCGATCAGGTGCTCAGAGGAAGCATTGGAGCAAAGGAGCTTCAAGGATTGTTAAAAAAGGGGGCAGTCACACATCTAGTACAAGTGCACCACAACAGCATCGCAGACGAGGAGATGGTGTATGTGGCTGAGGAAAAGGAGATGCCTCTGAAATTGAAGGATATAGTGCAAGCATATAGTCATCTGTTCAAGGAGATAACACAGTTACCTCCAAGACGTGTGTATGACCACTCAATTCCATTATTGTCGGGAGCACAACCTATCCAGTCCAGAGCGTATAGATACACTCCTCAACAAAAGGATGAGATAGAGCATCAGGTGGCTGAGATGTTAAGGAAGGGAATCATCCAACAAAGCATCAGTCCTTTTGCTTCCCCAGTAATTCTAGTCAAAAAGAAGGATGGATCTTGGCGTTTTTGCGTTGATTACAGACGGTTGAATGCTATTACAGTGAAAAACAAACAACCCTTGCCCATAATAGATGAGTTATTAGATGAATTGGGAGGTGCACAATGGTTTACCAAGCTGGATTTGCGTTCAGGATATCATCACATCAGGGTGCAAGAGGGGGAGGAATCCAAAACTGCTTTCTGCACTCATCACGGGTTGTATGAATTCTTAGTCATGCCATTTGGACTTACAAACGCTCCTGCGACTTTCCAGAGTGTCATGAATCGGATTTTTTGCAAAATGCTTCGCAAGTGTGTGTTAGTATTCGTGGATGACATATTGATATATAGCAGCAATTTGGATGAACATGCTTGTCAGCTGAGGGAGGTATTTCAAATTCTTGAGCAGCATCAATTGTTTGTGAAACTAGAGAAATGCTCATTTGGGCAGCAAAGGTTAGAATACTTGGGACACATTGTTACACCGGGAGGGGTGTCCACTGATCCGACAAAAATTCAAGCAGTTAAGGCATGGCCGACACCCAGGAACGTGAAGGAATTGCGGGGATTCCTTGGGCTCACCGGGTATTACAGAAAATTCATCCAAAATTACGGGATCATGTGCAAGCCATTGACTTCATTGCTTAAGAAAGGAGAGCAGTTTCAATGGACGCCACTTACAGAGGAGGCTTTTCGCATCTTGCAAGATGCCTTGGTGCGTGCTCCAGTATTGGCCCTGCCAAATTTCTCCAAGCAGTTTGTGCTAGAGACAGATGCTAGTAATGGAGGTATGGAGCAGTTTTGATGCAGGAAGACCATCCCATAGCATATTTAAGCAAGGCCCTAAGCAGTAGAAATCAAGCTTTATCCACTTACGAAAAAGAATGTCTTGCTATCTTACTGGCTGTCAGTAAATGGCGAGCTTACTTGCAACATCAAGAATTTGTTATTCGAACGGATCAGAAGGCTCTCATTCATCTAGATGATCAACGGATATCAACCACCATGCAACAAAAGGCTTTTGTTAAGTTGTTAGGTTTACAATACAAAATTCAGTACAAGAAAGGAATCAACAATGCAGCCGCAGATGCTTTGTCCCGTAGGCCAACTAATGGGGAGGTCTGCGCAATATCAGCTTGCACACCAAAATGGCTTGAAAACTTGATAGTAGGGTATCATTCAGATGAGGACACTAAGCAGTTGCTGCAAGAATTATGTGTGATTGGATCCAACGAGCAAGGTTATACATTACAACAGGGAGTAATTCATTTCCAGGGGCGCATCTGGGTGGGCAACAATTCATTGGCTCAACAGTATATATTACAAGCATTGCACAACAGCGGCATTGGTGGGCATTCTGGCATTAGTGCAATGTATCACAAGGTTAAAGCATTATTTGCTTGGCCCAAGATGAAGGGCATTGTTGAACAATTTGTGAAAGAATGTGAAGTTTGTCAACAGGCGAAGGTGGAACATATCAAACCCCCTGGCTTATTACAACCACTTCCGATTCCTACTCAAGCCTGGTCTGTGATTAGTATGGACTTCATTGAAGGGTTGCCATTGTCACATAAATATACAACTATATTGGTGGTCATCGATAAGTTATCTAAATATGCCCATTTTTTACCTCTAGCACATCCCTTCACAGCTCAGCAGGTGGCTCATACATTCTTTAATCAAGTATACAAGCTTCATGGACTTCCGCAGGCGATAATTTCAGACCGGGACAAAGTGTTCACTAGTAGCTTTTGGCAAGAGATTTTCAAGTTGTCTGACACAAGGCTAAACATGAGTTCAGCGTACCATCCCCAAACGGATGGACAAACCGAGAGGCTTAACCAATGTTTAGAAACTTATTTGCATTGCTTTGTGCATGCTTGTCCAAGGAAGTGGTTTGAATGGCTCTCTCTGGCTGAGTATTGGTACAATACAACTTATCAGACTACAATTGGAAAAACCCCCTTTGAAGTATTGTATGGGTATGCTCCTAGGCATTTTGGCATTACTAACTCAAATGCGAGTGGAATATCTGATGTTCAAGGCTGGTTGGATCAAAGAAATTTGATGAACAGGCTGTTGAAGTTGCATTTGGAAAGGGCAAGCATGAGAATGAAGAATCAAGCCGACAAGCATCGGTCGGACAGGGAATTCCAAGTGGGTGACAGAGTTTACCTCAAGTTACAGCCTTACATACAAACCTCAGTAGCTTCACGCAGTAATCAGACATTGTCCTTCAAGTTTTATGGGCCATACAAAATTCTGGAGAAAATAGGCAGAGTAGCATACAGACTAGACCTACCCGCAGGATGCAAGATTCATCCGGTAGTTCATGTGTCTCAGCTGAAATCTCACATTCCTTCTTCCACCCCAGTCGAGACGGTTCTGACTATCTTCCTCGAAGACACAGTGGTGCCACCGGTTCCGGAGAAGTTTCTACAAAGGAAATTGATTCAGAAAGGAAATGGTGTGTCGCCGGTTGTGTTAGTGCAATGGTCTGGCTTACCAGCTTCTCTAACCACTTGGGAAAACGTCGATGCGCTCCGTGATCGCTTTCCAGAAGCACCGGCTTGGGGACAAGCCACTTGTTAAGGAGGGGGGAATGTTGCGCGCCGTGCCGGATGCTGAACAGGAACTGCGATAGGCGTGTGTTGTGTGTGTGCCGTTGGGTTGGTACTGGTGGCTCCAGTTGTTTCTCCTGTCGTAGCAGAGTCAAGGGCCTACTTGTAAGTGAGTTTGATGGAGTGGTTATAGGGAAACCGAATCAATTCTGTTGGGGGAGATCGATGATGAAAAGACACTTTCCCTTACGAGCAATGAAGTCGCTATACGTCTCCTTCCTTTCTCTCCAATCCTCTGTTTCTCTCTCGATCTTCCTGTATGTTGGAGAATCATAACAAACATATAAATTCAAACCATCTATATATATTACACTAGTTTAGAATCACACTGGTGCACATTATAGTAATATAAATAAAATACCAATTTCATACATAGCGGAATATGAATAAACAAACTAAAATTGATAATTAAATAATAATAAGATGACTTTATGGTTGAGTTTATATTTATTATATCTCGCAGTGCATAATCACTAAATAAAGAAACTATAGCGGAACGAGCAATAAACTTAAGTGGGAAACCCATCGATCTACCACAGGCAATACTCCTCCTATCAAGCTGGTGTTAACTACTCTTCTCCAACTGATTGATGATTATTACAAAAGCGAGCATGATAGGAGCATTTTTGGTTTTATAAAATCCAACATTGTGTGAAATTACCGAGCATTATCCATAACCGGGGACACGGCTATTCGAATAGTATTACAAACTATAGAGGTTATACACTTTACCCACAAGATATGATCATCTTCTCATGTCATTCAATTGACACGCTTTCTTATATATGCGATTAAGAAGATTATAACAAAATCTTTCAAAAACTCTATCCGAACATTGTCCCTCCTGATAAGCTTAGTCTCACCATTCCACCCTCACACAAAGCAAAAAACTGGTAGAGACTCAACATTGGACTAGGAACAATAACTGTTCAAGATATGTCATCGCTACAACACACACCTTCCATAACCATGCACACAACTTAGTCTACCTCCTGAGATATCATATATCAAGACTTGGTAACTTACTGAGTTAGGTCTGACCCATAACAGATAGGTGGTTGTATGATTAGCACAGTTCAATGGCTTACAAGATTAAGTCCTTAATTGACTAAGTCAAGACTTCCAATCTATTTGTTCACATAGAACCATATCCATGGTTCATACATAATCTCAACCCAGTGTAACACAGTCTCTTGCTACCTGCCACAGTTCAAATCATTTACCACCCCTGCTGATTATAGTGCAACACATGCTATCAATATCATCTCATCATGTGACAATACATGACACACCCCTTTAACAAATATAATCCATATTCATTTAGTCATGATTGAATTTGAAATTTCAAAATGATATCAATAACCCATTGCATAGCTAAGCATACTAATCACATTCTAAATCAACCCACGTTGGTGATGTATTAGTGACCAACTATTAATGATCCAACCTAGTGTGATAAAAGATTATATCGTAGCAAATGATAAGGTAGGCATAATTCAGGTTGGTTGCATAACTAATTCCCAACATAATTAAACAGTCGATAATTTAATCCAGTATGCAATAATTTAAAACAAATAACTTTGTAAAAGTAGGTTCAATATGATCAAAACATAACTTGCTTTGGAATAGGTCCTTATCTTGATTTTGAGTCAACTCTTCTCCTTTGAAAGCTCCCGACACTTCAACGTTTACGCAAAACGACCGATGAAAAGCAAATGAATACAAAACAAGGCAAATTTAAACTTCAAAAATAAAAATAAATATACTTGAATGTAGGGCTCGATTTTAGATGAATTTAGAAACATGAGCGCGCTCAATCGGAGTTTGTATAAAGGAGAATGGGCTCTCGAAAGATTTATTGAAAAAATCCTGAAAATAGAGAGAGAAAGGAGAATATTCTAGAAATATTCCCTTATGTGGGATTGACATGTGGGACCGAGGGAATATTCTAAAATCTTTTTATTTTTCTAGAATTAAAAAAAACTAGAGGTTGACATGTCAACCCTATGTGTCATAGACACAGTTCACGGTAGAGTTAGTCTATCGAACCAATCTATACCATGTTGATGTGGCATACACATGGCATGACAGCAAGGCTTGGTGCTGACTAGGAACACCTAGCGCTGCCATCATCGCTACTACAGAAAAGGTTATGACAGATGGTTCAAAAGCGTCATCACATATGGTTTTTTGAACAATCTGTAAGCATGTGTCTATTGTAATACAACGCATCACAAACGATTTCTAAATCGTCTGTGAAATACCTATCATGGACGGTTCTTGATATAGATAGTCTGTGATAGCCTATTATCACATACGGTTTTGAGTATTATAGACTATTTATATCAAGAACTGTCCGTGATAGTCTATTATCACATACGGTTCATAGTAGGGATGTGATCGGATCGGATACGGTCGAATATCGTCCTATTTATATCCGTATCTGTATTTTTTATCGAATACAGAATCGAATACGAATAGTGTCGAATACAGAATCGAATACGAATTATACAGGATAATATTGGTTACGAATACAGATCGAATACAGATTGGAATCAACATGGATACGAATAATATTAGTCGGATATTTTAAAATCCAATTTCAGTTTTTTTCCAAAATCGGTCCAAATTTAAATTCAAAATTCCAAAAGAAATATATTTGTATGTCTTTTTTTTTTCTTTTTATCCCTAGCTTGTCATACATGTGACTCTGTGAGTAATAATGTACCCCATTGCAATAATTGAACCAAATGATTTGCAGCTGGCATATGCTGCTGAATCCTAAGCAGCCCTCCTGAAACGCCACTTGCCAATTTTTGTACCATCTTTACCCAAATATCTCCAAATTAGCATCTAGCACACATGAACACATTATATCTTGTCATCCAATGCAGACTCGAGTCCTACGAAGCGATGAAACATGTTAAATTGTTAATGTGTTATTCTGAAACGTGTTATTCGGATAATATCCGTATGTCATATTCGGATATTATCTGAACAAAAACTCGGATATTCCGTATCCATCAGATAATCAGTGTTCCATATTCGTATACATATCCATGTAAATTATCTGTATACATATCCTTATCCGAGAAATCAACTGGATATCTGTGAAACTATCCAAATCAATTCGGTTGGTCGGTCGGTCGGAAAATATCCGTACCAGTTCCATCCCTAGTTCATAGTCCCAGCCGTCCGTGATATGAGATGCATCACATATGGTTTTTTCTAAGGAATCTCCTATGATATTATTTTGTATTGCTGAAGTTTTTTTTCTATTTATTAGCTAGCCTCTTGAAATGCTAACTATGCCCTCTGAAGCAAGCAAATTATAGATTACACATCCAAAAGTACACATATACCATCACAAATCAACTCAGATTACATCATAGCACAAGCAGATTACAGATTACACCACAGCACATCCATTTCAGAAATCAACTCAGATATATTAACCAATTGAATGCACAAGTACAGATATGCCACTACAATTCACAAATTCACAGTACAACTTTCACAAATTAACCCAAGTACTAATTCACAACATGTACAACACTATTAGTTTAATCTTACTCATCATATTAGGCACAGTGGAACTCACCTTTTGGGTTTATGACCTCACACAGCAAGAAGGAAATGAATTGTCCTCGAATTATGCCCAGATCGGCCTGTTCCAACGCAATTGTAGGGTATTTCGCAAACTGTTGATGGGAAGATTAAAGTTGTGCATATATATATATATATATATATATTGATAAGTATAAAATAATTATTTCAAGATTGACAATTCTCCAAAATCATTGCTCTTCGTTGTACCAATGATGAGTTGCAGTTGTGGCAGACGTAGAATCAACATAGGTCAGTTTCATTTGGATGCTGGTGGCACAGCAAAAATAGAATTGGTTAGTTTGAAAGGCATTATTATGGAGTGTGATATAGGATTATTGTGTACTAGCGGATATCAAAAACTTGAAATTGTGGTTTAGTTGAAATCCTCCCTTGGATGGCCCTCCACGAATTCTGTACACTTTGAATGACCTATGTAATTTCAAAAGGTTAGCTTCAGCCATTCCACGAGTAACGTACACCTTAAACGACCTACAGTAGAGTTATCTATGGAGAAAATGTGATTACCTATTGAGTAATTGTGTGACAAGCCTCAATTAATGGGTGCAATTACCCAGTTCTTTCTTGGTACAATTACAATAAGAACCTAGTAAAATCTACAAAGGTGTGTCACCATAGTCATTCAACCTAACTTTGAGTTGCGATACAGTACAAATCAACAAGTATAGCAACTAGTGCAGCACTTACATCGGGTTGTAGGGTAAAAGTATGTAGGATTTTATATCGTTGAGCTAGCAATGCACTTGACTTGTAATTCTCGATGGCATGTAAATTGCAGTCAAAGCTTTGCTTGGAAACCATGTGTGGATCAAGGGAACCTACTGGTTCATTCTTGATATTGGCTTCTAGGATATATATATACAAAAGTAATGAGTTATATATATTTATGATATTTATCGGTATTCCATGAATGTAGACTTTAACTGCACACACTTACAATGTCCAGCATGTCAAAAAGAGGTGTCGAGGTTGTAGAGATCGAACAAGTCACTAAAGACGATCCTGAAGGTGCCCCCCGATGACTGGTTGAACAAATGCTCCTCCTTGAACTTGGCGGAGATACTCGATATCCATTCTGCCACCAGCTTGTTGCTTTGTTCCATGTATCAATTATGCAGTATAGTGATGATGCTTCTAATATATGCCTTTTATGTAGTAGTAGTGACCCTTGCCACTCGTTACTAGACGTGTGCATCGTGCCATGGAATGCTGACACAACATGGGCACAACAGGCCGTAGGCCTAGATCGTGCCGTGCTGGCATGACTCATCCTCGATGAGCCCAGGCACAGCCCATTAGTGAGCCATGCCTACTTCATGTTGTGCCGGCCTAAACCCGGTCCATCTGCACTATTGCGATGAGAGGAAAGGAGCCGAAGATGCACGTGGCTAAGGTACTGGACATAAATATTGCCATTTGCCTGTTGCTACCCATCTCTCTCTCTCTCTCTCTCTCTCTCTCTCTCTCTCTCTCTCCCCCCTACCTCCTCGGCTCGTCCCCCTCTACCATGGCCACCTCCCTCATTGCCTCCCTCGTCGGTTCACCCCCCCCGCCCCCTCTGCATGTGGCATGCACAACTAAAGCCATGCATGTGGAAATGCAAATGACCACGAAATATTACCATGAGTACCGAGAACGAATAAATCTGACTCTTTCCCCCTCTTTTTCTCTTTTTTTACCCTTTTAATTTTTATTTCCTTCTCTTCTTTTGCCCTTTCCCTTTTTTCTTCCAATCCTTTCATTCATTCTTTCTTTCTTTCTTTTCCACCATTTTATATCTCCTTTTCTTCCTTTCCTTTCTCTTTCCTTTATCCTTTTCTTACCTCTAGCCTTCTTCTTTCTTCCTCCTACACCCCACCGCACCGATCTCTTGCACTCTCCTGTTGGGTATGCTCCCTCCCTCTCTTCCTCTCCTGCCGTGTGCTCTGCGTGCCACAAACAGACCATGCCGGTCTGTGTTGCGAGCCACTGTGACAGAGCGTGTGGGCCTGAGCACAGTCCACCTTGGCATGCCGTGTCGAGCTGGATCAGACCGCTCACGATGCTTAATTTTCAGATTCAGCATGAATTCTACCAATCATACCATGCCGGCCAGCCCATTCACAAACATACTGAGGGCCTGTTTGGTAACAAAGTATTTTCATAGTTTCTAGGCAAAACCATGGCTTTGGAGAATACCATGGTATTTTTGGCAACATGGTGTTTGGAAGCAACCCAAAAAACTCTGTTTTGAAAACCATGGTATTGCCAATACCATGGTATTTTTGGAGTATTGAAAACTCCACTCAAAGTGGAGTTTTGAGCTTTTGGTGTTGGTGTAGAGAGTGAGAGGTGTCAATACTTTGAAAATACTATGCAAAAGACTTTGTAGCCAAACAATTTGTAGTTCCAAGAAAAACCATGGTTTCAATAGTGGTAGGTGAAACCATGGTATTTATGCCAAAACAATTTCTAAGCCATGGCTTTGTAATACCATGGTATTGAAAAACTTTGCTTCCAAACAGGGCCTGAGATGTGGCACAAGCCAGCACAAAAGGCTCGGCCTGGTACCCACGTCTACTTGTTACGTAGAGATGGGCTTGCACGCAAGTTGCAACTACCAAATCCCTTCATTAATGGAATTATGTATTTTAGTACACATCCTGACAACGTGTGAGCCCAACAACAGGTCGGTAATAAATATGACAAATGAGGTACATCATAAGTATTAAAAAAAAGAATCATCTAGATAGGATTATCTCCCGTACTTTTGCTTCTCTACGCAAATCAGAGCTCTCACCTCTTTGTAACCATTGTGTGTGTGTGTGATGACGATAGAGTTATGATTGTATGACTTTATCTGATAGGTTTAAATTTTGGTATACCACTATTTTGTACGGTGCGTTCCATTAGAAATATTACGAGATTATGGATTTATTTTTAGCCTCTGCCTATCTAGATATATACTAAGAGAGCATATTTATGTATGCCGTCTGTATGCGTGGCGATGTGCTCATGTGCATGCATTTTCTTCAAATCTCAAAAAGGTTTTTTTTTTTTTTTTTTTTTTTTTTTTTTTTTTTTTTTGTCGATGCTCGTTTGAGGAGCCGGGAGCGGTAGGATTGCGGTTCTACACGTGGGCCCGCTCAGCCCGGAAAAGGGGCCCAAGGATATCCCACGATCGCACAAAGCAAAGTCGAGGAATTTCATCCAAAGCATTACGTGCCGACCGTGGGGTCTCCCAGCGGCGCAGTGCGGGCCCCGCAGCAAGCACGACCCTTTCCACGGATCCAAATATGAACTAATAGTTCTAGTCTATCCAAACATGAAGACTAATAGGTGGGCTAATTTTTAGCCAACTCCTCAGCTAACAATTAGTCCATTAGCTGGTGAAGGGGAGCTAATTTGGTCTAATAGTAGGTAACACGCTGAAAAAGTCTGAAATACCCTCGCGTTTGCTTTATCCTCACTTCCTCACCCGTGCGTCCACTCCCCAGTCCGTTATGAGGGGCAAACACGACTTTTCTAAGAAATTAGCCCAACCATTAGCCATGTATCCAAGCAGCCCTAGGCTAATTTTAGATGAGCTAATTATTAGCTGGCTAACAATTAGCTCTAGCTATTAGCCAGCTAACAATTAGTTTTAGCCCATCCAAACACGACCTCAATCTGGGTATCGGAAGACTGAAGTTATGACTGTCGGTATGTATCCATTGGTATGGCGGTATGTACTATTTTAGTATATAAATTGATATAAAATAATTTTATATATCATATTAGTTTTAATATCAGCCATATGATATAGTCGATAGAATTGATAATATGATCTAGTAAACTATATATGTATATATATATATATATATATATTATATTTAAAAGTATTACTATGTATTTAGAGTAATATTATGAGTAAGTTTTGATGTACATATAATTAAATATTTATATATTTATAAATATATATTATTATACTAAATCCGAAACGGTACACCGGTATAGACTGATACAGAATGTATCATTTTAAAAACCAAACCGATATAGCCTTTGATACGTAATTGATAAGTCCGATTGGAACACTAAAACAATTAGTGTACATTATGCAAAGCGAATCGATGTGGCGTGAGGTGGTAATTATATATAACTATTTTAAAATTGTATAAATATTAAAGAATGAATATAGATTATTAAGTATGTACACATTAGTTTTGTTCATATAAAATAGTGAGAAAAAAAGGAGAGTTGATGCATCCCTCCCGGGTGCGCACCGTGCCCTTCGCGGCCCAGCCGTATGGCACACGTGCCTCGCCCGGTGAGCGGACTGCCCAACTGGCCTAGGGGTGTGGGTCTTGGACCACGAGAGAAATACACACCTTGGCTGCTATAGCCAGGCAATAAGAGTCCATGTGGCCCCAAAAAACTAGCCTGATGGGGGGAGGGTTGCTCTCCCTTTTAATGTGGTATTCTCTTCCTTCCACAAGCAAGATGGTACTATCATTCTCACCCTCTTGTTTCGCGACCTAGCTCTGATGCATCCCTCAGTGCGACTGAGTACCCTTCGCGGCCCGGTAGTATGGCGCCGCGTGCCTCGCTGGTGAATTTGTCAAGCCCAGCCCAGGGGTGTGGGCCTTGGACCACGAGAGAAATACATACCTTGGCTGCCATAGCCATGCCATAAGAGTCCCATGTGGCCCCCAAAAGACTAGCCTGATGGGGGGAGGGTTGCTCTCCCTTTTAAGGTGGTATTCTCTTCCCTCCACAAGCAAGATGGCACTATCAAGAGTGAAGAGAACCGTCTCTTATTTAGTAGCTAGCATCATATAGAAAATAAAATAAATTAGTTATTGTACAAGCTTAGAGATAGTTATTGTATAGCATCATCTAGAGACAACCTTTAGATATAGATATTGTACAAATTGGATTTATTACTTGCTCTAGATGGGGAATTGACTATTTGGTCCGTTTTAGTTAGTACAATTGATCATTTCTTTTTATATATCACTGACATAAAGGGGGGCATATCCAGTGCAATCAAAGGTTTGGTGTAATCACCGTGCAATCTAACTAAAAAAAGTTTCAAAAAATTCTGAAAAAAAATCATGGATGTGGACGAATTTGATCATGAAATTTTATACGTAGATGGGGTAAGTTGCATCATCTACGTATAAAATTTCATGATCAAATTCGTCCACATTCATGATTTTTTCGTAATTTTGAAACTTTTGGCTAGATTACGCGATCAGACCTGATACGCCCCTGACATAAATATATAAAGATAAATCGTCGATTATTCCCCCAAGATTTGTGCAACTTTTGATAGGGTAAAGAATAGAATCACACCCTTTTCACGGTGGGCCCCACCTTCGCCTCTGAGCATCCCTTTCTTTCATCAAATACCACCTTGCGTTTCTCGGGTCGAATCTTCCATGCTCCCGATTTGATCGGGATTTTGTTTCAAGAAGCCGCCATGGTCGTGGCAGGAGCTGCACACCTGCGTTTGGGGCTTCCTCGTCGACTCTGATGGAAAGAAGCGGCCGGAGCTGCTCGGAATTTGGGATCTTTCCCTCTGTTTGAGCAGGCTGTTTGAGACGGGGCGGTTCTTGGGCGTGGAGACGATGACGAGGGGAGGCGGAGGAGGGAAGGAGGGGGAGGGGAAGGTGATGGGGCCGCTGTTCCCGCGGCTCCACGTCAACGACGCCGGCAGGGACGGCGGGCCGCGGGCGCCGCCCAGGAACAAGATGGCGCTCTACGAGCAGTTCACCGTGCCGTCAAACCGCGTCAGCTCGTCGGCGTCGACTCGCGGCGGCGGCACAACCAGCCTGGTTCCCTCGACGTCGGCGAGCCAGGTGAAAGGGGCTCACGATGTGCCCTTACATGTTTTCCCTTGCGCCTGACAAAATCTCGGTGAACTTAGGATTTGAAGCGCAGACAACATCTCCCTTACGCTCAGATTCCTCTACCGTGTTGTTAGTGGCATAAATAGTGGTAAGATAGTATACAGAGGAACTAGACCAAGCTGTGAACGATTGTGCTTCTTCTTCAGCAGGTGATAACTTACTGTGACCATCAAAGACGAGTGAAAAGCGAAAACAACTTTTGGCACTTGGCATCAGAAATTTGGTAGTGCTTTACATAATCAATTGTGTTGTGGGTTTAGTGGGAAATTCCTGGCTCAGCTAGCTCTGTTTTGTCAACACTCTTAATTTGTCAGGTCTCATCCCAATTAAGAATGTAACCGATGTGAGTCCCCCGGGGTTCTTTGTGAGATTGAAATATTGAGCTAGCCTCTTGTAGTGTTTTGGGGTTTAGGTTCAAGATTTTGCTTAGTAGTTCTTTCAGAACATCTAGAATAGCTGGGTTCCGGACTGAGAACCTTTGTGTGACCACATTGGCCCGATCTGCAAGCACCCGGTGAATACTTTGGCCTAACACACAAGAGCATGATTTGCTTGTCTGCAACAAATCTCCTTTGCGCACCATCTGCATCCAAATTTGTACTATTCTAGCGTATTGCAAATAGTATGTGGCCAAACTTGCAAGGAATCTTTTTTGCTGAAAGGGGAATCTTTTTTTGCTGAAATACAATGGGAAAGTTCCACAAGCAAATGAGAAATGATCAAAGGTAAGTGAAGAAAGATAGTGGTTGATGTAACTTGGTTGGCAGGTTCATTTGTTATTATCTTCAATATGTATGTTCTAAAAATCAATGCTTGACTATGCCATTTTCTACAAGTTTGAAGGACAGGAAAATGTTCCAGAGAACAACATGTATGAACCACCCACAAGACATGAATTACTTTGCAACTATGAAGATATTACTAGATATGAAGTACCTGTGGCAATAGTCATAGATTCCGGTAGCAAAAAACGCAAACAAGATAAGAGAAAAGCGGGGGTTGCTTGCGGTCTTCTCTCTCCTTATTTTTCTTTCCTGTTTTTAGGGGGTTAGAGCAATCAAAGAGTTGAACTGTTTTCTCTCTCCTTATTTTTCTTTCCTGTTTTTAGCGGGGGTACTCATCTCTCACCTTTGTGTCTAGCTTTAAATGAAAATTCCTGGATACTTTAAAGGCTCTCCTCAATAGTTTTCATAGAGGGATCTTCATTGGATGCACCTTGGCAAACTTAGATAACTTCGTACACTCTATTCTGTTCACAATTTTTTAATTAAATCTTCTTAAGTACTGACACAAATTTTATGCTTCTAGGTTTATGGGTATGACATGCCTCTCTTCCAGCCTTTTGATGTCCCTTCAAATGAACCTGCTCGTTCATTGGAAAAGATCAATGCAAACTCTATCAGTGGGCAGGTTAATAGCACAAGAAAAGAATCTGGGAGGCTATCCTTACAGACAAAGTGCAAGTACATTCATGCTGCAGGATCAATTGCTGGGTGCATCTCACAACATACGGCGGGCAATGAAATCAGGAATTCTTCTAGGAAGAAATTGACCAATGATGATGAATTTATGGTTCCTTCTATCCTTTATTCCAGATTTCCTCAACATTCTACTCAAGAGCATGCAGGGATTCAAGAGAAACTGACACCCCTCTGTAGTACAAGTTCATACAAAAGTCCCCATACTGTGTCCAAATCATCCACAAAATGTCATAATGCTGTCAACAAACACTTGGAGAAAATTAATGTTTCTGATGTTAGATCAAAGAGCACTCCAAAAGTTAAGGAGAAAGAACCAGCACAAGTGTCGGAAAACGTGGAAGTTGAAGGAAAAAAATCATCAGTTCAGGGGTCCAAACATAGGTTTGGAAACAAAGATGCTAAAGTATGTTCAAAGAGGGACAAGACAGGAAGTATGAATAATTCCGCTACGCCACATCTTGGAAATAGTGGGTATCAAGTGACAAGCAGGAATGGAGTTTCCATGAAAATGCAGAACCCTCCAATGGCAAGAAATGCAGTATCCTCTAAGCCATGTGCTGATATTGATAACACAAAAAGGAATTCTAATTTACTAGAAGGAGGTTTAAGGGAAACTTTTGCAAAGAGAAAAAGGTCAGTAGCACATCATGATGCAGAGCAAAATGATGATTTGTCTGACTCCTCAGTGGAATGTATACCCGGGTCGGAGATTTCTCCAGATGAAATTGTTGGTGCTATTGGTCCAAAGCATTTCTGGAAAGCAAGAAAATCTATTCTGAAGTAAGTATACAATGCTTGAGTAATCGTTTTGTATTAAATGTTTGCAGCATTCATGAGAAAATGACTATGTTCTGTTTCACTTTCTTTACTGTTATTTGTTCTGAGTTTCCCGTAATTCAGTTCATTGCTATCATCTGAGGAAAAAGAACTTCAAGATAATTTCTCTTTGTTATTTTGGGTTTACCTTGTATCATTGAAAGAACTTTTGAATTTTAAAATATTTAAAACCTATATGATATTTGAAATATTCATGCTTTTGCTTCTATTGAACGACTGAGGGCAAAACATAACTTATGCCAATCTATTAACACTGGCAGGACAGCATTTTTGCCAATTTCTTATACAGAGATAGTGTACTTTCAAATTTGCTGGTTGCTAACTACACTAAATGTAGTTCGGAGGTTTATTTGCATTTGGTCTATTCAAAATTGATATAATGTAGTAAAGATCCAAATTTTTTTTAATTTTTGTTTCGACTTATCCAGTCAATTTGTGCTTGGCTTTTGTTTGCGTCAGCTATTACTGTTACATGTACGCTTGTGCTCCTGAGTTGTTCTATTTCCTAGATTGCAATGTAATATTAATCTTAAATGCCTTCAGTTTTCTTTTCCTTAAGTTTCAAGTATAAATGCATAGTTTCATTTAAAGAACTAGTAAATGTGTTCCTGTCATACTGATATTGTGAATATTTGTTTCCATATTGCTGTATGATTTCCTTTCTTGTTGTTTTACACTCTATACAGTCAACAGAGGGTTTTTGCGGTCCAAGTATTTGAGCTGCATAAGTTGATAAAAGTGAGTCTACAGAAAATAAATGAAGTTACCATCCTCTTCTCACTCATAAGTAGGTTAGTGTGGATAAAATTTCGTGCAGAATGGGTATATGACGCATACTTGTAATTGACTTGCAAGCAGGTGCAGAAGTTGATTGCAGCATCACCGCATCTGCTTATTGAAGGTGATCCCTGCCTTGGCAATGCCTTGGTGTGTAGTAAGAACAATCTGGCTGAAGGAAACTTGAAAACACAACCCCTGTCAATCACAAACAAGGATGATATGCAGCAAACTCTAGAGCAACCAGAGTTATCAAAAGAAAACACTGAAGAAAACCCACCCTCCCCTTTTCGTGATGATGATCTTGGTGGCGGTCATCATGATCAAGCTGCAACTAATGGTGCCTTTACAAGAAATCTTCCAGCTATGCCTGTTGCCCCTGACAACGAACAGAATAACTGGTGTGTTCATCCGCCACAAAACCAGTGGCTTGTTCCAGTTATGTCTCCCTCAGAAGGGCTTGTCTACAAGCCTTACTCTGGGCCGTGTCCTCCAGCTGGAAGTTTGTTGGCCCCATTTTATGCCAACTGTGCTCCTCTAAGGCTCCCATCTACTGCATATGGTGTCCCTATGCCTCATCAGCCACAACATATGGATCCTCCTTGCCCTCCTGCTATGCCTATGAACTACTTCCCACCTTTCAGCTTACCGGTGATGAACCCAGTTGCAGTAGCATCTTCAGTCGAACTGGAAAGCCATCTTGCTGCGTCACAGCCTAATGGGCACGTAGAACAGCACTCGCGGATCTCATGTAACACGTCGCACCCGAGTGGCATTTGGAGATTTCATGCATCAAGGGATAGCGAGCCACAAGCAAGCAGCGCTAGCAATGCTTTTGACAGGCTCCAAGGTGATGGGAGTGGTCCAGTGTCACTCTTTCCCTCAGCTTCAGTTCAGAATGCGCAGCCTCAGCCCTCCTCTGGCAGCCGGGACAACCAAACCCATGTAATCAGGGTTGTTCCGCATGATGCACAGGCTGCTTCAGAGTCAGCAGCACGGATTTTCTGGTCGATACAGATGGAGAGGCAACCGAACGACTCGTAGCTGGTGGATGTCATTTGATCTCTCCATGAATGTGGTGGTGAGCGCTTAGCCAGATTGTGCTAGCTCCGACCAGTGATAGATGATATCATTTTCTGCTCACTGTAGATTCGCGGTGCAGGGTTCTGTCAAAGTGATGTCCTTGTAGCTATGGTGATTATGCAGTGACAGGAATTTTGTGTCCTGACCTGCTGGTATAAAGGATACTTTTCCGTTGTGTTCAATAGTAGGCTCTCTGTAACTTGCATTAGACAAACCAGAAATGGTTGTGCTTGTGTGGAGAAAAGGGTGTGTGTATACTGATATAGGCTGCTGTACAATGCCCAGTGTGCTGCCTCAATTTATGTTGTACAATACAGTAGCCGGTGGGAGGCTGTAAGCCATGGCCGGCCAATGAAGCTTATTAATAAGTGTAGACGTGGGCTATTAAGCGAGATGATTTGTTGCACTCTTTATTCTGCTCTGAACTTTTGGTTGTGGGTTAAAGCAAGCTCTGGATTTTCTGTTCTTAGGAGGCTTCCCTACCATATCCCCTTCTGTCTTTCTTCCATTTTTTTTAAGAAAAATGATGTAATATAATCTGTTGGGAAATAACGGAGCAGTTTGGTGCAGAAACATTTGTGTATATATACATTGAACACGCGGGCACTACAAGCAAGGGATGGATCTACCTTGGGTCGGACAGGACGAGCCTAGCCACAAACTCCCTTCCCAAGTCACGAAACCACAAACCCCGCCGTGTTCCTTGCCCTGCCGCCGCCGTTTCCATGAAGGGACCCGTGGAGATCACTCTGGAGAAGGTCGACCTCCCACGCCGTGGCTGGCCCGCCCCTACGATGACTAGGTTGAGGATGGCGAGGTCGCCATTGTCTGTACGTATCGGCGATGGCCTCGCTGCCATCAACACTACCTTCTCCGAGAGCGATGACATCACCAAGTCCCGGCTCCAGGGTGTTACTGGAACCACTCAGCACTATCTCGTAGACTAAACTCACGCAAAAACACACGTGCGAGCTCCTAGAAGAAGAAGAACAGATACCACGCAGAAGACTTATTGCTTAGCCGCCACAGCTTGGCTGAGCTTTTCATCTTTAAGTTATTTCTCCTTAACTAAATAGAAGTACTTACGATGCTTTATAAATACTCAACGCACACCCGTGGTGGCATACTACTAGGGTTGGCTATCGAGCTTAACGAGTTATTATCGAGTTTCTTTCGAAATGATGTAATTTGGTATAAAATCATTTTATTTTAAGTGGTTATTTTAAATTTGAACTAACGAGGCACTATTGAGCTGAGTCTCGTTAATATATTTTGTAAAATGAACTTATTTTAATTTTAAACTTATTAGTTATTATAATTAAAGTAATTTGGATTCAAATTCTAATGAGCTTTCTTCCAAACACCACTACTGTCGATCAGCTTTACTCGGGACGACCAGCTGCATGCAAAACCAACTAACACCTATTCTTTCGCCACTAGATCATGTGCAACTCAAACATACAGGCCACGCTTCTAGCTACATGCACGGACATGCAACACGTACACGACTTGGGTTAGCATGCGTCCAGACTGGAATGCACACTTAACACGAAAATAACTTAATTTGCTAATATTGTATCTAATATTCTTCCCCTAATCTTAACTCTACAACATGACCTCGCTCACAAGAGTGTTGGTTCGTCGTTGTCATCTGCCTCAACAAAATGCGCGTGCACCTTCTCTTTCTTGGGCTTGAGATATTTTGAAGCAAAGTGCCTAAAATCATTAAATTATAGCACCTAACTTTTGCCTTGTCGAATCTTCGATACTTGCGTCCTCGGGCACCACCGCATTAGGAGCTGCCAGAGGAGCCCTCGCCATCGCCCCTCGACGATCGGGCCTCCCACTTGGCACACGTCAGGAGCAGGTTCTCTTCTTCAGCACCTCTGGATCTCCTAATCCATTCGTCTTGTGCCTTCAAGCGGCTGATTACCTCCTCAATCGTTATCAGCTTGAGGTTGCTAAATTGTTCAATGGTGGAGACGATTTGCAAGAACCTTCTAGATACTGCACGAAGGAATTTTCTTACCACAAAGCTCTTCTCCATCTTGTCGCCAAGCCCTTGGATTTTGTTGATGATTGTCATCAACCAGATGGCGAAATCGTCGATCGACTCCGTCTACGTCATGCACAACCCCTCAAACTCAGCTTTGAGGGCCGGTCTATACCTTTGCCTCTTTCACACGATTGGTACCAAAATGCATCGTCTTTAGCGCCTCCCACACAGCTTTGGCCATCACCTTTTCGATAGTAGGAAGAACTTTTCCTCCGGGGTGCCTCCATAGATGGCCGCCAAGGCTATCTGATCCTTGCGCACATCGACTTTGCCGTCCTCAATCATGTCCTACACTACTTGAGCCCTCATATACACCTACATCTTGCCCATGCTGCATAATTGCCCTCATATATGGTGGAACTCTCTTTTGACATCACACCCGATGTCGCCTCATCACCTGTGAGACCACTTCCCAGAGAGAGTGGCATGATCTTAGGTATACACTGATCAAGAACTCAGGCTCTGATACAATTGTTGGCCTAGACCCTGGAGAGAATAACACATGTTTTATCGTGGAATACAACACACAATAGAGAGACGCAAGGATTTTTGGTGCTCGGCTGCAATTGCTTAGCCTTGAGCGATTTTCTCTCTTTCTCTGTTATTCTCCCAAACTGATTACAGGGGAATATATATAGACTAATATAGGGGCTTAACAACCACTAACAAACTAACTAACCAATCCTATCAAACTCAACTAACTTAGTCAAGATTATTTCCAACATTATTCTCCCTAATCTTGATACGTTGACTGTAACTCATTGAGACAGTCGGTCTCAACTATGACTTATCTAACCCATACTCGACACAGGACGACGAACACATCTCCTTAACATCCTGGACTCATCCCCGACAGACTCGACTTAGGATGATGAACATATCTCCTTAGCACCCCTGGACTTAACTCTACTTACTCAACTCAGGATGGTGAACACATCTCCTCAACATCCCGATCTCATATATTATGGAGTCGACTATGGACGACAAACACATCTAACATACATGAGCACTTGGACATACACTTACAAGAACTTACGCATTGTGCTCGTGAACACAACTCACATGAAACACACAAACATGTCACTGCAACTGCCTAGTGCCAACGCAATGCTTTCAACTTGGCAATGTGCAACTCATCATGCATTCCATTAACGTGTAGGCCCCTCCTTGTTATCACTACTGCAAAAAGACTTATATTAGACCCCTCATTACTGGCGGTTTTGAAAAACCGTTTGTGATGACCACTCATCAATGACCCTTCAGCCAAAAATCATCTGTGATGACCATTGTGATCATCACAGACGGTTTTTTATTAGAAAGGTCAGTGATGTGAACTCTCATCACTGACCCTTCTAGCAAAAAACTATTTGTGATGACCACAGTGATGAGAGTTCACATCACTGACCCTTCCAGCCAAAAATCGTCTTTGATGATCCTCCGGTTACTTAACCAATTTCGGACAACCCACAAGCATCATACCAAACGTAGAAGGGATTCATATAGCGCAAAAACCCTAACCCTAGCTGGCCTCCTCCCCCCATGCCAGCCTCCTCCCCATCCGCAGTCTCCTCCCCCACGCCGGCCTTCTCCCCCTCGACGACATGGCCTCCTTCCCCTTGGTGACACAACCTCCTCTCGTTGGGTGACGCGGCCTCCTCCCCCTGGGTGATGTGGCCTCCTCCCCCTCGGTGACGTGGCCTCATCCCGTAGCCTGCCTCCTTTCCTTTGCTGGCCTCCTCCCCCTCCGCAGCCTCCTCCCCTTCATTCCTCTGTGAGTATTCCTGAGTATTTAAGGTATTTCTAGTTTGGCACCACAATATGTTCACCATTGGTACATTATCTAATGTTGTAACTGATTTTATAGTATCCTTAAAATGTTCCTACTATGTTCTTGGATCAGCCAAGAATGCAAAACCTTATTTCTCTCATTTTGAATTGTATCTGTACTGCCTGTATGGGTTCTAGTTTGTTTTGGTAAATAGTAATCCAGAAAAGTGGAATTGATACCATGATAGTCTGGTCTCTTCCATGGAATGTGCGTTCCATACAGAAAATTTGAAGCTTTGTTTTGTTGACATTATTCTTTAACTATTCTTCAATGGGTTGCAGCAATGGAACGATGCTTTAGTTGTTGGTGGGGAGCTACTTTTTAGAAAAGATACCAAAGGTTCGCATAAATACCTGTTCCCTTGAATGAATTGGGAGAATAAGGAGACAAAGTTTGAATTCCTAACTTGTTGTGTATGATTCCTTAATAATAGTACTTAGTGTTTTGATTTTGTTTTGTTGGATTCTGATCATTCGAGGCTAATGTCATTGTCTCATTCAACAATAGGCTCGCTTCAAAGGGTATATACTGAAGTATGATAAGCATAAGTTTATGAAAAATTTGAAGAAAATATATTATGGCATTCTACAAACTTGCCCATCTTGGTAGGTGATTCCCTTTGTTCCCTGCATTTGGACTTATGCTGCCAAGTAGCTGATAATGGCTAACCAGAATAGATTTTAAACTAAACTTTCAAAGTTAGCTTAAGGACTAGGAGAACAATTAATTCTGAATTTTATAAGTTCCCATGAACTGTTCACATGTGTACCATACCTTCAATCCCTTCCTAACCCACATTCAACCCCCCATTGTGACACTACGGAATGACGGAATATGACTTTATAGATTACGGCATTAAAGTACGACTTTTGTAATGTGTTTTTAGGCCTTTTTCGGGAGTTTGGGCCTTTCCGGGGGAGAATTTGGGCCTTCCGGGGGAGTTTGGGCCTTGGGGGATCTAACTCGGGCCTTGGGGGACCATTGTGGGCCGAAGGTGGGGAAGAATTGGCCCAAGTGGAGGTGCTATTGGGCAGCAAACCCTACTGCCCAGCCCCATGCCCCCCAAAGCAAACCCTAGCCGCCCCCTTAGCCCTTGCGCCTCCCCCTAGCCGCCCCCTCCCCTTGCTCCTCCACCTCCCCACCTCTAGCCGGCCCTAGGACCTTCCCCTCCACACGATATTGCTGTTCGGGAGCTCTCCATCCACTGGGAACCGGCGTTTCCGGCGATTTTGGCGTCCCCGGCGTTTGAAGAGGAGATCGGGCCGCGAGGAGGCGAAGTTCGTCGATCGAGTGTCTCGCTAAGAAGAGGTAAGCCCCAGGGATCTTGGTTTTAGGGTGTAGGTGCTGGTTAGATGGTGAATTTCATGGTTAATTTTGGTGCATCGGTGCTGTTCCTAGATGGGGATTAGTGTAATTGCAAATCTGTCCATCGTTTTGATCTCGGGCAGATTGAGCGCTCGTGCTTAGGGCTCAGTTTTGGCAATTTTAGAGATGTTGTCTGATCAGCCAGCTGTTGCGGAAGTTGTAGATCATTTCATTACCTTTCAGTGGACACCAAGAACGCGAATTTCCGATCAGCCTTTTAAAAGTTATGGCTGTTTTACCGAACGTTGCCAAATCTGTGACGTGATTGAGACAGATCGTGTTCATCTGTAGATTAGACAACTTTAGAGGCCGATTCAGTCTTCACGAATACTTAGAAAAAGCTAGGAAATTTCCTAAGATTAGATAAAATGTACTCTTTTGCTTGATTTGGAGTCTTAGAACTCAAGTTATGCTAGTTGGAAGCCCGCTGTCCTAACGGGACAGATTCTCTGTTTTCGGGTTTTAGGAGTAGTTTGCGAAGTCAAGGTAGATGTTCGTTCTTGTACTGTTTTGTGGGCAAGTTTTGAGTGTGTTGAACCTATGTGCAGGTGGTGTGACCCTGGGAGTGCCCTCAACCTCTCGCCACTCCGTCGCTCACGGTTGAAGGCAAGTGTATTGGGATGGTTGTGTCCATGTGCTATGTTGAATTGCCATGTTTGATTCTTGCATGTTATATGATGGATAGATGTTGAATTGCCATGTTTGATTCTTGCATGTTATAAGACGGATAGATGTTGGATTGTCATGTTTGACTTGGGCAAGCGATATGATGATTATGAATGATTAAATGGCTATGCAGTTGTTACATTGAGTATGTATGCAAGCGTATCCACTAGTATGACTGATAGGATGTCGATTTCTTGTTAACCTTTACAATTATGTTTATGTTAATCGTAATGGTAAATTGTGAGTATGTCGTGACGATGAAAATGATATTGTGAATGTGTTTTATGTTCATGATTGGTGGAGAGGTGCATGTTGGAAAAGAGTGCATTGTGTGATTTATTCATGTTAAATTTGCATGTGTGCATTCATAATGGAAGAGGCGACCCATTCTGATGCAGGCCTCTGTGTTCACATGTAGTGAACACGAAAGACCTACCTCGTAGTCCCATCCACGGTTGTGTATGGGAGCGAGTCAGTAAGAGTAGACACCCTCCATCTACGGGATGGAAGGGGAAAGAGGGTGCACATCGACGGGTGTGCACTCGGCAATTCCGGTATGTGCTAAACAAAGAGACATGGTGCATTGCATTGCATTGCATGAATGTGAATGTGAATGAGGAAGCATATGAGAATGTGAATGAGAAAGCATATGAGGATTATTTGCCATGATTGGTGATCGGTATGATGTATAAATGTGAATTGTTATTGTTTTGTTCCATTGCAATACACTTTGCTGAGTGTTGAACTCACGCTTGTTGTTTAATGTTTTTTTAGGTACATTGAATGCGGCTTATGGGAAAGAGAGTTAGATACACGCCTTCACTTGGCATCACTCGAACAGACAATTCATACCGTTATTTAGTTGTGATGGTTTACTTTACTAATCTAGACTTGGTATATGTCGTATTGTTAGCTATGATTAATTGTTCACCCCTATTCGTTCATGAGACGTTTAAGTTTATATTCTTGTCTTGAACTGTTGTTGAATACCTGTTTTAGATGCCCTCTATCATGCTATCATGCTATACTGATATTGTTGTTGCTTCACATCATGGAAAAACAAAGGTTATGCTGCCGAGTTTTCCTTTAAGTTCTAGCGTAGTTGCTGTAATTTAATGTTAACTATGGGATTTGGTCGTTGCTAGTATCGTTTGTGGTGACATTCACGGCATACTAGGTGCTGGGGTGTTACACCCATTCCTGGAAAACAATGAATTCTGCAAGAATTCCTACAACATACTTAATACATTATTGGTAGAGCGGACAAACTTGCATATGCTTATGCTAACATCTACCTATTTTAATTTAGTATTTACTATTTACTAATATTCCATGTATATACAGTAGACATCTTGAGACCCCAGGTGGAATCGATTGGTAGCAAACAAAGAAGGTCATACTGTCATGAATACATTAAAAATCCATGTATACAGGTATTGTTGGTCATATTTTTCATCTACAAATTGTATGATGCATCATATGCATTCATATAGAACTCTGCAACATTTGTGTAAGACCCATCCTGTTAGGGTCATTCACCAGCAATAGTCTCTACTTGGTGCTAGCACTAGAAATGGTAGTAAACAAGCAGATGTTCTATCTACTTGATGAGGGACTATCACAGTTATAGCATAGGTCTTGATCAATGGTGGAAATGTGTAATATAAATAAACTACAAACACGTGCAATATATGCTATGAGTCTGTGACAAATATCAGTTGAGTACATGCCTGTGCTAGCAAATTATTCAGTGTATGTACTCCTATTTGTCAGTTGTGAGTCTGTGACAAACATCATCTTTATTTCCGAGCAATGATTTTAGTATATACTATACAAGTGTATATTACTATCTTTTCATATAAAATTGTTAGGGGATTGGTGTAGTCCTACTTTCATAAGTGTGCATGCAAATAAACCTAAAATGGTAAATTGGATTTACAGCTAATGTAGTAAATTGAAAATTCCAATTCTGAATATTTGACACCCTCATCAGAGACAGTTCTAGTCTAGAACCATCTTTGATGTTAATTTTCACTGATGGTTCAAAAACCGTCTGTGTGTACCATTCTTATCACTGACACATGTTTACAGACAGTTCATAAAACCATCTTTGATGAGGTTTTCGAACCGTCTGTGATGAGCTTTTGTGTAGTAGTGTATGGAGCCTCATGCACCGCAACATGTTGGTCACCATAGCAGCTGCACACATGTCGTCGCACGCTACATCGCACCACCTGAGCACCCTGTCATGTGCTTGCTGCTTGCCATGCAGCCGCATCCGATGCGTCGTCGGATTCCGCATTCACATGTCGCCAAGCTCAAGGTCTGATGCGCCACTGTCGGTTCCACTCGATGCTGCGCCACTGAGCCTGCCTCCATAATGTGGCTTCGCTCGATTCACCACTATGCGCTGCACAACCTCGCTCTGATATCAAATATTGTAACTACTCAATGCTATCCCATAGACTCAACTCATACAAGAACACATGTGCAAGCTCATGGAAGAAGAAGGACACATAACATGTAAAAGTTTGACTTAGTGGTACTCAGCTGCAATAACTTGGTCAAGCTTTTCATCTTTGAGTTATTTCTCCTTAACTAAATAGAAGTACTTATAATACTTACTAGGAATGTTTACGCAGTGGCACGCCACGTAAGTCAGCGTTTACGAATAATATAGTAATATATGAGATGAGGTAATGAGCTAAAGTATATATATGAATAGTTGTAGGAAATATAAGCTAACATAGTCGCAGAAAACGATAAGCTCAATAGAGTTTTGGATGAATTAATAAGCAATAAGACTATTGAGGATGTGGTATGCATGATGCATCTGCAATAATGCTCAGACACAAATGACCACCTTCCAAGAAAGCATTCAAAAATACTAATTGAATCTTCTAGTTTAACAAACAACTGCTCCAATATGTTTGTCTACCAATAGGATACATAATTGTCACATTAAGTTGTCCTCTGACTTGGAGCAAAAGAAAGTAAGAAACACATTGAAAAAATGAGCAAAAGGCATAACATTGAAAATAAGTCTAATGGAAACCATTGGGATAACAATTAGGTAACCATTCTTATATATCTGCTCCTCAATACTGTGTTGTAGAGTTGTACATGTATAAAAGGAACTCTTTTGATTGGGATGAAAATTTAGCTGTTCTCTATTTTATTATAATCTTGAGAGTTAGATGAATCAAATAGCAGCAATTACAGGAAAGGGAACCAAGAAGCATATATAAATTTTCTGACCAGGATCTGCACACATTGAAGCATATCTTGCTCACAATTAGAAGAGTATGCATCTAAAGTGGATGATTGACATGACAAAGAAGATTGTTATGCTCAAAAGTTGATAATTTCAGAGAGCAGCAATGCAATAAAAAATCAATTAGCAAATTGAATAATAAAAGTATTAAGGAATTATTTTAACAGTCTTGTCCAACGATTCGAATTCAAAGTGAATTTCATGTTGATACACACGTGCTCAGATCATAGAAAACCATTACCCATACTGTTGTGTGGGACTTAGCAATACGTCTTAATCATGCAATGATTTATTATGATCAACTTGATCTTGATACAACAACAAAAGACAACATGTAGATACAGTGGCAGACCTAGAAACTTTCTAGAGCCTAGGCATGTTTAAATAAGGACAACAAGTCCACAAGCCATTTACCATTGATACAAGCGAAATTGACAATCAAAGGTGTTTTAAAATAAAAGGATGTTTGAATACATAGATGAGTAATAGAGTATGACCACGGGTACCTCATTACAACACTAATAAAACTTTGACCACTTGCCACCAAAAGTCAAATCAAGAACAAAAGTCCAATCATATCTCCAAACAATCCTGCAAAATAAATATTATGGATTAGTTTAACTAGACTTGGGAGCGTCGCTATTGCCTACTTGGATTGGCTTGAAGGGCATGACTGCATGGGCCTGACCGCATCTGCCCCTAACCGTGCCTTGCTACATGGGCCTGACCGCATGAGTCCGGGCTCAGGCCTAGGTTGGCCAGGCCTTGGGTCCGCCACTGTGTAGATATATAATAAGGATCAAATTTTCAAGCATGACAAACCTGAAAATAGTCGACATGGTTGATCTTCGCGCTAAGTTTTCAATTTGTAGCTATGGTGTTGCTTCTCACAAGAACACACTAACAATTGGTGATACGAAATTTAGGGGTCTGGAACATATAAATGGATAAGAAATATGTTCATGTATAGTATACTGCTTGTTTTGTTTTTTTAGGCTAGACAGAACCTAAATTTTATATTTTTTGCTTAGTACTTTAACATACAAATTGCAATAGAAATGATATTACCCGTTATTGGCAAAGAAGTCATGGAAAAAGATTACAGTCAGTACACCAATGATGTCTAACTACAACAAGACATGCAATCTTGAACGATGCTAAAGGGGATGGGGATGATCATTCAACAAATGTGTCACTCGAGATTATTCAAGGAATTCAACATTTTGTTTGATGAGCCATCCTAATGCTAGTCCTATCATTACCATCAGAACTGTTTTTTGTAAAAAAAATAGTAGACCATGACAACAAAGCTATATTCTGAAAGAGATTCATCAAAGGTTCACTTTGTAAGAACATATGAACATTTCATACATGTTTAACAAACAACTATAGCGCTACACTTGTTAAGCGCATGTTCATTACAGTAATCAAATTCTAGAGGAGTAACAAAACAAAGCAAACCTCAGTGTCCTGGCAGGAAGATAGATGTGCAGATTGGAACATGCCTAAATTAAGTATGTCCTTTAGACAACGAAGAACTAACCTGCACAATGGCAAGCCTGCTGTAGGAAGATGTTGCTTTGAGGAAGCATATCTTTGCCATCTACAGTGCCATACTGATGAAATTAATGCGTAATTATACAACTACTGAAGGAAAAAGCTTTTCATTACATGTGCTATTGCATTGCATTGTAACTTTTATACTGAAAACTTTATCTAATGGACTACTTGCTTGCGATTCACAGGACTTGGTATAGAATCAAGCGCAGTTAAAGAAATGCATGCACTAACAATGTTCTTTCCTAAAGCACATAACAGGACTTAAGAAGATCATTACAATAGGGAGTCCAAAGGGAAAACGTGAACATAGCAATGCATAAAAGGAACAACCAAAAGACTAAGACTAATGGCTAATCTAATAGACAAATAGTAGCAATTGAGATAAGCTGTATGCAGGTAACGAAGAATAAGGCAATTGGGTTCGGCTGTGTAGAGTAATGTAACCACAACGAATAAACCACACGTAATCACCTTAATTAAAGTATAAAAACTACTTTTGCTTGAGGTTATGCTGTGTGTGGAGAAATAAGCAGCATATGTATAATAAATTAATACGAATGAAGCATTAAACTAAAATAGGGGAAAAGATTGAGCACAACATGTATCCAATATAACAATTCAATATTTGATATATAAATCTAATAACTGGTAAATATAAACATTGCTAAATTTTGCCTGTAAAGGTCATTGTACTATATCATCTTCCACAAATGTGCGTAACACAAGGAAAAAAGTATAAGGCGTGAAGGGAGCTTGTAATTTGCAAAAGCAAAGGTCAGATTGCTGAGATGAACAAAAAGGGGTGGGGAACAAATTCATATTTGCTGAACCAATGTACCTCTTATAGTTGATAATTAACATGATGAAGGATTTTATCCTTAATGAATGTATAACTTAGAGTCTCACTTACGAATTCTACCCTGTAGAGATAATATTTACATGTTGAAGTCATTTGTTAATTGAATAAGTTTCGATTGTTGAGATGTTGACGTATAGGTGGTATGAAATTTATAGGTTGATCATGCTGAAAGATTTGTTCAAGTACTATGTTTCAAATTTAGAATATGATGTATTATGATATGATGGTCCGTGGGGATCATGTTGAGGTAGTCTTGGTTGGATGTCTTTTTGATAAGCATCATAAACTTTATTTATAAGTGTTGGGAAAGTTAACTGGAGAAATAATTTGTTATGTAGTTTTTTGTTGAATTATGACGGGGCTTCTCAAGGAGTAAATAGTGAATATTGAAGTCTTTAATGGAAAGCATAGTGGAACACTAGAGATGGTTGTATCTATGCTGAGCTAGTGTTTAAAACCTTTTTGGACTGGTTTGGTTGTTTGCTAGTTTGGTTGAATGCTTTCGGTTAAGGTATTCCTTATGTTGTGTTTCAGAGTTTCCCTAAACTTGTAGTGATTGGTGCAAATCTTTGGTTTTGGCAAATTTGTTTAGTTTATGCTATGAGTATGGATTTTCACCCAAAAAGTTTTGAGTGGATCGCGCTTTTTCGCGTTCACACTGAATTATCTTGGGAATCAATATTTAAAGGAAGCAAATGGACATAGTGGGTTGTGTTGCTCTATTTGACTAGAGTTGGATTTATTTGGAAAGTGTGTGTGGTGTTTGCGAGTGCTTCAAAAGGTTGATTTTATGAATGTTTCATAAGTGATTTTGTTACTGAAGTGTTCTCTTTTGAGAATGAGTTTCCCTTTCTCTTTGAGATAATTTGTGGCGGTTGTGGGTGCAGATGTTTGATTTTGGAGTTAATGTTCTTGTCCAAAATGTTGATTTTGGTTAAAATGCGATGTTTTGCAAGTATATCATGCAATTGGTGTTGGGTTGTGATGCGACGTGGTGTTTTACTATTAACTATGCTGCCGTCATAGTTTATATGAATTGTCGCAACCATCGATGTTATTTATGTTTCAATCATGTGATAAGGGGAATGAAGTCTCTTTGTGAATGATTATTCGGGATTGTTATTACATGAAGAATGAATGGGAAAAAGGAAACATGACATCGTTTATATGTAAATATATAATCATAAAAGGGTTGATGAGCTAGGTCGGTGAGAAAGTCATATAGGGATATATGACTAATCCGGAGTGCTCTTGAAAAGGTTGCATTCATGTCATGAATCGAGATGTCCATTTCTTGCTAGCATGAAAAAAAGAAATTATGAATAAATTATGGTATTTTGGCTGTGGTTTAGGAGATTTATGTTTCCTTTGCGTTTTGGCTTAGGAAAATAAAATGAATGTTCTTTGGATGTCGTCGATTTTTTTCCATAGTGAATGTTAGCGCATTGGATTCAAAATTGATGCATAAGGATCAATTGGGTTCATGGTTTATGGTTGAGTATGCTAAGGATGTATACTCTTGGGTTTGATTGTTAAGTGATAATTTGTGAGGGCGAGACCCTCTTAAGAAAGAAGCCGATTGTGGTTTGGTAAGATTTTATTGTGACATCATAGGATGTGAGAATAGAGAATGTGATATTATAAAGTGTGATATTATATATTTCGGCTTTTCGGTACGACTTTATAGCACTTTTCCGGGCCGTTTTCGGTTGTTTGGGCCTTTCCGGGGAAACTTGGGCCTTGGGGGATCTTTTTGGGCCTGAGGTGGAGGCTTCTTGGCCCATGTGGAGAGGAGGGGGCAGCCACCCTGCCCTAGGGCGCCCCCAAGACCTCCCCATGCGCCCTCACCTCCTCCTCCCCCCTCCCATAGCCGCCGCTCCTCCTCCCCTCCCCGTTGCGCCACCCATGCGCCCCTCCATCTTCCCCATTGCACCACCACCCCTCCCCTCCCCTCTCCACCCCCTTGCTGCCCTAGAGGAGATCCCCACCTTGCCATTCCGTTGATCTCTCCATCGGGAAGCCCCGCGACGAGGAGATCCGGCGGTTCCGGCGCGAGGAGGACGATCGGGGAAAACGGGAGGAAGGATTTCGGCGTTCATCGTTCGTCGGGCAGAGGTATGGAATGGGTGAACCTTGGGGATGGTCTAGGTGATGTTCTAGAGGTTGATAGGATGCTTTTAGATCAAGTTTGTAACACCCCAAAATTTTGCTTTTCTTAAATTCATGTGTGATTTGGCACTTTGGTGAATTTTTGGAATTTTCTGGAATTTATTTGGATTTATTTGGAATTTATTTGAATTTATTCCATTTTGAAATAATTAAAGAATTTAATTTTGCAAATAAAATTTTGTTGGAAATATTTTATTTGAGTCCAAAATGTTCCAAAATATTTTCCAGAATTTTTCTGGAATTTTTCTGAGTATTTTGCTATTTTTAATGAATTAAATGAATTACTGGGAATTATTTTAAATATTAAATCGCTGGAAAATGCGAGTGGGTTTGTACTGTTCATCCGACCGAGCCCGAGTAAGACTCGAGTTCGAGTCCGACCCGAACCGGACCCGAGCCGTGGTTGAGTCGAACCCACTCGGCCGAACCCAAACCCGTGCGACCGTTGGATCAAGATCCAACGGCCACGATTGAGCCACGTCACCGGACCCGAGCCCGACCGAGCCAGCCAGCTCGCCCGAGTCCGACCCGAACCCAAACTCACGCACCGTTGGATCTCGATCCAACGGCTGTGCGCGTGCCACGTAGCCCAGTCCGAGTCCTCGCCGGACTCCGCCGCCGCAACGGAGCAGGTCTCGGTCTCCGTGCGTTTCACGTGCCGTGACGCCTGAGCCGCACCCGTAGCCCTAGACAACATCGCCTGAGCCGCCGCCGTCTAGCCGCAATCGCTCGCCGGAGTTGCCGTAGCGTTCCACCGTAGTTTTTCGCCGATTGCCGCCATCTCCGTCGTCCTCCGCCGCCGTTGAGGTCAGATCTGGAACCGGGAGGCCAAGCCGCGTCGGGAGGGACCTTTCACATCGCCGGAGCATGCCCGAAGCGCCGTTGCCGTGGTCGTCGTCCCCAACTCCGGCAAGCCAGCGCCGCCGTGGGCCATCGACGGACTTCAAGATCTCTCAGCCATCGGATCTCCATCCAAGGGCCCAGATTGCGCCACGTCATCTCACGGTGAGATTTCGTCCAAAATCCCAGATCCAATCTTGACCGTCCGATCTAGATCCAACGGTCCAGATCAACCGCGTTCACCCCAAACGCGTGAGTCCAGATTCAATACGACCGTTGATTTTCAAATCAGCGGCCGAGATCTAGCCACGCGGCGGAGATCGACCGTCGCGGTCGGCGATCCCACGCTGCGAGCGTGGCTCTCGACACGCTGGGCCCGCGTGTCACGGACAACCAAACCGCACCATGACGCCACGCCGGCGTCATGGCGGGCTCAAGATGTCGATGGTCGTCCCGGCCAAGCGCCGACGTCAAGAATGACGTCACCCATGGGACCCACTGCCGGGCGTGGGTCGAGCCCGCCGACGCCAAAGAATGACGTCACCCGAGTGGTCCCACATGTCGCCTCACGTGGAGTCGTGGACCGGTCCACGGTGAGACCCGGCCGGCGTGGACCGAGTCCATGGATCTACCGACGTCAGCAGACCAATCCAGTGCTGCCACGTGTCCCTGCTGACGCAATAAATGATTTTCCGAAAAAGAAAATGATTTAATAAATCGGTTTAATAATTGATTTGAATTTCAAAACTTCAAACGCTTATAACTTTTGCGTTTCAACTCCGATTTGAGTGATTCAAATTTCTAAATTTGTATAAAATTGAGATCTACCTAAATATGAATTTTATTTAATTTTTGGACTAAAGTTTTTCTCTGCAAAATTATTTAATTGATTATTTAAACTTTAAATAATCATAACTTTTGCGTCTTAACTCCAAATTTGACGATTCTAGTTTCTAAAAACTCATAAAATTATGTTCTCTCTGTTTATGGATTTTATTTGGATGTTTGGACACTTTTTGCCTATTGTTTATTCGTGTATTTGCTATTTGCACGCTTTACGAGTAGACGTTGAAGTTCCGGAAGGATTCGAAGGAGAAGTATTGACTCAGGATCCAACTCAAGACCAAGAACAAGTACTTTTTGAAGGCAAGTTGTGCTTTGACCATGTTGATCCTATTTCGAAATCTATTTTGATTTAAACTATTGCATGCTAGTTCAATTAGAAAAATACTTTGTTTAAACATGGGGGTTAGATAAATACCAATTTGCTGTATGACACCTTGATTATTTAAGTATGTGCCATGACCCCTTGTCACCCTAGTTGTGGATTACTAGTTGGACATTATTAAATCGCCAACATGGGTTTAGACCGTTGTAGTATCGCTTAGACACCTACGTGCTCATAACATGATTTTAGATAATCAAATGTTAATATTGACTTAATGATATATTGAACCTGTTTTGGAAAGGTATCATGTGATGTTGATGGCACGTGGTGCATGGTAATCAAGCGGGTTTGATAAGCGATTTCGGCCGGGCATGTGGCAAGAGTAATCAGGTGGGCAGTTGTGGTATTGGGAGTGTTGATTTGGTTCTTGGGTAGTCTTGCCCTGGTCACCCTAAGGACTTAACCTTGCAAGCCTTTGAACTGGGTCTAACGTGCAACCACATGTCTGTAATGGGACGGACCTAGTTGACTAAGTTGCTAATAACGCACTGTGGGACCTCAGGAGGTCAACTACACCCTTTGTGTAAGTTATGCGGGGAGCGTCTCGAAGTGAGGCCAGGTACCCATCTAACGGTTGATTGGCCTAGACTTCGCCTTAGCGAAGGGAAGGGTTAGTGCGCAATAACCGGGGAGGACCACTTGTATTGTTAGAAGTCTCCGAAAGACTTTGTTACGGGAACTCACCTTTGTGGTGTTTGACTGTATCTTGTGGGTAAAGTGCATAACCTCTGCAGAGTTTAGAATCTATTCGAATAGCCGTGTCCGCGGTATTGGACATCGCTCGGGAATTACAGTCAAGGGTTAGATTTTCTCAAAAATAACTTTGGTTTGAAAGGTTGGGCTGGATTAATAATGAAGTTGATGGAAATGTGGATTAGGATGGGAAAAATGTTTACTCAAACTTCTTGAAAAGTTATTTATGCTTTACTTGTTTTTACTGTTTTCGAATCTACTTATGCTACTTTTCAAATGTCTTATCGCAAATATACCTTGAGCTATTCCTTTGTACCAAGCCATGCATGTAGTATATTAGCTTTGCGTGCATGCATGACTTCTTTGAGTACCAAGTACTCACCCTTGCCACAATATAACACCAGTTGAAGAGGGGCTACATCAACTTTGGAGGAGGAGTTCCAAGAGGACCCGTCTACTTAGGAAGCGAGCCCGGTCGGTTGCCTGTGGTATCTTTGGATGGCGCCACGAAGTTATTTGATTTTCCGCTGCTATTATTTTTCTCTGAATAAGTTTCGCCTTGAGGCATATATTTGTAACTTGACCATAAGGTCGAGTAACCAGTTTGACTATTTAAATATAGTACTTATTTAGTATCGAGTGGTATGATTGTGATATTTACCGATGTTAAGACTGTGTGCACGAGCGTGTTCCTGGACTAGTGCTGAATACACAGAGGGTCGGATTTGCAAATTCGGGTCCCGACAGAGGTGGTATCGTGAGCCATCTCGACCGTAGGCTCAACCCTAAGCTAGAATGGTCGTAGTGAGGATAAAACCTATTTTCTAAAGCTAAAATTTGTGAAGACAAGAAATGACATCTCGACTTATCCCATTCTTTCTTTTCTTGTCTCTTGCTGAATTTTCCTTACCTTGTCACGATTTAAAAATTCCGAGTTCTTACGTAAAGCACTCTTGTGACAGATGGAGGAAGAGTTCAACTACGTTGATCTGGGAGTTGGTCACGCCGCGGAACTTTGGCATATGCTACAAACTCTCGGAGATTTTGAGAAGCCGCAATACCAAGTGGAAGTGATCAGACAAGCGGGATTGATCAAGGCTTGTGACGTGAAGATTGAGGTACCTGCTAGGAAAAAGGGCCCAGGCAATCGCCCGATACACTGCACTGCCAGGAGATCTACAATGCAGATGGGTATCCAAGAGGTATCACGACGAGCAATGCGGCACGTTACCCGTATCTACGCCAGAGAGTTGGAGAGCACGGTGTTCCGTTATCATCCGCGCAGCGATAACCTTCTTGACCCAAAGGCGATTCAGGATGAGGATGCCACGGTTACACAGTTGGCACGATTTGTTGTCGCCCAGGAGGATGTACTAGATAATACAAGCAAGGAGCTACAGAAGGCCCGCAAGGAGATCACGACAGAGAAGAACAGATGGCGGGAAGCTCAAGAGTATGTGGCACACCTTCTGCGAAGGATTGACGAGTTGGAGATGACTTTGTACGGACCAGACCCAGAGCCAGTACTCGAGCTACACGAGCCAGATCCGGAGGAGTCAGATCTCGATGAGGACACTGCTTCTTCGACTACCACAGAGGACACAGTTGCTGGACATGGCAATCGTTTCGCGCCTATGCCGCAAAGACCTGCACCCGTGCCGTGGAGGTTTTCTCGATGAGTGAGCATAGGTTCTATAGTGAGACTCCTTCGCCGAGTCGCGTCATAGAATAAAGAGTCACCCTTTAGGCGTTAGACTCCAGAGTTAGTTCGATTTGGATTTTCATTGTTTGCTGAGTGTGCAGTATGTGTTGCAAGGCCCTTAGGCATTGTAAGCAACCATACCAAGTTATTAATATCAATAATAAAGTTGGACCTTAAAAATTACACCTTTCGCTCCGCATAAGTTCCATATTACTTGTCTATTCTTGTTTCCCTCTCATCTCTAAACCTAGAGCAAATCGACAGATGGTGAACACCCGTGGAAACTTTGGAGGCAATGGAAGTGGTTCTCGCCAACAGAAAACCCCAATGAGGAGCACCAAAGACCGCTGGATGTGCAGAATTTGGAGCTTCTCGCTGCCTGCACTCGGTTGATGCATGCTATGATGCAACAAATGCAACACGTCACCGCCAGGCCTTTGCTAATCAAGTTAATCAGGGACCCCGCTTGAGAATACAAGACTGCCGAGTTCATGAGGACTCACCCACCCACTTTCTCTCGGGAATGCCAATCCATTGGAGGCCGATGATTGGTTAAGATCAATCGAGAGGAAGCTACACATAGCTCAATGCATAGGAAATGAGAAGGTACTCTACGCTTCTCATCACTGGAAGGAACAACCGCCGAATGGTGGGAGAACTTCGTGCCACGCAAGAGAACCCTCAAGATATCACTTGGGAAGAGTTCACAAATGCATTCCGACAAGATCACGTGCCTCGAAGGAATCATGGACCTTAAGAAGGAGGAGTTCGAGCATCAAGCAAGGTAATCACCGGTGGCCGACTACGAACAAGTTCACACAGCCTAGCACGCTACGCTTATGAGGATGTAGCGACAGATAAATCCGCAGTCCCGTTTATGAAGGGACTTAACTCAGATTGCAAGTAGGATTGATCACCCACACCTTTCCAGATTTCCAAGAGTTGGTGAATAAGGCGCTTATTCTTGAGGACAAGCGCAAGGAACCGGATGAGAACAGAAGCGCGAGGATGCAACAGCAAGGATCACGCCAGTGGAACGCAATACCGAGAGTTGCACCAAATCAATTCTTGATTCCAACCACGAATGCAACAAGGACACCATCCTCGGCACCAAGACCTGTCAATCGAACTACTGCACCCACTTCGCTAGAAACGCTACTCGAGCAATAAAGAAGGAACAGTGAGACGCTGCTACAATCGCAGAACGAGCCAGACACTTTGCCATGATTGTCCAAAGAAGACAGCGAGGAGTGACCCCGATTCGCTTCAATCTAGGAACCACCCCAGCTAGGACGCCAAAGACCGAGAGCCACACCCCAGGCACCGTGGTGAGAGGCCGAGTCAACCATGTCACCGCAGATGCAACTGCAGAATGCTACTGACGTCGTGATCGGGTAAGTTACTTGTTAACTCAAGACTGCACAGCTTTGTTTGACTCTGGAGCTTCGCATTCGTTTGTTTCGCAAGGCTTTGCTACTAGAAATGATTTGAGGATTGCAAGACTTAGATGCATGCTTTTAGTTCAAACCCCTGGTTCCGAACTCCGAACGAAAGTAGGATGTTCCGGGGTGAGAATACTAATAGGTGGAATAGAGTTCCTAGCAAACCTTATAATTTTGGAAACCCAGACCTTAGACGTTATATTGGGAATGGATTGGTTATCCAAGCACAAGGCCGTATTGGATTGTGGACGAAGGACTATCTCAGTTGAGAGCCCGTGTGGAAAGAAAGTGGAATTTCAAGCCACTGCAGTTAGAGATGGACAGCTGATGGTTAATAGTACCAAGGCAATCAGCATAGAGGATGTCCCAGTAGTGAATGAGTACCCAGATGTTTTTCCCGAAGATCTACCTGGTATGCCGCCAGACAGGGACATAGAGTTTGTGATAGAGCTTGTACAGTACAAAGACCGATAGCAAAGAGACCCTATCGGATGTCCACCGAGGAGTTGGTAGAGATGAAGAAACAGCTAGAAGAGTTAATGGAGAAAGGATTTATCAGTGCCGAGCTCGTCGCCGTGGGAGCACCAGCTTTTGTTTGTCAAGAAGAAGGACGGAAGTTTCGGGATGTGCATCGACTACCGTGCACTCAATGAAGTCACCGTGAAGAATAAGTATCCGCTACCCAGGATTGATGATTTGTTTGATCACCGAGAGGAGCGGAGTTTTCTCCAAGATTGATCTCGAGATCGGGATACCATCGATTGAAGATCCGATCGAGAAGATATTCAAGATCGCATTCTCGTCAAGATATGGACATTACGAGTTCTGATTATGTCCTTTGGATCGATTTAATGCGCCAGCTTATTTCATGAATATGATGAATAAGGTGTTCATGGAATATTTGGACAAGTTTGTCGTCGTGTTCATAGATGATATTCTAATCTACTCCAAAACGGAGGATGAACATGCCGGACACTTAAGGCGAGTTTTGGAAAAGCTGAGGGAACAGCAACTTTTCGCCAAGTTCAGCAAGTGTGATTTTTGGAAGGACAAGGTGGAGTTTCTTGGACATGTAATGACCGCAGAAGGAGTCGCCGTAGATCCAAGCAAAGTAGAAGCTGTGTTACATTGGGAGCAGCCAAAGACTGTGACCCAGATTCGGAGTTTCCTTGGAATGGCAGGATACTACCGCCGTTTCATCGAAGGCTTCTCGACAATTGCGAAACCTCTTACGCAATTGCTGAAGAAGGAAAAGAAGTTTGCATGGACGCCAGAATGTGAGAAAGGATTTCAGGAGCTGAAGAAGCGATTGACATCAGCACCGGTGTTAGTTCTACCGGATGTTGCTCAAAGCTTCGATATTTATTGTGACGCATCGCGCCAAGGACTTGGATGTGTGCTGATGCAGAATGGAAAGGTCGTCGCTTATGCATCAAGGCAGTTGAGGCCGCATGAGGAAAATTATCCGACACATGACCTAGAGTTAGCTGCCGTAGTGCATGCCTTGAAGATATGGCGTCACTATCGGGAACAGATGTGAAGTGTATACGGATCATAAGAGCCTTAAGTACATATTCACCCGATCGGATCTGAATATGAGGCAGAGGAGATGGTTAGAATTGATCAAGGACTATAATGTTGGAATCCATTACCATCCGGGAAGGCCAACGAGTAGCCGATGCTCGAGTCGGAAAAGCCATACCGTGAGTACGTTGCTAGCCACAAGTCGGGATGAGTTATGTGAGGATTTCAGGAAAATGAAGATTGAGGTGGTACCTAGCGGATTCTTGGCCACATTGGAAGTAAAGCCTACTCTAGAGGATCGATCCGAGAAGGGCGAGGAAGGATGATGACAAGATCCGCAGGATTAAGTTCATCAAGGAGGAAGGCAAGGCGAGGACTTCAAGTTGGATGAGCAAGGCACGTTGTGGATGAAGGATCGCATTTGTGTGCCTAACAAGAAGGAGTTAAAGCAATCGATTGGAACAAGCCCATGACTCCAAGTACTCAATTCATCCTGGAAGCGCCAAGATGTATCAGGATCTGAAGGAGAGATTCGGTGGCCGAGTATGAAACGTGAAGTTGCCGAGCATTTTGCATTGTGCGACGTATGCCGGAGAGTCAAGGCAATGCATCGAGAGACCAGCAGGATTGCTATTGAAAATACCTGAGTGGAAGTGGGAGGAAATCGGAATGGATTTCATTACCGGTTTGTCAAGACTCAAGGAGGTTATGACTCCATATGGGTTATAGTGGATCGCTTGACTAAAGTAGCCCATTTTATCCCGTGAAGACCACTTACTCGGGAGATAAATTAGCGTAATTGTACATGATCAGGATTGTCTGTTTGCACGAGTGCCAAAGAGGATTGTATCGGACAGAGGTACCCAATTTACCTCAAGGTTACGGAATAAGTTGCATGAAGCCATGGGAACCCGTTTGAACTTCAAGATGACTTATCATCCATGCACGGATGGACAGACCGAAAGAGTCAACCAGATTCGGAGGATATGTTGAGAGCTTGTGCATTAGCTTATGCTACCTCTTGGGATAAGAGTTTGCCGTATGCCGAGTTCGATTACAACAATAGTTATCAGGCTAGTTTACTGAGATGTCACCTTTTGAGGCCTTTGTATGGTCGACCATGTCGAACACCATTGAATTGGAATGAGGCCGCGAGCCGTGTCTTTGGGCCTGATATTCTTCAAGAGGCTGAAGAGCGGATCGCCATGGTTAGGGAAAGGTTGAAGATAGCCCAATCACGACAAAAGAGTTATGCTGACAATCGTCGCAGGGAATTGAGTTTTGAACCAGAAGACTTTGTTTACCTCGAGTTACGCCTCTCGGGGAGTTAAGAGGTTCCATGCCAAAGGGAAACTTCGCACCCCGTTATGTTGGACCATTTAAGATTTTGAGCCGCAGAGGCGAAGTTGCTTATCACCGGAGTTGCCGCGATCGTTAGCGAGGAGTGCATGGCGTATTCCATGTGTCGATTGAAGAAGTGTCTCCGAGTTCTGAGAGCAGACACCGCTAGAGTCAATTGAGTTGCAAGAGGATTTGACTTATAAGGAGCATCCTGTGAGGATTCTAGACACAATGGATCGAGAGACCAGAAATAAGTCAACCCGTTTCTGTAGAGTTCAGTGGAGAAATCATGAAGAAAGCGAGCGACATGGGAGCTGCGAAGAGGATTTGAGGAAAGAGTTTCCAAACCTATTCCTTTAGTAAGCCCTGAATCTCGGGACGAGATTCTATTAAGGGGAGGTTTGTAACACCCCAAAATTTTGCTTTTCTTAAATTCATGTGTGATTTGGCACTTTGGTGAATTTTTGGAATTTTCTGGAATTTATTTGGATTTATTTGGAATTTATTTGAATTTATTCCATTTTGAAATAATTAAAGAATTTAATTTTGCAAATAAAATTTTGTTGGAAATATTTTATTTGAGTCCAAAATGTTCCAAAATATTTTCCAGAATTTTTCTGGAATTTTTCTGAGTATTTTGCTATTTTTAATGAATTAAATGAATTACTGGGAATTATTTTAAATATTAAATCGCTGGAAAATGCGAGTGGGTTTGTACTGTTCATCCGACCGAGCCCGAGTCAGACTCGAGTTTGAGTCCGACCCGAACCGGACCCGAGCCGTGGTTGAGTCGAACCCACTCGGCCGAACCCAAACCAACGGCCACGATTGAGCCACGTCACCGGACCCGAGCCCGACCGAGCCAGCCAGCTCGCCCGAGTCCGACCCGAACCCAAACTCACGCACCGTTGGATCTCGATCCAACGGCTGTGCGCGTGCCACGTAGCCCAGTCCGAGTCCTCGCCGGACTCCGCCGCCGCAACGGAAAGCGAGTCTCGCCTCCGCGGCGTTTACCTGACGCCGAGGGCCCTATTTAATGCGCCGCCACCCGTGCCGTGACGCCGACTTCCGTGCGCACCCGTAGCCCTAGACAACATCGCCTGAGCCGTCGCCGTCTAGCCGCAATCGCTCGCCGGAGTTGCCGTAGCGTTCCGCCGTAGTTTTTCGCCGATTGCCGCCATCTCCGCTGCCCTCCGCCGTTGAGGTCAGATCTGAACCGGAGGCCAAGCGCGTCGGGAGGGACCTCTCACATCGCCGAGCACGCCCAAGCGCCGTTGCCGTGGTCGTCGTCCCCAACTCCGGCAAGCCAGCGCCACCGTGGGCCATCGACGGACTTCAAGATCTCTCAGCCGTCGGATCTCCATCCAAGGGCCCAGATTGCGCCACGTCATCTCACGGTGAGATTTCGTCCAAAATCCCAGATCCAATCTTGACCGGCCGAGCTAGATCCAACGGTCGAGATCAACCGCGTTCACCCCAAACGCGTGAGTCCAGATTCAATACGGACCGTTGATTTTCAAATCAGCGGCCGAGATCTAGCCACGTGCGGGAGATCGACCGTCGCGGTCGGCGATCCACGCAGCTGGCGTGGCGTGTCTCGACACGCGGGCCCGCGTGTCACGGGACAACCAAACCGCACCATGACGCCACGGCTGGCGTCATGGCTCCGCATGTCGCTGGTTGTCGACCAAGCGCCGACGTCGGCAATGACGTCACCCATGGGACCCACTTGGCCGTGGCCGAGCCCCGCCGACGCCAAAGAATGACGTCACCCGAGTGGTCCCACATGTCGAGTCTCACGTGGAAGCCGTGGGCCGGGTCCACGGTAGACCCGGCCGGCGTGGGCCGAGTCCATGGATCTACCGACGTCAGCAGACCAATCGGTGCTGCCACGTGTCCTCGCGACGCAATAAATGATTTTCCGAAAAGAAAATGATTTAATAAATCGGTTTAATAATTGATTTGAATTTCAAAACTTCAAACGCTTATAACTTTTGCGTTTCAACTCCGATTTGAGTGATTCAAATTTCTAAATTTGTATAAAATTGAGATCTACCTAAATATGAATTTTATTTAATTTTTGGACTAAAGTTTTTCTCTGCAAAATTATTTAATTGATTATTTAAACTTTAAATAATCATAACTTTTAACGTCTTAACTCCAAATTTGACGATTCTAGTTTCTAAAAACTCATAAAATTATGTTCTCTCTGTTTATGGATTTTATTTGGATGTTTGGACACTTTTTGCCTATTGTTTATTCGTGTATTTGCTATTTGCACGCTTTACGAGTAGACGTTGAAGTCAGGAAGGATTCGAAGGAGAAGTATTGACTCGAGGATCCAACTCAAGACCAAGAACAAGTACTTTTTGAAGGCAAGTTGTGCTTTGACCATGTTGATCCTATTTGAAATCTATTTTGATTTAAACTATTGCATGCTAGTTCAATTAGAAAAATACTTTGTTTAAACATGGGGGTTAGATAAATACCAATTTCTTTGTATGACACCTTGATTATTTAAGTATGTGCCATGACCCCTTGTCACCCTAGTTGTGGATTACTAGTTGGACATTATTAAATCGCCAACATGGGTTTAGACCGTTGTAGTATCGCTTAGACACACTACGTGCTCATAACATGATTTTAGATAATCAAATGTTAATATTGACTTAATGATATATTGAACCTGTTTTGGAAAGGTATCATGTGATGTTGATGGCACGTGGTGCATGGTAATCAAGCGGGAGTTTGATAAACTGATTTCGGCCAGGGGCATGTGGCAAGAGTAATCAGTGGGCGGTTGTGGTATTGGGAGTGTTGATTTGGTTCTTGGGTAGTCTTGCCCTGGTCACCCTAAGGACTTAACCTTGCAAGCCTTTGAACTGGGTCTAACGTGCAACCACATGTGCGTAATGGGGCGGACCTAGTTGACTAAGTTGCTAATAACGTACTGTGGGACCTCAGGAGGTCAACTACACCCTTTGTGTAAGTTGTGCGGGGAGCGTCTGGGTGAGGCCAGGTACCCATCTAACAGTTGATTGGCCTAGACTTCGCCTTAGCGAAGGGAAGGGTTAGTCCAATAGCAGGAGGACCACTTGTATTGTTAGAAGTCTCAGAAAGACTTTGTTACGGAACTCACCTTTGTGGTGTTTGTTTGTATCTTGTGGGTAAAGTGCATAACCTCTGCAGAGTTTAGAATCTATTCGAATAGCCGTGTCCGCGGTATTGGACATCGCTCGGGAATTACAGTCAAGGGTTAGATTTTCTCAAAAATAACTTTGGTTTGAAAGGTTGAAATTTGGATTAATAATGAAGTTGATGGAAATGTGGATTAGGATGGGAAAAATGTTTACTCAAACTTCTTGAAAAGTTATTTATGCTTTACTTGTTTTTACTGTTTTCGAATCTACTTATGCTACTTTTCAAATGCTGTTTACTGCAAATATACCTTGAGCTATTCCTTTGTACCAAGCCATGCATGTAGTATATTAGCCTGCATTCTGTGCATGACTTGCTGAGTACCAAGTACTCACCCTTGCCACAATATAACACCAGTTGAAGAGGGGGCTACATCAACTTTGGAGGAGGAGTTCCAAGAGGACCCGTCTACTTAGGGAAGCGAGCCCAGTCAGTTGCCTGTGGTATACTGGATGGCGCCACGAAGTTATTTGATTTTCCGCTGCTATTATTTTTCTCTGAATAAGTTTCGCCTTGCGAGGCATATATTTGTAACTTGACCATAAGGTCGAGTAACTTGATTTGACTATTTAAATAAAGTACTTATTTAGTATCGAGTGGTATGATTGTGATATTTACCGATGTTAAGACTGTGTGCACTAGCGTGTTCCTGGACTAGTGCTGAATACACAGAGGGTTCGGATTTGCAAATTCGGGGTCCCGACAAAGTGGTGGTGCTGTGATTGGGTAGATTGGATGAAAACTAGATGTTTCTTAATTCTCTGCTTCGGGCAGATTGTGCAGTCGACCTAGGGTTCGAGTTTTCGCGACTTTAGAATCGGAATTTGGTCGGCCGCCTGTTGAGAAAGTTGTAGGAAACTTCAATAACTTTAATTGGACATAAAGAACGTCCAATTCTGCCCAGCCGTTTGAAAGTTATGGTCATTTTACCGAATGTGTTCAAATCTGTGACGTAATTGGGATAGAATGTAATGGTTTGTAGATTAAACAATTTTAGAGGCCGAATCAGCTTTTACCAATACTTAGAGAAAGCTAGGGAATTTCTTAAGCTTCGCGATGATGTACTCGTTTAATCGATTTGGAGTCCTATAACTAAAGTTATGCTAGATTGAAGCCTGCTGTCCCGACGGGACAGATTCTCTGTTGTTCGGTGTTGGGGGTAGTTTGTGAAGTCGGGGTAGTCGAGCTTTTGCGTACTGTTTTGGGAGCACGTTTTGAGTGTGTGGAATGTTTGTGCAGGTGGTGTGACCCTGGGAGTGCCCTCATCCTCTCGCCAATCCGTCACCCGCTGTTAAGGCAAGTGTATTGGAATGAGTTGTGTGTTGTATGAATTGCTAGACTTGTTTAGGTGCAATGTGATTACATGATATACTAGCTTGCCATGATTGATATTTGCCTATTGTCGGCGTATTCTACCCCAGGGTACCCACTCCCCCGCAATAAACACGGTCGCCGGGCGGGCAGGGCGCATCCGGGCCCCACCGCCACGGCGAGCAGTAGGGCCACAAGGTGGTCGCCCAGTGGATCACGCCACTGGGCGACCAGTAAGGTGGTCGCCCAGTGGACAGGTGGCGATCAGGCCACGCCACTGGGCGCTCAGTAAGGTGGTCGCCCAGTGGACAGGTGGTGATCAGGCCACGCCACTGGGCGCTCAGTAAGGTGGTCGCCCAGTGGACAGGTGGCGTTCAGGCCACGCCACTGGTCGATCAGTAAGGTGATCGCCCAGTGGACAGGTGGCGTACAAGCCACGCCACTAGCGCGTCACCCCCGAGGCTGCAGCGCCAGGATCAAGGACATTTAATGCGAATCGTGCGCATTAAATGCTAAGCGTGGAGGCTACGGTATGGCGGCGCGCCTTCCCCAGGCGCGTATTAATTACGGGTGACGTCACGGCAGTACCCCTCCCCCTGACGGAACGGGCGGCGTTGGTGGGCGTGGGGCCCTAGGCAGGGGTGTGACGGCTATGGCAGGCATTAAATGGGGTGTAAGGACAGTGACGGGCGCATTAAATGCGCCCGTGGCGGTGTAATGAGGATAGCTTGCTGTGTAAGTGTAACACCCCGGCATTTAATATGCCCGAATGCTACCAAACATGAGCTAAACAACATCTAAATACCGCATTTAAACATAAATTCCAGCAAAGGCGCACATGCTAAAAACCGAGATTTCGGCAGCATCTCCTTTGTTTTAACATGATTCGAAGGAGCAACAACAGTATAGCAATATATGGAATATGAGAGACAACTAAAAACAGCAATAATTAACGACTTAGCAACAATGTAAGTCTAGATCCAAACATATAATGTCTCCAAGAGTCAAACGAACGAAAAGATTCTCATTTAGCAAAGCTAAGCCTTAAAGCAATGATCATCACACGCAATTTATTATCGACACTAATTGAATGACTTGTGAAATCAAAGAGTGAAGCTACGTGTAGGAGTGTGACTAATTCCCTTCCCCGCATGCCGATCTCATGGTACCTAAAACAACAAGAAAACACAAGCGTGAGTTCGAAACTCAGCAAGCATATTGCAAGGGACAGCAAGAACAATAACATGGCAATAAAATATCACATCATGTGTATCATCTCATTCATAAACACTTAACATTATCATCATCATTATGTATGCAATGCAATGCAATGCAATGCTCATGTCTCCTTGGAAACTCATACCGGTATGGTTGAGTACACACCCGTCGGTGTGCACCCTCCCCCCTTCCATCCCGAAGATGGAGGGTGCCTACTCCTCGCTTCTGTTCACCACGGTGAATGGAATCACGATGTAGGACTTACTCATTGGCTCTCTGGATTAGTCATAACTTTCTCACCGACCTTCCCGAACTAGTTATGACTTTCTCACCGCCCGGGCCATGTAACATGCCATGTATGCAATTATGCCAACATCATATTTAACTCGTACATTAACACATGGCATCATAACATAATAAACATGCTCATCATATCCTTGGCAATAATTAAAACATGGCAAGTGATCATATATCATGTAGTCAATCTTATCTATTCTCAACAAGCAACCTACAAATCGCTATCCATTACAACACACTTGCCTCAACCACGGGCAACGGATTGGCGGGAAGTAGAAGGCACTCCCGGGGTCGCACCACCTGCACATAGGTATCACACACTCACAATCATGTCCACAAAACAGTACGCAAACCCTCATCTACCCCGACATTGCCAACTACTCGCAAAACCTAAAAACAGAGGTTCTGTCTCGTCGGGAGAGCAGTCTTGCAAATGGCATAACTTGAGTTCTGGGACTCTGAATCAATTAAACGAGTACATCCTCGCGTAGCTTAGGAAATTTCCCAACTTTTTCTAGGTATAGGGAAAGATTGATTCGGACTCTAAAGTTGTTTAATCTACAAAATACCGTGATCTGTTCCAATCACGTCACAGATTTTAACACGCTCGGTAAAACAGCCATAACTTTCAAACGGCTGGGCGGAATTTAAAATTCTTTATATCCACGGAAAAATAATGAAATTATCTACAACTTCTTCAACATCCGTACGACCAGATTCCGAATCTAAATTGGCGAAAAACCGAACCCTAGGTCGACTGCTCATGCTGCCCGAAACAGAGAACGTGGCAACTTCTAGATCTAATCCAATCTACTCAAATCCAGCACTACCAATTGATCTAAAAACTTGATAAACACCCTTAGAGCAGTACCTAGACCAACCCCAAGGATTCCCATGGCCATACGTTTGCCCAACGCACGAAAACCCAATAGATCTCCTCCCGGTTCGCGTGACCTCCTTCCTCGCTCCAATCCCGCTGGATCTCCTCGTCGCGGAGCACTCCAACGGATGGATATTTGAGGTGTGGAGGTGGAGAACTACCCTAGGGGAAGCAAGGGAGGAGGAGAGGTGGTGGAGAGGTGGTGGAGCAATGGGGAGCAATGGGGGAGGTGGAGGCGCCACAAGGAGGAGGTGGGGAGGTGTGGGGGGCGGCTAGGACTTGTGGGGGCGCAAGGGCAGGGGGGTGGACGCGTAAGGGGCTGGGGGAGGCCCCCAACCAGGTCTCCTACTCCTATTAGGACTCAAACTCCATCCCACCAAAGCCCACGACCCTTTCCTTTAGGCCCAAACTCCCCCGGAAAGGCCCAAAACCCCGGAAACGGCCCGGAAACGCTATTAAGCCTCCTATCATATGGTTTTAACCTCCAATACCATATTTCATAAAGTTTTTGACGTTATCATTCACATTAAATAATGTCACACCATTCCGTAGTGTCACATTCTTCCCCCCTTCAACAGGATTCGACCCCGAATTTGAGACACGCCACTTTGCAAATAACCAAATCAAAGGGTGTTATGGTTCAAGCCTCAGAACCTGCTTGGAAGCCCCTACGCTTTGCACCAGCCAGCACTCAGAGGCAAGGAGCTAAGGATCAAAGACTGACAGCTCTAATGATAACTCACAATCAAAAAAAACTTGCGAGAACTTTACTCAACATTGAAACACAAAGCACTCAAACAAGGCCTCGGCATGACCCAAGTGATAGGATAAAATCCGAAACAGACCACGTAGGAAAACGGTCTCATACTCCTCATTCTAAGCATTCCTTGGCACTAAAGTGCCGATCCCTTTAACTCAGGTTACTCTCCAGAAAAACACGGTACCAACCTCCCTTCTGTGTTTCCTTGTACTCAAGATGACGCGAAGCAGGATAGACACAACGCTCTAAGATTACCACCAGAACGAACAACCTACTTTAACCAGGATCCGTAAGACTCGCGTAACAGAAACGACCGAACGTTCCTCTGCAGTTGACACAACTCGCTTCTTGCCCAACGACAAAAGCACCAATACACTTCAAAAGGAAAAGCGATCACTAGCAACCACCAAGTGGTCCACTAATAATGTAATCAACCCTACCGAGGAACACCTCAACGACACAATTCTCCACGAAGGTTTGCATTGAGTCATACACAACCTTCCACTCAAAGGACCACGATAAAGAGCACAATCATTGAGTGAGCTCAACCATAACATGAACCCAAGTGACCCTCATCCAACACTCAAACCCCAAAGCGTTAAAACCACTTTGGAAAGGATTCGACAACAACCAGAGAGTATTCATTTTAATTTCCTAAGCCAAAACGCAAAGGAAACACAAATCCCTTCACCACAACCAACACCAAAAATTCTTCATTGTTTCTTTTCGTACTAGAAAGCAAGGGAAATCTCGTTTCATGACATGAATGCACATTCTTCAAGAGCACTCCGGAATAGTCATATCTCCATATATGACTTTCTCACCGACCCAGCTCAACGACTCTTTTATCATTTAACATCTAAAAACGATGTCCTGTTTACTTTTCATCATTCATTCATCATGGAACAACAATACCGAAAAGTCATTCACCAAAAGACTTCTTCCTCGGTATCACATGATTGAAATACACATAACACTGACGATTGCGCTAAATCATATAGACTATGACGGCAACATCGTTAATCAACAAAACACCACATCGTGTGAAAACCCAACATCCATTTAAAACTAACCTTGCAAAACCTCGCAAAATCAAACTCAACCTTTTGGAACAGAACATCGACTCCAAAGTCAAACATCTGCACACACAACCGCCATAAATTTTATCAAAAGAGAAGGAAACTCAATCCCAAAAGAAAACTCTTCACTAACCAAATTCACTTATGAAACATTCATAAAGACCAGACTTGTGAAACATCCGCACACCAGACACATTTTCCAAATGACTCCAACTCTAGCCAAACAGAGTTACACATCAAGGGCTTAACTCAAAAGTTTCCAACACAACCCTTTATGACCATCTGCTTCCTTTTAAAATTAATTCCAAAGATAATTCGGTCTAACGCGAAAGGGCGCGATCGACTCAAAAACTTTGGGGTAAATCCATACTCATAGCACCAACTAAACAAATTAGCCAAAACCAAATATTTGCACCAATTTCTACGAGTTTTAGGAAACTCAAACACAACATATGGAACACCTTGACCGAAAACCCTTCAACCAAAATGGCAAACAACCAAACCAGGTCCAAAAGCTTGAACACAAGCTCGGAAAAAGAACCATCTCTAGTACTCCACTACGCTTTCCATTAAAGACTTCAATAATCACTATTTACTCCCTGAGAAGCCCCAACACAATTAAACCAAAAGCTTCACAACAAATTCTTCCTCTAGTTACCATTCCCAACACTTTTAATTAGGGTTTATGTTGCTTATCAAAAAGACACCCAACCAAGACTATATTGACATGATCCCCACAGATCACCGAATCATAATACTTCTTATTCTAAATTTGAAACATAGTACTTCAACAAATCTTTCAGCAAGATCAACATATAAATTTCATACCTTCTATATATCCACGTCTCGACAACCGAACCTTATTCAGTTAAACAACGACTTCAACATGTTAAATATTATTTCTACAGGGAAGAATTCATAAGTGAAACTCCAAGTTATACTTTCATTAAGGATAAGATCATTTATCGTATTAATTATCCAAAGCTCACTCCATCGCAACATGTTAAAATTTTCCTCTATTTTAACCATGGTTTTCCAACGAGTAATCTAAACAGTTACCACCACTACTTAGTCATTAATAACAACAAATGGGCATAATCATCAACCAACAACGTTACTTTTATCTACCCTATACATAAGTGATAACAAATTACCACCACACAACATACTCCCATTATTTAAAATAGATTGAATACTAGCATTAACACAGCCCTTAACAACATCATTAACATCATGTCTTATGTCTTCTCAATTTATATCAATACTAGCATTGAAGGGACACGACTGCATACTTCCAAATATACTAGTAGTTTGCAACAACGTAAATAGCAACTCTAATCAACTTCCAAATTAAAGTCACTAGGCAACACGATTAAATTCCTCTTTTACTCCATTAGATTAGAACATCTTTAAACAACCAAAGAAAGTTTCTTTAACTAGCAATAAAGTCTACATCATCTTAATGTTTTTAACTAGGCATCAGGGTTTAAAACTTTTAAACATTATCGGGGGTCATAAGCACTTTTATAACAAAGCAACAGATTCTAAGCATGTACATTAACACATTTAATCATTCTCGCTAAGAGTAAACTACAACACTAGTAGTCTATTTATTCTCAAGCTAGAGATATTAATCACATTGAATTGTTTCAACTCACAAATTAACTTAACAATTCGTCATCCCAAAAACCATATTGGTACATGGTACAAAACATGCTAAACAACAATTCTTACTAGGGACAAACGATTTCAGTCAAAAGACTACTTACTTTGTTTGCAGCATTTTAGCTTTAAAACTCATCCCAAATTCATAAGGAAACTTGACTCTCAAAATTGCAATGAGGCAAACCCAAACTTGGTCATGCAAAGGAATTCTCCAAAACACTTTTCAATCTCAAAGATTCCCACAGGAGGGAACCAACCGATCAAATAAACCTTTGCAAATAAAACCTTAACACCAAACCCCACTCTTTCACGAAACAAGAAGGGTTTTTCAAGGATGATTTCTTAAACCAGTAAAATAACAAAATCAAACACCACTTACTCCTACAAAGCCACTGAACTTCAGCCCTGACAGCCAGGTCTGGCACAACTCCGCAATAACTCCTTTAACCTCGGAGAAAGGCAAACCCAGGAATAAATTGAATGCTTCTTCCCCATAAAGCAATCAACAAAGTAGGCATCAAAACTGGAAAGGCAACCAAAGGAAGCGCAACACTAGACTCTTCTTCTTCGTCTTCACCCAAGGAAAACAAAACCACAAACCGCCTGTGGATCAAACCGCGAAAAACCAATACCAAACACTTTTCTTTTGGTTTCCATCAACTAAAACCAAGAAAACCAACCAAGACTGACCACAGAACGATAAAGAACATCCGAAGGAAACCACCATCAACTCTTCTATTTGTCTCCAGTCAACTACCCGATCTACGATAGAAAAGGTGAGCACTCTTCTCCTACAGGGGTTAATAGTTCTTCGATGATGGCGCTAACCGGCCACACCGTCAAACCTCACCCTTACTATGAACGAAAAGAGAGGTGACCGAAACCCTTCGGCACCACAACCCCACTTTTATCACCACAACAGGAACAATTCAATCATTTATCTCATAGACATAGCAACATGCTTTATCAAATGAAGCATTCAACATCATAACTTAAATACAACATTTAAGCGTAAAGGAACGATACCCATACCCTTTCCTACTGTGCATCCAGTGTGTGTCAAATTTTAGATTAGTTATACCACTTTTGCAAGTTTTAATGTTGCTATCCTATGACAAAATTTTAGTTAATACCTAGGCCATGTTTCTAAGTTATTCCACATCATATTTTAGTTGTACCCTATAGCATGACACTAAAAATACACATTCCAAGGACCTACAGCCCGCTCTGATACCAACTGTAACACCCCGGCATTTAATATGGCTGAATGCTACCAAACATAAGCTAAACAACATCTAAATACCTAATTTAAACATAAATTCCAGCAAAGGCGCACATGCTAAAAACCGAGATTTCGGCAGCATCTCCTTTGTTTTAACATGATTCGAAGGAGCAACAACAGTATAACAATATATGGAATATGAGAGACAACTAAAAACAGCAACAATTAACGACTTAGCAACAATGTAAGTCTAGATCCAAACATATAATGTCTCCAAGAGTTAAACGAATGAAAAGATTCTCATTTAGCAAAGCTAAGCCTTAAAGCAATGATCATCACACGTAATTTATTATCGACACTAATTGAATGACTTGTGAAATCAAAGAGTGAAGCTACGTGTGGGAGTGTGACTAATTCCCTTCCCCGCATGCCGATCTCATGGTACCTAAAACAACAAGAAAACACAAGCGTGAGTTCGAAACTCAGCAAGCATATTGCAAGGGACAGCAAGAACAATAACATGGCAATAAAATCTCACATCATGTGTATCATCTCATTCATGAACACTTAACATTATCATCATCATTATGTATGCAATGCAATGCTCATGTCTCCTTGGAAACTCATACCGGTATGGTTGAGTACACACCCGTCGGTGTGCACCCTCTCCCCCCTTCCATCCCGAAGATGGAGGGTGACTACTCCTCGCTTCCGTTCACCACGGTGAATGGAATCACGATGTAGGACTTACTCATTGGCTCTCCGGATTAGTCATAACTTTCTCACCGACTTTCCCGGACTAGTTATGACTTTCTCACCGCCCGGGCCATGTAACATGCCATGTATGCAATTATGCCAACATCATATTTAACTCGTACATTAAAACATGGCATCATAACAAAATAAACATGCTCATCATATCCTTGGCAATCATTAAAACATGGCAAGTGATCATATATCATGTAGTCAATCTCATCTATTCTCAACAAGCAACCTACAAATCGCTATCCATTACAACACACTTGCCTCAACCACGGGCAACGGATTGGCGGGAAGTAGAAGGCACTCCCGGGGTCGCACCACCTGCACATAGGTATCACACACTCACAATCATGTCCACAAAACAGTACGCAAACCCTCATCTACCCCGACATTGCCAACTACTCGCAAAACCTAAAAACAGAGGTTCTGTCCCGTCGGGAGAGCAGCCTTGCAAAAGGCATAACTTGAGTTCTGGGACTCCGAATCAATTAAACGAGCACATCCTCGCGTAGCTTAGGAAATTTCCCAACTTTTTCTAGGTATATGGAAAGATTTATTCGGACTCTAAAGTTGTTTAATCTACAAAATACCGTGATCTGTTCCAATCACGTCACAGATTTTAACACGCTCGGTAAAACAGCCATAACTTTCAAATGGCTGGGTGGAATTTAAAGTTCTTTATATCCACAGAAAGATAATGAAATTATCTACAACTTCTTCAACATCCGTACGACCAGATTCCGAATCTAAATTGGCGAAAAACCGAACCCTAGGTCGACTGCTCATGCTGCCCGAAACAGAGAACGTGGCAACTTCTAGATCTAATCCAATCTACTCAAATCCAGCACTACCAATTGATCTAAAAACTTGATAAACACCCTTAGAGCAGTACCTAGACCAACCCCAAGGATTCCCATGGCCATACCTTTGCCCAACGCACGAAAACCCAATAGATCTCCTCCCGGTTCGCGCGATCTCCTTCCTCGCTCCAATCCCGCCGGATCTCCTCGTCGCGGAGCGCTCCAACGGATGGATCTTTGAGGTGTGGAGGTAGAGAACTACCCTATGGGCAGCAAGGGAGGAGGAGAGGTGGTGGAGAGGTGGTGGAGCAATGGGGAGCAATGGGGGAGGTGGAGGCGCCACAAGGAGGAGGTGGGGAGGTGTGGGGGGGCGGCTAGGACTTGTGGGGGCGCAAGGGCAGGGGGGTGGACGCCTAAAGGGGCTGGGGGAGGCCCCCAACCAGGTCTCCTACTCCTATTAGGACTCAAACTCCATCCCACCAAAGCCCACGACCCTTTCCTTTAGGCCCAAACTCCCCCGGAAAGGCCCAAAACCCCGGAAACGGCCCGGAAACGCTATTAAGCCTCCTATCATATGGTTTTAACCTCCAATACCATATTTCATAAAGTTTTTGACCTTATCATTCACATTAAATAATGTCACACCATTCCGTAGTGTCATAGTAAGCCTCCCATGCGCCCCCACCAGCCCAAGTATAAAAGGGAGCCGCGGTGCATGGGAGAAAGGGGTTCGTTCGGTTCTTTCAAGTTAGGATTCCATTTCATACCACACAACACATGCAATCACAAGAAAAGCAGGACTAGGGCTGTTACTCTTCGGAGGGCCCGAACCTGGGTAAACCCTAGCGTCCCCATTCTTCCAAGCTTCCCCGGCACACCGGTCTTTCTTCCTCCGGCGATTACCCCGAAAGCCCCCCCCCCCCGTCTGAACCTTACAAGCACCCGATCCGGAGGTGCCTGTTGGCTAGAACGCCGACACCTATGACATGATGAACAAGATTTCATATTGATCATGAATTTGTTGTATTAAATGTTTATGCCAATCCTTACATGTTTATGTCATATGTGCATTCATAATGGAAGAGGTGTCCTATGCTGATGTGCGGGCCTCTGTGTTCACACGTAGTGAACACAAAAGTCCTACCTCGTAGTCCCGTCCACAGTTGTGCATAGGAGCGAGTCAGTAAGAGTAGGCACCCTCCATCTACGGGATGGAAGGGGAAAGGGGGTGCACGCGACGGGTGTGCACTCGGCAATACCCGTATGTGCTTCAGAGAGATATGTGCATTGCATTGCATAAATGAAGTGGCTTATGAGATGACTATGACGTTCTATGAGATGCATATGAAGATGTTTATTTGAGATGTTTATGACAATGCTATATGAGAGCATAAATGAAGTTCATGAATTGATTCTCAGGTTATGTGAATGGCATTAAGTATGTATGTGAGTTGTCATTGTTTTTGTATCATTGCAATATACTTGCTGAGTGATGAACTCATACTTGTGTTTATGTTGTTTTTAGGTACCATAAAAACCGGCATGCGGGAAAGGGCATTAGCTACACTTCTACACGTAGCTTCACATTTATATACAGTTTAATCAATTGGAGTCATGATAACATTGAGTAGTGCCATGAAACTTGGTGTATGGGCTTAAATTCATCGTTTGATTTGTTATATTTGGTGGAATGGTTGAAATCCTTATTTTAGACATGAAGTGATGCTTTATCCATTGTTATTGCTGTTTTAGAAGTCTTTTATCATGCTATAACTTGCCTTATGATTACTGTTGCTTCAATTCATGGAAAAACAAAGGAGATGTTGCTGAAATTTTCGGTTTTAGCATTTGTGCCTTTGCTGCAATTTATCTTAAATTGTGGTATTTAGATGTTGTTTAGTCTTTGTTTGGTGACATTCAGGCATAATAGATGCCGAGGTGTTACATTTATGGTCCTAGCTTGGGGTTAGGTGTCGGACATTAGTGGTATAAGGATGGATTATGATGGAGGTTGATAATGTCTGGGTTCAATTTTTATTGAGAGTATTGATTGGTGGTAGTGAAGGTGATAGTAACTTTTGTGGTTAAGTGTTATGTCGTGAGTAAGTGTCTTAGCTAGTTGTCTTGTATTGCAAAGAAGTCTTTTGTCCCATAGGGACTTTTTTTTTGTTCTTGGCGTTTTTCGGATTCGAGGTCAAATCCTGTTAAGGGAGAGAGAATGTGACATTATGGAATGAGACTTTATAGAATGTGGCATTAACGGTACGACTTTATATCGTGTATCTGGGCTATTTCCGGGTGTTTGGGCCTTTCCGGGGGAGTTTGGGCCCTGTGGGAGCTAGTTGGGCCTTGGGGGGAAGCAAATGGGTCGTTGGTGGGGGGTTTCTTTGGCCCATGGGGGGGGGAATCCTGCCACCCCTTAGGGTTTCCACCCCCATGCGCCCCACCCCTAGCTCCTTGTGTGGTGCGCCCCCTTTTCCCCCATAGCCGCCGCCACCTCTTGCCCTCTCCACCTCTAGCCGCACCTCCTCCTCCCCCATTGCGCCACCCCCTTCCCCTCCCTCCCCACCGCTAGCCGGCCTTAGCACGACTCCGATCTCGCTGTCCGAGAGCTCTCCGTCCAAGCGGATCCGGCGATTTCGGCGTTCCCGGCGATTGGAGGGGAGATCGGGCCGCGAGGAGGAGACGATTCGTCGACCGGGTGATCCGCCAACAAGAGGTATGTCTCGGGGAATTGGTTTGTAGAGTTTTGGTGCTGGTTAGATGGGGGAGACCTTGGTTAAATTTTATGTTTAGGTGCTGTGATTAGAAGGATTTAGAGTGATTACATCTCTGTCATGTGTTTTGTCCTCATATAGATTAGGTCATCGGTCTTCGGATGCGATTTTGGCAATTTTAGAGGCATTTTCTGATCGGCTGGTTGTTACAAAATCTGTAGTTAATCCAATTACCTTTAATTGGACACCAAGAACGTTAAATTCTGTTCAGCCGTTTAAAAGTTATGGCTGTTTTACCCAACGCTGTCCAATCTATGACGTGATTGGGACAGATTGTGTTCAACCATAGATTAGAGAATTTTAGAGGCCAATTCAGTTTTCGCGAATACTTAGAAAAGATGGGAAATCTCCTAAGCTTCGAGAAAATGTACTCGTTTACCTTTTGGAGTTTTAGAACTCAAGTTATGCTCGTTGGAAGCATGCTGTCCCGTTGGACAGATTCTCTGTTTTTCGGGTGTTATGAGTGGGGTGCGAGGTCGTTGTAGATGATTGTTCTTGTATTGTTTTGTGGGCATGTTTTTTAGTGTAATGTACCTATGTGCAGGTGGTGCGACCCAGGGAATGCACTCAACATCTCACCACTTAGTCACACACGGTTGAAGGCAAGTGTATTGTGGTGGATGTGGTTCGGTGATTATATGCTTGCTTATTGTTGTGATTCAGTCATGTGAGATGATGATCTTGTGTTTGCTTATGATTATGCAAGTGTGTTGTGGTGGTTATGGCTTGGGTGGCCATATTGCTTTCTATGTGTAGCTTATCCATGTGTTAGCTTAAGTTGCCATGTTTGGTACTTGCATGTTTTATGATGATTATAGTTTGTTAAATGGCTATGCAATGGTTAATTTGAGTATTTATGCAAGTTATTCATGTTATGGCATATGTGCATGCATAAAGTAAGAGGTGACCCATTCTAATGCGGGCCTCTGTGTTCACACGCAGTGAACACGAAAGTCCTACCTCGTAGTCCCATCCACGGTTGTGTATGGGAGCGAGTCAGTAAGAGTAGGCACCCTCCACGGGATGGAAGGGAAAGAGGGTGCACACCGACGGGTGTGCACTCGGCAATACCGGTATGTGCTAAGCAAAGAGGCATGATGCATTGCATTGCATAAATGAGAATGTGAATGAGAAAGTATATGAGAATGTGATTGAGGAAGTCTTCATGGATTGTTTGTCATGGTTGTTGATCGTTATGTCGTATGCATATGAATTGTTATTGTTTTGTACCATTGCAATACACTTTGCTGAGTAATGAACTCACGCTTGTTGTTTATGTTTTTTTAGGTACCTTGAATGTGGCATGTGAGAAAGGGGAGCTAGATTCACGTCTACACATAGCATCACTTAACTAGACAATTATCTACCCTTCTCCATAGTTGTGATGTTTGGCTTTATTGAGCTAAATTGTGGACTATGTCGTGATGGTTGTTTCAACTATTTGATCAACTCGTAGTTGTGCGTGAGATGGCTAGATTTATCCTTGGTATAAATTGTTGATATAATCTTGGTTATCATGCTCATAGTAACTGTTATCCTACTATTATATTGTGAACTTACTATTGATGCTTAAGAACCTTGTTAAAGCAAATATATGCTGCCAAGATTTTGTTTAAGTTATTAGCGTAGTTGCTGTAATTTAATGTTAAATATGTGTTTTAGTTATTGCTAGTGTCCTTTGTGGTGGCATTCGCGGCATATTTGGTGCCGGGGTGTTACAAGTCTATCCTAGGGTGCAAGAAAGATGTAAAACCAAATGAGCACATTCAAGACATCCTTGATCAATAGCATTTAGAAGGAGGGGAAGCAAATCCAAATTGCGAGAAAGTAAATTGCAAGAATTTACATGCGGGAAAGGAAATGCTGAATTTAAATTGCATAGAGTAAAGACATAGTGTAAATGTGGAATTTAAATTCACAAGAATGTAAATAAAATCTTTGTATTTTCTAGTTGGAAGATTTACAAAGCCTCACTTCATGTGGGTAAAGCTCAAAGGAGCAACTCAAACCTTCAAATGAGGGAGGACACCCCTCCCCCTCTATTTATACTACTCTTGGCCACCTACCACCCTTGGATAAGTCCCAAACCCTAGAGCACTCCACCAAGGGCAAGGATTAACCCACTCATTCCACCCCCACACATGGGCTTTACATGGGCCACATAGGCTATACATGGGTTTTAAACAAAACCCGGTCAACCTGATGCAACGGGCCTTCATCCGCCGGACTTGATCGCTCCATTTTCGCCTCTTCGAGCCTCCAACCCGAACCGAAAACCTTGAGCCACCTCAAGTGCATTTCCATGATGTCCAAGTGATTCTGATTTGAGCCCAATCATCTTGTCGGCATCCTTGACCGTTCCGGACCTCGGTTCTTCCAACCTAGTGCCGGTACTCACCAACGACCACAACTGCCTCAATAACCTATACCACAATGACCAAACCATTTTGCACATTCCAAAATACACTCTTACCTTTTTCTTCCTGCATGTTAGTCCACAATTATCATAAATTCAAGCATGAATTCCAAGTCAAATCAAACTTAAACCTAAGCACACATTGCTCAAATAAAGTCAAATACTCATCACATCATGGATGGACCTCCACATGGTCCTTCATGGAGCAAAAGGATGTCAATGATAATGACATGGAGGAGGACATGATGGTTTGATATGGGGGACAAATAACAAGTCTTTAATTGATATGGGGACCTGAAGGCTCGTTATTTTTCCCCCATATCAAACCATCATGCCGTCCTCTATATCATTATTATCGACATTTTTTTGCTCCAGGAACTACAAAGGTGTAATTCCCTAAAATTTGTATATTATTGTTCAATGTTCATTTATGATTTTCTGAGATTTATCCTGGATTTTCTGGAGTTTATAAATACCATTTTGCTATTCTAAGATTTATAAAATTAATTTATTCATAAAAAATAAAAACAAATTATGCTAAAAAAAATTTTTCTACGTTCAAAATGTTCCAAAGTATTTTTGAGAATTTTTCTGGAATTTTTGAACTTTATTTGATATTTATATAAAGCCATTTGTATTTATAAAATTATTTTAATCAAAAATAAATGTAAACTCTTCCTCCTCCTTTTTCTGCCAAGCCCATTTCACTTTCTGGCCTGTTTCTATTTTAAATTTTTGGTTTCACTTATACGAAATTTTCGTTTTCGTTTTCGTCTGAATTTGCCCTCCCATTTCTGTTTTCATTTTTGACAAAAATTTCCATTTTTGTTTATGTACCAGTATTTTTCGTTTCCATTTCCAAAAAAAAACTATCGTTTTTTATTTTTCTTCGTAACGGTCAGAAATTTTCTGTTCTATTTTCAACCCTAGACAGAAGCACGTTGGAGGCTCAAAAATGGGCATGTTTGGGCTTGTTTGGTGGTAGCTATTTGGAAATGTTGCCTATAAAAAGACTATTTGTGTTATGGGTACGACCTTCCCTTCCTGTCAACCGTAGGAACCCTAGCCGCATCTCAACTTTGTCAATCTGCCACTGGCCTTTCTCTTCTTCTTTGGCTTTCTTACCGGTATTAGGTAGGTGGGTGACTGTTAATTTGTAAAATTAATTTTCTTTAGACTTCACTGTTTTGTCTTTTTTTTTTACATAAGTTGTTTCAGAGTTGTTCTTCCCTAACGAGGTCTTCATTGGATTTTTCTTTACCTGTGATGGGTTTTACCATACCGACACCTACGATAGAGATGGACACTATGCCGACTTTGGTAGAAATAAATGTTTTATGATTTTATCCAAACAAATAACACTGCTACCGACGCATAGGTTCTACACAGTAACAAAGATCGACATTTTATTTCCCATTGTTGCGATCATCAACAATTAGGACACAATTGCAAGACCTAGAGTCTTTGACGAGCAAGATAAAGAACACCATGTTTGTTGAATGAAGGACTTGATAGTAACATGTTGTTCGATTAGAATTTTCAATGGAAAGTTGAACGATTATATATGTACTTTATCCGGTGAATGAACATGTTCTTAAATAATAAAAAAAATGCTTTTATGAAATATAGTATTATCTTGTGAGTGTGGAACGACAATATGCTGAAAGAATGTGATATTTGAAACTAACAAAAATTAGGATTATTCCCATCATTCAATAATATAGTTTAACTTAATTCAATCGTTTGCACATTGCAGACCAAAACATACAAGACTTTTTTTTTTGGTTTAATGAGAGAGCCAGGCCATGCATGCACATGTTTGTTTTGCATTCTTGCATTGACTAGTTTTTGGTCCATAAATGTGGCTCATTCAACTATATCTTAACTATTATAAGAATGAGTTGGTGGTGATGGTGAGTCTGTCAAGCCTTGGGCTAGAACAGTAGGGGCCCAGTAGATGAGTCACTATTGCCTTGCTAACCTATAGTTTTAAATCTGCAGGACAACTCAATATAAATGATTTGATTTATTTACTAGCTTACAAAGATATATTTTGCTTGATATGTGTGTTACAGAAAATTGATTTATTGTATGGTTTAGGATCCTGCATTATAATTATGTATTATTCTCTTTTAAAATTCCGTTGCAACGCACGGACATCTTACTAGTATGTAAAAAGGTACATATCAGAAAGATGATATGGGGATTGCCGGATTGTAAAATGCTCGTATATAATTATATTATGAAAGGAGATAATAACATTGGTTGCAATACTTGGGTTCCAAATTGGCAGTCCATCACCAAATCTGTAAATACAGGAATAACAGAAAAACTGCTACCCTTCTGTAAACTCGATAGAAATTCTGACAGGATTCGACTTCGAGCATTAATTTGTTAACTCCATAGAAATTCTGGCCCAGTTCGTTTCAACTTCTGGATTATGAATTCTGGAATATAGAAGAAGATGCTTCTGATTATAGGAGAATCGGGTCAAGTTGGCTACAACTTCTAGATTCCGGACCAAGCCGGTGAGAATCAGCAAGAACCGGTGAGAATCAGGTTGCAGACAGCTTCTGATTCTATATAGAAATCAGCTTCTGATTCTCAGAGAAGCTGTTCAGAATCTTCCCATTCGACAAAAAATCCGTTTTTTTTAAAACAGAAGTTGTCCAGAAGCTGAAACGAACGAGGCCTCTATTGGGTTCGACTTACGAGCATTTCAGGCGCATCTGCACGTCAGCACGGCAGCCAATCAGCTGAGGCAGCTTACATTCCGAAAGGGAATACATGCTCACTAACCACGTAATACCAATCACAAAAGGCAAACAACCATTATAACATGAATACTGAACAGGGCCAGGTTACAAAAATATGGGATTTGGATCTTAAAAAGGGACATCGCCAAGGACAATAGATTAATCCAACCCAACTCTTGCAATTAACCAAAAAAACATATATCTGAACTGTACTGGATACTAAAACCTTCCTTCCTAACTTTAATGCAAGAAGGAAAACAAATGGATCAGGCGGGCAATAAAGCAACATTGAGAGAATGGGAGATAGCCAGAGATAAACAATGAGGATGAAATAAAATAAGGGAAGCAGAATGACAGGAACTAACAAAAGCAAGAATAAATGTAATGAGGAAGCAATGACCGAAAAAAGACTTGCAACAGATTCAACCAAAACATCTCAGCATTGTAAGGCATATAAAATTCAGTAACAACAAAATATTTTCATAATCTGATAGTCACATGCTATCCATTAAAATCAGTCTACGGGCTCCGCTGTTGATAGACTTTGTATGCATCGATATATGGTAATGCCAACCTAGTTGGAGGTGCGGTACAGCTTGCCAAAAACATGCAGAAGGGCAACGACCGCAATAAACCCTATGCTCATGATCAGAACAGCGTTCGGGGACATCTTGCGCCCAGCAGTCTCATCGGTGTAGAACTGGAGCATAGTACTGGCGCCACCTCCGGCAGCAGCAGCAGCGCTGGTGGTTCTACGCCGGCGCAAGCTTGCAGCTGCTGCTGCACTCCCTCTAGATGGTGCCTCACCATTGGCCACCATCTTGTTTTATGGTCTCTGTATGGCAGCATGAGGTTCAACCATAAGACCAGCAGCACTAGTATCGTGATTTGTGAAAAAAAAAAAACCACAACATACAAAGAGCTCAATGATTAAGCAGCAGGTACCATTAGTAAGTTCATCAGAACTACAGTGTATACAAAAAATAAGCATAGATTGCCAGGGGCAGTCTAGGGGCATGAGCAGCAAGTGCGATCGCCTAGGGTCCACGAGAGCTAGGGTCCCAGCCAATGTATATGTACCTCATATATAGCTTGTGTAGATTCATAGTTAGATGTACAGATCGAAGAACATAAAAATATGTGCCTATATCGTTGACTCCTAAGAGCATCTCCAGCAGAGCCCCTAAACCAGCCCCTAAACCTTAAAATAGGGAGTGTAGTAAAAAAAACAGATCCAGCAGGACCCCAACTCAAGCCCCTAAAATTAGGAGGTTCCTAAATTTGTCTCCTCAGCCCCAATTCCCAGGAAGCCCCAACTCAAGCCCCTAAAATTAGGATGCCCCTAAATTTGCCTTCTCAGCCCCAATTCCCAGGGACACGAGTACAACCCCTATTATTGAAGACAGGGAAATACATGAGAGGCTTCGAGATGATCTTATTGAGGATTTATGGGCAATTCACAGTGCTTCGTAGTTTGATTCATTGTTCGGAGTTTCTATTTATCTATTTATCATGTTTTGAAAATTTTAAATTTAAATTTGATATATCATGTTTTTAAATTGTAAATGTTAATATGCTTATGTTTTATGTATTACAAATATTTTTGATTGAATTTTAGTGGTGTCAAATGAAGATTATACATAGCGGATATGTCAAAATAGGAGAAAAAGTAAAATAGGGGCTGAGATTTAGAGGCTGTTGCTGGACTTGTGCTCTGAAAACAGGGTCCCAAAAAATAGGGGGAGCCCCTAAATCCAAAATAGGGGCCTTGTTTTAGGGGCCATTGCTGGAGATGCTCTAAGCAGCCACTAGCAAGAATATATAATTAGACCACCAGCAATAATCTTGAGAACTTGTCCAAACCAATCCAAGTGCTCAACTCGACAACTAGCCATTTGGAAACACCAGCATTTGGCATTCACAATAGACTAAATGAACGAATGCTCGATCACAAGATCGATCTAGCTTGACACAACTCGCTTGCACCTTACTACCTGTTAATTAAACTGAGAATTTGACAATTAGTGGTTCTTTATATATTCTAATTCCTTCGTTAAAGAATACGAAGAAAATATTTGATTTAAGATTGGTAATTTGGATTTCTAATACCTATGGTGACCGGTTGGTTGTGTTTGGTGGCTAACAGAAAGTTCCTTATCAATTAAAAGAAATGAAAAATTTTTGGTTAAAGGTTGGTTCTTTGGGCTTTCAATGTCGGCTAATGATTACTTAGTTGTATGTCTTGGCTAACCGAAAAATCTCATAAAATGGATTTTTTATGTAGTTTCATACTCTTTAGAGCACATTTAGAATGCATGAATTTTATAGAAAACAGTTCATTTTATATAGCAATGTGTAAATTTCTCGAGTTTAATGTGAGGTCTAAAGTTATATATCGCTTGTAACTTGCAAGAGAAGTTTAGCACATATAATCTTGTTCATATACTACTATAGTATGATGTCGGTTATATGAAAGTTTCACATGTCATCGATGCGTGCCGTGGAAATGCTCAGAACTACCCTAAATAGAACTGAGGTATCTAAAATATCAGGAACTACCTAGGTCTCCACTTTCATTTCACCCTAAGGCCTCTGAAATGTTAGGAACAGACATGTAGATTAATTGCATATGATAGGAAGGAATAACTATGACTTTCCTTTTGAAAGAGAAGGATAAATGCTATCAAATTGGCAGATTATTTAACTAGAAAAAAGTAACTGCCAAACATGCTATTTCATAGGCTCAAGGAATTACTTCTATGTGCAGTGCGTAACCAAAACGCAAAATCTCACAGGAGTGCACGTCTTGGAAATCTACATTGGTATGCCAAGTGAAGTTTTCACAATTGACTTTGCATTGCAAAGCAAAACCAAGGAAAAGCAACGGTGTTCTGTTGCCTATACCCGTATACATTAATACACCACCAAACTTTTGTATTTTTTATTCCCGAGTGCTATACAACATTAACTAATTAAACTAGTTAAAGATAAGTTTACCACTGCCAGACCTAAATTGAAATTAGCACCAAACTTGTACTGAGGCCTTGTGCCTAGGGGCTTGGCCAAAACACCCGCTGACCTGATATGCTGCCTAGGGAAAACTGTAAAAAAAGGTCTTAATCTAGTAAAACAGTATGTGTGCGCATGCACTAGCACGACATTAGAAAAGTTCTGGCGTTGCACAGCAGCATAGATTGCAATAAACCGTTTCACCACATGCTAACAATCGCTTACACAAAAGCCTAAACAACAAAGACTACAATTGTATTGACATAGCTCCAGGCGAATCAAGGAAATATACCAAACAGAAAGGCAAGTTCGCACCGAAACAACATGGTGCCAGCCATCTATCAAGGCAATTTCTTACACACAGAAGATCCTAGATTCCTCCACAGAAGTGATGTACAGCTGCCCCACTTCTTCTCACGGAGCACTAGTACTATTTTGAGGAATCCAAGAAGTAAATCGAATCACCGCAGAACAAGACCAAGATCGCATCAAGACGGCGCCAGATCCGAATTCCGAACAACCAGATCTTGCACAAAGCACCCGTCCCTACTGTCGTGAATTCTAACCGTCTAATCGGCCAAACATTCAGCACAACAACGGGAGACGCGATCTAACGAAAAAAACACAAGGAAACCCCTCCTACATATACACACATGCATGGATCAAACAAGAGGGCGGACGAAATCAGCAGGATACAATCGAATCGATATTCGATAGGCACAGAAGGATGGGAAGGAGGATCGCGCGCACCTGATGAATTCGCCCGAGTGGTTCTTGGTCTTGTGCAATCTGAATGTAGAATGCTCCTCCGCGTCTAAACCCTAAACCCGTGCCCCGGTATGTAGGCAGCCAGCCAGCCAGGCGCACGCTCGCTTTCCGGGTCGCGTCCTAGCTCCGATATGAGGGGGATGACGTGGCCCGCGCGATCTGATTGGCTGGGACGCGTCACGATCCGTTTATCTGGGCCGTCTGATTGGTTATCGGATCCTGGAAGCCCGATCCGAGCACGATGAGGCGGGACGGAAACGGTGGCTTTCAATTTCAATGATTACCATTGTCGTACATCAATTTCAATGCTTTGATAAATAAAAAAAAAACCCTCCACAATAGATGAATGTAGGATATAGAAAGATCAACTCTTTTATGTTTATTGATCGTAGATTAATTCTCTTCTACAATAAGATGTTATATTTATATACATAACCACTCAATAGTAGTTTCAAAATTCGCTACTAAAACAAGAGCTCGGATAGATCTAAGACCAAGAGTTATCTCAACACTCCTCCTTTAGCGAATACTACGTAATGCATATGTCTTATCAAAAACTTCTTAAAAAAACACGGTGGGAAAAAATGGATAAAGAAAAGAGTTTATTACATTCACATACTGTGTTACACTTGTTGACTCATTAAAAACCTTCATGTGAGAAAACTCTAGAAAAACTCACTAAGAGAAAAGAGTACAACTTATAAACTTCTGGATTGTGATAGTATTTTCAAGATCATACTAAGAGTTATGTTTCAGGGATTTACTCCCCCTAAACTATGCATATTTCTAACTTGTCTTATTCCAATGCCATGAATGCATCTTTGGAAGCTGGATACTAGCAAATATATACTTAGTGAATAAATTATCCATATTTTCAAATGACTTAGTTTGTAGGATCTTTACCTCACCATTCTTCTAGAGTTCATGAGGATAGAAAAGTTTATGGGCAATATACTTTACGATATTGCTCTTAACATAATCCATTTGCATTTCTGCAACACAAAAAGCATTATCTTCATAGATAATTGTGAGGGTATCGACAATGTTAGTGCCATATGACTTCTAGATATGGCTAATAATACATCTTAGCCAAACATATTCACATGAGGCTTCATATAGTGATATAATCTATGAGTGGCTGGTAGAGTTAGCTACCAAGATCTGCTTAAAAGATCGCCAAGAAATGATTGTACCATCACAAAAAAAAACACAAACTTACTATGAGATTTGGCACTGTGGAGATCAGATAAATAGCCAGCATCCATATATCCCACCATGGTCGAGTCTTGGTCCTTCTGGTAAAATAAACATAGATGTTGTGTAACTTGGAGTTATCTGAGTAAAATCTTGGCACCAGCCCAATACCTTCTATTTTGATCTGCATTGTGTCTAGCTAGCAAATTTACTTCGAATGCAATATCAAGTCTAATGCAATTTGCAAGATACATAAATGCTCCAATGACACTTAAGTATGAAACTCCAGGTCGTAAAACTTCATTTTCCATCATCGATTTGAATTGGTCTTTATCCACTTCAAGAGATCTTACTACCATGGTGTTTTCTAAAGAATGAGATTTATCCATATTGACTTTTTCTAATACCTTCTGGGTAGATTGGTGTACACAGATTTCTTCTGGAAAATGCTACAGCTGTAGGACTAAGCAATATTTAGTTTTATCCAAATCTTTCATCTCAACTCCGTTGTAATGTAAGAACTTGCTTCCTTTATGTCCTCCGTGACTCCGATGATATTCATATTTCTGGAAAATGCTACAGCTGTAGGACTAAGCAATATTTAGTTTTATCCAAATCTTTCATCTCAACTCCGTTGTAATGTAAGAACTTGCTTCCTTTATGTCCTCCGTGGCTCCGATGATATTCATATCATTGGCATAGACTGAAATGAAACAGAATCTATTCTAAGACTTTTGTATGAACATACATGGACAATCATCATTGTTGGAGTAACCCTTCTTTAGGAGGAATTCATTAAGTCGGTTGTACCACATTCTTCACTATTGTTTAAATCTGTATAGCGATCTCTACAATTTGATGATATATATGGTGCGATTATTTTTATTAGGATCCAGGATTTTAATTTCTTTAGGGGCTCTTATATAAATATTTGTATCCATTTACCCATATAAAATATGTGGTCAATATATTCATAACTGTATTGTTAAGTTCAAGCTAGATGCCATTGATATTAAATATCAAAAAGTTATTCCACTCACTATAGGAGGGTAAGTGTGAAATCATGTGCTGAAAAATTGGCTTAGAATTGAATTTGCAAAATGTGTTTGTTCATGTGTTTTGACAATTTGACAAGAAACAGTAAGTTTAGCTTTGGCGCCGGACCAAACTTAAAGAAAACAGTAAGTTTCTCATCTACAACGGACCAAATTTGTTTGTCTGTCGTAAACATGCTTTGGCAACCTCATTTTCCCATGTACGACAAACCAAGTTTTTGGTGCATTGTAAACATGAATCTGAGTCCTTTTGCGCCGAATCGATTGCGTAATGCGACGAACCAAGTTTTTGGGTGCATGCGTGCACATGTTTTTGAGCTCTTGTGCCAAACTCAATTTTCCAAGAAAATAGCGATCGGCGCATGTACGACGGACCAAGTTTTGGAGTGCATCGTGGGCGTGTTTGAGATCATGAGCCGGACTCAATTTTCCAAGAAACCAAGAAGTTTCGCATGTACGACGGACTGATTTCTTTAGTCCGTAAATAACGTGTTTTCGCCGGAATGATTTCTTCTTGAAACCGAGACTTTCACTTGTACACCGGACCGATTTTGTTGGTCCGTTGTGAATGATTTTTTGAGTGACTTTTTCATGTGTACGCCGGACCATATTTTTTGGTCCGTCGTAAATGTGTTTTTGCTCGATTAGGGTTTTGAGCAAAATTGGAATTGTGTTTGATTTGTTTTTGAGATTATGAAATTTATGAGAATTTCATGATGCTTGAAGTGGACTTTATGCAATGCTCGTGTGAGTATTTGCAAGGATTGATGTGAGTCAAGTCGTGGACTTGTGCTCGGAATTGTTTTGTGGTTTGTTCATGTGTAGGTATTGCTCGAAGACGAACGTGGTCGATGACGGGACCGGAACTAGGTTCATGGAGGAGCTGAGGTTCGGGACTAGGTTCAGGGAGGAACTGAGGTCTTGGTGGTCAAGGATGTCATGCGGGACGTTCGGGCTAAGAGAATGGTGCACATGAAGAATGGTTAGTCACGTGAGAATGGCAGGAGGTCATTCGCGTGCAAAGAGTTAGTCACGTGAGTATGGCAGGTGGCCATACGCGTGCAAAGTGTTAGTCACGTGAGTATGGTAGGGTTGCCATACACGTGCAAGAGTTGTACTCGGCCAGGTTGGGCCAAGAGGAGTTGTATACATACTCTTTGGGTGTGTTTGGTTATCTGCATCATCCTAGCTTGTTTCGTATGAGCCATCCAGGCTAGCCTTGGCCTGACTGAGTGGATGCAAGTTAAGTTGTTTGGTTGCTTGTTTGTGCATCTCATGGGCCTGCATTAGAGAGAAGTCTAATTTCTGTGTTTTCTCCATCCTGTATGAGTGGGTGCAATTGCATCCACCTGGCCAGGATGAGCAGGAAACCAAACATGTGTCTAACAGATACAGTTGCATCCACTCATACGATTCAGACACCATGCAGGCAACCAAACACACCCTTTCTAGATTAGGAATTGTATTCAGAACTCCTTGTGTTTTGCTCCTTTAAATAGGAGGGGTGTCTCCTGTTGAAGGGCATCAAGCAGAGCTGAGCGCATTGAGAGCTTGAGCTCAGTTTTTAGGGTTTGTACTCTTTTGATGAGAGTACTTTAGATAAAAGAAATAAAGATCAATTCTTCCAGATCCTTGCGTGCTACAGTAACCGCGTTGCTACAGTGTCTCTGTTTTGGTTTTTAGTTGCATGCTTGTTCTAGTTCTAGATTGGTTTTTGTTCTTTGAGGTTCATCTTGATTTGATCTATCAAAACCTTTCTAGAGAATTGATTTAGGGTTTCTCTAAGTTTAGTTAATTAAACTTTTGTCGTTCTTGTTTAATCTTGAAGTTTTGGTTAGATTAATTCTCGTTATCTTCTATCACAGCAAGCTTGCGAGGTTCATAACTTTTGATCCGTAAGTCTGATCGAGCGGATTCTTTTTGGGTTCGATGCGTGTTAGAATCTAGTTTCTTGTGTCCAAATTTCAGATCGATCCGACGGTTGGATCTCCGGGAATTCGCGTTTTACCGAACCTCTGTCATTCTGTTTTTGTCAAAAACGAGGCAATTATTTGGTTCTGTTTTGGGGTGAACTTTTAATAGATCAAGAATTTGGTTTTAGCTTCCGCACAATCATTCACCCCCCCTCTGATTGCTATATTCGTATACTTCGATCCTACAAGTGGTATCAGAGCGAGGTTTTTCTAATCTATCTTAACCGGTGATTAGATTAATGGATCGTTATTCGACAAAACCGTGTGTGTTCGATGGTGTTGATTTTCAGTTTTGGAAGGCCAAGATGGAGGCGTTCATCCAAGCACAAGGCTTCACAATTTGGGAGAAGGTCTACAAGCCATATGAAGTCCCTGCAAACGACAACGCCAACGACACCAATCGCACACATGTTGAAGCAAACAAAGAAGGCGCGCAACTTGATCATCCAAGGTTTGGGGCGCAGCGACTTTGACCGTGTGATCCATCTCAAGTCCGCATATGAGGTATGGAAATCTCTTTGTGATTACCATGAGGGTTCTAACACTATTAAAGAGGTTCGTCAAGATCTTTACAAAAAAGAATACATGCGATTTGAGATGAAGCCGGTGAGTCGCTAGATGACTTCTTTGCACGCTTCAATAAAATTCTTAGTAATCTTCGTCTTTGTTGGAGTTAGCTTTGATGATCTTTGCTAATGCTAGACAATTGCTTGGTGCTTTAGACATGTCTATTTGGGAGATGAAAGTTACATCCATTAGAGAATCTCTTGTCATGAGTACACTTACATTAGATGTTCTGTATTCTAAATTGAAAACTCATGAGTTGGATGTTCTTGCAAGGAAAGGTAATATTAAATCAATTGCTTTGATCTCTAACCCTAACATGTCAAATGCAAATTCTTCTTCTAGCTTTGCCTTGTCTTCCATGTCTTCTTTAACAGATGAGCAACTTGAAGAGTTTCTGAAGAAGATCTCGCACTACTCTCTTCTCGCTTTAACAAAGCTTTGCAGAATGTGAGAATGAGAAAGAGAGGAGGTCCTCCAAGATGCTATGAGTGTGGTGACCTCAACCATATTCGCACAAATTGTCCTAAGCTTGCAGGAAAAACATCAAAGGAGGAGAAGGACAACGACAGAAGGAATGAGAAGAAAAGGTTCTCACAAATGATAGGAAGAAGAAGAGCTTCATCAACCGCAAGGTGGTTCACTGAGTTCTTTTCGCTCTTGAACAAGTCAATTTGAGCGATGTGGACTCGGAGAGCAAAAGATGATGCAACTCCAAGCAAGCATGATTTGATGGGATTGTGTCTCATGGCAAGCAGCAAGGATAGCTTCACCGAGGACGGCAATGACAGCGACTTCAATGAGGTAGATCCTTCTTATGATGAATTAGCCAATGCTGTTGCTCGTCTTGGAAAATTACTTGACAAACGTGATAGAAAAATTAAGAAACATGATATTCTTGTGGAGTCATTGAATGCTGAAATTGCTAGACTTAAGACATTGATTCCTGATGATGATACGTGTAAATCATGTGACTTAATTTACAATGAGCTCACTTTGCTTAGGAAAGAACACGCTCTTCTGTTGCATCTAAATGAGAAAAATGAGAAATATGTTAAACATGCTAACTGTTCCACTGATGATTTGCATGGTTCAACTTCTTGTTCTAAATGCTCAACTCTTGAATTAAAATTGAAAGATGCAAATGCTAGGGTTTCTCAATTGACTGATAATCTGCTTACTCATGAGGTTCTTTCATGCTCTACTTGTCGTAAACAGAAAGGGAAGGTCGATATTCCTTGCAATAATTGTTTAACTCTTGCTAAGAAAGTTGATTACTTGCAAAATTCTTTGGAACGTTTCACTAATGGCAAGAAAAAGTTGAACATGATTTTGGATCAATCTAAGATTAGCACAAACAAGAGAGGTTTAGGTTTTGATCCTTATGCCACATACGAAACTAAACCTCGCACTGTTGTTCAGGCTCCTTGCAAAATTGAGTTATCTAATGAGCCTAAGAAAATTGCTTTTCAATCATATCCTCTACTATGATGAATGCAAAATGTGCCTTTACTGTTAAAGCTAAACATCATGTCAAGTACACTTGCACTCATTGTGGTAGAGATGGACACTTAGTAGATTTTTGCTTTGGACTAGCCAAACAACAAAAGAATGAAAGAACTGAGGCTAGGTCAAATTTCAGCAAAGCACATTTTACTTCTTATGCGTCTAGAGTGATGAAAACACCTTCTGTTCCTAGAAACATGGGAAAAGGCAAATCTGATTTTGTGCATAAAAATTATCGTGTTGTGCCTACCGTTGTGCGTCGTGTGTCTCAGTACTGGATTCCCAAAAATCTCATTCCTAACCCCAAAGATCGAGACCTCGACATGTTTTGTTGCTATGTAGGCTTCTCGCGCGAGGAAGGAGAACATATGGCTAGTGGATTCCGGATGCTCACGCCACATGTCCGGTAATAAGAATTGGTTCTCCTCCCTCACTCGTGCATCTCGTGCCGAAAGTGTTACTTTTGGAGATGCTTCTTCCTCTTCTATTGTGGCAAAAGGTACAATAAAGGTAAGTGACAAGTTTATGTTCAAAGATGTGGCTCTTGTTGAAAATTTGAAATATAACTTGCTTTCTGTCTCACAAATGCTTGATGAAGATCTTGAGATAAACTTTAAGAAAAATGAATGCAAAGTGCTAGATGCTTCAGGTGATCTTGTGTTCAAAATTTCTCGTTTTGGAAGAGTATTTAAAGCTGATTTTGATGCATCACCTTCTTCTAAATATAGGTGTCTAATTGCCAATGTTTCTAAAGATTTATTCTTTTGGCATCGTAGACTTGGTCATGTTGGTTTTGATCATCTTACTCGTGTTAGTGGTTTAGATCTCATACGTGGCTTGCCTAAGCTTAAGGGTGATAGCAATCTAGTATGTTCTTCTTGTAGACATGGTAAGATGATTGCAGGTTCACATCCACCTCTTACCATGGTGATGACAAACGCTCCAGGACAGCTTCTACATCTTGATACAGTTGAACCATCTCGAGTTCAATCCTTTGGAGGCAAATGGTATGTGCTTGTGATTGTTGATGATTTTTCTAGATACTCTTGGGTGTATTTTATGGCATCTAAGGATGAGATTTTTAGTCATTTTAGAAGTCTTGTTCTTAGGCTTTCTATTGATCATCCAGGAGCTCTCAAAGCTATTAGAAGTGATAATGGAACTGAATTCAAAAATGCTTCTTTTGATCATTTTTGTGCTGAAAAAGGAATTAATCATCAATTTTCATCACCTAGAGTGCCTCAACAGAATGGTGTAGTTGAAAGGAAAAACAGAACGTTGGTTGAGATGGCTAGAACCATGCTAGATGAACATCACACTCCTAGAAACTTTTGGGCTGAAGCAATTTCAACTGCATGTTATGTTTCAAACCGTGTGTTTTTGAGATCAAAATTGGGTAAGACTCCATATGAGCTTCGGTTTGGACATAGGCCTACTGTTTCTCACTTTAGGGTTTTTGGATGCAAATGCTTTGTCTTGAAATCTAGAAATCTTGATAAATTTGAAGCTAGATCAATGGATGGCATTTTTCTTGGATATCCTGCTCATACTCGTGGCTATCGTGTGCTTGTTTTGGAGACTAACAAAATTGTGGAAACTTGTAAAGTTACTTTTGATGAGGCTAGTCCAGGCACTAGTCCAAGTGATGCAGGTACAGGCGCATACATTCAGGGGGAGAAAATCTTTGAAGATAATGATGATGTTGAAGATGAGGTCTTGACTCTTCCTAATGCACAACAAGCTGTAGCACCTTTGGCACCTACTACTACATCACCTACAGCTAACCATCCTCAAGCTACAACATCATCTGTACATGCTGAAAATGAAGAAGGAGAAGGAGAAGTCTCAAAAGCCAATGCTCCCTTGCACATTCAAAAAATGCATCCATCTAAACAAATGATTGGAGACCTAAATGAGAGAGTCACTCGATCCTGGTTTATTCATTCTGACACTCATGCTCATTCTGCTTTAGTTGCTTCTTTTGAACCCAAAGATATATCTCATGCATTATCTGACGAATCTTGGATCAATGCCATGCATGAAGAATTAGAGAATTTTGAACGAAATAAAGTTTGGAAACTTGTCTCACCACCTCCTGATTTTAATGTTATTGGAACTAGATGGGTTTTCAAAAATAAACAAAGTGAGGATGGTGTTGTTGTTAGAAACAAGGCTAGATTGGTTGCTCAAGGTTACACTCAAATTGAAGGCTTAGATTTTGATGAAACCTTTACTCTTGTTGCTAAAATTGAAGCCATTAGAATCCTTTTAGCATTTGCTGCATCCAAAGGTTTCAAATTGTATCAAATGGATGTGAAAAGTGCTTTTCTTAATGGCTACATAAATGAGGAGGTTTTTGTCAAGCAACCACCTGGTTTTGAAAATCCGAAGTTTCCAAATCATGTGTTCAAACTATCAAAAGCTTTGTATGGTTTGAAACAAGCCCCTAGAGCATGGTATGATAGGCTAAAAACCTTTTTACTTGAAAGGGGGTTTTCAACGGGAAAGGTTGACAAAACTCTCTTTTTACTCAAGCAAGGCAATGACCAACTATTCGTTCAGATTTATGTTGATGATATTATCTTTGGTGGTTCCTCTCATGTTTTAGTGTCTAAGTTTTCAGAAACTATGAGGGACGAGTTTGAGATGAGTATGATGGGTGAGTTGACATACTTTTTGGGATTTCAAATCAAGCAAACAAAGGATGGTACTTTTGTGCATCAAAGCAAATACACAAAAGACTTGTTGCATAGATTTGGGATGGAAAACAGCAAACCGATCATGACACCCATGGAGAGCGCTTGCACACTTGATCCGGATGAAGATGGTGAGCCGGTTGATCAAAAGGAATATAGAAGCATGATAGGTTCACTTTTGTACCTCACTGCATCAAGGCCGGATATACAATTTGCTGTGTGCTTGTGTGCTCGTTTTCAAGCTTCCCCACGTGCTTCACATCGACAAGCTGTCAAGCGAATTTTCAGGTATCTTCATGGTACTCAAGATTTTGGCATTTGGCTTTCTGCTTCCTCATGCATTAGTTTGAGATCTTTTTCTGATGCTGATTTTGGAGGATGTAGAATTGATAGGAAAAGCACTTACGGTTCATGTCACTTCTTGGGAAATTCTCTCATTGCATGGTCATCTAGAAAACAATCTTACATTTGCACAATCAACTGCTGAATCTGAATATGTGGTTGCTGCTAGTTGTTGTTCTCAAATTCTTTGGATAGTAGCTACACTTAAAGATTATGGGGTTAATTTGGATAGTGTTCCTCTTTTGTGTGATAACACTAGTGCAATTTGCATTGCTAAGAACCCCGTGCAACACTCTAGAACAAAACACATTGACATCAGATTTCACTTTCTTAGAGATCATGTTGAAAAAGGCAACATTGTGCTTCATCATGTGGATCTTGAACATCAATTGGCAGACATTTTCACAAAACCTTTGTCTTCTTCTCGTTTTGCTTTTATTCGGGGAGAACTTGGGATTGTTCATCCAATGGGTTTGTTTTGAGGGGGAGTTTCTTTGCCAAGTTCTTTCACTTGATGAGCTCACTTTATCATATTTCTTTATATGTTATGTAATTGAGCTAATATATGATAATATAATTGTCTCACTTGAACTAAAAATGATATTGTGGAATTCCTGGATGATTGCCTATAGCTAAATACTCTGTGATATCTCACTCTTCTAGGCTTGATATTGAATCCTCTTGACAAATTTGGGCTATGAAGCAAGTGTGGTTTCAACTTTACTCTTTCATAAGACCTTTTAATCACTTTTGCATGCTTATAATCAAGAAAAATGAAAAGAAAAGGGAATCAATAAAAAGGGTTGTTAAAAGCAAAAAACCTCAAGTTATGTGCTTCAGGGTGCTTTCCCTAAAAGATAAGATGTATGCTTCAAGCATGCCATTCCCTCAAAAGACAAGATGTATGCTTCAAGCATGCCACTCCAAGGAAATAAAAGAAGTATGCTTCAAGCATGCCACATGCGATTCTTGTTTAAAGATTAAATTGGTCCACTAGATTGGAGTTGAAACTACTTGCTCGACCTGATTTGTTATTTGCTTCAACTTTGAGCCTTTGTTTTTCTACTAAAGGTTTTGCTTAGTACTTGGCTATAGTTGACTGAATTAAGGTTGAGATGCATGTCATTCCCTAACTTGTTAAAACCACATCAAGATCATGTATTTTGCATATTATGTGATATATAAGGTTATATGATCGAATGAGCTCATCTTTTCCTATCTTGGCACTCCCTTGTTTCTTCTTGTGAAATCTTTGCTACAGGAAAAATTTTGAACCTGTTCTCTCTTTTGTACTCTTGATGAATCCATTGTCAAAGGGGGAGAAATTTGGGAATCGTTGAAAAGTTTAAGAAAAAGGGGGAGAAGAAAAAGGGGGAGTTGTTTGAGAAGAATTTTGAAATTTTTGGGCACATTGCACATTCACACATATTTTCCTTCTCAGGGGGAGTTTTTGTTTTGCTTTTTGGTCAAAGGGGGAATTCTGTGTTTTCTTACTTTGGTCTTTGATCCTTTGAATTTCAAAATCTTTTGTAAAGTGAATGCCAAATGTTCAATTCTAAGTGGTGTTGCCAATGTTTTCATCAAGGGGGAGATTGTGAAATCATGTGCTGAAAAATTGGCTTAGAATTGAATTTGCAAAATGTGTTTGTTCATGTGTTTTGACAATTTGACAAGAAACAGTAAGTTTAGCTTTGGCGCCGGACCAAACTTAAAGAAAACAGTAAGTTTCTCATCTACAACGGACCAAATTTGTTTGTCTGTCGTAAACATGCTTTGGCAACCTCATTTTCCCATGTACGACAAACCAAGTTTTTTGGTCTGTTGTAAACATGAATCTGAGTCCTTTTGCGCCGAACCGATTACGTAATGCGGCGAACCAAGTTTTTGGGTGCATCGTGCACATGTTTTTGAGCTCTTGTGCCAAACTCAATTTTCCAAGAAAATAGCGATCGGCGCATGTACGACGGACCAAGTTTTTGGGTGCATCGTGTGGGCGTGTTTTTGAGATCATGAGCGGACTCAATTTTCCAAGAAACGATAAGTTTCGCATGTACGATGATCGATTTCTTTAGTCTGTCGTAAACGTGTTTTCGCCGGAATGATTTCTTCTTGAAACCGAGACTTTCACTTGTACACCGGACCGATTTTGTTGGTCCATTGTGAATGGTTTTTTGAGTGACTTTTTCATGTGTACGCCGGACCATATTTTTTGGTCCGTCGTAAATGTGTTTTTGCTCGATTAGGGTTTTGAGCAAAATTGGAATTGTGTTTGATTTGTTTTTGAGATTATGAAATTTATGAGAATTTCATGATGCTTGAAGTGGACTTTATGCAATGCTCGTGTGAGTATTTGCATGGATTGATGTGAGTCAAGTCGTGGACTTGTGCTCGGAATTGTTTTGTGGTTTGTTCATGTGCAGGTATTGCTCGAAGACGAACGTGGTCGATGACGGGACCGGAACTAGGTTCATGGAGGAGCTGAGGTTCGGGACTAGGTTCAGGGAGGAACTGAGGTCTTGGTGGTCAAGGTTGTCATGCGGAACGTTCGGGCTAAGAAAATGGTGCACATGAAGAATGGTTAGTCACGTGAGAATGGCAGGAGGTCATTCGCGTGCAAAGAGTTAGTCACGTGAGTATGGCAGGTGGCCATACGCGTGCAAAGTGTTAGTCACGTGAGTATGGTAGGGTTGCCATACACGTGCAAGAGTTGTACTCGGCCAGGTTGGGCCAACAGGAGTTGTATACATACTCTTTCTAGATTAGGAATTTTATTCAGAACTCCTTGTGTTTTGCTCCTTTAAATAGGAGGGGTGTCTCCTATTGAAGGGCATCAAGCAGAGCTGAGCGCATTGAGAGCTTGAGCTCAGTTTTTAGGGTTTGTACTCTTTTGATGAGAGTACTTTAGATAAAAGAAATAAAGATCAATTCTTCCAGATCCTTGCGTGCTACAGTAACCGCGTTGCTACAGTGTCTCTGTTTTGGTTTTTGGTTGCATGCTTGTTCTGGTTCTAGATTGGTTTTTGTTCTTTGAGGTTCATCTTGATTTGATTCATCAAAACCTTTCTAGAGAGTTGATTTAGGGTTTCTCTAAGTTTAGTTAATTAAACTTTTGTCGTTCTTGTTTAATCTTGAAGTTTTGGTTAGATTAATTCTCGTCATCTTCTGTCACAGCAAGCTTGCGAGGTTCATAACTTTTGATCCGTAAGTCTGATCGAGCTAATTCTTTTTGGGTTCGATGCGTGTTAGAATCTAGTTTCTTGTGTCCAAATTTCAGATCGATCCGACGGTTGGATCTCCAGGAATTCGCGTTTTACCAAACCTGTGTCATTCTGTTTTTGTCAAAAACGAGGCAATTATTTGGTTCTGTTTTGGGGTGAACTTTTAATAGATCAAGAATTTGGTTTTAGCTTCCGCACAATCATTCACCCCCCCCCCTCTGATTGCTATATTCGTATACTTCGATCCTACAGTAATTTTCATCATAATCGATGTCGAGTCTCTGCGTGAACCCCAATGCTACGAGCCTCGCTTTATATCTCACCACCAGGTTGTTTTCATCTGTCTTTCGGATGAAAAGCCATTTAGATCCTACAGGAAACACTTTAGGAGGAGTTCGGGCAATAGGACCGAACACTTTTCATTTATATTTTGATTCATTCATTGTGTTATATTTGATTCATATATTTTATAATATTTTCATGATGCAATAATTGTTTGATTGCCAAATCATAATTCTAATATAGAACAATGTATAATAATCCAATAGATGAGGAGGAAATATGTCTTGTAGATAGTTGCACCACAAATTCAATTCTTAAATAAACTAAATATTTACAGAGTTTGATCGAGAAAACTAGAAATATTAATTATGACCATCGCTGAAAGCGATTCCCTCATTGTTGGCACTGGAAGATCCATCATAGTTTTCCCTATAAGTAGTCGTATAATAACTGAGGATGCTCTATTGTACCCTAAGTCCAATTGTAACACCCCGGCATTTAATATGCCTGAATGCTACCAAACATAAGCTAAACAACATCTAAATACCACATTTAACATAAAATTCCAGCAAAGGTGCATAGGCTAAAAACCGAGATTTCGGCAGCACCTCCTTTGTTTTAACATGGATTTAAGGAGCAACAACAGTATAGCATTATAAGGCAATATGAGAGACATCTAAAACAGCAATAAATGGAGTCTTAACGACAATATAAGACTAACATCAAGCACTTAAAGTCTCCAAGTGTCAAACGAACAATAAATCTCTCATAAACAAAGCTAAACCTTAAAGCAATAATCATCACACGCAATTTATTATCAAACTAATAGAATGACTTGTGGAATCAATATGGTGAAGCTACGTGTGGGCGTGTGACTATTTCCCTTCCCCGCATGCCGTTCTCAAGGTACCTAAAATAACAAGAAAACACAAGCGTGAGTTCGAAACTCAGCAAGCATATTGCAATGGACAACAAGAACAATATCATGGCAATAACATCTCCCATCATATATATCATCTCATTCATGAACACTTAACAATATCATCATCATTATGTATGCAATGTAATGCAATGCTCATGTCTCCTTGGAAACTCATACCGGTATGGTTGAGTACACACCCGTCGGTGTGCACCCTCTCCCCCCTTCCATCCCGAAGATGGAGGGTGCCTACTCCTCGCTTCCGTTCACTGCGGTGAATGGAATCACGATGTAGGACTTACTCATTGGCTTTCCGGATTAGTCATAACTTTCTCACCGACCTTCCCGGACTAGTTATGACTTTCTCACCGCCCGAGCCATGTAACATGCCATGTATGCATTTATGCCAACATCATATTTAACTCACATATTAACACATGGCATCATAACATATTAAACATGCTCATCATATCATTGGCAATAATAAAAGCATGGCAAGTGATCATATATCATGTAGTCAATTCCATCTATTCTCAACAAGCAACCTACAAATCGCTATCCATCACAGCACACTTGCCTCAACCACGGGCAACGGATTGGCGGGAAGTAGAGGGCACTCCCGGGGTTGCACCACCTGCACATAGGTACCACACGCTCACAATAATGCCCACAAAACAGTACACAAATCCCCATCTCACCCGACATTGCCCGCTACTCGCAAAACCTAAAACAGAGGTTCTGTCCCGGCGGGACAGCAGCCTTGCAAATGCCATAACTTGAGTTCTGGGACTCCAAATCGATTAAACGAGTACACCATCACGAAGCTTAGGAAATTTCCTACCTTTTTCTAGTTATACGGAAAGACTGATTCGGACTCTAAAATTGTTTAATCTACAGATTACTACGATCTGTTCTAATTGCGTCACAGATTTTAACACGCTCGGTAAAACGGCCATAACTTTCAAACGGCTGATCGGATTTTAACGTGCTTTATGTCCACGGAAATATAATTAAATTATCAGAAAAACTAAGAAACGGTATACCGTTTCTACGGTATACCTCTGAAACTCATGAAACTTACGAATTTTTACACTGAAACTCATGAAACTTAGCACTAAAAACTGATGAAACATGAAACCGACGAAACTAAACACTGAAACTCGTGAAACCAGCACTGAAACTGATAAGTTTCATAAGTTTCACGGCTATACCGTTGCAATGGTATACCGTTCCCTAGTCTCCCTCTTAAATTATCTACAACTTCTTTTAAGTCCGTACGGACAGATTCGGATTCTAAATCGACGAAAACTCGAACCCTAGCCCGACTGCTCAATCTGCCCGAAAACAGAAACGTGGCAACGTCTAGATCTAACCCAAAGAACTCCAACCCAGCACCACCAATTGATCTAAAAACTTCATAAACACCCTAAGAACAGTACCTAGATCAAACCCAAGGATCCCCATGATCATACCTTTGCCCAACGAACGAATCTCCAATAGATCTCCTCGCGGATCGCTCCTCGCTCCACGCTCCTCGCTCCTCGCTCCTCGCTCCAACGGATGGATCCACAAGGTGCAGAGGTGTGGAGACCACCATAGGGCAGCAAGGGGGTGGAGGAGAGGTGGTGGAGAGTTGGGGAGCAATGGGGCAAAGGGAGGGGGAGGCGCACGGCCAAGGGAGGAGGGAGGCGGCTAGGAAAAGGGCAAGTGGGGGGAAGGGCGCACAAGGGGCAGGGGTTAACGTCCAAGGGCTGGTGGGGAGCCCTTTTACCAGCCCCCACACCCAATCCTAGTCCGTTACGGAGACCTACTCCATCCCACCAAAGCCCACTTAAGGCCCAAACTCCCCCGGGAAGGCCCAAAACCAGCGGCCCTAAAGCGGCCGGAAACGTTATTAACCTCCATACCTTATGGTTTTAACCTGCCATACCATATTTCATAAAGTTTTTGACCTTAACATGCACCATTTAAAAGGTTACGACACTCCGTGGTGACACATCACTTCAAACGGCCCAAAAACGCGAGTAAACCTCAAGCCGAAAGGTTTTATTCTCTAATTTCATATTCTATAATGTCACACCATACCGTAGTGTCACACCAATTGTACTCTATTAAGTTTCAAAGATATCCATCTGGATGATTTTCACCTAAAAACATAAAAATAAGGATAATACAAAATACCTACTCATGACTAAGTTGAATGGGTGCAATAAATATGTGGTTGAAATTCCTTCCTAATCATCAAGATTATACTATATTACACATATATGTTAGCAGAAACAGAGACCGAACAAGTGAGAACACTACCTAAGATAGTGGATGAGCTTGATGTTAAGAAAATCCTTGAAGCGAGCCATCCTAAAGATGGTAAACTTAGAGGATATTTGAACACAAAATTTGATTCTGGGAAGATGGAACATCCAGACTTTATCATTGTGAGAAATCACAAGGAGCTGGAAGAAATTAATGAGAAAATCTCTACTGTTATGTGGATCCATGGGAGTTGTATAAAAGGAAGGCTACAATTCTATATATATATATATATATCCTCAAAAATTGATGAATCTCTTGATTTGGATCCAGAACCAAAGTCTATGGCAGAGTGCTAGAAGCGCTCAGATTGGGTCAAATGGAAAGAAATAATTGAGGTAGAATTGTGCTTGCTTAATACAAGAAAAGTTTTCAGTTATGTTGCCCAAACTCCTCCTAAAGTGTTCCATGTAGAATTTAAATAGTTTTCATCCAGAAAATAGATGAAAACAACTAGGTAGTGAGATATGAATTGATGCTTGTAACACAACAGGTCATGCAATGTAACATCCCGAACTTTTCAAAAATAGAAAAAAAAATTAAATTTAAAAATGAAATTGAATAAAAAATTTTAATTAGAGTCAAAAGTTTTAATTCAAAAAATTATCTTTTCTCCATTTCTTGAATTCTAGTAAAGAGCAATCGCAATAATTAAAGTCCTTTCTTTTAAATTGAGTAAACTAAGAAAATAAAGTTTAAATGATCATGTTTTTAATTATCGTATTTTCTAAGTTCCTAAATCTTTTATTGATTGAAAAATTATTTAAATTAAATTAGTAAAAAGATGAAAGTAAAAAAGGTAGGAAGTAAAACTTCAACAACAATCTACAAAAATAATATTAAATTAGTAAAAGTTTCTAGAACACACTTATGTCTAACAAAGTAATCATAACTTCATTAATTACCAAAAAGAAATTGTAACACCTCGGCACCTAATGTGCCCAGAACATCACCACAAATAATAATATCGACAACCAAATAACCTCTTTAGAATTAAATTACAGCAACTACGCTAATGATTTAAACAAAATTTCAGCAGCATGTACTCTCTTTTTCCATGGTCTTAAGCATCAATAATAGAGTCATAGCAAAATAGCATAGTCGAAGACAACAATAACATGGCAAATAGGGATTTCAGCAACAATACAAGCCAAGGATATAAATTTAAACGTCACATGAACAAATACAGAATGAACATCTAATCATGACAACCAACACAACAAAAACTACAATTTAGCTCAATTAGGTAAATCATCACAACTATGGAAAGGGTATGAAATTGTCTATTTAAGTGATGCTAAGTGAAGTCGTGAATCTAGCTCCCTTTCCCAAATGCCGGAATCGAGGTACCTAAAAAAACATTAAACAACAAGCGTGAGTTCATCACTCAGCAAAGTGTATTGCAATGCGAACCAAATAATAACATGTAACATACATACGAATATACTTCATGACTTAAACCATGTGAAGATCAGTTCATACAGATTCTTCATTCACACTCTCATGTAATGCATCATGCATGCTCCTTTTCTTAGCACATACCGGTATTGCCGAGTGCACACCCGTCGTTGTGCACCCTCATTCCCTTCCATCCCGTGGAAGGTGCCTACTCTTACTGACTTGCTCACATTCACAACTGTGGATGGAAATATGAGGTAGGTCTTTCTTAGTGGTGCTCCGGATTAGTCATAACTTTCTCACCGAGCTTACCGGATTAGTTATGACTTTCTCACCAACTTGGCCTGTCCTCATGCTATGAATGCACATATGCCATAAACATGAATAAACTTGCATATATACTCATTTTAACAACTGCATAGCCATTTAAATGTGACATTACAGTAAGATTTTATGGTGTGTTTTGGGTCTTCTAGGGTGTTTGGGCTTTTTTCGTGAGAGTTTGGGCCTTGGGGGATTGTGTTTTGGGCTTTTCGGGATAGTTGGGCCTTTGGTGGGGGTGGGGTTTTGGCCCATGTGGGGGGAGAAATCCTGCCTAACCCTAGTTTCCCCCTCCATGCGCCCACCCCTTGCCATGCGCCCCCCTCCTCTCAAGCCGCCACCCCTCCCCTCCCTTGCCATCCCACCCGTGCGCCCCTCCCTCTCCACCCTAGTCGGTCCTAGCGAGGGTTCTTCCCCTCCCTTTGCTGCCATACCTCCCCCTCCATTGATCTCTCCGTTGGGGAGCCTTGCAACCGAGAGGATCTGGCGTTTGGAGGAGAAACGTAAGCGGGAGAAGGGATCTTTCGTCGGTTCTTCGTTTCGTCAAGAAGAGGTATGATTATTGGGAGTTTTTGGGGTAGATTAGTTACTGTTCTAATTGGGGAATCTAGTGCTAAGAACCCCTAATGGTGTGATGCAACTAGTTAGATTTGAAGAAATCTAGATCTGTTTTGGCGTTCTGCTCTCGGGCAGATTAGAGGGCTGTCTTCGGGTGCGATTTAGAGAATTTTAGAGTCGTTTTCTGGGGGCTGGCTGTTGCAAAAGTTGTATATAATTGAATTACCTTTAATTGAACACTAAAATCACTAAGTTTCGTTCATCCGTTTAAAAGTTATGGCCATTTTACTGAGCGCTGTTCAATCTGTGTCGCGATTGGTACAGTCTGTGTTCATCTATAGATTAGAGGAACTTAGAGGCCGAATGAGAAATTTTTTGTAGTTTGAGAAAATGTATTCATTTACTTGATTTGGAGTTGTTAAACTCAAGTTATGACCATTAGAAATCTGCTGTCCCGTTTGGACAGAGTACTGTTTTTCGGGTTTTAGGAGTGGGTTGCGAAGCCGATGTAGTTGTTGGTCTTGTGATGTTTTGTGGGCATGTTTTTGAGTGGATTGTATCAATGTGCAGGAGGTGTGACCCTGGGAGTGCCATCAATATCTCGCCACTCCGTCTCGCGAGGTTGAAGGCAAGTGTATTAGGGTGGTTGTGGCTTGGATGGCCATATGGTTTCGTAGTGTTGCAATATACTCATGTGATATGTTAAATTGCTATATTTGATCCTTGCATGTGATATGATAAATGTGAATGGTTAAATGGTTATGCAATTGTTAAATTGAGTATTTATGCAAGTTCATTCATGTTTATGGCATATGTGCATTCATAATGGAAGAGGCAACCCATTCTGATGCGAGCCTCTGTATTCATACGTAGTGAACATAAAAGACCTACCTCGTAGCCCCATCCACAGTTGTGAATGGGAGTGAGTCAGTAAGAGTAGGCACCCTCCACGAGATGGAAGGGAATGAGGGTGCACACCGATGGGTGTGCACTCGGCAATACCAGTATGTGCTAAGCAAAGAGGCATGATGCATTGCATGGCATAAATGAGAATATGATGAAGAAGTTTTTTATGAATTGGCTCTCATGGTTTATATCAACTATTATTATTTTGTTCTATTGCAATACACTTGCTGAGTGATGAACTCACGCTTGTTGTTTTAATGTTTTTTTAGGTACCTTGAATCCGGCATATGGGAAAGGGAACTAGATGCACATCTTCACTTAGCATCACCGAAATAAACACTTCAAACATTTCCCTTAGTTGTGATGGTTACCATAATTGAATTTTGTTATGGTTTAATTGCCTCATTGGTTGTCTTGAATAAATGGTTATCCCTCATTAGTTATTTGATGGTTAAGTTTTGCTTTGGACTTGAATTATTGCTGGAATCCATGTTTGCCATTTTAGAGTTGTCTTCATTTAGGCTATCTTGCTATGACTCTATTATTGATGCTAAAAACCTTGGAAAAACAAAGTACATGCTGCCGAAATTTGGTTTAAGTTATTAGCGTAGTTGTAGTAATTTAATGTTAAATATGTGATTTGGTTGCTGCTAGTATCCTTTGTGGTGACACTCGCGGCATACTAGGTGCCAGGGTGTTACAATTGGTATCAGAGCGGGCTTCAGGTCCGTGGTGTATAAACTTAGTGAAATACCATAGAATCAACTAAAATATTAATTTTGGATAATCTAGAAACATGGCCTAGGTCTATACTTTAAAATTCTGCTATAGGACAACAACCATAAAATTGTATATAATTGGGTTAATTAATTTAAAATTTGACACACTTGGAGCACAGTAGGTTGGGTAATGGTTCATCATTGCATTACGCTTTAAAGTTTTATTTGATCTTCGATTAAGAATGTTATGTTTTGATGATGTTTGATGTTATGATGAAGCTTATTGCTATGTTTATGAAAGAGTTAAGTGAATAAAGGCATCTATGTGAAATAGTTGTGCCTAAGGGGTTCAGTTATGTTCTTTTGGCCTTGGTAATGTCTTTGGATGCAGGTGTGGCTGCGTAGAGCTACCACCGGAGGTTTAAGAATCTCTCATAGGGGAGAGTTATTGTTTAATACGGCATAGCGCGGAGAGTTGGTGGAGAATGTTGTTTTGGTTGTATAATCGATGATTTGAGTCAAAGAAGAGAGTTTAGTGTTGCGTCTTCATTGGTTGCTTTGCAAAGAAAACTATTGTTTATTCTTGTTCTTGTATTCTTCTGAGTCTGAAAGAAGTTATTGAAGTTTTATGCACAACTTATGTTGTTTGGATTTGTGTTTTCTGACTTTATCAAGCAAGGATTACTTGATCTCTTGGCTGCTACTTTTGTGGAAAAAAAATTCTTTCAACCTTTTACCTTCGTGATTGAATTTTAGATCTAATTTGGCTGAGAGCATAACGCAGGACATATTTGCAATCACCATAAACACATCCAACAACAGCACCTAATTACAAGTTTTAGGCATGATTTCCCCCATCTAACCAGCACCAAAACACTACAAAAGAATCTACACTTGCTTACCTCATCTTGAAGAACCAAACGAACGACGGAATTCTCCTCCTCCCGGCCACGATCTCCCTCCAATCGCCGAAATCGCCAAATCCTCTCAGTTGGATGGCTCCCAAACAAAGAGATCGAGGGAAAGGGAGGGCTGCAAGGGGAGGAGACCCTGGGATACGGCCAACTAGAGGGGGGTGGAGGGCGCAAGGAGGGGGGCGCACAGCAAGGGAGGAAGGGGGGCTGGCGGCCACTAGGGGGAAAAAGGGGGGAGGCACAAGCATGGGGGGAGGGGAAACCCTAGGGTGTTTGGTTGGATCTTCCCCCTCCCACATGGGCCAGAAACCCCCACTAAAAGCCCAGATCACAACCCCCATGGCCCAAACTCCCCGACAATAGCCCAAAAACCCTGAATTGACCAAAACGCGACTTAATTACTTATCGTATTGTCACATAAATTTAACTAATGTTTTGATAATGAATAGTGATAAAATAATATTAAATTATTAGAATTCTCTAGAACACATTTAATATAGTGTGAACATATTAATAAAGAAGCCAAAAGTAGTGTGAACATATTAATTACAGACAAGAAGTTTAATTAAGGTAATTTGATTGTGAATAGTACATTAACAAATGAAATAAACCAATCACTTTTTCTAATAAAAACATTCATTACATGAGATTAAATTACAACACAACAAGTATATTGATACATCACAATTTACACAAATAATATTTACAACAAAAATGAAGTGCATAAATCCTTACAAATGACCTATAACAAATATATGAATTACATCATATATGATTATTCAATTACATCTTCAATCACAAATTACATAAATAATTACATTCCAAAATAAATTACAAGATTATAAGTTACAAACTACTGCGTTAGCTTGATCTTCATTTGTGGACCTGCATATTTAATTACACGCACATAAGAATAAGAGTAAAATTAATGCATTACATTAAGCAAAAGAATTAAAAGAAGAATTGTCGTCAGACCCATATAAAATGATTTCATGCACTATATACCAGATTCATCTAAGGCTGCATCGGCACCTCTCACAAAATTAGGGTTTCATCACTCGGCAATATACAAACCTGTGAATTTAACCATAGACACGCGTATATTAAAAATATCGCGCGATAGAAAAGTAAGCCTCCATGGTAAAAAGGTAAAACCCTTCACATTAGTAAAGATAAGCATGAAATCATTGTGTATTAGGATAAGGCAACCCCAGCTGAAACCTCCAGAGCAAGCCAGCCACATAAGAAAGCCACAAGACCAAGACTAATGCACTGACAAGGCTAATTAATAGGCAATCATTCCAGTCGCAAGAACAAGCACCCATTCAAACCCTATTGCACTGCCATCACCATGGCTATAAAAGCCACACAAGCCCATAGAACGCCATCACAACCTCCTTAGAGGGCAACGTGAGGAGAGGATCATTAAGCCTCAACTAAGCCAGTGAGTTCACTACACACATACAACTCCCATACAATTCAAGTAAGCCTAAGGAGCCCAAACACCTAAGAGAGCAAACCTCCAGGGAGGCCAGTACCAAGCCCACAAGGAAGGGGAATCCAAGATTAGTCACAATGACAGGAGCAAGGCTACATCTTCATCTACCCAATCACCAGCATCAAATTCCCCCCTTGCATGCCATTTCATTTTCCATCATAGGTAATCATCCATTCTTTTAACCATCCATAACAGACGTAGATATAGCAATAGCAAAACCAACTAGAAACAACATATTTAAGTTGGTCTCAGATTAATTTTGATGTCGTGGGGGTTGCACCGTGTGTTCCCTAAAACTCATTTGTGCTCCCTGGTGCACAGCAAAGTTTAGGGCATCGTCGTAGGCCATCCAACCCATGCATCCTTTTTATTTTAGCAATTCATCATCAACCGTAAGCAAACCCTTTTCTGGCAGTATAAGCTGCAAACAAATCCTAATCAGTCTCAGTTAGTGGATGCAAATAAGTGGCATCGTACGTCCCCATGGAATTGTCTTACTCCCCAGCGTGTGACAAAACTGTAGGTGTCGCCACGATACCACAAATTGCCATCTGACAAAATTAAGCATCACAAACCATGGAAAATAATCATTCAATGTAAGCAAACTATATGCATAAGCAATTCATAGTTCATAAGTGCATAGCCCCAAGTTAAGCATTAGTGGCAGAAGACTAAAATAATTAAGGGAGAAAAATGAACTCATTCTTGAGGAATTAACCATAGACCCAAGGGTGGCTGAACTGGGGCTCAGCCCAGGTGAAGGAGGCCAGGGTAGAGTCTAGAGGCTATGGCCATGCCGAGGAGGAGACAACAGACTTGGGGGTGAACCGATAGGCTTGAGACACCAGGGCAGCCCGAGGAGGCTCTAGCAGGCGACCGCATCCCAGAGAGGAAGTGGTCGAGCGCCAGCCCGAGGGCCAAGGCGCCACGTGCCTACGCGTGCAGGGAAACATTGGAGAAGGAGGCAGCGGCCTTGAGAGGGGTCAAGCTGGACCCAACGGCCTATAGAGGAGCGCAGGCGATGGTGAGATCGATGAAGCGCCAGCGAGCAGAAGGCCAGCGTGGGGCGCACAAGGCGAGGCCAATGGAGTCAGGCAGCGAGAGCCAGACTGTGACACTACGGTATGGTGTGACATTATAGAATGTGAAATTAGAGAATAAAACCTTTCGGCTTGAGGTTTACTCGCATTTTTAGGCCGTTTGAAGTGATGTGTCACCACGGAGTGTCGTAACCTTTTAAATGGTGCATGTTAAGGTCAAAAACTTTATGAAATATGGTATGGCAGGTTAAAACCATAAGGTATGGAGGTTAATAGCTTTTCCGGGCCGTTTCCGGGCCGTTTTCGGGGTTTTGGGCCTTCCCGGGGGAGTTTTGGGCCTTGGTGGGCTTTGGTGGGATGGATTAGGTCTCCGTAACGGACTAGAATTGGGTGTGGGGGCTGGTAAAAAGGGGTTTCCCTCCCCCTTTGGGGCGTCCACCCTACTGCCTTTGCGCCCCTTGAGGCCTTGGTGCGCCCCCCTCACCTCCCCCCACTTGCCAAGCCCTAGCCGCCCCTTCCCTTTGAGCCTTGCGCCTCCCCCTTCCTCTCCTCCATTGCCCCACCTCTCCACCACCTCTCCTCCACCCCCTTGCTGCCCTAGGGTGGTCTCCACACCTCTGCACCTTGTGGATCCATCCGTTGGAGCGAGGAGCGAGGAGCGAGGAGCGAGGAGCGAGGAGCGTGGAGCGAGGAGCGTGGAGCGAGGAGCGTAGAGCGAGGAGCGATCCGCGAGGAGATCGATTGGAGTTTTCGTTCGTCGGGCAAAGGTATGATCATGGGGATCCTTGGGTTTGATCTAGGTACTGTTCTTAGGGTGTTTATGAAGTTTTTAAATCAATTGGTGGTGCTGGGTTGGAGTTCTTTGGGTTAGATCTAGACGTTACCACGTTTCTGTTTTCGGGCAGATTGAGCAGTCGGGCTAGGGTTCGAGTTTTCGTCAATTTAGAATCCGAATCTGTCCGTACGGACTTAAAATAAGTTGTAGATAATTTAATTATATTTCCGTGGACATAAAGCACGTTAAAATCCGATCAGCCGTTTGAAAGTTATGTCTGTTTTACCGAGCGTATTAAAATCTGTGATGTAATTGGAACAGATCACGGTAATCTGTAGATTAGACAACTTTAGAGTCCGAATCAGTCTTTCCATATACCTAGAGAAAGTTGGGAAATTTCCTAAGCTACGCGAGGATGTACTCGTTTAATTGATTCGGAGTCCCAGAACTCAAGTTATGCTTTTTGCAAGGCTGCTGTCCCGTCGGGACAGAACCTCTGTTTTTAGGTTTTGCGAGTAGTGGGCAATGTCGGGTTAGATGGGGGTTTGCGTACTGTTTTGTGGGCATGATTGTGAGTGTGTGATACCTATGTGCAGGTGGTGCGACCCCGGGAGTGCCTTCTACTTCCCACCTTTCCGTTGCCCGTGGTTGAGGCAAGTGTGTTGTAATGAATAACGAATGTTATGTTGCTTGTTGAGACTAGATGAAAGATGGATTTCATGATATGATCAATTGCCATGCTTTAATGTTTTCCTATGATATGATGAGTATGCTATGATGCCATGTGTTAAATATACAAGTTTATGATGATGATGGCATATTTGCATACATGACATGTTACATGGCTCGGGCGGTGAGAAAGTCATAACTAGTCCGGGAAGGTCGGTGAGAAAGTTATGACTAATCCGGAAAGCCAATCAGTAAGTCCTACATCGTGATTCCATTCACCGTGGTGAACGGAAGCGAGGAGTAGGCACCCTCCATCTTCGGGATGGAAGGGGGGAGAGGGTGCACACCGACGGGTGTGTACTCAACCATACCGGTATGAGTTTCCAAGGAGACATGAGCATTGCATTACATTGCATACATAATGATGATGATACTGTTAAGTGTTCATGAATGAGATGATATACATGATGGGTGATGTTATTGCCATGATATTGTTCTTGTTGTCCATTACAATATACTTGCTGAGTTTCGAACTCACGCTTGTGTTTTATGTTGTTTTTTTAGGTACTTTGAGATCGGCATGCGGGGAAGGGAAATAGTCACACGCCCACACGTAGCTTCACCTTAATGATTCCACAAGTCATTCTATTAGTTTGATAATAAATTGCGTGTGATGATCATTGCTTTAGTGTTTAGCTTTACTATTTGAGAGCTTATTTGTTCTTTTGACACTTGGAGACATTAAGTGCTTGATGTTAGTCTTATATTGTCGTTAAGACTCTATTTATCGCTGTTTTAGATGTTTCCCTTATTGCCATATAATGCTATATCGTTGTTGCTCCTTAAATTCATGATAAAACAAAGGAGGTGCTGCTGAAATCTCGGTTTTTAGCCTATGCGCATTTGCTGGAATTTTATGTTAAATATGATATTTGGATGTTGTTTAGCTTATGTTTGGTAGCATTCGGGCATATTAAATGCCGGGGTGTTACACAGACCAGGGGTGCTAGCGTTGAGTCGATTGGCCAGATCAGGAGGCGCCATAGCACAAAAGAGAATGGAGATGAGAGGAAAGTGAAGGAGCCAGCTGAGTGGATGAATGTAACACCCCGGCATCTAGTATGCCCTGAATGTCACCAAACATAGCAATAACAACAACTAAATACCACAATTAAGATTAAATTAGAGCAAGGGCGTAAATGCTTTAACCGAAATTTCGGCAGCACTTCCCTTGTTTTTGCATGGTTAGAGGCAACAATAACATTATCACATCATAATAGCATAATAGATGACATCTAAAACAGCACTAGCAGGAGATAGAATATCATTTCAAGCCCATAACATAAACTCCAATATTCATGAACGAATATGAAGAGAACATTAAAACCAAGCACAAACGATAGCCTAATCCAAGTTTAGCACATTAAGATAATCATTACAACTACAAATGAGAGTGTGTAGTTGACTAGGTGAATAAATCTAGGTGAAGAAGTGCCGCTATTCCCCTTTTCCGCATGATGGTTTCATGGTACCTAAAAACAACATAAAACACAAGCGTGAGTTCATCACTCAGCAAAGTGTATTGCAATGGGATAGAATAACAACATTACTCAATAGCATCAATATCACATACCATAACACATCATCATAAGCATCTCATAGTTCATATTCATAAACATCTCATAATCATTCTCATTCATGCAATGCAATGCAATGCACATGTCTCCTTGAAGCACATACCGGTATTGCCGAGTGCACACCCGTCGGCGTGCACCCCCTTTCCCCTTCCATCCCGTAGATGGAGGGTGCCTACTCTTACTAACTCGCTCCCATGCACAACCGTGGATGGGACTACGAGGTAGGTCTTTCTTGTTCACTACGTGTAAACACAGAGGCCCGCATCAGCATGGGACGTCTCTTCCATTATGAATGCACATATAAAATAAACATGTAAAGATTGGCATAAACATTTAATACAACGAATTCATGATCAATATGAAATCATGTTCATCATGTAATAGGCAAACATCAATCATGGCAAGTTAGTATATCATGTAATCACATTGCACCTAAGCAAGTCTAGCAATTCATACAACACCCAACCCATTCCAATACACTTGCTTTCAACCGTGGGCGACGGATTGGCGAGAGGTCGAGGGCACTCCCGGGGTCACACCACCTGCACATAGGTACCACACACTCAAAATGTGCCCACAAAACAGTACATGAACGATCCCCTAACCCGACTCCGCAAACCACCCCTAAAACCCGAAAATAGAGAATCTATCCCGACGGGACGGCAGGCTTCCAACTAGCATAACTTGGGTTCTAAAACTCCAAATTAAGTAAACGAGTACATTTTCTGGTAGATTAGGAAATTTTCTAGCTTTTTCTAAGTATTGGGAAAAACTGATTCGGCCTCTAAAATTGCCTAATCTACAAATCAACTCGATCTGTCCCAATCACGTCACAGTTTTGAATACATTCGGTAAAACAGCCATAACTTTCAAACGGCTGATTGGAATTTCGCGTTATTGGTGTCCACTGAAAGGTATTGAAATTATCTACAACTTTCTCAACAGCCGGCCGACCATAAAACGCATCTAAAATTGCCAAAACCGAGCCCTAAGCACGAGTGCCCAATCTGCCCGAGATCAAAACAATGGACAGATTTGCAATTGCACTAATCCCATCTAGAAACAGCACCTATGCATCAAAATTAAACATGGAAATCATCATCTAACCAGCACCTACACCCTAAAACCAAGATCCCCGACGCTTACCTCTTCTTGGCGAAACTCCCGAACGACGAACGTCGCCTCCTCGCGGCCCGATCTCCCCTCCGATCGCCGGGGACGCCAAAAAAAGTCAGGATCACCGGATCTTCTTGGATGAAGAGCTCTCGGACAACGAGATTGGAGTGGCTACGAGGGGGAGGAGCTGGGCCGGCTAGGGGTGGGGAGGAGAAGGAGGGGATGGCGCATGGGGAGGGGGCGCCCAAGATGGGGGTGGCGGCTAGGGTGGTGGGAGGAGGAGGAAGGAGGCGGCTAGGGTTAGGGGGCGCATGGGGGGCGCAAGGGGCATGGATTTGCTGCCCCACCTCCCCCACATGGGCCAAGGGATCCCCACCTACGGCCCAACTTGATCCCCCAAGGCCCAAACTGCTTCCCTCAAGGCCCAAACTCTCCCGGACAGGCCCAAACACCCGAAAACGGCCCAAACCACGCCATAAAGTCATATCGAGATGCCATATTCTATAAAGTCACAATCTGAGATGTCACAATGAATAAGACAGCCGGTTGAGGGAAATAAAGAAATGAGAGTGGGAGAAAGAAAAGATTAGAGAAGGGAAAGAGAGAGAGAGAGAGAGAGAGAGAGAGAAGGGGTAATTCCTTCGATACACATAAAAATGGATAATTGATCAAAGGAAATAATAATAACATAAACCTAGCATAGCTAGTAATCATGTAAAATAGATGTAATTAATAAAAATACAAAATATCAATTTAGGTTGAACCAAATAACTTTGTTTTCCATATACAAAGAACATATAGATGGTCTTAAAATGTTCTAAAGGGAAGACCACTTAATATTATAAACATCTTTACGAATAGTCAAAACACATACTTGGTTCATCCTAATTTGGAAACATGATTTTAGGTAACATACAAAAAAATAAAATATCACGAGTAAATGTTAAATTACCTGGGGTCGGTTTAAAAATACTCCCTAAGGCACGACTGACTTATTCTGTAGAAACAATTATATTATAACATGCTTTGCATCTGAATCCTGTTCAAAGCATAACCCTATGTAACATTACTTGTTGATTACTATTACCTTATATTCACTTAAGTTTATACATGAATAACCTTTATAAGCAAACTTTACAAATTGTATGTTAAAATCCCGATACCTCACCCCTATGTAAGTTGATACACAAACATTTAGGGTTAATTATAAGATGCATAAAATAACTTAAGTCTTAATAATATTAATCCAAATAATCTTAGCTTCTTGAATTAAAAATTTAACATAAATATATATATATAATTTTGACCTCTTGAATTTGTAAAATACGAATGAATAATTTATAAAGAGCAAGTAGCTTTGTCGTAGCAGATTCATAGAATGTTATTCATCAGTATAAGTAAAACCACAAAAGCCTTAACCCATACCACGCTTGTTTTGCGTAGCTAATTATATTTAATTTTTCCATCTGATTTCCTTTTGCCCTTATTGAAAGTTACTATTTGCTTTATTTCTCGACAAACGACGTGTAGAATATGATGTTCCAGATTCTGTCTTCAACAACTTCAAATCACGACTTTGACTTCATCGCTAAGATAACAAATAGCAAGGCAAGCATCTCATGTAGATCCCAGTTTTTCTTTAAAAATAAGAATTAATTAAAACTTGCATGCATGAACACTACTAGAAATCTAACTATTACCGAGTGTGAAATGTAATGGCCTACGGGCCGTCAGGAAAAAACTAAGGTGGTCAACGATGCATCTTTTTTTTGACGGTAGAACAAAAACGGACGGCTATTAGAAGATTAATCGATGGGGCTTACCACAAACCGACGGTTGGTGGAAAACCCTCAGTCATAGTATGAAATCACCGAGAGGGTATAACAATTACTGTGAGTGCAATGCTAACCGTCGGCCATTACAAACAATCACCGAGTGGAAATACATTTAGTGTGTGTATATAGGTAACACTCGGTTATTGGAATGATTTGCCGATGGGGTACAAACTTTTAGCGATGGTACAAATCAAACACTAGGCTATTGTAAAATTCATACGAGGCTGGATGAAGATGATGTATATATGAAAAATGTAGCTCTCATTGAAATCTACAACTTTGTAGTTGACAACTTTTCCATTTAAAGTCATATATTTGACTAAATAATTGATAAAGCATCATGAGAACAAGAGTTAAAAGAAGTACTTTTCTTACTTCTAGCAAGAAGACAGTTGAGGTGAATTGGTTAGGAGGGAGAGGTTGTGTTCAATAGGTTGTAAGTTCGAATCCTAGGCATCACGTGTTTCTAATTTGAAAATAAAAAATGTTTAACTTAAGGGATTGTGGTGCAAACAAGTTGTGAGGTCAATCCCTAGATTTGATTTTTTTTTTACATTTTTACACAAAAAATCTCATATATAGTTGTGAGAAAATTATTGGGGGGTTTCTATACCCCGTTAGAAAGAAAAAACCTCTCACCCATGTATTTACCGAGTGCTATGAAAACCCTCGTTAAACTAATAACCGAGGGTAACGCCGGGAATCCCACGAATGGCCAACCATGAGTGGCCGAGGGGAAGTTACTGACGGTTTACGCTCGGCCATATACATGGCCTACGGTATTTTGCAATGGCTGACATATTTTTTCCACTCGGTAAAAGTTGGAAATCTAGTAGTGGAACTATATTTCGTAAATATTGTTGTATTGTGAGCGTTGGTAGTTATAACCCCCATTGATGGCTTTCCTTAATCAATATTGATAGGTGAAAACCGTAGATTATGGAGATACAAAAAATGGGTATATTCGACCGTAGATTATGGAGATACACAAAATAGGTATATTCGATTTTTACATGCATACGCTTAGCCATGCCAATGGATACAAAAATATGGTTTTACTGTTCGTAATGAATTTAAACATTTGACATATTGAATCAAATCGTTGGACATGAGAAACTTTAATCTTGGGCATGTTGGAATAGTGTGGTTATTGGTATTTTCTTTTTCTGAAAATAAAACTATGATTTTGACGCAGGAAATTATTAGCAATAGGCGTAAGTGCAAATAATTTGCACGTAGATAGGGGAGATTTATTGTCCGGATCGATCAAGGACCGAACTATTGTGTTATTTTTATGCCAAGATAACCATACATTCATGAGGGCTGGTATGGAACGGACTTAACCTATTAAGTTACTTAGAACTGACTTTGCACATTGGAAAGCTGAAGTAGCACAAGCAGTAATTCCGATCAGGTTTGCTTGTAAGGAACTGCCACATGTGACTTGTGGGTAAATGCGTATCGGTGCAATGGTGTACGCCTGGCTATGGGGGAAACGGTTATTATTTATTGAGCTTAAAAAGATTTATGATTTATGTGATTGTTTATTTATATCATAACAAGGGCTTAACGTTATCGGGCTAGTGCAAAGCTATGGCTAGGTAATGTAACGGTTATGTATGATCTCTCTACGGCACACCAAAGGAAGTGTGTTACATATGCATTGCAAAAAGAGTTGATCATTCCTTGTGGGTAAAGCTGTACACATCTGCAGAGTTAAAACTAATCAATTAGCAATGCTCGCGGTCATGAGCACTTGGTAAAGTCATCACCTAGTTAGATGTTTTAATATTTTTATGAATTGGTGAGTTTACCCCTACATATGATTCAATACTTAACATGTGTTGGCAAGATTGAATTCAGCTGTTGTGCTATGTGTTGGCAAAGATTGTTTTCATATGTTATGTCATATGTTGGGATTGGACAATTCAACTCACGAAGGACTGTGAGTCTTTTATTACATTCATGTTATTCTTACTTATTACTTTTATATTTACATACTTGTTATTTTATATATTTGTCAACTAGCTTTTACAAATTTCGCTTTCAATCTACTATTCAGTATTTACAATTTAATTTAGCTTCAACCAAAAATAAACCGTAGAAGCCTTACTTTAGGATCAGCATGCATTTCAAACACTCAACTCAAAGTCTTGTTGAGTATGAAATGCACTCACCCTTACTATTATTGTTGTTTTTAGGTGAAGAAATAGAATTTTCCGCAAATTCATACTTTGACATAGGTTACGGGAATTATGACGATGATTTTATTTAGGGATTTTATCTTGTCAATTGTCTAAGGATTATGTGGCACACTACAAGACTTTTGATTCTTCCACTGTATTCTGATCGACCTTACAGGTCATATTATATAAATGCTTCTGCTATTATATAAAATAAAAAAATTGTGTATGGTTGTGATTTCAATTTGTGGAAGTGCGTGCTAGCTACTGATCATGAACTAGTGTAGCATGCACTTTAGAACCATTCTTTTATGTTACATTGTAGCATAAAAGGGAGGGTCTCACATGCAAAGATCCATCATTGATTACGATGAAACTTACTCTCCTGTAATGACTAGAATAACATTATGATATTTGATATCAATAGCAACTAGCTTGAACTTAACAATGCAGTTTATAGATTTAGTGACCACATATTTATATAGGTCACTAGATCTGAATATTTATATAGGTTTTCTTGAAGGAGTTAAAATTCTGAATCCTAATAAAAGTAATCGCAATATGTATAGTGCTAAACTACAGAGATCGCTATACGGATTAAAATAACTGGGAAGAATGTGCTACAACCAACTTAGTGAGTTCCTTTAGAAGAAGGTTTACTCTAATAATAATTATTGTCCCCCGTGTGTTCATAAAAAAAGTCAATGAATTTTGTATCATCTTAGTTTATGTCGATAATCTAAATATCATCGAAACCACATAAGATATAAAGGAAGGAAGTTCTTACCTTATGACAGAGTTTGCGATGAAAGATTTTGGTAAAACCAAATATTGCTTATGCCTACAGTTAGAGCATTTTCCAGAAAAAAAATCTTTGTACACCAGTCTACCTATACCAAGAAAGTCCTGAAAAAATTCAATATGGATAAATCTCATCCTTTGTAGACCCCATGATAGTAAGATCCCTTGAAGTGAATAGCGATCCATTCAAACAGATGATGGAAAATAAGGAAGTCTTAGGACCTGAAGTTCCATACTTAAGTGCTACAGGAACACTTATGTATCTTACAAATTGCACCAGGCCTGATATTGCATTTGTAGTAAATTTGCTAACTAGATACAATACAACTCCAACCAAAAGGCATTGAGCTGGTGTTAAGACTTTACTCAGATACCTTCAAGGTACACAAGATCTTGGCTTATTTTACGAAAAGGACCAAGACTTAACCATAATGGAATATACAGATGCTAACTATCTGTCTAATCCCTGCAGTGTCAAATCTCATACTGGATTTGTGTTTCTCTGTGATGGTACAGATATTTCTTGATGGTCTTTTAAGTAGATCTTGTTAGCTATCTCTACCAACCACTCATAGATTATAGCATTATATAAAGCCCCACGTGAATGTATTTTGTTGAGACATGTGATTAGCCATATCCAGAAGTCATATAACATTAACACCATCGATACCCTACAATTATCTATGAAGATAATGCTGCTTGTATTGTACAAATACAAATGGTTTATGTAAAGAGCAATATCACGAAGCATATTGCGTCTAAACTTTTCTATCCTCATGAACTCTAGAAGAAGTGAGATAAAGATCCTGCAAATTAAGTTATGTGCAAATTTAGCTAATTTATTCACTAAATCTTTGCCATCATCTTGTTTTCAATGATTTGTTCGTTGCATTGGAATGAGATGACTTAGAGAGATGCATAGTTCAAGAGGGTAAATCTCTAAACCATAGCCCTTAGTATGACCCTGAAGAGATTACCCTAATCCAGAAGATTATAAGTTGTACTTTTTTTTCTTAGTGAGTTTTTGCTGAAGCTTTCTCACATCAAGATTTTAATGACTAAACAAGTGCAATACAATATGAGGATGCAATATACTCTTTTATCTATCCTTTTTTCTCATTAGATTTTTGGAGGAGTTTTTAATGAGGCATTCGCCCAAGGGGAGTATTGAGATATAACCGAACTCTTGGTCTTGATTATTGAGATATATCCGGACTCTTAATTTTAGTAGGCAAATTTTGAAACTATCCCTAAAGGGTTGTAGGTATAAATATAATACCCTGTTGTACAAGAGAATCAATCTATAATCAATAAATATATAATAGAGTTGATTTTTCTTAATCCTATGTTTATCTATTGTTATTGTTCTTCGTTTATTCTTTATTGGCAATAGGATTGATCTACGGCAAGTATCAACGCTTTTCAGTAATACCTCTTAAGTGGGCCACATATTTGGCCCGCTTCGGTCCATGAATACATCCATGTCTGTAGACAGAGCCAACACATCAAGAGCTATGCCCCACCCCCCTCATGTCCACGCTAAGTCACCTGACGTGGGGCCCACGAAGAGCCTCCCCTCCCCTCCCCTCCCCTCCCTGTAGTAAAAATGGAAGCGAATTTTTTCAAGCTCCTCACACCTTTTTTTTTAATATAGTCATTATAAAAATAACTCTCTCTTCAATCGTAGAAGCATCACTATGTAACATATATCACTTGTCACGCTCGTGTACCACGGCAGGCCCTACTACCCTCCCTGTGTTGCTGCCCTGTAGAGCCGCCCTACCGCGGTAGGTGTAAGTCTTGGTTTTAGACCTTTGCTAAGGTACAGGACAACAATAGGTGATGTGTCATCTTTCGGTGATTCTACGGTCGAGGAGATGTTATTTTTATAATTACATTTGCACGAATGCAAGACCTATATATTAAAAAAAAAAGGTACGAAAAGACTAGAAAAACTAAGACTTCCTAAAAATGGCAAACAACAACAAGAACAAAGGTGGAGCACCAGCTCACCTGGGCGGCCTTGGCTTCCTCCCCATTTGGAGCTGGAGCAACCTGCGAGGGGTTCAAATCGATTCCAGCCATTTGCGGCTGAATCGATAAGGGAGAAGTGCTCCAAATTCGTGGAATTTGGTTTGATCCCGGGAGGGAGAGGTTGAGGTTGAGATTGAGAGGGATGGACCAGATTATGGGAAAGGTGGGTGGGTACTGGTTCAACCAGAAGGCCGGCAAAGAGATGAACAACATCGGCGACGACATCAATGTCAGTCCAAAATCCTCTTCTCCTTCCTTGATTTCTTTCGTTTCTTCTTCCATTGCCGTTTTCCTTCCGTGTCTGATTCGAATTGCTATACCATGAACCGGTCAACGTTTCTTTCTTGCTCCTTGCTCGTTCTAGCCCTGTATGCATCGTGGTCTCTCGTCCTTGGTAACCACTAATTTGGATCGTCTGATTTCTCAAGGATTATTCGTTGATTTGTGTCTGCTTTATTCGATGGAATTAATATCAAGCTGTCTGCTTTATTTGATTTTGTGCCGCGTGGGTTGAAATCGCAGAAGACCGGTAGTGGTTTTAGTATCTGGGGTAATTTAGGTGAGATCGTACGTGTATCTAATTTTCTATTCACTTGTAGGATATAAGTTATATAAATTTTAAAAATGTAAAAAGATAAATAATCATCCTCGATCTCGTATTCAAATTTTAATATTTTGTGTAATTTTTAAATTGCAACACACTGAAGCACCTTCTACATATTTAGTAAACAATGTCTAATTAGCTTGGCTTCTTCGTTGTGCATAACGGAGGTAAGGAGGTTGCAAGGGAGCTTGATTGCTTCGTACTAGTGTGAAAGAGATCAATGGCTAGAAAAACTTTAGAAAGAAAATGGTGGATATTTGAACAATAATTTAGATACCATTAGTTGCACGGTGATATCTACGCAACAGTTTAGTTGCGTGGAAATTTGAGGATTTGTTACTCTAAAGAAGATGTGGTTTTAAGGATTTGTTATGTAAAACATTGTATTGGATGATTTGTCACTCAATTCGTCGCATCATCTACAAAATGCCACTCATACCTTTTATCCCTTTTTCGTTACTTGAAGTGACCATAATGCCCTTCGGTTCCATGATGAAGCTAACTGCTTGGGCTAAGTACATGACACATTTTTTTTAAAATATTTTTTTGACCCCTTAAAGATAAATTTGTAAAAATGATCTCCTTAAGCGTAGAAGTCACCGCACCGTAGTGTGACAAGTTTTCTGCCCTCTTTCCTCATCATATTCATCAACTAATCACCTTAATTATTCATTTAATAAATTATTTTAATTATTTGATCACTTAATTAAGTGACTAATTAACAATGCACCTCCTACCAAGGTTCCAAATTTTGTTTTCGGTTCACATCCCGTCATCCTCCGAAATCTGAAATTTCACCGAGATCTCATTATTTCGAACGAAATCCAAAGAAAATCTAAAAAGCAAAACTCAAATCTGGTTCGTTTTTTATCGAGATTTCTAAGATCTCGTCGAGATTTACTGAGATCTCGGTGAGATTTGCTAAGATCTCAGTAATTTTTCACTGAACAAAAATTGGTCCGAAAATTATCAAAAAAATTTGAAATTTTTTTTGGATGGTCCTGACACATCACTAATATTTTCATAAAAAATTTAGATGATGATCAAGACTGAGAAAGTTATAAAAATTTAAACAGTGCTACTATCCTTATAAAAAGGCTAACCAGCAAATTTGAAACGAATGGAAAATGGTGCAAACCACGTTAGAAACTTTTGAAAATTTTTGTGGATGGTCTTGACACATCCATAATATTTTTATAAAATTTTTAGATGATGATTAAGCTGAGGAATTTTTAAAAATTTGAATAGTGCTGCTGAAGGCTGATCGGTAAATTTCAACCGAATAAAAAATGATTCAAACCATGTTAGAAAATTTTGAAACTTTTTATGGATGGTCATGATGCATCACTAATACCGCCATAAAATTTTTACATAATGATCAAGCTTCAAAAATTTTAAAAAATTCTGACAACCGAGGTACTTAAGTTATGACTGTGAGAATTAAGGTGCATAGGATAACTGGAGATCTAACGACTATCTTACACGAAAAATGATGTGAAGAATCTAATCCGGTCAAAATCCGATCAAATTCAGTCAAAATTTCGATTAAATTTACCGATATCTTGCTGAGATTTTAGGATTTTAGTAAGCCTTGGGTCAAAAAATTTAGTGGTTATTAATGTTAAAGACTATGTTATGTCTAAGGTATAAAAAAAAGTATAGTACAACCGCACAATTAAAAATAAATTTAAACTTTATACTTAGCATTTCAACAAAATAGATAAAATATGTCAAAACAATATAGCGTAATGGAGCGGTAAAAAAGTTAACACCTAATTAACGAAAGTTTGGTGTATCTAAGCCTATCATATCTTCATCAACAATAGTACAAGAACCTGAACCTGCAAAATATGAAATTGCACATGCAAATTAGGCACACAAAACTCCCAAATCAGCATGTGAGTGAAACTAACCATGAGGCCCCCATATCAATTGGGCATCCGAAGGAGTAGTCAGTATGAACATGCCAACCAATACGATCTGTCGACTCCAAAAAGGTCACCTGCTCATGTAGCATTGGCATCAGTTAATTATTTCTACTTAGCTCTTAAATAAGGGAATCAATGGAACAAAACCTCTAGAGCTTCCAGTTCCAATGCCTTCGACCTCTTCATCATGTATTTCTATTATGTCAAATTGAGTCCTATCAATTAATTACGGATTGTATAAGTTGTTCAAATCAATAAGTTAGAACCTAGTAAAGTACAACTATAGTTAAAACCGTTCAGTGTACACAATGTCTGAAATATGGCATGAATTTTCAATAAGCAACAACTGAACTTGAAATAAAAATAACCGGCCATGGTAATCTTCACAAGTGACAATTGACAATCAACAATTCACAATTCACAAACCATAACCGGCCATGGCAATCTTAACAATTTGAAAACAATAACCATGGTAATCTTCACAATTCACAAACCATAACCACTATCCATTAACCAATTACCAATCAATTATCCTGTCATAGTGTCATCCAACATTCCAACAATAATGGCATCAAGATTCAAGAGAACTTAGGGTTAGGGAAGGCATCACCTCGGCCCTCGGGTCCTCGGCTTGAGCTCCAGGAGGGAGGAGGCCTCAGCTCGAGATCCGGCAAACTAGCAAGGAGGAGGCCTTAGTTGGTGCTGGCGACGATTCTCCGCAGGGTGCAGCGACGGCGGGCGGGGGCAACGACTACCAGCAGTCCAGCTTCTAGGCGCAGCGGCTACCAAGGCACCAACCTCGAGGCTCCAAGCACGTGGTGACGGTGGCGACCAACAAGCGAGGGCGACGCGATGAGGAGGTGAGCGGCTAGGGAGTGACACCATGACTGCATGCATGATGAGGCGAGCGACTAGGGTGACACTCCTGGGGATGAGGCAGGCAGACGGCTGTGGCCGGTGGCTCATGGGCGTTGGGCCAGGCTCGGGCCCTGAGAGCGCTAGGCTGCATAGCTCTACTTGTATTTGGGCCAAGCCTCGAGCCTTGGCCCTACTAGCCCGAGGCCCAGCTTCGCCCCTAGTGGCACCGGTTCTTGGGCGGCGGCGCAGAGGAGGAGATCGAGCAGGGGAAGAAGAAGAGGGGTGCGGGTCAGGTCAGTGTTACATGGCCTGGTTTAGCTATTTAGAGCAGAAGTGACCCAAGGGGAATTATAGTCAGTTCAAGTGAGGAAAAAGGGCTAAAGAAACCAGGAAATGTGAGAAAGGGATGAGAGTGGCATTTTGTAGATGGCGTAAGGAATTGAGTGGTGAATCATTGACTACAATTTTTTGAGTGGCAAATCTTCTAAGGGTGTGTTTGGTTGGTGGGATAAGGTTGATTGAGATGAGATGGTCTTGTCCTATGTGATTCCATTGATTTGGGTGAATGAGATGCTTAGCATGTATAGAAAATATTTCTCAAATGTGTATCCTACTGTTCAGAATGGGATAGTTCCATTCAAGCAACCAAGCACATGATAACTGTTTTCTTGAACCATCGTATACATGTACCATCCGGTACAAGTAACCAACCACACACTTATACAACTTTTTTAGTGGCAAATCTGGATACTGCATCTTTTTAGTGGAAAGTACTCAAATTTCCCACAGTTGCTGGGTGATTTTGTGCCATTGGGAGTGAAGAACAGAGTATGAAACACCACAAGCGAATGGTGTTGTCAACGAAGTACCACACGGGTTAAGGCAGTTGCAAATTTCCAGTGCTGCAACGAGGGAGTAGTACCACATTGGTTGAGGTCGTGGTATTTGCGACTTGGCAGTTGAACCAAAATCAGAGTTACTGTGTTTCTCAGTTGAAACACCACAAGCGAATGATGTATTGTTGTGCATGTGGGCGTCCCTGAATATGCAACATTAGGATGAATGAAGCCTTGCAAACACCTGGGTCAGGGTGACAAAACCGTTTCGAGGTGAAAAATTGAACCCAGCTCGGCTTCGGTTTTTCGCGAAAATCGGTCGAAAATCGTCAAAAACCGAAGATTTTCAAAACCGAGCGTTTGAACAAAAAAATTCAAATCAGATTTAAAAACAAAAACAAAAACAAAAACCGGTCGGTTTTCTCGAAAACCGATCGGTTTTCACCGGTTTTCGATCGGTTTTCTCGAAAAACCGCTCGACGAGTTAAACCTTTTGGGCGATCGGTTTCTTAAGCGGTTTTCGTCAGTTTTCTCGAAAAACCGCTCGGTTTTCACCGGTTTTCGATCGGTTTTCATCGCATAATTTTTTTCAAATTTTTGAATTTTTTTTGAATTGAACCGGTTTACCGACCGGTTTATGATTTCAAACCGGCTCGATACGGTCGAAAACAGCGATTTTCGACCTGTTTTCGACGGTTTTGCGAACCCTGACCTGGGTGCTCTTATCGAGATTCTATTTTTTGCATGACTTTTTTCTGCTATATTAAATTAGCATTATTTGAAAGATCATTAAATTAGCATTTTGTTTTATCGTTTCAGCGTTTCCAGTTACGAATGACTTCATACTTATAATTTGTGAGACAGCATTTGTGAGGTTGTTGCGTGCGTTAGGTGAGCACGTCATCCACCCGCATTCGAGCTCAGCTCAACACGTGCTCGCTGAGAACCGAGTTTAGCTCGGTTGTAAATGTTAGAGCTTCTGGTCAAAATTCAAAAAATATTTATAATTTGCCATCACTGATATACTCTTTGGCGTACCTGTTGGGGAACGGGTAGACTTCTCTAGTGTAAATTCAAATTTTTTTACTGCGTAACCAATGAACCACTGTAAGTTATAGATTACAGAATTACCACTAAATGCGCAAACCCATAGCAGAAGTAGAGTCGATGTAGCGCGGTGGTGCAATATAGTCGTACTATCCTCGTACCTCCTCCAACAACTCCTCGTGACCGTCGTAGTTTGCGGATTATCCTAGCGTTAAAGCCTCGCAACAACGCCTTCAAGGTATCCACATGTACGGGGCAGGAATACCACACACCGGAGTGCTAGTGCCGGCTGCGCGGTTCTGGGCGAAGTAGGGGTGGCGACTAGGGTTTCAAAAATTCTAAATTCCTACTGTGCCTTTTAATCCTAAAGCTAACACCCCCTCCCTTTAAATAGACTCTCCATAATGGGCTCTACATTAGAGGCCCATTAAAAACTTAAAACCCATTAGAAATTCGGATCACCATCCGAATTAAATCCTGACCCTTTAAACGTGCGACCCTATAAGTTCAAGTATGCCTAGACATGGCTCGAATACTCTTACTTGACTAATGAGCAACGGTCCCTAGCAGGACGTGCCAACTCACGAGTATATGTAAATATCACATTGGACGAACCTAAACAATACTTTGTTATATGTATTTTCCTTTGCCTCATGATATCGATCAAACTCAAGGAGAGTACATGTCACCTTGTTTAGTTAGCTCAACCACTCTTTGTTGATCACGTGACTCGAAATCCTCAACTACGGTTAACTCTTTAACTGCGAGTAGTATGATCATGCATTTCTGAAATCCAACCACTCGAGAGGCCTAAAGATTTCTCCCATTGAATGGAGGGGCAAATCTCATCTTGATCGACCATGCTTTGCAGCATGCTTTATGACAAACACTAAAGTCACCTTTATAATTACCCAATTATAGAGTAGCATTTGACAACCCCTAAGTAAGTTATTACACATCTCGAGTACATATGCTAACCTCAAGTCTAAGGTTATAGCATACACATTGTATATGAGACTAACTGATGACAAGAAGATTATAACATTCTCGTAGTGTCTCAAGGTGGGTCGATCCAACTCCATATTCTCTAACATGTGCCCATATTATTGGTTTGATATTTTTATATTTATGACCCGTGAAATATGGTCATCAACCAATACATATGCTAGTCTATTCATATATGTCTTCATATGTTTATCAACTATGGATCACTTTAGAATAATTATCACAAAGTCATATATAGAGTTTCACAAACAAGTTACATACTTGCTTATAAATAATAATAACAATATTTAAGGAACAAGATAATTAATCATAAATATAAGAAAATATAATCATCTATATAATTGTCTCTAGTATATCTCCAACAGTACCGATACCAGCACTACATGATGGACTGTTGTGGCAGTTTTGCAAACCATGGTTGCATGCAACAGAAAATTCCTTTTTCTTGTGTGCTGACTGGCTGCATAAACCATTTACCATTTTGATTCAGTCAATCTCTAGCAGCATCGGAGATGGAGCTAAATGGATGGTCAACAAAATCAAAGGTAAGGTATTCATTGTCAGCTTTCTGGTTCTAGTAGAAAATGTACAGCATGCAGGCTTTCTTCTCTATGTTCTCCGTATAAACACATCTACATTTTAAAACTGTGATGGATGTGAAGAAATAAAAAATGTATCACTTGAATTAATGGTCATTTCTAGTTTAGCCTGCAGAGATTTCTTAGGTTCATGTGAAAGTCTTGAGGTTGGTGATTTTGACTTGTAATTTTTCAAGGCGTATATGCGAGTGTAAACGAACATTGACAGACCAATTTAGTAGGAGTAGTAGCTGCCAGCGTCTGTTTGGATTATAACAGTACATTATGATGCTTTTGAATGTCTTGAAGGTGGACAACCTCTTGACATTCCTATCTTCATTGGCCAATCAACTACTATTCTACCACGACACCTTATTAACAGCAACGTGATTAGGAATCAATTTCATCTTTAATTATCCAACTAGCACCATTCAAGGTTTAAAATCTCAGCGAAATTTCAGAAATTTCGGTCGAGATTTCGGATTTCGGACCCCTCCGAGATCTTAAATCTCGACCGGATAAAAAAAAATAAAAATATTCAAAACATTATTAGTGGCGGTTCTAGCCAAAAACCGCCACAGATAATATTATCAGTGGCGGTTTTTCTTAAAAACCGCCATAAATACTCTTTTTTGAACCCTCAATGATTTTAAGTCCAGATCTCGGTTATTTTGGCCAAAATCTCGGTGTTTTTGGCCGAAATCTCGAAAATCCTGATTGAAAAAAAAACAGATTTGAAATTTGGTTTTTAGATTTCATCTGAATTTTGTCCGAAATTCCGAAATCTCACTGAAATTTCGGATTTCGACGACCTCCAAGATATATACCGAAAACGAAATTTGAAACCTTGGCACCATTACATGCTTCTGCTTCCTTCGTTTTTACGCATCTGGGTAAAATACCGCTTGGTTGCAGGAAAGATGCAGAAACCACTGCCTGAACTTCTCAAGGAATATGACCTCCCAATAGGTCTCTTCCCCCAGAACGCGACCAACTACGATTTCAACGAGGAGACAAAGCAGCTAACCGTGCACATCGCATCAGCCTGCGAGGTTGGCTACAAGGACTCCTCGGTCCTGCGCTTCTTCACCTGCGTGACCGGCTACCTCGAGAAGGGAAAGCTATCGGAAATCGAGGGCCTGAAGACCAAGATCCTGATCTGGACCAAGGTGACGGCCATCAGGACCGAGGCCACCAAGGTACATTTCTCTGCTGGCATGAGCAAGACCAGGAATCGCGACGCTTACGAGCTTGTCAGGGATGGTGTTGGCATAGACAAGTTCTAGCTAGATCATAGTTACGACGATGCAACTGTGTGAAGCATCTCCTGCAATTATATCAGCACGCGCGTGCTCCCCCCCGGCTGTACCAAAACCTGTCGTGCTATTTCACTTGAACAACAGCGCCGTCGTTCCTTGTGTTGTGATTTGTCAGACATATAAATATACTCTACGCTCTAACTGTTGCAGTAAACTCTGGTAACATGGACAATAGAGTCGGAATTTGACTCGGATTCGAGGTGTTGATTTGACAAAATTGTTTGGACATGAAAAATGCTACTCTGAATTAGACACGGGGGTCAAAATCCGACTCGAATTCAAGGATATTGTGATCATGTTAGCGGTAGATATGGTAGTTGGAGAACGCCGTGATGGAGTTTGGGAGTGATTGGTACCCATCTAATAGTGGTATATGTTTCCGGGACAAGCTTTGGGATACATATGGCTAGTTTCATGGCATGTCCATGTTATAAAAAATGTGTGTTATTGTAAAGTTTAATTAGAGTACAAGAACGTAAATTTTTTAAAACAGTTTGAATGTTATGGCATGTATAAGTTTGCTGCCTAGAAATCGTTGTTGCCGAGAGCAGTGGTGTTAAACTACTGTTTTGGGCTAGATAATGGTCGAATTAAATTATGTCTATTACTAGAGAAATTTGGACAATTTTTCCTAGATTCCATATATGCTATTGTTTGCTATGTTTAGAGTTGTATAAAAATAGTTATGAAATTATGAAGTTTGCTATCCTATAAAACAACATATCAATCTTCGGGGGCTAGAAATGAGAGGTTAATTAAATGAATTAATAAAAAATATGGATAGCTGGAAAATTGTAGACAATCTTGTGTAGTTTTTCATAATATGTATGGTTTACTATGTTTCAACTCTTGAATTAAGAGTTATGGTCTTTCGACCGTTAGGACAATAAAAGGTAAACTATCTAACGAGGTAGAAAGTTGAGTCTAGGGATGTGCGTAGGAGCGATGCTACTATATTTGATGTATGTACTGTTATGGTATTTTTTAGATGAGTTTACCGGTTTTAGGAGGCATGACTATGGGTTTGGTTTCAACCGCACGCTATTATGTTCCTTGTGGGTAAAAGGGCATGTCCATGGTAGAATAATGATATGGATGGTTATTTTTTAGTGTTCTTGAAATATTGCTATCATGATGTTTTACATGATTCCTTTTATTTTTTATGAAAATTATGCGATTGACGAGATTAATGGAAATGATGAAATATGTTAGAATTGAAAAATCATGTCATTTGCTTGTGTGCATTCATTATGAAAAGAGGTGATCTACTTCGGTAGGCACCTCCGTGGGATGGAGTGTATGAGAGGCTGGGACATTGATGGGTGTGTACTTAGCGATACCGGCATATGCTATGTGATGAGCTTACGAGTATGCAGACATGATAAAATATGATTAATGAGATTAATTTGATAAATGGATTTGTTATTATTTTATTATATACTTGCTGAGTTGTGGACTCACTGTTACTTATTTTAATGTTTTAGGTGATCATTGAAGGTGACATTCGTGGGATGGGAGTAGCGCCACTTTGTCACTTCATCTCCCACAATTATTTAGTTTTAAGATGATGGAATCACTTAGTTGCAATAAAAGATATGTGAACTTAGTTGGTTATCTTTGTTAAATTGAGAGATGTGATGTTTTATCTATTGTTTAATTAATCTTGTTCATTACATCGCCAAAAGATAACAAGTTTTCCCGAACACATTTGTTCCAAGTGTACCCAAGTGCGAAGATTTGGACATGCTTGGACACGTGGTTTCGAGATTTATTATCATTCTGTTCACTACTACAGAATGGTACATCACTATCGCTTCATCTATGTCGATTCCAAACTTTTGACTAAAAAATCGATTGTGATACGTGTATGTCATTTGTAAATTTTCGTAACGGGTTATCACAATCAGTTCCAGCTCAGAATTGATTGTAATAATAAGTTACCTCATCACAATCGGTTCTGAGGTAGAACCCATTGTCGACCTCAAGATGGTGTATGTAACCATAGCTAGGCTTCAATCGGAGTTCCTTGTCAACTACATCAAGCAAGCATTACATACTGAGGTGAAAAAGGACTTCATTCTCTTCCCATATCACCAGGAGTAAGTACTACTTTACCCTTCAATTACTTGTACGCACTTAAACCGTATATGAACTTATTTTCTTGCACTGTATACCATTTAATAAGCAACCATTGGGTTCTACTTGTGGTTGTTCCGAGTGAAAAATAAAGTCTACACGTTTAACTCGCTCAAAAAAAAAATCTAACGTAGTTCAATACGTAAAATGTTAGGTTAGAGGAATGTACTTACTTCTTACGTTGCTGAAGGTGGGCGACACAATGACAAACGAGGCAACCAATTGGAGTGGAAGCGCTTCAAGGTACAAGTGTTTATCATAGGATTTTTTCTCTAACATATATTATTCGTCTCCTAATTTAAGTTTCTTTGTTCACAGTGCCATCAATAGGGGTGCAATGACCTGTGTGGCTTTTACATGATGCATCACATGCTGATTCTGGTCGGCGGCTCACAACTTTTTCGTAAGGTATAGAACTGATTATTGCACTACTGTCAATATAATACTGCTAATGTGATATTTGTTTACATGCATAATATTATCAGCCTTTTACAATCAAATTTTAAAACTTAAATATATTAGTGCACTACTTTCTATTTTGCAGAACTTTGATATCCCCCTAAAGAAGTTATAATGGAGGATGGTAGATTTAGAAACCCGACATATTCTTACTAGTCCATATAATGTAAACAATATTAATAAAAATGCAATCTGTACTGAATGTAATATGCTTGAATGTTATGTGATATTCTACGGTTCTATGTGGGAACCAATTGTGATAACGATCTTATTACAATCGGTTCCCACAAAAAATCGATTGTGATGAGTGATTATTACTATCGCACAGGAAACAACTATGATAGAGCTTCCTCATCACTGTCGTTGGACTTTCTATCGCCACGAAAACCGAATGTGATGGTGAAAAGAACCGATTGTGATGTATATTCTTGTAGTAGTGGTTGTTGTTCTTATGATTATACAAACTATTGTTATGGATGGCTTAATAGTGATAATAATTATCTAGGTTTTTGTTGAAATTATAGTTAATATTATAATAAAATTGGTGAAAAAGTCAAATAGTAATATTTTAAGCACTGGTTATACTAGGGTGTTACGCATATAGCATGGAGTCTAAAGGTCACCGAGCAAGCAAAGAAAAGAAGCCGAAAAGATATCACTTCATTTCGTGCTTAAGAGCTGTACTACTCTCATCTTAGTACCATACTGCTATCTGGTCCATGTTGAAACCAGGATAAATATGCACCTTGGATGTCATGAATGTCTGGAAGGAAGGGCTCTCCGGCTCTGTGCTTTGAGCCCTGTAGCGGGTATGTGAGTTGTGGGTGCGCCAAAGCCCGATTTCGCTCACAGGCCCTCTTACCAACTTTTTTTCCTTCTTTTCGAAACATGCCATAATTCCTTTCTAATTTCTTTTCTAAACATTTTTAATTCCTTTTCCTTCTCATTTGTCCCCTTCAAAAAAATTTAGTTACTTTTCCTTCCTTCAAAAACATGACAGGTTCACGGGAATTTTATCCCTTGCCAAACATGGCACGATTCTTTTTACCCATCCAATTATTTTAGTTATCAATACTAAACTGATACAAAGTAACCCTGTGTACTAAATCGGTCTCGATACCAATCCGATACTAATCATACTGGCCTGATATCGGTCAGTACCGGTCATATCGGCTTTGATATCAATTATGTCGGTGGAATTAGTAATATGATCTATTGAACTATATGTTATATTTAACAGTATTAGTATGTATTTGGAGTAATATTATAAGTGAACTTTGGTTTACATATAATTAAATATGTGTATACTCATAAGTATATATTATTATACTAAACTCTAAACGGTATGTCGGTATAAACCAATATCGGAACGCACTATTTCAAGAGTAAGTTAGTATAATATCTGGTATGATATCAACAAGTTTGATCATGGGACCCTAACAGTGCCTAAAAAATGATTAAATAATCTCTTAAGGTGTAGCCGCAATCGTAAAACGAAAACTGAACCGTTATCACATAGATTTTAGAAACGCTTAAACCTTTTCGGCAGCTCGTAAAATATCATATTTAAATGTAATATTTAGGGAGGATGGTCCAGATCTGCTATTTGGTATATGTACTACCACATTCTAGAAAAATATTGTATTTACATCATGCTTTGCATCTAAATTCTGCTAGTAGCAATAACCCTAAGTATTATGACCGCGAACAACACAATATATGAATAGTAAAGCTTAAGAAATCTTTAGCTAAAGTGTTCGTATCGCTAGAATCATCGTGAAATCATGTAGATACAACCACTAGCCTCATTCTATAAACCCAACTTATATAAATCAACTTTTATGCAAAACATAATTAAGGCTAAGTACTATTCATACCAACACCTTGACTAAAGTCTTACTTCTATTAATTCAAACAATCTTTGTAACACCCTGGCATCTAGTATGCCCGAATGCTACCAAACATAGACTAAACAACACTTAAAATCCATAAATAAAGATAAATTACAGCAAAGGCACAAATGCTAAAAACCGAAATTTCGGTAGCATCTCCTTTGTTTTAACATGAATTGAAGCAACAACTATATCATAGCAATATATGGCAATAAATGAGACATCTAAAACAGCAATAAATAGTGGTATGACAGCAATATAAGTCCAACTTTAAGCATTTAAAGTCTCCATGAGCCAAATGAACAGTAAGGCTCTCAGAACACAAAACTAAACCATAAACCAGTTTGCATCACACTAAATTTATTATCAAAACACCAACTGAATAACTGTGGAAACAAATGTGTGACGCTACGTGTAGGAGTGTGACTAGTTCCCTTCCCTGCATGCCGGTCTCATGGTACCTAAAACAACAAGAAAGCACAAGCGTGAGTTCAACACTCAGCAAGTATATTGCAATGGACCAACAAGAACAATTCAACGTTATCATCACTACATACCATGATCAATATCATGAACAAGTCATAGTTGCATATACCATATCATACTCATGTCTAAACATCACTGTACTCATTTCATCATCATCATGTATGCAATGCAAATGCTCATATCTCCACGAAGCACATACCGGTATTGCCGAGTGCACACCCGTCGGCGTGCACCCCCTTCCCCTTCCATCCCATAGATGGAGGGTGCCTACTCTTACTGACTCGCTCCCATGCACACACGTGGATGGGACTACGAGGTAGGTCTTTCGTGTTCACTACGTGTGAACACAGAGACCCGTATCAGCATGGGACGCCTCTTCCATTATAAATGCACATATGACATAAACATGTAAATATTGGCATAAACATTAAATACCACACAGTCATAATCAATATGAAATCATGTTCATCATGTCATAGGCAAACATCATTCTTAGCATCATATCATAAAGCAAGTTGTATCCAATCAAGTTTAGCAACAATCTAAACGATACCCATTCCAATACACTTGCCTTAACCTCGGGTGACGGATTGGCGAGAGGATGAGGGCACTCCCGGGGTCACACCACCTGCACATACAAACCACACACTCAAAACATGCCCTCAAAACAGTACGCAAACACTCTTCTACCCCGACATCGCAAACTACTCGCAAAACCCAAAAACAGAGGTTCTGTCCCGTAGGGACAACAGACTTCCAACGAACATAAGTTGAGTTCTAAAACTCCAAATTGATTAAACGAGTACATCCTCGTGTAGCTTAGGAAATTTCTTAACTTTTTCTAAGTATACGGAAAAACTGATTCGGCCTCTAAAGTGGTTTAATCTACAGAATACCGTGATCTGTTCCAATCTCGTCACAATTTTTAACACGTTCAGTAAAACGAGCATAACTTTCAAACGGCTGGGCGGAATTGGACGTTCTTTATGTCCACTGAAAGGTATTGAAATTACCTACAACTTCCTCAACAGGATGCCGACCAAATTCCGATTCTAAATTGGCGAAATCTCAAACCCTAGGTCGACTGCTCATTCTGCCCGAAACAGAGAATGTGGCAAACTCTAGATTTCATCTAATCTACCCAATTACAGCACCACCAATTGATCTAAAAACATGATATCAACCCCTAAAACAGTACCTAGACCAACCCCAAGGATTCCCGTGGCCATACCTTCGCCCGACGAACGAAGAACCAACGGATCTCCTCCCGGTTCGCGCGATCTCCTTCCTCGCTCCAAATCCACCAGATCTCCTCGTCGCGGAGCGCTCCAATGGACGGATCTACGGGGTGGTGAGGTGGAGAACTCCCCAAGGGCAGCAAGGAGGGTGGGGAGGTGGTGGAGGGGGTGGTGGCGCAAGGGGAGGGGAGGGGAGGCGCACGGCAAGGGGCAAAAGGGGTGTGGCGGCTATGGGAGGGAGAGGAGGAGGTGGGGCGCATGGGGGAGGGTATGGGGGCGCCCTAGGGTAGGTTGGCAGCCCCCTCCTCCCCACATGGGCCAAGGAGGCTCCACCTAAGGCCCAAAAAGATCCCCCCAAGGCCCAAGTTTCCCCGGAAAGGCCCAAACCCCCGAAATCGGCCTGGAAATGCGATTAAACGGCATAATGTAAAGTTTTAACCTTCATTTTCACATTTTATAAAGTCACATTCTCTAATTTCACCTTTTACGGTGTCTCTACATCCCGTAGTGTCACAATCTTAGCTTCTTGAATTTGAAATAACAAACACTAAAATACATAAATTTAGCTTCTTGAAATCGAAGAAAGAAAATAGTATAATCGTAAAAGAGCCTCACATAATCGAAGTGCGAATGAAACTTTATGCAATTAATAATTTGAAAACCCCAAAATCACTATGTTATTTTTTATAAGTTTTAATTTGGTATTTACATCCGGTTTCTTTTTTCCATATTTGATTTGTTATTATTTACTTTTGCCACGGTTTCTGTCATTTAAATGCGTAACTTACAACGTTTCGAAATCTATTGATAACAACCCCGACTACAACCCCGAAAACAACCTCGAAGAAGAGCAAACAGACAAGCACCCTCCTTTGATTAAATTGATCCCATATTTTATGTTGTCTATTTTTTTATAAAACTATTATGTATGCGTGTAATTTCTGTAAAGTTGCTATGTTATAGGAAATGGTAGTTGTATTCCTAAATTGTGGGACTTTCTTAATACTACCTATAATATTGGCCGAAGCTTTCCCGGCTCCTCAGCCCCCCACGTCACCCCAGCCACTCTCTCTCCCTTCCTTGCAAAAAACACCTCAGGTTCATTTGAATTACGGATAGGTCCTTTCTATTTACGAATAGGTCCTTTGTAATTTCTTGTGAGTATAAAATATTTTTTCCCGGTTCGCGTTTAGGTCCTCGGTTCGTCGTTTTACACAAAGAGCCTCCCGTTAAATACGAATTGCGAGCGAGTCCTTTCTTACTTATTCAAAATAGCGAACAGGTCCAAAATTATAACAAATAGGTCCCTGCATTTTTCGTTCAGGTCCTTTCTCCGTTTTCCCCGAAAAAAAATTTTTCGTGGTCCGTTTGCTCTCCGGAGCATGGGAAAAATGTTTCCGTGGTCTGTTTTTTCTCCGAAAAAAAAACAAAAAATATTTTCCATTCACGCGCACGGCGTTTTTCCCGTAAAAAATATTTTCATTGTCCGTTTGCTCTCCGGAGCATGGGGAAAATGTTTCCGTGGTCTGTTTTTTCTCCGAAAAAAAAAACAAAAAATATTTTTCGTTCACGCGCGCGGCGTTTTTCCCGAAAAAAATATTTTCGTGGTCCGTTTGCTCTCCGGAGCATGGAAAAAATGTTTTCGTGATCTGTTTTTTCTTCGAAAAAAAACAAAAAATATTTTCCGTTCACGCGCGCGGCGTGCGCTGCGCTTGCTTTTCTAGTTATATTGACATGAGAACCTTGTTGAACCCTAGGCTAGGTTTAATCATTCTATGAAATGAAACATGGGTATAATCGAGTATTAAATGCATATGCTTAGCCATGCTTTAGCTAAGGGGAGGATGTAGGGTCGAGGATGCGCCTAGAGGGGGCATTAATAGGCGTTTATAAAATTCTAATTGCAAATTCGCTCTAATCAACCCTTATGTCAAAACCTAAATAAATTGCGGAAACGTAAACTACGATTTTGACAATTAAAGCCCAAATCAACTAGGCTCACTAGTACACTAACTAAATTAAGTCTCTATATAAGAATTGCTATGTTGATCAAACAAACTATACTAAGCAATTCTATATACAATCAAGTAATAGATTAATATGCAATAATGTAAATGCTTGAATGTAAAGAGACAAGTGACACACCAACTTTTTACCGCGGTGTTCGGAGACTTGCTGGTCTCCCCTAATCCATGTTGAGGAAGTCCAACTCATTTTGGACCGGTTTACTCACTTGAGCCTAGGGGTGGGCATTTTTAGACGAAAACCGAATTACCGAACCAAATTAACCGATTATTTTGTTTTTTTGGTTTACGGTTTTCGGTTCGGTTTTTATTTTGGTATAATTCGGTTTTTAGTTTTTAAAAACCGAAATAACCGAATAGCCTACGTACAATTCCACTTTTATAATGTTCTTCCTAAATCTACCAAATAATTATTATGTTCTAACATCTTTATACATACGTGTGGTATGTTCATATGTTATACTATACTTATACTATAATGACCTTTGAATATTGTGTGGGTTTATGTCTACTCTATGTTGCGATGTAAGAAGGATAAAATCTAATCTACCTAGTGTTTATTCATATTTTGGTTAACCGAAAAACTAAACTAATCGAACCGAAATATTTCAGTTAATTCGGTGAGGTTTTTCATTTTAGTCTGAGAAATTCGGTTGCCACTTTTCAAAAACTGAATTGTTTTAAAACCAAAAAAAATTGAACCGATTAGACCGAAAAAATCAAATACCCACCCCTACTTAAGCCTTCTACCTCAAATCCACTCATGGTAGATTTTCACCCCTTCGGGTAGGCTAATCTCCAACCTTCACAAACCTCATCGGGGCTTCTCACAAACTTGAGAGCTCCTGCGCACGACGCTCCTACGCGGTCTAGGAGGTAGCAAGCTCCAAGAGTAAAAAGTCAAGCACTCCGCTTGAACTTCACCTAGCGCAACACATACACTTCCGGTGACTCCTAAGTGCAACACATGCACTAGGATCCTTTCACTCTAATAGCAACACATGCAATTAGTCTCACTCTTGAGCTCAAAAACCAAATTAAGGTGTGCAACACATGCAACATCCTCTCAAGAACTCACACTATCTCAAACACACTCAAGATGGAAGCAACAACATACAAATGCCTCCCCATGCCAAAACTAGCCGTTGGGGGACTAAAATCCAAAAAATCTTGGCATTTGTGATATTACCGCGGGGAAAAACCCGGTAGTACCGTCCTTCAGGTCAACGGCTAGAAAACTAGCCGTTGCACAGGAAATGCGGTACTACCACGTATAAAATGCGGTAGTACCGATAATGCAGTAGTACGGTAGTACCGATAATGCAGTACTACGGTAGTACAACTTTTTCAGCAACTAAAATGGTCATAACTTTTTAATTCGAAGTCCGATTTAGGTGATCTTGGACTCTATGGAAAGCTTATCAAGAGGGCTACAATTTCCACCATTTTCCAAGATTTAATCACCCACAGATATTTTCAAAGAACACAAAAACTCCAATTATTACACTCTCTTCAAAATATGTACCAGCAACTAAATATCGGTACTACCAAACCAGCGGTAGTACTGGCCTTTGAACCACGGTAGTGCTGGAATTTAAACATAGAGAAAAACACACTTCTGTAAAATAACTACCGCTTCATAAAACCCGGTACTACCGCACCTATGGTAGTACCGCTCTAAACTTTGTGGCAGCTCTGGCCTCTGAAACTCCAAAAAAACACCACATTCTGGAATAAATCTATCGCTTCATAAATAGCGGTAGTACCGACCAGCGGTAGTACCGACGCCTATACGGCGATACTGCCGGTCTTGTGGTACTACCGACATTAACACTGCAGTAGTGCCGGCAAATCAGAGAAAATAGATTTTCAACTAAAACCTTTTCTCTGAAACTCCAACAACTATTCTTTGAGCCAAATGGTGATCAACTCAAGATTACACTAAGTTGCAAAACACATTTGTAACACCTAAAACTATGCTCAAAGAATGTCAACCATTTTGCCAAAAACACATTTTGCAAACCAACTCAAACATGTATTTGCAAATACGTATTAAGCAAATAAATCCCGAAGTCTATGAGATTAATTCTCTTAGCCATGTGATGGCCAAATTAGCTTGCAAAAACTACGGTGCAAGTCACATGCTCTAGGATCCTGGACTCATAGACCTCAAGTTATTGGCTATCTTCATTTGCAACACATGCAAATCCATAGCCTCATGCAATGCCAAATCAATCTCAATTTTGCTTGAGTATCCCCGTATTGCAACTCATGCAAAACCTAGCTCTAAGCAGCCAAATCAAAACAACTCAAATGCATGAGCTCTCTAATTGCCACACATGCAATTTTCTAGCTTCATGCAAACCACTTAACCACCAACTTGCTTGAGCTCTCTCCTTTTGTAAACCACACAAACTTACCTCCAATCAATACAAATCAAACTCAAATAAGGATTTGTTTTCAAGAACAAGCATGAAGTTCAATAATTGCAACACATGCAAAATATGAACTTTATGCACAAGCCAACGCATTAACTCATACCATTTGCAACACATGCAAATCAAAGCTACTATGCGAAAAAGCCAAAGTATATGCTTATCCTATTTTGCAACACATGCAAATCCAAGCAATATGCCAACAACCAAGCACGAGCTTCACCCATTCACAACACATGCCAAGTGGTTAGCTCCATGCAAAAACCAAATAAGAAGAACGGCTTTGAGCTCGAGTGATCGGATTGAGTTTATCACCATAAGATGAAGTTCAAACTAAAGACTTAACATCTCTTAATAGTATGGCACTAAATCTAGACACAAAGCTAGGAAACATCTTTAGCCTATCTAGCTATACATCTGCATTGCCACAAGCGATCCCCTTTGGGGCTTTAAGATCTTTGATTTTTTCTCCCGGGGTCGTGGCCTAGCTCTCTTGAAGTCTTTATGATCTTTAATCTTTTCTCACTTCAAGGTAGTCACTCAGCTCTCTCTTCTTGTTCATCTTCTCTTTTCACGGAATCATCACCCGACTCTATTATCTCAATCACTTGGACTTAACCTAATTCATCAACAACTCATAGAAAAATGGTTAGTCTAAGATGCATGGTTGCCTCAATCATTTGCACACTCCATTAACACATAATGGATGCCACAATGATCGATTGAGCACAACCTAAATAAATTTAATGAATTTGAATATGTCTTGAGCACATGATGCAACTGATGCTTCATACTACTCAAGAACTCTCCATTTGTTCTTAATCGATCACAAGAACACCATCAACACATGATGAAATGTTCTTTGATGATTAGAAGACAAATGAACTCGATTTAAACTTTCATTTAAATTAATATGTTTCAATGTATTGATCCTTTATATATGGAGTGAAGAATAGATCAATACTTATGAAACTTTAAGTTAAAGCTTGAACTCCTCCTAAATATGTGCATCCATGTAATATATGGATTGGGAAACATAATGCACATTTTGTGGTTAACATAATGGAGAATTCATACTTTAACTTGAATCAAAGTATGCAATGAATAATAGAATAAATATGCATACATACCTTGGATTTTTCATCTTCTATCCAAATATGAGACTACTAACAATAAGTTCAATAAACATGTTAGTCTCATAAAGATTAGATTTGTCATTAAACAAAGATTAAGCATTAATCTAAAGCCTATCACCAAAACCAATGGAGCTTGAACTTACAGAGGATGGTAGACTTGAGTCCTTATGAAATTCAAAAAGATTGAATATGATAGTAAAGGATATTGATATGTTAGTAAAAATGGAAATAAAACTATGATTTAGACACGATGAGATATATTATAACTAGACGTCCAAGGAATGAACTTTCATGGTTAGGGGGAGATCTCGCCTGAGTCAGTTAAGGGCCGAACTTGATGTTATTAACTAAGTCAATTTGTGCAACCACATGTACTAGTGTGGGATAGCCTTAACTCAGTATAGTAGTTGGGATTTAGCCTTGCACTTTGGTAGGCCGAAGTAGTATGGACGAATCAAGTGTACAGTGTCGTTCGAGGTGCTCCCTTCACTAAGGTATTGAGACCAAAGCATTCCGATACAACGGTGTATGCATTACTATGGAGTAAAAGACGCGATGGGGCGTAAACCATCATTAGAACTATTTGTTCAGGTATGGATTAGCGCGATGGCGCGTAAACCATCATGAGTACTATGTGTACGAGCTGGATTTACACCCATATCAAGGGTTAGATATCACCGTTGCTGGTGCAAGGCTAGACTCTAGCGAATGAAACGGTTACATCACAATCTAGCAAAATAGGTACGATGAGTATCGCGTGGCATGGTTGGCATGATTGCTAGAATGTGTCATGTGGGTAAAGTGTACACTCTCTATAGTGGTTTAAATCTAATTAATTAGCCATGCTTACAGTCATGAGCAGCTTGGGACATAATGTCAAGTATAGCATTTTTTGTTTTGGTTTCACAAACAATTTGGTAAATGGTGGTATGGCGAGTTGGCTTATTTGGTATGGTGGGTTTGCTGCGATTTAGTTCTCATTCATGACCATGGAGGGCCGTGTAATGACGTATACATGCTTTACATACTGTATGTAGTTTCTTATCAAATGCTCTTTTCAGTACTGTCGTCATTTATCAAACTGCATGCTTACAAATAAAATTTGCTTCATGCTGAAAAATTGAACCTAGTATAGAAGCTTTCTTCCATTGAAATAGCCATGCATGTATAATTACTTCCATACACTAAAGTCTTGCGAGTACATACGTGTACTCACCATTTGCTCAATCTAAAAATGTTTAGAGGAAGGTAATGAAGGTGTTCCCGATGATACTTATTGCGAACCGGGGACAGACGACTTTTTTGACGGTTGAACTAGGCCTTTCCCAAGTCGGTTGCCTATGGGTTATGGATGGCACACCGCTGTCTCGCTTTTAGATTTGTGTTTATGTCCGCTGCTCCTTACCCCTTATGTGATATATTTGGCTGGTCGGCTATGGACATGTAATATTAGGTAGTTGTAATAGTTTCTAGATTACTTTTATGTCTTTTACATCTGTGAATGTGTGATGAATCATCTCGAATGCGGGATATGTTGGTGCTAGGCGTTGATCTTGGGAACTAGCACCGGACACATATTCGGGTACCTGGAATTGTTCTCAACCATCGACGCATGAACACGAGTGGCCATCGTTCCTTAACAACGTCTGCGACGCACACCCCTTAGTGGGTGTGGGTGGTACTAAGATTCTGAGATGGATGGCGTTGTGTTGTGCCCGAATGGGTTAACTTAAATCCCGGTATGATTTGCGGGAAGTGATCAGAACTCTCTTGGTTTGTAGGATCGAAAGACACGAATATAGCAATCAGAGGGGGGTGAATGATTGTGCGGAAGCTAAACCAAATTCTTGATCTACTAAAAGTTCACCCCAAAATAGAACCAAATAATTGCCTCGTATTTGACAAAAACAGAGTGACAGAGGTTCGGTAAAACGAGAATTCCCAGAGATCCAACCGTCGGAACGATCTGAAATTTGGACACAAGAAACTAGATTCCAATACGAATCTAACTCAAAAAGAATCAGCTCGATCGGACGTACAGGTCAAAAGTTATAAACCTCGCAAACTTGCTGTGACAGAAGATGACGAGAATTGATCTAACGTAAACTTGAAGGTTTAACAGAAACGACAAAAGTTTAATCAACTAAACTTAGAGAAACCCTAAATCAATTCTCTAGAAAGGTTTTGATGGATCAAATCAAGATAAAACTCAAAGAACAAAAACCAATCTAGAAAAGAACAAGCATGCAAACAAGAACCAAAACAGGAAACACTGTAGCAACGCGGTTACTATAGCACGCAAGGATCTAGAAGAATTGATCTTTATTTCTTTTGTCCAAAGTACTCTCATCAAAAGAGTACAAACCCTAAAAACTGAGCTTGAGGCTCTCAATGCGCTCAGCTCCGATTGATGCCCTTCAACAGGAGACACCCCTCCTATTTAAAGGAGCAAAACACAAGGAGTTCTGAATACAATTCCTAATCTAGAAAGAGTATGTATACAACTCCTCTTGGCCCAACCTGGCCGAGTACAACTCTTTCACGCGTATGGCAACCCTACCATACTCACGTGACTAACACTTTGCACACGTATGGCCACCTGCCATACTCACGTGACTAACACTTTGCACGCGAATGACCTCCTGCCATTCTCACGTGACTAACCATTCTTCATGTGCACCATTCTCTTAGCCCGAACGTCCCGCATGACATCCTTGACCACCAAGACCTCAGTTCCTCCCTGAACCTAGTCCCGAACCTCAGCTCCTCCATGAACCTAGTTCCGGTCCCGTCATCGACCACGTTCGTCTTCGAGCAATACCTGCACATGAACAAACCACAAAACAATTCCGAGCACAAGTCCACGACTTGACTCACATCAATCCATGCAAATACTCACACGAACATTGCATAAAGTCCACTTCAAGCATAATGAAATTCTCACAAATTTCATAATCTCAAAAACAAATCAAACACAATTCCAATTTTGCTCAAAACCCTAATCGAGCAAAAACGCATTCACGACGGACCAAAAAATATGGTCCGGCGTACACATGAAAAAGTCACTCAAAAAACCATTCACAACGGACCAACAAAATCGGTCCGGTGTACAAGTGAAAGTCTCGGATTCAAGAAGAAATCATTCCGATTTAAAACACGTTCACGCATGCATCAAAGAAATTAGTCCGTCGTACATGCAAAACTTACTGGTTTCTTGGAAAATTGAGTTCGGCTCATGAGCTCAAAAACATGTCCACGACAGACCTAAAAACTTGGTCCGTCGTACATGCGCTGACTGCTATTTTCTTGGAAAATTGAGTTTGGCACAAGAGCTCAAAAACATGTGCACGACAGACCCAAAAACTTGGTCCGTCATACACAAAATCGGTTCGGCGCAAAAGGACTCAGATTCATGTTTAGAAAAGACCAAAAACTTGGTTTGTCGTACATGGGAAAATGAGGTTGCCAAAGCATGTTTACGACAGACCAACAAATTTGGTCCGTCGTAGATGGGAAACTTACTGTTTTCTTTAAGTTTGGTCCGGCGCCAAAGCGAAACTTACTGTTTCTTGTCAAATTGTCAAAACACATGAACAAACACATTTTGCAAATTCAATTCTAAGCTAATTTTTCAGCACATGATTTCACAAACTCCCCCTTAATGAAAACATTGGCAACACCACTTAGAATTGAACATTTGGCATTCACTTTACAAAAGATTTTGAAATCCAAAGGGTCAAGGACCAAAAAGAGAAAACACAGAATTCCCCCTTTGACCAAAATGCAAAGCAAAATCTCCCCCTGAGAAGGAAAATGTGTGTGAATGTGCAATGTGCCCAAAAATTTCAAAATTCTCCAAACATCTCAAATTTCCAAAAACTTTCCCCCCTTTTTTCAACTTCTCCCCAAAAACTTTTCCCCCTTTTTTCAACTTCTCCCCAAACTTCTCAAAACTTCTCCCCCTTCGACAATGGATTCATCAAGAGTACAAAAGAGAGAACATGTTCAAAATTTTTCTGAAACAATGATTTCACAAAGGGAAACAAGGGAATGCCAAGATAGGAAAAGATGAGCTCATTCGATCATATAACCTTATATATCACATAACATGCAAAATACATGATCTTGATGTGATTTTAGCAAGTTAGGGAATGACATGCATCTCAACCTCAATTCAGTCAACTATAGCCAAGTACTAAGCAAAACCTTTAGTAGAAAAATAAAGGCTCAAAGTTGAAGCAAATAACAAATCAGGGCGAGCAAGTGGTTTCAACTCCAATCTAGTAGACCAATTTTAATCTTTAAATAATAAACTGCATGTGGCATGCTTGAAGCATACTTCTTTCTTTTTCTTGTATTGGCATGCTTGAAGCATACATCTTATCTTTGAGGGAATGGCATGCTTGAAGCATACATCTTGTCTTTTTAGGGAAAGCATGCCTGAAGCACATTACTTTAGGCTTTTGCTTTTAACAACCCCTTTTTTATTGATTCCCTTTTCTTTTTCTTTTTCTTTGATTGTAAACATGCAAAAGTGATTAAAAGGTCTTATGAAAGAGTAAAGTTGAAAATACACTTGCTTCATAGCCAAAATTTGTCAAGGAAATTCAATATCAAGCCTAGAAGAGTAAGATACCACAAAGTATTTAGCTATAGGCAATCTGACCAAGAAATTTCGCAATGTCATTTTTAGTTCAAGTGAGACAATTAGATTATCATATATTAGCTCAATTACATAACATATAAAGAAATATGATAAAGTGATCTCATCAAGTGAAAGAACTTGGCAAGGAAACTCCCCCTCAAAACAAACCCATTGGATGTACAATCCCAAGTTCTCCCCGAATAAAAGCAAAACGAGAAGAAGACAAAGGTTTTGTAAAAATGTCTACCAATTGATGTTCAGTATCCACATGGTGAAGCACAATATTTTCTTTTTCAACATGATCTCTAAGAAAGTGAAATCCAATATCAATATGCTCAAGAAAGGGGATTACTCAAGAGGTGGCACGAACCAAATCAATTCAACATCATCCAAACTCAACATCAGAATAAGCTCTTAAACTAATGCATAAGGAAGCAGAAAGCCAAATGCCAAAATCTTGAGTACCATGGAGATACCTGAAAGTTCACTTGAACGCTTGTCGATGTGAAGCACGTGGGAAGCTTGAAAACAAGCACACACAAGCACGTGGGAAGAGTCTCTCATGTAAACCTCCAATTATCTCATCCTCAACAAAGATCATCATCATGTTTTATGAACAAAGACACTCTCCCCTGAACATATGCACTGTACTTGCATCATTTGGACTAGTGCCTTTTAAGTAAAACAGAAGTGGAAGAAGTATCTCCAAAGGCAACACTTTTAGCATGAGATGCATGAGTGAAGAAGAACCAAAACTTATCACCGAACATATGAAGTGAGCATCCGAAATTCACTAGCCACATGTTCTCCTTCCTCGTGAGAAGCCTACATAGAAAGTAAATTGTCGAGGCCTCGATGCTGGGGTTAGAAATAAGATGTTTAGGAATCCAAAGATTGAGACACACGACGCACAACAAGAGGGCACAACACGAGTATTCTTATGCACAAAAATAGATTTGCCTTTTTTCGTGTTTTTAGAAACAAAAGGTGTTTGTTTCACCCTAGGCACATAATGAGAAGTAGAGTGTGCCTTTCTGAAATTAGACCTAGCATTAAACCATTCTCTCTTTTGTTGTTTAGCTAGTCTAAAGCAAAAGTCTACTAAATGTCCATCTCTACCACAATGAGTGCAAGTGTACTTAACATGATGTTTTGCTTTAACAGTAGAAGCACATTTTGCATTCATCATAGTAGAAGATAAAAGACCAGCAGATTTAAAGACAGTTTTCTTAGGCTCATTGACAATTTCAAATTTTCTACTTTCAAGTGTTTTTGACAACAGTGGGAGCATGTGATTTATGATGAGCATAAGAATCAAAACCTAAACCTTTGTTATGAGTGCTGACTTTTGATTGATCCAAGATCATGTTTAGGTTTTTCTTTCCTTTAGTGAAATGTTCTAATGACTTTTCCAAGTAATCAATTTTTCGAGAAAGAGTTAAACAATTATTAAATTGATCGTCCACTTTTCCTTTTTGCTTGCGACAAGTTGAGCATGAAAGAACCTCATGTGTAAGCAAATCTTCTGTTATTTGAGAAACCCTAGCATTTGCATCATGCAACTTCAATTCTAGTATGGAGCATATAGAACATGGAGTTGTATCATGTAAATCAATGGTAGAACAACTAGCATGTTTAACAAGTTTCTCATTTTTCTCATTTTCAGCATTGATTTGCTCTAACAAGGTAACATGTTCTTTCCTAAGCAAAGTAAGCTCATTGTAAATTAAGTCACATGATTTGCAAGCATCATCATCAGGAATCAAGGTTTTAAGTCTAGCAATTTCAGCATTCAATGACTCAACAATAAAATCATGTTTCTTAATTTTCTTGTCACGTTTATCAAGCAATTTACCAAGTCGAGCAACAAAGAATAGCTAATTCATCGTAAGAAGGATCTACCTCATTGAAGTCATTGTCGTGGTCGCCCTCGATAAAGCTGTTGCTGCTTTTAGCCATGAGACACAACCCCGCCAACTCATGCTTGCTTGGAGTTGCATCGTCCTCACCGCTTCCTCGAATCCACATCGCTCAAATTGACTTGTTCAAGAGCGGAAAGAACTCGGTGGACAATTTTGCTGTTGATGAAGCTCTTCTTCTTTCTATTACTTGAAGAGAACTTCTTCTCTTTTCTTCTGTCGTTGTCCTTCTCCTCCCTTGATGCTTTACCTGCAAGTTTAGGACAGTTTGGACGAATATGGTCGAGATCACCACACTCATAGCATCTTGGAGGGCCACCACCACCTCTCTTTCTCATTCTCACATTTTGTAAAGCTTTGTTAAAGCGAGAAGAGAGTAGTGACAAGTCTTCTTCTGGGAATTGCTCGATCTGTTCATCGATTAGTGAAGACAAGAAAGATAGAGCAAAACTTGAAGCAGCACTATTATGAGATATGCTAGATTGAGATGTCAAAGCAATTGATTTATGATCATTCTTTCTAGCAAGAACATCTAATTCATGAGTTTTCAACTTGGAATATAGAACATCTAATGTAAGTGTACTCATGACAGTAGATTCTCTAATGGATGTAACTTTATCTCCCAAATAGACATGTCTAATGCACCAAGCAATTGTCTAGCATTAGCAGCAGCATCAAAGCTAACTCCAACAGCACGCAAATTGCTAAGAATCTCTACTATATAAAGTGAGAGTTTCTTCCCACGTCATTTCATCAAAATTACCAGTTCTGCCATTCTTTAATTACCCACCTCTTTAATTAAACTCCAGGTGTGAATGAGAGACAACACACAAGACCATTCTTTAATTATCCCTCTTTAATTAATTAACCACTCCAAGCGCAAGAAACGAAGCGTCAGAACGCTTCATTTACATAGAAATATAGAAATACTGCTTCAATAGTGTCCTACTGTATAAGGTATTATTTGCACAACATATTTTCTTGTTTCATGTTATCGTAATAGCAGGACAGCCGTTCAAAATGTAGATACCGTTGCAACGCACGGGCACCTTACTAGTTTTATTAAAGCGTGCGAAGAAATCATCTAGTGACTCACCAGGCTTCATCTCAAATCGCATGTATTCCTTTTTGTAAAGATCTTGACGAACCTCTTTAATAGTGTTAGAACCCTCATGGTAATCACAAAGAGATTTCCATACCTCATATGCGGATTTGAGATGGATCACACGGTCAAAGTCGCTGCGTCCCAAACCTTGGATGATCAAGTTGCGGCGCCTTCTTTGTTTGCTTCAACATGTGTGCGATTTGTGTCGTTGACGTTGTCGTTTGCAGGGACTTCATATGGCTTGTAGACTTTCTCCCAAATTGTGAATCCCTGTGCTTGGATGAACGCCTCCATCTTGGCCTTCCAAAACTGAAAATCAACACCATCGAACACACATGGTTTTGTCGAATAACGATCCATTGATCTAATCACCGGTTAAGATAGATTAGAGAAACCTTGCTCTGATACCACTTGTAGGATCGAAAGACACGAATATAGCAATCAGAGGGGGGTGAATGATTGTGCGGAAGCTAAAACCAAATTCTTGATCTACTAAAAGTTCACCCCAAAATAGAACCAAATAATTGCCTCGTATTCGACAAAAACAGAATGACAGAGGTTCGGTAAAACGAGAATTCCTGGAGATCCAACCATCGGAACGATCTAAAATTTGGACACAAGAAACTAGATTCCAATATGAATCTAACTAAAAAAGAATCAGCTCGATCAGACTTATGTATCAAAAGTTATAAACCTCGCAAACTTGCTGTGACAGAAGATGACGAGAATTGATCTAAAGTAAACTTGAAGGTTTAACAGAAACGACAAAAGTTTAATCAACTAAACTTAGATAAACCCTAAATCAATTCTCTAGAAAGGTTTTGATGGATCAAATCAAGATAAAACTCAAAGAACAAAAACCAATCTAGAAAAGAACAAGCATGCAAACAAGAACCAAAACAGGAAACACTGTAGCAACGCTTAGCATCAGAGTACGCAAGGATCTAGAAGAATTGATCTTTATTTCTTTTGTCTAAAGTACTCTCATCAAAAGAGTACAAACCCTAAAAACTGAGCTTGAGGCTCTCAATGCGCTCAGCTCCGATTGATGCCCTTCAACAGGAGACACCCCTCCTATTTAAAGGAGCAAAACACAAGGAGTTCTGAATACAATTCCTAATCTAGAAAGAGTATGTATACAACTCCTCTTGGCCCAACCTGGCCGAGTACAACTCTTTCACGCGTATGGCAACCCTACCATACTCACGTGACTAACACTTTGCACGCGTATGGCCACCTGCCATACTCACGTGACTAACACTTTGCACGCGAATGACCTCCTGCCATTCTCACGTGACTAACCATTCTTCATGTGCACTATTCTCTTAGCCCGAACGTCCCGCATGACATCCTTGACCACCAAGACCTCAGTTCCTCCCTGAACCTAGTCCCGAACCTCAGCTCCTCCATGAACCTAGTTCCGGTCCCGTCATCGACCACATTCGTCTTCGAGCAATACCTGCACATGAACAAACCACAAAACAATTCCGAGCATAAGTCCACGACTTGACTCACATCAATCCATGCAAATACTCACACGAGCATTGCATAAAGTCCACTTCAAGCATCATGAAATTCTCACAAATTTCATAATCTCAAAAACAAATCAAACACAATTCCAATTTTGCTCAAAACCCTAATCGAGCAAAAACGCATTCACGACGGACCAAAAAATATGGTCCGGCGTACACATGAAATAGTCACTCAAAAAACCATTCACAACGGACCAACAAAATCGGTCCGGTGTACAAGTGAAAGTCTCGGTTTCAAGAAGAAATCATTCCGGCGAAAACACGTTCACGACAGACTAAAGAAATCAGTCCATCGTACATGCAAAACTTACTGGTTTCTTGGAAAATTGAGTTCGGCTCATGAGCTCAAAAACATGTCCACAACAGACCCAAAAACTTTGTCCGTCGTACATGCGCTGACTGCTATTTTCTTGGAAAATTGAGTTTGGCACAAGAGCTCAAAAACATGTGCACGACAGACCCAAAAACTTGGTCCGTCATACACAAAATCGGTTCGGCGCAAAAGGACTCAGATTCATGTTTACAACAGACCAAAAAACTTGGTTTGTCGTACATGGGAAAATGAGGTTGCCAAAGCATGTTTACGATAGACCAACAAATTTGGTCCGTCGTAGATGGGAAACTTACTGTTTTCTTTAAGTTTGGTCCGGCGCCAAAGCGAAACTTACTGTTTCTTGTCAAATTGTCAAAACACATGAACAAACACATTTTGCAAATTCAATTCTAAGCCAATTTTTCAGCACATGATTTCACATGGTTGCGTAAGTTGTACAATGTAAATCAGATGGTTCATATTTGTTTGGGTGAGGACCATTTGATTCACATCCGTGCATGGGACTAGTTGAGGACAGTGAGCATACACTTAGTGGAGTATGACTGTCACTTCTAGTCCAATGTGCAAGTGAAGATCCGGTCCACGCTTCTCGGGCCCATTTTGCGGCAAAAGGAATCATCTTTAGAGAGGCGAGCTCTTTTCGAACATGGTTTACCCCCAAGGGTGTGTAGTAAGGTGACCCATGGATTAGCCGCCTATGGTAATGGTATGGAACCAGCTCTGTACCTGTTTTCGGAGTTTGTAATGGATTTGGTGATCAGTGATTTCGTGTCTATGGTCTAAGGGCACTCTCAGTGTATTTTTTATTTAAAAAAACTATTTTTAGAAGATAAAAGAATATATTAAATAGATGTTTAGATATAATTATCCCAATACATATATATGTATAAGTTGTATTTAAGGGCCAACAAGATTATTTATTGTTACATATGATAAAAGATAAATTGTAACCTATTTTTTCGTGTAACTAGCACTTTGGATATCTCAAATGGCATAAATGATCTATGCAGAACAACAAAACATGTAAGATTGAAACGGTTCAATCCATAGTGTAGTTTCAAAGTAATTTCTAGCTTCTTGATCTTCTCAAATAGATTGTATCTTGCATAAGATACTATTTCTTTCTCATACCTCATTAACTATTCCTTCATATCACTCTTTATTCTATGTGGCTTGTAAAATTGAAACGGCACAGTCCATAGTGTAGTTTCAAAGTCGTTTCTAACTTTTTGATCTTCTCAAATAGATTGTAACTTGCATAAGATATAATTTTTTTCTCTTGCCTTGTTACCTATTCCTTCACATCACTCTTTTATTCTACGATTATTTTGTGTGCGCGCGCGCCATATGTGATTATGTGACGTGGAGAAGTCCTACCAGGCGTTTACACGGCGGCCCAAATAGGCCCAAGGGCGCAGCAACTACATAAACACCGGTTCTTCCTCCACTTTTCTGGCCCTTTCCTCCTTGCCAGCGGCCACCATGTCCATCCCCGGAAACGGACACCTCCCCACCTCCACCGATCACTCCTCCGCCTCCGACTCCGACGCAGAAGCCGACGCCGACTACCGCCCCATCTCCGGCGCCGCCTCTGACTCCGACACCGACACCGACACCGACCCCGATCCCGATCCCGACCTCGCATCTCACCACAGCCTTGACGGCGCGATCGGCAACGGAAACGGCATCTCCGCCCTGGATCTCGCCTCCGACGACGACGAGGAGGCGGACGAGGAGGACCTCAGGCTTGGGGAGGCGGCTGCGCGGGCGTTCTCGGAGGACGAGCGCCGGCGCCGCGCCCCGCTGCCCGCGGGCGCCGCGGCGCGGATCGTGGACGCGATGCGCGGCGTGGCGTTCCCCGGCGCGCCGCCGCCGTGGGCGGGCAGCGTCCCCCAGGACCAGTGGCTTGACCGCCTCCGCTCCCTCCTCGGCGGGGCCGGCGCCGGGCACCCCAAGTAAACAGAGGTAAGGGCGTTCTTACTTACTGCTATGTTGCTTCAGATGCAGGTCTCTATGAACTTGCGGTCTGCCTTGTACGGAACATTCCTCCATTGCTTAGTTCCAGTCAAGTTACTGCTGCTACTGCTCCGGAATTCGTGTGCAGACCATTATCAGTTATGATGATGTTGTATGGAGCAATTGTAATCTTGGTTTTTCACGAGCGTGCTTGCGCCTTTTGATTGCTTAAGAGTTCCGACAAGTTGCTACTATGCACATCGATCTGTGAGTGATAAGCAAGGTGCTCCCTGAGTGAAATCTTATGGCAGATGTCAACTAGATTAGAATCTAACAAGTACAGGATCACAGTGCACAAGGCCATAAAACTTGATGGAGTGCGAAGCTATGTGTAGTTGGGATTTACTAATTTAGAGCCAGAACTAAGTATATGAGATTATCATGATTCACATGGCAGAATGAAAAAAAACAACAACCAATTGTACACTCTTAGAGCATCTCCAAGAGAAAGCCCTAAAAAGCAGCCCTAAATTTTAATATAGCGTCCCAACTATTTAGATTTAGGGCTCCAATAAGATGTTAACTCCAGCAATTAGACCCTAAATCCCAACTACCCTCTAAATTTCGCGGATGGGCAACAATTCCCGGGCTAAATCGCCTATTCCCGCGATTTGACATTTCCTGCAGCCGCCCCTTCACGCTGGCTGCCTGCTCACCCGTGCGATCCGCTCCAACCGTCGGCCGTGACCGCGCTACGCTACGCGTTGCGCCGCCCCTTCCCGCGATTGCTCTGTCCGTTGCGCCACCCCTTCCCGCTATGCTACGCTACGCGCGCGCCTCACATCGCCTGCTCGTCGGCCCTCACGTCCCGTGCGCGCCTCACACTCTGTGTGAGCCGCTCCAGCCGTCGCCTGCTCGCGCTCTGTAGGTTCGAGTTTGCTCGCGCCTTGAAGACAATGGCTGCCAGGTTAGCTTCTACCTCCTCTCAGTGAAATAATACATGGTTCATGTTTGGTCATTTTGCCTGCAACAGTTGCATGACAGCTAGTATATTGTGTAGGGATAATCATGAAGATGATGACATAGATGATGAAATTGATTACTTAACAATTATATGTATGGGCGAATATCGAAAGAGAAAACGTCAGTTGTATTCGGTGCATCGTGGTTCAGTTATTGGTCGTAGGAATGCTTGCAAGAAAAATGGTGAAACAGTTGTTAACCAACATGTGTAATAACTAATAAATTGTGCTGGTTCTCACTATGATCATGAACCAATGTAGCAATCACAAACCAGAGAGAGATCAGTACCACTCTTTTCCTTCCAAAGACAATTATATTATCAACTACCATGCACAAAATAGACAGTGTCATGGATATGCTTTTACAAGAAAAGCACTTGAATTCTGAAGAAGAAAAAAGCAGCAAAAGTTTGGGACTATAACCGTGAATACCTAGTACATGTTTGAGTATAAAGCACTTGAATTCTGAATAACTATAACTGTGAATACCTAGTACATGTTTGAGTATAACTGTAAACAATGAATCTATACAAATGCATTGCTATCCTGTGTTGTGGATATTTCAGATTCTAAAAACATAGAATCTATAGTACAATTCAAGAAGCCAATTTGTCAAGCATGACACATGTAGACCTGCAAATTTCATCAACTTTTGATCTTCTAAAACACCCTGAAACACCAATTTATCAAGCATGTTACGGGTAGACCTGTAAACTTTTGATCAATTTGTCAACCATGACACAGGTTGACCTTACTGACAATGATATGAATTGCACAGTAGTCCCCATCTAAAATTGCAAAAACCATACACTTCATGTCTGAACCAAAACTCATTATCTGAACCCTACTCGGTATTATTCAGAGAACTTGCAACATGTTGTTTTTTAGGCAATGCCCAGAATGCATCAGAGATTCATCAGAGTCTTATTATCTAATTGGATCGACAAACTGTAAATACCTGATGAAGCTCGACAGCGGATGCGATGAAGATTCTGCTACATGGTCGACGACGGAGTCCAAGTCGACGGGGAGGGCGTTGGATCCGCCCGCGGCGACGGAGGATGTGGAGAGTGCGCTGGATTCGCCGGCCATGCCGGAGGAGGTGGAGCCGGCCGCGACGGAGAAGGTGGGGAGGGCGCTGGGGTCCAAGTTGACACGGCCGGGTGCGACGCCGGCGGTCGCGACGGCGAGCGCGGCCGAGAGGGGGAAGATCCGACCACGGGACGGCCGCGACGGCCTGCGCGACGGTGACGGCGGGAGCGAAGCCATCCGATACGATGGTGGCGAGGGGGAGAGCGCTGCGTCTGGAGGTAGTTGATGGAAAGGTCCGAGCGACGCGGGAGCAATTTAGGGCCGGAACAAATCGTCGCCAAATATAGCTACTCTGAGGAGAGCCCTAAAACAATTTGCTAAATTTTGTCAATTTAGGTCGCTTGATGGAGTTGATTATTTCCTTAAAAGCCCTATATTTCAAGTTAGCAACATGTTTAGGACAGATGCTCTTAACCAATTGTTTTGTACGGCTGGAATTACTGGCCTTTGCTTGTTTTGACTCAAGTTAGGCCGGCAACGGGGCAAGCTCTGCAACCTTCCGTCGATTGCAGTGAGTTAATGTTCATGCTGCCGCTTCGAAGTTCTTTTTTTTTCAGTGGTACAGAACAGACACACAAGTACACAACTCACGCACACATACAAACGCGTATGTGTATGTGCATCGCCTACGTATTCTCCGATCATTAATATCCGGAGGTTTCCAGCTCCCTGAAGGAGTCGTCCATACGTTTTTGCGAAAAAGCCCTCTGTTCTTTTAAATCAGGAATAGATCCTTGTAATTTACGGATGGATCCTTTGCGATTTTTTGTGAGGGCAAGGAAATCACATCGGAATGCACCTAGGTCCCTCGTTTATTAATTTACGGGAAGAAGCTCCTATTAAATACATATCGTGAGTTAACTCTTTTCTAATTTTTTGGGATAGCGCACGAGTCCAAAAAAATAACAATCGGGTCCTTGTTTCTTACGTTCAGACCATTTCTCCGTTTTTTCCGAAAAAATTGTTTTCGTGATCCACTTTTTCTTCGGAACCCGGGAAAAATGTTTTCGTGGTCCGTTTTTTGTCAAAAAAAAACATAAATTCGTTTTTCGTTCATCCTTTCTTCGTTTTTGCCGGGAAAAAATATTTTCGTGGTCCGTTTTTTCTCCGAGCCCCGGTGTTCGCGCAAAAAACGTGAAGGAGGGTTTTCGGCCTCGAACACACAAGACAAACACCGGGTTTGCAGAGCGTGCCAGTCAATTTGACCTGAAATTGACAAGGTAGAGTTTGTAATTTGATCAAAGCTGATAAACAAGGATCTATCGGCTTTTCGCTAGTCGGCAAGAACCGATTAGGAGATAACTAGATCAATCGGTTACAATTGATCAGGATACAAGGTAAAAATCGGCTTCGGGAAGGCGATGCGCAACAAAACGAAGCAGATCAAACCTGAGTGAAATCGGCAAAAATTAACAATCGGCGATGCGCAACTATGTTGATTCCGTCGACTTGCAGAGGGATCTATGAAAGCTAAAACAATGTAAAAGAAAAGCTTGTAAAAAGTAGATGTGTGTGTTGTTGGATTGATTCCTTTTCGCTTGACATCTGCCTCCTTTTATAACACATCTGGTCGATCCGAGTTGTACATGGATACGGTGCGTTTATCCGTATCGGCCTTTAATCTGATTTCCTTTCCCTTTTAGAAACGGATACCTTTTCCGATTCGTTTACCGATTTCAATACATGCCGAATTTTGGTGCAAACATATGCCCCCCATTTTTGAAAGGTAGCTTGCTATCTTTCAAAAATCCCTTCGCCTTTTTCCGTGATCGGCTTGTCGTTTAGGATTCACCTCGGTAACTTCCCCATTAATGGCGCCGCAATGCCCTCGGTGCGTTTTTAATGCAAAGAATCAAGCTTTCGCCTTTTCACCTTTTTCACCGAGGTATAAATATGAGGTCCCCTGCGGTCATTTTCACCTGGCGTGCTCTCGCTCATCTTGAAATCGGCTTCTCTCCGTGTCAATCCTCTTTCCGTCAGATCGGCTGAAATGGACGATCCTGGTACTCATTCCGATCCCAGATAGCGACCATCAAGATTTTCTAGGTCGAGGGAACTATAGAAACCGACACGGTTGTTGGAGACGAGATCCCTAGACTCCCTTTGTCCGGCTCCTGGCTACAACATCAAGGAATGGACCAAAAGCTTTAGGGCTTGGCCGATGACTCTCAAGGGTGGAGGTCTGGTATATTAGAGTTTCGCCCAAAAGAAGGCGGAGTGGGAAGGAATGGGTATTCTTGAGTGTATTCCCATGTCCTTAGCCGCTCGTAACCTAATGAATCCTTCAGAGTCGCCGCTTGCTATTTTTGGTCGATTCCTTTAACGCCTTCTTTTTCCCAATCGGTCCTATCGGCCCAACCCTCCTAGACATGGCCGAATTGTGCCGCTTAGGCCTGATGGAGACCAAATATCGGCTTTTAGCGGGAAACCTCAAGACAAATTGACCGAGAAAAAAAGGGAGAAGGTTGGTCCAGATATATACAAAATAACAACAAAGTAATCGCCTCAGTATCGGATGAGGAACATGTAGCTTTCCTCAACTTATGGCTAGACCGATTTCTCTTCAAGGGCGCTTCCTTAGGACCAACCCAGTTTATCAATTCATGTCTGAGCAACTAGTCATGGGTCGTCGGCTAGCTTTAGGAAAATCTTTGTTGAAATTTGTGTACCATATGATGCATATCATCCGAGTCGGCTTTTACCGGCAATGGCTCCTATGTCGTAGGCAATGTTGGTGGCCCACTTTGGTTTATCCAGATCTGGCTTTACTGCGTTTCGGCCGCCTCATTATCCGGATCCTTCTAAGAATCGGCTTTCCCAATAGAAGATTTTCTGAAGGCGCAACTCCCAGATTCCACCTAGCCGATCTCCAGCGAAAAATTTATCATGTGTCTGCCTCGATGAACCCAAAATCTCCCTGTTGGCTTTCATAAGTACTTGTCCTTCTTTTGAACCTTAACCAAGCCACTTTTAATCGTAGAGACTTCTTTCGTATAGCCAATTAGCCGATCTCCCATGGCCTTCTTTTCTTCGTTTAAATTCGATAGCTCTCTAATGCCCCACCACCCTTGATCCGCTTCCTCTGCTGATTTCTCCTTGCATTCTTCACGTCGGCTTGAGTACCGAAATAGAACATTTCACCGACCTATGAGTTCTATCACCCTTTGTATGCACGCCACCGGGTTTTGGACAAACAATTCCTTGCCTTCCTTTACTTAACATGATCAAGCCACGAAACAAAGTCACTAACATTATCAAGCATGAGCTTATTATCGAACTAGCTGATGAACTCCATGTGGTGGACTTGCCTTTCCTCGTGCTGAACACACGTCGATCAGGCCAGTTTACCTCGTGGTGGGCTTCCATAGCCGAGTCGCTCCTGCGGAAGCGCTCTATTCATGAGGTCTTGTCCTCTTTTCTCCCTGGTTTTCAAGAGCCGACGGAGACCGCCGCTGGGTCTAGCTCGAGTTCAGGCTATGCTAACTCGTCTTTAGAGGTATTTTCATTTTGATATGTTTATTGAAATAAAATTTTCATCGGCTTAACCATATCTTTTGCCTTTTTCAGACTAGCAAAAGGTCGACTCCAGCGCAAACCGCATCGGCCGACTTAATCGCTCGAACGGCAAAGGCCGTCGACCCTCTTCTTTGGTTTATCTTCCGCACGTTGAGGGTTGACACCCATCATTGTCGGATCTCGCCGGGCGGCGTGTTGAGAGTAAGTTTTCTTTGTTTTCTGCTCAAAATTTCCTCCGTCGGCTAACCCCGTATTTGCCATTTTCAGAAAGAAAGAAGAGCCGTAGAGTCGTTATCAAGCAATCTTCAAAACCTGCTGGTCGGGATGCAGCGTCATCTCCAGCTGGATCGGCTACTGCGGTTAGCTTCGATCCTTAATTTAGTTTTCCGTATTTGGCTATATTTTGATGCCAAGTGTCATTTTAGGAAACTCCTTCCATTCAGATGTTGGAAACTTTAGCCGATGCTGAGAAGAGTCCGACAGATGTGCTGGTCTTATCGGCTCCTGCTCCCGTACCATCGCCTGTTTCCCCAACCCCAAAACCTGCTGCTGTTTCCCCGACGCTTGAAGTGGACCCTGCCGATCTTCTAGGCTTTTCCTTGGACAATCTGGGCGATCCCGAGATCATAGCTACTACTGACTATCCGGCTGACGTTCAGCAAATTATTGATGCTGCCGCAGAGGCATCGGCTGCCGTGACTTCCGCACCAGGAATGCAGGAGAGGCTTAATCGCCTTTTTGACGCAGTCATGCAGCCTGAAGCCCATCTCCTGGCTGATACGCAACCTCTGAGAACAGCTATGACCGCAATGGAGGCCGATTTGCCCCCAGAAGTCATGAAGGCCCTTTTGGATGTTTGTCACTTGGACGCTCAGAATGCCATAGTTGCAGCCGCCAGAGAGAGGATTGCCCAACGTACTGCGCAGCAAGCCGATCAAGATACCTTGGACAAATTGGTGGCCGATACGAAAGCCAAGAAACATCAGTATGACCAAGGTATGTCCACCTTCAAATCGGCTAAGATGAAGCAACAAGACCTGGAATCTACGAGGAAGTCTCTGGAAGAGCAGTTGGCCCAGGTGACCCAGCAGCTGGCCGATCTTCAGACGTCTATCTCTTCTTCGGCTTCATCTTTGTCAGCACAAAAACACACCCTTGGTGATATGGTGGTGGCAGTAAAGAATCAATCGGCTAAGATTAAAGTAGTACCGGGGAGCGCGATTGAAGACAAGCGTATTGTCGATAACATTCAGCACACTATTGCCAAAGCTGCGGCGGCCTTATCGGGATTAGGAGCCCGTCTGCCTGGTTCTGGGCTGTAATATTTTAAAACTTGTATGCTGGAACTGCCAATCATGTTGGTCTTATGTGGCCGATTTTTGTGAACAATGTTTTAATTCGGTCGTCTGAATCTGATTTGATCGGTCGTATAACCGATTTTATATGCACGTGCTTTTGTAACTGATCCTTGGTTCTCTTTATGTGATCAAGACCCAATCCATATGCTGGGGTAATACACCTTTAGATATTTTCCATTGATCGCTTTAGGTAGGACGAATCCGTCTAAGGACTCCAGTATATATGAATTCCCACCAATTGGCCGATTTATCTTGTAAGGACCTTCCCACGTTGGTGACCACTTACCGAACCGATTATCCTTAGACCCGATTGGCAACACGGTTTTCCATACCAAATCGGTTTGATTAAACGATTTTGAAATCACCTTTTTATTATATGACTTGGCAACTCTCTCTTTATTTCTTTTAAGCCGATCTAGCGTGATCAGCCTTAGTTCAGCCAAATCATCTAGATTGTCAAGCATCGCTTGTTTGTACTCATCGGCTGATACCTTATCTTGCTCATATAGCCTTACTGAGCCGATGTTAATTTCCACGGGCAAGACGGCTTCTTGTCCGTATACCAACTGAAAAGGTGACAATTTAGTTGATCCGTGATGAGATAGCCGATAAGCCCATAAAGCCTCTGATAGCGTTGAATGCCATTTCCTCGGCTCTTCCTCAATTTTTCTTTTTATCAGCTTTATCAATGTCTTGTTTGACGACTCGGCCTGTCCATTGGCCTGAGCGTAGTAAGGGGAAGAGTTGAGTAATTTTATCCTAAGACTTTCCGCAAAACCTTTGAACTCGTTGGACGTGAACACAGTCCCTTGATCAGTAGTAATTGTCTGTGGAATTCCAAACCGATGAACGATGTGTTCATTTACAAAGTCGATCAGCTCTTTGCTAGTAACCTTCTTGAGTGGTACAGCCTCAACCCATTTTGAGAAATAATTTGTGGCTGCAAGGATGAATTTATGTCCTTTGCTGGATGACGAAAATATTTGGCCGATTATGTCTATCCCCCATCCTCTAAATGGCCATGGCTTGATGATCGGATGCAAAGCCGATGCTGGTGCTGACTGTATGTTACCAAACTTTTGGCACGTTTGGCATCCTTTATAATATTTGAAGCAGTCTTCTAACATCGTCGACCAAAAATATCCTGTTCGTCTCAGTATCCACTTCATCTTATGGGCCGATTGATGTGATCCACAAATGCCTTCATGGACTTCACCCATCGCTACTTTGGCTTCCTCGGTTCCCAAGCATCTTAACAACAAGCCTTCCATAGTCCGAAAGTACAATACATCTTCTAGTAGAACATATTTGAGTGCTTTGCGCCTGACCTTCTGCTCGGTCGGCTTGGATGGATCTGACAAATAATCCCTTATTTCTGTTCTCCAGTCGACAGGGTGAACACATAAAATCGGCCAAACGTTTAGCCCGATTGGTCCCTGTCGGCTTTCAGTCTTGTACCCTGATGCACATTGTGCCAATCGGTTTGCCTTATCATTAGCTTCTCTGGGGATATGTTTTATAGAAAATGTAGTAAACATCTCGATGATCTGGAGGCATTGATGTAAGTACTGAGTTAGCGTACCGTCGTTGCATCGGTATTCTCCTTTGACTTGCTGTACAATTAACATCGAGTCTCCAAAAGCTTCGACGTCTTTCACCCCGATGCTATCTAGCAATTGTAGACCTCTCAGCAATGCTTCAGATTCTCGCTTGATTATTTGAACATCGGCTATTTAGCCGATACATGAAGTCATACTCCTGTTTTCTAGGTGAAATCAATATCACGCCGATGCCTTCGCCTTCCTGGCAAACGGATCCATCAAAATACAGCTGCCAAGGAGTTACATTAGCTGTTCCTGTTAATGTTTCACTTCCTGTGATAAAATCGGCCACAGCCTGTCCTTTCACAGATTTAGCCGACTCATAGGTTAACTCGAATTCTGTTAAGGCGTATGCCCATTTACCAAGCCGACCCCGCAGAATTGGTGCCGATAATATGTATTTGACTACATCGGTTTTGCATATTATAACGCATTTGGAAGCTAGCATATAATGTCTTAATTTGGTGCAAGCAAAATACAATGATAAGCATAATTTTTCTACTAGAGGATACCTGGTTTCTGCATCTCAAAGACGTCGGCTTAAGTAAAATATTGCTCGTTCCTTCCTATCGGCTTCTTGTGTTAAAACTGCCCCAATCGAATCACCTTCAGCCGATATATATAGTCTAAAAGGTATACCATGTTTTGGTGCGGTCAATACTAGTGGACTCATCAGATAACCTTGTATGTCGTCGAAGGCTTTTTGTTGATCGGCTTCCCATTTGAACTCTTAGTTGTCTTTAATTTTCAGCAGTGGTGTGAAGGCCCGAATACGCCCTGACAAGTTTGAGATAAAACGTCGCAAGTAGTTGATTTTCCCAATCAACACCTGCAACTCCTTTTTGCTTGTCGGAGGTTTAGTATCGGCTATGGCTTTTACTTTGGCTTGGTTTACTTCAATTCCTCCTTCATGCACCGTAAACCCAAGAAATTGTCCAGCCGATACTCCGAAAGCACATTTGAGAGGGTTCATTTTTAACCCATGTAACCTTGTGCTTTTGAACATCTTTTCCAGATCGGCTAAATGTTGCCAGTCTTCTTTGGATTTTACCACTACGTCGTCAATGTATATTTCCACGGTATTGCCGATCAAATCATGGAAAATATGGTTCATAGCCCGCTGATAAGTAGCACCGGCATTTTTTAAACCGAAGGTCATAACTTTCCACTCATATAGCCCTAAAGCCCCCGGACATCTGAAAGCCGTTTTGGGTATATCGGCTTCGGCCATGAATATCTGATTGTATCCGGCGTTCCCGTCCAAAAAACTTATGATTTTATTCCCAGATGCAGCATCGATAAGCATATCGGCTATAGGCATCGGGTACTCGTCTTTTGGTGTAGCTTTGTTTAAATCTCTAAAATCGACACATACCCTAAGTTTGCCATTTTTCTTCTTCTGAGGACGATGTTTGAGACCCATTCAGCGTATCGGCAGGGCGGATAAACTTTGCCTCTAGCAATCGTCCTACTTCTTCCTTTATAGCGTCATATAATGTAGGATTAAATCGCCTAGGGTATTGTTTGAATGGCCGATACCTGTGTTTTATTGGTAGCCGATGCTCAACTAGTCAGTCGGCTTAAGCCTGGCATCTCGTAATACTCCCACGAAGCAATCTCTATATTTTTGAGTATTTCACCAACTTTGCTTTATAAGCGGGTTCTAATTTAGCACTTACAAACGTTGGTCTTTTGCCATCACCTTCCCCAATATCGATTTCTTGAGTAAATCGGCGAAGTAAATCCTAACCCTTTTCTTTCTTCTTCAAAATCCTCAACAGCCTTCTTCAGATTCTTCTTGCCGATAGCTCCTGGCCTTTTCCTGCAGCTTTGCTAGTGTCTTGTACTCCATCTTCTTACTACTTTGTCCGTCCGATCAAACGTGTTGGGTTTAACGCTGATCGGCTTGAATCCTGACTTCTCAACGCAGATAAAATCGCAATTGTCCAAGGCTTTTCCTGATATACATTCGGCTTCTTCGTGTGGCCAGTTGGTGTCAGGGCTAGCCATGGCGATATGAGCCGATGTGTCGGCCGGTACGACTTCTACTGTATCATCGTTCCATTGCACCAATTTTTGGTGCATAGTTGATGGTATACAGCAATTGGCATGGATCCAGTCCCGCCCAAGGAGCACGCTGTAATTGCCTTTGGCTTCAATCATAAAAAATGCAGTCGGCAAAGTTTTATTACCGATTGTCAGTTCTGATACCATTACGCCTTTAGCCTCAGTTGGGTCTCCCGTGAAGTCATTTAGCACCATATTGGTCTTGATCAAGTCTTCATCGGCTTTACCCAATTTTCTGAAAGTACTTAACGGCATCAGATTGACTGTCGCCCCGCCATCGACCAACATACGAGATATCGGTCGGCCATTAATATACCCTTTTAGATATAATGGTTTCAGATGCCGATGCATGTCTAGTGGCTTTTCGAACACAGCATCTGGTGCTCCGAGGCACAATTGGGCGAACACTTCTTCAGCTGATTCTTCGGTTTTGAACTCGGCTGGTAAGGTGAATACCATGTTTATATCCATTGGTGGCGTATCATCACGGATCATCGGAGAACCGGATTCGACCGATTGATCTGAGTCACTATCGATCTGTTCCTTCTTTCTCCATTCCTTTTTCAAAACCGGTACAGGTCTTAACTTATTAAACATCCGATCCCTCTCGCTCTCCTTTTCGACTTCCCTCTCTTCTTGTGTCTTTAATCGCTGAAGCCTCCTGCGTTGTGATTTCTTTGAGACTGAGGGGCACCACCTAGGTTTAGGTTCTATCGGCTTTCTTATTTTTCCAGTTAAATTGCTCATCTCGCTGTCAGATTCCATTCTACTTGTGTTAGCCGATAGTTCCTGATTTCGGGAGGACTCGCCTTGCTCTGATGTTGACAACCTTTCATGGATCGGCCTCCTGCTTCTCACATCTGGATGATTGTATATCGGTCTAGACAACCTATCTTTTACAGATCGGTTTGGTCGATATGCAGACGAGTGTTGCATAGGACAAGATACAACTGTTGGTAAGGTCATCCCTCTCTCCCAGCAAAACTGCCAAAAGGGACATTGCCGATGTTTCTCTTCTTCAGTGGTTGGCCGACATGACATATCTGGCCGCCAACGTTCGTCCCTCTTTTGCCCTGGTCGATGAAAACTCTGGTGTTGTTGAGTGTTATATCTTCGACTTATCCTTTCATACTTCCCCAGGAGCTGTGAGAAAGTCGGCTTTGGTTTGAAATCGACTTTTCTTGGAGCCCTCTCAGCCCGATACCATTTACCGACCTCCAAGTCCCCTCTTGGTTTTGCCGTTCTTGAGTTTTGTCCATTCCTATCGGCTTCTATCTGTATAGAACCGATAGTAATCTGCACTGTCTCGTCTCGTGATACAATTCCTTTAGTCGGCTTATCTTCTTCTGCAGGCCTCTTTCCTTTTCGTGAACATTGAACCATGTTGACTTGAAAAGGGCTCATATCTATCTGCATAGCCGACTCTTCCACAAATTTTAGCCTGCCATCAGTGATGGCCGATTGAATCTGTTGTCGAAAAATATTGCAGTCGTTAGTATTATGTGAAAACGAATGGTGCCATTTGCAATACCTTCGCTTTTTAATTTCCTCGGTCGATGGTATGACGTGTCCTTCCGGCAACCTTATGAGTTTTTCTTGCAGTAATAAATCAAATATCTTGTCACACTTTGACACGTCATATGAATACTTGATCTCCGCCCTATTTTTCATCGGCTTGAGCAGAGAGCATACGAGTGGCTTTTTAGAACCCTTGGTCCACTCGGCTATGTTTATTTCTGCTTCGTCCTCGGAGGTGTCGCTTGAATTGTAATCTACCATGTTTACTTTGGCCTTTTCATTACCGTTTGGCTTAAATCTATCTTTAAACCCTTTGCTCTCTGCATATCGGCTTTCATGTGCCGATACGCGGTGGAGTAAGTGGCCTAAATCTGGAAACTCTTGGCCCGATAGCTTCTCTTTTAGTGGCGGGATTAGCCCTTGGAATGCTAAATCGGCTAATTGATCATCGAGTAATGTTACACTAAAGCATCTATTCCGTACGCCTCTAAACCTTCTGATATAATCGGAAACCGATTCGCCGTATACATCGGGACTGAACTAAGATCAGAAATCCTAAGCTCCATAGTTCCCGAAAAAAAGTATTCATGGAATCGGCTTTCTAGATCGTTCCATACGTGAACTGAATTTGGGGGTAGATTAGTGAACCAAGTGAATGCAGCACCAGACAATGATAAAGGAAACAGTCTAATTTTTAGTCCATCTGATCAGGCAAATTTCTCCACATCGAGCCATAAACCGTCCGATATGCTCAATCGTGGTGACGGAATCATCACCGAGAATTTGGCAAAGTCCGGTATTCGAAAGTTGTGCGGGTATGGCATTCGATCTATGTAATCGGTACGGCTTCCTATAGCCGATCACTCTTCCTCCGGGTCAGAACCGAATCGTTCTCTTAAAACGTTAGCAATTTGTTCTGCCCAATTGGCATTGTCGGCTTGTGGTGCAACCGGACATTGCCAATTTTCATGGTTCACGCCCTGCCCCCCGAGTGCAAACTCGGGTCTTTGTCCAAATCGCACCGCAGGAGGTCTTGGTACTTGGTCATAATCATGATTAAAACCCAATGCATCGGGTATGGGCGCGAAAGGTTCGACGTACGGCACCACCCTGTACGGCGCTTGTTTCATGGTTGTGGCTCCCCGTGATTGCGGAGCCTAATCCGTTTCGATCGGCTGATAAGCCGATAGACCGATGCTATTGGAGGGCCCGTTTGACGGATTTGATGCGCTTATCTTAGCCCCATCCGTGTGCCCATGGTAGTGTGTAAATCCATCTCTCTGTATGCTTGGTTTCAAAACAGTAGGTTGAGTTGGCATCGTAATAGGTGTTTGAGCCGACACGTTTACTGTGTTGGTGTTACGTGTTATGGAATATACTGGGTACGTAGGGATGGTTTGTGGTGGATCTAGCAGGCTTCCAGACACAGCCAATTCTTGAGCAATTGTTTTCACACTATTTTCTATCATCGGCTTTAATGTGGATACTAGAGCCGATGACTGGTTAATTAATGCGTGATGAACAGATTGCTCGATTATACTTGATAAATCGGCTTGAGCGGGTGCGTATCGGCTTACCGATTCGGATAACGAATCTCCGATAGGATTGAGGCTTGGGAGTGCAGTTTTTTGAGTAACGCCACGGCGTGTTTTCTGGAAGCACCGCAGCATCATTTCTTCCAAAGCTGCCTTTCTGTCTTCGATTTCTTTTATTGCTCAGGGTTAAATCGGCCATTTGAGGCGCGATTATAGCATCAGTGTTGATATCGGCGGTAACCGCAGGCTTGTCAGTTGACGACATGTTTGATTTTCCTTGTGGTCCCACCGGGCGTGCCAAAATATGTTCGCGCAAAAAACGTGAAGGAGGGTTTTCGGCCTCGAACACACAAGACAAACACCGGGTTTGCAGAGCGTGCCAGTCAATTTGACCTGAAATTGACAAGGTAGAGTTTGTAATTTGATCAAAGCCGATAAACAAGGATCTATCGGCTTTTCGCTAGTCGGCAAGAACCGATTAGGAGATAACTAGATCAATCGGTTACAATTGATCAGGATACAAGGTAAAAATCGGCTTCGGGAAGGCGATGCGCAACAAAACGAAGCAGATCAAACCTGAGTGAAATCGGCAAAAATCAACAATCGGCGATGCGCAACTATGTTGATTCCGTCGACTTGCAGAGGGATCTATGAAAGCTAAAACAATGTAAAAGAAAAGCTTGTAAAAAGTAGATGTGTGTGTTGTTGGATTGATTCCTTTTCGCTTGACATCTGCCTCCTTTTATAACACATCTGGCCGATCCGAGTTGTACATGGATACGGTGCGTTTATCCGTATCGGCCTTTAATCTGATTTCCTTTCCCTTTTAGAAACGGATACCTTTTCCGATTCGTTTACCGATTTCTTTCCATACGTACATTTTCTTTCCGCTTCAGACCGATTTCAATACATGCCGAATTTTGGTGCAAACACCAGGGAAAAATGTTTTTGCGGTCTGTTTTTTCTCAGAAAAGAACACAAATTCATTTTTCGTTCGTCCTTTCTCCGTTTTTGCCGAAAAAATGTTTTCGTGGTCTGTTTTTTCTTCAGACCCCGGGAAAAATGTTTTTGTGGTCCCTTTTTTCTAAAAAAAAACGCAAATCCGTTTTTCGTTCGTCTTTTCTCCTTTTTTGTCGGGAAAAAATGTTTTCGTGGTCCGTTTTTTTCTCCGGAGCCCCGAAAAATTGTTTTCATGGTCCATTTTTCTGCCAAAAAATGCAAATTCGCTTTTCGTTCGCGCACGCGGCGTGCGCCGCATTTATGCTTTCGTGGTCCATTTTTTCAAAAAAAAAACACAAATCCGTTTTTCGTTTGTCCTTTCTCCGTTTTTGCCGGAAAAAAATGTTTCTGTGGTCCGTTTTTTTCTCCAGAACCCGAAAAAATTGATTTCGTGGTCCATTTTCCCTAAAAAAAAGTGCAAATTAGTTTTTTGTTCGCGCACGCGGCGTGCGCCGCGTTTATTTACCTAGTAGTAAAAAATTAATCGAAAGTTTTACATTTCGCCGGAACACGCTGTCCCAACATCTTCATTCAGGACTAGTTAAGTGGCAAGAGCTAAAATCCTAGCGAATCAGACTCCCCAACCACCAGTAGCCAGTTCTCCCGTAACTAAAATATGTCAGTGAGGTATATGGAGTAAATGATCAATTGCATCATAAAAAGAGGGCAAATAATCAAATCTCCCTAACTAAAATACCCTCGAAAACTATAGGTGCAAACGGGTTGGATATTTCCTATCTAATCTGGATTCGGATCCGATCGGGACCAGATTTGACTATACGGCTAGATCAGGACGAGATTTAGATACTTGAATCTGGTTTCGGGATCAGATTTGAAGAAACCAATATCCAAAAAATACAAGATGTGATTCAGATATTCAAATTTTTCGTATGATATTCGAATTTTTCATATTCGGATATTAGCAAGGTCCAGCCTTTTATCACATTTTTCCATAGCAGCCTATTTATATTGACAATTAGTTTATTCTATTGATCCTCAAGTCGTATATTCTTTCTATGATGTTTTATTGGGTTTTATTGATATATAACTTGCTACTATGGTTATGTACTCGTATGGTTTTAATTTAACATATATTACTCTATATATACGTGCCCGAATTTGTCGTGTATCCATCCCGTATTCGTATCCTGAATAATCCAAATTTGTATCCGTATCCGGCTAGCTCATATACAGTTTCAAACCTGAAAAATAGATTATAATACAAAAAAAAGCAATATCCGCTGGTATCCGACCCGTTTTCACCCTATCGGAAAGAATTTTCTTAAATAATATTATTTTAATAAAAAAAATTACATAAATAATATACCGATTAAAAAATAACAAAAATACCTCTCTGTAGCCATTTGAAATGACGACAGATTCTTTATTTTCATTTCAAAAATCGACAAAGAGTCTGTCGCCATTTGAAATGGCGACAGAGGGCTGTCGTCCAACGGAGACCTCTTTGTCGCCGTTCCAAATGGTAACAGAGAGTGCTTTACCTTCGACCGCGTTCGCTCCTTGGCCCATTTGGCTATGTTGCTTCCAGCCACCGAGCGAAAAAAGAAGGGGGAGAGGAGGAGGGGAAGAAGGGAAAGAGAGGAGGGGAAGAAGAGGAGGAAGAGAGGGAGGAGGAGGAAGAAGAGGAGGAGGAGGAAGAAGAAAGGCATCACGATTTTATAGATAATTTTTATTATTTGAATTAAAATTTGAAAATACGATGTAGTGACCAGATTAATTAGGTTGTAAGTAATTAACTATGTAGAGTAGCAATAATTATTTAGATAGACAACTTAGCGACCAGATTAATTACGTTTGTAAGTAATTAGCTGTGTAGAATAGCAATAATTTTTTAGATATATGATTTAGCGATCAGATTAATTAGGTTTGTAAGTAATTAGCTGTGTAGAATAGTAATAATTTTTTAGATATATGATTTAGCGATCAGATTAATTAGGTTTGTAAGTAATTAGCTGTGTAGAATAGTAATAATTTTTAGATACATGATTTAGCGACCAGATTAATTAGGTTTGCAAGTAATTAGATGTGTAGAGTAGCAATAGTTTTTTTTACAGACATGACTTAGCGACTAAATTAATTAGGTTCGTAAGTAATTAGCTACATAGAGTAGCAATAGCTATTAACATACAAAACTGTGAAAAGTATGCAGGATAGTGTGTAGTTAAAAAATAAATTTATGTATGCCTGTAGTAGTTGTTTGAGGTAGTGTAGAGTACGTCATCGTGATACATAGGTGCAGCGGTATTAAGAATTTCATGAAATTCTTAGCAGGTATGAATGAACGAGTGCAATTTAAAATACACTACGGAGAATGGGTTCCGCACATGGGTGTATAAGGGGTGAAATTAAGTCATTTTTCAAGTGTCATGGCTAGCTTGTCACGTGTAGGGGAGTGTTCATGGGACACGATTACAAGATCGTTGTACCATATTTTCTCATTGGATCGTGAATTGTATGATCTAAAGCTGCACGGAGTAGGATGCTAGAGATGGGATTGCATGTACTGGGAATTAGTGGAACTGAAGGGGCTGAAGTCGTGGAGTTCGTATGTAAGAATGGCGATTGGGAAAGGATGGCTATTAGTGTTATCGGCACAAGCATTTTAGAAAGCCAATTCCGTCCATGTGACATAGAAGGAGGTTGTTAGCGATGAACCGGAGGAAGTTGAGGAGAGCAGCCAAGTTAGAGAATGCTTAGTGAGGTAGGATGTTAGTTCGGGTTAGGAGGCAGTGAAATATGAGGAAGTTGATGTTCCAATGCCAGAGGTGCAGGAACCAATGGGTGTGGCAGATGAGGGAGAACATATTAAATCATTGGTGCAATCGATGGAGGCAGAGAGCCAGGACTACGAGGCTTCAAGTAATGATGAAGATGATAAAGAGCCTTTTCTTTGTTTAGTGGGATGAGTGTTAGTTTGATAGGCTGGTGGTCAACGAGGGTGAAGACGTCGCATGGGGGTATGATCTGAATGAGGTGCGACAATGAGCAATTTACAAGAATAAATGTGGGGTGTAAGAAGCAGTGACAACATGGGCAGTCGCTGCGTAGGACCTTTATGGTTGCAAAGTCAAATCAACAAGTGTATGATATCAGATGCTAGATGGAGGGTTGCCCATGGCGTGTCTATGCTTACCAACCTAAGAGAAACACCATTTGGAAGTGTTCTATAGTTGCCCCACACTAATGCATGCTGACAGAGTTTACACAATGCATACAAATATATATTTAGGCTTTGTTGCGAATGCAATGTACGAGGAGATTGTGGAAAACTTGGATTTAGAGCCACGTGCCATCATACTTACAATATAGTAGAGATTCCAATACACCATAAGTTATGCTATGTCAGGACCCAAATGTGCAAATCTGGTCCCTCTGTGTATTCCACACTAGTCCAGGATCACGCTAGTGCACACAGTTTCAACATAGATGAAATATCATAATCATACACAGTAGAATAATAAATAAAGACTTCATATATTAATATTGCCTGTTTGGTTAACATTATGGTCAATTTACAATAATATGTCTCGTAGAGCAAAGACTCAAATATTAAGAAAACTGCGGTATAAAAGAAATAAGACTTGTAGTAACTCATCAATATGCCGCAGGAAACTGACTGTGCTTGCACCCTAATTGTTCGACTCCTCATGGTACTCCTCCTCAAGAGCTAGTGTAGACTCCTCTTCAACTGGTATTTGAATTGTTACAAAGGGGTGAGTACATAAAGCACCCAACAAGTCATGCACAGAATGCAGATCTATTACTACATGCATGGCTTATTCCAAATGAATCGTTGAAGTGGTTATTTTGCGATAAGGCAGCATTTATGAATAACATAAGTAGATTGCAAAGCAGTAAAACAAGTAATAACAATAATAAATTTCTTAGTTATTTCATAAGTAAACCATTCCTCATCCTTAAAACAATTTCCATTTTTTTAGAGACAACCTGCCTTCAATCCCAAGTTCATTTTATGAAAATCTAACCCTTGATTGTAATTCCAAAACATTGTCCAATACTGCGGACATAGCTATTCAAATAGGTCTGATACTCTGCAGAGGTTATACACTTTACCCACAAGATACAAATAATTCACAACAAATGCGAATAACCATAACAAAGCCTCCCAGAAACTTCTATCCTACTGTCGGCGTATTCTACACCAGGGTACCCACTCCCCCGCAATAAACACGGTCGCCGGACGGGCAGGGTGCGTTCGCCCCCCCCCACCACGGCGAGCAGTAGGGCCACAAGGTGGTCGCCCAGTGGACAGGTGGCGATCAGGCCACGCCACTGGGCGCTCAGTAAGGTGGTCGCCTGCGACGATGGCGATAAAGCACGCCACTGGCGCACCACCCCCGAGGCTGCAGTACCAGAATCAGGGGCATTTAATGTGAATCGTGCGCATTAAATGCAAAGCGTGGAGGCTACAGTATGGCGGCGCGCGTTCCCCAGGCGCGCATTAATTACGGGTGGTGTCACGACGGCACCTCTCCCCCTGACGGAACGGGCGGCATTGGCAGGCGCAGGGCCCGAGGCAGGGATACGATGGCTATGACAGGCATTACATGTGTTGTAAAGATAGAGACGGGCGCATTAAATGCCCCGTGGCAGTGTAATGAGTATTGTAGGATTACTGTAACCCACGCATCTCAGCCAGCCCGACTATAAAAGGGAGCTGGGGTGCATGGGAGAAGGGGTTCTGATCCTGGTTCCGGTCTTGGTTCCGTTCTTAGGCCACAACACAAGCAATACCAAGAAAAGCAGGACTAGGGCTGTTACTCTTCGGAGGGCCCGAACCTGGGTAAACCCTAGCGTCCCCTTCTTGCAAGCTTCCACGGCACTCCAGTCTCATCCTCCGGCGATTGCCCCGAAAGCCCCCCCGTCTGAACCTTACAAGCACCCGATCCGGAGGTGCCTGTTGGCTAGAACGCCGACAGTGGCACGCCAGGTAGGGGCTTTTGGTGGTTAGATTGCCCTCTTCCTTCCGTTTCCTATTCGAAGCTTAGAAGAAGTAGGGACGATTATCTGCATGGCGGAGTCGCACTCCAAGCGCAGCAATCTACCCGAGGAGAGCAGCGCCCGTAGCCGGTCCCGGCGCCCGGGAAAGGGGCCGGGCCAGCCAGGTCCCTCCGTCTTGGGAGGGGCACGTGTGGCTCCCGCGCCAAGGGGCCAGCCCGTCCAACGTCGTTTGATGCTGGGGGACAATACTCCCGCGCGGAGCCTTCATGCGGCTCGGCTACTCCTCGACCATCCTCCAGTTCCGCTAGGGGGTGACACCCCAGCCACTCCGTGGCTGCGGGATATCGCCCGCCTAGTCGATGCCGCTCAACAGCAGGTTGAGGTGGCAACCCAGCCGGGGGCTTCCGGCACAGGGCGGCAAGGAACGCGTGCGACTAATGCGCGGGGTTCCAGCCACCACACAGCAACCTTTCCTGGTGTCAAGGGTCGGGAAAAAGGAAAGGGAGTCCTGGTTGCAGCCCCCTCCGACACAGGGGGACATGCACGTGATTCCGCTTCCTCTCGCGGTCCCCCCGAATCAAGGGGAGATCGCGAGGATCTGAGAGCACGCCTGGACGAGAGGCAGCTCCAGCGCGACGGCGACCTATGTCACATTCTTAGGAGGCGTCGTGAACGCGCACAGCGGCACCCCAACCCCCGGGTACCAACTGATCAACAGGGGGCTTCCCCCTCTAGCTCCGGGGAGAGTGTAGACTCGCACTCCTCGACCTCGTCTCAGGGTCAAGGGGCTGGCGAACCACGATCCTCCCCCTACAACGTTGGATGCCAGGCGTTTTCCCTCCGTCTGCGACAAGCTGCGTGGCCGGAGAGATTCCGCCCCGCCTCCATCGAGAAGTACGATGGTACTACTAACCCGGAGTTCCTGCAAATCTACACCACGGTGGTCCGTGCTGCGGGAGGGTCCGAGAAGATTATGACCAACTACCTCCCGACATCGCTGACGGGTTCCGCACGGTCTTGGTTACTTAACCTCCCGCGAGGCTCTGTGCATTCGTGGGAGGAGCTGTGCGACATTTTCGTCGCCAACTTCCAGGGCTCCTACGCTCAACCAGGCGTGGAGGATGACCTCCACGCTCTGGAGCAGACGAAGGGGGAGTCCCTGAGAGAGTTCATCCGGCGGTTCAGCCACTGTCGCAACACGATCCTCCGGATCTCCGAGCAATCAGTGATCATTGCGTTCCGGAGGGGGGTCCGGGACCAGAAGATGCGGGAGAAGATGGCTACCCGCACCATCACAACCACTTCCGAGTTGTTCTCCCTGGCGCACAGGTGTGCCAGGGCGGCGGAGGCCCGGGAGTGCGCGACAAGGCCTTCCGGCCCCAGTGATGCCGGCACCTCGAAGTCCTCTGACCGCAAGAAGAAGAAGCGGAAGGAGGCTGCCGCCAGGGAAGTCCTGGTTGCCGAGCAGGAAGCCAAGTCCCAGCGTCGCGACGGTCAGGACCGAAGGGGTGAGCGCCGGGACCAGTGCGGCGACCGCAAGGACCGCCGCTCACCCTGTCACGAAGATGACGGGGGCAAACCTTATTGCCCCATCCACCGAACGAGTGGGCACGACTTGGAGGACTGCCAAGTTGTGTCCAAACTGGTGGAGAGGCGGCTCAAGAAACGCCGCGAGGAAGACCATGGAGACGACGACGATGAAGACCCAGCTCCGCTGGCTTTCCAGCAGGCGGAGCATACGGTGGCGTTCATTCACGGTGGCTCGGCCACCTACTCATCGAACTCGCAGTACAAGCGGGATCTGAGGCAGGTTTGCGCCACCATACCGGCCCCCGGGGCGAGCAGGCCGCTGAAGTGGTCGGAGCAACCAATCACTTTCAGCCGGGCCGACCACCCAGAGAATACTTCCGGCCCGAGCCATCTCCCGATCGTGGTCTCTCCCACGGTCCGCAACGCGAAGCTCGGGCGGGTTCTTGTTGATGGAGGTAGTGCCATCAACCTGCTGTCTGTCGGGGCGTACCAGGCGCTCCGGATACCGTATGAGGAGCTGCGCCCGGCCCCACTTTTCTACGGAGTTGCCCCCGGGGTGGGCCTCTTGCCCCTAGGGCAGCTCCAGCTGCCTGTTACATTCGGGAGTGCGGAGAACTTCCGGATGGAGCTTGTCAACTTCGAGGTCGCCGACTTCGACCTCCCTTATAACACCCTGCTTGGCCGTCCAGCTCTGGTCAAATTTATGGCGGTCGCTCACTACGCCTACATGCTGGTAAAAATCCCTGGGCCTGGGGGCCCAATCACGGTGAAGGTGGATAGACTGGAAGCTCTGCGCCTCAGCAAACAGCTGCAGGACCTAGCCGGCACCACCTGCTCGGCGCACGATAAGGACGACAGCCTAGGCGTCCCCTCGGTTAGGGCCCGCACTTCGCCCGGGCCTTCGGGCGAGGTGAAGGCGGTCCCCGTGGGTGAGGACGGCTCCGGCAAGGTCGTGAAGATCGGCACCGACCTCGGCGCCAAATAGGAAGGCGCGCTCGTCCCTTTCCTCCGGTCCAATCTGGACGTGTTCGCTTGGGAGCCATCGGAGATGACCGGGGTCCCCAGGGAGGTGATCGAGCACCGATTGGCAACGCTCCTTGGAGCGCACCCGGTCTGGCAGAAGGTCCGGCGGCAGGCGCCAAAGCGGCGGGATGCCATTCGAGACGAGGTGGAAAAACTTTTGTGTGCTAAGATTGTGCGGGAGGCCGCCTACCCCGAGTGGCTGGCGAACCCCGTGCTTGTAAGGAAGTCCAATGGGAAGTGGCGAATGTGCATCGACTTCACCGACCTCAACAAAGCCTGCCCCAAGGACCCGTACCCCCTTCCACGGATAGACATTGTCGTCGACTCCATGGCAGGGTGCGAAGCTCTGTGCTTCCTCGACGCCTACTCCGGTTATCATCAGATCAGTATGGCGCGGGAAGACGAAGAGAAGACTGCTTTTGTGACTCCTCTCGGTGTATATTGCTATGTCCGGATGCCCTTCGAGCTAAAGAATGCTGGCTCTACCTATCAGCGGGCCATGCACATTGTGTTCCGGTCCCAAGTGGGGAAGAACCTTGAAGTATATGTTGACGATCTGGTAGTAAAAACAAAGAGGGTTGATGAGCTTATCCAGGACCTGGAAGAGACCTTCGCCCGCCTCAGGAAGTATTGTGTGAAGTTGAACCCCGAAAAATGTGTGTTTGGCGTCTCATCCGGAAAGCTACTCGGATTTCTAGTTTCCAGTCGTGGAATCGAGGTCAACCCAGAGAAGATTGAAGCGATTGAGCGGATGCAGCCCAGAGGGCGTTCGAAGACTTGAAGAAGTACCTCTCCTCCCCTCCGGTGCTGGTCGCCCCCGAGCCAGGCGAGCCGCTGCTGCTGTATGTGGCGGCTAGTCCCTCTGTAGTGAGCGCGGCGCTGGTGGCGGAACGAGAAGGTGTCCAGCGGCCGGTCTACTACATCAGCTAGGTGCTCCACGATGTGGAAACAAGGTACCCGCAGGCTCAGAAGATGGTGTATGTCGTGCTGGTGGCATCCAGGAAGCTGCGGCACTATTTCCAAGGAAGGGAGATCACGGTGGTCTCCTCCTACCCCCTGCGCGAGATTCTCCATAATCGTGAAGCTGAAGGCCGCATTGCAAAGTGGTCCGTCGAGCCGGGGGAGTTCGGCGTCAAGTTCGCTCCTCGTACCACCATAAAGAGTCAAAGGTTAGCGGACTTCGTCGTCGAGTGGACTCCAACTGAGTTCGAGGCAGATGAGGTCCCCGCGCCCTCCCCCTGGACACTTTTCTTCGATGGATCCTTCAGGCTCGAAGGCGCGGGGGCTGGGGTCCTCCTGGTCTCCCCGACCGGGGACCTCCTCAAGTACGTGGTCACCCTCGACTTCAAGGCCACTAACAATGTTGCCGAGTACGAGGGCTTGCTGGCGGGTCTTCGGGCCGCCGCAGCCATCGGTGTTCGGCGCCTACAAGTGAAGGGCGACTCCCTGCTGGTCGTCAACCAAGCAAGAAAGGACTTCTCCTGTCCTGACCCTGTCATGGCAGCGTACCTGGCGGATGTCAGAAAAATGGAATGACACTTCGAAGGGTTGGGGTATACCCACATTCCCCGGCGTGACAATCACTTGGCGGACGAGCTCGCGCAGCTCGCCTCGACAAGGGCCCCCGTTCCGGTCGGAGTCTTTGAAGAAAGACTTCCGCGACCGTCCATCATGGCCCTCGTTTCCGGTGGGGAAGATGGTGATGCTGCTTCAGCCCTCACTTCTGGAGAAAAGGTAGCACCGGTGGAAACACCCGGCCAGGCAGAGTACCCGGGCGACCACCTTGTGGTCGCCGCACTTGACCAGGAAGGCACATGGATGGATCCGATCCTGGCCTACCTGCGGGATCGAGTGTGCCCCGACGATGATGCATCAGCAGAGAAGATAGCGCGAAAGGCCAAGTGCTATACCCTAGTGGGCGGGGACCTGTACCGCCGGGGTAGAAATAGAATTCTTCTGAAGTGCATCACTCGGGAAGAGGGGAGCAGTTTGCTCTCGGATATCCACGGAGGCGTGTGCGGGAGCCATGTGTCCAGTCGAACGATGGCGGGAAAAGCTTTCCGCCAAGGGTTCTATTGGCCAACCGCCCTCCAGGATGCTTGCGAGCTGGTGAGGAGGTGTGAGGCGTGCCAGTTCCACGCCAAGCAAATCCACCGACCAGCCCAGGCCCTGCAAACTATCCCGCTCTCGTGGCCCTTTGCGATCTAGGGGCTGGATATCCTAGGCCCGTTCCCGCGGGCCACAGGGGGCTACACCCATCTGTTCGTCGCCATCGACAAATTCACTAAGTGGGTGGAAGCCGAGGCGGTGAGAGCCATTACCGCCGCAGCTGTAGTCAAATTCATGCAAGGGATCTTCGCTCGCTTCGGGGTCGCCAACCGTATCATCACCGACAACGGCGCGCAGTTCACCAGCACGGCTTTCCTGGACTTCTGCGAAGAGATGGGCACCAAGGTCTGTTTTGCCTCAGTTACCCATCCAAGGAGCAACGGCCAAGTCGAGCGAGCCAACACGCTGGTGCTGAAGGGCCTCAAAACCCGGGCGTTCGATCGACTCCACAAGCGTGGGACCCGGTGGACCGAAGAACTCCCGGCGGTGTTGTGGTCGCTTCGCACCACCCCTAGCCGGGCCACCGGGGAAACCCCTTTCTTCCTGGTCTACGGCGCAGAAGCTGTTCTCCCTTTGGAGCTAGAGCTGGGATCACCACGCGTCGCGGCGTTCACGGAAGAGGGTCAGGAGGATCTACACCGGGACGACGTCAATCTCCTGGAAGAAGCGCGGGACCGAGCGGCCCTGCGGCGCCTTGTACCAAAGAAAGTCTCAGGCGGTACCACGCCTCCCGGGTTAGTAAGAGAACACTGGCAGTGGGCGACCTGGCTTGCGAAGAATCTAGTCGCATGCCGGGTCGCATAAACTGTCTCCCCAGTGGGAGGGCCCCTTCAAGGTGGTCTCGCCTCTCGCCCCGGGCGGGCCAGCCAAGCCACTGAAGACGGCGAAGAACTGGCGAACTCACAGAACATAGAGAATCTGCGCAAGTTCTATCCCTGATCGGTTGTCTCTTGCCCACTGTTGTGCAGTGCCAGGGCACTTGCCCTTGGTACCCTATGGCCTTGCAAGAGCCTGGTGGCAAAGGCGGAACCACTAAGTAAGAGCGGCGTGCAGGGGTGGGCGATCGGATGGCTAGTTCAGCACGATCCCCGGCACGGTCATGACACTTCGGGTGTCCCCGTGGGGATCGGCGACTTGAACACCGTTGTCGAAAACCTAAGGCCCTGCCACGACTCACTAAGTGTTCGTTCCCTGGAGGTTACCTGGGTGGCAAAATTTTGCTAAGTCAAAGGGTTCAAGGGAAGTGACTCCCTGGCGCAAGGCCTTAAGTCGTGCTCCCCTTCCGAGTCCTTAAGCGGTCATGCGCTTGTTCGTGCGGAACCAGTGGAGTAGAAGTAAAAACAGACACTGGGTGATATAATGGGAAGCTTGTGCTTCCGTTTCGTTTAAGTTGATTTGCATCAAGGATCTTTACAGGTGGAAACAAAAAGAAGAAGAACTACGCTAATGGGGCCTCCTCCTCATCCTCCGCTGCCGCTTCTGCGGCCGCCACGTCTTCATCAACCGGGCCAAGGTCCAGCCTCAGCGCCACGTCTTCCGCTGCTGCCTCCAGCTGGGGGTTATCCATCTCACCAGGCGGCAACTTGCTCGAGGTGTCTTGGACCCGCCTCCGCTGCGCCAATCACCTTCAATCCCTGGACGGTGGCCCCGGATCGAGTTGGCGTCACGGCCGGCGCGAAGAAGCCAAGACGCATTGCTGCGGCCGCCAGAATCGCACGCCTCTGGGCATACCGGCGATCGTGGCGACGGCGGTGCGTGAGGAAGTCCGCGATCCGGTTGAGGCAGCATGCGTAGTGCTGTGGCTTCTGCTCCCGCGGAGATGGCTGCACCAGTCCCAGTGGGGTAAGGCTGGCCACCATCTGGTTGAAGGCATGACGCAGCATCCCCATGGTGTCCGCCTCCGACTGAAGCCAATCGCCCTTCTCCGCATCCAGCTCCGCGGAGAGCTCCTCGGCGCGGCGGGCGCTCTGCTCTCGCTCCCTCAGCAGCTGCAGCTCCAGCCCCACCTCCTGTTCGCGCAAGTCCTCCACCTCCTTGCGAAGGCGGTTGATCTGGACTCCCGCCTCCGTCAACCGCTCCTTGCTCGTCGCCAGACGGCTCTTCGTGCTGGAGTAGAGCTCGCTAAGAGCCGCCAGCAGAGCATCCGTGTCTGCCGAAGGAATGGAGGCGGTGGGGGGCTCTGGGGTGGGCAAAGGGCCCAGCGTGCCTGGGGCCTGAGCCACGGCGGCTGGCGGAACGACCACTTGGGGGTCGACCCCCTCAACCTGCTCACCGTGGGGCTCGGCTGCCTCAGGTGGCGCGGCCCCTGCAGCCGCGGCGCCCTGATCGTCCTTGGCCTGGGCGGCAAGGACATTCGGAGCAGGCACCCTGTGAAAAGGAAAAAACGATGGAAAGACGCAATTTGAAGGGACTTGACTATTTTTTGTGCGTTTTTGAATAAGTACCTAGGTGGCGGCCTCCGGAAGCGGGGCACACCCGGGGCAAGGACCAGCCCCCCGCGCGGTGCTGGCGGTGCCGGTCCTGGTGGCCTAAGGGCCGGCACCGGCGGCGGAGGGGGGAGAAATGCCGCCACAAAGCGGCGGGCGCAGCTGCCGTTGGAGTTAGGCGGCGGGCGGGCGGCGGAAGGAGAGTCGGCGCCGGAGGGTCTAACATCACCACCTCAATGGGGGCGAGGGAGGACGAGGTCGCGCCGGCCGTCGAACTTCCCACCGCCGTTGAGGAGCGGGCCAAGAAGAGAAGAGCTCTCGCTGGCCGCTGTGGAGGACCTGCCTGGCCGAGCTCAAGAAAGACAGGCGAAGGTGCCGTATTGACCGCCGAGAGGCGGGGTCTTCGGGGAGTCCCGCCAGCGGTATCGTCGTCGGCTGGGCGCCTGCGCCTCCCCTGGTCGCCCCTCCCCTGGTCGCCGGCGGGAGGAGGGTCTCGGATCGTTAGGGGCGCCAGGTGTGTTGTATCGGGCGTTCCCATGGCGTCTATCTTCGGCATAGCGCGGACTATCGCCGCACGCTCCCTGGGCTCTAACCGGCAGAGTGGGAGCGTCACGCCGAATGGCGGGATTTAAGGCCGGGCACGCCACCGCCCCATCCACCTGTCGACCGCGGTGGAAGACAAGTTCCCGGCGGCTGACAAAAAACCAAAGAAGAAAAATGCCGTCAGAACTGGAGTTGGCCAAAAAAGAAAAAAAAGGGGGGGCAGGGCGATCAAAGCGTAGCAGTTTACCTCCAGGGATCGTCCGGGTCCCATCATCCTGGCCCATGTACTGCCAAAGTCGGGCGACGCGCGGCGTGGGGCTAAGCCTTTGGGAAATGAAGTCCCGGACAACCATGCCCCCTGTTAGGCCCGCCGTCCGCAGCTGATTGATGCGAGCTAGCATCATCTGAAGTTCAGGCATCTCGCTGACGTGAGCCCCCCAGTTGGGGTTGCTGATCGCTGGCTCCTTTGGAAGTTCTAGCACTTCGATGCCGCTGTCGTCCTCGACGTACACCCACTCCTCGCGCCACGCCCTCCAGTTGGACCGGCAGTCCAGTGGGATGTAGCGCGACGCAGCCCCGTCTCGGAGCCGCAGGTGGCAGCTCCCGGGGACAAAAGAGGGGGTGCCGGCGGCGCAAAGGACGAAAAAGAAGCGGAAGAGGAGATTGGGCAACACTCCCACGAACATTTCGCAGAAATGGGCGAAGACAGCAAGAAGGACAATGGAGTTAGGAGGAAGATGGATGTGGTGAATGGCGTAGAAGTTGAGGACGGAGAGATAGAAGTCTGAAACCGAGGCAAAGAGTCGGCTAGCATTGCCATCCGAAGAAGACAACCTCCTGGCGGCGAGGGCACGACGGCAGTCCGGACGAATCACGAAGGGTGCCCGCAGAGACGTGCTTGGAAAGCCTAGCGGCGCCCTCCTCCTCGACAGCCGAAGGGGGGAGGATCGTGGCAGGGGAAGTCGGAGGAGCCATTGAAGGCAGAAGAGCGTTGAAGCGCGCCGAGAAAGGAGGAGCAAAGGGCTCTAAGGCGACGAGAAAAGACAAAGAATGAAGGGAGCTGCTGCGACAAAACGCGATGAGGGAAAAGAACCGCTCCCTCTCCTGGCTGGCCCTTTTATAAGGGCGCGAGGGGAGGCCTGGCGGGAAAATCGAAAAGACGCGGTGGCTCGCAGGTGGGAAACCCAAAAGCCTCATAAAGGGGGGCGCATCCCAAGGATCGTGAGACGGTTACGGGGCGGGAATAACTGTGCTACCCGCCTTGGGAACCAGAGAAGCCGGAAGGTCTTTAAGATGCGGGGCGTGTGGGCATTTATAGGCCCCACCCGAGATCGAACCGTTCAGGAAAAAGAGGAAAGAGAATGGAAAGTCAGAGGGCGCTCCAGGGTGGGCCCGGGGGCTATTGTCGGCGTATTCTACACCAGGGTACCCACTCCCCCGCAATAAACACGGTCGCCGGACGGGCAGGGTGCGTTCGGGCCCCCCACCACGGCGAGCAGTAGGGCCACAAGGTGGTCGCCCAGTGGACAGGTGGCGATCAGGCCACGCCATTGGGCTCTCAGTAAGGTGGTCGCCCGGTGGACAGATGGCGTATAGGCCATGCCACTGGCGCACCACCCCCGAGGCTGCAGTACCAGAATCAGGGGCATTTAATGTGAATCATGCGCATTAAATGCAAAGCGTGGAGGCTACAGTATGGCGGCGCGCGTTCCCCAAGCGCGCATTAATTACGGGTGGCGTCACGACGGCACCTCTCCCCCTGACGGAACGGGCGGCATTGGTAGGCGCAGGGCCCGAGGCAGGGATACGATGGCTATGACAGGCATTAAATGTGTTGTAAAGATAGAGACGGGCGCATTAAATGCCCCGTGGCAGTGTAATGAGTATTGTAGGATTACTGTAACCCACGCATCTCAGCCAGCCCGACTATAAAAGGGAGCTGGGGTGCATGGGAGAAGGGGTTCTGATCCTGGTTCCGGTCTTGGTTCCGTTCTTAGGCCACAACACAAGCAATACCAAGAAAAGCAGGACTAGGGCTGTTACTCTTCAGAGGGCCCGAACCTGGGTAAACCCTAGCGTCCCCCTTCTTGCAAGCTTCCACGGCACTCCAGTCTCATCCTCCGGCGATTGCCCCGAAAGCCCCCCCATCTGAACCTTACAAGCACCCGATCCGGAGGTGCCTGTTGGCTAGAACGCCAACACCTACCATATGAACCTCTCTAATATTGCCTTCACTATTCCTTCCCTCATACAGAGCCGAAGTATAGGACCGACATATACCGTTGGATCGACATCAAGCCACAGCACATATATCCTCCCCTGCAGAATTACACCACTGTGTAACCATCACCCTGAGGTATCACATGCAAAGACATCAGCAACTTACTAATCTAGGTCTGACTCATTCCAGACATGTGGTTGTATGGTTGGCCCAGTTCAAAGGCTTGCAAGGTTAAGCCCTTAATTGACCAAAGCAAGACTTCCTTCTCTCAACATTTGGCACACAACCCTCACCTCACTCATTAACCCATTGCTGCTACACAGGCCACCATGACACACAGTCTCTTGCCACTTGCCCTAGTCTAAATTATTTCCTACCCTGGTAGATTATTGTGCAACACATGCCAAGAACAATTCAACATCCATGTAGAACCACACATGGCTCTACATATGAACATCATCATGTAGCAACATCACACTATTTTAGAAACACATTCCATATTCCATTAATCAATATTAAGTTTGTATTTTCAAAATGATATCAATAACACGTTGCATGTCTAAGCAAACTAGTCACGATCTAGTGACCCATCTTGGCAAATTAATAGCAACCAACTAATAAACAACAATCCTAGGGAGGCAATGACCATGGCTTACAATTATTAGTGACAAAATGACATAATCAAATAGGTTAATTAACTAATCCCAAATTATTTGAAATCACTTTAAATTGAATTAGCATGAAATAATTTTAAACATCATAATTTTAAAATATGGGATCAACATGATCAAATTGCAACTTACCTTGGAAAAGCTCTTGTTCTTATTCCGAACCTTGCTCTTGGATTAGTACTACTCCCTCATATCCTTTAGGCACTTCAACGTCTACGTGAAATGAATAAATAATCAAATAAATACCAAAAATAGAGAGCAACATAACTCCAAAAATCAAATAAAATTCACTATTAAATAGAGCACAATTTTACAAATGTTTAAACTCTAGAATCACCTCAATCGGAGTTTGTATGAGCAAGAACGAGTAATTTGAAGTTTAAAAATAAAATAAAAAGAATAAACTGAATTAATCTAATTATTTTTAAATTGAAAATTCGCAATTATAACGTCACTATGACGTCAGCACAAATCCCAATTCCGATCAAATTATTTTGTTATGAAAAACCTAATTATGATGTCATGCTTATGTCAGTAAATAAATTAATTATTTTTTCTGAAAAAATCTATCTGACTGACAGGTGGGTCTCGTGATGGCATCATCACCTATGTCACCATGACGTCACGGATGACATCATCGCTCGGCACAACTAGCTACTCACATGCGGGCCCTGCTGCTGACATCAGCGGTGACTGCGCGTGAGGCGGTGGCACTTTGGTCTTCGTGCCGACACGCAGCATGCCCTAATTGGTTGCTGCTGGAGTTAGATCCACACTTGTCATTCAAATTTCTACAGACCGGATTGAATCTACCTAACGGCTGTAGCGAAGCGACGTGGCAAGTCCCGGTGTTTGACGCGTGTCGCGATTTATGCTGTCCATCTAAAATCCAACGGTCCCGAATCAATCTACTCAGCGTGGCGAGATGGGTACACATGGCGTTACCTCAGGCCTTGGATCTTGATCTGACGATCGTGGTCGTTCGCGAAGGTCCGGCAAAGGCGCGGCTTGGTTGTTCACTGGTGATGGAGAAGACAACACAGTTGACGGCGGTTGAGGGCTTTCCCAGCGAGGTGGAATGGCAGACCAGATGCGCTTCGATGCGACGATATCGAATTTGGGTCCAACAACGGCTGAGGATGACGAACAGCGGCAGAACGTCACAAGAACAGAGGCGGCAGCGCTAGCACAATGGAGAGCAATCGCGGCTATTCAACAACGATCTGAACGACGCCGTTTAGGGCATAAGACGCGGCGTGGAACGGCGATCCTCGTGTGGGGGTTTGGCTTTAAATAGCACCGAAGTCCGTGCCCGACACGACGGAGAAGTCCAACAACCGCATGACGGCATGGTCCGAATCAAGATAAGAAATGATGACCGATCACTGTACACGCGTCATGATCAATGGCCACGATCAACTGGTGCGATTCGATCTGAATCGATCATAAGCGACACGACGTGGCCCACTTTCAGCCATTGGATTAAGATCCAACGATCACGGCATTAGGGTTAGATTTGGGTCGGGTTTTTGGCTGATGTGGTCCACTGGGCCTCAGCTCGTTAAGTCTGTTAGGGTTTTTTGAATTTTCTATTTTAAAATAATTCAAGTAATTCAAATAATTCGAGAAAAATAACAATAATATTCGAAAAATTCTAAAAATATTTTAAGATATTTTGAACTCAAATAAAATATTTCCAACAAAGCTTTATATGAACTTTTCATATATTTAAATAATTCAATAAAAGATTTAACCCAAATTAATTCCAAATAGATCCAAAAAAATTTCAAAAAAATCCCAAAAATTCAAATGACTCAATAAATGCAATAAAAGCAAAAATTGGGATGTTATATGCTAAGACATGAAGAGCGAAGCAGAATGCATTGGAAGTTAGGTTTGGTACGTACGAAAACTCCTATCAGAACTTATCAGGTATACTTCAGATGATCAAGGAAAGGAATGCTGGGACTTATGTCGATATTTTTGAGCAGCCTTCGCAGTGCTCCCCTAAAAATATGGTACTCAAGAGGGCATTCTTTGCTTTTGGTGCATGTATCAATACGTTCAGACATTGCCGTCCGTTGTTATACGTGGACAGAATATTTCTAACTAGGAAGTACAAATACCAGATATTGACTACCATAGGAGTATATGGTAACAATCATGTTCTTTCCGTAGCGTTTGCATTCGTGGAGGGTGAGAACATTGATAGCTGGCTTTGGTTTCTAAGGAACATGAAAGCCAGCGTCGTGGATCAACGGTATGGAGTGTGTGTCATACACGATCGACATCCTAGACTGTTGAAGGCGATCGTGCAGTTGTAATAAGGTGCAGATGAGACACATCTATGGCTTGATTTGCGAAGTAGGTGGTGCAAGCAGCACATGGGTGCCAAATTCTACAAGCAGTTCAGGAACAAGGAGCTGACAAAACTTTTTAAGAGGTTGTGCGACCAGAACCAACAAAGAAAATTTGATACATTGTGGAAGAAATTGGACGAGATAACATTAAGGCATATAGTGGAGCCAACGAAGAGGGCAACTCCTACCCTAGGGGAGAATTAGTAGAGCTTGAGAGTTACCCACGGACCCTCCGCACCTGGTTCAAAGGAATGGAAGGGCTATGGGTCATGACGACAAACCTGGCTGAGGTTTACAATTGAGTCATGCAGGCCCTAAGACTCCTTTCCCTAGTTGCTATGGTGGAGGGTGTTCTTCGTGGCATCATGAAGTACTTTGTGGAACACCATGCTAGGACGGTTGCCCCCATGAATGATCCTATTGTGAAATACCCTGAGATGATTTCTACATACATGAAGGAGAAAGGCAAGAAGGGGGAGATGCATAGAGCATTGAAGATGGGTACGGGAGAGCTTCGTTTTGAGGTACTGCGTAAAGAGAAAGCCAGTCATAGAACGAATCGGTGAAAAATTGCTCATGAATGCATCCTATATATGCAAACATGTATCTGCACCTACAATAAGTCTCGTCTGTTACACAGGCAATGCACACACATCATTGCTGCCTGCTCAACAATCTGTATGGATCCAAGTATATTTTTATCATAATTCTTCAATAAGGAAGTGGTGACGACAACTTGGAGGGCAAGAATTTACGGTCCGCGAGGACGATCGCAGATGTCAACCTGGAGGAGATCCTTCTTTCTCTTCCCCCTTCCCCTCTCCCTTTTTTTCTTTCTGTGCTCTCTGTCGCCATTTGGAATGGCGACAGATAGTCTGAACGACGACAAACTCTCTGCCACCATTTCAAATGGCGACAGACTCTCTGTAGCTTGTCTTTGTCGTCATTTTAAATGGCTACAGAGGAGCATTTGTGTTATTTTTTTAATCGGCATATTATTTCTATAATTTTTCATTAAAAAAAATTTCTATTGGAAACCTAGCGAATCCCAATAGAGTACCACCAAATTCAAGGGCATTCCTATCCAAACGGCATGCATCTTGCAACGGAGACGGCTATGCGAACAGCGACAGGACTAGGGTTCAACTTATTGCAGAAAATCCCGATTATCGGCCTTACCGGTAGGTAAGGTATAAAAAATCATTGGGAAATCGGTTAAATTAAAAAAATTAAGAAATTCGAAAAATTGAAAAATTTATGTGATGTTTCATGATAATCGGTGAAAATTGAGAGAAAATCGGTCAAAAAATCGGCTCTGAGAAACATTGAATTGGCCGGTCAAAACCGAGAGAAAATCAGTGAAAATCGAGAGAAAATGGTAAAAATCGTTAGATTTTCGTTTTTTTTTTAATTATTTTTCAAAAATTTGGATTTCAAAATCATACGATTTTTTGCGATTTTTTGATGATTTTTTTTCAAAAATCAGTACCAAAATCTGAGCGGTTATCTCAAAGGAAACAGTAATGTGAACCCAAGGTTCACAAAATCGACGAAAATCGCACGATTTTTGCTCGTATCGATGCGGTCCGGTTTCAAAAACTGATCGATAAACCGGTTCAATTCAAAAAAAATTCCAAAATTTGAAAAAAATGTACGTGTTACAAACCGGTTGAAAATCGATGGTAATCACTCGAAAATCACTCCAAAAAATCGTCTGCAAAAAAGTTTAACAAGTCTGTATATTTTCCACAAAAAGCGTCAATTTTCCATGAAAATCGTCGATTTTTTATTTTTTAAAAAAATTTAGATTTTAAATTTATGTGATTTCTGACTATTTTCGTTTGAAAATCGACGATTTTAGATGCTGATGTAGCAGTGAATTTGTTCGCAATAACGGTAAGGTGATCCCTGGTGAACCTGGACAGGACATGATATTCCTTCGCCCCCGTTCCGTCCTATTCCATTCCTAATCCCGCCGAGTCGCCCCACCCACCTTGCTCCTCCTCTTCGTCGGTCACCGGCGCGAACCAAAAGCCCTAACCCTAGCGAGGATTCCAAGGACCGGAGGGGAGATGGTGTTCTACGCGCTGCTCGTGGGGGCGGAGCTGGACGGCCTCACCAACCTGCAGCCCGGCGGCGGATGCGACGACCCCGGCTACCCCTACTACTTCAAGGTTCGTTCGTTGCTTGCCTGCTTGCTTCTCTTAGCTCGATCGCTTCCCTCCTCTCGACCTTTCGATTCGAATGGTGCTGATCGGAGTGCGTGCGTGTGTCTCTCTGTGGTGGATCGCAGCTGCGGTGCGAGAACTGCGGGGAGATCAGCTCCAAGGCCACCTGCGTCTCCCTCGGCGAGGTCGTCTACCTGCCCAACGGCCGCGGCGCCGCCAACCTCGTCCAGAAGGTACCGTATCATGCCATCTCATGCCTCCTCTCCTCTGTGGCTTTGGCTTTCTCCATGTGGAAAAAAATCGTGTCCGGTAGTGTTCCTATGGTTGATGAGACGGGAAGTGTTTGTTTGTGTGTTTGATGAGATCGATCGGCTTGTTATTGTGTTCTTTCTGGGGTTTGTAGGAACTAGCAGAGTTTGAGGAAAAAAAAACATGAGATGATTAGATTGCGATGCTTAATGGGGATTCTTTTGTGCCTGTACCTACTTCGTCCTTGTCTACATTGCTTATTGTGGGATTTTATGAAGGGTTTTTGGTTTCTTTGGTTATATTTTGGAGGATCATGCTCGTAAAGAAAGTTAAGAACATAGGTGTGTTGCCTTCTAGGATTCGTTTAGATTGCGAGTAATCTTGTTATTTTGTGTGTGAACTTGGTTATGCCCTTGTAAATATGTGCTTATGGGGTGGCAACTAGTGTTATTTTGGTAAGTGAAGATCAAACAATTCCAATTTTATTACTAGTTCACCCTTGGCTTTTGGGAATGTCATGTGAAGACAGTCAAAAGTGTCTTACAAGGGCTTCGATGTCTTAGCGCAGAATCGCAGATAGCATGTACATGTTTTGAATTTTGGTTGAGATAATGTTTCTGTGTATATTGAGAAAGCGTGGCGCTTAGCAGTACTATAAGAGTGAAATTTTGATCCGTACACTGGGGGCAAGTTGCATTTTTACAAGATTTTACACTCCTATAGATGAAAATTTTTCCTAGATGAATTAATAGACATGGAACAACCATTTTAGTTTGTTCCAAGGACTGTTTATATTGTTGTATTAAGTCAAGAACTGTGACTCCTGTCTTTTTATGTGTGATCTGCACCCTTGCGTGGGTTTATTTCTGGCATTTGTTCTGTTACTCCCTGTGTGGTTTTTTTTCTTTTTTCTTTATTTTTTATGGACCTTCATTGAACCAGTTATTAGTGGATAGACATAGTCTCTCCCCTTTGGCTATAATATTGTTTTTTTTTTCCAATGTGGTCCTTCTGTATGTTAAAATGGACTTTTGGGGGGCTTTATTTAATATATCCTACAGTCGATAAGCAAAGATGCAAAGGTGGGGTCCCCTGTGGGCCCATTGGACATAAGGTGGCTCCTCCACTGCGCGATGCTCATGATGGGACAAGTGCTGTTTCAAAATTTTGGACTTTCATATGTTGACATTCTGGTTTCTTTTTGCATCTGTGTTGTCTGGGCTTTTTTACACATTTCCTCCAGATAATCTGTCAATTACTTGTATTTCTGTACTATTGTCTTCGTTTCCATTAGAATTTTTTATGAAGATCTGTCTGGATCTGTGGTCATACAAGGTGAGATCGAATCCGCAATTATGATATGCGTGATAGGGTTGGGGTAGCAACAATTGAAGAAAAGCTTGTCCAAAATCGTCTGAGATGGTTTGGACATCTCCAACGGAGGCCTCTTGAAGCACTGGTGCGTAGTGAAATTTTAAGTCATCTCGAAAATCTAAGAAGAGGCAGACGTGAGAAGAAGCAGTTAAAAGAGATTTGAGGAATTGGAATGTTTTCAAAGATTTGGCGTTGGATAGGAATGTATGGAGTTTAGTGATTCACATACTGGATTCATGTTTTGACTGTTTAATTCGTTTATGACCTAAGAATAAGATCGAAGGTTTAATGTTTAATTGACTTTGATTGGGTTTCTTTTATAGCCTACCCCAACTTGTTTGGCACAAAAGGCTTGGTTGTTGTAGATCTGTCTATATGCAACATAATAAATCATAGCTATATCTTGTGTCTGTGTTTATGCACATGAATATTTGATGATTGATGCTATGTGTTCTTATGTCAGTTTTGTTTAGTATATCATGCCTTGCATATATGTGTCATGACACCTCTAGGCTGTGATTATACTGAGACAGTCAGCTCATCATGTTTGGTCACCAATTTCAATTAAAGTCTCCTGTTAATCCATTTCTCAAAGTGATTACTATTATCCTACCCTTCTGAACTGTTATTTGCTGAAAATAGTTCACCTGCACTACTCGGATTTCCCTTTAAACAGTTTTTTTTTTCCTGTGCGCATCCTGTTTTTGCAAACGTGGGCTATTATCATTATTGCTACCGCGACCTTTATTGTTTGCTGTAACAGAGGACAACAAGTACACTTGCACGATAGGTTCCACCCTCCTTATGTTGGTGAATATGTATTATCATGACTGTTTTGCGTGATCCCTCTGTATCTATAAGACTATAAGGACATTGAACTTCGCCAAATGTAAAGGATCTCATTTTATTATTATTCAATAATCAAGTGCAACAGCTAGAGACCTCTCTTTTCTAGGTATCATTATGTATGCACGTTGCCAGATCACTACTTACATCTGAACATATCAATATGCGGTGAACCTCATAAAACCGTTGTGTATTTTTTTCCTTTGAAGGTTAAGCATTTCTTATTTTCTGGTTTTAGGGGATCCATAGGATCCATTCTATTTCTTTGCAAAATAATATTGAATATTTTAGCAATTCACTTAATGATTTACAGTTATTTTCAAGGCTTGGTTGTTGTTGTTGCCGGATGCAAGATTATATTGCTGAATGGCTTTTTAAAGGTTCTTTTTCTGAGTTTTCGCTTTAGGTTTCTAGCGGAGGTATAAAGGAGCAAAAAAACTTGTTTCAATAGATTCTCCATGATTTGCTTAGATGTCATATGTTTTGTTGTACCATGTATTTATATGATGTTTTGGTTTTCTCTCAGTGCAAGCTTTGTGGGAGGGACGGATCAATTGTGATGATTCCTGGGCAGGGAACACCACTGACTATTGAGCAGAGCCAGAAAGGAGAGAAAACTTGTTTGATGGTCTTTGACTCCAGAGGCTACGAACCTGTTGACTTCACTTTTGGTGATGGCTGGAAGGCTGAATCTGTAAGTTTTTCTTGGTTTTCTATCACGAATATTAGGAGTGTTGTATACTTTGTTTTTGTTTTTTTATTCTAGTGCTGTTTTGTTTGTTTGCTGCTTACATATACTGAACCAATCTTTTAAGCTTCTAAATAACGAACAATATCTTGTGAAGAGAGTTCATATGCTAGAAATTATCCCCGTCTGTTCATTTTGTTCTATGCTTCTATAGTCTATGAAGAAAGGGAGATACTAGTACACTTATGTTTGTTAAGTTCAATGTTGCTTCTGTATTTTGTGTGTGGTGCTGCATCATTCGTGTTTTTATGTTTAATATTGTGCGCTACGTTAGAAAGATATCTCTGCTTGTATTACATCTAAAGATGCAAAGATGTTTCTTTGAAATTTACACATCCATTGACGTTGTTTGTGAAGAAATGAAGAACAACAAGCCTTGCTTCTTTAGCATTAACAATTTTCTGGATTCTTCATGTTCTTTTGGGGCCATTTGAAAAATGTACGTTTTCTTATCGGTATGTATTATAAGAAAAGATAAAGAAGTTCTTCAATGCTCTCCCAAAAGTGAAAGGCACAATTATAAAGCAAACTGATAGCTTGATTTGTAGCTGCCCAATACTTCCTACTAACTGTATTGTTTTAAGATAAACGGATCTAGTTTAGGATAGAGCATAGAAGCATTACCCGTAAGATAATATTTGCCAATGTTTTCTGTACCTCGTCAGATTTCGTCCGGTTGTTATGGTATATGATGCGCTAATAGTCCATGTTTTTCTAAGGTGGATGGGACTCCATTCGACATTGACTGCTCTGAAGGGGAGTTTGCTGAGTATGATGAGAAGGGAGAGTGCCCTGTAGGTTTAGGCAAGCTGCAGTCAGCATTCAAAGTGGTAAGCAAGCACCTGTTCCCTTCATTAGCAAACGTGAATAATTTATAGTTAAGATCGTTGTTGCAATTATACTCATCAATTCTTGACGTCTTTGTACATGATTGCAGGTGAAGAAGCAAGAGAGGTCTGGGAAGACTAGATATGTCTAGATCCAGTGTCTTCTGGGGTCTTCAAACATTGAAACTGGAGATGTATAAAGCATGTTTACAAAATGACCTCGCTGTTAATCTCGTATTTGAACTAAGCTCGTGACAACATCCTTTTGTTGATTCTGTGGGGATGCCATGAATTTGGTTGAGCTTTCATTGATATGGGCACATGTTAGGAGCCATCGAATATTGTGCCTATCAGTGGTATTAACTTGGTTCTCTTTGCGTGTCTTTGACCATCTACGGCTCTAACATATCGATGATAAAATTCCGTACCTGGAGTTTGCATCTTAGCTTGTGTCAAGGACCTCAGGTCCGAGGGTAGCTGGGCCGCGGCTACGGAGGTTGTAGTCGCGTTCCGTGGTCGCCGGCAGGGTTTTGCCCCCACGCCGTCGCCCTGCTCAACACCCGGGTTATGCCCCCTGGGTTGCCGGCGTAGGAGATGAGGAAGAGGGAGATTAGACTAGGTAATTCTTGCTTGATTGCCAAGTGCCAGATTACAGGGATTTAAATAGCCCCTAGGCTGAACAATTCTGCCCACACCCTAGGATGCGGATAAGGAAACAAACCAACTAAATAAGGAAACAACCCCACTAATTTAGGCTTACTAATCTTAGCCATGCAGATAAGGAAACAAACCAACTAAATAAGGAAACAACCCAACTAATTTAAGCTTTCTAATCTTAGCCACTCCTGTTGGCTTCCTCCGCCGCGCTTTGCGCGCGTTCTGCGGCCCGTCGTACATCACGCGCACGGTGGCGACGGCTGTACTTGCGGCCCCACATGACATCTCTCCCCTCCTCGAGAGGCAGCTCGTCCTCGAGCTGGAACTGGAAGTCGGGGTGCTTGGCAGTGAAAACGTCGGCATCCTCCCAGGTAGCCGATGCTGGCGATTCGCCCTTCCACTGAACGAGCAGCTGGCGCACGCGCGGCGAGACGTTGCTTGACGGCGCTGCTCGGCCAGAACCACTGCCCCATGGTGAACCGCTGGCAGGGGCGGTGTGTCATCTGGGGGCGGCCCATGAAACTTCTTGAGGAGCCCGATGTGGAAGACATCATGCAGCCGAGTACGAGGAGGCAGGGCGAGACGCACAGCCACCTCGTTGATGAGCTCGGTGATGCGGTCGGGCCCGTGAGAAACGTGGCTTCGCCTTGCCGCTGACGGCCTGAGGCAAGGACGCGCAGACGGTGCCGAGGCGAAGGAGCACCCAGTCCCCCACTTGGTACGAGACAAGGCGATGGGCCTTATCATAATGACGCTTCTGGACCTCCTGTGCCTGTTCCAAGCGGGCGCGGATGTCAGCGAGGAACTCATCCCGTTCCTCCATGGATTTGGCGACGGCCGCAACCCTGGTGTCACCAGCCTCATATGACCGGATGGATGGAGGATCTCGACCGTAGACGACACGGAATGGCGTGTCCCGTAGTGAGGTCTGGTAGGCGGTGTTGAAGACGTACTCCGCCCATGGAAGCCACCGGAGCCACTGGCGCGGTCGGTCACCTGTGAGGCACCGAAGGTACATGATGATGACGCGGTTGGCCGACTCAGACTGCCCGTCGGTCTGTGGATGAAAGGCCGACGTCATGTGGAGCTTGGTGCCCACCAATCGCCACAGCTCCCTCCAGAACTTGGAGGTGAAGACCGTGTCCCTGTCCGACACGATGGACTGGGGCACACCATGTAGGCGGACAATGTCGTTGAAGAAAGCTTGGGCAACGGACTCCGCCGAGTACGGATGGGACAGCGGAATGAAATGGCAGTACTTGCTGAACCTATCCACCACTTTGTGAGGATGACGGACTTGCCGGACACAAGGCGGCGCCTCCACAAAATCCATGGCGATGTCGGTCCGGACCCCTTTGCGGCACAGGTAGCGGTTGAAGTAGGCGGAGGTGGAGATGTTCGGACTTATAGCGCTGGCATGTAGCGCATGCCCGCACCCAATCCTGCACAAGTCGCTTCATGTTAGGGAAATGAAAGTCGCGCCGCAGCCGATGTAGGGTGCGCTGGACGCCTTCGTGGCCCTCCTCATGGACCGCCGCCATGAGCTCCTCGGAGCAATGGCGAGGTGGGGGTATGTCTGACCGGCCAGATCGAGTAGCCCATCCACCACCGCCCAGGGCAAGGTCCGGGAGCCCGCCTCGATCTCGTCGTGCATGGCTACCAGGGACGGATCCGTGGCTCGAGCCTGGCAATGGCCGACGGTCGAAGCGGGGTCCTGAGAGCGCCAGGACAGAGCCCTCCTCTGGTGTGTCTCGGCGCGACAGGGCGTCAGCCGCGGCATTAGCATGGCCCGGCTTGTACTCCACGGCGAAGTCAAAACCGAGGAGTTTACCTACCCAGTGGTGCTGAGGAATCGTCGCGAGCCGTTGATCCAGCAGGTACTTGAGGCTGTAGTGATCGGTCTGGATGACGAACCGGCGCCCCCAGAGATACGGCCGCCAGTGCCGGACCGCCTGCACAAGACCGATGAGCTCCCGCTCGTAGGCCGCGAGCGATCGATGGCGGGGCGCCACCGGTCTGCTGAAGAAGGCCACCGGGTGGCTGTTTTGGCCTAGCACCGCCCCGAAACCATGCGACGATGCGTCGCATTCGACGATGAAGGGCTTGGAGAAGTCCGGCATAGCGAGGATTGGTGCGGAGGTGATTGCCGTCTTGAGCGCGTCGAATGCAGCCGCTGCCTCTTCGGACCACGAGAACCCATCTTTCTTGAGGAGGGCGGTGAGGGGTGCGGCGATGGTGCCGTAGTTGTGCACAAACTTGCGGTAGTAGCCCGCCAAGCCCAAGAAACCACGTACCGCGCGTGCCGACCGCGGTCGCGGCCACTCCCTCACCGCCTGGACCTTGGCGGGATCCATGGCGACGCCTGCCACTGAGATGATGTGGCCGAGATAGGCGACGGACGAGCTTGCGAAGGCGCACTTGGTGCGTTTGAGGAAGAGCTGGTGGTGCTGAAGCTCACCGAGGACCGCGCGGATGTGCCGTAGGTGGTCCGCCCATGACTTGCTGTATATTAGGATATCATCAAAAAATACAAGAACGAACCGACGGAGGAAACGGCCTGAGGCGTCGTTCATCAGCGCGAACGTTCTTGAGGCGTTGCATAGCCTAAACGGCATGACGAGGAACTCGTAGAGGCCATCGTGTGTGCGGAAGGCGGTTTTGTGAATATCGGCCCGGCGCATGCGCACTTGATGATACCGGAGCGGAGAGTCGAAGCTTGGTGAAGAAGCACGCCCCATGGAGCTCATCCAAAGAAATTCGTCGACGACGGGGATTGGAAACGCGTCCTTGATCGTGAGTGCGTTGAGGGCGCGGTAGTCGACGCAGAAGCGCCACGACCCGTCCGGCTTCTTGACGAGTATGACCGGGGACGAGAACGCGGAGTCACTGCGACGGACGATGCCTTGGGTGATCATGGCGGCGCATTGGCGCTCCAATTCATCCTTGTGAGCCGCCGGGTAACGGTACGGGCGAACGGCCACCGGCAGCGTCCCCGGTTTTAGGACAATGCTGTGGTCCCGGGCGCGCTGGGGTGGTAAGCCGGAGGGCTCGGCGAACACCCCGTCGAAGGAAGCGAGGAGGCCCTCGAGTAGGTTTGTCGGGGCTATGGTAGCGGCGACGGCCGACGCCGGGCGTGTCGTCACATCCGACCAGCACACCGCCCGACCGTGGTGCGAGAAGGACATGGTACGCGCCTTGAAGTCCCAGGTGATTGGTCCCAGGGTAACCATCCACTGGGTACCCAAGACAACGTCGTAGCCTGCTAATGGCATGACGAAGAGGTCGACGTGGAACTCCTCCCCATCGACCCAGAGCGGAACATGGCGCAGAACGCCGGGGCACTGGATCCTTTCGCCATTGGCTACCGTCGCCGTGAGGCCTGGCTGTGGCTGGATCGGCAGGCCGGTGCGGAGAGCCGCCGTGTCAGCGATGAAGTTGTGGGTGGAGCCCGTGTCGAGAAGGGCGGAGAAGAAGGCGGCGCCCACGGCCACCCGGACCTGTAGCGTGTCGCAGATGGGTAGGCCGGCTACCGCCCGCAGGGAGAAGACGGGCGCATCCTGGTCGTCCCGATCAGTAGCGGGTGCGTCCTCCCCAATCTCCACACCGCCGATGTAGAAGATGCGACGGCAGACCCTGTTGTGGCCCCGGGAGTAGGGTTCATTGCAGTTGTAGCACAGGCCCAGGCGGCGGCGCTCCGCCTGCTCCTCGGTGGTGAGGCGTTTCACCTGCGCAGGTCCCCCACGGCCCTGGGGTGCCGGAAGTGCCAAGGGCGGGACCGGGGCCGGCAGGGCGTGCACTGGTGGTGGAGGTGCCAGGCGCGGTACCGGTGGTGGCAGCAGCGCGCGAGGCGCCTGTTTGGCCGGCGCATGTTGCAGCCGGTCGAGCTCCATCATCTCGACCTGACGCGCCAAGCTCATAGCCGCCGCGAGAGTCTCCGGATTGTGGATACGGACGGCGTGGCTGAGCGGCGGAAGGAGGCCGCCTGTGAACAACTGGACGCGCTGGCCTTCGTCCAACCGACCGGCACGCGGGAGAAGGGCCTGGAACCGATTGGCGTAATCCTCGACGGTCCCTGTGCGCCGGCACTCTGCCAGCTCGAACAGCGGGTTGGACCGTAACGGCGGCCCGAAACGAAGGTTGAGAAGATCCTTGAAACGCCCCCACGAAGGCGTGCCCTCGTCATCTTGGAGCTGGATATACCAGAGCTGAGCGACATCCTCCAAACTGTACGATGCCATCCAGACGCGCTCCTCTGCCATGGTGCGCTGTTGCCGGAAATAGGATTCGCACTTGTTGATGAAAAGCATAGGGTCGGTCTTTCCATCGTAGCGGGGGAAATCGAGCTTCTGGAACTTGGGCGGGCGATCAATATCGCGCGGCCCGTCGGTGCGGCCGCTGCCGGTTTCCGACGACGATGCGACCGTCGCCTTCATGCCCGCCACGTCGGCCTTCATGGCCGTCATCTCCGTGGACAGGTCTAACAGCTGCTTCATGACATCGGCGAGGGTGGGCTGGTCCCCCATGGTCTGCGATGTGGTGGAGGCCAAGGGTGAGATTGGCGGGCTTGGTGGACGGGCGGAATTGGTGGCGGCGGCGGTGGCTGCGGATGACGAGGATCGCCGAACTCCTGATACCAGGTTGTCAAGGACCTCAGGTCCGAGGGTAGCTGGGCCGCGGCTACGGAGGTTGTAGTCGCGTTCCGTGGTCGCCGGCAGGGTTTTGCCCCCACGCCGTCGCCCTGCTCAACACCCGGGTTATGCCCCCTGGGTTGCCGGCGTAGGAGATGAGGAAGAGGGAGATTAGACTAGGTAATTCTTGCTTGATTCCCAAGTGCCAGATTACAGGGATTTAAATAGCCCCTAGGCTGAACAATTCTGCCCACACCCTAGGATGCGGATAAGGAAACAAACCAACTAAATAAGGAAACAACCCCACTAATTTAGGCTTACTAATCTTAGCCATGCAGATAAGGAAACAAACCAACTAAATAAGGAAACAACCCAACTAATTTAAGCTTTCTAATCTTAGCCACTCCTGTTGGCTTCCTCCGCCGCGCTTTGCGCGCGTTCTGCGGCCCGTCGTACATCACGCGCACGGTGGCGACGGCTGTACTTGCGGCCCCACATGACAGCTTGATATTTGATTTTCGATGCTATCATGCACATGGGTCTGATTTCTGAACACCAGCAGAATAAGGATATGCGTAGTGTAAAATCTTTTCTGATGCGCATGCACTCGTCTATTTTCAGACGAGGAGGTGACAACGCTATACTTTCTGATAGCAAGCACGTAAGCATCTTGACCCGTGTTTTCTTATCTGCCCGACTTTTAACAAAATACATTTGGACTCTGTGGGCACACTGATGAAATGAGAATAGCTTGGCCAAAGCTGCCCATTTCCTATCTGTCCGACTTTTAACAAAATCCATTTGAACTATCTCCCATCGTCTGTACCTTGTATTCTACAACCAACAAATTCACCATAACAAGCACAACCACGGGGAAAACGTTGCATTGTCAAATTGGTGATAAGTTTACCATGCGTAGCACTGTTTGCAATATTGTTTCTGAAGCCATCGAAGAGCGGAATCTGCTTGTGAGTACTGCAGATCATACCGTCCATGAATATTTGTGCTAATTGCTGAATATAACGTTAGCACATATTGGCATGGAGTACTGGTTCTACAAGACTACAACGTCATGTCTTGATATCTTATCCAGTATAGTAACCAACGGAGTTTTCCCCCCTGGAAATGCAGCTGATTGATACAAGCATTTAGGAAAACAAAGCAATATGTCCAAACTCAAAACACTTGGAGCATTTATGGAATTTTTAAACTAAATTCCATAAATAAAAGAAAAAAAAAGTCCATATAAAACCTTAAACATTGATCAAAAATCCGTTTGGTACCCTGAACTATTAAACCAAATATTTGACCCTCCAAACTTTGCAATCCAATTCAAATAACACCTTGATCCGATTTCGCATAGTGGTATTGCCCGCGTGGTGTAATAAGTGGACTGTTTTGTCATGTAGAATAATAACACGTTTGGCAAATTTAGGTAAATGGCAGGTGGGGCTGATATGAGATTCTCTTCCAAATCGAAATAGAGAGGGAGGAGGGAGCTACAGGGGACGACAACCATGGAAGCATGATTGGGAGCTAGGCAGGGGGGAGGACCTATGGATCTCACCTGTCATTGATTTAACTTGGCCGATGTGCCATCATATATGGCAAAACAGTCAACTCATTGCGTCACATAGGCAATACTGTTAGCCGGACCGCCACACCTAGTGCGTCTGGATCCCAGGTTAGGCCCAACCCGAGCAGCGGGCAAAGGTCTCTTTGGCCATCTCCCCCCAAAAAGCTAGCTCAATGAGGGGGTGCTCCCTCATCCTTATAAACCATGCTCAAGCCATCGCACAACCGATGTGGGACTATTCCTAACAATCTCCCCGTCACACATCGGGCCAAGATTATCTAGGAACCACCTGGGCCACACCTGGGCTCCCCCTGGGCCACACCTGGGCTCTGATACCACTTGTTAGCTGGACCGCCACACCTAGTGCGTCCGGATCCCAGGTCAGGCCCAACCCGAGCAGCGGGCCAAGGTCTCTTGGGCCATCTCCCCCCAAAAAGCTAGCTATATGAGGGGGTGCTCCCTCACCCTTATAAACCATACTCAAGCCCTCTCCACAACTGTGTGGGACTATTCCAACAAATACTACTATACGAAATTGAGTCAAGATATTATTTGAATTAGATTCAAATGGCTGATTTCAGAATTCAGGATGCTGAATAAAATTTTGATCAAAATTTAAGGTTATATGAACTTCTTCCAATATTTTTTTTTAAAAAAAATCCCACAATTTGCTGACTTGGCCCGACCCCAACCCAAGACCAAGCCTACCTGACGGCAAACGACGCTTGCACCGTGCACGTCCAATGGGACGCTGGATCATTGTTCTTGGATTCACTCTTACATCTTCCTAATTATTTAAATTGTATTTATTATTTTCCTATAAATAAAAAAATCGGGTACAAGGTACAGAGAATACATAGTACCTCCGAGCCTCTGTACATCGCAGTAGTGTCCATTCCAAGTGAAGCTTCGAGGGATCCCTGCTCCGCCATTTGCTGTGCTTTCACATTCCCGGGTTTTTCATTAGTACTATTAAGGATCAACGGATGATTTGCCTTTTCTTTATTACTATTGATCATTTGTCTTATGATATTTCACTGATATGTGAGTCCTAGAGCCACATGTTATTGAGATATATAGGATAAATAATCAATTGTACCATAAAAAAAATACAAATCATCAAATCAAGCATGTGAGTCTTAAAAAAAGGAAAACTGCCCATATGTCACCTCACTTTGCCCGGCTAGCAATCGTAGCACCGAAGTTAGACGGCCAACATATAGCACTCTCGAAATTCGTTGCTCGCCTACGTAGCACTATTTTCAGTCTTACCCCTCTCTACTTCCCTAGAGAGTTCCACCTATAAAACTCTTTTGAGCGGTGCTTATGTACGCCACATTTTATCATAAATTGTATATACTTTAAAGCAAACGAAGAGATAAATAATCACTGTATATATTTTATTCACATTTTAATAGTTATGCAACTTTCAAAAAATGATGCATACTCGTGCTGCTTAGAGCGGCACAACGAGATGTGGATGTTGTACTCGTTGGTGCAAGAGAGATCACAACTAGGAGCTGTTAGTGCTGGTGGCGAGGCAGTGTAGCTGTTAGTGGAGGCTGAGGTCGCTGTTACTGTCTTACTGACTTTAGGATTATTCGTCAAGTTTTGGAGGCGTGTTACGTATTAGAAACGCAAGCGCGGCGCATGCCGCGTGCGCAATAATTTTTTTCCAGAGAAAAAACAGACAACGGAAACATTTTTCCCATGTTCCGGAGAGCAAACGGACAATGAAAATATTTTTTTTCGGAAAAAACGGAGAAAGTGTGCCGCGTGCGCGAACGGAATATATATATATTTTTTTCCGGAGAAAAAACAGACAACGAAAATATTTTTCTCATGCTTCGGAGAGTAAACGGACACGAAAGCAATTTTTTCGGTGCTCCGAAGAGCAAACGGACCACGAAAATATTTTTTTCGGGAAAAATGGAGAAAGTGCACCGCGCGCGTGAACGAAAAATAATTTTTGTTTTTTTTCCGGAGAAAAAACAGACAACGGAAACATTTTTCCCATGCTCCGGAGAGTAAACAGACCACGAAAATAATTTTTTCAGGAAAAACGGAGAAAGGACCTGAACGAAAAGTGCAAGGATCTATTTGTTATAATTTTGGACATGTTCGCTATTTCGAATAAGTAAGAAAGGGCTCGTTCGTAATTCGTATTTAACGGGAGGTTATTTGTGAAAATGACGAACGGAGGACCTAAACGCGAACCGGGTAAAATTATTTCGCACTCACAGAAAACTAAAAAGGACTTATTCGTAAATGGAAATGACCTATCCGTAATTACAAAAGATTGGAGGTCTTTTTTGCAAAAGAGAAAGAGAGAGTGGGGGAGGACACGAGAGAGAGTGGGGAGGAGACGTGGCATAGCTGCCCTTCCCGCAAACTCTCGGCTAATATTTAGTTGAGTATTACTTAGCATAGAGGAACGGCTTGATAGTGGCGGATCTCTGCCTCTCGGAGGAAGAGAGGAGGGACAAAATTTTCCAACAGTGCAAAAGAGGCTAACGTTGCAGCTGTCGGATGGTATTGTAGCTGGTATTTACAATTTTTCAGAGGTGCACTACTACAGATCTCGTCGTCACTACCGGTTTATAAGCGCCATCAATACTGGTTTTTGAACCGGTACCAGCCATCCGGGACTGATGCCTAATGGGCATCAATACCGGTTGGGGGAACCGGTATTGATATGCCCATCAATACGGTTAAATCTTCAAACCGGTATTGATAATAGATCATTAGTACCGGCTGGAGGCTCCAGCCGGTACTGACAATAGATTATCAGTACTGGCTGGAGGCTCCAACCGGTACTAATAATAGATCATCACTACCGGTTGGTGTTATGACCCGGTACAAGTGGGTTTTTTTAAAAAAAATTCATTACTGTAATTAATTAATTTGATGACATAAATTAATTTATAAATTTCTCATAAATTTATAATGGGTTTTATCAAATATACTATACCTTGAATGAAACTGTCAGATTTGTTGGATGAGTGTTTAATTCTTAATATTTCTTTTACTTCTTTTTTGCAGATTTTCGTTGTTTGTAATTAAATTTTTATATCAAGTAAAAGTAAGTATTATTTTAAATTTTTATATAAAGCAAGAACGGGCATCCTGCCTGCGCGAACTGTTGTATCAGTGCAAGTTTACTACGGCCTGTTGCTCTACGACCACATCCAGGACGAGCACGCGGTGGTCGACGCCGAGCGCGGCGGGATCATGAAGGCATTTCGCGACTTCGCCGCCAAGTCCTACAAGACCGAGCCCCGCACCGTGAGCTTCACTAAGGAGGTTGGTAGACATTTCTCCTTAGTGAATTCGCCGACGATTTCGGCACGGAACCGTGCGAATGCACTACACATATGATTGCAAATTGAACATGATTAGAATTTATTTTAAATGAAGTATAACTAGCACGATAATGAAAGGAACAAGAATACCGGTCGAGCATGTCGATCAGGTTTTGATAACATTCAACTGGTTTCCTCCTCGAGTCCATAACTGTGATCATGCCACGATCTAGCTCGATAATGAGAAAAATCCAGTGCAAGCTGTACATACATATGTCAACGTAGGTAACTGATTAGTTCTAACATCGTGTTATGGAAAAGGGTTAGAACGAGGCGGCACGAAAACACGTACTCAAAGTTGTAGGGTAGAAGAATCTTTGCTTTATATCTATGACCCATTAGACCATTGAATATGGTGTTCTCTGTATCGACAGGACATCTAGTAACAAATGTGTTGTTAATAACCAAAGGGTCAAAAAAGCCTATGTCGTAAATGACCTCCTTTCTGCATCTTTGTATCTCCATTCTACATAAGAAGAAATTAGTTAGGCTTGCAAGTTAGTATAGTCAAATGGCTCGCACAGTAGATTTTTGCAATTAAATAAGAACTTACAGAGTCCAGCAACTCAACATGGTCACGTCGATGGCGTCTGTCTGGTATAGATCGTACATTATATGCCATTCGACAAAATATTCGCCGTCGCCATGAAAAAAATGTTCTTCCTTGTACTTGACGAAGAATAGCTCCATGCTATGCCGGAACGCATCCAGGTACCATTCATGGAATTGGCGCATCCTAGTTGGCAGCTGGCCAACCTCCTCACGCCTGACCAATGGTGCGCCCGGTGTAAATGGCCATTTGACTTGAGCAGATTCAATCTCCTAGTTGCCTAATACTTGATGTGGGGCAAGACTAGTTTCTTTGAGGAATTTTGCCATCTCATTGGCCTTCTGCTCAGCTGATGACGTCTTCTTCTTGCTTGCCTTGACCAGTGTGCGCTTGTAGTCAAAGACACGAGATTTTTCCTTTGAATCTTTCAAACCTTTAATTGCCCTCATGCCTTTTAGAAATTCTTCTGTACTATGTTGAACCTTCTTCTCTAGTGACCTGGGTTTAAAAAACTCAGTGACCTCGGCCATGACTATCTTGGCGGTCTCCTCCTTTGTCATATCGTACGCCCGCTTTGAAGGTGCGGCTAGCTTATTGCTTTGGGTGGATCCCGTCTTCTTGTGAGCTGTTGGATGAGCTGGCTGGCTTCTCTTGGGCGACGATGTTGGAGTTGGAGTTTCGCGTGCAGGGGTTGGTGTAAGAGATGGGCTTCTTTTGATGGGCGACGATTTTGGTGACGGAGATGTCGAAGAGGACCGCTTATGTGCGCCTCTCAAAATGATGTACTTCTTACGCCACAGAATGAAAGTGTGCACTGCCTCTCCTAACGTTGTAGTTCCGTCACCTCCAGGAATGTCAAGGTTAAGGTCCTCGCACCCTGGGCATACCTCCTCCACCGAGACCTTGGAATAGCCCGGTGGTATCTGCTGGCCATGGATGACTTGCCCCGGCTCCATTTGGTGAGCCATGCCGTGAGCCGCCATGAAAGAGATGTTCTTCGCTTGGACGTGTAGCTCACAAGGTGTCCGTTGCGTGATGTCATCCGCAGGCCAGTGGCCCAGTCCTCTTCAGGTAGCCCACCAGAAGCACAGCTGCTCCGCCACCCCGCCACCCCGTGGGGCTAATGATGTCTGCATTAGTAGGAGGTTCTTGGCTCGCATCCACCCGTTGGCTCAAGGCTAACTGCACCTGTCTTTGGACCTCTTCCTTTATGCTTTCTTGTGTTTGATTCATATGTTCTTGAACCATTTGATTCATGCGTTCTTCTAGCATTTGCATCCGCTGTGCCTATCGGGACTTGCTTCTCGCCCGATTCCTGTAGGTCTCGGCGTCCTTAGCAAAACCAATCTTCCACGGAATAACGCCAACGCGTCGTGTGTATCCATGGTGCTCCGGGTTTTGTAGGGCCCTTGTTAGCTCATCGTTCTCCCTATTTGCCACAAAGGTGCCCTGGGAAGAGTCCTCGATCGACTGTACAAGTCTATTGGTGACATCTGTCAGCACATTCTCGAACACAGGGTTTCCATCATCGTCAAGTGCACCGCCGTGAGTATAAAACCAACTCTTCTCTCTATCTGGCCATTCCAAAGTCGCCGGTGTGACACCCTTCACAAGCAATCCCTATTCCCTCTGCTCCCATTTGGGCATCACTCGACGGTAACCACCAGGGCCGAGGCGGTGGTGATATTGCTTCTTCTGTGCATTCTGAATGTTCTTTTCGGTCAAACTTCGACCTTCTTCCGAATTCTTATAGTTGACGAACGCATCCCAGTGATCCTGCAACTTTGGGTGCTTGTTGAAGTCGGGTGTTAGGTCCTTCTTGATATATTCCGTGGTCAACTTCTTTTTATATGTCTGGAATGCGATGGCCATCTTCTTCAACGCGTAACTCTTCACCTTCTCTTCGGTCCCTTCGGGGACGGTGAATGTCTCCTTCAAATCGGTCCAGATCATATTCTTTGTATATTCAGGGACATTCTCCCATTTCGCGATACTAATTGGCACGTGGTCCCTGACGTGGAAGCTGCATGCCGAATTGAATGGTGGAATCACCCCCTCGGGTTCAATAGGTTGGCTGTTATCGCCGACTACAGTAATAATATGTTTGGCCTTCGACTTCTTGCTTGGACCTCGGTGACGTGATGGCCTACTCGATTGACTAGTCTGAAAATATGGTACAATGATGAATGAGTTAGAATGTTGACTTAGCATGATAGTGGAACCAGCATATACGCATTCGTACTAATTACCGTGGCGGCCTTAGCGGACTCGACGGGCCTTGCTGCCTCGGTGGGTTCACGACCCTCTGCCTCTACAAGATCATCTCCCACAATCAAATTCCTCATGAACTCATCTCCATCATATCCTTCGTCTGCCATCGTTATTTATTAGGCTAGAAAAGGGCACTAAAAATTAACAAAAAAAGATCAACAAAAGTATACTTATACATTTAATATATAATTACATAGATAACATATACTTCCACATTTTAGAATTCAAATTTTGACTTTACATACGAAATTTGGCATCCAATCGAAATGAATACAATTATGATTTACAGTAGATATATGTAGGATGTAAAGAACTAAACAACTAAGCGGTTAAGCACACAATTAGATAAATAACATAGACATAGGCCCCACGGTAATTAGTACATCTAATCGGAATGAACCACCCACGGACATAAGTTCTCGGACCATAACCCACAAGCAACAAGCCACACAAGCGTTCATTGATTCTAATAGATGGCAGAGAGAGGGGGGAGACAGAGAGGGATCGAGAGAGGGGGGAGACAGAGAGGGAGCGAGAGGGGGGAGACACAGAGGGATCAAGAGAGGGGAGACAGAGAGGGTGCTGGGGATAGAAGAGGACAGGTCACGCGTGGCAACGACTCGGAGGGTGGTGGGAAAGAGTGGATAGAGGAAGACGGGCGGCAACGACGAGTGTACTATTAACATACTTACACATTTCACATATACATATATATCTCAGAATTCAAATTTACATGAGCCACATTTCACATATACTTACACATTTCAAATTTACACAATTCCACATATACTTACACATTTCATAAGCCACATTTCACATATACTTATACACATTTCACATATACTTACACATTTCAAATTTACATATATAATCAGCATAATCAACATCCATAATCAACATTTCACATAATCCACAGTAAACATCCACATAATCAGCATAATCAGCATCATTGTCCATCGACATTAATAATCAGCATCCACATAATCCACAGTAAACATCCACATAATCCACATAATCAGGAAACATCCACATAATCAGTAAGCATCCACAGTAAACATGCATCCACATAATCCACTAAACAGTAAGCATTGTAACTAGGCGCCGGAGAGGGCTCACCGAGGGCGCGCGACGTCGGAGAGGAGGATGTGGCGCCGGTGTGGAGGAAGCTGGCCGAGGATGCGGCGCCAGGGGTGCAGAAGGCGGACGGCGGGTCGTCGGAGGACTACGCGGATGCCGGCCGGGGTTGTCGGAGGACTGCGCGAACGCTAGGGGTGCGCACGACGCTAACGGCGGGGGTGAGGACGGCATAGACGATGTGGACGGCGGAGTCGTCGGAGGAGTGGACAGCTCGAGTTGGAGACTTGGAGGCGGAAGTGGCGAGAAAGACAAGAGTTGGACCTCTCCACTTTTTATACGAGGGGGAATTAGTACCGGGTCATATTACCAACTGGTACTGATATTAGACATCAGTACCGATTCCCCTCCCCGCCAAAATACCCCGCCAAATGCTGGTTGCCCTAGGGGGAATTAGTACCGGGTCGTATTACCAACCGGTACTGCTAGATACTATTAGTACCGGTTGGTGTTATGACCCGGTACTGCTGCCCCTGTGTACTTGTTGCCCTAAGGGCTGTCAGTATCGGTTGGTGTTATGACCCGGTACTGTTTCCCCTGTGTACTTGTTCGCTAAGGGCTATCAATACCGGTTGGTGTTATGACCCGATATAAGTGGGATTTTTTAAAATTTCCATTACTGTAATTAATTAATTTGAGGACATAAATTGATTTATAAATTTCTCATAAATTTATAATGGGTTTTATAAAATATACTATACCTTGAATAAAAATTTCAGATTTGTTGGCCTCGTGTTTAATTCTTAATAATTATTTTAATTCTTTTTGCGGATTTTCTTTGTTTATAATTAAATTTTTATATCTAGTAAAAGTAAGTATTATGTTATAATAACGGCGGCGATGTCCTATCGGTGTTTCCGGCTCCGTCTCCGTCACCGTGCGTGCCTGACAACTGGTGCTCTCGTTGATATCCAAGGCCTAAATTGATGCTGTCTATGACCCTAGATGGATTGCTTTATGTTGCTCTCTTTTGGGTGTAAAACTACTAAACTAGTTCGTTTACCTTCAAGTTATCTAGTTATGTGTCATATTTTACCATGCTAGCCGGGAACATCTTACGGCCACACTTTTGCATCGGCCCAACTTAGAAGTCTCTACTAAAGCTAGTAGCTGCTTAATACATCCATGTGGTTATGGATTCGAACTAATGTTGTGAGTAACTAATATGGCTTTGTAGCATTGCTAATTATTCGATAGATTTGCAACAGTACGACTCTACGAGGACTCTGATCTTGGTAGCCTTGGACTAAAGACCTCACGCTAGATGTTGTTAATTTTGAAATGCTTTCTGTTTTCTTCGTAATTAGTAGCTTCAGATTATTGACAAACCCTATAAATTGCATTAATCCATACACGAGTTTATATCAGCTAGAGAGAGAGAGAGATTAGTGTAATAACCATATTCATAATTCATATACGGGTTTATACAACACGGTTGGACTTATTTGCTAACATACTTTGTTTTTACAAGTGATCCTTCGTTATGATCGTGTTGTACATATGGAGATTCTTCTATATCATTCAAGAAACTTATGTCTATGTCCACCATAAAAGGAGGTAGCTCGTCAAATTGATTGTACTCTTCTTCATCTGTGACGCCCTCAACTCCGACAATCCTTCTTTTTCTTGGAAGAACCACATGGCGCCTTGGCTGTTCGCTGCTGATAGTCTCCACCTTCTGCTTCTTGCTTTTAGGATGATTGTCCTGCTTTTTCGGCTTGCTGTTCATGTCCATCACATATATTGGCGAGCACGAACGGTTCGTCCCTAAAGGCCACTTGCTTGAGGTCCACGGTTGTCATACCGTCCTCGTCGATATCAACAACTGTCAATTTGACCCATTGGCACCGAAACAGAGGGACTTTTAAAGGTCCATACTCGAGCTCCCAGATCTCCTCTATGCAACCATAGTAGGTGTCCATCTTTCCATTTTTGTCTAAGGTATCTATACGAACGCCACTGTTTTGGTTGGTGCTCTTGCTATCTTGGGAAGTCGTGTAAAATGTGTACCCATTTATCTCATACCCATGGAATGATATGATTGTAGTGGATGGTCCCCGAGCCAAGAGTTTCAACTGTTCATTGTCTGTCTGGTTGCCTATCAGCTGATTTTGTAACCAACCGCCGAAACGATCCATTTGCTCTAGTGCGATCCACGTTTCTGACTTCTCTGGGTATTGGTTGCACAGAATCATCTCATGATCATGGATATACTAAGCCACTACAGTTGCTTGTTTCAAGACTGTGAAATGTGCTTGTTTAAATGAAAGTAGATCGTCATTAAAGAATTCTTTTCTCCCTAGAGTCCCTTTTCCCCGTAGCCTCCTCTCATGGCGTGATACAGGGATGCCAATCGGATTCAGATCATCAATGTAATCGACACAAAATTCAATCACCTCCTCTGTGCCAACACCCTATGCAATGCAGCCTTCTGGATGAGACCGGTTGCGAACATACTTCTTTAGGACCCCCATGTACCTCTCGAACGGGAACATACTATGCAGGAAAACGGGTCTGAGAATTTCTATCTCTTTGACAACGTGAACCATGAGATGGATCATAATATCAAAGAAGGATGGAGGGAAGATCATCTCAAGGTTGACCATACTATCGACCACATCATGCTGCAACTAAGGTATGTTATTCGGCTCGATGACCTTCTGCGACACCGCGTTGAAGAACGAGCACAACTTTATTATTGTCCCTCGTACCCAGTCCGGCAAAATACCTCTCACCGCCACTGGGAGCAGCTGTGTCATCAACATGTGACAATCATGGGATTTCAGGTGTACGATTTTATTCTCTTTCATGTTTATGAGTCTCTTTATGTTCGAGGAGTATCCAGAAGGGACCTTCACGCTGCTCAAGAACTTAATAGTGTTTTTTTTCTCTTCCTTGCTCAGAGTGTAGCTCGCGGGGTGGAGGTAATGTTTTCCTTTCGCTCTCTTTTCCGGATGTAGGTTGTTCCTGAGTCCAAGTAGAAGCAGGTCCTTTCGTGCTTGAAGTGTATCTTTTGTTTTACCGTACATATCTAGAAAGCCTAGCAGGTTCACGCAGACATTCTTCATGATATGCATGAAGTCCAATGAGTGGCGGACCTCTAAGTCTTTCCAGTACAGTATGTCCCAAAATATTGATTTCTTCTTCCAAATAGGCTTCGTATGATCTTGTTCAGTCGGAACAGATTTGCTACCAAGACCGTTTCCAAATACTACTTTCAGATCCTTTACCATAGAAAATACAAGTGTCCCACTGCGATGCATGGGCTTCTTACGTTTCTCTTCTGTCCCATCGAAATTCTCACCCTTCCTTCGTAACGGGTGCTTCATATGGAGGAACCTACGGTGGCCCATATACACGACCTTTCGTCAGTGGCGTATCCAGGATTTTACGTATGGGTGGTCCAACTTGACATAAATTTTTTAGATACCTTAAATGTAACATGCCAATATACAATATAAGTATAGAATTTACCGAAAGTGCATCATGATATATTAATAAGGTGTCTTACGAACATCTTAAAATCAACAACTAAGTATGAAATTTGACTTAAAGAAGCTTACACGGCTACAATAATTTGAAGAAGATTACAATACTACTTGTTGGGTCTACGCTTTCTAATGGCCATGAAAGTGTCCATTATATCTTCTTCATTCACTTTAAAGAAAATATCTCGCTCAATGAATGTGACTAGACAATCGTCCAAAAGACTATCACCCATCCTATTTCTCAACTTATTCTTGATGAAATTCATAGCAGAAAATGCTCTTTCAACACTTGCCGTCGCCACCGGTAGAATCAATACCAATTTGAGAAGCAAGTACACCAAATCATGAACTTTATGCCTCTTTGTTTCAACAAGCTTTACTGAGAGCTCAACAAGATTGTTTAGGCCTTTGAAGCTATCTTCTTTTCTCATGTCATCAATATAGTTCTCAAGTTGCATTTCAAGTCTTAATAATTCAGAACCTGAAATATCATCAGGGTAGAAATCGGCAAGTCGACGTACCTTGTGTGCATCAAAAGAAACAAATAAGCCAACATGATTCAAGACTACCATACAAGAAATATCATTAGAGTAGATATCAACAAGTCTACATACCTTGTGTGCATCAAAAGAAGCAAATGAGTCAGCGGGATTCAAGGCTACCATACAAGAAAGCAACTCCATATTAACCTCATCAAAGCGATTATCAAGCTCTTGACTAATTTGATCAATGATCCCAATATATACTTCTCTTCTAAAGTGATCATCATTTGTTTGGTTTCGAGCAAACCGTACTGATCTTCCATAAGGTACATAATTATCTTCCATTGCAGGAACTTCAACACCATGTTTATTGCAAAACAAAGTGACCCTTTGAAGGAATGTACCCCACCCATCAGACCTCAATTGTTGCATTCTACTCTTTGCCAAACTAACAAGTGACATTGCATTGAGAATATCTTGGTCTCTTCTTGGCAAACACTCGGACAAATCATTTGTGTATCCAAGAATGACAAGCATCAAGTGTGCACTGAAAATAAAATCAAATGACTCAAACACTCCAACCATAGTATGTATTTTTGGCCAATCAGCCCTTTGTGAAGTATCTTGTCCAAGACTTATGAGTACATCACGGATTGTGGGATACATAGCAATAATGTTGACAATAGTTTTGTAATGAGAACCCCATCGAGTCTCGCTGGGCCTAGGTAACCCCATCTCTTGATTTAGTCCACTCCCAGTTTCTAGTTCACCACTTTCAATTGCTTTCACGACATTCTGAAGTCTAGCATTTCGAAGCATTTCATGTCGCTTACAAGAAACCCCAACAATATTCAACAAGAGAGATACTTGATCAAAAAACCACACACAATCATCATTTCCCTTGGCAACAGCAACAAGAACTAGTTGGAGTTGATGTGCAAAACAGTGGATATAATAAGCAGAAGGAGACTCTTTCATTATCAATGTTTTTAGCCCTTTAATCTCTCCTTTCATGTTGCTAGCCCCATGATAACCTTGACCACAAATTTGACTTATAGTCAAATGGTGACTAACAAGTAAAGCTTGAATTGCTTCCTTAAGTGATAAAGAAGTGGTATTATCTACATGCACAACTCCAAGAAAGTGCTCACATGGCCTTCCCAATTTATCAGTATAACGCAAGCAAAGAGCTAGTTGTTCATTATGTGATACATCACTACACTCATCAGCTAGAATTGCGTAGTGCTCATCACCAAGTTCTTCAATAATTTTATTTCTGGTTTCTATGGCACAACATTGAATAATTTGCTTTTGTATCTTTGGGCAAGTCAAGGTGCAATTACCTGGAGCATTCTTCAAAACAAATTTATCCACTTCTTCACTATTTGATGCAAGCCATTTCAAAAGTTCAATGAAGTTCCCTCTATTGCTAGACTCTTCACTTTCATCATGTCCACGAAATGCCAATCCTTGATGCAAAAGAAACTTCAAACATCTAAGTGAATAAGTCAACCTGATCTTGTAAAGACGTAATTCCTCACTATTGACCTTCATGATTTGATCATCAATTGCTGCAGTAGGATTCAAATATAAATTGTATCTATCTTGAGCTGCATTGTGCACACTTCCTACACCACCCACATGTTTATCAAGTGCATCATCTCTATTCCAGTTTCTCCAACCACCTTTAGTAAATGCATCAATCCTACTGCCCTTGCCTTTTCCCTTTTTAAACAAATAGCATACAAAGCAAAATGCAGATTCATTCTTGATACTATATTCAAGCCAATGATATCTATGAAACCATAAAAAATTGAATTGCCGATCTCTAGTTCCAATTTTCCTTTTCTTAAAATCATGTGCATAAGGTTGGAATGGACCTTTAAGAATATATGCTCTCCGAACTGCATCTTGATCATTGACAGGATAACTTACAATGGGCAGTCTTTCCCCTGGATCATGTGGAAGACGATCAATATCATAAACCGGTGGCTGTGGTTGTGGCGGTGGCAGTGGCGATGGTGAGACATCTTCCCCTGGATCTTGTTCTTGAGTGCGCTCTTCTGCCACAACCGAGGAAGGAGACGATGGAGAAGCAATCTTCTTTGCTGCATGTTTTCGAAAAAGAGATGCAATATCTCCATCCCTCTTCATGTTTCAACAATTCTGCAAATCTGCAATACAATAGTAGTTAGTACAATGTACAACTACCGGAAACAAATAAATTAAATAAATAAGTTGTGTATACATACAAGCGCGCGGATCATACAAATATACGATTGATAAGTACCTGATAGATCAGAACTCAGAAGCAAGACCGCCGCAACGCCGCATGCGCAGGCCGTTATCGCCGGGCGCCAGCGCCAAGATCGGCCGCCGATGCGCCGGCGGGTAAGGTCGATCGCATTGCCTGGCCGGCTGCAATCGCACTGCGTACGCGGCGAGCCGATCAGCCGAAGTGCCAAATCGACAGGAATCCTTGATCAGATCAGAACGAGAGGTGCAATGAAGAGAGCCGATCGGAACGACAGGAATCCTTATCAGATCAGAACGAGAGCCGATCAGCCGAAGCTTGCATGGAATACGAGAGGTGAGTTCAACTAGCAGCCGTCACGGCGTCACGTGATTATTTTTTTACAGCATGGTCACTGTGCAATTCTTGGGTTGAGGCCTGAGCAATTTTTGGGTGGGCCGGGGCCCACCCGGCCCACCCTCTGGATCCGCCGGTGCCTTTCGTGAGTTTTTCATATACTTGCTGTCCGTATCCTCTAAGCACTGGATGCAGGCTTTATATCCTTTGATAGATAGGCCAGACAGGTTACCAAGTGCAGGCCAGTCATTGATGGTTACGAATAGCAATGCACGTAAGGTGAAATACTCTCTTTTGTACTCATCCCACACACGTACACCATCGTTCCACAACGTTAGCAGATCTTCAACCAACGGTTTGAGGTACACTTCAATGTCGTTTCCAGGTTGCTTCGGCCCTTGGATAAGCAACAACATCATAATGTACTTCCACTTCATACACAACCAAGTAGGAAGGTTGTAGATACATAGTCACGGGCCAAGTGCTGTGACTGCTGCTCATCTCGCCGAACGGGTTCATCCCATCCGTACTCAACCCAAACCTTATGTTCCTCGCATCCTCAGCAAAGTCCGGGTACTTTCTATCAACTTTCCTCCACTGGGAGCCATCAGCGGGGTGTCTTAGCCTTCCATCGTCCTTACGATCTTCTTTGTGCCAGCACATCTGTAACACCCCAAAATTTTGCTTTTCTTAAATTCATGTGTGATTTGGCACTTTGGTGAATTTTTGGAATTTTCTGGAATTTATTTGGATTTATTTGGAATTTATTCCATTTGGAAATAATTAAAGAATTAAACTTTGCAAATAAAAATTTGTTGGAAATATTTTATTTGAGTCCAAAATGTTCCAAAATATTTTCCAGAATTTTTCTGGGTCTTTTGCTATTTTTAATGATTTAATTGAATTTCTGAGAATTTAATTGGATTAATTAAATCGAGTTGGTTTCACTGTTCCTCCGACCGAGCCCGAGTCAGACTCGAGTTCGAGTCCGACCCAAACCCGACCGCGCCCGTGGTCAAGCCGAACCCGCTCGCTTCGAACCCTAATCGCGTGGCCGCTGGATCTTGATCCAACGGCCACGATTGAGCCACGCCACCAGCCCAACTCCGACCGAGCCACCAGCCGGCCGCCGAGCCGACCCGAGTCCAACTCCCGTGACCGTTGGATCTTGATCCAACGGCTCACGTTGAGCCACGTCGCCCTATCCGTGTCGGCGCCGGACTCCGCCGCCGCCCGTGCGTGGGCCCTCGTTTTTCGCGAGGGGGTATTTAATGCACCGCCACCCGTGTCGTGACGCCGACTTCCGTGCGCACCCGTAGCCCTAGACAACGTCGCCCGAGCCGCCGTGGTTGCGCCGCAATCGCTCGTCGGAGTTGATTGCGTGTTCCGCCGCGGTTTCCCATTGTTTCCGCCGCCATCTGCCATCCTCCGCCGCCGTTGAGGTCAGATCCGGAACCGCAAGAGCCAGCCGCGTCGGAGGGGAACTTCCACTTCACCGGAGCACGCCCGCAACGCCGTTGTCATCGTCGTTGTCTCCATCTCCGGCCAGCAAGCCCCGCCGTGGACATCGCCGTGGACTCGAAGCTTCTCAGCCGTCGGATCTCCATCGCACGGCTGAGATTGCGCCATGTCACCGGAGGTATTTTCCACGTTGAAATCCCAGATCTATTTCCAACCGTTGGATCTAGATCCAACGGTTTAGATCGTGCCACGTAGCCTAAACTGCACCAAGCTAGAATAGATCTCAGCCGTTAGATCTAGATCGAACGGTTAGCGTTAACCCACGTTGTTTTCTTTAGATTGGATCTTGACCGTCCGATCAAGATCGAACGGTCCCATCACGAGTAGTTTCTTAACGTTAAGCGGATCCAACTGGCCGTTGATTTTCAAATCAATGGCCGAGATCTAGCCACGTGGCCGGAGGCCGACCGTCGCGATCGGCCGCTGATCGCGCTGGCGCGTCTCTCGACGCTACGGGGCCTGTCGGTCACGGGCCCACGCGTCAGCGTCTCAGCCGAGTGCACCATGACGTCACCGCTGACGTCACGGTGGGGCCCAGCTGTCAGCCATCCTCAGCCGTGCGTGATGACGTCACCGCTGACGTCATCCGAGGGGCCCACCTGTCAGCGTCAGTGTGCCGTGGACCGAGCCCACGGTGGACCCGAGCCAAACCATGGACCACATCCATGGACCGGCTGATGTCAGTCGACCAATCAGAGGCTGCCACGTGTCATGCTGACGAAATAAATGAATTTCCGAAAAAGAAAATGATTTATTAATTCGAATTATTGATTTCAGATTTTGATTCAAACTTCAAACGCTTATAACTTTTGCATTTTAACTCCGAATTGAGTGATTCAAATTTCTAAATTTGTATAAAATTGAGATCTACCTAATGATGAATTTTATTTAATTTTTGGACCAAAGTTTTTCTCTGTATAAATATTTAATTTATTATTTAAACTTCAAAATGCTATAACTTTTGTATTTAAACTCCGAATTTGACGATTCCAGTTTTTAAAAATTTATAAAATTATGCTCTCTCTATTTGTGAACTTTATTTGGATGTTTGGACACTTTTTGTCTACTATTTATTTATTATCTTCTATTTGCACGCTTTATGAGTAGACGTCGAAGTGCCCGAAGGATTCGAAGGAGAAGTGTTGACCCAGGAGCCAGCTCAGGACCAAGAACAAGTACTTTTTGAAGGCAAGTTGTGCTTTGACCATGTTGATCCCATTTTGAAACCTATTTTGATTCAATTTATTGCATGCTAGTTTAATTAGAAAATACTTTATTTAATCCCGGGGAATTAGATAAATGCCAATTTGCTGTATGACACCTTGATTAATTAAATATGTGCCATGACCCCTTGTCACCCTAGTTGTGGATTACTAGTTGGACACTACTAAATTGCCAACATGGGTTTGTAGATCGTTGTAGTATATTGCTTAGACACGCTTACGTGCTCATGACATGATTTTTGGATAATCAAATGTTAATATTGACTTAATGATATATTGAACCTGTTTTGGAAAGGTATCATGTGATGTTGATGGCATGTGGTGCATGGTAATCAACTGGGGTTTGATAAATAGTTTTCGACCGGGGCATGTGGCAAGATTGATCAGGTGGGCCAGTTGTGGCACCGGGAATGTTGGTTTGGTTCTTCGGGTAGTCTTGCCCTGGTCACCCTAAGGACTTAACCTTGCAAGCCTTTGAACTGAGTCAAGCGTGCAACCACATGTTTGTAATGGGACGGACCTAGTTGACTAAGTTGCTAATAACGTACCTGTGGGACCTCTGGGTGTCAACTACACCCTTTGTGTATGTTGTACGGGGGAGCGTCGGGCTGCGCCAGTACCCATCTAACGGTGGATTGACCTAAACTTCGCCTTTGCTAAGGGAAGGGTTAGTGTGCAACACCGGAGAGGACCACTTGTGCTGTTAAAAGTTTCCGAAAGACTTTGTTACGGGAACTCGCCTTTGTGGTGTTTGATTGTATCTTGTGGGTAAAGTGCATAACCTCTGCAGAGTGTAAAATCTATTCGAATAGCCGTGTCCGCGGTATTGGACATCGCTCGGGAATTACAGTCAAGGGTTGGACTTTCTTGAAAATAACTTGGTCTTGAAAAGGTTGGGTTTGGTTTAATAATGATGTTGATGGAAATGTGGATTAGAATCGGGAAAGATGTTTATTGAACTCCTGGAAAAGTTATTGATCTTATACTTGTTTCTACTGCTTTCGAATCTACTTATGATACTTTTTAAATGCTCTTTACTGCAAATATACCTTGAGCCACTCCTTGTATTAAGCCATGCATGTAGTATATTAGCTGCATTCTGTGCATGACTTGCTGAGTACCAAGTACTCACCCTTGCCGCAATACAACACCAGTTGAAGAGGAGTCTACACCAGCTTTGGAGGAGGAGCTCCAAGAGAAACCGTCTACTTAGGGAGCGAGCCCAGTCAGTTGCCTGTGGTATACTGGATGGCGCCATGAAGTTATCTTATTTTTCCGCTGCTACTATTTCTCTCTTAATAAGTTTCGCCCTGCGTGGCATATATTTGTAAGTTGACCATAAGGTCGAGCAACCAGTTTGACTATTTAATTAAAGTACTTTATTAGTATCGAGTGGTATGATTGTGATATTTACCGATGTTAAGACTGTGTGCACTAGCGCGTTCCTGGACTAGTGCTGAATACACAGAGGGTCCGGATTTGCAGATTCGGGTCCCGACAGAGGTGGTATCAGAGCCATACTGACTGTAGGCTCACCCATAGTTAGATTGGTCGTAGTGAGGATAAAACCTATTTTCTAAAGCTAAAAGTTTGTCAAGATAATGAATGAATTCTCGACTTACCCCTTTTCTTTCTTGTTCATACCCCTTGCTGAGTTCTTTTCGTCTTCCACATTGATTTTAAAATGTTGCGTTCTTACGCAAGTATCCTTTGACAGATGATGATGAAGAACAACTACGCCGAGCGTGAAGGAGGCTATGCCGCCGAGTTGTTGCGTATGCTTCAGTTTCTTGGAGGTTTTGAGAGGCCGCTCTACCGAGGGACTACACTTGTGCAGGCAGGACTGGTCACAGGATGGGACGTCCGGATAACGGTGTATGCCCGAGAGAAGACAAAGTTCAGCCGCCCTTTTCACTTCACCGCCAGGAGGTCTACCTTTGAGATTGGAATCCAGGAGGTGTCGCGCCGAGCAATGCAGCAGATCGCGCGCCCGCACTTACTCCAGGGAGCTGGAAGGCACAGTGTTCCATCACCACCCACGCCGAGACAGCAGAGCTCAACAGAAGCCGATAGAAGATGAGGATGCTACCATCACTCACTTAGCCAGATTTGTCGCCGCTCAGGAGGAGCTGATCGAAGACACAGTTTAGGAATTGAAGAAGGCTCGTGAACAGGTCGAGGAGGAGAAGAAGCACTTAGAGAATGCCCGTGAGTATGTCGCTTATGCTGCGGAAAGGATCGCAGAGTTGGAGATCGCCTTTGTATGGCCAGGACCCAATCCGGTGTTGGAGTTGGACGCCTGCACCCATAGGAAGAACCGAAGAGGCGCCACCTGCACGGCGCCACGGCCACAAAGGCCCAGATCGAGCGAGGAGGACGCCGCGTCGTCAACCACAGCTGCAGTTGTGGGGCATGGCGATTGTTTCACGCCGATGCCGCCGCACCCGCCGCGAGGAGGTAGTGGAGGTTTTCTCGATGAGTGAGCGTAGTCGTTAAGGTTGAGACTCCTTCGTCGAGTCGCGTTATAGAATAAGAGTCACCCTTTAGAGGCGTTGGATTTCATTGATTGCTGAGTGTGCAGTATGTGTTGCAGGCCCTTAGGCATTGTAAGCATTCGTACCAAGTTATAGTTATTATTAATAATAAAGTTGGATTTTGAGTTACACCTTTTCCCCGCATAGTTTCTCTACTACTTGTCTATTCTTGTTCCCTCTCATCTCTAAACCTTGGAGCAATCGACAGATGGTGAACACCCGCGGAAACCTTGGAGGCAATGGCAGTGGTTCTCGCCCAGCTGGAAACCCCAACAATGGAGCACCTGCACCCCAACCAGCACCGCCAATTGACATGCAGAATTTTGGAGCTTTCTTGCTGCTCAGACTCAGTTGATGCATGCTATGATGCAACAAATGTAACACGTCACTGCTCAGGCCGCCGCTAATCAAGTCAATCAGGGACAACGCCAGAATACAAGACTGTCAGAGTTCATGAGGACTCATCCACCCACTTTCTCCGGGAATGCCAATCCGTTGGAGGCCGATGATTGGTTAAGGTCGATAGAGAGGAAGCTACACATTGCTCAATGCATGGAAAATGAGAAGGTACTCTACGTTTCTCATCAGTTGGAAGGGACAGCCGCCGAATGGTGGGAGAACTTCTGTGCCACGCAGGAGAACCCTCAGGATATCACTTGGGAGGAGTTCACAGCTGCATTTTGTCAGTATCATGTGCCGGAAGGAGTTATGGATCTCAAGAAAGAGGAGTTGAGCATCAAGCAAGGTAATCACTGTGGCGAATACTGAACAAGTTCACACGGCTTGCACGCTACGCTTTGAGGATGTAGCGACAGATAAAGCCAGACAGTCTCACTTCATGAAGGGACTTAACTCAGGACTACAGGTGGGACTGATCACCCACACCTTTCCAGATTTCCAGGAGCTGGTGAATAAGGCGCTTATTCTTGAGGACAAGCGCAAGGAACTGGATGAGAACAGGAAGCGCAGGATGCAGCATCAGGGATCGCGTCAGGGAGCACAACAACGTTTGAGGGTTGCGCCAAATCAGTTTTTCAGATTCCAGCCATAGAATGCTACAAGGACACAATCACCAGCATCAAGACCCGTCAATCAGAACTATCAGACCCCAGCCCCAGCCAGAAACGTCGCTTCAGGCAGTCAACAGGGGACAGTGAGACGCTGCTACAATTGCAACGAGCCAGGGCACTTTGCCAACAGTTGTCCTAAGAAGACCGCAGGAGTGACCCCAGTTCGCTTCAATCTGGGATCCACACCAGCCAGGACGCCTGCACCAGGAGCAAACCGAGGGATAGCACAGTCAGAAGCAGCACCCCTGACCGTGGTGAGAGGCCGAGTCAACCATGTCACTGCAGATGCACTGCAGAATGCCACGGATGTAAATCTTGGGTAAGTTACTTGTTAACTCAGTACACCTGCTTGATTTTGTTTGATTCTGGAGCTTCGCATTCTTTTGTTTCTCAAAGCTTTGCTGCTAAAAATGATTTGGAGATTGCAAGACTTAAATGCATGCTTTTGGTTCAAACCCCTGGTTCCGAACTCCGAACGAAAGTAGGATGTTCTGGGGTGAGAATACTAATAGATGGGATAGAGTTCCTAGCGAACCTTATTATTTTGGAGACCCAGACCTTAGATGTTATTTTGGGAATGGATTGGTTATCCAAGCACAAGGCCGTATTGGATTGTGGATGAAGGACTATCTCAGTGTGATGCCTTAGAGCGTCAGAGCGATTCTAGGGTTCCTTTTCCTGGTTTTGCTTCGGGAGAGGAATGAAGGATTTGTCGGGGGATGAAATAATTGAAGTTTATCCGGCATATTAATATTAAATTTGGAGTTGTCGGGCTAGAAACAGTGGGCCGAGGAAAACCTGGGCCTGGGCTGCGAATCCCCTCCCCACCTCTCTCTTTTCCCCTAGTGGGCCGGCCCACCATATAAAAGGGGTGTCACCCCCCCCCAAAAGCCCTAGGGCGCCCCCTTCCTCCCCTAGCAGCCACACCACCCCTCCTCTTCCTCCCCTTGCGTGGTGGCTCAAGATCCACCGCGAAACGCGAAGGAGCAAGCGAGAAGAGGATCCGTGGAGGCGTGGAGGACGAGCAGATTTCCGTTTCGGGAATCGTCGCGCGTTTTTCGTGGGTTCTCAAGGGAGAACTCAAGGTAAAATTCCCAATCTTTTACCCCTGTTCTACCCAGGGATTAGGAGTGTATTAGATCTGGTGGTGAGTGATTTAGATGGATCTTGATGGGGGAGAAGGGTAGATGTTCACGTGGTGCTGTTTTTGGAAGGGGAGATTGTGCAGCGCGGATTGTTTCGCGTTTTACGTGCCATAGACGATTTTTCCTGCAAAAACCTATAACTAGAAAGTTGTAGATAACGTCGAGATCTAGATTATGTATTTTTTTCAGAATTTTTGGGGCGTGGGTCTGAGAGTTATAGCTGTTGCAAGATGACGGACAGAATCTGGAAACAGATTTTGTCCACTGTGTTGGACATTTGTTTAGGCATATTTAACAGTGGAATTTAAATTTGTGATCTTCATGAAAGTTGTAGATCTCGTCAATATCTAGCTACGGTAATTTTTTTGTATTTTTATGATCTGTATAAAAAAATATACGAAATTGTGAAGAGAGGGTGATGCTGTTTGACCCGGACAGATTGGGGTTTTTGGCGCTTAAGAAGGGAACGGGGATTAGGAAGCGTGTGTTCGAGTTGTGTGATCATTTGTGATGTCGCTATGTACTGAAATAATACTTGTACAGGTGGTGCCCCTTCTAGACGCAACTAGGTTCGTCATCCACGTTGGTAAAGGCAAGTGGAAGTAGCGGTCTTGCTAAACTATAACTCGCTATTTGTTTCGTCTTCAATATAAACCTTAATTGCAACACACCTACATGGTTTAACTACTTGTTTATGAGATTACAATATCCTATCCTGCATTGTGATGTGGTTGTTTGGCTTTTGAATCATGAGTAAGAATGAAGAAAGATGTTGTTTGCAAGATGAATTGTGGAGATATTCTATCTCAATGATGTTCGCATTCTATCCATGTTATTTGATGGTATGCAAGCATGTGAATTCAGAGTGGGAAGTTATGGATGTATTTATGCATGAAGCATTAACTGCATAATCATGCATTGGAAGTTTGTCGACGCCAGCGTGCGCGATCGACGCAGACAACACCGTGTGTTCACGAGAAAGGGCACGGTGAGGAGGATCATGGCATAAGCATGTGCACAATCATATGCATTTTACTGAGGTTATATGGACTCTATAATGTGGTATTGGACATGAGGAATTTGGTATGCTAGTTTTACTGTGGCTGTGTTATTCGTTAGAAGTTGTTCCGCTTGCTGAGATTACCCAATCTCACCCTTGTTATTTTGTTGTTTTCGGGTAGTTCTCGCGAGTCGTAAGCTTGAAGGGTGGGCTTAGTAGCACAATCAACCCTCCGGGGTCATTACGAATCACATGGACTAGTGCATTTAATAATTCATTAGCTTGCTGAAATTTTATTAATCATAGACCTGTTGATGTCCTCTTTGGAGCCGTTTTTACGTTTATGTTTGTTTTACGGTTGATTTAGACTTGTTATCTCTAGTATTGATGCTTTTATGTTATTCCTGTTTATAATGGTTATTATGAATCTTGTTGTCGCCTGCTTTTGTCCTAATTTTAGGAGAGATCTGTCGAAATTTTCTTGTACGACAGTTTAGATTTGTAGGGTGTTACAGCTTGGTATCGAGCGGTCAGTAGGTCCTTGGAATGTCTATTTTTAGTGTCATACTATAGGATACAACTAAAATGTGATGTGGAATAACTTAGAAACATGGCCTAGGTTTTAACTAAAATTTTGTCATAGGATAGCAACATTAAAACTTGTGTAAGTGGAATCACTAATTTAAAATTTGACACACATGGATGCACAGTAGGAAAGGGTATGGGTATCGTTGCCTTATGCTTAAAGGTTGAATTTAAGCTTTGTTGTTGAATGCTACTTTTGATGATGTATAATGCTATATTTATGATAGATTTGATTGAGTTGCTTCATTTGTGATAAAGTGTGGTTGTGGTGCCGAAGGGTTTCGGTCACCTTTTGTTTGTAGTGAGGCTGTGGTTTGACGGTGTGGCCGGGTAGAGTCACCACCGAAGAACTATTATACCCCTGTAGGGAAAGAGTACTTATCCGTGTCTGTCGTAGATCGGGTAGTGACTGGAGTCAAATAGAAGAGGTTGGTGATGGATTCCTTCGGATGTTCTTTACCGTGCTGACGGTCGGTTTTGGTTGGTTTTCTGGGTATGTGGTTGGTTCGAAACCGAGGAAAATGCTTAGTTTTGAGCACTCGCTGATTTGTCCTTTTGGCGGTTTGTGGTTTTGTCTCCTTTGAGTGAAGACACGGAAGAAGAGTTCTACGTTATGCGTCTTTTGGTCACAATTTTGCTTTGGCTTTGATTTATTGTGATGGACTGTCGTTGGGAGGAAATTTACGTGGTTGTTGTTTCCGATTTTTTTAAAAAAGAAGGGGTTGGAGTTTCTCTGTTGCGAGATCAAAATTGGATGGAGCTAAGTTTGAATCTTTATTGGAAAATTTTAGTTGGACATTTTGTCTTCCCTTTTGCATCTGTCTTCCTTTGTGGAAAGTTTAGGTTTTGGATTTCTTGAAGAGTTTTGGCTACTATGATTGGACATTTGAGGGTCGATCTCTCTTGCATTTATGTTTGGATTTTGCTTTTCTTCCTTGCACGAAAAGAAGAATTTTTTTATCGGTGTTTGTTCTTGATCTAGAACTGTGTTTGTTTTTAATGTTTTGGATTGCCTCCTGTTTGTCAAGGGTAGGTGACCCATGACGGTGTTTAGAAATTTTATGTCTGTGTTACGTAGTATGTAACAATGTGGTTTATGGAATGATGTACTTCTAAGTTAATTTGTGAGTTGAATCAATTAAAATGTAATTGTTATCTTTAGCTTGAGATTAAATAAACTTCTAGTATTGTAGATTGCTCTATAAGCGATAATGATTGAATGTGTTAATGTGCATGCTTAGGATTTATTGCATTATTTTAATGTGCCCTTGACCATGGACAATGTTTAAAGCTTTAAATCTTGATGCGTAGTTAGAACATTACGATGATGTAAACTCTTTGTGAAGGTAATAGAAAATTAGTGGGTTATTTAGAGACATTTTAATATAAGGTCGGTAGAACAATTTAATTGTAATGGTGGACTACCGATATTGTTAAAGAAACCATGCTGGTTGTTTAAAGATGTTCTAATTTAATCGTGTTGGCTAGTGACTTTAATTTGGAAATTGATTAGAGTTGATATTTATGACGTTGCAAACTATTAGTAGATTCGGAAGTATGCAGTTGCGTTCCAATAATGCTAGTATCGATATCAATTGGGAAGACATAAGTTTTTGTCATTGCCGTAAGAGCTTTGTGATGATTTCACCTATTCAGTTCACTTTAAAAAAAAAGGCTTGAGTATGTCTTGGAGTGGCAATTTTGCTATAACCCGTGTATAGGGTAGCTAAAAAAATTATTAAAAAAATTTAAATTTAATTTAGCGTTGTTGTTATAAGAGCTTTGGATGGCTTAAATTATTCAATCTATTTTACATAGTTGGAGTATGTTGTGTAGTGACAGTTTGTCATAGCCTATGGATAGGGTAACTAAAAGCAATGTTGTTGTTTTACAATTATGCCAGTTATTGATATTGATGACTTAGTAGTGGTGGTAACTGATTAGATTAATTGTTGAAAACCTTTGTTAAAATGGTGGAAATTGTAACATGTTGTGATGGAGTGAACCAGGGATAGTTAGCATGACGCGTGATTTTGTCCTTAATAAATGTATGTTTTAAACTTCTATTTACGATTGGTGCCTTGTTGAGATAATATTTACTTGTTGAGTCATCTTTTAGGTGAATAAATTTCCATTGTCGAGATGTTGACGCGTATGTGGTATGGAATTTATAAGTTCATCATCTTTGAAAGACTTGTTGAAGCACGCCTTTCAAATTTAGAATATGATGATATAGGTTAGAATTTGCTCAGTGGGGATCTTGATGAGGTAGTGTTGGTTGGATGTGTTTTTGATAAGCACTGTGAACTTTATTTATAATTGTGGAAAAGGTAATAAGAGTAAGAATTTGTTGTGTAGTTGTTGTTAAATCCTGATGAGCCTTCTCAATGAGTAAATAGGGAATATTGAAATCTAAATGGTAAGGGTAGTGGAATGCTATAGATGGCGGGAGTTATGCTGAACTTATGTTTAAAAATTCATATGGATTGGTTTGTTTGTTTGATATTTGGGTTGAATACTTTCGGTCAAAGTATTCTTTGTGTCGTGTTTGAGTTTCCCTAAACTTAGAATGATTACGCCAAATGTGGGTTAATTTCGGGGCTTAAAACAAGGATAAAAGAATGATTAACCTTGAAGTAATTTGTGGAGATTTTGGAATGTTATTCTATTAAATATCGTCATTCATTCATCTTTGATAAGAAAACTAGCTTAAGTTATGAATGCGACATTTATGCTCAAGGATGTATGCTTTGACTGTGTCCGTAGTTTTCAAGGTCGAGTTATCGGTTGCATTGTTGATCAAAAGAAGTAGCTAATCCAATGTAAGATTTGGAACTTCATGATCTGGAAATATTTGTATTTCTATTTTGGGCTAGAGTTGTGTTGTGGTGTGAGGTGTTTGACAATTTTTGTTTAAGAGACGATTCTTCTGGTTGTGACATGAATGATATTCGTGGTTGAAACAATTTTTCTGTTGGGAAGTGAGTTTGGTTCCTTTTTAAGGAAAAAGAGATGGTGGTTGTGTGGAAGCATTTAATTCCTTGATCGGTTTTTTTTTTCTGAATGGCTTGGCCTTGGATAAAAGTGAGATGATTTGTTTTGGTAAAAGTGAAATGCATTTGCAGAAGACTTTCGCGGTGTTTCTCTTTTGAATAGAGTTTCTCCCCGAAGAAAATTTTTTTTTTGGTGGTTTTGGTTCTATGGAGTTCCTCTTCCAAGTTGAGTTCCCGTGTATGTGAATTTCAGCCCTTTGGTTTAAAGGTGGTGATTGTCGTTCGTTGTGTTAGTGAGAATTAAGATTTCTTTTACGTTCAAGCTTGGGGGTAAGAAAATGAATGTTTATGTTATGGTTGAGTTTATTCAAGGATTGTACTCCTTGCCCTGGTCCTTGGGTGGAAGAATGTGAAGGCGAAACCTTCTTACAAGGGAAAACTAGTGTGGGTCGCTGATCGTAAGTAGTTTAAAAGTGAAGAGTAAAGGAAGGTTGTGTATGCCTTAGAGCGTCAGAGCGATTCTAGGGTTCCTTTTCCTGGTTTTGCTTCGGGAGAGGAATGAAGGATTTGTCGGGGGATGAAATAATTGAAGTTTATCCGGCATATTAATATTAAATTTGGAGTTGTCGGGCTAGAAACAGTGGGCCGAGGAAAACCTGGGCCTGGGCTGCGAATCCCCTCCCCACCTCTCTCTCTTTTCCCCTAGTGGGCCGGCCCACCATATAAAAGGGGTGTCACCCCCCCAAAAGCCCTAGGGCGCCCCCCTTCCTCCCCTAGCAGCCACACCACCCCTCCTCTTCCTCCCCTTGCGTGGTGGCTCAAGATCCACCGCGAAACGCGAAGGAGCAAGCGAGAAGAGGATCCGTGGAGGCGTGGAGGACGAGCAGATTTCCGTTTCGGGAATCGTCGCGCGTTTTTCGTGGGTTCTCAAGGGAGAACTCAAGGTAAAATTCCCAATCTTTTACCCCTGTTCTACCTAGGGATTAGGAGTGTATTAGATCTGGTGGTGAGTGATTTAGATGGATCTTGATGGGGGAGAAGGGTAGATGTTCACGTGGTGCTGTTTTTGGAAGGGGAGATTGTGCAGCGCGGATTGTTTCGCGTTTTACGTGCCATAGACGATTTTTCCTGCAAAAACCTATAACTAGAAAGTTGTAGATAACGTCGAAATCTAGATTATGTAATGTTTTCAGAATTTTTGGGGCGTGGGTCTGAGAGTTATAGCTGTTGCAAGATGACGGACAGAATCTGGAAACAGATTTTGTCCACTGTGTTGGACGTTTGTTTAGGCATATTTAACAGTGGAATTTAAATTTGTGATCTTCATGAAAGTTGTAGATCTCGTCAATATCTAGCTACGGTAATTTTTTTGTATTTTTATGATCTGTATAAAAAAAGATACGAAATTGTGAAGAGAGGGTGATGCTGTTTGACCCGGACAGATTGGGGTTTTTGGCGCTTAAGAAGGGAACGGGGATTAGGAAGCGTGTGTTCGAGTTGTGTGATCATTTGTGATGTCGCTATGTACTGAAATAATACTTGTACAGGTGGTGCCCCTTCTAGACGCAACTAGGTTCGTCATCCACGTTGGTAAAGGCAAGTGGAAGTAGCGGTCTTGCTAAACTATAACTCGCTATTTGTTTCGTCTTCAATATAAACCTTAATTGCAGCACACCTACATGGTTTAACTACTTGTTTATGAGATTACAATATCCTATCCTGCATTGTGATGTGGTTGTTTGGCTTTTGAATCATGAGTAAGAATGAAGAAAGATGTTGTTTGCAAGATGAATTGTGGAGATATTCTATCTCAATGATGTTCGCATTCTATCCATGTTATTTGATGGTATGCAAGCATGTGAATTCAGAGTGGGAAGTTATGGATGTATTTATGCATGAAGCATTAACTGCATAATCATGCATTGGAAGTTTGTCGACGCCTTGGCGCGATCAAGACGGGTACAACACCGTGTGTTCACGAGAAAGGGCACGGTGAGGAGGATCATGGCATAAGCATGTGCACAATCATATGCATTTTACTGAGGTTGTGTGGACTCTATAATGTGTTATTGTACATGAGGAATTTTGTATGCTAGTTTTGTTGTGGCTGTGTTATTCGTTAGAAGTTGTTCCGCTTGCTGAGATTACCCAATCTCACCCCTTGTTATTTTGTTGTTTTCAGGTAGTTCTCGCGAGTCATAAGCTTGAAGGGTGGGCTTAGTAGCACAATCAACCCTCCGGGGTCATCACGAATCACATGGACTAGTGCATTTAATAATTCATTAGCTTGCTGAAATTTTATTAATCATAGACCTGTTGATGTTCTCTTTGGAGCTGTTTTACGTTTATGTTTGTTTTCTGGTTGATTTAGACTTGTTATCTCTAGTATTGATGCTTTTATGTTATTCCTGTTTATAATGGTTATTATGAATCTTGTTGTCGCTTCCGTTTTGTCCTAATTTTAGGACAGATGCTGTTGAAATTTTCTTGTACGACAGTTTAGATTTGTAGGGTGTTACACTCAGTTGAGAGCCCGTGTGGAAAGAAAGTGGAATTTCAAGCTACCGCCGTTAGAGATGGATAGTTGATGGTTAACAGTACCAAGGTAATCAGCATAGAAGATGTTTCAATGGTAAATGAGTATCCAGATGTTTTTCCTGAAGATCTACCTGGTATGCCACCAGACAGGGACATAGAGTTTGTGATAGAGCTTGTACCTGGTACAGCACCGATAGCAAAGAGACCTTATCGGATGTCCACCGAGGAATTGGTAGAGATGAAGAAGCAGCTTGAAGAGTTAATGGAGAAAGGATTTATCAGACCGAGTTCGTTGCCGTGGGGAGCGCCAGTTCTGTTTGTCAAGAAGAAGGATGGGAGTTTCAGGATGTGCATTGACTACCGTGCACTCAATGAAGTCACCGTGAAGAATAAGTACCCGCTACCCAGGATCGATGACTTGTTTGACCAGCTGAGAGGAGCCGGAGTTTTCTCCAAGATTGATCTGAGATCGGGATACCATCAGTTGAAGATCCGATCAGAAGATATCCCGAAGACCGCATTCTCGTCAAGATACGGACATTATGAGTTTACTGTTATGTCCTTTGGTCTGACGAATGCGCCAGCATATTTCATGAATATGATGAATAAGGTGTTCATGGAATATTTGGACAAGTTTGTTGTTGTGTTCATAGATGATATCTTAATCTATTCCAAGACAGAGGATGAACATGCAGAGCACTTGAGGCGAGTTTTGGAAAAGCTGAGGGAACAGCAACTCTTCGCCAAGTTCAGTAAGTGTGATTTTTGGAAGGACAATGTGGAGTTCCTTGGACATGTAATGACCGCAGAGGGAGTCGCCGTTGATCCAAGCAAGGTAGAAGCTGTGTTACATTGGGAGCAGCCGAAGACCGTGACCCAGATCCGGAGTTTCCTTGGAATGGCAGGTTACTACCGCCGTTTCATTGAAGGCTTTTCGACAATTGCGAAACCTCTTACGCAATTGCTAAAAAAGGAGAAGAAGTTTGCATGGACGCCGGAGTGTGAGAAAGGTTTTCAGGAGCTGAAGAAACGATTGACATCAGCGCCGGTGTTAGTCCTACCGGATGTCAATCAAAGCTTTGATATTTATTGTGACGCATCGCGCCAAGGACTTGGATGTGTGCTGATGCAGAATGGGAAGGTCGTCGCTTGTGCATCAAGGCAGTTGAGGCCGCATGAGGAGAATTATCCGAAACATGACCTAGAGCTAGCTGCCGTAGTGCATGCCTTGAAATTGTGGCGTCACTATTTAATTGGAAACAGATGTAAAGTATACACGGACCATAAGAGTCTTAAGTACATCTTCACCCAATCAGACCTGAACATGACACAAAGGAGATGGTTAGAGTTGATCAAGGACTACGATGTTGGAATCCATTACCATCCCGGGAAGGCCAACGTAGTTGCCGATGCTCTGAGTCGGAAAAGCCATATCGTGGACATGTTGATAGCCACAAGTCAGGAGGAGCTATGTGAGGATTTCCAGAGAATGCAGATTGAAGTCGTACCAGAAGGATTCTTGGCAGCATTGGAAGTGAAGCCTACCCTGGAGGATCAGATCCGAGAAGGACAAGAGGATGATGACAAGATCCGCAAGATTAAGTCCAACATGGATGAAGGCAAGGCAGAGGACTTCAAGTTGGATGAGCAAGGCACGTTATGGATGAAGGGTCGCATTTGTGTGCCGAACAAGAAGGAGCTGAAGCAGTTGATTTTAGAAGAAGCCCATGACTCAAAGTATTCCATTCATCCTGGAAGTACCAAAATGTATCAGGATTTGAAAGAAAGATTCTGGTTGCCGAGCATGAAGCGTGAAGTTGCCAAGCATGTTCTTGTTGCGACAAATGCAAGAGAGTCAAGGCAATGCATCGAGACCAAAGCAGGATTGTTCTGGTAGTTGAAGATACCTGAGTGGAAATGGGAGGAAATCGGAATGGACTTCATTACCGGTTTGTCGAAAACTCAAGGAGGATATGACTCCATATGGGTTATAGTGGATCGCTTGACTAAAGTCGCCCATTTTATTCTAGTGAAGACCACTTATTCGGGAGATAAGTTAGCTGAATTGTATATGACCAGGATCGTATGTTTGCACGGAGTGCCAAAGAAAATTGTATCGGACAGAGGTACCCAGTTTACCTCGAGGTTCTGGAATAAACTGCATCAAGCCATGGGAACCCGTTTGAACTTCAGTACAGCATATCATCCGCAGACGGATGGGCAAACCGAAAGAGTTAATCAGATTTTGGAAGATATGTTAAGAGTGTGTGCATTGGCTTATGCTACCTCTTGGGATAAAAGTCTGCCGTACGCTGAGTTCAGCTACAATAATAGTTACCAAGCCAGTTTGCAAATGTCGCCATTTGAAGCACTATACGGTCGACCCTGTCGGACACCGTTGAATTGGAACGAGACAGGTGAACAAATTGCCATGATCAGGGAGAGATTGAAGATAGCACAGTCAAGACAGAAGAGTTATGCTGATAACCGTCGCCGAGACTTGAGTTTTGAACCAGAAGATTTCGTGTATCTCAGAGTCACCCCACTCAGAGGAGTTAAGAGATTCCATGCCAAAGGAAAACTCGCGCCGAGATATGTTGGACCGTTCAAGGTCCTCAGTCGCAGAGGGGAAGTTGCTTATCAGTTGGAGTTACCGCAATCACTAGCAGGAGTGCATGACGTGTTCCACGTGTCCCAGCTGAAGAAGTGTCTTCGAGCGCCTGAGGAGCAGACGCCGCTAGAGTCAATTGAGCAGCAAGAAGATCTGACTTACAAGGAGCACCCCATAAAGATTCTGGACACCATGGATCGAGAGACAAGAAACAAGTCAACCAGTTTCTGCAGAGTTCAATGGAGCAATCATGCGGAGAGCGAAGCAACCTGGGAGCGCGAAGAGGATTTGAAGAAAGAGTTTCCGAACCTATTCTGTAGAGAGCCCTGAATCTCGGGGACGAGATTCTGTTAAGGGGGGAGGTTTGTAACACTCCAAAATTTTGCTTTTCTTTAATTCATGTGTGATTTGGCACTTTGGTGAATTTTTGGAATTTTCTTGAATTTATTTGGAATTTATTTGAATTTATTCCATTTTGAAATAATTAAAGAATTAAACTTTGCAAATAAAAATTTGTTGGAAATATTTTATTTGAGTCCAAAATGTTCCAAAATATTTTCCAGAATTTTTCTGGAATTTTTCTGAGTCCTTTGCTATTTTTAATGATTTAATTGAATTTCTGAGAATTTAATTGGATTAATTAAATCGAGTTGGTTTCACTGTTCCTCCGACCGAGCCCGAGTCAGACTCGAGTTCGAGTCCGACCCAAACCCGACCGCGCCCGTGGTCAAGCCGAACCCGTTCGCCCCGAACCCTAACCGCGTGACCGTTGGATCTTGATCCAACGGCCACGATTGAGCCACGTCACCGAGCCCAACTCCCGTGACCGTTGGATCTTGAGCCAACGGCTCACGTTGAGCCACGTCGCCCTATCCGTGTCGCCGCCGGACTCCGCCGCCGCCCGTGCGTGGGCCCTCGTTTTTCGCGCGTTTCACGAACGTCGAGGGGGTATTTAATGCGCCGCCACCCGTGTCGTGACGCCGACTTCCGTGCGCACCCGTAGCCCTAGACAACGTCGCCCGAGCCGCCGTGGTTGCGCCGCAATCGCTCGTCGGAGTTGATTGCGTGTTCCGCCATGATTTCCGTTGTTTCCGCCGTCTGCCATCCTCCGCCGCCGTTGAGGTCAGATCCGGAACCGCAAGAGCCAGCCGCGTCGGAGGGGAACTTCCACTTCACCGGAGCACACCCGTAACGCCGTTGTCATCGTCGTCGTCTCCGTCTCCGGCCAGCAAGCCCCGCCGTGGACATCGCCGTGGACTCGAAGCTTCTCAGCCGTCGGATCTCCATCGCACGGCTGAGATTGCGCCACGTCACCGGAGGTATTTTCCACGTTGAAATCCCAGATCTATTTCCAACCGTTGGATCTAGATCCAACGGTTTAGATCGTGCCACGTAGCCTAAACTGCACCAAGCTAGAATAGATCTCGGTAGTTAGATCTAGATCGAGCGGTTAGCGTTAACCCACGTTGTTTTCGTTAGATTGGATCTTGGCCGTCCGATCAAGATCGAGCGGTCGAATCGGCGAGTAGTTTCTTGTCGTTAAGCGGATCCAATGGGCCGTTGATTTTCAAATCAACGGCCGAGATCTAGCCACGTGGCGGGAGGCCGGCCGTCATGATCGGCGCCATAGCGATGGCGCGTGTCTCGACACGCGGGGCCCGCGTGTCGATGGGGCCCACGCGTCGGCGTCTCGGTAAAGTGCACCATAGCGTCACCGGCCCGGCGTCCGCGGTGAACCCTGTCGGCCGTCCTCGGCCGTGCGTGATAGCGTCCGCCGTGGCGTCATCAGAGGCCCTTTGTCGGCGTCGGTGTCAGTGGGCCGAGCCCACGGTGGACCCGAGCCAAACCATGGACCACGTCCATGGACCGGCTGACGTCAGTCGACCAATCAGAGGCTGCCACGTGTCATGCTGACGCAATAAATGAATTTCCGAAAAAGAAAATGATTTATTAATTCGAATTATTGATTTCAGATTTTGATTCAAACTTCAAACGCTTATAACTTTTGCATTTTAACTCCGAATTGAGTGATTCAAATTTCTAAATTTGTATAAAATTGAGATCTACCTAATGATGAATTTTATTTAATTTTTGGACCAAATTTTTTCTCTGTATAAATATTTAATTTATTATTTAAACTTCAAAATGCTATAACTTTTGCATTTAAACTCCGAATTTGACGATTCCAGTTTTTAAAAATTTATAAAATTATGCTCTCTCTGTTTGTGAACTTTATTTGGATGTTTGGACACTTTTTGTCTACTGTTTATTTATTATCTTCTATTTGCACGCTTTATGAGTAGACGTCGAAGTGCCCGAAGGATTCGAAGGAGAAGTGTTGACCCAGGAGCCAGCTCAGGACCAATAACAAGTACTTTTTGAAGGCAAGTTGTGCTTTGACCATGTTGATCCCATTTTGAAACCTATTTTGATTCAATTTATTGCATGCTAGTTTAATTAGAAAATACTTTATTTAATCCCGGGGAATTAGATAAATGCCAATTTACTGTATGACACCTTGATTAATTAAATATGTGCCATGACCCCTTGTCACCCTAGTTGTGGATTACTAGTTGGACACTACTAAATTGCCAACATGGGTTTGTAGATCGTTGTAGTATATTGCTTAGACCTGCTACGTGCTCATGACATGATTTTTGGATAATCAAATGTTAATATTGACTTAATGATATATTGAACCTGTTTTGGAAAGGTATCATGTGATGTTGATGGCATGTGGTGCATGGTAATCAACTGGGGTTTGATAAATAGTTTTCGACCGGGGCATGTGGCAAGAATGATCAGGTGGGCCAGTTGTGGCACCGGGAATGTTGGTTTGGTTCTTCGGGTAGTCTTGCCCTGGTCACCCTAAGGACTTAACCTTGCAAGCCTTTGAACTGAGTCAAGTGTGCAACCACATGTCTGTAATGGGACGAACCTAGTTGACTAAGTTGCTAATAACGTACCTGTGGGACCTCTGGGTGTCAACTACACCCTTTGTGTATGTTGTACAGGGGAGCATACCGGGGCTGCGGCCAGGTACCCATCTAATGGTGGATTGACCTAAACTTCGCCTTTGCTAAGGGAAGGGTTAGTGTGCAACACCGGAGAGGACCACTTGTGCTGTTAAAAGTTTCCGAAAGACTTTGTTACGGGAACTCGCCTTTGTGGTGTTTGACTGTATCTTGTGGGTAAAGTGCATAACCTCTGCAGAGTGTAAAATCTATTCGAATAGCTGTGTCCGCGGTATTGGACATCGCTCGGGAATTACAGTCAAGGGTTAGACTTTCTTGAAAATAACTTGGTCTTGAAAAGGTTGGGTTTGGTTTAATAATGATGTTGATGGAGATGTGGATTAGAATCGGGAAAGATGTTTATTGAACTCCTGGAAAAATTATTGATCTTATACTTGTTTCTACTACTTTCGAATCTACTTATGATACTTTTTAAATGCTCTTTACTGCAAATATACCTTGAGCCACTCCTTGTATTAAGCCATGCATGTAGTATATTAGCTGCATTCTGTGCATGACTTGCTGAGTACCAAGTACTCACCCTTGCCGCAATACAACACCAGTTAAAGAGGAGTCTACACCAGCTTTGGAGGAGGAGCTCCAAGAGGAACCGTCTACTTAGGGAGCGAGCCCAGTCAGTTGCCTGTGGTATACTGGATGGCGCCACGAAGTTATCTTATTTTTTCGCTGCTACTATTTCTCTCTTAATAAGTTTCGCCCTGCGTGGCATATATTTGTAACTTGACCATAAGGTCGAGCAACCAGTTTGACTATTTAATTAAAGTACTTTATTAGTATCGAGTGGTATGATTGTGATATTTACCGATGTTAAGACTGTGTGCACTAGCGCGTTCCTGGACTAGTGCTGAATACACAGAGGGTCCGGATTTGCAGATTCGGGTCCCGACAACATCATCTGGGCATGCGCTTTGTTCGCAAATAAACGCTTCAACTGGGGGATTATAGGGAAATACCACACCACCTTAGCTGGGGGTCTCTTCTTCTTACGCTGCCTATCTTCCTCACCTGGGTCATCACGCCTGGTCTTATACCGCGAAGCTTTGCACACCGGACAAGCTTCCAAATCCTCATACTCATTACGATAAAGGATACAATCATTACAGCATGCATGTATCTTCTGTACCTCTAACCCCAAAGGGCAGACAACTTGCTTGGCGTCGTACATAGTTTCAGGCAGCGTGTTACCATCTGGAAGCAACTTCTTTATGAGGCATAACAACTCGTCGAATCCCTTATCAGACAATCCATTGGTCGCCTTCTATTGCATCAGTTCTAGTGTGGTACGCAATTTTTTGTGGCCTTGTCGGCAGTTTGGGTACAATAGTGTTTCGTGGTTCTCTCGCATGCGCTGGAAATTTTTGTAATGTCTTTCATCGGTGTATTCTCCCTCTCCATCAAGCAACATCTAGTCTAGGTCATCATCGCCAAACTCCCCCAATGTATCTTCGAATGAACGGTGTTGGACAACATCTGGTATATTATTGTCCCCCTCTTCTTCTTCTTCACCATCTTCCCGTATAGTCTCTTCTTCACCGTGCTTGGTCCAACAGGTATAGTTTGGCATGAAACCTCTTGAAAGCAAATGGAAGTGAAGGTGGCTGGATTTTGGCCACTCCTTCTCATTCTTGCAGTCTATGCATGGACAACATATGTAGCCTGACTTCATGTGAGCATCGCCCGCACGAAGAAAAACTTGCAAACCTTATAAGAACTCAGGGGAGCGTCGGTCAATGTACACCGGTCCATCTACATTATGCAGGACTTGGCGGTTATTTTCTATAAAGCCATTTATATTTTTGATATTATTTTAATTCGCAAATGAATTTAAATTTCTTCTTTTTCACATAACTATTGCCATTTGAAGATCCCAAACTCCATGATTTTCGTGCACCATTCTTAATTTCCCCAACTACATGCAACCAAACCCCATCCTTCATCGATCGATGAAACTAAAACGTAAATTTGAGCCAGATCCACACGGTGCAAGAGGGGGCTTCTAAACAAGGTGGTTTTAACTCTACCAGTGGTGGAACCTTAGTGGGCATGACTACATGGATGGATTTTATGGGGGCCTTATTGTGATTTTCTCTGCCGCACACCAAAGGAAGTGTCTATTTGGCGCAAAGAGACGATCATGTCTTCTGGGTAAAGTTATACAACCTTTGCAGAGTGTAAACTAATCGATTAGCCACACCCGCGGTCATAGGCATGCCAAGCTGGCCTTTCGCAGATTAGACTTTAGTTTTCCAAAACTGATTTCAGAAAGGAAGATGATTTATAGATGAAAAGGAGTTCCATCTGAAAGAAAATTTGGAATTAAGCTCCGGGTTTCATCCCATGTTGAAAATTGGTTCAAAACTTAGTTTTATTATTCAACTATACTTCAAAATTATTTATTGTATTTGAAATGTAGTGCTCAAACTAACCGTATTAAGACAACCTATGGTATCCTTACATTAAAAATGCATCTCCTATGTAACTTGCGGAGTACTTTTGTACTCACCTTTGCTTACTCTGTTGATTCACAAGAGTTCTACTGTAGGATCGATATATACGAATATAGCAATCAGAGGGGGGGTGAATGATTGTGCGGAAGCTAAAACCAAAATTTTGATCTACTAAAAATTCACCCCAAATTGGACTTAAATAAGTGCTTCGTAATCAACAAAAATAGAGTAGATGCGTTCAGTAAAACACGAATTTTCGGAGATCCAACCGTCGGATTGATCTGAAATTTGAACACAAGAAATTGATTCCAATACGAATCTAACAGAAAAAGAATTAGCTCGATCGTACTTACGGATAAAAAGTTATAAAACTCGCAAGCTTGCTATGACAGAATATGACGAGAATTGATCTAACATCAATTTCATAATTAAACAAAATCATCGAAAGACTAACCAAAAAAACTTTGAGAAACTCTAAATCAAGGCCCTAGAAAGGTTTTGGATGGATCAAATCTTGGGCTTAACAATTCCAAATCAAGTAAAAGAGTATATCTTCGCGAAGCTTAGGAAATTTCCTAGCTTTTTATAAGTATTGGGAAAAGCTGATTCGGCCTTTAAAATTGTTTAATCTACAAAATAACGTAATCTGTCCCAATCACGTCACAATTTTGAACACGTTCGGTAAAATAGCCATAACTTTCAAACGGCTGAACGGAATTAAGAATTCTTTATGTCCAATTAAAGGTATTTCAATTACCTACAACTTCTTCAACAGGCGGACGACCAGATTCCGAATCTAAAATTGCGAAAACTCAAACGCTAGGTCGGACGTCCAATCTGCCCGAAACAGAACGTGAGACAACAATGCAAACTCTCTAATTTCCTCTAGGAACAGCACCTAAACATGGATCTAAAGCATCAAAAACACCTCTATCACAACACCTAATCCACCCCAAGGATCTCCCATCACCATACCTTAGCTTGACGAACGATGAACCGACGAAAACTCCTCTCGGTCGCCCGATCTCCTTCCACGCGCCAATCCCGCCTTATCTTCTCATCGTGGAGCTTCCTAATGGCGAGAAAAACGGTATGGAAGGGCATGGCAGCAAGGGGAGGGGTTGGAACTCGCCTAGGGCCGGCTAGAGGAGGTGGAGGAGGAAGGGGAAGGGTGGAGGCGCAAGGGGGTGGAGGGGGAGGCGGCTAGGGTTGTGTGGGGAGGTGGAGGGGCGCATATGGGGAGGGGGTGCGCACCAAGGGCTAGGGCAGCAGGGTTGCTATCCTAGTCCACCTCCACATGGCCCAATTATGTCCAACCTTCGGCCCAAATAGACCCCCCAAGGCCCGAACTCCCCCGGAAGGCCCAATTCCCCTCCGGAAAGCCCAAACTCACGGAAAAGGCCCAAAAACATGACACCAAAGTCGTACCTTAATGCCGACATCGAAAATGGCTCATACCGTCATTCCGTAGTGTCACATTGTCCTTCTCCTCACTTGATGCTTTTCCTGCAAGTTTAGGACAATTTGAACGAATGTGGTTGAGATCACCACACTCATAGCATCTTGGAGGGCCACCACCAACTCTCTTCCTCATTCTCACGTGCTGCAAAGCTTTATTGAAACGAGAAGAGAGTAATGCCAAGTCTTCTTCCGGAAATTGCTCAATCTGTTCATCGGTTAGTGAAGACAAGGAAGACAAGGCAAAGCTTGACGAAGAAGAGTTACTGTGAGACATGTTAGGCTGAGAGATCAAAGCAATTGACTTGTAATCATTCTTCCTAGCAAGAACATCTAACTCATGAGTTTTCAGCTTAGAATATAGAACATCTAATGTAAGTGTACTCATGACAGTTGATTCTCTAATAGATGTTACTCTCATCTCCCAAATTGACATGTCTAAAGTACCAAGTAATTGTCGAGCATTTGCAGCATCAGTGTAGCTAACTCCAACATCACGTAAATTGCTAAGAATTTTATTAAAGCGTGCAAAGAAGTCATCTACAGACTCACCAGGTTTCATCTCAAATTGCATATATTTCTTTTTGTAAAAATCTTGACGAACCTCTTTGATAGTGTTAGAACCCTCATGGTAATCACAAAAAGATTTCCATACCTCATATGCGGATTTAAGATGGACCACACGATCAAAGTCGCTGCGTCCCAAGCCTTAGATGATCAAGTTGCGCGCCTTGCTATTTGCTTCAACATGTGCACGATTTGCGTCGTTGACGTTGTCGTTCTCAGGGACTTCGTATGGCTTGTAAACCTTCTCCCAAATTGTGAAGCCCTACACCTGGATGAACGCCTCCATCTTTGCTTTCCAAAACTAAAAATTAACACCATCGAAAACACAAGGTTTTGTCGTATACCTATCCATTGCTATGATTTCTAATCACCAGATAAGATTAATTAGAAAAACCTTGCTCTGATACCACTTGTAGGATCGATATATACGAATATAGCAATCAGAGGGGGTGAATGATTGTGCGGAAGCTAAAACCAAATTTTTGGTCTGCTAAAACCAAAATTTTGATTTACTAAAAATTCACCACAAATTGGACTTAAATAAGTGCTTCATAATCAACAAAAACAGAGTATATGTGTTTGGTAAAATACGAATTTTCGGAGATCCAACCGTCGGATTGATCTGAAATTTGAACACAAGAAATTGATTCCAATACGAATTTAACAGAAAAAGAATCAGCTCGATCGGACTTACGGATCAAAAGTTATCAACCTTGCAATATTGCTCTAACAGAATATGACAAGAATTGATCTAACATCAATTTCGTAATTAAACAAAATCTTCAAAAGACTAACCAACAAAACTTTGAGAAACTCTAAATCAAGGCCCTAGAAAAGGTTTTGGATGGATCAAATCAAGACGAAACTCAAAGAATCAAAGTAGGCAAAGAACTAATCTAGAACCAGAACAGATGAGCAAACGAACACTCAAAATAGATAACACTACAGCAACGCGTGCACTGCAGCTTCGAGATTACTGTAGCACACAGAGGATATGGGAGGAATTGATCTTTATTTCTTTTTGTCTAAAGTACTCCAACCAAAAGAGTACAAACCCTAAATCCCTAGCACTCGCTCCTGATTTGAAGCATAAACAGGAGGCACCTCCTTCCTATTTATACAGAGCAAACACAAGGAGTTCGAATACAACTTCCACCCCAAACATGGAACAAGTTTGTATTCAACACAATTCCACTTGGCCCAACCTGGCCAAATACAACTCTTGCATGTGTGTACAGCCACTCTGCCATACTCACGCGACTAACAACTCTGCACGCGTACGACCACCCTGCCATACTCACGTGACTAACTAGTCTTCATGCGCATCGTTCTCTAGCCCAAACGTCCCGCATGACATCCTCGACCACTAGGACCTCGATTCCTCCCTAAACCTAGTCCCAAACCGCAGTTCCTCCATGAACCTAGTCCCGGTCCCGTCATCGACCACATTCACCCTCGAGCAACACCTGCACATGAACAAACCACAAAACGATTCCGAGCACAAGTCCGCGACTTGACTCAATATTAGTCCATGCAACTACTCACACGAGCATTGCATACAAATCAACTCAATTTCAAAATTGCAAAAACCTAACCCGAGCACATCACGTTCACGCTGGACCGAAACTTTGGTCCGGCGTCACTCACGACGGATCGAACAATTGGTCTGGCGTACACGTTGATCTCTCGGTTACTTGCCAATTTGGTCCGACGCAAAAAAGGCTTAATTTCACGTTCATGACGGACCAAAGAAAATTAGCCCGGCGCAAATGTGCCATGCTTGGTTTCAAAAGACAATTGGTCTGGCGTAAGACACTCAAAGTCACATTCACGACGGATTGAAAATTTGGTCCGGCGCAAATGCAAAAAATGGTTCAGCGCAAAAGAAAAAACCTCTGTCTCTCCAAAACTCAGTCCGGCGCAAATGCGAAATCAAACCTCAAAATGCCGTTCACGACGGACCAAATAATTTGGTCCGACGTACATGTAAAACTCACTGTTTCTCAAGAGACTTGGTCCGGCGTATTTGTCTCAAATTCACATTCACGACGGACCGGGAACTTTGGTCCGGCGTACACATGAAAAACCTTTGTCACCTTGAAACTTAGTCAAGCACATGCACAAGCACACTTTGCAAATGCAATTTTAGCAAGTTCAATTTTAAGCCAATTTTTCAGCACATAATTTCACATCTACACTAGTGAGGATCTCGATGACTAGGCCTCTACCCTTGTCGATTGCTTGTGGCAGATTTGCTGGGTTCTACTACGGTTTTTATTTTACTTCCGCTGTGTTATTTTATATTGGCTTGCATACTATTTATGCTGTAAACTCTGATAATTAAATAAATAAAATTTTTGCTTGATATGTTGTGATATCATTTCTACTGTGTGTACTAGCTTTTTCTGGACTAGTACATGATACATGGAGGATTTCGAAAGTGTTTTTTTGGATCCGACATGTATGAAGTAGAGGCAGTCTAACCAGTTTGCAGAGTCGATTTGACCGCTATGCGAAGACAATCAGATTGACCAGTTGGCCCTCAAGCAAAATGCTAGGGGTGGTCTGACAGTCATAAGGCAAGCTGTTAGATCAGCCCTATGCCTTTTTACAAAATAGACATCAAACACTTAAATGGACTTGTTTGGTTATGTATTTGCACTTGGTGTAATTGAAAACATAAATTGCATCCAAAGCTAGATAAAGTTTAATCGAAATTGCAGCCAAATTTTATGGACAAGTTAATCGGTCAGACTGGCCATACCACGGCGGTCAGATCAGTCGGTCTGGTCAGCATGGTGAGGTCAGTCAGATCATTCAAGTAATATTTAGAGGAAGTAGTGATTCGAAATAAAATTTGAAAGTTGAGTTTGGAAATGATTCTAGGGCTATGGATTCATGGGACGTGTTGCATGATGCATACTTGGAATGATGTGGGTCAGGATGTTCTCCCTCATTTTAAATCTAAATTACTTTATTTTTATTTTTAAATTTAAGACCTTTCTAGCGATACCAAATCATAATTTTTGTAGTTCATTTGAACATATGTTGAACTCAGATGCTTTTGGCGGCTATAGAATTTGTTGCTTCATATGCCCTATCGTTGCCGAACAAAAACCAACACTATCCAATATCGAGTATGGCAAGTCCTTATGTTTGATCATGTTACTCGCATTTTTCAAATGCACATACTTTGCTTTCAAATATTAATTGCATGCTGATTACTATTTATTAAATTCTATGTTAAATGTTGATGTTTAGCTATACCATACAATTAATACTTGTTATTCCCTTCCTTGATTGTTGATATTACATTTGCCTTGTCACCCTAGGCTAATTATCATAATGATTTGCCCTTGGTTACTCACTAATGAACAAAGATTGTGCCTAGAAATGCTTAGTGATAAATTTTGAATACGACACAAACATTGCCATTACAACCCTCAGGACATTGTGCGATCATTGGAGTGGTAATGTGGGCTACCACTGGAAATAGAAAACGGTTTATAAAATGATGGAGACTTGGGTGAGTAGGTTGTATGAGAGAGGTGCAGGAATGCATGAGAATTGGGTTTGTAAATTGTCTTGCCGAGTCGATTAAGAACCAAATCATGTGTCTAAACTACCTCCTTAGTTTTGGCGTGACTCTTGTGCATAGTTGTAGGTTGGTTTTCTATTAATGAGAAGGGTGGCAAATTCCCTCACAATGGCGGGCTCCTCATCGAAAACATAGCCTACAGAATGGAGTATTTTGGGTGTAAATCGTAACGGTCATGGTCCTAGTGTTGAGGGGTCACCCCATCGGGTGGAAGATTTGGGACTAGATATTGCAAAGGCCTTTTGGTGACCTACTCAATTGATCCCACCCATGGAAGAGTGAATGACATCATGAGATGGGCATTTCTTGTGGATAAAATTATACAAACTCTGCAGAGTGTATATAATCTATTTAAATAGTCATGCCTCAAATTACAGGCATTGTGAAGAAAGAACACTTGGTTAGTTTTCATAAATTGGTTATTAATGGTGGATATGGTATGGTAAATGTGAAGACATTCCATTCTCACAATGAAATTAATTAAACCAGACACTTTGATTTTAAGTTAAAGAGACTAATGCCCCATTTGGGATAGATTCTGATTGTGCAGATTTTGGATTATTCGAGAATCAGCTGGCACCCAGCTTCTGATTCTATGTAGAAGGATTGCTTCTGATTGTGGAGGATGATCGGGACTAGGCGAGGTGCGTCGAAGGTCCAGACGGTCGAAGATCGCCGGAAGATGATTAGAGACGAAGTTCGGGCAAGTCAAGAAGACAAGGAAAGACGATGATACTAGCTAGATGCCGCGAGGATCAATGAGGGCCGTTGGATCGCGGTCTAATTGATAGGTTAGCGGGTCTATGTAGTATGCTTTGAAAACCGTACAAGAAAACCCATTGTGTGTGTAGGGTTTTGGGTTGCCCTTGCATGGTTTTGTGAGTGGGTTAATCCTAGCCCTTGGTGGAGTGCTCTAGGGTTGAGGGACTCATCCAAGGGTGGTAGATGGCCCAAGAGTAGTATAAATAGAGGGTGAGGGGTGCCTTCTCTCACTTGAAGATTTGAGTTGCTCCTTTGAGCTTTGCCCACATGAAGTGAAGCTTTGTAAAACTTCCAACCAGAAAATGCAAAAATTTTCTTTTCTATTCTTGTGAATTTAAATTACGCATTTACATTATGTCTTTACTTTACGCAATTTAAATTCAGCATTTACTTTCCCGCATGTAAATTCTCGCAATTTACTTTCTCGCAATTTGGATTTGCCTCCCCTCCTAAATGTTGTTGATCAAGGATGTCTTGAGGGTGCTCATTTGGTTTTACATCTCTCTTGCACACTAGGATAAACTAGAGATCAAGTTTATATCAAGATTGCAAATCTGCCCTAAACTTGTTCTTCGGGCAACAGTCAGTCTTCGATTTTTAGAAAAATCTAGAAAAATCCTTTTTGGGTGATTCTAATTGGAGAAAGTGCACGACTCATATATTCATCTCTGAAAAATTTTTGGAGTCCACTGGTTGCACCGTTTGGACGTTGTGAGGTGAAAACCAAGCTCCAAACTTTTTGATCGAAGTTCCTGACTGTTTGTAGTCCTTGATTTTTCTACAAGACTTTTTGAAGTGATTTTTGGTGGAGTATTTCAAACTCATCTACTCACAGGGTGAAAAATTTTCAAAAATTTTAGAGCAACAGAAGTCTACCAACCACCTGCTCCAAGTGAGGACAATTCCTGAAAAATCTGCCTTTTCTTTTCTAAAAGCGACTTTTGTGGTTTTGTTTGATCTCTTTTAAAAAAGAAGTATTTGAATTGATTCCTTTGTTTGGACACTTAACAACTAGGATTGTGATTTAAAAATCCCTCACAGGTTTCATGTCTCTCATCCATGCAAGCTAGGGGTACACATAGTTGTCTAGTCGTTCTGGTTTTTACGGGTTTGCGAATCTGAGGAGCACCAGTTTGAAGGAAAATCTTTGGTTGTTTCAGATTTTCATTGCGGTATTGTTTGGAGTACTTTGAGTGGGGGAAAATTTTATTTGGGATCATTCACCCTCCCCTCTGATCGCCATCTCGATCCTTCATTCTTCCGCTACTATTCCTAAACAAACTCATTTGGAATATCGGCCCGTTCTGTAAAACTTGGTCATAAGGCCTATTTATGGCTGTTTATGTAATACTCAGTACCCCTTTTATTTATGCGCATGTATAGATGTGATATTCACCAATATTATACTGTGTGAGCCAGCTACCGATAATGGGATTAACTCGATATATACAAAGGGTCTAGATGCAAATCTGAGCCCCGATAGGATCCCAAGTGAGCAGCAAAAATTCAAGGATATATGAAAAAGGGTTAGGATCCTGGAATCCATACCTATATCTGAGTATCTGACGAATCCACTCCAAATCTCTTCACTAATGGTGACATCGAGGGCAAGGAAAGTATGGGGGACAACGGAGGCGAGGGGAGAATCAGACAACAAAGGAGGATTAATGTGGCGTAGGAGAGGAGATTAGAGTAAATTTGGACAGTAGACAGTGATGCTATGAGTGTCACGAAGGAGAGAGTGAGTATGACAGATAGAGGTGCGGGTGTGACCGAGTTTGACCGAATCAAACCAAGTCAGCTCGTTATCCATCCCTAGCATCGGATCAAAGACTAAATGGGTGTGCCCACAAAACAGACGGCAAATTGCAACCTACCTTTTCAATCTATTGGATAGCTTGTCGGTTGGTACAGGGCTCTCTTATACACCTCCCTACCAGTCACTAACATATGCGCCGTACACCCATAAACCACAAACAACACACGCTGGTCATATCCATGACCCCACTTGTCAGTATCTCCTCCGGATGAATTTAGGTCAAGCGGCAGTCCTGACTTTGTCCCTAACCAGCTCAAGCCATTCCCTGCATCTCATGAGTCCTCTCCGATCGTCAGATCGAGCTCAGGACACGACATTAGTTGCTGTTTCTGCCTTGTTCTTCAGGGGAAAAAGAACACGAGGGAAGAACAAATTACTACTAACTACTTGCCTGGCCAGATGCCAGAACACCGCGGCATTTAGCCAATTGTCCTATACTCGATTGGTGATCGATCAACTTCGATCCCTAGTCCCTTTAATCACTGAACCCACATGTCATGTCACACTGTTTCTCCATCATGGAGCTTTCATGCATTACAGATACCGGTCGGAAGCTGCAGTGTCCTACGGGTAATCGAAAACAGTGGAACTGAAGTTGTATACAATGCGAGATCAGAAGTTGGAATTGATCATTTGCCCCGAAGTTGATCGTTCTTTGATCATTTACCCAAAGTTAATCGGCCTTTGATTATTTATCCTATAATGTCTCACTAACATGCGGACACATCATAAGGCAAATGATCAAAGACCGATCAACTTCGGACAAATAATCAAAGGCCAATCAACTTCGGGGCAAATCATCAATTTTTCTTTCGTTGAAGTCTCCCATACCCATACTTTTGTAGTACACCGAAGACATGAGAGCAATATCCCCAGAACTGCTTATTTCGGATTCGTCCGACCGACTTAAAATAAAAATCCAGTAGATTTACACAACTCTGTCCCATCAACTGAACTTTGTTTTCTCACAATACATTCAGCACAACCATAGAATAATGATGCTCTCGACAAATGGTAAAAAGGAAGATCGGGAAAAAAAACACACGCGGGGTTGAAGAGTGCAGATGCAGATAGAAGTTAAAAATTCACAACTATCTTTCTCAGTCCTGATTGAAGTAGAAAACTACTGTCCGATGCAAAGGAATCCCTCAGTGCACAAACTTGAAATACAGGATTACTAGGATCGCCAAGACAAGGAGGGCTATAATGAAACCGATAATCCACTTGTTCCTATCCATCCTCCTCACCATGGCTCCGATGATCCTTCTGCTCTTGCCAACGTTGTCATCCACGCTATGCAACTGCAATGCCAAGCAACTTTTGAATCACAAGGGTTAATGAAAGAAGATATGTGGAGCCAAAAAATTAAGTAACACACACTAGGGCATCAGCATATTGCCCACACTAGGAGAATATGGTATATGTCAGTCCCTTCGTTAACGGTGGCTATATTTAACTGCTGCGCAACATTCTGGCTATGGCATCAGCATATTGCCCACATTTGTTTGAACTTAAGTTCTACAGTTGGAATTGAAGAACAAGTCTTAACCATGGTTACCAAAAACGCTGTTCGTCCGAGTTGCAATACAGGATTCAGGTTCACGATTCACCACTTTTTCTTTCAATTTCTACTGTGAACACGAACCCTGTACCCTAAACCGGTTCGGGTTCGACGAATCCGGTTTGCGATTCGCGGGGGTTTACAGTGAATCCAGTAACTATGGTCTTAACCACAAGTGACTAATCTAAGTTGAAACAGTATATGATCTCATACACTTGCATAGTATCGTTGTACTTATTCTAATTCATACTCTGTAGCACCACAGAAGTTTGTTCTATCAAGACACCAAGGAAACAAAAAGACGAAAACGCCAACCCGAGCAAGCATCAGGATGTTATATACACTCTACAATTGTTGACACACAAAAGACTAATAATTTAATTGCAAACTGGTAAGGTTCTTCATCTGGCATCAAACAAAAACATTAGGGAAAATTGCAAAAATACATACACAGCTCAAAGTGAGTTTGATACACCCAAACAGAGCAAACACAATAGGAGGGTATTTCAAAACAGAGGAAAGTTATGGGTGGGCAAATGCAACAAAATAACTTATAGAGCGGTTTATCAGACTAGATTTGACTTTAGCTGGTGTTTTAGCGATTTTCCGAAAACATTATTGCTTTTAATGGTTCACCAACTTCCAGAGTGTGTGTGTTTCTCCACTACATCAGTCACAAATAAAGCAGTCTATAAGAAGGAAATAGGAATGGAAAAAAAACTAGTAACGGTTCATCCACAATAAGAAGTACAAAAGAAGAGGCGGTAAAATCCAAGGAAGTTATATATTGCAAGGAAACTGTAAAAAGTAGTTAAATAAGGTAGGTTTTGGTTCAAGCACTAGTATCTCCTTTACTGATATGAAAAGGCTTAATATATACAAGTATAAATACAAACTTGTAAACATACGTATTTGTTTGCCCATAGGCTATAACGGAAAACACATTTAAGGTAGAGAGACACTTGGTTAAAGATTTCAACAGGATCTCCTTTAAGTAATTTGCATATGCTTATCACGGCGTCGCCTAGGCGTCCAGTCGCCGGGGCAGGACCGCCAGGGGGGCTCGCCTCGCCTGGAGATGAGAGCGTGGAGAGGAGATGACGACAAAGGAGCTCTGCCCGTCCGCCTCCACCGCCGGCGACTAGATCCGGTAAGATCCCATCGCCTAACTCGCCTCCACCTCCGTCGCCGCCACTTCCATCGCCTCCACCGTCGCCCTGGGAATCCGGCAAGGGGGGCTCAATGTCGACAGCATGGAGTCGTCGACAGCGTGGAGCGGATTTGGTTGGCGTCGCCATGGATGGGGGAGGAGCGAACGAGAAGAGACGATGGGTGTGACGGCGAATGGACGGGGGAGGAGCGAACGAGAAAAGAGGCTGGGCCGGCTGGGCCGGTTTGGTGGGCCGGCGAGAGAGAGAGAGTGGGAGGGAGACTGGGCCGGTTAGGTGGGCTGTGGGGAGATCATTAGGCCTGATATATTAAGTGAAATGGTTAAGATAGTAAAGAAAAAGGTGATGATAATACTGTTAATTACTGTTTTCCTATATCGTCTAATCCTCGCCTAGGCGTCCAGGCGCCCCGGAGGCGACTCGCCTCGCCGGGGCGCCGTGATAACCATGTTGCATACACATTGCATAACACTGGAGCTTACAATATTTTGAGATAAAATAAATGAGACACACAAACAAACCAATTGGTTCAAACAGGGAGAATTAAATAAATAGTTACTTACTGTATCATGAGCATGTAAGAGAGATTGGCGCTGCTGATGCAGGTCATGCAAGATGGAAACTCCAAGCTCTTCAGTTTCCAGCATAGTTCTATGGCTACCTCTGATCCTATCAGTTGTTTGGTTTTGCCTTTCTGTTGTCCTGAGCAATCTTGACCTTTGGTCAGCAGATACCTGCATTATTGAACATCCAAATACACCATTGGACTTTCCTGAGATGGACAACTATTAATTAACAATGTTGAAGGTTAAATGGCTGTAACAAACATGTAAAATAGGATTAATAACTCAGCATATGCACATGTAAAAGGACAAGAACCTCAAGAGTTGACGAACATATAAATGTTGCAAGATAATATGTTTAGATGGCTTCAATTTTATCTTTTCAGCCCTTTCTCAGAAATATCACATACTGGACAAGTGGACAGCATATACTATAGCATATATTAGCACTTTGTGCACTAAGTGTTACACTCTGATACCCTTTCTTATGAGCAGCAACCCCCGGACCGGATCAAAGATTTGTGAGATACGGCACGAACATGCACAATCTCAAGAACGTAGAAGATAAATCTCGTAGAGAGAACCAAAATAACGATATTGAAGCAACCACAACGAGAGAGAAAAGATTTGGCGAGGTCAACTGCAAATTCTTTTAAGCACAACCTCAAAAGAGTAAAAGGGATTGTTGCTCTTTTGCAACCTCTCGAATCTTTTAGGATCCTCGCATCCTTACCCTATACAAGAATTTAGTGCTAAAGAATAACCTAGCATTTAATCCTCTCGTGCACCTCTTACTTTGGATGAGTTGGTTTGTAGCTTCTTGGTTACTTGGGTTCTCCATGACTACCCCCAAGGTTTATATAGCCCCCTAGTTCTCCTCCAAAGCAAATATGAATCCTACTCCTATTAGGATTAGGAATCCTACTCCTATTAGGATTCATCTAGCACACATTTCCAAATCCTAAATGGCTAAATATGAGTCACCATATTTAACACTAAGGCATAAAACCACTACTCCCTCTGTTCTTTTTTATTTGTCATTGTTGACTTTTTACGGTTTCCAAGATATAACTTTGGCCATTACTTTTTATAACTTTACATTAATATATGCTAATGAAATTGTAATATTATGAAAGTATTTTTAAGAACAAATCTAGTAATATAGTTTCCATAAAGTCAATCAAGATAGATTTAAACATATTAGTGGTCAAACTTTATAAAGTTTGACGGCACAGATTCTAGGAGGTCAAATAAAAAAGAATAGGGGGAGTAACATACACTAGGCATCCATAACATATGGGGAGCAAAGGAAGTTTGGCTCACCCATGCTATACAATAGTATTCTTCAGAATTTGTAAATTGACATGAACTTCAACAAATATTGATCCAATGATTATACGATGCTACATATATTTAACAAATAGCACTGGGCAATATGTTTTCGTCATTCAGAGAGTGTATATGATGCATCCACTCAGTACGAAACATCCTACAAGCACATCCTGACATACTCTACCAACATTCCTTGGAACACGCGAAAAAACGTTATAGAAAGAAATTACATCTGTACATCTACTAGGATATTTGGGGCATACGCATACCCAAAAAGTCAATGGAATTGGGAAAGCAGAAACCGTCATGTATATTTCTCCAAACCACTTGGTTTAGTTTGAGAGAGAATTAGTGATCTGATTCTGAAGCTGCACTTTCAAGAAATTACCCCTGACCATACAGGTATTTAGTGCTTATCATTTATGACATGTATAAGCCATAAAAATACTTGTTCACGGTAGATTCATCTAGCAACAAACTTGATTCACCTCCAAAGTAGGAATCATTCATGAATTCAGAATAAGCAACATACCGCCAATGTATCTGCCATTCCTGACTCAAGCAACTCCTCTCTCGCTCCTTGTTGGGTATTACCAGTAGTGATCCTCTTCAACGCTCCCTTCAGGTTGTTAAGATCCGACTTGTACTCCCTCAGTTTCGCGAGAAGCCCAGCCCTCACGCTTGGCTGGAGGTTCCTTGCTTCAAGATCCATCTTCCTTATCTGAACAAGAAAAACCACATTCTCAACATTCTAACGTATCCAATTACTGAATTACACAAACACTAACCTATTATCACGAAGTAATCTCTTATCGATTCATACAGCAATTTAATCCTAGAAAAGAACTATTCATTTGTGCACTAACGAAATCCTAAAAAGTAAACATAGTGTTCCCCTGATTTGAAAAATTTGATGATTTGCCCTGAAGTTGATGGGCGTTTGATTATTTGCCCAAAGTTGGTGAGCATTTGATCATTTGCCCTACGATATCTCATTGACATGCGGGTCCTAGGGCACATGTCAGTGAGACATCGTAGGACAAATAATCAAATGCCTATCAACTTTGAGCAAATAATCAAACGTCCACCAACTTCATGGCAAATGATCAAATGCCCCCTTGATTTACACTGTAATCTAATCCTAAAAAATCGAAACGTTTCCGGGATCGGTGCAAAAATACAACCCCTTGATTTACCATTAAAAATGCAAAAATACAACCCCTTGATTTACCATTAAAAAATATATTCATTAGGCAATTTTGTTCGGATCGAGAAGACATTGTTTTAGTCGTTTACAGATAAGAAGGGGCTACCTACCACTGCCTCGGCGCCATCGATGCCGGATTTGATCTCCGACGCCTTCTGCTTCAGCTTCTCTGCAAAGAAGATAAAGCGAACATCCCGAGAAACAAGCAGAAATTTAGACAATCCCAAACGAGAAATTAAGATTGAGGAAAGGAAGACTGTGAGATGGTTCTTGGGACAACCCTATACACAACATACCTCCATCGAGGGCGGAGGCGGCGGTGCATTTGCGGGAGAGGGAAGCGGAAATCTCGCAGTACTGGCGCTCGTAGCCCTCGAACACCTCGCTCATGGCGATGATCTGATCCGGCTAAAACCCCTCAAAATCTTCTTCCTTCCTTCGGATCAGACCTGAGACCGAGTTGGGACTTGGGAGTCGGGACGAAGGAACAAGAAACGGAAATGATGGTGGCCGGGTGGGAGGACCCACGGAGCGGCTGATGGGCCGAAAGTCGCAGAGGCCCAACCCTCCTACTCGCTATATCTCCCAACAAGTGCCTAGGCCCTAGGGTTTTCGGCACAGATCTTGCGCCGCCGCCGCCGCCACGCCGTGGAAGCAGCAACCAAGGGAGGAGGGAACCCGCAGCTCGGCGGCCATGGTCGGTGATCCCCATCTCCTCCTCCTCCTCCTCCTCCTCGTCTCTGCTCTCTTGTGATACTGCTGTCTCTTGCCGTTTGTGTCGCCGCGGTTGCCGGCCACGATCTTGGACGCGTCCGTAGTGGTGGAATCTACTTCCCATCTTGATTTGGTTCTGTCTTGTGTTGCGTTAGGCAGTCGTTGGGTGAGGGTACTTCTAAGTCTGATTTGGGCGGTGGTTTGCGTTTATTTGTAGGATCTGCACCTCGTGAGTGTATTCGAACTTGCTAAGAGGAATTGCGCGAGGCCTCTGCTGTCTAGGAAATCTTTCTGTTCTGGTTATATGCTTGTGTATATATTGCTTAGCTTCTATTGCAATGTGCAATTTTTAACTCACTTAACAAGCTTCTTATGAGCGAAGCTGCTACTGGTTCATATGAGTACTAGTTAGTACCATCAAATTCATGTATTGCGAGGATTGAAGATGTTAGGTGATGGTTGGATAGGCTTATGATCTTGAGCACTGGACCTAAAGCTTGAATAAATGGACGCGCACCACGTTCTCTTGGTCTGATCTAGATTAGAGGCGACATGTGTTATCAAATGACTAGTTGTAACCTGGAACTGTATTATAATTTACAACTCTGGCAAAGTGTGTATGCTAAATTGTTAGTCGAATACCAGCGTAACGATAGTTTATTACATATCGTCTAGTTGGGACTTACAGGTCATTCTGCAGATGAACGCAAGATACCGATTCTCTCCTCTGTTGATAAATATAAGGTTTATAGTTTGAATGATCTTATTTAGAAATATAAATCTTGCATGTAGATTTAACAAGCCTTTCCTACTATACCTCTATTATTCTCTCTCAACCATATGCATTTATTGATTACTACCTACACAAAATATTATCTCTCATCTTCCAAGACAATTAAGAGGGGTATGTAAGTTATTCCCTCTCGTGTCTTTCTCGATTTCACGTCAACCTTAATCTTTGTGCAAAGTCAAAATGCGCCTTATATTTATCAACGGAGGGAGTATTATACTAAGAATATTGTTAGAGGTGGATATTACTATATTGTTAGAGGTGGATATTGAGCCAAGTCCTCTTTCCATGGGAAATAATGGTAAGACATGGAACTGATTACAAGCATAACCAATAAAAATAAAATTTACCTTTGATGAAAGTGAAAATTCTCTCGTGGGTATATACGTTGAATTGTTGATTTACTTTACGGTGTCAAAATTTACAATGATTGCTATTAATAGTGATTAGTTTAGTTGAGAATGAGTCAGCCAATGCTTTTTGTTGATCCTCTTTTACATGACTGCCAGAATTAAATTTCCCATCATTTGATTCTTTGGGCTTTGTTCGTCCACGTCTGTCTTCCTAATGAGTCCATAATTTCCTGTATTATTAGATTCAGCACACCTCAGGTGCCAACAATTTTTTTAAGTGATAATAGAATGTTTAGTGTGAAAATAGAGGGTACTGAAATTCACTGAAAGAAATTGATGATTATAGTATGTTTAGGGTGTCTTAGTTTATCCGGAGTTCTTTACTATTTGCTGTGTAAAAATGAAGAAATGTGCTGTATGATGGTTGGATAGATACACTTTGTAGGTCAATTTAATTTTTATGACCACTTGTAACACAGTGCTTGTGATCTTGATCCTCTGAGCTAATTTGAATCAATATCTTGATCCTCTGAGCTAATTTGAATCAATATATGTGTATCATATTGTCTTTCTCTAATCTAATATCTAATGAGCTATTACATTTGTTAGTGAGAGGCTGCATGTCTAATCTAAGTTGTCAATCGATCACCAGCGAAGTGAGGGACAGGGGGTTTATGACATAGTATGTAGTTTGGACTTGATAGACTATTGAGAAACGAATGCAAGGTACCGGAGAATCTTGTGGTAGAATGTAGCTGTGTCAATTTATATTGGCCCTTTTATGTGAAATGAGATTAAAACAACGAACTAGTTACAATTATATGTTGTCTAAATTGAGTTTTTTGATATTCTGAGATGTATAATTTGATCATTGTACTTGTTCAATATGGGGCAGTAGTGTATATGGAATCCATTTTCTTATCCATATTGTAGTGATTGTTTGTGTTCATTTTTATCCACTTTTACGTAGTGTCAGAACTAAATTTCATTGAATTTCTAAGTGTGTTGTATTGGTTTTGTAGGTGAACGTTCCGAAAACCAAGAAAACCTACTGCAAGAACAAGGATTGCAGGAAGCACACCCTTCACAAGGTTACCCAGTACAAGAAGGGAAAAGATAGCCTTTCTGCTCAGGGGAAGCGTCGTTATGACCGCAAGCAGTCAGGATATGGTGGGCAGACAAAGCCTGTTTTCCACAAGAAGGTTTGATCCTAATTCTCTACTCTTGGCAGATTGAAGGACAACTACAGCCTGATTTGAGAATCTTTAAATGTTACTCCTTTGACCTATATTTACCTCTGGTTGTTCAATACTATGATGTATTTCAGGCCAAGACAACAAAGAAGATTGTGTTGAAGCTGCAGTGCCAGAGCTGCAAGCACTACTCTCAGCACCCTATCAAGGTCTTTTATCTCATTTACTGCCCCCCCCCCTCCCCCACCCCCACCCCCACCCCTCTCCTGTGTTGCGCTATTTACAATTATCTGACGCCCTCTTTGCAACCTAACTTCAGAGGTGCAAGCACTTCGAAATCGGAGGAGACAAGAAGGGCAAGGGGACCTCTCTCTTCTAATCTGACGATACCCCTGCTCTCCGGCTTTCGAGTTGTCTGCCAGAAGTGCTGGTGGTAACGCAATGGAATCGTACAATATATATTCTATATTTAGCATTTGCATGAACTGTTGCGTCGTGACATTTTTGATGCATTAGATCGCATTAGGCCAGGTGGATCCGTCTCTGTGTTACATTGAGTTCTGTATCTTTGCCGCAAGTTCTCAAGTACAAGCGGTGTCTCAGTCTATGGCTATTGATTACGACCCTCCTGTACTTGTCTCGAGTTGAGCTGCCTCTGGTGCTCGTCAACGAGCAAGCTCTCAGCAATCACCAATTCACCATTGCCTCTTCCTTGCCATACGGCTAGTCTGAAACTAGTATTTGTATTGATTCTTGTTGGCGTGCGTGGTCTCTGATTTGTAAAATCAGTATGCATTTTGGAATATTTGGACGTAGAATGCAAGATCAACGATAACGGACAATCTGCACATTCATCTGGCAGGACTTTTCTCGGCCCCAACCAGAGTAAAACAAACCAATTTAGGTTGAAAATCAAAGTTTCGGTGATACCGATTTACTGCAAAAATCGCTAAAAATTGAAGTGTTCGCAAAAATGAAGAAAAGACAAGAAAAAAATGGTTTTTTTTTTTTGTAAAAAGCCCATAAAGCCCCAAAAAATTGTGAAAAATTATATAAAAAAATTTGATAGTGTCTTCAAAAATTATAAAAATGTGTAAAGTATATATTTAGCAATAATAGTACAACTATTAAAAAAATATGAAAAATTTCGGCATAACATTTGTTATAAAAGTAGGCATTTAGCAACCTCTCCTCTCCCTCTCTCCCCGCACCTCTCTTCTCCCTCCCTCGCCGCCCTTCTCTCCACGCGTCACGCTGCCGCCTTCTTTCGGCGCCGTTGACGCGCTACGCCGCCCTGTTGACGAACTCCTCCGCCGCCCAAGCTACCCCTCTGGCTCCGCCGCCTGTGTCGCCATCTCGCTTTTCCGCCGCCGGCAGGCGCCGCCTCGCCTCGCTTCTTCGGTGGTGGGTTACTAGCCGCCGGCCACGCGATCGCCGGGCTCAAGACGCTACGCGGCGTGTCGCGCCCGACATGGGCCACGTGGACTCGATCCACGGCCTGGGCCGGCCTCACTTGTCAACCGATTTTATTTAAATTTTTTTTGAAAATTAAAAATCCGTGCTGACGTCAGCATGACACAGTATTTCTGTTTTTCTTTTAAAAATAAATCTAAAATCCGAAAAAGGGCCGCTGATGTCATCGCGCGCAATAATTTGGATTTTTCTTTATAAAAATAATTCCAAAAATCCATAAAATCCTTTTTATTTGTTTTTAAACTTCCGGGAGCCCGTTTTCACCCGTTCGAACTCCGTTTGGCTTCGTTTTTCTTTCTAAATTCATTTAAAATATCATATTTCAGTTTAGTGGTAGTTTGAATATTAATTTAAATTTATTTGATTTTTTTGGATGTTATTTGAATTTGGTTGCTTTTTGCACGTAGATTACGGAGAGTCCGAGGAGTACCCGTGCGACGATTTCGAGCAGCAACTCGTCGAACCAGGCAAGTCACACCACTTTGATCATGTTGCTCCCATTTTGTAAACTTGTATATTGAATTTTAAATTATTGCATGCTTATTTGTTATAAACGTTATTTTTCGACCTAGTTTTAAATAATAGCTATAACCAATTTTGATATGCCACCTTTGACATTGAGTTCCGATACCCCTGTAACCTTAAGAAAAATATGAATTATGCTATGGTAATAATTAGACATTGCTTAGAAATGCTTAGAACTGAACTTAGGAAGTTCTGGGAATAATGTTCCGTTAAAATGAAAATTATGTTGTTAGTATTAAGGTGGAAATAATATGGTTAAAATGAAAATGACTTAGACCGGACGAGAAATGATTGGAAAGTGGTGTAGTTATCGTTCTGGGTTTATGGAAAGTCTCGCCTAGTCAATTAAGGACCGGTCTGAGTTTCGCTGAATGTAAAGCCTAACCGTACTACCACGAGTCTGGAATGGGACAGACCTGGCTAGCCGTATTGAATCATAACATGGACAGTCATGCCATATGAGGGTAGTGGTGTGGTGCAAGCGTGAGGCTGTCACTCTGGCGCAAGAGGGGGTTTCTGAATAGAGGGATTCTTTCAACGGTGAAACCTTAGCGGGCATGACTACATGTATGAATTTTTATAGGGGCCTTGTCATTATTTTCTCTGTCACTCACCAAAGGAAGTGTGTTGACACAAGGGGAATATCAAGTCTTGTGGGTAAAGTTATACAACCTCTGCAGAGTGTCAAACTAATCGATTAGCCGCGCCCGTGGTTATGGGCATGCCGAGCAAGCCATTCTGAGATTAGAATTTTGGTAAATTAAAGTTTGGTTTATGAAAAAGATGTTGGATGGAGGGAGTCCATCATGGGTAAAACTTGGAAAATTCCATGAGAGATTCCTGAGTCAAAAGGAAAAATGTGTAGATTTGAGTTTCCTTATTAATTATGCTATTTAAAATTATTTAGAATGTTTAAGTAAACTGTTGCTTTACACTTAAACGAACCATATAACCTTCCTTTGTTGCCTGTACATTTATATTGCATTTTCGGTGTGATTTGCTGAGTACGTTAGTACCCACCCTTGCTTAATCTATTGCTTCAGAGGTGGAGTATCACAATGGTGAGGACCAGTTGGACTATGATATGAGTACGTCCGAGAATATGCTCGTGTTCCCGGCCGCTGTCCGCAGCTAGCCAGGACGCCGAGGATTAATCTCGATTAGCAACAGTTGGTTGTACGGAACCACCGGCCGGTTATCGACGGCAGCGCCTGAGGAAGTATTTGGTGGCAAACAAAAGCGTGCCTTTTCTCTTCTCCCTCTCCTCCTTTTATTCATGCGCCCCTAGCTTGCAAGATCCCACATGCAGGGAAGGGATAGCAAGACAACTAACAGAATCAGGAAAAGCTAGACTTATGGAAAGAGATAATAACGGAAAGCTAAACTTATGGAAAGAGATAACAACTTAAGGAAGGAAGATAACAAACTTAAGGAAAGAAGATAACAAAAATTATCTCTATTCTTGGGCTGGTTCTTCTGCGCCTGGAACTCCTCCCTTGCCCTTGCGCCTGTAGAACACTCGGTCCATACCTCTAACAATACTCCCCCCATCCACATTCAGCTTGTCCTCAAGCTGAAAGTCTGGAAAAGTCTGCCGGAATTCCACGGCGTCTTGCCAAGTCGCCTCCTCAGGTGGAGTATCCTCCCATAGGACCAGGAATTGACGGCACCCCCGAATGAACCGTTGCGCCAAAATCCGGGAGGGTGTGAGGGCACGGTCTGCTGGAGATGGAAAGGTGACCTCAACCGGAAGTGGCGGAATGATCGTTGGTGGAGCACCTCGCAAGGGTTTCAACATGGAGACATGGAAAACATTGTGGATGCGTCGCTTTCCGCAAGGCGGTCGGTAAGCAACCTCGCCAATGCGGGCCACCACCTGGTAAGGGCCGTAAAACCGTGGTGATAACTTGTGCTGCTTCGTTTGGCGCATGGAGAGCTGGCGGTGTTTTTGAAGACGGAGCCAAGCCCAGTCCCCTACGTCAAAGGATACCTCCCGGTGATGACGGTCGTGTTGCTGCTTCATGCGGTTTTGGGCAGCCAGCAGATGTTGACGCGCACGGGCGAGGAGGTCCTCCCTGTCCACTAAGGCACCGTCGACCGCATCGACAGAGGTGGTGCCCTGCGAATATGGAACCAATGGCGGGGCCGGTCGGCCATAAACCAGCTCAAATGGCGTCATGCGGAGAGCGGAGTGATACGAAGAGTTGTAGCAAAATTCTGCCCATGGCAACCATCGGACCCAAGTGTTTGGCTTGTCGGCAACCAAGCAACGAAGGTACATCTCGATTGTCCTGTTGACCACCTCCGTTTGGCCGTCCGTCTGGGGGTGATATGCTGATGACATGAGGAGCTTGACGCCGCAACGCTGCAAAAGGTCCTGCCAGAAGGTACTGAGGAAAATCGGGTCCCGATCCGAGACAATCGTCTCGGGCATCCCATGAAGCCGAACAATCTGATCGAAGAATAAGCCTGCTACCAAAGGAGCTGTGAAAGGCTGTTTAAGAGCCAAGAAATGGGCGTACTTAGAGAGGCGATCCACCACCACCAATAGAGCTGTTTTGCCCTGCGATTTGGGCAGGCTAACCACGAAATCCATGGATACGTCTGTCCACACGTGGTGCGGCACTGGCAAAGGTTGGAGGAGGCCAGCCGGTGCCAAAGTGCTAGCTTTATGTTGTTGACAGACCTCGCATTGTCCCACGTAGTCCTCCACCGTTTTGCGCATGTGAGTCCAATAATATTGTTGCTGTACTCGGTGCAAGGTCTTGTTGATGCCCTCATGAGTGAGATCATGAATTGCCGCTACTACCTGCGAACGAAGCGGTGAGGTGGCTGGAAGGAACATGCGCCCATTCCTAAAGAGGAGGCCACGGCTGGTCGTCCAAGTGGACGCCTGGGCTCCTGACATGCGAGTCAGATCGGCGGATGGAGATGACTCGGCGCCGGGACCTTGTGAGGAAACGACAGTTTCCGGAAGCTGCTCACAGCGCTGCCTGACTTCCGGGTCCTCACGGAGGACCTCCTCCCAATGTAGCCGGACCGAACTGCTGGGAACAGAGAGTGCCAAGCAGGAGGCCGGCTTCTCGTATATGCGTGACAGGGCGTCCGCCGCCCGATTGCATCTTCCCGGACGATACTCCACGAGGAAGTCGAATCCCATCAGCTTGCTGAGCCAATGCTGTTGCGGCGGGGTAATCAGGGCTTGTTCGAGGAGGTACTTGAGGCTTGCGTGGTCCGTGCGGACGATGAAGGGACGCCCCCATAGGTACGGTCGCCAGTGTCGAATTGCCTTAGAGAGACCGATGAGCTCACGCTCATAGGCTGCCAACTTCGCATGGCGTTCCGCCAACCGACGACTGTAGAAGGCAATTGGATGGCCCTCCTGTTGGAGCACCGCGCCGATGCCCACGCTCGACGCATCGCACTCGATGACGAAGGTGGAGTCGAAGTCTGGAAGGTGTAACACTGGAGACTTCATGAGCGCCTCTTTGAGTTGTTGGAAGGCGAGTGCGGCCTCGGCTGTCCACTTGAACTCTTGCTTGCGAAGTAGGTTGGTTAATGGCTCGGCGATAGTTGCATAGTGTAGGATGAAACGCCTATAGTAGCCGGCGAGCCCCAAGAAACTGCGAACGCCGTGCACAGATGTCGGTGTGGGCCACCTCGCCACATCTTGCACCTTATTGGGGTTGGCGGCCACCCCTTCGCCGGAGATAATGTGCCCCAAATAACTTACAGTTTCTTGAACAAAGGCACATTTGGAGCGCTTCAATTGCAGCTCATGGAGGCGAAGGCGCTCGAGGACCATACACAGGTGTTGAAGATGCTCGACGCGCGATTGACTGTATATGAGAATATCATCAAAGAAAACAAGAACAAACTTCCGGAGGAACGGCGCGAGGACTTCATTCATGAGGGCTTGGAAAGTAGAGGGAGCGTTGCAGAGCCCAAAAGCCATCACCATGAACTCATAATGGCCATGATGCGTGCGGAACGCTGTCTTCTCAACATCATCCGGTTGCATTCTGACTTGATGGTACCCGGAACGGAGGTCCAGTTTGGAGAAGAATTGTGCGCCGTGTAGTTCATCCAGGAGTTCCTCCACTACCGGAATGGGGAACTTGTCTTTTACTGTCTTGGCGTTGAGCTCACGATAATCGACGCAGAAACGCCACGAGCCATCCTCCTTCTTGACCAGCAGTACCGGTGAGGAGAAAGGGGATCGGCTGGGCTGAATAATGCCTTGTGAGAGCATCTCCTCGCATTGCCTTTCAATTTCATCCTTTTGTCGGTGTGGATATCTATAGGGCCTTACGACCACTGGGTTGGTTCCATCTTTTAAACAAATGCGATGGTCACATGCGCGAGAAGGCGGCAATCCCCTTGGCTCCTGGAAGAGGTCGTCGAAGGAGGCCAGGATGGCGGACGTGTCGGCCTCTGCCTCGATTGCGGTCACCAAGTGACCCCGTGGGTCTGGTTCCCTGCCGATGCCGTGAATGTCCACCTGAGTGCCCTGGCAGTGGAAGGCCATATGCAGGGAGTCAAAGTTCCAATTAATGTCTCCTAGTCCTTGCAACCATTGTACACCCAATACTGCATCAAAGCCTTCTAGTGGTATAACCAGGAAGGAAGCACTGAATGCGTGTGTATCAATGAGGAAGTTGCAGTTTTGGATCTTGCCCAAACAGGGGAGATGGTCTCCATTCGCAACGCGAACTTGCTGGCCTTCCCCGGAATCCTGTCTGGAGCCCACTTTTGCTGCCGCATGGGAGCTCAAGAAATTGTGTGTACTCCCGCTGTCTACTAATCCCAATAGCTCTTGTCCTGCAATGATCATCCGGACTTGCATGGTGCTTCCTTTGGTAGGACCTCGTAGAGCCATCGCAGAAAGTGCAGGCTCCTCCTCCTCCAATGCCTCGGCATCCCCTTCTTCCTCATCTAAGACCTCGAGAAGGAAGAGCTTTTTGCATCGATGTCCGCGGCTATAAACCTCGTCGCAGTTGTAACAGAGCCCCTTCTCGCGTCTTTCCGCCATTTCCTCCGCGCTGAGTCGGCGACGGTAAGGAGCAGAGGCGGTGGAAGAGCCCTGCGAGCTGGTGGGGGTATTCCGACCTCCTCCGTGACCTGCGGAGGGCACCGTCGCGGTCGGCGCGGAAGCGCGAGCCGGAGGCGCTCCCTTGTCGGTTGGTGAAGATCGCTGGGCGCTCGCGGCAGGAAGAACAGAGCCGCCCATGGGAGCGAAGGATGGCGCGCCTCCGCTGAAGGGTGGTCGGTGTCGAGCGCCTTGCGGCAAAGCACGGAGGGCCCGCGCAATCCACTGCTCCTCCCTGCGCTCGGCCTCCCGCGCCAAGCCAACGGCCTCGGCTAGATCGCGTGGCCGATCGCGACGCACATCCGCCGCGAGAGTTGACGACAACCCGGCCGTGTACATCTCGATTTGATCCTCCTTCTTCATTCGGGGTGCGCGTGATAGCAACTTCTGGAACTCCTTGGCGTACTCATCCACGCGGGATTCCCCTTGCTTCAGATTCACTAGGTCCCCTAGGGGCCCTACCGAAAAATGACGGGTGAACCTTTGAAGGAAGGTGTCGCAGAAATCGGTCCAAGAGATGAACCGTTCCTCTTGCTCCCAATTGTCCAACACCTCCTGCGCCTCCCCGCGGAGATGAAGGCCTGCCATCATGACGTGTTCAGACTCCGGAATGTCGTGGGCTCGTGCGAAACGTTCGCATTGACGGAGCCATAACAACGGGTCCTCAGTGCCGTCATATAAGGACAGCTCGTATCGGGGAGCTCGATGCGCCCATCTGCGATCCGTGTGCTCGCGTCGGCCTCCGTCCTCATTCCGATCCTCAGCACGCGAACGTCCCCGAGGAGGGGAATACCTCCTGCGTCCCCTCGCAGCGCTGGACTCCGTCCGCTCGTCCCGCATACCTACATCCGGTACGGGTCGCTTGCCGGATATCTTGAGGAGATCCGCCATCATCTGCTCTATGCGATCCAGACGAGGGTTCACGCCTGCAAGGCCTTCCACCGTCGCCTCCAGCTTGGTGAGACGATCGTCGGATCCTGCCATGGGGCGAGGATCGATCGGCTCTGATACCAGTTGATATGAGTACGTCCGAGAATATGCTCGTGTTCCCGGCCGCTGTCCGCAGCTAGCCAGGACGCCGAGGATTAATCTCGATTAGCAACAGTTGGTTGTACGGAACCACCGGCCGGTTATCGACGGCAGCGCCTGAGGAAGTATTTGGTGGCAAACAAAAGCGTGCCTTTTCTCTTCTCCCTCTCCTCCTTTTATTCATGCGCCCCTAGCTTGCAAGATCCCACATGCAGGGAAGGGATAGCAAGACAACTAACAGAATCAGGAAAAGCTAGACTTATGGAAAGAGATAATAACGGAAAGCTAAACTTATGGAAAGAGATAACAACTTAAGGAAGGAAGATAACAAACTTAAGGAAAGAAGATAACAAAAATTATCTCTATTCTTGGGCTGGTTCTTCTGCGCCTGGAACTCCTCCCTTGCCCTTGCGCCTGTAGAACACTCGGTCCATACCTCTAACAGACTAGGTCGTGCCCCCAGTCGATTGTTGTGGCAAATAAATTGGGCTCTATTTAATTGTTATCCAGTTCGCTGCTTTTATTTATTCGTTTACTTATTTGTTGGTTGCACGCCCTTTCATTTGTAACTCTGAATATTTATTATTAATAAAGAGCGATGGATATGCTATGGTTTCATTTCTACTGTGTGTACTAGCATTTTCTGGACTATTACAGAATACACAGAGGATTTCGGAGGTGTTATTATGGGGTCCGACAAATACCGTTGAAAACTCAATCCAACAAGTCTACATTTCAATAACATTTATTTCAATACTATGGTATATGATATTTGAAATTAATATCCATTACTGAAAATGAATGTTCGCACTTAGTATAGCTTCGTTGTCCTTTCATTATCCCACAGATGAGGATGTTAGACCTATATAAACACTATGTTAGTAAAAAAATGAGTTGTAATGAAATGAAACATATAAATATGCTTAGCTAACATCAAAACAACAATAAATATGTTTAACTACCGTTTAACCGTTTTCGTGAAAAATCGATGGACTAGTTGAACTTTTTTTACGATCGATATTTTTGAGCGATTTTCATTGATTTTCTTCGAAAATCGAGCGGTTTTCACCGATTTTCAATTGGTTTATGTTGCTTAATTTTTTTTTCAAATTTTCAAAAAAAATTTTTTTTTTAGTTTGATCGGTTTATCGACCGATTTTGAATATCTACCTCGTTGATAAGGGTAAAAATCGTGAAAGTCAAGTGATTTTCAATGATTTTTGGAACACTGTTGGTGGGCACCAAATCGATCGGCACCATTACAACTTGGCCATCATTGTGCAAATGTTTAGTAAAAGACGAGCCAAACCAATGCCTCTAATGAAATTGTAGGTACCGAATCAACCAAAACGTCTCAAAACAAATACTACTAAAAAAGATAAAGATGGACTGAGCCATAGCTCAGTTGGCAAGCATTGCTCATTTGCTGTTGTGCATGTTGCCCGCACTGTGTTCCAACATTTGGTTCGATGCAGGTGCTTACTAATTAAAAATATATATACACACGTGCGTACATGTTCAATAGAATAAGCATGCCCGCAAGAATATACAAATAAAAGTAGAAGCACATGTAGAAGAACACACAAAAGTATGAGGGTAATGTTTTCTCTTTATTAGATTGATTTTTCTGTACAAATGGGTGCCCAATAAATAGCAAAGCAAACTTGCAGATATGTTCGGATTCGCCCACCAATGGACAGAGTCCTTCCATACTTAGACAGTGATTCTATTTATATCATAACACTCCCCCTTGGGTGAATACCGCATAATGCATATGTCTTGTTAAAAACTCCTCCCAAAAACTTAATGGAAAAAAAAAGAATGGAGAAAAGAGTACATTACCCTCGCACTCCGTGTTACATTAGTTGTCTTATTAAAAACCTTCATTTGAGAAACTTCAGAAAAAACTCACTAAGGGAAAAAACGTACAAATTACAATCTTCAGGATATAAAATATGATCTTCAGGATCATGCAAAAAGGATCATAGTTCAGGGATTTACTCCCTCTGAACTTTGCAAATCTATAAGTCGCTTCATTCCAATGCTATTAACACACTTTTAGAAAATAGACTTTGGCAAGGATTTTGTGAACAAATCTACTAGATTCTCACATGACTTAGTTTGCATGATTTTTTCCTCACCATTCTTCTGGAGTTCGTGATGATAGAACAATTTAGAAGCAATATGCTTCGTGATATTGCTCTTTACATAACTCATTTGCATTTGTGCAACACAAGCAGCATTATCTTCATAGATAATGGTGGGGGTATCGGCGGTATTAAGATCACATAATTTTTTAATATGGTTAATTACACGACTCAGCCAAACACACTCACGTGAGGCTTCATATAAAACTATAATATCTGAGTGGTTGGTAGAAGTAGCTACCAAGGTTTGCTTAAAAGACTACCAAGAAATAGCTGAACCACCGAAGAGAAACACGAAACCAGTATGAGATTTTGCATTGTGGGGATCAGACAGATAGTCAGCATTCGTATATCCCACCATGGTTAAGTCTTGGTTCTTCCAATAAAACAAACCAAGATCTTAGGTACCTTGGAGGTATATGAGTAAAGTCTTAACACCAGCCTGATGTCTTCTGATTGGGGCTGCACTGTGTCTTGCTAGAAATTACTGCGAATGCAATATCAGGCATTGTGCAATTCACAAGATACATGAGTGCATCGATAGCACTTAAATATGGGACTTCAAGTCCTAAGACTTCCTCATTTTCCATCCTTAGTCTAAATGGGTCTTTATCCGCTAAGGGTTATCACAACCATGGGGGTTTTCAAAGGATGAGATTTATCCATATTGAATCTTTCCAATACCTTCTTGGTATAAGCAGACTAGTGTACAAAAATTCCTTCTGGGAAATGCTCAAGCTGCAGGCCTATGCAAAATTTGGTTTTACCCAAATCCTTCATCTCAAATTCTGTCGTGACGTAAGCACTTGCTTCCTTTATCTCCTCTGTGATTCCGATGATATTTAAATCATCGACATATACCGAGATAATACAAAATCCATTCTAGGATTTCTTTATGAACACACAGGGACAATCTTCATTATTTGAATATCCCTTCTTCAGGTGGAATTTACTAAATCGGTTATACCACATCCTTCATGACTGTTTTAATCTGTATAGCGATCTCTGCAGTTTAATGCTCTACATGTTGCGATTATTAGGATTAAAAACTTTTACTCCTTTAGGGACCCATGTAAATATCCGTATCCAGTGACCCATACAAATATGCGATCACCATATCCATCAACTGCATTGTTAAATTTAAGCTTGCTACCAGAACGTTATTCCACTGATTACAGGAGAATATGTTTCATCGTAATCGATGACGGGTCTTTGCGTGAACCCTTGTATTACAAGACTGCTTTATGTCTCACCACCTGGTTATTTTCATTCCTCTTCTGGATGAAAACCCATTTTGATCCTACATGAAACACTTTAGTAGGTGTTCGGTCAATAGTACCAAAAAATTTATCCTATTAAGCATGCGCAATTCTGCCTCAATTGCTTCTTTCCATTTGACCCAATCTGAGTGCTTTTGGTACTCTACCATGGACTTTGGTTATGGATCCCAGTGAGGGAGTGAAGTCCCAATTATAAGCCAGGGACTTTGCATTCTCTCGCTGGGACTTCGCGCTCGCGAACTTCACTGGAACTTCGTCCTCGCGAACGTCGTTCTCTCCTCCCTCCTTCTTATAAGCCAGAGAATGGCCAGCCAACGCGCTAATCCTGCTAATCACGAACGCGCTAATCATTTTGCTGCCAGCTCCTTTGATCATTTCATTGCCTTTGGTCATTTCGTTGCTTGCTTTGGTCATTTCACTACATTGTTTTAGTCATTTCACCGCTTTGCTTTGGTCATTTCCTGTCTCCACGTCTCGCCAGCCGAAAGCTGCCTGCTACGTCGAAAGTTGATAAGGGGGGCCATGACCGGTTCCTGGTGAACCGCACAAGGCTTGACCGGTTCCTGGTGCACGGGAGAAGCAATAAAAAATTCGGAAATACTGATGTCCGGTTTTTCGTGAACTAAATATGTTTTCTCCGGTTTTCGGTGAACGGTAGATGCATGTTTGGTTCACTAGAAACCGGAGATGATTGGTTTTTTTGTAAATACACGAAACTATTGTATTTGTAAATACGAATTAAAAGTTATATTAAATATGATTTTTTCTTCAATTAATTTATGGTTAAACGTAGATTCTGTTTCTCTTCAATTAATTTATGGTTAAACGTGAATTATAATTTGATAAACTGGACCATGCCAGATCAAGCTTATTTGCTAGTGGACTTCTCTGTTGCGAGGTCAATATGCAACAGTTGTACATATATTTCCTGGTTTCTGCGCACCGCAAAATGGGCAGCTATCCTTTGATTGAGCATTCAAGCATTATTCTGTGGAATGCTGTGGTTAACAACTTACTACCATGCAATCTGGAAATCATAGCTGCACCATCCTGGCCATATCTATGGCAGATGGATCGACTATTTGTGTCTATTTTGAGGAGCTGCGTGAGAAGTACCGACCTGCTTTGGTCCCTGAGACTCTTCAGTTTACTCGAAAGACAAAGAGTTGCCGATTTCAAAAGAAGAGGACAAAGAGCTGTGTTTCATGATTACCTAGTGTAATTTCTGTTCTGCTCAACTGGAACATATGATTCCTTGGTAGGTGTCGTTCGTTTGGTATCTTTGGGTCAGTATTTGGCATGCATCAGATTAGAAGCGTCGAGCTTATATATGCTTTCCTTCACATGATTAACTTGTCGAACGATAGATAGATGCAGGGACTAGGAAGAGACGAAGGGTACTTACTAAGGCCATCCAGGGGCCCTTTAATTACCTGATGATGATGATTTGTTAGCACTAAATTTTGCCGATGCATGGCATCCGCACCTAGCAGATTACATGAGTAACCGTGAGAGTGCAACGCTGGGACAAACACAGCCCGAATGCGACACGAATTTCGATTCCTTCGTAATCAAGAAACAGTGCGCGATTACTACATAAACCGTGCAATGTCATGCTCGACGTGAAGTGAGATGTAGGGAGACAGTACGTACGCTACGACGGCGAAACCAAGGAGAAGGGAAAGACGGAGGAGCGGGTGAAAAAGCAGTTGTTTAGGACACTACACGTATAGGATGGTGGCAAACCACTAATCCCATGGCATCCATCCCATCGCTAGCTATTAGCCTTTCGGAGTTGCCATCACAATCGCAAATAATAATCCTTTCACTACGAAGGCGGGCGAGCGAGCGAGCGAGCGTAGGACAGGTGTTCCATCCCGCGATCACTCAACCCACTCAGTAGTTAACTTCCATGAGAAATCGACGCGTGATCAACCCACTCAGTAGTTGACTTCCAAGAGAAATCGACGCGTAATCGACCCACTCAGTAGTTAACTTCCATGAGAAATCGACCTAATCAATAGTTCAAACCACACTCAAAAGGGTATTTTTCATTAATATAGAAACTTTTGTACCAATTATAGCCCCTCTACCTCTAGGATGTAGAATATATGTCTTCTCACCGGTAGGACTAGCTATCGAGTTTAACCAGCTATTATTGAGCTTCTTTTGAAATTGAAATAGTTCAATGTAAAATCATTTTGCTTACTATTTAAATGTTTATTTGAAATTTGACCTAACGAGCCACTGTCGAGCCAAGCTTGATTTAACTTTATTCACTTGATATGAACTCATTTAAATTTTGAACCTATTAACTGCAGTGATCAAAGAAATTTGGATTTAAACCCTAACAAGCTTTTTTTTGCCGGCCCTACTCAATGCATGTATGTAGTTAATACTAAAGTATGCATTTTGATTAGGGTTGATTTATAAGGCTTATTTTTTTAAATGATCTTATCTACAAATATAGAACATATTTCGTATTCCAATACAAAATTAGTGTGATGCTCCCTCTATATATACCTCTAATAAATATCCATCTTTACTTTAGTATTAACTACATACATGCATTGAGTATAGTGCTTAGTCATATTCCCTCCATTCCAAAATATAAGGTACAACCATCTCTTGGCAGATTGCAGTTTGGCGTCGCAGCTTTATCAATCGGCGCCTGTGGTAAAAGATCAATTCCCGTTAATCGAATTCGTGGTGATGTAGAGAGATCCCACAGTTTATAGATGGCATGTGAGTTTGGTCGAATGGTTTGAAAATTTGGAGCATCAAGTCATAGCAAATTTGAACACTTAGCTAACATTTAGAGCATCCAAGTCATAGCAATTTGTACACTTAGCTAAAATTTGGAGCATCCAAGTCATGGTAAATTTGAACAATCAGTGTTCGGGTGCTTGTGAGGTTAAGGGGAGAGGGACGCGTTATATTTCAAATGCAATTATACCAACACTACAGTACTAGATTATGAAAGAACTCCGAAGTTAAGCATGCTTGGACGAGAGTAGTACTAGGATAGGTGATCTCTTGGGAAGTGCTCGTGTTGCGTTAAAAATCGAAGATAAAACTCATTATTTAAGCGTAATTGGACGAGAGTAATACTAACTAGGAAATTTAGAAATATGAGGATGTACCATATGTTTATTAGTGCTGAACCAATGTATGTTTTATGCATATCACAGACGGTTCTAGTCACGAACCGTCTATGATAATAGATTTAGAAAATTTGTCTGCGATGTGTTTTTTACAGACGGTTTAGAAACCGTCTGTGATATGCAACGATTATCACAGACACATAGTTACAGACGGTTCGAAAAAATCGCCTGTGATGACGGTTTTGAACCGTCTATGATGTCCTTCTCTGTAGTAGTGTTAGTGGAAGCTCGTTTTAATTTTTCTGGTCGAAAAAAGTAATCTATAAACCTACATTAACATAATACCTCTTCGTCTAAGTTTATAAAACGTATTTCTTCTTAGTACATGAACCAAAGAACATTGAAAATAAGTATATTACCCATACTTATTATCACCATGCACTATAATTAATACATACATGTAGATAATATAAAGTAGAGGTGAATATTTTTTAGGGGTATAGAGAGAACAGCACACTAATTTTACATTATAATATGAAATAAACTTTATATTTATAAATAAAATCATTCAAAAAATAAGTCTTAGAATCTTGAACAGAGGGAGTAACAATTTAAGACTGGTTTTCCTAAAAATTCTATTAAAACAAGTTTTTCTTAAAACTTATTTCTAACCAGTGAGATCCAGACAACCGCAAAGTGACTTTTCTCTATTCAATACAACCTGCGTAGGAAAATCTTTCACTAGATTAAAATCCTCTCAATTTCTTCTGTTTCTCTTCCATTCCGAACGGCCTAACTGTCATCTCACCTCTGTGGATGAAGTGTCGATGAAGAATTGGAGGGTTTTTTTTTTTTTTACTATTCTCAGTTCTTTTAGAGTGTGGTTACTATGATGATGTTGAATGGGATGTGATGGTTTTATACCATTTAATTCCATTGTTTTGGGTGAATAAAATGGATCAGCATCTATAAGAAATATTTTTCATATTTGTATCACGCCATTTAGGATGTGATGGTTCCAATCAAAAAACCAAACACATAAATGATTTTTTCCTTTAAATTATTCTATACATGTATCACTTAGTATAAATAACCAAACACACCTTAGAATTCACAATCACCGGCGCTATCGAAGAGCCCCAATTCAAAATACCGAAGACATCAAAATTATCGAAGAGCTCCAATTCAAAATACCGAAGACATCAAAATTAACAACGATCCAAGACCGCTTGGGACGGGGATCTTACTTTGGATTCTAGCATTTTCTTCCCATTTTCTGGGACAGACAGGTCTATGTATGACCTTGCTCTGATTTGATTCCCCTCCCATTGGTAACTAGGTAGAGCTGTGCATGATGTCGCACCGTGTGAAATTTGATCCGAGGTTCTTTTCGTAAAAAATGATATGAGGATCTAAGCGCAATTTTGATTTTCTCGAGTTTTTTGAAAATATGATGGGTAGGAGCTGTCAGCGAATTTTCGTAACCATGGGCCTTTTTTGCAAAAAAGGTGGAGGATGCGTTCGCTAATCTGCGAAACCATGGGTCCTTTTTGTAAAAAAAACAGTGGAACCTCAACGTAATTTCAGTTTTATCGGCGGTGTTTTTTTTTTAAAAAAAAAATAGGCTAACTAGGAGCCGTCGACAAATTTGCGTAATCATGAAGTTCTCTTTGCAAAAAAAAAAAAAAAAAAAAAAATCGGTGGAGGACCCAATCACAAATCTGCGAAACTACAGCCCTGTTTGTAACAAAACCGATGGAAAGACTTATCTGTAATTTTGAAATTGTTGGGGCATTTTCCAAAAATAGTGACGTGAAGGCCGTGGTTGCGCTCCATTAAGAAGGATAAGCACCAAAGTTTATGATTTTGTTGAAAAAACACACATATGTACTCTTAGGCTATTCCCAATGGGTAGTATCATACTCATTAATTAGATGCCACATAGGATTTTTTTATTGATGTGGCAAAGCAATAAATAGGAGAGAGAAAAAAGCTTTGGCACGATATCTTAGGCCATGGCACAGAATCTAATGCTCTGGGTCCACTTTCATAGACACAACATCACACCAATTAATTATTTTAAACATATAAGTATGATACTATGCATTGTAGAGAGTGTTTTTTCAGTGCAGTATCATACTTTTCATCCTATGTGGCATTCTTAGATATTGGAGTATGACACTTTGCACTGGGAATAGCCTTATCATTGTTCGCCAAGTGGCACGAACTGTATCAACTTCACTATGAATTCTAGATTTTCATCGCATGGACCAATACAGAATTGAAGACAGAGATATCGTGTCTCCTTTTTTGCCTTGAAGCAAGGGGGTCCATTCGATTCTTCTGTGTTCATTTATGTACGCCGCTTGGTATCAACGCAACTAAACTCAGCCCTTTTTTTAGTCCACATCATCTCTTCTTCTTTTTTCAAATTTTGCAGATTTAGTTCTCTACCCACCGTGGAAGGCGCTCCCGGAAGGTGACACATGTCATCTTTCGGCGCTTCTGAGGTTGAGGATAGGGTTAGATCTGCAAATTGTTCGTAGGGAGGCTAAATTTATAAAAAAAAACGAGACAAGGACTAGAAATGGGATGAATTCAAAGCAACTAATGTTATACATCAATTACAGCTTAGGGTGTGTTTGGTTGGTGGAATAGGGTTGAATGAGATAGGATGGTACTCTACCATTTGGTTTTATTATTTTGGATGAATGTAATGATTCAACATATATAAAGAATATTTCTTAGATTTATATTCCACCATCTAGGATGAGATGATTTCATTCAATTAACCAAACACATAATATTTTTAACCATTTTATATATGTATTATTTGGTACAAGCAATTAAACACAATCCTTAATATAGTTTGGTACTTCTGCAGAGAGAGAGGGGGAGGGAGGATAAAATGAAGTGCGTGTACATAATAATAATAATAACTTATATTATAGAGCCTGCAATCTGCGAGCCCTGGGCGTTGCCACGTCGGCATTCTTTGCGGCTAAGTCCTTCCGGTTTGCGCTACGAAAGAGGGAGATTAACCGATATATTCAAATAACTTATATTATAGAGCCTGCAATCTGCGAGCCCTGGGCGTTGCCACGTCGGCATTCTTTGCGGCTAAGTCCTTCCGGTTTGCGCTACGAAAGAGGGAGATTAACCGATATATTCACAAGTCGTCCTTTTCTGTTTTCACTAGCCTGTCGACTCTATCCCTCTCTAGTATAAATTATGGGTACGATTATTTTGAGGTTAACCTTAAACTAATAAATTTAAAGTTATCTTTCAAATATGTATGTATCATCTTTTCTGTTCACCTTTTTCTTTCTTTTTCTCTAGTCGCTCCTCTCACCCCTTCTTCTCTCTCTTAACACAAAATTTTAAATTAAGAGCATTTACACTCTGAAAATTTTAAATATGAAGTTTCAACATGAAAAATTAACTCAACAAAATTTAAATTGCAAAATTTTAAATTTGAAAGTTTCAACTCAGAATGTTTCAACCCGAAAAGTTTTTAAATAAAAAAAATTCCAACTCAGAAAGACTCAACACCAAAAGTTTTTAATAAAAAATTTTCAAATTAGAAAGCTTCAACTCGAAAAGTTTCAACTCAGGAAACTCTCAATTCAAAATCTTTCGGTTTGAAAACTTTTGATTCAAAAAACTTTTGGTTCAAAAAGTTTCAATGTAAAATTCAACTCAAAAAATTTCAAATAAAAAACTTTTAAGTTAAAAAAATTTAAATAAAAAATATCAAATTATAAAGTTTCAACTTGGGAAACTTTCAATTTAAAATTTTCCTATTTGAAAAGTGAAGATTAAAAAAACTTTTTGGTGCATGTGCGCCTGGGTACAGAATGCGTGCTCGACTGGTACTCACCACCTAAACATCTTCCCACATGAAAGCAACAACCGGTGCAGGTCCGCGCAGGGCCAATCAAACCGTTTTCGAATTGAAAATCGAGGTCTCGGAGGTACTGGTTTATCGCCAAAATCTAACGAAAATCGTAAAAAATTGAAGAGTTTCAAAACCGAGCATTTAAAAAAAAAAGAGAGATTCAAAACAAATTCAAAGAAAAAAACGAATATTGCTCGGTTTTCTCGAAAACCCATCGATTTTCTCGAAAAACAGATCGGCGAGTTGAACTGTTTGGGCGACTGGTTTTTGGAGAGATTTTCATCGATTTTTGTCGAAAACCACTTGGTTTTCACCAGTTTTTGACTCATTTACATCGCACAAAATTTTTCAATTTTTTTTGAATTTTTGAATTTTGTTTAAGTCGAACTGGTTTACCGACCAGTTTACGGTTTTGAACTGATTCGATACGATCGAAAACCGTGATTTTTGAATGATTTTGATGATTCTTCTGCCTCCTGCGTGCGACACGCGTCACACGGAGAAGTGTGTGCGGCTTGTGCCAGGATATTGTGGCTTTCGTGGGTCAACGTGCTACGCGATTGAGCGGCCGCAAAAAAGGATTGCTACGGGCGACCGTAATTTATAATTCTTTTCGATAAATTATAATTTTTAATTTTCGATAGGCACAATTTTACTCTCGCATCCGCAGACAAATGCGACGAGGAATGAAATGATCTTCCTTAGGTAACTTTTTTGCCACCTGTTATCCGGTGACCTTGTACTTCCCACCTCACCGCCTCATGCGACGAGATTTCATAAACAAAAAAACGCCGTCCATTTGTGTTGCAACCTCCTTTCTTCTTACAAGCGTGTTTGCTCATCTCAAATGCGTCAGTAATCTCTACTATATAAAGTGAGCGTTTCTTCCCACGTCATTTCATCAAAATTACCAGTTCTTCCATTCTTTAATTACTCACCTCTTTAATTAACCACTCCAGGTGTGGATAGAAGACAACACACAAGACCATTCTTTAATTACCCACCTCTTTAATTAATTAACCACTTCAGGCGCAAGAAATGAAGCGTCAGAACGCTTCATTTACATAGAGATATAGAAATACTGCTTCAATAGTGTCCTACTGTATAAGGTATTATTTGCACAACATATTTTCTTGTTTCATGTTATCGTAATAGCAGGATAGTCGTTCAAAATATAGATACCGTTGCAACGCGCGGGCACCTTACTAGTCAAGTGTAAAGTGAAAGAAATGGACACTTCAGGCCACGCCTAGAAGAAGTTTTTTTCCCTCGATTATTGTGCGAATTCAACCGTTTCCTATGAAATTCTGCTGAATTTATGTGAAATTTCTGTGTTCCTAGCAGGCCCGTAAGGAGAAATGTAAGTATATATATATATACTAGTTATATGCCTGTGCGTTGCTACGAAAAACAAAATTGATAACGAAAAATAAAGATTAAAAAATAAAAAAAATACTATTTCATAAGATCAAACATCTATCTTTAACGCTTCATTTCTTGCAAAAGCTGGCTAATTAAAGCAACGCTTCGTTTCTTGCGTAGGGCAATTAAGCAGGGCAATTAAGTAGGGCAATTAAGCAGGGCAATTAATGTGACGTGGGAAGAAACTCTCACTTTATATAGTAGATATATATATATATATATATGTTGAAACAACCCAAAATTTCAAAAGAATTTAAAAAAATTGAATTGCATTTGAATTTTTGGTTTGAATTTGAATTTTGGATTTAAATCCGTTTTGCGTTGGGCCAATTTCCTTGCTTGTGGGCCGTTCGGCCCATGTTTCCCCAGCCTACTGGCCCAGCCAGCCGGCCTGGCCCAACCTCGACGGACCCGTCTCCCCTGCCTCCTGCTCTGACTCATTGCGCTCGCTTCGCCCAACGCCTCCGTGTCGCGCCGCCCCGCGCCGTCAGCTCGCCGCCTACGCCACCCTACGCCGCGCCCTCGCCGCCGCGTCCGCTCGCCGGTCGCCGCACGCATGGCTATAAAAGCCGCGCGAGACCCCGCTGCCCTCCTCACCCCGCCTCGCTCGCTCAAGCCGGTGAGCCTCCTTGATAATGTTGAGCCGTATTACACCTTGTTAACCCTAGATGTAATTATGCTGTTAAGTTATTTCAAATGTTTTAAAATGGAAATAAATGTTGGCGAGCCGTCGGCTCGACGTTTATGAAAGTGATACAGTATTGGGCTATCCACGATGTGGAATTGAGTCCGATCCCTGGCTGATGATTAATGCCATGGTTAGTATGGTGGCTGGTGCGGTTGGTACCAGATGGGCTTGTGAAATGTTTTAAGGCTTGATCTTTGGCAATATAAGGATGATAACCCCCTTGAGCAAAGTAAATAACTTAAGATTTCTGCTCAACCATGAGTCGGATCGGTTGGTTGAACCGTTTTCCGACATAGCTCATTAACGTTGTTCGTCCCCTGTGAATACTTACATTTGGTGGTACCATTCTCAGTGAGGAGAATGGGGAGCAGCATTGCCAGAGTGGAATGACCGAAGGGTTTGGTGGAACGGGAATGAGGTGTCATTCGCCGATTCGCACAACGATAGGTACCCACTCAGTACTGGAGTGCGGTTTCTGCGTTGGCCAGTGGGGTCCCAAGAACAGTGGGTCCAAGGACCTATCGGGTAGGAGCTACCATGGGGATGTTCAATCAAAAGGTTATGATGGTCTCAGCCCTGCCGCATGCATTTAAATTGCATGTAAGTTCGCACGTGGTATTAACGGTCGTAGATATCTTGTGGATAAAGCTGAGCACCTCTGCAGAGTCTCTAATTAAAATGGTAACCGATTACGCCGTGCTTCCGGTTAATGGAGCTAAGTTTGAATTGGGGTGACACCCGTAACTAAGCTCGAGTAATTTTGTTGAATTTGAGAATATGGTTTAGTGATGTTGAACTTATGAACCCCCCCCCCCCCCCCGTTACTATTATTTATGGTTTGTGTTTCAAATGTAAAATGATGTTACAAATAAAACTGCATCCAAGTTAACTTGTTTCATCCAAATTGTTATCCCTTGCATATAGTATTCAGTATATCCCTGTGCAACTTGTTGAGTACTTTCGTACTCACCCTCGCAAAAACCCGAACCCCCCTTTCAGAGTATGAAGAAGCTGGAGTCTACCAAGAATACGTAGATGGCAATTTAGTTTGGTTTTGAGTTCTTAGTCTTTTGCTCAGGCCCTGCCTGTGTGGTGTTTTAACTGTACTCTATTCGGGCCTCGCTGCGCCCTCTTTTGTAAAAACTCGGCTGTTAGGCCTCATATTCAATAAAAAGAGTTGGTATTAATTCATTGTCTGGCAATGAGTGCTTGGTTACCGACAATTAATCTTTCTGGGTAGTTGTCGAGGTATTTAGACGCGCCCTGAAAAGACGGGCTGTCACATATGTATGTATGTATGTATGTATGTATGTGTGTATGTATGTATGTATGTATGTATGTATGTATACGTATACTGGTGTGAATGTTGAGAGGCACAAACCAACACAAAAAAATGACTGGGTAAAGACAATGAGAATGCAAAGGCAGGCGCACAAACAGAAAGACAACACATGCTCGCAGGTCCATAGGCTCCCTATAAGGGCCCATTCGGTAGGGATTTAGTTCCTATTTCTTCCTGATTTTATTTTGACTCTTTTTTATTTTGATCTTCTGAAGAATTAAGAGTAGTTTGAGGAACTGTTCGGCTAGGCGTTTGGGATTCTAGAGAGGGAAGAGAGCAGAGAGTCGAGGAGGAAGTTCGGCCATACCTTAGTGGTGGCTCTAGGCGGGGGTGGTAGTGCTCTAGTGGCTCTGCAGGCAGCACTCGAGGTCGAGGAGGGTCTCGGCGCAATGGATTCAGAGGCAGAGGTCGAAGGCTCGGGGTCGAGGAGGAGCTCGGCACGACGGAGTCGAAGGCTCGGGGTCGACGGAGAGGCGCTTAGGGTCAGCGCGACGAAGTCAGAGGCGGACGCAGTTCGGTAGAGCTTCGGCTTCTTTGGCCAAGAATCTGGGAGCCAGAGCTCTACCGAACGAGACCTAAATCAAGCCTCGCAAGCATACATGATGGTTTCATCCTATGCCGTAGTTGCATTCTCTTGAATTTTTTTAAGCAATAAAAAATTACATAAATAGTATGCCAAAAAATTACATAAATATATATATCTGTGACCATTCCAAATGGCAACAGAGACTATGTCACCATTTGGCATAACAAAATGTTATTATGGTGTCCAGCTAGGTTATCTGTCGCCGCTTAGTTTGGTGATGGAGACTTTGTAGATAATTGAAACGGCAACAGAGGCTCCATCGCTAATCAAAATGGTGACAGTGCCCTATAGATAGGAAAAAAAGAAAACCTTTTGGTTTTTGACGAAAAAACACTTTGGCATTAGCCATATGTGGAAACCAGAGGAAGCAGAGCAAAATAGAGAAATATTTTCATCTAGGGAAGAAGAGTCAAATCGGGCCTTTTCTATCACTTAACCATGGAATTCATTGTATGCATATAATAAGGTCGAGTAATGTTTGTTGTTTGCGTAAACCAGATGAAGCTGGACATAGCAATTCATAATGTAGGTATGAATTACATGGCACATAGAGTTTGGTTCATTACAAATGGCAAAATAGATGAACCATAAACATAAACTACAGCTAAGATACATATGTGCCTTTTGGAATTGAAATGAAGTTATGCTTGTTATCGTACACTCTATGCAGCAGGATCCATCAATGTCTTTCTTTTTGATTTCATGAAGCTTCGGGCCATGGCTTTCTTCCTATTACTCCCATAGGCATCCACCCAATATTGGTCTTCAGGGGTGATCTTAGGTCCTTCTGGGCTAAAGCCACATTAGCTTGCTCCTTTAGCTTTTTTTTTCTGGGCCAAAAACTCATCTTGGGCCTTTCCTGTCTTTCCTAGTATAAGGTGAAGGTTTCCAACGATTGAAGATCTCCAACACAAACTGGGTAGTTCAGCCAAATTTTCCACTCGAAGAATGCCCTGTTGTACTTATTTGGCCCATCGATCCATTGAAAGAAGTAGCAAGTCTCCAAATATAGTATTATTCATGGATAAAGTTAGAGGTTTGAAAAATGCAATATACATACGTGACAGTGACTTACACGAATGTCCGCACATGTGTAGAAAGCATGGCCAGTGGTGTCTAGATGTATAGAGTGAATGATCCACACCGGAGTACCACGGTCATAGTTTGGATGTAGAAACTATGGTGGCATAGGTGCATTATTACAAGAATAATCTGGGTAGGTTCCCGCCTTATTAGCAACCCACTTCCTTTTTTGAAGCATCGCTGCGTGGTCCGACATCCTGAACCCCAATGGTGTAGTGGAGTGTTGGGTGTGGCAGTGCTTCTGATTGAGTGTTGGTTGTGGTGTACTAATGTGTCCTTAATATTACGTGATGGCGGTGTGAGCTATCTAAGCAAAGAGAAAAGAATATGTGAGTTGTCAAAACTCACCGAGTAAAATTGGTGCGACTTGTCAAGTCACTGAGGAAAGCTGGTAGGAGTTGTCAAGTCACTCAAGAAAGCTGGTGAGAGTTGTTAATTCACTGAGAAAAGCTGGTGGGAGTAGTCAATTCACTAAAGAAAGCTGGTGGGAGTTGTCATGTCACTAAAGAAAGCTGGTGGAGTGTCATGTCACTAAGTAGAACTTGTGCGACTTGTCAAGTCATTGAGGAAAGCTGATGGGAGTTGTCAAGTCACTAAAAAAAGTTGGTAGGAGTTGTTAATTCACTGATAAAATTTGGTGAAGTTGTTAATTCACTAAGAAAAGTCGGTAGAAGTAGTCAATTCATTGAGAAAAGCTGGTATGAGTTGTCATATCACTAAAGAAAGCTAGTGGAGCTATCATGTCACTAAGGAAAGCTAGTTAATTTATCAATTTACAAGGGAAAACTGGCGGGAGTTGTCAATTCACTGAGAAAAGCTGGTGGAGTTGTCAATAAGGAAAGTTGGTGGAGTTTTTAGTACTTAATGAAGGACATACAGTTACAAGGCGTGTTGTGTTCGTTGCAATGCAACCTTGTCGACTACGATGATTGAAATGGCGATAGAGCCCTATTATAGGAAACGAAACATGAAGTACATTTTGGTTCTTAGTGTAGGGAAGGAAAGCAAAATCAGGACTTTTATGTCACTGAACGGAGGAATTCGTTGTATGCATGTAATGAGGTCGAGTGATGTTTATTGTTTGCACAAACCAGAAGAAGCTAGACATAGCATTTCATAATATAGGTGAAAATTACATGGCGCATAGAGTTCAGTTTGGTGCCTATATTCACCTTTTTACTTCTGCAGTACAAATGATGATACAGACAAACCATGAACAAAAACTACAGATAAGATACATGTGTACCTTTTGGAATTGAAAACACTAGGGGGATGAAAAAAGAAGTCATGATGGGTGTAAATGGATTCGGTGTTCATGGCGCAAGTCCCTAAGACTCAAATGAGAAATTGTATGGCACTCACATAGAGTCCTGATCGTCAAGGCGACGTGGACACGGCTGGTTGTCACCGTAGTAGCAAGCACAATTGCAACTCGGATTGGCAAGGTGTTATTTGCTATCAAGGTGGACCACCTCTCATTGTTCCTCTCCCTGATCCTCAGCCTCCAGAGGTCATTGTTTAGCCTCTAAAGCTCGTCGTTGTTGATCTTCTCCATTTGAAGCTCCTCTCGCAATTCATCTAGTCATATTGGGACTGTGAGGATGTAAAGCTAGTCATGTATGCGATATGATGGGTCCACCCACTTAGTGAACTTGCAATCCACAGTCTGCAATGAAGAGTAAGTGTTAATGGGCGATATAACATACATGTGTGGAAGTATAGGTAGGAAATGAAGTAGTTACTATGAATAGAGAGCATCAAAAAATGATGACCTGGGTTCAACTGGTCGTTGAAAATCTGGGGTACCACATTGAGGTTGTGCTTGCATTGTGGCCAATGCTCGGGGAGGTGTGTGTAGTCATGCAACAGATTTCTATTAGTATAGAACTCTCATGTTTTGAGGGGAAAATCAAGGGTAAGGGGATCGCGGTTAAGGGGACCATAGATATGTGTGTCCTCAAGTAAAGGGTCATGCCCTTGAAACTCTATCCCTTCCCATCTTCATGTCCTACACCTTGAGCTACATGCTCTGTCCATCATGTTGCGCACAAAGTAGTTAGTTTGAGGTGCATGCGGTATTTATATGTCGTGTCGGATGTGGGTGGCCGACTTGGCGCACATAAATTATGCTACCGCAAAGGTGTGGTCATGCACGTCTTAAACACAAGTGGTAGTGTGGTGTTACATCTGCCAAAAAGTAGGCAACAATGTGTTGTTAATTTGGTCAGACACAACAGGTGACAGTGTGTTGTCACCCCGAATGCACAGTAAGTGGTAGTGTGCTTTTACATCGGTTTGGAAAAATAGGGGGTAGTTGTCATGATGCGTAATGCAAATTCACTGAGGAAACCTGGTGGGAGTTGTCATGTCCATCCGAAAAGCAGGTGGCAGTGTGTTGGTTTCACCCCTTTTCTAGCCCCATAAACCTCATTTATTTTTTTGCAAAACTAGCTCCCTCCCACACGCATTTGCAAATCTACCCCCCCTTCTCACCATAGGAGGCACTCCCGCACCTAGGGAGCATGGCAGCTGGCGTTCCCATGCTCAGGGAGTGCGGCAACCGATGAGCCACGACAGTTAGTGGGCGACCACAAGACCAGCCGATCGACCGTGGGAGTGCGTGAGCGAGCAGGCAGGCAGGAGCATTGGTGAGTGCACGCCATAGGAGCGCATGCTAGGCAAGCGGGCGAGACTGCCGATGGGCACGTGCCCACGACGGGCGAGCACCACTGCCACGGTCGGGTAGCACGAGAGATCTTGCTCCTGCGCTCACGTGAGCTTCCGCGACGTCGGCGAACTTCTGTGTGCCCCGGGCACGGTAAGTGGTGGGAGGGCGCTAGATTTACAAATGCGTATGGGAGGGAGCTAGATTTTCAAAAAAAAAAAGAGTATCATGGTGATTGATAGGCGATGAACTCGTGTGTTGTCACCTCTGTTGGGAACAACTGTTGGTAGTGTATTGTCATCTGTGATGGGGAGTAAATGGTAGTGCGCTGTCACATCCTTGTCACCATTTGAACCAAGTTATGTGGATTATGTAAGAAAAAATTTGTTCAATTTTGTTTTAAGTACTACAATTTGGAGTGGTAATTCATATCAAATTGTAACATGATAGAATGAAATGATAAGCGAGGAAGAAATACCTAGAACACTAGCATGTAAACAAAGTTGTCCAGTAAGAATACATGAGTACAATAATGCACAAAGTTGTTGAGATACAATACATGAGTACAATAATGAACAAAGTAAAACCCTACGCACGCTTCCTCTACGATGCAACACCTCATGTGGTCCCAGGCCTGGCTCGACACTGTAAATGTCCATATGGATATGTCAAGTGGTCGGGTGGAAAAAGTGCACACTAGTTCAACATACTTCTTAGGATACAATATTTCACATGTTCTTTAATTGGCGGTAGCACCCCTGTGACTACCACCATCTACAGAGCTCACCCTAAACCCATGCACATTGTCCTCTTATCTGTCGTGGTGGGATCTTTGTGTTGGGAAATATTTGAAAGTGTGTCATGTCCCTTTGTAAATAAAGCATTTTTCACATGATGACCACAATCGACTGCATCTATGTCATTTTGATACATTTGATTTGGCAGTGTCTAACTCCCTTTAGCCTGTCAAGGTCAGGAATCCATCATGTTTGATCCCAGCTTGGATGCTCGGTGAATGATTCAACCACACCGAAACCATATAGTTCTCTACTCTAGGTTGCCATCACCATTTCCTTCATGAAACATTCAAACAAGAATATTGTTAGTGTTATGTCCTTGAGGCAATCATATGGATGATTGTAACATGACTATGTTTATGAATAATAATATGATTATTGGTCCAATGAATGTATATCATTGTTTTGATCAACAAGTGTGTGACTTGTTTATGACGCTCTTTATTTATTGATATAATTCGATAAATATCTCTGATCGGATATCATCGTATAGGACAACGATGAATAGATCAGCACATGTATTGTTCGATGATCATGTTTCATAGATCATGGGATATGGAGATATCATCAATACATTGTGGACGCATGTTGAAGAACATGTGTTAGATAGACCCACAATGGGACACTGCGAGAATGTTACATTCTTATGTGTCATCAGTGTATCTCATACATAGTAGATGTATGATCCTTAGACCTGAGATTGTCATATTCCCTACATATGTAATAGTTTACCTTGGGGTTAACAAACACTATTTCCTAACCGGATAGTTATAAAGGTAGCTTTCATGTTTACTACGAAACATGCAGAGGGAAGTGAGCAGTCAAGATGGAATTTGCCACTCCAATGTAACGGAGATACTAGTTACATGCCCGTGCATTGCTACGAAAAACAAAATTGATAACGAAAAATAAAGATTAAAAAATAAAAAAAAATTATTTCACAAGATCAAACATCTATCTTTAACGCTTCGTTTCTTGCGAAAGCTGGCTAATTAAAGCAACACTTCGTTTTTTGCGTAGGGCAATTAAGCAGGGCAATTAATGACGTGGGTAGAACTCACCACTGCCACCAACTGTTGCTTTATAATAGTAGAGATATGTCTAGGCCACTCGTGTGATATGATTAAGGAAGTGCATGGCCATGCCGTGATTGAGAAGTCAATCACAACTTATTAATATATCACAGATACGAGAGATGGATTGAACTGTCAAAGGATGACATGCTTCTCGCCTTGAGTTCGATCTTCATATAGTTTAGCAAAGGGATTATTACATCAGTACTTTAATCATATGCGTTTGGGAGTTGGCATGCTCTGCAAGGAGCCGCTACCGACTATTGGATTAGAAAAAGGGTTTTTCGAATCCATGTCCAAATGCGCATGAACCTACAGGGTCACACTTAACGGGCTGGGACGCATTAATTCGGATTGGATATGTAATTAATGGACCTCGTGGGCTTAGCACGTAGATGGGCCCTAACTGCCTAGGGTTTCACCTCGTGGCTATATAAGGAGGGGAGGAGGCTAGACGCAGAATACACTTTCATGCGGTTTAGAGGTGTTTCGCCAGAAACCCTAGCCACCTCCTCTCGTTGCCCCTGCCGAGCGACCCGGTGCTTGCACACTGACGCACGGCGTTCCATCCCCGGACGTGTGGACTGCTGTGGTGACGCTGCTGCTACTACGGCGTGGAGAGGACGATCCGTAGCGAGGAAGATCCGTGGCGAGGACGATCCGCGGCGAGGACGATCCACGCCGAGAACGATCCACTACAACGACGTGCGAAGGATTCCGCAACTGCTGTTGGGGAACGCGGTATGCTACAATAGCACAAATTAAAATTTCTACCGCAAACCAGAAAAGCTACTCGCAAGAAGGGGATCATAGATCTATTACCACTAGACGCGTAGTTGCGGAATCCTTCGCACGTCGTTGTAGTGGATCGTTCTCGGCGTGGATCGTCCTCGCCGCGGATCGTCCTCGCCACGGATCGTCCTCGCCATGGATCTTCCTCGCTGCGGATTGTCCTCTCCACGCCGCAGTAGCAGCAGCGTCACCACAACAGCCCACACGTCTGGGGATGGAACGCCGTGCGTCGGTGTGCAAGCACCGGGTCGCTCGGCAGGGGCAACGAGAGGAGGTGGCTAGGGTTTTTGGCGAAACACCTCTAAACCGCACAAAAGTGTATTCTGCGTCTAACCTCCTCCCCTCCTTATATAGCCACGAGGTGAAACCCTAGGCAGTCATGGCCCATCTACGCGCTAAGCCCACGAGGTCCATTAATTACGGATCCAATCCGAATTAATGCGTCCCAACCCGTTAAGTGTGTGACCCTGTAGGTTCATGCGCATTTGGACATGGATTCAGAAAACCCTTTTTCTAATCCAATAGTCGGTAGCGGCTCCTTGCAGAGCATGCCAACTCCCAAACGCATATAATTAAAGTACTGATGTAATAATCCCTTTGCTAAACTATATGAAGATCGAACTCAAGGCGAGAAGCATGTCATCCTTTGACAGTTCAATCCATCTCTCGTATCCGTGATATATTAATAAGTTGTGATTGACTTCTCAATCACGGCATGGCCATGCACTTCCTTAATCATATCACACGAGTGGCCTAGACATATATCTCCGTTACATTGGAGTGGCAAATTCCATCTTGACTGCTCACTTCCCTCTGCATGTTTCGTAGTAAACATGAAAGCTACCTTTATAACTATCCGGTTAGGAAATAGTGTTTGTTAACCCCAAGGTAAACTATTACATATGTAGGGAATATGACAATCTCAGGTCTAAGGATCATACATCTACTATGTATGAGATACACTGATGACACATAAGAATGTAACATTCTCGCAGTGTCCCATTGTGGGTCTATCTAACACATGTTCTTCAACATATGTCCACAATGTATTGATGATATCCCCATATCCCATGATCTATGAAACATGATCATCGAACAATACATGTGCTGATCTATTCATCGTTGTCCTATACGATGATATCCGATCAGAGATATTTATCGAATTATATCAATAAGTAAAGAGCTTCATAAACAAGTGAGCCAAGATCCTGATGAATTATCGAATAGGTATCCATCACGTTTGTGCATGGCCTGTGTAACAGATGAGGCCTGTTGCATGTGCAGAAACAACGTCACCTCTCAAGGGTGCACTCCTAAACAAGTTTTTGATGGTTCATCCCACGATCGTCTTTTTCCATACACAATACCTCGAAACTAAGGTCCCTTGTGTTCATTTTGAATGCTCTATGCATCTCCCACTTCTTGCTTTTTTTCTTCCATGTACCTAGTGATCATATTAGAGTACTTTAGCTGAGGATCATTTATGACGACCAACGCCATAGTATGACAATCCATAAAGTATTTCGTAATACCATGAAGAACCCCATCCACTATAGCTGCCAAAGGAATGAGCCTAAGACCCTGCATGACCCAGTTATATTCTTTGCCAAGTTCATCATCATGACATTGTACCTAGCATCGTCAGTGTCATAAAGCAAAACCCACTTCTTCCTATGCTCATGCTCAATCCACTGTGAGAAGCATTTTGTGCCCCTTCCATTCCTCATAACCAAGTAGGGAGGGTCCATAGGTAAGTCATCCAGTGCTATAGGTACCTCTTCTACACTAGGCACGGGCTTCTTCATGCCTCTGTTGTATGCTTGGATGCCAGTTCATCCAGCTTCTTCCAGAGAGCATAAAGCTTCCTCTGTTAATTCTGATCACAAGACCTCTTGAAAAGCTTCATAAGATTGTTGCTCCTAAATTGCTTGTAGAAATTACCCATGTACCGCTTGCACCACCTACTCTGCAAATTAGGCCATGTATGGGGCTCATATTGCACTTCCTGCAGCTAGACAATCGCCTTCTGAATGACCATGTGGAGGTCTATTCATGTTTGTAATGAGTATTTGACTATTTTGAGCAAGGTCGTGTCTGTGATGAGTATTTGACTATTTTTGAGCAAGGTGTGCTATGGTTTGTGTTTGATTTGAATTGGATTTTCAAATGAAGCATTTTGAGTTATATCTATCTCAGGTGGCACTATTGCCCCTGGGTGGTGGTAGTATCGACCTGAGGTACTACCGAAACTAGGCGGTGATAGTACCGGCCTGTGGTTGTACCGGGTTACCTCTGGGTTTGAGCTGAGCAGCACTACCGGTATGAAGGCACGGTACTGCCAAGTGGTCAGCACTACCAGTCTGTTCATGGCGGTAGTTATTGTCAAGAGAGGGTGTGAAATCATGTGCTGAAAATTTGGCTTAGAATTGAATTTGCAAAATGTGTTTGTTCATGTGTTTTGACAATTTGACAAGAAACAGTAAGTTTCATTTTGGCGCCGAACCAAGTTTTTGGGTCTGTCGTGGACGTGCTTTTGAGATCATGAGCCGGACTCAATTTTCCAAGAAACCAGTAAGTTTTGCATGTACGACGGACTGATTTCTTTAGTCTGTCGTGAACGTGTTTTCACCGGAATGATTTCTTCTTGAAACCGAGACTTTCACTTGTACACCGGACCGATTTTGTTGGTCCGTTGTGAATGTTTTTTTGAGTGACTTTTTCATGTGTACGCCGGACCATATTTTTTGGTCCGTCGTGAATGCGTTTTTGCTCGATTAGGGTTTTGAGCAAAATTGGAATTGTGTTTGATTTGTTTTTGAGATTATGAAATTTGTGAGAATTTCATGATGCTTGAAGTGGACTTTATGCAATGCTCGTGTGAGTATTTGCATGGACTAATGTTGAGTCAAGTCGTGGACTTGTGCTCGGATTCGTTTTGTGGTTTGTTCATGTGCAGGTATTGCTCGAGGGCGAATGTGGTTCATGACGGGACCGGAACTAGGTTCATGGAGGAACTGAGGTTCGGGACTAGGTTCAGGAGGAACTGAGGTCTTGGTGGTCAAGGATGTCATGCGGGACGTTCGGGCTAAGAGAATGGTGCACATGAAGAATGGTTAGTCACGTGAGAATGGCAGGAGGTCATTCGCGTGCAAAGTGTTAGTCACGTGAGTATGGTTAGGTTGCCATACGCGTGCAAGAGTTGTACTTGGCCAGGTTGGGCCAAGTGGAGTTATGTTGAATACATACTCCTTCTAGGATTAGGAGTGGGACTCCTTCTAGGATTAGGAATTGTATTCAGGACTCCTTGTGGTTGCTCCTTTAAATAGGAGGGGTTGTCTCCTGTTTAGAGTATCAACCTAGAGATTGAAAGCTTAGAGCTTTGTTTTAGGGTTTGTACTCTTTTGATGAGAGTACTTTAGACAAAAGAAATAAAGATCAATTCTTCCAAGATCCTTGCGTGCTACAGTAACCGCGTTGCTACAGTGTCTCTGTTTTGGTTCTTGTTTGCATGCTTGTTCTGGTTCTAGATTGGTTTTTGTTCTTTGAGTTTTATCTTGATTTGATCCATCAAAACCTTTCTAGAGAATTGATTTAGGGTTTATCTAAGTTTAGTTGATTAAACTTTTGTCGTTCTTGTTTAATCTTGAAGTTTTGGTTAGATTAATTCTCGTCATCTTCTATCACAGCAAGCTTGCGAGGTTCATAACTTTTGATCCGTAAGTCCGATCGAGCTCATTCTTTTTGGGTTTGATTCGTATTGGAATCTAGTTTCTTGTGTCCAAATTTCAGATCATTACGACGGTTGTATCTTCGGGAATTCGCGTTTTACCGAACCTCTGTCATTCTGTTTTTGTCGAATACGAGGCAATTATTTGGTTCAGTTTTGGGGTGATTTTTTATTAGATCAAAGATTTGGTTTTAGCTTCCGCACAATCATTCACCCCCCCTCTGATTGTTATATTCGTATACTTCGATCCTACAGAGGGTCTTTGCACGGGTTTTGAGCGGGAGCGACACTACTGGCCTCTGGACAGTGGTAGTGCCGGCTAAGCGGTACTACCGATCCCAGAAGGGCGGTATTACCAACTTTTATTGCAAAGAACATTTTGATTTTTGATCTATGATGATTATTGCATATATTTGTTGAACAATGATATGTGAAGGGTTTTCTTGTGTTTGATGGTTGCAGGGCTTCGATGCTAGGTCATGGTGAGGCAAAGGATGGCCGAGACTAAACGAGGGGAGTCGGAGGTCTAGATGGCCAGGGATCACTGGAAGATGGCCGAAAATGAAGCCGGCGTAGTCTAAGGAGGTAAGGGAACCATGTGGATGCTAGCTTGACGCTGCTCAGATCAAGTAGAACTGTTGGATCGCAGTTCTAGAGGATAGGGTAGTGGTTAAGTCTAGTTTGCTTTGAGAAATGTGCAAAACCCATTATGTTAGTGGGTTTTGGGTTAGCCCAAGGGGTATGAGTGTGGGACTGTATCCCGACCTTTAGAGGGTAGTTTAGGATTGAAGCAACTCATCCAAGGGTGGAGGGTAACCCATGGCACTATAAATAGAGGGGTAGGGGTAACCCTCCCACTTGAAGATTTTGTGTGCTCCTTTGAGATTTGCCCACTTGTTGTGAGGCTTTGTAAAATCTTTCAAACAAAAGAAATTTTCCACTTCCTCCATTTTGAATTTAAATTCCGTATTTATATTATGTCCTTACTTTACGTAATTTAAATTTAGTATTTACTTACGCATTTACTTTCTCGCAATTTACATTTACGTAATTTGGATTTGCCTTCTCTCCTTCTAATTGCTTGTGGTTATTCTTGCCGAAGATGAGTGATTGATTGGATGAATCTTTATCATATCAAATCCCAATCCTCTAGGCAAACTTGAGTTCTTCTTTGCGAGAAACTGATTTTTTGCTCTTTATGAGGAAATATTCGTAGAGTGCATTTAGAGTTTGTTCTTTCTATGTTCTAGCTTGCTGTGACAAGTGGAAAGGTATTCAAGATCATCTTGATCATCAATATCCCACGAGCAAGCCTAGATCGAAGATTTTGGTTTTTGCCTTTTCTTGGTGCAATCTTCCTTTGATTTAAGAAAGGTCAAAACTTTAACGTCAATCCTATGGATTGATAGGTGGAATAAGTTCCTGACATCCTCGAGAAGATATCTATCAAGTTGCATGAACCTTGGATCAGCCGATTTATAGTTTCATCAAATTTGCTTTTGGAATCAGGCTATTTTCATGCCCTGTTCTTGAGCCCATCACTACCGCCCCAGATGAGAGATAGTACTGGAGGATCGGCACTATCACTCATTTGCCTACGGTAGTGCCGGCCAGAGGCTGAGAGGTTGCTGCTTTTCTAGTTTTTGTACAAGATTGCTTCAGGAAGGTTTTTGTTGGTTCCTTTTGTCTAATAGGTGGGGGAATTTTAATTTGAGATCATTTACCCCCCTCTAATCGCCATCTCGATCTTTCGCCTTCAATAGCTTATGATGCCGATCATGTATAACACAAACTCAATTATGCTCGCTGACAATACTAGCTTCCACATTTCTCAGAAACCATAGCTTGCTATCTGTTTTCCTCTCTCCACAAAATCTAGTGTGATGGGAAGAACTTGGTTGTTGCCATCTATTCTAATGGCAATCAATATATGGCCCTTCTACTTCTCAGTCAGAAATGTACCGCCCACGCAAAGCAAGGGAAGGCAATGTATGAACGAATTGATGCATGCACTAGGAACAAAGAATGCTCACTTAAGTACCATTTTCGTAGGGAACCACTATGAGCATTGTTCAAAAATATTGATAAATGTCCCAACATTCCTTGCTTGATTGACTCGAAGAATACTTGGCAGGTTGTAGTATGAATTTTCATACATATTGAACCTAGCCTCGATGGCCTTTTGCTTCGCCCTCTAGGTCATCAAATATCTTATTGTGTATTGGATCCTCTACTCTATTGCAAGTATAATAGAATGCGGCTCCAAATCTAGGTTATCCACAATCTCTCTACATATTACATTTGCAACAAAGCTCGAAGAGATATTTCTATATGATTACATAGACTTCGTCAGCACGCATGTGCGTGGAATGACTATTGAGCACTTCCAAAGGGTGTTCCACTTAAGCTGGTATGTATGAACGCGCCATGGGCAACCCTCCATCTCGCATCTCACATCACACACCCGCTGTGCTGATTTCACAACCTCAAATGTTCTCTGTAGTGATATTGTCCATGCTTTCCCTGCTTCCTATACCTCCCACTTACTTTTGTACATTCCTCCTTGTCATACCTCATTTCGTTGATAGTCCCATGCAACACCTTCACCCTCATTGACTATCATCTTGTCCAACTGGTACTCATTCCACTGCACAAATATCCTTCTCATGTCCAAACTCCCCATCATCGCAACCTTCATCATTAGATAATACCTCATAGTCACGATCCTCGGCCTCTATTCGTTCCACCAAGGCTTCAATCTGTTCTCTTTTGCCTGCAATACCTATCGGTTCCTACGCCTCTTGTATGGGAAGATCTAATTTCTCGCCTTGGACTAACTCGTCACCCCCTCCAACATCTTGCCTCAATAAGCATGAATGACTACGGCTCAACTCTCCAACTTCTTTGGCTTCATCAACAATGGTCTCCTTTTGCATCATATGGCCAGAAGAGACTTCTGGAAATGGTTGCACCAACAACATTAAAGGCCATCTTGGCTTCTTTGCCAATTGTATATACGAGCTCCACGGCTTCATCCCCTTCAATTCTACTAACTCCCAGAATGTGCACTGTTACATGAGTATCAACACCGTGCAACTTCAGATCATGCAACTCATGATCCAACAAATAATGATGCCCCATAGATGCTCCTTTACACATGATAGGCTAGCCATCATACTTGGAAAATAACCTAGTTGGACCCCTTCTGCACTCATTTGTGGAACCTTTTCTCCATACTGTATTTTAAAATATACTCATTCATCCATACTTGTCAAGCATTTCCTCAAATTGTTACTATGTACACGACGTAATGTCATTCCCTTAAGCAATACGTAATAAACCTAATGAATTCTAAAGTTAATCACACCACTATACCTATATATCACAAAAAATTACTCTAGACTACAACAATAATGCATTTGCCATATTTATTTTCATATTTCACCCCCGTTATGCATACCAATAGTGACTAAAGTCCATGTAATATTGAATAAATATATGGAGCAAACCAGAATAAAAAACTACCACCACTATTCTCCATTCATTTTTTTTTGAAATAATATATTATGCATTGCTAAATCTTTTTTTTTTTTTGCATTTTTGGTTGGCAACAAAGAAATGCTGTAAATGTCTATAAATTTCATTTTCCAATTCCATACTCTCTAACATAATTTTTGTAGGACCGAGTAGGCAACTAGAGGGGGGGTGAATAGATGCCGAATAAAATTCAACTATTTCTTTCTGAAAATAAAAGACCCCTAAATAGCGGAAGAATATCTAATAATGAAGAGATCAAAACCCTAGATTAATTAGCGAGACAAGTCGAACAAAAATCAAAACTAGTTCTATCAAAAATCGAACAAACCTTCTAATCAAGAATCAAAGAAAAAAAATAAGAGAATATTGCATAAACTTATTTTTTTATTCCAAAGCCATCTTCAACAAGATGACACCAAAAAAAAATCTTCTAATCTTCATTGATTAGAAAACCCTAAACAAAATCTCTAATCTCACAAGATTAGAAAACCCTAAACAAACTAAAGAGAGCACAAAAGCTTTTCTTTGTTGTAGGCACCTTTTGCTTCTTGCCCTATTGTATTGGATGAGTTCTAAGCCCCTAGAACCCTCTTATTTAAAGGGCTCCATAGCAGCCGATTCCTTCTTGTATACAGATCAATCAATTAGTCTCCATCTCAACCCGGCCAAAGACGCACAAAGAAGCAGGACTCGGACAAAGAAGCTGCGCCTGCCAAGACCGGTCTCCTCTCGGACATCCTTCTCGCATGCGCTACCCAACACAAGCAAACTCACGCACGCAACGCACTCGACACCACACAATAGCACACACACACACTCCATGTGCACTACTCACACACGCAATTGCACTACACACTATGCATGCAAACACACACATGCATGCAGCACAGCACTCACGCATACACACTATGCACATGCACACACACACATGCATGCAGCACAGCACTCACGCATGCATGCAAACACACACCCACACGATGCACTCACGCACACATGCACACACACACAATGCATATGCATGCACCCACACACACACATACTCGTATGCACACACACATGCATGTACACGCACACACACTTACATGTACACACATACTTAATGCATGCATGTATATTTATACACACACAAAAAAATTCGTATACACGCGTATGACCCACCTGCCATTGCAATGATCTCGACCTCACGTACACTGTCCTCTAGTCCAAACATCTCGTATGACATCCTCGACCTTCACGACCTCAGTTCTTCCCTGAACCTAGTCTCGGTCCCGTCATCGATCATGTTTGACCTCAAGCAACACCTGCACGTAAACAAAAACACAAAAACAATTTCCGAGCCCAAGTTCGCGACTTGACTCACATTAATCCATACAACCACTAAATAATCAAACCACTTTCAAATCTTATCAAATAATCAAATCAATTTCAACTCCTTTCAAATACTCATCATCAAAAACAATTGGATCAAAAACAATGATCCTTCAATCTCCCCCTTGATGAGTAATTTGACAAAACACAATAAGATTTGACAAGAGTAGAGAGAAAGAAAAAAAATGAGAGTTTGAGACCCAAAAGATTCCAAGACCAAGTAAATCCAAATTCTCAAACAGTTTGAATTTCTCCTCTCTTTTTATTTTTCTTCTTCTTGACTTTTGCTCTCCCCCTTTTTGACAAAATAGTCATCAAGATCTCAAAACTCCCCCTTAAAGAATGCAGTATCTCAAGCTTTGAAGTATATTCAAGGTATATAATCAAAGTAAAGCATTTGGAGAGTTTTTACAAGAGTTTTCACATTTTGTATCAATTTATCTAATGAGAAAGCAAATTGTGAGAATATGGAGGCTCTAACACATAGAATAGTTGTTGCATAAGCAAATTAGAGCAAACAAGTAAAATGTCATAAACTGATTTTGCCAAAGCTAAAAAGAAATCTATCATGAGCAAAGAGAGACTTTCAAATTCACTAATGTTTGTCTCAAGCCTTTTCAAAAATTTGAATTTCCTTTTTCTCTTTTAGCAAGTTTAACAATTTTGCTTTGTGATCAACAGGGATGACAAGTAACTGCACACTAGCCCATACTTGTGTATGAGTAGGTAGTTCTTTCTTGTATCTTTCTCAGTTTAAATTGGCAAGTGGCTTCACATTGTTCTGAACTTTTGTTTAGACAAGTAGCCTTTTCTTGCATCTTTTGAATTTAAATCCCTGGCAAGGCAGCTGCACATTGTACTAAACTTGTGTTTAGCCAAGTAGCTTTTGCTTGCATCTTTTTCAACTTGCTTTTAATATTAAAACACTGACTTTGCTTGAGACTCATAATGATCATTTGAAGTCCAACAAAAAGCTCACACATAGTTTCTAATCAGCTCTAGCCTTTCAACAGATGACAAGAAACTTTTAAGCCTATTTCACAAATGCAATACCATAATGAACAAGAGCCAAAATATTCTCGAAAAGCATCTCAAATTGAATTATTTTAGTCTTTTAGTCTTTTAGTGAGAAGTGAAGCAATGTAGCATTAATTTGACTATATACACAAGAATAGTCAACAAAGCTTTGTACTACATGATGCAATGAAAACAGGGGAGTTTTCTTTAAGTGTAACGTCAAAATAGCTCCTTGTAGTAACCAAAGTCAAGAAATACAAATAAAAGAGTTAAAATCAAGACTCCCCCTCAAATCAACCCATGGGGATGAATGATCCCAAGTTCGCCGCGTAAGAAAGCAAAGCGAGAAGAATCAAGCGGCTTAGTGAAAATATCAGCAATTTGAGTATCCGAATCAACAAATTTCAGTTCAATAGCTCCTTTTTCAACATGATCTCTAAGAAAATGATATCGAACATCAATGTGTTTAGTCCTTGAATGTTGAATAGGATTTTTAGCGATGTGAATTGCACTAGTATTATCACAAAGAAGTGGAACACTACTAAAGTTAATGCCGTAATCTTTAAGAGTTGAAGTGATCCAAAGAATTTGTGAACAACAACTAGCGGCTGCAACGTATTCAGCTTCAAGATAGATTGAGCAATCGAGGAATTTGTTTCTTAGAAGACCAAGAAACAAGTGAAGTGCCAAGAAAATGACATGTGCCGAAGTACTCTTTCTATCTAATCTACACCACGCAAAATCAGCATCGAATATCCTAGGAGTGTAAGCGAAGAAGAACAAGAATACCAAATGCCAAATTCGAAGTGGAGCGAAGATACCTAAAAATTCTTTTAATTGCTTGTCGATGTGATTCTCGAGGAGAGGCTTGAAATCGAGCGCACAAACATCTTGCAAAATGTATGTCGAGCCTCGGCGATCAAATGCAGTGATCCAATCATGCTACGTATTCTTTTTAGTCCATCTCGACACCATTCTCGTCAAGATCCAAAATTGTTGTTGTGCTCATTGGAGTAGATATCGACTTTCCTTCTCCCATGTCGAATTTCTTTAGTAGCTCCTTTGTATACTTGGATTGGTGCAAGAAGATCCCTTCTTTCGCTTGCTTGATTTGAAATCCAAGGAAGTATGTCAACTCTCCCATCATACTCATCTCGAATTCCTGGACATCGGCTCGGAAAAGCGCAACACAAGAGAGTGGGAGGATCCTCCAAAGATAATATCATCCACATAAATTTGCACCACAAGGAATTGATCATTTGAATTTTGAGTAAACAGAGTTTTATCAACTTTTCCCATCTCAAAATTATGTTGAAGCAAGAAGCCTTTTAATCTATCATACCATGCACGGGGGGCTTGTTTTAATCCGTAAAGAGCTTTTGATAAACGATACACATGATTAGGAAATTTTTCATTTTCAAAACAAGGGGGTTGTTTCACAAAAACTTCTTCTTCTATAAAACCGTTTAGAAAAGCACTTTTCACATCCATTTGAAATAACTTAAAACCTTTTGAAGCTGCAAAAGCCAAGAGGATGCGAATAGCTTCTAAACGAGCAACAGGAGCAAATGTTTCATCAAAATCAATTCCTTCAAGTTGAGAAAATCCTTGAGCTACAAGTCTAGCTTTGTTTCTAACAATTATTCCATCTTCATTTAACTTGTTCTTAAAAACCCATTTTGTTCCAATAATGTTTTGATTTTTAGGAGGTTCCACTAAAGACCAAACTTTATTCCTTTCAAAGTTTTCTAATTCTTCATGCATCGCATCTACCCAAGAACTATCAGTTAAAGCATGAGTAATGTTCTTAGGTTCAAAATTAGCAACAAAAGCAGAATGCATGCATAAAAGAGTTTGAGATGAATTAGAACGTGTCACCCTTTCATGAAGACTTCCAATAATTTGTTCAGGAGGATGGTTCTTCAAAACAGTAAGGGGAGGTCCAGTTGTTTCAGTCGTCGTGGGAGGTGTAGGAGAATCTGAAGTAGTAGTCACATCAATTTGTTCAGGAACATCTTCCTGTTCTGTAGGTATGAGCTCATCATCATCATTATCTTCATCATTTTCTTCGAATCTTTTATCCAAAAAGATTGGCTCTAAATCTTCTCGTGAACCTGAAATGTCGGGTCTAGCTCCAGGGCTAGCCTCATCAAAAGTAACATCGCATGTCTCCAACAATTTGTTAGTCGATAAATCAAGTACACGATATCCACGAGAGTGCAACGAATAGCCAAGAAAAATACCATCTGTACTACGAGCTTCGAATTTATCAAGATTTCCATGTTTAAGAATAAAGCATTTGCAACCAAACACTCGTAAGTGAGAAACAGATGGTTTACGATCAAATCTTAGTTCATAAGATGTTTTACCAAGTAAAGCTACGAGATAGACCCTATTTGATATATAGCAAGCGGAAGAAATTGCCTCGGCCCAAAATTTTCTTGAAGTGTTGTATTCATCTAGCATAGTTCTAGCCATTTGAATCAAAGTTTTATTTTTCCTTTCTACAACACCATTACGTGAGGGAGAATATGGCGAAGAAAATTGATGTTCAATCCCATTAGTTTCACAAAAGATTTAAACAATGCATTTTTGAATTACGTACCATTATACATTCTTATGGCTTTCAATGAGTTAGGCAATTCATTTATCAATCTCTTAATGAAGACATGAAAGAGTCCAAAAATCTCATCTTTTGAAGGCAGAAAAATGCACCCAAGAGTATCTCGAATAATCATCAACTATTACTAGAAAGTACCACTTACCTCCGGCCGATTGTACTCGAGATGGTCCTCTGTATCCATGTGAAGAAGTTGGCCAGGGGCGGTGGTCATTACAGTAGAGACAGGAGCATGAGGGGCTCCAACCATCTTACCATGTCGACAGGAAGCACAAACAATGTCTTTGCAAGATTTTAATTTTGGCAAGCCACGAATTAAGTCTAGACCACTCAATCTAGATAACAGATCAAAGCCCATGTGACCTAACCGACGATGCCAAAAATTGAGATTTCTAGATTACGAAGCAACAAAACAATGTGAACTTGAAGCATTGCTAAAATTTGCTATGAAAATTTTTCCAAGTCTAGATATCTCAAGAGTCAAGTTTCGGAAGCATCGAGTACTCTACATGCATTTGGTTTAAAACTCACTTCAAAGTTTTCATCCAACAATTGAGATCTGAGATAGAAGGTTGAATTTCAGTTTAGACACCAAAGAGACATTCTTTAAAGTAAAGTGATCATTCACCTTCACAGTACCTTTTGCAATGACGCTGGCCCAAAGAGTAGCATCTCCAAAAGTGATCGTTTCGTTCCCGGATGCTTTTGTTAGGGAGGAGAACCAACTTGGGTTGCTGTCATGTGTTGGCGGCATCTGAATCAACAACCCGGATGTTCTCCTTCCCTTCTCGTACCACCTACATGTTATGAGCAGAAGATGTTGAGGATTATTGTGGGGTTAGAGAAATATGATTTAGGTATCCAAAGATTTGAATCACTTTCGACGAGGAGGTGATCGTACAAAAGCTTGTGAATGCAAAGTAAATGAATTTCTAGGTATTTTGTTTGCTTTCACTAGCGGAACATGTGGAGAAATGATACGTGTTTGTCTAAAGTTAGACTTAGCCTTTGAATTTTCCTTTCTCTGTTGTTTGGCTAGTCTAAAACAAAAATTCATCAAATGACCATCTTTTCCACAATGAGTGCAATTGTACTTAACAAATGGTTTGTCTTTAGAAGCGAAGCAACATTTGCATTCATCATAGTAGAAGATAAAATTCAGTGATTTGAAGACAGTTTTCTCGGGTTCTTTGACAATTTCAAACTTTCCACTTTCAAGAGTTTTAACAATAGTAGGAGCATATGATTTGTGATGAGCATAAGGATCAAAACCTAAACCTTTGTGATGAGTGCTGACTCTTGATTGATCCAAAATCATATTTAGATTTTTCTTTCCTTTAGTAAAACGTTCTAAAGACTTTTCCAAGTAATCAATTTTTCGAGAGAGTGTTAAACAGTTATTACAGGAAACATCTACTTTTTCTTTTTGCTTGCGACAAGTTGAGCATGAAAGAACTTCATGTGTAAGCAAATCATTAAACAATTGAGTAATCTTAGCATCTGCATCATGCAACTTCAATTCTAGTATGGGACATTTAGAACAAGAAGTTTGACCATGTAAACCATCAGTAGAACAACCAACATTTTTCACAAGTTTTTCATTTTTCAATTGTTTGGCATAAACTTGTTCTAGTTTAATCATATGTTCCTCTTTTAGAGATTTAATTTCAAATTTGAGATCTAAGCAAGAATCACATGTCTTTTAGAATTTGAATTTCTAAGATCAAAGTTTTGATTTCAGCATGGATAGATCTTTCTCTAAGTTTTTATTTTTGAGTGAAGATTTTCTTAAAGATTTTCTCAATATGACTAAAACTTCACAAAGCTCATCATACGAAGGTATTACCTCATCACCGTCATTTGGAGGTGCTATCGTTGTCACTAGAATCACTAGTGTTCCTTTCGCCATGAAGCACACTCGGTGAAATCTTTCTCGTTAAACCGTTTGCTTCGCGTCCTTCTCATCTTCAGTTGAGTCATCAATGTCGCTTAAGTCTAAGCGACCAATTGCCTCGAAGACTTTGTTGAGCATCTTCTTTGTCCGTTGCTTATTTTTGTCCTTGCTTTCTTTTGGCCGGAAGGACTTGGAGGAGTTGCTTTGCTCCTTCTCCTCTTTATCTTTGTTTTTGAAGCTTGATTAGCACGGATGTGCCCGGCCTTGCCGCATGATTGTAGAGTGGATGGAGGCTCCTCTTCTCTCCCTTGATCTCATGTAAGCTGCATTGACACGCTTGGAAAGAAGAGCAAGTGTATCTTCTGGTATTTGATCTAGCTGTTCATCACTAAGAGCACTCAAAGCAGTAATGGAATATGATGATGAAGAACTAGTGGCATTATCATATGAAGAATTAGCATTAAGAGCCATAGAGTTATCATTGGAAGTTCTTGAAACAATGTCTATCTCAAAGTCTTGAGACTAGAATATAGTTTATCCAAAGTCATTTCACTCATCTTGTGAGCTTCCCTAAAAGCAGTCACTTTCATTTGCCAGATTTTAAGATCAAGAGATGATAGGAAATGTCTAGCATTTTCAGAGTCAGTGTACTTTACATCTACAGCTCTAAGATTGTTTAAGATTCTGTTAAAGCGAGCAAAACAATCATCTAGAGATTCTCCAGAGTTCATTTCAAATCTAGTGTATTCCTTTTTAAATTGATCTTGCCTAGCTTCTTTTACAGAGTCAGTGCCCTCATGATAATCTTGAAGAGATATTTCTCTACATATTACATTTGCAACAAAGCTCGAAGAGATATTTCTATATGATTACATAGACTTCGTCAGCACGCATGTGCGTGGAATGACTATTGAGCACTTCCAAAGGGTGTTCCACTTAAGCTGGTATGTATGAACGCGCCATGGGCAACCCTCCATCTCGCATCTCACATCACACACCCGCTGTGCTGATTTCACAACCTCAAATGTTCTCTGTAGTGATATTGTCCATGCTTTCCCTGCTTCCTATACCTCCCACTTACTTTTGTACATTCCTCCTTGTCATACCTCATTTCGTTGATAGTCCCATGCAACACCTTCACCCTCATTGACTATCATCTTGTCCAACTGGTACTCATTCCACTGCACAAATATCCTTCTCATGTCCAAACTCCCCATCATCGCAACCTTCATCATTAGATAATACCTCATAGTCACGATCCTCGGCCTCTATTCGTTCCACCAAGGCTTCAATCTGTTCTCTTTTGCCTGCAATACCTATCGGTTCCTACGCCTCTTGTATGGGAAGATCTAATTTCTCGCCTTGGACTAACTCGTCACCCCCTCCAACATCTTGCCTCAATAAGCATGAATGACTACGGCTCAACTCTCCAACTTCTTTGGCTTCATCAACAATGGTCTCCTTTTGCATCATATGGCCAGAAGAGACTTCTGGAAATGGTTGCACCAACAACATTAAAGGCCATCTTGGCTTCTTTGCCAATTGTATATACGAGCTCCACGGCTTCATCCCCTTCAATTCTACTAACTCCCAGAATGTGCACTGTTACATGAGTATCAACACCGTGCAACTTCAGATCATGCAACTCATGATCCAACAAATAATGATGCCCCATAGATGCTCCTTTACACATGATAGGCTAGCCATCATACTTGGAAAATAACCTAGTTGGACCCCTTCTGCACTCATTTGTGGAACCTTTTCTCCATACTGTATTTTAAAATATACTCATTCATCCATACTTGTCAAGCATTTCCTCAAATTGTTACTATGTACACGACGTAATGTCATTCCCTTAAGCAATACGTAATAAACCTAATGAATTCTAAAGTTAATCACACCACTATACCTATATATCACAAAAAATTACTCTAGACTACAACAATAATGCATTTGCCATATTTATTTTCATATTTCACCCCCGTTATGCATACCAATAGTGACTAAAGTCCATGTAATATTGAATAAATATATGGAGCAAACCAGAATAAAAAACTACCACCACTATTCTCCATTCATTTTTTTTTTTGAAATAATATATTATGCATTGCTAAATCTTTTTTTTTTTTGCATTTTTGGTTGGCAACAAAGAAATGCTGTAAATGTCTATAAATTTCATTTTCCAATTCCATACTCTCTAACATAATTTTTGTAGGACCGAGTAGGCAACTAGAGGGGGGGGTGAATAGATGCCGAATAAAATTCAACTATTTCTTTCTGAAAATAAAAGACCCCTAAATAGCGGAAGAATATCTAATAATGAAGAGATCAAAACCCTAGATTAATTAGCGAGACAAGTCGAACAAAAATCAAAACTAGTTCTATCAAAAATCGAACAAACCTTCTAATCAAGAATCAAAGAAAAAAATAAGAGAATATTGCATAAACTTATTTTTTTATTCCAAAGCCATCTTCAACAAGATGACACCAAAAAAAAAATCTTCTAATCTTCAATGATTAGAAAACCCTAAACAAAATCTCTAATCTCACAAGATTAGAAAACCCTAAACAAACTAAAGAGAGCACAAAAGCTTTTCTTTGTTGTAGGCACCTTTTGCTTCTTGCCCTATTGTATTGGATGAGTTCTAAGCCCCTAGAACCCTCTTATTTAAAGGGCTCCATAGCAGCCGATTCCTTCTTGTATACAGATCAATCAATTAGTCTCCATCTCAACTTCGGCCAGCACGCACAGCAACCAGACTCGGACAGCAACTGCGCCTGCCAAGACCGGTCTCCTCTCGGACATCCTTCTCGCATGCGCTACCCAACACAAGCAAACTCACGCACGCAACGCACTCGACACCACACAATAGCACACACACACACTCCATGTGCACTACTCACACACGCAATTGCACTACACACTATGCATGCAAACACACACATGCATGCAGCACAGCACTCACGCATACACACTATGCACATGCACACACACACATGCATGCAGCACAGCACTCACGCATGCATGCAAACACACACCCACACGATGCACTCACGCACACATGCACACACACACAATGCATATGCATGCACCCACACACACACATACTCGTATGCACACACACATGCATGTACACGCACACACTTGCATGTACACACATACTTAATGCATGCATGTATATTTATACACACACAAAAAAATTCGTATACACGCGTATGACCCACCTGCCATTGCAATGATCTCGACCTCACGTACACTGTCCTCTAGTCCAAACATCTCGTATGACATCCTCGACCTTCACGACCTCAGTTCTTCCCTGAACCTAGTCTCGGTCCCGTCATCGACCATGTTTGACCTCAAGCAACACACACTGCGTAAACAAAAACACAAAAACAATTTCCGAGCCCAAGTTCGCGACTTGACTCACATTAATCCATACAACCACTAAATAATCAAACCACTTTCAAATCTTATCAAATAATCAAATCAATTTCAACTCCTTTCAAATACTCATCATCAAAAACAATTGGATCAAAAACAATGATCCTTCATTCAAAAAAAATATTCAGCTTTATTGTGAAAGACCATGTGGAGATCTATCCTTGTTAGTGACGAATTATTGACTTGGGTTGAGCATGTGGTGCTTGAGGTTGAGTTTGATTTCAATTCTATTTTGAATTTGAAGCAATTTGAGGTGTTGTCTGTGTAGGGTGGCACTACCGGTCTTGGAGGCTCGGTAGTGCTAGTCTATCGGAGCTGTTGGCCATAGGAGCAGTAGTCTTTTTCTAGAGAGGGTCTTCGCACGGGGTTAAACGCGAGTGGCACTACCAGCTACTAGGGAATGGTAGTGTTGACTGAGCGCTACTACCGGCCCTAGATAGGCGTTAGTGCCGACTTTGACTGCGAAGTTGAGATTTGAATTTGGAATTTGAGTGAGATTTATTTCATATCTTTTTGGACAATGCTATGTGATGTGTTTCCTTATCTTTGATGGTTGCAGGACGACGGTGTTAGGTCATGGTGAGACGGAGGATAACTAGGATTAGGCGAGGTGGGCTGAGGTCTAGACGGTCGCGAATCACCGAAGGATGACCAGAGACAGAGTCCCTGCAAGCCTAGAAGATAAGGTAATAGATTGGATGCTAGCTTGAAGCTGCTCGGATCAAGGAGAGCCATTGGATTGCGCTTTATAGGATAGAGAAATGATCAAGTTAGCTAGCTTTGAGAAGCATGCAAAACCCGTTATGCTTGTGGGTTTCGGGTTAGCCCATGTATGAGTGGTTGAGTCAATCTTAGCGTTTGATGGGGTTCTTTATGGATGAAGAAACTCATCTAAGGGTGTAGGATGATTCATGAAGGCTATAAATAGAGTGGGAGAGGGGTGTCTCTCCCCTTTAAGGTTTTAAGGATATGGTGCTCCTTTGAGCTTTGCCCACTTTGTTGTAAGGCTTTGTAAACCTTCCATCCAAGAAATAAAACTTTATTTATTTACTATTCTGAATTTTCTTTCCGCATTTACACTATGTCTTAAATTCAGCAATTTAAATTCTCGTAATTTACATTCCGTACATTTTGATTTTGCCTCCCCCCTCTTTCTAAATGTTTGTGGATTTTATGCCAAGGATGAATGATTGGCTGATGATTTTTTCTCAGATTATATCCAAATCATCTAGGTAAAACTTAGCTTAACCTTGCAATAAATTGGTCACTTTGCTCAATATTTATGATTTCTTTGAAGATCATGTTTGGGGATTTTGTCTCTTGTGTTCTTCCTTGATGTGACAAGTGGAAGGATATCCAAGATCATTTTGATCATCAAAACCCCACGAGTAAGCTTAGACTAAAGATTTGGTTTTTGTCCCCGTTCTTGAGTGTTCTTCCTTGAACTAGAAAAAGGTTTGAACTTTGATATCAATCCTTACAATTGAAGGTTGGAATAAGTTTGTGACATCCATAGGAAGGCCTCTACAAAGTTTCACAAAGATTGGATCATCCGATCAAAAGATTCGTCCTTTTTGGTTTTGAGATCATGCTGATTTTACTATTCATTTACCTGATATTACTGTAGTGTGGCACTACCGTTGCAGTAATCCTATTGTACTGGGGTGCTTTTCATTCGGCAGTACCAGGGCTGAACTACAGTAGTGCCGCCCTTGGTGAAAAATTTTGGAACAGTGTTTCTTCGCCTTGGTTTGATGAAGTGAGGTTCCTGGTTGGTTATTTGAGGGGAAGTTCTATTTGTAATCATTCACCCCCTTTGATCACCATTCCGACCCTTCACATTGCCAATCTTCATAAATTTAGACTTTATTTCTTTGTTGAAACTATATAACATAGCTTTTCAAATTAGTCCGCATTATTCCTACCATTCTTTATATTTATCCAAATTGGTCTTAACATATTGATCTGTCCTCAACCATATCTACAATACTACAGATCTACACAACTACATCTCTAAACATACTTACATATGTACACAAATAGTGCATATATACACAAATACATACCTACATATCTACAAAACTACAAATCTACACAACTACATATCTACACAAATACACATCTATTTATTTCGATCGCTAACCTACCATATTTTCAAATAAATAATAATAATAATAATAATAATAATAATAATAATAATAATAATAATAATAACTCAACTACTAAATTCTCCTCTTCTTCTTCCCTTCCCCCTCCTCTTCCTCTTCTCTTCTCCTCTCCTTTCCTCTCCTGTCCTTTTATCTTCCTCTCCTCTTCTTCTCTTATCTCCCTCTCTCTTTCTCTGGATATATTTTTTGTCGGTAGCTTGCCCCCCAAACGGACATGCACTGCTTTTATATTGTGTCTTTTGTTGTCATTTGAAATGGCGACAGAGAGGAGGGGTCCTCTATTGCCTTTCAATTAATGATTTGTTCTATCTGTCATCAATCAAAATGGGGACAGATGACATGGCTACCCACATGGCACTCTGTCACCATCTGACAATGGTGACACAGTCTGTATCACGATTTTTTGACATATTATTTTTGTAATTGCTTTAAATATGGATTATTATTTAAACAAAATTCGCCTTATCTGCCTCCCTTCCCACTCCTTTGGTGTGCTTGTCTCCATGGGAATGCATGCATCTATTGGTTGGCCAAACACGTCCTAGCAATGATTCAAAGAGGCAAAGACACATCACTTTGTTGGAACAGAACACCAGAAATTTTAGGGCAATTTTTTCTTCTTTATTTCTCGTTTGTTTCTTGCTTTGCTCCTGTTTATATGTTACAATCCCCTGCTTATATAGTAGAACATCCAGTAACAGACTAGGTAACAACTCATTGTTCGACTCAGACTCCAAACACTTTCCAAAACAAACTTTCCTAAAACTCAGACTCTACTCTGTTTACAAGATTAATTCCAACATTCACCCCATCTAACACTCACCCCTTGATATTGACACGCATCTTCGCAAATCGACGTCCGATCTCTTGACGCATCTCCATGAAGTTTTGCCTTCTTCTTGCTAGCCATACCACCAGTGACATATCTCGCCAGTGACCATGACCTTTTGTCTCTGCTCCAATTGTCTTTTCACTGATAACACAAGTTGACGATGACACGCATACTCACATTAGAGTTTACCAGCTCCAATTGTACCCAACTTGACGGTGACACGCAGACTCGCATTAGAACTCACCCCACGAGAAACTTGGACGCACCTACAAGAACTCTCGTGCACAGACACAGTAAGAACAATGATGGCAACTCCTTATAGGCTGTTTGGTTGGCTGCATCTGGAGGGAATTGGCTCTGAGGATACAAGTATTCACTGTTTGGTTGGCTTCTCAGGTCCTGGCCAGGCTTTGAAGATGCAAATTGCCCCTGGGAGCCAGGCTCCGCAGAAACGCAAAAATCGGCCGTTTCCGCCGGGCCTGGCTCAGCTGGTGCGAACTCTTGCTCCGCAGGGCCAGGTCTCCAGCCGCCGAGTGCACGATCTCATCCCCCACCCACGCAAGGGTTTCTCCCCAGCCGCTTCACACGCAAGGGTTCCACCACAGGCGCCTCCGCCGGCGCGCACCTCCATCCGCCTCCGCCGGCGCGCGCCTCGGTAGCCGTCTCCGATCCCAAGACGCCTCCGGCCGCGTCTCCGCCCCGCGCGCGCCTCCAGCCGTCGTCTCCGATCCCCGCACGCCTCCAGCCGCCCGTCTCCGCCCCGCGCGCGTCTCCAGCTAGCCATCTCCGACCTCGGCGCACGCCTCCAGCCGCCCTTCTCCGACGCCTGCGCGCGCCTCGAGCCGCACTACTCCGACCCCCGCGCGTGCCAATCTCCAGCCGGCCTTCTCTGAGCAATAGATCCATCAATGGTATGTGTTCAAGAAGATTGGATATCTATTTCATTTTTGCATCTATTGCTCTGTAGATCCGTCGTCTCTGTAGATCCGTCGTCTCTGTAGGTTTTATCTGAGCAAAAGATCCAGGCTGGTGAAATCGTCTCTGTAGGTCATAAGAATATGTTGATTGCTTCCACCACGTAGGTCTGCTTGTAGATCTGTGGTGAACCTTTGTAGGTGTCCCATTACCTTATGTAGATTTGTGTTGAACCTTTGCTATTTGCTTAACTTGCCAATGTGGTGAAATCGTCTCTGTAGGTTTCATAAGAATAGAAGTTTCTGCATGTAGCAAGAAGCAACTTTGCTATTTGCTCTGCAGCCTTACTTGATAAATTTGCTATTTGCTTAACTTGCCAATTTGCTTCTTGCTCTACAAGTCTTTGAAGCATGCATGATTACATAAAAGATTACAGACTAGTCCCACAATTTGCTTCTTGCTTAACTTTAGATGAAGAAGTTGCACTTAGGTTCTAAATGGTATAACAGTCTGTTCACACGTGCTAAGGTATACTATATACCCAATGATCACATCCAATAGCTTGTGTGTTATACATCTTTGGTGTATTATACATGTATTCCCTCTACTCTGAGTAAATACAGCCAAGTCCTCTTATTGCCAGAAGTACATTTTTCAGAATTTCAACTGTTTATGTGCCACATTTTTATGAATTTGAACTGTTAATATGCCAAGCCTTCGTTTTCATGTGGAATTGATATCAACTGTTAATATGCCAAGCCTTCGTTTTCATGTGGAATTGACAATTATCTGAAATTTCATCACTGCATTTGTGACAATTGCTGCTTTTATTAATCGTGTTTATTTGTGACAATTATATTTAATTACATTTTGCTGAACTATGGATGTTGGAAAGCTTCCTTGTATTATTAACATATAGTCATCTATTATTTGTTAGATGGATATGCAAAGCCGACGAAGGAAGCTTATTATTCAAGCTGTTGCACTTGTTACGGTCATGCATGCATTTTGTGTTAATAGACTTAGATTGGCTAGATTAAATAGACCTGCAGTCACGTATGGTCCTATGTGCAATAGAGACATTGAACGCCAAGCCAATCTGAATCTAATTTTTAACTCTAGTGATATCGAGTGTGTCAACATGTTGCGCATGAGAAGAGCCCCTTTTTTTCGCCTGTGCAATCTCATATGTGAATATTATTTGATCTAAATTTGATTTTCTATTTGCCATTTAAAAAAGACCTGCTTGTCATTATGCAAGAGATAACCATTCATGAACCAACCAAACACACTCTCCGCATCAGACTATCTTATACAATCAACCAAACAGCATCTCTTCTCAGCCTGCACCAGCTCATACAATCAACCAAACAACATCTCTTGTCAGCCTGGCTCCACTCATACAGGCAACCAAACAATATCTCCTTGCATCCACTTAGCCTGGCTCCCACCAGCCTGGCTCCACTCATACAGCCTGGCTCCACTCATACAGCCTGGCTGAGTTGAGAAGGCAACCAAACAGCCCATTAACGTCTCTCGACGAGACACACAGATGACCACCAATACAATTTTATCGTGTAGATTGTCGACAACACTCTTGTAGGTTTTTTCTCACAGCCGACCGCACTTCCTCTCTCTTGTGCCAGCCTCACGTATGTAGCTTCTTCTCCACGTACACCCTCTACAAGAGCTCTGCTGCTGCTCCTAAATTCCTGTGCCACCAAGTCCTCAGGCCACTCCCCTGGAACTCATGTGCAGCCAGCAGCCGCTCGGCATGTCCCTCTTTTTTTTATGTGTTGCCTCCACCCTTTGTTTCTCTGATTCTTGCACTGTGTACAGCCTTCACAAGATGTCTCCTACAGCTCACATCAACTAGCAATGGTTGCAAAGTAGCTCGCCAATCCCCTTCATGCAGCCGCATGTCAGTTCACGGCTCGGCAACTACAACCCATGCGCCTCACGGTTGGCCGCCATATTTTCGACCGCCATCTAATTGCCTCTGTTGCTGCTCTCGCCGGCCTCAAACTTCATGGCCTGCGTGTAGAGGTGGGCGTCGTGCCGTGCCGTGCCGGTCCGGCCCAGGTCCATCGTGCTTCGGGCCGAAACCGTGCTGTGCCACGACGGCCCATCGTGCCCACCGTGCCGGGCCGTGCCGGCCCGACTCACTTTTGGCGAGCCTAAGCCCGGCCCATTTGAGCTTCGTGCCTGCTTCGTGCCGTGCCGGCCCAAGCCCAACCCATTTTTACTATTGTGACGAACAAAGAAATAAAACAAATCACTACTACTAAACTACCTATTTTAATTACATAAGAGACTAATCACATCAACAAAATGTCAAACATAAATGCAATGCTTGAAGATGCCCTGAATCAACAATATCTGCCAACTTTTAAGCCTTAATCCGTGATTTCGCGTTCGTTAAATGCGCCAGATCGCAAACGGCCCAAAATCGTCGTGTGCGCCGCCGTCGTGCCTGGTTCCGGGCGACACGGCCGATGCTCTGATTCGCGTGCCGGCCCGGCCCGACCCGGAACCGTGCCGTGCCGTGCTTTGCACCGTGCCATACCATCGTGCTTCGTGCCGGCCCAAAAGAGCCCGGCCCAAGTGCCCACCTCTACCTGCGTGTACTGAAAGCTATGCAACAAATGCGCTTGACGCTGTACTTGCTGATGTCGAAGTTGGTCACGAATTGCCGCGATGTCATGCCGCGCTCAACACCAAGTCGTTAGAAGGACATTTCTTTTCCGTGTATCGTCGCTGCGATGATAGCCTGCCCCGGGGCAAGCGCAACATCAAGATTAGGATGTCGTTCTGATATCAATTGTTGGAATATAATATTATAAATTTTAGGATAATTTTCTCTTCTTTATTTCTCGCTTGTTTCTTGCTTGGCTCCTGTTTACATGTTACAATCCCCTGTTTATATAGTAGAACATCAAGTAACAGACTAGGTAACAACTCATTGTTCAACTCGGACTCCAAATACTTTCCAAAATAAACTTTTCTAAAACTCGGACTCTACTCTGTTTGCAAGATTAATTCCAACACACTTGAAATACTTTCTGTTTGGAACACAGGAATTCAAAAGGAATTTTACATAATCTTTACATGAAATAAAATAATAGTGTCCCCAAAATTTTCATGCTCCAGCTTCCAAGATGAGTCTAAGCATTTCTTTTGTACGCAGTAATTCCTGTGCTGACCAAGCATTTCTCTTTTTGTTTGGTGTCGTTTTCTTCTCTCTTGAGAAGAAAAAATTAGTTATTGGATGCATGGAGCTATTTGTTCGGCTTAGACAAAGGCCAAATAGCAAATGAACCAGCAAACACTCCTAAAGTCATATTTATATTTTAGAGCTCTAGTCTGATCTATCAATACCCCACTTGTTTGGGATACAAGTCTTAGTTTTTGTTGTGGTCGTCTGGTTTACCGATCACTAATTGTTAGACCCTTCTGTTTTTTTTTTTTTTTTTTTTGCAAATCTGACCCCTTTTGAATAAATTTGCAAAAATGGCCACACTCCCTTACTGTGGCAAGGAGTGACCAGCATGGCAGGGCCAGGCCCATTGGCCTACTGCGCTGTGGGGCCATGGCATATTTCCAGTGAGCTCCTCTTCCTCGGCGAAAATGTGCCAATCAAATCAATTAATTAATCAAGGATGCTAGCCTGCCAAGGTGGGGATGCTCGGCAAGTCCTTGCCGAGCTTCGGCTGCGCGACAACTCTGGGCTCACCATACCTGCCATGATGGACTATGCTAATATACTACGAGAGCGTGGTAGGTGACATGTGTCGCATATCGCTGCTTTAGCGGTTAGGGATAAGACTAGTTTTGCATATTCATTTGTACAGGCCCAGATTTAAAAAATGTGTCATAGGGCGAAATACTCATTGTTTCCTTCTCAGAGACAATGTTGTTAATGTGCATTTAGCTAAGAAAGGACTTGAGGAGAGTGCAAGCAGGCTTGGTCCAATTCATCCAGTCCATCCAAACGATCAATCAGTTCAGTTGAAGAGAGAGAGAGAGAGAGAGACCCATGACCGCCCATTGTAACATCACTAAGAGTTATTTCCAGTTTTGGATTATTATTTTTCTTGTCTGGGTATTTGGAGGACCAATCAATTGATCTGCAGGGTTATCAAATAGGATCTTATGGGAGAGGAATTACTCATGTATCACCAATTCTCCCACCTAAACCCCCCCTCACCTAACCCCCATCCCTTTTTTCCCCATTCGGTTGCACCCTGCCCCCAAAACCGACATCCCCTGATCCCTCCTTCTTTTTCGTGTGGGAGCAGCAGCAACCAACCTTGGGGGCTCCTCATCCTTCCCAACAGCTGCCATGGGAGCTCTCCCCAACCTTGCTCCTTCCTTGAAGCTGGCGACCAGCCCCCTCCCTTGAAGAAGGCGCTCAACTCCTCCTCCCTGCGCAGCAGCAGCAGCTGTTTTCCCCCTTCTCCTTCCCTAGGTAAGTGGAACCAATCCCTGGTTTTCTTGCTTGGAGCTCAGATCTGGAGTCCTAGGATGGTGGGGAGTGGTTCTAGGGTTCTAGATTTGGGCTATTTTGGAGGGAAAACTAGTTCTAAGTGGAGGGAAACTGTTCCTGTTTTCGAGCTGAAATCCAATCCCCCTTGCAGCTCAGTTTTGGGGTAGCTAAGTTGGTCAAATGAGTTTTCGGCTGTAGGCATTGTTGTATATATTCCTTTCATATTTAATTGGAGTACAAGAACTCAAAAATCCGTTAAGCCAATTAGAAGTTATGAGCATTTTATTGCCAACTGTCCCGAGTAGTTCATCCTGTGGGCTGAAATGTTCAACTGCGGATTAGGCTTAGCTAGAGGCCGATTGAAATCTTACATTTTCCTAGAGAAATGTAGTAAATTTCCTGTAGTTTAAGAAAATGTACTCGTTTTCTTGATTTGGAGTTAGGAATCAAAAGTTATGTCATTTCTAAGTTGCTGTCCAGATCTGACTATCTGTTGCGAGTTCAATTTTTGGTTCTAAAGTTAGAGGGTGATTTGAGGGCTTTAACTTTAGTTCCTATTTAGGGCGATGTGGGTTATAAATAGATTAGTCTCTTGTGGTTATTTAGAGTCCAAGATCATGAACTTTGACTAAACCAACTTGAAGTTATGCTATTTTTTTAGTGCTTGCTGTCCAAAATTGACACTTATGCTTGTAGCTTGTGTTCATTTCAATTCTGGAATTGTTTGAAACACTTCCAACCTAAATGGCTTTGTGATCATCCTAGGTTATCCTCTTACGGTCGTTTAGAGTATAAGAATGCAAATTTTGGTTAAGCCATTTAGAAGTTATGCGTTTTTTAATGCTTGTTGCCCCGGGTTGCATTTAGGGGCGATGTTGGGCTGTTTCGAGTTAGAGCATAAATGCACATTTCAATGTGGTAACTTGTATAGTTTTTGAGTGTGTATATGCGAATGTTGTCATTTTCAAGTGGAGTAGCTTCGATTGTGGCTTCCTCCTCACGCCACCCCACGCCACGTGGTTGAGGCAAGTGTATCATATAGATTGACGCTTGGGTGATTCATGATTTCTTTATGAATGCTTTCTAATTGTCCTAGCCAATTGAAATGCCTTGTACCATGGTGTTTGTGCACATGATCTTGTTTACGATGAGGTAAATGCTACGTTTATGCATACAAGAATATGTCAATGTACAAGTATATTGTGATGAATGCGGCTTGGTCGCCATATGATTGCTTATTGTTGTGATTTAATCATATGATATGATGTGTTACCATGCTTTATTCTTGAATTGGTTAGACTTGTATGGATGGTAACTTATGAATGTGAGAATTGGCTATGCTTATGCATTTGGTTATGACTATGCAATAATGTTAGAAATGAATGTAGTTTGCAATTTACTTGTGTCAATTGCATTTGTGCATTCATAATGGAAGAGGCGACCCATTCTGATGCGGGCCTCTGTGTTCACATGTAGTGAATACGAAAGTCCTAACTCATAGTCCCATTCATCAAGATGAATGGGAGCGAGACAGTAAGAGTAGGCACCTTCCACAGGATGGAAGGGATGTGAGGGTGCACACTGACGGGTGTGCACTCGGCAGTACCGGTATGTGCATCAAAAAGAGCATATATGAGCATACATCAGCATGCATATCGCATTGCATACTAACGATGGCATTGAGTTAAATGGAAATGTGTAGTGTTGGGATCAAGTCGTGGACTAATCCAAAGAGATACAAAGAGGTATGTGTAGGAATTAAGTAATGAAGTGAAAAGAGGTAATGTGGTTGAGATTATTGTTTTATGAATTTGTGCACTTAGATAAGAAATATGCTCTTACTGTTGATTTAATTGTGTTAATTGAGTTTTGTGATGCACTTTGCTGAGTCTTGGACTCACGCTTGTGTGTTTATTGTTTTTAGGTACTCTGAAGTCATCTTGCCGGGAAGGGACTTAGCTGCACCTCCTTTCACGCTCACGACATAATAAAGAATTTAGTTGCTTAATTGGTTCACTTTGGTAATTAGTTGAGAGTAATGTATTAATATTGTTGTAGTTGTTTTGATCTCTTTGAGGTTGAGGATTTATAGTTGTTAGAAGACCATGACCCTTTGTATGTGCTTAGCAGGTCATGATGGTTAGTTGATTCCTTGTTATTGTTGTTGTTATTGCTATTATTAATGTTGTGATCTCTTTGCCTGCCGAGTGGATGTCCATTTAGCAGGGGAGGTCATGTCGAATTTTTTTAAGGAAAAATTTAGTTAGGTTTTGGTAGCACTTCGGGCACGTGAGGTGCCGGGGTGTTAAACCCATAGTCACTCATAGACTTGGGGTTTGGGCGAGGCTTTTCTGGGCCAACCTGAGGCCCGATGGGTACGACACATGGCAAGCCATGCTGGGCCTCGAAACAAGGCACGATGGGCCAGTTGGGCTGTGCTCGGGCTAGGCTGACATGGCGGTAGTATGGAAACATGACGGCGGTACAGTGGAGGCACAACAGTGGCATGGGTGTATGGCGGAAGCACATCAGCACGGGTAGCTGGGTGGCGTAGAGGGATGGTGGGAGGAGGGAGTAGCCAAAAGGGGAGAGAGCGTGTACCTCGCTGTGGCACCATCATCGTCGGCTATTCAAAGGGGATAGAGGTCGAGTGTGGTGGCAGCATGGCAATATTAGAGCATGGAGGGGACAACGCCCTGTAGGACGAACCAGGAGAGAAAGAGTGCGAGGATGTGTGACTCCTACTGGTTCCAGCATGATGGCCCTGACCGACTGGTTGCTGAAGGTCCATGACGCGAGCCACCTGTCTGGGTCACAGAGGTCATCTTTGATGCCGCAAAGGCACCGCGAGTCATCCTCCTGGGGTGCCACTGATGGTGGCGATGGCTGCGGTGTGGCGGGCAAGGCTAGGGTTAGGAGGAGGGTGATGGGTTGTCGGGACCCGAATTTGCAAATTCGAACCCTCTGTGTATTCAGCACTAGTCCAGGATCACGCTAGTGCACACAATCTCAACATCGGTAAATATTACAATCATACCCAACGTAACTACAAGTACTTTATTTAAAATAACCAAACTGGTTGCCTGAACTTAGGATCAAGTTACAAAGGTACGCCACGCAGGGCGAAAACTTATTAAAGGAAATAAATTGTAGCGGAATAAAAGCATTAACGTGGCACCATCCAGTATACCACAGGCAACTGACTGGGCTCGCTCCCTAGTTAGCCGGATCTTCCTGGAGCTCATCCTCCAAAGCAGGTATAGATTCTTCTTCAACTGATGTTGTAGTTGCAAGGGGTGAGTACTTGGTACTCAGCAAGTCATGCACAGAATGCAAACTAATATTCTACATGCATGGCTTAGTACAAAGGAATGATTCATGGTTCATTTGCAGCAAAACAACATTTAATGAGTAGCATAAGTAGATTGGAAAGCGATAAAAGCAAATATAATATCAATAACTTTTCCAGGAGTTAAGTAAACACTTTCCCTCTCCTAATCCACATTTCCATCAACGTCATCGACAAACCCAACCAAACTTTTCAAGTCCAAGTTATTTTCATGAAAGTCTAACCCTTGGCTGTAATCCCCGAGTAGTGTCCGGTGCCGCGGACTCGGCTATTCGAATAGGTTGTACACTCTGCAGAGGTTATGCACTTTACCCACAAGATACAATCAAACACCACAAAGGCGAGTGATCATAACAAAGCCTTTCGGAAACTGCAAACTTTACAAGTGAACCTCTCCAGTTTTTGCCATACACCATCCCTTCCCTCAGCGGAGGCGAAGTATGGGACCGACATACCGTTGGACGGGTACCATGCCATGGCCCTGGTACGCTCCCCCTTCAAAGCTACACAAAAGGTGTAGTTGACACCCCGAGGTACACAGGCAAGTTATGAGTAACTTACTCAACTAGGTTCGTCCCATTACAGACATGTGGTTGCACGTTTGACTCAGATCAAAGGCTTGCAAGGTTAAGTCCTTAGGGTGACTAGGGCAAGTCTACCCGAAGAACCAAATCGACTTTCCCAGTGCCACTCATGGCCTACCATATCATTCTTGCCACTTGCTCCGGTCTAAATATATTTATCATTCTTGCCACTTGCCACTTCCTACCACGTGCCATCATCACCATCACCACACATGACACTTCTCCAAAACAGGTTCAATATCTCATTAAGTCAATATTAACATTTGATTGTCCAAAATCATGTCATGTGCACGTAGCAGGTCTAAGCAATATGCTACAATGGTCTAAATACCCATGTTGGCAATTCAATAGTGTCCAACTAAATACCCACAACTAGGGTGACAAGGGTTCATGGCACACAATTAATTAATCAAGGTGTCATACTGCAATTTGGCATTTATCTAATTCCCAGAAACAATTTAAACAATTTCCAATTAAATTAGCATGCATTAAATTTAATCAAACTAATTTTCAAAAATAGGAGCAATATGATCAAAGCATAACTTGCCTTCAAAGAGTACTTGTTCTTTGTCTTGAGCTGGCTCCTGTGTCAAAACTTCACCTTCGAAGCCTTCGGGTACTTCCACGTCTACTCGTAACGCGTGTAAATAGCAATAAAATAAATAAACAGTAGACAAAAGTATCCAAAAATTCAAATACAATTCATAAACAGAAAGGGTACAATTTTATAAATTTTATAAATTTGAAACATCCAAATCGGAGTTAAAACGCAAAAGTTATACCCGTTTAAAGTTCGAAAAGTCAATTAAATAAATATAAACATAGAAAAACTCATATCCAAAAATTAAATAAAATTCACAATTAAGTAGAGTTCAATTTTATACAAATTTAGAAATTGGAATCACCCAAATTGGAGTTAAAATGCAAAAGTTATAAGCATTTAAAGTTTGAAAAATCAATTAAAAGAATAAACCGAATTAATTCATTTATTTTTCTATTGAAAAATCCGATTATGATGTCTGCTGACGTCAGCGTGGATTTCGAATTTCCACCGAATTATTTTTCTAAAGGAAAATCGAATTATGACGTCATGCTTGCGTCACCCCGGTCCACCGTGGACCCGGCCCACGGGTGCACGTGTCACTGACGCGTGGGACCCACTGGATGATGTCATCGCTGACGTCATCACCGCTCGGGAGAACGACTCTGACAGCTGGACCCCATCGTGACGTCAGCATGACGTCACGGATGACATCATCGCACGGTCGGGCCAGACGCTGACACGCGGGCCCATGGTGACGTCACTGCTGATGTCAGCGACGACCGAGCGCGCCCACGTGGACTGCGTCGGCTCGGCTTCTGGACACGTGGCGCAATCTAGGCCGTTGGTTTGAAATCCAACGATCCATATCAGATCTAATCCCGCACGTTGCGGGCAAACGCGGTTGATCTGGACCGCACGATTTAGATCGGATGGTCCAGATCCGATCAGGTTTTCACCGCGTCATGGGGGTGACGTGGCATGTCCCAGTGTGCGACGCGTGGCTCGTTCTACATAGTTCGATCTCGATCGAACGGTTGAGATCGCATCTAACGCTACAACGCGGAATGAATCTAACCGTACAATCTAGATCTAACGGCTGAGATTGGATCTAGCACGGTGCAGTTACGGCTACGCGGCGCGATCTAAACCGTTAGATCTAGATCTAACGGTCCATAGTGCATCTGGGCTCTACGGGGTTTAGGGTGACGTGGACTCACCGTGGCCATTGGATGAAGATCGAACGGTTGATGGAGCTCGATGGCGGTGATGGTGACATAGCGGAGCTAGGTCACCGGAGCTGGGGACGACGACACGCCCAACAGCGTTTGGGCGTGACTCCGGCGAAGTGAATGGTACTCCTAGATGTGTCTCGTCGCGATGGTTCCGGATCTGGGCACCAATGCGGCGGAGGGCGGCAGAGGACGGCGGAGTCGACGGGAATCGACGAAAAACCGCGGCGAAGCATAGCTTCAACTCCGGCGAGCGATTGCGGGCTAACGGCGGCGGCTAGAGCTCGAATATCTAGGGCTACGGGTGCACACGGAAATGACAGTTACGACACGAGTGGCAGCGCATTAAATAGCGCCCTCGGCGTCCGTGAAAACCGCGAAAACCGAGGCCACACGCACGCGGCGGCGGAATTTGGCGGCGGCTCAGACTGGGTGACGTGGCCGCATCCGGGCCGTCCATGTGTGCACGATCAATGACCCAGATTCGATCATCTCGAATGGGTTCGCACGGGACTCGGGCTCGGGCGACGTGGCAAAATCTCGGCCTTTGGATCTCGATCCAACGGTCGCGTGTCTTAGGGTTTGGTTGGGCTTCGGTTCGGCTCGAACGTGGTTCAGTCGGACTCGAGTCAGACTCGAGTCTGGCTCGGTCGGATGAACAGTGCAAACCCGTTAGGGTTTTCCAGCGATTAAATAATTAAATTAATTTATGAAAATTCAAATAATTCAAGAAAAATAGCAAAATAATCTGAAAAACTCCAAAAAAATCCTAAAAAATACTTTGAGACATTTTGAACTCAAATAAAATATTTTCAACAAAATTTTGTTTAAAACTTTTAATTATTTAATTATCTCAAAAGGGAATAAATTCAAATTAAGTCCAAATAAATCCCAGAAAATTCCAAAAATTCTCAAAAGTGTAAAATTTCATTTAAATTCATGAAAAGCAAAAATTGGGGTGTTACAGGTGTACTAGCAAGGGAGGCATGGTGGACTAGTGGAGGTGATGGTGGTGGGGGAGGAGAGTGTGGAGCTGGGACGTCGAGGTCAGGGAGTAGAGACACTGGGGCCAGGGAGGAGTGGGTGGACAGTGGAGCTAAGAATCGGGACCAAGGAGGAGGGGTGGAGCTGGGACACCAGGGCCGAGGAGGATGAAGGAAGGAGGGGTGGAGCGGGAGCCAGGATGCCGGGGCCCGACGAGGAGGGGGGTGGAGCCATGAGGAGGCCATAGCCGGGGAGGAGTCTAGTAGGGGGAATCTAGTCCGGAGAGGTGGGAGCCAGTAGGGGGAATCTGGTGCTTTTTTTGAGACTTTGAGTGACATGACCACATAGGCATCGAGCAAAGAGCAGTGGTGAGTCAACGGAGCACAGAAGTAGTGACACGATGGAGCAAAGGAAAAAAGCAAAGGAGTGGTGAGCAAATAGACAACGGGCAGATTCAACATTCTCTTCCTTTCTGACTATAAATCCCACCTCCTTAGCTCATTTCTTCACCATCAAAGCACCAATATTCTCTTCTTTGTTTGCTCTACATAGTTGTCTCAATAGTCTGTACAACAAAGTGCAGTAAAGATATGCTGCCAAAGATTTGCAACACAAAGGTGCCAGCGGGAGTGGCCAACCTCGGTAGCAGCAATGCTATCAAGGAGTCGTAGCATGAAGAACAACCTCAGATGCTCTTATTGTTGCTCCCCTAGTCCTACTCTTGATATCAATGCTCGTCAGCTCTCCCTAAGAATGGGCGACTATGGCATAGACAATCATCATATGGATAGTATGAGGGCTATGAGGAGTACCAAGATAGTCTAGAGCCAAGGGGATATCGGACTTCTCTCCCTCATCCACAGATGACAACATTGGTGGGTCCAAGTCTGGCTCCGACATCGACATCGCTAGACGAAAGGCATTGTACTGGAAACACATGCCCTAGAGCCAAGAAAAATGAGATGGCCAAATGGTAGATATTGCAACTTGTAATTATTGAAATGCTAATTAACTGCTTGTATAGCTGGAGGGAAATGGTACTTGAACCGACACTACAAAGCAAGCTTGAACTTGATGAGAGTGCATGGGCGAGGGGAGGAGTCCAGATGCAGCTAAACTTTGAGGTTGATGGCTTTATGAGTTCTTGGGTATACAAGCCTCTTTAAGCCAATGAGGAAATTATTAGATATATTGTTTTTGAAGATCAACCGATTGGGATGGGTGAAAGTCGCTCGTTCAAAAGAATGATCCAACACGGCCTTTGTCCACAGTACCAACATGTTAGTACTAGAACTACCGCATGTGATATTTTAAGGATCTATCATAGTGATCTAGCAGCGCTAAAACAAATATTCCTACAAGTTTAGTTCTCTTTTGCTTTAACTTTAGACATTTGGACATCATCACAGAAGAGAACTGCCTACCTTAGTATTGTAGACTATTAGTTAGATGATGATTACAAGCTAAACATGATAGTCATAAGTTTTAAGTTAATTGATGAATCACACATAGGAGAGGCCATTGTTGAACGTATATTAGACATAATTGATGATTTTAAGATAGATAATAAGATTTCATGTGGGGTTTGGCCCGATCTTTCTGGCGTAGGATTGGGGAGTAAGATAACCAAATTGGAATTGAATTCTTCAAAATATTAAGCCATTTTTCATCTTCTATTCACACTTGGGCTGAATTTTTCGGGTGTTGGTTCTTCCTCCTGGTTTCGTTGCTTTTGAAGTTGTAGTAGTTTATTTTTTTCTATAATAGTTTATATTCTTCCTTTTATATTTTTTTTCAAAAATATTTTTTTTCAAAATATTACCTTTTGATTGATTTGTTTGACTCTAGCTCTTATGCTTGGTCTAGTTGGTGTTGGAATATTATTTCGGGAAGGAGATAACGTATGTGTGCTAGTGATGCCCTCAACAAGATTGTTTCTATAACTCTTGATAACGCATTGGCGAATACGAAGGTGATGAACATCCTTACCGCAAGGTTATAGCCATATATTAGTGGATATGTTCTCTGCAAGAGATGAGTATGTCATATCTTGAACCTCATTGTGCAAGATGCTATGCAGGTGATTGGCGAATATTTAAACAATATATGTGCGCCCTTCGTTACCTCACAAGTTCAACACAAGAAATTCGGTCTTGATATGAAGGTGAGGTGGAACTTGACATGCATCATGCTTACAAGGGTATGAACATATTATATCTATCTTTGTCAATGCTAACGCTCAGAATAATGAATTTGTAGTTACTAACTTATATTGGCAAATTCCTAATCATTTATGAGAGTTTGTAAGACATTTTTACAAAGCAACTAAAGCTATATCCGATATTTACTACCCTACCTCTTGTTTATTTATACATTTTATTTGGCTAATTGCAGACATGTTTTGCTAAATCTAGGGTCGCATTTTAGGCCACGCTGTTGCAGCAATGGAGGAAAATTTTGTTTAACATTTTGGATCTTTACACATATATTGCTTTACTATTATTTTCAATCCTACAAAAAAGTTAGCAGGATTGCAGATTGGTATGGACGGAATAGGTGAGTGCCTCGGTCTTAATTTCTCTAAAGCTTTCAAACATATCAAAAAGGAACTTTTTTGTGTTTTCTGTATGTATCATGACAAGCTTAGCAGCAGCATGAGATCAAAGGCCTCGCAGTTGGCACAACAAGACAAGACAAGACAAGACAGGCGTGACAACTCACTTGTGGAAGAAGTTAAAGGGCGACTCTAATTCTTCATCCTCTCAGTCTCAGGCGGCCCCTAAGTGGAATTCTGTCTCAGAGATGAACCACTGTCAGCAGCATGATTTTGCAAATACCGATCTTGATCTTACCAACGAAGGCAAGATAGAGTTGCTCGAGTGGTGGAACTATGCTATTTCACACAAAATGTTCTACTGGTTCTGGTATCCACCATCTCTTTAAAAGCGACGTTCAATATGGTAGGGAGAATAATTGAAGAAAGGTCAACCCTCACAACCAAGATGGTGGTGGAAATGACCAACGTCAAGGATTGGGAATTAGCAAAAAAGTGACAACGGCATCAACCAAGGATCATGAGATCGTGCCGTCGTATGCTGACCTGGAACACATGAACGATTTGGATAGTTAATACATATGCTATTGTACTTTTTTCTTTACTAAGGAAACCTCACATTAAGGCGTAAGATTTTTAATAAAGCAATAATTTTGTATATGTCCCCAATGAATAAATAAAATTTAGTTCTTTTTTACTAAATAAAAAAAGTATACCAGATCCTTACCGATAATCGATGCTCGCTCTTTTTTTTGTAACTTCTAGCATAGTACGTATTTGATCATGAAATTTTATACGTAGATGGGATAAGTTGAGATGTACATCCATGATTTTTTTTTAAATTTTTAAAAACTTCTTTTAGTATGGTTGCACGATAGCTGCATGAAAACTTCAATTCACTGGATATTTTGTCATAGAATGAAACCTAGACACATAGCATACCCTAGACTGTGCCTATACTCCCCTAAGGTGACTCAGGCCAAGACGCACGTGCCTGTGATCTGCCATGGCCCGGCCACTGCTTCGATCCAGTCACTCGTACCTTGATGAAAGCGTCGAGAGGAGAATTATCACATCTCTTTGTTGTAACACCCCAGCTTCTACTAAGCCCAGAATGTCACCAAACATAGACCATAACACATTTAATACCATAAATTAAAGTAAATTCCAGCAAGTTATCATTTAGAATAATTGAAAAAAAAATTTGACAGCATCTCCTTTGTTTTTGCATGAAACTTAACAACATCGCATCATATCAAAATGTAAGACAAACGAGATATCCATACGCAGCGATAAGGATAACTAATCATCAACTAAAACATCAATAAGCATCGATAGCAAAATAATAAGCATCAATTTAAATCTAGGAAGTTAAAACAACTCCCTCCATAGCCCCACATGATACACATGAGGGAGACAACCAAACATACAGACCATACACTAAAGATTATTGTAATGCTTATTGTCATGTCTCCACAACAGGTGAAATTGCTAGATTATGATACTACGTGGAGTAGTGTAGCTAAAACCCTTTCCGCTTGATTTCATGGTACCTAAAGAAAACAAACAACGAAAATACAAGCGTGAGTTCATAACTCAGTGAAGTGTAATACAATGGAAACAGAGTGCAAGACAACAAACCATCAACTTCAATCTTCATAAGCATTACATATCACATCATTACCATTCTCACGTACCGACATGGTAAAAACATCATAATCATCTCTTGATCAATATGGTGTTCGTCTCATGAACTCATGAACAATTCAACAACATTCTCATTCATAGTTTCATTCATGCAATGCAATGCACATGTCTTACGGAATACTCATACCGGTATGGTTGAGTGCACACCCGTCGACATGCACCCTTTTCCCCTTCCATCCCGAAGATGGAGGGTGCCTATCACTCGCTTCCATTCACCGCGGTGGATGGAATCACGATGTAGGTCTTACTCAAAAGTTTAGCCAGGACTAGTCATAGCAGTTCTCACCGAGCCCTCAGGAATAGTTATGACTTATCTCACCTTGACCATGAAAATATGCCATGCATGCAAAATGGACAGCCATGTATACACAAATAGAAGTATTGCATAGCAACACATGGCATCTCAACATGTAGGGCCGTATTCGACCATCGACGGTGCCCATTCACAACATAGCATGTAAATCACTTATCCTCATCAAGCATTTTAATCATGGCATGAAGACATCATATCATCGACAATATTTAAAACATGGCATAAGGACATCATAACAATTATAACATGTAGTTCATGGCAAGACAACATGTTATCTATCCCAAACACTATCAAGCAATTCTAGCAACACATATAATGTTCAATCCACACAACACACTTGCCTTCAACCGCGGGCAACGGAGTGACGAGAGGTTGAGGGCACTCCGAGGCACACCACCTGCAAACACGTGCCACACACTTAATTCGACTCCTCAAAACAGTACCCACTACACCTAATACGCTATAAACTCCAAAACCCCGAAATCACAGATTACGCCTGCCCGTTACGGACAGCGGCTTGAAAAAACATAACTTGAGTTCTAGAACTCCAAATTGCATAAGCAGTACATCCTCGCGTAGCTTAGGAAATTTCCCAACTTTTTCTAGTTATAGGTAAAGACTGATTCGGACTATAAAGTTGTTTAATCTAACGTTGAACACGAACTGTCTCAATCTCGTCACAGATTTGGCGCTCGGTAAAGCGGCCATATCTCCCAAGCGGCGGATTTTAACGTGCTTTATATGCACGGAAAGATAATGAAATTATCTACAACTTCCTAAAAGTCCGTGCGATCAGATTCAATCTCTAAATTGGCCAAAACTCCTACCCTAGTTTGGGTCCCCAATCTGCCAGAACCGTAACGCGAATACAACTCTAGTTTTCATTAGATCTAACCCATGGCAGCACCTCCTTGATCTAAAAACATGAAATTCATCCCTAAAGCAGTACCTAGACCCAAACCCAAGGATCACCCATGCCTTACCTCCTCCCGAAACGAGCTAACGCCGAGATCTATCCTCCCGAGCCTCCGAACGCGTCCTCCTCGCTACTGGAATCGCCGGATCTCCTCGTCACGGGGCTTCCGTTGGAGAGGACAGCGAGGTTGTGTGGTGGGGATCTCCTCTTTGCAAAGAAAGGAGGTGGAGAGGAGGAATTGGGGCGCACTCCAAGGGAGGAGGCGCCAAGAGGGAGAGGAGGCGCCCAAGAGAAAATGGGAATGGGGAGGCGGCTAGAGGCGAGGAGGACGCCCCTAGCCCCCAAAATCCTGCCTCTCCTCCCTCATGGGCCCTAACTTGCTCCCACCAAGGCCCACGACTCACCCCCCTAAGGCCCAAACTCCCTCGGGAAGGCCCAAACTTCCGAAATCGGCCTGGAAACGCGATTAAGCCGCATAACGTAAAGTTTTAATCTCCGATTTCATACTTTATAAGGTCACATTCTCTAATTCACATTTGTTTACGGTGTCTCGGCATTCCGTGGTGTCACATTTGTTTATTTCTGCCGTTCTTCATTTTAATTTAGTATGTCAGGCATTAAACAAATTGGATATTGCTCGATTTATCTGTCCGACAGTGGGAAGATCCTGTAGATCATGCATCCATACCTGCTGGACTACATGGGGACACAAATTAACTGGTCTAATTCTAAACAATACAGAGAAGCAGCAGAACATTGGCTTCAAAATCATGTATTCATTTCTGCTTTTCAGGTCCACACCATTTTGTTCTTTCGCCCCCAGAAGAAAGCGCGAGCTCCTTAAGCAGTTAAGGAGGCTAAATTTGCCATCTGGTTCGGACGAGGCCAAAGTTGCAAACAAAATTAGGCAAGGGAACACAAATAAAAAAACCCCAGAAACTCCCTAGGAAGAAGCGTATCTTACAGGACGCACAAAATAAGCAGCCAACAGTATAATAGATCTGACGATACACTACTTTAGATCACGGAAAATTGAAAATAATTTCGTGTACTGTCATCGCGACGCGCACAAAGATACGCATCAGAGTTTCAGAAATCACAGCACTGGTGTAACCACAGAAATGCTAGTTAATTGCACTCAAACCAGATTAATCGTAGAATAGTAAGACTCGGGATTAAACTAAGCACCAAACCAGAGAAGAAAATAGAAACAAGGCAACCAAACCAAACAACACGAGAGAACGAAAAGAGAATATCTACAAGCACACGGGTACAATATCCACCTACGACATCATCATCATCATCATCATCATCTAGTAGTAGCAGCAGATCTTAGCAAAATGCGACACGAATAACGAACAAATTCGCTGGCTATAGTAGTATTAAATGGATCTAGGCGGTGGTACTAGGTAGTAGGTACAGCCATCGACGGGAGCCGGAGTCGCCCGCCGCGCTTCAGTGGCGAACGGCGGTGAAGAGGAGGGCGGCGGCGGAGGCGATGAGGGACGCGGCGAGGGGCGGCGCCGCGACGCCGGCGGCGGCGACGGGGCTGGGCGCCGGCGCATCCGCGGCGGAGACGACAGAGATGGCCGCGACGGCTAGGACGGCGAGGACGGCGAGGGCCTTCGATCCGGCGGCAACCATTGCTTGGGTGGGTGGAGGCGAGCCGAGAAGGTTCTGGAAGAGCGGATTTTTGGTGATGGGAAAGTGCTAGGGGGAGCCCGGGTATTTATACGGCGGGATAATGGTAGGGCGGGCCAAAATTACTCGTTGCTTGATCTGAAATTAAAATGAGTTTCGAACGAAAAAGTTAACGATATTTGACTTGACTCGATAGTAGTTTGTTAATTTGAATTTAAAATAATTATTTAGATAATAAATAAAATAATTTTATGTTAAATTGTGTTAATTTTGAAAAAAAAACTTGATAATAATTCATTAAAGTTGATAGCCAGCTCTAATCGAGCCAAAAATCGTATAATTTCAAAATTCAATAATTTTTTAAAAAATTTCAAAATTCAACGATCTTCATGTAAAATCGACGATTTTTTGTGGAAAATCGATAGACTAGTTGAATTTTTTGGCGATCGATTTTTGAAGCTATTTTCGTCAATGTTTGACAAAAATCGAGCGAATTTCACTTATTTTTGATCATTTTACGTCACGTAATTTTTATTTTGAATTAGATCGGTTTATCGAGCGGTTTTAAAACCCGAATCACGTAGATACAGATAATAATCGTGAAAATTAAACGATTTTTATCGATTTTTTGAACCCTCGCCCCAGCTGGTGGCTATAAGTGGTTTGCAATTCTTTTTAGGAAACAATTTTTTTTGGGAAATTTGGAGTTGGGAAAACAGAATATTAGCACGTACATCAATCGTCTTGAAATGGAATAATCACTTGATTTAAAATAAAATTCTGTGTTTGCCATACAATGTTTTCTGCGAGAAAAGATTGTGGTACCCTTTTTAAACGTACATGGCTATTGTCGTTCTTTTTTGCCAACGTACGTACAGGAGATAAACCAACATATAAAACACTGCACTGTAGGATGTTTATTAAGGCCTAACGGCTGCAAGTGGTCTGATTCGTGTTGATGCTATTAACCGACACGTTCAGTAGATTTGGACTCGCACACGATGCCGTGCATGCGCGAATTCGATCGGCCGCGGAGAGAATGATACGACGGCCGGCGGCGCCGAGATCCGCCAATAAGATCACGGCTTGGAGCAATCGAGTTCATTAACCCCCTGTGCTTTCTCGTTTTTTTTCTTCTGCTTCGATCGTCTCTCGTGCACGCAACACGCAAGTCGCTAAAGAAACATGCAGATGGAACAGCCTGACAGGCCGGTGCACCTTTCCTTTGAAATTTTGCTCCTTCTGCAGGGCTTTGCGAATTCGCAACATGCTTGGTGCAGCTTGCTGGCTCATCGCCCTTTCTGCTTTTTTCGCGGCTGCCTTCCTTCGCGGCGAAAGCCAGCGACTCCTGCGGCGCACTCCGGTAACAGTGGCGGATCTAGACTAGAATTTAGGAAGTGTTCTTCTTTTATATTCAGTTTCCATATTCTGTATCCATGATATCCTATAGAGAGCTAGGGATGCTAACAAGTATCGACGGCCGGTGTCGCCGATGGTAGAGTGAGCGTCGCGGCCTCACTTGACCCTAACGAAACACGTAAAAACAAAACGGAATTGCTACTGTACAGACGTACGATGCATTGGACGTCTCATCCACTCCTCAAGCCGCTTGCATATTCATTAAACGTGCGTTTGGTTTATGGGATGAGGTTAAATGGGATGGGATGGTCCTGTACCATTTGGTTCCATTATTTTGGGTGAATGAGATGGTTCAGCATCTAGATGGAATATTCCTTAAATTTGTACCACTTGATCCAGGACGGGATGGTTCCATTCAAGCAACCAAACGCATGGATGGTTTTTTTCTTGAACCATCTCGTACATGTACCACTTGATACAAGCAACCAAACGCACCCTGGAACCAGATGCACTATTCGCATCGAAAGCCTCCCCTCTTGATCCACTCACTCACTCACTCACTACCAAGTAAACTCAAGTACTCAACCACTTGTCTCCTAACTCAAGCCTTCTTCACTAAATCACAAGAATCTAAGCAATACCCAAGTCCCAAGAACATAAATCCCCAAATCCACTACTCAATCCATGTCTAATCTTCCCAGAGAAGAGAGATTCATTGACGATCATGGATTGCGAGTCAGAGAACGTCTCATTCCCTCCCACGCATCGCTTCTATTCCCCTACTACCAATTGTTACACTCATTGCAAATTTGTTGCGCCACTATGAGAAAAGATCAGACTGTAGAGAAATTCGTTATTGTGCATTTTTTGTTGCGCACGGTGATTATAATTATTGCACTGGCGCATCTGATAAGAAGCTCCCATTAAACGTCTGATTTCTAGTCCTTCCCAAAACAAAAAAAACGTTGTACTCTAATTTGCAGGGCACGAATTTGCCGGCTTCCATCCCATGCGTGACATTTGGTGTACATGTTGTGCATTTGACCAATCAGTTCAATTTGTTAGGTAAACAACATGAGAGTGGCGGCGGTAGCGGTTGTATTTTCAATTTGTTAGGTAAACAACATGAGAGTGGCGGCGGTAGCGGTTGTATTTTCGGCGGTATTAGCAGCCGAACGTCTGATTTTTTTTAATTTTTTGGACGCCCGCGCAGTATTGTTTTTAGCGTCTGCAACATTTTTTTAAAACGTTTGAAACATTTTTTTCGCTTTTGAAACATTTACTGTTTGTCGAAGGAAAATGTTGCATGTAGAAAAAAATGTTACATGCGTAGAAAAAAATATTGTGGAAAAAAACAGACGTCTTAACTATAACATTACCGTTGCATTTTTCCTTTGGCCACAAATCACTACTACAGAACCGGCCTTCACAACCGGTCTATCACAAGCGGTTAGGTGCGCACCGCTTGTGAAGTCCCGTGCCACAAGCGGTTCGTGGGCAACGGACGGGAGGGGGTCTCTAGAAGCGGTTCTTAACACCAACCCCTTCTGGAGCCTCCTCTCTAGAAGCGGTTCGTGTTTAGAACCGCTTCTAGAGGTCTAATGGGGGCTCCAGAAGCGGTTTGTGTGTAGAACCGCTTGTAGAGCCCCCCTCCCGCCCAGCGCATTTAAACTCTGTCTTCCTCCCCGAGCTCGCACAGGACATCACAGTGGTGGGCCGAGAGTCATTCATGGCGAGTGCTTTGCCAAAATTTTGAATTGAGGCTATTAGATCCGAATTAATTGTTCTAAGGTGAGTAATATGTTGCTGACATCCTTCTCAACTAGATATTGATGTTTTTTGTGCATTGGATGTTGAGAAATTATGTTTTGTTGGCTTATATTTTTGTTCTTAAGGTGATATATACGATTTGGTGTATGAAATTAAATTCAATAAATGTGAAACGATGAAAAATTACAAACGTGTGGAAGAGAAAAGATTTGTATGAAAATGTAACAATTAGTTAGTTTTATTTTTAAAAAAGCAGGAGGATTAGAAATAATTAGTTGGCTTTAGTGAAAAGAACACAGAATGATTAAAAAATACAAAACTATTAGTCATAGTTAGCTTTAATAGAATATTGTGATAGATGTTGTTATTATTTTTATTTGTAGTGTAGATGAATCGGCAATGGATGTACAATGCAGACCGTCGGTCAAGAGAGTTCCGAGATGGCATGAAGGAGTTTCTCGACGGCCCGTTGCATTCTTGCCTCGAGGAAGCTTCATACGTTGTCCGTGCGTGGCGCAAGAATGAGAAGGAGCATTCGAACGATGGATGGTTATGAGGCATGTGATCACGAGAGGTTTCATGGCAAACTATACCTGCTGGACCCACCATGGCGAAACAAAGGCGATTCGACAGGAAGACGATGAAGAAGGCGAAGAAGAGGAAGATAGAGCCAACAGTATGCCGGACACCACTCAATACGGGTCCGTGGAAGATACACTCGATGAGTTTGGCGATGATGAGCTAGAACAGATGCTCCGTGACGGAGAGGGAGAGTTCACAGAGGAAAGACAATACAAGAAGTTTCAGAGCATGGTAGAGGACCACCGAACTGCTTTGTACCCAAACTGTTCACAGGGCCACAAAAAGCTGCGTACTACACTGGAACTCATGCAATGGAAGGACACACACGGTGTGTCAGACAAGGGATTCAATGGTTTGTTATCACTCGTAAAGAGGTTTCTTCCGGAAGGAAACACTCTACCAGAATCTACGTATGAAGCGAAGCGAGTCCTCTGCCCTTTAGGATTGCAAGTGCGGAAGATACATGCATGTCCTAACGATTGTACCCTGTATCGCAATGAGTATGCCGATTTGGTGGTCTGTCCAGTGTGCGAAGAATCCCGGTATAAGGTGCAGCGTGACGATTCAGGTGAATTAGATGGGAATCGTACGAAGAAGAGAACTCCAGCAAAAGTATTGTGGTATTTCCCTGTGATACCCCGGTTGAAGCGTCTGTTTGCTAACGAAGGTCATGCCAAGATGATGCGTTGGCATGAGGAAGAGCGTAAGGAAGACGGGATGCTTAGACACCCCGCAGATGGCTCACAGTGGCGGAAAGTCGATCGGGCTTACCCGAACTTTGCAAATGAAGTCAGAAACATAAGGTTTGGGTTGAGCACCGATGGGATGAATCCTTTCGGTCAGTTGAGCAGCATCCATAGCACCTGGCCTGTGACACTTTGCATCTATAACATTCCTCCATGGCTGTGCATGAAGCGGAAGTACATCATGATGCCATTATTGATTGAAGGCCCGAAGCAACCTGGAAATAGGGATGTGATCGGATCGGATACGGTCGAATATCGTCCTATTCATATCCGTATCCATATTTTTTTATCGAATACAGAATCGAATACGAATAGTGTCGAATACAGAATCGAATATGAATTATACAGGATAATATCGGTTACGAATACAGATCGAATACGGATCGGAATCAACATGGATACGAATAATATTAGTCGGATATTTTAAAATCCAATTTCAGTTTTTTTTTTCCAAAATCGGTCCAAATTTAAATTCAAAACTCCAAAAGAAATATATTTGTATGTCTTTTTTTTGCCTTTTTATCCCTAGCTTGTCATACATGTGACTCTGTGAGTAACAATGTGCCCCATTGCAATAATTGAACAAAATGATTTGCAGCTGGCATATGCTGTTGAATCCTAAGTAGCCTTCCTGAAACGCCACTTGCCAATTTCTGTACCACCTTTACCCAAATATCTCCAAATTAACATCTAGCACACATGAACACATTATATCTTGCCATCCAATGCAGACCCCAGTCTATGAAATAGTGAAACATGTTAAATTGTAAATGTGTTATTCTGAAACGTGTTATTCGGATAATATCCGTATGTCATATTCGGATATTATCCGAACAAAAACTCGGATATTCCGTATCCATCGGATAATCAGTGTTCCATATCCGTATCCGTATCCATGTAAATTATCTGTATCCATATCCTTATCCGAGAAATCAACTGGATATCCGTGAAACTATCCAAATCATCATCCAAATCAATTCGGTCGGTCGGTCGGAAAATATCCGTACCAGTTCCATCCCTACCTGGAAACGACATAGATGTCTACTTGAAACCATTGGTTGAAGACCTTGTGAAGTTGTGGGAGGATGGTGTACGGGTTTGGGATGAGTACAAAAGAGAGTATTTCAACCTGCGTGCATTGTTGTTTGTAACAATCAACGATTGGCCTGCGCTCGGCAACCTCTCCGGCCAAACTGTGAAAGGGTTTAAAGCCTGCACCCAGTGCATAAATGAAACGGACTGCATGTACCTCAAAAACTCTCGGAAGTGTGTGTACATGGGCCACCGCAGGTTTCTTCCTAGCAGTCATGCTTTGAGGTGGAAAGGAAGTAAATTTAACGGGGTAACAGAAATTCGTGGTAAGCCTCAGCATCGTAATGGGCGACTTGTGTTTGCTATGGTAAAAGATCTGAAAGTAGTATTTGGGAAGGGTCGTGGAAGCATACCTCTGCCGAACGAGGATGGTCATGCACCCGCATGGAAGAAGAAATCAATATTTTGGGACCTGCCGTATTGGGAGGTTTTGGAGGTTCGTCACTCGCTGGACTTCATGCACATCATGAAGAATGTTTGTTTAAACCTGCTAGGCTACATAGATATGTACGGCAAATCGAAAGATACACTGCAAGCTCGGAAGGACCTTGAAGACATGGAGGTGAGGAGTGACCTACATCCGAAAAACAAAGAAGGGACAAAACAACTTTATCTACATCCTGCAAGCTACACTCCAAGCAAAGAAGAGAAAAAAAGCATGATTGAGTGTTTGAACAGTGTGAAGGTCCCTTCTGGATATTCCTCAAATGTAAAGAGACTCATAAACACGAAAGAGAACAAACTCCAAGGCCTAAAATCCCATGATCGCCTTGTGTTGATGACACTGATTGCTCCCAGTAGCTATCAGAGGTATACTGCCCGAGTGGGTGCGGGGGACAATCACGAAGCTATGTTCATTCTTCAACGCCATTTCGCAGAAAGTCGTCGAACCAGCTAAAATGCCTAAGTTGGAGGTGATGTGGTACAAAGTTTGGTTAGCCTCGAGATGATTTTTCCTCCTGCATTCTTTGATATCATGGTTCATCTCACCGTTCACCTTGTCAAGGAGATAGGTATCCTCGGACCAGTGTATCTGCACAACATGTTCCCTTTCGAGAGGTACATGAGTGTCCTCAAGAAATACGTCAGTAATCGTTCGCGTCCGAAGGGTGCATTGCCGAGGAGCTACGTGACGGAGGAGGTGATAGAGTTTTGTGTTGATTACATGAATGATGTAAATCCTATCGGCGTCCCCATATCACGACACGAGGGGAGGCTACGGGGCAAAGGGACAATAGGAAGGCAAGCAGTTGCATGCAACGATCTTGTTGCATTCAAGCAAGCACATTTCACTGTTCTGAAGCAATCCACCATAGTCGCCCCCTATGTCATTCAGCACAAGAGTGTCCTACGCCGCGAGTTCACAGGGAAGACAGAGAGTTGGATAACCCTGAAGCACATGGATTCTTTCGGCGGTGGCTCTGAGAAATACATCCTTGAGGAAGGGTCAAGCGATGAACTATTGCAACGCTTGGCCCGGGACCATCACAAGAAATCGGGACATTCAAGGGGTATGAGATCAATGGTTACACATTCTACACGAGATCCCAGGATAACAGGAGCACCAACGAGCAAGGCGTCGTATAGACGCCGAAGAGAACTGATGGCGGAGTTCGACACATATTACGGTTTCATAGAAGAAATATGGGAGCTCGACTATGGACCTCTCAAGGTCCCTCTATTTAAGTGCCAATGGGTCAAGCCGAGGACAAGCGGTGTGAAGGTCGACAAATACGGCATGACAAGCTGTGGATCTCATAGAAGTCGGCTATAGGCGCGAACCGCTTTGTTCTCGCGAACGATGTGGCTCAGGTCTTCTATGTAATGGACATGTCAAGCAAACCTAAAAATCGAAAGGACAAGCAAAAGGTAATGCCAAAGCGACATGTAGTTCTCCAAGGCAAGCGGCGGATTGTAGGAGTTGAGGGCGTCACCGATGAGGAAGAGTATGGTCAATTCGACGAGCTCCCTCCTTTTACGATTGATGTTGAAATAAGCGTCATGCGTGGCGATGATGTCGATGCTCCTTACATACGTCACGATCATAAAGAAGGAACAATTGTAAAGACGAAGACTTAAGATGTACTACTTGTATACATTATGGCTGGAGAAACATTCCTTGTACATTATTCCATATGATCATGTTGATATGTTGATGTTTAACATTGCTTGTACATATGATGTTTTAAAAAAATGAAACAATAAAATAGAAACACTTCAAAAAAAACGTAAAAATCGCATACAAACACTTAAAAAAAATAAAACCATCGAATACAAACACTTTTAAAAAAAGAAATACAAACACTTAAAAAAAGAAAGGGAAAAAAAAGAAATACAAGCACTTTTTAAAAAAATATTGTATACTTAAAACAATGCAGTGCCTTCTAAGGTTAACAACAAATCTCCTCTCCCCCTTGGCTAGCGCGGGCGCTTGAGTGCGGGCTTGTGCCCAGAGGTTGGGTGTTCGAGCCTCACTAGCGCCCCGTGGGCCTTTCTTTTTTTTAAACCCCACTACAAGCGGTTCTTAGTACCAACCGCTTGTAGTGGGGACCTCTACAAGCGGTTGGTATTACGAACCGCTTGTAGAAGTACCTGTACAAGCGGTTCGCAAGACCAACCGCTTGTAGAAATGGGTGAGCTGGTAGGGTACTTGCAGTCGGGGTCCTCTACAAGTGGTTGGTATTACGAACCGCTTGTAGAAGTACCTCTACAAGCGGTTGGTGTTACGAACCGCTTGTAGAAGTACCTCTACAAGCGGTTGGTGTTACGAACCGCTTGTAAAAGTACCTCTACAAGCGGTTGGTGTTACGAACCGCTTGTAGCAGTGGGGTGACCTTTAAATTTTGAAGTCCCGAAGGCTCCCGCACCTTCAAATTTTCTAAGTCCCGGCATGAGCCAGACTCCGTCGACCGCCACCACGCCGACGGCCCCACCACTGCGCCGGCGCCTCCCGACCAAGGCCGGCGCCCCCCGGCCATCCACCCCGGAGGACCTAGGTAGCCGGCGAATCGCCCAACGCTGCTCTGTATGTTTTCATGCCCGCAAGGTGTTCGATGAAATGCCCACAAGGAATTTTCATGCTCTCTGTGTTGTAAATGTTGTATGTATGTGTGTTTGACAATATATAAGTATTGTATATATGATTTCATCCCACATTTATGTTTTATGTGTGTTTGACAATATATAAGTATTCTATATATGATTTCATCCCACATTTATGTTGTATGTGTGTTTGACAATATATAAGTATTCTATATATGACCCTGAAGCAGATGACCCGCAGGTCCGTTATCCCGTGGACAGTATCAAGGTTCGCCGCCAGTGCGAGCTACACATTGATATGCGTAACCTGTCCTACAAGGTGGCTTACGGCATGGCTTATCCGGTGGAGGCGGGCCAGACGTTCCACTTCAATCAGATACCCTCCGGATACTCTAAGGTCACGGTGGAAGAGGTGGTGGGGGCTTCGAAGATCTCTTGCTCGAGATTGCTGGGGGCGACGACGTGACCAAGCTTGGACAGGCCCTCCACGGCACATTCATCCTCTGGCGCAAAAAGTACATCATATTTCCAGATGGTGTGGAGGTCACATCAACAGTAGAGGCCCCTTGATTTGAGCCACCGCAGCATCAAGCACGCCTCCTCCACATCGACAACCCACGACTACTCCAATGTCGCCGTGCATAAAGCTTCTCGGTGGTCCAGACACGCCTCCTCCACCTCCCGCTCCAGCACCTCCCGCTCCAAAGATCGGATGCTCCCGGCACCTCCCGCTCCAAAGATCTCCCGAGGAAGAAGCTCCCTTCGAAGGAGGGATCCATAGCGGCACCTCCTCCCACGAAGTCGGCATCCGGCAGGCAGAGAATATTGAAGGAACTGCCAAAGAGGCCATATGATCATTGCGGAGGAGCTATCAATTACCGTGAAGACGGATGTGGCCAGCGACTTGCGCCAACGGCGCCCAACGTTAAAATAGATAAAAAAATTGTGAAGCACTTTCAGTCATGCGGAATGGCGCCACCGCCTGTGACGACCGACTACGAAAGGACAATAAGAAAGGCTACAAGGAAAAATACACGGGCTTCGTCGGCGGCAAAGAAGAAGAAGAAAGTGGAAGATGAGCAGAGTGCTGAGCAATTGAGGATCCAAGATTTCTTGAAGGAGGCAGGACTGGAATCAATAGACCAGGATCTTCCACTGGCACCAATCAGATGGAAGTATGAGTTGGGCAAATCGCTAATTGATCCAAAAGATATAAAAGATCTCCCAACCAAGATGCGTCAAATGCATGAATGTTATATGGAAAGGGCATCTAAAGGAGAAAAAATGTTCCACCTCATTTCTCAAGATACGCATTTCTTCCGCGGGAGACAGACAGAAATATGGCTGCAATTCGAGGACTTGTACCATGTGTACCAAACAGACGTCATCGACGTGTCCTTCATGTGCTGCTGGTGTCTGTAAGTATTGATCTTCTAAGTTTACCGTTTGCTTCCTCTCGTACCACAAAATCGAAAATCTAATTAACTTAGTTATCCCTTCTTATGTAGAATGGAGATACAACGATGTAGAAGAGTGGGCATACAGAACGTTGGTTTCATCGACCCAGAGGTTGTCAACGAGAAAATCTGGTCATTCGAGCAGCAAAGACCGGAAGTTGAGGCATACATTTTGCGTGCATTATTGAAACAGCACTACAAACCGTACATACTTCTACCCTTCAACACTACTACAAGAATACACATTAGAATCGGTTCTTTTTCGTCATCACAATCGGTTTTGGTGGCGATAGAAAGTCCAACGATTGTAATGAGGAATAGCTATCACAGTCGGTTTTCTCCCCGATTGTGATAAACAATCATCACAATCGGTTCTTGCGAAGAACCGATTGTGATAAGGGGGACCGATTGTGATAAGGGGGCTTATCACAATCGGTTCTTCGCAAGAACCGATTGTGATGAGGGGGTCATCACAATCGGTTCTTCGCAAGAACCGATTGTGATGACCCCCTCATTACAATCGGTTCTTTGCTAGAACCGATTGTGATGAGGGTCTCATCACAATCGGTTCTTCGCAAGAACCGATTGTGATGAGGGGCTTATTACAATCGGTTCTTCGCAAGAACCGATTGTGATGAGGGTCTCATCACAATCGGTTCTAGCAAAGAACCGATTGTGATGAGTCATCTGTCGGTTCTTCGCAAGAACCGATTGTGATGAGTCATCTGTCGGTTCTAGCATAGAACCGATTGTGATGAGACCCCCTCATCACACATTTTCACTATTAAACATTGTTCTGACAGTTTTAACACAAAACAAAGAGATTTCCCCAGGAGGTCACCCTCACCCATCCTAGTTAGTACTACCCTCGCCTAAGCACGCTTAACTAATGAGTTTTGCCGCCAATTTTAATGCAAATGCGAGCACTTCACGAGAGGTCACCCATCCTAGTACTACTCTCACCCAAGCACGCTTAACTTCAGAGTTCTTATATGATCTAGTACCGTAGTGTTGTTATGATAGCATTTGAAAATATAACGCGTCTCCCTCCCCTTAACCCCACAAAGCACCCGAACACTAATGTTAGTATTCTTATACTTCGAATTTACTCTGACTTGGGTGCTCCAAAATTTAACCAAGTGTCCAATTTAGTACCGTAGTGTTGGTATGATAGCATTTGAAAATATAACGTGTCTCCCTCCCCTTAACCCCACAAAGCACCCAAACACTAATGTTAGTATTCTTATACTTCGAATTTACTCTGACTTGGGTGCTGCAAAATTTAACTAAGTGTCGAATTTAGTACCGTAGTGTTGGTATGATAGCATTTGAAAATATAACGCGTCTCCCTCCCCTTAACAAAATATAACGCGTCTAGACGGTGATACACTTGACAAAATATTGTGCACGTGTTTATGGAATATACATGACAACAGTTTATAGAGCTAGCGATACTCCATGTTCGTATTGTACTTAGTCTACACCACCTCCTCATCTTTGTAGCTATGACCATTTGCCATTACCATCTAGCAAAGAACCGATTGTGATGAGCCAATTTCACTATTTTTGATTGTTTTAAGGTATGAATATCGTTTATAATATATATAGAACACAAACATTTTACAATACACATATCACATTCGTTTACATGAATATAGAGCATAAACATACTTAACAGTCAATATGCATGCATCATCTACCCGTTCATCCAATTAAAAGACGGTAATACACTTGACAAAATATTATGCACGTGTTTATGGAATATAGAGCTAGAAACGATATTCATACCGTAAAACAATCAAAAATAGCGAAATTGGGTCATCAAAAAATATAGAGCTAGAAACGATATTCATACCGTAAAACAATCAAAAAATAGTGAAATTGGGTCATCACAATCGGTTCTAGCAAAGAACAGATTGTGATGAGGGGGATTATCACAATCGGTTCTTTGCTAGAACCGATTGTGATGAGGGGGTCATCACAATCGGTTCTAGCAAAGAACCGATTGTGATGAGCCAATTTCACTATTTTTGATTGTTTTAAGGTATGAATATCGTTTATAATATATATTGAACACAAACATTTTACAATACACATATCACATTCGTTTACATGAATATAGAGCATAAACATACTTAACAGTCAATATGCATGCATCATTTACCCGTTCATCCAATTAAAAGACGGTGATACACTTGACAAAATATTGTGCACGTGTTTATGGAATATAGAGCTAGAAACGATATTCATACCGTAAAACAATAAAAAATAGTGAAATTGGGTCATAAAAAAATATAGAGCTAGAAACGATATTCATACCGTAAAACAATAAAAAAATAGTGAAATTGGGTCATCACAATCGGTTCTAGCAAAGAACCGATTGTGATGAGGGGGATTATCACAATCGGTTCTTTGCTAGAACCGATTGTGATGAGGGGGTCATCGCAATCGGTTCTAGCAAAGAACCGATTGTGATGAGGGGGATTATCACAATCGGTTCTTTGCTAGAACCGATTGTGATGAGGGGGTCATCACAATCGGTTCTAGCAAAGAACCGATTGTGATGAGCCAATTTCACTATTTTTGATTGTTTTAAGGTTTGAATATCGTTTATAATATATATTGAACACAAACATTTTACAATACACATATCACATTCGTTTACATGAATATAGAGCATAAACATACTTAACAGTCAATATGCATGCATCATCTACCCGTTCATCCAATTAAAAGCGGTGATACACTTGACAAAATATTGTGCGTGTTTATTGAATATAGAGCTTGAAACGATATTCATACCGTAAAACAATCAAAAATAGTGAAATTGGGTCATCAAAAATATAGAGCTACAAACGATATTCATACCGTAAAACAATCAAAAAATAGTGAAATTGGGTCATCACAATCGGTTCTAGCAAAGAACCGATTGTGATGAGGGGGATTATCACAATCGGTTCTAGCAAAGAACCGATTGTGATGAGGAGGATTATCACAATCGGTTCTTTGCTAGAACCGATTGTGATAGTCATGTCCCTCATCACAATCGGTTCTTTATAAGAACCGATTGTGATAAGCGGGCCATAATCACAATCGGTTCTTTCTAAGAACCGATTGTGATGACCAATTTCCTTATCACAATCGGTTTTTGTGAAGAACCGATTGTAATGATTACCACTTATCACAATCGGTTCTTTCGAAGAACCGATTGTGATAACATGTTTCTAAAATTTACAAATGAGACACGTATCACAATCGGTTTTTTAGTCAAAAGATTGGAACCGACACAAATGAAGCGATAGTGATGTATCATTCTGTAGTAGTGCAACTTCATGTACGTGTTCTCACAAACCTCTTGTTCTTGTATATCTTAAGCCATTGATAGTACGACTAGCTGCTTACGCGCTTCTTGGAATATACAAATAGGTTTCACTGGATCCTTCTAGTCATCGAGCTTGACAACAACAGGATTATAGTTCATGACTCAAGAAGGAATCCAATCAGCAAATACCAATGGTTCATTGACATCCTCAACAAAACATTTGGAAAGTTCCAGAAGAAGCATAAAGGAGATTTCAAGAAAGAATTCGAAGTCATAGTGAGCACTCAGGTACGTACTACAAAAACAATTATTAATATAAATGCACCATATCAGTTCTTCATCTGATATTATGAAATTTCTCCCTGTCAAGGTTAAACGCCAAATGGCTGGAAACAACTTATGTGGCTACTACGTGTTCCACTATATTCAAAGTTTTATTCATGCCGATGCGCTGGAACATTATGCCGAGGTTCGTATATGCATGTCAATTTGTTAGCTACAACTTACATTTTAATTAATCGCATGTGATCGGATATTTATATACTTCCCGCTTAATCAATTGTCAGCCCAACATCGATGAGCATGTTAGCGTGCTCCCGCCTCACCGAGTGCGCGCACTCCAAGAACAACTCATCGGCTTCATTGTCGACGAGGTTGTATCTCCAAATGGCGAGTTCCACGTAAGGCTTGGTCCATCGTTGAACACAGCTGAACTGATGACGACATCGACGTCGACCAAGGACTTGACTGACGCATGCAAGAAGAACTGAGTTCGATAATCATTTTTTTAATCATTCAAACTTGTAAACGTCGATAGCGTGTATGTACTTGTCCATTTGTTACACTGTTAAGGCGGGGGTTTTTTTACTGAGCTAGCTTGTGAACATGTGTATGAGTGAGCATATGTAATATATATTTAATTGTGCAGAAAACTCCTACACTCATATTTCATTTTATGGTCAAAAACGATATACAAAAACTCTGAAAGAACATATTCTATAATACATATAATTGAAAAATCTCTCCACAAGCGGTTGGTGACTCCAACCGCTTCTGGAGTGCTTACTCTCCACAAGCGGTTGGTAACTCCAACCGCTTCGGGAGTGTGCTGTCCACAAGCGGTTTGTAACACGAACCGCTTGTGGAGGCCCCCACGTAGCGGCTCCACTGGCCTTCCTGGACACCTTCCCAACCGCTTCTGCGGCCACAACACAAGCGGTTTGTGCAACCGCTTGTGATACCGGGCGGGTATCACTAGGGGTGGCAACGGGGGCATTCCCCGCCGGGGAGTGCCTCCCCATCCCCGTCCCCGTGACATGAAATTTTTCCCGTCCCCGTCCCCGTTCCCCGTCACGGGGGAGAAAATCCCCCCGTCCCCATCCCCGTTCGGGTATCGGGGCCCCGTCGGGGACCCATCCCCGCGAAGAGTTCACACAAGAGAAGAGCTCTTATAGCCATTTTAACTCTAAAATTATATCAACAGGCAAGGAAAAAAAGAATGCATGCATTCATTGAAAATTATGTCGTTCCGTTTATGAAAATGTGATTATGATGGGCTAGAGAATATGCTTGCAATCTAACAATTAAATTAGACTAAACTAAATTTGGGTCCCCAACCGGGTCCCCGCGGGGAAAGAAATTCCCCGTCCCCGTCCATGAGGAAAGAAATTTCGTCCGTCCCTCATGGGGAAAGAAATTCCGCCCCTGCCCTCGCCATCCCCGATGGGGGAATCATTTTCCCCGTTTCCATCCCCGCGGGGGACGATTTTTTCCCATACCCGTCCCCTAATAGAGGAATTCCCCGCCGGGGATCGGGGAACGGGTCCCCATTGCCACCCCTAGGTATCACACACGGTTGCTTAGAAGCGGTTATAAAACCGCTTTTGAAAGGGGTTACGATCCGCTTGTAGTAGCCGGTTCTGTAGTAGTGAATGTATTCGCGATGATACAATCTGTTTGTTGTGTTTGGTGATGCATCGTCTACACAAGTAAAAAGGGTGATGGAGGGATCAAACAAGCTAGCGGACAATTATCCCATGGTTCGCACATGCGAGTCGGCCACCAATTCTTTTATTATATAATAGGATACACACATATAGATGTGTTCTTAACGCACGTCTAAGCTAAAATAAAGATCAAATTCTCATAAAACACGAACACATACTTTAACCACTAAATACTTCTATATATACATATAATTTTATTCAAATTATCAGTTCGGACAAAAAAATAAGCCACTAAATACTTCTATATATACATATAATTTTATTCAAATTATCAGTTCGGACAAAAAATAAGCCACTAAATACTTCTATATATACATATAGTTTTATTCAAATTATCAGTTCGGACAAAAAAAAAAAAAAAGCCACCAAGGTCCGAACCCAGTTCGAACGCTCGTGGATAGCTTCGCCGTGTCGACAAGACCAGCGCGAACGCCCGTGCCCGAAAGCGACGTGCTATAGATGTGCAATTTTTATTATTTAGTTCTTGCCTCCATTAGAGAAAGTTAGAGAAAAAAAAGAAGCTGGAAGACTCTGACATTTACCTATTCTTTAGTTGAAATGGTCACAAGACTCACAACTCACAATAATGGATATAGATTGTACATGGAAGAATTCATATACCAGTCATTTGTTTAGCAAAAGTGCAAAACCACCTATGTATATGCGGCACCTGCACTATCTTGCAGAATGAGAGCTAGAAACTTATCAATGGCTTCGGAAGGCTGCAATTGCTCTCAAGGCGAAGAGTTGAGCCCGAACGGTGTACTCCTCTCAAAACTGGAAAGCCTAACTTTCTGTTCCCTCGTAATTTTTTTTTTATAAATCTAACCTTATAAGAACGTAATTACAGAATAGCTCTTTCTCTAACTACACAAGCGTCGGCAAGTGATATATAGCACCTGTCGAACTCGTGTACCGTGGCAAGTATTGTTGAGCTAGGGCAGTGCAGCAGAAACCTACCGTGGTAGGTACTGCCACCCTTCGTGCGTTGTCGTCCTGCTGAGCCGCCCTGCCATAGTAACACATCCTGCCAAGCTGCCCTACCATGGCAGGTACAGGCCGAGCCTCTAGGCCCCTATCACGTTATATGAACACAGTAGGTGACACGTATTATCTATCAATGTATTCATCGTTAAAGAATAAGCTATTTTTATAATTATATTAGTACGGGACTATATTTAAAAAAATACGAGAAAACTTGAAAAGATAAGAGCTCTGAATACTAGAGTCATTTGTAGGGGTAGTTGCACCTTTGATGTCACAATAGCTGTCAAACCTAACATAGCCACAAACACACAGATAGACACCCATCGTCCGCACGTAATCATCATGCAAGTCAAATTATTTACTTCTGGCAATCATGGACCCAAACTTGCACATTGCCTTGTACAAGTATCTTTCACTTTCTTGGGACACATATTTCATCCTTCTTTCTCTAGGTTTCAATGCTTTCATTCTAAGAAATCAATCTCCTGCCAAATCACAGTAGTATAAGTGGACAAAGCATTGCTAGTGTTCCTACCACATATATATATTTCGGTGAAATATACATGTTTGGAAGATGCGGACTAATTGCACCTGAACAGAAAGAGCCTATAAAATTGTACTGTTCCTTAAGATTGGCTTTGGGCCTTTGCTACGCAGCTTAGGTGGAAGGGCGGGGGGTTGCGAGCCATCAGTGAGATACCGTTTTGGAAGAGCTCGGATTCTAACCTTGTGTTAGATCCGCGGGCAAATAAGGGATAGTCTCAGGTAGACAGTTTCTATAGGGGTAGGCCTCCCAAAAGGTAACGGAGACGACGAAAGTCGGTATTGGTGATCCGATGGTGCCGAGTGGAAGAGCCGTGCCGTACGCTGGATAAAAATGAAGATGGTGCTAATACAAAGCTATCATTAAGGCAAACGTAGCAAAAACACATTTAAATGTCATATGCAATCTAAATTGATACATAAATCGATGAGCAAAGTTGACCCAACAAATAATTAAAGATAATATATATCTTAATAATGGATGGTGTATTCTAAAAGCTCAAAAATATATACAAGCAGCAATCTTAAAAATAAAAATAATTATAGATAATAGAACGGTACAAAAAATGCGCGCGACCAGCGAAACCTTTGCTCCGATCCTCTCGCGCCTCATGGTACATATATCCGACCAATCGTCGTCAGGAGAGATTATCACGTACGTTACGTCGTTTGGTATATGGACCTACATGACAACATTGTTAATAAATATAGGCAATGATCATCTAAGAATCGCGGCTAGCTTTCCTGCAGCCCACAAATTAATCTGAATTATTGAGAACCTTTGAGACTCTGTCGCATTATGCTTCACATCATTGATCTTAATAATGATTGTATGCAAACCCAAAGAAATGGAAGCTTCTGCAAGATCCTTTTGAATGCAAAATAGTATGATGTGCTTAAGGATACTAATCCTTCAACTGCTCTGCTAGCTGCCTTGGAAAACTAATGCTTAGTACATGGAGCACAAATGTTTAGAATTGACAGCATGATCAGCATCACAACATTATATGGATGTCTTCTCTGTCATTTGGTGGGAGGGTCCCTCAAAGTGCATGGCATCATCTTTGAAACTTGATCTTTCTCCCTTTTTTTTTCTCTTACAGATGGGCTTAACTTTTCACTTGGATAGACCCAGCCGCTTTGTTGCATTATATTGCATTGCATGTGCGCGCCAAAGAGCAGATTAAAGCGGTGTTACTGGCACTGTGGCCTACAAACACTTTAGCTGTATTGGTATGGTACTGGTCTTGCTTTGCCCTACCAAAGGAAACAAAGCAAAAAAAAAAAAAAGGGCTAAACAAACCTGCTTCTCTCTTTGATTGATGGCATGGTCGGTGGTACTTGGGTAACTACAATCAAATTGCAGTTGCAGTACTGCTGATTCAATGCATTTGTATAGGCTTGTAATAAAGCTCACAGTTGTGTTTTGTGTGCCTTTCTTTCTTTCCTTTAGGAAGAAACCGGCAAACATTCAAGTTAACTAGTAGAGTCGTGTTCGTGTGCCTTTCTTTCTTTCCTTTAGGAAGAAACTGGCAAACATTCAGGTTAACTAGTAGAGTCGTGTCTGATACCGTAACGTATGAAATTTGGCAAAAAAACCATAATTTCAGTTTTGTCGATGGTGTTTTTTTAAAAATAGGTTGGCTAGGTAGTGTTTTTTTAAAAAATAAGCTGGTTAGGAGATGTCGTTGAATTTGCTTAAACACAGGTCTTTTGTGCAAAAAAAAAATTAGATTTCGGTTTTCTCAGTGGTGTTTTTTTTAAAAAATAGGTTGTCTAGGTGGGAATTTTTTTAAAAATAGGTTGGCTAGGAGCCGTCGGCGAATTTGTGTAACCAGGGAGTCCTTTGTGCAAAAAAATCAGTGGAGGACCCGTTAGCAAATTTCTGGAAGCACTGTCCTTTTTGCAAAAAACAAATAGTGGAAAGACATATCCGCGATTGAGAAAATTTGGTGGAGAACTCGTTCGCGAATATGCGGAACGACGGGGTCCTTTTTGCAAAAAAACGGTGGAAGGACCTATCCATAATTTTCGTTTTTTGAATGGTTTTTTCCTGAAAAAGGGGAGGTGGCGCTGCCTGGGCTCTGCAATTCTTTGCGGCGTAAGGATCGCAATATATTTAGTCCTTGTTTAGTATGGTTCCAGATTCTAGTAGAAACGAAAACGGTTCCAGATTCTTGGTAGAAACGTTTCAAGTAGAATCAGAATCACTGTCTGGGAACTGTTTGGCTGGCTGTCTAGATTCTGTGAATCGGGGTGGAACAGGGTTGAGGGCGATTCGGCCTCGGCGTGGAAAAAAAGAAACATTTCGAGGAGAATCATTCCGAGCTTTAGCCCGTTTGGCTGGGTTTCTCCCAGATTCTAGTAGAAACGGCTCGGTTCCAAGTTGCCAAACGGAGACTTACAACTGTTCTACATGCTGGCAATTCCTTATTACTAGTGATTATCTTGTTTCTGTTGAAGCATAATTATGTAGGAAACTATAATACCCTAGCCTAAATTTTGCTCAATGTCTTGACCCACCGTAGGACGAACTCACACATACATAGTACCCTGCTTACACTTTTATCCTCATTTCATGTAAAAGAATAAACCCAAAGGTGCTATGTTTTATATAGCAGGGGATGGTATGGTCCTAATATTTATGCACACACAAAATGACATCAAAGCTCACATAACGCAGTGGTACTGTGTTTGCTCACCATACTAGAGGTGCAGAGGTGCAGGGATTGAATCCTAGCCGAAGCATCATTTTTTGGCAGAAAAAAAGCTAAGGCATTAAATCTAGAAAAATGTTGTGGAGACCATGATTCCATCCGACAACCTTCCACATGTGAGACAACGCCTTAACCACTGGGGCAAGCTTCATTCCTTCTTGTGGAAAGAGTTCGGTTCTTTTTCTAGTCTTATGAGATTATTTCAAGGGGTTTGCAAAGGTCTAAGATTTTGGTTATTTCATCCAAAATCTCTCGTTTTTCTCAGTGTGAAAATTACCGGATTTGAATTTTGCTTTTTAAATTTCGTCCGAAATACCGAGATTTTGTTGAAATTTTGGAGTTCAGTTCCCTCCGAAATATAATCCGAAAACGAAATGCGAAACCCTGGTTGAAACCACCTTATTTAATTTGAAAAGGAGATTACTAGCAACAGCTGATCACACACACAAGGTTTAGAATGGAAGACAAACAAATAGTTCCGGTTGAACATGAGACTACTGAGCTTCACTCATGTAACACCCAAATTTGGCTCAAATTTAAATGCATGATTTTAATAAATTTCAAAAACTTTTGGTGGCATTTCAAAGATTTTCCTTGTATTTCAAATTTAGAATACTTTTCATTGTTCAAAAATCAAATTTGTAAAAACTTTAAATTTTAAATTGTGTGCAAACCAAAAATATTTTGAAATCTTTGTGTTGCAAAACCATTTCAAAAATTAAATTCAACCAAAACCAAAATTTGGACTTCCAAATCAAATTCCCAAATCCTTTTTTCCTTTCCCTCCCACAGTCGGGCTAACCCAGCCTGGCCTGCTCTACCCACGGACTAGCCATGCTGGCCATCGTGCCCATCTCTCTCTCTCTCTCTCTCTCTCTCTCCCCCCACCCTCCCTCCCTCCTTTTCCATCATGGTCCACCTCACAACCCATGAACAAGTACACGTGCAGCTTAGTAGCAGCCGGCCTAACTGCCCTCTGTTCTTCGTCCCCCCTCTTGCTCACCCGTTGCGGCCCGTGCACACATGCCGTTATAGCCTCCACCTCGAGCTCTGTAGCAAGCACCAGATGAAAGTCACATCGCCACGCTGTAAGATCAAGGATGCCAACTAGAGGGAGGTGGTTTTAAAAAATTTCTCTTAAAAACTCTTTGGCCAAAACCGAGTTTGTATGCGGAAGTATAAATCAAAATGGTTTTATCTAATTAAAGCCTAAATCTACTAGTCTTAACTAAGTGCACCAACAACCTAAGTCTATGATTAAGGTTTGTAATCCTAGGTTGACAAGTAAGCAATTCAATTCTAGGAATATAAATTGTAAGAATGTGTTGGCACCCAAATTTAATGACTAAGGTGGTTTTTAGAATTGGAGAGGATAAGCCGATACGAGTTCGGATTTGGCATGATGTGTACTGGAAGGGGATTGAGTCCGCTAAGCAAAGCTGATACGGTTTCAAATTGAAGAGTCACGATTATTTGGTATGAAGCGTGCTAAAAGGAAACCGAGGCCGATACGGGTAGGGTTAGAGATTGAGGAGGATACGGTCAAGCTCAAAATAGAAAGAAGAGATAGAGGCCGATATGGGTAGTTAAAGAGGATGAAAGGGTCACGATAAGGCCAAAGACTATAAAAGAGGGTGACGAATTACATCGAAGATAGACTCAACTCAACCAACCAATACATTTACTTTTCGTCTTCTTTGCATAGGAGTAGTTCATAGACTTGTAATGTTTCTTTGTAATTCGATTGATCAATAAAAGCTGTGCATCGCCAACTGTTGATCTTGTCAACTTTCGTCCAACTCAAGTTTTATTCTTTCCCGATTTTGTTGCGCATCGCCTTCTTCGGGAGAAACAGCCTTTATCCCATCCGATCGACTCAACCGAGTAGGTTGGATCAATTATCTTTGTCGCAATCAGCTTGTCAAAGCCAAGAGACCCTAAGCCTCACCTGATCGAGTTCTTTTAGTCAATCAGGTCAATTACTGATATCTTGCCGATTGTAGGATGTAATCGGCTGGCACACCCGCAACCTAGAAATCTGAACCTGGTGTTTGCGTGTGTTGACAATCATTAACCCGTTGTCAAGTTTTTGGCACCAACACACTTTTGGCATGCCCGGTGGGACTTCGAAGCAATCAGACATGACTTCAACAGGAAAATCTGTGGCTGCGTCCGACATCAATGCTGACGTAATAATCGTCCCTACAATGGACGATTTGACGCCAGAGTAGCGAAAGGAGGTTGAAGGTCAAAAGGCAGTGTTTGAGCATATGGTGTTCAATTGATACCAAAAAACCTAGCACGATGTCATGCAGAAGGCAGCTTTACCGGTGATTAGCTTTGTCAATAAGGAAGTTTCCGGCACCACTGAGCAAGCACAAGTAAGCCGATATTTACCCGCTCAGGCGGAATTATCGGATATGATTAATCAATCTATAAAATTGTGCTCTGCTTAACCAGTCATCAGCCTTGGTAACACACACTTAGGCTGTTAATCTCTAACAGCGTCAAAGAGGTAGCACAAGAACTAGTGTCGGCTGGCTCTCTGTTCGAGCTGCTACAGCCCTTGCCGACATATCCGATCTACTCTATAGGGCAGTGCACCCAGAGCAATAAGCCAGCAGTTGAAACCACACCGCCGGCTGCTGTTCCAGTTTACACCCCGTCCCAACCAACGGTGATCTTACCACGGGACCCTGGTGCCAACGGAGTCAGACAATATCATGCATACACCGATGGTTCCAAGTTGGGACATCCACCAAACATGCCACAATCTACACCATCCCACGGCAACCATAGATCGGTTACTCAGCCGATCAAGGCCGACGTGCACCCCCAATACGCCGAACCGATCCCAGTGCGGGATCCAGCTCCGTATCGGGTAGTCACATACTCGGAATCTTTTGTCCTGCTTCTAGAGCCGATAAGGCAGCAGCCTATCAGTTATGAGCCACCACGTGCCCCGCCGCAGCCCCAGTTGCAACGCCAACCCGAGTTTGCACTCGGGGGGCATCGTCACGAGCCCAGCTTTAATCGACATGTAGCCCAGGCTCTTGGTGTGCCTGCCAGGGAAATCGATTGGGCCGAAGCCATTATTGCTGTCCTAAGGGACCAATTCAGTATACAGCCAAAAGGTCGGGCTATTGGCTATAAAAAGCCATACCCAAACTACATCGACCGAATCCCATACCCCAATGGGTATAGGGTCCATGATTTTGCTAAGTTCCCTGGGGACGATTCCACTACTACCTTGGAGCACATCAGACGCTTCATAGTACAGTGCAGGGAGGCTACGCAGTCTGATGGGCTTAAGGTGAAATTATTCCCTTTATCACTATCCGGAGCGGCTTTTACGTGGTTCACAACACTAACCCCAAATTCGGTCAACACCAGGGCCGATTTGGAAAGCCGGTTTCACAAGTATTTCTTCTATGGGAGCTTAGAGTTGCGAATTTCAGATTTAAGTTCAGTGCGGCAGAAATTTGGGGAGTCAGTGGCTGATTACATTAAGAGGTTCAAGGAAGTGCGAAATCTATGCTTCAGTGTTGCACTACCCGATAATCAATTAGCCGATTTAGCCTTTTAGGGGTTGATTCCTCCCGTAAAGGAGAAATTCGGTGGTCAAGAGTTCACTGATCTCAGCCACCTGTTGCATAGGGTATCGGCTCAAGAAAGCTGATTCTTCGAAAATGAAGGTTTTAAAGATAGATTTTAGAATGGTAAGGATAAGGAAAACCTTAAGGTCAATCTCGTTGAATACGAGAACGAAGAGTCATCCAATGAGGCTGAGGTACACATGAATGTAGCCAAGTGGGTTAAGGGAAATAAGAAACCCCTAGTATGCTCTTAGCTCAGGCCAACTAAATCCAAGTCGAAAGTCAAGTACTCCTTCGACATGACCAAATGCGATCGCATCTTTGATTTGTTATTAAAAGAGAAATTGGGGCGATTGTCCGAAGGACACACCATACCATCGGCCAATGAAATCAAGCAGAGCAGGTATTGCAAGTGGCATCACTCCTTTTCGCATAATAGTAACGATTGTAATATTTTTCATCAACAGATACAGTCAGCCATAGAAGATGGATGACTGAAATTCGTAGAGGAGCAAACGCTGCATGTGGACACCAACCCCTTCCCAGTCAACATGGTCAGTTGTTCATCCAAGGGAAAGGAGTTGGTGCAGGATGAGATCCGCTCGCTGTCATCATCAGCTATGGTGATTCGCAAAGCCGACATAAAAACAAGAAGTGGCAAGGAAACAATACAGATTATGGTCGGTTCAATCCAAATTGAGACCGACCACGAAGAAAAGCACTCAAGGACGGTCAAACCAAAGGGGGAGCCCAAAGTCGGCAAGTGGTATAAAGCCAAAAGGCTGATACCACCAAAGAAGTTGATTCGAAAGACTAGGCTAACATTTTTCCAGCTGCTAGCCAAGTACGAACAGCGAGTTCAGAGGCCACAGGATAGACCCCGACAGCAGCTGATAGAAGCTTATCGGCCAACGGCCGTCGAAAGGGATCATGAGCGGTGCCCTTTTTGGCAGTTCTACTGGGAACATGGGTTAGCATTACCGTCCGCTTATGTTTTCCCGATGCAGCACTACCCTAGGCAAAACCAGGAGCATGGGCCGACATTCAGAAGATAGGCGTCGGAACCGTACCCAAGCCGACGCTAGGAGATCCTGAGGAGGCCAGTCCATGAGAGAATATTCAAACCAGCCCAAGCCCAGGGACAGCTGGAGGAAAAATGTAATGAAGCTAGTGGATAGGAGTTGGCTGAAAAAATTCATGAGCCGATTGAGACAAAGCCGCGATGGTGCCCCTCAGGGTTTACCAAGTCACAAAGGCGTTGGCTTCAACGCCTCAGGACGCAGGAATTGCGCTAAGCTGATCAAGAAAGGCAAAGGGACGAGGTGTTCAACAAACTTCATCCAGTGAAGGCAGTAAGAAAGGAGTGGTGAAGAAAAGAGGTCGTCCAGGAAGAGCTGGACTCAACCGACGATCTAGGTTCACCAATAGTACGCGACGATACACCACTTCGATGGACGTCAACATGGTATTCGCCCTGCCAACTGATTTCAGAGCATAGACATTAACAAACCAGGGGTCATGTGCCCACCTGTGCCTTGGGTCACAAGAAGCTGTCTTCGAGAAACCCGAGGATGATCATCGGCACTTAAAGCCATTATACCTAAAGGGTCACATCAACGGCAAGCCAATATCCAGGATGCTAATAGACAGTGGAGCAATATGATGTTGAACGACTTCACAGGAGACCCCACAGAAGCTAGGGGTATCATGGTTGTTGCATCCCGTCGACTATGCATCAAAAACTAATACAATAAAAAGGCGATGCAGTCAAAGTTGTGGAATCTGGTACTTTAGCTCACATAGCCATGGCCAGCTCATAGGCCAATTGGCGACACGAAGGAGCAAGGTGCATATCTAGCAAGGCACTCGAAGATTGTGACTTCGAGTGTGTCAACCAAGCTGGGATTAGTCCGATCAGCGTGAAACCGAGTGCACTTGATCAGACAAGTGAGATACTATGCCGATAGAGACTGAATCAGCTGTAAGATTGTTGCACGACAAGATACGAGGTTATCAATAGACAACAGACATCTCCGAGGCCATCGAGGACTTCGAAGATCTAGAAAAACTTGGGCAAGGCTTCACATCGGTTGACTCACTAGAGGAAGTAGATCTAGGTGATGGTGATCGAAAAAGGCCAATTTTTATTAATTCTAGACTACCAAGTATGTATATAGAAAGTTGGTCAGTTTGCTGAAAAATATAGAGATTGTTTGGTCTGGGAGTATCATGAGATGCCTGGTTTAAGCCGACAGCTTGTAGAACACCAGTTACCAATGAAATCGGGCTATCGGTTGTTTAAGCAGTCTTCCAAACTGTTTAATCTGGCCATGTACGATAAGATAAAGGAAGAAATAGAGCGATTGTTGGAGGCCAGGTTCATTAAACCTTGCCGATACGCCGAGTGGGTTTCTAACATCATTCCGGTGATGAAAAAAATGGCAAACTTAGGGTGTACGTTGATTTCAGAGATATAAACAAAGTGACACCAAAAGATGAGTACCCGATGCCTATAGCCGATATGCTTATCGATGCTGCATTAGGGAATAAGATCATTAGTTTTCTTGATGGGAATGCCAATTACAATCAAATATTCATGGCCGAGTAGGATGTTCATAAAATGGCTTTCAGGTGCCCCGGGCGTTGGGATTGTTTGAGTAGGTCGTTATGACGTTTGGCCTAAAAACCACCGGGGCTACATAGCAAAGGGCCATGAATTTCATTTTTCATGAATTGATCAGCCATATTGTGGAAATATACATTGATGATGTTGTGGTGAAATCGGCATCCGATTATCAGCATTTGGCTGACTTGGAGGATGTATTCAAAATGACACGAGCGCACGGCTTGAAGATGAATCCTTTGAAATGCGCCTTTGGAGTGTCAGCTGGATAATTTCTTGGGTTCATGGTGCATGAGAGGGGAATTGAGGTAAACGAAGAACGAGTCAAGCAAGGCCATAGCCGACACGTAGCCACCGAGAAACAAGAAGGATCTCCAGAAGCTGACCGGTAAGATTAACTACTTGAGACGGTTCATATCAAATTTATCTGGTCGAATTAATGCTTTTGCCCCGTTGTTGAGAATAAAGGAAAATCAAGAGTTTGTCTTGGGGGGATGAGCAACAGGGTGCATTTGATGATATTAAACAATATTTATCAAAACCCCAGTGTTGATAACGCCATAGAAAGGGGTACCGTTCAAACTATATATATCGGCGGAAGAAATCACAATCGGAGCAGTCTTAATGTTGGAAGTGGGTGGTAAGGAACAAGCAATATTTTACTTGAGCCGACGGCTGATTGATGTTGAGAAGATATCCGCCTGTCGAGAAACTTTGCTTGTCTCTATACTTTGCCTGCACGAAGTTAAGGTATTATATATTGGCATCGGTGTGTACGGTCATTTGCAAAGCCAATGTTGTCAAATATATGCTGTCTGCCCCGATATTGAAAGGTCGGCTTGAAAAATGGGCCTACAGGCTTACAGAGTTTGACCTAGCGTTTCAGTCGGCTAAAGCTGTGAAAGGCCAAGTGGTGGCCGATTTTATTATAGATCATACGCCTGCTTGTGGATTAGTGAGCATTGCCTCTTGGCATCTGTATTTCGATGGGTTAGTATGTAGAGAGAGAGATGGCATCGAAATAGTACTAATATCCCGAAAGGGTATAGTTTTGAGTTTGCATTCAGATTCGGTTGCCGATGTTCGAACAATCAAGCAGAGTACGAGGCTTTCCTCAGAGGACTACATATGCTTAATAATCTCCGGGTTGATCCTGTTGAAGCATATGACGATTCTCAACCTGTAGTGCAACAGGTGAGAGGAGAATTTAATTGCTAGGATGAAGTCTTGGCCAAATATTTAGCGCAATGTCAGGAGCTCATCGAATCCTTTGGCACTTTCTCACTTGACCATATACCCCGGGAGCAAAACAGTCAGGCTAATGCATTAGCGTTGCGGGCATCAGGGTACAAAGTCTTCGATCGGTCGATTGATTACAAACTAATTGAGAAAACAATGATGTGTTCAGATCAGACAAATCGGCGATATAAAAATAGCAGCGATGCATTCTTCATCCATGGAAGTACAAACTATACATCCTTACAAACTTTACATGTACAATAATGACAGGTAATATTGCCAAATCGCTTTCTGCTATGGTATGTACATCATAAATTGAGCACAGCTAAGGTAATTTGGTATCGGTGGAATAGCTGAAATAATGCATCATTCTTCAACTACGGTTCAATCACTACTACAGCTGTGCGAAATTTTAGGAAATTTGATATGGTGCATATCTGAAATATTGGCTAAGTTTAGTTCACCTATGGTTTAAGGCTTTAAGCACTAAAACCCTTGTGGATGGAACTCCAGGGGTTGGAGGGAATGCTCGTGCAAGCCTGCGCGGAAACCTTTGCCATCGCTTCAGCACGGATGCCAGCATTGCAGATGTTTGCAAAGGACCGCATGTGCTTCATTCCATACTGCGCCAACGAGCCACATTGCGCTTCAAAAGCACGCACCTGAAGAAAAGGCATAAGCATATTAGGTGTGCAGGGACTGAAGCAGATGCCAGATGACACTTGTACATTTAATAGTTAAGAGCTGGCAATGTGTAAAACTGAAGGAGCTAGCTAGAGCATTCAATCTGAACAGTATAAATCCTAAAAAGCTTGTGACCTTGCTCTTACAGTTTGGCTGCTAGGAGAACACACCTTGTACAACTTAAACAGAGGCCTTGATAATTATATGAAACAAACAAATAGAGGAAATGGTGAATTATGATCTTTTCTCTCGCTTTTACTCCTCCCTTTGTAGTGCTGCTAAGTAGAATGATTCTATGGTTTAAACATTTCATAACGCGTAAATTATTTTTGCACCCGAAAGTAAAATCTTGACCTAATTACATATGTCAAGTCATACAAATGATAAATTCAATACTATTTGTTAGTCCACGAATAGAACCGGTTTCCATAGAAATCTGCAAGAATTAAACTATTATTATAAAGCTGAAAATGAAGCTTTAGGATCTGCTCTTTAGTCCCATACAAGCAACACTAACAATAGCAAAATAAGACATAAACAGAGCATATAGATGCTGATACATGACCAACCAAAGTCAAATAGAGGCTTACCATAGACTTGAGGCAGGTCCAGTCATCAACCAGAGGTTCACCAGCTGCACGGACAGTCTTCAGAACCCTTGGACCATCCTCAGAGCCAAACAGAAGGTCTCCGATCAGCTCAACACTATTGTCAACATGAGATCTATGGGCCATCACTTCAAGCAATTGCTCCCGAGCATCGTTTTTCTCAGGGGAACCCTCGGCCAATTTCCGGTACTGCATGTGAGATAAGAGAAAGCAATCAGCTAGTTTATCCATCGAAATGATGCATTGTTGTGAATAAGGCATGACAATAATCGAGAGAGATCTTGTGACAACAACCAAGGTCAGTATGTTCCTCATGATATACTCCCTCCATTCTTTTTTAGATGTCGTCTTGGAATGTTGCAATCAACTTTTAAAACTGACTGTTACTATGAACAAAAGTATTTGGATTTGTCATGTGGAAATAGTATCATTAGATTGGTCATAAAAATACTTTCATATCATTATAATTTTAAATTATTTTACCAACACATAACTAGAAAAAATAATGGTTAAATGTGTGTATTGGAGACTGTGTTGATGACCAAAACGACAAGTAAAAAACAAGAGAGGTAGTAGTTACAAACCTTCTGCCAGAAGTAAACAAGATCAGCATCCCGCTGATTAATAGCTCTTGAGAACGACGGTAATGAGTTATCTTCTATAAATGTGGCGTTGTTATTAGCAGGATTTGATCCGATGTACAAGAACAGATGTTGAACATTCAGGTCCAAGGAACCGTATTGCATCACATGGGAACCAAGGTTGTATGTGTTCTGAACCGATGTCCTGTCCTTGACCTGCTCAACCAATAAGTTACATTAGGAACATCGAAGCACTGCTGTAAGTTTAAGCTAAAAGAAATTGAAGTCTGAAAAACTTACCAGCTTGTACTGCTGCTTGAGGGATTCAGTTCGCAGGTTGTGGACATCGCTGTCAACATTGAAAGTTCGAAACTATTAGAGTACAATTATAATGGCTCAGAACAGCAAAGAAAAAAGTTCAGCATTTCACTTGAAACAAATGACACAAGGATTTTGATTCTGGGTTCAACTCTAGGATGGACTGCTAACGTACAAGTAGTACCATGACAGCCTACAGGAGAATATGTTAGTGACAGTCTTTTTCAGTTCCACATAAATTCAATTGTATGCACATTCAGAGGCATGCGTCAACATGCCATCAGATCTGGTTTGCAATCCTTGTTTGTTGGCTACAGCCTGCAGCCAACAGAAGAACAGCTCCAAGTCGGCCCAGTTAAATGCATGTATTCAACCAAACCGCAACATTCAGCAATAGTACATGGGCTATGTTTGGGCGTGGCCTTACAGTGTTTCGTCCATCTCAAAGAGGAAGTCAATGCTTTGCTAGCCCCCACACACCTTTTTTTTTTCAAATCTAACCCCTGTGCGAATGCAATTGCAAAAATAGCCCCTCCCCCACTACGGAAGAGCCGGCAGGTGACACGTGTCACATGCTGCGCTCGTGTAGCAGATTTTAATTTTGATTTCATGTTATTTCTTTTCTTTTCTCATGTTAGCAGTTAAGGGTTGAACAACAATATCATATTCAGCACATGCTTTAAAACAAGTTCAGCAAAGACCACGTCACATGTCATGCAACTAATTATCTTAGTGCCAATTAACATATTGTTTGCCTAGCATGTGCACGTAAAAGTAAAGCAACATAGGCATATCACGAGCGCCTTACTTAAATTAACACATATAGCAGGTAGTGCCGTACTAATTAGTTAATTATTTAGAAATAACACACCCATACAGTACCCCAAAAGTACTAGCTGATGTGGGTGCGCCAAAACAGACATGGTGCCACATGCGAGTTGGAACTGACAGGATCAGAACAGGATCTTACCATGCCAAAATAAATGTAGTGAAAAACAACGAGAGAGAGAGAGAGAGAGAGATGGTGAATCAAGTACCTGTCTTCCATCCAAGAAACGCTATACAAGTCCCCCAAGCAGGTGTCGTACTCCGGAGGAGGGCTCGGGTACTCGCCGGGGCAGTACGTCCCCCAGCTGCTCTCCTCTGCATTTGATGCTGTGGTCGCGTATACATCGATGTCATTCGGCAGAAGCCCCTCAAAGATGCTCCCAGATTCGCAGGCTTCAAGATAAAAGACCTGCAATAGGAGAGAACCATGCACCTCAAGCCATTACTTCAAAGTTCAAACAGCAGACCATCACAGAGCAAATAATGGCCAAAGAACTGATCTGATACCAGGCTTTTGTAGGTTCCTGCAGCGTGCTTCTTCTTCATAACATCTACGAGGTCGTCACCATAGAGGTATGGATAGGTAGGCATCCCTGAAATTTGTACAGAATAAAGAACTGTGACATACGAACTTAGTTAATTGTCCATGTCTAATTTCGCATGTATGTATATACAATGTCTACTCTAATTAGTTTCAGGCACTAAAACAGACAGGAAATGGAAGAACGGTTGGTTCGAGTACTGACCAAGGACACCAGGACCCCCATGGTCACTGTAAAAAATGAAGATATGATCATTGGGACCACTGTCCACCACTTTGCCGCTCCCACCACTGACAGCAGTTTTGTTGCCAAGCAGAACAGCGAAGAAGTTGTCGACATTAACCTCCTTCCCGGTGTAATCCTACAGTGAAGAACAGAGGAGATTAAGTCAAAAGAAGGAAAATTATGGATAGCGATACCTAAGAGGAGTTGTTCAGCCAAGATGTTGACATTTTCATTAGAAATTTGAGATTATGTTAATTAAGTCTGTTCTTGCCTTGTCGCCTACTAATTGTGGTGGATCAATACTACTTTTCTTGTTCACAACAAATTAGCAAAAGAGGTCAAGACTGGTGACAATTTAGGCATTCAATCCTTTTCAATGAGGTACTAATTGCTATTGAATTTTTTGGGGTTTAATTCTACATAACCACACACATATTTTCTACAACCATTGCAACATTTTGTAGAAACTTTTTTTTTGAGACATCATTTTGTAGAAACTAGTAAGGTAATCTTCGAAATTACTACACCAATAACCACAGTAAAATTTCCACGAAGAAATATGCATGTTTACCTTTGGGACCCCAGCATAGACATCGCCACCCTGGGGATGGTTGATGATGATACCAGGCCTCGGATTCTCCGGGCTGTGCGCGATGTCGTCATACATGAATACGATGATGTTCTCGTCCTTGAGCCCGCCCTTCTTCAAAATCTGGTAGGCATGGCAGATATCCGCCTGCATGTTCCAGCCCCCGAAACACAGCAATTCTTAGTCACCATCCATTCCCAATTCCACGAACCACTATGCCAGAAGCAATTTGGAACACACACACAGTATCAAAGTACAATAAACCATCTGAAAGCATGCTCATACCGCCCGAAAGGCAGCAAGTACACAGCAACAAAAAAGAAAGATTGTTCATGAGAATTAGCTTTCACAGAAGGATTGGCCTATCAGTGGCTGTTGGCCCTGCACGCGTGCAGAGGACGCAGCGCAACGTACGAACGTAGGCACCAAAAGTCAGCCAAATCTCATCATCTACCGGACCTTTTATTTTTCCCACTTCGACAGAAAACAATAAAGTAGAAGAACAAGAGCGGCATCCAGTCCATACGCCAAATGAGCTGCACACGAAATCTCTCTTCGATCAAGTCTTTGCTTCACTGCGATACGGCACTGCGCAAATTATTTTATCAACTGGCTGCGCAAAAATCTTTGTTTGATTATGGATCGATATTTTGACATATTAATCGTATCAAACGGGAGATAGATTTCTGGAATGCGCCGCAACTCCACAAACGGAGCAGGGTTCTCCTATTTCTACGGCGATGCATGCGAGGAAACCAAGAGGCAGGAACGAAGCCCAGCGGATCGAGGATCACGAGCACGCGAATGACCGAACCGCATGGGACGCAATCATCAAGCGCAAGTAGTTCGACGCGTAGAACGCGCACCTGGTGGCGGTAGTTGTAGTACCCGTTGGAACCGGCGACGAGGACGGCCCACCTTGTCCCGACGGAGTCGTCGTCGTCCTCCGCCTCGTCCGTGGCGCGCTCCGATGGCAGCCGGATGGTCGGCCACCTGGCCTGCGCGACGGCGAGCGCGGAGAGCAGCAGCGCGAGGGGAAGAAGACGGATGGACGCCATGGCTTTCGGTTTGGTTTCCGTAGAGAGGAGGAAGAATAAGGCCAATGGAATAGCAAGTGGTGGGGAGTTTGTTCGTTCGGGGGGTTTAATTCGGGTTGGGGAAAGGCTGCGACGATTCCTTTTATTATGAGCCGGCGCCGCATGGGATCTTTTCTGAAAAACTCTATACGGCCCGTAGGTGGAGCCCTGCCGACTCGGACTCGGTGGTCTGTCATCTTTTTTGTAACGCAATTTTTTTTTCCAATATAGTCCTTTTCCTACCGTAGAAATAGGACATATTTTTACCTGTTAAGCTCGTGTGTTGTGATAAGTACAGTAAAAATAGGGCGGGGCGGTTGAAACTTATCGTACTTGAGTACTACGATAGGTCCTACTGCTGAGTCTAAACTACCGTCCTGCCACGGCAGCAGCTTTTGCCGAGCTGCCCTGCCGTGACACCACTGCTGTCATGGCCATAGTGCTTGGCACCTGGCTGTCCGTGACGCCGCATTTCTATCGCGGTACACGAGCATGGCAAATGGTTTGCATGTGTCATGTCGATGTTTTCACGATGTGGTAGGGGTTTATTTTTGCTATTGTGTTTGTATGAAAGCTAGATTGAAGAAAAAGGGGTGCAAGAGGGCTAAAAAAGCATTTGCTTCAGGGGCAAAACTTAAAAAAACACACATTCAAAATCCAGGACCTTTTCAAATGCACCCGAGGTTATTTTCATCGCTAGCTGACCGTAAACTTTTCTCATTTTGATTTGAGAATCGCGATAGGGTTGTTAACGCACAACTTGGTCTCAAATTTTCTCGAGTATGTCAAATTGGGGCATCACAGGCCGAATGGCCGGAAGTAAATACGTATTAGGTAGAGTGGTGCATTACACCGCGCCATCTGAAATTTGCTTTGAGGTTTTTTCTGAAAAAACAGTAGTAGGATCTTAATGTAATTCCGGTTTTCTCAAGGTAGTTTTCCAAAAATAGGCTGGATAGGAGACATCTGCGAATTTGTGTATACATAGGGTCCTTTTTGCAAAAAAAAACTGTGAAGGACCCGTTTGCGAATCTACGGGACTACGGGTGAGGTCCTTTTTGCCAAAAAAACCGAGACTAAGGGTGGGGTCCTTTTTGCCAAAAAACGGGTGGAGGGGTCGTTCGCGAATCTACAGAACTACAGGGTCCTTTTTGTAAATAGCCGGTGGAAAAACCTAGACATAACTTCATTTTTTCTAGAGGGTCCTTCCGCGAAAAAGGGAAAAACAGGTGGAGGAGTCGTTCGCGAATCTACGAAACTACTAGAGGGTGGACGCTAATGTGGCACTCTCCTTAGGCTCCAAATCTTTTAGGCATAAGAATGAATAATATTTAACCAGTTTTAGTGCACCAAGTCTACCCTCTTTGCCCCCTTGAGCTTGCCATCTCCAGTATCTAGGGGTCGTACTAGGGGCACTCTTAAAAATTTTAGAAGTGCTACAAAACCATTATTTGATAGATCAAATTTGTTGATTGAATTGGTTTCGATTTTAGTAGTTTGAGATTTTTTAAGACCTTAGAACTATTTGTATTGTATTTTTAGTAAATTTTAAATATATGTGTTGGATTTATGATATCACAAATCATTGTACAAGACTATATAGTTGTACTTGTGAAGTGTACACCCTCAATAAAAATGTTCTAGTTTCGTCACACCACTATTTACACATTTACATGTGGACTTACAGTGGATTTCAACAAACTCTCCAAACATGTTTGCAAAGGTGTTGTTTGTATTGTAAAACGTAGTCATTCACCCACGATCAATCAACGATGCATCAACAAAATCACAAGAACAGACAAGGAGCACACACAAAATAGGAGGGCAAAACCCTCTTTCTTTATTAGATTAGATTGATCTTTTTTTACAAGGGGTGCCCAGTATATAACCAAACTGTATGGAGATAGATTTGGATTCGTCTGCCAATAGATAGAGTCCTTCTATAATTAGATTGAAATTCTATCTATATCATGACACTCCCCTTGGACGAATACTGCGTAATGTGCATGTCTCGTTAAAAACTCCTTCCAAAAACCCAATGAAAAAATGGATGGAGAAAAGAGTACATAACACTCGCATCTGTATTACACTAGTTGCCTCATTAAAAACCTTCATGTGAGAAACTTCAGGAAAACTCACTAAGGAGAAAGAGCACAACTTATAATCTTTAGGATATAGAATATGATTTACAGGATCATGCCAAAAGGGTCATGTTCGGTTATTTACTCCCTCTTGAACTCTGCAAATCTTTAAGTAGCCTCATTCCAATGTTATCAATGCATCTTTGGAAAGTAAACTTTGGTAAAGATTTTTTGAACAAATATGCTAGATTTTCACATGACTTGGTTTGCATTATTTTTACCTCACCATTGTTCTGGAGTTCGTAAGGATAGAAAAGTTTAGGAGCAATATGCTTTGTGATATTGCTCTTTACATAATCTATTTGCATTTGTGCAACACAAACAGCATTATCTTCATAGATAATGGTGAGGGTATCGACGGTATTAAGACCACATGACTTCTGGATATTGTTAATCATACGTCTCAGTCAAATACATTCATGTAAGCCTTCATATAAAGCTATAATTTGTGAGTGGTTGGTAGAAGTAGCTACCAAGGTCTACTTAAAAGACCGCCAAGAAATGGTTGAACCATCACAGAAAAACATAAAACCAATCTTAAGGACCCGTTTATTTTTGTTTTGGATTCTCTAAAAGCTGATTCTGGATTGTGGTTAATGAGAAGCCGATTCTCCAAAAGCTGGAATCCAAAAGCACATATGAAGTGGATTGTGGATTCTAGTGTATTTGGATGGATTGGATTGTGAGAATCAGATTATAGAATCAGGATATTTGTTTTTTATTCAGCTTTTGGGTTCAGAATCCAGAATCAAAAGCAAAAACAAATAGGCCCTATATTTGGCACTGTGGGGGGATCAGACAGATAGCCAACATCTATATATCCCACCATGGTTAAATCTTGGTTCTTCTAGGAAAACAATCCCAGATCTTGAGTACATTGGACGTATCTGAGTAAAGTCTTGACACTAGCCCAATATCTTCTTGTTGGGACTATACTATCTTGCTATCAGATTTACTGCGAGTACAATATTAAGCCTTATGCAATTCACAAGATACTTAAGTATGGGACTTCAGGTCCTAAGACTTTCTCATTTTCAGGCCGGAGTGGTGGAGTGGAGGCCGAGCCCCTGGCGGCAGTGCTCGAGTGACTCAGCGTGGAGGCGTCTCACCCGATGGCAGCACCAGGTGCTTCGCGCGGCAAGCGGCTAGGCTAGGCCTTGGCAGCTGCGCTTCAATTGCTCCGCGCGGTGAACAGCAAGGTCAGGCTAGCAGTGGCGTGACTGAAGGCACGTGTAAGTTCAAGCTCTATTGATTTTGGTGATTGGTGTTAGATAAATGCTTAATCTTGTTTAATGACAAACCTAATCTTTAATTAGACTAACATGTTTATTGAGCTTACTGTTAGTAGTCTCATATTTGGAAGGAAAATAGAAAACCCAAGGTATGTGTGCGCATTCAATCTATTATTCATTGCATACTTTGGATTCAAGTTAAAGAATGAATTTCTCCATTGCTTAAACTACAAAATGTGTATTATATTTCACAATCCATATATTACATGGATGCACATATTTAGGGGGAGTTCAAGCTTTAACTTGAAGTTTCATTGGTATTAATCTATTCTTCACTTCATATATAAAGGATCAATACATTGAAACATATCAATTTAAATGAAAATTTAAATTGAGTTCATTTGTTGTATTAATCAATAGTGAACACTTCATCATATGTTTATGGTATTCCGTGATTAATCAAGGACAAATGGACAGCCATTAAGTATAATGAAGCATGTGTTGCATTATTATGCTTAAGACACATTTAATTCATTAAATTGATTTATGTTGTGCTCAATCGATATAAGTGGCATCCATTATTGGTTAATGGAGTGTAAGAGATGATTGAGACAACCATGTGTTTTGGACTAACCATTTTCTATGAGTTGTGATGAAATATGGTTAGGTCCAAAGGTTGAAAAGATGAGAAGGTTCATCAAGAGGTGATGAACAAGATGATGAGATAGCAGAGTGATGATCCCGGAAAAAAAGTAGAGCTAGGTGACGATCTTAAAGAAATAATGATTGAAAATCATGAAGACTTCGAGAAAGAGAGCGAGGTGTCATTCCAGGGGGAAGAAAAAGATCGAAGATATTAAGACCCCAAAGGGGATTGCTCATGTGCGGCACAAAGGTATAACTAAATAGGCTAAGGATGTTTCCTAGCTTTGTATCTAGTATTTTATAGCCGTACTATTAAGAGGGGTTGAATATTTAGTTTGAACTTCATCATGGTAATGAACTCAATCCATAGTCACTCGAGCTCAAGTCTCTTCTTATTTGGTTTTTGCATGGAGCTAGCCATTTGGCATGTGTTGCAAATGAGTGAAGCTCGTGTTTGAATGTTAGCATATTGCTTGGATTTGCATGTATTGCAGATAGGATAAGCATATGCTTTGGTTTTTCGTATAGTAGCTTTGATTTGCATGTATTGCAAACGGGATGAGCTAATGCGTTGCCTTTTGCATGAAGTTCGTTTTTGTTCAAATTGTTGAACTTCATGTTTGTTCTTTAAAAGAAAACCTTATTTGAATTTGATTCGCATTGCTTGGAGCTAAGTTTGCGTGGTTTGCAAAAGGAGATAGCTCAAGCAAGTTTGTGATTCAGTGGTTTGCATGAAGCTAGAAAATTGCATGTGTTGTAATTAGAGATCTCATGCATTTGAGTTATTTTGATTTGGTTGCTTGGAGCTAGGCTTTGGTATGTGTTACAAAGCGAGGATGCTCAAGCTTGAAATGGATTAATTGTTTATTTGCAAGTTCATTGTGCGAATAAATGTGAAGTCTCTGAGTCTGGGATCCTAAGAGCATGTGACAACTTGCACCGTAGTTTTTGCAAGTTGACTTGGTCATGATTTGACCATCACATGGCTAAGAGGATCAATCTCACAGACTCCGGGATTTATTTGCTTAATACGTGTTTGCAAATATATATTGAGTTGTTTGCGAAATGTTTTTTCGCAAATTTGTTGGAGTTTGAATGAAATTCTTTAGAGCATGTGAATAGAATTTGCAAATGTGTTTTACAAATTATTTTGATCATGAGTTGATCATCACATGGCTTAAGATTTGATCTTGTTGACTCTTGCTAGCTTGTGGTCACGCTTTTTTATCAAGTCTATGTGAGGATTTCGAGAAAATCAGTTTTAGACTTAAGTGGTTACTTTGAAGTTTTTTGTGATTTTGAGAAATATCTATGATTGCTTAAAACTTGTAAAAGGGTGGAAAATGTAGCCCTCTTGATAATATTTCTATAGAGTCCAAGATCACCTAAATCGGACTTCGGAATAAAAAGTTATGACCGTTTTAATCTAAAAAATGTAGCACTACTGCTCCTGAAGAGAGGTAGTGCAACCTAAGGCTGGCACTACTGCCCCTGGAGAGCAGTAGTCCACTCGAGGTCGGCACTACTGCTATTTTAACGTCGATAGTTATTTTGCAGAGAGGGGTGTTTTCTGGAGTTTGCCCTGAGGTCGGCACTACCGCACGAGGGGGCCGAGCGGCACTACCACGATTTTGCCTGCGGTAGTACCAGATTTATAGTCATTAGCCGATCGTTGGGGCTGAGGGCAGTACTACTGGCCCTATGAGTGCGGTAGTTGCGGAATTGCCGATTTTTCTGTGATTTTATCCCCAACGGCTAGTTTTGGCTTGTGAGGCTATATAAGATCCCCTGGGGGGCAAGGGCTTGTTGTTGCTGCACTCTTGAGTGTGTTTAAGCTAGTGTGAGTTCTGAGAGGGTGTTTCATGTGTTGCACACCTTAATTTGTTTTTTGAGCTCAAGAGTGATGCTAGGTTGCATGTGTTGCACCTAGAGTGTGATTAAGAGGATCCTAGTGCATGTGTTGCACGTAGGAGTCACCGGAAGCGCATGTGTTGTGCTAGGTGAAGCTTGAGCGGAGTTGTCGAGACCCGAATGTGCAAACCCGGACCCTCAGTGTATTCCACACTAGTCCAGGATTACGCTAGTGCACACCGTCTCCACATAAGTGAATACCACAATAATACACAGTAGAATAAAAAATAAAGTCTTTATTATAACAAAAGCGGTTGAGTTAACCTTATGGTTAACTTACAAAGTTACACCTCGCAGGGCTAAGTCTTAATCGAATAAACTATAGCGGAAATAAATAAACTCGTGGCGCCAACCAATATGCCATAGGCAACTTACTGGGCTCGCTTCCTAGTTCACCGGCTCCTCCTAGAACTCCTCCTCTAGTGCTGGCATTGATTCTTCCCCAACTGATGTTTGTTTGGTGGCAAGGGTGAGTACTTAAAGCACTCAGCAAGTCATGCACAAAATGCAATTCTAGTAGCTACATGCATGGCTTATTCCAAATGATAGGATGAGGTGGTTCTTTTGCAATAAAGCAACATTCACAAGTAGCAATAGTAGATTGGAAAGCAGTAAAATATTAATAACAATAATAACTTTCACAAATAATTCTCAAGTAAAGCATTTACCATCCTTAATCAGGTTCATCATTTCCATACCAAGTATTCACCACTCCAAGTTTATTTTTATGAAGGTCTAACCCTTGACTGTAATCCCCGAGCAATGTCCAGTACCGTTGACTCGGCTATTCGAATAGGTTGTACACTCTGCAAAGGTTATACACTTTACCCACAAGATACAGTCAAACACCACCAAGGCAAGTGACCGTAACAAAGCCTTTACAATGCTCCTTCTAGACCCGGTACTGCCCGCTGAGGTTTCAACACTAAAGGGACTGGTTACCACACTCAGGACCCCCCTCTTGCGCCACATGAGCTCACCTGTACACCCGGGTCTCAGACCACCACGACAGTACCAAAATCTAGACATCACAAATTATTCAGCTAAGTTTGTCCTATTCCAGACTTGTGGTGTATATCAGACTCAATTCAAATTCTTGCAAGATTAAGTCCTTAATGTGACCAAGGCAAGACTTCAAGAAAAGCCCACAATATACAAATCATTAAAAACCAAATGCGACCGCCCAAGTGCCACCCCTGGCCCGCCATAACATTCTTGCCACTTGCCTCAGTCTAAATGATTTTATCACCCAGTTGATTACCATGCACCACGTGCCATAAACATAATCAATAACACATGTCACATCTTTGGTAAACATGTTCCATATCTCATTAAGTCAAGGTTAACATTTGATATTCAAAAACAATGTTATCAGCACGTTGCATGGCAAAGTATACTACATATGATCTATTTAACCCATGTTGGCAAAATTATTAATATCCAACTAATATTCTATAATCTAGGGTGACAAATGATTCATGACATACAATTATTATAGACAAGATGGCATACAACAAATAGGTCGCATAGCTATTCCTAGAATTAATCGAAAGCATTTTAATTAAACTGGCATGCAATAATTTAAATCAACATAGTTTTAAAAGTGGGATCAATATGGTCAAAGGACAACTTGTCTTGGAAAAGGTCATGTTCCCGGTTTTGGACTTGTTCTTGAGTCAGCACCTCACCCTTGAAGCCTTTGGGCATTTCGACGTCTACACGTAACGATTTAAAATAGCATTAAATAACCAAAATAGAGAGGAAAATCATGTCAAAAAATCAAATAAAATTCATAATCAAATAGAGCACAATTTTACAAATTTTTAGAAACTAGAATCACCTCAATCGGAGTTAAAACACAAAAGTTATAGCGATTTGAAGTTTGAAAATATATTTAAAAGAAAAATCATAATTTCTCGAATTATTTTTCAACTGGAAATTCAAGATTATGAAGTCGGCACGACGTCAACGGCTATTTTCTTTTTTGGCCGAATTATTTTTTACAGAAAAATTGAATTATTGCGTCAGCCGATGCATAGACTTGGTCCACGGTTCGGCTTAGGTCTACCGAGGACCTGATCAACCGGACCTACCTGACGCTGATGTGCGGGCCCACTTGGGATGAAGTCATGCTGATGTCGTCGCACGGCACGACGTGCTAACGCAATGTGCGTGGCGTGCTAATGCGACGTGGCTCAATCTAAACCGTTAAACTCGAATCGGACAGTCAAGATCTAGCTGGAACGAATCGGTCTGAACTTACAATGCATACGTGGTCTAATCTGAACCATCCAAACTAATTCCTACGGCTATGATTCCACCGAGATCGGAGCGGTCCGAACTCGACGCTAGATCCGAGCCGTTCAATCTAAATCTAACGGCTGGCACTAGATCTAATCCTGGAACTACGTGATCCAATCTAGACCCTACGATCTAGATCCTACGGTTCAAAACCGACGTGCTATCAGCGTGCTATCGATGTGCTATCACGACGTGGCCCAATCCACGCCATTGATTCTAGATCCTATGGCCTAGATCTAAACCAACGTAACCAAAGAGATGCCTATGTTGCAGATCGGACGACTACGACCAGATCTAATCTGGTGCTTGCGAATCAATCTGGATCACACGTTTTTTATCTAATGGCAAATATCTATCCGGAGCTAAGTCTATCTCGATCAATCTGAGCTCACATCTAAATATCTAACGGTCCAGATTGGTTTGAACTAGCGCACGATAAAACATCCACGTGGCTAAATCTGAGTCGTTCAACCTAGATCCGACAATCTAGATCTAATCTAACTTAAATGATTGGATGGCGTACGTGGATGAACCTGAAGCATTGGATGGAGATTGAATGGCTGAAGTTGATCGTGAAGTCCTGACTTGATGTGACGATGAGCTCCGGCGGGACTTGAAGACGACGACCTCCCAAACGATGCTTCGAAGCAGCTCCGGCGAAGTGCAACGTCGGGTTGAACGTGCCTTGTTGCGACGCGTACGGATCTGGAGTCCCACGCAGCGAGGACGGTTTGACCGCGACGAAACGGGCGAGAAACCGAAGCGGCGGCGCGCGAACTATGGCGAGCAATCACGGGCGCAGCGGGGCTCCTCAGTGGATGGCGGCTGGGGAAAGCTACGCACGGGGAAACGGCGAACCTCGGATGACCACCCAGGTATTAAATACCGGCCCAGACGCCGAGGTAGGCACCAAAATCATGGCGGATTCGGTTCGACGGCGGATTCCGACGGCGATACGGATTGGTGACATGTCGCAATCCTGGCCGTCCACGCGGATGCGAACAACGGTCCCGATCAACCGGCACGATCGGATCCGAACTGAACTCGGTTGGGCGACGTGGCGCAATCACAACCGTCGGATTGAGATCTGACGGTTACGCGAATTAGGGTTAGGGTTACACGAGTCGGGTCTTAGCGGGTTTGCGGGTCGGGTTCACGTGGCTCGACCGTTAGGGTTTTCCGAATTTTCCTTTCTTTTCATTTTTATTATTTAAATAATTCTAGTAATTTAAATAATTTTAAAAAAATAGCAAAAGCTCAGAAAAATTCTGGAAAATATTTTGAGACATTTTGAACTCAAATAAAATATTTCCAACGAAACAATATATGAAACTTTTAAATAATTAAATAATTCAAGAAAGGACTTAATACAAATTAAATCCAAACAAATCCAAATAAATTCTAAAAAATTCCAAAAATTCAAACAACTCAATAAATTCAATAAAAGCAAAATTTGGGATGTTACAGGAGTGCTCAACTTGTTACTCTTGATAGTTGCCGCCATCTAGACAGCGTAGGAGCGTCGTGCACGGGAGCTCTTGAGGTTTGTGAGAAGCCCTGGGACGAAGTTTGTGAAGGTTCTAGTTGAGCCTACTCGAAAGAGTGAAAAACTACGTAGTGGATTCGAGGTGGAGGCTCTAGAGTGGAGCCGATTCAAAGTGAGTTGGACTTTGTCTCAACGTGGACTAGAGGAGACCAGCAAGTCTCCGAACACCACAATAAAAAATCAGTGTGTCACTTGTCTCTTTACTTTCAAGCATTTACATTATCGTATATTTATCAATTACTTGATTGTCTTTAGAATTGCTTAGTTTTGCTAGTAAGATCAATTTAGCAATTCTTGTGTAGAGACATAATTTAGTTAGTGCACTAGTGAGCTAGTTGATTTAGACCTTAATTGTTAAAACCGTAGTTTACGCTTTCGCAATTTACTTAGGTTTTGACATATGGTTGATTAGGCGTATCTCGATTAGTTGTAGAAACGAAATTTTTATGTCTTCGGGGCGCTGGTGGCACTACAATGGGGCACCAATGACACGGGTTGGTTGGTGGCCGCGCGACGCTGTTGCCGGTGGAGGCCACGCTGGCACTGGTGACGCTGTGGGTGCGGCGTGGCACCAGCAGGGCGCAGCAACGTAGGCGATACGGCTGAGCATATCGGGCGTGAGCTACCACAGGCATTGCACAGGCAGTGCCGGGCCAATTCGATGGGTCCCCAACGGCGGGCAGAACCTTCGGCGGCGTTGGACGAGTGGTGTGGTGCCTTCGGGGCACGGAGAATTCACCGAGCGTTTGGATCCGTCAGGTGTCAGGGGTGTGACAACAGCGGGCCAGTGCATCGGGCTCTCGGGTTTAGTGAGCGCTGGCACGGCGGCACAACGCGGCGTGTGGCGCAACCAGGCAGCGCCGGATGCGCGTACTGCAGGTGTGATAAGCGCATAAACGCAGGCCGCGACTTAGGGTGTGCATGGCCAGCGGTTCGGCCAATGCGAAGCGCACACGGTGGGCAGGGCGCGGGTGACTTAGCACTTTGGGTGCGGCCGAGCAACGGTTTGGCGTGTGGTCGGGCGGGAACGCGATAGACGCTATTATTATTATTTTGTTAAATTTCTGATGAATAGTTATAACAAAGAACCTAATTTTCCAATAAAATTAAATAAGTAATCTATGCAATTAGGAAAAATAATCAGCAGGATTAAAAGACTGTTCTTGCGCGAGTTACTCACGTAGCTTGAACTTACGTATGGCTTGTAGTAAATTTAATCGCGTGTTGCCGGTTGATTTCGATGCTGTGTAGATTGATGCAGACAGACGATCTCGAATGGCCTTGGTAGAACATCGTGCTGATAACGTGTTATAAAACGTAGTGGTTCACCTACGATCAATCAACGATGTATCAATAAGCTAAAGCTCTGTCTTTTTATTGGATTAGATTATCTTTCTTTATAAAGGGTGTCCAATACATAATCAAATCGGTTAGAAATATGTTCAAATTCACGTACCAATAAATAGACTTTTCGTACTTGAATTGAAATTCTATCTATATCATAACCGTTTTGAATTTCTCTTCTGCTAGATTTAAGTAGAGTAAAAAATAGATAGATATTGTAACGCAGAGCTGAGCTGTGCCCTTTGATTGCTCAACTAATCGTTTGTTTTAAATCGTGTGTTCGTCCTAGATTTGTTGTCCCTTCCCCGTGTGTGCCTGCCTACCTCCCGACTCCCGTCAATATCTTCCTGCCTCCGTGGGATCTTAGGTGGGCCGGGGAGGCCGAAGGGAGGGCCCACCGAGTCAGGGGGTGCGCGTCGTTGCAGCAACCGTACGACGGCCAATCACCAGCTGGATTCTGACATTTTGCTGACCCTACCTGCACGACAGCTGTCTCTCACTTCTTCTTGGTCGCGAAGAATATCCATCCATGCGTTGCGCTCGGGACTTGAACGTAGTGCATGCTAGACTGCTAGTACGTTTTTGGTTTGTCATTGACGTGTCCGTAGGTAAGTAATTCAGTGAGCAACTAGAAAACGTTAGATCGATCCACCATCTGTCCCCATGAGTCATCCGTCGTAACTCATCATCGTCGCAGTGTCGAACTGGGATAGAGCAACCGGATTGTTCTGCTGTAAAATGATTATTATGCTTGGCGTACATCAATCACAATGTATTAATCAAAAGATAATGTTTACCGTAGATCAATTAGAATACATCGATTGAATAGTAAGAAAAGCACACACGATATAGAGAGGCAAAAAAATATTTCTCTTGATTATATTGATCCTCTCGTACATAGGATAGCCATATTTATAGCGGAAGCTAACAAAAAATAGATTTAAATTTATTTACAATGAGATAGAGTTCGAATATATTTGAACCACCAGACTAAGAATCTTATTATATCTCAATATGTTCAACACATTCCATATGCACCTCAAGATTAGTACATCATAACACTGGACTGTTGAAGGGAAGATGTGTGATCCACGTTTACTGGTTTTTTTTTTTTTTTGATACTACAATGTATCTCATCTACAATTAAATATTATACTGATGTTGTTGTAAAACGATGACGACCGTTATAGATTAATCACAATGCATCGACCTTGGACCTAGTGTTTGTTCTATAGTACTAATTTTTTTTAGAAGAGATTCTTGATAAGGAAATTTTAGTTAGCTCCTATTCACCCATCTAGTCGTTGGTTTTGGTCCTTCATCTTTATCATTACTTTAATTTTAAATTCTTGATAATTGTTAATGATGTGAAGTGATGGGTGCATATATTAATCCTGTGTAAATTTGCTTTTCCATTTTGTAAAAACCTATCCAATTATTCATATAATAGAATGGGAATGTTAGTGCCACATGACTAATTTTCGTTAAAGAACCAACAAGACCAACTCAGACATTTAACTCGACCGTGTTTTTGGTCTACATGTTCTCCAAATAATACTTAGAACACTTAGATTTATATTCATAAACTCCACATGGATATTCTAAGGTATAGAATCACACTCATAGCATTCTAATAGTTAAAAGATCAATGATCATGCGCTCTATTGAAACATGTTCAAAATCTAATACCCCTAACAACCTACTGTTAATAAATCATTAAGAAAATCGCCATATTTCTCTTAATACACTAAGTCATATTAACTTTCGGTAATCTTTGCCACATTCAAAATACATGATAAGCAAGAAGACTATACAATTGCTTATTGATATACATATACATATACATATACACATATATCTATAAATAATTGCTACATGAACATTAGACATATCAGTATTAATTTAATTTCTTAATCACAATAGCAATATCAGTGCAAAAAGAGGTGCTAGGGTTATAGCACCTAATCCAACATAATAATCTATGATTACAATCTATATAACGCTAAAATGAGAAAAGTCGTATCATAGGTATAATGTATCATAAAAAGGAACATTAAAAATATCTACGACAACATGACTACACCCACAATAATACATCCTAAATACATCAGGACTAGCAAACCATGCAAGGTTAAGCACACTCTCTGACGTAAGCTTGAGTTCACAGTTCTAGACAGCACTTGGGGACCAAGAATACAAAACATTAGCATACCAACTTACCAAAAATGGGAAATCATGGCTAAAATGCTATGTCATAAGTGATATTCCTCTATTCTAGCATGCACACACCCACAAATCTTGAACGTGTATGCTGACTTCTACTAGACCACGGTGCCCCCATTTCAGAACCCTACGCAGTCTACCCACAAAAGGACCTACTGAACAAAACCCTAGCTACATTAAGGGTTCAAGAACATGCATCAGATTAATTTGGCCATACCAGTGCATATAAAACACTACACACGCATATATACATTACTCTCTGTTCCTAAAAATGCAAAACAGCATCATTCACTTCAGAGCCTAAAATACATATATCTTTATTAGCCACATTGCACAGAAGACCAACCTAATTGAATTATACACATCTTAATCAAAAGAACTCTAAATGCAAGTATGCATGCACCCCTTTCGACAAACAACAGTACCTCACAAAATCACATCCCCTATGTCCCCATTACTTATAATCAAGCATAAGAGTGACCATCTTTATTATATGTAGCCCACAATGCCTATAAACAACATCCTAGTTTTTAGCATGCTTTTAGTAAACACAACACACAAGAGCTCATCACCGATCCATATACATCACTCTAATTCAAGAACATATATAATATCACTTTCTTTTCTCAACATTCGGTCATTTCACCGACTGAAATGCACATGCAGTGCACCAGAGCTAGTTTCTAACTCATGCACATATGATTACCAAAAGACTCATAAGGTAAGCATATGAAATCAAATACAATATACTCATCATTCACAACCACCTTAAACATGGATCACAGCATAAATTACGGGCCTGTTTGGCAGAGCTCCAGCTCCCAACCACCTCGGATCTGGGTGGAGCCCTGCCAAACACCCCAACTCCAGAAAACCATGGAGCAGGCAACTCTGTGGAGCAGGCAGAGTTCTAGTACATTTTTTTGGAGCAAGAGAAAAGGTGCTCCACGAATGGGTTTTTTCAGAGCAGACGTGGAGTTGGAAAGAAATTACCCACATTTGCCACTGGGGTAATACCTAGTTCTGCAGTGGAGTTGCTCTACAGTGGAGTTGTGGAGCAGAGCTGAAAAAATGAAGTTGGAGCTCTACCAAACAGGCCCTAAATATCCAAAATTTATTTGCTAATATCATACTGGACATGCATGAGAGGTGATGAATACTTAGCTTGTGGGAATTAGATTGTCACTTAGTGTTTGGGGTAGAAACTGTAGTCGTGGCCGAACCGTATTTGAGGGCTATGATGGCCGACTTGAGGTAGCCACCGAGCTCCATGCGTGCGGCTCCACACTGGAGGCGGCATCGGCGCAAGGCCAAGCCTCATCGACCGATGGCCAACATGCCAGAGGAGCCAAAGGGGCTTAGGGTGTTAGCCGTCGTCATCGACATCGGGGACCGACGGGGACACCGTTGGCATCAGCCGATCCGCCAGATCCCGACTGCACTCGATCTACGTGAACAAAAAAAGAAGGGGGAGGAGTTAGCTATGGTTAGAAGAGAAAGGAGTGACACGAGGGAAGAAGAAGAAGAAGAAGAAGAAGAAGACAGGAGGTAGGATGGAACAGGGGAAGAAGACTTAGCTCGGGAGGCGGATGAGGAACTGTCGGGGGGGGGGCAGATCCGTCGGAGACCATGGGATCTGACGTGGATCCATCGGATCAGACGACAGGGAGGACTAGAGACCACTGGATCCAACGGGACCGACGACAGCGTGGGCGCTCAGTGCTCAGGGCTGAGGAGAGGAGAGATGGGGGGAGGAACTCGGGGCCAGAGTGGGTACCGGCGCCGGAGGGGGAGAGGAAATCGGTGGCGGCGCGTGAGAGGGAAGGAGGAGGAGGAGATGGGGAGGACGAAAGAGGCGGCGGCGTGGAAGAAGGAAAGCACGAGGGGGGAGAGAGAGAGAGAGAAGGGCGAGGGAGGTGGCCGGAGGAGGTGGATTAGACGGCAGCAGTTGAGGAAAAAGGGGTGGGTAGAATAGTTAGGGTTGGGGGTTAGTTTTAGGTAGTACGATCAGGCCAATTGGGCCGAGTTGGGCCAGAAATTATATGGTCCAAAAATGAATATATATATATATATACACACACACACACAATAAAATAAAATAGGCTGAAAAAGGTAAAAATCGTATTCAAGCTTATGCTCTCTTTCTGTTTTTCTCTTTTCTTTTCTCTAAATTAATTTAAATTCTAAATATTAAAATATATGTTTAAATTAACTATTCAAGCACTAAACAAGTAAATTGCATATGAACCATTATGACAAATAATATACGCTACACATAATTAAACCCCCCTAAATTTCTATTATGATGTTATTAAGAAATTTTTTAGTATTCAAAATCTCCGACACTTTTACTAGAAAATACTATTCGAGAGCAATCTAAAACATTAAAAGCCAACTATTGGTGTAAAACAGTCAAGATCAAACCCTTTCTCTTATTAAGTAAATTTTAATTGCTTGTTAAAGTTACACCCCTAAATAACTTTTGTAACATGAGTAACTAAAGATGTAAAAGATAATTACATTTAAAATCATGTCAAATAGGTAAGATGACACAACTTGCATGACTAATATTTTGCTTCACATTTTAGGAGCACACATGTCTAAGATATTGCATCATGCTTACGACATTAATAGAACACGGGTTAGAAATTAAATTGAGTTATTGTAAACAGTCATCTCAAGAGCTATTTAGGACACGTAGGAATGTTTCTCAACACTAGCAAGCTGGACGTAGCTCACTCAGGCAAGTCACTCTTCGACCACGTCTTATGATCTGATGTTGTGGGCTTGGATTATTTTGAAATCCTGCATGCACATCAAAAATTTTGTTTCTAAAGAAATTAAAACATATCAAGTGGATTAGGTAGATCCAGTGAATGATTTTGAGGAGGCTAGACTAGAGAAGTCTAGTGGTTAAACCATAACCCATGTAGGGTTGTGAAAATATTTGGTGGGTAGAGGAGTTCAGGTTAAGAACAATCCAGGTATGGTTATTATGAAAGTCAGAACTCCTCTACATAGGATATCACTTAAGGGCATAACCAAACTAGCACTTACTTCAAAAGCGACGCAAATCGTGCTGACCATAGACCTGGAATAGGACGGACTTAACTAAGTAACCAACAAGTAGCTATCTCTACCATGGGTGAGAAGGTGACTGCGGCTAGATTGGGACAATCACCCTAGGGTGAGACTGCCAGATTTGGAGTCGACCCACGTGCCTCTGGTGAGGCGAGGTGGTATGGTAGAGGTCAGAGTACGGTTGACCAAAGGTTCTGTTTCCTTAGCTTAGTCGTGCGCCAGAGGTAGCACATTTGTATGACATTATAAACCAAGTGATGCTATGGGCAAAGTAGTACACCTCTGATCAGAGTTAAAATGTGATATCACTCATAGCTTTTGGGTTTGGAAGTGCGTCGTGCGGGTTTTTCTCTAACACAGATTGTAATATCCCACGTCGTTGTGCTGTTAGTAGATTTCTAAATTAAAACTTGACATTTACCAACAAATGGGTAAAGGATGGATATTTTGGATAAAGAGCTACTTTGGGTATATGGTTTGGTGGCTGGAGGTATATAGATAAATGGTTTGGTGGCCGGGAGGATATATATGAGTATATAAATTCATGAATCAATTTTCCACCGCTTGCTGAGTATTGGAGTACTCAGCCTTGCTTTGTTGTTGTTTTTTAGACAATAATGGAGCATAGGCTGTTATTCTTTGTTAAGTGAGTGCTGTTGATGTTATTGATGATGGGCTACAACTACGAGAAATTTTGAGACCATGACTTGTGGAGTCTAAGACCATAAAGAGGGAGTCACTAGAATTCTATATTTAGATAAGCGAGCAATGTAGTCTACACTATAGTCTGATATAGGGAAGCACTAGATGTGCTCTATGAATAAGGTACCGTCTGCTAAATGGTGAAGGATTCTATTGGCATATGCCGTTGTTTTCCTTAGCTGATACTGGTGTACTCTGTTCTGTGGTAGTCTTCATTGTGTTCGACCTAATCAGGCAAAGCAGGGGCATCACACATTCAGCATGTTTAATTTACACGTGGCATTTATTTTGTCACCAATGACTTGGATTATGAGTTCGTTGCCACCATTTTTACCTCCTATGTGACTACATAGTCGAGACATTGATATTTTGGATATTAAATTCCTCTTACTACTTAGAGAGGAAAAAAAAAAGAGTACACGTGAGCCTTTTGGAGTTTTGGGTCTTTTGCGACTGCTCAATTAGCCTTCAAATGGATTGGAGAGAGCCGGACCTTTAACATCACTTACATTGATCCTATTAGCACGTGTCATTCATTATGCACAATCCCAGCATTTGTTTTTTTCTTCGTTTCCTTTCAAGTAGAAAGACATACACCACACGCCTCACTAACACAGTCACACTACACACGCACATACACATGCACGTTCACTGCATATTTTGAAAATTTTACAGACTCCTCGGTATTAGAGAACAGACATATGTTTTTTTTTACTAAATGTACACTTACGTATATACTTTAAATAAATACGGTACATCAAGTCAATCCTAAAAATCATCATACTCAAATAGGTGGGAACTAACAGCCTCCTTGCCGCCACTAGGCCACACGCCCAATTGGTAAATTTTCTAGCGTTTCAACTGGGTCCCCACGTCAATTCCTGGCTCCGACTCTATCCCCGTGGAACCCAGCTTGATAGTAGTACTAGTATATCGAGAATGAAAACTGTACGAAAACGATCGGTAAATAATTGTTTCGTTTTTATTTTTATATTTTTTTACCGGTAATGAAAATAAAATCGAAAACTCCGAAATAGATACGGAAACGGATAGTGACGTAAACAAATGCGGAACGGAGCGGATACGGAAACGAAAACGGAAAATTCCACAAGAATATAATAGAGAATTTGAAGGACCATGTGGAGGTCCATCCATGATTGTGATGAGTATTTAACTTTATTTGACCAATGGGTGCTTAGGTTTGAGTTTGATTTGATTCGAAATTACATGTTTGAATTTATGATAAATGTGGACTAACATGCAAGAAGAAAAAGGTAAGATGGTATTTTGGAATGTGCAAAATGGTTTGATCCTTGGGTACAGGTTATTGAGGCAGCTGTGGTCGTTGATGAGTACCGGGACTAGGTTGGGAGAACCGAGGTCCAGAACGGTCAAGGATGTCGACGAGATGGTTGGACTCAAACCGGGATCACCTGGACATCATAGAAATGGACTTGAGGTGGCTCAAGATTTTCGGTTCGGATTGGAGGCTCGAAGAGACGGAAACAGAGTGGTCAAGTCCGGCGGATGAAGGCTTGTTGCATCGGGTTGACCGGGTTTTGTTTAAACCCATGTATGGCTTATGTGGCCCACGTAAAGCCCATGTGTGAGGGTGGAGTGAGTGGGTTAATCCTAGCCCATGGTGGAGTGCTCTAGGGTTTGGGACTCATCCAAGGGTGGTAGGTGGCCCAAGAGTAGTATAAATAGAGGGGGAGGGGTGCCCTCCCTCACTTGAAGGTTTGAGTTGCTCCTTTGAGCTTTGCCTACATGAAAGTGAGGCTTTGTAAACCTTCCAACTAGAAAATACAAAATTTTTTTTACATTCTTGTGAATTTAAATTCTGCATTTACATTATGTCTTTGCTTTACACAATTTAAATTCAGCATTTACTTTCCCGCATGTAAATTCTCGCAATTTACTTTCTCACAATTTGGATTTGCCTCATCTCCTTCTAAATGTTGTTGCTAAAGGAAGTCTTGATGGTGCTCATTTGATTTTACATCTTTTTTGTACCTTAGGATAGACTAGAGATCAAGTTTCTATCAAGATTGTAAATTTATCCTGAACTTGTTCTTCGCGCAGCAGTTAGTCTTTTATTTTTAGAAAAATATAGAAAAATCCTTTTTTAGTGATTCTTATTGGAGAAGGTGAGTGACTCATATATCCATCTGTGAAAAAATTTTGGAGTCCACTGGTTGTACCATTTGGGAGCTATGAAGTGAAAACCGAGCCCCAAATTTCCTGATCGAAGTTCCTGGCTGTCTGTAGTCCTTGATTTTTATTGATTTTTCTACAAGGATTTTGGAGGTTATTTTTGGTGGAGTGTTTCAAGACTCATCTTCTCATAGGATAAAAAATTCCTAAAATTTTTGGAGCAATAGAAGTCCACCAACCACCTGCTCCAAGTGAGGATAATTTCTGAAAAATCTGCTTTTGCTTTTCTAAAAGAGGCTTTTGTGATTTGGCTTGATCTCTTTTAGAAAAGAAGTATTTGAATTGATTCCTCTTTACTTTGGACACTTGAAAACAAGGATTGTGAATTAAAAATCCCTCACACGTTTCATGGTTCTCATCCATGTAATCTAGGGATACATATAGTTGTCTAGTCGTTCCCGTTTTTGCCGGTTTTGCGATTTTGAGGAGCACCAGTTTTCTTGCGGGATTGTTTGGAGTACGTTGAGTAGGGAACGACTTTATTTGGGATCATTTACCCCCTCTGATCGCCATCTCGGTCCTTCAATTGGTATTAGAGCCGATTTTTCTCTTTTTAGATCTTGACCGGTCTCGAGAGCCATGGCGATAGACAAGAACTCAACGAAGCCTCCAATTTTTGCTGGAGTAGATTATCCTTTTTGGAAAATGCGGATAGAGTCGTACATCACTGCCCAGGGCTTCCTAATATGGCAGAAGGTGAAACTCCCGTATGTGGTTCCTGCCGATGAGGACATCAACGCCGCAAACATGGCTGACGTTAAGGCAAACGCTAAGGCAAGGAACATCCTCATACAGGGACTTAGCCACAGTGAGTATGACCGGGTCTCTCACCTACGATCCGCTCATCAGATCTGGGTGACCCTCGATGCTTATCATGAGGGTACCACCCAGATCAAGACGGTGAGGCAGGACCAGTACAAGCGTGACTACAACAAGTTCGAATAGCACGCTGGTTAGAGCCTCGACGAGTGCTTTGCTCGCTTCTCCAAGATCCTTAGAAATCTCCGATCATTTGGTTGCACATACCCTGACTCAGAGAATGCTAGGCACTTTCTCACAGCACTTGATTTGAGAGTTTGGGAGATGAAGGTGACCACCATCAAGGACTCCACTGATTTGTCGACTTTGACTCTTGATGGGCTTTATTCCTGACTCAAGACTCATGAGATCAACGTCGTCTCTCGTCGAACGAAATCTCAGTCGATGGCATTGGTCACCGATCCCATCAAGTCTTCCTCTGGACCATCTCTTGATTTCTCTTCAGGTTTTTCTCTCTCCGCTCTTTGCGACGTAAGCGATGAAGTTCTGGAATAATTTCCAGAAAATGAGCTTGCTCTTGTCGCTCGCAAATTTTCCAACATCTACAGAAGAGTGAGAGAGAGAAAGAGAGGTGGCATCGTGACTTGCTTCGAGTGTGGTGGCCCCAACCACATTTGACCAAACCGTCCCAAGCTGGGGAAGGGCAAGAATGAGCAAGGCGGTTTGAGCAAGAATGACTACACCGATAAGAACTGCAACAAGAAGCCTCCAGTTTGCGAGACGGTGCATGAGAAGAAGTACCGCAATTTCGCCAAGAACAAGAAGCTCTTCCACCGTGTGCTCGCCGCTCTTGACGACGTCGACTTCTCCGACACAGAGACTTGGAGCGATGAGGGCGAGGATGAACCGCAAGAGATGACGAAGGGTGACAATGACTTCTCCGGCATGTGCTTCGTGGCGGACGCCAACGGTGTTAGCGACTCCGAGCTGTACAGCGACACGGATGAGGTACCCTCCTATGACCAGCTCAGTGATGCTTTCTGCAAGCTAGGAAAACTTCATGCTAGATCTAGAGCTAGGTGTACAGAGTTAGAGAAGGAAGTAGGTACCTTGTCTCGGGAGCTAGCTTCACTTAAATCATGTTCCTTCCGAGACTCTGATAGCTGTACTCTTTGTGATGCTTTGCTTGTGGAGTTGGAGAACCTAAGAACCCTGCATGATAGTGTGGTTTCTGATCTTGAGGCTCTTAGGTCGAAGGATCCTAGCACATGTTCTATTGATCCTATTCCTGTTGATGCTAGTTTTCTTCATGCTCACACAACTGCATCTTGTGAAAATTGCCCTAAGCTACTTGCTGAAATTGATGCCATGAGCTCACACCTTAGGAAGCTTTCTGCTAGAAATGACGAACTTGAATCACATGCTTCTAAGGACCCAGTCAGCTCATGTGAGGGTTGTAAGCAACTAAAACTTGACAATGAGGCTTTGGCGGTCAAGTGTGCTAAATTTGCTAAGGACTTACTAGTTAAGTCACCAACTGGTTGCTTGCTGTGTGTTGGGGTTAAGGAGGGCATGGTCAAAGTCCACGCAGAGCTTAGGGAGAAGTTAGAAGCCCAGATTGGTAGAATTAGAGATGCTCCCTGTGTGTCTTGCGAGTCCCTCAAGATTGAGGCTGCTGTTTATAGGGAGAGGTTTGCTCGTGCTGTTCGTTCTTCTCCGTCTAGCTCTTCTCCTTCTACTCCTTCCCCCTGCTCTTCTTGTACCTCACTTTTTCGGGAGTGTCAGTATCTTATGAGCACTCTCGAGAAGTTTGTTGGAGGCAAGAAGAAGCTCAATCTCATCCTAGACCAGTCCAATATTAGCAGATTCAATCAAGGTCTAGGGTTTGACCACTTAGAGCATGCATGGGCGCATCCTCCTACTGTTGTGCGTGCCTCCAAGAGTGGAGAGATCATGGTTGCTCCACAGATAAGCACCACGGTGTTTAGATCAGCTGGGATTGTCCATGGTACTTCTGACGAGAAGGGTGCTTATCCTGCTACTTCGGCCTCCAAGGCGAAGTATACTTGCACCTTCTGTTAGAAGGATGGACATATTGCTGATTTCTGCTTTAGAAGCCCCAAGATTACTCAGTGTGAGTGTGTTCGTGCTCTTAGGGGTATTCAGGGTCATCCCCAGACTCTGAGTGCTTCTAAGGCACACACTGCTTCTAGACAAGATAGACATGCTAGAGAGTCCTATTTTTGGACTGCATATGGGGCTTGGTTTTCAGGCTTCTACCTCTGGTTTTCACCCCAGAGCTGTCCCGAGTCAGTCCTTCCGCCATCCTCTTGATATTCCTCGTTCTTCCCATTGAGATAGATATTAGCAACGTGAGTTTGCTTCCTCCAGCAGGAGGTTTAGGCAGCAGCACTGGGATAATCCGGCCTTTGCACGTCGGCGGACCAACCCGATACCTGTTCCCAGACGTCCTACAGGAGCGATTTCCGACTTGGTGAGAGTAGAGTCACGGAGAGGCGCTACATTGTATTCATCTGCTTCTGTGACTGGTTCTTGTGCTCGGGTGACTCAGTTTTAGGTTCCTAGATATGCTTTGATCTATCCCGGCACTGAGTCATCTGCATCTCGCTTTCTTTGATTCAGGTACGTAGGACAGGGAAGGGGAGGTTTGGATCGTAGACTCCGGCTGTTCACGTCATATGACCGGAGACTCCCGTTGGTTTTCTTCCCTAGTCCGAGCTCCCGGTGATGAGGCGATCACCTTTGGGGATGTTTCGTCATGTAGAGTCATCGCTAAAGGTACCGCATGTATTAATGATCATTTTACTCTTAAGTACGTTGCCTTAGTTAGTAAGTTGCATTTCAATTTGCTTTCTATTTCTCAGCTTTTCGATGACCATTTCGAGATAAGCTTCAAATTTAGTGCCTGTAGGATCATCGATTCTTCTAGGGAGTTGGTTTGCGGGATTTCTCGATTTGGGAGAGTCTTTCGTGCTGATTTCTCTTCTTCTTCTAGAGACTCTCTTCATTGCCTTATTTCTTCAGAGTACTGTGATATCTTCTTTTGGCATAGGAGACTTGGTCAAATTAGCTTTGATCATTTGACCAGAGTTAGCGGCCATGACCTCATTTGTGGTTTGCCCAAACTCAAGATGGTCAAAGATATTGTTTGTTCTCCTTGCCGACATGTAAAGATGGTTGCAGCTTCTCATCCCCTAGTCACCCGAGTGATGACTGATGCACCAAGACAGCTTTTACATATGGACACTGTTGGTCCAGTTAGAGTGCAGTCAACGGGAGTGAAGTGATACATCCTTGTCATAGTCGATGATTATTCGAGGTATTCTTGGGTGTTCTTCTTGGCCTCGAAGGATGAGTCATTCTCTTACTTTAGGGTTTGGTCCGTAGGGTGTCCATTGAGCTCCCCGGTGCCTTACGAGCGATTCGCAGTGACAATGGCACAGAGTTCAAGAACTCCTACTTTAGCAGCTTCTGTGAGGAGTTAGGCATAGAGCATCAGTTCTCTTCTCTATACGTTCCTCAGCAAAATGGCATAGTGGAGAGGAAGAACAGAACGCTGGTTGAGATGGCCAGGATGATGCTAGATGAGTACAATATTCCTAGGAAGTTTTGGGATGAGGCTGTAGGTACGACATGCCATGTTGCCAACAGAGTTTTTCTTAGGGCACACTTGCACCGCACTTCTTATGAATTGAGATATAAGCGAAAGCCTAGTGTTTCTCATTTTTGTGTTTTCGGTTGCAAGTGCTTCTTCTTGAAGTCTGAGAACCTAGATAAGTTCGAGTCACGCTCTGCTGACGGGATCTTTCTAGGTTACTCGACTTCTTCTCGTAGCTATAGGATTTGGGCTGTAGACTTGGGTAGGATGATAGAGACCTGTGAGGTGACCTTTGATGAGGCTAGTCCCGATGCTAGACCAGACATTTCAGGCTCTTCTCCTCTTTCTCAGTCTATTTTCATAGAGGATGATGATGACAGAGATGAAGGCGTCCTGCCTGATCCAGTCTTCATTCCTGCCCCGGAGATTAGCCCTTACCCTCAGACTCTTCAGCAGCCAGTGGCTCTGTCCCTACTTCTCCCACGCGAGGAGTAAAGGCCACTTCTGCTTCTGGACCTCCCCGCCACATTCAGCAGGCTCATCCACCTGACCAGATCTTTGGAGATCTGTTTGAGCGAGTTACTCGCTCTAAGTCAGGCCTGTCCACTTTCTGCCTTCACTCTGCCTTTGTTGCCTCTTTTGAGCCGAAGGATGTTTCTCATGCATTATCTGATGAATCTTGGATTAATGCTATGCATGAGGAACTTGAAAACTTCGAGAGGAACAAAGTTTGGAAGCTTGTCAAGCCCCCTTCTGGTAACAACATCATTGGGACCAAATGGGTGTTCAAAAATAAGCAGAGTGAGGATGGGGTTATAGTTTGAAACAAGGCTAGGTTAGTCGCTCAGGGTTTCACTCAGGTCGAGGGTCTTGACTTGGAGGAGACTTTTGCCCCTGTAGCTAGACTAGATGCTATCAGGATCCTGCTCACATTTGCGGCATCCAAGGACTTCAAGCTTTATCAGATGGATGTCAAGAATGCATTCCTCAATGGCTTCATTGAGGAAGAGGTGTATGTTAGATAGCCTCTAGGATTTGAGAACCCCAATTACCCTAACCATGTATTCAAGCTTTCCAAAGCTTTGTATGGACTTAAGCAAGCTCCACGAGCTTGGCATGAAAGGCTTAAGTCCTACCTCTTGAGTCATGGTTTTCATATGGGTCAAGTGGATAAGACTCTTTTCACCAGACATTTCGATTCAGACTTTCTCCTAGTCCAGATTTATGCCGACGACATCATTTTCGGTGGTTCCTCGCATTCGCTCGTTACTCAGTTCTCAGATGTGATGAGTACTGAGTTCGAGATGAGCATGATGGGCGAGTTGAGCTACTTCCTTAGCTTCCAGATTAAGCAGACTCGGGAGGGTACATTCTTGCATCAAGGCAAGTACACTCGAGACCTCCTGAAGCACTTTGATATGTCTCATGGGAAGCCAGTTATGACTCCTATGGCCACTACTGCAGTCCTCGAGCCTAACGAAGATGGTGAGCCAGTTGATCAGAAGGAGTTTCGGAGCATGATCGTCTCTCTCTTGTATCTTATTGCTTCGAGACCTGACATACACTTCTCTGTATGTCTTTGTGCTCGATTGCAGGCTTCTCCTCGTGCCTCTCACCGCCAGGCGGTGAAGCGCATCTTCAGGTACCTTCGAGCTACCATTGATTATGGTATCTGGTACTCTTCCTCCTCCTGTCTGTCCCTTTGAGCCTTTTTCGATGCAGGCTTTGCTGGCTGTAGGATAGATAGGAAGAGCACATCTGGCACTTGCCAATTCATTGGCACTTCTCTTATTTCTTGGTCCTCTAGGAAGCAGTCCGGTGTTGCACAGTCCACCGCTGAGGCCGAATATGTTGCTGCAGCCAGTTGCTGTAACCAGGTTCTCTGGATGAGATCGACCTTGCGGGACTTTGGGTTAGCAGCAGATTGTGTTCCACTTTTCTGTGATAACACGTCTGCCATTCACATTGCTAAGAACCCAGTACAGTACTCTCGGACCAAGCACATTGATATTCGATATCACTTCCTTAGAGACTATGTGGAGAAGGGTGACATAGTGCTACAGTTTGTGGAGAGTGACCATCAGTTGGCTGACATTTTCACCAAGCCTTTGGATAGCTCTAGGTTTGTTGCCTTGAGAGGGGAGCTTGGGATTATGAGCTCATATGTCATATCTTGAGGGGGAGCTGATGTGTATTATATGTTTATATGTGTATATTCAGCATTTCCTTTTGTTTCTTCTGGGTATCTTTGGGCTTCTTTTCATTTTGTTGAGTCCACTTCACTAGACTTCTGGCATGCTTCGGCATGGACCTCTCATCTTATGCTTTAAGATGCTATTCTCTTCTTCTTCTTGGTTGAGCTCACTCACAGTCTTGTAGGTCTAGCAGGTGTTGGGCCCCCTGGGTAGACAGAGTCTGTGTTTGCTCCTGAGCTGGAGTTTGAGAGTTAGTTCTCCTTTGTAAGTCATATGGGGAAGGTGAGAGAGAGTCTGATCCTAATGGTCTCTACCATCTTTTCTTTGCTCTTAAATCACCCAGTTGTCAGTTTCTCCTTTTCCGCTTCTCATTCTGGTTTTTGGCTTCAGTTGAGTTCAATTCTTTTTTTTGGAATTCAAAATTGCTAATGACTCAACTTGAATCATATTTGTGCTTAAAATTGACTCACTTGTTGAGGGGGAGTTTAGAACTGACTTTCTTGCATTGCATATAGACTTGTTTTCATTTCCGAGCTTTGTCTTTTATGCAAATAATAAAACTGTGATATGTTGCACCTAGCTACTTTCATGAAGATCCTTGCTAGTCTAGGTTATATCTAATCTGATGTATCATGTTTAAACTAGCCATCATTTAAATTGAGCTTTCTTGAAAACTTGATTAAACTTAACTTTTACTTACTATATTTGTTTACTAGATACTTATGCCATGCTTAGTGAAATAGTGGGTTTTTACTAGAGTCCCTAGAGCAACTTGGGTTAGCTATATTGTTCCATTCCAGAATCCTCAACGTGCTCATGAATCTATGTGCTACAATGCTAAAAATTGACTTATTTTCGCTAAAATTGTTCTCAACACTCTACACTCTCGAGACTGCTTTCCATTGCACTTGGGATGAACTTGGAGTGTATCGTGTATGACCAAGACCACTATTTTAAGCGTCATGCTTGAGATGGTCGAATAGGGCTTGAGTCAATAAATTGAAAAATGCAAAATAAACTAGAGGAAGAGAGTGACGCCTAGGAGACCTATGTCGATGGCTCCTAGTCGAGATTGTGTTTCACTAGGATAAGCTCTCTACACCTCAAAGGTTTTCGGAGGAGAGTGAAGCTTAGGAAGTCTTTGTCGATGGCTCCTAGTCGAGGATGTGCTTCACTAGGCCTAACTCTTTGAACCGCTTTGTGAGCATTCATCTAAAAATTTACATTTAAAGAGATGTTTGAGCATGAGGATTCTCTAATGGCCTTCTAGCTTTCCAAAGTGTTGACTAGGTTGAACTTTAGTATATCCATTTGCTCATTAGATTGGCTTTGCTTCTAGTCTTGAAATTATGCTAAGTGTTGCTATTGTCGAAATCGTTGGTATTAGAATGTAGCCCATTCCACCTCCAAGGTGGACACAAGAATAGTGTTATGTTCACTGATATCACTAGAATTTTTTTTTTCAAATTTGTCAACTGAAGGCACATTATTTGTTTCCCATATCAGATCATCATGTCCTCATCCATATAATTATCATTGATATCCTAAAATTTGAATATTATTATTCGATGTTCATTTATGATTTTATGAGATTTATCTTGGATTTTCTGGAGTTTATAAATACTATTTTGCTATTTTTAGATTTATAAAATTAATTTATTTATAAAAAATAAAAAACAAAATTATGCTGCAAATAATTTTTCTAGGTTCAAAATGTTTCAAAGTATTTTTGAGATTTTTTTGGAATTTTTGAACTCTATTTAATATTTTATATAAAACCATTTGTATTTATGAAATTATTTTAATTCAAAAATAAATATAAACTCTCTTCTTATTTTTGGGTCACACTCATTTCCCTTTCCGGTCCGTTTCCGTTTTTAATTTCCGATTTCACTTATACGGAATTTCCATTTCCATCCGTTTCTATACCAGTATTTTTCATTTTAATTTTCGAAAAAGGGCTTCCGTTTTCGTTTTTTTCCGGAACGATCGGAAATTTTCCGTTCCATTTTCACACCTACTATTTCCTGCATCGTCAACTGTGTATTGTACAGTATTTGGATGTACCGCTCTAAAAATAGCCTTGGAGGCTTCGTAAGCAGGGCATACGCGCATACACATGCAGGTTCAGGACCTACGATCACCCGCCACGGAATGGCCATTCCAGTTTCTGCATGATTGTCACACACAAAAAAATCACAGGTGCACACAGTACATTCAACGAACTGCAAAGCAACATGACACGTGGCACATAGATCGCCTCTGGTGATCCGACGGCTCTTATATCGTATCAGTAATGGAATTAGAAAATTTTTAATAAAAGTGCACACTCCTCACATATAATTTATAGTCTTGTACAATAGCCTCGTGACATCGTAAATCCAATACATATATTCGAAATTGACATAATAATAGTAAGCTAAAAATCAGTTTACACAATAATTGTCTTCAAAAATTATCTCTAGATGTTGTACAATAATTATCTCTTCTCTTTTGCGTATAACAACCTATGTTTCTGTGCAAAGCCGGTATACACTGCAGGACAGCCCTCGACAAGTAGGCCCCACCTAGCGGCGGCGGCGTCTCTTTCTAGCATCAGAGCGGGGGAAGGAAAGTCCGGCTGAGACTATTCTGCCTTTCCACGCAATGAATTGAATAGACGAATGAATCTTCCGGGTTTGCAGTGGGGGAGAAGAATCTCTGAACTTTCGGTGCTCAAAACGTCACCCACGCATCATTCGGAGATATGGCTTTTGACGACGGTGACATCGGTTCCTTTTCTGCACCGGCGTGCACTCCTCCTGGGCAAGCATTTACTGTATTAGCTCCTTTATTTTAATTTTTTTTTTATAAAACTAGTCTTTATAAAAAATAATTTACAAAACAACCATCTAGTTCACACCTATCACGTCTGAAAGCGTGAAAGCAAGCTTTCACGGTACTGGCAACAGGCACGAGGCTGAGGGCGGTGGTGGGACCGGCGGGGCTGGTGCAAGCGTGAGGGCGCACTGCCATGTGGAGCGCAAACGCGTGGAGGCCCAGCGGGCGGGCATTTTCACGTGGGAGCCGAGCGCTCGCGCGCATGGTGGGGCTAGCGGTTTGGTGCGATCGAGCAAAGAGCTACCTCATGGTGCATGTACTTGGGGAGCGGGCCAAGCATGGGAGGGCGATTTCGCATTCAGGTAGCGTGGATCTTGCTTCCGCGCTCCTTGAACGCTGAAGGTATAGGTCGAATGGCCATTTTTATAAATTATTTCGTATGGAAGCTAGTTTTGTAGACAAAAAATGAGAAGGTTAGTACAGTAAATAGCTCTCCAGGAGCACCAGCTACACTCGGTCAGTGTTAAAGGCAGGGCTAAATCAGAGCACGACGACTGTCAGCAGCAGTGTATGCCAGCGCTTACCTCCTAAACTCTCCCTGCTTCGACGGTGATCCTAGGGGTTTCTGGGGGCGCGACGGACAAAATCGATACTTCAGCATATATATGTTTACCGTGGTTTAACGTTTTCAACTTTCACTCTCATAGAATACTGAATGCTACGTTGCTTGTGTAAGGTAGGGGTGCAAACGGAGCGGATAATTTCCGACCGATCCGATACCGTATTCGAAAAAAATTCGTACCGATGTTATCCGTATTCGTATCCGGAAAATCCGATATAATATGGGTTAGGATATGGGAAGAGCAATATCCGATCCGTATCCGAAAAATCTCATGTAATATGGGTTAGGATATGTAAAGAGCAATATCCGACCCGATATCCGGCAAATATCCGACCCAATACCCGGTAAATATCCGACCCGATACCCTTGCAATCTTGTTCATAATGTGTGTATTTGAATTACAGTGCTTGCTAGCTGTATTTTAGATGTTGCGTGTTGGTTATGTGCTATCTGATTAGGCAAGTTGTAATATAATGTGAAACATAGTGCAGTTGTGAGCATGTGATATAATGTGAGCAAGTTGTAATATAATTGCACTACTTTCTGTAGCAAACTCTTATAATTGCACTACAAAACACTTGATTGCAGTTGGATTGCTACATCATATAAGTGCATATGTTGATTGAAATTGTACTTGGTTGTATATTATTCTTATGTAGGGAATGCAACTATTATTGAATTTGAAACACTTACATGTATCCGAGAAAACAATTTGGAATAGGATACGTGATGAACGAAATCTGTCCGTATCCGCTCCGTTTGCACCCCTAGTGTAAGATGAAATTTCCATAAGAACAATCTTTCGGGAAAAAAATCTCATAAGAACCACGACACAGTATTTCGAGCTTCATATGGAACTCGATAAATTTTCCTAGGTTGCTATATTAATTAAATTGTTTTTTTTTGTGAAATTTATGCGTTGGAAGTAAGCCGGGCTTAGGCCCTCGGGTTAGATCACGGGAAATCTGCAGAAGCACCCATTCTCACCGTTAGTTTTCATGTGAACATTCACTTTGGATGCGTTTGGTTGCCTATATCAAGTGGTACATGTACGAGATGGTTCAAGAAAAAATTCATCCATACGTTTGGTTGCTTGAATAGAACCATTCCATCCCGGATCAAGTGATACAAATTTAAGGAATATTTCCTCTAGATGCTGAACCATCTCATTTACCCAAAATAATAGAACCAAATAGTACATGATCATCCCATTCCATTTAATCTCATCCCATGAACCAAACGCACCCAAATCATGTGCAGCCATGGCCTCGAGTGGTTATGTGAGAGGATAAGGATTCAGGCCCCGTTATGTTGACCGGAGTTCCAAGGGCTATATCTTGAGTAGCTGAGCTCAGATTAGATTTTCTTTCTTTCTTTTTGAAAGAAATGGAGTCTCCATGTCATCTCTTTACTACTCTCATTGTCGCCTGTCAAAGAATTAAGGGTGCAACGGGAGAATTGATCCCCTTCCGTGCTTTGCTGCCTACCGCTTAGCATTGGCGGGATCAGAGCCAGATTCATCTAGCACAGCATTTGTAGGCTAGCTGCTGCCTAAGCATGCCCTTGTTGTGCAATAATAACGATGGCTTAACTTCAGGATTGGGTGTCACTGTACACGGCGAAAAATCCCCGGTGAGGTTCTGCTCAAGAGTGGCTAACATCGATCCATGTCATCTGGACATATGTGCCATTGTACGTAGTGAAAAATTCCCCGGTGTGTGTGCGTTTGTAGTTCGGGTGTTGTTCTCTTCTTCTTTAATGAAATATCAGAGCTCTTGGCCAAATTTTTTTTTTTTTAAAATTCCCGGTGAGATTCTGCCCAAGAGCAAATGCATATGCACCGTGGCCCACAAGGCAGTCAGGCAATAAAGATGATCCCAGTGGCTAACATTTCTCCGTCATGGATGGATGGGAATCATGGGATTGCTTGCTAGATTCTCCCACTCGACGGCAGGCTGGGCAGTGAATGGAGAGGCGAAAGCAACTGACAATGAGATGGTGGCAGAAAGAAAGAAAGGAAATAAGGTAGAGATGGTGACAATGGTAACGTAAGGAGAAGCCGTCCTTGGAAAAATTGGAAGTGTCATGGGCCCGCTGGTTGATTGCGAATGCCTCGGCCTCTTTGACGTAGTACTAACCTTCCCCTGCAAACCTCCCATCCTGTATTCCATATCTTTCTGGTGATTTGTACACTCTGAAAAAGATGATTTGCTTAGCTTGTCTTATCATGACCAGGGGATTAAAGGGAGGCATAATCTACCCCCAAATAAAAATGTCAAGAAAGAACCGCAGCACAGTTAGCTCTTCAACTCGGCAGGGCTACTTTGTCAAAAAATACTATCCCAAAATCGTCAGCATAGGTCTGTTTTTCACCATCCTTTGATAGTCAAGGCGAAAAATAGACTGTATAGATGAAAATACTCTTGCATATATACCCGCTTATCTGTACTCCATGCGTTTGATTTCTGATCAAACAGCTCATGCATGTTCAGTGATACACGCAGCAGGTACTGTGCTCTTCTTTTTTAAAGTTGCACAAATATTAAAGCATTAATAAAGGGTAGATGAGGATTACTTACCCCTTCGCTTGCTTTAAGATTTGTGCAATTTGTATTGGGAGGAAAAGCATAGAAGCATTGCTCATGAAACCAATATGATGGTTGGAAATCTTGTTCCCCGCATCACAGAAAGTCAGAAAAGACGGCCCGCTCGAATGAATCTATCGCGTATGACAATTTTCTGCGCTGGAAATCCGTCTAGGTGCAATGAAACTTGATTTGTTGGTGCTACTTGCAATGAACCTGAGGACCAAAGGTTACCAGATAGGCTTATAGCGCTATAGCAGAGACAGGACAAATGCATGGCGCAAAATTCTAAAGCCAAGGCACGCAATATATTCTTGTTGAACTGGTTAAAAATATATATGAATGAATATATGTGGACTTAAATTTGATAGGAAAATTTTGTCAAAAGATCTTGTAGCTGGCCGTTACTGTGAGGTCAATCATAGAGTAGCCTCCAATCAGCTAAGCATGAAGTAGAATATCTCACAATGAAAGGGACGTATGAATAAGCAAATAGCCAAATACTCTGCCTCAGTCTTAAGATTAAAAAAAAATTGGGCTGCTATTTTACGTCGCTGTTTATCAATTCGTGCCATGGACGCATATCTAAAAAAAATGACATCTTAAGTATCCGTAAGCTAAAATGAAGCTTTGCCAAACAGAAGCACAATTTGCTCTCCAAGTTTACCTTGACACTGACACACTGACTTAGTGATGCACAACCCCGTAAGGTGACAAAGAAGTTTAAACCTCTCCATAAATATAAGCATTCAATAATTTATTCAATACGATTAGAATCTAGTGAGGCCATAGTGCCACACAAAAAAACAGCACATTAGGAGGCTATAATGTCACATGACAATCCTACGATAGCTGGGTTATAACAATCGATCCTCAAATAAAAGGCTATACAAATTGTTCCAAACGAGCAAAAAACAGCACATTAGGAGGCTATAATTTCACATGATAATCCTACGATAGCTGGGTTATAACAATCGATCCTCAAAAAAAGGCTATACAAATTGCTCCAAACTTGGTATTGTGTGAGCCAGCGATAACAATTTCGAGCTCGTACCCTGTGTTTCCAGCTAAGCACAATTCACCATTCACCTGCCTTGCTGGAATTCAGATGGAAATAAACCAGTTCTTTGGAGCAAAGCAAGGCAAAAATAGCAAGTTATGCCCCCCTTTTCCTATAAAAAAAAGAGTTATAAACCTTCTCTATGGCTATTCATATTTAGAAGAATACTCTCCATTAGCTAAATCTTGCTCACAAATTAAAAATACGAAGACCGGAAATATCTAGTCAGTGCTAAGCAGTGCAGTCTTGTTGATAGTATACTCCAAACTCCTGCTTTTCCCTTGTGCATACATTTTATGGAAGAGTGCAGTGTGCAGTCCCCGTCAGAATTGCAACTTAAGGGTTTAGATCATTCGATCGAGTGAATGAGATCTTTCAAATCCATGTGCTACAGTATTTTATTATAATATTCCAAATCAATCTGCACTGTTGCTTTTCGATCTAACGGTGCACATGTGACTGTTTAAGTTGACCCTATCCCCATTTCGTAGTCTGCCTGTGTATGGGGTAAAGTCAAACCATCGTAGTAACATCTTATCTCTTAATCAAAATAAGATGTGTAGTGATGGATGGCAGCACATGTTGCTTTATGAATTCTATACTTTTGCATGAATATTGTACCGCTGCTCGCTATTTAATTATTGGAGATAGCATCCCGTGGCACGCTATTATGGGCGAATTAGTCTTTTACTTCACAAAGTCCAGAGGACATGAACAGATGCTTATTTTTCTGATACTATTATAGTATTATTTGATTGCCTCTATTTTTCGAAGTTGGTTTTCAAATTTGAACTGTATAAGCTTTTGTCATGCTTATTATAGAAGCTTTTTCAACAATATTTTTTTTAAAAAAATAGTAATTAGAAGCCGCCAACCTAACTCAACAACTTCAGAACCAAGCTTATTTGGTTTCATGAGGAAGCCAATCAAAAGAAACTGTTCAAGTAATACTAGTATTAGTATATAAACAAAATACCGGTGATTTCCATTGATATGTTTGCCAATGCCAACCGTCCTACATTCATTTCCCCAGGAAACTGTTCTTTCCATGTTTCAAGACGCTTTACAAAACAAATATGACAAAGAACGAGACTCTTGGACAACCCAGAATGCAATATTCACATCTTTGCATGCCTTGGCTACCATCTTCACTCCCGGCTGCAGCTTAGTGGAAGAAGCATCTCTTACTGAACAGCCTGGCTAAAATGGACATAGGCTCAAGCTCAGACACTACGCAAAGAAATATAATAGATTAATAGGCGATTTAAACTATATGCAGACATAAACCACATACCAGAATCCGAAATTGTGATGAATGTTGGTTGTGGCCTGGACAAATGAGGGTGATAACTTGTCATCTGACAGACCCCGTCACTCAGTCAGCATGGTAACGCTGATTACGCAACTATGGTCCAGTTCGTTTTGGCTTCTGAATTATGGATTCTGGATTATACGAGAAGTTGCTTATGATTATGGAAGAATCATGCCGAGCTAGCTATGACTTCTAGGTTCTGGACCGAGTTGGCAAGAATCAGCAAGAATCTGTGAGAATCAGGTTTCAGCCAGATTCTGATTCTATTCAGAAGACAGCTTTTGATTCTCAGAGAAGTTGTCCAGAATCCTCCTGTTCGGTAAATAATCCGTTTTTTTTAAAGCAGAAGCTGTTCAGAAACTGAAACGAACGGGGCCTATGTCTAATTACATAACATTGTCAGATGGATCTGAACGATTTAGATATATTAGATCTCACCTTAATTAATCATCTTCTGTGCCTTTGCCCTGCGGTCCTCGACACTGCCTGCTGTTTAGAAAGGATTTCAGCTATAAGTTGTTTTGGGCCAAAGAGCTGTGCATTTTTCAAAAGCAAGTTCCTTGATGATGAGTCCACGGAATATCCTTGACCAGTCATCCAGTCCAAGAGACATAGTAGCAGCTGCTTCTTATCAGGCTTTTGGATGTATCGCTGAATTGCTCTCCCAAATACATCCTGCATGTGGAGTAATTATGTTTGCCATTGGAAGAAAGAGTAAGTTAGCAGCTAGCCACCAAAAAAGAGGGGTTATTATAGTGATGAAGTGCTAAGATGATGGTAGATATTGGTGCTTATGTTCCGTGATACCAGTTGTTGTTTGAACTATTGGTGACAGTGCAGAAATGGAATTTTTATGCCTTGCAAAGTTTGTCTGTAAAAACTTCTGTAATGCTTAGTAGAAACTGGGGTTTCCCTCCCCTTTTTCTCAAGAAAAAAAGGCACTAAGATAAAACGAAGACAGGTCATAAACAAGTGCCCTGAGTTTGGACTTAAGAGTGATAAAAGCACATCAGAATATCGAGCAACAGAAGATGTGGGATTCAAAATATGTTTGTGCGTATGTGCTGAGCAATCAGGAGTAGAAAATGGCAAGTTCTACCACTAGAATACTAGAGGGCATTTGATACTGATGTAATCTGTGAATTATACAACTCAGATGAGAATGTGGATTTAAGAGTATCAACTCTCATATGCATTTCCAAAGTTGCAAAAATGAACTTTTAGCTAGCTTATAGCCTTATACCATGTAATTTTTCAGAACATCCCTCTGTCCCAGCTAGCTCTAAGAATTTAACCATTTTTGAATATCCGGCTAGCCGAGCTTCAACTCCAAACTAGAATTAAAAAGGTACAAATACAGAACCATCACCTGGCTGATACGCCACCCTGAACGGTTCAGTGCTTTCATGACATCGTTAATCAAATTTATGTTGCCCGATACCATGAAAGATCTAGCAAATTTCTCCAAACAACGTGGAGATATCAGCTGAGCATTGTCCTGTTCAATAGGCATTTTCTTAGTGAAGGCACACAAAACTAACAATAGAGATGCCAAAAGCATAGTACCTTAACAACTATATATGCATCCTTGAGGAGTCCCGCTGGAACTAAGATGCCTAAAACCTTCTCATGAAGAGATTTACACACCGTTCTCTTACTGTATCTCAACATATTATATACAGAAAATGCTTCAGAAGGAAAACCTGCTTCTCCTAGCTGTACCATTACCTCAGAACAAAGCTCCTGGAAAAGATTTTAGAAATTGTGGTTACTGCTTACAGATTGTCTACAACCAAAAGCTGCTTCAACACATATTGTAAGGGGATGAAGATGTGCAATTCTCACCCACTCTATTCCACAAGAATTAATAATAGATAGTCCTAATTCCAATCAGAAGAAATTACCAACAATGTAATAATGTGGCTTGATCGAGCATAGAACTTAATAAAGATATGTTAAATAGATCAAATACATAGGAACCAAAATACCTCATTTAATTGATGGCCTTTTGTATGCATATCTTCAATTGTCTTGTATGCCAGGTGATAGACCTTTCCCTTGCAGAAGTACCTTATTAAGGTATTAAATGTAATATTATCGGGTGAGATGTTCAATTCATCCATTTTCCTCAGCATTCTCATTACACCTTCCATATCATTTGTGCTGCAGTAAGCACGAAGTGATGTATTAAGCATAACCAGATCATACGTTGCATTCTTGGCCTCAAATTCATCTACAAGTTGTTTTGACTCTTGATGATAACCACCTCGATGTAATGCTGAAATCATGATACTAAATGCATATCCATCTGAAGAAACCACAAGATAAGCAGCTCAGATAAGATCATCAAAGCACAAATAGCTGATAATAGCACCACCAAGGCATTTGCATGGGAACACATGGGCAATGCTCTAGAAAATTATTTTAGTTCTACATATTATGCTACATAAGACTACTCATTTACATCACAAAGTTTAGGCCAAGGTTGTCACGCGCTCTCGCAAGCCGCGGCAAGTGGGGGGCGCCAGGACGCCTAGGCGCCTGCCATGGCAATAGTTAGACGGTGGAAGAGCAGAGGAAGAAGCAATGCTAGCGAGCGAAGAGCAGAGGAAGAAGGAGAGCAAGCCAGCAAATCAAAGCAAAGAGAGAAGAAATGAGGGATAGGGGCGGGCATGCAGCGGCAGAAGTGAGGGTTGGTGCTCGCGGTAGCACTAGCGGCGGCGTGCGCACGGGTGCAAGTGGTAGGCGGAGGAGCAGCAGCGGTGGGCGGCGACCGTGGCCGTGCTAGCTGTTGCAGTAGTGCTGGCGGTGGTGTGCACGCGGGCGCAGGTGGTAGGTGATGGAGCGGCGGCGATGGGCGACGACCATGGCCGTGCTAGCACTCACGGTAGCGCTGGCGGCGGCATGCAGGCAGGCGCAGGTGGTAGGCAGCAGAGCAACGGTGGTGGGAGGCGACCGTGGCCATGTTAGCACTCGTAGTAGGGATGGCGGCGGTGCGGCTCCGTCCACAGCAGCCCCCAACTCCGTCCCAGGCGCTGGCTTAAAGACCTGGGGCCTGGGCGAACGGCCATGGCGTCTCCCTCCGGCCGACAGGACGCCATGGCAACCTTGGTTTAGGTCCTGTTTGGAACGCACAATTTTTTTTCCAAATTCCTACATGAATTGAACTTTTTCCCTGTGAAATTCATGAGTTCCAAATTTGACACCTTCTATTCATAGGAAGCAGGCAATGAAGATCAAAGGTTTAAAACTAGCCCAATACAATATACTAATCAGGAATCACTTCAATACAATGAGAATAAGAACTAGAATAAAGGTACTTATCTGATATTTGGTTAGATACCATACCAGATTTGACACCTTTTTCTTTCATTTCATTAAATAGCATCATTGCTTCCCATATCTTCCCTCCTTTGACAAGGCCATCAATCAATATGCAGTATGACATCTGGATACAGTATAGGGATTAAGGAATTACAACAGAACACACTTCAATTTGAGTGACCATGCATGCATATACGTGAATTAGTGTTGCATGTGAGACCACACGTTTTACCTCATCCTGTGCAAAGCCTGAGGCTTCCAATTCAATTAGTAGTTCCTTAGCCTTATCGAAGAGACCACCTTTAGAATACACCTTTAACAAAGTGGTGAGTATAACCTGCAAGTGCAGTTTAGTTTAGAGGTTAGAATGACTAGCTTTTCATTGAACAACCAATGAGAATTCCATTCAATTGCATGAGTATAGAGTTCAGACAAAGAATCAGGCAATGGTTACTATAGTTATAATTATTGCGCGGAGAGGCTATTTTACAAGAGATTCAGAAGCACCAGTTCTGATGCGGATATGCATACGTCTAATATTTTCCGGTTTAATATCTTAATTAACTGAAAAGAATTACTAAGCCGGATTAAATATCAAAGGTGAATCTTTTCATTAAGCAATCTTCACTTTACATGACAAATATATACTATCTAATAGCACGTACTTGTTTGTTGTAAGGTATGAAGATTGCAAGAATATCAAATGGAGTCGAATTGCGTCGATGAACCATGGTGGGACCCAGCAGGAGGTGATGGAGGATAGGAGCCACATGGGGGATCAAGAAGGGAACTATGACCACATGGGCCACCCCATGCAACCAGGGTACCAAGCCCATATGGCCAAATAAGGCAAGAACAGCCCATGTGGCCCTCTTCATGCAACTAGCCCAAGAGGGGAAGCACATGGGCCCAAGTGGTAAGCAATGTCACTTCACCAAGGTGCAATGAGGCAAGGCCCAAACCCAATTTGGACAAGACAAGGAAACAAAGAAAAGATAAGGCCGAATTGGATTTGAAAAGCAAAAGAGCCCCATTTAGAATGCCAGACCAGTTGGACTTAAAAAGGCCATAATTCTCACATACGGACTCGGATTGCGGCATTCTTGGACTTGTTTGAAAGCTTGGAAAGTCCTCTCTATTTCACTCCATTACAACAAGGCTATAATCGGCTTCCTTCTATCTTTAATTTGGCCACCAAGTATCAGCTTCTTAATTGACCGAATTACATTAGGAATTTGAGTTAAAGATAGAGTCCAGGAGGGTGGGACCCACCTTGGCCAGTCCTAGACCAGGTTGCACAGCCCCATAGTCTCTTTTATATATTTGTGTTATTCTCTATTGTAATTTTAAACCACAATTTATAATATACAGCCTTCCTCATTGATGTTGCATACACAATAGAGCGGGGAATTGGGCGTTCTTTTCTCCAAAGATCATTCTGTCTTTCTACTAGGAACTGAGAGATCAATACTACTTTAATCAGTGATTTCGTGAAGTCCATCATGCCTGTGATATTGGCGAATCAAAAAGTTGCAAGCCCATTGCATCTGACAGTGGGGGATCAGCTAGTATTCATCAAAAGATTGCAAGTTATCTGTGACCCTATGTCGTGAAGATCGGGCATTCCATATCAAGTTCACTCCATTCCACCCATAGTTATCAAGTCACACGATTAGTCACGACTACTCGACAATTAATCGTAAAGTTGGCCTATGAGCAGGACTAGAGGACCTCGACTCAATTAGTTTCCTAGTCGAGCGACTTGAATTTCTAGTTGACGACTAGCGGCAATTAATCATGCTAGCCAAGCCATATGTTGGGTTGGGCCTTAGGCGGCCAGTTGCTCAGTCAGTCAATTGGGCTTGGCCTAGCCCATTTAGAAATGAAAGACTAGAAGAGGAGCATCCAAAAGCGTTGAGCAGGCAGAGCAGCACATAGGAAGGCAGCAAGCCAGGAACGCTAGCCAAAGGTTCTCGTAAAAGGGATGAAGCCTTGGAGGAGGAGCTTGAAGTTCAAGAGAATGATGAGGAAGAAGAAGCACTTGCGGAGTCCGGGGCTGATGATGATGAAGATGTTGAGGATGATTTTGGTGAGAGTTCAGCAAGTAGTCCCCATGACGGCAATGATGGATCAGAATCAGATGGTGACAACAATGTCATTCTTGACATAGATCATTTTAGCTCGGATGACTAATTTGAGGTGGCTTTGATGAGAATGTCTTGGACTTTGGTGTTGGACATTTGGTGATTTGTCATTATGTAGCTTGTGGGGCTTACTTTTGCCCTATTTGAACTTACAAACTTGTTGTCCTAATGTTTTATCTTCGTTGTCATTAAGAACTCGTTACTTAGTTATGCTAATTTGCTACCTTATTTAATTTTCGTGATGTCAATTTACTTGCTATGTGGATGTCTACTATCCTCTCTTTTTTTTGCAATATGCATAGTCTGCATACATGATACATGGTAAATTTCCGTCGTAATGTTCATTTACTTGTTGAATGGTAATTGATTAGATTACTATATTGTTCAAGTTTGCTTTCAAATCTGCCACTACATTATTGGGGACTTAAGCAAATCATAAAGCATGGATTGTGGAACTAATTAATAAAGGGCAAATACAAGAAAATCGACCTTATTCAGTGTTAGTCCTGAAGACCTCAAATCTTTCATCAATAGCTCAGCTTTGCCATAATTAGCTTGTTCTGAATATGCATTCAAAAGGGAGCTGTAATGGAACAGATTAGGACTATGGCCTTCATCCTTCATTTTCTGGAAGTATACCTCGGCCTCCTCACAGTAGTTATGAGATGCACATATAGCCAATAGAGTGCCATATATTACACTATCCATCTGAAGACCGCGGAAATTCAGTTCATTGATAAGTTCCATTGCCTTAGTGTAGCCCTGCTTCAACTTCACGCACCCTGATAGCAGCTGAAGTTCACAAGAGAATCAATTCAAAAGCTATACCTCCGAAGCGAAAATAAGTTGTCTTTCACAAATGTTCATAAGGAAAAAAAAAAGGGTCATAGTCCCATACAGTACTGTAGGTGAATAGATCAGGTGAAAGACCTTCTCGTATCATCTCATCGTAAAGCCTGAAGCTGCTGTCAAACCTGCCATTCTTCACCAAGCACCCGAGGACCGAATTACAAACAGAGACATGGACTCTCGTCGACTGGTCTTGGATGGCACCGTACACTTGCAGCGCTCTTGCCGGGTTACGGCTCAGCCCGAGGTACTTGAAATAACTGCTGTAAGATGCGAAGTTGAGCATCTCGTGCTCCTGCATCCACCCGAAGACCTGAAACAAAGTTCAGCAACTCATGTGTATTGGCATTGGCATTGGCAACGATCTTCACTAACCCACCACTTGTCCATGACAATCACGGAACACTACCTTAGAAAGCTCATCCCAGCGCCTGGTGTCCCCGTAGTGGCGCAAGATTATGTTGCAGTCCTGCGTCTGCAACACATCCTCAAACCTGTACATATCAAGGTCAGAATTCGCAGAGATTCACTTCAAATCGAGCAACCACTGAGCCTATCCTAACATCCCCATTCCTCTTTTTTTTCCACTGGAACTAATGCTTTGAACTCCCATTTGTATGCAGGTGGCATAATCCATAGCAACTGAGCTAGGCTTTTGGGAATTACTACAGCCTCAGGAAACGAATTCTCGGAAAGAATTAAGCAAAAGCATATAGGCACACACACACACACACACACACACACACCTGGTGAGGGCGGCGACGGGGTCGGGGCCGGCCTTGACCTCGACGACAGCGTTGCGCCGTGGGGAGGGCCGCGGGGACTTGTAGGCTTCATGTGCTTCCAGCGCCTGCGGGGCGGCGCGAACGCAGGAAAGGTTCCTCCGGGAGCAACACGGCGGCGGCAGCAGCGGGGAGAGGAACCGGGAGGTGGCGAGCGGCAAGGACGCGGCCTCCGTCGTGCTTCCGCTGCGCAATCTCATCTCGAACTCAGGCGGCGGCGGGGAGAGGAACCGGGAGGCGGCGAGCGGCAAGGACGCGGCCTCCATCGCGCTGCCGCTGCGCAATCTTGTCTCGAACTCGACACCGAGATGGATGGAATTAGATGCTGCTGATGCTTGCCGAGCGTGCTCTGCTCCGCGCTCGTCCGTTGGGATAGGTTTACAGTTTTTCCCCAGCGTTATCGTCTGAAAGTTCTGCATGGGCTGTATTTCTGGCGTGAATACTTTCGGCCCACTAATTTCTATCAACACTTTTGGCCCATTATCGGAAACCAGATTTGCAAATGCGAACTCTCAGTATATACCACACTAATCGAAGATCACACTAGTGCACACAACAATGATGATAACACATCCATATCATGAATTCAAATAATAATAATAATTAAGCAACAAGTACCGACCTTGTGGTCAATAATTGTAAATAAACGACAATATGGCCTTATGTTCACAAAATAGCAACGAAAACTAAATAAATAACAGTGAGATAAGCACATCTATTTATTCAACAGGCAATCGACTGGGGTGCACGTTCTATAATCCAGATCTCTTTCATCGAAACCACAAATCTTAGAAACATAATGCATGATAACTATATACAAGGCTAAACAAATTGAAGCTTTAATATGGCTCAATTAGCATAAAGCAATGTTTAACTTTAAATACAACTAGTAATATCACAAAGCATCATTTGACCAAAAGTAGTTGCAATAATTAAAATTAGTGATACCACTAATGAAGATTCCAACCACCTGACAATCTCCAACTGACAATCACTAGCCTGAGAGTTCTAACTATTTACGAATTCCCAAACCATCATTTTATTTCAAAACAAAACAAAAAAAATTACAATGTGAAAGCACACCTCGCCCACGCTTGACCGTGGGCACGGCTAATCGATTAGTTTTAACTCTACAATGTGTGTACAACTTTAGTCACATGATATGATCATCTCCTTTTACCTCTGGATTAACTTACTTTCTTAGGTGTGCGGCAGTGAGATCATGACAAAGCCTTTATAATATACAAACCCGCTATTAACCTCGACGGTTAAGGTTTCACCGCCGAAGGGTTCCATCCCATCTACCCAGTCGGAAGCCTCTTCTTTCGTCTTGTGGATGTCTCCATCTAACACCCACATTCCTCCAACTGGCAAAGCCAATAACGATACGCACAAATTAATTAGCCATGTCACACCTATAAAAAGTTATGGTTGTACGTAGTGCTCGATTTGAAATAACACACATTTCGGTCCTTAATTGACTAGGGCGAAACAATCATTTTATAAGGTCTCGTGCATCCTGTACCCGCCTATCTTTCTATCCACTCCAGTCTAAAACCATTTCTCTATTTATTTTATTTCATAAACAACAGCAATACCTATTGCCATAACTTCACAAATGAATTTCAACAATTTCAACAAGATTTTGAAGTAATACCCAATAATAGCATAATACTGAAGCAATTAAGCTAGACTAAGCAATTCTATCGTATTATACTACCGTGCTAATTATCACTAAATATAAATAATTAATATCCTCTAGGGTGATAAGGGTACACAATGATCAATGTCGAGAAGGTCATAACAAGTTTAGGAATTTAACTAAACCTTATGACTGAGTTTAAAGTGCATTGTATAAAAAGTAGGGATGCAATTTAAAACAACATAAGAGTTTTACAATGAGGGATCAACATACTCAAGGAAGACTTGCCTTGCAAAAGCTCATGCTCCTGGTCTGGACCTTGGGTTTGAGTTAATTCGTCACTTTTGTACACTCTTGGTACTTCAACACCTACACAAAACGAGAAATGAACAATAATTAAAAACAAACCAGAGAATAAACAAGCTCTAAAAATAAAAATAAAAATTCACCAAAATAGAGAGCTCGAATTTACAAAGTTTAAGAAAATTTGAATTGTCTCATTCGGAGCTCGTGAGGGAGAACAGACTCTCGAAAGATTGAATTAAAAAATAGAAAAAAACATCACTGTTCACAGGTAGGGGTGGGCATTCGGTTTTTTTTGGTTTAATCAGTTTGGTTTTTTTGTTTTAAAATAATTCAGTTTTTAGAAACTGGCTACTGAATTTCTCGGGCCAAAATGAAAAACCGAATCAAAATATTTCGATTCGGTTAATTCAGTTTTTCGGTTAACCGAAATATGAATAAACACTATGTACATTAAATTTTATTCTTCTTATGTCGCGGCACAGGGTAGAGATAAACCCACACAATATTCATTGGTCATTACAATATATGCACAGTAGAATATTAGAAGATACCACACATATGCATAATATGTTAGAACATGAGATTTGTTTGGTAGCTTTAGGAAGAATATTATAAAAGTGGTATTCTACATGGGCTATTCGGTTATTTCGGTTTCTGAAATCAAAAAACTGAACCGAATATCGAAAATCGAATTATACCAAAATAAAAACTAAAACTATAAATCGAAAAAATTTAAATAATCGGTTAATTCATTTCGGTAATACGGTTTCGCTTTAAAAATGCCCACCCCTATTCATTGCTATTGTAGATTCGAAGCATTGTACACCCGCAGCACAGGAAGTCTGGCGGCAACTACCACAGGGCCAAAGATGGTCGGCTGGCGGCGGAATCCGGTGGGGAAAGGATGGAGCCACCGTAGAAAATCGATAAAATTTTGGCGATTGCGCACAATATTGACCGAATTGATTGAGGGGAAACCATCAAGGGGCTATTGCGTACCCGGTGACGCGGTTGGACGGGAAAGATCGACACTGGAGCGACAGCGAGCTTGCACGGCCGGAGTTAGGGAAGAAGGCTTCGAAACTTTGTGAAATCTAGAAGTTTGAGCACGGGAAAAACTTTTTGGAGTTTGTAAGTTCAAGCTCTATAGGTTTTGGTAATTGGTGTTAAATTAATGCTTGATCTTGTTTAATGATAAACCTAATCTTTAAATGAGACTAACATATTTATTGAGCTTATTGTTAGTAGTCTCATATTTGGATGGAAAATAGAAAACCCAAGGTATGTGTGCGCATTCATTCTATTATCAATTGCATACTCTAGATTCAAGTTAAAGAATGAATTTCTCCATTGCTTAAACCATAAAATGTGCATTATGTTTCCCAATCCATATATTACATGGATGTACATATTTAGAGGGAGTTCAAGCTTTAATTTGAAGTTTCATTAGTATTGATCTATTCTTCACTTCATATATAAAGGATCAATACATTGAAACATATTAATTTAAATAAAAATTTAAATTGAGTTCGTTTGTTGTATAATCAATAGTGAACACTTCATCATGTGTTGATAATGTTCCTTGATTAATCAAGGACAAATGGATAGCTCTTAAGTATAATGAAGCATGTGTTGCATAATTGTGCTTAAGACAAATTTAATTCATTAAATTGATTTAGGTTGTGCTCAATCAATATAAGTGGCACCCATTATGGGTTAATAGAATGCAAGAGATGATTCAGACAACCATGTCTTTTGGACTAACCATTTTCTATAAGTTGTGATGAAATAGAGTTAGGTTCAAAGGTTGAAAAGATGAGAAAGTTCATTAAGAGGCGATGAACAAGATGATGAGAGAGCCAGGTGATGATCCCGGAAAAGAGAAGTAGAGCTGGGTGACACTCTTGAGGAGAAAATGATCGCAAATCATAAAGACTTCAAGGAAGCTTGGTGATGATCCCGGAGAGAAGCAAAATGGCAAAAAAATCATTAAAGCCCCAAAAGGGGAAAGCTAGCATGCGGCGGCGCAAAGGTATAACTAGATAGGATAAGGATTTTTCTAGCTTTGTGTCTAGTTTTAGCGCCGTACTATTAAGAGTGGTTGAGTATTTAGTTTGAGCTTCATCATGAGTTGGTGATCTCAATCCCGTGTTCACTTGAGCTCAAAACTATCTTCTCATTTGGATTTTGCATGGAGCTAACCATTTGGTATGTGTTGCAAATGGGTGAAGCTTGTGCTTGGCTTTATTAGCATATTACTCTGATTTGCATGTGTTGCAAATATGATAAGCATATATTTTGGTTTTCCGTATGATGCTTTGTTTTGCATATGTTACGATAGGATAAGCTCATATGTTGGTTTTGCATCAAGTTTATATTTTGCATGTGCTGCAATTGTTGAACTTCATGTTTTGCTCTCAAATCAAAATCTTATTGAGTTTGTTTGGTATTGCTTGAAGCTAAGTTTACATGGGTTGCAAAAGGAAAGAGCTCAAGCAATTTGGTTTCATGGAGCTAGAGAATTGCATGTGTTGCAATTAGGAAGCTCATGCATTTGAATTGGATTTATTGCTTGCTTGGAGCTAGGTTTTGCATGAGATGCAAAACGAGGATGCTCAGGCAAATTAAGTTGATTTGGAGTTGGCATGAGGCTATGGATTTGCAAGTTTTGCAAAAGAGAGATAACTCATTCCTTGATATTTAATTGTTATTTGCATATTCGTTGTGCGAATAAACAGGAGGTCTATGAGTCCGAGATCCAAAGAGCATGTGACGACTTGCACCATGGTTTTTGCAAGATGACTTGGTCATGGTTTGACCATCACATGGCTAAGAGGATCAATCTCATAGACTCCGGGATTTATTTGCTTAAATGCGTTTGTGCAAATATATCTTGAGTTGTTTGCGAAATGTGTTTTCGCAAATTTGTTGGAGTTTGAATGAAATTCTTTAGAGCATGTGAATAGAATTTGCAAATTATTTTGATCATGAGTTGATCATCACATGGCTCAAGATTTAATCGTGTTGACTCTTGCTAGCTTGTGGTCACGCTTTTGATCAAGTCTATGCGAGGATTTCGAGAAAATCAGTTTTAGACTTGAGTGGCCACTTTGGAGTTTTTGTGATTTTGGGAAATATCTATGATTGCTTAAATCTTGTAAAAGGGTGAAAAATGTAACCCTCTTGATAAGCTTTCCACAGAGTCCAAGATCACCTAAATCGGACTTCAGAGTAAAAAATTATGACCGTTTTAGTTTGAAAACTGTGGCACTTCCGCCCGTGAAGAGAGGTAGTGCCGCCTGAGGCTGGCAGTACCACTATTTTAACATCGATTGTTATTTTCCAAATAGGGTTGTTTTCTAGAGTTTGCCCTAAGGTCGGCACTACCGTGATTTTGCCTGCGGTATTACTGGATTTATAGCTGTTAGCCGACCGTTGGGGCTGAGGGTGACACTACCAGCCCTATGAGTGCGGTAGTGCTGGATTTGCCGATTTTTCTATGATTTTATCCCCAACACTTGTTTTGGCTTGGGAAGCTATATAAGACCCCTTTGAGGGGCAAGAGCCTGTTGTTGCTGCACTCTTGAGTGTATTTGAGCTAGTGTGAGTCCTTAAGAGGGTGTTGCATATGTTGCACACCTTAATTTGGTTTTTGAGCTCAAGAGCGAGGCTAGGTTGCATGTGTTACACCTAGAGTGTGATTGAGAGGATCCTAGTGCATGTGTTGCACGTGGGAGTCACCGGAGTGCATGTGTTGCGTTAGGTGAAGCTTGAGTGGAGTGCTCAACTTGTTACTCTTGGTGGTTACCACCACCTAGATGGCGTAGGATCGTCGTGCACGTGAGCTCTCGAGGTTTGTGACAAGCCCGGGGCGAAGTTTATAAAGGTTCTAGTTGAGCCTACTCGAAAGAGTGAAAAACTATCTAGTGGATTCGAGGTGGAGGCTCTAGAGTGGTGCCGGTCCAAAGTGAATTGGACTTTGCTTAAACGTGGACTAGGGGAGACCAGCAAGTCTCTGAACACCACAGTAAAAAATCGGTGTGTCCTTGTCTCTTTACTTTTAAGCATTTACATTATCGCATTTTATCTATTGTTTGATTGTATTTAGAATTGCTTAGTTTTGCTAGTTAGATCAACTTAGTAATTATTGTGTAGAGATATAATTTAGTTAGTGCACTAGTGAGCCTAGTTGATTTAGGCCTTAATTGTTAAAACTGTAGTTTAAGCTTCTGCAATTTATTTAGGTTTTGACATATGGTTGATTAGGCGTATCTCGATTAGTTGTAGAGACGAAGTTTTCATAATCGCCTATTCTCCCCACTATAGGCGTATCCTCGACCCTACAGAGTTGCTCAATGCGATGAGGGGGAAGAGGGGGTTCTTAGGCCTTGTTTGGGAACCGGAATCCCGGTCGGGATCCCTGCCAATTCCCATGGATAGAAAGCCCTGTGGAAGTTTGCCCTGTCCATGGTATTAGACCATTTGGATGACACGAGGAAGTGGAATACTCGAGCCTTTCCACACCGTTTCCACGGGGAAATAATCATCGTGTGCACGCATGGGGAAATTTTCTCCTGTCGCGTCGAGACGCATCTCGCGGCGCCCCAATCCTCCCTCACCAACACAGTCGGAGGCGACGAGGGAAGTGCTGTGGGGAGGGCTGAAGGGGTAGGTGGTGCTGGTGACGAGCGGCGCCTCCGGCATTGGCCGCGAGTTCTGCCTCAACCTGGCAATCACCGGCTGTAGGGTCATCGCCGCCGCGCACCAACCACCTCCGCTCGATCTGCGATGAGATCAATGCCTCTGCCTTCGCAGCCGCGGAAGGCCCTTGGGCGGTTGCCGTCGAGCTCAAAGGTAGGAAGTCTTATCATGTTAGTGAGCCTAATAGTGTTCGCAGCAATGATAGTGAGCCAAATACATATTGCCTTCGATGATATGTAAGAATGGTGTCCTTAGTCCTTGTATACTTCAGGAGGTGTGCATTCGGCATTGGATTGGCCTGAAGATGAGTGGGATAAACTCATCAAGACGAACCTCACCGGATTGTGGCTCATCGCCAAGCATGTCTGTAGATGAATACTTGATGCCAAGCTGAAGGATTCAGTAATAAACATTTCGTCTTTTGCTGGTCTTAACCGTGTGCATCTGCATGGTTAATTCCATTGGATATACATCTTAAACATTTCGTCTTTTGCTGGTCTTAACCGTGTGCATCTGCATGGTCTTTTGAAGTTTATTATGTTTTTCCTTTTTTTACTTTTTAAAGATTTTTCTGATTTTTTTTAGATTTTTCTATATATTTTTGTACTTTCTTGAATGTTAGGGATTTTTATCCCTATGGCTTCCAAATGGTGGGTGGGAATATTTCCCTTGAGGGGAAATTATCCCTAGAGGTTGGAGAGGATTTCATGTGCCATTAAAATCCCTCCAGGGAGAAATATTCCCTAGATTTTATTTTCCTAGCATCCAAACATGCCCTTAGGGTGGCTTTTATAGCCCCGGGGAGCAAGCGAAGACACGAAAACTGAATTTGAGTTGATTTCAAACAATGAGATATTACCGGCAATTTAATGCGCGATTTGGGGCAACTCGATCATAAATGGAAAGAGGAAGATGCGGGCAATCCATTTGGCAAAGGTTTGGAAAGATTTGGCGCAAGATTGATGGGGATTGGCGCTTCCTTCCATGAGGGAATGGAGGAGAGAGAGAAGCAGGCTTCACTGGCTTGGGTTCAGCTGGGGAAGTTGGCCCTGACAGTGGGGTTCAGTCCCACTGCCAGTGAAACCTTCTCTCCTTTTTTTCGAATTTAAATAATGGTTGATAATAAATGGTTTTTAGGAAATAAAGTTTCAAAATTTTGAAAAAATTCCTAAAAATACTTTAAGGTATTTGGGACTTAATAAAATTACTTTCAGTAATGTTCTAGTTTTTTTATTTTCTATAGTAAATCATTTTATAAATATGAAAATAGAAAAAGCATTTATAAAATACAAGGGGTTTAGAAAAAATCTCAAAAATTCAGATTTAAATATTTTAAACAAATTAACATGTAAATTATAGGATGTTACACCCATCGATTTCTTAGACCGACTTAACCATTAGGAGGAGATTGGCAGAGTAGAGTTCTTACATTTCCTACCTATGTCTTATTTGAGGAGCTCAAAATCCTAGTCTATTTACGTGGGTGGACCGGAATTTGCGGTTTCTAAATCCACAAAGTAGATAGTGTCATGTCTATGCCAAGACACATATTGGCAATGTAACAAAGTGTGGCACACAATTTTCAATCAAATCGACAAAGAAATAAAATGGTGATTCTAGTTCCTAAAAATTTGTAAAATCAAGATCTATTTGTTGGTGAATTTTATTTAATTTTTAAGTTTGCTCTCTATTTTTGGTAGTTTTTGCTTTATTTAATCATTTCGCATAGATGTTGAATTACCTAAAGTGTTCGTGAGCGAGGAGCCAACTCAAGAGCAACGTCTAGAATAGGATCAAGAGCTTTTTAAAGGCAAGTTGTGCTTTGATCATATTAAGCCTGTGTTTTAAAAGTTATATTATTTTAAACTATTGCATGCTAATTCAAATATAACTATTTCAATTAAATTGGGATTAGCTATTTAACCTCATTGAATTTATGCCTACCTTGTCATTTGTATGTCATGATTCATTTATCACCCTACAATGTTTCTTTATTAATTGGTAACTATTAATTGACAATATGGGATGGTTAGAACATGCTAGATTGCTTAGCCATGCAATGTGTTATTAATATCATTTTGAGGATTCAAAATTAATTTTGATTAATGGAATATGGAACATGTTTATGAAAGGTGTGTCATGCGTTGTTGATGATGATGATGTCATGTGGTGCATGGTAACCAACGGGGGTAATAAAATTTATTATTGTTAATAATTGTTTCACTGATTTTCAATCTATTTATGTTAATCATTTGTAAATGATGCTTTATTGCAAAATAACCAATTCAGCCATTCATTTGGATAAGCCATGCATGTAGTATAATAGACTTGTATTCTGTGCACAACTTGTTGAGTGCTTTATATACTCACCCCCTTGCAACAATCCCAAACATCAGTTGGAGAGGAGTCTACACCAGCCTTTGAGGAGTACTAAGAGGAGTCGATCAATTAGGTGCGAACCTTGTCAGTTGCCTGTGGCATATTGAGGGTTACTACGAACAGTTTATTTTTGTTGTAGTTTTATTTATTTCTCAGTCGATGCCCTATGAGGTGTATTACTATAAGGTTGACCATAAGGTTGTTCAACATGGTATATTTAATAGATGAAGTCTTTATTTATATTTTCGTTGTGCGTAGTTGTGGTATTCATCTATGTTGAGACTATGTACACTAGCGTGATCCTGGACTAGTGCATAATACATAGAGGGTTTGGATTTGCATATTCTGGTCTCGACAAAGGTGGTATCAGATCCATACTGACTGTAAGTCTTACCCCTAGTTAGAATGCTTGTTCTTAAAACTATTTTCTAAAGCAAAAATTAACTTAGAAGGATCAATAAGTTCTTGACTTATCTTATCTTTCTTGCTTCCTACCTTTGTTGAAATTTTCTGTCTTTCCTTTGTTTTAAGTTGAGGTCTCACTAGAGTTTTCTTCTACAAATGAGGACAGCGTATACCTATGGTGAGCGAAATGGAGTATATGCTACTGAGTTTTGTAGAGTGTTACAAGTACTTGGAGGCTTTAACAGACCCATCTACAGAGGTACCAGTTGGGTAGTGAATGGTAAGGGATGTGGAATGATTTGCAAAGTCACAATCTACGCACATGAGGACACTAAAGCAAGTCATCCCATCAACATATCAGTGAGGAGGTCTACTTTTGAGGTGGGATCAAAGAGTTAGCACGTCTTGCAATTTAATGTATCCCTCGTGACTACGTTGATGAGCTACAACAGACTATGTTCAGATATCATCAACAGGGAGGAGCCGCTCAAAGAGACAGGATCAAAGATGAGGAGGATGCTACTATTGTTCATCTTGCTCAGTTCACCGCAGCCCAGGAGGACATGATGAAGACCACCACTTAGGAACTCAAAGAAGTATATAAAGCCATGGACAAGGCTGAGACAGACCTTTTGTGAGACCAAAATGATGGCAACGTAGAGGATTATAGAGTTGGAGGAGGCCCTCTACATCAAAGAAGAAGAAACTAAGCGGGAGCTTGAGGACAAGGAGCCAAACAAGGACCCAAAAGAGGCGGAGCCCAAGGGGCAGGAGTTCGCATCTTCCAATGAGACTCCTGGCTGTTGAGATCAGTTTTCACCGATACTGTTGCATCCGTCGCACTACTCCCCAGGAGGCCCGCACCCCGATTGGATTAGTGATTGGTGGATTCTTAGTCTAGTAGTGGTGATTTAAGTATGTGAGTCGTGTCGGTTCAAGTTAGAGAGTTGTCTTTTAGTCGGTAGAGGGTTGTGCTTAAGTTAATAAGAGTCTTTATTGTTTTCTGAGTGTGCAATATGTGTTGTATGGCCCTTAGGCATTTGTGAGCAATCATACTGAGTTATTAATAAATATTATTTAATTTGGAGTTTGAGTTAAACCTTTTTCCCACATTAGTTCTTTATTACTTTCTATGTTTTTTCCCTCTTTTGTCTAAACCTTGGAGTGATCAACAAATGGTTCAGACTCGAGGAAACAATGGAGCTAGTGAAAGTGGTTCTAGACCCAGTGGGAACATGGATGAGATGCTATTTCCCCAACCTGCACCCCAAGTTGATGTGCAGAATTTTAGAGCTTCTCTTGCCGCACATACTCAGTTGATGAATACTATGATGCAGCAAGTGCAGAACATCACAACGCAAGCAACTGCTAATAATGCAAATTAAGCTGTTAATAATGGGAAACATCCACACTCTAAGAACCGGTGGGTTTCCTCGATCCACACATGGTCTCCAAGCAAAACATGGACGACAATTTACAAGCCATCAAGGAATACGTGACAAGTGCATTGCTGGCTCAATGCGATAAATCGTACATACTTTTACCCCCCATAGCTTGGGGTAAGTGCTGCATTAGTTGCTATACTTGTTGATTTGTACATTATATGCAACTCGAAGTTAGGTTGAATCACCATGGTGACATACCTGAGTAGGTTTTACTGGTTCTTATTGTAATTGTATTAAGAAAGAATCGGGTAATCTACCCTGATTCCTTAAAGGGCGGCACCCATGACTTGAGGTATGTTGCACAATTACTCGATAGATAATCACATTTCCTTTATAGATAGCTCTGTTGTTGGTCTTTCAAGGTGTACATTGTTCGTGGAATGGCTGAGGCTAACTTTTTGGAATCACGTAAGTCATTCAAAGTGTACAAAATTCGTAGAGAGCCATCCACGGGAGGGTCACAGCTAAACCATGATTTCAAGTTTTTGGTATCCACTAGTACACAATAATCCTATATCACATTCCATAATAATGCCTCTCGAACTAACCAAATCTATTTTTGCAATGCCACTAGTAGCCAAAGGGAATTAAATTATGTGGATTCTACATATGCCACAACATGCAGCTCTTCATCAGTACAACGAAGACCAATGACCTGAAGGTTTGCCAATCTTGCAATAAGTGTTTCATACTTATCAATTTATATATATGCATGACTTTAATCTTCCCATAAACAGATTGCGAAATGCGCTACAACTGCATTGGAACAGACCAATCTTAACAGAATTCGAGGACAACTCGTTTTCTTCTTACTGTGTGAGGTCATAAAGCCAAATGGTTAGTTCCACTCTGCCTAACCTGATGAGTAAAACTAAACTTGTAGTGATGTACATGTTATGAATTTGTGAATTAGCACTTGGGTTGATTTGTGAAATGTGTGCTGTGAATTTGTGAATTGTAGTGGCATATGTGTACCTGTGCATTCAATTGGTTAATATATCTAGGTTGATTTCTGAAGTGGATGTGTTGTGGTATAATCTGTAATATGTTTGTGTTGTGATGTAATCAGAGTTGATTTGTGATGGTATATGTGTATTTGTGGATGTGTAATATGTAATCTGCTTATTTCAGAGGGCATGGTTAGTATTTCCTGAGGCTAGCCAATAAACAAAAAAGCTTCCGCAATACAAAATAATATCACAAACATCTCATATCACGGACGACTGGGGCTATGAACCGTCTGTGATAATAGACTATCACATGCGGTTCTTTATAGAGATCGTCTATGATAGCCTATTATCACATACGATTCTCTACTCAAAGCTGTCTATGATAATAGGATATCACATACGGTCTATATCAAGAACTGTCAGTGATAGGTATTTCATAGATAGTTTTGTGATGTGATGTATTATTATAGACACATGCTTCCAGATAATTCAAAAAATCATATATGATGATGTTTTTAAACTATCTGTGATAGTTTTTTTAGTGCCAATCACAGCATGGGTCGTCGCCGCCTCGCCAGTGGAGGGAGAGAGAGAGAGCGGGGAGGGAGAGAGAGAGAGGGAGAAATGAGAGTACGGGAGAATGAGAGAGAGGGAGAAACGAGAGTACGGGAGAATGAGTGAGGAGAGAGAGATGTGAGGTTTTGTTGATATGTATGTGGTGGGACCCACCTGTAACACCCCAATTTTTGCTTTTATTATATTTAAAGTTTTTTTTGTGAATTTTTGGAATTTTCTAGAATTTATTTGGATTTATTTGGATTTAATTTGAATTTATTCCCTATTGAGATAATTAAATAATTAAAAGTTTTAAATAAATTTTTATTGGAAATATTTTATTTGAGTCTAAAATGTCCCAAAGTATTTTCCAAAATTTTTCTGGAATTGTTCTGATTATTTTGCTATTTTTTGAATTATTTGAATTTCTAGAAATTATTTTAAATTTTAAATCGCTGGAAAAACCTAATGGGCTTCACTGTTCATCCAACCGAGCCAGACTCGAGTCTGATTCGAGTTCGACTCGGGCCTGATCAAGCCGGACCGAACCACATTCGGGCCAGCCGTTGGATCGAGATCCAATGGCCAGGATTGAGCCACGTGTACACGCGCGTTGAACCGTTGAATCGAGATCTAACGGTTGAGCATGTGGCCACGTGTGCGCGTGACGGTTGCCGTCGGATAGAGCCACGTGGATGGCCAGGATCGCGCCACGTCGCCCCGTCCGTGTCCGTGCCGGACTCAGCCGCCCCGTACCAGTCGCCCGCGGAATCAGCGCCTAACTCGACGTCCGTGCCGGTATTTAATGCGCGGGTGCGTACCCGAGGATCGCCTTCACCTTGCGCAGCTATTGCCCTAGCCGCCGCCCTAGAGCCCCATCGCGCCCAAGATTGCTCGTCGTAGTTAACTAGGGTTAGCTTTGGGTCTTTGCTTCGTTCCGCCACCGTCCGTCGTCCTACGCCGTGTTGAAGGCCAGATCCAAGACCGTCGTGACGAGGCACATCGAGGAGTACCATTCACATCGCTGGAGATGCACCCAAACGCCATTGACCGTGTCGTTGTCCCCAGCTCCGGCCACCTCTGCTCCGCCATGCCATCACCGGAACCACGAGCTCTCTCCACCGTTGGATCTTCATCGCCCGGCTTAGACTCGTCCACGTCACCCGTAAGTAATTTCCACGTTACGGTTTTAGATCTAATAACAACCGTTGGATCTAGATCCAACGCTCAGGATTAAGCCACGTAGTTCCTTGACCGCACCGTGCTAGGAGTAGATCTCAGCCGTTAGATCTAAATCGTACGGTTAGGATCGATTCGAGTTGTAGCGTTAGATGTGATCTCAACCATTCGATCAAGATCGAACGGTGTAGAATGAGCCACGTGTCGCACGCTGGGACATGCCACGCCACCCCCAAGATGCGGTGAAAACCCGATCGGATCTCGACCGTCCGATCTAACTCGTACGGTCCAGATCAACCGCGTTAAACCACAACGTGCGGGATTAGATCTGATCTAGACCGTTGGATTTCAAACCAACGGCCCAGATTGCGCCACGTGTCCAGTAGCCGAGCCGTCGCGGTCCACGCGGGCGTCGCTGGCGTCACGCATGACGTCAGCACTGGCCCGCGTGTCAGCGTCTGACCAACCGCACCATGACGCCACGGTGGGTCTTAACTGTCAGAGCCGTTCGGCCGAGCGCGATGACGTCAGCAATGACGTCATCCGAGTGGGTCCCACGTGTCAGCGACACGTTGTCGGGACCCGAATTTGCAAATCCGGACCCGCTGTGTATTCAGCACTAGTCTAGGATCACGCTAGTGCACACAGTCTCAACATCGGTAAATATCACAGTCATATACATCGTTAGTAATAAAGTACTTTAATTAAGATAACCAAACTGGTTACTCGACCTTATGGTCAAGTTACAAAGGTACGCCACATAGGGCGAAAACTTATTAAGGAAATAAATTGCAGCGGAATAAAAGCACCAACGTGGCGCCATCCAGTATACCACAGGCAACTGACTTGGCTCGCTCCCTAAGTAGACGGCTCCTCCTGAAGTTCTTCTTCCAAAGCTGGCGTCGCTTCTCCTTCAACTGATGATGTATTGTGGCAAGGGTGAGTACTTGGTACTCAGCAAGTCATGCACAGAATGCAGCTAATATTCTATATGCATGGCTTATTACAAAGGATAGGCTAACATGTACATTTGCAGTAAACAGCAATTTAACAAGTAGCATAAGTAGATTCGAAAGCAGTAAAGGTAAAGATTATATCAATAACTTTTCCAGGAGTTAAGTAAACACTTTTCCTTTCCTAATCCACATTCCATCAACGTCATCATCTAACCCAACCAAACTTTCCAAGTCCAAGTTGTTTTCATGAAAGTCTAACCCTTGACTGTAATCCCCGAGCAATGTCCAGGGCTACGGACACGGCTATTCGAATAGATTTTACACTCTGCAGAGGTTTTGCACTTTAGCCACAAGATACAGTCAAACGCCACAAAGGCGAGTGATTGTAACAAAGCATTTTAGAGACTGCAAACTTTACAAGTGAACCTCTCCGGGTTTTGTCATACACCATCCCTTCCCGTAACGAAGGCGAAGTATGGGACCGACATACCATTGGACGGGTACCATGCCATAGCACTGGTACGCTCCCCTTTCAAGCTACACAAAAGGTGTAGTTGACACCCCGAGGTACCACGTGCAAGTTATTAGTAACTTACTCAACTAGGTCCGTCCCATTGCGGACATGTGGTTGCACGTTTGACTCAGATCAAAGGCTTGCAAGGTTCAGTCCTTAGGATGACCAGGGTAAGATTACCCGAAGAACCAAAACGACATCCCCGGTGCCACTCATGGCCCACCATATCATTCTTGCCACTTGCCCCGGTCTAAATCTATTTACCAAACCAAGTTGATTACCATGCACCACGTGCCATCAACAATCACAACACGTGATACTTCTCCAAAACATGTTCAATATCTCATTAAGTCAACATTAACATTTGATTGTCCAAAATCATATCATGTGCACGTAGCAGGTCTAAGCAATATACTACAACGGTCTAAATACCCAATGTTGGAAATTTAGTAATGTCCAACTATATAACCACAACTAGGGTGACAAGGGTTCATGGCACATAATTAAATAGTCAAGTTGTTATACTGCAATTTAGCATTTATCTAATTCCCAGAAATAATTAAAACAATTTCTAATTAAATTAGCATGCAATAATTTAAATTAAATTAATTTCAAAAATAGGATCAATATGGTCAAAGCATAACTTGCCTTCAAAAAGTACTTGATCTTGGTCTTGAGCTGGCTCTTGGGTCAACACTTCTCCTTCGAAGCCCTCGGGTACTTCAACGTCTACTCGTAACGCGTGCAAATAGAAATAAATAAATAAAACAGTATATACACATTGCTAAAAAATTCAATTAAAGTCCATAAATAGGAAGAGCATAATTTTACAAATTTTTAGAAATTTAAATCGCCTAAAACTTAGTTAAAATGTAAAAGTTATAACCGTTTAAAGTTTAAAGAATCTACTAATTAAATAAAAACAGAGAAAATTTCATATTCAAAAATTAATTAAAATTCATATTTAAGTAGATCTCAATTTTATAAAAATTTAGAAATTGGAATCGTTCAAATCGGAGTTGAAACACAAAAGTTATAAGCGTTTGAAGTTTGAAAATTCAAATAAATCAATAAACCGAATTAATTCATTTATTTTTCTATTGAAAAATCCGGATTTATGACGTCAGCATGACGTCAGCACGGGATTTGAATTTCCACTGAATTATTTTTCTATTGAAAAATCGAATTATTGCATCAGCATGACGTCAGCGGGTCCATGGACTAGGTCCACGGTTTGGGTCCGGCTCACCGTAGACCCGGCCCACGGGCACGTGACTCACTGACATGTGGGACCCCTCGGGTGACGTCAGCGCTGACATCACCGCGCCTCGGCCACACGGTATTGACACTCGGGCCCGACTGTGACGTCAGCGTGACGTTACGGATGACGTCATGGAGCCGTTGGCCAGGCGCTGACACGCGGGCCCCACGCGTGACGTCAGCGGTGACCGTGGCTGACCGCGCCGGTTCGGCTCCCGCGCATGTGGCTTGATCTGGGCCGTTGATTTGAAAATCAACGGTCCAGATTGGATCTGCTTCCGCACGTTGCGGTGCAACGCGGCTAATCTGGACCGTTCGATTTGGATCGGACGATCCAGATTCGATCGGGTTTCGCCTCACCGTGGGGTGGCGTGGCATGACCCGGGTGGCGACACGTGGCTCAATCTACGCCGTTCGATTTCGATCGAACGGCCGGGAGTGCATCTAACACTACAACGTAGCTAACCCTAACCGTACGATCTAGATCTAACGGCTCAGATCTAATCTAGGCACGGTGCAGTTCACGGCTACGTGGCTCTATCTAAACCGTTGGATCTAGATCCAACTGTTGGGATTAGATCTAGAAACCGAAACGTGAATCGATCGGGGTGATTTGGATGAACCTGAGCCGTGCGATGAAGATCCAACGGCTGAGAAGCTTCGCGGTTCCGGCGATGGTGCAGCGGAGCAGCGGCTGCCAGAGACGAAGACGACGACTTCCCGAACGGCGCTCGAGGCGTGCTCCGGCGAGGTGAGTGGGACTTCTAGGTGCGGCTCGTCGCGACGGTTCCGGATCTGGGCTCAATCATGGTGGAAACGGCGGCAAACGGCGGAAAACCGCGGCGGGGCACAAATCCAACTTCGGCGAGCTCTAGCGGGCGAACGGCGGCGGCTCGGGCTCGGTGGGTTAGGGCTACGGGTGCGCACGGAAGAAAGGAACACGATGGTGGCGGTGACGCATTAAATAGGGGTCTCGGCTTCCGTAAAAACCGCGGAAACCGAGGCCCACTCGGCGGCGGAATCCGACTTGGATTTGGATTGGGTGACGTGGCGCAACGCTGGCCGTTGGATCTCGATCAAACGGTCACGCAGCTAGGGCTCGGCTGGCTCGGTCGGGCTTGAGTCCGGTTCGAGTCAGACTCGGACTCTAGTCTGACTTGGGTCGGACTCGGTCGGAGGAACAGTACAAACCCAATCGGCAATTTCCAGCGATTTAATAATTAAATTAATTCATAGAAATTCAAATAAATCGAGAAAAATAGCAAAATACTCAGAAAAATTCTAGAAAAATTCTGGAAAATACTTTGAGACATTTTGGACTCAAATAAAAGTTTTCCAACAAAATTTTATTTATAACTTTTAATTCTTTAATTATTTCAAAAGGGAATAAATTCAAATTAAATCCAAATAAATCCAAATAAATTCCAGAAAATTCCAGAAATTCACCAAACTGCAAATTTTCATTTAAATTCATGAAAAGCAAAAATTGGGGTGTTAACAGGTGTACCCATGGACCGGGTCCACGGTGGACCTAGCCCGAGTAGTGGTGGGCATTTTTAGACCGAAACCGAATTACCGAACTGAACCGAACCGAATTAACCGATTATTTCGGTTTTTTTGGTTTACGGTTTTTGGTTCGGTTTTTATTTTGATATAATTCAGTTTTCGGTGTTCGATTCGGTTTTTAGTTTTCAAAAACCGAAATAACCAAATAACCGAATAGCCTATGTACAATTCCATCTTTATAATGTTCTTCCTAAATCTATCAAACAATTATTATAATCTAACATCTTTATGCATACGTGTGGTATGTTCATATGTTCTACTATACTTATATTGTAACGACCTATGATATTGTGTGGGTTTATGTCTACTCTATATTGCGAAGTGAGAAGGATAAAATCTAATCTACGTAGTGTTTATTCATATTTCGGTTAACCGAAAAATAGAATTAAGCGAACCGAAATATTTCGGTAAATTCGGTTTGGTTTTTCATTTTTGTCTAAGAAATTCGGTTGCCACTTTTCAAAAACTGAATTATTTTAAAACCGAAAAAACCAAACCGATTAGACCGAAAAAACCAAATGCCCACAACTAAGCCCGAGCCGTGGACCGAGTCCGTGGACCGGATTACGCAATGTTGACATCATAATTCAATTTTTCATTAGAAAAATAATTCGGTGGAAATTCAATTTCCACGCTCGCGCAATGCTGACATCATAATCGGATTTTTCATTAGAAAAATAAATGAATTAATTTGGTTTATTCTTTTATTTGATTTTTCAAACTTCAAACGCTTATAACTTTTGCATTTTAATTCCGATTTGGGTGATTCCAATTTCTAAACTTTTATAAAATTGAGCTGTACTTAATGGTGAATTTTATTTAATTTTTGAATATGAGTTTTCCTCTGTTCATATTTATTTAATTGATTTTTCAAACTTTAAACGACTATAACTTTTACGTTTTAACTCCGATTGAGGCAATTCCAGTTTATAAATTTTTATAAAATTTACCTCTATTTAATGGTGGATTTTATTTAATTTTTGGAATTGAGTTTTTCTCTGTTTTTATTTGTTTAGTGTTTATTTATCCGTTACGAATAGACGTTGAAGTGTCCGAAGGCTTCGAAGGTGAAGTTTTGACCCAGGAGCCAGCTCAAGACTAAGAACAAGTACTTTTTGAAGGCAAGTTATGCTTTGGTCATATTGCTCGCACTTTCAAAAATTATTTTGATTCAATTTATTGCATGCTAATTTAATTAGAAAATGCTTTAATTATTTCTGGGAATTAGTTAAATGCCAATTTTGCTGTATGCCACCTTGACATAAATAATTGTGTGCCATGAACCCTTTGTCACCCTAGTTGTGGATTATTTAGTTGGACATTATTAAATTGCCAACATGGGTAATTAGACCGCTGTAAAATAATGCTTAGCCCGGCCACGTAATCATGACATGATTTGGATAATCAAATATTAATGTTGACTTAATGAGATATGGAACATGATTGTAACATCCTCGTTTTGGCTTTCTGGAGAAAAACCTAATTTAAATAAAGTAAATTCAAAGTTGGAGTTTCTTTGGTGTTTATATTAACCTGGCATCCATTCCCCTTCGAAATCGGGAATTAATTCCCTCCCGGGCGAAAAATCGGATTTTCCAATACCGCCGGTACCCGAAAATCCACCCGAGTCCAAAAGTGCTCCAAAAATCTCCAAACCACTTCTAAAATGTCCCAAATATTCCGAAATGATTTTAGGAATCATTCCCCGGATTTTTGGACCTCCGTTCCTATTTTATCTCGCGGCTTTTGTTTAATGCTCGCGATCCGTGATTATTCAATTCCACAAAAATCATCCAAATTCAACCAAACCACTTCCATTGAGTTCCAAATATTCTAAAATGGCTCTAGGAATTTTTCCGAATTTTTAGGCCATTTTTCCTAATTTTTCTCTAGGCGAATCATTTACGTAAAAGAGAGCCAATAGAAAAGTGACACGTGGCAGTCACTATTCATCATCTTCTTCCTCTAGCCATTCATGAACTTTGAAGCTTCATGCAAGCAACAATGGTGGAAGCCTTCTTTAAATCCATCTAACTCCCTCCACGCAACTCCAAATCAATCACCGTCGGATCCGTTGGGATCACAACGGACTCCTCTTCCTATCCATGGGGATAATGCCCCCGAAATCTCGCTAATTTTTGAACGGTTGCGTGAAATCCGAAATCCACTCTTTTGGAGATTGCACGGCCGTTTCTAATCCGTTCCGCGTGATTCCACCTCTCATCTCTCCGTATAAGAGTCCTCTTTCCATTGGTGAAACCCTTCGTTAGCCTCTCAAACCCAATCGGCCGCAAGATCAAGAAAACCGACGAACTCTCGTGTTCTTCGCGTTCTTCGTGTTCTTGCTCATATCTCCCTCCTCGGTGGTTCAATTTCTATTCCGATTCTTTTGTTGACTCCGTGAGGAAGTCTAGATTCTAATCCTTCCATTGATTTTAGGTTTCATCAATCGTGGCGGCCAATTTCGCGTTTTGCTCGTTCGGCCGAGCCGTTCGTTAAATCCGATTTCTTCAATTCCGGTGAGTTTTAATTCAATTAGTGGCTTCCCTAGGTTCCTAAGGATGTTGTCTAGAGATCCTAGCTTTTTGTTTGGATTGATTCCATGCAAAAATGAGATCAAAATCGGGTTTTTGGGAGTGTGCTTGTTCTCTGCTTTTGGTTTGGGCCTTCTCTGTGCTTGGGCTAGCCTCGCCGCCGCTGCCGCTTTCGCCGCCGGCGATCGGCCGGGCCGCGCCGCCGCCGCCGCCGCTTGCGCCGCGCCGCGCCATGCTGCCGCCGCCAAGGCCTCAAGACGCACTGCCTGCCGCTGGCCACGGCGCCGCCGCCGCTGCCGCCCGCCGCCGCGGCGCCCGCCGCCGCCGCCGGCCCCCCCCCCGTCCCTCTCTCGCCCTTCCTCGTTCTCCCGCTCTCGCTCTCCTCCATGGATGGCATGGCCAAGCTTCCAAAGGAAGCTTCCCCCATCCCAATGACAGGGATGGCCCACTGTCATAGACTCCCACTCAGTCAAAGTCAGAGTCCAAACCAGTCAAAGTTGACCAGTCAACCCGAGGGGAATATTCCCGGAATATTCCCGGTTTTCGATTTATTCGAAATTCAAACTTCGGAAGCTCATAACTTCCTCATCCGAACTCCGTTTGACCTCATTCAAATTTCTAAATTCATCTAAAATCAAGACCTTTCTGCCAGTACTAATTTTATAATTTTTGGATTTTATTTATTTTCCGTTATTTATTTGTTGCCTCGTTTTGCGTGTAGTCGACGATCCCGCCGCGACCGCCGATTTCGCCGTCGAGCCTTCCGAGTTCGACACCGCCGCCGCAACTGAAGGCAAGTCTCCTTGATGCACTTTGCTCCTATGTTTGCGAAATGATTTAAAATTGTTTATAAAGTTGCATGGCTATGTTTAATGAAATATGTCAAATATAAGTGATAGTTAATCCGAATTTGTTAATTCCTCCATGACATTGTTAATCATATCCATTGTAACCCTAGAACCTTGTTTATACCATGCCTATGTTTATATGGTACCCGTTGCTATGTAGTACGGTAGAATTGCTTAGGACCTTTTCCGACAAAAACAACCCATGGGTGGGATTATTCAAAAAGAATGTTTTTAAATGTGACTTGAAGGTTATTATTTTGATTTTGGTCCTGTTTTCTAAAATAAAAGAAAAGTAAAATGATTCTGACTTGGGCGGCCTGGAATGTCGGGTGGAAGCGGATCAAGCCTTGATCCTTTGGTGCTAGTACCGCCCCAAGTCATATAAGGACCGACGCTTATGATTGCCATTTTAAGCATAACCGTACTACCACATGTCTATAATGGTACGACCTGGCTCACTAATTTGTAGAAGCCTAGTTTAGACTCGCCACTCGGTTGTTGTGTGAGAGCCGGACGGAGGCATTGTTGTGGATGTTGTTTTGCTCACACGGCGCAAGAGGGGGCTTCTGTACTGGGTGGAGGGAACCCTAACAGCGGTGAAACCTCAGTGGAGTCTAGCTAGGTAGATACATTGTAACGGCCTTGTCAAGATATCCTGTCGGCACACCTAAGGAAGTGTGTTAATTGCATGGCAACAAGGGTATATCTTGTCTTGTGGGTAAAGTTGTACACCTCTGCAGAGTATAAACTATTCGAATAGCCGTGTTTACGGTCAAAGGCAAAGCAAGAAATGCTTTCATATTGGTAGACTTTGATTTTGTTTTTAAAACCGAGCAGTTGTTTTGTTTTGGGGTTCGGAGTGGTTAGAACTCTCGAATGTTGTTTGGCGGAAAGAGCCAACCAGGTGGATAGAACCTGTTTACCTTTGACGGATGGAGTCACATGATTAACTTTGATCCTTTAAACTGTTGGCGGATAGAGCCTTTATGTTAGTGATGGTGGATAGAACCTCACTACAATAATAAATAATTCAATTATTAAAAAGAGTTGTAAAATATGCTTTGTGAAATTTATTACTTAAGTATGATTTAATCAAATGTGGCTTTATGCAAATAAACCCTATTAAGCTTCCTTTGGAAAGCCCCTCATGATCATAATTTCCCGACTTGCTGAGTACTTCTGTACTCACGTGCTACACCAACATTGTAATCATCAGAGATTTATCAAGATGCTGAAGAGGAGGAGGAGTTCGTCGAGGAGGATTGCCAGGAAGACTAGTTGCGTTCCTAGTAAATGCTTTGTGTGGCGTTGTGGCGTTCGCTTGTTGCTTTCTTTTGCTTCCGCTGTTTTGAGTGTCCGGTCGTTGGACCGAGTATTGTAATAAGTGGCCATGTGGCCCATACTTGAATATTTATATTACAAGTTTCGTTTTGTTCGGCAATGATGTATCACTGTGACTGTGTGTACTAGCTACTGATCTGGGACTAGTACGGAAATACACAGGAGATTCTCGATAGCTGATCCGGTCTCACAATGGTGGTATCGAGCCTGGACGATCAGAGGACGTGACCTAGTTAGCATGGCAAAGCCTTAAGGACTTATATTTCATAAAATGTAATTGCAAAAGTTTAAGTTTCTTTGCTTCTATCCCTTCTATCTTAGTATCTTGTGCTCATCCTCTCTTTTATTTAAATTTTGGTTACTAATTCTGTCTTCTTTCAAAATCTGTAGATGTCGGTTTCACCACCTTTGCTTCTACGAGGCTGGAGGCTTTGCGAGGAGTCATCATCGATGCTCCAGAGCTGGGATTTCCCCATCGTCCGAGTATCGCTACCAATCGATGCCTGGTCTTGGCCAGGACATGTGGCAGTCCGCTTGCTAGTCTTCGCATGGAGCCGCCGCGATGAGGACCGGCCGTTTCTACTTCACGGCCGAGAGACCGATTCGGCGTCTGGCGTCAGGCCAGCGGCGGAAAGGCTATCCTCATGTTGGGACAGAGCTACCGCGACATCTTTGGAGAACTCTCGTGCCGTTTGTTTCCCGCTTCGGAGTTGGCGGGTGTCGGCCCGATTTAGGAGTTTGGCCCGAGAGAGGGACCAGCCGTGGTGCACTTGGGGTCACTCGTCCAGCGCAGGATGAGGCCTACGTCCGGATGTCCGACGAGCCGCTGGTCTGCGTCGGGACTTGGCGGCGAGAGAGAGGATCTCGGTTTGAGGAGGAGAGGAGGAGCCTCCCATCACCTCCACCGCCCGCGCCTGTGCAGGAGGCACAGCCCGTGGTGCCGCCGCCCCCAGCCCCGGTTCGGGAGGGACCACCGGCCCGCGACATCGGAAGGACGCGCCGCCCGGCTAAGCGTCATCAAGGCTCGAGGCTTGGACTCACGGCGCAAGTCCGTTCGTCTCCTTCGCCGCGCGAGTTTACTCTGATTGCTTTGGCTGCCGCTGAAGGAGCAGGATCTTCGGCAGCCGCTTCACCTTCCCGCAGCAGGAGCGAGGAGGAGGAGGAAGAGGAGGACCCGTCACCGCGCGTCTTCGCCAGCGACGCTAGTTCTTAGATAGTTTTAGTCTAGTCTGCAGGATCTTAAATTTGTCGCGTTAGAGCGTTGAATAAGTGATTGCTGGATTGTATCGTGCCTCTAGGCATTTGTGATCTGACCACCTCCAAAACTATTTGATTTTAATTGAAGTTTAGTTGGTTTTTCCTTACATTTGTGTGCCTTTGTGGTTGTGCTCTGGTTTTGAGGATGTGGTTTAGTTCCCCGTTGCTTACCTATGCTTCTCCCTCTTTCCTTGTGCTTGACCGCCTTGTGCAGATGGAGAACGTTGGTCGTGGTCGTGGTCGTGGTCGTGGAAGGCCCGCAGGCCGTGGTAGAGGCCGTGGACGAGCCCGTGGACCGGTGCACTTTCAAGAGGAAGCAGAGTATGTGGAGCCACCGCATTTGCAAGGACAAGAGCAAGTGCAACACCTGCCGCCAAAGATGATCCGCCGCCGCCCCACCACCACCACCGCCAAACATGGAACAGATGATGGCGATGCGGCAATTCTTCAGGCGTTAGCTCAGAACGTCCTGAACCAACCCCAAGCCGCTGCAGTACCAGCTCAAGCTCAACAGCCCCCTTCCAAGTTTGGGGAGTTTATGAGGACGCGACCCGACCTTTCTTTGGATCGGGAGACTACTGGATGCGGATGATCGCTCAAGGAGATTGAGCGCAAGCTTCACTTGGCCTGGGCAGACGACGTTGAGAGTGTGCACTTTGCCTCTTATCAGCTGAAGGGTACGGCAGCCAACTGGTGGGAGAACTACTGTGCCGCCCATGCTGACCCGCAAAACATTCCGTGGGATGAGTTCGTGGAAAACTTCAGGGCTACCCATATCCCCAGGGGCATTATGGAAATGAAGCGTCGTGAGTTTCACAAGCTTCAAAGAAGGAAACTTGTCTGTCTCGAGTACCTTAACCGCTTCACTCACCGTCCCAGACGCGATCGCAGATGTCGCGATCGACGAGGCCAAGATTTGGCGATTCATGGAGGGCCTTGACCCCAACTTGAAGGTACAATGGTTTCAAGCGACTACCCGCGTTCCAAAGACATGATCAACAAGGCGCCGATTCAAGAGGATGCTCGGCCGCCTTTTGAGTCGCGCAAGAGAAAAATGATGTTTCAGACATGGTGCCAAAGATTCCAGGCCCCGTGACTTTTCAAAGAAGAGCAGCCTAGGCCAGCAGCAGCCAGTGGCCCCAGGACCCCAATGTCTACCCCGCGCCCCACTGGACAAGCCCCTGCCAGCAGTGCAGGAGCTCAAGCTCAGAAGAGTGGGACCGCTTTGGCAGGAGTGCAGTGCTTTAACTGCAGGGAGATGGGGCACTACGCCAACAACTGCCCCGTAAACGTCGGTGTCACCCGGTGAGGTTCAACCTGGGATCGACGCCACCGCGCCCTGCGCCGGGCTCAAGGAAGAGGAACTCCTCGGACTCGCGCACGCCAAGGCTGCAGGAAGGGGGCGTGTGAACCACATCACCGCGGAAGAGGCTCATGATGCGCCAGACGTGGTCTGAGACGTTCGTTGTGAACTTCGCACTGCCTTGATTCGCTTTGATTACGGTGCAACTCATTCATTTATTTCGAGTACTTGGTTAAAAAGCATAAGCTGGAACACCATACGCTTAAGAAACCCTTTGTTAGTGCAATCCCTCGAAAAGAATTAAGAACAACTTCGTGCATTCCGAAGATGGATATAGTAATAAAAGGGGTAAAGTTCCTAGCGAACTTAATTTTGTTGGATACTAAGGGTATAGAAGTAATCCTTGGAATGGACTGGCTAACCAAGTATAAGGGTCAGATAGACTGTGCTAGTAGAGCTATCTCTCTTACCAGCCCTGAGGGGATTAGAGTGAAGTTCTTATCTAATCTTGCCTCTAAGGGGGGTAGCACCTAAACTGCTTGAAAGGTACTTCGTTGGAGAAGGTACCGATAGTCAATGAGTACCCGGATGTGGTCCCGGATGAGTTGCCTGGTATGCCACCAGATCGAGATGTGGAATTTGTGATTGAGCTAGTACCTGGTACCGCTCCAATCTCGAAGAGACCGTACCGACTGCCTTCTAACGAGTTGGTCGAGATGAAGAAGCAGATTGAAGAACTGCAAGAAAAAGGATTCATCGAGACCCGATTCGTCACCTTGGGGATCGCTCGTGATCTTTGTGTCCAAGAAGGATGGTAGTCCGAGAATGTGCATCGACTACGTGTCATTGAATGAGGTTACGATCAAGAACAAGTATCCGTTGCCTCGGATAGATGATCTGCTTGACGATTGAAGGGAGCTCAAGTCTTCTCCAAAATAGATTTGAGATCGGGATATCATCACCAAGATAAGAAAAGAGGATATTCAAAACAAACAGACCTTCACCACGATATGGATGTATGAGTTCAGTCATGTCTTTTGGGTTAACCAATGCTCCTTCCTATTTCATGAATCGATGAATAAGGTGTTTATGGAATATTTAGACAAGTTCGTGCGTAGTTTTCATCGACGACATCCTTATCTATTCCAAGAGCGAGAAAGAGCATGAAGACCATCTGCGGATAGTCTTGGAAACGCTAAGAGAGCATCACCGTATGCTAAGTTTAGCAAATGTGACTTCGGGTGAAGGAAGTGTCTTTCCTGGTCATGTCATTTCTGCTGCAGGAGTAGCGATAGATCCAAAAGTGAGAGATGTTTTGGATTGGACACAACCCAAGTCGATCCGGAGATCCAAGTTTTCTTGGATTAGCCGGTTATTATCGGAGATTCATTGAAGGTTTCGAAGATAGCCAGGCCTCTTACTCGGCTTACGAAAAAGGAAAAGAAGTTTGAATGGACTAAAGCACGTGAGCAAAGTTTTCAGGAGTTGAAAAAGAGATTAACCTCGGCCCAGTGCTTATTTTACAGGACATCCATAAGGGCTTTGAAGTGTATTGTGATGCTTGAAGCAAGGACTTGGATGTGTTATGATGCAAGAAGGAAAGGTAATAGCCTATGCGTCAAGACAAGCTGCGACCTCATGAAGAAAACTACCCTGCTCATGACTTGGAGTTAGCCGCAGCTTGTGCAGCGCTCAAGATATGGAGACATTACTTGATCGGCAATAGATGTGAAATCTATACGGATCATAAAAGTTCAAGTATATCTTCACTCGGCTGATCTTAACTCGAGGCAGAGAAGATGGTTGGAGTTGGTGAAGGACTATAATCTGGGAATTCATTATCACCCTGGAAAAGCAAGCGTTGTTGCGGATGCTTTGAGCAGAAAGCTCACCTGCAACAATACGAGAGTGCAACCAAGCCAACCGACGCTTCACGATGAATTTCGCGCCTTAACCTGGAATTAGTAAATGAAGGGTGCATTTATTCTTTGGAGGTCAAATCAACCCTTGAGGATCAGATCCGAGAAGCTCGGAATGACGATAAAGGTATTGCCGACTGAAGGAAGGCCTAAAGAAAGGAAAGCACCGGATTTTGTAAGATGACCAGGGAACTGTTTGGTTCGGGAAAAGAATAGTGGTCCCTAACCAAGAAGAAATCAAGAACGTGATCTTGAAAGAGGCTCACGATTGATTTACTCCATTCACCCAGAGGCACAAAGATGTATGCAGATTTGAAAGACAAGTATTGGTGGTCCAATATGAAGAAAGAAGTTGCAGATTTTGTAGACGCGGTGTAGCGTGTGCCGCTTAGTAAAAGCGAGCATCGAGAGACCACCGGTCTATTGCAGGTGCAAGTGCCCATATGGAAATGGGAAGAAATTGGAATGGATTTTATAACTGGCTTACCCAAAACCAAGTCCGGTTATGATTCCATCACGGGTTATTGTGGATCGATTGACCAAAGTGGCCCACTTTATCCCGTAAGGACAACCTATTCGGAGATAAGCTTGCCGAGTTGTATATGGCTAAGATTGGGTGTTTACACGGTGTGCCCAAGAAGATTGTGTCTGATCGAGGTTCCCGATTCACCTCGAGATTCCGGCAAAGAATTGCATGAGGTATTGGGCACGAATCTGAATTTCAGTACTGCTTACCATCCCCAGACGGATGGCCAGACCGAAAGGATCAATCAAATCTTAGAGGATATGTTGAGAGCTTGTGCTCTAACATATAAAGGCTCGTGGGATCAGAATTTGCCCTATGCAGAGTTTTCCTATAACAACAGTTATCAAGCCAGTCTGAAGATGGCACCTTTTGAAGCTTTGTATGGAAGAAAGTGCCGAACACCATTATATTGGAAAGAAACCGAAGGAGGACAAATCATCGGACCCGATGTTCTGAAAGAAGCCGAAGAGCAAGTTAGACAGATTCGTACAAATCTGAAAACAGCTCAGTCCAGACAGAAAAGTTATGCGGACAATCGTCGACGGGACTTAAGCTTTGTACCAGGAGATCATGTGTACTTGAAGGTATCTCCGATGAAAGGAATGAAACGGTTCCGCGTCAGTGGAAAATTAGCACCCCGCTATATCGGACCGTTCAAGGTGATTGCCCGAAAAGGAGAAGTGGCTTATAAGTTGGAGCTGCCGCCACAGCTGTCAGGAGTACATGATGTCTTTCATGTGTCTCAGTTAAAGAAGTGTATCCAGTGCCGAACATCGATTGCCGTTGGAAGACATGGAACTCCAAGAAGATTTGTCTTACAGGAGTATCCCATCAAGGTTTTGGATGAAGCCGAGCGCCTGACGCAAATTGAGTAATCAAGTTCTGCAAGATTCAGTGGAGCAACCATTCGGAAAAGGAAGCTACTTGGGAGCGTGAAGAAGATCTTCGAGCAGAGTTCCCGGACCTCTTTCTTTCTCCGTCTGAATCTCGGGGACGAGATTCTCTCTAAGGGGGGTAGGTTTGTAACATCCTCGTTTTGGCTTTCTGGAGAAAAACCTAATTTAAATAAAGTAAATTCAAAGTTGGAGTTTCTTTGGTGTTTATATTAACCTGGCATCCATTCCCCTTCGAAATCGGGAATTAATTCCCTCCCGGGCGAAAAATCGGATTTTCCAGTACCGCCGGTACCCGAAAATCCACCCGAGTCCAAAAGTGCTCCAAAAATCTCCAAACCACTTCTAAAATGTCCCAAATATTCCGAAATGATTTTAGGAATCATTCCCCGGATTTTTGGACCTCCGTTCCTATTTTATCTCGCGCGGCTTTTGTTTAATGCCTGCGATCCGCGCCCGATTATTCAATTCCACAAAAATCATCCAAATTCAACCAAACCACTTCCATTGAGTTCCAAATATTCTAAAATGGCTCTAGGAATTTTTCCGGAATTTTTAGGCCATTTTTCCTAATTTTTCTCTAGGGCGAATCATTTACGTAAAAGAGAGCCAATAGAAAAGTGACACGTGGCAGTCACTATTCATCATCTTCTTCCTCTAGCCATTCATGAACTTTGAAGCTTCATGCAAGCAACAATGGTGGAAGCCTTCTTTAAATCCATCTAACTCCCTCCACGCAACTCCAAATCAATCACCGTCGGATCCGTTGGGATCACAACGGACTCTCTTCCTATCCATGGGGATAATGCCCCAAATCTCGCTAATTTTTGAACGGTTGCGTGAAATCCAAATCCACTCTTTTGGAGATTGCGCGTCGCTTCTAATCCGTTCCGCGTGATTCCACCTCTCATCTCTCCGTATAAGAGTCCTCTTTCCATTGGTGAAACCCTTCGTTAGCCTCTCAAACCCAATCGGTCGCAAGATCAAGAAAACCGACGAACTCTCGTGTTCTTCGCGTTCTTCGTGTTCTTGCTCATATCTCCCTCCTCGGTGGTTCAATTTCTATTCCGATTCTTTTGTTGACTCCGTGAGGAAGTCTAGATTCTAATCCTTCCATTGATTTTAGGTTTCATCAATCGTGGGCTTAATTTCGCGTTTGCTCGTTTCGGCCGAACCGCTCGTTAGTCGTCGATTTCTTCAATTCGGTGAGTTTTAATTCAATTCGTGGCTTCCTAGGTTCCTAAGGATGTTGTCTAGAGATCCTAGCTTTTTGTTTGGATTGATTCCATGCAAAAATGAGATCAAAATCGGGTTTTTGGGAGTGTGCTTGTTCTCTGCTTTTGGTTTGGGCCTTCTCTGTGCTTGGGCTAGCCTCGCCGCCGCGCCTGCTTCGTGGCCGCTGCCGGCCCGCCGCGCCGCCCCGCCGCCGCCGCCGCTGCCGCTGCCATGGCTCCCATATGCCTGCCTTGTATCGTCTTCGCCACGCCGCCGCCGCCGCTTGCTGCCCGCCGCCGCCGCCGCTGGCGTCCACGCCGCCGGCCACCCCCTTCCCTCTCTCTCCCTTCCTCTTTCTCCATCTCTCTCTCTCCATGGATGGCATGGCCAAGCTTCCAAAGGAAGCTTACATCCCAATGACAGGGATGGCCCACTGTCATAGACTCCCACTCAGTCAAAGTCAGAGTCCAAACCAGTCAAAGTTGACCAGTCAACCCGAGGGGAATATTCCCGGAATATTCCCGGTTTTCGATTTATTCGAAATTCAAACTTCGGAAGCTCATAACTTCCTCATCCGAACTCCGTTTGACCTCATTCAAATTTCTAAATTCATCTAAAATCAAGACCTTTCTGCCAGTACTAATTTTATAATTTTTGGATTTTATTTATTTTCCGTTATTTATTTGTTGCCTCGTTTTGCGTAGTCGACGATCCCGCCATGATCGCGATTTCTGTCGAGCCTTCCGAGTTCGACACCGCCGCCGCAACTGAAGGCAAGTCTCCTTGATGCACTTTGCTCCTATGTTTGCGAAATGATTTAAAATTGTTTATAAAGTTGCATGGCTATGTTTAATGAAATATGTCAAATATAAGTGATAGTTAATCCGAATTTGTTAATTCCTCCATGACATTGTTAATCATATCCATTGTAACCCTAGAACCTTGTTTATACCATGCCTATGTTTATATGGTACCCGTTGCTATGTAGTACGGTAGAATTGCTTAGGACCTTTTCCGACAAAAACAACCCATGGGTGGGATTATTCAAAAAGAATGTTTTTAAATGTGACTTGAAGGTTATTATTTTGATTTTGGTCCTGTTTTCTAAAATAAAAGAAAAGTAAAATGATTCTGACTTGGGCGGCCTGGAATGTCGGGTGGAAGCGGATCAAGCCTTGATCCTTTGGTGCTAGTACCGCCCCAAGTCATATAAGGACCGACGCTTATGATTGCCATTTTAAGCATAACCGTACTACCACATGTCTATAATGGTACGACCTGGCTCACTAATTTGTAGAAGCCTAGTTTAGACTCGCCACTCGGTTGTTGTGTGAGAGCCGGACGGAGGCATTGTTGTGGATGTTGTTTTGCTCACACGCAGCGCAAGAGGGCTTCACATCTTTGGGTGGAGGGAACCCTAACAGCGGTGAAACCTCGGTAGGTGGGTCTAGCTAGGTAGATACATTGTAACGGCCTTGTCAAGATATCCTGCCGCACACCTAAGGAAGTGTGTTAATTGCATGGCAACAAGGGTCTATCTTGTCTTGTGGGTAAAGTTGTACACCTCTCGCAGAGTATAAACTATTCGAATAGCCGTGCCTACTTGGCCAAAGGCAAAGCAAGAAATGCTTTCATATTGGTAGACTTTGATTTTGTTTTTAAAACCGAATGTTGTTTTGTTTTGGGGTTCGGGAGTGGTTAGAACTCTCGAATGTTGTTTGGCGGAAAGAGCCAACCAGGTGGATAGAACCTGCTTTACATTTGACGGATGGAGTCACATGATTAACTTTGATCCTTTAAACTGTTGGCGGATAGAGCCTTTATGTTAGTGATGGTGGATAGAACCTCACTACAATAATAAATAATTCAATTATTAAAAAGAGTTGTAAAATATGCTTTGTGAAATTTATTACTTAAGTATGATTTAATCAAATGTGGCTTTATGCAAATAAACCCTATTAAGCTTCCTTTGGAAAGCCCTCATGATCATAATTTCCGACTTGCCGAGTACTTCAGACTTCACGTGCTACACCAACATTGTAATCATCAGAGATTTATCAAGATGTCAAGAGGAGGAGGAGTTCGTCGAGGAGGATTGCCAGAAGACTAGTTGCGTTCCTAGTATTCACTTTGTGGCGTTGTGGCGTTAGCTCGTTGCTTTCTTTTGCTTCCGCTGTTTTGAGTGTCCTGGCCGTTGGACCGAGTATTGTAATAAGTGGCCATGTGGCCCATACTTGAATATTTATATTACAAGTTTCGCTTTTGTTCGGCAATGATGTATCATTTGGATCGTGTGTACTAGCTAATGATCCGGGACTAGTACGGAAATACACAGAGATTCTCGATAGCTGATCCGGTCTCACAAATGGTGGTATCGAGAGCCTGGACGATCAGAGGACGTGACCTAGTTAGCATGGCAAAGCCTTAAGGACTTATATTTCATAAAAATGTAATTGCAAAAGTTTAAGTTTCTTTGCTTCTATCCCTTCTATCTTAGTATCTTGTGCTCATCCTCTCTTTTATTTAAATTTTGGTTACTAATTCTGTCTTCTTTCAAAATCTGTAGATGTCGGTTTTCACCACCTTTGCCGGCGAGGCTGGAGGCTTTTGCGAGGAGCTGTCACTGATGCTCCAGGAGCTGGGATTTCCCCATCGTCCGGAGTATCGCTACCAATCGATGCCTGGTCTTGGCCAGGACATGTGGCAGGTCCGCTTGCTAGTCTTCGCAAGGAGCCTCCAGCGATGAGGACCGGCCGTTTCTACTTCACGGCCGAGAGACCGATTCGCGACGCGCTCAGTGACGCGCCGAAAGGCTATCCTCATGTTGGGACAGAGCTACCGCGACATGCTGGAGAACTCTCCGTACCGGCTGTTTCCCCGCTTCCAGGTTGGGCGGGTGTACAGCCAGTTTAGGAGTTTGGCCCAGGAGAGGGACCCGACCGTGGTGCACTTGGGGTCACTCGTCCAGGCGCAGGATGAGGCCTACGTCCGGATGTCTGACGAGCTGGTCTCAAGGCCGGGACTTGACGGCAGCGAGAGAGAGGATCTCTCGGTTTGAGGAGGAGAGGAGGAGCCTCCCATCACCTCCACCGCCAGCGCCTGTGCAGGAGGCACAGCCCGTGGTGCCGCCGCCACCAGCCCCGGTTCGGGAGGGACCACCGGCCCGCGACATCCCAGAGGACGCGCCGCCAGCTAAGCGTCATCAAGGCCTGAGGCTTCGGACTACTGCGCGCAAGTCCGTTCGTCTCCCTTCGCCGCCAGAGTTTACTCTGATTGCTTTGGCTGCCGCTGAAGGAGCAGGATCTTCGGCAGCCGCTTCACCTTCCCGCAGCAGGAGCGAGGAGGAGGAGGAAGAGGAGGACCCGTCACCGCGCGTCTTCGCCAGCGACGCTAGTTCTTAGATAGTTTTAGTCTAGTCTGCAGGATCTTAAATTTGTCGCGTTAGAGCGTTGACTCCACCAGTGTTGAAACCTTAGCGAGTAGTATTGGGTTTAGATAGGCATTGGAAAGGCTTTATTACGGGCGCTCGCCTTTGTGGTGTTTGACTGTATCTTGTGGGTAAAGTGTATAACCTCTGCATTGTGTAAAATATATTCGAATAGCCGTGTCCGCAGCATTGGACATTGCTCGGGAATTACAAACCAGGGTTAGACTTTCTTGAAAATAACTTGATTTGTGAAAGTACTCGGGTTTGGAATCTTGAACTGGACTAGGATTGGGGAAATACTTGTGTAATCATTGTGAAAGTTATTATCTTTATTATTGTTTTACTGCTTTGCAATCTATTACTGTATTTATGAATGCTGCTTCCTGCAAATGAACCTGTTAGCCTATCCTTTGTGAAAAGCCATGCATGTAGAATATTAGCTTGCATTCTGTGCATGACTTGCTGAGTACCAAGTACTCACCCCCTTGCAACAATACAACACCAGTTGAAGAAGAGGCTATGCCAGCTTTGGAGGAGGAACTTTAGGAGGAGCCATCCACTTAGGGGAAAGCCCAGTCAGTTGCCTATGGCATATTGGTTGGCGCCACGCATTTCCTTAGTTTTCTGCTGCAGTTATTTTATTGAATAAGTTTTCGCCCTACGAGGCGTACTTTTGTAACTTGACCATAAGGTCGAGCAACCAGTTTGGTTATTCTAAATAAAGTACTTACTATTTCGTTGAGTATGATTGTGATATTTACCAATGTTGAGACTGTGTGCACTAGCGTGATCCTGGACTAGTGCAGAATACACAGAGGGTCCGGATTTGCAAATTCGGGTCCCGACAGAGGTGGTATCAGAGCCATACTGACTGTAGGCTCACCCTTAGCTAGAATGGCCGTAGTGAGGATAAAACTATTTTTTAAAAATAAAAATTTGTCAAGACAATTAATGAACTCTCGACTTATCCTCTTCTCTCTTGTTCATACCCCTTGCTGAACTCTTCTGTGTCTCTACTCCAATTTAAAATGTTGTGTTCTCACGCGAGTGTCTTTGACCAATGAAGATGATCAACAACTACGCTGAGCGTGAGGGAGGCTACGCCGCTGAGTTGTGGCATTTGCTGCAGGTACTTGGAGGTTTTGAGAGACCGCTCTACCGAGGGACCACCATAGTGCAGGCTGGATTGGTCCAAGCGTGGCTCATCAAATCACTGTGTATGCCCGAGAGAAGACGAAGGCATGCCGTCCACTCTACTTCACAGCGAGGAGGTCTTCGTTTAAGGCAGGGATCCAGGAGACGTCATGTCTAGCGATGCGGCAGATCGCTAGCATCTACTCCAGGGAGTTGGAGGGCACCGTGTTTCATCACCACCCGCGCCGAGACAACCGCCTTGACCGAGAGCCAATAGAGGATGAGAATGCCACGATCACCCATCTAGCGAGGTTTGTCGTTGCTCAGGAGGATGTGATCGACGATACAGTTCAGGAGTTACAGAAGGCTCGCTATGAAGTCGAGGATGTCAAGAAGCAACTACAAGAAGCTCGAGAGTATCTGGCCCACTCCATCCAGAGGATTCGAGAGCTGGAGATGGCACTGTACGAACCTGAACCAGAGCCGGTGTTGGAGCTGCACGACCAAGACCCTGAGGAGGACCCAGAGGAGGCGCCACCTGCGCCACAACCGCAGCCACAGCCAGAGCCCGAGCCAGAGGAGGACGTTGCGTCGTCGACCACCGTTGTGGTAGGGCATGGTGATCGCTTTGCACCAATGCCGTCCCACCCACCAGCGTACCCACCAGGGAGTTCCCGTGGTGGTTGGCTCGAGGAGTGAGCGTTCAGGATTAAAAGTTGAGACTCCTTCGTCGAGTCGCGTCCAAGAATAAAGAGTCACCCTTAGAGGCGTTAGACTCCAGTGTGTTAGTTCGATTTGGATTTTCATTGCTTGCTGAGTGTGCAGTATGTGTTGCAAGGCCCTTAGGCATTGTAAGCAACCATACCAAGTTACTATTAAATAAGTAATAAAGTTGGGTTTTGAGTTACACCTTCCACCCCGCCTAAGATTCTCTACTACTTGTCTATTCTTGTTCCCCCTCATCTCTAAAACCTTGGAGTAATCAACAGATGTTGAACACTCGGGAAACCTTGGAGGCAACGGAAGTGGTTCTCGCCCCGCAGGAAACCCCAATGATGGAGCACCTGCACCCAGCACCGCCAGTTGACATGCAGAACTTTGGAGCCTTCCTTGCTGCACAGACCCAGTTGATGCATGCTATGATGCAACAAATGCAGCAAGTCACTGCTCAAGCCGTTGCTAACCAAGCAAATCAGGGGCAACGTCAGAACTCAAGGTTGTCAGAGTTTATGAGGACTCATCCGCCCATTTTCTCCAGAAACACCAATCCCTTGGAGGCTGATGATTGGTTAAGGTCAATTGAGAGGAAGCTGCACATCACCCAGTGTGTGGGGAATGAGAGAGTGCTTTAAAATCTCATCAGCTAGAAGGAACTGCAGCTGAATGGTGGGAGAATTTATGCGCTACGCAGGAGAACCCACAGGAGATCACCTGGCAGGAGTTTACAGCTGCATTTCGCTAGTATCACGTACCGGAAGGAATCATGGACCTCAAGAAGGAAGAGTTCAGAGCTTTAAAGCAAAGCAGTCAGTCAGTGGCTGATTATCTCAATAAGTTCACCCAGCTTGCTCGCTACGCACCTAAATATGTGGTGATAGATAAGTCTAGATAGTCTCGCTTCATGAAGGGACTGAACTCAGGACTGCAGGTGGGGCTGATTACCCACACATTTCTTGACTTCCAAGAATTGGTGAACAAGGCACTTATCCTAGAGGACAAGCGCAAGGAGCTAGAAGACAACAGGAAGCACAAGATGACACAGCAGGGAGCACGCCAGGGAGCATAGCGTTTGAGGGTTGCACCGAATCAGTTCTTCAGGTTTCAGCCGAGGAATGCGGCAGGGACACCGTGGCCAGCACCAAGGCCTGCAAATCAGAATTTTCAGACTCCAGCACCAGCAGGAAACACAGCCACAGGGAGTCAGCCAGGTACATTGAGACGCTGCTACCATTGCAACGTGCCAGGACACTTCACCAACGTTTGTCCCAAGAAGGCAGCAGGAGTGACGCCAGTTCGCTTCAACCTTGGGACAACTCCAGCCAGGACAGCCGCACCAGGAGCAGGCCGTGGAGCTGCACCACCAGGAACCGCATCTCAGACTGTGGTGAGGGGCCATGTCAACCATGTCACCGCCGATGCACTGCAGAATGCTACGGACGTCGTACTGGGTAAGTTATTGGTTAACTCAGTATCTGCAACAGTTTTGTTTGATTCTGGAGCTTCGCATTCGTTTATTTCCCAGATTTTTGCTGTGAACAATGGGTTGAAAATGGTGAACCTTAGGCATGTACTGTTAGTCACATCCCTAGGATCAGAACTCCGATCTAATGTAGGATGTTCTGGGGTAAGGATACTTATAGATGGAACGGAGTTCCTAGCAAACTTAATAGTATTAGAAACACAGACTCTAGATGTTATCTTGGAAATGGATTGGTTATCCAGGCACAAGGCCGTGTTAGACTGTGGACGAAGAGTCATAACAGTTGAGAGCCCTTGTGGGAGAAAAGTGGAGTTTCAAGCGACCGCCATTCGTGATGGACAGTTGATGGTCAACAGTGCGAAGGCAGTCAGCATAGAGGATGTTCCAGTGGTCAATGAGTACCCAGATGTATTTCCTGAAGATCTACTTGGTATGCCACCGGACAGAGATATAGAATTTGTAATTGAGTTAGTACCGGGAACATCACCAATAGCAAAGAGATCATATCAGATGTCCATCGAAGAGTTGGTAGAGATGAAGAAGCAGCTCGAGGAGCTAATGGAAAAAAGGATTCATTAGACCTAGTTCATCGCCATGGGGAGCGCCAGTTCTGTTTGTCAAGAAGAAGGATGGGAGTTTCCGGATGTGCATAGACTACCGTGCACTCAATGAAGTCACCGTGAAGAACAAGTATCCGCTACCCAGGATTAATGATCTGTTTGATCAGTTGAGAGGAGCTGGAGTTTTCTCCAAGATTGACCTGAGATCGGGATACCATCAGTTGAAGATCCGATCGGAGGATATTCCAAAGACCACATTCTCATCGAGATACGGACATTATGAGTTTACAGTTATGTTTTTTGGTCTGACGAATGCACCCGCATATTTCATGAATATGATGAATAAGGTTTTCATGGAATATCTGGACAAGTTTGTCGTTGTATTCATAAACGACATACTTGTCTACACAAAGACAAGAGAAGAGCACGCAGAACACCTGAGGTTAGTGTTGGAGAAGCTAAGGGAACAGCAACTCTTCGCCAAGTTCAGCAAGTGCGACTTCTGGAAGGACAAGGTGGAGTTCCTTGGGCATGTAATGACAGCAGAAGGAGTCGCAGTTGATCCAAGTAAGGTAGAAGCTGTGTTACATTGGGAACAACAGAAGACAGTGACCCAGATCCGTAGTTTTCTGGGAATGCCAGGTTATTACCGCCGGTTCATTGAAGGATTCTCAACAATTGCGAGACCTCTCACGCAATTGTTGAAAAAGGAGAAGAAGTTTACCTGGACGCCGGAGTGCGAAAAGGTTTTTCAAGAGCTGAAGAAGCGATTGACATCAGCACCGGTGTTAGTCCTACCGGATGTGAATCAGAGCTTTGACATATACTGTGATGCATCGCGCCAAGGGCTTGGATGTGTGTTGATGCAGAATCGGAAGGTCGTTGCATATGCATCGAGGCAGTTGAGGCCGCATGAAGAGAACTATCCGACGCATGATCTAGAGTTAGCAGTCGTAGTGCATGCCTTGAAGTTGTGGCGTCACTAGCTGATTGGGAACAGATGCGAAGTTTACACGGACCATAAGAGTCTTAAGTACATATTCACCCAATCGGATCTGAACATGAGGCAAAGGAGATGGTTAGAGTTGATCAAGGACTACAACGTCGGAATCCATTACCATCCCGAGAAAGCCAATGTGGTGGCCGATGTTTTCAGTCGGAAAAGTCATACCGTGAATATGTTGATAGCAGGAAGTCAGGATGAGTTATGTAAGGAATTTCAGAAGATGAAGCTGGAAGTAGTACTGGAAGGATTCTTAGCAGCCCTGGAAGTGAAGCCTACCTTAGAGGATCAGATCCGAGAAGGACAGAAGGATGATGACAAGATTCAGAGGATTAAGTCCAAGATGGAGGAAGGTAAGGCAAAAGACTTCAAGCTGGATAAACAAGGCACGTTGTGGATTAAGGATCGCATCTATGTGCCGAACAAGATTGAGTTGAAGCAGTTGATTCTGGAAGAAGCTCATGACTCTAAGTACTCAATTCATCCAGGGAGTGCCAAGATGTATCAAGACCTGAAAGAAAGATTTTGGTGGCCGAGCATGAAACACAAGGTTGCCGAACATGTTGCGTTGTGTGACATATGTCAGAGAGTCAAGGCAATGCATCAAAGGCTAGCAGAATTGCTGCAGCCGCTAAGAATACCTGAGTGGAAGTGGGAGGAAATCGGGATGGACTTCATTATCGGTTTACCTAAAACTCAAGGAAGGTATGACTCCATATGGGTTATAGTGGATCACTTGACTAAGGTCGCTCATTTCATCTCTGTAAAGACCACTTACTCGGGAGATAAATTAGCAGAGCTGTATATGACCAGGATCGTCTGTTTACACGGTGTGCCAAAGAAGATCATGTCGGATAGAGGTACCCAATTTACCTCAAGATTCTGGAATAAGTTACATGAAGCCATGGAGACCCGTTTGAACTTCAGTAAAGCATATCATCCGCAGACGGATGGACAGACTGAAAGAGTCAATCAGATTCTGGAGGATATGCTAAGAGCTTGTGCATTGGCTTATGCTACCTCTTGGGATAAGAGTCTGCTATATGCTGAGTTCAGCTACAATAACAGCTATCAAGCCAGTTTTCGAATGTCACCTTTTGAGGCATTGTATGGTCGGCCTTGTCGAACACCATTGAATTGGAATGAGACAGGTGAACGCCATGTCTTTGGACCAGATATCCTTCAAGAAGCCGAAGAGCAGATTGCCATGATCTGGAAAAGACTAAAAGTAGCTCAGTTGAGACAGAAAAGTTACGCGGACAACCGTCACTGAGACTTTCGTATATCTCAGAGTTACACCTCTCAAGGGAGTTAAAAGGTTCCATGCCAAAGGGAAACCCGCACCGCGTTATGTTGGACCATTTAAGATTTTGAGCTGTAGAGGCGAAGTTGATTACCAGTTGGAGTTATCGCAGTCGTTGGCGGGTGTGCATAATGTATTCTATGTGTCACAACTGAAGAAGTGTCTTCGAGTACCAGATGAACAAACACCGCTAGAGTCAATAGAGCTGCAGGAAGATCTAACTTACAAGGAGCACCCCGTGAAGATTCTGGACACCATGGATCGAGACACAAGAAATAAGTCAACCCATTTCTACAGAGTCCAATGGAGCAACCACTTCGAAAGTGAAGCGACTTGGGGGCGCGAGGAGGATTTGAGAAAAGAATTTCCGAACCTATTCCTTAGCCGGCCCTGAATCTCGGGATCGAGATTCTATTAAGGGGGCAGGTTTGTAACACCCCAATTTTTGTTTTATTATATTTAAAGTGTATTTGTGAATTTTTGGAATTTTCTGGAATTTATTTGGATTTAATTTGAATTTATTCCCTTTTGAGATAATTAAATAATTAAAAGTTTCAAATAAATTTTTATTGGAAATATTTTATTTGAGTCCAAAATGTCTCAAAGTATTTTCCAGAATTTTTCTGGAATTTTTCTGATTATTTTGCTATTTTTCTTGAATTATTTGAATTTCTAGAAATTATATTAAATATTAAATCGCTGGAAAAACCTAACGGGTTTCACTGTTCATCCGACCGAGCCAAACTCGAGTCCGACTCGGGCCTGACCAAGCCGGACCGAACCACGTTTGCGCCAACCGTTGGATCAAGATCCAATGGCCAAGATTGAGCCACGTGTACACGCGTTGGACCGTTGGATCGAGATCTAACGGTCAAGCTTGTGGCCGCGTGTGCGTGTGACGGTGGCCGTCGGATCGAGCCACATGGATGGCCAGGATCGCGCCACGTCGCCCCGTCCGTTTCCGTGCCGTACTCCGCCACCCCGTACCGGCCGCCCGCGGAATCCGCCCCTAACTCGACATCCGCGACGGTATTTAATGAGCGGGTGTGTGCCCGAGGATCGCCTTCGCCTTGAGCAGCTTTTGCCCTAGCTGCCGCCCGTAGAGCTCCATCGTGCCCACGATTGCTCGCCGTAGTTAACTAGGGTTAGCTTTGGGTCTTTGCTTCATTCCACCGCCGTCTGTCGTCCTCCCCGTGTTGAAGCCCAGATCCAAGACCGTCGCGACGAGGCGCGTCGGGGAGTACCATTCACATCGCCGAAGATGCGCCCAAACGCTGTTGGCCGTGTTGTCGTCCCTAGCTCCGGCCACCTCTGCTCCGCCGCGCCATCACCGGAACCGCGAGCTCTCTCCATCGTTGGATCTTCATCGCACGGCTCAGACTCGTCCACGTCACCCGTAAGTAATTTCCACGTTACAGTTTTAGATCTAATAACAACCGTTGGATCTAGATCCAACGCTCAAGATTAAGCCACGTAGTTCCTTGACCGCACTGTGCTAGGAGTAGATCTCAGCCGTTAGATCTAAATCGTACTGTTAGGATCGATTCGAGTTGTAGCGTTAGATGTGATCTCAACCGTTCGATCTCGATCGAACGGTATAGAATGAGCCACGTGTCGCACGCAGGGACATGCCACGTCGCCCCCAACACGCGGTGAAAACCCGATCGGATCTCGACCGTCCGATCTAACTCGTACGGTCCAGATCAACCGCGTTAAACCGCAACGTGCGGGATTAGATCTGATCTGGACCGTTGGATTTCAAACCAACGGCCCAAATTACGCCACATGTCCAGTAGCCGAACCGTCGTGGTCCACGCGGGAGTCGCCTGGTTGTCGCTGACGTCACACGTGACATCAGCACGGGTCCGCGTGTAAGCGTCTGATCAACCGCACCATGACATCATCCGTGACGTCATGATGACGTCACGGTGGGGCCCAACTGTCAGAGCAGTTCGGCCGAGCGCGATGTCGTCAGCAATGACAACATCAGAGTGGGTCCCACGTGTTAGCGACACGTGTACCCGTGGATCGGGTCCACGGTGGACCTAGCCCGAGCCGTGGACCGAGTCTAGGGACCGGATGACGCAATGCTGACGTCATAATTCGATTTTCCAGTAGAAAAATAATTCGGTGGAAATTCAATTTCCACGCTGACGAAATGCTGACGTCATAATCATATTTTTCAATAGACAAATAAATGAATTAATTTGGTTTATTCTTTTATTTGATTTTTCAAACTTCAAACGCTTATAACTTTTGCATTTTAACTCCGATTTGGGTGATTCCAATTTCTAAATTTTTATAAAATTGAGCTCTACTTAATGGTGAATTTTATTTAATTTTTGGACATGAGTTTTCCTCTGTTCATATTTATTTAATTGATTTTTCAAACTTTAAACGACTATAACTTTTACGTTTTAACTCCGATTGAGGCGATTCCAATTTCTAAATTTTTATAAAATTTAGCTCTATTTAATGGTGGATTTTATTTAATTTTTGGACATGAGTTTTTCTCTGTTTTTATTTATTTGGTGTTTATTTATCCGTTACGAGTAGACGTTGAAGTGCCCGAAGGCTTCGAAGGTGAAGTTTTGACCCAGGAGCTAGCTCAAGACCAAGAACAAGTACTTTTTGAAGGCAAGTTATGCTTTGGTCATATTGCTCGCACTTTCAAAAATTATTTTGATTCAATTTATTGCATGCTAATTTAATTAGAAAATGCTTTAATTATTTCTGGGAATTAGTTAAATGCCAATTTTGCTTTATGCCACCTTGACATAAATAATTGTATGCCATGAACCCTTTGTCGCCCTAGTTGTGGATTATTTAGTTGGACATTATTAAATTGCCAACGTGGGTAATTAGACCGCTGTAAAATAATGCTTAGCCCTGCCACGTAGTCATGACATGATTTGGATAATCAAATATTAATGTTGACTTAATGAGATATGGAACATGATTTGGAAAGTATCATGTGTTATTAATGATGCTGTGTAATGAACTGGGGTTTGATAAAATGCTTTAGGCTGGGGCAAGTGGCAAGTTTGATCAGGTGGGCCAGGATTGGTATCAGGAAAGTCGTTTTGGTTTTTTGGGTAGTCTTGCCCTAGTTAATTAAGGACTTAACCTTGCAAGCCTTTGAACTGAGTCATTCATACAACCACAAGTCTGGAGTGGGACAGACCTAGCTGATTAATTTGTTGATTCTAAACTTTAGTACTATTGTGGTGGTGTGAGCCTCGGGTAGTGGTAACCAGTCCTTGCACGGGTTGGCTCACATGACGCAAGAGGGGGGGCCCTGGATGTGGTAATCAGTCCCACCAGTGTTGAAACCTTAGCGAGTAGTATTGGGTTTAGATAGGCATTGGAAGGCTTTGTTACGGGCGCTCGCCTTTGTGGTGTTTGACTGTATCTTGTGGGTAAATGTATAACCTCTGCATAGTGTAAAATCTATTCGAATAGCCGTGTCCGCGGCATTGGACATTGCTCGGGAATTACAGACCAGGGTTAAACTTTCTTGAAAATAACTTGATTTGTGAAAGTACTCGGGTTTGGAATCTTGAACTGGACTAGGATTGGGGAAATACTTTACTTGTGTAATCATTGTGAATGTTATTATCTTTATTATTGTTTTACTACTTTGCAATCTATTGCTGTATTTATGAATGCTGCTTCCTGCAAATGAACCTGTTAGCCTATCCTTTGTGATAAGCCATGCATGTAGAATATTAGCTTGCATTCTGTGCATGACTTGCTGAGTTCCAAGTTCTCACCCCCTTGCAACAATACAACACCAGTTGAAGAAGAGGCTACGCCAGCTTTGGAGAAGGAATTTCAGGAGGAGCCGCCCACTTATGAGAAAGCCCAGTCAGTTGCCTATGGCATATTGGTTGGCGCCACGCGTTTCTTTAGTTTTTCGCTGCAGTTATTTCATTGAATAAGTTTTCGCCCTGCGACTGCGAGGCGTACTTTTGTAATTTGACCATAAGGTCGAGCAACCAGTTTGGTTATTCTAAATAAAGTACTTACTATTTCGTTGAGTATGATTGTGATATTTACCAATGTTGAGACTGTGTGCACTAGCGTGATCCTGGACTAGTGCAGAATACACAGAGGGTACAGATTTGTAAATTCGGGTCCCGACACCACCGATGTACAAGACATGTAGCCAGGTACAGAATACGGTAGAAAGACTGCACTATGTAAAATATCATTTTCGACCCTTGGGTAGTAGCCTAGTAGGGATGAAAACGGATCGGATAGTTTCCGACCGATCCGGATAATTTTCGGATACGGATTCTGTCGGATCGGATATTTGTCAGATAGTATCGGATTGGATACAGATACGGATATTTTTTTTTCGGATACGGATACAAATTCGGTAGCTCACTATCCGTCGGATACGGATACGGATTCGGGTAATCCGGATAGTGATGGATCAGATATCCGGATATAGTGATGGATCGGATATCCAGATATACATTTGGGCTGGGCCAAGCTACTCTTTTGGCCCAAAAAGTTACTAAATTTTAACTGGTTTTCTAATTTAATTAATCCATAAATCAAGTTTCAATTATTAAAATTAGCAAACTAGCTCCAAAAATTATGAAATTCCTAACATAGTCTATAATTTTTTAAAAAGTAATTTTAAAATTTTATCATATTTTAAATTTTCTAAAAAAATTCAAAAAATATTGTCTTTAATAGGAAAATATTTTAAATAAGTAGCTAAAATACATAAAAACTCATAAAATACATAATTTATTATTTTAAACATAATTTAACAAATAATACAAATCTTGGGGTCATTACTTGTAAGTGTTATATATGTTTTCTAGAGATATGGTAATTAAGTATTATCAAACTTTTTGTGTGTTCTATATTTGTTTTCATTTGTATCTCTGAGCAAGAATCACCTTTATTTTGTGTTTTGATCTACATGTATGATGAATTAATCGTATGTACGTGATGAACTAAGTCTTACATAATTTTGTTTGCAACATGGTATCTAACTATTGTCTAAGTGAATGAAAATGCTTATATCTATTCAATTTTCAATAATGTTTTAATCAAATCAACTAGTTATGTGTTTTCGTTGTTTTTTCATGTACAATCAAGGGATTAACATGTTCCGATAAATATTCGTAACCGTATCCGATTCAATTCGTATTCGATCCGTATCTTTATTCGACATTATCCGTATTCGTATTCGTATCCGGACTATCCGTATTCGTATCCGAATCCAAGAAGAAATATGAAAACAAATATGGTATAACCATTATCCGTCTGTATCCGATCCGTTTTCACCCCTATTGGGTAGTGCATTGAGATCCTTGTATACGTGGGAAATCCACTTTGCCAAGTAAACACAAAACATACAACATATGAATTCTCCTTTTTAACGGGATGTACGTAATTCTCCTTATTAGAGGAATCGACGTGAAGCCATTAACCGTAGACCGAGTGAGCCTGACGTTCAAGCAATTCCCATAGAACGCACCAATAATTGTGGCTGCACAGAGCATTGAGCTGTCCGCACCCAGATTATTTTAAGGGTTGACGATATTGCACACCTCGACAGAAAGGCCGCCATAAATGAAAAAAAAACGCATGATAATGTATCCATCTAATTTTATGGACTGACTTATGCACATGATAGTGATATTCCTGTTTACTGAAATACAAAAACATCCTTCTCTCTCAAAATAATAAAAAAATCTCCAAAAAGAAAACTGCACAGGTAGCCATTAATAGGTAGAAGATATTTAATATAGCATGTAATGACTAATGAGGTGCCTTCACAATTCACACACCAGCAGTGCTTCTATACTTTCCTTCTTAATACAAATTGCACAAATTTTAAAACAAGCGAGAGGGTAAGTAATCATCATCTACATTCATTCATGCTTTAATAGTTATGAAACTTTTAGAAAGAAGAGCATAGAAACACCTCTCCTCACACATACATGAACTCTGGGTTCTGTTGCAAAATTTTGACTGGACGGGGTGGGGAGTTCGATAAGGGACGCAGCTGCAAGAAACGTGGGATGAAGGAGGAAGTCTTTAGCCTATTCCATGTATAGCTAGAGAGAGAGAGAGGAAAACTAGCAATATACTCAACACTACAAGGCCTTGTAGTTATACATATAGCCCCGCAATGTGTTGATATCTTGCATCGACTCCAGCAGCACATGGTCCACATAGAGGCTCAATGCAGCAGCACTTGCCCAATAACACGACACAGGAAACAATGTTATGATTAATCAACGATCACTTGGTCTGCGAAGAGCAAATGAAGGGAGCAAGAAAGCATACATCAAAGGGCCCAATGGGAGCCACGCTACATCCCATCGGATTCTTGGTAACCTGCGGCACAGAAGAACAACAATCAAAATAATAAGCTCTAGCTGTTGTTGGTTACTATTGTTTCACCTGTCACGGCTAGAATAGCATTTAGCATGAATTGACTTGCTTCATTGCTTGAAATGGCATGCTTTGACAATAAGGATAAAAAAATGAATACTAGGGTAAGATAATATACCTCAAGATGTAGAAAGTCCAGAAGATGGCTACAAGTATGCCGACATAGCAAGAATACCACATCCACTTCTTGTTGGAGCTTGAAACCTGTAGTAGTCCCTTAACTGCGAGTAAACATGCCAGGGCAGCTATCCAATCTGCGTTATTCAAGGTCATGTATCAATCGGATCAAAGGGAAAGGATAATAGTTTTGAGTTAGCTGACATATTTTGCGCATGTCGCTACCATATTGCATATTATTCTATTTGTTTTGTCGGTAAAATAAAATAACTCAAAAGGAATGACTTGAATGATGATGATATTGACAGGGGCAGTAAATGCCATCTTGCCAAATATCATCCATTCTAGTGAACTGCTCCCTAAAACCCTCATGAGAAAACATTTTCACATTGTTAAAATAGGGCGTAGCATTCCAACTTTCCGACTTGAGCAAATAAGAAATCCCACCTCTGATATACCATCTAAACAAACCTGATATACTCCTTTATCACTTTGGGTATACCCATATACTAATTATAAGATACTACAATGTGAACCACACGAAAAATTGCAAAGGAGTCCACAGTTGTTAGCATATTTTTGCAAATACCTTCATATATACACAAAAAATAGTATGTCTAAAACAATGTACATACCACATTTGAAAAAATGTTCATACTGCCAAGATAGTTTATATACTTGTATACTACACATACATACCCTCCATTACACAAGATACGACAAGGGAGCAACTAAAACAGGCATGTGAACAAAATTTATTCAAAATCTTTGAATTCGATTACATTTTTTAAAAAAGGTATGCATTTAATTTGAATTGTTATAGATGGGTATATACCCTAAAACTGAAATTTCCAACAAAAAAAATATACACAAATTTGGGTTGAATTTGCACATTTGAAATCAGGCACCATGGTGTCACATTTCACAGCGCACGCGTGTGAAATGGTTCCATACTCATGGGAATATGTACTTCCACTTTCAATATACCATTTAAATGATGTTATTATACCTCTTTATTCTTTTGAGCATACTCTAATACTGCTTATAAGATAATCCAAAGTGAGTTCCATGAAAATTTCATCAAAGTCCACTTGTTATAGCATAACTTGTGTATACTATATACTCCTTTTATATATCAAGAAAGGGTATGTACAAAAAATAATTGCCCTGATGATTTTTTTTAACCATGTTGCATTGGAGTATCTTATAATTAGTATTTAGGTATACCGAAAGTGACAAAGAGGTATAGCATGTTTGTTTAAGTGGTATATTGGAAGGTGGGAGTATGTACTCCTGGGAGTACAGTGTATATATATAGTGTGCAACAAAGAGAAGCTCTGATTTGTTTACGGCATTCAATGCAATATTATGTAAAGCATACTTACCTGCAATTATGACCATTGGTGCAGGCAAATCTTCCATGAAGTAAGCATGATACCGCTGTTCATTGAAGAAGCCCAAGTCAAGTAAGAACACAATGGTGCAGGCAAACAAAACAACAAGACATAATCATTCCATATAAAATCCACCAATAGGAAGAACATACACCACTGAACACTAACTGGGAAGCTTTTATGGTTAAGCTGTAATGGTGAATGTTTCACATACCACAGCATACAGCAATATTACAGGCATCCATTAGTGATGGAAAAAAAATTATGTTATTTTACTATGTGCAATCCTCAACATGTAATTCTGATCGTAATCCAGCGCACACTGAATCCAGACGAATACTGCCAATTGTCAATTCCAAATCTTAACACCAACGCCCTCCACGCCAGCCCACATAACCCCCTTTGTATATAAGCATGTGACCCTTAGTAGTGACCCTGGCAACCTTTTTCCCTTGAATCCGCCTCTAACGCCAATCAAATGCTAGCATTGAACATTGGAGGCAAGCAAGTGACGACTAGTAATTAAAAACCATGAAAGGAAGTATGGGAATAGCTACAAGCACCAACCAGCTCCCAGGGAAACCAGGCATGGTGGAAGCTGGAGTAGACGAGGAATGCCGCGTAGCCGAGGAGGAAGCCCGCAAAGACGCGCTGCACAAACAACAGGCAATGATCGAGCATGAGCAAGAGACCAGCAAATCGAATCGAATTCAGTCATCTCATCGCCGATGTCAAGACCTCCGAGCCCTAAACCGAATGGATCGGGAATTGGCACGCACCCTCCAGCGGCGGTTCTGGTCCGCCTGCTTCTGCTCCAGCGACCGGACCAGCTCCTCCTGGTCTACGCACACCAATCGCAAGAACAACAACGAAAGGGGGTTCATGGATTCGGCGGTGGCTAGACCCCAAGGGCGGCGAAAGAGATACGCGTGTGATGGTGGTACACACCTTCGGTGTCCATGGGGACGAGGTCGTCGGCGTCGCCATCGCCGCCGTCCCGCCGCTTCCACCACCTCCTCGTCGCCGTCGTCGCCATACCCTACGATTCGGGACCTCAAGCGATAGGGGAAGTTCGGGGGGCGACGCCGTCGATTTGGAATGTGAGGTCGGTGCCCCGTTTTGGCTGAACAGTTTTTAGGGCTTTAAATTTCGACCTTACCGACAAGCAACGAAATCGGATTTCGCTCGTTTAACCAAAAATTTTCCATAATTAGTATTAATAGCCTTATAACCTCTGGCGTAAATATTTTTTTTAAAAAAATGAAATTTAGAGCTTTTTTTGAGGCATTCAAATTGTAAAATAATAGAAAAAATAAAAAATAAATAAATAAACAATGATACAAGTTTTTTGTTAAATGAAAAACATTAGCTTGTCTATTGTACCAAATGTACCATATGGCATTTACCTCGATGCGTTTATTAATAAACTCATCGCTTTGACCAATCAAACTAGTTGGCTGCTTGTTCAGCGCTATTTGATTGGGTCGATTTGAATGAATGTTCAGAATTTGTGCAACCTTTTCACATGTTCCCCTGTCAGAAAGGACTAAACACAAAGAAATTCTGTGAATCCAAATACCTTTATCAAATAAAGAGAATAAAAAAAGTTAGATCCTTACCTCCAGATTTGTCCTTAGTAGGATCTTGGCCTCTCTCAATCCTACAGGCGAGTTTGTATCGCCTTTTTAGAGGGCTCCACTTATGGAGCAAAAAATCATATACGATTTTTTGCCCCGTAAGTCCTCTTTCCGTTAAGATGAAGATAGCATCAATAATTTTGCTTTCTTCATTGGTAATATGTAAGGAGTCCCTCTCTACTTTTCCTTCCACCTTAGTCCAGGAAGGAGCGATCTTACCGGTGAACCTCAGACAACTATCGCTAGGGATCTCTGAATAAAACCACTCTTTCCTGTAGTCCTTCCATGTATCCTTGATGAACCACAAGAGATACACGAGATCAGACTGAAGTTTGAAATGAACACTCCCAAAAATTTCCGGAGTCTTACTATTTTTAGTATATGATAACAATGGCAAAAAATACGAACAGAAGGAGGAATACCAAGAAAAGCCTCTTAAAGATGAGAGAAAATACTCAAAATTAAAATAGAATTAGAAGGAAGATGATGAAGCTCGATGTTATAATGATCGAGCACATCGGCTAGAAATTCTCTCTCGGGGAGACGAAGCCCTAGCCGAATAAAGGCGGCGAAGAGAACAATCCTTCCCTCTTGGGGAATGGGTTTAGAATTCTCACCGCAAGGATACCACCGCAATATTTCGCGAGTAAGGATCAAACCTTCATCAACCAACTCCTAGATCCTCGCCTCGATCAAGATCGATTGCTCCATTGCAAAAAGGGTGGAAGAAGTCGAGAGATGAAAATCTTTGAACTTTCATTTAGTTCTTAAGGCTTTTCACCTCCGTTCTTGATAAAATTTTCTTAAAAACGAAAAAAAGAATACGGAAGATGAAAAGCCTTAAGAGCCAAGAAGGAAGAAAGCGGAAAAGACAAGTTATTTTTTCATGTTAAAAGAAGCTTGAAAGTGTGAAGTGCTTCAAGGGGGTCGCTTTCCCATCTTTATACCTTTTTACCATCGATTTGGTTATCAAGGAAATCAAAAAGAGTTCCTCGAGACACTATAATCGACATGATTAGTGTGGTACTCTAAGCATCTCGAAAGTTGAAAAGCCTTGAGAGAAAACACATATTCTCTCAAGACTTGGGGGCTGGCTGATGACGATAATTAAATTTGTCCTGAGGCCCATTAATAGCTACGGTTCTCAATGAGCCCGTCATATCCTCATAAATGCAGCCTATATTTCTAAGAGACACACTAATATTATATTTAGTTAAGATTTCTATTGATCGCATAAAGACCACTGACCTAATTCAGGTCGGATGACAACTAAGCGTTCCCAGGTCGGTGATAGCTCGATCTGGGAAGCCATTCAGGTCGGGCCATGACATCTTTTACCGTTCTGACCTATATTTAAGTCAGTCCAACCAGGCTTTGGTCGGTCATAAGAAAAATCCTTTGCACAAAGATAATGTGCAAAAGAAGCTTTCTCTAACAGGTATTGACAACCGCTTGGAAGTTGCCAGTAGAGAAAATGCGCCTCTCTAACGAAAAGCCATCCTTTCAGTAAGAAGACACCTTTTGACCAAGCGACGCCTCCTGACAGGAAGACACATTTCTGAAGATAACAACTGACATTCCTTCAAGGCTATAAAATAGGCTTCTCCTGCCGGGGACAAAGGAGAATGGAAACGAGAGCAACAACAGAGGGTAGCATTAGGCAATCTTATAATCTCTCATTTTGTACTTCGTCTAGAGAAAAACAATACAATCCAATTCCCGTCCATCCCTCCTTCCCCTTTCAACATCATTTGAATAAATAAAGGCAACCCAAAATACATTCATAAGCTCGATCTAGGGACCTCAAGTCCTAATCATTGACAATTTCTAACCCTACGTGTACATGCATGACTAGTAGAATAAACTAGCATGGGTTGCCAGCTGAAATTTGGCCCAAGGCTTTTGACAGCAAAAAAAAAACTTTTCCATTAGATGATTTGTTTCCGTAGGCACAATATGGAAAAATGAAAGAAAAACTAAAATAATCAAAATTATAGAATACATGGATCTTTCCTGAAAACCTCGTAAATTTCTAGAATCCAATCACCGGCGTAGGATATCTTTGTAAATTCTTGAAACCCCAAGGTTTTTTAGAAAATTGCTGACACAGGACCTCCTCGTAATTTTTTGAAATCCCGAGGGCCTTTGTGTTAAATCGCCGACACAAGACCTCTTTGTAAATTTTTGGAACCCCGAAGGCTTCATGTAAAACTACGAACACATGTAAATTCCCAAAAACCTCGAGGGTCTTTATGTTGGCCTTATCATAAATTCTCGAAACCCTAAGGACTTTTTCGCAAAAAAACCGAAGGGTGTTTTCGCCAAAATGGCAACATGGAGGGGCTGAGGGGGAACATATCCTGTGCACATGGAGGCATTGTGCACATATACAAACATTAAATCTGGGCCGTCCAAATCCCATCCAACGATGACTCGATCGGGGGGGGGGGTAATTGTAAAATGTTTGCACATATGTTTTCGAGTCACCGTTGGATGGGATTTGGACGGCCCAGATTTAATGTTTGCATATGTGCACAAGGCCTCCATGTGCACAGGATATGTTCCTGCATATGTGCACAAGGCCTCCATGTGCACAAGATATGTCCTCGGCCGAGGGACACCAATCCCTCCTCCTTTAAGAAAGGTACTCCCTCCGGTTTGGTAATACATGTCGTTTTGGACATAGTGATGGTCAAACTTCCGAAACTTTGACTAACAATATATTTTTAAATATTTAAATTGGATACAAAAAAATTATATGTGTAGACTTGTCTCGAGAAGTACTTTCATAATATTATAATTTTATTGAGTTTTATAAATATATTATAATAAAAATTAACGGTCAAAGTTGTGTTTTGAAGACCGTGTCGATGTCCAAAACGACAGATATTACCAGACCGGAAGGAGTAATATACTCTCTGTCTAAATTTAAAAAGCGTATATTTTGAATGGTCTTGTACACAAATATAAAGTGTATTTCATATTTCAATGCATAATTAGTGTGATGTTCTCTCTATACCTCTAATAAATGTTGAATTTTACTAAAACCAAGACACTAAACCCCAAGTGGCCATGGCGATGCTCAGGCCTAAGTTACACCATTCTTTCTTCCTAAATATTTTCTCTTAAGGAGGGGAAAACTACAGATGCATTGACAACTGTATAACCATAATGTTCATTGAACATTGAATTTAGGCCCAACATTAGTTCTATACTTTTACTCCGCTCCGCGCAAGAAAAACTCACCCGTTGCATGCCTTACTGCTAAATCACAAGGGGGAAATATTTGGAAAAATCGTTTCACTGCACCGCTGCATTCTGTGCTGTCTTTCTGAGAAGAATTACAGCTCACAGCTCGTAACAAGGCAAAACCATCGAAATACTTCAATTTTCAGATTCTCCATGTATCTCTCCCTCTTCAAATAGATCATCATAAGCAACAGGCACACGAATTCTGTCTGCTACTGGTTTGCGTTCAGCTTTGTTATCAGGCAGTGGTGCCTTCTCCACATTGACTAACTGCTCAGGATTATCAAGTACTTCCTTTTCATCCTGTGCTTCAATTTCCTCGTCAACTAACGCACTTCCCTGTGAGCTTGCATCGTCATTTCTGCTCATCTGCGGTCTGACTTTTGTATACCTAAACTGCTTCTGAAAGGAGGAAGTAAGAAAATCAATTAGACATAATAAAGCAGTGGCAGTAGTGGTAGTAAACATCAGTAAACAATGAGATCTAGCAAACTTGTAACACAGCTCACAATACTGAAATAACACCATCAATTACAATATTTGTATAAAAAAGTTGCTTAAAATTCAATTGTCTACATAGTGTGATTATTGAGAGTTTGAGACATGGGTACTACTACTATGTTTACTTGATTTATCATAAAGTTCCTAATTCTAATTTCAGCAATTAATCACAAAAAGTTTTAAACTCATGTTAATGCTCTCTAATCTCCACGATATATTTTCAACTCATTTCCACCAATGAACAGACTTGATCTCAAAATGTTTGAAGTTCTCTTATTACCCCCTGTTTTTGTGATAATGTACCCTGTTTTTGTGATAATGTACACGATTCCATGATATTTTTATTGGAAAAGGGCAGTTGTAGAAACAACTCATAATCAACATAGCTGACTTGGATAAGACCAATTTACTGCTTTTGTCTATTGTGCATATAATGGCTAAATCACTAAACATCCATATACGAGGAATAGTTTTACAAAAACTAGCAGTCATAACAGTGTCATACCTCAAGTTCCCTTCCCTTTGCCATAATTTCCTTGTATGCCTTGGGCTCTCGCGACTTCAAGATGTTCCAAAGAATTCCACCACCAGTGCGGAATCGACTTCCATCAGCAATCGTCTGCCCACCACACTTCTGAATGGCCTCAACCTGGAATCGAATGCCTTTAATGACTGACAACAACTCCAGAATAGCAAACTTTAGAAAATTACAAGCAAACTATTTCATAGACCACATTTGTGATTTAACATCACCTACAACAATTATTCACTTCTAGAAATAATTTTTGATGACCTAGAATTTGTGTGCCTATATACACAATAGGAGTTATACAACATATACATAGCTATGAAAGAAACTTAACTGCACTTGGTTTGTCACCAACCAAGTAGGTAGATGGTAATATTATTCAGAGACTCCACTGAGACAACTCCAAACTTCTCAAGTACACAAAACAAACTAATCCATGGAACTGCAAAGAATCAAGGCAATGATATTTGTAAGTGCAGTGGGCAACAGGCCGCCTATGAAGGGTATGTAAGGCCATTTGGCAAAATACCTACCAGTCTACCACTAAGACACGAGGGAAACAGACAGGTCCAAGACAATAGCTTGCACTTTAAAATTTATGATATTTCTTGTTCTTCGGTAATAACAATTGAATCTATTATGTTACATTAAATTTTAAATAAGCCTCTCAATTGATCAACTGAACTTTTCATTAGCACTGTTCAACATAATAAATATACCTCTCTGACAAGATCACTGACAGCAGAAACACCAAGGCAGCCAACAGCGTTCCAAACAAGGTACGATTTCTTCTCCTTCAAGCGCTTGCAAGTGTCGAGAACAAATCTGCAAAAAGCATAAAAGATAAGGCAGCTAGTAACCTAATATAGATAACACAAAGAAGCAAAAACAATTTACCTTAGCCAGAAACAGTGATAAGACAAGCCATAACTCAGGTATCTATCAAGATCTACTTCAGCTGGTTGGGCAAAAAAAAGTGGTAATTGTAGAATAGACTTGGACTTTGAATTACAAGACAATTTGGAGATCAAACCCTAGATAATCCTCTTCTGATAAAACAGGTCTTGGCAGAAAAATAACATTGGGATAGGCCTCTTACATGACAATAACCATTAAAAAATGCCAGTGTTATTTTAAATTCATTTGATACCAATTAAAAACGAAAGGGCCAGTAGAAATCAGAATTGTTAATTAATTTTATGAATATTACAGCTATTTCTTAAGCTCTTAACCATAAGAACAATGGTGTTGTACATAGGAACTATTGTGAAGCATCTGAACATTTTCCTCCCTACAAGAATTTCACACAATGCTATTAACATTGCCAATTGATGAACAGAACCATTAGACCAAAGGTATAAATTATTCAAGTCCGTTCAAACGACTCCCATATTGGCCTACTGGATTAGTGTATAATCTATACTAGCATTTCGGGTTTATTGCTCCTGATTGTGAAAAGGTAAAAACATACAAACACGTATCAAGCCTATTATCAAGTGGTATCTACTCAGAATTTACATTTGTATCTTGCTCACAACATAAACCCTAGGTGAGCAGTGCGAGGGTTTTTACCGATTAATGTCGGCGATCTTGGGCGGCCCATCTGGCTTCCCTTTCTTCTTCTTCTTCCCGGACTTTCTCTTCTTCTTGTTGTTCTTGCCCGCCGGTCCGCCCCTCTCCGCCTGCCCCTCGCCGCCATCGCCTCCTCCTCCAGCGGGGGCGCCGGAGTCAGCGACGGGGGTCTCCTCCGCGTCCGCGTCCGCGTCGGCCATCTCGACGTCATCGCCGTCAAAGTTTAGGGTTTCCTCATCGAGCACGGCGTCCAGGATGCTCTCGCCTCTCTCCATGCCGACCCCCTCCCCGCCGCCGCCACAAGCAGAAGTGGAGTCTCACGGTGTCGCCACTCTCCTTTCCTCTCCTTGCCGCAAGAACGCGAGGAGCGCAGCGCAAGCGGCGGCCAAGGAAGGGAAGGACGTGCTCAATATGGGTAGGCCATTTTGGTATCGGGCCTCGAGGGCTTGCACGCTGAAAGCCTTGCCGCAAGAACGCTAGGATCTACGTAGAGGTGGGCACTTGGTCGGGTTCTTTCGGGCCGGTCCGAAGTATGACGGGATATCCGGTACAAAGTCCAGCACAATATGATTTCGTGCTGGGCCGGGCTGACACGTAATCAGACGGATCGTCACGTCGAGCGAACCGGCACGATGGCGACGCGACTAGACGATCGTTTGGTCGAGCTCGTCTTGACGGCACGAATGGGCACGAAATCACGGATTAAGACTAAAAGTTGGCAGATATTGTTGATTCAGGGTATCTTCAAGCATTGTATTTATGTTTGATATTTTGTTGATGTGATTAGTCTCTTATGTAATTAAAATAGGTAGTTTAGTAGTATTGATGTGTTTTATTTCTTTGCTCGTCACAATAGTGAAAATGGGTCGGGCCTGGGCTGGCACGGCACGAAGCAGGCACGAATCGCAAATGGGTCGGGTCTGGGTTCGCCAAAGGCGAGTCGGGTCGGCACGGCCCGACACGGTGGGCACGATAGGCCGTCGTGGCACGGCACGGTTCCGGCCCGAAGCACGATGGGCCCGGGCCGGGCCGGCACGACGCCCACCTCTAGATCTACGTAGAGAAATGAGATCCTCTCACATCGCGACTCTGACGTTAGGTCACTGACGTGTGGGCCCGGCCCACACGTCAGTGACCTAACGTCAGAGAACGTGACGTCAGAGGAACCACTCCATAGTAGATGGTTTATAATTTTAAGCTAAAATTTCGGTTAGATCTTGGTTAGAAATATTTCTTCCAAACAAAGCCTAAAAATTTATTTAAGGGGTCTAAAATCTTAAACTATCTATTCGAATGGACTAAGATTTTAATTTAATATTTCAGTCTATCTCCATCCTCCATAGGTGGATCAGGATTTTAGAGACTCCGAATAAGAATAAGAAGTATTGTCACAATCAGGGGACTTCCCGGAACGGGAGCCTGTCCACGTGCCTTCCCTCCGAATTTCCTAAAAAGTCCCTCTATTTCTTTAAATTATAAATAGGTTCTTGCAGATTACGAAAAGATTCTTTACGATTTTTTGTGAGGGCAATTTTTTTTTTTAAATCGTGTTTGGGTCCCTCGTTCGTTACTTTACGATCAAAGCCTCCCGTTAAATACAAATCACGAGCGAGCCTTTTTTTACTTTTTCGGAGTAGCGGTGAGGTACAAAAATATAACAAACAGGTCTTCGGTTCTTACATCTAAGTCCTTTCTCCGTTTTGCCTAGAAAAATATTTCCGTCAATAAAAATATGTGTATTTTTTTCAACTCAACCTCTAATATTCTTTGAGCCTCCAAAAATTTAAAAAATACATCTAAATCTATTTTTTCTCCGAAAAAAAAACGCAAAGTTCACACGGACGGCGTGCGCCGCGCTTATTGGCCTAGTTATACTAAGATGTAGTAGATATGTGATGCTAAGTTTTTTTTATTGAACTTTAGGTTTATTTAATCTTTTATGTTACCAAACGCTAACAGTGTTTGAGAGGTAGCCCATGACAATGCCATAGCACAACTGACGTTGAGAGGCATTAACCGAGTAGCTTTTTTTTTCCCGCTCTGCCTCTTGTGCTTAAATTCTTGGCTAGGCTCCAATTGGAATGCATGAGTTTCGTTGGAATTCTATAGAAACTGAGTTCTTTTATGTGAAATTAATATGAAATTATGTTCTGAAATTGACGAGATGCTTGAGTCTCAGTCCCACAACAGACAATTTCAGCCAGTCCCCAAAGCAATAAAAGTCGATAAATATGTATGGCAGTGGTGAGCCAGCTGTAGTGTCAAAGTCAATTTCTTTCCTATAGTTCAAACCACACAACTCTTCTCTCTTTTTTTTGGCGAAAACCATGTTACTCTAATTACGAGAAATTTAGGTTGACGATAATTTCTCTCTCTCAAAACATACTTAAAAACCCCTGTACACTATCATCCCAGAGCACCTCCTGAGAGGAGGCCGAGGAACTTAAGATGAAGAATCATTCCTTTCGTGAAAAGGAAGAGAAATCTTCCAGTGAAATCATGAATCTTAAGCAGGAGATGGCTAAGCTGAATGAGGGGGTATATAAGGAAGCTGAAATCCTAGTCCGAAGATCATGAGAAGAAAGCAATTGCGGCAGAGACCCATGTCAATGCCGTACATGTTGATATATATGATCCAAATTTAGAATAAGTAGGGCGTGTCAGAGCGTAGCGGAGGTCCGTCACCGGGAGGTTTCGGTCGGAGCAAAGCGGAGTCCAGACTGGCCCATCAAGTTGATGATATGTTGATTGCTATATATTTGTTTCTTTATGTTGATGATATGTTGATTGCTACAAAGGACAAGTCAGAGATAGCTAAATTAAAGGCACAATTAAGTAATGAATTTGATATGAAGGACTTAGGTGCAGCAAAGAAGATTCTTGGTATGGAAATTATCAGAGACAGAAAGTCTGGCTTGTTGTATCTTAGCCAGCAAGGTTACATTGAGAAAGTCCTTCGTCGTTTTAATATGCATGAGGCAAAACCAGTGAGTACTCTGTTATGGGCCAAGCCCTTGACCGCGTCTACGTTCGGCGAGCTCCACGTCGTCCACTGCAGCAGGCAGAAGATCCATCCGGCGCAACGCAACAGCAACACGCAGGGGATGGCGACGTCGCACCCATGTAGCGGTCGGTTAGGCCATGAGTCCGTATTAGAGTCAAGTAAGGAGTGGTGTTGAGTTACGGAAGTATGAGATTAGGAGTCCATGGTCATTACGGGTACTGAGCCGAGTCCGGTTTGATTAGGGAATAAAACGCTGCGTGTAAAGCGATTATAAAAGGGGGAATAAAGCAAGGAGAAAAGGCATGCTTGATTGCCAACAAATCCAATCTCAGGCGGTGGCTCCGACAACAGCCAACGTACCCAAGGCGCAAGCCGTTTCGACGAATTCATCGTCGAGTAGCTTGCGACCCGGCCACCGGCCGGGAACCCGTGCTTACGAGAAAGCTCACGCCGAGTTAGCTCGTAACAATTTGGTATCAGAGCCGGAAGGTTCTGGAACCATGGCAAATCAGTTTGAAGATCGAGTCACGGCGCTCGAATCGGACGTGAAGGAAATGAAGACTATGATGGAAGAGATGATGAAGATGATGACAGGAAAGAAGCCGGTCGTGGAACATGGGCAAGGAGGCAACGACGAAGCATTGAACATGTCGGCCGAAACCAGTGGCGTGGCTGCTGGTATTCACGCTCGGAAGGAAAGCGAGCCCGTCCATGCACATGCAATACGTGAGCAAAGGGGATATGCACATGTATTACGTGAGCACGGGGAACCAACCCAGACACAGCGACGAGGGGCAGGAAGGGAAGAAGAGGACTCGCGTGTAACACCCCAAAATTTTGCTTTTCTTAAATTCATGTGTGATTTGGCACTTTGGTGAATTTTTGGAATTTTCTGGAATTTATTCGGATTTATTTGGAATTTATTTGAATTTATTCCATTTTGAAATAATTAAAGAATTTAATTTTGCAAATAAAATTTTGTTAGAAATATTTTATTTGAGTCCAAAATGTTCCAAAATATTTTCCAGAATTTTTCTGGAATTTTTCTGAGTATTTTGCTATTTTTAATGAATTAAATGAATTTCTGGGAAATATTTTAATTATTTAAATCGCTGGAAAATGCGAGTGGGTTTGTACTGTTCATCCGACCGAGCCCGAGTCAGACTCGAGTTCGAGTCCGACCCGAGCCACGTGACTCGACCGAATCAACTCCAAAACCTAATCGATCCCAACCGTTGGATCAAGATCCAACGGTCAGGATTTCCGCATCGCTTTGGCCGACCGCCCGGATCCGATCGCGTCCACGCCGATCGTGGCCGTTGATCGTGCCACGTGGACGGCCGTGCGTCGTCGTCCTCGCCGAAGTCCGAAGCCGGACTCCTCCGCCGCCGCCGTGTAGGATTAGGGCTCCGCCTCCAGGCGCTGCATGCCGAGGGCATTTGGCACGGGTGGTACTCGAGGACCGCCGTGACCCGCGCACTCTGCCCTATCTCACCGAGCCTCGGCCGTAGATCCGCCGGACCGCTCGCCGGAGTCATAGCACCCTCCGCCGCGGTTTTGCTTGATTCCGCCGCCCGCCCCCCCGCCGCCATTGACCCAGATCCGAACCCCGGCCAGGCGCACCGAAGAGACCCTTCACCTCGCCGAGCACGCCCCAAACGCCGTTCGTGTGGTCGCCGTCCTCGGCCGGCACCACAACTTCGCCGTGAAGCCATCGCCGACCGAAGCTCCACCAACCGTCCGATCAAGATCCAGAGGCTCAGATCGCGCCACGCCACCTCGGTGAGTTCCCCGCTGAAATTCCTAGATCTAATCTCAACCGTTGGATCTAGATCCAGCGGCTTAGGTCGTGCCACGTGGCGGAATCGCACCAGGCTAGATTGGATCTCGACCGTTAGATCAAGATCCAACGGCCAGAATCAACCCGCGCCCAAGCACTTGAGGCCCAAATCAATCCTAGCCGTCGGTTTTCAAACCAACGGCTACGATCGTACACGTGTCCAGGGAGCCGAACCGCCGCGCCACGCCGGCGCGCGCTGGTCATCGACACGCAGGCCCGCGTGTCGGCCGATCGCACCGCGACGCCACCCATGACGCCATCGGATGGACTCCACTGCCAAGACCGCGGGTCGAGCCCGCCGACGCCGCCGATGACGCCACCCGAGTGGTCCCACATGTCGATCTCACGTGAGCCGTGGACCGGTCCACGGTGAGACAGCCGGCGTGACCGAGTCCATGGGCCATTGGCGACGCCAGACCAATCAGTGCTGCCACGTGTCCATGCCGACGCAATAATTAATTTCGAAAAGAAAATGATTTATTAATTCGAAATAATGATTTCAGATTTTGTTTCAAACTTCAAACGCTTATAACTTTTGCGTTTCAACTCCGATTTGAGTGATTCAAATTTCTAAATTTGTATAAAATTGAGATCTACCTAAATATGAATTTTATTTAATTTTTGGACTAAAGTTTTTCTCTGTAAGATTATTTAATTGATTATTTGAACTTTAAATAATCATAACTTTTGCATTTTAACTCCAAATTTGACGATTCCAGTTTCTAAAAATTTATAAAATTATGTTCTCTCTGTTTATGGATTTTATTTGGATGTTTGGACATTTTTTGCCTATTGTTTATTTGTGTATTTGCTATTTGCACGCTTTACGAGTAGACGTTGAAGTGCCGGAAGGATTCGAAGGAGAAGTATTAACTCAGGATCCAACTCAAGACCAAGAACAAGTACTTTTTGAAGGCAAGTTGTGCTTTGACCATGTTGATCCTATTTCGAAATCTATTTTGATTTAAACTATTGCATGCTAGTTCAATTAGAAAGATACTTTGTTTAAACATGGGGGTTAGATAAATACCAATTTGCTGTATGACACCTTGATTACTTAAGTATGTGCTATGACCCTTTGTCACCCTAGTTGTGGATTACTAGTTGGACATTATTAAATTGCCAACATGGGTTTAGAACGTTGTAGTATACTGCTTAGACCTGCTACGTGCTCATGACATGATTTTGGACAATCAAATGTTAATATTGACTTAATGACATATTGAACCTGTTTTGGAAAAGTATCATGTGATGTTGATGGCACGTGGTGCATGGTAATCAAGCGGGGTTTGATAAAACGATTTCGGCCAGGGCATGTGGCAAGAGTAATCAGTGGGCGGTTGTGGCATTGGGGATGTTGATTTGGTTCTTGGGTAGTCTTGCCCTGGTCACCCTAAGGACTTAACCTTGCAAGCCTTTGAACTGGGTCTAACGTGCAACCACATGTCTGTAATGGGACGGACCTAGTTGACTAAGTTGCTAATAACGCACTGTGGGACCTCGGGAGGTCAACTACACCCTTTGTGTAAGTTGTGCGGGGAGGCGTCTGGAGTGAGGCCAGTACCCATCTAACAGTTGATTGGCCTAGACTTCGCCTTAGCTAAGGGAAGGGTTAGTGTGCAATAGCAGGGAGGACCACTTGTATTGTTAGAGGTTTTGAAAGACTTTGTTACTGAACTCGCCTTTGTGGTGTTTGACTGTATCTTGTGGGTAAAGTGCATAACCTCTGCAGAGTTTAGAATCTATTCGAATAGCCGTGTCCGCGGTATTGGACATCGCTCGAATTACAGTCAAGGGTTAGATTTTACGAAAATCACTTGGTTTTGAAAAGTTGGGTTGGATTAATAATGATGTTGATGGAAATGTGGTTTAGGATGGGAAGATGGTTGTTAAACTTCTTGAAAAGTTATTTATGCTTTATTTGCTTCTACTGCTTTCGAATCTACTTATATTACTTGTCAAATGTCATTTCATCGCAAATATACCTTGAGCTATTCCTTTGTACCAAGCCATGCATATAGTATATTAGCCTGCATTACATGCATGACTTCTTTGAGTACCAAGTACTCACCCTTGCCTCAATACAACACCGGTTGAAGAGGAGACTACACGGCTTTGGAGGAGGAACTCCAAGAGGATCCGTCTACTTAGGAAGCGAGCCCAATCGGTTGCCTGTGGTATCTTGGATGGCGCCACGATGTTACCTTCTTTGATTTTCATTTGCTACTATTTCTCTCTTAATAAGTATCGCCTGTAATCGTGCATTTGTGACTTGACCATAAGGTCGGAGTAACTGATTTAGTTATTTAGATAAAGTACTTTATTAGTATCGAGTGGTATGATTGTGATATTTACCGATGTTAAGACTGTGTGCACTAGCGCGTTCCTGGACTAGTGTTGAATACACAGAGGGTCCGGATTTGCAAATTCGGGGTCCCGACAGAGGTGGTATCAGAGCCATACTTGACTGTAGGCTCAACCCTAAGCTAGAATGGTCGTAGTGAGGGTAAAACCTATTTTCTAAAGCTAAAAGTTTGTCAAGACAAGAAATGGCATCTCGACTCATCCCCTTCTCTCTTTCCTTGTCTCTTGCTGAATTTTTCCTTACCTTGTCACGATTTAAAAATTCCGAGTTCTTACGTAAAGCACTCTTGTGACAGATGGAGGAAGAGTTCAACTACGTTGATCTGGGAGTTGGTCACGCCGCGGAACTTTGGCATATGCTACAAACTCTCGGAGATTTTGAGAAGCCCCAATACCAAGTAGAAGTGATCAGACAAGCGGGATTGATCAAGGCTTGTGACGTAAAGATTGAGGTACCTGCTAGGAAGAAGGGCCCAGGCAATCGCCTCGATACAACAGACCTTGCCAGGAGGTCTACAATGCAGATGGGTATCCAAGAAGTATCACGACGAGCAATGCGGCACATTACCCGTATCTACGCCAGAGAGTTGGAGAGCACGGTGTTCCGTTATCATCCGCGCAGCGATAACCTTCTTGACCAAGGCGATTCAGATGAGGACGCCATGGTTACACGATTGGCACGATTTGTTGTCGCCAAGAGGATGTACTAGATAATACAAGCAAGGAGCTCTGAAGGCCCGCAAGGAGATCACGACAGAGAAGAACAGATGGCGGGAAGCTCAAGAGTATGTGGCACACCTTCTGCGAAGGATTGACGAATTAGAGATGACTTTGTACGGACTGCACTCCAGAGCGATTACTCGAGCTACGAGCGAGATCGGAGGAGTCGGATCTCGATGAGGACACCGCTTCTTCGACTACCACAGATGACACGATTCTTTGGATATGGCAATCGTTTCGCGCCTATGCCGCAGCACCCGTACCCAGGCCGTGGAGGTTTTCTCGATGAGTGAGCATAGGTTCTATAGTGAGACTCCTTCGCCGAGTCGCGTCATAGAATAAAGAGTCACCCTTTAGGCGTTAGGACTCCAGAGTCGGGCCTGACGGATTTTCTTTGTTTGCTGAGTGTGCAGTATGTGTTGCAAGGCCCTTAGGCATTGTAAGCAACCATACCAAGTTATTAATAATAAAGTTGGACCTTAAAGTTACACCTTTCGCCCCGCATAAGTTCCATATTACTTGTCTATTCTTGTTTCCCTCTCATCTCTAAACTTAGAGCAAATCGACAGATGGTGAACACCCGTGGAAACCTTGGAAGCAATGGAAGTGGTTCTCGCCCAGCAGAAAACCCCAATGAGGGAGCACCAGCACCGCCACTGGATGCGCAGAATTTTGGAGCATTTCTTGCTGCTCAGACTCAGTTGATGCATGCTATGATGCAACAAATGCAGCACGTCATCGCTTGATCCACTTTGCTAATCAAGTTAATCGGGGACCACGCCGAGAATACAAGACTATCGAGTTCATGAGAACTCACCCACCCACTTTCTCTGGGAATGCCAATCCATTGGAGGCCGATGATTGGTTAAGGTCAATTGAGAGGAAGCTACACATAGCTCAATGCATAGGAAATGAGAAGGTACTCTACGCTTCTCATCACCGAAGGAACAAACGGCCGAATGGTGGGAGAACTTCGTGCCACGCAAGAGAACCCTCAAGATATCACTTGGGAAGAGTTCACGTTTGCATTCCGACATTATCACGTGCTGAAGGAATCATGGACCTTAAGAAGGAGGAGTTGAGCATCAAGCAAGGTAATCAGCCAGTGGCCGACTACCTGAACAAGTTCACACAGCTAGCACGCTACGCACCTGAGGATGTAGCGACAGATAAATCCAGACAGTCTCGTTTTATGAAGGGACTTAACTCAGGATTGCAAGACTTAGATGCATGCTTTTAGTTCAAACCCCTGGTTCCGAACTCCGAACGAAAGTAGGATGTTCCGGGGTGAGAATACTAATAGATGGGACAGAATTCCTAGCAAACCTTATTATTTTGGAAACCCAGACCTTAGACGTTATTTTGGGAATGGATTGGTTATCCAAGCACAAGGCCGTATTGGATTGTGGACGAAGGACTATCTCAGTTGAGAGCCCGTGTGGAAAGAAAGTGAAATTTCAAGCCACTGCCGTTAGAGATGGACAGTTGATGGTTAAAGATCGAGGCAATCAGCATAGAGGATGTCTCAAAGAGTGAATGAGTACCCGGATGTTTTTCTGAAGATCTACCCGTATGCCGCTTGAGACAGGGGACATAGAGTTTGTGATAGAGCTTGTACTGCACAAAGACCAATAGCAAAGAGACCCTATCGGATGTCCACCGAGGAGTTGGTAGAGATGAAGAAACAGCTAGAAGAGTTAATGGAGAAAGGATTTATCAGGCCGAGTTAGTCGCCGTGGGGAGCACCGGTTTTGTTTGTCAAGAAAAAGGACGGAAGTTTCAGGATGTGCATCGACTACCGTGCACTCAATGAAGTCACCGTGAAGAATAAGTATCTCGCTACCGGGATTGATGATTTGTTTGATCGGTGAGAGGAGCCGGAGTTTTCTCCAAGATTGATCTTAGATCGGGATACCATCGATTGAAGATCCGATCAGAAGATATTCAAGACCGCATTCTCGTCAAGATATGGACATTACGAGTTCTGATTATGTCCTTTGGGTAACGAATGCGCCAGCTTGTTTCATGAATATGATGAATAAGGTGTTCATGGAATACTTGGACAAGTTTGTCGTCGTGTTCATAGATGATATCATAATCTACTCCAAGACAGAGGATGAACATGCCGAACACTTAAGGCGAGTTTTGGAAAAGCTGAGGGAACAACAACTTTTCGCCAAGTTCAGCAAGTGCGATTTTTGGAAGGACAAGGTGGAGTTTCTTGGACATGTAATGACCTTGAAGGAGTCGCCGTAGACCCAAGCAAACTAGAAGTCGTGTTACATTGGGAGCGGTAGAAGACCGTGACCTGCATTCGGAGTTTCCTTGGAATGGCAGGATACTACCGCCATTTCATTGAAGGCTTCTCGACAATTGCGAAACCTCTTACGCAATTCTTTGAAGAAGGAAAAGAAGTTTGCATGGACGCTTGAATGTGAGAAAGGATTTCAGAGTCGAAGAAGCGATTGACATCAAAGACCGGTGTTAGTTCTACCGGATGTTGCTCAAAGCTTCGATATTTATTGTGACGATCGCGCCAAGGACTTGGATGTGTGTCACGGAGAATGGGAAGGTAAATCGCTTATGCATCAAGGCGCTTGAGGCCGCATGAGGAAAATTATCCGACACATGACCTAGAGTTAGGCCGTAGTAGTGCATGCCTTGAAGATATGGCGTCACTATCGATCGGGAACAGATGTGAAGTGTATACGGATCATAAGAGCCTTAAGTACATATTCACCCAGTCGGATCTGAATATGAGGCAGAGGAGATGGTTAGAGTTGATCAAGGACTACAATGATGGAATCCATTACCATCCCGGGAAGGCCAACGTAGTTGCCGATGCCTTGAGTCGGAAAAGCCATACCGTGAGCATGTTGCTAGCCACAAGCCAGGATGAGCTATGTAAGGATTTCCAGAGGATGAAGATCGAGGTGGTACCTAGCGGATTCTTGGCCGCATTAGAAGTAAAACCTACCCTAGAGGATCAGGTCCGAGAAGGACAGAAGGATGATGACAAGATCCGCAGGATTAAGTCCATCAAGGAAGAAGGCAAGGCAGAGGACTTCAAGTTGGATGAGCAAGGCACGTTATGGATGAAGGATCGCATTTGTGTGCCTAACAGGAAGGAGTTAAAGCAACTGATTTTGGAAGAAGCCCATGACTCCAAGTACTCAATTCATCCTGGAAGCGCCAAAATGTATCAGGATTTGAAGGAAAGATTCTGGTGGCCGAGTATGAAACGTGAAGTTGCCGAGCATGTTGCATTGTGCGACGTATGCCAAAGAGTCAAGGCAATGCATCAGAGACCAGCAGGATTGCTACAGCCGCTGAAAATACCTGAGTGGAAGTGGGAGGAAATCGGAATGGATTTCATTACCGGTTTGTTAGAAGACTCAAGGAGGTTATGACTCCATATGGGTTATAGTGGATCGCTTGACTAAAGTAGCCCATTTTATCCCCGTGAAGACCACTTACTCGGGAGATAAATTAGCGTAATTGTACATGATCGATTGTCTGCTTTGCACGGAGTGCCAAAAAGGATTGTATCGGACAGAGGTACCCAATTTACCTCAAGGTTACGGAATAAGTTGCATGAAGCCATGGGAACCCGCTTTGAACTTCAAGATGACCTTATCATCCACAGACGGATGGACAGACCGAAAGAGTCAACCAGATTCTGGAGGATATGTTAAGAGCTTGTGCATTGGCTTATGCTACCTCTTGGGATAAGAGTTTGCCGTATGCCGAGTTCAGTTACAACAATAGTTATCAGGCTAGTTTACGGATGTCACCTTTTGAGGCCTTTGTATGGTCGACTCGCTTCGGACGCCATTGAATTGGAATGAGACCGGCGAGCGCCGTGTCTTTGGGCCTGATATTCTTCAAGAGGCTGAAGAGCAGATCGCCATGATTAGGGAAAGGTTGAAGATCGCCCAATCTCGACAGAAGAGTTATGCTGACAATCGTCGCAGGGATTTGAGTTTTGAACCGGAAGACTTTGTACTGTTCATCCGACCGAGCCCGAGTCAAACTCGAGTTCGAGTCCGACCCGAGCCACGTGACTCGACCGAATCAACTCCAAAACCTAATCGATCCCAACCGTTGGATCAAGATCCAACGGTCAGGATTTCCCCGTACCGCTTCGGTCGAATCCGGCCCGGATCCGATCGCGTCCACGCGATCGTGGCCGTTGATCGTGCCACGTGGACGGCCGTGCGTCGTCGTCCCCGCCGAGTCCGAGCCGGACTCCTCCGCCGCGTCGCCGCCGTGTAGGATTAGGGCTCCGTCCTGTGCGCGCATGCCGAGGGCATTTAAGTACCGGGTGGTACCCCGAGGACCGCCGTGACCCCGCGCACTCTCTGCCCTATCTCACCGAGCCTCAGCCGCCGTAGATCCGCCGGAATCGCTCGCCGGAGTCATAGCACCCCTCCGCTGCGGTTCTGCTTGATTCCGCCGCCGTCCGCCGTCCCCCGCCGCCATTGACCCCAGATCCGGAACCCCCGAAGCCAGGCGCACCCGAAGAGACCCTTCACCTCGCCGGAGCACGCCCCAAACGCCGTTCGTGTGGTCGCCGTCCTCAGCCACGGCGACCACAACCGCCGTGAAGCCATCGCCGACCCGAGCTCCACTCAACCGTCCGATCAAGATCCAAGGGCTCAGATCGCGCCACGCCACCTCGGTGAGTTCCCCGTTGAAAATCCTAGATCTACTCTCAACCGTTGGATCTAGATCCAACGGCTTAGGTCGTGCCACGTAGCGGGAACTGCACCAGGTTAGATTGGATGCGGACCGTTAGATCAAGATCCAACGGCTCAGATCAACCCGCGCCCAAGCACTTGAGGCCCAAATCCAATCCTAGCCATCGGTTTTCAAACCAACGGCTACGATCGTGCTAATGCGTGTCCAGGGAGCCGAACCGCCCGCCACGCCGGGCAGCAGGCGTGGAGTCAGCGACACGCAGGCTCGCGTGTCGGCCGATCGCGACCGTGACGTCACCCATGACGCCATCGGATGGACCCTCCTCGCCAAGACCGTGGCCGAGGCCCGCCGACGCCGCCGATGACGTCACCCGAGTGGTCCCACATGTCGATCTCACGTGAGCCGTGGGCCGGGTCCACGGTAGACCGAGCCGGCGTGGACCGAGTCCATGGACGGTGGCGTCGCCAGACCAATCCAAAGTGCTGCCACGTGTCCATGCTGACGCAATAATTAATTTCCGAAAAAGAAAATGATTTATTAATTCGAAATAATGATTTCAGATTTTGTTTCAAACTTCAAACGCTTATAACTTTTGCGTTTCAACTCCGATTTGAGTGATTCAAATTTCTAAATTTGTATAAAATTGAGATCTACCTAAATATGAATTTTATTTAATTTTTGGACTAAAGTTTTTCTCTATAAGATTATTTAATTGATTATTTGAACTTTAAATAATCATAACTTTTGCATTTTAACTCCAAATTTGACGATTCCAGTTTCTAAAAATTTATAAAATTATGTTCTCTCTGTTTATGGATTTTATTTGGATGTTTGGACATTTTTTGCCTATTGTTTATTTGTGTATTTGCTATTTGCACGCTTTACGAGTAGACGTTGAAGTCTTGGGAAGGATTCGAAGGAGAAGTATTAACTCAGGATCCAACTCAAGACCAAGAACAAGTACTTTTTGAAGGCAAGTTGTGCTTTGACCATGTTGATCCTATTTCGAAATCTATTTTGATTTAAACTATTGCATGCTAGTTCAATTAGAAAGATACTTTGTTTAAACATGGGGTTAGATAAATACCAATTTCTTTGTATGACACCTTGATTACTTAAGTATGTGCTATGACCCTTTGTCACCCTAGTTGTGGATTACTAGTTGGACATTATTAAATTGCCAACATGGGTTTAGAACGTTGTAGTATCTTTGCTTAGACACGCTACGTGCTCATGACATGATTTTGGACAATCAAATGTTAATATTGACTTAATGACATATTGAACCTGTTTTGGAAAAGTATCATGTGATGTTGATGGCACGTGGTGCATGGTAATCAAGCGGGGTTTGATAAACGATTTCGGCCAGGGGCATGTGGCAAGAGTAATCAGTGGGCAGTTGTGGCATTGGGGATGTTGATTTGGTTCTTCGGGTAGTCTTGCCTGGTCACCCTAAGGACTTAACCTTGCAAGCCTTTGAACTGGGTCTAACGTGCAACCACATGTCTCGTAATGGGACGGACCTAGTTGACTAAGTTGCTAATAACGCACTGTGGGACCTCGGAGGTCAACTACACCCTTTGTGTAAGTTGTACGGGGAGCGTCTGGCCGAGGCCAGGTACCCATCTAACGGTTGATTGGCCTAGACTTCGCCTTAGCTAAGGGAAGGGTTAGTGTGCAATAACCGAGGAGGACCACTTGTATTGTTAGAGGTTTTCGAAAGACTTTGTTACGGGAACTCGCCTTTGTGGTGTTTGACTGTATCTTGTGGGTAAAGTGCATAACCTCTGCAGAGTTTAGAATCTATTCGAATAGCCGTGTCCGCGGTATTGGACATCGCTCGGGAATTACAGTCAAGGGTTAGATTTTCTGAAAATCACTTGGTTTTGAAAAGTTGGGTTGGATTAATAATGATGTTGATGGAAATGTGGTTTAGGATGGGAAGATGGTTGTTAAACTTCTTGAAAAGTTATTTATGCTTTATTTGCTTCTACTGCTTTCGAATCTACTTATATTACTTGTCAAATCTTTATTTCTTTGCAAATATACCTTGAGCTATTCCTTTGTACCAAGCCATGCATATAGTATATTAGCTTTGCATTACATGCATGACTTGCTGAGTACCAAGTACTCACCCTTGCCTCAATACAACACCAGTTGAAGAGGAGACTACACCAGCTTTGGAGGAGGAACTCCAAGAGGATCCGTCTACTTAGGGAAGCGAGCCCAATCAGTTGCCTGTGGTATACTGGATGGCGCCACGATGTTACCTTCTTTGATTTTCCGCTGCTACTATTTCTCTCTTAATAAGTATCGCCCTGCGAGGCGTACATTTGTGACTTGACCATAAGGTCAGGTAACCAGTTTGGTTATTTAGATAAAGTACTTTATTAGTATCGAGTGGTATGATTGTGATATTTACCGATGTTAAGACTGTGTGCACTAGCGCGTTCCTGGACTAGTGTTGAATACACAGAGGGTCCGGATTTGCAAATTCGGGGTCCCGATATCGCGCCGGTGGACACCACGTCCTCCGCGTTTCGACCTCCCTGATTACAACGGACAAGACGAACCACTCGTTTGGTTGCGCCGGTGTGAGCGGTTCTTCCGAGTCCACCGTATTCCTGAAGAAGAGTATGTGGAGATAGCGGGACTCCATCTTTCAGGCGAGGCGCAGGAAGTTCTAGATAACTGGCAACGGGAAGAACCATGGATCGCCTGGGAAGATTTCTCTGAGGCGTTCAATCAACGATTCACTCGATATTCGAGTGCGGGACCTCTGGGAGATTTGGTTAACCTCAAGCAAGGGTCAAGCGGGGTGGATGAATATGCCCGGGAATTCCAGAGGCTACTCGCCCGTACAACCATGAAAGTGCATCTAGGCCCCTCAAATTGTTTTGGTGATTAATGATGACACAATTAAAGAGATCTAATGTTTTATCCAAGAATACTGCAGATATCGAGATCATATCGAGCTTGGAATGACATTGGACGCCCCTATGACTACCTAAAAGCAAAAGGACGGCATCAAGACCAAAGTTGTAACCTTTTATTTATTTGTGTCTTAAGGATAGCCGTACTATTAAGAGGGTATGATGAGAAATCGACTTTAGGATGTGCATGTGCTCAACATCAAATACTGCATCTCAAATTAGCACTCCTTCATTTGGTTTTGAAAAGTTTCAAATTGAAACCGAACTGGGTAACCCGAGTATCCGGACATTTGGTCCGGAGTCTCCGGATTCAATCCGGAGTATCCGGACATTATGTCCGGAGTCTCCGGGTTGGACCTCTCGGTTGCTTTTGGTTCCAGCTGGTCTGGAGTATCCGGACATTTGGTCCGAAGTCTCCGGATAACCCGGAGTCTCCGGGTTATTTGTCCGGACACTCTACTGTTCAAAAGCAGGAGTAACGGCTAGTTTTCAAAAGGGTATTTAAAGCCTCCACTCCACTCCAACGGCTAGGATCTCTATTGAGCTCATTCATAGCAGCATTCAAGCCATTCCTAACCATCTCTAAGCATTCAATAGAGCCCCCACTTCCTCCCACCAATTAATTTGGTTGTTGATCCTTTTGGTGAGGAGAGGAAGAAGCAAAGTGCTAAGTGCATTCATTTCATCTTGTTGAGCACTAGTTCATCCTCCAAGCGATTCTTCGTGGTGCTATTTCTCTTGGAGGTTGAAGGTCTCCTAGACGGCTAGGAGTCACCGGGAGCTACCGACGCGTGTGGTGAGCCCCGGTCGTTTGTGAAGGCTAGTCTCGCCTCCGAAAGGAAAGAGACAAGAAGTGAAGCCGGCGAGTGCATTTGTGCAACACCGGGAGGAAAGCGGGTTGAAAGAGACCCCGGCTCAAGTGTGACCGAGCCACCTCAATGGAGACGTAGGATTCCCTTCAAGAATCCGAACTTCGGTGAAAAATTGCGTCTCTCGCTCTCTCTTTTACTTCCTAGTCTTTCTTACTTGGATTTGAATTTGTTTAGTTAGATCTAGCTCTTTGCGTAGCTCTAATTCAAATCCTATCTAGCAATTGTTCTAGGTTGTTTTTGCATTCTATTTCTAGTAGTTTATTGCGCCTGCTAGAGTAGCCTTTATTATGCTCTCGAGCGGCTAACTCGAGAGTCCGGATTTTAGACCGGACACTCCGGATAAGCCGGAGTATCCGGACCAAAACCCGGAGACTCCGGATTGACCAGCTCGGCCAGTTTTATTCCGCTGCGTAAATTTTAATCCGCCTATTCACCCCCCCTCTAGGCGACATCGTTGGTCCTTTCAATTGGTATCAGAGCCAAATCTCCTTTACTTTGGCTTAACCGCTTGGAGAATCAAAGATGTCTGACATAGAGAAGGTTACCGAAACCCATGGCCAAGAGAAAGCCTCGGGTTCCGGTATAGGGGTTGCAATTCCTCTAGATTATTCCTCTTTTGGAGTCTCAAACTCCTCATCCTATGTCCCCGTCTCGTCCGGTCGAGCGCCTCACTTCGATGGCACTCGATATGCGGCATGGAAACATAAGATGAAGATGCATTTGAGATCACTTCATCCGTGTATTTGGAAGATTGTTGAAACAGGTTTCAAGCCCGCAAACCCCAACAATCTCACCTTCGAAGAAGACAAAGCTCAACACTTCAACGACTTGGCCGTCAATGCCTTGTTCAATGCTTTGAGCGACTCCGAGTTCAACCGGGTCGATGGCCTTGACAATGCCAAGGACATTTGGGAAAGGTTAATGGTCACTCATGAAGGAGTGTCAAGTGTCCGTGAATCAAAGATAGAGCTCATCATTGGAGAATTGAGCCGATTCACTCTAGAAGAAGGAGAAACTTACACAAAGATGTTTGATCGCTTGATGTTGCTAGTAAATCAAGCAAAAGGACTTGGAAGCACCGAGCTCACCGACAAAGCCATTGTCAAGATCATCCTCCGGGTGATCACTCCCACCAACCGCAATCTTGTGCAACTCATCCGCGACCGGCCAAACTTCGACACCCTCACTCCTCATGATGTGATTGGCCGGTTGATGACGGATGAGATGATGGTGAAGGAAGCGGAAGTGGTGGAGGAGCTCAAGTCCCAAGAAGAAGAAGGGCATCGCCTTGAAGGCCGTCAAGGTGATGCAAGAAGCCGAAGAGAGCTCAAGCGATGAAGAAGAGTCGAGCGGCCCCTTGACAAATGAAGATATGGCCTTGCTCGTTAGAAGATTCAACAAGTTCTTGAAGAAGAAGGGCTACAAGCCGGGTAGTCACTCCAAGAGCTATGGAAACAAGTCAAGAGGGCGTCACTCCTCAAGAAAGTGCTATGAGTGTGGGGAACCCGGTCATTTCATTGCCGAGTGCCCACACAAAGAGAAGAAGGAAGAAAAGCCCTACAAGAAAGACAAGTTCAAGAAGAAGGACAAGAGCAAGAAGTACAAGGGCAAGGGTCATGCATACATTGGCAAGGAATGGAACTCCGACTCCGACTCTGAGTCCGAGTCCGAGTCCAACTCCGACAATGAAGGAGGACTTGCCACCGTCGCCATCGCTACTCCACCGACAAAGTCGAAGAGTCTCTTCGACAACTTGAGCGACGGAGATGAAGATGCTCCAATGTGCCTTATGGCAAAGGGGCACAAGGTATCATCTAAGAGCTCCACTCTTTCTATTGTTGATTATGGCTTAGATGATTGTGATGATGCTAGTGATGATGAGGAAGTAGCATTTAATTCTATGAATGATCTTGATATTGAAAAATTAGACTTGCTACTTAAAGATATTGAAAAATTGGAGGAAGTAGTTGAACAAAAGGAGGCTATTCTTGAAGCTCAAGAGGATCTCCTTATTTTTGAAAAGGAGAAGAACATTGAGCTAGAGAAGAGCCTAGCTTTTGAAAGAAAAAAGAATGAGGATTTGGTCAAAAGTTCAAATTTGACCAAAAGTGAAGCAATTAGTCTTGAGATCACCAATGCTTCACTCTTAGAGCAACTTGCAAAAGCAAAGGATGCTTGCAAGGCTCTTGAAGTGAAGCTTGTTGATCTCTCGAATAAAGCTTCTACCTCAATCAACAACTCCAATATTTCATTACCCTCGACGAGCAACGGTTGTGCTAGATGCTTTAATGTTGATGTTGCTACTTGTGCTACTAACTGTGAGACTTTGAAAGTCTTAGCTCATGAAAATGAGAAGCTTAAGGTGATGCTTGAAGATGGACTTCAAAAGTCCTACAAGGCAAGCAAGGGTTTAGAGGAGTATCTCGGTAAGCGCCAAGGTAATCCTAAGAGGCAAGGGCTTGGGTATGTTCCGCCAAAGGGCAAAAAGAGCAACATTGTTGTTGCTCCTTTAAGCAAGCCCATTCACTTTGTAAAAGGCGAAGGAACATCCAAGCACAAAGCTCACTCCGAGTTCTTTGCTTCTTATGTGCTTAAAAAGACTAACCTCGGTCGTGTAGTTGCTTATCATGTTGGGCGTAAGCCGAAGAATGGTCCTTGTGTTCGTTCTATTTGGGTCCCTAAATCGCTTGTCACTAATGTGCGTGGACCTAACCAAGTTTGGGTACCAAAGAGCAAAAACTAAATGTCATTTTGTAGGCCTATATCTCCGGTGGAACAAGTTGGATTTTGGATAGCGGATGTACGCACCACATGACCGGAGAAAAGGCAATGTTCGCTCAATTGGACGCAAATGGATCAAATAGTGAAAGCATTGTCTTTGGAGACAATGGAAAAGGAGAAGTAATTGGATTGGGTAAAATTCCTATCTCAAGCAATTTTCAATTAAATAATGTTTTGCTTGTTGAGTCATTAAGCTACAATTTATTGTCCGTTGCACAATTATGTGAAGCGGGCTATAATTGTTTGTTTAATGAAAAGGGTGTGGATGTCATTAAGAGGCTTGATGGTTCAATAGCCTTTAAAGGACGTTTGAAGGGTAAGCTCTATCTCGTAGACTTCAATACGGATAGACTTAATCTTGAAACGTGCTTAATGGCTAAATCTAGCATGGGTTGGCTTTGGCATCGCCGGTTAGCCCATGTTGGTATGAGGAATCTTCACAAACTCGTTAAAGGCAACCACATTCTCGGACTAACCAACATTGTCTTCGAGAAAGATAGGATTTGTAGCGCTTGTCAAGCCGGCAAGCAAGTTGGTGCCTTCCATCCCGCCAAGAATGTAATGACGACCACAAGACCGTTGGAAATGCTCCACATGGATCTATTCGGTCCCGTAGCTTACATAAGCATCGGGGGAAGTAAGTATGGTCTAGTAATTGTTGATGATTTTTCTCGATTCACTTGGGTGTTCTTTTTGCATGACAAAGGTGAAGTCCAAGTGACTTTGAAAAAATTCATGATAAGAGCTCAAAACGAATTTGAAGTGAAGATTAAAAGAATTCGAAGCGACAACGGCACCGAGTTCAAGAACATTGGTGTGGAGGAGTTTCTCGATGAAGAAGGAATCAAGCACGAATTCTCGGCTCCCTATTCTCCTCAACAAAATGGGGTGGCCGAGAGGAAGAATCGAACACTCATCGAGATGGCGCGAACGATGATTGACGAGTACAAGGTTTCCGATAGCTTTTGGGCGGAAGCCATCAATACCGCATGCCACAGCACCAACCGCCTCTACCTCCACAAGATCTTGAAGAAGACGGCGTACGAGTTGCTCACCGGGAAGAAACCAAATGTCTCCTACTTTCGAGTCTTTGGGAGCAAATGCTATATCCTTAACAAAAAGGCTAAGTCCTCTAAATTCGCTCCTAAAGTAGATGAAGGTTTCTTACTTGGTTATGGAACTAATGCTTACGCGTACCGAGTTTTCAACAATACCACCGGTGTCGTTGAAATCTCGCGTGACGTAACTTTTGATGAAACTAATGGTTCTCAAGTAGAACAAGTTGATCGTGTTGTGATTGACAGGGAAGAACCTCCTTGTGAAGCTATCAAGAAAATGGCAATCGGGGAGGTAAGACCTCAAAATTCGGAAACTCACCCGAGCTCCCCAACCCGGAGTCTCCGGACTGAAACCCAGAGTGTCCGGACTGGTCCGGAGTCTCCGGGTCCAATACCAGAGTCTCCGGATGGGGATGACTCAGGCGATATTCCCTCCTCGTCCAAGCAAGCTCAAGATGGTTCAAATGCCACTCAAGATGATGATGGCCCTATTCAAGCCTTGGACTCAACCGTGCCTCATCCGAGAGTTCATCAAAGCATTCAAAGAGATCATCCAGTAGACAACATACTCGGAGACATCAACAAGGGAGTATCCACTCGATCTCGAGTTGCAAATTTTTGTGAATTTTACTCGTTCGTTTCCTCTCTTGAACCTCTTAAAGTAGATGAAGCGCTTGAAGATCCAGATTGGGTGATGGCTATGCAAGAGGAACTGAACAACTTCAAGCGCAATCAAGTCTGGGAGCTTGTCAAAAGACCCAAGCAAAACGTCATCGGCACTAAGTGGGTCTTCCGAAACAAGCAAGATGAAAACGGGATTGTGACAAGGAACAAAGCTCGTTTGGTTGCTCAAGGGTACACTCAAATCGAAGGTTTGGATTTCGATGAAACATATGCTCCAAAGAGCTAGGCTTGAATCTATTAGAATATTACTTGCCTTTGCTACTCACCATGATTTCAAGCTGTATCAAATGGACGTGAAGAGCGCCTTCTTAAATGGACCACTCTCCGAGATGGTCTACGTCGAGCAACCACCCGGCTTTGAAGATCCAAAACACCCAGACCACGTCTACTATCTTCACAAAGCCCTTTATGGACTTAAGCAAGCACCGAGGGCTTGGTTCGAGTGTTTACGAGACTTTCTTCTCGAACAAGGTTTTGTAGTCGGAAAGGCCGACCCTACTCTCTTTACTAAGCATATTGATAATGATTTGTTTGTATGCCAAATATATGTCGATGACATTATATTTGGATCTACTAATGAACATTTGTGTAAAGATTTTAGCAAGATAATGACCAAAAGATTTGAGATGTCCATGATGGGAGAGTTGAAGTTCTTCCTCGGATTTCAAGTTAAACAACTCAAGGAAGGAACTTTCATTTGTCAAACCAAGTACATCAAGGACATGCTCAAGAAGTTCGGAATGGAGGACGCCAAGCCTATAAGGACGCCTATGCAGGCCAACGGGCATCTAGACCTCGACAAAGAAGGTAAACCGGTCATCCAAAAGGTATATCGCTCGATGATCGGTTCTCTCCTTTATCTTTGTGCATCTAGGCCCGATATCATGCTTAGCGTTTGTATGTGTGCACGTTTTCAAGCCGCTCCAAAAGAGTGCCACATGGTGGCCGTTAAGAGAATCTTGAGATACTTAGTGCACACTCCTCATTTCGGACTTTGGTATCCGAAAGGATCCTCCTTTGAACTTATTGGCTATTCCGATGCGGATTATGCCGGTTGTAAAGTGGATAGGAAGAGTACCTCGGGAACCTGCCAATTCTTGGGTAGGTCCCTAGTCTCGTGGTCTTCCAAGAAACAAAATTCCGTAGCCCTATCCACTGCCGAAGCCGAATATATAGCCGCCGGGAGCTGTTGTGCCCAACTACTTTGGATGAGACAAACCTTGAGTGATTATGGCCTATCCTACAAAAGCGTTCCACTTTTGTGTGACAATGAGAGTGCCATAAAAATTGCCAACAATCCTGTCCAACACTCCCGAACAAAACACATTGATATTCGCCATCATTTCCTAAGAGACCACGCAACAAAAGGCGAAATTGATATCCAACATGTGAGTACAAATGATCAATTAGCCGATATCTTTACCAAGCCCCTTGACGAGAAAGGTTACGTGAATTGAGAAGTGGTCTAAATATTCTAGATTCTCGTAACGTGGCTTGATAAGTGCTCATATATTGTTTGGTGAATGAAAAATGAATTTCAAATCCTTAGTCATCTTTTTCTTTGAAATTATTCAATGTTGTTGGTTCTTGATCCTCTGATCTTGTCATTTGATATGTGACCATAGTTTGTTTGCTTTATTGTTCGCTGGTCATGTATCAAGTTGACATCTTAGGAATCTTTCTCCCTCTCACTCCGCTGAATTCCTTGAGCTATCCTTCATCGTGTCAAATTCCTAACCGAACTGGGCAACCCGGACTGTCCGGTATTCAATCCGAGTCTCGGATCATTCGGAGTCTCTGGACTGTTTGTTCGGACTATCCGGGTTGGGCCGGAGTCTCCGGACTGAAAATCCGGAGTCTCCGGGTTGGGGCGGACGGTTTAAGTTAACCCCAATCCCGCGCGGTTTCTTTTTCATTCCTTTTGCACCGGGCGCCTCTCCCTATTCCTCTCCCGTGCTCTCTATCTCTCTCCTAGGGCTTTGGACTCCTCCTCATCCTTGGATTGGAGATTGTGGTAAGACTCTTCTTGCCCTAATCTCTTTTCTTCCGAGTTTGGATCGTTCTCTTGCGGATTCTTAGGGTCTCCCTCCTGCTTCATCTCTTCTAGGGTGTGGCTCGTCTCGTGGAGGTTCTCAAGATCGAAGTGTCGATCTCCCTATTCTCCCGCATTTTCTCGGTTTCAATCCCGTTGAGGTGAGTTCCAATCCGTGCCCTATTTTCGCGAAATCTTGTGCTAGATTGTGCCCTAGACCTCTTTCCAATCTTCTTGTGGCAATCTAGAGTCAATTTATTGAGTTGTGCGGGTTGGATTGTTCCTCTCTTGGCCGCCCGTGCGCTTTCTCTGGCTAATCCGGAGTGTCCGGACTCTGGGTCCGGAGTCTCCGGGTCTATCCGGGGTGTCCGGACATTTTGTCCGGAGTCTCCGGATGCAATCCGGAGTATCCGGACCTTTTGTCCGGACTCTCCGTGTTGGGTGCCTCGGCCAGATTCATCTCTTCGCTGTTTTTCGCGTCGCATCTCGGCTAACTCTTCTCGTTCGCTCTATCTGGTCAGATGGATCCTTCTCAGGGAACTTCTGGCGGCAGCGATCCTCCTCAGCAGACAGCTGGTGGCAGCGATCCTCCTCAGCAGGCAGCTGGTGGCAGTGATCCCGCTCAGGGGGCGTCTCCCACCAATTCTCCTCCGCAGCCTCCGCAGAAAAGGCAGAGAATTGGAGTGGCCAAAAGACCCACTTCCAGACCTCGAGGCCAGCTAGCTCCAGGGTCAGCACCTGTCCTGTCTCCTCCACCTCAGCCAACTCCTGATCCAGATGAGCATCCAGCAGATACTCATGCCAGACTTCGTGATCAGAAGAGAAGCCAGTTTCGTGCTTCTGGGCACTTCATTGGTCCTCTGATCAAGGCCAAGCCCGTGTGGAACTATCCTTTGTCCGTGAACCCAATGAGGATAATTGATTACCGGACAGGACCTGGAAAAGGAAAAGCCATTGTTGAGCATAGAAAGAAAGATCCACTTGAGCTTTACCAGGATGAGTATGTGGACCGCCGGTTTTGGAACCGGTTTCAGTCAGATTATTACGAGACGGTCCTATACCCACTTGAGCACCCAGTGGTTCGCATGAAGACCATTGACTGGGAATACATGGCTGCTGCAGGCAATCCAGTCTTCACTGAGATCATTCAGATTTGCGAGCTGCATCAGATCAAGAACATCATGGCATACAAGTATGACTGGAACAATGAGGTTATCATGCAATTCTATGCCACCTTGTACTTTGACAAGAATGATGAGGCCATATATTGGATGACTGACAAGGTTTGGTATGTGGCTAGCAAGAAAAGGTTTGCCAGAGTCCTCAATCTCAGGTATAATGACAGTCCAAAGCTTCATGCAAAGAAAGTAATGACTCCTGAGCAGATTGAGACTTTGTATGACACTTCGAGGAGTTTCACAGTGGGGACCATCAAGGGTCTGAAGGATGTTCCTGCTGTCCTCAACAGGATGTTGAGGGTCACTCTTTCTCCCAAGGAGGGAGATGCTTCTACCATCAGTTCCTATGGAAGGAACTTGCTGTTTCATCTCGTCGAGCGCACCCACCCGATTGATATTGTCGATTTCATGTGGGAGTCGATGAGACAGAATGCTCAGAGCAACATGGCCAGTTGCAGCTATGCACCCTTCGTGATGACCTTGATCTCTTCAGTGAGTGGGCTAAAGTTTGTCAGAGATGAGGAGCATCTTGCTTACAAGGTCCGTCCTCAGTCTACTCCGGCCTCCTCCGCTTCCTCTGGTCCTCGCTGCTAGACTTCGCCGAGGTCGTGGCTTCAGCTCTACCTCTACCCGGCCGTGCCTCCTGCCCGATTCTTGGGCGATCCGAGGTTCCTAGTGGCACTCTTCAGCGGATGCTCAAGCACGTCTTCCTCCTTTGCCGCGACATTTCCGCCAGGCAGAAGGTGATGAGCAAGCAAATCAAGAAGAATGGTCAAGACATTCGCAGCATCCGCCGCCACAATGGCGAAGCGGTCTCTCCCAGCGACTCCTCCGGGTCTTCCGAGGAGAGTAGCGATGCCACCTCTGCAGATCAGCTCTTCGGCATCACCTCCTCCTCTCCGCCTGCCGCTGGAGATGACCCCGGTAGCGAGTACTCCGCGTCCGACGACGAAGGCGACGACGAGTGATCCTTCGTGTTTCTCCCTCTTTTGGTGTCTTGATGCCAAAGGGGGAGTGATATCCTTAGTCGCGTTGTCTTTAGTCGCGTTGGGCGTTTTGCGTTTCCTTTTGTCTCTTACTCGCTTGTGTTGCTTCATATCGTTGCATGTCGTTGCTTATTTATTGTCATGAACTCTGTTATTCCATGTAATGACTTTATTGCTTACTTTATGCTTGGATTGCGTTCAGTTACTTGTGTTGTATTCTCGGATGCTGTGTGTGAGGGGGAGCTCTCGGTTATCTCTCGTTTAATATGTGCATTTGTTTCCTCTAATTTCTTCCAATGCACACATTTAGGGGGAGCTCCTCTTTTTAATCTTATAGCCTAAGTCTAGTTCTCGTTATTTTATTTGCTGATTAATTGTGTTGTCATCAATACACCAAAAAGGGGGAGATTGAAAGTGCATCTAGGCCCCTCAAATTGTTTTGGTGATTAATGATGACACAATTAAAGAGATCTAATGTTTTATCCAAGAATACTGCAGATATCGAGATCATATCGAGCTTGGAATGACATTGGACGCCCCTATGACTACCTAAAAGCAAAAGGACGGCATCAAGACCAAAGTTGTAACCTTTTATTTATTTGTGTCTTAAGGATAGCCGTACTATTAAGAGGGTATGACGAGAAATCGACTTTAGGATGTGCATGTGCTCAACATCAAATACTGCATCTCAAATTAGCACTCCTTCATTTGGTTTTGAAAAGTTTCAAATTGAAATCGAATCGGTAACCGGAGTATCCGGACATTTGGTCCGAGTCTCGGATTCAATCCGAGTATCCGGACATTATGTCCGAGTCTCCGGTTGGACCTCTCGGTTGCTTTTGGTTCCACTGGTGCGGAGTATCCGGACATTTGGTCCGAAGTCTCGGATAACCCGGAGTCTCGGGTTATTTGTCCGGACACTCCGCCTGTTCAAAACGGGAGTAACGGCTAGTTTTCAAAAAGGGTATTTAAAGCCTCCACTCCACTCCAACGGCTAGGATCTCTATTGAGCTCATTCATAGCAGCATTCAAGCCATTCCTAACCATCTCTAAGCATTCAATAGAGCCCCCACTTCCTCCCACCAATTAATTTGGTTGTTGATCCTTTTGGTGAGGAGAGGAAGAAGCAAAGTGCTAAGTGCATTCATTTCATCTTGTTGAGCACTAGTTCATCCTCCAAGCGATTCTTCGTGGTGCTATTTCTCTTGGAGGTTGAAGGTCTCCTAGACGGCTAGGAGTCACCGGGAGCTATCGACGCGTGTGGTGAGCCCCGGTCGTTTGTGAAGGCTAGTCTCGCCTCCGAAAGGAAAGAGACAAGAAGTGAAGCCGGCGAGTGCATTTGTGCAACACCGGGAGGAAAGCGGGTTGAAAGAGACCCCGGCTCAAGTGTGACCGAGCCACCTCAACGGAGACGTAGGATTCCCTTCAAGAATCCGAACTTCGGTGAAAAATTGCGTCTCTCGCTCTCTCTTTTACTTCCTAGTCTTGCTTACTTGGATTTGAATTTGTTTAGTTAGATCTAGCTCTTTGCGTAGCTCTAATTCAAATCCTATCTAGCAATTGTTCTAGGTTGTTTTTGCATTCTATTTCTAGTAGTTTATTGCGCCTGCTAGAGTAGCCTTTATTATGCGTTCGAGCGGCTAACCGGAGAGTCCGGATTTTAGACCGGACACTCCGGATAAGCCGGAGTATCCGGACCAAAACCCGGAGACTCCGGATTGACCAGCTCGGCCAGTTTTATTCCGCTGCATAAATTTTAATCCGCCTATTCACCCCCCCTCTAGGCGACATCGTTGGTCCTTTCAAACCAGAATGAAGAGAACAGATCAAATCGAAACGTTCGTGGTAGGTCTTTCAGTGGCTTTAGGCGCCGACGTGCGTCGCGAATGGCCACGGAATCTCACCGAGGCCATCGGCTTTGCGCATGAGGCCGAAGCAAGGAAGTTTGCCTGGATTGCCGAGGCCATACAAGGGATAACATCCGGCAACCGAGGAAACATTCCGTTCGGAAGAGGAGTTGGCTTCAGCACCACCAATGCACCGAATACAACACCAACCTCTGCGGTCTCCAGCCCTCTAGGTGGCTCGTCGACTCTGCTCCATAACAGCAAGACGCAAGCGCCAGGGAGCAATCGGCTATCCACACCCGCAACAAGAAGCGGACCAGCCCCTCGGCCAACGCCAGTGCCCAGCACGCAGAGCAGTACAGCCTCAACCCCGACTCGTCTACGTTTGACGGCTGATCAGCTGGCTGAAAGACGGGCAAAAGGACTTTGTTACAACTGTGATGAAATCTACACCAGGGGTCATCGCTGCAAACGCCTATTCCATCTGGAAGTCGAAGAGGAGGAAGGGGAAGAAGCCGATGAGGGAAATGCGTGGATGCAAGAGTCTGATGCATCCTTGTCGATGATCGTTGCATTGGGACCCAAGCATGGAGATACCATGCAGGTATGGGTACGTATGGCAGGTAAGTGTTGGCTCTGTCTCATTGACAGTGGGAGTACCCACAATTTTATGAGCACATACGCAGGCCGGCAAGGAAAGTGGGAACAAACGGAAGGAGCACCACAGCAGGTTCAAGTGGCAGGGGGCTCCCATCTACCCTGCCTCGGAACTGTGCCGTCTGCAACGTTCAGCATCCAAGGAAAGGAGTTCACAGCTTCATTCATTTTGCTACCCATCGATGGATTTGACATCATCCTGGGCGCACAATGGTTGCGAACACTAGGCGGTATAGAGTGGAACTTTGCAGAGCTAACCATGCGATTTGGACATCACGGGGAGCACGTACTGTTCCAAGGAATGCGACGACCGCGGCGATCCACTCTTTTTCAAACAGAGCTGGAAGCTCCCGGGTGGGTGTAGGAATTGCTGGATACTTATAAAGAGATATTTCTTGAACCAACCGCATTACCTCCTCTAAGGCGGTGCGACCACCGCATCACGCTTACAGAAGGGACTGACCCAATAGTGGTGAGACCTTACCGGTATCCATATCGCCAGAAGGAAGAAATAGAGAAGCAGTGTGAAGACATGCTGAAGCAAGGAATCATACGACAAAGCAGATCACCCTTCTCATCCCCGGTCTTACTGGTCAAAAAGGCAGATGGCACTTGGCGTTTTTGTGTGGATTACCGTGAGTTAAATAGGAAAACGGTCAAAGACAAGTTCCCCATTCCAGTAGTAGAAGAGTTGCTTGACGAGCTTCGGGGGGCTCAATACTTCACCAAGCTAGATTTGCGCTCGGGCTACCATCAAGTCCGGATGCAGGAGCAAGACATTGAAAAGACAGCCTTCCGAACTCACCACGGCCATTATGAGTTCTTAGTGATGCCGTTCGGATTATCCAATGCTCCGTCAACCTTTCAATCCCTAATGAACGAAATTTTACAGGAATTCTTTCGCAAATTTGTCTTGGTTTTCTTTGATGATATCTTGGTTTATAGTCACACCGAGGAGGAACATAGGAAACACCTTCAATTGGTGTTGGATCGTCTTCAACGTCACCAACTGTACTTGAAAAAAATCAAAATGCGCTTTCGCACAGAAGCAAGTGGGATACCTGGGACACATCATCTCCCACAATGGGGTATCAGCCGACCCAGTAAAACTTCAAGCAGTGACAGAATGGCCTCATTCAACAACAGTTTCAGCGCTTCGAGGCTTTCTAGGCCTCACAGGATATTATCGACGGTTCATCCAAGGGTATGCGGTCATTGCCGAACCCCTAACTGCGTTGCTACGGCGTAACAACTTTGAATGGAATTCGGCCGCGGAAGGGGCTTTCCATCGCCTCAAACAAGTATTAGTGTCGGCACCGGTGCTTCAAATGCCTGACTTCACAGCTCCGTTTGTGGTGGAATGCGACACCTCGGGCACGGGGATCGGGGCAGTACTCCAACAACAAGGGCATCCGAGCGCTTATTTCAGTCGGAAATTAGCCGACCGACACATGAAACTGGCGGCTTATGAGAGGGAGCTCATCGGGCTTTCCAAGGCAGTGCGACATTGGCGACCATATTTATGGGGCCACCCTTTTCTCATCCGTACTGATCATGGGAGTCTCAAATTCCTTCTGGAGCAGGCACTCATAACACCACCACAACAGCACTGGCTAAGTAAACTAATGGGCTTCGATTTTCAGGTGGAGTATAAACCAGGTCACCTCAACCAAGCAGCCGACGCATTATCCCGAGCACATTCTTCTACCGTCCAATGCGCTGCCGTATCGGCTCCGCAGAATGTCTCACGTGACCAGTGGCTTGACCTGTTGCGAGAGGATCCGATGGTCCAGACCCTTGCCGGCCAGTTCGCAGCTATGGCAGACCGGCAACGAGCAGTGACAAACCAGCCTGACATGCCTGCACAGAAGCCGCAATGGGACGTCCGAGATGGGTTGGTCTACCGTGGAGGACGCCTCGTGGTGCCAGCTGCATCCCCTCTGATTCCGCAGATCATCGCTTCAGTACATGACTTAACACATGAAGGAATCCAGAAGACCCTCCATCGCATTCAGGCTGGGTACTGGTGGGAAAAACAGCGCAGGACAGTGGAGCAGTATGTAGCAAGTTGCATGATCTGTCAACAGCACAAAGCAAGTACTTTGGCACCAGCCGGCCTGCTCCAACCACTCTAAGTTCCTCATCAGGTGTGGGCGGATATCTCTATGGACTTTATCACGGATCTACCAAAATCACAGGGCAAGTCGGCCTTGCTAGTAGTGGTGGACCGTCTCTCTAAGTATGCCCATTTCCTTCCGTTCGCTCGTCCGGCAACTGCTCCTGCTATCGCCCGTTTGTTCTTTGACCACGTGGTGCGCCTCCATGGCATTCCAGAATCAATTGTCTCAGATCGCGACCCAGTATTCCTCAGCGCTTTTTGGCAAGACCTGTTTAAAAGAAATGGGACTACCTTGTTGATGTCGACAGCATATCACCCCCAAACGGATGGCCAAACCGAGGTGGTGAATAGGACCATCGAAATGTATCTCCGTTGTTTGACTTCATCCAACCCATCATCTTGGGCACAATGGGTTCCATGGGCTGAGTATTGCTACAACACTTCATTCCACTCAGCTCACGGATTGACCCCTTTTGAGTTGGTCTATGGCCGGTCGCCACCACCATTGACACCGTATCAGCAGGGGACAACAAGCATTAATTCTGTGGATTGTGCACTGGTAGATCGGGATGCTGTGTTACAGCAAGCGAAAGGTCACCTCCTCCAAGCTCAACAACGCATGAAATTAAGGTATGACGGAACACACCGGGAGGTTGAGTTTTCGGTCGGCTCATGGGTGTGGTTGAAACTTCAAAAACACCGCCAATTGTTGGCCAGAGGAGCAACACTTCCTTCCAAGTTGGCGCCCAAATTCTACGGGCCATACCAAGTCTCCAGCCGGGTGGGTCCGGTGGCATACCGACTTCGTCTTCCGGATTCTGCAAGGATACACAATGTCTTCCATGTATCCTTGCTTAAACCTTTCAAAGGAGAGCCGCCGGCGCATGCCATAGATTTGCCATCTGATGTCGCCCCAGTGGCTACTTCGGTCCAACCGGAACCACACAGCATCTTGGCACAACGATTTGTTGAAGGGAAGAGGCAACTTCTAGTTCATTGGTCCGGTGAACCGGCTGAAGAAGCTACGTGGATGGATGCTATTGCCCTCCGCCGCTCTTTTCCCGACTGCCAGCTTGAGGACAAGCTGCGTCTCCAGGGGGGAGTGATGTTATGGGCTAAGCCCTTGACCGCGTCTACGTTCGGCGAGCTCCACGTCGTCCACTGCAGTAGGCAGAAGATCCATCCGGCGCAACGCAACAGCAGCACGCAGGGGATGGCGACGTCGCACCCATGTAGCGGTCGGTTAGGCCATGAGTCCGTATTAGAGTCAAGTAAGGAGTGGCGTTGAGTTACGGAAGTATGAGATTAGGAGTCCATGGTCATTACGGCTACTGAGCTGAGTTCGGTTTGATTAGGGAATAAAATGTTGCGTGTAAAGCGATTATAAAAGGGGGAATAAAGCAAGGAGAAAAGGCATGCTTGATTGCCAACAAATCCAATCTCAGGCGGTGGCTCTGACAACAGCCAACGTACCCAAGGCGCAAGCCGTTTCGACGAATTCATCGTCGAGTAGCTTGCGACCCGGCCACCGGCCGGGAACCCGTGCTTACGAGAAAGCTCACGCCGAGTTAGCTCGTAACATACTCCTTTAGCTATCCATTTTAGATTGTATTCTTCTCAATGTCCCAAGTCTGATGTTGAAATTGAGTACATGTCTAGAGTTCCTTATTCTAGTGCTGTTGGTTTACTTATGTATGCCATAGTGTGTTCTTGTCCTGATCTATCTTATGCAATGAGTGTTGTCAGTAGATACATGGCTAATTCTGGTAAAGAACATTGGAAGGCCGTTCAATGGATCTTCATGTATATGCGTGATACTTCTAATGTTTGTTTGCAGTTTGGAAAATCTAGAGATGAACTTATTGGTTATATTGACTCTGATTATGCTGGTGACTTGGATAAGAGAAGATCTCTTACATATTAGGTTTTCACCATTAGTGGTTGTGCCGTTAGTTGGAAAGCAAGTTCGCAGGTTACTGTTGCTTTATCCACCACTGAAGCTGAGTACATAGCCATTTCTGAAGCACGTAAAGAAGCTATTTGGCTGAAAGGTTTGTATGCTGAGCTTTGTGGAGTTAAGTCTTGCATTATTATATTTTGTGACAGTCAAAGTGCCATATGCCTTACAAAGGATCAAATGTTTCATGAGAGAACAAAAGCACATTGATATTAGGTATCATTATATTTGTGATGTTATTGCTCAAGGTAACATTAAAGTATGCAAGATCAGTACACATGATAATCCTGCTGATATGATGACAAAGCCAGTTCCTGCTACTAAGTTTGAGTTTTGCTCAAGCTTAGTTGGTGTTACAGTTTAAGCCCTAGTTGTTCTTGGTGCCAGCGGTTTTAAGCTTAGTTGGTGTTACAATTTGTTTTGTTGTTCAGGAATCATGACTATTTTGAAATTGCTACAAGATAGTATTTGTCTCGAGGTAGAGTTTGTTGATATATGATCCAAATTCAGAATAAGAAGGCTGTGTTTGGCGGAGCGCAACGGAGGCCCGTCGCCTGGAGGGTGCGCGGGGCGAAGCCCCTTGCGGTACGGATCGTTATGGATTTGTTTCCGAGTGTGACTCTAGGTCGCCACCATATATACCCTCTTGTAAGCCATAGAAACGAGATGAGAGGTTGTAATCCCCCGCGTTTTGTAACACTTAAGGAAATAGTGATATTTTACCGGCCAGCGCCTATGGTGTTTTTCCGTAAGAATTTTTCGCGTTAAATCTATGTCTCTTATTTCTCTTTTGGATTTGATCTACTTATTACTTTTGAGCCTGTGGATTCTAACAGTACAGAGGTAGTCCGAGGAGTTGCTCTTGGAGTACGACCGGTAGCTGGAAGACAACCAGATATTCTACAAGCCCAGGTTCACTACAAAGGCTGACGATAAATCAGCTAACCTGAGGTCGAAGTGCTCATTACCTAGACATACTCTTGCCAGGTGTCGTCGTAGAGCCAATTAAAGTTCTTCGTGGATGTGGTTCTTGGTGTCCTTGTTCTCTCTATCTTGTGGTCATTTGGGTCGATGTAGTGTGTATTTTGCAGTTTTGAGGCACTGTAAAAGCCATTATCGGTTTTTCAAAAAAAAAAAAAAATGGGTAGAAAAAGATCAGATTTCAGAATGCGAGTCGAAAAACTGAATTGGGCTTAATGACTGCGCACATATATGTTGATCATTTTGTTTTAAAAAATAATCCGTTCTACTTTGCAATCCTCAGCTGATACTACAGTATAAACACATGAGCTGTTAGCAGGTATTTTTTTTAAAAAAAAACTTGGAAACTAGAACAAGTAAAGATGGCCATGGGATTCAAAACTGAAACTCATATGTTTATATTTGTTGCACCGATAAATCACAGAAGAATAGTAAAAAATTAGAGGCTACACTGTTTTGTACACTAGTGCCAGTTTGGGGCACCGGGACAAGATCATCGACGAACACAAAACAAGAACACATAAATGGAAACTATATAGTATGTAGGAAACTCTCTGATCAGCAGCGATCAGGTCTCTCTCAGCACATTGATGGCCATCAGGTCAGATCACTTGGCCGGCGGGCTCTTCTTGCCGTGCTCTTCATGGGCGGGAGGCAGCAGCGGTGGAGGATGCAAGCCAGGGCGCCTTGCGGACGTGCTCGACGGGGAGACGGACGACCTTGCCGGCGAACATGGGGCTGAGGTCTGCGGCGTACTTGACAGCGTAGTGGTAGGCGCCGGAGGCAGAGATGACCCTCGCCGGCAGCCAGAGCACGAGGCAGCACTTGTCGGTGATGTTGACGTACCTCGTGCGCACGCACACGGCGGTCCCGCACGTGAGCCGGCGGGCGGGGTGCTGTGCCTGTGCAGCGGGCGACGCCGTAAACTCGGCCCCTGTCAGGCGTGCCGGCTGCTTCTTGGCTCCGATCTTGGAGGACGCGACGAGACGGCTCGATGACGACGACCACGGGCGCGCGGTCTTCTTTATCGGCTTGGAGGAGACGGCAGCAAGGGCAGCAGCAAGGGCTGCCGGCTTCTTCACAGCGGCCGAAGAGGAGGTGGCGGCGAACCGGTCGGCGATGGCGTGCACGTGCAAGGACGGCGCCATCGCTAGCTCTCTCTCGCTCTTTCTCTAGGGTTTGATCGGGGCGCGTGGATGCGGTGGATGAGAGAAGAAGACTAGTGAGGAGGAGAGAATGCGTGCGCAATATGGCCGTGGCTACTTATGCTGGGATGGGTGTTGCATCTTAATTAGCTAGTGTAGTTTGCATTCATTCCGAGTCCGAGTCCGAGTCAGATTCGAACGGCAAGTGCGTGCGCCCCAAGGTAGCGAGAAGAAAGGGAAGAATTGGTAACGGCGGATACACAGAGGAAGAAAAGAAAAGGAAAGACTGATCTGACGTGGGATGCCGCCGCCGCGTCTTCCCTCCGTTTCAAATCGATATCCCTTCCCTGGTGTGGTACGCAGCGGCAAGGTCTAGATCTCTCTCTTTGTTTTTTTTTTGAATCTTGAATGCATTGTATTACTATTTCCTTTAGTTTCTAGTATTGTTTTAGTAACTAGCTGTCAGAGACGCTACTCCTGAAGACAGGACTGAAGGCGCTAATTCTGAAGACTGGAGGCAGCGACAATGCGAGACGAGGAATAGTGCCAAAATTCAGAACTAAAGTTTGCATTTCAAAAGTTGTAATACATAGCTGTCATTTGAAGTATATCATGTTAGTTACAAGGGGACCCCACTGCTCTGTAATGACAGGCGGGAAGGGGGAGAAAAATACTCTATATACTGAGGCGTCTGTACTGGGATGGTTATGGAAAAAGTAAAGTCTCATTTGCCTCCTTTCTTCTCCTGCAAACTTTCTCTCGTGTTCTTCCTGTTCTTCTTGCTCTGCTTCTTCTGTCCCTTTTCTTGCTGAAGAATAGCGATCCGTTACCGATCTCACACCGATCTTGCATCGGTACATGAGAACATTACATTTGGTATCAGATTCGGGCCTGATCGTTGGGGGGTTCTGTGATCTAGAGCTGTAGAATCACGGTGAAGGGTTGGGGAACTTGAAGAACACGCAAGTGTACTTCAATCGATCCCTGTAAAAATCCAAGGACCCGGTTGGCTCGATCAAGAAACAAGTTCGCGACGGCACCACCTAAACCTTCTGTTCAGACCAGATTCGTGCTGGATGCGATGGGGGAAGCCAGTGCGCAATCGGAGGAAAATTGGAATCGGGTAAAGGAGAGTCTGGATTTGATTGTCCAGCGGCTTGAGGCGTTGGAGGTCAATCAGCAACAGACGGCTGTTCGCATGGATTTGGCGACCAAGATGGCGGAGAATCAGGCCAAAGAACAGCAGACAATGAACAAACAGTTGGAGGCTACGGCTCTTGCTGTCGCGCGGATCTCTGTCGATCGTGCGACGGGGATCACTCGCGAAGGAGATGGTGAGGTTGGTCAGTTGGGCAGTAAAAACAAAGGTCTCTTGACACCAGCCCCGGAGAAAGGAGTATGGATGCATGATCGTGCACCACCACTTCTCCCAACACCTTCCAGTGTGCACACGGAGTGTTCGGCGGATGGCCCTGCAAGCTGGTCCATGCCGCCACCAAGAGGATCTGGGGAACACAGTGGTACAGCTCGGAATGTGCTGCCGAAGATGTCCTTTCCCAGATTTGAAGGGGATCACCCGAGGATTTGGAAAGATAAATGCATTGATTATTTCCGGATGTATAATATTCCGGAGAATTTGTGGGTGATGGCAGCAACATTACACATGGAGGGCAATGCTGCAAATTGGCTACAAGCATACAAGCTAAGGAATGAGTTGGGCAATTGGAACCAGTTTATGGCAGTAGTAGAAAGGCAGTTTGGCATTTATGATCACAGGAAGTCCTTGATTGCACTTCAGGAGTTGAAGCAAACTGACACAGTGGTGGATTATCAGAAGCGTTTTGCGGAAGTCATGTATCAGATTTGCCTTTACAATCCATACTATGATGAAGAGTTCTTCGTTTCCCAGTTCATTAAGGGTTTGAAAGATGAGATACGAGTGCCTGTGCTAAGTCAAATTCCCGACACAATCGAGCGTGCAGCTCTTTTGGCACGTGTTCAACAAGATATACATGACAAGACTAAGTCTAGCAAAGCAAAGTGGTTTTCAAACCGGGAAGGCATTGGTGTCGGTAAACCAGATCAGACTAAAGTCCCTGGTAAAATGGCTCAAGGTGACCTGTGGAAAGCTAGACAGTTACGGGAGTATCGTAAAGCCAATGGTCTTTGTTTCCAATGTGGTGATCGCTATGAAGCTGGACATCATCTGCGTTGTAAGCAGAACACGCCGGCCCAATTGCACACAATGGAGGTGGAAGAGGCCAAGGAGTGGCTCTCTGATGAAGTACTTGATAGTATTGAACGAGCAGAGCTGGATAAAAATGACTTTTTATCAATTGTCGCTCAATGCTATAGCGAGAACAGAGGAGGTTGATACAGTCCGGCTGCGAGCTTTGGTACGGAACCAAGTGATGCTGATACTTGTGGATTCAGGCAGTTCTCATAGCTTTGTTGGAGCATCATTTTTGCAACGACTCAATTATGAACCTGGTGGTGCTCAACCAGTACAGGTTCGAATTGCTAACAGTACACTGTTGCAATGCAATCAACAAGTGAAGAATTTTGAATGGTGGATTCAAGGGCATACCTTCAAATTTGATATGAGGGTGTTAGACTTGGGGGCTTATGATGCCATTTTAGGGATGGATTGGCTACAACAATATAGCCCAATGCAATGTCATTGGAAGGACAAGACATTGGAGTTCATGTACAAAAATCAATCCATTATTTTGAAAGGGGTTTGCATGCCGGTACAGGAGGAAATCTCTGAGCTACCGGTGGATCAGTTTCTGAAATGGCGAAAGGGGAATGAAATTTGGGCTCTGGCAGTGTTGGAAGAGCAACCTTCGGATGTGGAGGCACCGATACCAGTTGAAGTGGATCAAGTCCTCAAGCAGTTTGCACAAGTCTTTGGGGAACCTACAGGCTTACCACCCACCCGGGAGTATGACCATGCTATTCCTCTTATCCCTAATGCCACGCCAGTCAATTCTCGTCCATACCGATACTCTCCAATGCATAAAGATGAGATAGAAAGGCAGATCAAAGACATGTTAGACTCTGGGCAGATTCGTTGCAGCACTAGCCCTTTCGCCTCACCGGTGCTACTTGTACAAAAGAAGGATGGTACCTGGAGATTTTGCGTAGATTATAGAAGACTCAATGAGATTACTATCAAGAATCGTTTTCCAATGCCCGTTATCGATGAGTTGCTTGATGAATTGGCCGGCACTAAATACTTCTCCAAGCTCGATCTTCGAGCGGGATATCATCAGGTGCGCATGAAGGAAGAAGATGAGGAGAAGACAGCGTTTAAAACGCACCATGGCCATTACCAATTCCGTGTGATGCCCTTTGGACTCACAAATGCTCCTGCTACATTTCAGTGTCTCATGAACTCAGTGCTCTCTCCTTATCTCCGCAAGTTTGCTCTGGTGTTCATAGACGATATCCTTGTGTCTGATTCATCTCTCCAAAGACATGTCGAGCATCTTCAATTGGTGTTGAGTCAGCTGCAAGAGCATAAATTCTTGGTTAAACGTTCCAAATGTTCTTTTGCACAGCCACAGTTGGAATATCTCGGTCACATTATCTCCGATTGTGGAGTGATGACGGACACCAGGAAGACGGAAGCAATGCTAGCATGGCCGGTTCCCACCACGGTTACTGAGCTACGTGTTTTCCTTGGATTGACGGGTTATTACCGTAAATTTGTGTGTCACTATGGGGTAATTGCTAAACCACTAACATCTCTGTTGAAGAAGAAAGGCTTTCAGTGGAATGCTGCAGCCCAGGATGCTTTTCTTAAACTCAAAGAAGCCATGGCTACTACACCTGTCTTAGCCTTGCCGAACTTCAACAAACAGTTTATTATTGAAACTGATGCTTGTGCTATTGGGATCGGAGCAGTATTGATGCAAGATAATCATCCATTGGCATTCCTTAGCAAAGCTTTGGGTGTCGTCCATCAAAATCTTTCCATTTATGAGAAGGAATTCTTAGCTGTTATTATGGCAGTGGAACGTTGGAGGACCTATTTGCAGCGCGGAGAATTCATCATCAGGACTGATCATAGAAGCTTGAGCTATTTGGATGAGCAACAGCTCCAATCCCCTATGCAGCGAAAGGCCATGACCAGACTCATGAGGCTTCAGTTCAAAGTGGTATACCGCAAGGGCAAAGATAATGTTGTAGCCGATGCCCTGTCACGACTGCCTCACGTAATGAGTCTGCAAGTAAAATCTGAAACCCGACCAGAGTGGGTTCAGGAGGTGGTTAATTCCTATGTCACTGACCCAAAGGCGCAGGAATTGCTCACTCAATTGGCCATTTGCAGTCCAGATGCGCAGGGCTACGCACTCAATCAGGGGATCATTCGGTACAACGGCAGAATTTGGGTCGGTGCCAATTCTGCCCTACAGACCAAATTGATCTCAGCGTTTCATGCAAGCGCCGTGGGTGGACACTCAGGGATACATGTCACTTTTCAAAGACTGAAGAAGCTTTTTTGTTGGGAGAAAATGAAGCAATCGGTTGATAGTTTTGTGAAACAATGCACCATCTGTCAACAGGCCAAAGGTGAACATTTACATCCCGCTGGACTCCTTCAACCAATTCCGCTGCCTGCGGGAGCTTGGCAAGAACTTACAATGGACTTCATTGAGGGATTACCACACTCTGACAAATACAATACCATTTTGGTTGTGGTGGATCGGTTCTCCAAATATGCACATTTCATTCCTCTACAACACCCCTTTACAGCATTAAAGGTAGCGCAGGCAATTTTAGATTCGGTGGTCAAGCTTCATGGTGTGCCATCTTCTATCATCTCTGACCGAGATAAGATTTTCACCAGTCATGTGTGGAAAGAACTTTTCAAACTATTGGGTACCAAATTACACTTTAGCACGGCGTACCACCCACAGTCGGATGGTCAGAGCGAACGTGTTAACCAATGCTTGGAGATGTACTTGAGATGCACTGTTCACCACTCTCCTACCAAGTGGAAACGTTGGTTACCCTTAGCTGAACTTTGGTACAACACCTCCTTTCATTCTGCTCTGGGACAGTCTCCATTCAAGGTTCTTTATGGTCATGAACCTAACTATGGGGCAATGCTCACCGCAAGTCAGTCTGAACATCAGTCCGTGGACGCCTTCTTACAGGAGCGGCAAGTGCAGTTGTCATTGGTTCGGCAAAATCTGCTTCAGGCCCAAAACCGTATGAAGATGTATGCAGATAAAACTCGAGTGGAGAGGGTTTTTCAAGTGGGTGAGCAAGTCCTTCTGAAACTGCAACCGTATGCGCAACATTCTGTGGTGAATCGTCCATATCCGAAGCTGGCGTTTAAGTTTTATGGCCCTTATACCATCGTGGAGAGGATTGGTTCAGTCGCTTACAGATTGCAATTACCTCCAGACGCTCAGATTCACCCTGTGTTCCACGTTTCTCAATTGAAGCCATTCCATTCAAACTACACTCCAGTGTTCAGCACTCTTCCACCGGCTGTCGAGTTGGATATTGTCGACACAGAACCAGAGGATGTGTTGGATCGAAGGTTGGTTAAGAAGGGAAATGTCGCTATACCACAGGGGTTGATTAAATGGCATCACCTCCCCGCCGACGCTGCTACATGGGAGGATTTGAATGTCTTATGTCAACGTTTTCCTCAGTTCCTTGCTTGCGAACAAGCAAGTTTTGCTGGGCGGGGTATTGTCAGAGACGCTACTCCTGAAGACAGGACTGAAGGCGCTAATTCTGAAGACTGGAGGCAGCGACAATGCGAGACGAGGAATAGTGCCAAAATTCAGAACTAAAGTTTGCATTTCAAAAGTTGTAATACATAACTGTCATTTGAAGTATATCATGTTAGTTACAAGGGGACCCCACTGCTCTGTAATGACAGGCGGGAGGGGGAGAAAAATACTCTATATACTGAGGCGTCTGTACTAGGATGGTTATGGAAAAAGTAAAGTCTCATTTGCCTCCTTTCTTCTCCTGCAAACTTTCTCTCGTGTTCTTCCTGTTCTTCTTGCTCTGCTTCTTCTGTCCCTTTTCTTGCTGAAGAATAGCGATCCGTTACCGATCTCACACCGATCTTGAATCGGTACATGAGAACATTACACTAGCAAGCGTGCAGTGCACCAGCATCACTCTTAAATCACGTTCAAATAGTTTGACGATATATATGTGATTGTGTATTTTAAATAGGAAAAACGCAGATGGAAAAGGACTACATGTAGAAAACAGATGATTGCAAAGCATATAATATAATTCAAATATAGGAATTTTAGAACATTATCAATTGGATTTTAATTTTCATGTTTGTAATTTCTGGTATGTGAATATAATATATTATAACAGAGAATACACATCATATCAAATGCTATTTGCACTCTAACCATCCTTCACGTATTTTTATTTTAGAAAGAGCATCCTTGTTAAATGTTCATTTGCCAAATATGTAGTAGGTTGGCGCTAGAGGGGGGCATCCATCAGAAACTAGTATTGAAAAGGGTAATTTGTTATCACCGGAAGCAATGGATAAGGAGAATTCATTCGATCTCGTCAACTACGCTCATCTCATCGCCGATGACTTCATGGAGAAAGAAGAAGGTAAGTGTGACTTCTACTCCGAATACGTTACTGAGGCAAAATTACCAGAATCAACAACTTCATCCATGAGAGTTTATTTTCAGAAGATTTTCTCTGAAGTCTTGAACTCAATTATACCCATCGTTGTCATCTAATGAGGGAGTGCCCACCCCCTTCATCAAATCTGGATTCCGCGTTTATACAGTCAGGAAGAGACAGACACACAACGAGTGAAACGTGAATAGCGTGAAGCTCAAGAAAAGGCCGCTCAAGCCTCAAGAGCAACATGAGAGCCTCGCCGTTGCCAAACAAAAGGCTTTGGAAGAGGCGAGAGGTTTTCACCACAACAGTCAATCAGGAACTTTGCAAAAGGCCATATCCCTCGGGGAGTCATCCCCGACATATCCTTCTGACCATGCCGTAGGACCCAAGGTTGACGGTAAGGGATATAAACGTGGTTCCTAACAGTTCACAAGAAAAAACTCATGTGGATAAATTCATATTATAACTAGTGCAATTCTAAATCAGTCCTTGGATAGGGCTAATGTACCACTCATAAGATCTCTAGCCGCTGATCTATAAAAAACTGCTGCAGAAGTAGATATCTTATCCCCATCTACGAGATCTTTGGCTGATTCCAGTGTGAATCATTTCTCGTCTGGTCGACGTCAACAGAGTTTTGACCACCAACAGAGGAATAACCCACGCAGGAGATGTGCTTTTGACAGGCAACAATCCCGTTCTCCTGATTATACAGAACAAGTACCTAATGTACGAATACATTTAGGATTGTATACAGGATGCAAAGCCTTTTCTTCAGGATTTAAAAATGTCACTTGGCCTAAAAAATTTAAGCCAAGTCAATTGAAAATCTACGATAAAACTCAAAATCTATCAGAATTCCTCTAAATACATACCACCACCAACCAAGCTACTGGAGGTGATGAGAAGGTAATAGTAAATTATCTTCCCACTGTTCTTAAAAGATTTGCAAGAACTTGGTTATTTAATCAACCAGAAGGATCTACCTTTAGTTGGAAAAACTTATGCCATACTATTTTAAATAATTTTAGAAGCTGTATACAAAGGTAGGTAAAGAAGACGACCTACATCGTCTTTGACAAACATCTGAAAAGAATTTACGTCAGTTAATTAAAAGGTTTGTAGAGGTGCGTAATACAATTCCTAATATATCTGATGATTCTATGATTCATGCATTCAAGTAGGTTGTACGCTACAAATGTTTTATAGAGGACCTCACTATTCACCCGCCATTCACCATATCAGAACTCAGATGCATATGAGGTGGTTGAATAGAACTGTATGGTCGACAAGGGACATATACCACTTTAACCAGGTTTGAACATCACCGAAGATAACAAACCTAAGAAGATCTTCACACCTGAGGACCGAAAAGGTAAAGATAAGAAAAAGAGAAAAAGATCTCTCAAAGAGAGGTCGTAGGCGTCTCCGAACGACCTGCATACTTTAAGGATAAAACACCTTGGAAGAACAAACATGGTCGAACAGGTGATCGGTTCATTCCCAAAAGTTCCACTTCAAACAATGGGAATGGATGATGGTGTCCTTTGCATAATGCACCAGGTCACGACTTGTGCAATTTCCGAACATAGCAAAGGCGTATGGATGAATTCTACTCTAGTAAGGGTTCTATGCCGACCTTACCAGAAGGACGAAGTATGAAAAATGTTGATGGTGATAAAGACATGTGTTATAAAAAACCAGACAACCATGTTAACATGATCTTCAGCGGATCATCTGCCTATTCTTCGAAGCACCAATTTAAATCCGCTTAGAGTGAGGTCAATAACATCGACACCCGACCAGGAAGGCCAGTCTTTTCAAAGTGGTTAGATGTCGCGATTACCTTCAGCAAGGATGATTGCCCAAAAGGTATGTCTGCTTCTGTAAACTTCCTTTGGTAGTATCTTCTACTATTAGAATTATAAAGTATGGATAATTTTAGTTGATGGAAGAAGTTTATTAGACTTACTTTTTATTCATACTCCGACCCTGACGCCTTGACGAGTGAGTACCTAGAATAACACCGTTTACCCAGGGTGTCCATACTACTCCAGCCTACCAAAGTGCAAAGTTAAACCCCAACCAATTTACTAAGATAAGACTATCCCATACTAGCACATATAGTTACACAAATTGACTCAATGGATAGCATCAAGTTTGGTCCTTAACTGACTCAGGCGAGATCTTCCTCTAGCTACATGCAAGTCCATCCCTTGCACCGTACAAATATATCCCTTGTACGTCCAGTCACAACACATCTCACCCGTGTCTAAATCATACCTCTCTTTTCTTTTGTTTTTCATTCTTAGCAAAATATTTGCAACCTTTAAACTTGTCCAGTAAATCCAATATTTTGATCAACATGTAATCTCATTCGACACTTCTATGGCATGGCTAAGCATGTGCAGTTATTACTCATTTAATACCCATTTTAACATTTCATAAAATGTCTAAACCGAACTTAGAGTTCATCAAGGTTCTCATGTTAATGCGATTAAGGAAATCCCACCATACTTGAGATATGTCTGCCAATTCCCACAATATAGCAACTTTACAGAAGATACGCGCATACATAATAGTTTGACAAAAAAAAAATAGACAAGTAAAATATGGGATCAATATGATCAAAGGAGGATGCTTGCCTGTTTGCTCTTCATCGATATCGTATTCGGGCTCGTCGCCAACGGACTCTAACACGTCAACGTCTATACGCGATAAGACCGCAAGACCCACAACAAAAGTAAATAAAAGTGAATCAAAACAGGGCAAAAGAAATCAAATGTAAAAGTAAAATAAGACCTACTCGAAGAACCAAAACGATCTAGCGTTAGGGTCTGTATACTACTTCTCGAAAGCTAGGCTTACGTGCTTCAATATCTAACATATCGAATTCACGAAGCTAAGATTAAAAGGAATTAAATAGAGCTAAAAGTCACTGAACCCCCGGCAGTACCGACCTATAAGTTGCGGTACTACCGGCCATCCCGCCAGTACCGACCTTCACCCGACGGTACTGCCGACCTCCGGCAGTACCGTACTATAAGTCCGGTAGTCCCGACGGCTGGGGACCAAAAAGGGTGCGCTCTAGAAAATAACTACCGACGTTGTTCGGGCGGTACCACCGCACGCCCGGCAGTACCAGCCTCAAACTCCGGTAATGCTGAAGTCTAAGAGACCAAAAGACGATGCTCTCTAGAAAATAACTATCGGCGTCGTATTTGCGGTACTACTGCTCGAGCGGCCGTACCAGTACTACACAACGGTAGTGCCGACTTTCCAGAATTTGGATTTTTACCAAAAAAAGGGGATTTTGCGCAAACTAATTTGGAACTTCGATACGGTTACATATTTAGGATCCTTATAACCCTAGGAACCTATCCAAACTAGTTTTACCGAGTTCCGAGCTCGATTGATTTATTTTCCAACTTTTCGAACCTACGAGCTCTAAAAGTTACCTAAATTCGTTTCTTGAGCCAAATCAAATCCAAACTCGATTCTTTTTGCGAGAGCGGAACCTCTACAGCATCGGGAACTAGGGGAAGCCATTCTCCTGATTTTTGGAACCTTCGAACGCGAAGTCGCTCCAAAAAGCACAAAAAGGGACTTTTAGCAAATCGATTCAAATAAATAGATTTGCATGGAACCTTTATGCTTTCTTTGCACAAAAGGACTCCGTAAGGCCTAACTCAAGTCTAGATACTCATCTAACACCGATTAAACTTTCTTAACGCAAAATTTACGCTAAGAACTAAAATAGCAAAAGAGGGAAAATTAGAAATTCAGGGATTTGAGCTCAAAACCTAATGGATCGAGCGCGGGGTTGCTTCCACGGGGCTAGTACGATGCTTGCGACAAGTCAGAGCAGCAACCAACTTGAGTTAGCTCTCCTTGCTCCCTTTTGGATGCAACTCGGTTGGAGAACGAAGAGGACGAAGCTCCGGACGTCAACAACTGCAAGAGGAAGGAGGAGGTGAGTAGGAGCTTGGGGAAGCTACAAACCCTCACCTCAACTCCTGGGAGCTCGGGGTTTCGCCCAAACCGGCGCTCACCGGAGGGGAAGAGGAAGAGGTGGCTAGGGCAGCTCCACTCGGGAGAGGAGGAAGAGGGAGGGGGAAAGGAGAAGGGAGAGGATGGGGAGCTCAAGGGGGCTTTAAGCCGGTGCCCAGGCGATGTGGGCTACGTGGACGTGGAGGCGGCGACGTGCGGGCATAGGGCGCGTCATGGCCGCACCGCTCCCGCAAAAAGCGTCAATCAGCAATACTGCTCCAGGGGTCGGTACTGCTGTTGGTCCGACAGTACCGGACTTAAGCTGATGGTACTGCCGCTCAAGCTACAAAAACCCTCCAAATTTCCACAGCTTTGCTCGAATTCGCACTTTGGTAGATCCCAAAGGAATTTAGGACTTCCTCGACCAAGTCTCGGCGCTTAGGTTCGATTCTAGGTCTTTTTTGTCGGATTTCCTCGAGTTTGCTAGCTAGGGTTTAGGTTTTAGTTTGATTTAAGATTTCTAATCAAACTCCGAATTCAAATTACTCTAAAAGAAATAAACTTCAAAATGCAACACAATGCATGCTTTGGCATTTTATTTTACTATTTAATTCTCAGGGTGTTACACCAAACAAAAACAGTAGAAGTTTAATTTGTACGCTCCGGAACACTGTCAACTGCATCAATAATAGCTACATCATTCTCACCTGACACGTCTACTCAACATGCGAAAAACCACCTCCAGTCTCAGATTTTGTTCTGCATGGCAAAGGGTGAGATATCACAGCTGTCCTAAATTGTTAGTAATAGATGCTAAAGCATTAACATGAAACAACAATAATGACAGAAATAAGTCATTTGCATGGACAAACTTATGTGTTAGGTGGGCTAAAGATAAAAACTTATTGTTCATTTCCTAAGTAAGCACCCAGTGTTAACTTTAGTATAGTCGAACCAATAAAACTCAACCAAGTTATATGCAAATTTAGAATTAGAAATGAACCAATGTCACACAGATGTACCTGTGTACATAAAATCTCCTATCATAATCTACCTTAGTTTAAATCACAACCTTGGGGATTCAGTAAAACCAAAAGGGGAAAAGAGGCCAAATCGATGAGGATCTTAAGCACTCGGAAGTATGACTACACGCAGCCCTTTAATAATTTCAGAAATAGTGTATAACAATAACAAGCTTTAGCTCAAATCTTAACGAAACTTACTTGTGATCAGAAGGATTGGGCCTTACTTCATACACAATTGTGGCCACAACATCCCTTTTGTTCTGCATAGGCAGTATGGAGTAGTCAAGCATCAGCATGACATTCAACTATCTTTTCACTTTTCAGACTAAACAAGCAAATCTCTGGTACCTGAGTAGCTTCGCCACGTAACCCAATGTAATATATCTTAGTTGTATCACCACTAAAGTTGTCAGGAAAGTGCAGAGTTAGGTTAGCCACACCTTGGAACCTTGAATATCTGATAAAAACAGCAAAGTCACAAAAAAAGTGAAGAAAAAAAAAGCATAAGCAGAGCTAACGAGACAAGCAACTCTAAGTACAATGTACAAAAAGAACTTTAAAGATTAGTAGTTAAAAGCAATTCAGCAAACATCAACAAAACAAAAGCAACCTAGTTCTTAAATCTAGTGACTTACTTGCAAAATGACTACTACTGATTTATACAACATCAGGGCATGTATCTAATGAAGTTCAGCCTATCAAGCAGCATAACTGTATTGAGTAAAAGCAGTTTATCTAATGGATCATATCTTTTTTTTAAAAAAAAAAAAAAAATTGAAGCTTGAAGCTTTTTTTTTTTGGAGATGTTGATGCTTGAATATTACAATTTAACTGACAATATATTAATGTTAGCAACACCAACATGCCTATTGCCTAAGCAGAACAAATAATCACTAAAAATACCTTGTTTGGTACTCAAGAACTCCCTGCAAATTCTCTGCCAGTTCCCATTCCTAGCAGAAGCAATACATCTCAAATTACAACTCGATTTTCTTCTTTTTGGCATGGACAAGAAAAAAAGCAAATTAAATAGACACCTGCACAGGCTGCATGTTTTGAGCATCAGAAAAGTCAATACCTTCTCTATTAATAAACCTGTAACATGTCAAGGTACTCTTCATAAATTTCATGCCATTATGGTTTGATGGGAAAAGAGAGAACTGGATGAGTCAAGGAAAAGAAAGCTGGAGCTCTAAAACTAAGTAACTGACGCTCTCATTCTCGAAGGGCTTGTCCCCTCAGCACCACCGACAACAGAAATGCTCTTGATCTTAACATCCGATGTAAACCTACAACAAAAGAGAACACAAGACAAATTTAACAATTCTTGGATGAGAATTACAAACAAAAAAGAAAAGAAAACATGTCTAAACTCTTAACAAAAGCCTAAAAAGCAAGGTATATTCCACTAAAAGGTAACATCGACAAAATGAGATGCATATGGATCATGACTTACCAATGTAGTGCAAAATAGTATGCAGGTAACTTGCTGTTTACGCTAAGAAAAGAGTCAAAAACTTTAATGGAGGGGAAAAAATATATCTTGTACTATGAGTCAATGATATCCATTACACCTATTACCTACTACCTTGAGGAGGTTAATGTGGAACCAGCATGCGGAGACTAAAAAAGCATTCACACTTTTTCAGGATATTTCAAATAATCGATGGAAGGATGTGCAAAAAGCATAATTCAAAGACTAGAAAGTGCAAGTAGACTAGCATGCTCACAGACATAATATGAATGAATGATTGCTGGGTACTGAACTACCGAAAGAAGTATGATTTGGTATATCAGGGGAAAGGAGAACATATGCCAATCAATACAACATCCACAAGCACTAGCTTGGAGTGAGCAATTGAGCACAATCACATCACCAAAGGATACAAACTAAAAATTCTATCTAATGCATATTCTTGTTCCAGAAACATGTGCAAATTCTATCTAATGCATATTCTTGTTCCAGAAACATCACATGTTTCTGTCCTAAACACTATCTCAGTCAATCCTGCATTTGAAGACGGTATAAAAATAGATCAACATGTGGCTATGGTTTCTTTTTAAGGTTGTAAGGCAACTTAAAGCCCCAACAGAATTAGTGAAAAACAAAGGGGAACACACACACACACACACACACACACACACACACATATCTAATCAGCAAGTGGCTTGAGCTACTTACGGGATGAAAATAAGTAACTCAGGGTCACCGTCATTACTCTCCAGAAAACCCTGGTGCAGCAAGGGTGGCCATAACTCATAAGTGTGCGGGCAACGGATAGGAAAAGAAACTCAACAAATGGGATCTGTGCTGAAAAATCACTCATGATAGATAAACAATGTAGAATGCAGCATCAAAATTACCATCTCACTGCCATATAGGTTACAGGATTAAATAACAAAGCCCGATACAAGCGGCATTATTAATATCCAAGATATCATGCAGAAGGAGGGTGATTTTCTATACCACACAATAAAAACATACATTTGAAAATGTTTCTATACCCACCCTGCTAGCCTGATGTTTTGCCACTTAACATTATCGAACATGCCAACATTTTGCCTTCTCCTATTCTCTGTCTTATGTGGCTACTCTCATTAGAGCTTTACAAATTTTAAACTATTTGTTAAGAAACAACTGTAATCCTTGGTAGAATAATAGTGTCAGCAATAGTATTATCTGATTTCCATCAATTTGTTACCATGCCATGACCGTTTATCCCCATCGGGATGCAGCAATCAAAACTGAAACGAAGTTTGTGGCAGTGGCAGCTAAACTACAAATGCCTTAAACTCATGACAAATTTGACAAACGACAAGAAGTCAAGAACCGACAAGATATCTCTTCATTAAAAACTGTTAGAACACGACAAGATGTGTTCCTGAAAAGAAAAGGATCACGACAAGATAACTCCTCCTGGTGGTTGCCTGACAAATCACCAGAAGAACCCAACTGATTACATTTAGCAATCATCGTAACACAAGAGTTTATGGCTGTTAGTGGGTACTGAGCTAGATAACAAGCAAGCTTCGCAACATTTTGCATTTTTAACTGAAACCCTACACTTGCTTATATCAAGGCAGGCAGCGACATTGCCACATACCCCAGAAGTCTCAAGGCGCTGCTCCCATGGCTTGAAGACCGACTTGACGCTCCCAGCCACAGATTCGTTCAGAGCCACCACCTGTACGTAGGGTAAAGGGGAAACAACATCAAGAAAAGAGAGAAAAAAAAGAAAGGCAATCACTGCCCTAATCGATCGTTTCTTGATTTTTGTACAACCCAATAGGCTGCCTCCCAAAACGATGGTACTAGTAAAAGATTTCGTACTAGCAATAAACCAGTGACGATTTACGGAAGAGTTGAAGAACAAAGAGGAGTTCACACCTCACGGGCTCACGGCCACTCGCAAGGAGAAAAAGATTGTTAACCTAATCTGATTACTCGGACAAGAAAGAGATTGCGAGAGAGTAGGGAGGAAGGGAGGGAAACCTTGGAGATGTCGATGTGGTTGTAGAGCGACCAATCGGCGGCGCAGTTGTGATCCTCGCAGCTGTGATCATGCAGGCACGCCATCCTCCCCCTTCCTATCTCTCGCTCTCTCCTCCCTGCGAGTTGCGACGAACGCAGCAGCGGTTTTCTTTGATTTGCTCTTTGCCCTTCTGCCTTCTGCTCCCAAGGCCCTGGTTGTTTAGGTTTAAAACTGGTTTTTTTTCTTTTTTTTTAAAAAAAAAATTGATCATTTGCCCCATTTTAATTGATACAATTGATTATTTGTCTCATAATGTCTCACTGACGTCTGATCCCAAAACTTGAATACCAGTAAAATATCATGGAACAAATGATCAATAGCTCAAGTAAGTGAGAGCAAATAATTAATTATTCCTTTTTTCCAAACAACTTAAAAGCAATTAGCTTTTATACGTAATAAATGTAGTTAATTTTACCTTAACTTCAATAGCATTAGTCTAAAATTAATCCTCAATAAGCCAAAAAATACACCCTTTCAATGGCTTTTAGCTTTTAGTTACATGAAAACTTATGGCTTTTAAAAAAAAATTCTAGATAAAAAGTCATCTATTTATTTAGATTTTAGCTTTTAGTTTTTAAACTGATGAAAAAATCCAAATAAACAAGCCCTATTATAGGCAGGGCTTCTTTGCTTTTTTGTGCTTCTATCTCTGATGGAGTAATGCTTTTTTAGTGTCGTGGTGAGAAATCTAGAGAGATTCGAAGCCTTAGTCAAATTGGCCCTGTTTTATTTTGAGACCCCTGTAAACTATAGCAAAATTTGGTCACGACCAAAACCATGGCAAAATTAAAGTGTTTGGAATGCAACCATACCAAAGTTTAGTTGAGGACAATTAAATAGTCAAAATGCTTGTATTCGTGACTATGACGTGTAGGACCATATGTTATCTAGTATTTAACAACATAAAAATATAGTTATATGGGTCTTTTTTTTTGTTGATCTTGTGACAAGGAATATGATGGGTTTAGGAGATATAATCATTTGAAATTACATAATCAAACAAAAAACACATTTAATAGAGCCAATCATTCTTTGCGGAAAAATTGAGCAAATAATACACAGTTAAATTGGAATTGAAAAAATAACCTACAGTAAAATAAAATGCGTTGAATAGCTGTGCTTTCCGCCACAGGGAGTGGCTTCCGCCACCTGACATGGCGGAAAGGGGCCTTCCGCCGCACGAGGTGGCTCCCGCCACCTGACATGGTGGAAAGGGTGGCTTCCGCCACACCGTGTGGTGGAAAGCGTGGCTTCCGCCACACCACACGGTGGAAGCCACCTGGCACGGAAAACAATGGCCAGTTCGAAATTTTTCGTTTTCTTCTGCTTTTTTGTTTGTTTGAGAGTGGAAGAGTGATAATTCTAGTTTGATAAGGAATCTTGATAGATAATTGTAGTTTTGACTAGTTTGTTGTTTCAAGGTTAATCTATTTATTCGTTTCGATAAGATTTATTCTTGTTCACTAGTTATTATTATTATCTTTGTCTTCTGCGGCCAGAAGCAGCCGCATTGTCCTGGCTCGCAATCCAGTTTCGAATCAGTGGCAACTAGACAACAAGGAGTTTAATTTCCCTGAAGCATCCGAGCTGCCCAGGCAGGCTTCCGGTTCCTCACGGGCAACACCCCAAATTTGCCTGCACCTGCACGCACCGCCGAGCCACACAGTACGCCAGATGGACTAAGAAAGAGGCAAATCCAGTCAAAAATAGGACTAAGAAAGAGGCAAATCATAACAGTTTCTAACTGACAAGCACTCATCATCTGCAAAGCATAGTCCAGCAGTGTTTTGTGTAACGTGCGAAAGATTTCCTACACTGCTTGTTGCTTCATTCTCACCATTAATTAGTCCAGAGGTTTTGGCACCATTAGTCATTACTCACTGACCCCGCTCTTAATTAATCATCAGATATACTATTCAGACAACCAACCATGCGCGCGCTAGCTAGATTGATAATTTGATACTAGCCCGGATGTAGGCGACGACCCAACACGAGTGGACGGCACAGCTGCTCGATCGATGCAAGACTTGCGAGTTGCGAGTCACTTTACCTTTGAGTTGTCGCCTAATCCCCATCATTCCCCTAGAAAAATTGAGTAAATATCAATTAAATTAAAATTAAGGAAATAATAATCTACAGTAAAATGATATTCGATGGCAAACTGTAAGCGTTGCTCCTGCAGTGAAATGGAATGCGGCGAATAGCAGTTCATTCCGCCACGCGACATGGTTTCCGCCGCACGGGGCAGTGGAAAGGTGGCTTCCGCCACACCGTGTTTCGCTTCCGCCACACCACACGATGGAAGCCGGGCGGGCACGGAAACCCTCGCACGGAAAGTCATGCGGCCGGAGATAGCAGAAAAATTTGACGAAATAGATCATGTTAAAATTTTCATGTTAAAAAAAATACGAAATCATCAATTGTGTGAATAATAATGAATGGAAGATATATTTTATGTGGATAATAAAGAATAAATGCATATAGTTGAGAGACAATAAATATAGGTATAGAAGGAAAGATATAATTAAATATGCATACTCGTTTTATATTTGGGACAAGACCATTATAAGTAATATATAAGTTATTTTTCACCGTACCTTTTTAAGTTTTACCATAACGTTAATCTTTAACCCAAAAGCAAAGTACATCTCATATTTATATTTATAGGTGGAGATAACCTCTTTTAAAAAGAAACAAGCCATTTAGGCGGGAAACTGGCACGTCTGGCCCTGTCCAGCCTAAGCCGCAGCCTCGGGGTTGCAAAAGCAGATATTTGTTATTTTTGTACAGGTCATATAAATTATCACTTTGTAATAATTTTTTCGAGACTTCGTGTAGTTATCCTCAAAGATGGGCAGAAATAAGAATGTACTGAATTGCATATGGCTTAGAAATGCTAAACAGCAATGGCATGTATGGCACACACACTCTACCGAGTATACCGGACTAAACCTAACATGCCTTAGGGAAAGGGAAGAACAACAAGGGCCCTTCTCGTACACTTTACTGAGTGCACCGAGGATATTTCCCCTTGCGCAACCCATCGGTGCCTGCCGCCGACCTGGCCCTAGCCGCCCTCTCGCGCTTCCTGTCACGCTCGGCCTCCCGCTCGGCCGCCAGGCGCTGCCGTTCGGCCTCCCTCTCTGCACGCATTTGTTCGGCAACCTTCATGCGCTTCTCCTCCTCCTCCTGCTCACGACACTGCAGCTCTACCATAGCTCTGCGATGCGAGTACTCCCAATTCCGCATCCTCTCCATCTCAGGAGTCTGCTCCGCGTCGTAGAATTTGATGAACTCGCATAATGGAGGCTGCAGTTGGTGCCAACAGATGGTATAACAGTGTTAAGGTTTTGACGGTTTGATGCAACAGCAAATGCGAGTACGAACATACCGGGCTCCTCCGCCGCATCTGCATCCCCAGGATTTTTTCGGAGTCGTGGTTGCGGCAGCTCCAGTACCTCATACCGTAAGTGTATGAATTGTCTACAGATTGCCGAAAGCGGCAAGGATCCCCGCATAGGCACATGGGGACCTCCGTGCCGCCGGGGACGGATTGGACAATGCTGTGCCTTGGGGGCGAAGGGAACTCCATTGGCACCGGTTGGTTGGCCGGCGAACTTGTGCTTCGTGGTTTGGATTGCTTGCTTCGTGTGAGTATTCGGAGGCGAGCACTGGGGCTTAAATAGCCCGCCACCAGCCAAACGAGAGAATCGGAGCAAAGCGACAAGATCAGCTAGAATGCTTTGTACAGTTTTACCGATGACAAAAGCTGAAAAAGTTAACAGGCGTGTTTTGATATGACATGGCAGGCATGCTTTTACAGCTTTGACAGCAATGCTTTTACAGCTTTACAGATGACATCTACCTTCATTTGGACTATTTGCCATTGTTGTTTTCAGCGTGTTGTCATATCGGCCTTCTCAGCCTTTTGGCATATCACAATTGTCAGCCTTTTGCCATTGTTGTTTATTTTTGATACGTTCATTTGTCATATCGCTTTTTTCATCGTTCTGTCATATCATCATATTCAGCTTTTTAATATCAGCTAGTATACGAAAGAACACAAGTTTGAATGACTGTTGTCGGTGAATATGATATTACATACATGTAATAAAAAATATGCTCCATTCAACCGAAAACATAACTTCGAATAACTTGGTGAACATAACAGAAAGCTTCATAATAGTACAAAGTGCATTACGATACAACAGAAACACATAATAGCATTGGAACAAAGTACAATAGGGAGAACAACTATCCCAACATTTCTTGTGAACAAGAACTAACATACAAATGGATGCAGGGTAGAGCGGCTTTAGAACTTTCCAGAATCATCACTATCATAAAATTCCACACCCTCTTCTTCGAAAAACTCCCAACGGTCACGTTTGTAGTCTTGAGCGCTATGGCCTTGAAGAGGAACAACCAAATCAGGGCTTACAGCTTCGTGGTTATCTTCTACGGCGCGCTCGAGGAAGCGATCATACGCTTCACGGTTTTCTTCTTGTTCAGGCCGAACTCCCTCTCTCTGCGGTAATTCTCGTACCGTTAGCATGTTAAGTTCCCGCGCGAGATCCGTCCTCTGCTCTACCATTGGAAGCGTCCTGTTTAAAGATGTCGGTGTATTTATTTCGTCTGCCCACTGCTGATATTGGCATCCCGTGGGCTACACGACAGTGTTAACATGGTTATACCAAACTCGAGCAGGAGAGTACTCATGAAAACATGAAGAAATCGAAAAATCGTAGAGACGTACAGAGAAATTAGGGCATCTATAATACGCCCGTTCGTTATTTTCTGTAGTGGTGGAGTACCAGGTGTGGACTTCCACATGACAGTTAGGGCACATTACCCGCCCTGCATTGGCAACCACTGAGCTCGACGCCGTCGACATGGCTTGGACAGAACCGACGAACACTTAAGTCGGTATCTACACGAAGCAAAAAACATCAATAAGAAGCATAATAAGTACAAAATAATGTGTACTGAACCAAGAACCAAGAACACTTAAGTCGGTATCTACACGAAAAAAGGAAAGCTAAACTACCAGTTCTCCTCTTTGCGCTCTGGGTTTTCTCAACTCAATCCAAACTTTATGAACTCGGAGCAATGTATCGCGTTTGCCTGATAGAAGTGCAGGCGGCCTTGCAATTTATAGGCAGGGAGCGAGGGAGAAACGAGACAGCTGGCGGCACATCACCGTGCGGGGCGAGGGGCCAAGACAAAGAATCGGCACGTGGCAGCGTTTGCAGTGCGCTCAAGGGGGGGTCTGGCTGCAGCTGGCAGTGGCTTGGGAGTGGCCACCAGTTGGCGGAACATTAGCGCGCGAGGTGGGGGCCTGGCTGAACAGTAACATTGCAAAACCGCAGCTTCTCGTCGCGGTATTTTTATTTCATTTTGAAATTCGAATATCCGTGGTCCCCGACAGGAAAGAAAGAATCCAGGAGCATCGGATTCCCTTGCAGCTGTGGCTGTGTTTGATATCGACAGATGCATGCAGCTTTGTAGCTGGTAGGGAGGTGCCAGTCAGGCTTTGGCAGCTAGGCTTTAACCAGATGACTCAGGCAGTGTCTGCCACGCATGCATTTGGGTTTGTGCGCGGCTGCATGGTAGTTCGTCTACCAAATAGCAAATCTGCTACATTCGGCCTTAAAAATATCTTCGGACATGCTTTCTTACGGGCCGCCGAAAATCCTTCATCGTTAGGGTTTGTGCGCGGCTGTAATACTTAGGGTAATACGGCGTTGAGATTCCGTCATGAATTAACTTGATGCGACGTATCACGTACCGCTGTTTCACCCACCAAAAGGCGCCGAAAGCGCGAAGTGAGAGGGAATCTGTTGGCAGAGGCATCGTTTGCCGCGCGCGGTGGGGGGCCTGGCTATAGCTTAGCTGCAGCTGGCAGTGGGCAACAGCTGGCGGCACATTATCGTGCGAGGCGAGGGGCCGGGACAGGAAAGCTACACGTGGCAGCATCGGATTCCTTTGCAGCTGTGCCTATGCATCGATTCTAGCGGCTCAGTTTCGCATCAATTAAGTTTTAGCCGCTCTTAAGGTCAATTCCCGGCTTCAGTTAATGTCCTAAACCGCCACTTAGGAGTATCCCAAGCTTAACCAAAAGTTTAGAGCCAAAAATTTCAGTCCGCACTTATGACTTTCAACCAACTTTGGAGCATTGTAACTGGCAATCTATAATGACCTAGAGTGCGCGGGTTACATGGTTGCGAAGTAAAAACATTTCTCTATATAGTGGTGGACTCATCTCGCCAATCCGGTGTCAAACACTGATTTTAAACTTGGCTCAAAAAGTGAATCTAGCGCTGTTTTTTGGCCAGATTTTTGGCTCTCAGTTTTCTGCGAATTCGAGCTACTTAGAGGCCGAATTGGAGTTTACATTTGCTTAGGAAGTTGTAGAGGGTGAAATTATCTAGCATCTCCAACTAGAATCAATCCATTTGGACATTCCATTAGAAAGTTATGCCGTTTTTAGTTTCGACTGTCCGAAATGGACGAAATTGGTGAATTGGATATTGCGATGCGAATTTGAATTTATTGGAGGCCGAATTTGGAGTAAGTTATGCCGGTTTGAAGTAGTGCCCAGATTTAAAAAAAAAAGAGAAGCTCATAATCCCCAATTTCGTTTTTTGTCTTCAATACTGCAAATGGGCTCAAAATACCAGCATCGCATAATTTATTGCAAGAAATAGGAATATTAGTCAACACGTAGCAAATATTTATTGATTGCATTGTTAGTGTTACAAAAAGGTACATACACCCCAACGACAATCACTGTCCCCCAGCTCCCCATCTACTATCATATGCACTAGGGGTGTAATGTTCGGGTTCACGTCTTACTCTTGTCCCTGCTGCTTGCGACGGTCCAACTCGTCCTGTCGGCTGCGCCATCTGGTCATCCTCGTCGGTCTTTGGCGGGCGACAACATACGATCCAGGGTAAATATTCCATCCTGCAAATGGGCTAGGCTGCGGTGCAGGTGGTAGTGGTGTCTGGTCCAACTGTGAACCACCTGTCGAAGATAACCAGTTAGATCCTCCAGCCTGGTCAGGACGTGGGTATGAGGTAAAAGGCGTTTGCAGCAAGCTAGATAATCCAAAGTCGGCACCAAATGTCTCAGTGAACGCATTGTCGAAGGCACGCCGATTTCCTTCATTTTGGGGGGGAGCGTTCTGCCCGTATCCAAATGTCTGCTGGGAGCAGAACATGTCGTCGCCCATCCCGATCGGTGGAGTCAGTGGACGATTCATATCGAGGCCATGTGACATCTCTCCCGTTGGATGGGGCCCGGTGACTGGCGTGAACGCTGAGCGCCGATGGCTTTCAGCACCATGTGCTGATGTGGATGCCTGCGTCTTACCGTGGTTTCGCCGCTGGGAAATCGGTAGAGGATACCTCATGGACATTGATCTCAAGGGTGGGGACGAATGCTGGGGGGTTGGATCGGCCGCCTCATCATAGCTTCTTCGTGTGGCCGACCGGTGACCTCCAACTGCCCGAATGGCAGATCGCAAGCGATCCCCCGCCCTGCGAAAGAAACCACGCCTAGGATTTCCACTGTGCTGACCCTGATGCCCGGTTTGCGTAAACATTTCGTCCGCCTCGTCCTGTAAGTTTGCGGACTCCTGAGTGTGTAGGAATACATCGCTACTGTTAGTACATATCGATGTCCAAGCCGTACATGCTATCGAAAGTATTTAAACACATATGGGAGTCTGTTCACGCATCACGGCTGTGAACTCTCTCGGCGTAGTCCTGCACATAGTTTTGTGCTTGTTAGGTGTGCTTGCCGTGCAAGAAGAACACACCTTGTTCGAGGCCTGTACCCGGTCGAGGTAGGCCCGATGCTCGATGCCATTGTAAGGCCCAGTTGGCTCGTACACATCGGCCGTGGCGACTCGACCATCGGCGTGATGTGTGCTTGATGTACGACTCTCGGTCATAGTTGTGGCCTTGTGAGCTCCTCCTGAAAATTTAGCTTACATGCCGTTAGTCCAATATGATGATAACTATAGTGGGACTTGAAATGTAATGTTGATTTCAGCTTACCCATGCGATGGACCGCGGATCGTGGGGGTGGAGGAATCAATCGCCGATTTACCAAACTGTCGTTGCACACGCTACGGTGAGTACACCTCGACAGCATTCATGCACACTAGGTGGCATTGCGTGAGCCAAGACGCCGCCTTGGTTGCACGCAAATGATATGCGCCCTCCTTGTGCTACTTTGTGCATGCGATCGTAGGAGAACGGGTCCCAATCAACGTGATCCTGGGTCGAAAGTCCAGGTCGGCGACGACGCCGCATGTATGACTCCGCGATCAACTTCTTGCGCCAACGCAACCTAGCGTGCATGTATATGTAACCAAAAGTTGGACGCAATACCGGGTACATCATCGACCCACGAGCACTTTGGGTAGTAAGGGTTGTCCACTCTTGGGCGAGACATGGGAAGGTAAAACCATGACCAAAGCTGCAGAAGATACGGACAACCCGTCAAGATGGAGCTCAGGTTGTCCGTCTGCGACGCAGCGTCACACAAGGCACGATAGGTGTCCGCTAGAACCGCGGATCCTCACCTGAAACCCTCGTGGTGCGCCCTCGTTCGCCGCATCCATGGCTAGCTCGGGTGACGGGTACCTGTGCCATGGGTACCCCCGCCGCCCGGAAGGGCGCTGGGTGGGCCGAATCCAGGCCGAGGCCCGGCCGCAGTCGCCGGAAAAACCGGGCCATGACCAAGCCGCCGAAATCCCCGAAGGAACAGCGACATTTATTGCGATCGGGCGATTAAATGCTGGACGAATGGTGACGCGCGGCACAAGTCCCCAACTCGTGATTTACTACAAGCAACTACGCCCGACCAAGAATCGTGGCAAGGGGAGCAGCACGTTTGGCCCCATCACCCCGCCACTCTGCGGTGACTAAGAGCACAGTCTTTTTCTCTTTCGAGCCATAGTAACCTCCTCCTCGCCATATAAAGGGGAGGGGAGCGAGCATGTAAGACTGGACCGGACAACCAAGGAATCAATACAATCAAACCAACACGAATCGAGTAAGGGACGCTCACCAACCAAGATACATCTTGTGCTCACCCGAGTAAGTCCGAGGAGAGGAGCGCACTCTCTACCTATACAAATTCATTGGCCGGTGCTCGAAACACCGGCGGCTGGCGCGCTGTAGGGGCCTGTGCACGACGTTGCCGCCATCTTCCCGCTTAGCTTCTTCGACGGTTCCCTTTCTTTCTCCGAGCATCGCCATGCCGAGATAGGCGATCCGCTTGGCCCCTCGACTTCGTCACCACCACGGCCGGCGACAGATAGTGATCGCCCACGCCATACTCCGGCGCCAAGTGTCCACCGGGACCCCCGACGCCTCACTGGCCAGACTCCTCCGGCTCGAGGGTCCCCGCTGACCCCAACGCCGGCCGCTGCAGGCCCCATCACCCCAAGCCGATGCGCCGAGGCATCGAGCAGTGGCGGCCGCAGCCGCGACCTCGCTGGGCTGCGTGGCAATGGTCGCCACGCATTCGACGACCACCACTGACAACTCCTCCGACCACGGCTCTAGCGGAGGAAGAGACAAGAATGTGACCACGCCATCGCGATTTCGACACCGCGGGCAGCGCTGCTACCCTCGACCACGCCAAGACTCTCCGCCAACACACCGAGGAGGATCACCGTGCTCGCGCTGGCCGACCTTCGGGCCGCGACGGCGACGAAATGGAGAGGCTCAAAGGCCGAAGCCGACAAGCTCCAGTGCCGACTGGAGCAATCCTCGCCCGCTGCCCACTCGCTGGCGGCGTTACAAGGCCAAGACGCCAGTCCACCACCAGATGGCTAGGGGGACGGACGATTCATCGTTTTTCCCACGTTAAAATATCGCCAAGAAAGAATGCCGCTCCGCGCATTCCCGAGCGACGTATCTGCGGCGTTAAGGCTACCCACCGAGAACCTCCGGCCTGGTGGAGCGGCCGGCACAAGCAAAGACGCTGTAGATGGCCACGGATCGCAATGGTCGGGCACCTTCTTGATGGCGCCGCAACGCCAAATGAGGCCGTCTGAGCGAAACAAGGCGGCGTCACCTTCCTGACAACCCCAGTATCGCACCCGGTGCACCAACGTTTGGGGATTTAACGCGACCGCACCACCCTCCAAACGCGGAGAACAAGGCGACGACCGACCTTGGCCAGACGTCGCCGACCAGCGCTCATGATCATGAGCCGAGCCCCGATGGCCTCGAAGACGGCGTTTCGTCAGGAGTTCGCAGCCAGTTCCCCGCCACTCGGCCGGCCAACATAGCTGGCACACAGGGGCTACAAACCCTGCAGGTGTGGTCGAAGATTACCGGCCAAGATGCCAAGTGGGAGCGACGGACGATCTCTTTGTCATCCAATACCTCCCCATCTACTTGGCGGACTCGGCCGGGCATGGCTCGAATATCTGCCCGCCAACATCATCCGGATCGGGCCGACCTCAAGCACCACTTCGCTGGCAACTTCAGGGCACTCATGCTTACCTGGGAATTTCGACCGTGTGACGGGAAAACCTCCGGATTACATCCGACAAGCGTTTTTCAAAGAAAGGTAACGAAGCTCCCCGACATCCGCGACGATGTCGTGGGGCATTCATCTACTGCACACTTCCAAGACCTTGGTCCATAAACTGGGGTGCCCAGACCACCAAAGAACTCCGACATTGCCACCAACCACGCCTCGAGCAGGAGGCCGTAGATGTCATCTTCGACAAAGGGAGGTCGGCGAGAACTGGGCGCCGAGCCCACTTCTCCGACCGCCGGCTTAAAAGCGCACGCAAACAGGTCCGCGAGGACCGCCTCGGGTTGGGCGCGACGACCACGGAAAGCCGCAAGGCCGGCAACCCTCACCACTTCGAAACCTGATGGAAATGCGTGTCCAACCACGATACTCCGCCAGGCACAAGTATCGGATCGCGGTCTGAAGCCGCTTCTTTCCGGAACCCCCACGACGCCACGGGGCAAAGGAAAGAGGCAAGACTCGCACCGACCACCGAGATCGAGGCAGACGGCCGGCTTCCCGAGACCGACGGATGCCTCATGATCTTCGGCGGACCGCAAGCTACGCCGACCGGAGCGGCTCAAGCTCGCTCGCCGAGAGGTGTCTCGGCAAGCCCACTGCATTCCAAATACCTTCGTGGTCGAGTCCCCGATCACCTTTGACCTGGCCGACCACCCCGACCACGCCCCGCAACCAGGAGGTACATTCGGGCCATTGATCCCATCGTGAACGGCGCCCGACTAAGGTGCTCATGGATCGGCCAGCATCTCAACATCCTTTACGCTGAGACCTCGACGCCATGGGGATCCCCCGCCGAGCCTCGACTGCTCAGAGCGCCTTTCACGGCTGTTCCTGGCCAAGAGCCCACCCTTCACGGCAGTCGACTACCACGTCGGGAGCTCGGTTAATCTCCGACCGAGACCCTCACCTTCGAGGTCGTGGATTTTCCGGCCCTACCACGCCATCCTGGGAGACCATGCTACAAGTTCATGGCGATCCCCAACTACACCTACCTGTCAAGATGCCCGGCCGCATGGGTGATCATCAGAATCGCTGTCTTTCCACGCTACCTGCGAGAAACGATGGCGAGTTGGCCTCGGCCGTCGCATCCACCGAGCTCACGGACTCCGAGCCAAGATTTCCAGTCCGCCCCGACTCTAGCAAGTCGGAATGGGCTCCTTCAAGTCCGCCGAGGACACGAAGACGATCGAAGTCACCCAGGACCCGACTAAAACCGCCGGATCGGGACCACGCTCGCCAAATAGGAAAGCATGCGTCGACTTCTTCGGCGCAACCGACGCTTTAGATGGAAGCCCTCCGACATGCCGTGGATCCCAGTAAGCCGAGCACTCGAACATCCTACGGTCTAGACCACGCTGGCCCGCGCTGCGCCGACGAAGGAAGCGGCGTGAGCTATAGGGGAGGAAATAGCGGTTTTGGCCGCAGTGGTTCATCAAAGAAGTTCGCCACCCCGAGTGGCTAGCAAACTCGTGCTTGTAAAAAGAAGACTGAAATGGAGAATGTGTGTCGACTACACAAGCCTCAACAAGGCATGTCCGAAAGATCCATTCCCTACGCCCCAGATCGACCAAATGGTAGACTCCACCGCAGGTGCGAATCCTCGCCCTTTTCTCGGATGCCTACCTGTGGTACCACCAGATCGCGATGAAAGAAGGCGACGACACCGCGACTTCCTTCATCACTCGCACGGTTCGCTCTGCTTTCGCGTGACAATGCCGCTTGGCAAGAAGAACGGGGCTACATACCGTAGATGCATGCAGACACGCTTTCCGACCAGATCGGCCGCAATGTCAGGCGTGACGCCGACGACATCGTTGTCAAGACCAGAAGACCAGACATCATCGCCGATCCGGAGGAGACTTTCGCGAACCTTCGACGGTTCCATCAAGCTCAACCCGAAGTGCCGGGTACCCAAGGAAGCTACTTCCGCTTCATCATCTCCAGCAGGCATCGAAGCTACCGAGATAAGATCTGCGATTCTCTAAGGATGGGGCCGATCAAGAACCTCAAAGGGGCCCAAAGGTGACGGGATGCCTAGCGGCCCTAAGTCGCTCACGCCCCGCCGGCAACGCGGCTTGCCCTATACAAGCTCTCGAGGAAATCCGACCGCCACTTCACCGGACGAAGGAGGCTCAGACGCTTCTTCGACGCGCTAAAGGTTTTCTCTCGACCACACCCTCCAGCTGGCCGACGCCGGCCGCCAGAAGAGCCTACGCCACATTTACATTGCCGCCACGACCCGTGCAGTCAAGACGGCACTTGTAGCGGAGCGAGCGAAGAAGGGCGAGTCCTTAAGGTCCGCCGGTCTACTTCATTAGCGAAGTACTCTCCGAGTCCAAGGCATCAGTACCGCAGATTCGTAAGATGCTCTACGCAGTCACACGGCATGAAGCCGTACACTACTTCAACCAGCACCACGCTTCGTGGTAACTTCCTACCACTCGGCCGAGGTCATCCACAACTGACGCCCTAAGAATTGCCAAGTGGGCACTCGAGCTCAACGGGCATGACATATCCTATGTCCCTGACCGCCATAAAATCTCAAGTTCTAGCCGATTTGGCCGCCGAGTGGATCAGCTGTGCCCCACCTCTCCGCTCGAAGACTCCCGAGCACCGACGGGCGTACTTCGACGGGTCCTTCACTAAAAACGGAGCCGGGCCGGGTCGCTATTCTTTCACCGCCGAGAACAAGCTTGATGCGTCATCCGGCTACTTTTCGACGCTTAACCAACAACGTCCGAGTACGAGGCCCTCGTTATCGCCTCGTGACGCCGACTGAGCTCGCGGTTATGCGTGCATGGCGACTCAAATCGGTCGGGTCGATCAAGTCATGAAGGTGCAGAACACCGCGACGATCGGATGGCGACCATCTTGCCGAGGCACGCAAATCGGAGCAAAAGTTCAAAGGATTTGAACTCCATCATAGCTACAAAGGAATAACGGAGAGGCGATCACCTGGTGGTCGCCTCGGGCCTCCGCAGAGCCGGTCCCGCACGGAATTTTCCTCGACTCGACACCAAGCGTCCTTCGGACCGATCGCCGACGACGGCCAAAGCGACGACAAGGGCTGAGCTGGTCGAGCCGGGTTGCAACGTCCTGATGACCGACCGAGGTGGAGGAATCCTTCGGCCGATCGGTGACCGACGGTTCCGCTCCTCCGACGACCCGACCGAGGCCGCCGCCGCTTCGCTTCGGGCAAAATCCTTCAGACCGATCGGTAACGACTCTGATATGAGCCTCCCGGATCCTCCGTAGTGTGTCCCAATGACCAAGGGAGAGAGCTACTCGCCGACATCCACTGGTTTGGCGGACACCACGCCGGGGTCACTGAGCCTGGTCGGGAAAGCCTTCCGACGGGGGTTTCTCTCGCCGACCGCCGTGGGTCGACCCGAGCAAATCATCCGGACGCGCGAAGGGTGCCAATTCTTCGCCGCAAACTCACCTCCCGGCCAGAAGCCCTCCAAACGATCCTTCCTATCACCTGGCCCTTCGCCCCTGGGACTCGATGCAGTCGCCTGCCCTTCAAGAAAGCGCCGGGGCTTACCCATTGCTGGTTGCGACGACAAGTTCACCAAGTGGATAGAAGCCAAGCTTCATCACAACAATCACTTGGTATGACGGCCGGACTTCATCCGCAACATCGCTTCCGGCTTTGGAGCCCCGAACTCCATCATCACCGACAACGGACGCAGCTTCACGGGAAAGGAGTTTCGAGCTCACATGCTTCAGCATCCACGTGGATTGGGCGGCCGTCGCCCACCCACGGAGCAACGGCCAAGTCGAACGCGCGAACGGCATGATCCTCCAAGGGCTCAAGCCACGAATCTTCGATCGACTGAAGAAGTACGCTGGGCACCTTGAGGTACTCTCGTGCACTGAGTTTGCGGACCACCGACCCGCCGGTTCACGCCGCTCTTCCTGGCATTCGGACGAAGCCATCCTACCAACCGACTTGGACTACTGGCGCCCCAAAGGTTCAGGCCTTCAACGAGACTCCGGGGCTCGAGTCCCGAAGACGATGCCGACCGGGCCGATGAAGCGCGAGATGTCGCCGCTGCTCGCTTCAGCCAAATACTGACCGCGACGCTTACCACGACCGCAAGGTTAGAGGGCGGCGCTCAACGCAGCGACCTGCCCGCGCCAGTCCAGCCCAACAAAGAGCAAGCACAAGCTCTCCTCCTGGGAGGGCCCTTTCATGTAGTAGAGGTCCTTCGACCGGCACTTACGGGCTCAAGGATCCCGATGGCAACATCCTGTCAAACGCTGAACATTGAAAAGCTAAGACGATTCTACCCTTAGCCCTTTCTCTACCTCGCTCATTACCATGTTCACCTTTACCAAGGCGTGGCGCGTAGCATTTTTCCACTGGTCGACATCCCATTCAACCGCTGTCATTCACCCGATCGTTCGGTCTTCTTTTCCCGACTAACACCACTACCACGGCCTCGCTTCTGGCCACGATGAAGTGGTATCTCGCTAAGGAAAAAGAGATGAACAGATGATGTACGGTTGCGGGGGAACTAACGCCGCTAAAACCTGTTTTTCCTACTTTTTCTGAAAAACGCCGAACATGTCGATCATCGGCCTGGCTGGTCCCCTGCACTCCAAAAACCATGACCAGGCATTTCTTACCAAGAACAAACCGAAAAATAGCGAAATACATATAAAACTCGAACACCTTTATTTTCTTCCAATTCAACGGCATTTATATTCTTTGGAAACAAGAAAATCTAAAACCTAGAAAACTTCTCCTCGCCTAAGGGTCTTCCGCTGACAGGTTGATCTCCGGACTTATCGTCCCTCTCCAAACATACGACTTCAGCTTCCAAGACAATTTTGCCAAGCGGCGACGGCAAAATAGCCGGTCAAACTGCAGCAGAGAGCCTCGATCCGCCCGGACGCACTCTTCGAGAAGCGGCAGCTGCGCCCCCTGTGTGACCTCTATGGTTCCCGGGAGCTCGGAGTCCGAATACTGGGGACCGCCGTCGGAGAAAATAAGGCAAAGACGATCAAGGGCGATCGGGTGAAGACGGTCGTCAAGGCAGCCTAGATGTCGCTGGCCGACTCCAGGCTCCGGAAGGAGAAGGAGCGCTGGGGAGGACGGCGCCCCGCTCCCCAATTGCTCAGCCAAGCATGGCGGTTCCCCAGGCTCCGACGATCGCGGCTTGTCGCGCCGCTCGCTCCTCCTCCTCCGCCTCCCGTTCAGCCTCCTGGGCCGACCCGTCGTCGGCCCACGGGCCGCCGCCATAGACGGCCAGCTCGTCGCCCCAACTCCTCCTCATCCTGCACTCGTTGAAGGGAGTCCTGGGCCGATCTCATCGATCGGTGGGCTCTCATCCTAATGGGAATGAGAGAGCGAGCGACCTATAAAAGCAAGTCATTGCCTCAACGCGTTGCTGAATAAGTCCGTACCACCTTCCGCCTATTTATAGGCGATCCGGCCAAACGGCGACGCTACGGGATACCCGCCAAAGATTCATGACGACCGCACCTTTTCAAATCGATGGCGTAGAAGCCGGCGCCGCGCTGAAGCGACGCTGGGAACCGGCACCGCCACCTCGCTTGAACAAAAACTCGCTACCATAAAGAAAGATAAGTGAGTACCTTCTTCTTGCACACTCGTTATTACTCCTTCAAGTGGCGCCGGCGGTAACAAACAAACCGCCCGCCCCACTGGGCTACAAGAGTCCCGCGTGATTGTCACAACCAATCGCCGGGTCCTCCCAAGACGCCAAACTTCGACCAAAAAGTACTACGGCCCACGCCCGGCGACTGAAGTAGTGCTTGGCGAAAGAAAGGAAGTGCCCAAGCTGGTCGACCCACGATCGGTCCGAATGCCTCCCACTGGTTGAGCGCTTCTCGATTTCCCAACTCTCTAACTTTTGTGATACACACACCGACCAATGCCCGACTTCGTGGTCCCTAAAGGCAAGAGACGGCGATATATCCACCACAAAGAAAATGGGCAAGAGGTGAGGACAAGGCGAGCCCTGGCCGCCCCCTAGTTGGGTCTGGGCGACCCAATCGCCTTAACTCACGTCCGGGATCACACCTCACGCTCCCGCTGAACCGTCGCCGATTGGTGATACCACCTGCGCCTTGGATCAACGAACGATTCAAGGTCCGTCTGAGATCGAGTAAGGAAAGATTCTTTATGGATCGCCCCAGCGTGGACGTCGGGCTACACGGATTGTCGCTAGGGGACCCCCGCAGTGGGCCTCTGTGTTCCACCGGATCACCCGCTGTAGCCCCGACGAGAGCGGCGCCGAGCCAACGAAGGCAAGCGCTGCTTCACCTCCTGGTCCCCACGGACGGGCGTAAAGAAGGCACGACCGGCGCCATACGTGTCCGACAGGGCGACACCGCCATCGCGCGTGCTCGACACGGCGCCACGCGTGTCCGCCGTGGCGATTAGCCATCACTGCGCGAAGTGCACGATGGCGCCACGTGTCCGCTTGCCAGCTCACAAGCGCGCTCGGCGGCTCGACACGGGGCGCCGCGTGTCCGCCAGGGCGACCAGCCTCATGCATGGCGGCCGACGGCGTTCGACCCGGGCGCCACGTGGTTCCGCCAGGTAACCGCTGCGCGTAACCCGGCGCTTACTGCTCGCTGGCGGTCAGCTACCATCATACCAAGGCCCAACCAACAGCGCCACGTGCTCGCGGCCAGCTGGCCGATCGCGCCCGAGCACGACCGCGCCACGCGCTCGCCAGGGCTCCCTTCATGCGATGCTCGCCCACGTCGACTCGCTTCTATGGCGCCATCATACCGGCGACGAGGCACAGATATATCTGCGCGATCGGATTCTCGACACCGCGAAAGCAACGACTGCAGCGAACCCCGACCGCTCTCCGGCCACTGAGGGCTCGGTTACACTCCGCTTCAAAGGCCACAGACCCGGCCAAGACTCTTCCGATCAAACCGGCGAAACCCCCCGAGGCCGCTCCGACCATCGGGGCTCTGGTTACATTCCGCCGAAGGTGTCAAGGCTTCACACTTGACAAGAGACTCGATCAGTAGCCGAGCTAATCACGGCATCACAAAGACCGCGAACAAGACCCGGGCACCTCTCCGACCTGCACGGGGCTCGGGGCTGCACTGACGGTACCTGTGCCATGGGTACCTGGGCCGGCCCGAAGGGCGCTGGTCGAACCAGCTCTGCCGAGGCCAGCCGCCATTTGCCGGAAAAACCGGCCATGACCAAGCCGCCGAAATCCCGAAGAAGAGCATTTATTGCAGATCGGGCGCGATTAAATGCTGGATTTAATGGTGACGCAGCGGCTGACAAGTCCCCAACTCGTGATTTACTACAAGCAACCACGCCGACCAGCAGGGCAAGGAGCCGTCGGCCCCATCAGCCCGCCACTTCGCGTGACTAAGAGCACACTTTTTCTCTTTTCGAATATGTAACCTCCTCCTCGCCTATATAAAGGGGAGGAGCGAGCATGTAAGACTGACGACAACCAAGGAATCAATACAATCAAACCAACACGAACTGGAGTAGGGACGTTCAGCCCGAACCAGTATACATCTTGTGCTCACCCGAGTAAGCCGTCGAGGAGAGGGAGCGTGCACCCCCCTCTTACCTATACAAATTCATTGGCCGGTGCTCGAAACACCGACACCGGGCAACCCACACAAGATGTGTAGCGACGTTGTCTCCATTTGTGTGCGTGAACATCACACCCCCTAGGAGTCCGAGTAGGTACACTTCGTAGTGTCTGTTCACGGTTGCCAGGTCCGCGTCTGCAGGGCAAGCTTGGAACTCTTCCAACTTACGCAACCATGAGAATGACACCCCCTGGTCGCTCCCATGGTACTCCACCCCGAACCTACAGTTTCATTTAATCATGTCAGGCCTTGAAAATTTTGATTGAGTGAGTGGTGCTGATTAAATGCAATATGTATATGTTACCTGTTCTCTAGGTAGTGGTGCCATACCACTCGCTCTGGCTTTGCAACAACAAATGGTTGGCCAGCAATAGGAAGCCCTGTAATCAACGCCACATCTCGTAGGGTGATAGTCATCTCCCCAAGCGGCAGGTGGAAAGTATGCATCTCTGGTCGCCAACGATCAACAAGGGCTGTCAAAAGTGCAGCGTCTAAAGCCGGAAGAGGAGTCCGTCTTCCACGGCCCATGTTTGCCCCATTCATAAGCTTCGCAAATGGGAGCAGCCCGCAATGTGCAAGTGGGACATCGAATCTGCCGTCAAGAATTTTCACCACGGATCCCCTTAGACGCATGGCATGAAGCTGGAGAGGAAGATGGTATATCAGACGGAAAATATTAATGTGCATGAAAACCATGAACTTATGTAGTGTGTCTTACAACCTCTTCACGTGCGGCCAATTTCCTGGCCCTATGCTTTGAGTCGATTTGTTCGTAGAGCAACTCTGGCAGTGCCATTTTGGTGGCCGCTTCCCGTTACCTTCAAGAAAAATAAAGACGAGATTACTCCATAAGGAAAAATTTATCATCATCCTATTGAAATAAGAAGGCAACACAATGACATAAAAAAATTTCTCCATTTATTTTCGAAATAGCTCAATTGCGACATTAAGCCCTATTAGGGCATGCTCTGCGGTCATGGCCCGGCTGCCTGCATTTTCCACAAAGCCGCAGACCAACACCACCTTGTGAAGCATCCATGTCGCCCCTAAGTCGCGATGACGATGGCCTTCCTGGTTGATCCCGCTTCGTCGAAGGGAACGGATGCCACGTACAGGGGGCCACCATGTCCCTGTAACTACGATCGCCAAAGTTTCTCATTTTTGGCTGCCACGTGTTTCGTATAGCTTGCATTCTGTAGTACGGGGACACAAACTGGGCTCCCGTGTTGCCACCAAGCTGACGACAGGCGGCAAGCACGTGGGAGCACGGAATATGCTCCAGACGGGGCTTGTTACAAGTGCAATGAGCCTTGTCCGCTCCAATCCAACACGTTTGGACGGTGTCGCCCGCGATATACCCCGAGGCATATTTCCTCCTACATGAAATCTTGAATTCGTTCCGCACGGGATCGAACAACTGCGCCAAGTGAAATTGTGCCTTCAAGCGGCGCTTCTCTAGAAGAGCTTCGACACGCGGTGCAAATGTGGACTCCGATTGTTCTGCTGCACGGCCACGATCTCGGAAGTACTCCATGGTCCGATAAAAAGTGAGCTCAATTATTGAGCATATGGGCAGCCCACGGACCCCTCTCAGAACGTTGTTGTACGACTCAGCGATGTTCGTGGTCATCACCATGTAACTGAAAATGCAGTCACACTTCAATTAGAGAACGGGAAATATTCGGGTATATAATAGAATATTACTTCTTACCGTGCGCCGTGCGTGTCGTGTGCCAGTGCCCATCTCTCCGCCGGTTTGCCGGCGATCCATCGCGTGAACGTAGTATTACGCCGCATGAAACTCCTTGACCACCAACAACTGGGAGGTTTGTTGCTCCCGACCGCCACTAACTTCCTCGTCGTTCGTTCAACTGTGCAAATATTGCTTGAACATACGCACTTGGTTCTCGCATGCACATAATCTTGAACCGCTTCACCATGCTGCGATTCTTGTATGCGGTGTACAAGTTTGCACCTAGGTGTCGCATGCACCACCGGCATTCCACATCAGGCCAGGCACACGAAGGGTCCCTCCCCTTCATAACCTCGAGCATGCAACAGCCCAAAGATTGCGATCGAAACGACGACACCCCGAGCCTATTCGACCACCTTGGTCTTCACGAACCGCATGAACCAAAGCCAACTATCGTTGTTCTCGCTCTCTACAATCGTAAAGGCAACTGGACTATTTGATTGTTTCGCTGCCAGCTAGGCGGTGAGAAGAGTCCCCTGGTACTTCCTGGCTTAGGAACGTGCCATCCACACATACCACAGGCGGCAATGCCTAAATGCTTCGATGCCTTTGTGAAAATGCCCAAAGAAAGCCTCATAAGGAATTGGTGACCTTCAAAGAACAGATCCATTCTCTAGCAAAGACAGTCGTTGGTCAATGCCCCATTCTGTGCCTGGGTTGGTCTGTGCTATCTGGCGCAGAAGGCGAGGAGCCCAGTTGTAGGACTCTTTGAATGACCCGAATAACATCGTTAGGGCCTTCTGTTTTGCTCGCCACGCCAGATGGTACGGGATTACCATCCCGTATTTGCTCTGCATCTGGGCAATTATGGACTTTGGTGCTAGTTTGATGTCAGCTTCGACGACTCCAAGGATTTCCTGGGCTATGAATTTGGCATCCATGGAATTGTTTATGCTCATCACCAACTCGGCGCAACAGGTGTGCCCCGTGTAGCGTGTAATGACAAACTGGCTCTCGTTCTTTGATCGGAATGCCCGCATACCTGCAGACGGGCATTGTCCGATCTTAACGCATTTAACCTCATAGACATTCGGCCCTGACTTTTTTACATAGTGCTGACGCCGGGTCATGATGGCGTAGCTGCTAATGAAGTGCACCACCTCGCTTTTAGTGGGGAAGACTGTTCTAGCCGTATGTCGCGGCCTGCAGTCTGGGACACTGGAAATATGTGAGTAATCAGCAATTACGCATTGATCCGCATCTAATTGGCGGAAAGACGCGACAGCAGACCCCACATCATCCTCACCATCCTCTATGCCTTCACCCGTGGCGTCAAGGCCTTCATCATCCATGACCTCCACATCGACCTCCTCTTCGACCACATTAACCCTGTGCTCTCCCCCCACTCTCCTCACTTACGTAGTATGACCCCTAGATGACCCTCCCACCTCTAACGTGTTACCGGCAATACCAATGTCGCCTCTCTACAGCACCGACGAGGTTGCCCGGTGCCTTCCTCCTACTTTGATTGACGTGGTACCATCTCGGCCAGACACACCAATCTGAAAAGATTCATCCACGGCCTTTGCAACGTAAAGGTCCCAGGAACTTCTGTTTCGAAGCTCCCACAGGTTGCACACTACTTGTCCGGTGTTCGGCACCAAACGGGGCCGAACCGCTTGTAGGCGCAGTTTATATCTTCTCCGGTCAATAGCTAATGTTTGAGCTACTATCCCTATTAGGTCTTTAGGTCCAATAGGAAGATCTATTGCGGCCTGCGTGCGCTTACAGCTCTGCATGCTAACAAAAGGTCCGCGCACTTCTGTGGGAGCATCTCCATAGTAAATATGCAGTGTTGTAGCCATCGAAATCTGTCAATGCGTTATTAAATTTAGTTGTGTCATTTAGTAATACTTGGTACCATGCAGAACAAAAGTGTATTATTATGTACGCCATTATTTCATAAAAAAATACATTTATTAAATTTGAGCATTTAGTGCCGTTCTGATGTTCATCACGCAAACCCTTTTTTGTACTCCACGTTCGTGGGTCATTTCAACTCCATAATTTTCCAAACTTTTAAAATAAATTAAGGGATAAGTTCTTCACATTACTCTTTGACGAGTACAATTTTTTCGGTTTTGATTTTTGTAAGGGTTTAGATGGACATATTATTTTTTAAAAGTTTTACTGGAAGTTTGAATCTACATGATAGTTTTACCATATAAATTTTAGCCTAAACTTATTTACGGTTATTTTATAACAATTCTAACATTACATGCTGCACAGTATAATTTATTCGGTTTTTCATTTTTCTAAGGGTCTAGATGGACATATTAATTTTTGAAATTTTTACTGGAAGTTTGTATCTACATGATAGTTTTACCATAAAAAGTTTAGCCTCAAATTATTTATTTTTATTTTATAACAATTCTAACATTACCTACTGCACAGTACAATTTTTTCGGTTTTTGATTTTTCTAAGGGTCTATATGGACATATTAATTTTTGCAATTTTTACTGGAAGTGTGGATCTACATGATAGTTTTACCATAAAACTTTTACCCTAAAATTATTTATGATTATTTTATAAAAATTATAACATTACCTGCTGCATAGTACAATTTTTTCGGTTTTTTATTTTTGTAAGGGTTTAGATGGACATATTAATTTTTGAAAGTTTTACTGGAAGTGTGAATATACATTATAGTTTCACCATAAAAATTTTAGCACGAGAATCACATGATTTATTTTCTTACAATTCTTTTACTACTTTTTCCAGAATTTGAAAACTGCAATGATTAAGTGAAAAAAAATAGCTAAACTACTTCTTAATTTTTTAAAAATTTACTAACTTAGGATAATGGTAATAACTACTTATAGTAAAAATTTCGAGGCCTAGAGTTCTGTCCATAATTCTCCATAATTCTATTACAATTTAGGTCAGCTTTAACTTTTACTCCCAAAAAATTAATCACTACATGGTTTAATGATGTTCACACTGTTTTTGACCATCCTAGGTCTTCATCCAGGGTACTTTAGGGTTAGACATAATTTACTAAGGTAATTCTTTTTATTTTACCGTTTTACCATTTCTTATTTTCTCGTTTTCCTTGCTTTTATCTATTCCAACAATCATTTGCTTCGTCCAACAATTCAATAAATGCATGCAATATCATAAAATACAGCAAACAAATTATTTCATATTTTAATATTCGATTATAAGCTTTTTATTAAATTGACGATGTTACAACACATCACGAATATGAAAACATCGATACAAAGACAAACTAAAAAAACCCATTCACACCACCTAACAAGTCGACAACACTCCTTCTACATTTTATCCTTGTACACTACACCTCGTAAACACCGTCTTACCATTTTACCATTTTACCATTTCTTATTTTCACTATTCCAACAATCATTTCAATGTCCAACAATTAAATAAATGCACGCAAAATATTAAGATACATCAAACAAATGATTTCATATTTTAATATTTGATTATAACCTTTTTATTAATTTGAGGGAGGATGTTACAACACAGTACGAATAATAAAACATCGTATACAAGACAAAGTAAAAAACATATTCACACCACCTAACAGGTTGACATCCCTACAATAATTTTTTCCTTTTTACAGTACACATCGTAAACACCGTACAAATTAATTACGTTAAATTTTATACATTTCAGTAAAGACCAAACAAAAATTAATAGCATGTAATACTACGTACCACTCAACCACCTTCTCTTATCATCAAACAACGCACTGTGCTTATCATCTAGCATACCATTTCATCACTAATTACTATGCTTGTGGTACATCAAACAATAACCATTTTCAGTAAACAACCAACTAAATTTAATAGCATCAAATTTAACAATTTAAATTATTTCTACACATTTAACCGTTGCTACAATAATTCTTGACTTCCACTACAATGCGCACCGTCAAACTTATGTACATAAATTTATATAATCATTAGCAAATAAACATGTTTTTTTAATGACATGAAATAATAACAAGTTGTTAAACACAAAGATTAAATTACCTTCACAGCACCGAACAGATCGACACTCCTACAATAAGTCCTTGCCTCGTCCACCAGAGCACCTTGCAATTTATTTACATTCAAATATTAATTTTTGTATGCACCAGCCACTGAAAGAAAGGCATGCAATATTATGAAGCTCAATAAAAACCTACTTATCAACAGGTTGCACTACAACAATTATTGCCTTTCACTACAGCTCGTAATTTTTGAAATTTTTACTGGAAGTGTGAATCTATATGATAGTTTTACCATAAAAATTTTACTCTAAAATTATTTTTGATTATTTTATAACAATTCTAACATTACCTGCTGCACAGTTCAATTTTAACAATTCTATTACTATTTAGGTCAGCTTTAACTTTTACTCCCAAAAAATTAATCACTTCATGGTTTAATGATGTTCACATTGTTTTTTACCATCCTAGGTCATCCAGGGTACTTTAGGGTTAGACATAATTTACTAAGGTAATTCTTTTTAGTTTACCATTTTCCCATTTCTTATTTTCTCTTTGTCCTTGATTTTCTCTGTTCCAACAATCATTTAATCGTCCAATAATTCATTACATGCACGTAAAATCATAAAATACAGCAAACAAATGATTTCATATTTTAATATTCGATTTTTAACATTTTTATTAATTTAAGGATGTTACAACACAGCACAAACTAAAAAACACATTCACACCACCTATCAGGTTGACATCCCTACAATTAATTTTATCGCTAACTATTTCCCTTGTGCTACATCAAACAAAACATAATGGACACCACATGCCCATTAACCTATTTTTTAATGACATGAAATAATAACCATTTATCACTAACTACATGCCCTACAATAAATTTTATCACTAACTACTTTCCTAGTGTACGTAAATTTACATAATCATTACCAAATTAACCTATTTTTTAATATCATGAAATAAAAACAACATGTACAACACAAACATTAAATTACCTTAACAGCACCGAACAGATCGACGCTCCTACAATAAGTCCTTGCCTCGTCCACCAAAGCACCTTGCAATTTATTTACATTAAAATATAATGTTATTTACGTACCAACCACTTAAAGTAATGCATGCAATACTATGTAGCTCAATAAAAACCTAGGTCACCTATATCAAATATAACGATGGTACATATTACTATACGATTAATAACCGTGCTAAAACAATTTCTTCTGAACACCCTACTACAACAATTCTTGCCTTTCACTACACTCGTTTATTTAAAAAATTAATAATGACGTTTTCTAATAACAGGGTGTACAACACAAAGATTAAATTACCTTCACAGCACCGAACAGATCGACGCTCCTACAATAAGTCCTTGCCTCGTCCGCCAAAGCACCTTGCAATTTATTTATGTAAAAATATTAATTTATGTATGTACCAACCTCTGAAAGTAATGCATGCAATACGATGAAGCTCAATAAAAACCTAGCTCACCTCTATCAAATATAACGATGGTACGTATTACTACGGGATTAATAACTGTGGTAAAATAATTTCTTATCAACACCCCTACTACAACAAATATGCATGTTCATTTCAAAAGTAATAATCACCTTCCATTTTATTGACATAAAATAATTTCGTAATTTCGTAATTACCAAATATGCATGTTCATTTCAAAAATAATAATAATGACGTTTTCTAAACAAAGTAAAATAATAATAATGTCCTAATTACCAAACGGTGAATATTACAAAAAGTTATTTTAAACAAAGAAAATTACATCTGGGCTAACACGTGTCATATCTATGTGAACATGTTTTTTGCAATTGAACTATAAGAACTGGTGTTCCAAGTTGATCCTATGTTCATATAAATGAGGCTTATGGATGATTGGTGAATATAATAGCGATCTACCATTTCGATGCAAAGAATGAGCATAATGCAAAATTATCAGCTTGAAAAGGAATATTCATAACTTACAAAGGAGCACAGCTATTAATGTTGTTTCTTACTAAGCAGTAAATAAAATTCAAACGGTGTCTAACAGGTTGTAGGGGAACATCGTGTAGAGTAGCAAAAATATGCTCGATTAAAAACTATTGTCAATCTAGATAATACTACTTTTCTATACTTGAAATTAAGGATGGCTCCCCCTAACTAATCTTTATTCTTTCCCAGTACCCCATTAAAAGAACCAACAGTGAAAACTTATTCACAAAAACTTATTCACAGAGTAGAGTAAGAACAACAGCGATGTGGTGTCCATATCGTTGCACCTAACAGTTTATTTACATAACATAATACAATAATTAGCAAATGTATGTTACATAGAATAAACTGAGAGAGAGCACCTCAGAGAGTGTACCTGACAGAGCGGAGTGCGAGTGATGAGAGAGCAGGAGCGTTGCCTCCAGCAACATCCTCTTATATAGACGAAGCAGCGATTAATTTTTCATGTTCATTATGTAAGTTAAGCGAGTCATTTTTTACTAATTTATAGTTAAGCAGGTCAATTAATTAAGGTAATCAAAAGAGGACAACAAACTTTCGGTGCGCATTCACGGGTGAACAGGCCGGCTGTCGGTGCGCTTTCACGGGTGAACAGGCCGGCTGTCGGTGGGTGACTGTGCCCTGTCCTTTCCGCCACGCCCGGTGGCTTCCGCCATCTGATGCGGCCGAAGCCAGGTGTTTCCGCCACCCCATATGGCTTAAGCCACCCCGTGCGGCGGAAAGCCCCATTCCTCCATCTCATGCGGCGGATGCCACACCAGCCGGCGAAAATGAGGTCCATTCAAAGCAATTCTATTTACTGTTGGTTATTTTTTAAATTTCGATTTCACTGTTGGTTATTAACTCAATTTTTCCCATTCTTTGCTACGTCATGGGTGCAGGTAGCAGCAGCCCTGCCAATTCTTTGGTAGAGGATTTGGCCGTCCTCAAAACGTATAAGAATTTGGCTAGAATAGCTAAGGTGTTGCCAAATTTTTTAGAGCTTATTAAATTTTGGTTTGGCACGTGAATGCTTTAAATCAAACAGCCTCTATCTGTACAGAATTATGAATCTTGACATCTTTTAGATCGCCAAGGAGCGAGAGGTTTCACCAAGCGCAGTATAAAAACACGATAGATCTACCTATTGTGATATGTATGGCAAATATACTTCTTGGTTTTAAAGGAGCTAGATTTATAATTTATTTTAACGGAAGCCATTTTTTATATAAAAAATTTAGGCTAAAAGAAAAAAAACAAAGCTAAAGCTTCAAAGGATTATTCAGGCCATGTTTGGATCCCCGGGCTAATTATTAGCTGGCTAAAAATTAGTTCTAGTCTATCCAAATAGGAAGACTAATAGGTGGGCTAATTTTTAGCCAACCCCTCAGCTAACAATTAGTCCATTAGCTGGTGGGTGGGAGCTAATTTAGGCTAATAGCAGGTAACACGCTGGAAAAAGTCTGAAATACCCTTGCGCTGGCCTTATCGAAACTTCCTCACCCGTGCATCCGCTCCCCCGTCCGTTTTGAGGGACAGACATGACTTTGCCAAGAAATTAACCCAACCATTAGCCATGTATCCAAACAGCCCTAGGCTAATTTTAGATAAGCTAATTATTAGCTGACTAACAATTAGCTCTAGCCATTAGCCAGCTAACAATTAGTTTTAGCCTATCCAAACAGCCCTAGGCTAATTTTAGATGAGCTAATTATTAGCTGGCTAACAATTAGTTCTAGCCATTAGCCAGCTAACAATTAGTTCTAGCCCATCCAAACATGGCCTCAGTCTTCTCTTTCGGCCCTTTTTCCCTTTAGAAATCTCTCTCCGTAGAATGCCAGCCCGTGGGATGTGACCGTTTACGTCAATTGACTCCTCATCCAAATCGCCATGCTGCTTCTGGTCCAAATCGTGTATAGTGGGCAAAGGGGCTATTTAAGTCCCGTTTGGCAGAGCTCCAGATTCTAGCTTCACCTCAGAGCTGAAACTTGTAGACTAAAATAAAGTGACTTAAGTTTATATTTTTATTATAAAATATAAACAAGATGATTCACATAAACACTCTTAATATACCCATGACTCATGAATTTGGTGAAGCTAGAAATACCCAGCTCCACCAACTCCAAGAATTTGGTGGAGCTAGAGCTCTGCCAAACACCCCCTTAGTCTTACAGTTTCGGCGAAGTGGAATTTAGCTCGATTAAAATCCCTACTAACGCAAATAAAATCGTACATTTATGGCTTGCAACTAAATATGCTCTGACCTAACTGATATACTCGGAATTTCTACTTCTGAAAACCACACCACAATGTCACACGGTGCCTAAAATTTCGATTTTGCAGTACATCTGACCTTTTTGTACAAAAGGACGAAAAAAATGCAAGCAGAAATCGGATTTGGATTCAAGCTAGTATTACGAAGATCAATAGTAAATAGAAGGGTGAAAGATGGCAACACATACATAAGAAGAATTTTTTTTAAATAAACAATTTTTAATCAAAAAATTCAAAAATATACCTAAAATAAAAAAATTTACAAAACTAACCTCCAGTCGCGCCACGTGGACGCGAGTGGGCACCGTCGCGTCACGTGGCAGCGACACGCAGGTCAGTCGCGCCACGGTGGCGCAACTGAGCCCAGTCGTGCCACGTGGCAGCGACTGGCAGGTGACGTGGTATTTTTCATTTAATTATTATTTTTAATTCATTATATGTCAAATAATTCATATTGGATGCTAGGAACTCCGAAAAATTATGAATTTTTTTTAAAAAAATTTTATTACGCTATAAACATTCATAATATATTTTAAAAAGTACCAAGTTTTATGCAAATTTAAAATGTTAAAATCAGGTTTACTAAAATACCATTTTAGGTATTATGAAGAAACTATATAAACCATAGCTCCAAAAATCATAGAATTTTTTTTAAAATTTTTATTAAGCCATAAGGATTCATTATATCTCACAAAAAATAATATGTTCCATGCAAATTTAAATAGTTAAAAATCAAGTTTTGTTAAATACCCTTTTATGTATTATGAAGAAACTATATAAACCCTGGGTCCAAAAATCATGAAATAAATTTCACCTGTTCTTAGTGTCTTAGATGTCTCATTTTTTCAAAAATATATAGGAATGAACTCAATTGAAAAAACCAAATGGCTATAAGAAGCCTCTAGTTAAATTGAAAAAACTCCGGCCTAAGAAAACGAGGCTTCTTATAGCCATTTGGTTTTTTAATTGAGTTCATTCTTATATATTTTTGCAAAAATGAGACATCTAAGACCCTAAGAACAGGTGAAATTTATTTTATGATTTTTGGACCTAGGGTTTATATAGTTTCTTCGTAATACATAATAGGGTATTTAACAAAACTTGATTTTAACTATTTAAATTTGCATGAAACATAGTATTTTTTATGAGATATTATGAATCCTTATAGTTTAATAAAAATTTAGAAATTTTTTTCATGATTTTTGGAGCCATGGTTTATATAGTTTCTTCATAATACCTGATTTTAACATTTTAAATTTGCATAAAACATGCTACTTTTTTTTAATATACTATGAATGTTTATAGCGTAATAAAAATTTAGAAAATTTTTTTATAATTTTTCGAGGTTCCTAGCATCCGATATGAATTATTTGACTATATAATGAATTAAAAATAATTAATTAAATAGAAAATACCACGTCACCTGCCAATCGCTGCCACGTGGCGCGACTGGGCTCAGTCGCGCCACCATGGCGCGACTGACGGCTAGTTTTGTAATTTGTTTTATTTTGGGTATATTTTTGAATTTTTTGATTAAAAAAAGTTTATTTTAAAAAAAATTCTACATAAGAACGGCTACATCTTCCATTTATTTTGTCATTCTGGATATCCGAAAACACATACAAGTGGTCAAGTACAAAGCTCTTGACAAAACTGGAACTGGTATGCAATCTAACGTTTTCCTACTTCAGTCTAGAGAATCAAATGGGAGGAGCCAATGTACATCAGCGACTGTTACAGGCACGCATGCGGCAATATAACCAATGCTATTACAGGCTTACACGAACACATGCGGCAACAAATCTGTTAGCTACCAATTGTTCTATACCTTCTTTTGTGACGAACAATCACCACACAGGTTGATGATCATATGGAAACAAAGAATGTACTGACGAAGCCGATTGTCAATAGATCCATTTTTTTTGGATCTTACTCAAACATAATGGATTGTGCCATGCTCTATGATCTCAATGCGCTACGCGAGTATCTCCACAAACTGACTGCTAAGACCAGTGCGCCAGCCATACCAACCAAAATCTGCAGGAAGTGGATGGATCTCAAAATGCTGATGTGGTAATCGGTAAGATTGAATTGAACCAATGGAAAGGCAAATACAATGGCTAACCTTGGCATCTCTGCTAAACCCACCAGAACTCCAACTAAGCAATGATTTCAACGAATTCCAACAAGATGATTTTGGCATAAGAATAACTACGGTGTACTGTTTTCTGCAAGGGAAAGGTACAACTCTTTGCAAGGCCATTTGCATGGCCTGCGGTGACAAAGCCTCCCGAACTTTTAGACGTCCCCCATCTTGGACCTGCACAATGAAAGACATGGAAGTACTCAGCAACACAAGGGTCATTTCAAATAAACACTTTACACGGGGAAAAAGGAAGGCTGCAAAATATCTAGAACTGCATTGGTCAATAACGCGTCTAAAAACCTACAAAAGTATGGCTATGCTGATATATGTTTCGTGACCTCAGTGACAAGTCAGCAATTAACAATTTAAGAGGAGAAAAACATGGACTAGATAGTACTGAACCATACTAAAAGTACCACAGTATTACTTTGAAGGTGGATCCAACATCTCCAGAATAAACCCTTGATTGATAGCTCCGCAGAATTCGATCCAACCAGTAGTAATTTTCCTGCAATTTCTCACAGATGTGAAGGTCTGTAATCATTTAAGTACCAAACTATATCAGCACTAATTTGATCAAGCAAAATCCTACTAAACCTGTAATCCATTTTCATGTGCTCTTTGTTCAATTTCTAGGATGGTCAATACATCTTCTTGAGAAGGGCCTTCAGTCTGCAGATATGATATCTCTTCCAGAACAAAATCAACCTAAAGAAATTATGAATGGATCATAACCAAAGCTGGTTATAACAAAATTGCATGTCTTAGCCAGAAAGGCAATAAAGCATACGAGTTTAGATGACATGTCTGGATCGCATGAGAAATTCACACTTATGTCTCCACGAACATTTCCACTTCTCGAAGGTTTGTTGCCACCTAAGAACACACCTACATTAACTGAGTAAATCTGCAAAACAAAAGAATATATTTAATGGACACTAAATACTACACTCCAAGTTAAAGGAATAACCAATCCAGATGGTGTGTATAATCAAGATGTTCTACCTGCCCATATTTGAAGCGAAGCACTTGCATGATTTTTGTTTCCAGAAGTTTACAAACAAACCCAACATAGTGAATATCCTCCGTCTTTCCATGCAGCAGAATACATGTTTAATGTAGTGGTTAACTTTTGCAACATACTATTACAAAATTATATTATTTCTTACATACCATCGTTGTGCTCCTGAGAACTACAGGAAATCCTAGTTGGACGAAGCACTGAGCTTCAACCATAGGGCTGCGGACAACTTCTCTGCAAATAAGGAACACACTTCAGGGTAAGATTACCAGTGGCAAATTTAGACAAAGGAAAGGAAATGCATAGTTGCTTAGCTCTGCATGCATGCAACACAAGTGAAATAAAATGCATACGGGCAAATCGCCAAGACATATTAGTGCAAAAAAGAACAGAAGCAAACCTAATAATGGTTTCCGGAAACTTGAATGGCAATCCTTTTAGATCATCACGACTAAGAGCCTGAACTGCATCCCTCACCGTAGGTATCCCACCCTACAAAAAGTAAACTTAATTAGCATACAAGTTCCCTCTTTAATTTAGAACAATAAAAAAGGAGCAGAACATACCAAGTACTGCAAAATCAGTGGAATTGAGATAGCTGGGTCTATGTTTCCAACTATTACAACAGTAAAAGCTGATGGATCCTTGAAGCAATTGTTGAAATATTCACATGCTCTGATTGGATCCACTTTCTTCAAGTCACTTATTCTAATTGGCTGCATAATGGAACTTGAGTAAACTTTTAAGCAATAATATGAAGCAAGCACTGAAACTTATTGATGTTCACCCTGCAAAGGTACCTTAAAGAAGTATGAGTTCCCGTAATTTATTTCCCGTGCACGATTTGCAAATGCAGTGTAAGGATCTCTTTCTTGAGCATAGATAGCCTCCTCTGCCATTTGCATCACTATTTTTACTTCTTCCTCCCTTGGCTCCACCTTTGTTGTAAATAGTTGGTAGACAAGCTATATTTAAGAAGGCAGTCAATCATAAGCATTGGTCAATATTTGGCAGTTACAAGTGATATTGTTGCTATGCGTGATAGTTCCATCAGCAAGTTTCTGTGTGTTAAACATCTACATTTAAGAATGCTTGAATGTAAGCAAACCTGCAAAGCAGTCTCAAGATCTGAAGGTGAGCAATCGCCAGAAAATGACCTCATGTACGCCCCAACTTTTGTACCAACCTCAGCTCTCTTGCCAGCAAGCATGTCCATCAAGACAGAAGGTCTGTAGCCAAAAATACCAATTTCTCCTGCTATCGTTGAGCCCATTGAGCATGAAGTATACTCATCTTCAGACAATTCCGACAAACCACCATAGGCAAACCCAGTAAAAACAACCTGCACATAGTTCAACACATCAAAAACTTGAAAGATATCATGAGACAGAGCGACAGAAGCTAAATGATAACTGCAATATGAACAAGAACTATGATTCAAACTTCCATTTGATATATTTAATAAATTAACTTTCTGAATCCACAATTATCTTGTTTCACAATAATAGACCACAAAAGGCAGACTGAGATAAAATGACAATACCACCTGCAGTTTTCTTTAATTAAGGCAAAACGAATTATGCCATTTAATTGAGACAGAACAAACAAAAGGTGGTAGTAGAGTTCAATGGCGGACAATCAACTCAAGAATTATTATGAAAAATGTCTACATCCAAGTATTGCATGATGAGAACGCACAAATACAATATAAATGCAAGCAGCTATATTGATTACTCCTGCTTTGGTGTGCTGAGAAGCATTGCTTTGCAGGTCACAGAAGTTGATCCTCCCTTGGTAGGTTGCACCAAGGGGGATCCTAGGCCCAGGCTCACCCGGGCCTTGCAACCGCACATGGTAGAGTCCATAAGCTAACATAGTAATTCCATAATAGTTTACTTAGCTATTTTCTTTGAGTTTGAATTGAATGCTGACTTATGTTTTCCCCTTCTACATATCTTTTATTTCCTTAGTTATGTATCATTATCAAACAGGGAATAAACTATAAAGTGTCTCTAGAACTCGAAAGAAAAAGGAACAGCTTTCAACTGTTAGTTACAACTTGCAAAAAATTGTTGTAGCCAGGTCCCAGCTATGCACAAAGTTACTTCTCATTGCAGTAATGGTCCAATTTGGAAGGAAATAGATTGATGTGAAGGGCAAGCAGTAAGTTCATTGTGCGGATGCAATTACTACCCCCCTACCCCCCCCCCCCCCGCCACTTCTCAAGTAATGAAATTGAAAGGCATGTATTAAATAAGTCATCAAGGAACCTATGCTAATAAGACAAAGTTTTACTAAAAGACCGACAAATGGATTCATGTGGGCAAAATGGCACCACCTCAAAACACCCAAGGACAAAGAAATTTATCCTTTTATTTCTCATAATTCTAGAATATTTAGAGGTCACAATTATTCTCCATTGATCCATTCGATATATACCTAGTAAGCTTGTAGTAAAACCTGATATGGTGTGGTAGGCACCTGATCATTTATAGTAAATGTTGGAGAGTTTTTCAAAAAGAATAAATGGAAATAATTGAGAAAATGTACAACAGAAATTCAGATGTGCGTGTACTAATGATTCCCCCAAACAAATTAAGATAGAAAAGCCTGGAAATAGCTAAGTGGTATTAGATCAGTAAATACTAAATACTACTGACCTGATCATCAAGAAAGTCAGTACACTTGTAGCAAATCCGCATGCCATTTGAAAGTATCATCTCAGTGGCACCTATGCCTGGGTGCTCCACTTTATGAAGAATATTCCTGAAGTGAAATTTGCAGAGTACAACAGTAAGAATGTGTGGCATAATTAAATATTCAAATACTCATAACAGTCAAATAGTAGTTTAAAAGGATAGTTCATCATGATGGTCAATTTAGATAAAGAGGAAAGGATATTTGTGATAATACCCTGGCTCTGGGCTTTGGCCAACAATTTCTTCAGGGATTTGCTCTTCATCCCATGGAGGAATAGCCTTTTCTTCTTCCAGGGTGTTGATTTTCGATACGACTGCTTTCAGATCCTCCAAAGAAGCATGAGCTCGAGGTTCAACTATCTTGATCACACAGCTGCTGGTTGTTGAAAAGTTTGCAGCAAACTTCACCACTTCCGCAGAAGAAATATCTAGTTGAAATTAATCAGAAATAAGTTTACAGACAATTGAATAACTGTGGTGACGCAACTCAAGCAAGTAATGTAATAATCATACTGACTGTACATCAATAAACAATGAATTAGTTCTAAAGGAAAGGTAAATGTCATCAGGATTTAAAACATAAGCTCTGTTACAAGGTAGCACGCGATTGCACTTACGGGGAAGAAGAGTCTTCTGCAACTGTGCTTCATATTCAATCCCGACAACAGGCTCCTCACGAAGAAAATGCTGCAATGAAAGGGGCAAATGGCACTAGTGAGCTTAGGAAGTTGTAGGTGATGACGATCATGCAACTTAATTGAGATATTAGAAAGATCTGTTGACATATTACTAGAGCGATTGATCTCAAAAGTAACTTCATGGAACAAAATATACAGGAGCTACAATGTATTATGATCTACACTAAATGCAGAAGAGCAACTTCCCAGAAGTCAGAACACAGAACACTTGGCTAAACTGGTTAAAAAAAGGATCCTAACATGAAAATGAGATAAAATTCTACAGATACAAACTGCGGTAGTACTGAGAGAGAAAATAGTAAGAACCTGTAAAAACTCGTCTCGTAGGCTGGTTGACTGCATTTGATCACGTTCCAAATATGCAGACTCAATCTCTGACATCATTAAAGCACGTACAATGGATATCTCACGTTCAGAAAATCCATGGAGCCGTACCCTAGCAACCTTAAAAAAACATCTTGTCAGAAGGATGTCATGGAAGCAAAATCCCATCTCAAGATTGGAGACATAAAATGTAAATATGTATTTTTACCTATGTTTGTCAATGTGCATATCATTGGCTCCACTAAGAGGATATAATCATATAGATCGAACAAGCCTGGTATATTTGCATATTATTTTTTATGTCACTAGAACTTACCATGATATTCTGCTATATCTAATCAGTTGATGGTCCACCAGATTCTTTTTTATTACTAGCTGTGTCTGTGCATTGCAACAGATCTCAAACAATTGATACCATAAATTCGAACCTCTCAAAAAACAAAAAAACGAGTTTCCCTGCATCCATGAGTTGGTTGCCTGTGAGACTCGAAATTTTCACTAAATCAACATATCAAAACAACCATATGAAATCCATCGTGCACAAATAATTAACCTTAAATTTGGAAACTGCATAAAAATTCCCATCCCACAAGCAACTAAGCAAGTTGAATCATGCACATGTCACATGCATACACATATGCATAGATAATCACATGCTTCTCAAAAGATCCTCTAAGGCACATGTATATGTACACAGATCCATCACAGAAAATCCTCAAGGTGAAGCCACCATCACTACCAACTCAAATATAAATAAGAATGAAGATCTTCACTCCTATAAATATTTGAGTTGGCGGTGGTGATGGTCCGCCTGCTATCCCAGCACCCATTTACTTTAATACTAACAAAGTATGACAACTTGGAAATTTTGGCAAAATATTAATCCAATAGCCAGACTTGAGTTCAGACTCACCACCCCTTGGTTAGGACACGTAGGCAATACCAGATAAGCAACTGAGATCCACGTTTTATGGTGTTCCTGTGGAGACTTTCAAGTATGTGAAGATATTGCGATGGTCTGTCTATCTATGTCCACACTAACAGGTGGGTCCATGACCATGAGGTCCCGCGCTCGGGTCAGCTCCTTCCTTCTTGCACACTAGACTAATAACATGTAATATGATTCTCTTTTTACTATTTAGCAATGCTTAAGCATTCAGCTAGTATCATGCTATAACAGAGTTATACTTTTTTTGGAATAAATGTCTCCCTTAAGGACCATGACCTTTGAATAAAGCAAGGTGCTGCTATAGCAAGAAATAAATCTCTTTTCACTTTAGAGATCAAAAGTTACAAAGTACCTCAAGCAGCATAGACTCAAGAGCCTCAACTGTTCCCCTTTCGCGACAACTGGATGTCATGATATAAGCCTTCACTGGACGGACAAGAGCATCTGCGACTGAAGTGCAAGAGAAGTATGGAGGGTCCTTCCTACGAGATATTTTGAATAGCCTCTGGTTCAGAGCACAATGAAACATTGACTCTGCCAGTGAATCCTTATAATCCTTCACTGCTTTGATTCCACCAGCAGGCATCTTGCAGCTAACAACAACTGCTGACTTTTGTACGTGCGTGTGTGTGTATACAAGAGAAACAACAAAACAAATTCAGTGTCTTATTAAAAACATTCACAGTTGCTCACAAAATATACCCACAGATTATAAAGTACCAACCCCTGCAGCTTCAGATTCCACAAAGCATGAAAATCGAGGTTCAATATGAGGCGGAACTAGAAATTCTGGTATAACTGGTGGAGGGCAGGAAGCTGGAGCTTTCTGGCCAAAATGTTCCTTTATCAACTCAACAACAGCCTGCAGTGAGTCATGACACACAATGACACAAAAGATGGTAAATATAGAGATACATGGTGAATTCAAGTATGCTAACTACTAAGTTAAAGCAAATCCAAACCTGTGTATCCGGGAAGTCTCCCACAGCGAAAACGGCCATATTGCTTAGGTGGTACCACTTGTGATAAAACTTCCTAACAGTCTCATGTGTAACAGTCCGTATCACCTTCTCAGTACCTATCGGCAGGCGTTCTGCATACTGAAACAAAGGACATTAATAAGCAATACCCTTTAGATACTTGCAGCTCGAAACACAACACCACCAAAAGTTAAAGTATAACCAAACTTAACAAGCAGGAAACCCACTACCCCACAGAGAGTACCCTCCATGAGACGAGTTTATTACTTAAAACTAAAATTACACACAACATAACCCTATTGTGCAAACACAGGATATTGATGGAACAGATGATCTTATTGTAGCATTTTCGGTTTACAAGAGAACAGAGACCAATACCTTAGAACCCTCAAATAACAACGCCCAGTGGGAGTCCTGCATCCGGCCGGCAGCATTGCGCCCACCCCTGTACTCCTCCATTACAGCACCCCTCTCTTTCTCCAAATCCTCCGCCGACGCCCGAACCTTTTCACCACAATTTCCAAGCCTTAGACAGTCACACCGTTGTCAAACTAGTATTAGCAAACGGCACAGTCATTGTAACGGCAAGCCAGAACCCAACTCTAACCTCGGAGCTGAATTCGGCGAGGACGGAGATGGCCTGGGAGAGCAGACCGGGCTTGTCGACGGGCACGAGCAGCTCGTAGATGGTCTCGTCGGAGGAGGTGAGCGCGTTCTGGCAAGCGCCGAACTCCGCCCCGATGCTCTCAAGGAACTTGACGATGTCGTGGTTGGTGTAGCGCGCGGTGGCGCTGAAGGCGAGGTGCTCGACGATGTGTGCCACCCCGCGCTCGTTTTCCTCCTCCACCACCGACCTGCGCCAACGAACCAAGCAATCAGCCACCAAGCGCGTCACGCACGCGCCAAATCAACAAACAAGCGCACGAAGCGAATGGGGAACAGCTTGAACAACACGGGAGGCGCGGTAGTGATTACTGACCCGACCTTGACGGCGAGGGAGAGTGCGGCGCGCATGCGGGGCTTGGGGTTGGAGCGGACGTAGTAGGTGAGGCCGTTGGCGAGGCAGCCGTAGGCGACGCCGACAGGCTCGGAGGGGAGGGCCTCGTCCATGGCTACGGTGACCAGCTTGAGCGACCGGAACCCGGCCCCGCGCCGCAGCCTCCGGCCCGCCCCCGCCCCGCCGCCGGCCGGCGCCTCCGTCGCCAGCGGGAGCAGATCCATACGGCTGCTGCTGCTGCGCGGCGCGCGAGAGGGACGGGGAGGAGGGATCGGATGGGATGGGATGGAACGGGACCGGGTGGGCGAGTCGAGTCGGGGTCGTTGCGCGAGCGGATGCGATACGTGACAAATTGGCAATGCGATGACGTCAGACGGATGTGCGGCAATCAACGCTTTCTAGCCGCTCGTTCATTTTTTTTTTTCAAATTTTGCTTCGCCGGGACAAATTTGTAGATTTTGTCACTTACCCATCGCGAAAAGCGCCTTCAGGTATTAGACTATCTCTAGTAATTTCCCTTCATTCTATTTTCTTTCCTATTCTCTTCCCTATATTTATTTCCTTTATTTCTTACTATTTCCAACAAAGATCTCTCCGAAGGATTTCTGCGGGATTGGAGAGAATTTGTTTAAAGGGATTCTCTCCAAATCTCTTACGAAGGAAATTTGAAGAGAATCATTGGAAGACTTTAGGATCTGTCCGCGAAAGGATTTGGAGGTTGAAGGGAATCCGCTGGAGATAGTTTTAAGAGCCAACGAGCCACGGCAGCAGTGGATGAGCCAGGGACTAATCATTTTTATGCTCGTATAGCGCGGGAGGAGCACTGGGAGGAGCATTGGTGCCGCGGTCGGCAACGTAGGAGGTGTCCTGTTGTGATTTCACGAGCTTCGGTGACCTTTCATAGTAGAAGAACATGGATCGAGGATGGATCTAAATTTCATACGTAGAAGGTTAAATTTGTAAAAAAAGAGAGAGAGAGAGAGAATGAGACGAAATGCGCTTAAAAAAAAAGGATGACTTCGATGTGAGGGTGGCACCGGCGTCAGACACACGGAGTCCTGATTTTCTCAGCTGCTTTTCGCTTTCGTCTTTCCTGGCTGGACGAAGCGGATTGGATTGGGTTAGATTCGGTGGGCTGGACCGCGAATTCGCCGCGCGGACCAAGCGTGGGCGCGAAAGGTCAAAAGGAGTTAAAGAGCGGACGGGGAGATGCTGCGCGGAGTGGGGGCGGTGGCTGATTAGACGCAGGCGTTCTGAGCTGTCTCGTGCACTTGTGCTTCCAACGTTGTGATTCTTGGAGGCGAAGTTCTGTAACTCCAGTCCTGGCCAGCATTCTTCTCTTGGGAGTTGCTACGCTAAGAGCTCGCTGGGTAGTCCGCGTGAGGGGATGCATAAGGGAGGATAATGAAACATGAGTTCAATATTGGTTGCTGAATTGCATTTGGATATTCTTGTTGGTTTCTGGTTTATCTTGATCATCCATCTTACAGAACATTCAGATGTTGTAGTGTTTGCAAATTCTATAATACATGCAGGTTAAATCAAGGAAGGCTAACTTGGATATATTTTGCATAAAGCGAAACTTTAATGATGAATAGTGAAGTTAGAGTAGGGTAAGCATTAATAAGTTACAAGTTCAATTTTATTTCATTTCGACTCGATTTGACTTGACTTGGTCAAACTCGTTAAGATAACGAGTCAGCTTGACTTGACTTGTTATTTTAACGAGCTCAAACATCAGCTCGGCTAAACTCGTTAAACTCGTGAGTTGGCTTATTAAACTCGAAACTGCTATCTGAGAGAAGAATTGCTGTTGAGACTATACGGTATGCTATATATTATCATCCTCACCTCACACGTATGCAGCTATACTTGCGACCTGGAGGGCTCGTTTAACTCGCGAGTTGACTCGTTTAACTCGTTATCTAAATGAGTTCAAATCACGGCTCGACTCGACTCGTTAAGGAACGAGTTCAAGCCGAGTTTGCGAGTACTTGTTTAATTCGCGAGTTTTAAGTTTTTTTCCACCCCTAGGGATGCAGGCTCGCAACCGAGGCACGTTGTTTGGTTGCCTGCCTCCTATGTCTCCACTTGGGCTAGGCTCCGCCTCTGCAAAATTTGCCCAACCAGAATTCAAATTTTCAAAAAAAAAAGGAATATTGAAATCCAAAATTGAAAATTTGGATTTTGAAATTTATATTTTTTGTATTTAATATTACAAAATTTAGGGTTCAAATTTGATATTTTGTTTTTAAAATCGTATCTTGGAAAAAAACAGTTTTGAATTTGGATTTTGAGTTCGAAAAGTTCAAATTTTGACTATGATAAATTCAAGCAAATGGTAAAAGTGCAGTAGTAAAGATTCCTTTCCCTCGATAATATAAGATTTACACCCTTTCCTACATGAAAGTGATTCATGGAAATGATAGTAATCCGGTTCCCAAAATAATCTTAAACTTCTGATTTATATTACTGATTGTTTTACCAAAGAAGGTAATCTCATAAATTACTGGAGAATTCTAAAATCATTAGAGGATTCTGCCAATCAAACACACCCTGAGTAAGTCCAGCGGACGGAGGTCTGACAGAATCTTGGTTCCTGAAAGGTAATATCCATCTCCCTCGTATGTTTCTCTATTGTCTCTCCCCCATCCGTGGCTCTCTTTTGCGTGGTTTTGTGCGTTCCATGTACTACTTTGAACCCACTTGGTAAACCGGATAGATCCTTTCTTGGTTGACATTCCCCTCTACTACCACTATTTTTGATTAAACACTTTTACTTGGTTGCTGTCGAGTCAAGTAGATCTGGGCCAGATGGGGTATTTTTGCTACATGGTAGTTGGAAGGCCTATGGATATGTTAAAAAGAAAAGTCTTTTTAACCGGCTGGTCATGATAAATTAGTATGAACATGTGTAGATGAACTAAATATGATGCAAGAAAGAAGTTGTAACTTATTTTGGTGATGACTTTGAACCCTTATAGTTTAGTCCATTAGTTGGTGTTTGTCTCTGCAAGCCCTGTACCGTCGATCTATGTTCGCAAGCCATTCTTTTGCTTATATTTTGGTGCAACAAGTGAAATCGAGATCTGGAAACATACTCTACTTGTTATTGCATCACCTCTAAGGCCACTTGGGTACAGGGGCGGAACTGAATGTAGTTACCCGGTGTCACAGGACACCGGGTAAAAAAAAATAGTGTATGCTAGTCTATATATATAAAAATTATTATATGTTAGTCTATATATATAGTATATGTGAATCCCCTTAATCTAAATCTTGTGACATCGGGAGCCAAATAACAAGCAAATGGTAAGAATAATAAGTTGTTATAACATATATGATGAAATGGTGAACACCCATAATTTTTTCTCTAGTTCCGCCCCTGCTTGGGTAACATGATGATTTGAGGGGAATGCCAATATTTTTGTTGGAAATATTGTGTAGTTATGTTAACTGCTTATTAGTCTACAAGGTTATGGTTATCCATGTTGTCTTGCTTGCATATGCTGTGATGACTGTCTCAACTCTTATTGTTATCATCTATATGTAGTTGTTAACTGTGTTTGGTTGTTGTGATATTTTTTTTCACACTTGCCGATGATGAGGAGATGAATAATTTTGATGCACAATGTCCCTATCATCTTTTTGTTCATCTATGATGTTTATTTGTTTGTGAGCAAAGGATGGGGCATATATTGCACGAAGGGGAAAAAAATCTGAGCATAGTCTCCATGGTTCATGATGGCATGCCACTGGAGGAGCATCCGTTGGATGTGACAGCCATGGCATGCATGTATTAAATTGGGCTATTATTAATTTGATCACATCATTACAGTGCCAACACCATCATGTATTATTAATTAACTCCCTGGTCTTCTCTAATGTGCATAAATGTATGATTTGTCCCATAAAGAACACCAGCTAATTGTTCATTTACCTTATTGATAAGTACCCGATAATGTTTATTTACCTTATTTGCCAATTTCTCTGTTGTGCTGATCCTGTTCGTGTGTTAACAAGAAAATAAAAGACCTGATTCTGAGCAGGTAATAATTAGTGCCTCTTTGCTGGTAAGTACATATGTTTCATTTCTTGAATAATAGTGACATGCTGCTTTGAAGGACCGAGTTTAGCGATCAGAGGGGGTGGGTTGAATGATCAAACAAAAAAATTTCCAACTTTACTGGACAACAAAGAACCAACCAAAACTTCACGACATCAAAGCCAAGCGAAAAAAATCAGAAATATGAAAAATTCTTAGTCAGGGCGGTACTAACGCAAATAGCACATCGGTAGTGCCGAATGAACAGTACCTGGCACTACCATGCTAAGTACCGGTACTACCGGATGAATAGTGAAAACATGGTATGAATAGGAGAATCAGCACAACTTCAAAAATGAAAATTGACGTAACTTTTGATCGACTAATCCAAAACCCACAAAACTTTGTATGCATCTTTCTATGGATGTCAGAAATTTATTTTAACCTTCAATCGCAATGATTGACATCAAAGTTCCAACCTTTTTCAGTTTTAAAGAAGGTCACACCAAAAATGGGTTAAATGCACAAGCTTCACACTGAGCTTGCTCGTGGGGTTTTGATGATCAAGATGATCTTAGATAACCTCCCACATGTCACAGTAAGCAAGAACTCCAATGAAATTGTTCTCAAACATGCAAGAACAAGATCTACCTCTAATTTTCCTTCTTAAGTCAAAAGATCGATTTCTTGAGAAATCTTGAGAAGGCAAATGAAATGGTGTTTAGCTGATTGGAACAAGGCCTTCTCAAGGTATTTTCATCAATCATGAAGCCAATCCACCACTCATAAATAGCAAAAGAAGAAATTATTCGAAAATCTCCAAAAAAAACTTGATTTGCAAGCACAACTTGAGCAAGAATGAGTTCAACTTTATTCGACACTTGTTGAGGTTACAAAATGTTTCTTCTAGGTCGGTGACATGACTTGAAGCGTGCTTGCTTTTGACGACTATGTCGTCCACATAGACCTCTAGGTTCCGACCTATTTGATCCGAAAAGGTTTTCTGCATGAGGCGCTGAAAAGTTGCTCCAGCGTTTCTGAGACCGAAGGACATGGTCGTGTAGCAGAATGTACCAAACAGAGTAATGAAGGAGGTCTTCTCTTCGTCTTCAGGTGATATGCTGATCTGATGGTATCCTGAATAAGCATCCAAGAAGCTCATCATCTGGGACTCCGCTGTTGCATCGACCAACTGGTCTATACGAGGCAGCGGGTAGTTGTCTTTTAGGCATGAGGCATTCAGGCCTGTGTGGTCGACGCACATGCGCCACTTGCCCCCCTTCTTCCTGACAATAACCGGATTGGCCAGTCATTCTGAATGGTCGACTTCTCTGATGAAGCCGGCCTTGAGGAGCTTGTCGAGCTCGTCCCGGATGATCGCCTGCTTTTCCGGGGAAAATCGTCTGAGTTTTTATCGCACTGGCTTTTTATCAGGCTGAACCGCTAGCCTGTGCTCGATCACCTCCCTTGGGACTCTGGGCATGTCGGATGGTTCCCAAGCGAACGCATTCGATTTTTCTCGGAGGAAGGTGATGAGCTCGAGTTCCTATTTGGGATCTAAGGAAGATCTCAAATGCACGACCTTGGCGGGTTCTGACTCGTTGAGTGGAACGGCCTTGGTCTCTCCTCCGGGCTGGAGGGCAATTTTAGGCCGGGAGTGCTTCGGCTCTTGGTCGGAACCATGCGTGGGCAATTGGCCGACCATGTCCAACGCCCTTTCGTCGCAATTTAATGCGGACTTATGGCTCCCCCTTATAGTTATGACCCCGTTAGGTCCAGGAACCTTCAGGCTTTGGTACGCATGCTGCGTGGCGGCCATGAACTTGGCCAGAGCCTAGAGATGGCAACGGGGACCTGAAACCCGAAACCCAACGGATATTTACTCTATTAGGGGCCGGGTATGGACTATTTTTCATACCCGCGGGTCTATTAACGGGCAAAATTTAGTACCCAATGGGTAGAGCGGGTACGGGTACGTTCTACTATTACCCGTACCCGTTCACCCGTTGGTCTAATCCACTGCTAATTTAGCCCAGCCCCAACCTGCAGTTCGGTAGCAGCCGGTGATCAAAATGGGAAAATGGGGGGAGTTTGGTGTTGATTAAGTATTTCATTGTTATATCAATGAATGTTTTGTGCCAATGAGACGGAGACAGATGAGACTGTAGTTTCTCCCTTGTGCCAATAAGTCACTCCTTTATAGTGTTGATTCCATAACTGCATGGTGCAGGAGCTATTAGGAAATAAACTAGAACATGATACTGTCAGCAACTACTCATTGAGAACAAAATGAAATACATGTCAGTAACTATCAATAACTATCAGTCACTCCTTTATAGGTCTTGATTGTCCACATAATTTTAATTATTTTGGTACGGATGAAAAAAAAATGTCTACATCTAGTTCAGAAACTATATTGTTGATGCACTAGAACTTGAGAATAGCTCTTGAATGTCAGCTGTGATCTTGAATCTTGAATGTCGGTTGTGGTCTGGATGTTATTCACCATTGAATGTTTAGATGCGGGTGCGGGTTACCCGCGGGTATCCGGTACCCGCACGGGTACGGGTACGGGTAAATTTTGTACCCGTGTGCGGGTATGGGTATTGTAGCGGGTGAATTTTATGAACATGGGTACGGGTATGGGGTGGTGATACCCGCCGAGTATATACCCGTTGCCATCTCTACCAGAGCCGGCCTGCTGAGAATAGCATTGTAAGCCGACTCAAAGTCGACCACTTCAAAGGTGATCATTTCTGTGCGGAAGTTGCTCGAGCTTCCGAAGGTGACGGGCAAAACGACTTGGCCTAAAGGCTTGATCGAGGTGCCCGGGACTATCCCAAAGAAGGGGATCGCTACACTCTTGATCTTGGAACGAGGGATCTGCATCTCGTCCAGGACCTTGGCGGAGATTAAATCTAGGGAGCTCCCGGAGTCTATGAGCACTCGGCCCACAATAGTGTTGCTGATGGTCGGGCTCACGACCATTGGGAGCTTCTGTGGTTTGGTCATTCCAAGGGGACAATCATCCTTGGAGAATGTAAGTGGTAGCTCGGACCACTTGAGCTGCTGCACGGGGGATTTACCCTGGGTAACATGGTGTACTTCCCGCGCAGCATCCTTTAAATCTCGGCGAGATTTGTAGGCGGAGGAGCCCCCGAATATGACATCAATGTGGTTTTGGGGTTCCTGGTACTCCATGTCATCGTCCTTATCCCCAGCGGGCTGCTTACCTTTGTCGTTTTCCGCTTGCTCCGGGAGCGATGGCATGGGACCCTTGCCGCTGTAGAACTGTTCCATGAGGTAAGTCCATGTCCGGCAGTTCCGTAGGTCGTGTCCGTACGCTTGATGGAGTAGACAATAGAGGTTGCTCTGATGCATCGCCTGATCGCCTCGGTTTCGGTGTCGCGGTGCCAAGGTTATTGCCCTCTGCCCCGAGCATTAAACCCCGACGCTATGGCTGGGATGCTCGAGGCTGTTGCTGCTCCACCGCAACGACTATACCTGGCGAGGGTTGTGTCTTTTTCTTCTTCTTGATCTTTTTGTCCACGGAGTTCGAACCTTTCTTGCTGGTGGAGACCTCTAATCCGGGCTGAGATGGTAGCTTTCCTTTGTCCAGCATTTTCTTCCACTGGACGGCTTTGTCGGCGTTGGCGTACCGGTCGGCCATACGGAAGAGCTCGTTGGCCGTCAAGTCTGGGTGGATCTCCAGGTCCTGCGTGAAGCGAACGTCCCGTACTCTGAATTTAAAGGCTCGAACAACAGCCTCGTCCGATATGTTCGGGATCGAGTTTCGGACTTGGATGAACCTCTGGACAAACTGTCGCAGAGTCTCACACTCCGTTTGGATCAGGCGCTCGAGGTCGCGCTCTTTCCCTGGGCGAATGTAGCAACTCTGGAAGTTTGCTCGGAGCGCCGTACTAAGCTGCCTCCAAGATCATATGGATCCTTCTTTCTGATTGAAGATCCAAGTACGAGCGGCCCCGTCTAAGACCATTGGGAGGTAATTTTCCATTACTCCCTCATCACCCCCTGCGGCCAGGATCGCGGTGGTGTAGATTGAGAGAAACTCATCCGGGTTCTGGGTCCCGTTGAATCTCTCGATGTGCCCGGGCTTGAACTTGCTTGGCCACGTGACATTCCGAAGGGAGCTTGTGAAGGCCCTACACCAGAAGTTCGAGGTCTCATGGTGGTTTCTTCGGCCGCGAAGGTTATCACGAGCATCCCCCGTCCATCGCCCAATGCGCGGACCAAGTCGGGAAAAGACCTCATGAGGTCGGCGTGTTGGCGACCGCTCAGTCGTGGAGCATTCGGAGCGCTCGTAATCCGAGTGGACGTGCGCAAGATGCCACGAGGTAGATCGGGGATTACTCCGAGGGTTCCTGTGGACCGGGTTGATCGTCTGGAGCACCTCCTGTGCATGACTCTGAGACTCGTCCCTGTGCGATCGGGCGAGAGTGTGCTCTCGATGGTCCCGGGAAACACCCCGAGTATCCTGATCATGAGATGGATTCGAGACTTTCAAGTCCGTGGCGAGCCTTTCTAAATCCTCGGCCACGACCATACCAACCGCTTCCAAGTCCACTTGGTCGGGGAAGTTGCGGAGGTCGCGTACGACCGTCGCTAAAGCCTGCAGACGCTCTCGGTTTTGGATAACAGGTGGCGGAGAGCTCTGGCGGCCCTCGGGGATGCGGTCGGGAGTACGACACCCACGAGAGTTTCCTTGGGAGGAGTTTCTTTCTCGCGCACGGCGACGAATGCTCGCCAAGGTCCTGCCCAAGGATGCCTTCCGGTGGTGCCTGGCTGCTTCGTAGCGATCACGCTTAGCAGCCCCCGAGGATTCCACCTCGGGTTCGACACGTCTTCCGGCCATGTTAACGTCGCGAAAGTGAGATGAGTGTGAGGGAAACATCATTGTATCTCTTTGAGACGTTGTTTCGCAATCGAACTCGGTATGATATGGTATATCTAGTCCATCATAGAGTCTATCATAGTCATCCTCGTTATCAACGAGGGCAATGCGGGGAGAACAAAGGGTCCGTCCTCGCACTTCAGACTCCGGGGTAAGGCTCCCGGGTTCGGTGTGGCCTACCGGATCGGTCACACCGACCACGCCGTCGCCGGCGTAGTACATGTCGTCATCCTCAACATCGTTTAAGGCACAGAGACTCCGAGTTTCTCCCGAATTTGACATCCTTGGGGATTCCTCTCGAACGGAGATCACGCTGTAGATCCCCATGGACGGCGCCAGCTGTTGACGATTAGAGAACGAGCTCCCGCCGAGCTTACTTGTTGAATGATGGATCAACAGGGGCCCCTTCGTACGAGAGGGTGGTTGTGTCCGATCAATGCCCAGATGGGGGAGACACTCGATGTTTATCCTGGTTCGGGCCTCTCACTACGGAGATAATAACCCTACTCCAGTGTATATGATTCAAGGTCTGTCAAGTTGTGTGTGTTTTGTCTCGTCCCCCTTTCCACAGGGGTCAGAAGGGTTTAAATACAAGGTCCTAAGTCGTATATATGGTAACTACCCCCTATAATTACGCCATGCTTCCATATCTTCCGCACCCGTGATCCGGAGTCCTTGAATCGTGCTTCGTTTTGGATTTCTGGCGCACCTACCCTGGATCTTCGGCGGATTGGTTGCCACTTTCCTTCCTGGTGATTTGACCGAGCCCCCCGACCATCCACCCGAGCATCCGCTAGGCCTATCCGAGCATGGTTGCTCGTACATGCCCAGTGTGCTCGTAGGCGAGCATTCGGTATTTAACAGGGCCCGTTGCTCGATCATGGTGTTGTTCGGGTTCCATTCCCGGGCATTTGATGGTCGGCGGGTTATTGGCCGTTGGAGGCAGAATGACTAATCCGATCCCCGACACAAGGTATGCACTCGTATTCATTTTATGATATCTTAATGTATACTTTGGATGCAAGTTAAAGGATGAACTCTGCTATAGTTTAAACCTCAAGGTGTGCATATTGTATCCAATTTCATATATACATGAATGCACATATTTAGGGGGAGTTCTTACTTTAACTTGATATTTCATAAGTATTGATCCCTTCATTCTTACCACATATATTGAGGATCATTATAGTTGAAACAATCCCTTGAGCATATAAAAACTTGTGCAGTTGTAGGGTGTGTTTGGCAGAGCTCCAGCTCCACCAAATTCGTGGAGTTGGTGGACCTGGGTATTTCTAGCTTCACCAGATTCGTGGAGCTGGAGCTGTGAGTATATTAAGAGTGTTTAGGTGGGTCATCTTGTTTATATTTTAGAATAAAACTATAACTTAAGTCACTTTATTTCAGTCTACAAGTTTTAGCTCTGAGGTGGAGCTGGGATCTGGAGCTATGCCAAACAGGGCCGTAGTATACTCATGTTAATGTAGGATAAACTCCAAAGCAATCTTAAATTGAATATGTACATATTGATCCAAGTTCAAATATTTATATGCACACATTTAAGGGAGTTTATTCTATAGTTGGATGGTCTTAACGGTATTGATCCCTTTCCACCACCCCAACAGATTGGTTCATTACTTGGAAACCATCAAATAAGTACATAAAACTTGTGCAGTTAATATATGCTCACAACAATTTAAATTTCATTTAAATTGTGTTCACTTGTCACTTAATCATAAGGTTATCTATCATGTGTTAATGGTCTTCTTTGTTGATTAAAGATAATCAAAAGTTCTTGAGTATATGAAACATTAGTTGCACTAGTATACTCAAGACAAAATTTAACTTCAATCACTTGATTTGGGTTGGGTCAATCATTAAAGGATAGATCGAAGGATCTTAGGGCATCTATTACATGTTAATGGAGTGCATTGATGATTGGGACAACCATGTTTATTGGACTAATAGTTTTCCTTGAGGTTGTGGATATAGGTTTAGTCCAACGTTGATGAAAACTTTGGATGGTATCATGTGTTGATAGCCATCAAGTCGAGATTCGGGATAATGAATATCATCATGTGTTGATGAGTGTTAAGAGATGATCCTAAAGCTAAGAGAAAGGGAGTTCATCATGTGTTGATGAATAAGACAATATCGCAATTTGGAGAGAAGAAGCTGGTAATCATGAAAGCTCCAAGTGGATTGCTAGAGGCAAAGGTATGACTAGCACAGGACTAAGAATGTGTTCCTAGTCTTTTACCGGTCTCGATATTTTGGATGCAAGATCGGGTTGTTAGTTAGGTTGTCGTACTATTAAGAGGGGTTGAGCCTTATATCTTATGCTTCATCATGTATTGATAAACTTAATCCGGTTCGCTCTAGCTCACTCTCTTAAGTTGGTTTTTGCATGGAGCTAAATATTTGCATGTGTTGCAAATAGAGGAACCTCATGCTTGCTTCTTATTTGAATTGATTTGGTTCTTTGCATGGAGCTATGGATTTGCATGTGTTGCAAAAGGAGAAAACTCATGCATTAGTTTTAATTGTTGATGTTTGCATAGAGCTAAGTATTTACATATGTTGCAATTAGAGAAAGCTCGTGCATTGGTTTTCTTAGCTTGTGACTAGTAGAATTTACAAATGTTTTTAGCAAATTGCTAGAGATCATGTGTTGATCATCACAAGGCTAAGAAGGTTTATGCTTGTTGTTTGCAAAATGAGTTTTTGCAAAATATTGATGTTTATGATTCTTATCTTAGAGCTAGAGATAAGCATTTGCAATTCTATTTTGCAAAGTGTTATAATCATGTGTTAATCATCTCATGGCTTAGGATTAGATTTTTATGATTTACTTGCTTGGATTTGTTATTTGCAAATGCGCTTTGCAAATAAGCTAAAAGTTTATAAGGTTGATCTCAGAGCATGTGTTGATATTTGCAATTGTGTTTTGTGAAGTGTCGTGATCATGTGTTGATCATTACATGGCTCAAGGGTTGATCTTGTAGAGTCTTGGTTTATTATTTGCAAATGCATTTTGCAAATAAGTTGGAGTTTATTGCAAATTCGTTGGAACATGTGATGAGAATTTGCAAATGTGTTTTGCAGATTGGTGTGATCATGTGTTGATCACCACATGGCTCAAAAAATTGATTTTTATTGGATCTTGATTTGAAAAAAAAATTGATTTCTTTGTGAAATCATGTTTTTCTCTGGAAATTAGATCTGCATTTGTAAGAGGTACTATCGCCTCGAGGCCAAGATCTTGCTCATTGGTAGTACCTCCCCTTTGAGAGCAGTGTTTTTCTTAAACTTTTGGAGGCCGGAGCTACCGACCATGTGGGACGGTACTACCGAAGGATTGGTAGTATCGGTCCTATGGGGCGGTAATTTTTTTCCAGAGAAAGCATTGCTTGTGGATTCTCTGGCCGGTGCTACCGGCGTTAGAGGCTGGTACTACCGCTTGAGTAATAGCACCGCTCCTAGTTGGGTGGTAGCACCAAGCCACTGTGCAACGGCTCGTTTTTGTACCATTTTCGATCGTTGGGGTCGAGGCTGGTACTACCAGCCCTACATGGGCGGTAGTACCAGAAATGTTGGTCTTTGTCCAATTTGCCCCAAACGGTTAGGTTTGTTTGGAAGGCTATAAAAGGAGCCTTGGAGGCTGGCATTTGGTGTTGCTTAGTTTGTTGAACATTTTGGTGTTGTTGTGCATGTGTTGCACTCTCCGATTTGATTCTTGAGATAGAGTGAAACTTCTAAATTGTATGTGCTGCATTTAGAAGTGAATTGAGAGCCTTTTGTGCATGTGTTGCACTTAAAGAGAGCTTTATACATGTGTTGCACTCTATGATCACCATTGTATATGTGTAGCACTTGATGGGGTTCAAGCTATAGAGCTTGACTTATTACTCATGGTGCTTGTCGACACCTAGACAATGTGGGAGGCATCATGCATGGTAACCTTCTCAAGAAGATTATGAGAAGGCCCAACAATATGAAGGTTGGAGCTCACCTACCCGAAGGGAGAAGAGGTACCACTAGTGGATTTGAGGTGGGGTGCTTAATTCGTGGAGCCGGTCCATTGTGTTTGGGCTAACCTTAACGTAGACTAAGGGAGACTGGCAAGTCTCCGAACACCACGGTAAAAAGTATTTTCCCCTTGTGGTTTGCTTCCTTGTTCTTAATTATATTCAAGCAATTTACATTCATAGAATTAATTGATTGATTGCTTATCTTTAGGATTGCAACCTTGATTAGAGATATAGATAGTTAGTGAACTTAGTGAGCCTAGTTGATTTATATTGAATTGTCAAAACCTTATATTTACGCTTCCACATTTTATTTAGGTTTTGACAAAAGCGATCATTAGATTAAGAAGATTTTTTAAAACAACTTATTCACCCCCCCTCTAGTCGGCATCCTCAACCTTACAGTCCCACAATCCAAAAATTGGTCCAAAATAGGTCCACACTGACTCAAACCTCTCACTGGATCCACTTAACCTAGAAAACGAAATGCGATATTACAAATACATCAAGAGTAGCACGCTAAGCCCTTAGATAGAAATTCACCACATGCAATACATGCACAATGGTGACCCCCCCTAAGTGCAACACATGCATTAGGATTCTCCTCAAGTATAACAAATGCACAAGATCTCTCAATCTGCTCTCTAATTGCAACACATGCAATTAGAGCTCACTCTTAGCTCAAGAAGCAAGTTGATGAGGGCAACACATGCACTTCATTTTCAGAACCTCCCAAAAACACATAAGCACAAATGCCAACCCCAAGGCTCTTTTTATAGCCTCCTACATGAACTAGCCATTGTGGGGGCAAATTGAGCAAAATCAGCAATTTCCGGTACCACCGCCCTTCTAGGGATGATAGTATAGGCCTCCGTGCCAACGGCTAGAAAACTAGCCATTGCACTGGAAACCCGGTACTACCGCAGGCTAAACCCGGTAATACCGCTGAGCGATAGTACCGACCCTCACTGGCAGTATTGCTGGACTCGGTACAACTCAAAAACACGCTTCTCTGGAAAATATCTACTAGCTACTAGAGACCGGTACTACCGCACCTCCGGTAGTACCAACGTTGAGCCTTGGTAGTACCAACATTCAAACGCAGAGAAAACACGCTCTCTAGAATAAAGCTACCGACCTCACGTGTGGTACTACCGACCTTCGGTAGTATGAGCTCCCAAACTGTGGTACTACCGGCGTAGCGGTAGTACTGACTTTACACATGAGGTACTGCCGGTTTTCCAAAAGAAATAAGATTTTACACAAAAAATCTTTTCTTTACAAATCAAACACCAATAAGAATTGATTCTTTGAGCCATGTGATGATCAACACATGATCAAGTTAATTTGCAAAACACACACTACAAGAAGTGATTATCTGTGACGAAAACGTCGTGATGTTGTCAACTTTTGTCATGAAAAATCTATTTTCTGTGATGACATTTTTATGCTCGTCATTAATTGTATCATGCGTCGTCGCCCCATGTACTTTTGTGACGAAACATAAAATTTCGTCATTAAAACAAAATACAAATTGTCATAGAAAATAAATGGTTTTTTTTCCTTATTGAGAAGCGATCATTGTTCCCTGGTGAGTTTTTTAAGAAAAGTATAGGCATTGTAATAAACCGGCACGCCCTACCACTAATTATGGGTACGCACATCAGATCAAATGATCCAAGGAGGCGAACAACGACAGCTGTTTGATGGCCTCCCCATGGCCCAAAAGGCTAGACTGGCGTGTCTGCCCATGCTGTCGGTCCCCTCCCGTAGGCTGGTCCGTCCCCACTGGCTGATGACACCCATGGCAATCGGATGACGGTTTCTCGCGGAGCTAGCATCTCGTGTGGCCTACCGCCTACGTGCATAGCCCCCACACATTGTTGTACCTTGTACGTATGTATATACAACATCCAGGATCGATACGTTGAGTCAGATCGGTCTGTGCAGCACATGTCCTTGGCTCCATCTCCCTCCTTCGTTGTGTTGCGTCTCTGCGTGCTCATAACTGTTTTGTTATTTTTTTGTCTTTTTTTTAAAGAATATTTTTATTTTTTATGTTTTTTGTTAAAGAATTTTTAGGAAGATAGAATTTGTTTGTTATTTAGTTATTTTTTCCTGTTAAAGAATATTTTGAGAGATAGAATTTATTTATTGGTATATTATTTTTTCGTATTTTGTTAGAGATACTTTAGAGAGGTGAAAAGAGAGGTAGAGTAGCCGGAACAACCACCAGCTTTTTTAAGCTAGTAAAGATATGATCCATATACACGTGAGTTGTGACCCATGATTTTTTTTCTAATTGGACAGTAGGGTCCACACGCTCAAACAACTAGGCGATGACACAAAAGACTGCATTCGAGGCTACTAGATGTATAACGATTCAAAAAAAAATTCGTTGTAATGCAATGGCAAGCCTCATCCATTCCCATACAGGCATGCGTGCATAATAAGTAGTCACCAACATGCAGGTATTCAATTGTCCAAATGCAAATGTGTAATGAAGTGCTTGACCGTATCAATACCATAAATGAGCTTCTATTCAGCCACAGTACACAAACTATATATATATGGTCCAGGCCCTTGTCAATATATAAACCAACAATGGGTTTACATAAACTAATTAAGAAAACCCGGACGCTATATACGGACTAAAAAGAAAGATCTAGCTGTATACAGACCGGAATGCGAATTTCCTAACAACAATGAATCACGTTAGATTATTGTAATTAACATATACATTAAAAGGTTGCCCACACCGCATAGCTGCACGAGCCTACACGAGCGGATCAAAATTTCTGAGTCGCTGGAACCACCTAGCGACTCACCCATGTGGCCTTGTGTAATATTGCGGAGCTTTGTTCCAAGTTCTGGGATTTCAGTTGGGAGAGCGTGGATCCCCCTCTCAAGTATTTTTGGTGGTTTGTAGACCCACCTGTGAGCGTTAGGGTTAAATTAGGGTGTGTGGGGGGGGTTCTGAATTTTCCCCTCCCCCCTCTAATTCTCCCACCCCACCCTATTTTCTCTCTCTCTCTCTTTCTCTCTCTCTCTATTCTTTCTTTTTTTTCCCTCGACTTCCCCCTCTTGGCTGATGCATTGCCCTCCCAGCGCCTGGCTCCTCCCGATCTGGATCGGCCGCCCGCGCGCCGCCCTTCCTCCGGCTCGACCGCCGTTCTCCCCCGGCTCGGCCGTCGCCCGCACGCCATCTTCCCGGCCCGAGCGCCGCCACCTCCTCCAGTCGGCGCCCTCCCCTCACCAACCAGTTCCCCCTCCAAAAGAAGGTAGTTTCTTTGCTTGCTTAGGGTTGATTATGGGGGTTTAGGTGGTTGTTCTAGGGTTGATTAGAGGGAGATTCACTGGTGAAAAGTAAAATCACTGTGAAGTTGAGATGCGTCGATGGATGGAACTTGATTAGTAGTCTACCTCTAGCCAAAGTGCTTTGTTTTGCTCGATTTAGTGCGTTTTAGCCAGATGTACTTTGGTTGTCGATTGATTTTTGGGAGCATGGAGGAAATGGGTGCTCAGATCCGTGGTAGTTGCAAAGCTCTCTGTGCTTGGATCGACTTAATCTGGAGCATGTTCTGATTGGTAGTAGTTGCCTGGAGCTAGTTGCCCTGTAGCTTCATTGCAATTGGACCTCATGATGTTGTTTGGTTTAAGTAATATCTGGCTTAGCATGCCTACATTTTCCCACTTGAATGTACTATATGGAACATAACTTTTTACGTTCTTAGTTTATGTATCTGTCATACAAATTCTATCATGAATTCTGCTTGTTGCTCAACTTGGGTTGCTATTTGTAAATGTGCTGATGAATCAGGTGTTAGGAATTCCATGTTTTCAATGTAGATTTTGTCTTGTTTGTGAACAAACACATGGTTTGAGAGCTGTTTTTTTATTAAGGGCTATTCCATGTGCTAAGGTCAACTTGGGTGCTGATTCGAAGATTCTGTTTTAGTTTCACATGTAGTCTGTACAGTTATTGCCCAAATAGAATATATAAATAACTGATAACATCGTCCTTTCAGCTAGAGTTTTAGGCAAGCATCAAGGTATTGTGCCCCTAGACCAAATGTGCCTCCTGAAAACTCAGTTGCATCAACTGATCCAGAACAGCTCAGTTCTGCAGAAATGGAACAACGGATGAAATTGTTGCTTGAAGATAGGTAATGTTACCCTTTTCTTCTGATCACAGAAGCATGAAGTGGTGAAAGTAGTGACACTAATATAATGCTTAAGGGCGACATTTTAATCTGTTTTGTTCTCTTAAGTAATTTTCTGAGCTCGTACATGTCTGTGTGTTTCAATTGATCAACTGATTTTAAAATTTTCTTCTTGTAAAACATGCATTTGGTTTTCTTAGGTTCTTCTAGTTAAAGATGATATTAGACCTTCACTTTTTACTAGTCTTTACTCTTTTCTGGTCAGATTCATGAGCTTTGTTGCAAATCTGGTGTATTGCTGTATTTGAAATAATATATGATGTATTGTTGTACACCTTTTAAAGAGACGAAATAAAGTGCAAATGTTTCCATTTATCCATTTTTTTTATATGGAATGTAATTCAGATACTGTTTCTGGTTGTCTATATCACAATATTAATTTTCAACACTTTGCCCATCATTAGTTCACTTCAGGATCATGGTCATGCTGCTATGTTAATTAAGCATACAGATGAATTTTTTATATTCATATGTTGTGTTAAGAGAGAATGATGCACACAGATCTGCAAACTATCATACCCAAGTACCCAATAAAAGACAAAACACACTTATGTTGTATTGTAGACTTGTTAAGTCTGTTTCTCTTTACAGTGAATTGCAGAAGTTACATAAGAAGTTTGTTCTTGGCAATATTCTGCAAGAATCTGAATTTTGGGCAACAAGAAAGGTAAAACCTACTGTGCACAAATACCATTTACTTTAAATCATTATTTATTTACAGCCTTTTACAGAATTTCATTGATGATGAAGCAAATAAAGCATCAAAACAAAGGCCAGGTGTCAAAAGTGCTATGCTAGCTGATGTGAGGCCATCAACTGATGGTCGGGTATGTTATTGATCTGCTGTAGTTGCAGGCCCACAGTTCTATACCAATATGTGTTATATTATGATGGTTTCTGTTATATTCTATCATGTCAGACATTGACTGTGGTGATAGTTGATGATGTTAATTTACTTACTTAAAACTATTGAACAAATCAGTTGTATTCTTTGATGTTTTGCAGATTTTTGCAGAAAAGCCAGCTGTTCATCGAGCATTTTTAGATTTTGTTCCTAAAAAGGTATGATATTGCCTATCTGCATTATACTGTTATGCTGTGTCTTAGCATATCCTTTAGGAAGTTTGGGCTTCAGATGGTGCTAATTTTATACTATTGTTGTATTGTGTAAAGTGGATGTTGATTTCTTGTATTGCTTTCTTTTTTTCCCCTTCACCCTCTCATGTAATTATATCCAAAAAAAAGATGTCAGAAAAAGATTTTTGGACAAAATATCAGAGAGCCGAGTATCTACTTAGGACAAAAAAATATCAGAGCGACAAATTGAAGCTGCTGAAGATGATGAATTAGTTGTCTTCTTGAAGAACGATGATATACTAGCCAAAGAGGCAAAGTTCTAGGTTTGATTCTACCTGTTTATTGTTGTAATCCTGCATATTTTGTTGCAATTCCTTGGTTCTGTTGCTTGGGATTATTCTTTCTTTTTTAGTGATTCAATTCTTGTTTGCAAATAAAACGAGTTAATCCAACATTAAACATGGAGGCGGATGCAGGAGATGACTACATCCATCTCCCGGTGTGTTTGTATTCTTGCTACTATTTTGTTATATGATATCTACAACCTAACAAAGACAAAAGTGATTATCCTTTTTTTGATGTGATTTTTATGAAATTTTCTGAATGCGACTTTAGTGATTTTTTAAGTAACCTGCCTGATGTGTACCTTTGTTGTGTCCTGCTCCATTAGGATGAAAATTTCATTTGTATAAGCCTTATGTTCCCCATATTAGTATTGATTCTGTTATGTTCTATATCTTAGGCTGAGATGGAAGCTATGATGGAGCCTGATGCAGAGGGCCAGGCAACAATGTCTAGTACCGAGATTGTTGACAAGGTTCTATTTCAAAACAGCGCCACAAGCAAATTCCTGAAGAATGTTGGATTACATTCAACCACTACAAACTCTGCAAAGGGCTCCAAAGAACAAGCTCTTGAGGAACAGCTTGAGGAGGAGAGACGAGGAGCTGCTGAACTTCGAAAGACCGTTGAGCAACAACAGCAAGAAGTAGAAGACTTGAAGAAAAAAGCTCAAGTATCAGATGATGCACTGATCAAAACCCAAAAGGAAATGGAGGATATAAAGAAGAGGCAAGAGGAGAATGATGCAATTATTTGTCGTCTCATGCGAATGGCTGATCAAGCCAACTTGTGAGTTTATGAATCTGTTCACTAGTAACATGTGGATCTGTTTAGACAAGATACTTATTTTCGCATGGCTGGTTACCTAGTTCAATGGTACTAGCTTGAAGTGGTGGGTTAGGTACTGTGAACACATTTTGTGACTCGTAATGTATTTGTGGATATTTTGTGATGTTTTGTGAAATGTATTGATTGATCTCCTGAAAATATTATGTGATGTGGCTGAAATTTGTGTTGTAGTTGTAAAAATGAATCATATGTGAGCTGACAGAGGTGTTAAATGACGAAACTTCATGGCGATGCTACATTTATCTATGACGAAATTATTCATCATGGAAAATGACAGATCGTTACTTCCATGACAAAAATTCATGTCCACGTGACAATCTTCACTGACGAAACATTTGCGTCACAAGACGTGCCACGTCACCCCACACCCTGGCTGCTGACGTGGCATTGGACTGTTCCATGACAAAAATGCATGTCCACGTGGTACTCATCTGTGACGAAATATTTGCGTCACAAGATGTGCCACGTCACCACACACCTTGGCTGATTAAGTAGCACTAGGGTGATCCATGACGAAAATATATGACATTTTGGGTACAATTAATGACGGCTATATTCGTCATAAAATTCAACTCTTCACTGACAGAAATGTAATTCGACACAGAAAAGTTGATTTATTATGACGAAAATAAGCAATTCGTCATTGAAAAATTTCTATGACGCACTTTTTATGACAAGTAGAATTTTGTCATAAAGTCATCATAAAAACCTACCATGATGATTTTTGGGACTAATGATGACGAGTTTGGACCGTCATTAAAAATCACTTTTCTTGTAGTGACATTTGCAAATCCTATTCACATGCTCCAAGAATCGCCTTCAAACTCCAACTTATTTGCAAAACACATTTGCAAATACACCAAGAGCCTTTGAGATTCATCCTCTTAGCCATGTGATCATCAACACGAGATCAAGTTAACTTGTAAACCATGATTGCAAGCCGTATTCACACGCTCAGGATCGAATCCCATAACATCCCGCTTATTTGCAAAACACATATGCAAATAACAAATCAATCCAACGTTTTGCAAACATATATTTTGCAAACACAAAATATTTCTTAGCCTTGTGATGATCAACACATGATCAATTCACAAGCTAAGACCCCAATGCATGAGCTCTCTATTTGCAACACATGCTAATCTTAGCTCCATGCAAACAATAACCATAGAAGCAAATGCATGAGCTCTCTCTCTCTCTCTTTATTTGCAGCACATGCACTAGGAGTTAATGAGCAATGGTACCGATACAATCCCTTTCATGAAATGATAAGAATTAGCTATATTATGTGGATTAAAGAATGATTAATGATTCAAAATTTCAAATGCACATAGGGATAAGAATTAAAATAATGCATGCAGACAAATGATGCACGGATGCACAAGTTTAATAATTAAAATAAAAATAGTTCATCAGTCATCACACATGCTCAAGTTCAATAATTAAAATAGAAACAATTCATCAATCATCACACACATTACAAATCGCCCATCACAGCATCACCAATAACAAAGTACTAATATGAGATACCACAAATTGGGGATCTAGGGGCCAACTAGATGTCTATTGTGGCCCACATGTCAGTAGAAGGTGGTGGGTAATCGGGCGAAATGGGTACTGGTGGAGCTCCCCCATACCCAAACCCGTTTACCCGTTGGGTAAAATTTGGCCCCCGAAACATACTCGCGGGCAACAAAAGAGGAACATATCCATCTCTATTAGGGTTTTTGCCCGCGGGTACATGGGTAATCAGGTAAGATTGCCATCCCTAATCGCACGCGACTCCTGTGAGAATTGAATTTTTTTTATGGAATTCCTATGGTCCAAACGGGGTATATGATTTTGTACAATAATCCTCTTAGCCTTAGTACGACTATAGGTGGTGTGTTGCATTGGAATATCAATTAAACGGTTTCGAATGCAACTAATGCCAATACACAGTTTTCCCTCCGTGTAACCGCTGTGATTGCAAAGGATATTGACCCGTTCTTTTGAACTTTTGGATGGCTTATACTTAAAATAAAAACATATTATTTACCAAACGGTACGATTTCAGACAGCTTCTCCCACAATCAAAATCAGCCTTTACATATAAAATCAGAATCAGCCAGAGGGTAGCTTTTCCCATGGAATCGCTAATTCTCCATGAGAGCCACGCAATGAGGCCGGACGTGCCCCTCCGCCCGAGCTCCTTCGCCCGCCGACCTCTCCTCCGCCCGCCCAAGCTCCTCCGCCCTTTGCTTGCTCCTCCGCCTTCCCGAGCTCCTCCACCCTCTGCCTGCCGGCCCCTCTGCCTGAGACCTCTCCGCCCAAGCTCCTCCGCTGTAAGTTTAAGCTTCATTAGTTTTGGTTGATTGGTTTTAGATTAATGCTTAATCATTGTTTAATAACAAATCTAATCATTGTGAGATTAACATGACTATTGAGCTTTATTCTTATTAGTCTCAAATTTTGATGTAAAATGAAAAACCCAAGGTATGCATTAGTATTCACTCTATTATAATATCGCATACTTTGTATTCATGTTAAAGGATAAACTCTTCCATTGCTTTAACCTAAATATGTGCATTATGGTTCCAAGTCCATATATACATGGATGCACACATGAGGATGAAAACGATATGAAAACGATCGGTAAATAGTTGTTTTGTTTCCGTTTCCATATTTTTTACCGGTAATAGAAATGAAATAGGAAACCCTGGAAATAGACAGTGACGTTAATGGATGCGGAATGGAATGGAGCGGATAAGAAACGAAAGCGAAAATTCCATAAGAACATAGTACATGATCACGATATACATGACCAAAAGAACAATGCAACTCATTCCACCTCCAAGATAGACAAAAGAATAATGTTATGTTCACCGGTATCACTAGAATGTTATTTCTCAAATTTGTCAGCTGAAGGCTCATTATTTGTCTTGCATATCATACCATCATGTCCTCCTCCATATCATTATCATCGACATCCTCTTACTCCACCAACTACAAAGGTGTAACACTCTAAAATTTGCATATTATTGTTTGATGTTCATTTATGATTTTCTGATATTTATCCTGGATTTTCTGGAGATTATAAATGCCATTTTGCTATTTTTAGATTTATAAAACTAATTCATTCATAAAAATGAAAACAAAATTACATTGAAATTACTTTTTCTATGTTCAAAATGTTTCAAAGTATTTTTGAGAATTTTTTCAAAATTTGTGAACTCTATTTGATATTTTCGATAAAGCCATTTATATTTTTGAAATTATTTTAATTCAAAAATAAATGTAAATTCTCCCTTCTCCTTTTTGGGCCAAGCCTATTTCCCTTTTCAGCCCGTTTTCATTTTTAATTTCCAGTTTCACTTATACAAAATTTTTGGAAATATGGCAGTACCACAATTGTGAGGTCGGTAGTACCGACAGGCCAGTACTACTGCTCCCTGAGGTCGGTAGTACTGCTAGGCTGGTACTACCCCCCTTTGAGGCTACTAGTTATTTTCTAGAAGAGGAATTTCTTTATGATTTTCTTGAGGCTGGTGTTACCGGAGGTTTGAGCGGTACTATCGGAAGTTGGTAGTATCGGGACCTAGTTGCTGGTAGCTTTATTCCAGAGAAGGTTTTGTTACTCGGTTTTGGAGGCTGGCACTACCGCAAGTGGAGGCCGGTACTACCGCCTAAGCGGTAGTACTGGGTTTCCTATGCAACGACAAGTTTTCTAGCCGTTGTCCTAGAGACCGGTACTACCGGCCCTACATGGGTGTTAGTACCGGAAGAGCTAATTTTTGCCTAATTTTCCCCCCAATGGCTAGTTTTCGTGTGGAGAGCTATAAAAGGATGCCAAGGGCTGGCATTTGTACTTGTTTGTGTGGAATATTTTGGAGGAGTTGTTTATGTGTTGCACTTTGAAATTTAGTTTTTTAAGCTAAGAGTGAGCTCTAATTACATATGTTACAGTTAGGAGTGGATTGAGAGCCTCTTGTGCATGTGTAGGACTTGAGGATCCTTGTGCATGTGTTGCACTTTGAGATCACCATTATGCATGTGTTGTTCTTGGTGGAGTTCAAGCTAGGTGCTTGAATTGCTACTCTTGGTGTTTATCGGCACCCAGATGGTGTGGGAGGCGTCGTGCGTGTTGACCTTCTCAAAGAAGATTGTGAGAAGGCCCGACAAAGTTGTGAAGGTTGGAGCTCACCTATCTAGAGGGAAAAGCTACCATTAGTGAATTCAAGGTGGGAGCTCAATTCGAGGAGCAGCTCAAAAGTGGTTTGGGCTTACCTCAATGTGGATTAGAGGAGACCGGCAAGTCTCCGAACACAACGGTAAAAAGTATCATGTCTTCTTGTGGTTTGCATTCTTTCTTTATTTACATTCAAGCAACTTATATTTATTGTATTATTATTGATTGTTTATCTCTAGAATTGTAAACTAGTGATAGAGACTTAGATTGTTGGTCCATATAGTGAGCCTAGTTGATTTAGGCATTTGATTGTCAAAATCTTAGTTTATCGCTTTCACATTATTATTTAGGTTTTGACATAGACGATCGTTTAATCGGTAGAGAATTTTTAAAAGCCGCCTATTCAGCCCCCCTCTAGTCGGCATCCTCGACCTAACAAGTGGTATCAAAGCTTGGTCACTTATTTATTAGGCTTTACCGCTTAGAGAGTAAGGATGGTGGCTATGGGTTTAGTGCACCACCACGATCACCGATGTTTGATGGCTCAAATTATGCTTCATGGAAAAATCTTATGTCTATTCATTTTAAATCCATGAGCTCCAAAATATGGTGGATCATAGATGTGGGCTTTTCTTATCAATTGGATCAAAAAATTGCTCCAACTCAAGGAGAGGAGAAATACCTACATATCAACGCTCAAACTATTAATGCTTTATTTAGCTTTGTGAGCGTAGATGTTTTCAATGTAATTTGCAATCTCAAGAGTGCCCATAAAATGTGGATCAAGCTTCAAGAACTATATGGATCATCCACATCAACAAACGGTGACTGCATTAAGGATTGGACATTAGTAGAAGATTTCTCCACTTCTACCTCAAGTGATGAAGAAATCTCAACCTCCACCTCAAGCGACGACGAGCATCCAATGCTTTCTTCTTTGATTCATTGGTTCACTTTGCTTCATCGCAAAAGGTAAAGATGAAGAGCCCTCATACAATAATTTAATGGATATGTTCAAGGAGCTCAATGAGTATCTTGGGAAGGAGAAAGCAAAATATAAGATTTAGAAGCTTGAGTATGACTCACTTCAAAATAATTATCATATGCTTAAGGAAGAGAATAAATATCTCCTTCTTAAAGAAATCATTAAGGCTAAGATGGACATAGGAATTTCATATGATTTAATAGATGATTTGCCATACTTAAGTTATAATCTTTGCATTTCATCTAATGCTAGCTTGTCCACCTCTAGCAATAATTTTACTAGGTCAATAAGCGCAGCGCACGCCGCGCACGCGAACGAAAAACGAATTTGGGGGTTTTTCGGAGCAAGGACCTGAACGCAAGAAACGGGGACCTGTTTGTAATTTTTTTGGACCCGAGCGCTACCCCAAAAAATTAGAAAAGAGCTCGCCCGAGATTTCGTATCTAACGGGAGGTTTTTTTCGTAAAGTAACGAGCGAGGGACCTAAACGCTATTTGGAAACGCTTTTCTTACAAAAAATCGCGAAGGACTTTTTTGCGATTCGCTGGGACCTATTCGTAATTTAAAGGAAACTGAGGGGCTTTTTCGCAAAACCGGCGGGAAGACAGGTGGATGGGGCGGTGGAGCTCCAAAGCTCCCATCTTTAATAGAGTTGATTGATAGTCCTTGTTGCTCTAATACTATTGCTTCTAGTTCTTCTATGTCTTTAGAGACTAGTCTTGTAGAGGAAAACAAAGAGCTCAAGGCCCAAGTTATTATGTTGAAAAATGACTTGGAGAAGTGCTACCAAGGAAATGCCAACATCGACAAGATTCTAAGCAAGCATTGGGTTTTGCAAGATAAGAGAGGGATCGGCTACACCTCCAAGAAGGAGAAGAAAAAAAAGGGCCACTACGCCTTAATGCGTCCTCACAAAGTGGAGTTCAAGCCACAACCTTCAACCTTAAGGCAAACCGGAAAGGAGCAAAACAAAAAAAAATCAAGTGAGGACCTAATAATGTTATTTACTTCAATTGACGGGAAAATGGACACATTGGTAAGAATTGTCTCAAAAGTACAACTCCTAAGCCTATTATTGTTAATGTTCATTATTTGCTTAGGAAGGATAAAAATGACAATGTGTTTACCAAGTTTGTTAATTCTCCTAAATGCTTGCAAAATAATGCTATTCATTCACTTATAAAAATAAATCTAGAAATGTGTTTGCTCAAAATGCTAGATTTTCTAAGACTATGAAAAACAATGTTGATCATGTGCTTAAGAAAAATAACAATAGTAAACCATTTGCTAGATATGTTAGATCCTCTAAGCTCATTCAATATAATGATTATCATGTGGGTTTGTTAAAGTTGTTAAAACTCCTGAGCTCTCTCAATTCAATGCCAATAAATTGCTTAGGACGGATAACAAGGGCAAACCATTTTCTAGAAATGTTAGTTCACCTAAAACTATTATTGCTAGGGCCATTTGAGTCCCTAAATCTATTGTGACTAACATTCTTGGATCCAGCAAAAATTGGGTATCAAAAAGTTTATTAGATGCTTGGACATGCATTGGAAGTTTTGCCTCAAATGGACATGCAAAAGGGAGCCAAGCTTGAGGACATTCATTCCAATTATGAACCAATGCCATCTCAGGTAACAAGTATTTAAATTGAATCTTATAGCTTCTAGCCTTGTGTAGGTTAAGTTGCATTATTCATGAAATTCAATTCAATTTGCTTGTTCTTGTTCTTGCTCATGCTTATTAGTTGTATTAATTGCAATCTTGAGTAATTGCAAAAATGAGACATCTAAGACTTTAAGAACAGGTGAAATTTATTTCATGATTTTTGGACCCAGGGTTTATATAGTTTCTTCATAATACATAAAAGGGTATTTAACAAAACTTGATTTTAACTATTTAAATTTGCATGGAACATAGTATTTTTTGTGAGTTATTATGAATCCTTATGGCTTAATAAAAATTTAGAAATTTTTTCCATGATTTTTGGAGCCATGGTTTATATAGTTTCTTCATAATACCTAAAATGGTTTTTTAGTAAACCTGATTTTAACATTTTAAATTTGCATGAAACATGCTATTTTTTTTAATATATTATGAATGATTATAGCGTAATAAAAATTTAGAATTTTTTTCATAATTTTTCAAGTTCCTAGCATCCGATATGAATTATTTGACTATATAATGAATTAAAAATAATTAATTAAATGGAAAATGCCATGTCACCTGCCAGTCGCTGTCACGTGGCGCGACTGGGCTCTGTCGCTGCCACGTGGCGCGACTGACCAATTTCGCTGCCACGTGGCGCGACTGGAGGCTAGTTTTGTAATTTTTTATTTTGGGTATATACTTGAATTTTTCGATTAAAAATGTTTATTTTTAAAAAAATTCTGCTGAATCATATGCATGTATATCACATTCCTAAGTGTGCTTATATTTATATAAGTGCTAATATATATATAATTTTAAAATAAAACCTTTTAGCCAAAAACTCAAAATTTGTATATCTATTATTAATCTTTTGAAAAAGTAGTTGAAAAAGGTATACAAATGCTTTTGAAATATTTTTCAAAGGATTTGGCTTTACAAAAATCTATTTTACAAAGAAAATGAGTTTCATGCCCAAAAATAGCTATAAGTATCTTGTTTTGGATTTAAAACTTATAATTTTTATGAAATTAATTGTCAAAATATTTCAAAAATAATTTCTAAACAAAAAACCTAGAGTTTGTCTCTCTTAACAATTTTTATGTTGAAAAGATTTTCAAAAGACTGACAAATAAAAAATTATTTGATTTTGTAACTCCTCTAAAAACTACTCTTAACCTATATTGGTCATACTATTGCACTTTGTGAGTTTCACCTTTTGGATCGAATTCTTTGTCATATCTTTAATTCAAATGGCTTTTTAAACTCATGTACAAAAATTCAAATCTCTTACCTTATTTCTTTCTTCATTTGAATTATTGTGCTATCGAAATTTGATTTTGGTTTACAAATTATTCTTTAAAAGGGCTATTTTGGTCAAAAGTCTAAGCTTGACTTTTTTTGTCTTCCTCATCATTGACTCTGTATTTTGCAACGTCTTAGATTGTCGACAACATAGCAGTGGGAAGTATATTATAGATGATCTTGAAGTGTAGACCTACACCTCGGTAGTGGTGTTATTCGTCGAAACAAAATTAGAGATGCTTTATTTGCACCATTTCTAACTCGGTGTAATTTTTGACTTAGGCGGCGCTACCATCGTATAGGTGAATCATCCCGATGAAATCCATTCTTGGTAAATAAAATCTAGCTAAGAACTCGAGGGAAAAGAACGCAATTAGAGAAGAAAAATAGAAGAAGCTTTATAAATTTAAAATTGCTTCTGAAAAAACAAATGTGTCTTTTATCCGCTCAACGCCGACGAGAACATGAGATTAGAGTGAATAGGGACTAACGGAGGTACGACAGAGTTGTGGCTGGCGACAGCTTGCTGACGGTGGCTCCCTGTTACATGAAAATTATTCATATTCATTTTTGATATACTACCTTTATTACATCTGAGAGGTTTGGAGCTCCACCAAGATGTCCACATGTTGTTCCACCAGTTTTGCGAAATAGTCCCTCAATTTCCTTTAAATTACAGATAGATCTCTGCAAATTACAGACTGGTCATTCGCGATTTTTTGTGAGGGTAAGAAAAACACTTTCAAATAGCGTTTAGGTCCCTTGCTCGTTACTTTACAGAAAAAACCATCCGTTAGATATGAATTTCGAACAAACCATTTTCTAATTTTTTATGATAGCGCCCAGATTCAAAAGAATTACAAATAAGTTCTTTCTTAAAAAAAATATAAATTTATTTTTCGTTCACGCGCACAGCATGCGCCGTGTTTATTGACCCAGTAAAAAAATATCTCTACTATTCTAAAGCAGCACTTGGTGGCAGTGGTCCGTTCTTCCCACGTTATTAATTACCGCTTAATTGCCCTGCTTAATTGCCCTACGCAAGAAACGAAGCGTTGCTTTAATTAGATAGATGTTTGATCTTGTGAAATAATTTTTTTTTATTTTTTAATCTTTATTTTTCGTTATCAATTTTGTTTTTCGTAGCAACGCACGGGCATGTAACTAGTAGGTATCTGATTTTACACTTCCGAATTTATTCGCACTAACGGACAATCGAAAACCATTCCTAGGGGTGCAAACGGAGCGGATATTTCCCGACCGATCCGATACCGTATTCGAAAAAAATCCGTACCGATGTTATCCGTATTCGTATCCGGAAAATCCGATATAATATGGGTTAGGATATGGGAAGAGCAATATCCGATCCGTATCCGAAAAATCTAATGTAATATGGGTTAGGATATGGGAAGAGCAATATCCGATCCGATATCCGGTAAATATCCGACCCAATACCCGGTAAATATCCGACCCGATACCCTTGCAATATTGTTCATAATGTGTGTATTTGAATTACGATTGCTTGCTAAATTTGTATTTTAGATGTTGCGTGTTGGTTATGTGCTATCCGATTAGGCAAGTTGTAATATAATGTGAAACATAGTCTTGTTGTAAGCTTTGTGATATAATGTGAGCAAGTTGTAATATAATTGCAAGATTTTTACGGAGCAAGCTCTTATAATTGCACCACAAAACACTTGATTGCAGTTGGATGTGCTACATCATATAAGTGCATATGTTGATTGGAATTGTACTTGGTTGTATATTATTCTTATGTAGGGAATGCAACTATTATTGAATTTGAAACACTTACATGTCTTGAAAGTTATAGTAAAGTTTTGTGTATGGTTGATTAATCCTAATATATGTGACATATATGGTTTCTGCTTTCACGCATTATCCGATTAACTATTCGTGACCGAGACTAACCGTATCCGGAACGACCTGTATTCGCTCCGTATTCGTGACCGAAGTAATCCGTATTCGTATTCGAATCCGGCACTGTCCGTATCCGATTATGTATCCGAGAAAAAATTTGAAATAGGATACGAGATGAACAAAATCCGTCCGTATCCGCTTCGTTTGCACCCCTAAGAGCATCTCCAGCAAGAGCCCCTAAAACAGGGTCCCTATTTTGGATTTAGGGGCTCCCCCTATTTTTTGAGGCCCTGTTTTCAGAGCACAAGTCCAAAGAATACCCTTAAATCTCAAATCTATTTTACTTTTTCTCCTATTTTGACATATCCGCTATGTATAATCTTCATTTGACACCACTAAAATTCAATCAAAAATATTTGTAATACATAAAATATAAGCATATTAACATTTACAATTTAAAAACATGAAATTTAAAATTTAAATTTAAAATTTTCAAAACATGATAAAATTTTCGAAGCGTCTCATGTATTTCCCTATCTTCAATAATAGGGGTTGTACTCGTGTCCCTGAGAATTGGGGCTGAGGAGGCAAATTTAGGGGTCTCCTAATTTTAGGGGCTTGAGTTGGGGGCCCCTGGGAATTGGGGCTGAGACTCTCTCCAATGATGGCCTCTAAAACGGTCTTTTTGGATATTTGAAAGTCTATTCAGGCATGTAGTCATCCCAAGGGGGTGTGCTATGTGCGCCTCTATTGAAGAGGCCGGAGGGGTTCATCCCTATATAGAGAGGCCGTCTTCACGTGTGCTATGTTTGAAAGAGAGTTCAGACCATGGTTGGAAATCGACCCAATATAAAGGCCTAAATTAAATACAGACCGCACTATTCAAGGCTCATAGAGGCCTGGTTTTCCAGGTCATCCTTGTGTTCAGCCTGAGGAGGCAAATTTAGGGGCCCCTAATTTTAGGGGCTTGAGTTGGGGCCCTGCTGGATCTGTTTTTTTTACTGCACTCCCTATTTTAAAGTTTAGGAGCTGGTTTAGGGGCTCTGCTGGAGATGCTCTAACCATTCCCTCCGTTTACACCTATCCAGTATCCACCGCTACACTTTCCGGTCCTCAATCCTCAACGCCGACGTCCCGCCGGTTCGCCTGGGCGGCACGCGCTCGTCCCGTCGAGGGGCTGAGGCTCGGAACTCACAAGTGCGGCTGTACCACCGCGGCATTAGAAGCTAGCAAGTGAATCCGCCCGCTCCTACCGGCAGCAGCAGCAACGAGGCGGCAACGGGATGCTCCCTACCCTCCTCACCGCCTCCCCACCACTGCTCCCGACCGCAACCACGGCCCCGAGCCCACGCCTCCCAACGCCCCTCCTCCCGCCTCGCCTCAGGCCCCCCTCCCGCCTCGTCGCCCGCCGAAGTGCGGGTCCCGGGGAGGCGGTACGCGCAGCGGCGGCCACCGAGGAAGACGCCACAGAGGAGGAAGGCGAGGCTCTCGGGGAGGGGTTCTCGAGGCGGGGGGTTGACGAGGAGGATGACCACGACCATGACCCCGAGATCGCAGACATAATGGGGGAGTACTTCGACGACCCCAACAAAGCCCAGTCTCGCGTGAGCACCTGATTCTTCTTCTCCAACTCCAGATTTTCTCTGCCATTTTCGTCTAATGTTCGATTTGCTTTGGTGTTTCTTCGGTCGGGTAGATGGAGGAGAGAATAAGGAAGAAGCGGCACAAGATCGTGCAGGCCAAGACCGGCTCACCCAATCCTATGAAAGTCGTCTTCAACAAGTAATGCTACTGTCGTACTGTCATGCCAACAGCATGCGTAGAAGATGCAATTAGTTAGCTACTAATGCTTGATGATTGACAATCTTTTGGAGGTGTTCTTAAATTGCGTAGTTAAGCGATTGTTGCCTGTGCTAGGTTTGACTTCTCCAATTCGTCGTATATATGGATCGAGTTCTACCATGCCCTATTGCCGAAAGATGTGACCTTAATTTGCGATGTGAGTATGCAGCATGCTTTTCGAAAAAGCACATATCAGATATATTCGCAGGTTTAGTCAGGATGTTGCAACTTTTCTATTTATCGTGCCTGCAGGCTCTGCGGTCATGGCATGTACTTGGGCGCCTTGGTGGGTGCAATTCTATGAATATGCAGGTAAATTTGTTGCACCAGATGTACTATTCCCCTTTTGAAGCTTATAGTGAGTAAATGTCCTTTGTTTTCTTCGTCATATGCTTAAAATACAGTGATACTAGGCAAGGTAGCCCTTACATTGGCTAATTCTAGGGATTTGAGGGATTATAGATCTTCCATGGTCATTTTGTAACTGGCAAAAGACCATATGTGGTTCACCAGCCTATTAATTTGTAATGCTCACTATCCTATGGTGTTCGTGGCAATAACAAACACAAACAGAATATAACAACTAAATGCTGTTTGCATATTGTGGTAGTTTAAGTACTTTGATTGGAATTTTGTACTTTGCAACAAAGGACTTTAAAAGTATTTGTTTCTTTTACAGTTATCACAGTTGCCTTTAGATTGTAAAAGACCCAGTTATGATGCTCTTGAAGGAGCAAACATCACACCAACATCCTTTTACAACATTGGTGATTTTGAGATTCAAGATAATCTAGCACGTGTATGGTATGCATTCCTTCTTCCTTTCTTTCTTGTTTTGAAAGATTGGCAGGAGCTGTCTTTCATTCAAGAAAAATGAGCAAATAACTTTCTCTCCTCGCCCTTTTTTACAAACTGTCTATTACTCTTTTGTATAGAAATGCTAATCATCACACAGTAACTTATTGAACAATGGTATTGTTGCTCAGTCCTCTTCTATAATTTGCATTATCTGGCCTCACATCATTCTTTATTACTGACATTATTAACTGTTTGTGTAAGCAAGCTTATGAAAAAAATTCCATGAAATGCATACAGAGTGTTTTCAAATTTCAACATAAAGACCATGCAACATGGGCTTAATTGTGAAAAACTAGTTGCTGTGACGTGTGACCAGATTTGATGAGCAATAAGCATGCTATACCACTTTGACTGAAAAATCAACTACTACCACCACCATTTAAGACAAGCATTCTGGAATTGTTTTGTTTTCTAGAGAGTAGTAACTCTTTGTGTTATTAACTTATTATACCTTTGTGCAATACCTACTGGAATGCTGATACCATTTTTGGCAGGTCTTCTTGTGGTACATGTGCCAGAAATCTCATGTTGCTTGCAAACAAAATACTTATCTCAAACAGAAAATATTGCACATCTTATACTTGTTCAAGATAAATCACATTGATATCAACCATGACTATTTGCTTTCATCTTATTGATTTCCACAGGGTAGACATTGGTATTCATGAACCATTGCTTTTGGACATCCTGCTTAATGCATTAACTACCATAAATTCTGAGTAAGAATCTCAACCTTCAACTTGGTATTTTTTCATTGACCTCGTATAATGTTCTTTCAATTTATTAGGGTTTGGCTACTACGGCGATGCAGTTATATGCTTAGATATAGTCCACATTATGTGTATTCCCTATGTTTTTCTGTTTGGTATGTGTAACATCCCAATTTTTGAGTTCTAAAATTAAAAAGAACCATTTGGATTTTTTTGAATTAATTAAAGCCTGATTTGAATTTTTTTGATTGATGAAAATATTTAAATTAATTAATCTATTCATCAAATAAAAGATTTCCAGCCATAGTTGTGTTCCATGTGCTACAAGGAATTTTTTTGGTATTTTTCTAAATTTATTTGGATTTATATGAATTTCTGCTATTTTACTTAATTGGAAAATCAATTCTTATTTCGAAAATCCTTCCGGGCCGTTTTTTGGTTGGCCCAATCCTATTCTAGCTATGGCCCATTTTCCCGGCTCGTTTCCCCGCTTCGCTTGGTCCGCATCACCGCAGCCCATTCTCTTCCACGCCACCACTACCCACCCCAAATTGACCAGTATCCCGTGACTCGTCGCAAACGTATTCGAGCCAGATCCGCACAGGACCGGGTCCCATCTGTCGTCGAAGCGCCATCGGCTGCAATGTCTTCTTCGTTGCCGGTGAGCTCGGGCCGTCGGGGCTAAGTCGTCGGCTAGGCCGACGTGGCAGCTATCCCACTGTGCACGTGTTGACGTGTCAGCCGAGCCCGCCGACGTCAGCGCCACGCGTCTGCCCACGTCAGCACGACTGTGCTGCCTACGTCAGCGATGATGTCAGCCTTAGCCAAACCCATGAGCTCGGTCCACGGTGGACTAGGGTGAGTCTATGGACCTGGTCTATGGACCAGGGCCCACCTGTCTCTAGTATTTTTCTAGATTTATTTTATTTCGGTAAAATAGAGTTGCTAACGTCAGATGACATCATAATTAGTGTTCTCTTAGAAATTTAATTCAGCCGGAACCATTATTGCAATGAGTTCAGCATGACGTCATTAATCCAATTTCTAGTAGAGAAATAATTCATGAAATTAGGATTTATTCTTTTTCTTTTATTTCAATCTTTCGTGAGCCCGTTCTCTTTCATACGAGCTTCGAATGAGGTAATTCCAGTTTCTAAACATTTGTAAATTCAAGATCTATTTAATGGTGAATTTTATTTGATTTTTGGAGCTTGTTTGTTCTCTGATTTGTATTTATTTGGTCTTCATTTCTTGTTTCGAGTAGACGTTGAAGTACCGGGAGGGTACGAGAGCGACGAGTTAACTCAAACCAAATGTCCAGACCAGTAGTAGGAGTTTTTCCTCGGCAAGTTGTGCTTTGATCATGTTGATTCCACAGTTTAAAACTTTTATGTTGTTTTAAATTATTGCATGGCTACTTTATACAATGTACGTTAATTCAGTCTTAAGGCTTAGTTAAAATCCAAATTTATTATGACCTCTTTGGCATTAATCATTGAGTACCCTTGTTGCCCTAGATGATATTATCTATTTATTTAGTGATAATTAGCAGGGTAGCATAATACGGTAGAATTGCTAAGTTCAACTTAAACGTTTCAGTATTATTTAATTATTGGGTATTACTTCAAAACCTTATTTAAACTCATTTGTAAAGACATGGTAATAGGTGTTGCTGCTGTTTATAAAATAAAATAAATGGAAAAATGGTTTTAGACCGGGGTAGATGGATGTTTGGCGGGTGTAGGATGCACGAGACCTTGTGAAGTGAATGTTCCGCCGTAGTCGATTAAGGACCAAAACGTGTGTTACCATGGACCGAGCACTACCGTACAACCACAAGTCTATATGGGTACGATCTGACTAATTAATTTGTGCGTCTTATAATTGGCTTCGCCAATTGGCGGAATGTGGGGGTTGGATTGAGACACTCGCAAGGCGTAAGAGGGGGCTTCTAATTAGGTGGATGAAACTTTATCAGCGGTGAAACCTTAGCGGACGAGGTTAATAGTGGGGTCGTACATTGTAAAGGCCTTGTTGTGATCATCCTAGTCGCACTCTTAACATGTTGAGTGTGAGCGGACAGTAAAGGTTGATCGCATCTTATGGGTAAAGCTGTACACATTCTGCAGAGTTAAAACTATTTAAGTAGCTGTGCCCACGGTCAAGGGCATGCGCGGTGCGCTTTCACATTGTAGATTCTGGTTTTGTTTTAAATAAAAATGGTGGTTTGGGAATCCGTGACTCCGTGAGTTGATGGAACTCTCGAGTTAATAGTTGGAAGTTGGAGCCAGTTGAGAATTCTTGAGTGGATGGATGGAACTCTGTGGTTATTAGTTAGCAGTGGAATCCGTGAGTGGATGGAACTCTCGGGTTAAGGGTTTGTAGTTAGAGCCAGACAGGTGGTTGGAACCTGTGCTAGATGTCTCATTAATTTCAATTATTGCAACTATATTTGGTCAAATGATGCTTGTGAAATTATTATTTGTATTTAAAGTTAAAATATTGCTTTATGCAAAATAGCGATATCATCCATTCCTCCGGAATAAACTATGCATGTAGCATAATAGACTTGCATTTTGTGCACAACTTGTTGAGTGCTTTATGTACTCACCCTCCTTGCAACAACCAAATCATCAGTTGAGGACTCTACACCTTTGATGGAGGAGTTCCACGAGGAGGCGAATATCTAGGAGTTAAACCTTGTTAAATGCCTACGGCATGTTGATGGGATTTACTGATGTTCTTCGTTCCGCTGCTGCTTATATATTTTGAGTTGGAGCCATCGAGGCCTATCAAGTGTTAGGTTGACCCTAAGGTCTTTCAACATTCGTTTATTCAATATGTTAGCCTTTTATGTTTCCGATGTGTATAATTGTGATATTATGCCTATGTTTCAACTGTGTGCACTAGCGTGATCCTAGACTAGTGCAGAATATATAGAGGGCCCGAATTTGTATATTCAGGTCCTAACAACGTGCCTCGTGAAAGTGAAGTCTGAGAAATATTAATATGGAATCATGTGGTGTGGCATCCATTTTCAACTAATTGAAATGGAACAAAAGAGTGTTCTGCTGCATTCCTGCAACAAATTGAGCTTTCCATTTGTTTTGCAGAGAAGACATGGTATAGTTGTTAAATTACCAGGAGCAACTGTTCTCTTCTTTTTTCCCTTCAGAAAAAAAAAGTCTTAATTGAAATTCCATTCATTGCATAAGTTGTGAATTATGCAATGCTGCCGCAACTTTTGTCAAGTCAGGTGTTAATTTTTTTGCTCATGGTGGCCTTCAACCATTGTATGTGCACTGCCTGGAAGTAATCTATGTGGGTGCTATGCTGAATCGCCAATGAAGCAACTATCTTACACCACCTGACAATGCAATCTATATGATTTCTTTCTTTGCTAGCATGCCACCCATGAGGGTCTCATATGACTAACAGCAAGCGAGTGTCTAAAACTCTCAATTCTTTCGTTTTCATATGCTAAAATCGTCCACCTGGCTGTCAGGTCCCCAGGTGGTTGATTCTTAAACCTATTCAACAGATAAGTAGACCTGGCATGTCACTGATGGAGCAAGCATGTAGTAAGTAGTAACTAATGATTTGGAAACTGATGTTGATGATGGAGTGTGGGATATAATGAGTGTATGCAATCCATGTGGTAAGCATTCCACTTGCGGTGTAAGGTGCTGGTGTGGTCTCATCTGAAAGCACTCACAACAAGGCACATCGTTAGTTGAAATAATATTTTTTATTACTCATCATGGCATGAAATGACAAATAGTATTTCAGGAAAGGGGATTCAACTTGCAAAGAACCCCTCATTCTTTGGTTGCCTCTTGTTTTTGGTTAATGTGTGGGTCGTTTTTCCAGAATTACACTTCTGCATTGCATTTTTCAACCTTATGAAGTGTTCATGTTTAGAACAGTACAATCTCATTCAATTTTGTTTCATTTTCTGCAGTCATGTGGGCATTAAACAAGTACAGTTTGGAGGGTTAGAGTTTGAGAACTGGAATGAGAACTTGAAGACGGAAGAAGCTGGATACAGTGTCCACAAAATTTAGAAAGCACAATCCTGCAATGGCAGAACAAGCTACTGTTTTTGCTACAGGGCGAATCCAACATCAGGTTCCTGAATGGCACACCTCACAAGGGCTTCAACCACTGTTATCTTGCTAATGAAAAAAGGGGTGATAACATCATCGCTAAGCATGAAAAGTTGATGTCATTTTGCGCAAATCACCTTTTCTTGAAAGGTTTATGCAATGAAGCTATTGGCCAACAAGAACTCGAATAGGATATCTGTAACATATAGCCTTTTCAGTGTGCAATGTCGCATGGTTTCTGCACTCTTCCCTTGCTGGAAGAAATGTTACTAAGTTTGGTGATTGCAAAATATGTTTGTTTAGTGGTCCTGAACCCTGGTTGAACCATGTAAAAACCCGTCAGTCTTGTGAAATATGTCTACAATGATACAACAGGCAGGGGTTTGCGGAAAAAGCCTTACGCGGGGAAAATGGTCAAACAAATTTTGTTTCGTTTAGGGAGTTCAGTGGTAACATTTTTCAGCATGTTACACTGATTAAGAATGGAACTTGAAACGTAAGTTCTAAACGAACCTATTCTTTCCCCAATAGAATTATGGGAAACTAATTTGTTTGAGATTGTTTTCGCATAGAGATGCACAGAACTACAGCCTTTTTAAGTCTGCAGTGATAATTCGCATAAACCTTGCGCCATTGCCACGCAACACTTTTCATGCATGAGCATTGAAGCTGCTAGGTCTTTTCTTTTTCTATTTTAGACGAATTGCTCATAGAAACATCAACATTTTATCCATCCAAAAGCTTTTGAGCAGAGAACCAAAGTTAGCCAGAGAGAAATTAAATTTATATTTGGCTCCTCTTCTTTTCTCACCAAGAATTAGGAGAGAAGTGGCGATGGCCGAGCCAAGTTTGTCGACGAGGGCTTGTGGGCATCTCGCGGGCGTTTAGCTGGTGACACTTTTTATGCACCTTTCAGAATTACTTTTGCTTGGAAGATGTTAACAGCAGCACGTGTACGGCTTGCTCTTGCCTTGGTTGCTTTTTTTATCAAATCTTTCTTCCCTGTACAATTGACTACAAGAGCAGCCTTCTTGTGAGGCCACATCACCAATTAAATCATAACCATTGGTTTGAAGCACACTAAAATGATACTCCCTCCGTTCCTGAATAAATGTCATTTTAGCTTTAAAATTTTATTTTTAATACATATTATTCTACAATTTTGAGACGGCTTTTTACTATTTTTTTTTCCCTTTGCATACTCATACCATTCATAATTCGCAATGGTATTTATTATTGTGGAATAGAGTAACAGTAACACACACCATCCAAGAGCAATAAGTGAGCCAATGAAGAAGTACAATTTGGTCATTTCTACATATGCCTTTGTTGAAATACAAAATCCTAAAACATTATCTATTCAGGAACAAAAGGAATAATCATTTTGATTGAAGTTGCAGCACAAAGGGTAAGTTGGCTATTGATATTTCTATAAATATTTATATTAGATATATAAAAATGATATGTATATATTTGTTTCGAAAAAGTATTTTCAAAATATTATAAATTTATTAGGCTTTATAAATATGTTAAAAATTAGTGACCTCAGGGAGCATTGAATTGCATACGTGGACATGGTCCACATGGATGTCTTGACCTTCTTTCCAGTCCATTAATTACAACAATCAATTACGAGTAATTGATTTAATTGCCCGATGCTGCACATTGGTCGAATAATTACCTTCTTAAATGCACTTTTAGAAGAACTTTCTCCGATAAAATGATGATAAGGTGGTTTAGTTTGGTAGAAGTGGCTAAAAGCATTAAATTCACTGAGGACGAAGATGCGTTGATTTGGCAATATAATAGTAATGGCGTGTATTCTGTTAAATCTTTATATGGTATCATCAATTTCAGAGGAGTGATACCTGTTTACATTCCGGCTGTGTGGCATCTGATTGTTCCTCCTAAGATTCATTTTTTCATGTGGCTTCTTTCTCATAATAAAATTATGACTAAGGATGATTTGCTGAAAAGAGGCATAAACAAAGGTGAAATGTGTGCCTTTTGTAACGAAAAGGAATCTGTCTTACATCTCTTTTTCGATTGCATTGTTGCCAAAAACATTTGGGAGGTTGTTGAAAGCTATTTTGGGATTAACATAGGGTACAACTATGAATCAGTTGCCCGGTTTTGGCTTAGTAATAAGAAGAATGCTGCTCTTAATACTATTTGTGCTGCTATTTTATGGAGTTTGTGGAAGATTAGAAATAACATGATTTTCTTGTCTCAGTTTTGGTCAGATGTGAAAACTATATGGAGAAAAGTGCTTATGTTTCTAATGAATTGGAGGCCGCTGTACAAGGAGGAAATGGCGGTTCATATGACTCAGTTTTGCAAGATGGTGGAAGCAAAGATTCGGGCTCCATTGCCGCTTCTACTGGGATGTGGAGGAACCTAATCAAGAATGAAGGCATGGTGGACAAAGATAGCACAAATGTGGAAATCTCGGAGGAATTAATCTCTTTTGCTTCTTACTTCAATGTCTTGATGAGTGATAAGAAATGATTCTGGTTTTAGTAGTTGTTTTTCAGTGTTGTGGTCATCTTAATATGCTGAGCATGAGCTGTTGGGTATATTTTGAGATCTATACTTTGAACCTCTGTACCTGTACTTTCAGTTTCTGAATGGAACTGGGGCATCAATGGATTTGATGTCCTCTTGATCTAAAAAAAATGATGAACGAGGGAAGTGCGAGGGGGTGCGAGATGGATGGCTCAAATACGTCGCGTGAACAGATCGAATGGCTGTGAGAGGGTCGAGCTACTGTGCTACTGTAGAGACGCAAATGATTGAGTCGGCCACCCAAAAACATTACTCCCTTCGTTTACAAATAATATAAAACATATTTTGACTTTGCACAAAGACTAATGTTGCGATGAAATTGAAAAAGGTTCTCCCTTTATTCATTTTTATAAGTCGTATTTTAATTTTGCATAAAAATTAAGATTGTGTTGAAATTGAGAAAGATACGAGAGAAAATGACTTAGATTCTCCCACTTAATTCTTTTAGAAGATGAAAAATATACTTTGTATGAGTGGTAATGAATAAATGCATATGGTTGAGAGAGAATTAATAGGAGTATAGAAGGAAAGGCTTCACTAAATCTATATGCAAGCTTTATATTTGTGAACATGATAATTCAAAAAATAAGCCTTATAAAAGTGAACAGAGGGAGTACTAGAGAAAATGACTTATATACAACACTTAATTGTCTTGAAAGATGAGAGGTACTCTCTTCGTTGATAAATATAAGGTGTATTTTTTTGCTTTGAACAAGGATTAAAGTTGTGGTAAAATTGAGAAAAATATGAGACACAATGACTTGCATACCCTTTTAATTGTCTTTGAAGATGAGAGATAATACTTTGTGTGGGGGGTAATGAATAAATGCATATAGTTGAGAGAGAATAAATAGAGATATAGTAGGAAATGCTCATTAGATCTAAATCTACTTGCAAGCATTATACTTCTAACAAGACCATTTAAACTGCATGCCTTATATTTATCAACGGAGGGAGTAATACTTTGTGTGTGTGGTAATGAATAAATACATATGATTGAGAAATAATAAATAGAGGTATAGAAGGAAAATACTCATTAAATTTACAGGTAAATCTTATATTTCGAAAAAAAAAACATTCAAACTGTATGTCTGAAATGAGAGAGTATATACTATAGGATTAATATGAAGAGTCATAGAGTTACTGTCCTGTTGAGATAAACCATGTTAAGAGCGTGTCTAATAATTTTCTGTCAAGTATTTCAACCTATATATTCATGATAAATATATAGCTCCACGATGTACTCCTTGTAGTAAAAAATAAGTGACGTAGATCGACCATGTAAAAATAATATGAGGAGATTTGTCTCAAAAATTGTCGGGACCCGAATTTGCAAATCCGGACCCTCTGTGTATTCAGCACTAGTCTAGGATCACGCTAGTGCACACACTCTCAACATCGGTAAATATCACAATCATACACATCGATAGTAATAAAGTACTTTAATTAAAATAACCAAACTGGTTGCTCGACCTTATGGTCAAGATACAAGAGTACGCCACACAGGACGAAAACTTATTAAGGAAATAAATTGCAGCGGAATAACAGCATCAACGTGGCGCCATCCAGTATACCACAGGCAACTGACTGGGCTCGCTCCCTAAGTAGACAGCTCCTCCTGAAGTTCTTCCTCCAAAGCTGGCGTCGCTTCTCCTTTAACTGATGTTGTATTGTGGCAAGGGTGAGTACTTGGTACTTAGCAAGTCATGCACAGAATGCAAACTAATATTCTACATGTATGGCTTAGTTCAAATGATAGGCTAACAGGTACATTTGAAGTAAAACAGCATTTAACAAGTAGCATAAGTAGATTCAAAAGCAGTAAACGTAGAGATAGTATCAATAACTTTTCCAGGGATTAAGTAAACACTTTTCCTTTCCCAATCCACATTTCCAACAACGTCAATAATCAACCCAAACCAACTTTCCAAGCCCAAGTTGTTTTCAAGAAAGTCTAACCCTTGACTGTAATCCCCGAGCAATGTCCAGTACCGCGGACACGGCTATTCGAATAGATTTTACACTCTACAGAGGTTATGCACTTTACCCACAAGATACAGTCAAACACCACAAAGGCGAGTGATCGTAACAAAACATTTCAGAGACCGCAAACCACACAAGTGAACTTCTCCGGTTTTTGCCATACACCATCCCTTCCCTTAATAGGGGCGAAGTCTGGGACTGACATACCGTTGGACGGGTACCATACCATAACACTGGTACACTCCCCTTTCAAGCTACACAAAAGGTGTAGTCGACACCCCGAGGTACCACATGCAAGTTATTAGTAACTTACTGTAACACCCCAAAATTTTGCTTTTCTTAAATTCATGTGTGATTTGGCACTTTGGTGAATTTTTGGAATTTTCTGGAATTTATTTGGATTTATATGGAATTTATTTGAATTTATTCCATTTTGAAATAATTAAAGAATTTAATTTTGCAAATAAAATTTTGTTGGAAATATTTTATTTGAGTCCCAAATACCCTAAAATATTTTCCAGAATTTTTCTGGAATTTTTCTGAGTCTTTTGCTATTTTAAATGAATTAAATGAATTACTGGGAATTATTTTAAATATTAAATCGCTGGAAAATGCGAGTGGGTTTGTACTGTTCATCCGACCGAGCCCGAGTCAGACTCGAGTTCGAGTCCGACCCGAACCCGACCCGAGCCAGCCGACTTGACCGAACCACGTTGAACCTTAACCCACGTGGACCGTCGGATCGAGATCCAACGGTCATGATCGACCGACCCCGACCCGAGCCGTGTCCGGACCGGACCCGTTCGCGCCAAGCCATCGTGGCCGTTGATCGCGCCACGTGGACGGCCGCGATTTCGTCGTTCTCGCCGGATCCGAGCCGGAGTCCTCCGCCGCCGTCACCGTGTCAACCTCGGTTTCCGCGCTCTACACGGAAGCCGAGGCCCCCTTCATCTGCCCGCCGCCATCGGAAGCGCTGGCAACCGTCCGCACTCCGAGCCCCCTTCTCACCTCGCCTGAGCCGCCGCGTCGCCCGCTTATTGCTCGCCGGAGTAGAGGAGGTCTTCCGCCATGATTCTTCGTTGATCCTCGCGCATCCGCCGTCTTAAGCGACACCAAACCCAGGCCCGAGATCGCCGTGTCGCGCGCGCTGGGAGTGCCCGGCCTTCACGCGGAGTTGCGAAGCGCCCGCACGGGAGGTGCGTCGTCTTAAATCTCCGGTCAAGCCAACGCGCCCGGCGTCGACATCAACCTCGCGAGCTCGGGCGGCCGTCCGATCGAATCGGCCGAATCACGGTGAGATCACGTCTAGATCCTCGGATCTAATCCCGGCCGTTGGATCTAGATCCAACGGTCCAGGATTGGCCACGTTCACCCCGAGCGTCGTCACCCGATCAATCTGGGCCGTTGATTTTCGAATCAACGGCCGAGATTGTGCCACGCGTCCTGGAAGGCTGACCGTCGCGGCCAACAGCGGCCAGACACGCGCGTGTCGCCGACAGCGAGCCAGCGCTGGCCACGGATAAATGAATCGCACCATGACGTCATCGCTGACGTCACGGTGGGGGTCGCTTGTCGCCACTGTCCAAAGAGCAGGCCGACGCCAAGAATGACGTCATCTGTGGGCCCACATGTCAGTCTCACGTGGGGTCGTGGACCGAGTCCACGGTGGACCCGAACCGAGCGTGGACCACGTCCATGGACCGGCTGACGTCAGCCGACCAATCAGAGGCTGCCACGTGTCCATGCTGACGCAATAATTAATTTCCGAAAAAGAAAATGATTTATTAATTCGAAATATTGATTTGAATTTAGATTCAAACTTCGAACGCTTATAACTTTTGCGTTTCAACTCCGATTTGAGTGATCCAAATTTCTAAATTTGTATAAAATTGAGATCTACCTATATATGAATTTTATTTAATTTTTGGACTAAAGTTTTTCTCTGTAATATTATTTTATTGATTATTTAAACTTTAAATAATCATAACTTTTGCATTTTAACTCCAAATTTGGCGATTCTAGTTTCTAAAAATCCAGAAAATTATGTTCTCTCTGTTTATGGATTTTATTTGGAGTTTTGGGATGTTTTTGCCTATTGTTTATTTGGGTATTTGCTATTTGCACGCTTTACGAGTAGACGTTGAAGTCTTGGGAAGGATTCGAAGGAGAAGTATTGACTCGGGATCCAACTCAAGACCAAGAGCAAGTGCTTTTGAAGGCAAGTTGTGCTTTGACCATGTTGATCCTATTTGAAATCTATTTTGATTTAAACTATTGCATGCTAGTTCAATTAGAAAAATACTTGGTTTAAACATGGGGTTAGATAAATACCAAATTCTTTGTATGACACCTTGATTATCTAAGTATGTGCCATGATCCCTTGTCACCCTAGTTGTGGATTACTAGTTGGACATTATTAAATTGCCAACATGGGTTTAGATCGTTGTAGTATCGCTTAGAGCACACTTACGTGCTCATGACATGATTTTGGACAATCAAATGCTAATATTGACTTAATGATATATGGAACTGTTTTGGAAAAGTATCATGTGATGTTGATGGCACGTGGTGCATGGTAATCAAGCGGGGTTTGATAAACAGATTTCGATCGGGGCATGTGGCAAGAGTAATCAGGTGGGCCGATTGTGGCATTGGGGATGTTGATTTGGTTTTCGGGTAGTCTTGCCTGGTCACTCTAAGGACTTAACCTTGCAAGCCTTTGAACTGGGTCATACTTGCAACCACATGGGTGGAATGGGACGGCCCTAGTTGACTAAGTCGCTAAGGACTCACTTGTGGAGCCTCGGGTGTCGATTACACCGTTTGTGTGATTGTGCGAGGGGCGTATCGTGGCTGTGGCCAGATACCCATCTAACGGTGTGTTGGTCCCATACTTCGCCTTGGCTAAGGGAAGGGATGGTGTAGAGCACGAACCAGGAGAGGACCACTGTGTTGTTTGAGGCTTAGAAAGGCTTTATTCTGGGAACTCGCCTTTGTGGTGTTTATTTGTATCTTGTGGGTAAAGTGCATAACCTCTGCAGAGTGTAGAATCTATTTGAATAGCCGAGTCCACGATCTTTGGACAATGCTCGGGAATTACTGATCAAGGGTTAGATTTTACGAAAATAACTTGGATTTGAAAAGTTGGGTTGGTTTAATAATGAAGATGATGGAAATGTGGTTTAGGATGGGGAAAAATGTTTATTAAACTTCTTGAAAAGTTATTTACGCTTTCTTGCTTTCGAATCTACTTATATTACTTTTCAAGTCTTTGTTTCGCAAATATACCTTGAGCTATTCCTTTGTACCAAGCCATGCATATAGTATATTAGCTTGCATTACATGCATGACTTGCGAGTACCAAGTACTCACCCTTGCCTCAACACAACACCAGTTGAAGAGGAGACTACGCCCGGCCGGAGGAGGAACTCCAAGAGGATCCGTCTACTTAGGGATGCGAGCCCAGTCAGTTGCCTGTGGTATACTGGATGGCGCCACGAAGTTTATTTGATTTTCCGCTGCTATTATTTCTCTCTGAATAAGTTTCGCCTTACGAGGCATACATTTGTAACTTGACCATAAGGTCATGTAACTTGATTTAGTTATTTAAATAAAGTACTTTGATAATATCGATTGGTATGATTGTGATATTTACCGATGTTAAGACTGTGTGCACTAGCGCATTCCTGGACTAGTGCTGAATACACAGAGGGTCCGGATTTGCAAATTCGGGGTCCCGACACTTACTCAACTAGGTCCGTCCCATTGCGGACATGTGGTTGCACGCTTGACTCAGATCAAAGGCTTGCAAGGTTAAGTCCTTAGGATGACCACGGCAAGGCTACCTGAAGAACCAAAACGACATCCCTGGTGCCACTCATGGCCCACCGCATCATTCTTGCCACTTGCCCCGGTCTAAATCTATTTATCAAACCCAGTTGATTACCATGCACCACGTGCCATCAACAATCACAACACATGATACCTTTCCAAAACAGGTTCAATATATGATTAAGTCAATCTTAACATTTGATTGTCCAAAATCATGTCATGTGCACGTAGCAGGTCTAAGCAATGTACTACAACGATCTAAATACCCAATGTTGGCCATTTAATAATGTCCAACTAATATTCACAACTAGAGTGATGTCGGGACCCGAATTTGCAAATCCGGACCCTCTGTGTATTCAGCACTAGTCCAGGATCATGCTAGTGCACACAGTCTCAACATTGGTAAATATCACAATCATACACAACGATAGTAATAAAGTACTTTAATTAAAATAACCATACTGGTTGCTCAACCTTATGGTCAAGTTACAAGAGTACGCCACACAGGGCGAAAACTTATTAAGGAAATAAACAGCAGCGGAATGAAAGCATTATCGTGGCGCTATCCAGTATACCACAGGCAACTGACTGGGCTCGCTCCCTAAGTAGACGGCTCCTCCAGAAGTTCTTCCTCCAAAGCTGGCGTCGCTTCTCCTTCAACTGGTGTTGTATTGCGGCAAGGGTGAGTACTTGGTACTCAGCAATTCATGCACAGAATGCAAGCTAATATTCTATGTGCATGGCTTAGTTCAAAGGATAGGCCAACAGGTACAATTCCAGTAAAACAGCATTTAGCAAGTAGCATAAGTAGATTCGAAAGCAGTAAAAAGTAAAGACAGCATCAATAACTTTTCCAGGGGTTAAGTAAATACTTTTCCTTTCCTAATCCACATTTCCATCAACGTCATTATTTAACCCAACCAAACTTTTCAAATCCAAGTTATTTTCATGAAAGTCTAACCCTTGACTGTAATCCCCGAGCAATGTCCAATGCCGCGGACACGGCTATTCGAATAGATTTTACACTCTGCAGAGGTTATGCACTTTACCCACAAGATACAGTCAAACACCATAAAGGCGAGTGATCGTAACAAAGCATTTCAGAGACTGCAAACCACACAAGTGAACCTCTCCGGTTTTTGCCATACACCATCCCTTCCCTCAATAGAGGCGAAGTCTGGGATTGACATACCGTTGGACGGGTACCATGCCATAGCACTGGTACGCTCCCCTTTCAAACCACACAAAAGGTGTAGTTGACACCCCGAGGTACCACATGCAAGTTATTAGTAACTTACTCAACTAGGTCCGTCCCATTGCGGACATGTGGTTGCATGCTTGATTCAGATCAAAGGCTTGCAAGGTTAAGTCCTTAGGATGATCAGGGCAAGACTACCCGAAGAACCAAACCAACATCCCCGGTGTCAATCATGGCCCACCATATCATTCTTGCCACTTGCCCCGATCCAAATCTATTTATCAAACCCAGTTGATTACCATGCACCACGTGCCATCATCAATCACAACACATGTTACCCTTCCAAAACAGGTTCAATATCTCATTAAGTCAATATTAACATTTGATTGTCTAAAATCATGTCATGTGCACGTAGTAGGTCTAAGCATTGTACTACAACAATCTAAATACCCCAGGTTGGCAATTTAATAATGTCCAACCAATATCCACAACTAGGGTGACAAGGGTTCATGGCACATAATTAAATAGTTAAGGTGTCATATTGCAAATTGGCATTTATCTAATTCCCAAACATAATTAAAACAATTGCTAATTAAATTAGCATGCACTAATTTAAATTAAATTAATTTCAAAAATGGGATCAATATGGTCAAAGCATAACTTGCCTTCAAAAAGTACTTGTTCTTGATCCTGAGCTGGCTCCTCGGTCAACACTTCACCTTCGAAGCCCTCGGGTACTTCAACGTCTACTCGTAACGCGTGCAAATAGCAATAAATAAATAAACAGTACGTAAACATTGCTCAAAGATTCAAATAAAGTCCACAAACAGAAGGAGCATGATTTTACAAATTTTTAGAAATTTGAATCGCCCAAAACGGAGTTAAAATGCAAAAGTTATAACTATTTAAAGTTTAAAGAATCTATTAATTAATTATAAACAGAGAAAATTTCATAAACAAAAATTAATTAAAATTCATATTCAAGTATATCTGAATTTTATAAAAATTTAGAAATTGGAATCATTCAAATCGGAGTTAAAACGCAAAAGTTATAAGCGTTTGAAGTTTGAAAATTCAAATAAAACAATAAACCGAATTAATTCATTTATTTTTCTATAGAAAATCCGGATTTATGACGTCAGCATGATGTCAGCACGGGATTTCAATTTCCACCGAATTATTTTTCTATTGAAAAATCGAATTATGACATCAGCATGACGTCTGCGGGTCCATGGACTTGGTCCACAGTTCGGGTCTGGTTCACCGTGGACCCGGTCCACGAGTACACGTCTCACTGACATGTGGGACCCCTCGAATGACGTCATCGCGCTTCGGCCGAACGGAACTGACACGCGGGCCCCACCCGTGACGTCAGCATGACGTCACAGATGACGCCATGGAGCCGTTGGGCCAGCCACTGACATGCGAGCCCTACGCTGACGTCATGCGCTAACGTCAGCGACGACCGGGCGCATCCGCGTGGACCGCGCCGGTCGGCTCCGTGCCGCGTGTACGATGCGGGCCGTTGGTTTGAAATCCAACGGTCCAGATCGGATCTAAAACCGCACGTTGCGAAGCAACACGGTTAACGCTAACCGTCCGATCTAGATCTAACGGCTGAGAACCAATCTAGGCATGGTGCAGTTACGACTACGTGGCACAATCTAAGGCGTTGGATCTAGATCTAACGGCTGAGAATAGATCTAAAGATTAACACGTGAGGCTTACCCGCGGTGACGTGGACGAATCCTGGCCGTGCGATGATTCAAATAAAACAATAAACCGAATTAATTCATATTTAAAAATTAATTAAAATTCATATTTAAGTAGATCTCAATTTTATAAAAATTTAGAAATTAGAATCGTTTGAAATCGGAGTTGAAACGCAAAAGTTATAAGCGTTTGAAGTTTGAAAATTCAAATAAAACAATAAACCGAATTAATTCATTTATTTTTCTATTGAAAAATCCGGATTTATGATGTCAGCACGGGATTTGCTTTTCCACCGAATTATTTTTCAATTGAAAAATCGAATTATGACGTCAGCATGACGTCAGCGGGTCCGTGGACTAGATCCACGGTTCGGGTCCGGCTCACCGTGGACCCGACCCACGAGTACATGTTTCACTGACATGTGGGACCCCTCGGATGACGTCAGCGTGACGTCATCACGCTACCGACAAGATCGACACGCTGGGCCACCGTGACGTCAGCGGTGACGTCATGGTGCGGTTGGCTGTCCCGCTGACACGCGGGCCCTGCACCGTTGATTTGAAAATCAACGGCCCAGATCGGATCTAATCCTGCACGTTGCGGGCAACGTGGTTAATCTGGACCGTTCGATTTAGATCAGACGGTCCAGATCCGATAGGGTTTCACCGCGTCAAGGGGCGACATGGCACGACCCGGGCGGCGACGCGTGGCTCAATCTGCACCGCTCGATTCCGATCGAACGGCAGAGATTTCATCTAATGCTACAACGCGGGTTAACGCTAACCGTACGATCTAGATTTAACGGATGCTAATGCACCCAAGCACGGTGCGGTTCACGGCTACGTGGCACAATCTAGGGCATTAGATCTAGATCCAACGGCAGAGAATAGATCTAAATGATAACACGTGAGGCTTACCTGCGGTGACGTGGACGAATCCTGGCCGTGCGATGAAGATCCAACGGCGGAGAAGCTTCGCGGTTCCGGCGATGGCGCGGCGGAGCATAGGTTGCCGGAGATGGAGACGACAACACAGCCAACGGCGCTGCGGGCATGTTCCGGCGAGGTGAGTAGCACTCCTAGGTGCGTCTCGTCACGGCGATTCTGGATCTGGGCTCGGTGACGGCGGAGGACGGCGGAAACAGCGGAAGACCGCAGCGGATGGCAAATCCAACTACGGCGAGCTCCTGCGGGCTAACGGCGGCGGCTTGATCTCGGCGGGTTGGGGCTACGGGTGCACACGAAATAGGGCTTCACGATGGTGGCGGCGGCGCATTAAATAGGGGCCTCGTCTTTCGTGAAACTCGCGCGAAACGAGGCCCACTCGGCGGCGGCGGCGGAATCCAACGAGGACACGGAGAGGGTGACGTGGCGTAATCTCGGCCGTTGGATCGAGATCCAACGGTTGAGCGGTTAGGGCTGGGTCGGGTTCGAGTCGGTCTCGGACTCGTGTCTGACTCGGGCTCGGTCGGAGGAACAGTACAAACCCACTAGGCATTTTCCAACGATTTAATATTCAAATTAATTTCTAGAAATTCTAATAATTCAAGAAAAATAGCAAATTAATCAGAAAAATTCTAGAAAAATTCTGGAGACATTTTGGACTCAAATAAAATATTTTCAACAAAATTTTATTTGTAAATTTAAATTCTTTAATTATTTAAAGAGGGAATAAATTCAAATTAAATCCAAATAAATTCCAGAAAATTCCAAAAATTCACCAAAATGCAAAAATTCATTTAAATTCATGAAAAGCAAATTTCATTATTTGAGTCCCCAACAACTAGTGTACAGTCTACAATTCTACAAGAGTGGTACCAATAAGTTTCATTATTTTAATTAATGACTCTGTAATGCCATTTTGTGTGTGAACATGTAGTACTGAAAGCTCTACATTAATGCCCAGAGCCATATAATAACCATTAAATGCCTTTGAAGAAAACTCACCAGTATTGTCCATTCGAATATACTTAATCCTTTCATCTAGAAAGGAGGCACTCAATTTAATAATTTGGGTAATTAATTTAGCAAAAGTATGGTTATAAGTAGATAATAGGCATACATGTGACCATCTAGTAGAAGTATCTATCAGTACCATAAAGTATCTAAAAGGCCTGGCATAGACTGGATAGGTCTACAAATATCTCCTTGAATTCTCTCTAGGAAATATGGTGATTCGTCCCTAACTTTCAGATAAGAGGATCTAATTATGAGCTTCCCTTTAGCACAATCAAGTCATAAAAACTATTCAGGTCTTGGGAAGTCATTAGTTTTTATGCTATGGCCAGAAGAATTATTGATGATTTTTCTCATCATATTCAACCCAGGATGACCCAATCAAGTTTTTTAAATATCGTCTTCATCGCAATTTAAACTTGAGGTTTTATACTTTGTTATATATTAAAGGAATGGTTTAATAATCAAACAATTGTTGCATCAAAAGCATATTATAAAATATAAAACAAACATAGCACAATAAATGAATCAAATATCTTGAGAAATAATAATTTATTTAACTTTAAATGATAATCGCAACAGGAGCGTGGACCAATGTTCATTTAAGAACTAGGAGTAAACTGATACGCAGACTCATAAGGAATATGTGACATTGACTAGCAAAGTAAAGGAATATTTAGGAGACTAATTCAGTTCTCTCCATGAGTCACGGGTGTCCTTTTGGGACTCCTCTAGCTTAGTAGGATCATGAACTATATCATCACAATTCCCAGTGTCCGTGTCAACAACAGGTTGAGCAGTTAAGTGCACCTCAACATTGTTCAACTGGGTTTTATTGACTTTTCCAGTGGATTGCATGTAACGGTCTGTCAAATGCTTCATGGTGTGACAGTTGCGCGATCAATGGCCAGTGCATTCGCACCTAAAACATGATTGTGCAAGGTTTGCAGTCTTATTGGCTAAGTCTTGCTTCTGAAAACCCCCCTGGCCCTTCACTTTTAATTTTCCATTAGGACTTGCATCTTCCCTTATGTAGCTATGTACAGTGGGTGCCATATTTATAGTGCAAAATCAATTAGAGATAGATTTGGATTCACCCATAAAAAGATAGAGTTCAATCATATCTCAACAACCAGAACCAAGAGTCCAGTTATATATCAACAAGGGTAAACCTTAAACTAATAAATTTAAATACACAATCTGTAACACCCCGGCACCTTATATGCCCAGAATGTCACCATGAAGGACAATACTAATAACCAAATAACAATAATAGAATTAAATTATAGCAACTACACTTGCTATTTAAAAAAAAAATCGATAGCATGTACTCTCTTTATCATGGTTTTAAGCATCATTAATAAATTCATAGCACAATAGCATAATGGAAGATATCAACAGTATGGTAATCAAGGATTTCAACATCAATTCATACCAAGGATGTAAATTTAAACGTCAAATGAATAACTACGGGATGAACATTTAATCATAGCAACCAACACGACATAAACCACAACATAGTTCAATAAAGTAAGCCATCACAATGAAGGATCATGTATGAAATTGTCTAATGAAGTGATGCTAAGTGAAGTGGTGATTCTAGCTCTCTTTCCCAAATGTCGTATTCAAGGTACCTAAAAAAACAATAAACAACAAGCGTGAGTTTATCACTCAACAAAGTGTATTGCAATGAGAAACAAGGTAACAACATGTAGCATACACATAAATATACTTCATGACTTAAACCATGCGATGATCAGTTCATACAAATTCTTCAGTCACATTCTCATTTATGTAATGCATCATGCATGCTCATTAAATGCTCCTTTTCTTAGCACATACCGGTATTGCGGAATGCACACCCGTTGGTGTGCACCCTCATTCCCTTCCATCCCGTGGAGGAGCCTACTCTTACTGACTTGCTCCCATTCACAACGGTGAATGGGACTACGAGGTAGAACTTTCGTGCTCACTACGTGTGAGCACAGAGGCCCGCATCAGCATAGGACACCTCTTCTATTAGGAATGCACAAATGCAATGGACATGAACCAGATGCAAGTTATATTCGTTTCTATCTTTTGCATAACCACAACCATAAACATAACATCCATCCTTGCTCACAATCCTTAGGATATCATTCATGCTAACCTAATCAAATTCCATGTTAAACACATGGTAAAGCAACACATCTTCCCTACCATGCGAGTAAAACATGACAATGAAACTATCATGACGCTACCAACAATTCACATCGTAATACACTTGCCTTTAACCTCTTGAAACGATGTGGCGAGAAGTTGATGCCACTCCTGGGGTCACACCACCTGCAAATAGATGCATTCTACTCAAAAACATACCAACAAAACAAACACAAGACTTATAACGACATCGATCCTGCGACCCACTCCTAAACCCTGAAAAATAGCACTCTGCCAAACCGAGACAACAGCCTTCCAACAATCATAACTTGAGGTCTACAACTCCAAATTAAGTAAACGAATACATTTTCGTGATCTATAGGAAATTTCCCATCTTTTTCTAAATATTCAAAAAATCTAATTCGGCTTCTAAGTTTTTCTAATCTGCAGATGAACATAGACACTACCATTCGCGATATTGATTGAACAGCGCTTGGTAAAATTGTCATAACTTTTAAATGGCTACACGAAATTTAGTGATTTCAGTCTTCATTGTAATATAATTCAATTATCTACAACTTTTACAACAGCTGATCACCCAGAAAACAAGTCTAAAATTTTCAAATTTGTGCCCTAAGTCGGAGGCCTAATCTGCCTAAGAACAGAACGCAAGACAAATCTAGTTTATCCTTGAACACATCTAGTTGCAGCACCTAAATAGAGGTTATTAGCACGATTTTTTCCCACATAAACAACACCCAAGCCACCACAAAAACTTACAATAACTTACCTCTCCTTGATGAATCAAAGAAATGACGAATCTCTCCTCCCGCCCGCGATCTCCCTCCAAACCGCAGAAATCGCCAGAGTTCTTCAGTTGGATGGCTCCCAAAATGATAGAGCAAGGGAAGGGGAGGTAGGGGAAGGAGTGGGAAGCTTTGGGGGAGGGAGAACCCTAGCTAGGGCAGGCTAGGGAGGGAAGAAGGGGGCGCATGGGAGGGAGATAAGGGGGTGCATGGGAGGGAGAGGGGCTGATGTCCTTTGCACCAAAGAGGAAGGGGGGTAGCCAAGGGAGGGGAAGGAGCGCCTGAAGGAAAGGGGGAGGCGCCCTAGGGTTTTGGGGGTGGGGATTCCCCCCTTCATGCCCAAAAAACCATGCCCGAAGGCTCAAAATTGGCCAAAAACTGACAAACACATTCAAAATTCAGATTTTCTCCCCTAAAGTCCTTCGGGATTACTACATTCTTCTCCCCTAAAGTTCTCCTGGAATATTACACACTCCTAGGAAGCCATGTGTCATGTCTATCCACATCAACCTCTCCTCCCTTCCCTCTTCCCTACTTACTTCCCCCACCTCCCTTCCATCCTCTCTAACACAAAAACTAAAAATAAAAAATTTTAACTTTGAAAATTTTAAATAGGAGTTTCAACTCAAAAAAAATTGAACTCAAAATTTTCAACTTGAAAAAATAAAAATCAATAAAATTTCAAATATAAAGTTTCAGCTCAAAAAATTTCAAATTACAAAATTCAACTCGAAAAAATTCTCAAATTAGAAAGTTTCTGCTAAAAAAAATTAAATTAAAAATGTTTAAATTAGAAAGTTTTCAACTAAAAAAATCTCAAATTGAAATGTTTCAAGTCAGTCTAGAAGGAAATGAAGTTTGTTTGAGATAAAACCGGTGCTCAATATACAAATAGGAGTCCAAATCTTCAACAACTCGGACTCAACTAGCTATAAATAACCACCCGCGAGTACATGTAAATTGAACGAAATTAGTAGATTGTCTCTCGTGGTTTCTTCCTCCTTCGTGATGTTTTCTCCATGATAAATTCGTGTCCCATTTCTTGCATCTCCAACCCTAACAATATCATCTCCCGTAGTTTTTTCCTCCTTTGTTAGGTTTTTCCATGTTGAATTCATTCCATTTCTTGCGTCTCTAACCCTAACAAGCGGTATCAGAGCGTGCTTGGATTTTCTGATCTATAGTTGTCACCGACCTTTGCTCAGTCCATTGTCCAGAGGTCTTCTATGACTGGCCTTGTAACCTGGTCATCACCGCCTTCGGTTGCCCCCTGCCTCCCAAAATAGACGCCCACTTGCCCGTGCGCCATCTGGCTCCTCCTTGGCTGGCAAGAGCTCCAGCCTCCACTGCCGAACCACCACTGGCCGGTTGCCACCTCCTCCGCTCCACCAGCCGATTTCTTCTCATCTTTAGGGCCTTCTCAGCCGATGTCATTCCACAAGCCGGTCATCCGCGATGACCACAACGCCTGCCGTGACTCCTTCCGACTAGTCGTGACGTGCCCTACACTTCTGTCGCCTTGGTTTCATCCGCCTCCACTTCTGCCGCCTTCGCTCTAGCTGGCCTTCGCTTTGGTTATTGCCTAGGCCAACCGCCTCTCTAACCGCTTCAGTTGACTACGATGATCGCCTCCCATTGGCTCGCGACGCAACGCCTCCGACTCAACCTCCACCACCGACTGACACCCGCATGCCCGACGATGCCTCATGTCTGACTGATCAGATTTTAAATCGATCTCAAAATAAGATTTCAATCCAGGTTGGCTCCAGCTTCTCGGCTTCAGCTCCAGCTTCCAATCGGCTTCTTCATTGGCTCAACTCCAGCTCGATCAGCTCGGCTCATTTCGGTTGAAATTGCTACCCGAGCCACACCCGAAGCATACCAAGAAGTTTTTTTTTATCTAATCTACCATATTTTTTATCTGCAATTTTTGTCTATCATGTCATCTACTAAATTTGACATTGAAAAGTTCGATGGTAAGATCAGTTTCTATATATGGTAGGTTCAGATGAAAGCTGTTCTCATAGAGGTGGGTGTGAGAAAAGCATTGCTCTTTATTTTAGGTTTTTTGTTAATTGTGCTTAGTGCACACGAAAAAGAATATACCAGGAGATTTAGCAACCTAAACTCGGTGATTTCAACTCGCGCGACTTCGTTCCACAACTCTATTCCATACGGAGCATTGACCGTGCTCTACCTCGGCAACTGCTCTAGTGCAAAAGTTTGCCAACATCATCGCCCGTGCCATGCCTAAGCGTCAATCTACACCATCTCCGTTGACACTCTTCTGTTACATTTGATTATCATATTGGTTCTGTTGGAGGTGGATTTCATTGCAATTCAGGCAGTTGTGCCTATTGTTGGCGGTATCAATGCAGGATTAATCATTAGTGATTTCTTCAACGATACGTCGTCAACTGTAGGTAATTACATCAAGATCCATAAATATAGAGTCTAATGTGGAGTTGCAAGTATTTTCAAACACAATGAGTTAATTTGGGCTATGCTTGATGAAAGATCGAGATGGTGATCAAAGGGGGGTGAATGATCCCAAAATAAAGTTTTCCCCACCTACTGGACAAGACAAGACCAACAAAAGACCTCAGTTGAAGCACGAAAACTCAAAGCGCCAAACACAACAAAATCAGCCTAGGGCCGGTACTACCGTAGCATAGGGGGCGATAGTACCGGAGGTTGGTAGTACCTCTCGTATAAGGCGGTAGTACTGGCTTCAAGAATAGGGCTGAAAAACAGCACAAACTCAAAACCAAAAATGATGGATCTTGTGATCTAATGGTTCAAAGTTCGTAAAACTTGGTAGACACCTTCTCAAGGATGTTAGTTAGGAACTTGTTCCAATAATCAATCCAAAGGATTAAATTCAAAGTTCCGACCTTTAAACTTTCAAAGGAAGAGTGCACCAAGAAGAAGCAAAAAAAATAAATATGTGATCTAGACTTGCTCGTGAGGTTTTTATGATCAAGATGAGCTTGGATACATCCTCACTTGTCACAGCAAGCTAGAACACAAAGAAAACAATCTCAAAAACTTGATCTATAATAAGACCTTCAATGAAGAACAAAAGATCGATTTTTCACAAAAATGTAGTTAAGATTGCCTAGAGGATTGGGATATGATCTAAGAGAAGATTCATCCAACCAATCATTCATCTTCGGCAATAAGAACCAGAAGCAAGTAGAATGACGGGAGGCAAATCTAACTTGCATAATTTAAACTGCGAGAAAGTAAATACTGAATTTAAATTGCAGAATGTAAAGACATAATGTAAATGCAAAATTTAAATTTAGAAGAGAGAAGATGGATCTTTGTATTTTCTTTGGAAGATTTTACAAAGCCCCACTTCATGTGGGCAAAGCTCAAAGGAGCAACTAAAACCTTCAAGAGGGGAGGCTACCCCTACCCCTCTATTTATAGTGTCCATGGGTTATCCTCCACCCTTGAATGAGTTGCTTCAATCCTAAGCAAACTCCCAAGAGCTAGGATTTGATCCCACACGCTTACCCATTGGGCTAACCCGAACCCACTAACAAATGGGTTTTATCCACTGAGCTAACTTGACAGCTACTCTATCATCTAAAAACCATGATCTAATTGTTTTTCTTGACCCGATAGCTTCAAGCCAGCATCCACTTGGTTCCCTTGCCTTCTTGGCTTGCCCTGCTCCACCTCCGACCATCTTCCTACGATCCCTAGCCATCCGGACCTTCGGTGCTCCTCGCCTAGTCCCAACCATCCTTCGCCTCTCCACGACCTCGAATCGAAGCCCTGCAACCAACAAAGACAAGAAAACCCTTCACATAGCATTGTTCAATAATAATATGCAATAATCATCACAAATGCTCAAACCAAAATCTTATCTCATTCATATAATCGGTACTACCACCAGCCATTGGCTTGTAGTACCGCAAGCCGGTACTACCACACTCTAATCGTCGAAGTTCATTCTTGATTGGGCGAAGTTTGTTGAAGTCTTCATCCCTCTTCTTCTCCATATCGATTTCTCTCAACTCTTGGGTTCTCAATCATTGAAGCCATCACCTTTGTGACTTACTCAACCCAAGAGGGCACCAGCGTGGCATAGCTTTAATCGGCTTTTGTATTTTGCCGATTAAATCTGACTTGCAAGTTTCCTCATGTCCTTGATCGAACTGCCGCTGCTCCATGACCGGTTCAGAAATCCTTTCATGAACTGACCTTTCCTGACTCTCCTTTTGTCGGCATGAAATTGATTCAGACAATCTTTCTTTAGTCAATCTTCTGTGCTCCTTTTCCTACCCAAGATAATGTTGCATTGGCAAACATGAGGTGATGGCAACGCCAATCCCCTCTCCTAGCAGAATTACTAAAACGGGAACCATTCATGCGTCCTCTCAGCGGCAGTTGGCCGATAGCTATCCACCAGCTGACTATGAGGACTCCATTGCATCATTTGACCCCCTCCTCTTATATTTAGCCAACAATTGAGAAAATATTGGTTTGTATTTTTGTATCGGCTTCCACGGTGAAACTGAATTCTCAACTTTGTACCACTTGCCAACTTTGAGTTCACCTCTTGGCTTGATCATCCTGGATTGTTTGCCTTCATGGTCGGTCTTGATTTGAATCGAATCGGCCGTGATCTTAATTGTTTTTTCGCCGTTTGTTGTCTCTACATCGGCCTGTCGCACTCTTTTAGCCGATCCAGATAACGAACGGATCTCATCCCGTACCAATTCCTTCCCCTTAGATGAACAGCTCACCATATTGACTGGAAAAGGGTTGACATCCAGCTGCATTGCGGGTTCCTCAGCAAACTTTAGTCGACCATCTTCGATAGCCGACTGGATCTATTGATGAAAGATATTTCAATCGTTAGTATTATATGAAAAGGAATGATGCCATTTGTAATACTTGTGCTTCTTGATTTCGTCTACCGACAGTATTGTGTGACCTGCGGGTAATCGTATGACCTTTTCTTGTAATAACAAATCAAATATGCAATCACACTTAGTCACATCAAAAGAGTATGTAATTTCTGACTTAGTCTTAGTCGGCTTGAGCCATGAACAAACTAAGGATTTCTTATTCCCCTTAACCCATTCAGCTATGTTCACTTTGACTTCATTCTCGTCGGATGAGTTATCAGTTTCATATTCGACGAGGTTCACTTTAGACTTCTCTTCATCCTTATTATTCTTGAACCTATCCTTGAAGCCTTTGTTTTCAAAAAATCAGCTTTCTTGAGCTGATACTCTATGCAACAAGTGGCTTAAATTGGTGAACTATTGGCCACCAATTTCTCCTTCAAATTAGGAATTAACCTTGAAAAGCTAAATTGGCTAACTAGTTATCAGGTAGCGTAATACTAAAGCATCGATTTCTAACTTCTCTAAATCTCTTAATATAATCCGTTATCGATTCCCCAAATTTCTGTCAGACAGAGCTTAGATATGATATCCTTAATTCTAAGCTTCCATAGAAAAAGTATTCATGGTATCGACTTTCCAAATCGGTGTAGGTGTTGATCGAATTTGGAGGTAGTGTGGTGAACTAAGTGAAAGCTGCTCCGGACAAGGATAAATGGAACAATTTCACCTTTTGCCAATCAAACTGTGCAGTCTTCTTGACATTGTGTCACGAAGCGTTCGATGTGTTCCAATGTTGTTGTGGAATCGTCCCTTGAAAATTTAGTAAAATTGGGAACCCTATAGCCATTAGGATATGAGATCCAATCTATGTAATCAGGATATGACTTTTTATAGCTGATGGTTTGCCCCTTTGGCTGAATGCCAAATTAGTCTCTCAAGACAGCACTGATAGCTTTAGTCCAATCGGCCTTTTTGGCTGATGCTACGTGTGCTTGAGGCGCTTGCCGGCTATGGGAGAATTCGTTACGCTGCCCCCGAGCGCGAACTTTGGCTGGCATTGTAGCGCGGATTGTGCCAAAGCGCGTGGTTGCCCGTAGCCGACATTTGCTGAGTATAAGTCGGTTCAAGTATTGGAACGAATGGTTCCGAATATGTGATAACCCTATAGGGGTCGAATCCCTTGGAGGAATCGGCTCAATGTATTGAGGGCGTACATGGGTTTCGATCGGCTGGACAGCCGATCCAAGATAGACGTAGAACGGAGTGGATGGGGGCAAGATAGGTTGATTGCCCAATTTGGAACAATCAGTATAAGCTTGGTAATGTGTAACCCCGCTCGCACCGGGATCCCGTGGCAAGATCACAGTCGGTTGCGTTGGTGCCATAGTGGGAATTGTAGCCGACGGTTTTGGGTCAATTGCTGGCTTCACGTTTTCAACGCTCTGGGCGACAAAGTAGACTGGATATGTCAGCAAAGCTTGCGCAGGATCAAGCAGAGTACTAGCCGACATGAGCTCTTGTGCAACTTCCTTGACGCTATTAGTTATCATCGGCTTAAGGGTCGTAACCAAAGCTGATGATTGATTGATAAGAGTACAATGTATAGATTGATTAATCATATCCGATAATTCCGTCTGGATGGGCATATATCGGCTTACCTGTGCCCCCTCGGCAGCATCTAGAGCATCCTTACTGCCGAAATTGACCGTCGGCAATGCATACTTCTGTGTGACGCCGCATTGGGTCTTCTAGCAGTAGTTGAGTATCATCTTCTCAAACACAGCCTTCTAATCTTCGATCTCCTTCCGCTACTCTGGTGTCAAATCGTCCAATGCAGAGATGATTATCGCTTCAGTATTGATATCAGATGGAGAGATTGATTTCCCAGAAGAAGACATTGTTGCCTGATCTGATCCCATCGGGCGTGCCAAAAGTGTGTTGACGCCAAAAATATGACAAAGGGTTTATCACAGTCAACACACGCAAACATCAGGTTTAACTTTGGGTGCGGGCGTACCAGCCGATTTGATCCTAAAATCGACAAGAGTAAGATATATAATTCAATAGGCCCAAAAGTCGATATGATATTAATGAAGATCGGATCTGATCGGCTTGTCTAAGTCGATTAGACAAAGCAACCGATAGGTCTAATCAACCTAATTGAATTGATTAGACGAGGGTAAAGGTTGTTATGCCCAAAGAAGGCGATTCGCAATAAAATCGAAGAAAAAAACTAACATGTGTGGGTGTAAGTCGACAAAATCAATAATCGATGATGTGCAACTTTATTGATCAAGCAAATTACAAAGGAAATATTACAATGCTAAAAAACTACTCCTAGTCAACGAAAAGTAAAATAAAAAGTAGAACAAATTTGGTTGATTGATTGTTGATCCCTTTTCGATGTCGCCCATTGCCTCTTTTTTTAGCATTGGATCCGACCATGTCCTCCTCAGTCTCTTTTCGAGTTGTCTGCATCGGCTTCAGCTTTCTTCACGATATTTTCCTTTTAAGATCAACATCGATTACAATCCGATAAACATGTATCGGCTTATGACACTCAATTCTGATATATTCCCTAACAAACTAATTATACCAAACTGATTTCTTACCAAATCGGCTACGCACCAAATTCTGGTGTCAATAGGGGTCTACTGCAACTTATACTCCATTGACGGTATGAGAGTCCTTTCATTTTGACAATTTTGTAGGAGCAATTTCAACCATGCCATAGAATTTAATTACCTTTGAAGTCGGCAGTTTAAAGTACGTGATAGTTACACGTACAAGTTGCTCTCTAATAGGTTTTGTTTGCCAAATTTTGTGTTCCAGGTAGAGCATATCAAATATCCATGATATGAGTTCTTCGCTATCTATCAAGCGTCACAGGTAATGTTTTGGCTTACGCTGTTAGATGGTTGAGCATTTGTTTCAGGAGGTTAGTTACACAGACTCATACTTACTAGGGTTATGAATTATTGAAGACTCAGATTTCTTCGTTTGCTTTGTTGATAGTTGTGTGCGTGGACCTACTTGTGGTTTGCTCAATTTGGCTTCATAAGAAGTATTTCAATAATACAGTTCCGGTCTTTCATATTTAGATAAGTCCTTTGGACTTGATTGGTATTCATGGTGCTTAGGCCCTGTTTGTTTCGGCTTAGGCTTTTCGGCTTTTGGCTTAAAGCTAGCTTTTTGGCTTAATGAGCTTTTAAGCCGTCTGCTTTTAAGCCAAGATATATTGTTTGGTATCCTGGCTTATTAATGGGTTAGATGGTACAGCTTATAGATGAAAAATCTAAAATACCCTAAATGAGATGGTGGATGAATTCTCAATTTATATATGATGGTATTTGGTGGGTAATTTTAGAGACTTTTAGTGGCAAAGGGTTATTTCATTTAAAAAAGCCCCAAAAAGCTCCTCTTATCTGGCTTTTGGCTTATAGTTATACAGGGGCTTTTGGCTTTTTTAAAGCCTAGCTTAAAATCCAGTCGTTTGTTTCGGCTTAGGCTTTTTGGCTTTTAATTACCTTCAGAGTTTTTTTTTCAGAAGACATTGTCATTATAGATTTTGAATCAAGAGGAGGTTTGTTAAAGATAAACTCAATGCTTTTTTCCTCCTTTGTGATGTTTTTTCACAATTAAATTGGTGTCTCCTTGCGTCTCCAACAGGGTTCACAAAACCGACGAAAATCGCTCGAAAATCGCGGTTTTCGACCGTATCGAGCCGGTTCGAAATCCTAAACCGGTCGGTAAACCGATTCAATTAAAAAAATAATTCAAAAAATTCAAAAAATTTGAAAAAATTTATGCGATGTAAACCGATCGAAAACCGGTGAAACCGAGCGATTTTTCAAAAAACCGTAAAATCGCTCCAAAAACCGACGCCCAAAACGCGTTCAACTCGCCGATCGGTTTTTCGAGAAAACCGACGGTTTTTCGAGAAACCGATGGTTTTCGAGAAAACCGAATGGTTTTCGTTTTTTTAAAATTTGTTTTGAATGTTTTTTGTTCAAATGCTCGGTTTTGAAACTCTTCGGTTTCTAACGATTTTCGAGCGATTTTTGGCTCGATATTTTCGAATTTCCAATTTCGGTTTTCCATCGGTTTTTTCGGTTTCGGTTTTGTTAACCCTGGTCTCCAACCCTAACAATAGTCTTGCGTCTCCAACCCTAACAATAGTCTCCTGTGATTTTTTTTCATCCTTCAAAAGGTTTTCCAACGTTAAATTCATATCCCGTTAATTTCTTCATCTCCAACCCTAACATGTTGGGTCCACTGTCGAAATGGAGCCGAAGGGATAGATGCAACCCATACAGGAGCACGTATATGGTTACATATGTGCGGAGCAGGCACATAGTGGAGAGGACTTGTTTCATTCTTTGATAATCCTACAAAAAGTAGGACGGTATTTTTCAAGCGTAACATCCAGTACTTAATTAATTCACAGGATGCAAGCAACCTAGAATTCCCTTATATAACCGCAACTAACAAATAAATCTCCGTACTCATCAAATAACTGGTTTTTCCCCCAAACAAAACGAACTGTCTTGCAGTCAAGAATACAGCAAAACTACTATATTCTTTAAAAAAATGATGCATCAAAATTGGAGGATGGTGCCACAGTCAGAATACAACAAAACAGGGTATCGTCATCCATTCCCCATCTTGATTTACGAATTATAGCCTATAACTGGCCTCATTGAGCCCATCTCTGCACCCTTTTTCCACCTTTTGAGCTGAGCACGTCTTTGCAATTTCTGTCAACAAGGTATTCCTCAGCTAGAACAGAAAATTTTTCTGATGAACTCAAGAGCATCAGATATCACTATTTGACAATCCCAGTTTCAACTGATACCTTCAAGATCTCTTCTTCTTTGACTCGGATCTACCACCATCTGTTCCTTTCCTTTTCCATTTGCCCATTTCCTTGCGCTTCTCTTTCTTGTCGGACTTTACACTGATTACGCCGCTTGCAGACACTTTTCCATTCTTCAGGGCCTTCTCGATCTCCTTGTCATCATTGTCGATTGCATACTTTTGCAGAAACTTCAGGTCCACAGTAGCTTCATCTGCAGCTCTTTTTTGTTCCTATATGTGGCCCACAGTCAAGGTTAACAAAGATAGCAAACAATCATTAGGTATGATTTATTATCCACAACTAATTACAGCGACTAAATAATTTTAGCATTTCTTGCATGAGATATAGGCTTAGTTCATTTCAGCTCCTGGATTATGGATTATGAATTGTGGGAGAAGCTGCTTTTGATTATGGGAGAATCGGTCCAAGCCGGCTATAACTTCTAGGTTCCGGACCGATCGGCGAGAATCAGTGAGAATCAGGTTTCAGCCAGATTCTGATTCTATATAGAAATCAGCTTCTGATTCTCAGAGAAGCTGTCCAGAATCCTCCCGTTCGGCAAATAATCCGCTTTTTTTTTAAAGCAGAAGCTGAAACGAACGGGACCATAAAATCTGTTTGTCTTGTACATGTATGAAAAAATAGCATCTGAATTCATGAAATTCTTTTATCACGTTATTACCAAATTAGTGGTGGGCTCAGGATATAAAGTATGCTATGTACCGATGTATCTCCGAAATCTCACCTTCATTTCCTCAGCTGCTTCATCAAGATCTTCATCCAATGATTTGCTAAGAGGGGCCATTTCAATCTGGATACAACAGAATATAGCACACAGGTCAAAGCGTGAAGTTGATAGAAACTATTCTAGAAACTATTCCGAATTTATGGCCATGCACAATGTTTTATGTGACTACACTAACGTTACTTGTAGGCCCAACAATATAACATGATGCCAAATCCAAACAGGAATTATTACATGCAAATATTAAATTGACAAAAAGAAGCAAAAAAAATATTTGCTTACTTCCTTCAGTCGTGGTAAGGTTGCTTCAATTTCTTGTCCTGCAATGTTATGAAGGTAACCATATAACTTCTTCATTGTCTTGATGAAGTTAGATAGTACTTGTTCCCTTTCTATCTCGAGTTCTACCTGTAAACAGAGAAACCAAAACAATAATTGTGAACCATCTCAATGATAATTTCAAGCATTTTGCAGTTTCTTGGGGTCAACTTGAGCTAACCTTTATAGCACTTATGTCTCTCTCCTGCAGACCCATACAGAACAAAACAGCTGCTTGTGCACCATGTAGTGTAACAGGAAGCTTCTCTGAAAAGTACTGGTGTGCAAGGATAGGGACAAGATCCAGAATCTACAAAACCAAAAACACCGGAATTCAGAAAAGTAGCTTCCACATATAGGTTTATAGGAGAGTTTTATTCGACATGTAGGAAAATGGCAGCCATGAACTTTTAAGCTTGTTTGAAAATATGCCTTTCACAAGGTGGAACAGATAACACGAGGCAAGAAGAAAACCTTCTCAGATCAAAACCAGCAAAGCTGAAAATTTTGTACAACTAAATAGCAGCAGTTGTAAAAACAGTAGTAATAATAAGGCACATAAGGAAGCCATGATTTGCAATGCATGTATAAAAGGTAACGTAGTAGAGATTCTACAGCACTTCAAAAGAAAACATATTGGGACAAGTGCACTGAAACTAGAAATCCTTCGCATTGTTTTATTGAATTTCTTACCAAATGATAATCGACCAAATTGTTGGAATATGCTTCTAGACGCTTCATGTCATGTGGGGATAACATGTTACCCATTAACTCTGAGGTAATATTGGTATCATATTCTGAGGGTTCATGATCTGAAAAATCTATCTTGGAAGCCAAAACACTAGAAATGACAAACAAATAATTAGAACACGTACAAATTTCTTTTGCCAAGACAACAAACTGAAAGTTAAACATACCTCATTGCAAGCTTAAAGTTGAGATGCCGGAAAGATGTTCCCAATAGCCGCCTGAATCTTTGTCTGAAATCTGAACATATTATTTTGAAATTTAGCCCATGCACCAAAAGTATGTTTCTTAAGCAAAAGCATACTGTAACATAAATGCAAGCAACACTATCTTGTGCTTCTATCAACTAAGGCAAAAACCGACCAGTGCACTATTGGATTTGATGGATACAGTTGCAAAATCAAGCAGCTTCAGTTCAAAATGCGTTTGAAGATGGAACAAACACTCAGCAATTTCGTACCTTGATAAAACGGATCCAAAAATCCACATTTGCTTGACTCATTAACTTCGATGTCATCACTATTTAAGGGCCTCAAGACCATACACGTATGCTCACCAGTCACAGCACTCTAAAAACAGAAATAGCAAATTTGTGGACGCAATAAAAGAACAGCAGAGGTGAAGAACAAAGAACCATCAGTTCATGAAATGGCAGATCAGATTAGATCATTACTGGAATCTGGCCCACGTAGAATGGATAGAAGTTGTGCTTCCGCCAAAAACGGAAAAGTTCTTGTGTCAGTCCAAAAGATACACCAAGGTAATGGAGCTTTTCAGGACGACGTTCACGAAGATGAACAAGAAGTGGTGGAAGATTTGCCCTAGGTTTTATGCTCTCTTTTAGCAGAGAAGCCTGCAAGAACATATACAAAATTGAAAGGTACATAGCTGAGAAGCACTGCAATATATGGTTGGCTGCAATGTATTGATTTAATTAAATCCTGATTACGATATGCAAACCGGGTGTTAGATCATAAGAAATTGCAGTGCCGTTATAGTTCTTATACAATCGAACTGATGGATGTGCAAATTACTAACAATAAAATTCACCAAACATACAACCAATTCAATGAGTGCACTGTTTGGTTCATAATTTAGCATGACAAGATATGGATATACTCAACTATAGCAAAAATAAAACCATGATTCTATTGACAGCAATAGCACTTGGATCTTGTATACCATAGCGAGGGTCCAAGTATGGAACGAGTTCTCTCTGACGCTATGCGCTATCCAATATTTTAGTTGTAAGACAAATGCATATATATAGAACTATCATTTGCAACAATTTGCATCAGGTTAATTTTCTACAAAGTTTGCAGTATTAACTCTAAACTAGCCAATAGAAATATCAATTATGGAACCATACAACAATTTTCTTCCCAAATTTATGATAGCTGACTATTTCAAGTTGTGACACTGTAAGATATCCAAAAAAGAATAGAATAAATACAGTTGTTCAAATGAACCTTCTCTGCAGCTTCAGTAATCTTAACTTCAGGCTCTTCAATTTCCACCTCATCGTCAGCAAATAGTGTCATTTGCCCTTCATAATACCTTTCAAAACAAACAAATTTAATATATGTGTCACTAAAATAGGAATAGGTGGAAATAAATAAATTCGTCAGGGGTTGAGCAATGGTATTATGGTGTACAAGTGCCACCATGGAGAACATTCACATGAACTAATTACTAACTAGGGAGGGTTGCAAGTAAGATTATACAAGTCCCTCCCTCTGTCCCTCATCATACTCTCATTAATCATCAAATACTGGGTCTAGTGGAAAACATAAGAGCACCAATAGATATTGCAATCCAGACTATAGAGCACCCACAACCCCTAGATGGTGCAGAGAAGAGAAAGAGTATCATATAACCTTGTTAAAAGATCCACGGCAGCTGAACCATACCCAAGCTGCATTTAAAAAATGTGAGAACAATTAGAACATGCAGAGTGATATTAACATATGCAGAATTGAGTTTAATAAAGGCAAAAACCTTACCCTTAGGGCACTTGGATGAACAGCGATTCGCACTATCCGAGCTCCCGAGAGACTTGGAAATACATTGTCTTGAAATTGTTCACAAAATTTCCATGGTATTTGATCACCGGAAGGGGCACGACCCTCACTTAGGCTTTTCAAGGCGGATTTTCGAGATATTTGTCCTTCCAGACAGACCTGAAAATTACAAACAAGTCTATTAAAAAGCGAGCTCCAACATCTCAAAATATTGTTAATGCATGTATCTAGTAGTTTGTACCGTAAAAATAGGATGAGAACTCTAATACCAACTGCTATATTCACTTTGAATGATGTAGATCAAAGTGGATTGTCTATGTCAATTGAAGATGGAAGGCTATAATAATATAAAAAGAACTTAATACTGAATTTTATCAGTAGCATAAAACTAGTTCAAGTATAAAAAGAAAACTCCAACTTCCCGCAGAACCACAAAAACCAATGGTAGTAACAGAACATAGAATGGAGACTAAGCTGTGAAGTAATGCAGTATATTAGAAGAAAAATGAAATGAACTTGAAATTAAGAGAAACATATAGAAATCACTCCAATCAGTCATAAACCAAATGGTTCAAAAAAATGTGGGCCAGATTTTCTATATTATAGTGGTGTGCTGTGGGCCTGTGGCATATAGTGACTGTTGAACAACTAACTTTAATAGATACAAATCATCATCACGTTCATTGCACCCTGTAGCTTGAGCACACTCCAATGAGGTAGCAATGCAAAACTCACTAAAGGGTTAGTGGTTTCAAGTAAGCAGTATGCTCTGCCTACGTGCAGTATGCACAAGCAACGGCTTTACACTTCAACAATAGCCAAATAACATCTCGACTACAAAACTAAAATTGGATATTTTGTTCAAAAACACATGGTGATCCCCCAGTACAAATTAATTCAAACAAAAGTCAAGTAGGCTAATTCCTTAATGTTGTAGATTGTAGAATAACAAACTAAGAAGTATCTTCTTTGTGTTATTGGTGCCTGCATTAGATGTATCATCATGCAATTACGTACGGATGGCTGGTGTAGTTCAGTTACTGTGCAACCAAAGAACCAGCCAACGGCCAGCATCAGGAGAAAATTTGAAAATACAATCCTCCAAAAGATAACCAGGAATGAGTTTCAGAACCTGGATTACACACAGAATATCCGGGAGCTGATTTTTTGACTCATCAACAGGGCCTAACAAATAAGGAACACAAGTTAGTACAGCACAATAATGTTATAACATTGAACAGGTGTGGTTGCTGCAGAATTGGTCCATACCAAGCAATACAAACAGTTGATGCGCTGGTGCATCAGCCATTAATTGCAAGTCATTGGGTGAATTTTTGTAGTGGGAAGCAACATAAAGTGCCATCATCCGCTGAAATATTCAGGGTAAAAGATAAATATCCATTTAGGTACATGTAATGCATTCATGTTTCGTTTTTATATCTAAGCCAAATATATATATTTATAAGAAAAACAGAACATTATTAATTTTTACCTGTAAAAATATCTCACTCTCCTTGTGATATGAGAAAAGTGTGTCCCGATTGACATAATACAGATCACATTCTTTTGGGTGAGGTAGCCTAAAAGAAACCAGAGTTGTTTTTTGAACATGCCAGAAACTAGGAACAATAGTACAATACAAAAACCAACTGGATGACGCTCACCTACTGATATTTGGAATGGAGTTTGCAAGATCCAAACAAAGTAACTCATTAAGCCAGGTCTCAATAGGATCACCAGAGGCATATCTAATGGACTCATTCAATTCAATTTTCTTAAACAACCTACCTACATGTCAAAATAAAGCACAGAAGTGTAAAACATCAAAATAATCAGAAGGTTGGTTCAGAGGTAGCAAGTTAAAAATAACATAGCAGCTCTTTTTTTAGGTGAAACTAAGACGATTCTCACTGGAATTGGATCTGTCATTCGGAACAGATGGCTGGCTCTGGGATTCTAACTGCTGGAGGAGCTTCAAAGACAATGATCGACCTGTTCCTTCATACCTTCAACAGAAAAATATCCAGAATGATCACCCTTGTGATTTTGTGGTGCTACAGCATTAGTAACCGAAAGCAAACATACCCATTGACAGTAGAAGATAGGAAAACAAGGTATGGACCGAGCAAGGACTTAACAATTGGCAATGGAATGGCGGCAGCTTCATCAATGACAAGGAGTTCAACTTGAGAAAGCTTTCCATGATCATGTGGTTTTAAATACTGCAAACATAAGAAACTTTTGAACCAGGTCGTTGATTGATACTAAGCGAAGCAATGTTCAATGTTGGTAGCAAAATATGTCTGGCAAAGAAGGAGAAGCAAATAAAATTTTCTTGGGTATGAACACAAATTGGATTTTCCATTGCACATCAAAAATACTTTACAGAATGAACTAATGTGAAAAAAGTTGATGACTAGGAAGAATAATATGTTTTTTCATGGACTACAGACAAATGAAACAAGACAACCCACATGAAAAAGACCACAGACGACCCAACCATTCTACCCAGCAAAAATTAGTTCATTCTTCTACACAGGAGTCACTATTACATGAATGATTGACAAGTTCTAAATCATTAAATAATAACCAAAATCAATTATATATAATAGGCTACATGTTTGTATTTTCACAGTGATCAATTTGGCATCTTATGCGTAGACATTTTATAAGCAACAGTTGTAAAAACGAGGATATACAGTTTTTCAATCCTCAGCAGCCCTTCACCTAATGTATTATTGAATGCCAAACTAGTAAAGAAGATAACAGAACAATACCATATTTCAACCAGACATCAGGTAAGCAAAGACTAACTATGGTTGTCAAGAAGAATCTTGAGAAGTAATCAAATTAGTATCCACAGTTTTGGAGGGAATAAGGTTCATCTTAAATCCATAAAAAAAGCTTAAGCCCTCCCTAACAGGATGCAACTTTCAAAGCTTTTCAGGAAGCTAAAGGATCCCTTTGTGCACAGAAGCTGAAGCCCGTCTCCACCAACGTCTCCGAGAAATGAGATTTTGGAATAAGCTAAACACCCCCAAAAGGACCTTTGAACGGAAGGGGTAGGCTGGTAGCAATAAAGTATGAGAGGTGCTCCTGTGCTTTCCCTCCTAATACAAGTTGCACAAATCTTGAAGCAAACGAAGGGGTAAGTAATCCTCATCTACCCTTTATTCATGCTTTAATATTTGTGCAACTTTAAAAAGAAAGAGCATAGAAGCACCTCTCATAAAGTATTTACCTGTATTGTTTGGCGATGTTGCTTATAGACATTTATTTGAATTGTTGCTTTCTTGAGTTCTGGATCTGCGCTCTTCACCAAATCATAATGCAAATGCTCCTGAAAGGAAGAAATGAAGTATTCATATACTAATGACATAACGTATGTTTAAACTTCAACAGCAAAACATGGTAATAGGCAGACACCTTGTACTCCAATGCATTTATTCCCTTGCACACAAAATCAAATAATGTTTTTAGGTTCTCTGGACTTGGAGCTGTGACAAATATGTTTGAATACCTAGAAAGCCAAAAGATTCGCATTAATGGGAGTAGCGCATTTCAATAAAGAATTAACTTTTATTGAGTTGAGCACTACCCAGCTGCGATGGCTCCAGCAATAGCAAGACCAAGGGCAGCTGATTTCCCACGTCCACGAGCAGCAAGCAAGGCAACTGTGCTCCTCAGGGACTTGTCCAAAATAGAGTCAAGGAAATTGATAACAGCTTTACCCTGTGGAAAACTTTAAGTTTAAATATATAGCGGAATGGAAGAAATTGTAGGAGGTAAATTCAGGCAGGATAAGTGCTAAATTGCACCTGATCCATTGTGAAGCACTTTCCGATTAAAGAACCAACTGGAAAGTCTTCACGGAATTGATCCTTTAGGTCTTTCAACTCTCTCTCCCTTTCTGACAATCCCTCAGAATCCTAAAGACATGTCAAAATATGCATTATATAGCGGAACAAGATGACCAAACTGACACAACCAGAATCCCCAAGAGATTCATCACGATTCATAACATCTCAGCAGGAGTGTTCATAAGAAGATACCCCAAATATTTAGAGCTACAAAAACATAAAAAGAAAAGAAGAGAAAAATTAACACCTCATTGTTCGTAACTGGTTGTATAAATTTCATGTGAGAGGATATAGGCAAAATGTTGAGTTCGTCATCCATCACGACACATGCTTTGCATAATGCTATGGACAACAAGAACCTCTCATTGAACCTTGCAGCGGCCTGAGTATGAGACTCTGTTCGGAACCTTTCGTGGACATCCTGTTGGCACAGGAACAACTCAACTTAGTCAAGTTTAACTGAGCAGAATGGGGAGGGGCACACAGAAGCTAACCAACAGCATTGTAACCCAAAACAGTCTAAGTTTGTTGGTAAAATTGAATCATGCATGTACGAGTAAAAAAGCAGGGAAGCATTACAGAGAACTGAGCTCACCATGACCATTGTGTATAGACTGGTGAGCGAGGAGAGTGAGCGGAGCAACAGGATGATCAAACCACCGCCCTCGACCGTCTCGATAGTCCTCGCCAGAAGGTTTGGTGTCAATGCCTCGAAGTCCTGCCACGCCAACACAATATTTCAGTAACAGGCCAGTATCAATAGCAACATCACCACCAAAGCACAAAATTGAAGCCTGAAGCGAGACCTGCAGGATGCACATGCCGAATGTGTTGCCAAGAATCCTCTCGGAGTCCCTGTAGAGGCAGTAGGTGATGTCCGACGTCTCCAAGAAGAGGGACAAGGGGTCGGCCTTCTCGGGGTCCATGAGCCCCCGCTGCATGAGCTTCCTGATCTGCTTGGCGCGCTTCTTCTTGTGGCTACAGCAAAAAAAGGAGAGAGAAGACACTTGATTCAAGCAACTAGAACAGCACTGCCAATCATCTCCAATTCCTCTCCAACGCAATCCAGCCGCAAAGACAAAGCGAGCGCACTAGTAGTAGCCCAGAAGGTAAGGTACCTGCTGATCTCTAGCCTGTCGCGGTAGCACCATAGGACGGATGGGCGCGACTTGACGCGGGACTTGGCGAGCATGTAGTTGAGGTTGACGATCTGGTCGCGCGACTTGTCGCCGACGATGACGAACATGGAGCGGTGGCGCTGCCGCACGCCGTTCTCGATCAGCGTGCGGATCCGCTCGTCCACCTTCTTCCTCATCGTTGCGCTCTCCGCCGCCTCGCCGCTGTTGCTTTCGGGTTGGGGGTGGGGTTTAGCTAGGGTTTTGCGGACGCCGGCGGTGCGGAAATGGGGAGACAGGGGGAGGGAGAAGAGGAACGGTAATACGAGAGCTCAGCGGACGGCTAGGATGGGGCGCTTCGCGCTTCGGGTTACTGTGGGCTGGGTTGGGCAGGGCTGGGTGATTAGGCCCAGTTAGTTGGGTGAGAGAAAGCTGCGGCCCAGATCTGAGGCAGCGTACGTACTCAAGGAGTGAAGGAATGTGATCAGTATCAGGCCTCACTTCACTGTACGCTGCCCGGGTTAGCATCTGTGCAATCGAGCGGCGAATGGGCTCACCGACAAGGTTTGGTGCCTATGCAGCAAGAGTGCTTTACTGGGTACGAAGCGGACGCATATAATGGATGCACATCATACTTATGTATCGCGCGCGTGTGTATATTTTTATATTTATTTATATATATATATATATCTTCAACATACATTAAAAAATTAATTAAAGATTCTACGTCATTTAGAGCAGAAGAAGACACTACCAAACTAAACATACATGCATATGTATACTCATTTTTAATTAATAAACACCGACTACTTTGAAAGCAATGACATCGGGGAACATATCCTGTGCACATAGAGGTCTTGTGCACATATGCAAATATTAAATTTAGACCGTCCAAATCCCATCCAACGGTGACTCGAAATCATATGTGCAAATATTTTGCAATTAACCCCCCGATCAAGTCACCGTTGGATGGGATTTGGACGATCCAGATTTAATGTTTGCATATGTGCACCAGACCTCCATGTGCACAGGATATGTTCCCATGACATTGCGGCTCATAAATTAGAGAAGGGATCTATCCTTACTAGAATAACCATAGATAGAGTTTGGCAGGAGACTATAAATTGTGAAGACCTTGATAGTAATGCAAGTTGGTGACTTAGACCTACCTGGCCTAGCTCGGTAAGGATCTAGTCTAAGAGTATGTACAGTAAATATACGCAATGATTGTCTGTAATATATCTTTATTCATCTATAGATTAAATACAACTCACACAATATATTATCTATATAGTGTCATAATAGCCTTGTATAATTAACTAGGAAGATATAAGCGCGACGCACGCCGCACACGTGAACGAAAAACGATTTTGCATTTTTTTTTCGGAGAAAAAATAGATTTAGATGTTTTTTTAATTTTTTTTGAAGGCTCGAGAAACCTTAAAGACTGAGCCAGAAGAAAAGTACACATCTTTCTATTGACAAATTTTTTTTTCTTCGGAAAAACGGAGAAAGGACCTGGGCCCGTAAGCGCGGTGCATGCCTCGCGCGTGAACGAAAAATGATTTTGCTTTTTTTTCGAAGAAAAATAATTTTGGGTATTTTTTCGGAGAAAAAAAAGACTTAGACGTACTTTCAAAAATTTTGGAGGCTCGAGAAACCTTAGAGACCGAACCGGAAGAAAAGTACACATCTTTTTGTTGACGAAAATATTTTTTTGGGAAAATAGAGAAAGGACCTGGGCCCGTAAGCGCGGCGCACGCCGCGCGCGTGAATGAAAAATGCTTTTGCTTTTTTTCCTGAGAAAAAGTAGACCTAGACGTATTTTCAAATTTTTTGGAGGCTCGAGAAACCCTAGAGACCGAGCCGAAAAAAGTACACATCTTTCTGTTGACGAAAATATTTTTTTCGGAGAAAACGGAGAAAGGATCTGGATGTAAAAATCGAGGATCTATTGTTATAGTTTTGGACCTCACCGCTATCCCGAAAAAGTAGAAAAGGGCTCGCTCGCGATTTACATCTAACGGGAGGCTCTTTCTGTAAAGTAGCGAGCCAGGGACCTAAACGCGATCCGGGAATTTTTTCTTCCCCTCACAAAAAATTACAAAGGATCTATTCGTAAATTCGCGAAAACCTATCCGTAATTTGAAGGAATAGAGGGGTTGGTTCGCAAAACGCCAAGGAGTGACAGGTGGATGGGCTGGTTGAGCTTCATTCTGTTCGCTTATAATAGATGTAGTATAGGTTGGGAAGATTTGATGATTTGCTCTCGCTTAAGTGGATGCAATTGATGATTCATCTCGTATATCTCACTAACTTGTAATCTCAAGACCTGTATATCAGCGAGATATGATGGAACAAATCATCAATTACACGAGAAAAAGGGGTAAATGATCAATATTTCATTCTTTCTTCCTATCACTAAGGATCTATTTGGTTCGAGGGCAAAGATGGATGGGATGGGGCTATTCCATCTACGTGGATAAAATCAGCCAATTTTTTTTTTTGTTGGAGGGATAAAGTTGGATGGTGGATGGGGTGAGAATTCAAATTTAGTTGATGGGATGAAAGTTAAATAAGATGAGAGATAAATAAGATGAGCTAATCTTTTATTTAGTTAGAAAAATAAAATTGAATGAGACCATTTTATCCACGTTGAGGCTACAAACCAAATACAGCCTAAAATCAGCGTACAGGCTCAGACAGTCAGACGCTCAGTGGCTCATCACAGTCACACACAACTCCTCCCCCCTTAACCTTTTTTACTCGCTCTTTCCTTTCTTTTTCCCCTCGTGCCGTGTCGTCTCTCTCTCTCTCTCCTGTTCCCCCGCTTGTCCCCCAATTCTTGCCTTCCTCTTCCTCCTCCTCGGTCCACGCCTCCCAAGAAATCGCCTGCCGCCCCGAGGAGCCAGGAGCAGCCGCCGCCATGAATCCCGAATAGTACGGCCCTTCTCCCCCTCTCTACCTGCTTTGCGCAGGTTTTGTTGTTTACTATGCTTGTGATTTGGCGGTGATGGACTCGCGTAATCTGTCGTGGATGGGGGTGTGCTGAGTCCGGGAGGCGGCCGATCTCGCCGTCGATTGTCCGGTGGCCGCCGATTTGTGTCCCGATCGTGGATTCGGCGGTGGCCCCGCTGCTCCTTTACTTTCTAGTTGCCGCCCGAGTCTAGTTTACTAGGGGCGTTGCCCGTCTCCATGCCAGAAATTGCAGATTCTTGGCTGCGCTGCTCGCTTCTAGCCGCGCAGATTCATTCATATCTCTTTGCGACGTCTTAGATTTTCTCGATCGTGTTCCTGGCTCCTACTGTACGCATTTAGTCTTCAAATTGACGGTTCTTGTAGTTGTACATGCGCCGTCCGTGTGCAATGTTTTTTTCTTCTTCACTGCTTTGCAGCATGTGTGTGCTAGCTGGTTGGTGATGCGCATAACGATGTGATGTGTTGAGATGCTTGGGTGATTGTGCAGTGACTACCTCTTCAAGTTGCTGCTTATCGGGGACTCGGGCGTGGGGAAGTCGTGCCTGCTGCTGAGGTTTGCGGTGAGGATTGCTTCCTTCGTTGCTACCATCTCTTGACTAACACTGTTTTCTCTTGTAATAGAGTATGCCTAAGGGCTTGGGGGGAAGATAATCTTTTGTTTTGCTTGAATGCAGCTCGCGTGACAAAACCCCAAACGAAATGTCCATAGGGCATAACCTTTCAAATGTAGAAATTTGTAACAGGGAGATAGAAACTCATAGAATAATGGACTAGAAAGTAATTCATTTTTCACCCAAGACATGCTGTTAGAGTAGTCATTGTTGCGCCAAATGGTTTATTGTGTCCTAAGGATGACCTGAGTCAAGCATGTCTAGTTTGTAGCTAGAAACTAATCAAAACCAATAGTTTTCTGGCCAAGTTTCTGATCAGTTCCCTAATAATTGGTCTGGCTATGGCAGTTTTTGTGAAGAATTTTGAATGATTTATATTATTTTTTTTTCTTGTCATTTTATCAAGCTTCATATCATTCTCTTAATCAAGCATATTATTGTGCCATATTTTTTAGTAGAATACTGTAAAGCATGCAGAGTCAAGCATGTCTAGTTTGTAGCTAGAAACTAATCAAAGCCAATAGTTTTCTGGCCAAGTTTCTGCTCTCCATATTCTTGTATTTCAGCAGTACAGTACCTTCTAGACATGTGTTGTCGCAGCTGTATTGCTATTCTGCATCGTATTTTTATCAACTAGATCATCCTTTTTTGATGATCTTCTCATTTACTTCACAGGATGATTCATATCTGGAGAGCTACATTAGTACTATCGGTGTTGATTTTGTAAGTTGATTTCTTTGTGAGCTTCAATAAAGTTGAATTTCTGTGTGGCACACACATACCTTGTTTCTCCTGTATATCCTTTTCACCCTGGCTTTGACTTGCTAGAAAATCCGCACTGTTGAGCAAGATGGGAAGACGATAAAACTTCAAATTGTAAGTAACCCATTTCAGTAAGCCACAAATTGTACACTCCATACCATTCAGAAACTTCAGATCTGATATTTTCACACATTCTTCTCCTTTAGTGGGATACTGCTGGCCAAGAGCGGTTTAGGACTATCACAAGCAGCTACTATCGTGGCGCCCATGGCATCATTGTGCGCGCTCCTCAAATTTGCCGTTATCTATCTTATATTCTCCTCAAGATCTTGGTAATGATGTACTCTATGTTCCATAGGTCGTTTATGATGTGACTGACCAGGAGAGCTTCAACAACGTCAAGCAGTGGCTAAACGAGATTGACAGATATGCCAGTGAAAATGTGAACAAGCTTTTGGTGGGGAACAAATGTGACCTGGCTGAGAACAGAGTGGTTTCTTACGAGGCTGGCAAGGTAATTTTTTGGTGCATCCATTACCATTGCACAAATACTGTTCTAGTTCCTGTGGATGGTACACCTCGTTAAATTGGCATACATATGACCATCACAGGCCCTTGCTGATGAGATTGGAATACCATTCCTGGAGACTAGTGCCAAGGATGCAACAAATGTGGAGAAGGCATTCATGACCATGGCTGCAGAGATAAAGAACAGGTAACAAAATAATTCATTCCCTATACCTTTATGGGGGCAGCTGCTTTGTGCTTTCAGTCATTCTGGACTCATCAAGGATAATGGAAGAATGCATAGAAATGCATTTATATAATTATGGCAAATATTGTATGCTGGGCAGCATATTCTTCTCAACTTTGACCATCTCCTCTCCACATGCATTGTTGGATGTCTGCATGTAACGGCTGCCTTGTTTTTTCTTGTTGACTCAGCAGTATCACCATTTTTTAGAATTTTTTTTCCTACTTTTTTGGGGTTCATGGACAAAGTCATGGCAGTTAGATTGATTATACAAGATAATGTTGTGTCATCTGATTTAAAGCAGATGTTAGACCATGATTACTAATTGTGCTAATCATTCGCCTGCACTTGTGAATAATTAGCTGATACTGTGTATTCTTTTTCTTGAATAGGATGGCAAGTCAACCGGCTGCAAATGCTAGTAAGCCTGCAACTGTGCAAATGCGAGGTCAACCTGTTGCTCAGCAAAGCAGCTGCTGCTCTTGATCTTCAATCTAGATCACAAATTGTGTTCTCCTGCAGCAAGCAAAACTTAATTGGTTGCTCTATCCTGTAAACTAAGTCAATTACTATAAAAAAAACATGATATTCTGTGTCGGATATTGGAAGAAGTCTGTGTCCTAACTGCGACACTTCCACAGATGCTGTGGCCTGTTTTAACTGCCTGTTCATATTTCTATGTTTCGAGTCTTGTTGATGTTCCAACTTTATGAGATTAATGTTTCCATTTGCACAGCCATCCTTTGAAAAGTGCTGATGACGGTGTGATGATGAGCAATCATGAATTTACGAGCCATTGGTCATTGCCTGGACCTCGATCAGGGAACATGACAGATTTTGCTTTTATCAAGCTCATACATACTTTCGAACGTGGGAATTGAACTAGGGTAGACCCTGTTTGGATCGTGGGAATTGAATTACTTCCTGCGAAATTCATACTTAGGACCACCTCTGTTTGGAATGTTGGGAATTGAACTACTTATGTGATTCATATGGAATATCTGTGTTCCAATGCAAACTGCCCTCATTGGTTGACATTATCCTGCTCGTAGAAATTATGAGAAACAGGGAAACGATGTTTACAGTTACATGTGTAGAAACATGCATCAACTTCCTCGATGATGTTAGTTAGCAACATACATGTCAGATTAAACTGAAGTACTGCTGCGTGCCCCCTGGCCTGCTTGCCAGAATCTGCATGACAATGCTCCTGCCAGTTGGACCCCGTGTTGATGGAGGAATACACAGTTACTGATAAAAACATTGGGTCACGCATAGTTGCAGGCCATTGTTGGATTTATCCGTCTTCAACGTTGGAAGCATACCTCCTTTTGACGGGAGAAGCAGCAAGCCTTCAAAATAAGGTTGGAAGCAGCAGATGCCCAAAGCTCCAAACCATCACAGAAATGTTCGATTATATACAGCAACTTAACTGAAACATGTATTAGCCTTCGCTGCTGGTATATGAGTTGTCTAGCAAATTTGCAGTCTCACGGTTCAGCGAAAATACTATGGCTGCTTCTTTCCTTCCGCTATCAAATGCAAAAATACTCATGCTGCTTATTTCCTACCACCATAGGATGTTTCCACGACACTCAAGGTGGGCAAGTAGCAATTGCCTACTGCAATTATGGTTTACAAGCACATAATATAGTCATATCAACATGCCAGGCATTAAGCTTTTAGGTTATGTATGGCAACTAATGTACATGAAAAGCTAGCAAATGTACGCTCGCAGGCTCTCTTCAAAGCAAAGTCCTGGCAGCCCAACTCATCTGGAGTTTTCCGACCTCACTGGAAAGCTTAATGCTTCATTGATCCTACTGAAAACAAGTCGAAGCGGAATGCACGCAATAGTAGGTCCACCAATTCTCCCAACTACAGGTTTCCTGTCTACACATTTTCTACGATTGCTGGAAAAAGATGACAGCTTGCGCATTTTCCTTGGTGAAGATGCTGATTTCTTGGTATGTGGTCGCCAGGACTTATCCATATCATGCTCCGACATCTTTTTCCGACCACTGGCTTTTGATCTTGATGCATGTGATGATCTTGCTTGCCGCGGTTCTGCAACTTCGCTACTCTTCAGGAAGTGGTTAAGACTGTTTATTGCTGGATGGTGATCATCTCTACTTGCCGCAGGACGACTATCATCCAAAACCTCCACAGGTACAGGGTAACCCACAATGGGCTTACCACTCCATTTACTCATGAGAGAAACAATAGGCACACGATGGCCCTTGTAGGTTCCTTGAACAGTCAACTCAACATCATAAAGTTTATAGTCTGAACGCACACTCTTGATTGGCTTCACTACATGGCATCTTGCAGGTTTCAGATCCGGTTTCTGTTCAGGCAGTATTACTTGAAGTGGCAGCCCGTAATATGGGCGTGCTGCTGCACCCTTCTCAGAGTGTGAGTGGTTGCTTATAGTTTCAGATGACTCATCATGCTCAGGTCCACTTTCATAATATTGTTGCCCCATAACACCGGCACAACCATCGGCAGGAACTATTGCAAGCTGCATATTATTCTCAAGTTCATTGCGCTTACAGAAAGAATCATTTTCCACCCTTGCATCCAACCCAACAACATCGCTGTCTGGTGCCTGGCATTTTATTATCCTTTCATATTGTTGCACCAGCAAATTCCTGTCCCTGCTGTGGTCTTGAGTTACCCGATTAACAGAGCTTATGTTTTTCTTCTTGGAACTTCTATGATCACGAACTGAGGGTATGCCCTCTTTGCTATAGTCAGTAGTTTGCTTCTTGGGTTTTGATATCTGATCCTTTACAGATGCAAAAGATCCATGCATATGTAAATTGCCTGACAAAAGATCAGTTGACAAGCATTAAGCAATGCATTCTCTGCTAGTTCTGAGAGTGAAAGATGTCAAAATACATATACATTCACCCATTTGCATGTGAAACTTGCATCAAAATATGGGATTGAAAAAATTAAGGATCTGCACATTAAACTAAATGAGATAAACTTCATAGCTGTATTCTAGAAATATGAAAAACCATATGTAAAAGAAACTTGCCAATGAGTACATTCATTCATCTAATAACCCATGGCCTACTTGATCACAAAGCATCGGCAGTTATAATAATGCTACACTAGTATTGTGAAACCTTTTTCAAACAGTATGACAACCAATTACATTGTTCTTGTACATATATTTTACCTATGTAATGGCCATTGCTGCTGAATACAGTAGGCTTAAAAATATAGTACAACTGAAAATAAATAAAGTAGGACTATGAGTTTACCTTCCTCCAGGACATCATTCTCCATATTAAGGGGAGCATCAAAAAATTCGTCATTATCAGAGCAATTGTCATTGAGAAACCCAGTCATGCATGAGACTTCAGCATCCTTTACTTGAATAGCTTTGGCAGCTTCGTTGCGATTGGTGCATGATGCATCTACTGAGGTTTTCACGCTTGAAGTGCCTGAGCTGTAGGAACAATCATTCACATCCATTGAAAAAGCAGATTTTCCACTAATTGGTGCAAACACATTGGACAGTTTGTGCACAGGGTACTGGACAGAAGACTGTCCTGAAGGGTCCCAATGACAATATGTTGGAACTGTCACTGCTGAATCTTTACATAACTTTGATAGAGGACGGCGCCTATCTTTCTTCCTCGAATTTTCATAAGCTTGCCCAATACTGGAGCGCTTCCTTTTTGTCGATGAATGAGACTGCTTACTCTTTTTTATCCCATTCGTACCAGACAAATCATAGCCAAAGCTTGGTCCACTTTCAAGAAGAAGTAGATCCTGATGCCCATTTGAAAAGACACCTGCACTGGACTTCTGTTTGGGAACCTTGTTTGATCCGATCTCCCAAAGGTCTCTCATACGCCGGGATCCTTGAACTGTATCATCCTCAAAATCCTTTGTTGCTTTCTGTTTGTTCTTTGGTGATGAAGAATACCTAGTGCTTGAAGATGATATATTTTGTGGCTGTTTAAGCAATGTCAAGGCTTGAGATAAACCTTGAGCTGACTTTTCTTCAATATCATACAGAATCCTCGTAGTGCGAGAAAATCTTTTGTTGAGCCGATTTACATTCTTAGATTTTGCAGAATAGCTGTTCTGGGATGCAACCACAGCATCGTTCATCTCATCTTCATCTGCAAAGCGAGACCTTTCGATTTCAAGAGCATGCATAATGGCATCCTCTCTGCGAACATACTTCCCTTCGTTGTACGTCCTCTTTTGCTGGCGGGCTAGAGCCTTCGCTTTGTCTATACACTCTTCATACTCTCCACACCGGAATGCCTTCACACGCTTAGACTTCTCGAGATTATACCAGTCACTGTGGTAAAGTTCAAGACAGCAGATAAGATAGCAGGAAGTACACAACATGAACATGCTTGGACAATTAAAAACAATCCATCTAACCATCACGGTGTAAAACATGCAGACAACATGACATCAGTTCACCATATACAACAACCTTCGCTTCAAAGTCTAAACCAAGCATTAGAACCCAGTTCAGGGGGGAATGACAGGCTTAGTACTAGGCTAATACTATTAGCATAATTTCAAGCTATAGAACACATTCTGAGCATATGTTCAGAGATCACATTGAGATTAAGAGCACATCACCAACTCTCCACATAAGAATTCAATCCAAATATTACCTCTAATTTTTCAAGAAATGCATGACACTTATTTTTCTTTGGTATAAAGAGAAAAACAATATGCTTCTCATCTAAATTGATCTTTCTAATTCTTCCTAATTTTTAGGCTCACATCATGCTGGGGCCAAATACAGGTTTAGAGATACATTCCAATGTTCCATTGATGTTCCTAGTTGTCACTATTTCTGAGTCAGAGACAGATACTTGTACTACTCTATGTCATCATGGGTAACAAGAACAAAACATCTGCCGCTAATTGTTAACACCCCTAGTTCTAAGCTATGGGTGGCAGCATCAGATAAAAAAATCCCAGCAACTTTGATGTCATTGGAATAGCTAGATGCATCTGGAAATCGTCAAGCGACGAACAAGGCACAAAACAAATATGGCATGCTCCCTTTTCATTTTAACTAAATCAAGAAGCACAGTACAGGTTGTTCTTTGCCCAAATTCCAGATTGACAAAGAACACAAACAGAGGTCTAATGACCCGACGACCACAAGGCCGAGAACCAACTTCAGCATGGATCATCTGAACCAATCGAATCTACGCATGCATAAGCACAAGAAAGAAACAGAAACAGAAACAGAGGTGATTGATTAGAAAGTCATAGAAGGGGGTTGGAGTCTTGTACGGACATGCTGCCGTCGGGGCGGCCGAGGAGCTTGATGGGCGTGCCAGCGGAGCGCGGTGGGATGACGCAGTTGTCGGGCAGCTCGTCTTGGCTGAGGATCCGGCCGGGCCACCAGGATCCGTTGCGGCGGCGTACCCAGACGAGCGCCCCCACCTCCGCGTCCGCGCCTGTCACGCCGCCGGGACACTCCTCCTCTCTCCCGCAGCTTCCCATGCCGTTACCCTCGCCGCCTTCACCGCCCTACCACCATCATCTCCCCCGAACTGAACAAGCGAAGAACCCCTTTCTAGTTCAAGACGAAGAGGGGCGCGAATGAATCCAGAAACACGGAGGCGACGGCCGCTGCTTCTCAACGGAGGTGGGAGGTCTCCGACTCTCCGTGCCTGTGAGCGCAAGTGCAGGTGGGAGAAGAAATGGAAATGGAAGGAGAGGAGGGGGTGGGGACTGGGGAGGAGAGGAAAGGAGGAGGAGGAGGGACTGCTCGTGTGCGTGCGTTGTTGGGCTGCAGTCAGTTGGGCCCTGCAAGCCCACAGCCCATCTCGGTCCCCTCGTGGGTAGGGAATTGGGGTAGGCTGCCACAAATTGACTTGAGGGATAAATCCATGTAATTTTTTTTTGGGGGGGGGGGGGGGGGGGAAACCAAAAACACCTTTGTAACTTACTTGTCTTTTTAATTTGCTTCATATATCTCATTCTCGTTTAGTTTACCCCTCATAAGTTAAGTTAGCTTGTAAATACCTTCCATGTCACATGTTTACACTATTTTCTCTTATTTTAATTATCTTTGATTTTAGTATTTATTTGAGTGATATAAATGCTTGTTTCAATGATTTGAGTGATTTTGATCTTTGTAATACATCATTTTAAATGTGTATTAAGTACCGAAATAAACTAAAATAAGTATTAACATCATTGAAACAAATATTGACTCCACCAAAACAAGTGTCAAAGATAATGAAAACCACAAAACAAAAATAGTGCTGAGATGCGATCTAGGGTTTATTTACTTGTCAACTTTACTTATGGGGGCAAACTAAATGATAATTAGATACAGGAAAAATTGAAAAGTAGATGACTTGTGACGGTGTTTATGAATTTTTTTCCTAACTTTAATTACTTCACCCACATATATTTCAAAGAACTACAAGATCGGGTATCTCATTGCTTCAAAATTTAAATATAGAAGAAACTAACACGGTTTTTTTAGCGGTAATGCTATAATTCGGACGTCTGTTTTTTTCCGCAACATTTTTTTTCTACGCATGTAATATTTTCCTTCGACAAACAGTAAATGTTTCAAAAGCGAAAAAAATGTTTCAAACGTTGAAAAAAAATGTTGCAGACGCTAAAAAAAAATATTGCGCGGGCGTCCAAAAAATTAAAAAAAATCAAACATCCGGCTGCTAGTACTGCCTTTTTTTAGATGGTATAGCCACTAGAGGTCTGGTGAAGGTTTTGCCACGTCGGATGCACTTTGGCTTGATGGACAATTGGACACTCTTCGTCCCTAGTTGGTGTGGAGATACAAGAATGACTGAATGAGTAGGGAACAAGGACGAGTTGGGTTTTGAGAGACCTTATGATCTTAAAACTAGTATTAAAACACTACAAATTAACGATTTTGGGTTTTTCTGTGCTATGATATGACACGCTAGAACTGGTTTTTGTGAGATTTATTTTTTTAAAAAAAAAATATTCTAAAACTTAAGAAACAAACACCTCCTTAGAGTGGTCAAATGGGCTGTGTCAAACGGGCTAGCCTGAGGCCCGACACTATAGGCATGGCCTAGCACGATGCGACACAAATCCGGTACAATTCATTCAGCCCATTTATTTTAAAATTTGCTGTTTTTAGCCGTTGGAGGCTCAAAAAATTTGAAAAACTCTAAAAAAAATCCAAAAAAAAATTCTATAAATAGGCTAGCACTCCCCCTCATTTCCCCATTAGCAAACTTAAAATCTCTTATCTGCATTCTTTTGTGAAAATTACCTTGCTCTTGGTGATAATTTGATAAAATTTAAAATAGTTACTTGATGCTTAAGTCACTTCTACTCTATAAAGATACATTTTCTGTTTTCATTAGTACACACTATCGTACCGGGATGATCAACCACTACTTATAGAGCAACATTGGTATGATGCTAATTAATTACCGCTATTTTTAGAATTTTTTTATGATTCAACTGTTGCTTTATCTGGAGCTTATTACTCAACTCTCCTTTAATTGTGCATCATATTCTAGAAATTGCTACTCATTTAAGGAACTACGAAAATGATAGTATTTTATGTGAAACTATTTATGCTATTAAAAACAAAATTTTGAAATATTGGAAAGAAATTCCTATGTTATATGCACTCGCATTTATTTTAGATCCTACAGATAAAGTTCGAGGATTTGGTACATTCTCTCACTTCTAAGTAATGCGGTGGGTGCTGATTATTCTAGTTTTTTTTCAAATGTATGTGCTAACTTATCCGAAGTTTATGCTAAGTACGATTAGAAGTTTGGTGGACCAACACCCACAACAGGTAAGAAGAAAACTGCATGGGAAAGATATGGAGTGCAAGTGGCTATACCCCAAGGAGTTCGAGTACGACAACGTCAAGTGCAAAAACAACAGGTGGGGGGAGCTAGCTGCCTATCTCAACAGCGACATTGTCAACTGCTAAGAGCAGCAAGAGGATGATTTCAGCATTTTGCAGTGGTGGCATGAGCACAAGATAACATATCTGGTGCTTTCCATATTAGCATGGGATGTGCTAACAGTTCATGTCTCCAGAGTTTCTTTAGATTCTGATTTTAGTCTATCTGGAAAAATAATCGAGGAGAGAAGAACAAATCTGACAAGCGAGATGGTGGAAATACTTCTCACTGTGAAAGATTGGGAACAAATTGATCAACGAGCTCAACACACTACAGAAAATGCTGTGCTAGTGACGTTTGAAAATCTTTATCTAGATAATCAGGAAGAATAATTGTAATATTCACTTTTATCATGTATCACTGAGTTCTAGGCTGTACTCTTTTTTCTTTGCCAAGGTTTTCTCATGTTGAGTTTTTATTTGACAAAGTTTTTAACGAGGCAGTCAAACATTAATAAAACTTATTATTTAATTCTAACTATTTGTCTCATTTTAGAATTTTATTTTATATTTTTAACTTTTTCCTTATTTACATATATTTTAAAAAGTTTCTACATTCCTTTAATTTTCTAATTATTCTAATTTTTTCAAACTTTTATTATTTTACAATTTTTCTATTTTTTCTATTTGTTCTAATTTTTTTGGCATCAGATGTGCTGGTCTTGGCCCTGCTCGGTCTATCGACTCACGACTGCCCTTGCCTACACGACACACAGTTGCCCACCGGACAGTAATTCGGCCGCGGCCTTGCCATGTGGGCCTGCACAGTGCCTTGGTGGGCTGTACCGGATGGCCATTTTGACACCACTACACCTCCCTGTCCTGTCGGACTAGGCCCATTAGTTGGTCCGGCCCACCCAAAGCCCGTCTGTTCTAGCAACGCACGCTATCGCAGCTGTCGTTTCTCGAGTCTTGCCCATCCTTCGCCGTGCCGCCGAGGTCACCGGTGTCTCATCCTCGCCTCCCTCCGTTTGGATAATCGAAGACTACCGGAGTAGAGGAATAGATTTATAAGCATCAATCATGGCTGGTCCGAACCCAAGTCCCGAAACCCCACTTCTCTTCTTCATCGAGTTCTATAGCCTTCCTGCTGCATCGCGCTGCTACTCACAGTATCTTTGTGAGTGTATGTTTGTTTGCGATGGGTGGCATGGAAGACTACGAGCAAGAGCAGGAGGTGGACGTGTTAGTGGTGATCTCAGGCTAAGTAACAAACTCCGAAAATTTCGGATCTAAGCCATCACATGCGCTTTAATCGGGAGCGTACCAAAATAAATTGGTATTGGTCCCGTTAGCCTGCGCAAGAAGAGAAGAGGAGTGCGACCGGGACTCGTGAGTTCAGATTACTCCCGAATTTACTACTCTTCCTAAATACCTTTCGATCTAGGTTTTGCGCACGGGCTAACGAAGGCTACCGCCATCACCGTGAGGATCACGGTGATCTTCTTCCTCATTGCTACCTCTTCACCGATGCATCAACAACATTACCGGGCAATCTCTAATGGCGTCATCCTCATCTCCGGGTTAGTACTAATGACTCAATTTCGCATTAATTTTGTGAACATGACTTAGGCTAGTTCATGATTTAGTTCAACCCTAAAGTCTAACATTTGGTATCAGAGCTTTCTAGCCTTAGCTTGATCCTGTTTTAAGCCCGGATTAGTTCTTTGCTCGTCGGTTTAGGGTTAACTAGTCTTGGATTTAGCCTTGATACTGTCGAACTAGTCTTGATTTAGTGATCTTTTAGATCGATTAGCATCTAGAAGGAGGGGACAAGTTGAATTCCGAATCCAAAATCCCCAAATCATGAAACCCTAAAGCCCTTTGTCCACCCAAAATCCCCAAACCTCATTCAATTTCCCCAAAACCTCAAATTCAATAAAGCTAAGAAGGGTTTTTCGAGCTTACTTTTGGTCGCGACCGCCTCGGCGGAGCTGTGCACTTCCTTAGTCCTTTGTGCTCGCGTTTCTTCGCTGTGCATGAGCCGTCACGCTCGCCTCGCCGGGCGGCTCTTGCGCGCCGTCGCGACGCCCTCGTACTCCTCGCTACGCTGACCGCACCTCAGCCCAAGCGCGCCGCCGCCACCCGTTGCTTCGCCCGCTCGTGAGCCATGTTTTTCGGGAGACAAAGAGGAAATTAGGGTTAGGGTTTTTTCCGCTGTGCGTTTTAATCAGATCCAGAGAGATATGATCCGTCAGATCATTTTGACGGCTGAGATTCATTTCATGCAGGCTTGGGAATTTGCTGGGCCGTGGCCGCTCGATCGGGCTGCACATTTGCCAGGGGCCTACGCCCATTTGGGCTGCCTCTGGCCAATCAAGCAGCCAGGCCTTAAAACCACTTCGTTTTGGACCGATTTTATTCATTTGTTTTAAGCCTTTCTGTTTGATGCTAATTATTTAGTTCATTTCAATTTTTGTTGCATTATGTCTCATTTAACTTAGCAACAATTATTGTTTATTATTATTTTCTGGGCTTAATTTTATGATTAATTTTCTGATTAAGTTAATTAATGTGGCAATTAATATGATGATCATTATTTGGCTCATTTCAATATTTGTTCATTATGCCTCATTTAATCCGGCAGATGTTGTTCAAATTTATTTCCTGGTATTAATTTTATTAATTCCATGTTATTTTGAGCAAATTAAATCAATGTGATGATGATGTTTATTCCTCAATGCTGTCTCTAATTAAAATGGAACCAACGAGAAGTTTTAATTGGAGGTTATTATTTAATATTTGAAATTGGGATTATGTCATGACCATGATCATATACTGACCAACGTTGTTTATGAACATGTTTCACCCATAAGACAATTTTAGTTCTTTTTCATTTCTGCCCAATGGTGATGCAAGTTAGAACTATTATTTTCCTATGATTAGCATGTTATTAATCAGACTAACATAGGGTTAATTCCATGCAAGATATTTATTTTCTCTAATGTTTACTGATTATATTCTATTTTCTTGATTCAGCCACGAACAACACTAATGTTGCCGCTTATTTGAACGGCATTGAGCAGCTGACAGGGACGAACTGTCCCTCTTGGAAGGAAAGAATTCAGATTGTCCTTGGAGTCATGGACTTGGACTATGCATTATGTGAGAATGCCCATAGCTCCTGTCGGTGATGATGAGGGTTTCGCTGAGAAAAAGAAACTCTATGACTTAACAACGGAGAAATGAGAGCGGTCCAATCGCATGTCCTTGATGATTATGAAGAGCACCATATCTGTTGGAATAAGAGGAGCAATCCCTGAATCTGACAACACTAAGCAGCACTTGGCCTCAGTCGAGGAGCAATTCAAGGGCTCCTCAAAAGTATATGCCAATACTTTAATCATGAAGATGCTCACAACTAAGTATGATGGCTCTAACATCGTTCGTGAGCATATCATGATGATGACTGATATGGCCGCCAAACTTAAGGGCAAGGACATGGCAATTTCTGATGGCTTTTTAGTCCACTTCATTATGACCTTCTTTCCTTCTAAGTATAACGCTTTTAAGATCAATTACAACACTCAGAAGGAACAATGGACCATAAGCGAGTTGATCGCTATGTGTGTTCAGGAGGAGGAGAGGATAAAGGCTGAAAGGAAAGACCATGTTTTCCATGTCAGTCATGGCAAAAAAAAAAATAGTTCCAAGGGGAATATAAATCTAAGAAGAAGCTGCATTTCTCTCCCAAGGCTGAATCAAGCAAGTCAAAGCCAAAGGAGAAAGCCCCTATTGCACATAACTCTTCTTCTTCTGATGGGCCCATTTGTTGATTCTGCAAATCCAGTGGGCACATTCAGAAGGACTGTGTGGGCTATTTGAAATGGCTTACTAAAATGGGTAATGATGAAATTTTCTTTGTCGATGAATCCCTTATGCTAATGATTTCCCTAATACATGGTGGATTGACTCAGGTGCCACTGTACACATTTCTAATTCATTGCAGGGATTCCTTACCGTGAGGACGGTAAGAAAGAGGGAGCGAAGCCTTAGAGTCGCTAATGGAAAGGAAGCTGAAGTTGAAGCCGTTGGCACACTATCATTAGTATTTAGATAGTGGCTTCACTCTTCTTTTGAATAATGTTGTTTATGTTCCTAGTATGAGGAGAAATCTTATTTCAGTTTTTTTATTAGATGATGATGGATACACTTGTATCTTTGGGAACTATAAATGCGTTGTAAGCTTTAGATCTAATAATGTTGGTCTCACGATTCGACGAGACAAACTATATATGCTTCATCTCTCTGAATCTCATGTATCAATGAATGTGTGTGATGCCACCAATAAGCGAAAGAGAAGTCTAGCTGATAAGACTTCATCGAAATTGTGGCACTGTCGTTTAGGTCACATTTCGAAGGGGGGAATGGAACGTCTTATTAAGGAAGAGATACTCCACTCTTGTGAGACCCCGGATTGGCTATCCAAAATCTCCTGTGTAATTCTGTACTAGCCCCAGGTCAGTAGCTAGTACACACAGTCAACAGTGATACATCATTGCCGAACATAACGAAATTGTAACATAACTATAAAGAATTAGCCACATGGCTACTTATTACAACACTCGGTCACACGACCAAAGTCACAGCAGCAGAAACAAAACGACAAGAAGCGAAACCCAATGAACACCACAGGCGACGACAAGACACGCGACTAGTTCTCCTGGTGATCTTCCTCTAACTCCTTGGCGTAGAACTCACCGTCTTCAACGGCATCCTGATAGTTCTTTGATGACAACAGTTTATGTAGCACGTGAGTACAAAAGTACTCAGCAAGTCTGGGAAATTATACACATGTGGGGCTTTCCAAGGAAGGCTTAATATGGTTCTTTTGCATAAAGCCAAGTTTCATCAAACCATACTTATTAATAAGTTTCACAAATCATATTGTCGGGACCCGAATTTGCAAATCCGGACCCTCTGTGTATTCAGCACTAGTCCAGGATCACGCTAGTGCACACAGTCTCAACATAGATGAATATCACAATCATACACAGCGGAATAGTAAAAATAACTCAATAATAGAATATAAACTATTGAGCGACCTTAAGGTCAACCTTACATTTGTGAAACCCCGACGTGGCCTTCAACTCCAAATACAAAGAATGAACGAAGAACATCGGTGAATCCCATCAATACGCCACAGTAACCTGGCTGTGGTTCGACTCTAGATAATCGCCTTCTCACGGAACTTCTTCTTCTTCGACGATGTAGACTTTTGCTCACCGGGTGATTGTTTGTTTTGCAAGGGGTGAGTACATAAAGCACTAAGAAGTCGCGGCATGTAATGCAAGTCTAATAGCTATATGCATGGCTTGGTACAAAGGAATAGCTCAAGGTATATTTGCGAGAAATGTGCCTTTTGAAAAGTAATATAAGTAGATTCAAAGCAAAGAGAAACAAGTAAAACATAAATAACTTTTCAAAAAGTTTAATAAACATTTTCCCATCCTAAACCACATTTCCATCATTTCCATTAAACCAACCCAACTTTTCAAATCCAAGTTATTTTCGTAAAGTCTAACCCTCGACTGTAATTCCCGAGCATTGTCCAAAGATGCAGTCGGACTCGGCTATTCAAATAGATTCTACACTCACAGAGGTTATGCACTTTACCCACAAGATACAATCCACTCACCACGTCGGCGTGAATCGCCATACAAGAGTATGCGAATGAGCGATCATAACAAAGCCTTCTAAGCCTCAAACAACACGTGGTCCTTCCCAGACGCGTTTACACCATCCCTTCCCTTAGCCAAGGCGAAGTATGGGACCAACACACCGTTAGATGGGTACTGGCCACAGCCCACGATACGCCCCCCGCACAATCACACAAACGGTGTAATCGACACCCTGAGGCTCCACAAGTGAGTCCTTAGCTACTTAGTCAACTAGGGCCGTCCCATTCCACCCATGTGGTTGCAAGTATGACCCAGTTCAAAGGCTTGCAAGGTTAAGTCCTTAGAGTGACCAGGGCAAGACTACCTAAAACCAAATCAACACTCCCAATGCCACATCGCCCACCTGACATTTCTTGCCACATGCCCTTGGCCGAAATCGTTTATCAAACCCCGCTTGATTACCATGCACCACGTCGGCCAACATCACATGATACTTTTCCAAAACAGGTTCAATATATCATTAAGTCCATATTATCATTTGATTGTCCAAAATCATGTCATGAGCACGCAGGTCTAAGCAAAGATACTACAACGATCTAAACCCATGTTGGCAATTTAATAATGTCCAACTAGTAAAACTACAACTAGGGTGACAAAGGGTCATGGCACATACTTAAGTAATCAAGGTGTCATATATCAAATTGGTGTTTATCTAACCCTGTGTTTAAACAAAGTATCTTTCTAATTGAACTAGCATGCAATAGTTTAAATCAAAATAGATTTCAAAATGGGATCAACATGGTCAAAGCACAACTTGCCTGGCCCTTGCAAACTTTACTGTCTTTACCCTTTATCCTTGATCCTTGATCCTCGACCTTCAACTTCCACTTTCTCGATCCTCACTTGCTCGAACGATTTCGGACGACACGATCCTAACGATTAAATAAGAAGCATATACAATCCAATTCAAAAGACATATCAATTACTCTCCAAATTAAGAAGGAACAGCATTGGGCACAAGGGCTTGGGAGAGATTTGGGTACTCGAACGGATTAGATCGAAGAGTTGACAAAAGAGAACGGCTTTCTAAAACAATCTAAAAGGAAAGATTAATAATCGAGAAAGAAAGAATAATATTCAAGAATATTTCTTCCGGGTTATTATCTTGATTGACAGATAGCTTACATATGGGCTCTTGATCTATAGATCGGGTCCATAAGAATATGTTAGCAATGAACTAAATCGATTCGAGGTTGACTTTGTTGACCTACGGACACAAAGCCAAACAAAAGAGAGACGGATAGATCGGCACAGTGGGTATGACAGATGGCCAATGGTCTATCGACTCAAGTCCACGAAGGAATTCTCGATTAATGGCAGATTAGGTTTTCGTGGATAAGACAAGACAAGTGTCTTACCACGGTTGAAACAACGGGAAAGATTGCAAAGATAACAACGCGGCTCACGATAAACTTAGTTCATCAAACCGGCCTTCTGCTAGAGTTTTGATTCGGCTTGAAGATGATATGACGAATGAGACTAGGCTCACGTCCACGCATGATAGAACAGTGAAGGCATCGCACTAGGGTTTGTGCAAGAATACACGCATGATGACAACGCAGGCGAAGAGAGCCAATCGTTAACGATGAAACGTTAACGATGGAACGTTAACGACGAAACGTTAACTGCGGGAACGTTATGCAGCAGCGCTAACGGCAAAACGCTAACGGAGAAACGCTTAACGATTAAACGCTACGGAAGCGTGCGGGAAACATTAACGAGGAGCGCTAACGACGAAGCCGCTAACCATTAAACGTTACGGAGGAACATTAACGAGCGCACGACAAAACGTTAACGCAAGACGTTACGGGCGGAAAGGCTACGGCGAGTGTTAACGGTGAAACATTGTCGGCAAAACGTTAAGATGAGGAACGTTAACGGAACGTTATCGGAAGAACGCACCCGGGAAACGCATCGAGAACGCACCGCAGAACGTTCGCGGAACGTTAACTGCTAACGCACGGTGGATCGTTAACGCCAACGCAACGGTGGAGGTCAACAATGATAGGAGACTTCGCGAAGCGAAGTAGCGACCGCCGATAACGACATGGCGGCCGCGGTAGAACGCTACTAAGGACGGCTAACCTGGCAAGCGCGAATCGCAGACGCTAGGTTGAAAGACGACGTTTAGGCCGGAATCGGGCTTCTCGCAAACGGAGACCAAAAGAACCTTAAGTATGATCCAAAACAGTAAAGATGATCCTCTGGACGCGACAACACGGCCGAGCGAACCAAAATAACCGGGCGTCGATACGCGGCGACGGCAAACGGTGGCCTAAATATATAAAAAAAATTTCCGAGGATGGGATGGCAAAGGAGAATGTCTACTGCGAGAACGCGCGAGACGATCTCAACGGTATAGGCGGATTTTGGCGGCGCTCTTCCGGATTAATCACAAACCAAGCGATTAACTGCCGGATCAAAACTTTGGACGGCCATAACTTCTAGAATAATGATCGGAACTTAACGAGAATTTGACCGAGAGCTAGATGGGACCAAGAGGCACACCGTGACGCAGGTGGCTCGAAGAAATACCTTCTGGAACAGCTGGGGACGCAGCGAGGAAGTTTGCCATCGTTCGGGAACGCGATGAACGGAGAAATTAATTTGCTGCGCCAAATCCAGAGGGCAAAACCTTGGGGCAAGATGTGCATCCTGTAGAGGACATCCCCAGGAGTCTACACAAAAATTTCACCGTCAAACTCGAAAATTGAGGGAGTTATGGCCTCGGCAAGATTCGAGATTGAAACGGCTGTAACTTTTGATCCCGTGGACCAAATTGGCTGAATTTTGGACAGCAAGTAGATGGTACCTTGTGGCACACAACGGAGAAGACGGATCTCGAAAAGAGTCGACGAGTTGCCTGACGCGGCTCCAGGAAAGTTCGGCCGACGCTGGGCGACGTTCGCGACATTGGATGGATCTCGGAGTTTTGGAGATGATCCGGAGGTTGTATATCCGTGCGGGAGAGGTCTAGGGCACTTATATAGGTTTGGGGAAGAGGCTAGATCAAGAAAAATCAAGTTTGGACGCGTTTGGAGGTGTTTGGGTCGGTTTGGGCATTTATCGAGCACTCTCCGTCTTTGGCCGGAATCGGATCCGGCGATGTGGCTCGCCTTCGAGGCGACACGTGGCCGTGGGGCGCTTGTTGGGCTGGCGCGTGCTGGGCCGGGCGGTCTCAAGGTAAGGGCAGCGAGACGGGCCTGGCCGTGGTGGCCACAAGGAGGTGCGCGGGCCTACGTGGCGCAGCCAGGGGCCTGGGGAGGGGCGTGGCGCTGCCGAGCGGCCGGCTGAAAGGGCCGTACCGGGCGGGAGAGGAGAAGTTTAGGCCCAATGCCATTTTCGGAATTTCCCAGCAATTTCCAATAAAACAATTCCCAATTTCCAATTAAATCATTTGAGGCAATAAAATACTAAAAATTCTAGAAAAATTCCAGAAAATATTTTGAGACATTTCCAACTCAAATAAAATATTTGCAACAAAATTTTATATAAACTTTTCCAAATAAATAATTAATTTCCATAAAAGGGCTTTATACAAATCAAATTCAATTAAATCCAATAAATAGCAAACGAGTCTAAAAATCTCAAAATTCACAGGAAAACTTCTTGAAGCACAAGGAATCCAAATAAAATAAAATAAATTTTATTTGAGGTTTAGAATAATTAAATTAAATTGTTTTAGCTTTTAGAAAAATTCAAATCAAGTTTTATAAACGCGAGAAAATCAACGAAAATTTTTGGGAAGCTAAACCAAACCAAAATTTTTGAAAACCCAAATTTTGGGATGTTACAAATCTACCCCCCTTAACAGAATCTCGTCCCCGAGATTCAGGGCTGACTATAGAATTAGGTTTAGGGGGACTCAACTCTTGAGCTTCCTCGAACTTCCAAGCAACTACACACTGGACAGGGGTCGCTTCTGAACAAACGCTTAGTAACATCCAAAATTTTTGCAGGCTGCTCCTTGCGGATGAGATCCTCTTACAAGTCCACTGACTCCAACTGTGTCTGATTTTCGGCCACGAGACACTTCTTCTACGGAAAATCTTGATACTAACTTTGTCGGGAAATCTTGAACATCTTCTGCACTCATGCTGACGTTTATTGTAACTCCATTGATAGTCTCCTTGCTTCTGTACATAAACACTTGATTTTCCGATTCTTCTATAAATTGGACAAGCTGTATCTGACCACAAAGCTTATATGCAATTACGCGTCTTTAATAGGACTTGGATAGCATTCCTGGTTGGTCCGGCACTATCTTTGTCGCTTGATTCTTCAAAGATTGACTCGAAACTCAGATCAACTAAATACTCCTTAACAATTCACTTTCGACGCAAGTGTCTCGGTAGGGGTAGGATTAGGATTGAAGTGGGCAGGTATAACACCTTTTCTCCTAGGACAACTATTATCAAAGTGTCGGCTCATTGCATCCAAGCAACACTTGACTGACATCCATTGGCTTTCTCGACATGGTACTAATCTTGGTAGGGTAGAGCTGAGATCGATGCGATCAGCGGTGATCACTTTCTTTTGAGGCGTGATTAGAAAAATATCCTGGCCGACTACAGCAAAGCACTCTAGAAACCAGGCTTCTTCCTTGAGAACTTTTCACTAGGTTGATGTTATGGAAACTCTAACCATTGGGGCGAAGCTAATGGTGAAAGTGTCTCTAACAAAGTCCGAGCAAAGATGGCAACTAAATTGTTGAGGGGTACTCCTCATTCGCTGCAGTGGTCCTTCTTGACAAACGCTCGACGCTATGGACTTCCAATTCCTTGCACTCATTTTTCAGGTTAAGGCCTTTGTTAACCAATTCTTCTTGCTTCAATCGACTCCTTAAGCAAGTTGCTTCCATAGCCTTACCATTCACTTTACGTGTTAAAATCTTTAATCGGCGTAATTTCGGGATGATCATGGCTTTCAAATTGCTTGATCTTCGTGGCATTCCTTAGCAAATGACCGACTCGCCACGTGGTATCATGAACGCTTGGGTCATCGTGGCCGGGTTGATGGGGCATTCTCTAGGCCAATGACCTCATTTATCACACAAGAAACAATTCCATGGTGACCAAGTATTACCGATTTCTTGAGGTAGATGGATAGGGTTGACATGTTTCCTCTTCTTTCTTCACGTGGCACACTAGTGCGAATGACAATCATTCTCTTTCGCTAACTCTTGAGCAATGACTCGAAAATCTTCTTGCCGATGTCTTTGAGTCACAATGGTCACTATTGGATCTAAGGGACATTGAGTCGGGCAACGACCTTCGCAAAGATAGCGGTGATATTGCGCATAGGACATTCTCCGGGTAAATGGCTTCCTTCACACCGAACAATTGATTGCATGTTCATCGAAGTGTATCCTATTTCTCCACATCGGATGCATGCACGGTCTTCGACTTGTTTGGTTGACAACACTTCAAAGAACAACATCTCGGTATGGTATTAGGTGCGGGGGTTGTACTCTTCTCTCGAACTCGCGGTAGTCACACTATCTTCTCGATGACGCCACAACCGACGAAGGGCGGTGGCAATTTCCAACCAAGTGATAGTATGTCCATCTTCCGAGGTGGCGTAGAAACCTTTCCTCCAGACTAATGCATCTCCTTTTAACTGGCAAGTAGCACAGGGGACCTTCTCCTCATCTTCACATTGTACCCAAGCAAGCTTCTCTTCTATGACACGAAGCCATATTTCTCCGTCTTTGAGAGTGGCTAATCCATCAAACGTGGGTGGTTACAAACTGATCCAAGTGTCGAATTGTCACGGTTGGTACGGTGGACGGCTGTTGGTCACCGCTTTGACACCGATACGAGATAGTAGCAATCGAGCCCGACTTGAACTGCCTCAAAGTTACTGCTGCAGTTGGTCCTTTCCATTTGTTGATCACTCCAGGGTTTTAGGTAAGAGGGAAAAAGCATAGATGAGGTTCAAGAATCCTATTGCAGGGGAGCAGGTTTAACCCAAAAACTTGTACAAACATTATTAAGAACTTGGTATGGTTGCTTATCCAAGCCTAAAAGCTTTGCAACACATACTGCACACTCAGCAATCAAGAAAGATCCAAATTCCTAAGCACACAATAATCTAGCGTCTAAAAGGGTAGCACTCTTATCTTAAGAGACGTGACTCTCACACATGAGTCTCAACTGACAACTAAACACTGGTTCTTCAAGCTTCTGGAACACTTCATCGATCCACTTCTCTTCGAGCTCAATGATTTCTTACTTCACGATCTTCAGAGTTGACGGCGACATCCAGTACTTTCTCCTTAAGTGTGAAACATCGTTAACTATTTGGAACAACTCAGGTAAGATTTCCATTTAAATCGAAGGGAAGGATAGAACTTTCAGCAAAGGGGAAAGAATAGAAGAATAAGATGAGTCAAGAATGTATTATTCTTTCAAGTTAAAATTTCTCTTTAGAAAATAATTTTGAAGCTCCTAAAGACGGCCAATCTATCTAGGGTCAAGACCTACCAAGATGGCTCGATACCACCTCTGTCGGGACCCGAATTTGCAAATCGGACCCTCTCGTGTATTCAAAGCACTAGTCCAGGATCACGCTAGTGCACACAGCCTCAACATAGATGAATATCACAATCATACACGGAATAGTAAAATAACTCAATAATAGAATATAAACTATTGAGCGACCTTAAGGTCAACCTTACATTTGTGAAACCTGACGGCTTCAACTCCAAATAAGCAAAGAATGAACGAAGAACATCGGTGAATCCCATCAATACGCCACAGTGCAAATCGACAGTGGTTCGACTCCTAGATAATCGCCTTCTCACGGAACTTCTTCTTCTTCGACGATGTAGACTTTTGCTCACCGGGTGATTGTTTGTTTTGCAAGGGTGAGTACATAAAGCACTCAGAAGTCGTGTACGTAATGCAAGTCTAATAGCTATATGCATGGCTTGGTACAAAGGAATAGCTCAAGGTATATTTGCAGTAAACAGCTTTTTGAAAAGTAATATAAGTAGATTCGAAAGCAGTAGAAACAAGTAAAACATAAATAACTTTTCAAAAAGTTTAATAAACATTTTCCCCATCCTAAACCACATTTCCATCATTTCCATTAAACCAACCCAACTTTTCAAATCCAAGTTATTTTCAGAAAGTCTAACCCTTGACTGTAATTCCCGAGCATTGTCCAGTACCGTGGACTCGGCTATTCAAATAGATTCTACACTCTGCAGAGGTTATGCACTTTACCCACAAGATACAATCCACTCACCACGTCAGCCGTGAATCGCCATACAAGAGTATGCGAATGAGCGATCATAACAAAGCCTTCTAAGCCTCAAACAACACAGTGGTCCTCTCCAAGACGTGCTCTACACCATCCCTTCCTTAGCCAAGGCGAAGTATGGGACCAACACACCGTTAGATGGGTACCTGGCCACACCACGATACGCCCCCGCACAATCACACAAACGGTGTAATCGACACCCGAGGCTCCACAAGTGAGTCCTTAGCGAATTAGTCAACTAGGGCCGCCCCATTCCACCCATGTGGTTGCAAGTATGACCCAGCTTCAAAGGCTTGCAAGGTTAAGTCCTTAGAGTGACCAGGGCAAGACTACCCAAAAAACCAAATCAACACTCCCAATGCCACACGCCCACCTGACATTACTCTTGCCACATGCCCTGGCCGAAAATCGTTTATCAAACCCCGCTTGATTACCATGCACCACGTGCCAACATCACATGATACTTTTCCAAAACAGGTTCAATATATCATTAAGTCCATATTATCATTTGATTGTCCAAAATCATGTCATGAGCACGTAGCGTGTCTAAGCGATACTACAACGATCTAAACCCATGTTGGCAATTTAATAATGTCCAACTAGTAAACCACAACTAGGGTGACAAAGGGTCATGGCACATACTTAAGTAATCAAGGTGTCATATATCAAATTGGTGTTTATCTAACCCCCAGGTTTAAACAAAGTATCTTTCTAATTGAACTAGCATGCAATAGTTTAAATCAAAATAGATTTCAAAATGGGATCAACATGGTCAAAGCACAACTTGCCTGGCCCTTGCAAACTTCTTGCCTTTTACCCTTTATCCTTGATCCTTGATCCTCGACCTTCAACTTCCACTTTCTCGATCCTCACTGCTCGAACGATTTCCGGACGACACGTCTAACGATTAAAGAAGAAGCAAATACAAACCAATTCAAAAGACAAATCAAGTAAACTCCAAATTAAGAACGAACAGCATTGGGCACAACGGCTTGGGAGAGATTTGGGAACTCGAACGGATTAGATCGAAGAGTTGACAAAAGAGAATCGGCTTTGCAAAACAAGAAAAGGGAAAGATTAATAATCGAAAGAAAGAATAATATTCCAAGAATATTTCTTCCGGTTATTATCTTGATTGGACAGATAGCGACATATGGGCTCTTGATCTATAGATCGGGTCCATAAGAATATGTTAGTTCGCAATGAACTAAACTGATTCTCGAGGTTGACTTTTGTTGACCGAACGGACACAGTCAAACAAAAGAGAGACGGATAGATCGGGCACAGGGGTATGACAGATGGCCAATGGTCTATCGACCAAGTCCACGAAGGAATTCTCGATTAAAGGCAGATTAGGTTTTCGTGGATAAGACAAGACAAGTGTCTTACCACGGTTGAAACAACGGAAAGATTGCAAAGATAACAACGCCGCTCACGATAAACTTAGTTCATCAAACCGGTCTTGATTAGAGTTTTGATTCGGCTTGAAGATGATATGACGATGAGACTAGGCTCACGCCACGATGATAGAACAGTGAAGGCATCGCACTAGGTTTGTGCAAGAATACACGCATGCGATGACAACGAGGCGAAGAGAGCCAATCGTTAACGGCGAAACGTTAACGATGGAACGTTAACGGCGAAACGCAGCGGAACGTTAACGCATGAGCGCTAACGCAAAACGTTAACGAGAAACGCTTAACGACGTAAACGTTAACGACGAGCGTTAACGGGAAACATTAACGAGGAGCGTTAACGACGCCGCTAACGACTAAACGTTATCGGAGGAACATTAACGGAGCGCACGACAAAACGTTAACCCGCAAGACGTTATCGGCGAGCGTTAACGATGCAGTGTTAACGGTGAAACATTGTCGGCAAAACGTTAGCGGAGGAACGTTAACTAACGTTAATCAAGAACGCAACCCGGGAAACGCACGGAGAACGCAACGGCGTAACGTTAACGCGGAACGCAACGCTAACGCATCGCGCGTGGATCGTTAACGCGAACGCAACGTGGAGGTCAACAATGATAGGAGACTTCATGAAGCGAAGTAGCGACCGGCCGATACAACGACATGGCCGCGTAGAACGCTACCAAGGACGGCTAACCGGTGCGCGAACCGGCGGCACGGGCTAGGTTGAAAGACGACTGGTTTAGGCCGGAATCGGGCTTCTCGGCAAACGGAGACCAAAAGAACCTTAAGTATGATCCAAAACAGTAAAAGATGATCCTCTGGACGCCGACAACACGGCCGAGCGAACCAAAATAACCGGGCGTCAAAAGAGACGGCGACGGCAAACTGCGGTGGCCTAAATATATAAAAAATTTCCGGAGGATGGGATGGCAAAGGGAGAATGTCTACTGCGAGAACGCGGGCGAGACGATCTCAACGGTATAGGCGGATTTTGCGGCGCCCTTCCGGATTAATCACAAATCGGCGATTAACGGGCTTCGGATCAAAACTTTGGACGGCCATAACTTCTAGAATAATGATCGGAACTTAACGAAATTTGACCGAGAGCTAGATGGGACCAAGAGGCACACCGTGACGCAGGTGGCTCGAAGAAATACCTTCTGGAACAGCGGGGGACGCGCGAGGAAGTTTGCCACTGTCTGGAACGCAGTCTGAACGGAGAAATTAATTTGCTGCGCCAAATCCAGAGGGCAAAACCTTGGGGCAAGATGTGCATCCTGTAGAGGACATCCCCAGGAGTCTACACAAAAAATTTCACCGTCAAACTCGAAAAATTGAGGGAGTTATGGCCTCGGCAAGATTCGAGATTGAAACGGCCGTAACTTTTGATCCCGTGGACCAAATTGGCTGAATTTTGGACAGCAAGTAGATGGTACCTTGTGGCACACCACGGAGAAGACGGATCTCGAAAAGAGTCGACGAGTTGCCCGGGACGCGGCTCCAAAGTTCGGCCGACGTTGGGCGACGTTCGGGCGACATTGGATGGATCTCGGAGTTTTGGAGATGATCCGGAGGTTGTATATCCGTGGGAGAGGTCTAGGGGCACTTATATAGGTTTGGGGAAGAGGCTAGATCAAGAAAAATCAAGTTTGGACGCGTTTGGAGGTGTTTGGAGTCGGTTTGGGCATTTTATCGAGCACTCTCCGCGGCCGAATCGGATCCGGCGATGTGGCCTCGCCGAGGCGACACGTGGCCGCGGGGGGCGCTGCTGGCTGGCGCGGCTGGGCCGGGCGGTCTGGCGGCGGCGAGCGGCCGGCGCGCGTGGCAGGGCGGTGGTGCGCTGGTGCGGGTCGCAATGGTCAGCGGGCCTGGTATCGGCCGAGTGGGCCGGCCCGGCTGGCGGGAGAGAGAGGAGAAGTTTAGGCCCAATGCCATTTTCGGAATTTCCCAGCAATTTCCAATAAAAACAATTCCCCAATTTCCAATTAAATCATTTGAGGCAATAAAAATACCAGAAAAATTCTAGAAAAATTCCAGAAAATATTTTGAGACATTTCCAACTCAAATAAAATATTTGCAACAAAATTTTATATAAACTTTTCCAAATAAATAATTAATTTCCATAAAAGGGCTTTATACAAATCAAATTCAATTAAATCCAATAAATAGCAAACGAGCTCCGAAAAATCTCAAAATTCACAGGAAAACTTCTTGAAGCACAAGGAATCCAAATAAAATAAAATAAATTTTATTTGAGGTTTAGAATAATTAAATTAAATTGTTTTAGCTTTTAGAAAAATTCAAATCAAGTTTTATAAACGCGAGAAAATCAACGAAAATTTTTGGGAAGCTAAACCAAACCAAAATTTTTGAAAACCCAAATTTTGGGATGTTACACATATTTTGGCAATTCTTTTTAATAATTGAATTATGTAATATTTCAGTGAAGGTTCTATCCACCATCACTAGTATAAGGGCTCTATCCGCCACAATTTAAAAGATCAAGATTTTCCACACATGACTCTGTCCGTCATGACATAAAAAAGGTTCTATCTACCTGGTTGGCTCAATCCGCCAATTAAACATCCGAGAGTTCTAACCACTCCCGAATCCCAAAACATCATTTATTTTCAAAACTAAAACCAAAGTCTACCAGTATGAAAGCATTCTTTGCTTTGTCCTTGACCGTAGGCACGGCTATTCGAATAGTTTTAACTCTGCAGAGGTGTACAGCTTTACCCACAAGACATGATCAACTCTTTAACGCCATGCAATTAACACACTTCCTTTGGTGTGTCGGCAGAGAGATCATGACAAGGCCTTTACAATGTATACGCCTAACCCGACCCACCCGCTGAGGTTTCACCGTTGTTAGGGTTCAATCCACCCAGTACAGAAGCCCCCTCTTGCGCCGTGTGAGAAAAACAGTCTTGCCTCTATCCGGCACTCACATTCCACCAATTGGTGAGTCTAAGTTAGGTTTCTACAAATTATTTAGCCAGGTCGTACCATGTTAGACATGTGGCAGTACGGTTATGCTTAGAATGGACAGTCATAAGCGTCGGTCCTTAATTGACTTGGGGCAGTACTTGCACATTGGAAACTAGTGCTCAATCCGCACCCACCCGACATTCCAATCTACCCAAGTCCAAATCCTTTTTCTTTTGCTTTTTATTTTGGAAAAACAGTACCAAATACTTTGTAATAATTTCCAAATCACAATTTAAATCATAACTTTTGTATAATCCCACCCATGGGTCATTTTCATCAATTCGGGTACTAAGCGTATATATCGTTCTAACCAACAAAAGTCACAATATAAGATATACGTGACATAGCAAAGAGTCCTAGGGTTACAATTAAACATGGGTATCAATAATCAAGGAGGTAATCGCAATTGGGAATAACTAACAGTCCATATTTGACATACGATGATAAAGATAGCGATGCATGTTTATAAAGCATTGTAAACACATTTGTAAACATGGGATCAAAATGCGTCAAGGGACTTGCCTTCAGTCGCAGCGAAGATGTCGAACTCTTGAAGTCCGGCGGCGGTGTCGGCGGACTCGGCGGGATCCTTAGCTACGCGCAAAACGGTACAACAAATAAATAACAATAAAATAAATAAAATCCAAAAATTATAAAAGTAGTACTGGCAGGTAGATAATGAATTTAGATGAATTTAGGAATTTGAACGGAGTCAGTCGGAGTTCGTACGGAAAAGTTATGAGCTTCCGAAGTTTGGAAAATCTGAAAAATACGAAATCGGGGAATATTCCCGGAATCTTCTTTTTGGCTGATTTTGTGGATAGGCTCATCTCTATTACATGTGGGGCCCCCTTGTCATTCACTCATGCCTTCTTCTTCATGGAGCTCCATGGCAAATAGCAGAGGAAGGAAAGGGGCTCATAGGGCGCCGGCGGTGGGGAACCGGCCGGCCGGCGTGGGCACGAGGCGTCGCGAGGAGGCGGCGCGCGGGCGAGGCGGCGACGGCCAACGGCGGCGACGCGGGAAGTCGGGTTAGCGCTCGGCCGGTCGGCCGAGGCGGCGGCGGCGAGGAGCGAGCAAGCGATGGCGGCGCGGGCCGACGCGGCGGAGGGCGGGCGGAAGTCGGCGGTGGATCAAGGCGACGGCGACGAGCCACGGCTGAAGCTCAGACGGCACCACCATGAACAGAGCAAGCCAAAATTTCCCAAAAAAACATAATTTTTTCCAAAATTAAAACATGGCCCCACAAATCAAATGATGGATCATCTAGAAGGCATCTAAAGGAGTTCAAGAGTACAAGTAATTGAAGAATGAACTACCGGAAACGAAGAAATCGGCGAAGAACGACGGTTCGACCGGAACGATTCAACACCAAAATTCGTCACCCACACTTGATGGAACCTAAAATTGATTGATGGGTTAGAATCTAGACATCCATACGAACACGAGGAAACAACCGAAATTGGATTCGGCTCACCGGAGAAGAAGATAGGATGAAGAAACCGAAGAACACGAAAAACGGCGTTCTTCGTCGGTTTTCTCGATCTCGCGGACGAACGACGAGAAGAGGCTAAAGAAGGGTGCTAACACCGGGAAGAGCACTCCAATACGGAGATTTGAGAGGTGGTGGTGCGCCATTTGGAGTTGAAACGGCCGAGTTATGGCCATAATGGTGGATTTCGGTTTTGGAAGGATTGAGCCGTTTCTGGCGAGAGTCCGGGCTGAAGATCATGGGGGATGGAAAGGTTTCGTCGCTACGAATCCAATGGATCCGGCCGTTCGTGATTTGGAGCATTGATGGTGGAGTTATGAAGGTTTGAATCATGGAACTCAAGTATGGAAAGCAAGAAGCTCATCATTGGAAAGAACAGCACGTCCCAAGCTAGAAGATGAACAATGCCGCCACGAACTGGAATCCGGAAATTTGATTTTTCGAACGAGGGAGAATTGAACTCCGATTTTGAACGGATAAGGATGCCAGGTTAAATTAAACACCAAGGAAAACCCAAATTTTGAATTTAACTAATTTAAATTAGATTTTTCCAGAAGGCCGAAATTGAGGATGTTACAACTCTTTAGGCTTCTCTGACTCAGATCATTGTATTGATTGTATTAAAGGGAAATATGTAAAACAAATTAAGAATGGAGCCACACGAAGCACAGGAATCTTCGAATCAATCCACACTGATGTTTGTAGACCTTTTCTTGTAACTTCAGTTGATGGGTATAACTCCTTTATCACATTTACTGATGACTTCTCTCGTTATGATTATATTTTTCCCATTCGCGATCGATCTGAATCACTCGATAAGTTTAAAATATTTAAGGCTAAAGTCGAAAATTAGCATAACTTAAAAATTAAGGTAGTGAGATCAGATCGTGGAGGAGAATATTATGGGAGACATGCTCCTTATGGACAAATTCCCGATCCATTCGCTAAGTTTCTTTCAGAAAATAGCATAGTAGCCCAATATTCCACACCTAGTGAACCTCAGCAAAATGGAGTAGCTGAAAGACGCAATTGCACTCTTATGGATATGGTGCGTAGTATGATGAGTTACTCCAACTTACCAACTTGTTTGTGGATGGAAGCATTAAAGACAGCTATACACATACTAAATCGGGTTCCCAGTAAATTAGTCCCTAAAACCCCTTATGAATTATGGACTGGGAGGAAACCAAGTTTAAAGTATTTATGTGTGGGGGGTTGTCCTGCTGAAGCCAAAGTCTTTAATCCACATATTAGGAAATTAGATCTCAAGACAATAAGTTGCCATTTTATTGGATATCCTGAAAGATCTAAGGGATATCCATTCTATTGTCCAGATCGTAATACTAAATTTGTGGAAACCCGTCATGCAGTATTCTTAGAGAATGATGAAATTAGTGGGAGCTCAGAGACTAGGAAAATAGACCTTGAGGAAGTTCGGACTTATGCACCATTACCGATAATCCAAGAGGCTATTAATCCTATACCTCATATAGTCACACCTCCAGCTAAGAATCCTAGAGTTGAGCCCCCACATGAGGATTCAGGTATCAACAGTACAACACCTAATGATGAGCCTTAATAGCCTCCTGTGATAACTAATGAACCACTAAGGAGATCATAGCGGGAAAAAAGATCAGCCATCTCTAATGATTATGTTGTATACATGAATGAAGATATATATGACATAGGGAAGGTAGATGATCCTACATCATTTAAGGAGGCTATGATGACTAAGGATTCATCCAAGTGGCTTGAGGCCATGCAGGATGAAATAAAATCTATATGCATTAATGACGTCTGGGATCTAGTAGAAATTCCTGATGGAGTTAAAAAGTAGGCTGTAGATGGGTCTACAAAACTAAGCATGACTCTAAGGGAAATGTCGAAAGATTCAATGCAAGGCTTGTAGCAAAAGGGTTTACACAAAGAGAGGGGATTGATTATATTGATACTTTCTCTCCCGTCTTAAAGAAAGATTTGCTAAGAATTGTCATGGCGCTTGTTACTCATTATAATTTAGAGTTACATCAGATGGATGTTAAAACTGCATTCCTTAATGGTGACTTGCATGAGAATGTTTACATGGCTTAACTGAAAGGTTTGTTGTGGAAGGCAAGGAACATATGGGATGTAGACTTAAGAAATCCATCTATGGACTAAAGCAGACGTCTAGGCAATGGTACCTTAAGTTCAATGAGACTAAGAAATTTTGGTTTAAAAAAAATGATGTGGACAATTGCATATAGATTAAGATTAAAGGGAGCAAAATTACTATCTTAGTACTTTATGTGGATGATATCTTGTTGGCTAGCAACGATAAGGATATGTTGTATGAGACCAAAAGATTTCTTTCAACTAATTTTGATATTAAGGATCTTGGTGATGCTTCTTATGTTTTGGGCATTGAAATTCACCGAGATAGGTCCAAAGGGATATTAGGCGTATCCTAAAAGGCATATATTGACAGAGTGCTTAAGAAATATAATATGCATAACTGCTCTGTCACGCTTGCTCCTATTGTTAAGGGCGATAAATTTGGAACATTCCAATATCCAAGGAATCAATTAGAAACTAATCAGATGAAGGGGATTCCTTACGCTTTAGCTGTCGGAAGCATTATGTCTGCTCAAGTTTGTACTCGTCCTGATTTAGCATTCGTATCTGGGATGCTTAGCAGATATCAATCAAATCCAGGGTTGGACCACTGGAAAGCTGTTAAGAAAGTATTGTGTTATTTGCAGGGCACTAAGCATTTCATGCTCACATATAAGAAGTCTGATGCCCTTGAGGTTGTGGGTTATTCAAACGCTGACTTTGCAGGTTATGTTGATACTAAGAAATCCACATCAGGTTATATCTTCACACTTGCGGGAGGAGCCATTTCATGGAAAAGCTCCAAACAATCACTTACTACATCATCAACGATGCAGACTGAGTTTGTGGTATGTTATGAGGTTACCGGGCAGACGGTATGGCTTAAGAATTTTATTCCTGGACTAAGAGTGGTTGACAGTATATCTAAATCACTAACAATATATTGTGATAATAAGACCGCAATTTTCTATTCGAGTAACAACAAGTCAAGTGGTGCTGCCAAACACATTGATATTAAGTATCATGTTGTGAAAGATAGAATTCAGGATCAGACAATTGACGTCAAGCATATAAACACTAAGTCTATGCTTGCGGATCCACTCACTAAAGGCTTACCACCCAGTCTCTTTTGAGAGCATATTGCTGGCATGGGTCTTTTGGAAAGCCTCTGATTCTAGAAATGAGGACCATTAAATAAAAAAACTCCCGTTAAGAATAAATAATTATTTCATCGAGATGGAATGGTACACTATAGATATTAGAGTTTCAACGGTGACTTTATTAACTGTTGTAATACTTTATCTTGGTATGCTGTTCTGTTGAGTATAGACTTATGTCATTAGCTTTTCGAACAAGTGGGAGAATAGTAGTGGTGATCTCAGGCTAAGTAACAAACTCCGAAAATTTCAGATCTAAATCAGCACATGCGCTTTAATCGGGAGCGTACCAAAATAAATTGGTGTTGGTCCCGTTAGCTTGCGCAAGAAGGGAAAAGGAGTGCGACCGGGACTTGTGAGTTCAGATTACTCCCGAGTTTACTACTCTTCCTAAATACCTTCCGATCTAGGTTTTGCGCACGGGCTAACGAAGGCTACCGCCATCACCGTGAGGATTACGGTGATCTTTCTCTTCATTGCTACCTCTTCACCGACGCATCAACAACATCCTCATCTCCGGATTAGTACTAATGATTTAATTTCGCATTAATATTTGACCTTGACTTAGGCTAGTTCATGATTTAGTTCAACCCTAAAGTCTAACTGGAGGCCCTGCAGGCCATCCTCATGGACGACATCAAGGGTTCTTCTCTTCCTTCCGTCCTGTCTTTTCTTCCGCTATCTTTGGTTCTTTGCTTCCTCTAGCTCTGCTCTGCTGTTTCTTACCGAATTTTTAACCATCGGTGCGTGTGTGAATTGATGCAGAGATCGACCCCAGCGAGAGCGGGCTTAGCACCACCACCGCTGCTTCCAGATCCTGCTCTCCCCCCAGGCACTTGCAGAGGAATCCGTCGTCTATACATTCATAACGCTTTCTTGAATTCTGCGTACTCCAATGGCCGAGGCGACAACGTTGAACGTCGTGCGTTTAAACCTCTTGAAATTGCAGTGCTAGTTATATTTCCTGCTGTATTTGCAATTCTTTTGATGAAATTAGTGATATTTTCCCGCTTTCTATTGTCTAGGATGGTGATTTCGAGAATTTTTTAAATAATCATTTTTATACCTAAATTACAAAAATATACCTTAATTTTTTTTTCAAGAATAGCCATGAGCGACTTGCAGGCTTGATCGCAGCGACTTGCAATCACTCGAGCGTCTCTGCAATCACTCGAGCAACTTGCAGGCTTGATTGAAGTGCTGCCACTCAAAGCGACTTGCAGGCTTGATTGCAATCTGAAGAGCTTCAATCGCGTGCCACTCGAGCGATTTGCAGGCTTGATTGAAGTGGAGTTGATTTGATTGCTTTGCATTGAAAGTTGAAGTGGGAATTGATTTGATTGCTTTACATTGAAAGTTCTGTCGTGGCACGGTGGCGCAATTGGCATCAGTCGAGCCACGGTGGCATGATTGGCACGTCTGTCGCTGTCACGTGGCGCGATTGATCTCAGTCGCTGTCACGTGGCGTGACAGACGGCTATTCTTGTAAAAAAATCGAGATATATTTTTGTAATTTACGTATAAAAAGTAATTATTTTAAAAAAAATTCTGATTTCGACTAGTCAGCTTACATGCTAGGTAAAACTGATTTGTAGAGGAAAAAACTATATTTAAAAAAAAACACGAACTTGCAAATATTCTGGAATGCTGGATTCATATCAGATTTCATGTAACCGTGTTATCTGGCCCTGATTTGCAGTTCAACTGGCTCTGATTTTTGCACACACCGAGAAATACCCAGACGAGCCTCCGCTTTTGAATGTCAAAAGGTTGTGTTATATAGCTTGATGCTCCAGCATGGCTGGCAGAAAGCATTGTGCCTATGGATAGTTTCTCGTTATGATTTAAATTTCATGGTGCTTTCGTGCAAGCTGTGTGCTTATTCTATTTCTAACACTTACCATTGAATTTCAAACACATTCATGCAGTGTAGGGGGAATTAAATCAGAAGACCTTGCATCCTTGAAAGAACAGCTTGACCAGGAGGTTGTAAGTACTTGGCTCCAGGTTTAGTGTCATCTCACATAGCTAAAATTGTCAAAGTGCATGCAACAATTGAAGCTGTCTTTGAAGTTAAATAATTAAAATGAGCCAAATAAATGAGGGCATTTATTTTATTATTCTTCGGGTAGAAAACATTTTTTTGCTGTCAACTTCTACTTTTTTACATTGTCATGCCTTTCTAGGATTTGCAAAAAGGTCATTGTGACGTCATATCAATGCTAGGTTGAGTTTTGGCTGGGGGCTTACAGAGTTACTACAGTCTTTGAATATATTGTGCTCAAATATCACCAGAACTAGTTAGTAGCCTATAATTGGTTGTGAGGTATGTTCATTATTAGTCACCTGATATGTCAGTCATCTCATGTTATGTTGAACATTCCCATCATTTAGGCAAGTGAGAATCTTGGCATGCTATGGTATATACTCTTGTCACATCAGCTAAAGAGTGGTTAAGCGAGAAATATGGACAAAATGTTGGAGATGAGGAACTTGAAGAAACTGAAGAAGCAGAAGAGGAGGTGTACCTCACTTATTCTCTTATCTGTTTGTTTGTGTTTTATTTGATATGAATCTGTAGGAACTTGGTTCAGTTATCGTTGGCAAAGTAGAGGGGACCATCCTGAATCAGAGGGCACAGGGTGAAATGAAGCTGTTACTATGGCTTTATATAACGGTGCAGTTGCAGAAATTCATTTTCCTTTTCCAACTAAGGGGGTGTTTGGCAGAGCTCCAGCTTCATCAAATCCGTAGAGTTAGTGAAGCTGGGTATTCCTAGCTTCGGAGCTAGAGCTGTAGGTATATTAAAGAGTGTTTAGGAAGGCCATCTTGTTTATATTTTAGAATAAAATTATATACTTAAGTCACTTTATTTCGGTCTACAAGTTTCAGCTCTGAGCTGGAGCTAGGATCTAAAGCTCTGCCGTACACATTTTAAAATTTTACGGACACTGGCAGCTCTAGGATGCATGTTTTGAAGTGGCTCTTGTTATTGTCCTACCGAGCCACTTACTTGGGCAAATTTAAGTATTACATGTGTTGTATTATCGAATCATGAACCCTAGACGTTTGTTGTTCTGTTCCCCTTTAGCATATATAATTGTTGTGCAGTATACTTTATATAATGAAACATTTACTTTCATGTTAGGTCATTGTACCCCACGGTGAAAGCTGTTACCGTAGAGAGCTTTCTGGCTTGGAGAGAACGTTTTGAAGCTGAATTGGCGCTACAGCATGCTAAGTAAGCATCCAATATTATTATTTTTGAATTAGCTTGCTCCCGATGACCTCATGGAATCTTGTTTATACATGACATGTGTCCTTTTGATAGCATTTGATCCCAACTTTTGAAGTGCCAAAATGCACACTTATAGATAATCTTTTGAACTTTCATGATGTGTGCAGGCTTATGCCAGAGTCGGCTCTTACAGCCCCAAAGGAAAAGAAACTCGCCGGAAGACAGTATTTTGAAAGTGGAAGGCATGCAATGGTACTTTATCCTAGATAAGATGTTTTCCCCTTGCCTATCAGAATAATTAGGGGATACGCCTAACTACCTACTGATCTATAATTTTATTAGTCCAATGTTCTTTGTACAAATATGTATACTCAAGTCTCACATTACATGAAACTGTCTTTCAGAAAGGAGCAAGTACAGTTGCTGAAGAAGAGGAGGAAGACATTGAAGGTAAATTTCCCTACCTTACAGTATTTCATGGATTCTTTCTTGCCTACAGTAGAACTTTCGTTGGAGTTTGGTAGTGAAACCTACCTTACAAAACCAGGTGTTCCAATGTTCGTACAGATGATGAAGAGGACACGCTTGAGCATTATTTAGCTGAACAGTCGGGGAAGTCATCAGCTTAGGCTTCAAGACCATAGAATGGTACATTTTGGGCAGAGAATATTTTCGGGAAGCCCGATGTTGTTATATGTTACATGTGAAACGCACTATTTTGTGTGTTTTCCCATCATTTTGTTGCCTTCTGGTGAATAACTTCAAGAGGTTGTCCAACACAAATCTAAGTTGAGGGTGTTAAAAGATCAAACTGCATAATGTACTTCGTTCTGTAATTTGTCGTGTTTTCCATCGGGTTGAACGTGTACACTTCGCCTTTTCGCGGAGCATGTTGTATCCTTCGGGCAGCTCTTGCTGGCAGTACGTATGTATTGCTTCTTTAAACAAGTCTGCAAACTTTGACACTTCAGCTAAAATTCACACTGTTATTTCTTTAAGATTCGTGCTTGCGATATATAGTTTCTTAAAAGTTCCGTTTGCTTTGTCTCGCGGATTGTATCTCTGTTGCATAAAAGCTTGTGGGTCAGCTGGAGTACTGCAGATTTATTCAGTGCATTATTAGAACTGTCTATGGTTTGCAGCTCATGCATTATTGTCATTGTATCAGTCATCACATAAACAAGAAGGGTCTCACAGTGCAAAAGAATTGTTCTATTTCCCTCTTCCATTGTCATTGATGTTGGCAATAATACATAATACATTGGTGATCTACAACAGAAGGCTCTTCTATATTCTAGAATGGACCCAAGCTTTCCACTGTTCCTACCAGAGGAAAGCTTTTACAAGGGCCAAAGCTAAGTCGATCTGTGAGGATAAGTGTAAACAAAAACCTATAAACTCCTCACATTAAATGGCTGCAGCAACCACCGTCTCCCCGAGAGATCATCGCTGCAGAAATGTCCAATTCTGCTTCTTGACAGAACCAAACGCCTAATTAGACACATCCTTGATCAGTCATGGCTTGCGCAATATTAAGGAAAGCACATATGTTTGCACCATGCACCAAAGACCTGGAGAGAGAGAGAGAGAGACAGAGAGAGGATCAGCTTCTAGTTCGAAGCCAGGTGGAAGCAAAGGAGGAGCATATCCACAGAAATGCATCAGCCCGTCATTTAAAAGTACAAGAAAAACTAACTCTGGGTTCTCTTTCATGATTCCATAATCTTGAGCAGCTTTGATCGACCTGTCATATGTTTGCTTTACTGCATCCTGTTTAAAGCAAAAGAAAAAAAACTTAGCAGCTGATGGAATTAGGAAATATATGGAAGTGTAGCCGCGAACAGGCTAGAGCACCAGATTATACCTGTATTTTGTTCTCAAAATCCTCCACCGACCACTGCATCAAACTAAACTCTGGATTCAGTTCAAGTTCTCCGACTGCTACCTTTCATTCAAGAGAAACAAAAACATGAGCAAGAGGGGAAAACATGTAACTCTCTTGGTCTACCCTAGAGACCATCCATATTATAACCTCAATCCGTTTAAGTACTTTATTAAGGTATTGTGTGAAGTCTAGGATATTGTTTCAGAACAACGAAAGGGTTGACAAGAACTTTCAAGCTGAGTATTACCCCACCAGCAGCAGTTGCCTTTGCTGGAGCAACAAGGACCTTTCCCTTTCTTAGGATATCAACTGCTTGAACAGTGCATGGCATATTTGAACCTACAATTGGCAATAGGTTTTAATCAACAGATCGTAAATACTGAGAAAGGAACCCAAAGGACAAAATTTCAAGACTTCATACATTCTACAAGAACACGACAACCAGAGTTAATTATTGCAAGAGCCTCTCCCTGGTCAATCTCATTTTCTGACGCACAAGGGAATGCAACATCATACTGCTCACTCCATGGTTTTGCATCATCTATATACTTGGCAAGTGGATATGATTTCAAGTACTCCCTGTTTGGTTAAATGGAAAATGGTATATAAAAAACTCAACATTTACAAACTAAAAATAAGGGAAAGGCATGTACCCACTTGAGGCTCCTTTGCTGAGCCTTAATGCTTCTTAGAAGTGAATATTTCGTATAATCAAACCCATCTCCATCTAACAGATAGCCCTTTGAATCTGCAACAATTTATGACATTAGCTTTCACTGGTTAATGCTTCTTAGAAGTGAATATTTCACATAATCAAACCCATCTCCATCTAACAGATAGCCCTTTGAATCTGCAACAATTTATGAAATTAGCTTTCACTGGTTAGAATTGATATAGCTACTGCACAAGTAAAACAATTACTTCGATTCAGATGGGGGTGGGGGTGCCCACAATCCAACTGCTGGTTTGGTAAGAGAAAATTTCCTTAAAACCAACTGAAACCTTTAAAGTCCTTTATGCTGTTATTGTAGGAAAACTAATCAGAAGGGTGAAAACATATCATAACAATATACAAATATGCGCCCCCCATAGAAGTTAACAATTAAGGCTCTTTTCAAAAATCGAATGTCAGCTTGGTTAAGTCCAAAAGTAGTAATAATGATATGCGTCATTGTGGGTCTTGGGGATAGGCAAATACAAAAGGATTAATCATGATCAATTCACCAAATTCAAGGTGCCTCTGCAAGCCAACAGACTTGTTTTACGAGTGTAGACTTTTGATCATGCTCCTGCCAATCATGGTACCTCATGCTATTTCCTATGTAAATAATCCAAGTTAAGCTTTAAGTATGTATACCTGAGACTGTAACAGGAATAGCTTCACATGACAGAAGCTTTTCCAAGACATGCATTGCAATCTTCCCAGAACCACTTATCACACATCTGCAGAAACCATACACATTAGGAAGTTCCCAAATGGTTAAAAGTACAACACTAATAAACCAAATGGATCTCTTTCAAAAACCTTAATCCTTTGAGCTCCTTGTTCATATCAGCAAGTACAACACGTGCAAAAAATACCTGCAACAAATTATGCAACCTCTTTTTCAACAGGAAAGAATGGTCTAGTTAACACATGCAGCAAAAGTATTAGTGTATTATGTTGTGAGAACTGTGGCACATGACAAGATATAGACTAGTTGCTACTCAAAAGAAAAGTTAAGATACCACTTTACCAGCCCATATCCAGTAGCTTCTGTTCGGAAACTAGAACCAGACCAGAAGATTTTAGGCCCTGTAAAATTTCCCTGCATAAGCATGGCAATGAAATCTACAGAAAAGAGCAAAGACTAATGAACCAAAGAAGTGAAAGTAGAGAAACCAAACTAATAGTCTTTGACAAAAGGGACTAGTGGAACTAAGAGACAAATTCAGCATACAGGACAGACGTATCAAGTTATAGCAAATTATCAAGGAATACTACTTTGTTTTCTTGGAGCATGCAACTGAGTACAACTACATTCGGAATTCATGAAAAAAATTCTAAATTAGACAACTACAATGAGAATATAGCATTGTCCAGAAGGACTATATGATCAAAACCAAGTTTAAAAGAATGTTCTAATATTCTAACTAGGGAAGGCCAATCCCTTCAGATTCTCTCATGGTCATTAGTCCTTACTTCTTAATGAATACTAACAGCAAGAACCATAGCACTCTCAAAATAAGGACACCTGCAGAGGGTCACAAACATTATTTCGGATAACATGTATGGTGTACCTGAAAATGACCAGAAAGGCGTCTATACTGCCCAAAAAGGTAGCCCATTTCCCTTGGACCAACACCAACGTCTTCAGCAGGAAAATCCTGAAGAAAAAATTGAAGTACGAACTTCCGATTTGATTAAAACAGATTGATTCCATTTAACTAATTTAGAAAAAAAGTCTCAAACGAAGTATCTGATTGGGAAGTACCTGATCAGTGCCCAAATACCTATACAGCTCATCCATGAAACTTTGACAAAAATGCATTATCTGGCATGGAGCATTTTCATATTTACATGCAGTAAAATATTATTATCCAAAGGAAATACAACACAACACAAATACCTCACTTTCACTTTTACCCTTTGGATCAAAATCACTCCCTCCAGCGGCACCTCCAAGTTTATATAGTGAGAGAGCATTCTTCAAAGTCTGGGTAAAAGGAAAATCAGCTTAGAATGCTCTACATTAAGTCTCATATAGGCTTCTAATTTCAACATTCATTAAAAACATTCTCTTGGTTCAGTGGTCAGTACCATTATACTAACTAATGAAGTCCCAAATAATCATAGAGCACTACAAACATCCAAAATTTATACAACTTGGCTCCATTTGCACACTATTTGACATTTACCTGCTTCTGGCAGCAGTAAATTAAATGCAGGCAAGCAACCCCACCCACCAAAAAAAACCCACCCAACCCATCTGCATGCATGCAAATCCCCCAAGTCAAAGAAAAAGGAAGAATTTTTGCAGGCAAATCACGCCATTGGCTTCAAGAATCCAGTGTAGAATAAGGAAAAGTTAAAAGTTTACATTACAATATGCATTGAAGTTGAAGTTGTTGCATGGTTCATTTCTTGAGTAGTATCTGTGCATGACATCGATCATCATATTGATTTAATCAAAAGGTAGTGTGACATAAAAACAGAAAAAGAAATACAATCACTTAGTGTACTACAAGCACAAATGGTACAGGAATGAAAAGACAGGTTGTAACAGCAAATTTGTTTGCATGAAAAACGCATTTGGGCCAAGTACACTATTACCTGCTCAAAAGCTAGAAACTTTGCCACGCTTAAGTTCATGGAAGGGTGGAAACGAAGACCACCTCTGCATGGACCTAATGCCTGACTGAACTGCACACGGAAACCTCGATTTACATGTGCTTCACCTCTGTCATCAACCCATGGCACTCTGAAGATAAAGCATCTCTCAGGTTCCAATAAACGCTCCAAAATTTGAACATATCTGAAAAATCACAATCAGAAATCATGTTATACTGCAGGTGTAGGCAAACTGTTCCTCATGAATGGGAGGGAGGGAGAATTACTGGGAGTGCTTCACCAAAACTGGTTCTAAGGAATGAACCACCTCCTGGATAGACTGTATAAATTCAGCTTCATGAGGGTCCCTCTTTAAGACAGATTCAAGTATTGATGCCGCTGTTTTCGACAAAGCTGAAATGGAAAATGCCACAATTCAGACAAAACCATGAAATTTAAGGCAAGTATGTTGTTAACTTGTTTCAATTTCATAGAAAATGGCGCTGAGATCCTGCTGGAAATTAACTCGTTTCTACAGCAAAAATAATTGATAATGGTTTGGTGGAAGACTGGAAATTATCCATTCTAACGTATTTTTTGCTTTGCGCTATGTTCATTTTCTTGTCAGGGGCACAGGATGAAGTAACAAATATCAAAATTATTTCCTTATGATTGAACTTTAATATGCTACAGATAACGTTATATAACAACATATAACATCAAACTAGATATTAAAAATCATGTTATGTACTTCTCACAGTGCAATTTACATTATTAACATTGAAAGTAAAGACATTTCCCTAAATATCTAAACAACACAGTACTAATTCTACGCACAAATTTGGTACACATTTCCTAATCGCAGGAGCTGAGCCAACAAGACCAACCTTTGACATAGACCGGCCTCTCGATCTCGGGCGGCTGCAGCTTCTCCTTGGACGCCATCTGCAGCCGGAGTGCCTCCTTATGCAGCAAGCTATTGTTGTGCTCCTCCAGCGCGCTCATCTGCATGTTCCTGCTCCCCTCGTTCCCGTAGGGGTTCCGGCGGTGCTTCCGGCCGTACTCCTTGCACACAGTGCAGAAGATCCTGCTGGTGTTGTCGTGCACAGCCACGTAGGCCCACTTGTACGTGTCCGCCCACTCCTCTCGCCATTTCTTCACCACCTTCTTCTTCTTCTTCTTTGTATGCGCCGGCAGCCTTAGCATCCCCTCGTGCTCCTCCCCATGCGGCGGCGCCCGCTTCGGCTGCCCGTCCCCGCCGGGCTGCGAGCACGGGAGAAGGAGGCTCTTGTGGTCGTCGGAGGGGACCACAGGGTCGTCGGTGGAGGTGACGCCGACGAGGCCCGCGCCAGAGAAGGAGGGGTCGTCGCCCGGGCCGATCTCGAGGTCGATCTCCTCGCCGATGCCGCGCACCAACAGGTGCTGCTGCCGCTGCGCCTGCCGCAGCAGGTTGATCTCGTCCATGGCCGAGTTCATGCGCACCCGCGTCCCACCATGCGGGGCAACGGCGGGAGACTCGATTCGTCGCCTGTACCCGCCAAAACCGAATAAATCTGGCCCCGATAGACGCGATTAAATGGGGGATTTGGCGTTAGGGTTTGGGGAATTGGGCAACACGGCACCTGCGCCGGTGGCCGTGGAAAGTCGGGTCGATCTGGGCGCGCGGGGCACGGTGCGGCGGAGACGGTGGTCGTCGAGGGCGAGGGTAAACTGCCGCGGCGGCCGCTGCTCGAGTCGAGGGGCTAGCGTTCCGACAAGGCAGCAACAAAACGGTCAGGACAAGGCCGTGGTCGAGCGGTCCGGCGAATCACGACCGTTGGTTTGCTTCGAGCGGTTCAGATCGCACGGAACCCTACGGACAAATCGTGGGACGTCGGTTTGTCCTGAACGGCTGAGATCGTTCTCAAATTTGTCCGGCTCTGACTTGGAAACGGAGTGGACCGTAGTCATGGCTATTCGCTCTCATTCATATTGCCGAGCCATAATCGTCGATAATCGCAATTATCGAGGTTATCACAGCCGAAGAAATTCAAAACCGTACGAAATGCCGTTTAAAATAAATTTTAAATTTAAAAAATTCAATTTATCCAAAAATTTCCTAAAATTATAATTAATAGCTTTGTGATATATTACATCAATTTTTTTTCTTCAAAAAGCCGAATTTTTGAGATGTTTTTGAGCTAAAACCGAATGTACAAAATTGAAAAGGGGGAAAAAAAATCAAAACACTGTTGGGCTGCATTTGGGCCAAGAAGTCCAGTCCCCATGAACTTCGGTGAGCTATCTTAAGCATTCCCGTGAAAGCATTGGACAACATTATTGCTGCACTGACAGAAGCTGCTTCCCCACTCCACCTCGCAATCGCGTTGCCATATCTGGCCGCCGCAAGGGCCATTATCGTCGCCACTGTTGCGATAATCGAGCGGTAAGGCTCGATAATCGATCGATTATCGACACTGGCAACTGATCCACAGCACCGAGCGATAATCGACGTCCAAGCCTCGAAAATTGCGAGGTAAACCTCGATAATTGATGTATTTTCGCGATAATCGATCACTGCTTGCAGTTAGTGGATTTAATGTTTTGTTTCTAGTAGTAAGTATTATTGCTATGTGATTGAGGCAGTCATATAGATGATTGTAGCGTGACTATGTTTATGAATAATAATGTGATTATTGGTCCAATGAATATATATCATTATATTGATCAGCAAGTATGTGACCTACTTATGAAACTCTTTACTTATTAATATAATTATATTAATATCTCTGATCGGATATCATCATAGAGGACAACAATGAATAGATCAGCACATGCACTAATCGATGATCATGTTTCATAGATCATGGGGTATGGAGATATCATCAATACATTATGAACACGGGTTAGATAGACCCACAATAGGACACTGCGAGAATGTTACATTCTTATGTGTCATAAGTGTATCTCATACACAGTAGATGTATGATCCTTAGATCTGAGATTGTCATATTCCCTACATGTGTAATAGTTTACCTTACGGTTATCGCATTCCCTCAGTGGTCGACGAGGTAGGTTCGGCGAATATTGTGCAGATTGTTATAGACAATGGTGCAAACTACAAGAAGGCATGTATGCTTATCGCACGGGAGCACCGCAACATCATGTGGCATCCTTGTGTAGCCCACATGATTAGCTTGATGCTGAAGCAGATTGGAAAATTCCCTGACCATACCGCTGTCATTGAGACTGCAAGGAGAATCTCTCAATGAATGTACAATCATTCAAAGCTTCATGCTATGATGAAGAAGCATATCGGAGGCAAATTGGTGAAGTGGAATGATCCTAAAACAACCCCTGGTATTTTTCTTATGTTGTCTTAAATGTAATGCCACTCTCGTATTTTCACCTCGTACTTAATGTTCTCTTTGTTAACTTGCAGCTCATTGGTGGGGTGTGTTCGGTTCAAGACACATCCATGCTCCAGAAGATTGCTCAGTGGCTCGTTTCGCATTACGCTTCTTTTAGCGGATGCAAACCCAATTGGAGCACATTCGCCTTCATCCGTACTAAAGTTTGCAATCGTTTATCCTACAAGAATTTCCATAAGTTAGTGTATGTTAACTAAAATTCACGGCTCCGAATTCAAGCCGAAGAAAGTCAAAGGTCCACAGATGAAGACGATCCATTTAAATGTCTTATGGAGTTTATATTGTGCGACAATGAAAATCCAATCCGACAGTGGATGGAGAATGGGAGATGCAACACTGACCCCTTACTTGATGAGGACAAAAGTTGAGAGTGACACCCCCTCCCATCACACTTTGTGACAGACCCAGTTGACCCTATTGCATTGCAAAAGAACACTTGGGCTGCAAGCATCCTCAATAGGCATATAAGACAGTGGGTGCTAGTCACACAGGAAAAAGGAAGCACCAAACAATGGCAACGAAGGAGCAAGCAAAAAGGAGAGCTCTCCCGAAAGGAAAGGGGAAGGGTTACACAGATCAGAGCCCACCTTACCAAGAGTCCAATGATAGTAGCTCCAAGACAGACAACCATAGGGTGAGTTCGGTGACGGTGCCCTAGAACAACAACGTCTCATAGAATTTACAGGGGAGTCCCAATTCACTCATGCCACACAGGAAAAAGACCATGGCACTCCCCAGTCATAGACGACGACTACTTCAGAGAAGGGAAGGGAGCATCGACGTAGCCATGATACACCGCAGGATAGCTCTAGCTCGTATAGTATCGTCGAGACGCAAGGGAGCTATGGCTCATATGGCCAATACGACTACGCCATCCCTGATGCTCATGCACAACCTCCCACCCAATGGGTCTACAAGTGGCAAGATTTAGAATTTTATACCATATTGTATCAATAGTGGAAAACGACTAGCTCATAGATGAGGCAAAGTTGGCATGAATACAAGGCGGAGTTGTTAGCTACACGAGGATTAGCACTCATATTCATAGAGGAGTACAACATAGTGAACCAAGTGTACACCTAACAATACGGCTCATTGTCTTGAAGGTAATGTTTCATTTCATTGCAACTTGATTTTTTTACTAACATAGCATTCATGTAGGTTCAACATGGCATATGTGCGACAATGAAAGGATGACGAAGCTATGCCAATTGTAAATATTCATTTTCGGTGAGAAATATTGATTTCAAATGTATGTTATTTGTGTGGTATTGAAATGAATGTTATTTAAATGTGGACTTGTCGTACCAATATGAATGTATGTTATTGATTTCAAATGTATGTTATTTGTTGATATATTATTGCTCCATGCTTAACTGATAACTTGACATAGTCTAAAAAAAAGGTCATGCCAAACTTTTTTGCAATTTTCCCCAATTTTTTGCAATTTTTTTTCACTTTTTCTTCACTCGGCCAATTTTATTGCACAATATCGCAATAATTGTGGATTACTGCTCGATAATCGCAGGTTACCGCTTGATAATCGAGTCTTCAGTCTGGTGAATTCGAGTATGGAATATACAATCCCCGGGTATCCACAAGAAAGGGAAGAGATAGAGTTCCATATCGATAATGAAATCATGATTGTGATCCCGTAGTACTCGGCATGACCGGATATGGGAACCAACCTTGTAACCAACTAGGATTGCCTCCTTGTATCGGACTAGGACTCCTCCATGTAACCCAAACCCCCTGATTATATAAAGGGGGGCGGGAGCCTTAGACGGGGCATCCAATCACGGGATATCTCATCCAATCTCGTGATCTACACCCATCAATACATACCACCAAACTGAAGGATCATTGTTTTTGATCCATGTGTTTTTGATGATGAGTATTTGAATATTCGAAAAGATTTGAATTTGGTTTGAATATTTGAAAAGAGCAGAAATCAGTTTGGTTATCCGAAAAAGATTTGAATTGCGAGAACTTGTTTTTTCCCATGTATGTGAGACTCAAACTCTTTGGTCTGTCATATGTATATGTTTTAAGTGAACTCATTGAGCCAAACTCTTTCTTTCCAAGAAACCAAGAAGGTCCACATCTACAACGGACAAGTTTTCTTTCTCGTCATGCGTGAACGTGTTTGCTTTAGGGTTTCGCTCGACCATGTTGTGTTCAAAATCGTAAATGGCACGCTTGTAGGACAAAGATTTTTGTCCGTCGTGAACATGAATTTGAAAGCGTTTTTGAACCGAGACTTTTGCATGTACGACTTATCGATTTGGTTGTCCGTCAGAAACATGTTTTCGCTCGGAATGTTTTCTTTGGAACGAGTTTCTTGTACAACCGGACTTTTGTTGGTCCGTCAGTAATATGTTTTCTAGGGTTTCGCTAGGCATTTGCGCCGGATCGGTTTTATTGTCCGTCAGAATAGGATTTGCTCAATTAGGGTTTTGAGCGATTTTGGAGATTGAAATTTGAATTTGATTTTAAGATTATGAAATTTGTGATAACTTCATGGTACTTGTTTTAAAGTGGACTTTATGCAATGCTCTTGTGAGTAGTTGCATGGATTGATGAGTCAGTCGTGACTTGTACTCGGAATTGTTTTGTGTTTTTGATTCATGTGTGCAGTGAGTTGCTTGGAGGTGAACATGGTCGATGACGGGACCGAGACTAGGTTCGAGAAACTGAGGTGCGTGAAGGTCAAGGATGTCATGCGAGATGTTTGGACTAGAGAACAAGGCACGTGTGGTTGAGATCGGTGCGACTTAGCGGCGGTCGAGCCATATGGGTGCATCTTTGCGTGTGTGGAGTGCGTTGCTTTCGCATGCCGTGTCCAAAGGGAGTACAGCAAGAGCTTACGCGATCGTCTGGCTACCACGAGCCCACTTGCCTTGCCAGAGCTGGGAAGCTGCACCGGTAGTTTTTTACCGTGTCCGAGAAGGAGACTAATGAAACGTGGTGGAGCCACTGGTTTGCTTAGAATACAAGATAGAAGCGGTGTTTCGCCTTGTCCTTTAAATAGAGGGTTCTAGTGGGTTAGAACTCATCCAATTCAATCCAACGAAAGAGGGCAAGAAGCAAAGGTGTCTACAACAAAGAAGAGCGTGTGTACTCTATCTAGTTGTTTTAGAGTTTTCTAATCTTTTGAGATTAGAAGATTTTGGTGTCATCCTCGTGGAAGATGGCTTTGGAATAAAGAAAAAGTTTATGCAATATTCCTTTCGTTTTTATTCTTGATTAGAAGTTTTGTTAGTCATTAGAACTAGTTCTTGTTCTTATTTTGCTAATTAGTCTAGGGTTTTGATCTCTTCAATATTAGATATTCTTCCGGTTTAGGGGTCATTGATTTTCCGAAGAAATAGTTAAATTTTTCTAGGCATCTATTCACCCCCCCTCTAGTTGCCTACTCGGTCCTACAAGTGGTATCAGAGCAAGGCTCTACTAATCCATCTTAACAGGTGATTAGTAAACGGTAAGTTATGGCAACAGAGAAATACTCAACAAGCGCCAATCTTCGATGGCAGACTTTCCTAGCGGATCCGGGATGACTGCTTATCTTCAAGCTCAAGGTAACGCGATTTGGCGCAAGGTAAAAATTTCGTACGAGCTTCCTTCTAATGATGATATTGATAAAATCGAGTTTGAAAAGGATGTTGAAAACAATAATAGAGCTAGAAACATATTGCTTCAAGGACTTGCTAGAAAAGAATTCGATAGTCATCATTTACTCATCGCTCATGAAATTTGGAAATCTCTTCAAGATTATCATGAGGGCACCGACTGTAAAAGAAGCTAGGCAAGATCAATTTAAAAGGAATACACTAGATTTGAAATGAACTCGAGAATCTCTAGATGATTGTTTTGCTCGCTTTTAATGCAATTTTAAACAATCTTAGAGTGTTGATATAAAATACACCGACTAAAATGCTAGACATTTCCTATCATCTTGATCTTAAATCGGCAAATGAAAGTGATCGCTTTTAGGGAGGCTCACAAGATGAGTGAAATGACATTGGATAAATTATATTCTAGTCTCAAGACTTTTGAGATAGACATTGTTTCAAGAACATCCAATGATAACTCTATGGCTCTTAATGCTAATTCTTCATATGATAATGCTACTAGTTCTTCATCATCATATTCCATTGCTGCTTTGAGTGCTCTTAGTGATGAACAACTAGATCAAATGCAGGAAGATACACTTGCTCTTCTTTCCAAGCGTGTCAATGCAGCTTACATGAGATCAAGGGAGAGAAGAGGAGCCTCCATCCACTTTGCTACAAGCTAGCAGAAATTTGGGCATATTCGCGTTAACTGCTTCAGAACAAGGATAGAGAGGAGAAGGACCTAAACAACTCCTCCAAATCCTTCAGGCCAAGAGAGAGCAAGGACAAAAATAAGCAAAGGACTAAGAAGATGCTCAACAAAGTCTTCACTTGCAGTAATTGGTCGCTTAGATTTGAGCGACATTGACGACTCATCTGAAGATGAGAAAGAAGAGAAAACAAACAAAGCTGAATGAGAAAGACTTCACCGGATGTGCTTCATGGCAAAAGGGAACACTAGTGACAACACAGACTTCCAGCCGATCGTGATGAGGTAATGCCTTCATATAATGAGCTTTGTGAAGTTTTAGTCATATTGAGAAAATCTTTAAGAAAATCTTCACTCAAAAATAAAAACTTAGAGAATAGTTTGTCCATCTTGGCCGAAAATGAAAAACTTAGAAATTCTATTTCTAACAATGATGCATGTGATGATTGTGAGGGTTCTCATTAGAATTGCAATCACTTAGAGCTCATTCTTGCAAGATAAAAGAGCTAAATTTTCTAAAAAGTGAAGTTGATAAATTCAAGAAAACTTTAGCTTTTGGTTCAATAATGCACTTTTATGTGTTGCAAGAATTGTTTGTCACTAGAGAGAATTTAAGAAAATACGAGCAATTTGTCTTCTTGGACACATTATCTTTACTCACTCTGTCACCTCAAAAGAATGCAAAAATGTGAAATTCTGAAAATTGATATTGCACTTGAAAAGAACAATGTAGAGAGAGCCATTATAGCCAAAGATAGAGCCGTTCAAGCTAAAGAAAGGCTAAAAATTGTCAAGTTGATCCATGTCAAAATTGCCCTGTTGTTCTTAGAGAAAATGAATATTTGAAATCAACGTTGGAAAAATTTCTGGAGGAAAGAAAACTTGAATCGATTCTTGATAAATCAAAAGTAAGTGTTAAAACAGTGGGATAGGCTTTGATCACTTTGAACACTTGAAAAACAACCTCTCTGTAATTGTGAAACACTTGGTACTGGTAAAATTGAAATCCTCCTCCTAAACCAAGTGAAACAAAATTCAAATCTGGCTGGATCTATTGATTTTTCTGGAAAAACTCAACCACTCAAAAGTAAAGGACAAGTACTTCCAAAACTCAGGTACAAATGCACTTTTTGTCACAAAGATGGTCATCTAGAAAACCGCTATAGGAAAGCTAAAATCGAGAAGGGAAAGAGAATTAAAAATTCTAAAATGACTCGGAGAAATTAAAAATTTTGAAAAGCCCAAGTCATACCGTCATAAACCATCTAATAGGGCCTTTACAATCTATGACAATAGAAGAGCAGGTTTAGGTTACAAAAGGAAAACACCTTCCACTTCTTTGTATGTGCATAGACATGGTCATGAAAGCAATATTGTGACCAGCCTGCGGAAAGCAAACAAAAATTCATTACTCTCACAAGTTTTTATGCGATCACACCTTTCGAAAGTGATTCAAGGCTGGATACCTAAAGCATGCTTTTTCTAACTTGAAGCGAATCCTCGGCATCTTCTGTTCATAACATGTAGGTGGTACGAGAAGGGAAGGAGAACATCACAGGTTATTGATTCAGGATGCTGCCAACACATGACGGGCAACTCAAGTTGGTTCTCCTCCTAACAAAAGCATCTGGGAACGAGACGATCACTTTCGGAGATGCTACTCTTTGACGTCCTTTGCAAAGGTACAGGTGAAGGTAAATGAACACTTTACTTTGAAAAATGTCTCTCTGGTGTCTAAATCGAAATTCAACCTTCGTCAAGATCACAATTGTTGGATGAAAACTTTGAAGTGAGCTTTAAACCTAATGCATGTAGAGTACTCGATGCTTCCGAAACTTGATTCTTGAGATATCTAGACTTGGAAAAATTTTCATAGCAAATTTTAGCAATGCTTCAAGTTCACATTGTTTTGTTGCTTGAATCTAGAAATCTCAATTTTGGCATCGTCGGTTAGGCCACATGGGATTTGATCTGTTATCTAGATTGAGTGGTCTAGACTTAATTCGTGGCTTGCGAAGTTAAAATCTTGCAAAAATATTGTTTGGCGCTTCTTGCTTCGACATGGTAAGATGGTTGGAGCTCCTCATGCTCCTGTCTCTATAATGACCAGTACTGGTCAACTTCTTCACATGGATACGTGAGGACCATCTCGAGTACAATCGGCCGGAGGTAAGTGGTACTTTTTAGTGATAGTTGATGATTATTCGAGATACTCTTGGGTGCATTTTCTGTCTTCAAAAGATGAGATTTTTGGACTTTTTCATGTCTTCATTAAGAGATTAATAAATGAATTGCCTAACACATTGAAAGCCATAAGAACTGATAATGGTACGGAATTCAAAAATGCTTTGTTCAAATCTTTTTGTGAAACTAATGGGATTGAACATCAATTTTCTTATCGCCATATTCTCCCTCAGAATGGTGTTGTAGAAAGGAAAAATAGAACTTTGATTCAAATGGCTAGAACTATGCTAGATGAATACAACACTTCAAGAAAATTTTGGTGAGGCAATTTCTATACACTTGCTATATATCAAATAGGGTCTATCTCGTAGCTTTACTTGGTAAAACATCTTATGAATCCGAGATTTGATAAGTAAACCATCATTTCTCACTTACGAGTGTTTGGTTGCAAATGCTTTATTCTTAAACATGAAATCTTGATAAATTCAAGCTCGTGAAATGCGATGGCATCTTCCTTGCCAGTTATTCATTGCACTCTCGTGGATATCGTGTACTTGATTTATCGACTAACAAAATGTTGGAGACATGCGATGTTACTTTTGATGAGGCTAGCCTCGAGCTAGACCCGACATTTCAGGTTCACGAAGATTTAGAGCCAATCTTTTAGATAAAAGATTCGAAGAAAATGATGAAGATAATGATGATGATGAGCTCATACTACAGAGCAGGAAGATGTTCTGAACAAATTGATGTGACTACTACTTCAGATTCTCCTACACTCCCACGCATTTGATAAACAACTGGACCTCCCTCACTGCTTTGAAGAACCATCCTCCGAACAAATCATTGGAAGTCTTCATGAAAGGGTGACACGTTCTAATTCATCTCAAACTCTTTTATGCATGCATTCGCTTTTTTGTTGCAAATTTTGAACCTAAGAACATTACTCATGCTTTAACTTGATAGTTCTTGGGTAGATGCAATGCATGAAGAGTTAGAAAACTTTGAACGGAATAAAGTTTGGTCTTTAGTGGAACCTCCTAAAAATCAAAACATTATTGGAACAAAATGGGTTTTTAAGAACAAAGTTAAATGAAGATGGAATAATTGTTAGAAACAAAGCTAGACTTGTTGCTCAAGGATTTTCTCAACTTGAAGGAATTGATTTTGATGAAACATTTGCTCCTCGTTGCTCGCTTAGAAGCTATTCGCATCCTCTTGGCTTTGCGTACTAAAAGGTTTTAAGTTATTTTCAAATGGATGTGAAAAGTGCTTTTCTAAACGGTTTTAGAAGAAAAAGTTTTTGTGAAACAACCCCTGGTTTTGAAAATGAAAAAATTTCCTAATCATGTGTATCGCTTTATCAAAAGCTCTTTATGGATTAAACAAGCTCCTCGTGGCATGGTATGATAGATTAAAAGGCTTCTTGCTTCAACATAATTTTGAGATGGGAAAAGTTGATAAAACTCTGTTTACTCAAAATTCAAATGATCAATTCCTTGTGGTGCAAGTTTATGGATGATATTATCTTTGGAGGATCCTCCCACTCTCTTGTGTTGCGATTTTAGTGATGTCCAGGGAATTCGAGATGAGTATGATGGGAGAGTTGACATACTTCCTTGGATTTCAAATCAAGCAAGCGAAAGAAGGATTTTCTTGCACCAATCCAAGTATACAAAGGAGCTACTAAAGAAATTCGACATGGGAGAAAGGAAAGTCGATCTACTCCAATGAGCACAACAACAATTTTGGACCACGATGAGAATGGTGTTGAAATGGACTAAAAGGAATACAGAAGCATGATTGGATCACTGCATTTGATCGCTTCAAGGCGACATACACTTTGCGGTTTGTTTGTCAGCGTTTCGATTTCAAGCCTCTCCTCGAGAATCACATCGACAAGCAATTAAAAGAATTTTCGGGTATCTTCGCCCACTTCGAATTTGGCATTTGGTATTCTTGTTCTTCTTCGTTTACACTCCTAGGATATTCTCGATGCTGATTTTGGCGGTGTAGATTAGATAGAAAGAGTACTTCGGCACATGTCATTTTCTTGGCACATCACTTGTTTCTTGGTCTTCTAAGAAACAGTCTCATTGCTCAATCTGCTTGGTTGAATACGTTGGTATTGGTTGTTATTCACAAATTCTTTGGATCACTTCAACTCTTAAAGATTACGATTAACTTTAATAGTGTTCCACTTCTTTGTGATAATACTAGTGCAATTCACATCGCTAAAAATCACATGCTCAACATTCAAGGACTAAACATATTGACGTCGATATCATTTTCTTAGAGATCATGTTGAAAAGGAGCTATTGAACTGAAATTTGTTGATTCGGATGCTCAAATTGTCGATATTTTCACTAAGCCGCTTTTGATTCTTCTCGCTTTGCTTTCTTGCTTAACTTGGGATCATTCATCCCCATGGGTTGATTTGAGGGGGAGTCTTGATTTTAACTCTTTCATTTGATTTTGTTGTTACACTTAAAGAAAACCCTCCTGTTTTCATTGCATCATGTAGTACAAAGCTTTGTTGACTATTCTTGTGTATATAGTCAAATTAATGCTACATTGTTTCACTTCTCACTAAAAGACTAAAAGACTAAAATAATTCAATTTGAGATGCTTTTTGAGAATATTTTGGCTCTTGTTCATTATAGTATTGCATTTGTGAAATAGGCTTAAAAGTTTCTTGTCATCTGTTAAATGGCTAGAGTGATTAGAAACTATGTGTGAGTTTTTTGTTGGACTTCAAATGATCATTATGAGTCTCAAGCAAAATCAGTGTTTTAAATGATAAAAGCAAGTTGAAAAAGATGCAAGCAAAAGCTACTTGGCTAAACACAAGTTTAGTACAATGTGCAGCTTCCTTGCCAGGGATTTACATTCAAAAGATGCAAGAAAAGGCTACTTGTCTAAACAAAAGTTCAGAACAATGAGAAGCCACTTGCCAAATTTAAATCGAGAAAGATACAAGAAAGAACTACCTACTCATACACAAGTATGGGCTAGTGTGTGCATTACTTGTCATCCCTATTGATCACAAAGCAAAATTGTCAAACTTGCTAAAAGAGAAAAGGAAATTCAAATTTTGAAAAGGCTTGAGACAAACATTAGTGAATTTGAAAGTCTCTCTTTGCTCATGATAGATTTCTTTAGCTTTGGCAAAATCAGTTTATGACATTTTACTTGTTGCTCTAATTTGCTTATGCAACAACTATTCTATGTGTTAGAGCCTTCATATTCTCACAATTTGCTTTCTCATTGGGTAAATTGATTACAAAATGTGAAAACTCTCCTAATGCTTTACTTTGATTATATACCTTGAATATACTTCAAAGCTTGGGATCTTGCATTCATTAAGGGGGAGTTTTGAGATCTTGATGACTATTTTGTCAAAAAGGGAGAGCAAAAGTCAAGAAGAAGAAAAATAAAAAAGAGAGGTGAATTTCAAACCTGCTTTGAGAATTTGGATTTACTTGGTCTTTACTTGGTCTGAATCTTTTGGGTTTGTGTTTTGTCAAATTACTCATCAAGGGGAGATTGAAGGATCATTGTTTTTGATCCATGTGTTTTTGATGATGAGTATTTGAATATTCGAAAAGATTTGAATTTGGTTTGAATATTTGAAAAGAGCGTAAATCAGTTTGGTTATCAAAAAAAGATTTGAATTGGCGAACTTGTTTTTCCCATGTATGACAGACCAAACTCTTGGTACGTCATAGACATGTTTTAAGTGAACTCATTGAGCCAAACTCTTTCTTTCCAAGAAACCAAAAGAAGGTCCACATCTACAACGGACAAGTTTTCTTCGTCGTAAGTGAGCGTGTTTGCTTTAGGGTTTCGTTCGGACCATGTTGTGTCTAAAACCGAGCGGCACGCGTTTCAGTACGGACAGATTTTTGTCCGGTCGTGAACATGAATTTGAAAGCGTTTTTGAACCGAGACTTTGCATGTATCTGACGGACGATTTTGGTTGTCCGTCGAAACATGTTTTCGCCGAATGTTTTCTTTTGGGCCGAGTTTCCCTTGTACAGCGGATGACTTTGTTGGTCCGTCGTAATATGTTTTCTAGGGTTTCGCATGGCATTTGCGTGGGATGGTTTTATTGTCCGTCGTAAATAGGATTTGCTCAATTAGGGTTTTGAGCGATTTTGAGATTGAAATTGAATTTGATTTTAAGATTATGAAATTTGTGATAACTTCATGGTACTTGTTTTAAAGTGGACTTTATGCAATGCTCTTGTGAGTAGTTGCATGGATTGATGTGAGTCGTCGTGGACTTGTACTCGAATTGTTTTGTGTTTTTGATTCATGTGCGAGGGGAGTTGCTTGAGGTCGAACATGGTCGATGGCGGGACCGAGACTAGGTTCGAGTGGAGAAACCGAGGTCGTGAAGGTCAAGGATGTCATGCGAGATGTTTGACTAGAGAATGCTGCATGCGTGTGGTTGAGATCGGTGCAGCTTAGCGGCGTCGAGAGCCATATGGGTGCATCTTTGCGTGTGTGAGTGCGTTGCTTTACGCATGCCGTGTCCAAAAGGGAGTACATGCGAAATTGGCGATCGTCGCGTCACCAGGCCCACTTGCCCCGTGCGGCGCAGCTGGGAGTCTGAGCAGCAACTGGTTTTTTACCGTGTCCGAGAAGGAGACTCGCAATGAAACGTGGTGGAGCCTGGTTTGCCGAATACAAGATAGAAGCCGGTGGTATCTTGTCCTTTAAATAGAGGGTTCTAGGGGTTAGAACTCATCCAATTCAATCCAACGAAAGAGGGCAAGAAGCAAAAGGTGTCTACAACAAAGAAGAGCGTGTGTGCTCTATCTAGTTGTTTTAGAGTTTTCTAATCTTTTGAGATTAGAAGATTTTTGGTGTCATCACATGGGAAGATGGCTTTGGAATAAAGAAAAGTTTATGCAATATTCCTTTCGTTTTTGATTCTTGATTAGAAGTTTTGTTCGTCATTAGAACTAGTTCTTGTTCTTATTTTGCTAATTAGTCTAGGGTTTTGATCTCTTCAATATTAGATATTCTTCCGGTTTTTAGGGGTCATTGATTTTCCGAAAGAAATAGTTAAATTTTTCTAGGCATCTATTCACCCCCCCTCTAGTTGCCTACTCGGTCCTACACAAACACAGGACGTAAGGTATTACCTCTCCTTGAGGGCCTGAACCTGTATAAATCCTTGTCTTGTGTTACCATCGAGCTTCTGATCTAGCGTCTAACCCAGCAAACACCCCCCCACATTCATTGCCGATACCAAACGTCGACAATTAGCGCGCCAGGTAGGGGCATCGTCAAGATCAACCCCGTCGAGTTCGATGGTGTAACACCCCAATTTTTGCTTTTCATGAGTTTAAATGAAATTTGGCACTTTTGTGAATTTTTGGAATTTTCTAGAATTTATTTGGAATTTATTTGAATTTATTCCCTTTTGAAATAATTAAAGAATTTAATTTTGCAAATAAAATTTTGTTGGAAATATTTTATTTGAGTCCACAATGTTCTAAAATATTTTCAGGATATTTTCTGAAATTTTTCTGAGTGTTTTGCTATTTTTAATGAATTAAATGAATTTTCAGGAATTAATTTGAATATTTAATCGCTGGAAAATCGAGTTGGTTTCACTGTTCCTCCGACCTGGACCCGACCCGAGCTCGAGTCTGACTCGATTCCGAGTCCGACTCGAACCCGACTCAGCCCTAACCCTCTCGACCGTCCGATCAAGATCGAACGGCCGAGATTAAGCCACGTCACCCGAACCCGAGCCCGACCGAGCCAGCCAGGTCGCCAGGCCGGACCCGAGCCCAAACCCCGTGCCCGTTGGATCTTGATCCAACGGTCCACGTTGAGCCACGTCACCGAATCCGAATTGGATTCGGATTCCGCCACCGCAACCGGGTGGACCTCGGTCTCCGCGCAATACACGGAAGCTGAGGCCCCTATTTAATGCGCCGCCGCCGCCATCGTGTTCTCCGTTTCATTGCGCACCCGTAGCCGCAACCGGGTGGACCTCGGTCTCCGTGCAATACACGGAAGCTGAGGTCCCTATTTAATGCGCCGCCGCCGCCATCGTGTTCTCCGTTTCATTGCGCACCCGTAGCCCTAGTCCTTCATGCCTGAGCCACCGCCGTTCGCCCGCTAGAGCTCACCGTAGTTGGTCGTGCGTTCCACCGCGGTTTTGCGCCGTTTCCACCGCCGTCCGCCGTCCTCCGCCGTTACCGAGCACAGATCCGGAACTGCAAGGTCAAGCCGCGTCGGAGGGCACCATTCACCTCGTCGGAATCGCTACCAAACGCCGTCAGGCGCGTCGTCGTCTCCGTCCCCGGCGAACCAGCTCCGCCGTGAAGCCATCGCCGTCCTCGAGCTCTCTCCACCGTCCGATCAAGATCCGAAGGCCCAGATTTGTCCACGTCATCCCCGGGTAAAATCTCACGTTTTAGTTTTTAGATCTGTTTCCAACCATTGGATCTAGATCCAACGGTTTAGATCGTGCCACGTAGCCGTAACTGCACAATGCTTGGATAGATCTCAGCCGTTAGATCTAGATCGTACGGCTAGGGTTAGCTACGTTGTAACTTTAGATTGGATCTTGACCGTCCGATCAAGATCGAACGGTCCAGATGGACCGAGCTGTTTCCAGCGCGTGAAACCCAAATCCGATCTGGGCCGTTAATTTTCAAATCAATGGCCGAGATCTAGCCACGTGGCCGGAAGGCTGACCGTCGCGGCCAAGACGGCCGCCGCCGGCCACCGGCCGATGTCACGCGTGGCGTCGCAGGGGCCCGCGTGTCAGCGGCCGTTCCAACGGCGAGATGACGTCAGCCGTGACGTCATGATGATGTCACGGTGGGGCCCGGTGCCGAACACTCGCCGAAAGCCGCGGCGCCGACGCCATGCCGACGTCACCCGGCCCGCTGCCGAGGCACACGTCAGCCGGATCGGGTCCACGGTGGACCGAGCCGAACTGCGGCGCCGTCCATGGACCCGAGGCGACGTGGCGGCCTCTGATTGGTCCACGTGTCATGCTGACGCAATAAATCATTTTCCGAAAATGAAATTATTTAATTAATTCGGTTTACTGATTTTAAATATAGATTCAAACTTCAAACACTTATAACTTTTGCGTTTCAACTCCGATTTGGTTGATTCAAATTTCTAAATTTTTATAAAAATGAGACCTACTCAAATATGAATTTTAATTAATTTTTGATTATGAATATTTCTCTGTTTATATTTAATTAATGTTTTCTTTAAACTTCAAACGATTATAACTTTTGCATTTTAACTCCGATTTGGACGATTCCAGTTTCTAAAAATTTATAAAATTATGCTCTCTCTGTTTATGGACTTCATTTGGATGTTTGGGCACTATTTGTATACTGTTTATTTATTTATTTCTATTTGCACGCTTTACGAGTAGACGTTGAAGTGCCCGAAGGCTTCGAAGGTGAATTGTTGACCCAGGAGCCAGCTCAAGACCAAGAGCAAGTACTCTTTGAAGGCAAGTTGTGCTTTGACCATGTTGATCCCATTTTCAAATTAATTTGATTTAAATTATTGCATGCTAGTCTAATTAGAAATTGCTTTACTTAATTTTGGGAAATTAGATATATCCCAAATTGCTGTATGACACCTTGGTTAATTAAATATGTGCCATGACCCCTTGTCACCCTAGTTGTGGATTATTAGTTGGACACTATTAAATTGCCAACATGGGTAATTAGACCGATGTAGAATGCTTAGCCCTGCCACGTAACATATTTTTGACAATTACATGATAATATTGACCTAATGAGATATGGAACCTGTTTTGAGAAGTGCCATGTGTTATTGATGGCACGTGGTGCGTGGTAAACAACTGGGTGTTTGATAAATAGTTTTTGACCGGGGCATGTGGCAAGAATGATCGGGAGGGCTGGTTGTGGCACCTGGAGCGTTGATTTGGTTCTTCAGGTAGTCTTGCCCTGGTCACCCTAAGGACTTAACCTTGCAAGCCTTTGAACTGAGTCAATCATGTAACCACATGTCTGTAATGGGATGGATCTAGTTGATTAAGTTGCTAATAGCGTACCAGTGGGACCTTGGGGTGTCAACTATACCTTTTGTGTAGTTGTACGGGGGAGCGTACCGGGGCTGCGGCCAGGTACCCATCTAACGGTGGATTGGCCTAAACTTCGCCTTCGCTAAGGGAAGGGTTAGTGTGCAAACACCGGGGAGGACCACTTGTGCTGTTAGAAGTTTCCGAAAGACTTTGTTACGGACACTCGCCTTTGTGGCGTTTGGCTGTATCTTGTGGGTAAAGTGCATAACCTCTGCAGAGTGTAGAATCTATTCGAATAGCCGTGTCCGCGGCATTGGACATTGCTCGGGAATTACAGTCAAGGGTTAGACTTTCTTGAAAATAATTTGGACTTGAAAGGATTAGTTTGGTTTAATAATTGATGTTGATGAAAATGTGGATTAGGAATGGGAAAGATGTTTATTTAACTCCTAGAGAAGTTATTGATCTTATACTTCTTTTTACGGTTTTCGAATCTACTTATGCTACTTGTCAAATGATGTTTTACTGCAATTATACCCTGAGCTACTCCTTGTACTAAGCCATGCATGTAGTATATTAGTTTGCATTCTGTGCATGACTTGCTGAGTACCAAGTACTCACCCTTGCCACAAAACAACATCAGTTGAAGAAGAGTCGACACCAGCTTTGGAGGAAGTGTACCAGGAGGAGCCGTCTAACTAGGGAGCGAGCCCAGTCAGTTGCCTGTGGTATACTGGATGGCGCCACGAAGTTATCTTATTTTTCGCTGCTGTTATTTTTCTCTTATTAAGTTTTTGCCCTGTGTGGCGTATATTTGTAACTTGACCTTAAGGTCGAGCAACCAGCTTGGTTAACTAATTAAAGTACCGTATTTTTCGTTGAGTATGATTGTGATATTTACCAATGTTGAGACTGTGTGCACTAGCGTGTTCCTGGACTAGTGCTGAATACACAGAGGGTCCGGATTTGCAAATTCGGGTCCCGACAGAGGGCAGCGATCAACAGCATCATCACCACCTTCACTCCCGGACATGCTTTCTATTTCGGGAGCTTCAACCTCGGCAAACTTGCCCCTAAAGAATCGAATTAGATCCGATCAGAACACAACTTCATCCACGAAGCAACGCGAAGAGAAGGAGCGATCTGTTCTCATCCAGAATCTGGGCGAAACTTGTGTCGCAATTTCCCGTTAACTCGGAAGGAATTTCGGAGCTCGACGTGGATTTCGCCCAGTACCTCGGCGATTCTTGGCGCACCTCAGCAAAGCCATGGCGGACCTCGACCACAAGACGGAGCTCATCCCGGAGATCGTGGCAAAGCTCGGCGACTACCGTACGACTACATACAGATTGATAAACCAGCTTCATCGACTATGGGAACGACCATGCCGATTTGCGGTTCCAACGACGACGAAGATGATGACCGCTGCGCCGACTCGTAGCTTCAGCAATGACGAGGAGGACTACACCTATTCGCCGCCTTCTCATGCGCACGACGTAGAGGACAGCCGCACTCACTTTTTTAGGCCGGCTTCTCGCACACGACGTCGAGGATAACCACGCCGACTGCTTGCGCCGGCTCCTCGCGCGCACGACGCCGAGGACAGCTGCGCTCACTTTTTTAGGCCGGCTTCTTGCGCATGACGTCAAGGATAACCGCGCCGACTGCTTACGCTGGCTCCTTGCGCGCACGACATCGAGGACAGCCGCGCTGATTTCTTACGCCGGCTTCTTGCGCACTGTGACAAGGACTGCCGTGCAAACAAGGTGACATGCGCAGGGACTTACAGACTGAGACGCGAGGATGGCACGGTCGTCAACAACTCTTGGGACACAAACCAGCTAAGGATTTACAGCTTGGAGATCTCGCCAAGAGCGGCCAGGGAACGGCGCAAGGTCATGAACCTTTGCGTCGGCACACCCGTTACGCGTCATCACGCACCATCCGCAGAGAGCGGCAACTCGAAAAACATAAAGCGGCTAAGTTTTCATCATCATGATCATTCTCATGTTATTTCTTGACTTGCTACTTAGTTGTTTTCCAACTAAGCAGTAAGTCGGGGGCTACACATAATTTTGTCACTCACGTGCTCCTAATTTCGTTAATTGTAGTTCTTCTACATTTAATTCCCGATCAATTTGACTTGCTCCTTAGTCGTTTCCTGACTAAGCAGTAAGTTGAGGGCTACACATAATTGTGTGCGCTTGCGCTCCCCCGTCTTTTTTATTAGTTGTATTTTACTTCTATTACTTAGTGATTTAAGTGAAATCCGAGTGTATCATAATTTTGAGTAGTGAAGCTCTAGCCTCTATGAAAGACGAACTCTAAGTCACCCAAATGCGTGCATGGGAAAAACAGCCATGAGCTAACTCCCTGCGATCGGGGGCTAGACTAGTCGGGCAGAGTGTTTAACAAAAGGAAGGAAGAACCACTCAGACTAACGAAAATCAAAGAGTAAGAGGGGTAAAAAAGGCTAATTTACACACACAAAGGTAGTAGAACTTTTCATGTTCAGATACTACTTAATCCCATATGTTCATGTTGCAGCGGAGCCATATTTCGCCTTGAGCAGGAACGACGTTTCGACTCCTATAAAAGTTCAGACCCAAGTTTAGGTTTCGAGGGTATGCACATAATGGGCGTACGTGCTGCGCTCAGCGTTAGCTGGGCTCAAATACCACTCGGATAAACCTGATTTGGGCAAGGGCACACCCCACGATGGGTCGACTGCCAGTTACTGTTTTTAAACAGAAGCTGGGTGTCTACCGGACGAAAGATCAAAAGTTCATCTTGCGATATGACTCAAGTAGGCCTAATTGCTGGTCACCGCATGACAGGATCGGGTATTGCAGGATGGTTAAAGGTTCTGGAGGTATACGCCTAAAAGGCGTGCCGGTTGAGCTCCGCACCAACTTGGTTCATACCATTCGGGTAAAGCCTATCTAGGATAAGGCGCGCCTCATGCTAGGCCTTTGCCGGTTACCGTTTTTAATGGGATATTGGGTGCTGACATCCAAAGCTCCTTCGATATGCCTCATGTCAGGCCAACAGCTGGTTACCGCAAGTCGGAATCAGGTATCATGAGAAGTCAAGTCCGAAGGGTATGCTCCATGAGGGTCGAAAGCTGTGCACCGCAATAGACGGGTACGGATACCACTCGGCAAATCCTTTCCGGGTATAAGGTACGCTCCAAGCTGGGCCAACTGCCAGTTTTCAACCAAGTTGAGCTGGGTACCACTCGGGTAATTCAATGAGGGGCTTTAGAGTTCTTCACAGTCTCCTTGCATGCATTGGAGCACTCGACATCAAATGTCAATACCTGTCAAATGCAGCAGCAACAAACTGGGAGCACTCGGCAGCAGAGCATGACTCTGCGAAAGGCGACCAGAGCAACACCAACTCGATTGTAAAACACTCGGGGGCTACTGTGGAATATACAGTCCCCGGGTATCCACAAGAAAGGGAAGAGATAGAGTTCCATATCGATAAGGAAAGCATGATTGTGATCCCATAGTACTCGGCATGACCGAATATGGGAGCCAACCTTGTAACCGACTAGGATTGCCTCCTTGTATCGGACTAGGACTCTTCCATGTAACCCAACCCCCCTGATTATATAAAGGGGGCGGGAGCCTTAGACGGGGCATCCAATCACGGGATATCTCATCCAATCTCGCGATCTACACCCATCAATACATACCACCGAACACAGGACGTAAGGTATTACCTCTCCTTGAGGGCCTGAACCTGTATAAATCCTTGTCTTGTGTTACCATCGAGCTTCTGATCTAGCGTGTAATCCCGCAAACACACACCCCCACATTCATTGCCGATACCAAACGTTGACATTAAGCAAATTTGATTTCGCAATCTGTTCGATAATTTCACGATTATCGAACTATAATCGATATTACCAGTGCCAAGATGTTTTAAAAAATCAAGCCTATTTCGGTAATTCGAACCCTGGTCTCACCGCTCGCTTGCATCTCGAGCTTTCTTCCCCCTAGCCAAGGCTATTCGCTCTCTTCGCCCTTTTGCCCCTCTCCACGCGATAGAGATTGGGCGTCACAGCGTTCGCGCCTACAATGCACCGCCGATGGTGTGCAGGTCTTGGAAGTTTGGTGCTTGGTGTTAGGAATCGCGAGGTAGAAGACGAACAAAAAAAGTCAGCAAGGAGGAAAATTAGTCGGTCACTTCATTGAAGTGGAAACTACGGTTAGGATATCTGGTGAAAATGAAGCGAATAATATCCAATGGCTGATCGCAGGTTCGGTAAAAGAGTAAAACCTCTTGTTGCTGTCAAGGCTTTTGTCGTTTGTTGCAGTTTACTGTTCATGTGTTTTACTTCTCTAAACTTTTACCAATCGCTGTAAAACTAAGGGGATGTAATCCCTACTCTTTCTCGAAATGGACTCATGATTGATGAAAGTACATTCCTTAGTGTTTTGGTAGCTTCTGGTAGCGTAGAACTCTAGATCGCCTCATTCCTCTGTGTCTAACCGAAGTGAAATTTTTCTAGGTGACCATTCTCTGTATTCTCCTCTTGTGTTGTTGATCAGGTCCCGACATTTGGTATTAGAGCTTGGACTTTCTTTGGTGATTCAATTTGGTGCTCTAGATAAAGGATTGAGGTTGGATTGGCTGTAAAATCCCTCGATTCGGCGACTAGCTTGGAGGTATATGTCTGTAGGATTGGGATCTCAAGGGAAACTTGTTGAAAAAGTCGAGGAAATGGATACTCTGAGTTGAAATAAAAAAGATTCAAAATCAGCTTACAGATATGGAGATGCTCAGATTTGATGTAGCGAAAATCAAAGCTCTCCTGTTGAGTCGACCTCGTCAGGTGGTGGATTCAAGAGGAAACTCAAATACCCCTGCAATTCTGGAAGAGATGAGTTCACATGGGCCGACGATTCAGAGCAATCAGGTGATAGCTACAATCCTACCCCAAATGAATCTGAATGTGTAACACCTCTATGGACCCACATGTAAGAAGATTGGAAGAGAGGTATAAGTAGTGGAGATTGTACTCAGGAAAGGAGAAAAGAAATGGATTGAAATCTGGTTACCGTCTCCTTCCTCTATATCTTCCTTTCGCTTCCAAAGTGAACCTCCAGGCTGTAGTGGCATTTCTTCGAGCACTTGAGGGCCAACAACCATGGGTTGTTCCTCGTGTGGCAGCGTGGTGCCACTCCAAGCCTTGCAGACATGCACTTCCTTACATGGCAGCTGTGGTAAGAGCATTGGCAGCCAGCGATCTGGGCCACTACTTGGGCAGTTGCCTCCAGTTATTTTGCAAGGTTTTGCTGACCCTTGGCGCTCTGCTCCACTGCCCTCGCCATGAGCTCTGTTCGGGCCACCATCTGTCGCTGCACGGAGTCCATGGATTCAATCCGCGCCCGCAACAGATCAAATCTCTTCCATAGATCTTCCAGCTGCTCTTCCAATCGGCTCGAGGCTGGGATGGCGAATGGAGCAGAGGAACTGGACCTGTGGCTGAAGACCTCGTCCATCAGCGGGGTTGAGGATGCGCTGCTCCTCCAGATCTCGTCCATCGGCGGGGTTGAGGACGCGCTGCTCTTCCAGATCTCGCCCATCGACGACACGTGGAGGAGCAGCGCAGCGTCTCGATTGGTGGCCAACTGGACTCGATGGCGATCGAAGGCGAGGCCGGTGCGGTTGCGAATTGGCGTGCGCGGCTGTAGAGTCGCAGGGCTGAGGCGGTGCAGCGCCGGCGCAGATCCGGACGATGACAGCTGGCGTCGAGGAGAACCGGCTGAGTTAGCTGAGCGAACGACGCATCGGAGGTGGTGGAACGGAGGGCGATGGGGTGTTGCCCGTCGATGGCGGATCTGGCGAGCGCGTCCGGATTGCGACCGGTCGGGCGACGAGGCCGATCAGTCGTGCGCGTTAGCAGAGGCGGCAACGACGCGAAGCCAAGCAACGGCGACCAGCATGGAGAAGACCGGGAAGACCCACGGGATTGCAAGAACGACGCGTTCTGTCCCAATCACGTCACAGTTTTGAACACATTCGGTAAAACAACCATAACTTTCAAATGGCTGGGCGGAATTGAACGTTCTTGGTGTCCAATTAAAGCTAATTCAATTACCTACAACTTCTTCAACAGATGGATGACCAAATTCCAACTCTAAAATTGCGAAAACTCAAACCCTAGGTCGGACGCCCAGTCTGCTCGATTCAGAACACTATGCAAACTCTAGTTTTCATCAATTCCATCTAATTGCAGCACCACTTTTTGATCTAATATCACAAAACCCCCATTAACACAGCATCTAATCCACCCCAAAGAGATTACCCATCGCCATACCTTCGCCCGACGAACAACGAACCGACGAACGGCGAATCTTCTCCTCCCGGTTCTCCCGATCTCCTTCCTCATGCCGAATCTTCTCCTCCCGGTTCTCGCCGAACAGCAGTCGCTGGAAATTGGGATTTTATGGGAACCACTTCTGGTTCAATTCGATACCAGACGTTCCCAACCACCCAGACGATCGCAGCCGATGTAACACCCCGGCATCTAGTATGCCCTGAATGTCACCAAACATGATAGAAGAAGCATCTAAATACCATAAATAAAGATAAATTACAGCAAAGGAGTAAATGTTAAAACCGAAAATTTCGGCAGCATCTCCTTTGCTTTTCTATGAATTGAAGCAACAACAATATTAATATATCAAGATAGCATAATGAACGATAGCAATAACATGACAATCAGGAATTTCAGCCACCATACAACTAAGGATATAAGCCTATCCATCACATGTCAAATATGGACTAATCATTTACTCATGACGACCAACGAAGCATCAAAACCACAATTTAGTTCAATGAATTAACCATCACAATTAAAGGAAGGAACATGTCATTGTTTAAATGTGTGATGCTAAGTGATGACGTATGACTAGCTCCCTTTCCTGCATGCCGGTTTCATGGTACCTAAAAACATCATAAAAACACAAGCGTGAGTTCATCACTCAGCGAAGTGCATTGCAATGATACAAAAACAATAACAATTCACATACATACTTTATGCCATTCACACACCATGAGAATCAACTCATAAAGTTCTTCATTTATGCTCTCATATAACATTGTCATAATCATCTTCATATGCATCTCATAGAACATCATAAGCATCTCATAAAACAACGTCATCCATGCAATGCAATGCGAAGCACATGTCTCTTTGAAGCACATACCGGTATTGCCGAGTGCACACCCGTCGGTGTGCACCCTCTTTCCCCTTCCATCCCGTAGATGGAGGGTGCCTACTCCTCGCTTCCATTCACAACTGTGGATGGAATCACGAGGTAGTTCTTACTCAATGGCGCTCCGGATTAGTCATAACTTTCTCACCGACCTTACCGGACTAGTTATGACTTTCTCACCGACCTGGCCAGTTCTCATGCCATGTATGCAATTATGCCATAAATATAAACAACTTGCACATAACCTCAATTAATCATTGCATAGCATCGTAATAATCCATTTTCATCATGTCATGGACAAACACTAATCATGGCAAGATAGCACATCATGTAATCAATTTGCACCTAATCAAGACAGGCAAACATACAACACACTACCCATTCCAATACACTTGCCTTAACCGCGGCCGACGGATTGGCGAGATGATAAGGGCACTCCTGGGGTCACACCACCTGCACAAGGGTTCAATACACTCAACCATATGCACACAAGACCACACAAGAACACTTGGTTAAACTGACTTCGCGATTTACTCCCAATACCCAAAAACAGAGGTTTTGTCCAACGGGACAGCAGCCTTCGGAAGGCCATAACTCGGGCTTAACAACTCCAAATCAAATAACGAGTACATTTTCTCAAATCTTAGGAAATTTCCTAGCTTTTTCTAAGTATTGGGAAAAGCTGATTCAGCCTCTAAAATTTTTTAATCTACAGAACGACGCGTTCTGTCCCAATCACGTCACAGTTTTGAACACATTCGGTAAAACAACCATAACTTTCAAATGGCTGGGCGGAATTGAACGTTCTTGGTGTCCAATTAAAGCTAATTCAATTACCTACAACTTCTTCAACAGATGGATGACCAAATTCCAAATCTAAAATTGCGAAAACTCAAACCCTAGGTCGGACGCCCAGTCTGCTCGATTCAGAACACTATGCAAACTCTAGTTTTCATCAATTCCATCTAATTGCAGCACCACTTTTTGATCTAATAGCACAAAACCCCCATTAACACAGCATCTAATCCACCCCAAAGAGATTACCCATCGCCATACCTTTGCCCGACGAACAACGAACCGACGAACGGCGAATCTTCTCCTCCCGGTTCTCCCGATCTCCTTCCTCATGCCGAATCTGCCGGATCTCCTCGTCGCGGAGCTCCCCAATGGAGAGGACAGCGGGGTGGGGAGGTGAGGGGCTCTCCTAGGCCGGCGAGTGGGGTGGAGAGGAGAGGGAGGAGGGTGGAGGCGCCAAAGGGGAGGGGCGGCTAGGGGGAGGCGTGGAGAGGAGGGGTGGCGGCTTGGGGGTGAGAGGGGAGGGGAGGGGCGCCTAGGGCAAAGGGGGGCACAAGGCAGGGGTTTTGCTGCCCCCCTCCCCCACATGGGCCGGAAAACCCCACCTTTGGCCCATGTGGGGTCCCCCCTAAGGCCCAAATCACCCCGGAAAGGCCCAAACTCCCGAAAATGGCCCGGAAACGCGAGTTAACCTCATACCGTAAGGTTTTATTTGCTAATTTTACAATTATTAATGTCACGCCATTCCGTAGTGTCACAACCGAGCTCTGATACCACTTGTCACGTCCCGTTGCCGCCGAGGTTGAGGGGCGTGAGATCGCGCAAGAACAACCTCCAACTTGTTGCAGAAGAAAGAAGACAAAGGAGAAGAAAGGAAGATACATAGGAAGGAGACGGTAACCAAATTTCAATCCATTTCTTTTCTCCTTTCTTGAGTACAATCTCCACTACTTATACCTCTCTCCCAATCCTCTTACATGTGGGTCCATAGAGGTCCATCAGTGCGGAGCGTATGGTTGCTGTTGATAATGATCTGCGAAAGTCGAACTCGTGGGCATCCGCTCTGATTGCTGAGCTTGATCAGTTCAAGAATGACAAGGTTGGTGCAAGATATATTGTAAACAATCCCGTTGAGATCAACTTAATGGATGATTTCCTTGAGATGGAAAGGTTAGCTGCATTGCCTGAATCAGACCACACAAGCTCTACCTTTGATATGGAAACAGATCCAGATAAGGCCGTGACAAGAAACAACCCTTCTAAAGTCGAAATTGAAGAATTGCGGCTTCAGGTGGCAGATTTGCAGGCAAAGGTTGAAAAGACTGAATGCGAGAAAAGGTAGCTCGAGATTTCCCTAACGGAGGCCAGAAATCAGCTTGACATCTCCTGCGATGCACTCATGGTGGCAAAGAACAGGCTGGTTGAAATGCAAATGCAGTTGGTCTCGGCAAATGACTCAAAATATGCTGCTTTGGGAGATATGGAGTGATTGGACTCAGAGAGGAAGGCTTTAGTTTTTCAACTGGAGTCCAAATCTGTAGAAGTTGAGGAGCTACTTGTGGTAGTGGCTTCATTGGAAGAAAATGCAGAAAGGAAGGAATTGGAGTCTCAGTTAGAACTGATGTCAGCAGAAGCCACAAAGCTTCATCAGACTCTGGCATCCTTAGAAGACAGGATTGAAGCTAAGAGGGCTATTTCTGCGAAGCACAAGGCAAAATCAGAGGCAGCATGGAATTCTAAAGAATCATTGGAGGCACAGCTGTGTTTAGCAAACTATGAAATAGGGAAACTGTGTGGCATTGTTGAAGCACTAGAGAATGAGATAAAAAAAGAGAAGGCATTCTCTGCAGAACTCTAGATGTAGCTAGAAGCTCTAGAAGCCATAAAAAAAGGTGTTGGAGTCTGAGGTTGAGTCTACACAGCAGGATACTGGAATGCTCAACGAGAAGGTGGAGTTATTCGAAGCAAAACTCAAGGAACAGATGTCATCGGCAGCAGAACTCACTACCAAGGCAGAGGTTGTGCAGTCAGAGAGAATGACAATGAGCATCAACTTGCAGCAGCTTCAGAGAATGTTGTCTGTATACCTGATGTGGAGACACAAGCTTGCCTGAGGACCCCTCTGGTGAATTTGTTGTATTTGTCAGCGAGGACACAGTGAAGGTATGGTCTTTGAATGCTGGGAATGAGGAGAACGGCGTGCATGAGCTTAACTGCAGTGGGAGCAAGTTTCATTCATGTGCTCTCCTTGAGGTAATTCTGTTGCTTGGGGACAAGCAACTTTTCGTGGGGGCAGTAATGTAACACCTCTATGGACCCACATGTAAGAGGATTAGGAGAGAGATATAAGTAGTGGAGATTGTACTCAGGAAAGGAGAAAAGAAATGGATTGAAATCTGGTTACCGTCTCCTTCCTCTGTATCTTCCTTTCTTCTACTTTGTCTTCTTTCTTCTGCAACAAGTTGGAGGTTGTTCTTGCGCGATCTCACGCCCTCAACCTCGGCGGCAACGGGACGTGACAGAATGCATCTTTTCTGTTGGAACCTTATATGATAGCTAGCAACGACTTGCCGATTTTTTACACTCTTGCGATCAGGACTTCGTCGCAAGTAAATCTTAGATCTTATGGAGGGATTGGAACAACTAATTTTCTTTCCAATATGCACTCACATTTGCCTCAGCTACAAAGTAGTTCCAATTTAGCTTTTGGGGTTGGCCTTTGTCATCAAATGGGAATGGCTTCGGTGGGATATACTTCGTAGGTTCCAACTTATCACCACCCAACCCTTCCATAAAACCTATATTCGTGAGCAATACAGTAGTGGTATACCTAGGGATGAAAACAGATCGGATAGTTTTTGACTTATCATGATAATTTCGGATACAGATTTTGTCGAATTGGATATTTATCGGATAGTATCGGATCGTATATGGATACAGATTTTTTTTGTCGGATACGGATATAGATTCGGATAATCCGGATATTGACGGGTCGGATATCTGGATATGCATATGGGTCAGACCAAGCTAATCTTTTGGCCCAAAATGGTTTGTAAATTTTAAAATGTTTTCTAGCTTCAAAAATTACAAATTTTTTTGACATAATCTATCATTTAAAAATTTATTTTAAAGATTTCATCAGATTTTAAATTTTCTAAAAAAATTCAAACACTGCTGTTCTTAATAAGAAAATATTTTAAATAAATAGCTAAAAATGCATAAAACCTCATAAATACATAATTTATTATCTTAAGTATAATTTAACAAAGAATACAAATCTTGGGTCATTACATGTAAGTGTTATATATTTTTTCTAGAGATATTTTATTTAAGTAATATCAAACTTTTAGTGTGTTATGTATTTGCTTACATTTGTATCTCTAAGCAAGGATCACCTTCATTTTATGTTTTGATCTACATGTATGATGAACTAATCGTATGTGCGTGATGAAGTAAGTCTTACATAATTTTATTTATGATATGGTATCTAACTATTGTCTAAGCGATTGAAAATGCTTATATTTGTTCAATTTTCAATAATGTTTTGATCAAATCACTAGTTATGCCATTTCATTGATTTTTTTATGTACAATCTTTGGGGTTATCATATTTCGATATCTGTATTCGATCCGTATCTGTGTTCGATATTATGCATATTCGTATTCGATCCGTATTCGATCCGTATCTATGGGGTTATCATATTTCGATGTTATGCATATTCGTATTCGATCCGATTCGATTCGTATTCTATCCGTATCTGTATTCGATGTTATGCATATTCGTATTCTTATCCGAGCTATCCGTATCCGTATCCGCATCTGAGAAAAAATATGAAAACAAATATGATAGAGCCATTATCCATCCGTATCCGATCCGTTTTCACCCCTAGGTATACCTCCTCAAGCAACACATTACTTAGGGATTCATCTTTTTGATGGTCAATGGAATATGTATTTGGGAGACAATAGTAATTCGCACCGTTATGCATACGATCTGATCAAAGGCCCAAAAATTGGAGTTGACCTTGTTTGCTGGGGAAAATCCTTTAGGATGGATAGAATAATGTGAAGAATTCTTTGAGATGGCAGGAACACTGTTGGAACAATGGGTGATTCTGGCGTTGGGACATTCAACAGGAAGAGCAAGTACTTGATTCAAAGGTGTAGGCATACCATGGCAGGTGTTGAAATGACAACAATTTAGTGCTATATTGTGTGACCGATTCTTAGAAGCTAACTCTTATGAAGCTATGAAAAAATTTGCAAAACATTAAACATCTGAGTACCATGAGTAAGTATATTGATTATTTTGAGAGGTGTGTGGAATTAGTAAAGAGGAATCACCCTTATTTTTAGGAAACTTATCTTTTGAGCTGTTTCATTGGAGGACTTAAGGAAGAAATCAAGCAAGATGTAAGTAGTCATCAAGCAAAAGGCCTGTTGGAAGCATATTGGTATGCCAAATTGGAAGAAAAAGCAGCTTTAGCAAAGAAACAGAGCCAGGTGGGTGGACACTACAAACATAAGTTGTAGACCACTAATCAAAAAACACTACCACATAGAATGGTCAATACTACAGGGGTAGAAAGTAAAATTGAGTATAACCCCTGGAATCAGAAAACACTGCCATAGAGATGGAATTGGGCAACTATGATGTCATTTTAGGGGTTGATTAGATATATGAACACAATCCCATTGAACTTGATCTCAAAGATAAAATGTTGACTATTAGAAAAGAAGGGTAGACCATTCGATTTAGAGATTATACTCAACCTAAACTAAATTGCAGTATCAATGCTGAACAACTGGAAAAATGGTGCAGAAGGGAGTGAGAGGATTTTTTACTTCAGGTTAATCTCCTGGAACCTCAGCAAGTTACCAACAGAAAACCAATATCTTCCTCAATAGAAGTACTTAAACAATATCTAGGGTTTTTGCTGAAACTAATGGATTAGCACCTAGAAGAGAATGTGATCATGCTATTCATCTGAAAGTTGGAGATGAACCACAAAATCTTAGGCCATAACGAGTGCCATATCATTAATGGGATGCTTTGGAAGACATTATCAAGAACTTACTGAAAACTAAGAGATGAGGACCAACACTGGCCCATACTCATCCCCTGTAGTAATGGTGGGAAAAAAAGATGGATCTTGGAGAATGTGTGTAGACTTTAGACAACTGAATTCTCTGACAATCAAAAACAAATTTCCTATGCCACTTGTTGAAGATTTGTTGGATGAATTAAATGGAGCAACAATATTGTCCAAGCTAGACTTAAGGTCTGGGTACCATCAAATAAGAATGAAGGAAGAAGACTGACAAGGATTAAGAGTCATATTCTATTTTGGGCCTATACCTTTATAAGAAAAAAAATCCCATAAAGAAGAATAAGGTCCATGATCCATTATTTAGTTACGGCTCCAACCAGTTAAGCTCACAATCAGCTACATGGTTATGGTTTCGACCAGTTTGCTGACGTGTATTCTATTAACTTACACTGGTAGTAGCCAACCAGTGGTTTGACTGCCCCGACCAGTTCTAACTGGTCGGACAGGCAGTTACTTTCGCACAGGAATAACGAGCATACATTTTTTCTATGACATGTAGAAATAACTGATCGAAAGTTACTTCGTATGAAGAGACGCCCTTTGGCCAGAAGACACCTTTTTGAAGCACAACTGCCATCGTTTCGTCCGGTAAATAGGAAGGCCTTGGTGCGCTAAGAGAGAATGATTATTCTGATAAAGTCATGAAACACATTGTTACACTTGTACTCTACCAAATCTAGTAAGTTAATAAAGAAGCAATCTTTTATCCTATCTCTTGCATTCTTGTGATCTTAGAGGCTGGCAACCATTTTTTTCATCCATAAGCTCGGTGTAGAGATCCCTAGTCTTGAGCATCGACAGTTGGTGCTAGAGGGAGAGTCTCTAGTGATCAAGGTTGCTAAGGTAATGTTCTATCGCCACAAGCAATGGATGAAGAAAATTCATTCGACCTTGTCGACTACACTAACCTCGATGTCGATGATTTTATCACAGAAGAGGAAGGGAAGTACAATTTCTACTATAAGTATGTTACCAAAGTAAAGTTTTCACAATCAACGAGCCTGACCAATTCGGGCAAGGTCGCGTCGAAAGTGCCTCTTCTAGAGAAAAATCAGGAAGTAAGCATGGTTCTGTACCTGCCCCGGTCATATAGGCAGATGTCCATAGCACATGCCCTATGGAAGTCGACAATGTTCGAACTCTCCAAAAAAACAATTGCATTCTTGATAGTTCATCTTCATAATATTTTCTCTAAGGTCTCGACCTCGATTATACCCTATCCTCATATGATGATGGAGTGCTCACCCCATCTGCCCACTTTGGATTTCATTTCTGTGCGGTCACAGGTGAGACAGATGAACAACGAGCAGAATGCACACAACGTGAAGCTCAGGAGAGGGCAGAAAAAGCCGCCTAAGAGATGCGTGAAAACTTCGCAGCTGCAAAACAAAAAGCTGTGAAAGATGTGAGATGCCTATATTATAGTAGTCAACCAGGGACATCACGAAGACCGAATCCCTCAGGGAGTCATCCCTGACACATCTTTCTGGTCACACCACAAGTTCTAGGGACGATAGTAAGGGACGTAAACTTGGTTCCAAACAAGCCACAAGCGGAAACTCCTGTAGACATAATTTGTATATTAACCAATGCAATTCTAAACCAACATGTGGAATGGAACAATGGAAATAATGCAATAATTATTAGATCCTTAGCTGCTGATCTGTAAGAAGTTGTTGTAGAAGTACAGAGTACATCCTTGTCCACAAGGTCTCAGGCTGGTTCCCGTGCAGAGTAATCCTTAACTAGGCGGCATTGACATAGCACTGACCACCAAGCAAGAAATGAATCACAACGGAGAAGCATCTTCGACCGGCTTAACCCAGGTGAAAATTATAACTGTGGCCAATGATGACCTCATTCTCCTGAGTATATAAAATAAATTCCTAACGTTTGAACCCATTTAAGACTTTACACAGGATGTAAAACCTTTTCTCCCAAGCTTAGGAGTGTCACTTAGCCTGAAAAGGCCAAGTCAGGTCATTTGGAGAGTTTCAATGGAACTCAGAATCCATCAAAATTTCTGTAGATATATATCACCGCTATCCAAGTTGCTAGTGGCGATGAGAAGGTAATGGCAAATTATTTTCCTGCTATTCTTAAAGTATCTGGAAGAACTTGGCTATTTAAACAGCTTGAAGGATCTATTTTTTGTTGGAAAAATTTATGCCATGCAATCGTAAATAACTTTAAAGTTGTTATGCTAAGCCAGGGAAAGAAGACGACTTGCATCATATTCATTAGACTTCTAAGGCAAATTTGCATTAGTTTATTAAAAAGTTTGTAGAAGTTCACAATAACATTCCTAATATATCTGATGATTCTAGCATCCGTGTGTTTAAACAAGCTGTACGTTATAAATGCTGTGTGGAAGATCTAACATCAATCCACCCTCCATGATATTAGAGCTATTCAATATAGCAAATCGATATTCAGATGCACATGAGGCCGTTGAATGGAATCGTATGGTCGACAAAGGCCATACTCCGTCTTAACCAGATTTCAAGATATCTGAGGATAGAAAATCCAAAAAGACCTTTAAGCCCGAAGACCATAAGGGTATGGACAAGAAAAAGAATAAGAAAACATCTCAAAGAGTGGTCATAGGCATTTTGGAACAACCTGTATACTCCAAGGGAAACACTCCTTGAAAGAAGAAACCTGGTTGGCAGAACAACTAGTCTACCTCTAAAGGCTTTGCTTCGATCAGTGGTAATGGACGCTGATGTCTTTTGCATAGTGCACCAAGACATGATTTGTGTAATTGCCATACTTGGCAGAGGCGCATGACAGAGTTTTACTTTGGTAAGGTCCCTATGTCACCCTACCAGAAGGTCGAAGTAACAAAGACACATATGGAGATGAAGGTATGGGCTATCAAAAGGCCGACAACCATGTTAACATTATTTTTGGAGGATTGTGTGTGTATACTTCAAAAAGGCAATTTAAATATGCTTGGAGAGAAGTCAACAACGTCGGCACACGACTGGGCAAGCCAGATTTTTCGAAATGGTCAGACGTTGCAATCACCTTCAACAGAAATGATTGCCCAAAATGTATACCCATTCCTCATAAATTACCGTTAGTAGACTCCTACAATTAATAATTAATTACAAGGTAGGAAGAGTTTTGGTAGATGGAGTAAGTTATTTAGATTTACGTTTTATTCATACCTTAGATGAAATGCAAATTCCTCATTCTAAGATTTGACCAGTAACAAATTCATTCTTTGGTATTGTACCCGGTTCTTCGATAACTCCGGTAGGGCAGATGGTATTGCTTGTCACTTTGAGAGATGCCAATAATTTCAGAATAGAGTTAATTTCTTTTGAAATTGTTAATTTTGAATTAGCTTATAATACCATTTTGGGTAGACCTTCACTAACAAAGTTTATGGTAGTCACACATCATGCCTACTGGAGCATCAAAATATGTAATACTCCATATGAAATTTAGAGAGAATGTAATATTTTAGGTGAAATTTAGAGAAAATCTGAATTTTTGGAGGGATTTTCAGGTTTGGACCAGATAATGGGCCTTCAGGCCAGGCTTTTTGGGCCTAAAGTGGGGGATTCCCTCCCCCAAACCCTAGACTCCTCCCCACTTCCCTTGGGGCGCCTCCCCCTCCCCCTTTGCCACTCCAACCAGCAGCCACCCCTCCTCTCCCTTTGTTCTCCAATTTTTATCTCCATTGTCGGCCCCGGTGGATTGAATCGCTAGAAGTGCTGCAGATCGGGCGGGTTCTTCATGTCGTCTTCGATCCTGTGGTTGGGTAAGATAAATCACCCATTCTTTAGGGTTTGTTTCTGATTTTTTGGAATGTTTATATGGTTTTGTTCTTGGTTTGTGCATTGGGAAGATAAGATTAGAGGTGGATTCAATTTTGGGACTGTTTCTGGATTCGCAGGTAGATCGAATCATTGTTTTGGAACGCGAATTAGAAAATTTTAGAGGCGTTTTCTGGGGGTCTGGCTGTTGTGAAAGTTGTAGATAATCAAATTATCTTTCAATGAAGACCAAAATAACTAATTTTCATTTATTCGTTTAAAAGTTATGACTGTTTTACCGAGCGCTATCCAATCAATACCGCGTCTGGCAGCGTCTGTGTTCAATTACAAATTAGAGCAACTTAGAGATCAAATTAGATTTTCCAAATACTTAGAGAAAGATGGAAAATTTCCTGTAGATCACGAAAATGTATTCGTTTACTTGATTTGGAGTTGTAGAACTCAAGTTATGTTCGTTGGAAGACTGATGTCCCCGTTGGACAGATTGCTATTTTTCAGGGTTTCGGAGAGGATCGTAGGTTCGATGTCGTTCTAAGTCTTGTGTTTATTTTGTTGGTATGTTTTTAAGTGGATTGCATCTAATTGCAGGTGGTGTGACCCCAGGGGTGGTGTCAACTTCTTGCCACACCGTTTCGAGATGTTAAAGTCAAGCGTATGTGATGTGGATTATTGGTAGCGCGATGATAGTTTTATTCACATGACTTACTCGCATGATAGGGAAGATGTATTGTTTTACTATGTATTTAACCTGGAATTTGATTAGGTTGGCATGAATGTTATCCTAGGGATTGTGAGAAATAGTTGATGTTTATGTGTATGGTTGTGGTTATGCAAATGTTAGAAACAAATGAAGTTGCATCTTAAGTATGATTATTGCATTTGTACATTCATGATGGAAGAGGTGTCCCATGCTGATGCGGGTCTCTGTGATCACACGTAGTGAGCACGAAAGACCTACCCCGTAGTCCCATCCACAGTTGTGAATTGGAGCGAGTCAGTAAGAGTAGGCCCCTCCACGGGATGGAAGGGAATGAGAGGGTGCACACCGATGGGTGTGCACTCGGCAATACTGGTATGTGCTAAGAAAAGGGTGCATTTTATGAGCATGCATGATGCATTACATAAATGAGATTGTGAATGAAGATTCAATGAGATCTTTCTCTTGCATGGTTAAAGTCATAAAGTTTGTATATATGTGTGCTGAGTGATGAACTCACGCTTGTTGTTAATTGTTTTTTTAGGTACCACGAATTCGGCATTTGGGAACGAAAAATAGAACCACCACTTCACTTAGCGTCATTTCACTAGTCGAATTCATATATGATCCACTTTGGTGTTGCTGGTTCTTAGATACATTAAGAACTAGTCTAACTTAAACAAGTTATCTTCCAAATGGGAAGAGCCCTTTACTGTGGTATCAATCACCCGACTAGGTTCTGTTTGACTTGCTATGGAAGATGGAAGAATTCTTTCAAATGTATGGAACATCCAATATCTTCGCCGGTTTTATGTGTAGACATTTTATTATATTTTAGTGTACATTCTTATATCTCTTTTGTTATAAACAAACTATTTTATGTCTTGCTTAACCTATGAGGAATCACAAATATCATTTGACCATACTCTCTAAAGGAAGTACGAAGTTGCTGGTTAGATTGTGAGATGTCTAATAGAGCCTTTTCATGTAAGCCAGTACTTACTGCATTGAAACTCATTGGAATGACCTGTTAATACTAAGTACAAAGTGACAGAGATCACATGTTGTTACTCTATAACTATTTAATATTGATCACGTTGCTGGTCGGCACAAACAGTTGGGGGTTAGTGATATACTTACAAAAATATGAAGGTAGACAAATAACAACATAAATATAACACAAAAGAGATTTTTTCATTCATTCAGTTCAGTACATTTATTTATATACAATCTTTACATTTTTCATGTAAAGTTCAACGATAGATTGCACTTCTGCACATTTTCTATTTATCTTTTCTTTGAGCGGCCAATTTCAGGTCAGGCGTCAATTTCTCCAACTCAATTGCGTTCTTGTAAAAGTGCCTCAACTTAACAAACAGGGCACCAAATTGGATGGCGATTGAAGTTTAAAGTGCTACCTTCATAGTTTGCGCCATGGTGGAAATGCCATCAAGGATATTCTTCAACCAGCTATTGACCTTGTGACCAGTTCCTCAACAGTAGGGTCGATCTTTGTAAGTTCGACCTATTTAGCCTTCAAATCCTTTGCAATTTTCTTTAGTTGCTCGAAAATAAAATTCAGCGTGGATTTGCTAAACTGCTGGAATTTGGCCATATCTTGCGATAAGAGAGTTAAATGTTTCTTCATTTTCAGCATGTCTTCTAGCATTTTTACTTTTTGCTCTTCAGATTTTTTCTTCTCAACTTCTTATTTGAAGAGTTTGGTTTCTTTGGCCTTTATTTATTTTTGCAACTCCACGTTTAATGAAAAAAACATTACTATCTACTCCTTTTATTCAAACTGAATAGATTAGGAATAGTGTGACACTACGGAATGGTGTGACATTATTTAATATGAATGTTAAGGTCAAAAACTTTATGAAATATTGTATTGGAGGTTAAAACCATATGGTAGGAGGTTTAATAGCGTTTCCGGGCCGTTTCCGGGAGTTTGGGCCTTTCCGGGGAGTTTTGGGCCTAGGGGAAAGGGTTGTGGGCTTTGGTGGGATGGAGTATGAGTCCATTTAGGATTAGGACTCCTGTTTTGGTCTGGTAAAAGGGGCTTCCCCTGCCCCCTTGTGCGCCCCAAGCATGCATTATGCGCCCCCCACTTCCCCCTTGTGCCCTAGCCCCACCTCCTCTCCTCCCCCTTGGCCGTGCTCCCCCTCTCCCTTGCCCCCATTGTTCCCCACCTCTCCACCACCTCTCCTCCACCCACTTGCTGCCCTAGGGTGGCCTCCCCACCCCCTGCACCTCGAGGATCCATCCATTGGAGCGAGGAGCGAACCGGGAGGAGATCCATTCAATTTTCGTGCGTTGGGCAAAGGTATGGCCACATGAATCCTTGGGGTTGGGCTAGGTACTGTTATAAGGGTGTTTATCAAGTTTTTAGATCAATTGGTGGTGCTGGAATTGAGTAGATTGGATTAGATCTAGAAGTTGTCACGTTCTCTGTTTCGGACAGCATGAGCAGTCGACCTAGGGTTCGGTTTTTCGTCAATTTAGATTCCGAATTTTGTCATACAGACGTTGATGAAGTTGTAGATAATTTCATTATCTTTCCGTGGATATAAAGAACGTTAAATTTCGCCCAGCCGTTTGAAAGTTATGGCTGTTTTACCGAGCGTGTTAAAATCTGTGACGTGATTGGAATAGATCACGGTATTTTGTAGATTAAACAACTTTAGAGTCCGAATCAGTCTTTCCCTATACCTATAAAAAGTTGGAAAATTTCCTAAGCTACGCGAGGATGTACTCGTTTAATTGATTCGGAGTACCAGAACTCAAGTATGCCTTTTGGAAGGCTGCTGTCCCGACGGGACAGAACCGCTATTTTCGTGTTTTGCGAGTAGTTGGCAATGTCGGGGTAGATGAGGGTTTGCGTACTGTTTTATGGGCTTGATTGTGAGTGTGTGGTCCCTATGTGCAGGTGGTGTGACCCCGGGAGGGCCTACTACTTCTCGCCAATCCGTCGCCCGTGGTTGAGGCAAGTGTATTGTAATGGATAGCGGTTTGTAGGTTGCTTGTTGAGAATAGATGAAATCGGATATATGATATGATCACATGCCATGCTTTAATGATTGCCAATGATATGATGAGTATGTTTATCATGTTATGATGCCATGTGTTAATGTACAAGTTAATTATGATGTTGGCATATTTGCATACATGGCATGATTACATGGCCCGGACGGTGAGAAAGTCATAACTAGTCCGGGAAGGTCGGTGAGAAAGTTATTACTAATCCGGAGAGCCAATGAGTAAGTCCTACATCGTGATTCCATCCACCGCGGTGTGGGGAAGCGAGGAGTAGGCACCCTCCATCTTCGGGATGGAAGGGGGGAGAGGGTGCACACCGACGGGTGTGTACTCAACCATACCGGTATGAGTTTCCAGGAGATATGTGCATCGCGTTGCATTACATTGCATTGCATTATATGAGAATGTTAAATGAGGATGATTTATGATGATGTCCATGATATGCTTACACTATGAATATGAGATGTGTATGATGTTGTGTGTGAAAAGTGGTGATGAAGGTATTGGAATGTATTTTCTTGTTCCATTGCATTATACTTGCTGAGTGATGAACTCACGCTTGTGTTTATGTTGTTTTTCTTAGGTACCATGAAACCGGCATGCGGGGAAAAGGGTTTAGCTACACATCTACACGTAGCTTCACACAAATTAGACAGTGTTATCATTTGGAGTCATGATAATGAAAGTATTGCCATGAAACTTGGAGTATTGCTTAACTGTGTGCTCAGTCTTATTATTTGATTCGTTTAGCTCATGAAGTGGTTGAATGCTTTATCCTGGACTTATATTGTTGCTATGTCACATGTTATTGATGTTTTAGATGCTTTCCATTATGATATAACTTGTGATACTGTTGTTGCTCCTTCAATTCATGTTAAAACAAAGGAGATGCTGCCGAAATCTCAGTTTTTTGCATGTGCGTCTTTGCTGGAATTTATGTTTAATTGTGGTATTTAGATGTTGTTTAGCTTATGTTTGGTAGCATCCAGGCATATTAAATGCCGGGGTGTTACAAATAGAGACATACCAACTATTTCGACCTCTTTGGCTTTAAGAGTTGCTTCGTTATTTTTATAGGCCGTGTAGAGTCTGGAGTTCTTGTTTTCAAGGAAATGATGCTGCTCTTTAGCCTTGACAAGATCGAATTCATAGCACTTGGTAGTATTCTTAGCCACCAAGAGCTCTTTTTCCAGCTCTTTTATTTTCTCTTCTAATCTGTTTCTAAACATAATTATTAGAGGAAATTTCTTATGACAAAACAAAAAGAAGTTATCATGAAATTACCTTTTTTTATTATTTTTGCTGCATCGGCCTTGGACAAAGTTTTGGTTTGATGACCTAATAGGTCATACATTTCTTGCAAATACTGTAAAAATCAAATGAATCAAAATTCCTCTTCATAAAAAAAAGAGAAAAGAAAAGAAAAGATGATTACCTTTGACAGCAACTTATCACAAACTAGCTTGAAGTCCTTCTCCTGGTCAGAAGAACTAGAAGGTAGCACCACCTTGGTGCTAACATTAGTGGTCGAAACAATTAACATCTCCTTTACAGTAGTAGGTGGATCTTCGATTGAAATCCCCTCAGTAAGGGAGACCTCCTTTTTGCTGGTGGTTGCATCGACCACCTCTACTGTCACCACTAGATGAGCACCGACCTCTTTCGTGGTTGATGAAGCCTCTTCGACTAGTGGTTTCTAAATAGTGGCTGAGGGTTTTTCACCCTCTACACTAATTGAGACCGCTTGCCCACTGATCGGGTCTTCTTGGGCTGCCTCTTTAGCTAGTGCTGAGGCCTATTCCAAATTGGTCATTGCTAGTTCGACCAATGGATTGGCCTAAGGCTTCACTTGAACATTTGTACGCTAATTTGTAGAAGGACTAGGGGTGACATCCTGAGGACTGAGATAAAAGTAAATCAAAGCATACTTAGTTTCCGAAGAGAATTACTCATAACTAAAAGATGGTAGAAGAAAAAAACCTACAATATAATCCTGAGTCAATGACCCAGGACAACAGGGCATCCATAGAATGCAGGGCGCACTTGCTATCACCTTGGGGCTTGTAGACATCACTTCACTTAGGATGGGAGTCTTTCTCTTCCTTGAAATAATGAGAGGATCATTTAATCCTCCTCAATTTCATCATCCTCACCCTGTATACGAGGGAACAAGGGATAATGTCTATACGCTAAATCCCAATTACCATATCTTTTCTTTTTTCACACATGTGAAGAGGTCTTCTTGTGTGTTTCCATAGCAAGTTTAGCCCTCTTCTCTTGTGCCTGAGGCCAATCATGCACATGCTTAGAGCGTATTGCATCAACCGGTGCCAGAGCTCGACTAGTGTTGGTTGGGCCAGCACTGGTCTACACAGTGGAAGCTGGATCATCCATTGTCAAGGTGCCTCTAGCGAAGCTCCTTGTCCTCTTTACTGATGGAGCGTGGGATACAACCTTTGACTGGTCACCAGCTCGCTTTCGACCATGCATCTGAAGTAAATTAATTGTTAGCACAAACAATTAATGTACAAAAAAACAAAGAATTTCTTGGTCTTACCTCGATGTATTCATTAATGAACTCATCAGTCTGTCCGATTAGGCTGGAGGGCTACTTGTCCAAAGTCCCCTAGTCGGATTTGTTCGAAGGGACTCGTAAAATATTTGCAACCTTTAATCATGTCTCGTCAGCAGTTAGAACTAAATAAAAACAAAGAGGAATAAATAAACCTTCCTAAATAAAAAAGAAGATAGGAAAATAGGTCAAGAGATTGAAAATTTATACCTCCAAGCTCATCCTTGCTAGGATCCTGGTCGCCTTTGATTCTCCAGGCATATATGAACCGTTTCTTTAGGGGGCTCAACTTATGATGCAGAAAATGATATATGATCTTCTAACTAGTCAAACCCCTTGACACCAACCTAGCGATAGTCTTGACTATCTGCCGCTCTTTGTTGGTTAGCTTTATTGACTCTTTCTCATTCTTCATGTCAGCCCTTGACCACACTAGAGCAGCATTCCCAGTGAACCGAAGCGGCTACCCCCCAGTATTTTAGGATAAAATCACTCCTTATGATAATCCCACCATGTATCATTGGTCTAGAAGGAGGGGAATTAAAAGGCCATATTATCTTGGGGCTTGAAATAAGTGCTCCCGCTGACATATTTGGTTTTGTTATTTTTGGAATGCCAAGGAAAGCTTCGCAAATATGTGAGAAAACACTCCAAATTAAAATAGAGTCTAGGGGAATGTGATAAAGCTCAATCTTATAGTGATCGAGCACATCGGCAAGGAATTCGCTCCTAGGAATGCGAAAACCTAACCTCACGCAAGAATCGAAGAGAACGAGGTGTCCCTCCTGGGGCACCGACTTCACATCCTCTCCACTCGAATCCCACATCAGTATTTTGTGTGAGGGGATTAGACCCTGATCATCAAACTCTTGGATCCTTCCTTCAGTGAGAATCGACTTATCCATTACAGATGAGAAAGATTGACAAAGAAGAGTTTGGAGATGAAAGAGTTCAAGAAGTGTTTTTGCGCTCAAAAGCATAAGGCATGAAGTGTATAAGGAAAGCCTCACCCCCTTATATATATACCTTTTATCAAGACAGTTCTGGTGTCGATTCAGTTACCGAGAGAAGTACAAATATTTCCTCTTAATTACCATTTAAACAATAAGATAATTAGTGTGTAACCCCATAAGGGAAGTAAAAAGCCTTGGGTAAATAATATATCCTTATTTGCCTAAGCCTTGGGGTCTAGTTGACGAGGATTAAGAGTCATACTCTATTTGGGCCTATGCCTATATAAGAAAAAAATCCCATAAAGAAAAATAAGGCCCATGATCCAATATTTGGTTACGGCTCCAACCAGTTAATCTCACAATCAGCTACATGGTTATGAATTCAACCAGTTTGCTGATGTGTATTATATTAACTTACACTGGTCGCAACCGACTAGTAGTTTGATCGCCTCAACCAGTTCTAACTGGTCGGACAGGCAGTTACTTCTGCACAGTAATAACGCACGTATAGTTTTTATATGATAGGTACAAATAACAGATCGTAAGCTACTTCCCATGAAGAGATGCCTCTTGGCTAAAAGACACCTCTTGCAAAAAGGTACCCTTCGACCAGAAGACACCTTTTTGAAGCACAACTACCATCCTTTCGTCCAGTATAGATAGGAAGGCCTTGTTGCACTAAGAGAGAATGATTATTCTAATCAAGTCATGAAACACATTATAACACTTGTACTCTGTCAAAGCTAGTAGGTTAATAAAGAAGCAGTCTTTTATCCTATCTTTCATATTCTTGTGATCTTAGATGCTGGCAACAATTTTTTCATTCATAAGCTCGATGTAGAGACCCCTAGTCTTGAGCATTGACAAAGACATAACCAAGATTGCTTTTAAAACTCACTTGGGACACTACGAGTATACAATGATGCCTTTTGGTTCTCTAATGCTCCTGCTACATTTCAAGCTCTCATGAATAGTATTTTTGTAGAGCATCTAAGGAAGTTTATTCTATTTTTTAATGATATTCTCATTTACATCAAGAGTATGGACAAGCATAAAGAACACTTGATGGTGGCTTTGGAAGTGTTGAAGAAAAACTAGCTGGTGGCAAAGGTAAGCAAATGTGTATTTCGAATTCCTACCATTGAGTACCTTGGACATATCATTAGCTCAAAAGGATTGTCAATCAATCTCAAGAAAATTTTTGAAGTAGTAAATTGGCTAATACCATACACTATTACCAAGCTAAGGGGGTTTTTGGGATTGACTGGGTACTATAGGAGGTTTTTAAAAGGGTATGGTCAAATCTGTAGGCCTCTATTTGATATGCTAAAAGAGAGAACTTTAATTGGGGGCTAGAGCAAACATAGTCATTTGAGAAGCTCAAACAAATTTTGACCACTTGTCTAGTTGTAGTACTCCTAGACTTTTCTAAACCCTTACATCTGGAAGCCAATGTTAGTGGATCTCTGGAATTGGAGCTGTATTGATGCAGTCTACTTAGCCTCTAGCTTATTTCAGCAAGGCATTGGGGTTAAGAGCTTCAGGCAAATCGATCTATGATAAAGAAGCAACTGCCATTCTAGAAGCCTTAAAGAAATGGAGGCATTATTTGCTGGGTAACGCTGTCATTATTAAAACTGACCAATAGAGTTTGAAGTTTATCACAACTCAGAGGCTAGTGGAAGGGATTCAACACAAGTTGATGTTGAAGTTATTGGAATTCGACAACAATATTGAGCATAAGAAATATAAGGAAAACAGTGTGGTTGATGCTTTATCAAGAAGGGATCATGATGGCAAGAGTGATGCATCTTGTATGGTAGTCACTTATGTAATGCCTTAATGGATTCAATATCTCAAGACTAGCTTCATGAATGATTCTTAGGTAACAAAAATCCTAGAAGAAGTCAAAATTAATTCAGACCCTAATTTCAAACACATAGTAGACATTGACCTCAAGGGAAGAGTACATGTGGGAAAGCAGAATAGTTTCAGACCAAAACTGTTGGAACATTCCATAAGTAAGGGTTGTTGAGGATTGTTGACTAGTCAAACATCTAAGAGTTTCAATGTTAGGATCCGAATATGCAAATCCAGACCCTCTATGTATTCCGCACTAGTCTAGGATCACGCTAGTGCACACAGTCTCAATATAGATGAATATCACAATCATATACAACAGAAATATAATAAAAGACCTCATCTATTAAATATAAACATGTTGAATGGCCTTAAAGTCAACCTACACTTGTTAGGCCTCAATGGCTCTGAATCAAAGTAAATACACAGCAGCAGAACAAAGAACATCGGTGAATCCCATCAACATGCCATAGGCATCTGACAAGGTTCAACTCCTAGACAATCGCCTCCTCGTAGGACTCCTCCAACGCAATTGTAGAATTCTCTTCAGCTGATCATTTGATTGTGGTAAGGGTGAGTACATAACACACTCAGCAAGTTATGCACAGAATGCAAGTATATTATACTACATGATTAGCTTATTCCAAATGAATGTCTGAATTGGTTATTTTGTAGTAAAGCAGCATTTGCAAATGAATAGCATAAATATATTAAAATGATAGTAAAATAAGTAATAAAAATAATGCATTTCTCAATTATTTCTCAAATAATTTGACACACGACCCTAAATCAATTTTCATACTTTCGTTAACACAATGCCTTCCTTCCCATGTTTTCATTAAAATCTAACCCTTAACTGTAATTCTCGAGCATTGTCCGATACCACAGGCATGGCTATTCGAATATGTTTGACACTATACAAAGGTTATACACTTTACCCACAAGACATGATCATCTCTTGTTGCCAAGCTATTAACACACTTTCTTTATTGTGCGGCAGAGAGATCACCACAAAGCCTTTACCATGTGTTATCTAAACCCAGTACTTCCTGCTAAGGTTTCACCACTGAAGGGACTAGTTACCACTATTAGGGTCCCATCTTGCACCATGTGAATCTACCCGTCCACCCGGAACCCACACCATCATGACAGTACAAAAATCTAGATATCCCAAATTAATCAGCTAGATCTGTTCCATACCAAACATGTGGTTGTATATTTGGCCCAGTTCAAATGGTTGCAAGGTTAAGTCCTTAATTGACCGATGCAAGACTTCCAAACACTCACAAAAAACCATTTCCCATCAAATAACAATGCGACTGCCCAATGCCGCATTGGCCCACTAAAGCTTACAACTCTTGCAACTTGCCACAGTCTAAACCATTTTACCAGCCCAGTTGATTACCATGCACCACATGCCATCAACAACATCAATAACATTGTATGATAACACTTGATGCACCTTTTCATAAACATGTTCCACAATCCATTAATCAAGATTAATTTTTTATTCTCAAAATGATATCAATGACCCGTTGCATGGCTAAGCAAGCTAGCACGTTCTAACCATCCCATATTGGCAATTAATAACTATTAACTAGTAATGAACCATTCTAGGGTGACAAATGAATCATGCCATACAAATGACAAGGTAGGCATAGTCAATTGGGCTAAATAACTAATCCCGAATTACTTGAAATAGCTATACTTTAAATTAGCATGCAATAGTTTAAAACAATATAACTTTTAAAACATGGGTTCAACATGATCAAAGCACAATTTGCCTTGGAAAAGGTATTGCTCCTGTTCTGGACCTTGCTCTTGGAGTAGTGATTCACCCTCGAACACCTCGGGCACTTCAACATCTACGCGTAATGAATAAATAAAGTAATAAATATCAAAAATGGAGAGCAAATTTAACTTCAAAAATTAAATAAAATTCACCAATAATTAGAGCTTTATTTTAACAAAATTTAGAAATTGAAATCACCTTAATTAGAGCTCGTATGAGGAAGAACGGATTTTTGAAAGTTTTAAATCACATAAACCAATAAATAAATGATTTTTAAATTTATAAAATTACTTTTATAAAAAATAAAAATCCAAATCACTTTAAAATACCAGTAATCTAAATATTATATTATTTTTAAAAATTATTATTCTTATTTTTCCTTTTAATTTATTTTTTATTGGACTGACTCTCTCTCCCCATACCGTACTGTAGCATTATTTGCTCTTTCTTGTTGGATCGAATAGCATCGAGAAAGAGCAACGCAGCAAATAGAGAAGAGCAACACGGCAAAGGCCAAGACTGTAACACCCCGACATCTAGTATGCCCGAATGCTACCAAACATAGACTAAATAACACTTAAAATCCATAAATAAAGATAAATTACAGCAAAGGCACAAATGTTAAAAACCGAAATTTCGGCAGCATCTCCTTTGTTTTAACATGAATTGAAGCAACAACTATATCATAGCAATGTATGGCAATAAATGAGACATCTAAAACAGCAATAAATAGTGGTATGACAACAATATAAGTCCAACCTTAAGCATTTAAAGTCTCCATGAGCCAAACGAACAATAAGGCTCTCAAAACACAAAACTAAACCATAGACCAGTTTGCATCACACTAAATTTATTATCAAAACACCAACTGAATAACTGTGGAAACAAATGTGTGACGCTACGTGTAGGAGTGTGACTAGTTCCCTTCCCCACATGCCGGTCTCATGGTACCTAAAACAACAAGAAAGCACAAGCGTGAGTTCAACACTCAGCAAGTATATTGCAATGGACCAACAAGAACAATTCAACATTATCATCACTACATACCATGATCAATATCATGAACAAGTCATAGGTGCATATACCATATCATACTCATGTCTCAACATCATTGTACTCATTTCATCATCATCATGTATGCAATGCAAATGCTCATATCTCCACGAAGCACATATCGGTATTGCCAAGTGCACACCCGTCGGCGTGCACCCCCTTCCCCTTCCATCCTGTAGATGGAGGGTGCCTACTCTTACTGACTCGCTCCCATGCACACACGTGGATGGGACTACAAGGTAGGTCTTTCGTGTTCACTACGTGTGAACACATAGGCCCGCATCAGCATGGGACGCCTCTTCCATTATGAATGCACATATGACATAAACATGTAAATATTGGCATAAACATTAAATACCACACAATCATAATCAATATGAAATCATGTTCATCATGTCATAGGCAAACATCATTCTTAGCATCATATCATAAAGCAAGTTGTATCCAATCAAGTTTAGCAACAATCTAAATGATACCCATTCCAATACACTTGCCTTAACCTTGGGCGACGGATTGGCGAGAGGATGAGGGCACTCCCGGGGTCACACCACCTTCGCCCGATGAACGAAGAACCAACGGATCTCCTCCAGGTTCGCGCGATCTCCTTCCTCGCTCCAAATCCACCGGATGTCCTCGTCGCGGAGCGCTCCAATGGACGGATCTGCAGGGTGGTGAGGTGGAGAACTCCCCAAGGGCAGCAAGGAGGGTGGGGAGGTGGTGGAGGGGGTGGTGGCACAAGGGGAGGGGAGGGGAGGCGCACGGCAAGGGGCAAAAGGGGTGTGGTGGCTATGGGAGGGAGAGGAGGTGGGGCGCATGGGGGAGGGTATGGGGGCGCCCTAGGGCAGGTTGGCAGCCCCCTCCTCCCCACATGAGCCAAGGAGGCTCCACCTAAGGCCCAAAAAGATCCCCCCAAGGCCCAAGTTTCCCCGGAAAGGCCCAAACCCCCGAAATCGGCCCGGAAACGCGATTAAACGGCATAACGTAAAGTTTTAATCTCCAATTTCACACTTTATAATGTCACATTCTCTAATTTCACAGTTTTACGTTATCTCGGCATTCCGTAGTGTCACAAAGACAATAGCACTCCAGCCAAATTAATGGGAGCATGGGGATGAACATGGCGACGAGAACTCGCTGGAGACCACAGCGGTGGGGGAGGGGCATGGCTGGCGATGAACAATGTCGACGAACAACGTTCAGCCGGTGGTGACAAAATGCAAGATTTGACGCACACGATGCAACAAACTTGAAATTGACTGAGGGCTGTAACACCCCAATTTTTGCTTTTCATGAATTCAAAGAAGATTTTGCACTTTTGTGAAAATTTGGAATTTTCTGGAATTTATTTGGATTTAATTTGAATTTATTCCCTTTTGAAATAATTAAAGAATTAAAAGTTGCAAATAAAATTTTGTTGGAAATATTTTATTTGAGTCCCAAATGCCCTAAAATATTTTCTAGAATTTTTCTGGAATTTTTCTGAGTATTTTACTATTTTTCTCTAATTAATTGAATTTCTAGAAATTATTTTGAATATTAAATCGCTGGAAAATGCCGAACGGGTTTTACTGTTCAAGCGACCGAGCCCGAGTCAGACTCGAGTCCGAGTCCGACCCGAGCCACGGTTAAGCCGGACCGAGCCGGAACCTAACCCTAACCCCTCGACCGTTGGATCGAGATCCAACGGCCGAGATCGTGCCACGTAGCCCGTGTGGAGTGCGGGTCGAACCCGTGCGCTCCCGTGCAATCACGGCCGTTCATCTTGCCACGTGTGCGGCCGAGATTGCGTCGTCTCCGCCGAGTCCGATAGGACTGCGCCGCCGCGTTCTCCGCCGCGTTCGTTAGGGTTTCGGATTGAGCGCGGAAGCCGAGGCTATTTAATGCGTGGGTCACCACCCGAGGTTGCCCTTTCCCGTGCGCACGTGTTGCCCTAGCTCTCCGAGCCCTAGCCGTTGTCACGTAGCCACAATTGCTCGTCGTAGTTAGATCTCACCTCTGCCACGGTTTTCGCTTCGCCCCGCCGTTATCCGCCGTCCTCCGTCGTCACCGAGCCCAGATCCGGACTCCTCGCGTTGAGGTGCGTCCGGGAGTACCACTCACCTCGCCGGAGCACACCCCAAATGCCGTTCGAGTGGTCGCCGTCCTCAACGCCGGCAGCCGCAGCTCTGCTGTGAAGCCATCGCCGCCTCCGAGCTCGCCCAACCGTCCGATCAAGATCCAGCGGCCAGGATTCGTCCACGTCACCGCGGGTAAGCCCACATGTTACAGTTTTAGATCTAATCTCAGCCGTCGGATCTAGATCCAACGTCTCTCGATTGTGCCACGTAGACCATAACCGCACCGTGCTAGGATTAATATCAGCCGTTAGATTTAGATCGTACGGTTAGGGTTAGCCACGTTGTAAATTCTAGATTGGATCTTGACCGTTCGATCAAGATCAAACGGTCCAGATGGACCGAGCTGTTTCCTAACGCGCTAAGCCATATCTGATCTGGGCCGTTAATTTTCAAATCAACGGCCGAGATCCAGCCACGTGGCCGGAAGCGTGACCGTCGCGGTCAGCGCGGTCGCCGCCCGGTCACCGCTGACGTCACGCGTGACGTCAGCGTGGGGCCCGCGTGTCAGCGGCCCAGCCAAACCGCACCATGACGTCACCGTGACGTCACGGTGGGGCCCAGCTGTCAGCTGTCCTCAGCCGTGCGTGATGACGTCACTGCTGACGTCATCCGAGGGGCCCACCTGTCAGTGAGACACGTGCGCCGTGGACCGGGTCCACGGTGGACCGAGCCAAACCGTGCGCCGGGTCCATGGACCCGAGGCGACGTGGCGGCCTCTGATTGGTCCACGTGTCATGCTGACGCAATAAATCATTTTCCGAAAAAGAAATTATTTATTTAATTCGGTTTATTGATTTCAAATATAGATTCAAACTTCAAACGCTTATAACTTTTGCAATTTAACTCCGATTTGAGTGATTCAAATTTCTAAATTTGTATAAAATTGAGATCTACCTACAGGTGAATTTTATTTAATTTTTAGACCAAAGTTTTTCTCTGTAATATTATTTAATTGAATATTTAAACTTTAAACGCTTGTAACTTTTGCGTTTAAACTCCGATTTTGCCGATTCAAATTCCTAAAAATTCATAAAATTATGCTCTCTCTGTTTATGGACTTCATTTGGATGTTTGGACACTTTTTGTCTACTGTTTTATTTATTTATTGCTATTTGCACGCGTTACGAGTAAACGTTGAAGTGCCCGAAGGCTTCGAAGGTGAAGTGTTGACCCAGGAGCCACCTCAGGACCAGGATCAAGTACTCTTTGAAGGCAAGTTATGCTTCGACCATGTTGATCCCATTTTAAAATTAATTTGATTTAAATTATTGCATGCTAGTTCAATTATAAAATGCTTTAATTGATTTTGGGAGATTAGTTAGTTGCCTAGTTGCTGTACGCCACCTTGACATAGATAATTGTATGCCATGAATCCCTTGTCACCCTAGTTGAGGATTAAATAGTTGGACATTATTAAACTGCCAACATGGGTATTTAGACCGTTGTAGTATAATGCTTAGACCTGCCACGTATACCGGACATGATTTTGACAATTACTTGTTAACATTGACTTAATGAGATATGGAACATGTTTTTGAGAAGTGTCATGTGTTATTGATGATGATGTTGATGGCACGTGGTGCATGGTAATCAACTAGGGGTTTGATAAATAGATTTGGACCGGGGCATGTGGCAAGAAATGATCGGGTGGGCCAGTTGAGGCATCGGGAGCGTTGTTTTAGTTCTTCGGGTAGTCTTGCCCTGGTCAACATAAGGACTTAACCTTGCAAGCCTTTTAACTGAGTTAATCGTGCAACCACATGTCCGTAATGGGACGGACCTAGTTGAGTAAGTTACTAATAACTTGCATGTGAAACCTCAGGTGTCAACTACACCCTTTGTGTAGCTTGAAAGGGGAGCGTACCGATGCGATGGCATGGTACCCGTCCAACGGTATGTCGGTCCCATACTTCGCCTTTGTTAAGGGAAGGGATGGTGTATGGCAAAAACCGGAAAGGTTCACTTGTGTAGTTAGCCGTTTCCGAAAGGCTTTGTTACGATCACTCGCCTTTGTGGTGTTTGGCTGTATCTTATGGGTAAAGTGCATAACCTCTGCAGAGTGTAAAATCTATTCGAATAGCCGTGTCCACGGCATTGGATATTGCTCGGGGATTACAATCAAGGGTTAGACTTTCTTGGAAATAACTTGAACTTGAGAGGTTAGGTTTGGTTTGGTTAAATTCTGATGTTGATGGAAATGTGGACTAGGAATGGGAAAGATGGTTATTTAACTCCTGGAAAAGTTATTGATATTATACTTGTATTTACTGCTTTCGAATCTACTTATGATACTTGTCAAATGCTGTTTACTGCAATTATACCTTGAGCTATTCCTATGTATTAAGATATGCATGTAGTATATTAGCTTGCATTCTGTGCATGACTTGCTGAGTACCAAGTACTCACCCTTGCCACAAAAACAACACCAGTTGAAGAAGAGGCGACACCAGCTTTGGAGGAGGAGTTTCAAGAGGAGCCGTCTAACTAGGGATCGAGTCCAGTCAGTTGTCTGTGGCATATTGGTTGGCGCCACGCGTTTTCTTTATATATTCCGCTGCAGATTTTATTTGAATAAGTCTTAGCCCTGCGAGGCGTACTTATGTAACTTGACCATAAGGTCGAGCAACCAGTTTGGTTATCATAATTAAAGTACTTTATTATTATCGATGTGTATGATTATGATATTTACCAATGTTGAGACTGTGTGCACTAGCGTGATCCTGGACTAGTGCTGAATACACAGAGGGTCCGGATTTGCAAATTCGGGTCCCGACAAGGGCTTACCTTCACAATGATCGGGAATGCAACATGACATGAATGGTTCGGGCAGAGGAGATCCGAGGCATCAGAAAGATCGTGAGGATGATCGGCAGACGTTCGGTTCGCGCTCTGGATTCTTGTGGTGCACCGGCCAAACAACTGCTCAAAAGCTTGGAACAAGAGGAGGAACAAGTTGTGCGAAGGTAGAGGTGCATGGTGCTCACCTTATATAGGTTCGGGGATGGCTAGATATGGAAACTTTTGAAACAGAAAGAACGCGAAGTTCGGGCACTAAATTTGGGAAAGGAGGCGGGAACGGAAAGAGAATGACTGGGATTGATCCGGCACAAATTTAGAAAGAAAACTCGCTAGGAATTAATGGGATTTGAAGCTTCCAAAAGTTAGCAATGGAGGGCTTCTCTGTTCGGCTAAAGCTTAAAGACAATATTGTGTACTGACAAGTGGGTCCCTTCTTTATTTCTTTTAATTAATTAATTATTGAGAAATAGAAAGGCTTTAAGAAAATAAAAAATAAGGTTAAAAAATTCTGGAAAATTTCTCAAAGTTCTTTGAGACATTTACAGCTTATTGTAAAAATTTTAGAAATTTTGAATTTTAACTTTGCTACAGTTAACCAAACCGATATAGAGTCATCTTGGTCTCATGCACAGTTAACCAAACCGATATAGAGTTAAAAATCAAAGTCTTAGTGGTGCTACTTTATTGTAAAAATTGCCAAAAACTAAAGGGTCTTGAAATCAAACGGTTTGAAAAAAAATAAAAAATATCAAAAATCGATCGGTTTTCTTGAAAATTGACTAGCTAATTGAAAATTTTCCAAATTTTTTATTTTTTTTTAAATTGACCGATTTATCGATCGATTTAGGGTTTCGAACTGGCTCGATACAGTCGGTTTTTACGATTTTTGAGTCGGTTTTCACAATAAAGTGAACCCTAGTCTTATGATTCATGAATAGCGTTAACAAAATTGTTTCGAATTCGGATTTTGACGACCCAGCGGTATCGAAATTCGCTCAAAACCGAATGATTCGAAAGTCAAATGAATTCAAAATTTGGTCAAACTGCTTAGCGATTTTTGTGGTTTTTAGATGAAAATCACTCGAAAAGACTCGAATTTCAAGCGGGTTTTGGCGAAAAACCAGCGATAGTCGAAAAAATTGAAAAAATGTAAAAAAAGGGAAAATTGCAAAAAAATATTGTAAAATTTGTAAAAATCCATCAAAGGCCAAAAAAAAAGGAAAAATATTAGAAGTATATAAAAAAAGTATGGAGAAACATGAAAAAAATCCTGGCATGATTTTTCCTAAATATGAAAAAATTCTGACATGATGTTTGCCATATTTTAGACAATTACAAGTTGTAAATTAGGCATTTAACAATAATATATCAACAAATAATCTTTCATTTCAATACTACTCACAAATCAATCTAACAAGTGCAAAAATAGGCATTCACATAATGACATACCAATACTATTCATATGTCAATACCATTCACATATCAACACTATTTTCATTTCAATACCTTATAGAAATTACTTGTGTGAATAATTTGCAAGAAATTGCTTGTGTCAAATTACTCGTTGTACAACAAAATAAGTATGGAATATAACTAGTGGTACAGACTACAACTTTCATACTAAAGTTTTGGTAGTTCATGCATGCATACAACGAGAAATAAGCTTTTCAATCTTGGATAACATTAACTTATTAAAATATACGATAGTAAGATAATTTTTGTGCATATAAATATCACTACTTAAACAAATAGTATCATTTTTGGATGTCGTTTATTGCTATTAAATATGATTGAACAAATATTGCTACTGAATATAATTCAACAAATATTGCTACTAAATTTAATTGAATAGCTCAACAAAGTCTATAAACTTCATTTTTTCAGAAAATATTCACGACAGCTGTCATAAAGCTATTAATACTCATTTTTTGGGGAATTTTTGGATAAATTTTTAAAAATTTTAAATTTAAATTTAATTTATAAATCGAGTGGTTTTACTTTTTAAATTAGAACGTACGAGTGGTTTTACTTTTCAAACTGCACGGTACAAGTGGTTTTCAGTGATTTTCATCGGTTTTTAAGACATGAGTGCTCGATGCATGGACGACAGCGGAGCAGGGGCGGTCCAACGCCCGTTGGACCAGCGCCCATCCAATGCTCTCTGCTGGCCGTCGGATGAGGATTCGACGGTCAGAAACAGATCTAGTTTAAAATTTTGTTATTTTTGTATATCTGCGTATAAATTCGGAAAAATTTCACAAAAATATGAATATTATCTAATATACACCAGATTGAATATATATTATTTTCAAAATTTTTAGCTTAATATTTTTTATTTAAAAAGTGTTCTAAAATATAAACTGAACCAAAAACTTTGATAAAAATTTAAAAATAATATATGTTCAATCTAGTGTATATTAGATAATATTCATATTTTTATGAAGTTTTTTCCGAATTTATACGCAGATATACAAAAAATAACAAAATTTCAGACTATATCGGTCCCAGCAGAGGGCGTTGACGGGCACTGGACCGCCCCTGCGCTGTGGACGACCGGACGCAGACTATTCAACTCATCATTCTGCGTGCCAAGAAGCCAACGCAAATACAAACCCAAACACCTCTTCGTTCCAGGATCCATAAATATACTTCTTGACCATACCTAGCTAACAACACGCCATTCTAAGGAACGAAAAATAAAGCTTGATTAAATTCACGGCAAAGGAAATCGATGGCCGCCGCCGGAGCTGGAGGAGAAGCCGGCCAGCTGAAGGTGCTGGGCACGTGGGCGAGCCCGTTCGTGGTCCGGGTGCACCTCGCGCTGCGCCTCAAGGGGCTGGAGTACGAGTACGTGGAGGTGGACCTCAAGAACAAGAGCGACCTCCTCCTCGCCTCCAACCCCGTGCACAGGAAGGTCCCCGTGCTCCTCCACGGCGGCAAGCCCGTCTGCGAGTCCATGCTCATCGTACAGTACCTCGACGAGGCCTTCCCCGGCGCCGGCCCGACCTTCCTCCCCGCCGACCCCTACGCCCGCGCCGTCGCCCGCTTCTGGGCCGCCTTCGTGGACGACAAGGTGAATTAAGGACCTGCTTATGATCCATCCGCAAGCTTTTTGATCCGGAGCCACCGATGTGTTCAGACCAGATGTGGTGGCGTTGATATGATGTTGCGTGGTCGATCTTCTTGCAGCTGCTGAGCCCGTGTGTGGGGATCTTCACGGCGAAGACGGAGGAAGAGAAGGCGGAGGCGGCGTCGCAGATGCTCGCGGCGGTGGAGACGCTGGAGGGGGCGTTCAGGGAGTGCTCCGGGGGGAAGGGGTGGTTCGGCGGCGACGACTTGGGGTTCGTGGACGTCGCGCTCGGCGGGTTCGTGCCGGCGATGAACGCGTCCGAGCCGACGTCCGGGTTCAACATCCCCGACCCTGCCCGGACGCCGCTGCTGGCCGCTTGGGCCGAGCGGTTCTGCGCACTCGACGCGGCCAAGGCAGCCATGCCGCCGATCGACCGCCTGGTTGAGATTAGCAAGAAGAGGCAAGCCGAGTTGCAGGTGGCTGCCGCAGCGGAGGCGAGCGAATGAAGATCTGCCGTTGCAAACAACTCTGTTCGGTCGACAAAAATAATCGTAGAAGACATTTGGAATAAGGGAATTTTATAGGATTCCAGCAGAAATTAGATAGTCTCCTGCGAATATGAAATCCTTGCGAAATTCATATGAAATCCTTGCGTTCAGCATGTGTGCTGCTGAAAGACATATGTGTGAGACTGATAATCTAGAAGTCATCACTTCTCTGACCTCTCGGTAGTTTTGGTGGTTATGGTTTGCCGAGCTTTGGCAGCTCCGTATGTGCTTCCGCAGCATGGAAACGTGGAAGGTGGCAGAATTTTTTTTTAAATAATATTATTTTAATTAAAATTTACAAAAATAATATACCGAAAAAGAAAATAGCAAAACTACCCCCTGTGTCCATTTGAATTGGCGACAGGGTCCTGTCGCCATTTGAATTGGTGACAGGAGCTCCTGTCGCCAGTTCAAATGACGACAAGGGGCATCCAGCCTCTGGCTGCGTGGGGCAGCAGTGGAAATGTCGAGTTTGCCCTCTGTCGCCATTTCAAATGGCGACACCCCCCTGTCGCCAATTGAAATGGACATAGGAGGGCAAACTCAATAAATTAAGGAAAAAACATATTTAGCTGTGATAATTGCTGTTGTAATGTATAAAATTACAATTATGAAGGAAAAGTAATGTGAAAGGGTGAAAAAATATTATTGAACTGTATATACTTTAAAATATATATATGCAGCACATGTATAAGCAAATTTTGGAATTCTATACACAATATTTACTGTATTTTCAAATCTGTACAACATTTTTGTGTAAGAGCGAAAAACCCAACCGTATTCGCTCATTGCATCGCTGAAACTCTGAAATTGCATCTCCGGTATATGGAAAACCAGACATGTTTTATTCGGTCAACGCTAAACCGAAAATCGGTGTATTTGGAACACCGAAATGACAATAGTGAACAGTACCTTGTCGGGTTCACCCGGAACAAGGCCAGGCAATCTATTTTTTTTGTTTATTTCGGATTTTTGAAACCGAGTTGATAAAAATACAGATAAGTTTCTATGCGATTGTGTAGACTCTGTCAGCACACATGCATGCGGCACTACTATAGAACACTTCCAAATTGTGTCCCATTTAGGTTGGTAAGCATGGACACGCCATGGGCAACCTTCCATCTCGCATCTGACATCATACACCCGCTGATCTGACTTAGCAACCCAGAAGGGTCTACGCAAATGACATCGCCCATGCCGTGGATCGCTTCCTGCACCTCACCTTTATCCTTGTAAATTGCATCTTGCCGCACCTCATTCCGATCGCATTCCCCATTGGACATCTTCACCCTCGTTGACCATCGATCTGTCGAACCGACACTCATCCTACTCCGCGGGAAAGGCTCTTCATCCTCTTCATCGTTACTTAAATCCTCGTAGTCCCGCTCTCGTGTCCATTGATATCATCAGCGATTCAATATGTTCTCCCTCGCCTGCCACACCCATTGGTTCCTGCACGCCCGCCACACCCATTGGTTCCTCGTGACGCCTTCCATTGGAACACCAACTTCCTCACCTTGCACCGCCTCCGAGCCGAACTAACATCATGCCTCACCGAGTATTCTCTTGCTTGGTCGCTCTCCCCAACTTCCTCCTCTTCGTCACCAACAACCTCCTGCTTTGTTCCTCGCGGATGCCATCTCGCTTTCTCAAATGCTTGCGCCAACAATACTAATGGCCATCCTCTCTCAATCGCTTCCTCGACATACGAACTCCATAACCGGACTGTAATTTCAACTAACTCCCAAGACGCATAGCCTGCCTCCGACACCCTACTCCGTGCAGCTTCACACCATGCAACTCACGGTCCAACGAGAATATTTGGTATAACCATCTTCTAACAGTGCTCCATGAACGCTCCGCTGGACGTGACAGACCAACTACCACACTTGGGAAATGACTTAGTTCCACCCCTTCTACACCCATGTTCGGAATTCCCTCTCCGTAATATATCGTAAACTGCACTCGTTCATCCATACCTGTCAGCAATTTCAGCAAATATTTGAGGCTATAAAAGTAAATCCAGAGGTATGCTAATACCAATTTCGCCAAATTTTCCGTAGTCCATAAGCCCAAAAAACTATTTTTCAGTGTTTACTACCAAATTTCTGAATTTATTTACTGATTTCTAAAATTTCTAAAAAAAGGAAGGGCTAATTCATAATTATTTTCCTACTTTTTCAGAAATTGTTCATGGCATTTTCCCGGTCCATTTGGCTATAAAGGCGATTTTGCCATATACAAGCTTCTGGCGTCTACTGCTTGGCGATTATTGCCGCTATTTGGCTTCGCGGAAGGGTCGCTGGATTTGGGTCGTGTTACCATCACCGAGCGAAGCGTGGAGGCAACGGGTGAGGCCGGCAAGCCGAGGCAAGTGTGACCGGGGCGCGCACTAAGAACAGAGCCGACGGGGCTGAGGCGAGCAAAGCCGAGGCAAGCATGGCAAACACGGACTACGGGGCCAAAGGCTGTCGTGCCTGGGGTTTGTTCCTAAATCGCGAAAACAACGCTAATCGCTAAGTCGCTAAGTCGCTAAGTGGTTAAACAAGTCGCTTAGTCGCGAAAACAATACTATTCGCTAAATCGCGAAAACAACGCTAATCACTAAGTCATTAATTCGAACACAATGCTAATCGCTAAATTTTTCCTAAGTCACTAGATCATCAAAACATGATAATACTACTCGCTAAATCACTAAATTAGTCATTAATCTACTCACTAAATTGCTAATTTCATACAAAAAAAAATTTACCTGCGAAACCGAGATCTTCTTCTTCCTCCTCTTCCTTCCTCTTCCTCTTTTCCTCCTCTCCCTCCTCTCCCTCTCCTCCTCTTCCTCTCTTTCTCTTCTTCCTCTCCCTCTCTTTCTCTTCTTCCTCTCCCTCTCTGTCCCTCTTTCTCTGCGAGCGAGAAATGGCGACAGAACCGTCGCCCGCGATGGGTATAGGCTCCTGTCGCCATTCCATTGTCGCCAAATGGAATGGCGACAGGACGGGGGAAATTCCTATTTTACCCCCTGTCGCCATTTGAATTGGCGACAGGAGCTCCTATCGCCAATTCAAATGGCGACAGGACCCTGTCGCCAATTCAAATGGACACAGGGGGGTAGTTTTGCTATTTTCTTTTTTGGCATATTATTTTTGTAAATTTTGATTAAAATAATATTATTTAAAAAAAAATTCGAAGGTGGCATGTGTTATCTTTTGAGAAATTTTACGGTACATTATACTGGTAGGATATAGTGTGTCTGTAGAAATGAGATCTAACCGTTGATTTGTTAAGAGTATTTCTACTACTATACTATCAGATGAAGTATAAGTAGATTCTAGTTAATCTGATACATTAAATCAAAAAGAATGAACGGTTTATATTCAATTTAGTGTACCGTAAAAAAGCTCTATTTTTTAGCACTCCTACATCGCGGTAGAAGATAGGGCTATTTTATACTTGCGCTCAGAACGAGAATGAATTTGCAAAAAAAAAGTCATACAAGAGGCTAGAAAAGTGTTGACATCATACCTCTGTGACTATAATTCGATGGGACATTATTGTATTCTCAATGTAATGTCTGTTAGAAATTTGTGTACTTTTATGATTATTTTAATTCCTAAAATAGATATCATTGTATTCATGACATATATACTAGGGCATATTGGAAGCGATACACAGAAGCATGATCATGAACGACAATATACCTATCTCATACATAGGTCCTACTAGATTGATTACAAACTTAGGAATACTTTTAGCAGATGTAAGAGTCATCGCAACTACAACATATTCTAGAAGATTTCACTGCGACTCACAGTAGATTACTTCTGCGACGGTTGAAATTACAAACTTAAGATTACTTTTAGGAAGACTTTTTTTTCATCCCTCTAGCTTTTTCTATTTGAAAAGACACATATATATCTTAGCTGTAGTTCAAGTTGATGGTTCGTGAATGTTGCCATTTGGACTGTAGTAGCGAGACGAATATATGCACCTCACCAAACCCTACACGCCATGTAATTCACACCTTCATTATAAATTGCCATGTCGGGCTTCAAATGGTTTGTTCAAACTAAAAACATCATTCAAAATTCCAACACTTATACAATAAACTCGTTAAATCTATAACTACTAACTCAAGAAAATGTCACATTGCAGTCTAGATCGAACACACACCTAGCTGCACGTTCCTCGGTCAATTCACAAAGATTCGAAAGACTGTTTGCCGTATACTTCTGTAAAAATATATATTAATCCAGTTTAACACTTACTACACTGATTAACTAATTTTGGTGTTTTTATTTTTTTTCCTAAGCCACGTGAATTAATTTAATATTTTTTTTAAAATAATTTCATGTCCACTGAGCCAAACCTGACGAGCAGCCGGCAAGAAGTTGCAAATTTGAAAAGAAAAAAAAAGTTTGTTCGTTGGCTACGAAAGCGAAGACTTTGATACTTGCCATGGTGCAAACGTACAGGGTTAACGGCGAAACACGCAGTTACGATACGAGCCGAGCAAACAAATACAGCATTCCGTGTCGTCCCACGACACGCGGTGCATGCAGCGAACGGCTGGCCTGGGTGTGTGAGCCAGGGGCTCAGCGGGGCGCGCGCGCGAAGCTTCTCCGAAGCTTCGCGGAAGCTTCGTCTCCTCCCCACACGCCCCGCGCTATCGTTGTCCCTCCTCACGAAGGCATGAATGCTGCGGACGCATCGTATTTGGCGAGATGAGATGAGAGATGATGAGATGGCAATCGAGACACATCCGGCTAGGAAATGCTGTTTCCTTCCTTATTAATTATTTATCGATATCGCTATAGATGTTTTACATCGATCGCGAGATCGAATTAGTAAGCTCTCTAATCTCTAGTGCTCCATACATTATCTAGTATGTCTGTATATATATATGAATATTAATCCCAACTTATATCTGAATATTATTGTGGTTAGCATGGATGGACTAATTGATCAATAATTCTTCACTCCATCCGGGAATAAATGCCCGTGCACCTTGTGTCCTCCTCTCCTGGCACAGCATATATATGCGCGCTCTAGCTCGTTCTCCTGTGTCGCATAGAATACAAATCACGAAGGCACGTACACTAGGGACGTTTGATAGCTAGGCAGGAGGAGGAAGAACAAGTTGTAGTGGATCGAGTTGGTGGGGATCGAACGATGGATCCGGCGGCGATGGAGGCCGGGCTGCTGCCGGCGCGGCACGCTTACGGAAACAGCAGGCACAGGCGGACGGCGCACAACATGTCGTCGTCGTCGCTGCGGAAAAAGTCGGACGCGGCGCTGGTGTGCAAGGTGCCGGTGGCGCCGCTGCGCCCCGTGCTGGCCAACCTCCAGGAGGTCTTCCTCGGCACCAAGCTCGCCGTCCTCTCCCTCGCCGTCCCGCTCGCCGTCGCCGCCCAGTGCGCCCACTTCGGCAAGGTACGTACGTAAGTTCATCCATCCATCCATGCATCGATCGATCGCTTCTCTGTCATGTTTGGATTCATGCATGCTACTCTAGATCAGCAGAACATGTTGTGTAAGTCACGTCGGTGATGGAGGAATCACGGAAAGGAATTGAAGGTACGTGGCCATGCAAAAGACAAGAGCGAGATGGGGGCGTGACGACATTCTCCTTGTCCGTTTGACCATTCTCTATCTCTCTTGGATTGTTCTGTCTTTTCCATCGTCTACCGACCTCTCCTATGTTCACTGGGCCAATAAACACGCGTGAACCAAAAATAATTTTACATTTTTTTCAAAGAAAAAATAGATCTAGATATATTTAAAAAATTTTTGAGACTCGAGAAATACTAGAGACCGAGCCGGGAAAAAAGTACATACATTTTTGCTGACGAAAATATTTTTTTTGGGAAAAATGGAGAAAGGACTTAGATGTAAAAATCGGGGACCTGGTTGTTATATTTTTAGACCTCACCGCTATCCCAAAAAAGTAGAAAAGGGCTCGTTCGCGATTTGCATTTAGCGGGAGCCTCTTTCCGTAAAGTAACGAACGGGGGACCTAAACTCAATCCGGAAAATTTTTTCTTTCTCACAAAAAATCGCAAAGTATCTTTTTGTAAATTGGCAGGGACCTATCCGCAATTTGAAGAAACGGAGGGGCTTTTTGGCAAAATTGCTGGGCAACATGTGGACGTGCTGGCTAGACATGAAACCTCCCGAGTTTGTTTTAGGTAGTATTCCCAACACTGTCGTGATCGGGTGGCAGATTAGGGCATTAATAATAAGATCATTTTAACTAATTTTTAGTGTGTGTGTGTATATCAATTTTGATTTATATGGAAGAGTGATAAGAAAGGAGAGAGAAGAGAGCTAACTCTTAAATAAGAACTTGTTTTACACGAGAGCATAAATAAATTATTTATATACAGGAGGTAGTTATTACATAATATTTGAGGTAGCTTTTTAAAGATAGTTATTATAAAAGTTAGTTTTTTATTTACTTTAAATAATATAAATAAAAGATAAAATAAATAGTGAACTTCACTATTAGTACTATCCACACCAACGCCTGCTAATCTTTTTTTTTTTGGAAAGAATGCCATTCGGCTGAATTTATTGATTAGCAAAAATAGTTACATCGTTCACCAAAACATTCAAAAGAAAACTAGGGGGTTAATCGACCCAAATACAGTCCTTCTGAGAAACCATAGCCCTCCTAGCAAGTTCATGAGCTACTTGATTTGCCTCCCTATTACAATGAACAATAGAAACATTTTGAAAACCACTCCACAGGGTATTACATTGATCAAAAATAGCTGCAGCTGTAGTTGCCGAGAAACCCCTATCTTGCATCGTCTCCACGACTAACATGCAATCCGTTTGAATAATGAAACGGTTACAACCTATGTACTGCGCTAAGGCCAATCCTTGCTTAAGAGCCAGTGCTTCCGCCATTGGTGCATCTGCCACATGAGACAAGAAGCCCATTGCTGCTGCCATACAGTTTCCCCCTGAATCTCTGATAACAGCTCCAGTACCACCCTTCCTTGAAATTGCATCAAACCCTGCATCAACATTCACCATAAGCATACCTTCAGGCGGTCTCTTCCATCCTTCTCGAAATTTTATCACTTTATCTCTCGCTTTTGAATAGTTATTTGTCAACGCGGCAATTGCCATAGCCGATCTGAAAACGTTTTGGATAGTTTCTCCATGTACTAATTGTCTTCTCTCCCACCAGTTGTACCATGCCCTCGTTAGCACAAGCTCTGCAAAACCCACTTTATTGTGTGAAGGAACTGTCCCCCCATCTTGGATTATATCCCCAAGAAGCACTGATCCCGAGTTATCTGCAAGGAACAAGTTCTCAATTTTATTCCAAACTCCTAGTTTTCTCCACTTTTCTTTAACTCTTTCACACAAGAACAGCATGTGTCTAATATCCTCACACCCTACAAGACAAACTGGGCAATTTCCTTGATTGCCACGCACAATTGGGATATATATATATATATATATATATATATATATATATATATATATATATATATAGAGAGAGAGAGAGAGAGAGAGAGAGAGAGGATGGCTAGAATACTATCGATAGCAAAGTGAACTTGTACTACCCACGTTCTAAGCCGTCCGATCGCACAACGTATGATCCAGATGAATTAAGGTGGAATGATGTATTCGCGAAAGAGGAATCAATGTGGGGGTTTTGTGTAAAATGGTTTAAGTGGCCTTCCACCTTGATTCATCTGGACCATACGTTGTACGATCGGATGGCTTAGAACGTGGGTAGTACAAGTTCACTTTGCTATCGATAGTATTCTAGCCATCCTCTATATATATACACACTCTCTCTCTCTCTCTCTCTCTCTCTCTCCCCTCTAAAATTCACTTCTTTTTCGGGTGCATTGCTTCTATACATCAATTTTTTAATATAATTAATATAAATTTTAAAATAAGTAAAAATATAAAAATTATCGTCCACTCTTCGTTTATACTTTAACATTTATATAACTTTTAAATAGTAATACATAGAAATATCTACCATTCATCTATTACAATAACTATGTGGGGCCGGTATAAATTAATGAGGCCAACGAACTTGAGTTTTGTAATATATATATATATATCCAAATACATAGAAAGTCGTACTACTATATACTCTCTCCATCTTAAAATATAAAGCACAACTGTTTTTTTTTAAGTTCCAGAATACATAGCGCGGCGCCTACTCGGCTCTTGTTCTGGTTTCTCTCCCATCTCTCATGCGTATACATGCATGCATTAACCTCCTCGAGCCCCGCGCGACGCAACTGCTTCTTTGGTTTCTACGCTGATAGGAGTTACGTCTTATATAACGGGATAGAGTAGGGAATGAAATGAAAATAAGTGGGTTTACCTTGGTGTCGGTAAAACATGCGTGTCACAAAGTACAGTAATCTAATGCTGTACCTTACATGTGCCACGTGGCGACGTTCATCTTCTTTAAAAATAGGGAGAAAAATCAAACCGCATGGCGCACGTCAAAAGCTTGTTATTTAAATTCGAGTTCACTCATCGCCAGCCGGTTCAGATATGCGTTCAAATTTGGGCTTTAAATCTCTCCATTGTTGGTCCTTAATCTCCTCTCCGAAATAATCTTGCCCGAAACGGGTACCCTGTGGCGAGCCAGATCCAGAGGTTCTTGCCCCGTTTGGGCACGATATTCTGCGCTGAGAGCCTGGAACCTGGAAAGGAAAGCGTAATCCTGGTGCAGAACTGAAGCTTGTTTGTCACCTAGCGCTTTTGGTGAATGCCTTTGCGTTAGAACTTATTACTACTATGGGCTGCTATGCATGCAACCAAGTGCTCGAAGTGAGGAGTAAGCGATGCTAAACCCTTCCCCCAGCGCTGGGTTAAGTTGTCGTCATGTACCTTTTTTTTGTCAAAATGTTTAGGAGTTTTGTAATTAATCATTGGGTCTCATCCATTAATCCCGGTTTAATTACGTAGTATACTAGCTTTGCAAATTGCGGAAAGAGTGACGTGGTTTAATCACGTAGTACTAGCTTTGCAAATTGCGGAAAGAGTGACGATTAAGAGTGTCTCGGCTCTATCTGGATTTTAAAGACGTGGTTAGAGAATATAGCACGAGAATAACTATATTACTCCCTTCGGTCACAAATAGTTGTTGTTTTAGACACCGCCATGGTCTGTAAAACACAATTTTGACCACTAAGTTATAATATAATGTATTTACAAAACTCAATAAAATTATAATATTATGAAAGTACTTTTCGAGATAAATCTACATATATGATTTTTATGTATCTAATTTAAATATTTAAAACGATATTGACAATTAAAGTTTCGAAAGTTTGACTATATTTATATCTAAAATGATAACTATTTATGACCAAATAGTACTTGCTACATTGATTTTCAACAATGAACATATACTAGCAATTAGCATATCTAACTAGTGACCACTGCATTATGCTTGTTTATGATATGGTGCAGGAATTTCGTTTGGTCTACCTTACATAGTTACATTATAACTCAAAAAGTGGCACGATCTTAATTGAATTCAATGTACATGTGTATATATACACTTTAGTAATTAACGTGTTTACTAAAATTAATTTTGACAGGTATGGGTGTTCGTGCTTAGTATGCTCGGCCTTATTCCTCTCGCCGAGCGAGTCAGCTTCCTGACAGAGTAAGTAGTCTCCTCTTCACATAACACCATCCTGGTAAAATGTGCTTTAAATGAAGCTTCCGTAACTTGTGCGCCCAAATTTTAATTTGTGTTTTGCTGGTAATTCGCTGCAGGCAGCTCGCATTCTACACTGGCCCCACCAGTAAGTCGCAGCCACCCCAAACTACTTTACTTTAAATGCAGGAATTTCACATGAAACATATCGATTTCTGTACCGTTAGTCCTGCAAACAAATTTACAGTGCCACAATTAGTGGTACATTTTTGTTGGAGAGAAATCAACCTTTGTTGAGGTGGCCTTTTACGGTACACTAAATTTAATATAGGTTGTAATCGAGTAATGCACTATAAAATTTGCATTGTTACCACTTATTTATACTTTCTCCAATAGTAGAGAGTAATAATACACTCGACTAGATCTGATTTATACTTTCTCCAATAGTAGATAGTAATAATACACTCGACTAGATCTGATTTATACTATCAACTATATACTACTCCTTTGGTCACAAATAGTTCTCATCTTTAACAGTCAAACTTTCAAAATTTTGATTGTTAATATCTTTTTTAAATATTTAAATTGCATACATGAAAATCATATAGATAGATTTATCTCAAAAAATACTTTCATATATTATAATTTTATCGAGTTTATAAATATATTATAATAAAAATTAGTTATCAAAACTATGTTTTAAAGATCATATCGATGCTTAAAATGATAACTATTTAATGGTATAATACACTATACAAATTTCTCTTATTGATTCCGTGCTTTGCATGCATGTCGTGTGTAATATCAGTGGGCGGGCTCCTGAACGCGACGTGCGGGAACGCGACGGAGCTGATCATCTCGCTGTTCGCGCTGATGCAGGGGAAGATCGAGGTGGTCAAGAGCTCGCTGCTAGGCTCCGTGCTCTCCAACCTGCTGCTTGTCCTCGGCACCTCCCTCCTCTGCGGCGGCCTCACCAACCTGGGCGCCGACCAGCCATACGACAGGGTATGGGCATATATATATACGCGATATGCATCAGAGCTCGCGCGCCTACTTCCTAATCCTCTGCCTGATGTGGTGTGTGCATGCTGCGTGCAGACGCAATCGGATGTGAGCACGGGCCTGCTGATCCTAGGCGTGCTGTGCCAGTCTCTACCGCTGATGCTGCGCTACGCGGTGGGCTCCGGTGTGCACGACGTCGCCGCCGCCACAGGGCTCGAGCTCTCCCGCGCCTGCAGCGTCATCATGCTGCTCTCCTACGTCGCATACCTCTTCTTCCAGCTCAAGACGCACCGCCAGCTGTTCGAGCCACAGGAGGTACGTGCTATATATACGGGGAGTGCTTAATTTCAGTGCACTAGTTGGTTAATCGGTGGCGTACGTAGGTCGATGGGGACGGTGATGGAGGGTTCGCCGAGGAGGAGCCGGCGCTAGGGCTTTGGAGCGCGCTCTTCTGGCTGATCCTCATTACCGTGGTCATCTCCGTCCTGTCCGAGTACGTCGTCGGCACCATCGAGGCAGCCTCGGAATCTTGGGGCTTTTCGGTGAGCTTCATCAGCATCATCTTGCTCCCGATCGTCGGGAACGCGGCGGAGCACGCCGGCGCCATCATTTTCGCCGTCAAGAACAAGCTGGTACGCATGATGCAACCAACATATATATCCAAATACACCAAATCTCTTGCGGTTTAATTTCTGACATGTTGTATGGAGGCATGAACTAATCTATTCGAAGTTTCAATATTCAACTGACTACAAATCAATGCAGGACATCACCCTCGGAGTAGCTTTGGGGTCTGCAACTCAGATATCCATGTTCGTGGTGGGTATTGTACAATAAGCACAACCTGCAGATAGATACTAGTACATCATCTCCCCTTCTTCTCTCTTTCGCTTGAACTAACCAAATCATGATGGGATTGCGTCGTATGCCAATTGTGGCAGGTGCCATTGACTGTCCTTGTGGCTTGGGTCATGGGGGTTCAAATGGATCTTGACTTCAAACTGCTGGAAACCGGTTCTGTGCTCTTCGCGGTGCTAGTGACGGCCTTCACCCTCCAGGTACTCAAGCATCTTTCGGATAAAAACTGATAATGGAATTTTAATCACTGAGAATCACTTTCCAAATCAGTTAGCAAGAGATCGGTGGTAACATATTGGGATTGGATTGTGATCTTGTTGTCTTGACCTATGTAAAAAATTAATGAAAAATAAAGACAAATTTAACGGTGCATTATACTTGTAGTATATTATGTGTAGTAAAAATCAAATCTAGCTGTTGATTTATTAAAGGTATTTCTATTACTATACTACCGTAGAAGTATAAATAAGTTCTAGCTAATCTGATCCATTAGATCTAAAAGAATGAAGGGGGTGTCTAGGGAGCACCTGCGTGTTTTTTTAGTTTGTGAGCACTCAAATTTGTGGCATTTGGATCTAGATCCATTGATCCAATTAATTTGCCATCTCTCCCCACCACCCTCCTCTTTATAAACCCCCAAGTTAAGTGCTCACAAACCAAAAAAACACTCGAGTGTTACTTAGCCATTCTCAAGAATGAATGGTCTATATTGAATTTAGTGTACCATAAAAGAGCTCAAAATAAAAGATTGTAATTTAGTAAGTTTGACTCGCAGGATGGAAAGTCACATTACCTGAAGGGAGTCATCCTCCTCCTGTGCTACATTGTCATCGGTGCATGCTTTTTCGTTACGAGGCAACCTGCGAGTATGTTTGTTTTACCAACAGTAACACAGATCTACACTTGATCGTACGTCATTTTCACAACATCTTTTGATTGACAGATCACGCGAACAACATCGGCGCCCTGCTGGATGTACCAACCAGTCCCATGAACGTCCAGGTCGCATAACAGGTAAGCCTGCATTATCTTACTATAGATTAATCCAAAGACTTGACTATTTAAGAAGGGCAAGAGGTCTTTAATTTTGACCAAAAATATGGCAGATGACATGAAAATATACAGATCCTGTCTAATCTGTCTATGTCACCACTATATTTTTGTCATGATTTTGCAACAGCTGCTGGTGTGTGGGATCATGACGTGATTAAGTATGCGGGTCTTATTATGTTATCTAGCAATAACATATATGCCTCTTGAGATGCACCAACCACTTTTATAAATTATGTCCTTTTAGAACACAGAGGGCTTGTCAACTACAAAAATAGTATCTGTTTTGAGCCAACCACTTCTGTTCTTGTCTAGATTTAAATGTGCCCAATTAGCGAGCTCCACGTGAGAACAAGAAGCTTTTTATCATTACTAGTTACATGCCCGTGCATTGCTACGAAAAACAAAATTGATAACGAAAAATAAAGATTAAAAAATAAAAAAATTATTTCATAAGATCAAACATCTATCTTTAACGCTTCGCTTGCAGTAAAGCTGGCTAATTAAAGCAACGCTTCGTTTTTTGCGTAGGGCAATTAAGCAGGGCAATTAATGACGTGGGTAGAACTCACCACTGCCACCAACTGTTGCTTTATAATAGTAGAGATTATTGTTAGCTTTTGCATGCAAGAAGATCTTCAACTCCGCAATGTGGATCTGATGAATGTGCATTTTCAGATTAAGAGGCACAAAGCAGCATGGAGGACAGCTTCGTGCAGGTAGCTTCCTGTGCGAATAGATTGCCTCATTTCAGGAGGCGAAATCCCCATGATCAGAGTTCCAGAGAGAATGCGTCCATTGTCGCGCGAAATATATGCCAAAGTGTTACTTATCTGTGTTACATGTATTGGTTTAGGCTGTTCATGCAATAAGATAGCGATATAAGCGTCCAATCCTATTTACATGAACGTCCTTTGCTTCTTTTATGCAGCTTAATAAGATGGGAAAGACTACAACACGCAAGTCCCCTCCTCCTTCTCCCTCTCCCTCACCTCCGCTGCCTCCATCCTTCGTGGCCACCATCGCCTTGGTCTCCCTATACAACCGGGAGGCATAGTGAACCCGGCGGCGGTAGTGCCATCCCCATTGGCTGTCGATGCGGGGAGGGGGGGGGAGAGGAATATTCTGAGAGTTTCAAGATCAAGTTTTGACAGGTTCTAGATTCTTGAATTTAAGTTTAAACCCCAAAGTTTTAAGAAGTTTCAACAAGTTCTATTAGGTTTCAACCCCAAAGTTTGAAAAAGTTTCATAGCGTTTCAGCGAGTTTGAACTTAAAAGTTTCATAAGGTTTCATCAGAACAAGCAAAGAAAAAAAATCCCTAGCATGTTCACCTGCGGTCACCGTCTTGCCCTTGCCACTCATCGGCACCATCCACTCCTCCCCGAGCTTAGCCAAGGAGATGATGCCAGAGCTCAAAGTCCCTTGCGATGCGTGCGGCGGCGAAGTGGAGCCATAGGGCGATAAGGGCAGAGTCAGTGTTAGACTACTATGTGACCCAGATGAGGAAGGTGAGGGTCGAGGGGATTGTGTGGATCTCATCACAAACGACAAGGAAGACGATATGATCCTCCTCCTTTGGCTACGACCGCACCACTGTTGGCTTATCCTCCGATACCGCTACAACTACTATTCTACGCCTCATGCCGCCAGACACATCACCTGCTCATGCACCACAAAAATCCCTTCTATAGCCGTTCACAGGAGAGTGCTTGACAGCAGCCTTTGCCGCCGCACCTGACATTGCCCTCATGACCTCCTTCCCAGCTATAGCCATTTACCTTCCTACATGTTGACCACCTGTTGGTTGTATGCCACCGATCAACATTGGATGGCCCACCACAGTGCTCAGTCAAGCCCGGGGAGAGCGTGCTGGTGAGCCCAAGGCATGACATGCTCCTTGTTGCTGTAGCCTTGTTACCACACCATCGAGGTGAGCACCACTGTGCAAATCACTGTGGCCTTGCCACCACCATCTAGCTGAGCACTAATGCGGCCTCTCACCATGTGCTGCCAAGATCTGCTATGCACCATTGCCAAGAGCTGCCATGCCTTCTTGGCCAAGCGCCGCTGTGTGGTGGTGCTCCCATCGAGGGGTGGGCATAAAAAAACCAAAATCGAAAAACCGAACCAAACCGAATTAACTGCTTATTTTGATTTTTTTGGTTTTCGAGTTTCAGTTCGGTTTTTATTTCGCTGCTGTCGAATCTAAATATGGGTTATGAGTGTGTATAGGAAACTTGAAGGTCCTACCATATGTGCACACGCACATATTTGGAAATTCCAGATATCACGAGCCCGAAATCTGCGAGATAGGATATACACGGAAGAGATATCTCCATGCTTGGAAAGGACTCGGTCGTGTTCCCATTACGAGGAAACCAACCCGAGTATGCCGAACATCAAGAGAAGTTTAGATACCTTACAAAGATCTTAGAATGAGGGACTCCTTATCAGAGATGATCTGGTATCTTCAACCGACTACAACCAGGGGGGAGGCTACCTCGACTATATAAGGGAGCCTAGAACCCGACGAGGGGAGGCGGCTAGTTCTTGCGCTAGATCTTAGACACATCCTAGAGAGAATCTTCATTGTAATTAGGGCTATACAGCTATTTTGTACTTGGTTCCATCGACTACATAGTACATCCATACAGGATAGGGTATTACTTGTTCTCGAGGCCCGAACCTGTCTATATCATATGCCATTGATCTCATGGTTGACCCTGCATATTTGAAGGTCCCGAGCATATAAGTTTATTGTCGATTCACTAACCTTTGACAGTTGGCTAGCTAGGTAGAGGCCTTCAGCTGTGTTTGCAGATCAACCATGTCTTCAAGGAGCACCCACGATGGAATCTCCAATGCCAACCTATGCGGCAACGACAACTCTAGTGACTTCATCGACCAGGCTCCCGCGACCGAATCCGAGATCACGTTCGGAACCATGCTCTACCATTGGGGACCTGATAGGAATCTCGAGCACATCGGCTTCATCGAGTCCCGTTCCGGGGATCCACGCCGAGAGGTGTCCTTCATCAACTTTGACCCTATGGGACCCAGCATCCTCAAGTACATCGAGACGAACAGCGACAGTGACAGTGTTGGCCCCAGCAGCCAAAGCAGTAGCACAGATTGTTGTGTATTCTTGGCTGGAGCCAACAAAAGTGCTATTGCCGAAAACTCCCAAGAAAGGATTTCAGGGGCAGACACCATAGGCCCCCAAGGACACCAATTCTCTCCCTGACATGCCTCAAGATCTTACAGCGGCAACGACTGCGGCGCAAGCAGCCGTAAACACTATTGCCCCCAACACTGCGGATCATCGATGAATCCAACCACTGTGCTGTAGCCGGAACTATGGCCAACTTGTCGAAGCAATTTGACCATAATAATCCAATAGCACCCCACCCGAGGGTAACAAATTTTCAAGGACAGTAGATCCTTTGACAACATGACAACGACGACAGGCCCGGCCACGCTCCAGGAATAATGTCCTGGCAACGCCGCAACAGTGACATCTTCAACACCCCTAAGGCGAATGTCCAGTGCATGCATATGTTGTTGAAGTCACTCCCATAATTAGACCCGAACAACCCAATGACTCCCGTGCTCAACCAGATGAAGACGTTGCTCGACACGGCGCAAGCCCAAACAGCACGAGCCACCAACTCGAGATTCGAGTGGTCCCATCAATAAGGCACCGCTAGCCAGTTACCGAGGCCATCTCACCATGGTCACTGAGCAACGGGGTAGGTAGTAGCCAGTTCTGGCCACCGTGCATCCAGGACTCATCAGTCCGGTTCTTACCAAAAGCACCGTGGAGATCTTCGAGACCATATCCCTCATGATCGATGGGATTTACGTCTCATCATCCGCGATCGAAGGGAAGAACGCAGCTGCGAGAAACCAGAAAGGGAGTCCTCGTCCTCAAGGGACCAGTCTCCCGAGCATCAGGTTCGATAAGGTGAGTCTTTTTCCTCGAGGGGCCGCTCACCGGTGTGGCACAGGTTCTTTTCTCAATAAGGAACAAGGTAGCACTTGTGGTAGAGGACCCCCGAGGACATCGACGAAGGGTGCAAGGCTTTCACCACCGAGCTACGCACCGTAAGATGGTCGGATAAGTTCAATCCCGGCCCCGTCGAGAAATACACGGGTAAGATTAACCCGATCGAATGACTGCAGATCTATACCACAATCATGAGAGCAGCTAGAGGGAATGAGAAGGTGATGTTTACTTACCACCCTAGATGGTGCAGCAAGATCTCCCCTCAGTCCATATCATCGTGGGCGGAATTGCGGGCCCAGTTCAACACCAATTTTCAAGGCACGTATGAATGTCCCGGAAGGTGCAGCTACCTTCATCGAGTAATTCAAGAATGAGCATAATCGCTGCGCGACTTCATCCGACACTTCAGCAACAAGCGCAACTTGATCCCGGACATCTCAGATGAAGCTGTCATAATGGCTTTCGAGAATGGTGTCAAGGATAGAGAGTTGAAGGGAAAACTCGCCACTCGAAAGATTAGAACTACTAAGGAACTTTTTGAGAAGATGGATGAGATGGCATATAAACTTGAATTGCCACCTGTTCGCGCGAAAAACGTGAAGGGGGTTTTAGGCCTCGAACACACAAGACAAACACCGGGTTTGCAGAGCGTGCCAGTCGATTTGACCTGAAATCGACAAGGTAGAATTTGTAATTCGATCAAAGCCGATAAACAAAGATCTATCGGCTTTTCGCTAGTCGGCAAGAACCGATTAGGAGATAACTAGATCAACGATTCTGATTGATCCGGATATAAGGTAAAATCGGCCGGAAGGCGATGCGCAACAAAACGAAGCAAATCAAACCTGGGTGAAATCGGCAAAAATCAACAATCGGCGATGCGCAGCTATGTTGATTCCGTCGACTTGCAGAGAAATCTATGAAGCTAAAGCAATGTAAAAGAAAAGGCTGTAAAAAGTAGGTGTTGTTGGAATTGATTATCTCTTTGCTTGGCGTCCACCCCCTTTTATAACACGCCTGGCCGATCCGAGTCGCATATGGATACGGTGTATTTACCCGTATCGGCCTCTTATCCAATTTCCTTTCCTTTTTTAGAAACGGATTCCTTTTCCGAGTCGTTTACCGATTCCTTTCTGTACGAATACTTCTTCTCTATTTTTAGACCGATTTCAATACATGCCGAATTTTGGTGCAAACACCACCTCAATTATCTAATGTTCACAATGTCTTCCATGTATCACAACTCAAGAAGTGCTTCCGAGTTCCCACTAAACTCACTCATTTGGAAGATATTGATCTGTAGCCTGATCTATCTTATAGATAGTGTCCAATCTGTATTCTCGAAGAAGCAGAGCACCATACCAGAAATCAATCTGTATTCTGAAAGATATTGCTTGTGGAATATGGGCTAGATTGGCATACGACAAGTTAAAGGTGTTACATTTTGGCTTGTAATAACACTTATGTATGAACTGCTTATGCTAAAGAATGCAATAAAATGCTCTGTATGGTTGTGATTACAATTTGTGTATATGGGTGCTAGCTACTGATCATGGGACTAGCATAGAAAGCATATTTAGAATCTTTCTTTTATTATGCACAGTATCATAAAAAGGGAGGGTCTCACAGCTGCTGTTGGAAAGGGGAGAGGAAGATAGGAGATTGATCGATGTGTGGGTTGTTGCTCTTGTTTACTGCAAGGAGGGAGAGAAGGAGTCACTGCTGTGTTACTGATTTGTTGCTGCATGTATGACAAAAATCAGAGCAAAGATTTAAGGAGGAAGAGGCATGCTGTAATGCTAGTACTTGCACAGATGAGAGGAGGTGGCTGCTTTCATGTTGTGCTAGGGAGGCAAAGGGAGAGGAGTTGGTGTGTGGTCCTGGTGTGCACGGAGAGAAATAGTGATGCTACTGCAAATGGGAGATGAGAAGAGAATCTTGTAGATTTCTATGATGCTTGAGTTGGTGTGGAATGTAGTGTGGTTGTTGGGATTGGTTTGTGTGGTTTGTGGTTGTGATTGTTGCATGAGGTGATTGTAGTTATCGTGAGAAAGACGTGTGGCATAGGGTGATGCAAAGGGAGTTAGGTCTAGATCTTAGAGGAGTTGTTATTATGTGGCTGCTGGATCTTATGTCATTAATAGTTGCGGAATTTGATGTGACTTCCTATTACTGTTGTGTGGTAGAAAAGAGCAGATCAGAGGAATGAGAAAAAACATGCGTGCTTGACATGTTACTGCGTGCAGGTGAAGAGACATGAGAAAAGGTGAGTGGGTGTTGTGTTATTGCTCTATGATGGTAACAGTGGAGGTTTTTGCACTAGGTAGAGGGGCCCTGAAATAGGTGAAAAGATTGCTCAGGATGTGGCTTTGGTGATCATGGTAATTTTGAAATTAGTGGTGGTTTCGAAGGTTGTGTTGACATTGGAGTTGGCAGCGAAGGTGCTTGTTGGAGTTGGTGCTGATGCTGATATGGATGTGCTCATTGGAGTTGATGTTTCCACTAGTATAGGATGTGCTTGTGGTGGTAAGTGTTGGATGGTGGCTATGAGTTCAATGATGGTGATGAGTGATGGAGCAGGAGTAGTTGGTAGCTTAGGTGGAGGTTATAGAGAGATCTAGATGCATTCTAGTAGAAGATGGAGGTCAAGGTGATCAGAGGTGTGTTGGGGGAGGTGGTGGAAGTTGATGGGGTCGGGCATGTTGAGAGAGGTGGTGGAGGCCAAGGTGGCCGAGGGGGCTAGAGGTGGAAAATGTGGAGGCTAAGACTTAAGGCATGTGGGTAGAGGAGATCAAGAATGAGGGTGTGATGAAAGTGGAGAACTTTTTTTTAGTTGAGGCTGGGTTGGAGGTGGTTGAGGTGATGGTCATGGTGGGTATTGTGGTCGATGGTGTAGCTAATGGCACTCAGAGGTTTCATCTTTATGGAGGTGTTGGACATGAAGTTGGTGGTACGAACAATAAGGATGACGGTCTTGGATGTGGTATTCGCTATCGTGTTGATGGTTTGATAAAAGTAGATGTCTTAGTAAGGGTATTGTATTAAATAACAAGATGATTGTGGATGTATCTCATGTCTATCTTGAGAGAGTGTGTGTTGGTGTGAGTTAGTGTTAGGGTCCAATAAATATATTAGGGATCAATAAGAGTTCAGGTTCGTACTCTAGTTAGAGTCCATGTTAGTGTCCGGTTGTAATCCTTATCAGGGTTAACGATACCAATTTCGAAAAAAACCGCTCAAAATTGAAAATATCAGGTCGAAATCGCAAGAAGCTAAAGGGTTAAGAATTCAAATTTTTTAGAAAAAGATTCAAAAAAATAAAAAAATCATCTAGTTTTCACTGAAACCAGTCGATTTTAACCGACAATCGACCGGCCAATTAGTTGGTGCTGATTACTGCAGCAGTGCCACACGATTTTGACCTAAAATTAGTCAATTTTGACCGAAAATTGACTGGTTTACTCACATAAATTTTTCTGAATTAGACTAGTTTAACGAGTGATTTTGGATGTCGAACTGGCTCGATACGGTCGAAAACTGCAATTTTTGAGGGTTTTGTGAACCTGGTCCTTATACTATATATAAAAAGTGTGAAGATTTTGAGAGATAATGCACAATTATTGGGTTGTGCTAGTGCTTGGACATGCGATGGGAAGCTTCCCATCATACATTCCTTTCTATCATTTGATCTAACTTAAAAGAGTCGATCTCAACCATCCGATCTCATGGAATAAAAATCGGTAAGGTGCAACAGTTAAATAGTAAGTCTGCAACAAACCCCATCCTTATGCAACACATACAATAAATTCATAACTCGATGCAACAAGCATGAATTTCTTGGTACAACAAATAGACATCCTTACTGCAACAACAATTTACCTTCGTGCAACAAGTCAAAATACAAATGCAACAAATACCACTTGCGGAAAGATTTGAGGAGAGACATTAAAACAAAAATTTACTCTTACACTGCAACATTAAAAAATAACAGCTACAACATTTTGCAAACTGAATAGATCTTGTAACAAATGGAGAAATGGTTGCAACAAAGGTGAAAGGAGTGTGTGTTGTAAGTGAATAACTAGATAAGAAATGATTAGTAGAGAATAAGCGTAGTGAGGAAGTGCTGGACGTTGAAAGGTGTCTAATCTTGGCCCTCGCGTCAGATCGCACGGAGCAGGGGCGGAGCTGGGCCTTGGGCCATTGAGGCTTGAGTCCGAGGTCTAATCTAAATAACAGTAGAAAATTGCTGTTCATATTAATTTGGGCTTGAGACCTGCTATCGCATGAGTGTACTTCCCCCGGCCCAGCCGCCTGCTTGTGCTTGACCCAGCGTCCCAGCCAGAGGAGCACGCCCTAGCCGCCAATCCACACACATGCCCATGCTCGAGCCGAGGTCAGCGTTGCCACGGCGGCTCCCGCCCGAGCTGAGGTCACGCCAACGCCAGCCATCGCTCCCGCCCGCCGCTGGAACTGGAGCCAAGGTTACACCGCATCCCCGCCGCCGCTCCTGCCTGAGCCGAGGTCATGCCGCCGGCCGTTGCCGCCCGCCACCACGGCACCGCCCGCTGAAGACTGGAGGCAGACCGCCCGCTGTGGGCCACGCATCATCTTCAATAGGGCTCCTGCTTCTTTGGTAAACTAGGAACTAGTAAGCTCTTTTCTGGCTCTTTTGTCTAGTCGTTTTTTTCCATTATGCCCTTATGACTTCCGAGCCTTCTCTGCTAAAATTGGTCATCTAAAAAGGCAAAATGTTGGAGGTAGTTGGTTGAGAGATTACTTATTAGCATGGCCAAAGGTATCTGCAGCCTGATTGTATTACCAGATTTCATACTGCTTTCCACACATTCTTTTTGCTAAGAAAGGGCCTTCCACACATCTCAGATTGATAAGATCCAATCCCACTAACATTTTACTGATGCCAGTCATTGCATCCTCAAAAGGCATCAGCGTTTCAGCATTGATCTTTGAGGGGGACAAACACATGGACAAGTCCAATTTGAATTATTTGTGCGATCTTATTTGCATGGTCTTCTTGTTTCAGTAAATCTTTGCCACCAACCATACACATTATTATTTATTTATTTGCGAGGATAGAGTCATGGTGCCCCAGAGAGTTGATTGATGAATCATGCTTATGATAACTAGATGAATAAAAATGGCATAGGCAAAAGAAAGAGAAGCAGCAAACCTACAAAATGGGTTGTCAAGGTCAAAAGAAAAGCGCATAGATAAACATTCTCTGCTCACCCTTTTTACATAAGTCAATATTGGAAACCTTTACATTTCAAACCGAGACCATCTGACCCTTCGCCTTGCTCCTTTGACCATTTTGTTTACCAAACTGGATGGCTGAAAGTTTACAACCTAAATTTGCTGGCAAAATGCAACTGATCAAGTCATTCCGACAAGTATTGACATGTATCTAATTCCACCTGCGTTTTCGCATGCATTTTATGGAGCCATTGTGCATTTTATTTCTTTGTTGGTACGCTTTCCGCAAGGAACCAAATAGCTTTAGTTGCAATTCCATTCTCAGAAGTGAATAAAAAGATTCAAAACTACTTAACAAAATTTTCTCTTGAATATTTGAGATTGCTGAGTCTATCATAAAAAAAACAATGGCGAATCTTGACTTAATTTAGACCCTACTCCATATTTTGAAAGGCTTTGCAGTTCTATTGTTAAGAAGGTAATCCCGTTCTTTTTGTTTCGGAATACGTACTTAAATATATTGTTTAGACATGAGAAGTACTGTAATTTGGCTTGCGCTTTTGTACCAAATTATATGCAAAATAGATTGATGTAGATTTAAATTTGAATTCCATACTTAACATTTCAACAATTCAAGTTTATTTTTAGTTGTGTATTTGTGCTAGACTTTTGTTATACCTCAATAATAGTCTGACGTTAGTAATAATAATTTATTTTTGATCCGAGGTTTATTCAAATTCTGGTTCGCCACTAGCATGGGACATAACAATTCCGATAATTTATTCCTTAATTCTACTAGTACTGACTACTGAGAGAAAAGGACCCGTGGAAGATAGAAAACACAGGTGGCATACTCCAGAATTTCAGCAACGAGAGAAAGCAACTGCCTGTAGCCTCAGCTTCAGCGTTGCAAATTTGCATCGCCGATGACGCACTAACGCACAGTTACATGTCAGCAACACTGCAATACGACAACTCATCCTAGGCCACATTTTTCCAAAGATAAGGATGCCTCCTCACACACAATGCAAGCCTCCTTAACAAAACAAAACAAAAAAAAAACACCATGCAAGCAACAATCGTAGCAGGCGCCACGACGGCCGTCCCGGCAGCGGCGACGCCGAAGCGGCGCATCATCCTGGTGCACGGCTTGGGCCACGGCGGGTGGTGCTGGTACAAGGTCGCCACGCTACTGCGCGCCGCGGGCCACCGCGTGGATGCCCCTGACCTCGTGGCCTCAGGCGCTGACGCGCGCCGGCTGGGCGACGCGCCTACGTTCGAGGAGTACACACGGCCGCTGCTCGACGCCGTCCGCGCGCTCCCGGAGGGCGAGAGGGCGGTGCTGGTGGGCCACAGCTTCGGCGGCATGAGCGTCGCGCTCGCCGCGGAGGCGTTCCCGGAGAAGGTCGCGGCCGCCGTGTTCGTCGCCGCGTTCATGCCGGACTGCACCAACCCACGCTCCCACGTCATCGAGAAGGTAGTCGCATTCCACCTTCCGGCGTTATAGCGATCTGCTTGGATGCGAGTGACAACCAGATTAATTTATCTCGTACTCACACAAAACCAAATCGACTTGGCCAACCATTACCGACTGACAAACCATTGACATAAGTTTTCTTTTTACTGTAAGCATGCACACCAAGAATCAGATATGATGGATGCCGTGATGGATCCAAACCACCTTCCTCCTTCGTTGCTTTTCGGACCGGTATTCATGCGGAAGAAGCTCTACCAGCTGAGCCCACCAGAGGCACGTACTAGACTTGTACTAGTTTAGTTACTAGTAATCGATTATTCATCCATCTCCTGATCAAATTCAATAGAACTAATTCCCTTCAATTGTCTCATTTCACAATATAATACTATAGGATTGCACACTGGGACTGAGCCTGGTCCGGGTGAGCTCCTTGTACGTGCCTGACCTGCAGAGGCAGCCGCCGTTCAGCGAGGGCCGGTACGGATCTGTGAGAAAGGTGTACGTGGTCGTCAAGCAGGACCTGGCCATCGTCGAGGAGCACCAGCGGTGGATGGTCGCCAACTTCCCGGTGACGGAGGTGAGGGAGATGGCCGCCGCCGACCACATGGCCATGTTCTCCGCGCCGGAGGAGCTCGCGGGGCACCTCGCGGACGTCGCCAACACCTACGCTTGATTTGATTCGTTGATTGACGCTCGCGGAGTGTTACGCGTGAGCAGCCTAATTTGTTTTCCAGTGGTTAAGCGTGTTCGTCCAGTGAGTTCATGTGTAATAATCTTAACTAGAAGATTTGCGCATTTCGCCGCGCCGCGCCATGCGAAATTTGATCAAATTTTTATTTCTGAAAAAAGGTACAAAGATCCAAGCGTTTTTTTGTTCGCTTGGTTTTTTTTTTAGGAAAAATTACGTTAGGTAAGAACCGTTGACGAATCTGCGAAATAACGGGCCTTTTTGGGGAAAAAAAGAATAATACATGTTCCGAAAAATATTAGATTTCGAGATGTAAAAAAACTATAGACGCCGAGTTTAGCACCCTCTGTGTTCACCGGGTAATAATACATATTTTGGAAAATATTAGAGATCGAGTTGCAAAAAAAAAAAAAGATGCCGAGTTTAACACCCTATGCATTCATCGGGTAATAATACATGTTTTGAAAAATATTAGAGATTGTTCTGAACAATATTAGATTTCGAGTTGCCAAAAAAATTATAGATGCCGAGTTTAACGCCTCATGCATTCACTGGGTAATAATACATGCTTTAGAAAAATATAAGAGATCGAGTTGCAAAAAAAATTATAGATGCCGAGTTTAACACCCTATGTGTTAACCGGGTAATACATGTTCCAAAAAATATCAGAGATGCCAATCTTCTTTTGTCAAGTTTAACACTCTATGCGTTCACCGAGTAATAATACATGCTTCGAAAAACATTAGAGATCGAGTTGGTGGAAAAAGTCTAAACATTAGACGCCGAGTTAAACACCCTATGCTTTCACCAGGTAATAATACATATTTTGGAAAACATTAGAGATTGTTCTGGACAATATTAGATTTCAAGTTGTCAAAAAAATTATAGATACCGAGTTTAACACCCTATGCATTCACCGGGTAATAATACATGGATTAGAAAATATAAGAGATCGAATTGCAAAAACAATTATAGATGACGAGTTTAACACCCTATGTGTTAACCGGGTAATACATGTTCCGAAAAATATCAGAGATGCCAATCTTCTTTTGTCAAGTTTAACACTCTATGTGTTCACCGAGTAATAATACATGCTTCGAAAAACATTAGAGATCGAGTTGGGGGAAAAAGTCTAAAGATTAGACGCCGAGCCTAACACCCTATGCGTTCACCGGGTAATAATACATATTTTGGAAAATATTAGAGATCGAGTTGAAAAAAAATTAGACACCGAGTTTAACACCCCATGCGTTAACCGGGTAATAATACATGTTCTGAAAAATATTAGAGATCGTCTCGGAAAATATTAGATTTCGAGTTGCCAAAAAAATTATAGATGTCGAATTTAACACCCTATGCGCTTACCGGGTAATAATACATGTTTTGAAAAATATTAGAGATGTCAACCTTCTTTTGTCGAGTTTAACACTCTACGCGTTCACCGAGTAACAATACATGTTTCAAAAAATATTAGAGATCGAGTTGGGGAAAGGAATCTAGAGATCAGAGATCGAGTTGGGGAAAAAAGTCTAGAGATAGAGCTACACACAAATTTTTGCTGTCGAAAATCTTTTTTTTTTTTGAGAAAACGGAGAAAAGACCTGGACGTAAGGGACAAGGACCTGTTTGTTATCTTTTTGGACCTGTTCGCTATCCCGAAAAATTAGAAAAGGGCACGTTCGAGATTTGTATTTAGCCGGGGGGTTTCCGTAAAGTAACAAACTAGGGACCTGAACGCAATTTAGAAACGATTTTCTTGTTCTCACAAAAAATCACGAAGGACCTATCTGTAATTTATAAGGATCTATCCGTAATTTAATAAAAAAGAAGGGTTTTTTTGCAAATTGCCAAAGGGGGTGATGTGACACCATGGTTGGCCTCCAATTCTAGACCTTATAAGGCTAGTTAATATTTGTAAGCACGCAAAACCAATCAGCTGTGATGATAGTCATGTGTAATTCTCAATAAATAATACTAACTCTATTATGTGGGAGAGATTTGGAGAGCTCACAGCCCACCCACGTCACCCCCTGACGTTTTGCGAATAAGCCCTTTGACTTCCTCCGAATTAGGGATAAGTCTCTGTAAAATTACAAAAAAAACATCATAATTTTTAAAATATTTTTTTACTTCAAACATGTGAGAGTGAAAAGCGTTTTTCCAAAATAGACTGTGTATTCTTTCGATTTGCGTTTAGGTCCCTCCTTCGTTATTTTGCAAAAAAAAAAAAAACCGTCCAGTTAAATACGAATATCGAACGAGCCCTTCTCTAATTTTTCGGAGTAGCGTATAGGTCCAAAAAAATAACAAATATGTCCCATCCTTTACGTCCAGGCCCTTTCTCCATTTTTCCCGGAAAAGATATATTCGCCAACAGAAATATGTGTGCAGCTCTATTTCTAGATTTTTTTGTGGCTCGATCTCTAATATTTTTCGGACTGTGTATTATTACCTGGTGAACGCATATGGTTTTAAACTCGGCATCTATAATTTTTTTTTTGCATATCGATCTCTAATATTTTTCAAAACATGTATTATTACCCGGTGAACGCATATGGTGTTAAAATCGGCATCTGTAATTTTTTTGGCAACTCAAAATCTAATATTTTCCGAAACGATCTCTAATATTTTTCAAAACATGTATTATTACCCGGTGAATGCATAGGGTGTTAAACTCAGCGTCTATAATTTTTTTTGCAACTCGATCTCTAATATTTTCTAAAAACATGTATTATTACCCGGTGAACGCATAGGGTGTTAAACTCGGCATCTATTTTTTTTCAACTCAAAATCTAATATTTTTCGGAACATGTAATTCATTTTTTTGGCAAAAGACTGTTGTTACGTAAATTCATCGACGGTTCCTACCTAGCGTATTTAAAAAAAAACTAAGGAAAAAAAAAACTTAGATCTTCCTTCCTATTTTCAGAAAAAAAACTAGATTAGATTTCGCACGGCGCGGCATCGCGCGCCACACTACCTAGTACTCATTGTTTTTAGAAATCCAAATGATCTTCGAAACATAACTTTAATCAATAAAATTATAATATTACGAAGGCATTGCTAAATGGTATATTAGTGTTTTTTTTTTTGTTTGTGAGTACTTAATTTTTTTGTCTATTAGATATTGCTTTATGATCCACGTTGTGCTTTATCATTTTAACTTTGTGATCTACATTTTTGTTTGTTGTGTTTATTATAATTCGTTTTGTTCTTTTTTTATAAATTACCATATTATTTTTTACATAATTTAATTTGTGTAAAACTAGTATATATTTAATGTAAAAAAAGATCATAACGGAATAATGTTATTTTTTATAAATCGTCACATTATATTTATATAATTTATTTTATGTAAAATTTGTATATAATTGATGTAAAAATGCCATACAGAAAAGAATAATATTCTTATCTAACACTAGAGAGGAGCCATTCATTTCTTCCACTGGATCTAGAATTTAAGGCTTAAATTTTGAGTGCTATGTAGCATGCAAACACTCATATTCTCTCTAGACACTACTGTTATGAAAGTATTTTTCAAGATAGATCTATACATACGGTTTTTATGTATCCAATTTAAATATTTTAAAAAAATATACTACGATTGTAATGCACTATAAATTTTTTCAAAATATAAGCAAAGGGCTTTCTTTAGCTCCAAAGCTCTCTTACGTGTCAGGGATAGGTTGCATCCACAGCAGCTTGTAACACAGATGCATCGCTTTCCAAAACGATCCTGCTCATCCCCGTTCCCATCGCTCGACGGTAGATGAGGATGACTCCCAAAGCTGTGGAGCGGAAGAGGGACATGGCGGCGCAGTCAAGGTTAGGGCGGGCAAGATCGGGGTGGCGCATGCAAGGTTAGGTTGGGCGTCGAGGGCGGCATGTGCGATGTCGCAGCGGCGTGGGTGAGGTCAGGCCGAACGAGGAGGGAGCAGAGAGCGAGGCCGCATCGGTGAGAGAGCAGAGGACGAGGGCGAGGGGAGCATATGGTCAGTTAGGGGAGGGGACGGCCATGGCCAAAGCCAATACAAAGCAGGGTTTGCCAAACGGTCAATTAAGAAAGCTATATCCGCTAGCTACATCCGCTTTACAACCCAGTAAACTAAAAGCAGTTTTTCAGTCTATTCATAACCCCAAACAGGCCCTTAATCCACCCTGCACCTGCTGCTAGCAACCGACCTGTCTTGTATATGATGATGTATCCCCAGCCACCTGAGCCAATCAGTTCAAAATAAGCTCCGTCTGAATTTTTATTGGGTGTGTCGTCGTCGTGCTTTCAATTACTGGGCATTTTTTTACTTGCACTTCTTTTTCTATAAGTAGAAATTATCGGTAATCATCTTAATAGCATGTGCCACCTCCTCTGCATCACGCCGACGCTATCCTTCCCTTACTCGATTCATTTCCGACCACCAATGCCCAATGCTTTAGACAGGTTGCCACCACAATCTTCTGCTTCTCATTCATACGCGCAGGCTACAAAGCGCCAACGCGTCAAAATATTATTTTTGGGGGGTAATTTTCAATATTTTTGAAGGTGTTTTCGTAAAAAAAAATGTGAATGTGAGATTGTTTGGGTGGCCTTTTAACAAAGGACAAATTCTAGATATTTAGGGGTCTTTGCGAAATTTTAAAAAATTTCAGGGTTTTTTCTCAAAAAGGGATATGTATGTATTTTTTAAAAGTTTCTGGGGCCTATTCCAAAAAAAAGAGAATTCTGGTTTTTAGGGGTCATTTTACAAAAAGGGACCTGTGTGTAATTTGTGAAATTTCTGACGACCTTTCCAGAAAAAAAAAATCACACCACGCACGACGATGACACATGGACTTACCACATGGCCTTTTGTGGAAAAATGGACCTAGATGTAATCTCGGAATTTTTGAGGACTTTTGCGTCAAATAAAAAACCAATGCAACAGATCCAGATGTAATTTTGGAGTATTTGGGGGTCTTTTCGCAAAAATAAACCAATTTCAGGAGACCCGATGTAATTTCAGATTATTTGGGGGTCTTTGTTCAATCCAACCCATATTATACCAAAGTTTTTCCAAAGTACTTTCAAAACTGAAACAAAAAGGTATACTTGACATTATGTCCTAAGCTACACCTGACCATGAGCATGGCTAATTAATTAGATTTAAATCTCTGTCGAGAGTGTACACTTTACCCACATGACATATTCTAGCAATCTTATCAACCAAGCCAAGCGATACATCTTGTACCCGTTTTGCTAGATTGTGACAAACCGTTCCATTCGTTGTAGTCTAGCCTTGAACTAGCTCCGATGATGTCTGATCCTTGCTATGGTGGTGGAAATCTGGTTCGTACACATAGTACTCATGATGGTTTACACCTGTAACATCCTAAATTTGTGCTTTTATTTAATTTATTGAGTTATTTAAATTTTTAGAATTTTCTGAAATTTATATTGATTTCTTTGGATTTAATTTGAATTAATTCCTTTTTGAGTTATTTAAAAATTTAAAAATTTCAAATAAAATTTTTTTAGAAATATTTTATTTAAGTCCAAAATGTCTTAAAGTATTTTTCAGAATTTTTCTGAAATTTTTCTTATCATTTTGCTATTTTTCTCAATTTATTTGAATTTGTAGAATTATTTTAAATATTAAATCGCTGAAAACCCTAATGGGTTAGCACTGTTGGTTAGTCCGACCGAGCCATGTCTGCGCTGGACCCGAGTCCAACCAAACCCTACACGCGCGACTGTTGATCCAACGGCCGATTATGCGCCACGTCACCCCGACCGGATCTGGATCGGATCCGTTCGCGCCAGGGGCAATCTCGGCCGTTGATCGTGTACGCGTGTACGGCTGAGATTAAGCCACGTCACCCTCTCCGTATCGCTGTCGGACTCCGCCGCCGCCACGCAACCAACCTCGGTTTCCGCAAGATTCACGGACGCCGAGGCCCCTATTTAATGCTCCGACCACGCCGCCACCTTCTCCGTTTCCATGCGTGTCGGATGACCTAGCTCCCCGTGCTCAAGCCGCCGCCGTTTGCCCACAATCGCTAGTCGGAGCTGACATAGAGCGCCGCCACGATTTCTGCTGTTTTCCGCTGTCTCCCACCGTTCTCCGCCGCGACCAAGGCCAGATCCGAGACCGTCGCGACGAGGCGCATCTGGGGGAAGGATTCACTTCGCCGGAACTCACCTCAAGCGCTGCTGCCATGGTTGTCGTCCCCAAGTCACCGCGCCATCGCCGGATCTCGCGAAGCTCGTCAACCGTCCGATCTCGATCCAACGGCTGCGGTGAGCCCACGTCGCCATCCAATCATTCCAGCTAGATTAGATATAGACCATTAGATCTAGATTGAACGGATTAGATCGTGCCACGTAGCTGCTAAGCAGTGCGGTAAATGAAGTCAACGTGGGCCATTAGATCTAGATCCAATGCACCAGATTAAGCCACGTAGTCCTTTAATGCACCGTGCTAGAGTGGATCTTGACCGTTAAATCTAGATCGAACAGTTAGATTCAACTCGCGTTGAAACGCTAGATGTAATCGCAACCGTTTGATCCGTGGTGAACGGCCTAGATAGTGCCACATGTCAAGCACCGGGTCATGTCACGTCGCCCCCATGATGCGGCAAAACCCGATCGAACTGCAGCCGTCCGATCCAAATCAAACGGTCAGATCCATCGTGTTAATCCAAACGTGCGGGATCCAGATCCAATCTCGACCGTTGGATTTCAAATCAACAGCCCAGATCGTGCCACGTAGCCAAGAGCCGAAGTGGCGCGGGTCGCTCGATCGTCGCTGACGTCATGCGTGACGTCAGCGTGGGCCCCGAGTGTCAGCGGCTCATCGCACCGCATGATGACATCATCCATGACGTCATGCTGACGTCACGGTGGGGCCCGCATGTCAGTGCGTTCGGCCGAGCCACGCTGACGTCATCCGGGGGTCCACATGTCAGCGACATGTGTCCCCGTGGACCGGGTCCACGGTGGACCGAAACCAAACTGTGGACCAGGCCCATGGATCGGATGACGCAAGCATGATGCAATAAATCGATTTTCCTATAGAAAAATAATTCGGCCGAAATCCAAAATGCGTGCTGGCGTCATATTTCAGATTTTTCAATAGAAAAATAAATGAAACAATTTGATTTATTCTTTTAATTGATTTTTCAAACTTCAAACGGCTAAAACTTTTGCGTTTTAACTCCGATTGAGGTGATTCCAATTTTTAATTTTTTATACAATTGAGCTTTATTTAATTTTTGGACATGAGTTTTTCCTCTTATTTATTTATTTATTGTTTATTTATCCGATACGCGTAGACGTTGAACTTCCCGAGGGCTTCGAAGGAGAAGTTTTGACCCAGAAGCAAGTTCAAGACCAGGAGCCAGTACTTTTTAAAGGCAAGTTATGCTTTGACCATATTGATCCCACTTTTGAAACTATGTTTATTTAAATTATTGCATGCTAATTTAATTAAAAATACTTTGAATTAATTCAGGGAATAGTTATATGACCTACTTGATGTATGCCACCTTGTCGATAATAATTGTATGCCCTGAATCATTTGTCACTCTAGAATATGGATTATTAGTTGGACATTATTAATTCGCCAACATGGGTTATTTAGACCGTATGTAGTATTGCTTAGCCTTGCAACGTGTCGATGACATCATTTTAGAATATCAAATGTTAATCTTGACTTAATGAGATATGGAATGTGTTTATGGAAGTTGTGACACGTGTTGATGATGATGATGGCACGTGTTGCATGGTAATCAACTAGGATGATAAAATGATTTAGACTGCGGTAAGTGGCAAGATTGTTCTGGTGGGCCAGGTGTGGCACTTACGAGGTCGCATTTGATTTTATTGCTTTAGTTACTTGTGAATTATTAGGTAGTTTTGCCTCGGTCATCCTAAGGACTTAACCTTACAAGAATTTGAACTGAGTCCACCATACAGCCACAAGTCTGGAATGGGACAGACCTGGCCGAGTAAACTGTGATGTCTAGTCTTTGGTACTGTCGTGGTGGTGTGAGGCCGAGTTTATGAGTAGGCTCACATATCGCAAGAGGGGGGCTTTGAGAGTGGTAACCTGTCCCATCAGTGTTGAAACCTTAGCGGGCAGTACCGGGTCTAGAAGTAACTTTGGAAAGGCTTTGTTACAATCACTCGCCTCTGTGGTGTTTGATTGTATCTTGTGGGTAAAGTGTATAACCTCTGTAGAGCGTAGAACCTATTCGAATAGCCGAGTCCACGGTATTGGATATTGCTCGGTGATTACAGTCAAGGGTTAGACTTTATGAAAATGAACTTGGTTTATGGGTACTTGGTGATAGAAATGATGAACTTGTTTAGGTTGATAAATGCTTTACTTGAGAAATTGTTTACAAAGTTATTATTGTTATTACTGCTTTACCGCTTTCCAACCTATTACTGTGATTTATGAATGTTGCTTATTGCAAAAGAACCTATTAGCCTGTTATTGGAATAAGCCATGCATGTAGCTATTAGACTGCATTTCTGTGTATGAGTTGCTAAGTGCTTTTAAGTACTCACTCTTGCCACAATACAAACATCAGTTGAAGAAGAATTGACGCCAACACTGGAGGAGGAATTCCAGGAGGAGCTGACGAACTAGGGACGAGCCTAGTCAGTTGCTTGTGGCACATTGGTTGGCGCCATGAGTTTCTTTATTTTTCGCTGCAAGTTTATTTGAGTAAGACTTAAACCCTGCGAGGCGTTCTTTTGTAACTTTATCATAATGTCGAGCAACCGGTTATATTTCCCTTTCTATAGAGTACTTCACTATTTCGTTGAGTATGATTGTGGTATTTACCGATGTTGAAACTGTGTGCACTAGCATGATCCTGGACTAGTGCTGAATACATAGAGGGTCCAGATTTGCATATTCGGGTCCCGACAACACCCCACTATGCCCTATGGAAATTCAGACTCGAACACACAGTTATAATAATGGTTTACGTCCCATCGCGTCCTTTGCCCCATAGTAAGGCATACACTGTTGTATTGGAATGCTTTGGTCCCAATGTCTCGATGAAGGGAGCACCTAGAACGACACTGTACACCCGGTTCGTCCAAACTACTTTGGCCTACCAAAATGCAAGGCTAAATCCCAACTACTGTACTAAGTTAAGGTTATCCCATACTAGCATATATGATTGCACAAATTGACTGAGTTGGTGGCATCAAGTTCGGTCCTTAGGTTGATTCAGGCGAGATCTCCCCCTAACTACATTCAAGTCCATCCCTTGTACATCCAGTTATAACATATCTTGTCCGTGTCTAAATCAAAATTTTATTTTTATTTTTACTGACATATCAGTATCCTTTACTATCATATCCAACATTTTCTAAATTTCGTAAAGACTCAAGTCTACTATTCTTCCCTTCCTTAACTAAAGCATGGCTAAGTATTACCAAGGTTCACATATATCCTGGTTGACATTGTACGAGCATCGGACAAATAATGCATACCATGGCAAAACATAAATATTTGTGTATATCTGAGATCCTTGTGACCGCGGGAGTTGTTTTTGCCTAAATTCGTGTTCATTTGATACATATTTTAACTTTTGATTTTGCATGCAAGAGAGGCTTCCTATAATCATTTTGTTGATTCAAATCGGGTTCATTCCTAAATATTTTTTCAAAAATGGAACATCCATGACCTCAGGAACATGCGGGATTTATTTCATGATTTTTGGATTCATGGTTTGTATAGTTGCTTTATAGTACATAAAAGGGACCTTAAGTAAACTTGATTTGAATGATTTAATCTACATGGAACATATAAATTTTTATTGCATAATCTAAATCATTAAGACTTACCACAAATTTAAAAGTTTAGTTTACTTTATTTAGACCTTCCTATCAAAAAGATATAAATAGATGAATTATAAATAAGGGGAAAAAAGGCTGATCTGGGGCTTGAGCCCGAGACCTACTGATTCCACGCACTGTGACTTGAGTGCATGCCAAATTACTTGAAGCTACTTCACTCACCTCCCTCTTGGAATGTAGCTCGCAGCCGGCCGAAGGAGGAAGAAGAGCAACTGCGCGGCTGGAGTGATGGAGCTGCAAACAAACCAAGAGGAGGAGTACTTCAGGGACCAGAGACTTGTCTCGAGCGATCGAAAAAGGAAGTTCGAACCCACCCGAGGTCGTGCTCTCCGGCTCTCTTTCTCTCTGTGCTCTCGGCTTCTCTCACACGCATGAGGAACCTGAGCAAAAGGGAAGCAATGGCGAGCTTGGCGAGGGGTCAGTGGAGCAACTGCACAGCTTTAGGGCCTATTTGGCAACAAGGTTTTGTAAAGCCATGGTTTTGTAAAACCATGGTTTGAGAATTGTCTTGACATAAAAACTATAGTTTTACCAAACCCTATTGAAACCATAGTTTTTCTTGGAACTCCCAACTGTTTGGCTACAAAGTATTTGGTTGACAAAGTCTTGGAACAAGAGTTGTTTTAGCACCAATGCTTAGAAAATTTTGCTCAAGACCAAAGTTTCCAAAACAGAGGAAAAAACCATGGTTTTGAAAACAGAGTTTTTTGAAGGGCTACCAAACACCTCTTGGTTTCTAAAACAGAGTTTTTCTCCAAAACCATGGTTTTGTCTCGAAACTATGAAAAAACCTGCCCTTAAAGTGTCCAACAGCAGAGCCAGTGAGGTGAATAGGGTGCGGCGGACTCAGCAAGGCACAAGGCGCAATGGCCATGTGGCGCGCGCGCCCTAACACGCGCCCGCGTGGTGCGTAAGCGGTGAGGCGTTGTGGCAAGGCCGGGGGAAACGGCGTGAAGTCGGTTGACAGTGAGGTGACGGTCAGTGATGACAGTGACGTACGGCGTCCAACTGCAGTGCTTGGTCATTTTTGTTAGGAAACCGATTGACGTATCCTATATGGACTCTTCCTTATCTCTAGCAGAACCGCTATATATAGGAGGCAGGGGCTACCCCTTTGTACACACAAGCAATGAGAATAATAAAGCAGAGCAGTTCCTCCTCATATTGTGTCTCTCTCCCTCTCTCTCTATTCTCCAGTTTAGATCTATTAGGCAACCCCGGACTATTCGATAGCGAGGTTGTCTAACACGTTATCAGCACGAAGCTCTACTGGAGAAAGATTGAAAGGTGAGAAAAAGACAAGAAGTGAAGGATCGTCGACAACGATTTAACGACTACTACCGGCGATTGATCGCCCGATCCGATCTGCAATCAACTCGCCATCAAGCGGCATCCACCGAATTGCCGAAAGAAAAAGTCCGATGCGACTCTATCCTACGCGATAGCCTACCAAGAATAGATTGGAAAGGTGAGAAACAGAAGATTGAATCTAATAGCTCGCTCAATTCTTTACGCAGCATCTATGTGGCACGGTTACGAGTTCGCGGTGTTTCTCTAGTACATAGTATGAATGCATCTAATCGTGGCATGAAGCTACGAGTATGCATCTAATCTACGCATCTAAGTACCGTGTTCTTCAACGTGGCACGAAGCTACAAGTTCACAACAACTTTCACAGATCGTAGCATGAAGCTACAGATCGCTATAGTACATCGGCACGAAGCCCTATCACGGCTAAGCAGCGATGACGTGGGCACGGCCATCATTACATGCACGCTTAATTGGCAATGAACCTGAGTGGTTGGGATTTGATTTTGGTAATGAATAAACAGACATGAGACAATTGGTGTCTAGGAAAACACACATGAGGCTTGGTTCTTTAATTGGCACCGGAAGCGGAAGTGCTCCCTCCTCATGTGAGCCATAGGGGCAGTTGACCTGGCCAAGAGTCGAATTGACGGAGATATTCGTTACTGCTTTCGCTCCCAACCAACGAGAGTTATATAAGTTGTAATTAGCATTACACCGCATTTAATTTATGTTGGAATTTATTTTCATTATCAAGTAATGATGAAAAATTACCTTAATATAATTCATTGGAAATTCAAGCATGCCGCGACGAAGCGCCACCGCCGCACCAAGAAGGCCGACGCGTGCATGGAATCGACATCAAGACGCGACGTAGCCGCGCGCTTATGCCGATCGCGACGGCCGATCGTGGTACACGGCCGATCACGACATGAAACAGATCGCATGAAGTCGATCATGCATATGAATCCGATCGCATGCACGGTCGATCATGCACATGAACTGATGGCATACATGAAGTCGATCGCGGCAGATAAATCTGATCGCATGCACGAAGCCGATCACATACATGCACGGTCGTATTTATGAATTTTTATGAATATTTATGAATTTGTGTATATATGAATCTTGCATTTATGAATCCCGTAATTATGAATCTTGTATTTATGAATCTTGAAATTATTGCTTTCTTTTAGTTTACTGGAAATTCATGAGAATTTAATTATGCAATTATGAATCTTGCAACCACTCTTTATTAGATTACACGAAGTAATCTAATGAAAAGAATCTTTTGAATATGCAAATACCTGGCATTATTAAATGTGAGTTTGAAGAACTGACCCCGAAAGGTCAGAACTATCTCACATGGGCATCATGTTTGAAGATCATACTTGCGAGCAAGAAGCTCTAAGCTGCCACCGGCTTAGGGTCCTCGAAGGACACGCAAACTATTGCGGAACAAAAGGATCAAACTTTGCCCTTTTTCTCAAACATCACCTTTTCAGCCACTCGGAAAAATGAATACATGGCTGAGGTGAGTGCACTTGAATTATGGACTGCACCCCAGAAGCAGTTCGAGAAACTCAAATCCACCATCTTGCTCCAAGCACAAAGAAGATTGGGTTACTTCAAGTTTGCAAAGGCTCTGAATGCTGGTTGTTAATGAATTTTGAATAAAGAATTGTAAGCTCTCGAAGAGCATACATTTTCTTTTCTCATGAATAGAATTTCAATTTATTCTTTATTCCAGTATTCTATATTTTCAAGCAATATTTGAATTACTTTGCCACTGTATGAATAGAATTATATTTCTTGTCATTTAGAAATTGTGTAGCGCCCAATGGAGGTGATATGTATTGTTGATAGTGGCACAACAAATACCATCTTAAGAGTGTCGAAATACTTCCAGACGATCACGAAGAACGCTGGAAGGATTATGAAAATCGCAGGAAGCGATACGCATATAATAGGCTTAGGAAGAGCAACAATTATATTGCCAATGGGTACAACTTTGGAAATTGATGAAGCCTCCTTGTACCCTGAATCAACTCGCACTCTCTTAAGTTTCAAAGATATCGGCGCCAATGGGTTTTCACGTAGAAACCAATGAAGGAAATGGCAAAGAGCATTTGTGCATTATGAAGCACGCGGAGTATGAAAAATGGTATTAGAAAAATATCCCTCGTATGAATCTGGGCTGTACTACACGAGAATCAATGCACACGCAGTGTATACTTCTTTAAGAAGCTCTGGATTATTTTCTTTATGGCATTGTATATTTAGGTCATCTTGGTCTTAGAATTATGAGAAATATAGTTAACAACTCACAAGGTCATGGCATTAATGTTAAAAAATTTCCCAAATCACGAAGATTTTGTGTGCCATGCATGTGCCACCGGGAAATTAATAACTAAGCCCTCTATTATGAAAGTGCAACATGAAATCCCTTCATTCCTGAAACGCATTCAGGGGGATATTTGCGGCCCGATTCAGCCATTATCGGGGCCATTTCGGTACTTTATGGTGCTCATTGATGCTTCCTCGAAATGGTCGCATACATGTTTGCTGTCAACAAGGAATCATACATTCACAAAGTTGATCTCGCAGATCATCAGAATTAAGAATGCTTTTCCTGATCATCGCGTGAAGTCCATTCGAATGGACAATGCCAGCGAATTTACTTCCAAGGCATTTGATGATTGTTGCACAGCAACTGGAATAACTGTTGAGCACTTTGTACCGCACGTCCATACGCAAAATGGACTACCTGAAGCACTAACAAAGAGGATTAAGCTCATAGCCCGACCACTCTTGCAGAGTTGTAACTTGCCCAACACCTGTTGGGGACACGCAGTCATGCACGCAGCAACACTCATCAATTATAGACCGTGCGCCTACAACATCCATTCAACTATGCAACTAGTGCAATGGGTTATCCTGAAGATTTGAATGAATGGTATATGTACCTATACCACCGCCACAGCGAACTGCAATGGGCCTTCTCCGCAAGTCTGGGATATACGTTGGTTATGAGAATGCATCCATAATCAGGTATTTGGAACCCACGACTGGAGATTTGCATACAGCCCAAATTCGCTGATTGCATTTTTTTGACGAGGATCGCTTTCCCGTCATTAGGGGGAGGAAATGAACCATTGGATGAAAATGCCGGGAAATCATATGGCATTCCATTGGGATCCCCGTGCATGACCCTCGCACTAATGAAGCAAATCATGAAGTCAAGAAGACAATCGATTTGCAGAATTTAGCAAATGAACTGCCTGATCATTTTTGTGATCTGAAGAGCATGGCTAAGTCGCATATACCAGCAAGAAATGCACCAGAGAGGGTGGAAATACCAAAGAAATCAGAAGGTATCCCCCATCCTGTTCAGAGGCCTCAAAGAAAAGAACAGAAATCTGGCTTCTCAAACCCAAAGTACCGGAGACGCCTGGGAAAAATGGGCAAGAGGACTTACCATAGCCAATCACAAAAATGCCCCAAAGCAAGAAGGGGAGCCGCTTGAGACCTGCACCGAAAGAAGCCTGTGGAAAAGGCAATTCCAGATTTGAATCTTCAATTGGAAGAAACCAGCAGAAATAATGTGTGCGCACACATTGGCGGAGAAAAACTAAAGGAACTTGCTCCTGGAATGGGAAATAGCAATGAAGAGCAAGTAGAAGTGCATGAAGCACACCATGACGAAATGGCCATAAATTTTGTAATAATAGGAGAATCTATGAAAAGAGCAACAACCATTGCAAGGCTTGTTGTTCAAGGTTTCACTCAACGTCCTAGGGTTGATTATGAAGAAACCTATTCTCCGGTCATGGGTGGAATTACCTTTAGATACTTGATCTCAATGGTAGTCAACTTGAAGTTGAGAATGAAGCTAATGGATGTTGTCACAGCATATTTGTATGGAAACTTGGATTCGGAGATATACATGAAAGTACCGGAAGGTATCCCTATCCCGAACCAAGACAGAGCAAATAAAACCTATACAAGGTGAAATTGGAGAAATCCTTGTATGGGTGAAGCAATCGAGAAGAATGTGGTACAATCGCTTGAGTGACTTTCTTTGCAAGAAAGGCTACACGAACAGCGAAGATTGTCCATGTGTGTTTATACAACGATCCCCGAATGGATTTTGTATAATCTTCGTCTATGTAGATGACTTGAACATCATTGGGACGGATGAAGAAATTAAAGAAGCATGCACATACTTGAAGTCTGAATTTGAAATGAAAGACTTGGGTAAAACCAAGTTCTGTTTAGGCTTGCAGCTTGAACACGTTCAAGGCGGAATCTTGGTACACCAATCTTCCTACACGCAGAAAGTGTTGGAGAGATTTGGTTTTGAGAAGGCATACCCCGCAAAGACCCCAATGGTCGGAAGGTCACTCCAAGCAGACCTAGACCCGCATGTGCCTAGAGAAGAGGGGAGGAAGTCCCGGGAGCGGAATTCCCATTTTTGAGTGCAATTGGGGCACTCATGTACCTTGCGAATAGCACTAGGCGGACATTGCGTCGCTGTGAATTTGCTAGCACTGACAAAGGCGTAACCCACCAAAAGGCATTAGAAAGGGGTTAAGGACGTCTTCCATTACCTCTAAGGAAGCAAAGATCTCGATTTGTTCTATAGAAGGAACAATGAATTGAATTTGGTTGGCTATGCCGATGCTGGGTACCTATCGGACCCGCATACTGAAAAGTCACAAACCGGGTATGTTTTCCTTTGCGGTGGAACAGCAATTTCGTGGAAGTCATCAAAGCAGACTCTTGTCTCGACGTCGACAAACCACTCAGAAATAATTGCCTTGTATGAAGCCTCTCGAGAATGTGCATGGCTTCGAAGAATGGTTCACCACATCCAGAAGTCATGTGGTTTGAACATGGAACAAACCCCTACCATTATCTATGAAGATAATGCAGCTTGTGTTGCTCAAGTGCAAATGGGATATGTGAAGAGTAACCTCACAAAGCATATCAACCCCAAGTTCTTTTATGCTCATGAATTGCATAAGATGAACGAGATAAAAATACTGCATACTAAGTCGTGTGAAAATCTCGCAGATTTATTCACTAAGTCATTCCCTCAGATCTTCCTTTGGAAGATGTGTTAGAGGAATCGGGATGATGAGACTTAGAGAAGTGCAGATTTCAGGGGGAGAATTTTCACATACTCCTACATAAATCTTGAACATGAAGTTTGAGTACCCAACGTGAATCTTGAAGATTAACATTAAAGTTTGGGTGGATTGTACTCTTTTCCTTAAGTAAGTTTTTCATTGAAGTTTTCTTACATAAGGTTTTTGATGAGGCAATCCGTGCAACACAGCAAGCGTGTGCTATGTACTCTTTCTCCAATTATTTTTTCCCACTGGGTTTTTATAGAGTTTTAATGAGGCATATGCATCTCGCAGTGAAGAGTCCAAGGGGGAGTGTTAGGAAACCGATTGACGTATCCTATATGGACTCTTCCTTATCTCTAGCAGAACCGCTATATATAGGAGGCAGGGGCTACCCCTTTGTACACACAAGCAATGAGAATAATAAAGCAGAGCAGTTCCTCCTCATATTGTGTCTCTCTCCCTCTCTCTATTCTCCAGTTTAGATCTATTAGGCAACCCCGGACTATTCGATAGCGAGGTTGTCTAACAATTTTCATCGAATGACCTCCGTGTGCACTATAGCAAGTGCGGTCAAATCAATCTTCAGTTGGAGTAGTTGGTGCTAGCATTTCATGCTTTTAAATGGTTTGAAAATTTCTAGAAAATTTTATGTTGGTAGACCAATAAGTAAAGTTTCATTTACCCCTAGTTTCACTTGGTTTGGCTTTGCAGTTTGAAAATTAAAATTCTATGAAGTTTGCTATTTTTATGCTGGATTTTTTTTCTAATGTGCTTTAGAGCTCTCGCATGCTATGCAAAAATTTAATAAAATTCATATTTGTTCATCTCTTGAATTCTAGTATTTTATAGAATTATTTTTTATATTAGGTTGTTTAGGATTTTTTTGAGTTCCCATTGTACAGTCTAAAATGGGTGAATTAAATTCAATTTTGAAGAAACGAGTATTATTCAAAATAAACTTCGCACAAAATCCAAATAAGAACCGGAAAGCAATGCATGACATTTCATTTCATTTTCCCATAAACTCAAGGTGTTACAGCAAATCTATTTCATCTTTAACCATAATGTGGTGGTGAACTTCTCCTTCAAAATCTCGTATATAATATTATTTAATAGTTGAAAATAACTCTAACATAAGTTCTTACGATCTTGACGTTGTTTCTGCTCAAATGAAATGTAGGACTTCGTTCGTCTGGCGGCCTGAGTGATGTGCCTGAGAGGAACCCAAGCTTCTAATGTTTTTTTTGTTGTTTCGTTGGATATCCGAGTCTGAGTTTTTTTACATATAGAAATAAAAAAAAGTACACCTCAATGAACGTGAAAGCGTAAAACAAGGAATGCTACTTAATTAATTATATCAAAGTCTGTCCAAGTTTGCTAATAAATATCCGTTTTTATTTAATATATTTCTACATGCATTATCAAATATATTGCTTATTAGTGATAATAATTAAGGATAATCTAACTATTTTTAATATTTGTTTGGTATATATGCAAAAAAAAATGTCTTATAAAACGAGCGACGAAGTAAATCACAACTCTCATACGTACATTAGGCAGATACTACCCCTGTATACACACGAAAACCTGCCTGTTCACTTAGCAGCCGTTTGCGCTCCAAGCCTCCAATTGTTTATCCAGTCGTCACCTTCCCTCGGCATCACAAGGATCAAAGGGGCTGTTTGGTTTGTGTCCATTGCTTACCAATGCTTGCCATACCAAATTTTGGTAGTGTTGATCAAATTTGGTAATCATTTGGTTTGCAACCAAACTTTGGCTAGATTCTTTTCACCATTGCCATGCCAAATTTTTCTAGTTCATTTTCTTGCCAATGGTTGGCCAAGTTTTGACCACCAATTTGGGCACCAAATTTTGGCTAGCCAATTTTTAGCAAGGCTTGGTTTGGCAAATTTGGCCTCAAACCAAACAGCCTCAAAGTCTTGTTAAATCTAACGAAATTATGGTGAAATCTCGAATTTCGGACCCCCAAATTCATAATCCCAACAAAATTAAAAAAACCATAAAAAATCCAACGTACCATAGTAACCTAAAATTTTGGCAAAATTTCAGTGAATCTAACCGAGATCTCAGTTTTTTGACCAAAATTTGACCGGATTGAATTCTTCACATCATTTTTCATGTGGGATAGTCGATAGATCATAGAAACATTAATGATGTGTCATCAAATAGAACTCTAATTATCAAATTCTTCTGAACGTGGCATTAACATGATATATATACAAATCATGGCCCAATAAATACTTTTAATATATCTTAATCTTGAACTTGACATTTTCTAAATTCATGTTTAGCATGTTCTTTGTAAAGAAACAGAGTACATAGTGTACTAGCATTGCCTACACCATTTTTAGAATCCAGGCATACTAGTAAATGGTCATTCTTTCACTCTTTCGACAAGCAATTAGATAGTTAAAAAAAATACTAGTAAAGTTAATCGACAACTACAACAAGAACCTAAGCATGCTAGTAATTTAATCAATCTCCATCTAAATATGGCAATTAGGAGAATATAAACAACTAGTAACAATTTTCCAAATCCCTATCTTTCTATACTTCTGACAAGGAAAATAGCTCAATGATGAAAAATCTAAAAATCAGATGAAATGCTACCGAAATTTCTAAGTGTAAAGTATTTTATTTACAAAAACTTCGTAATTTTCATTCAAATATAAAGGGAATGTCACATAAATTTTTTCATAATTTTTTTCGAAAAAGTTTCTATTTTTTTCTAGCATCGGGATACCATTTTATAGTACTTTGCACTGTATAAATTTTTTAAAATTTCTCAAACTTGATCATTATCTATAAATTTTATGGAAACATTAATGATATGTCAGAAGCATACACAAAAATTTTTTAATGAATTTTGCATACTTTTTACAACGTTTTTAAAGGACTAAGATCTCGGTTAAAACGACCGGAATTTTGGTTTTTCCACCTAGATCTTGGAAATCTTGGTGGAAAAAAAACATATTCAAATTTTGATTTTTGTATCTTCTTTGGATTTTATCCGAAATAACAAGATCTTGATAAAATTTTGGATTTTAACAGATGATGAGATTTGATGCGAAAACAAATTTAAAACCCTGTAGGCATCTTCATCCATCGCAGTCGCCTTCTTCGCAGCCTGCCTATTAGGGGTGGAAATCGAGCCAAGTCGTTGTTTTTTCGAGCTTTTTTTGAAATTGATACAGTTTGATTTAATTTAATTTAATTTATAATTTGAAAGTATTTTTAGAATCGGGCCAACGAGCCGAGCCGAGCCAGAGCAAAAACCAATTTCATTCAAAATTAACTCATTCAATGATTAATCAAAAAACGAATATAAATAAAACAATTTTGAACCGGGCCAATGAGCCTCACAAACGAGCTTTTTTTTAGTGCGACTAGCGCACGGTATACCGTATACATGCATATCGACGGAATAGGTCTTTATGTATCTCACTTAAACGAGGCAAATTAAAATCCATGCATGATAATAGGTATGGAAACAGTCACTCCTCATCTCTGCTTTATACCTGCTCATCTACATGTACGTACGACGTACGAACGCATGCAAAATTTATTAGCAAAATATATGTATGAAATTCCGTGTGTGTATATATATATATATAGACACACACACACACACACACACACATACATGCATGACATTCTCTGCTCATCTACATGTACGACGTGCATACACCAGTGTTTCGTTTCAGTGATAAGTTTCATCAGTTTGAGTGTTTAGTTTCACGAGTTTTAGTGTTTAGTTTCATGAGTTTTAGTATTTAGTTTCATGAGTTCCAATGATAAGTTTCAGTGTTTAGTTTTATGAGTTCCAGCGTTTAGTTTCATGAGTTCCAGTGTAGTTTCGGTGATAAGTTTCATCAGTTTCAGTGATAAGTTTCATGAGTTTCATTATAATGTTTCACGAGTTTCGGTGATAAGTTTTATGAGCTTCGGTGTTAAGTTTCATGAAACACTAGGAAAATTCATGAAACTTATCTTTCAGATTTCACAAATAAGTTTCATTATGTTTCACGGATAAGTTTCATTAGGTTTCACATATAAGTTTCATCAGGTTTTACAGATGAGTTTTATGATTTTTTTTACGGATAAGATATTTCATAAATGAATTTCATGGAAAATTTTCATGATATTTATGCCCATTTGGTCGCTGATAAAGTTTTTTGAAAGATCGGGATGTTACAATAGTCGTACGTGGATAAGGTTTGAGTGGGCCCGACGAAAGATAAGATTAACAAGTGTGACTAGACAATCAAACAGCAAAGACTCATTTTGTTATTTTGCCTTTGAACGGTATACGTTCTTTAGACTTTCCTTCTTTTTTTTCAGCTCCCTTCGAGCAACACAGCTTGACTTTGACCGCGCCTATCTATATTTTTTGCTCCAAAATGCCCCGGACTTTCAGCGTCGAGTGACAGCGTTGCATAAGCCCTGACGCACAAACGCGGTCCCTTCCCTTATCTCGAGGCCACGACGTACTGATTTCTCACACGCACCATCAAGAAGTCAAGAACGAAGCAGCCAAGCACCGGGCGCCGGCCATGTCGTCCGTCCCGGCCGCGTCGTCGCCGTCGTCGAAGCGCGTCATCCTGGTGCACGGCACGGGCCACGGCGGGTGGTGCTGGTACAGGGTCGCCACGCTGCTGCGCGCCGCGGGCCACCGCGTGGACGCGCCGGACCTCGTGGCCTCGGGCGCCGACGCGCGCCGGCTGCGGGACGCGCCCACGTTCGAGGACTACACGCGGCCGCTGCTCGACGCGCTCCGCGCGCTCCCGGAGGGTGAGAGGGCGGTGCTGGTGGGCCACAGCTTCGGCGGCATGAGCGTCGCGCTCGCCGCCGAGGAGTTCCCGGAGAAGGTCGCGGCCGCCGTGTTCGTCACCGCGTTCATGCCGGACTGCACCAACCCGCGCCCCTACGTAATCGAGACGGTATGTGTTTATATAATGATGGATAGAAGCTCCTTCCGATTATTCTTTCTGGAGGGAGCATTGAAACAGTTGCCTCCCAAATAATCAGACCAAAATTGCAATGAGCCAACGAACAACAACTGGCCAGCGGCTGACGTCACGTTCTTCCTCTTTTCCGCTGCCTTGTCTCTCTGTGAAAGCTTCCCCCGTTGGATTGGATGGACAGCGCGACCGACGGGGAGCACGTCCCTCCATCCGTGTTCCTCGGGCCGGAGTTCCTGCGGCAGAGGCTCTACCAGCTGAGCCCGGAGGAGGACTACACGCTGTCCCAGAGCCTGGCCCGGGTGAGCTCCTACTACGTGGCCGACCAGCACCGCCGCCCGCCGTTCAGCGAGGGCCGGTACGGCGCGGTGAGCAAGGTGTACGTGGTCTGCAAGCAGGACCTGGCCATGGTGGAGCCCCACCAGCGGCGGATGATTGCCGGCTGCCCCGTGGCGGAGGTGAGGGAGATCGCCGCCGCGGACCACATGGCCATGTTCTCCGCGCCGGAGGAGCTCGCGGGGCACCTCGCAGACGTCGCCAACACCTACGCTTGATTTGATTAGCTGATTGACCCTCGCGGGGTGATTTCGCCTGGGCGGCCTAATTTGTTTTCTGGTGGTTAAGCATGTTCGTCCACGAGCACTGAGCACGATCTTTTTCAATAAAATCATCGTGCAATAAATCAATAAAACCTAAAATCATTTCGCTCGGAAGCTTGTTATTTCTCTGTTTCAGAACTTCTGCTGCCAAAACACTTGTGTTGCTCAGAGTAAAATTGAAAGAACCTCTGCACCTTTTCTGGTTTTATTCCATATATTTAAAGACTTAGAGATACAAGAATCCAACTCAATTACATCAGGAAATACAGGCTCAAACTATGACTCAGAACACAACTCGTTGGCTACTGTACCTGAACCGAAAAACAAAACTGCAACAGACTCTAATTGCTTCAGAGACAAAACGAAGCAGGACTAAATGACCAAATTGAACATAAACAAATTTAGCTAACATTGATGTGTAATCTCAATTGGTAAGCACGAAAAACCAAATTAGCTGTGAGCTATAAGATCAAGTAGAATAACAAAACTACTACTTACTCTATATCTCATTCATGTTATCCAAAGTTTAGTTCTAAATATTGTGCAATAATGATCTCTTCTCTCTTGCCATGTTTTGAATTTCGGTTGGAAAATTTTTTCGGCACACACCGAAATTTTGAAATTTCGGTGAAATTTTAGGACGAAATGGCTGCCCAAATATTTGAATTTTTTGACGAATTTTGACCAAAATTTAATTTTTTGGACAAATTTTGGATACAATTCAAATGAACCCACCGAAATGACTGAATTTCGCTAATATTCGGTGAAGTTTTGGCGAAATTCGGAACCATGCTCTGTTGTACATAACTAATCCCTTGCAAAGCTGGCTACTAAATAAGAGCCAGCTCTCTTCTCTTTCATCTTTTTCTCACTCTTCCACATAGGTCAAAGATGGTGTATACAGGCTAAGAGCCAGCTGATACTGTAAAATCGGCAAACTAAGCGATGCCAATTCCTCACCGATTTTCAACAATTTTCATCGATTTTTGGCACACTTAAGGAAAATTAGAAAAAATTTCATAGAAAATTGGGAAAAAATTATATAAAATCATAATAAATCCTAATTAATCTATACAACACTTTAGAGAAATTTCAAAAAATTTTAAATTCATTTAGTGCTTGTGAAAAATCAAAAACGGCAATTAATAAAAAGGAATAGAGACAGATTTTTATAAAAAATTGGCAAGCTTGATCATGAACTAAAATTATAATGGCACATTAAAGAGTTTCCAAAGATCGTTTAGTAATAAAAATTAGACATCATTTAGTGCCCCTAGAAAATAAAAAACAGAATAGCATATACAAAGACAACAACACTGTTAGAATTGTTTTAAGAAATACACAGGTCTAATCATCATTTGAAAATTTTACATCATCATTATCATTGCCTCTGGAGCTCACATAAAATTTTTCAAAAATATTATGCTTCATTTAGTGCCACTAGAAAATAAAAAACAGAAGAGCATATAAAAGACAGTAGCATTGTCAGAATTTAAACAAAATACACCAGTCTGATAATAATCTAAAAATTTTACAGTATAATTAGCATTACCTTAGAACCTCACACAAGAATTTCAAAACAAAAATGTAACACTTTTTTATAATTTTTTTCAAATTTCTTGAATTATTTGAATTTAAATTCCACCGATTTACCGAACAGTTACAGAAATCCAACCGCGTCGATACGAGCGATTTTTGACGATTTTTGAAACTCTGGGTACGACTTCCACAATCACATTCATGATTTAAAATCTTACCGAGATCCCGGTCGAAATTTCTTGCCAAAGCAGACATGCCAAATGTTAACATATTGCTACAGTGATTTTGGAAAATTTCACATCTCACAGCTCCACACTACTAAGATCCTGTTTGGAGGAGCTGTGCTTTAACTTTAAACCTAAAGCTCCCAAACAGCTCAGCTGTATAGCAACCGCCATGCGTATCCCGCGGTGAGCAGCCGCCGCGACACACAGGTCGTGCGGTCGGGCGGCAGGTAGGTGGGAGCAGGGTGCGTGGAGGTTTATTAGTGTTAGACAATATGAGGAGGAACGGGTCTGCTTTATTATTCTGTATGCTTGTATACAATGGGGTGACCCCCTGCCTCCTATATATAGCGGTTCTGCTTAGAGATAAGGAAGAGTCCATATAGGATACGTCAATTGGTTTCCTAACACTCCCCCTTGGACTCTTCACTGCGAGATGCATATGCCTCATTAAAACTCCATAAAAACCCAGTGGGAAAAATAATTGGAGAAAGAGTACATAACACACGCTTGTTGTGTTGCACGGATTGCCTCATCAAAAACCTTATGTAAGAAAACTTCAATGAAAAACTTACTTAAGGAAAAGAGTACAATCCACCCAAACTTCAATGTTAATCTTCAAGATTCACGTTGGGTACTCAAACTTCATGTTTGAGATTTATGTAGGAGTATGTGAAAATTCTCCCCCTAAAATCTGCACTTCTCTAAGCCTCATCATCCCGATTCCTCTAACACATCTTTCAAATGAAGAAGCCGGGAGTGATTTAGTGAATAAATCTGCGAGATTTTCACACGACTTAGTATGCAGTATCTTTATCTCGTTCATCTTATGCAATTCATGAGCATAAAAGAACTTGGGGTGGATATGCTTTGTGAGGTTACTCTTCACATATCCCATTTGCACTTGAGCAACACAAGCTGCATTATCTTCATAGATAATGGTGGGGGTTTGTTCCATGTTCAAACCACATGACTTCTGGATGTGATGAACCATTCTTCGAAGCCATGCACATTCTCGAGAGGCTTCATACAAGGCAATTATTTCTGAGTGGTTTGTCGACGTTGAGACAAGAGTCTGCTTAGGTGACTTCCACGAAATTGCTGTTCCACCGCAAAGGAAAACATACCCGCTTGTGACTTGCCAAGATGCGGTCCGATAGGTACTCAAAGATCGGCATAGCCAACCAAATTCAATTCATTATTTCTTACGTAAAACAAGCCAAGGTCCTTGCTTCCTTGAAGGTAACGGAAGATGTCCTTCACCCTTTCCAATGCCTTTTGGTGGGTTACGCACTGCACTGCAGTGCTAGCAAATTCACGGCTAACGCAATGTCCGGCCTAGTGCTATTCAAGAAGGTAAATGAGTGCTCCAATTGCACTCAAGTATGGGAATTCCGCCCCAGGACTTCCTCCCCTCTTCTTTAGGCCTGTGCGGGTCTAGGTCTGCTTGGAGTGACCTTCCGACCATTGGGGTCTTTGCGGGTATGCCTTTTCAAAACCAAATTTCTCCAACACTTTCTGCGTGTAGGAAGATTGGTGTCTGAAGATTCCGCCTTGGACATGTTCAAGCTGCAAGCCTAAACAAAACTTGGTTTTACCCAAGTCTTTCATTTCAAATTCAGACTTCAAGTATGTGCATGCTTCTTCAATTTCTTAATCCGTCCCAATGATGTTCAAGTCATCTACATAGACGGAGATTATACAAAATCAATTCGAGGATCGTTGTATAAACACACATGGACAATATTCTCTGTTCGTGTATACTTTCTTGCAAAGAAAGTCACTCAAGCGATTGTACCACATTCTTCCCGACTTTTTCAGCCCATACAGTGATTTCTCCAATTTCACCTTTGTATAGGTTTCTGTTTGCTCTGTCTTGGTTCGTGATAGGGATACCTTAGGTACTTTCATATAAATCTCGAATCCAAGTTTCCATACAAATATGCTTTGTGACAACATCCATTAGCTTCATTTTCAACTTCAAGTTGGATCGCCATTGAGATCAAGTATCTAAAGGTAATTCCGCCCATGACCGGAGAATAGGTTTCTTCATAATCAACCCCAGGACGTTGAGTGAAACCTTGAGCGACAAGCCTTGCCTTGTACCTTACAACTTCATTGTTTTCGTTTCTCTTGCGAACAAAAACCCATTTGTGACCTACGGGGTTTATATGGGGAGGAGTGCGGCACACAGGCACAAACACAACTCTATTGTTCAGAGAGACTAACTCTGCGATGAATGCCTACTTCAAATCTTCCCAATCGAGCCTTTTCTTGCACTCTGCGAGAGATGCGGGCTCGGGATCATGATTAATGATCGTGGCAATCTTCTTTGCAAAGTATGCATCAACATTGGCTGTTGCTCTATTCATTGATTCTCCTGATATTACAAAATTTATGGCCATTTCATCATGGGGTGCTTCGTGCACTTCTACTTGCTCTTCATTGCTATTTCCCATTCCAGGAGCAAGTTCCTTTAGTTTTTCTCCGCCAATGTGTGCGCACACATTATTTCCGGCGGCTTCTTCCAATGGAAGGTTCAGATCTGGAATTGCCTTTTCCACAGGCTTCTTTCGTGCAGTCTCAACGGCTCCCCTTCTTGCTTTGGGGCACTTTTGTGATTGGCTGTGGTAAGTCCTCTTGCCCAGTTTTCCCCAGACGTCTCCGGGTACTTTGGGTTTGAGAAGCCAGATTTCCTGTTCTTTTTCTTTGAGGCCTCTGAACAGGATGAGGCATACCTTCTGTTTTCTTTGGTATTTCCACCCTCTCTGGTGCATTTCTTGCTGGTACATGCGACTTAACCACGCTCTTCAGATCACAAAAATGATCAGGCAATTCATTTGCTAAATTCTGCAAATCAATTATCTTCTGGACTTCTTGATTTGCTTCATTAGTGCGAGGGTCATGCGCGGGGATCCTAGTGGAATGCCATATTATTTCCCGGCATTTTTCATCCAATGGTTGATTCTCTCCCCCTAATGACGGGAAACGGTCCTCGTCAAAGATACAGTCAGCGAATCGGGCTGTATGCAAGTCTCCAGTCATGGGTTCCAAATACCTGATTATGGATGCACTCTCATAACCAACGTATATCCCAGACTTGCGGAGAGGGCCCATTGCAGTCCGCTGTGGGGGTGGTATAGGTACATATACCATACAACCAAATTTTCTAAGATGGGAAATCTTCGGGATAACCCCTTGCACTAGTTGCATAGGTGAATGGATGTTGTAGGCCGATGGTCTATAATTGATGAGCACTGCTGCGTGCAGGACTGCGTGTCCCCAACAAGTGTTGGGCAAGTTACAACTCTGCAAGAGTGGTCTGGCAATGAACTTAATCCTCTTTATTAGTGCTTCAGCTAGCCCATTTTGCGTATGGACGTGCGGTACAGAGTGCTCAGCGATTATTCCGTTCTTTGTGCAATAATCATCAAATGCCTTGGAAGTAAATTCGCCGGCATTGTCCATTCGAATGGACTTCACGCGATGATCAGGAAAAGCATTCTTAATTCTGATGATCTGCGAGATCAGTTTTGCGAATGCATGATTCCTTGTTGATAGCAAACATGTATGCGACCATTTCGAGGAAGCATCAATGAGCACCATAAAGTATCGAAACGGCCCTGACAAGGGCTGAATCGGGCCGCAAATATCCCCCTGAATGCGTTCCAGGAATGCAGGGATTTCATGTTGCACTTTCATAACAGATGGTTTAGTTATTAATTTCCCGGTGGCACATGCATGGCACACAAAATCTTCATGATTCGGGAAATTTTTAACATTGATGCCATGACCTTGTGAGTTATTAACTATATTTCTCATCAATCTAAGACCAGGATGACCTAATCTACAATGCCATAAAGAAAATAACTCAGAGCTTCTAAAGACAGTCTTCAAAGAAGTATACACTGCGTGTGCATTGATTTTCGTGTAGTACAACCAAGATTCATATGAGGCATATTTTTCTAATACCATTTTTTTTTCATATTCCGCGTGCTTCACAATGCACAAATGCTCTTTGCCATTTTCTTCATTGGTTTCTACGTGAAACCTATTGGCGCGGATATCATTGAAAACTTAAGAGAGTGCGTGTTGATTCAGAGTACAAAAGGGCTTCTTCAATTACCAAAGTTGTACCCATTGGCAATATAATTGTGGCTTTTCCAGAGCCTATTATATGCGTATCGCTTCCTGCGATTTTCGTAATCCTTCCAGCGTTCTTCGTGATCGTCTGGAAGTATTTCGACTCTCTTGAGATGGTATTAGCTTTGTCTACTATCAACAATGCATATCTCCTCTATTTGGGTGCTACACAATTTCTCAATGAAAAGAAATATAATTCTAATCATACAGTGGCAAAGTAATTCAAAAATATTACTTGCAAATATAGAATACTGAAATAAAGAATAAATTGCAATTCTATTCATGAGAAAAGAAAATGTATGCTCTTCGAGAGCTTACAATTCATTATTCAAAATTCATTAACAACCATCGTTACGTAGTCCGCAAAATTTCAAAGTAATTCAATCTTCTTTGTGCTTAGAGAAAGATGGTGGACTTGAGCTTCTCGAACCGCTTCTGAAGTGCAGTTTATAACTCAAGTACACTCACCTCAGCCATGTATTCATTATTTAAAGTGGCTGAAAGGTGATGTCTGAGAAAGGGCAAAGTTTGATCATTTTGCTCGGCATTAGGTTGTGCGTCCTACGAGGACCCTAAGCCACCTTTGGAGCTTCTTGCTCGCAAGCATGATATTCAAATTTGATGCCCATGTGAGATAGTTCTGTCCATTCGGGGTCAGTTCTTCAAACTCACGTTTGACAATGCCAGGTATTTGCATATTCACAAGATTCTTTCTTTAGATTACTTCGTGTAATCTAATAGATAGTGGTTGCAAAAATTCATAAATGCATAAAACAAATTCTCATGAATTTCCAGTAAACTAAAAGAAAACAATAATTGCAAGATTCATAAATACAAGATTCATAAATATTTATAAAGATTCATAAATATTCATAAAGATTCATAAATATTCATAAAGATTCATAAATACAGCTTCGTGCATGTATGTGATCGGCTTCGTGCATGCGATCAGATTTATGCGCGCGATCGACTTCATGTATGCCATCGGATTCATGTGCATGATCGACTTCGTGCGATCTGTTTCATGTGCACGATCGTCTTCGTGCATGCGATCGGATTCATATGCATGATCAACTTCATGCGATCTGTTTCATGTGCGTGATCGGCTTCGTGCAGGCGATCGGATTCATACGTGCGATCGGCTTTGTGTGCACGATCGGCTTCGTGCGATCGGCATAGCGCGGCTTCATGCGTGCGGCGCTGTCAGTTCCATGCACGTCGGCCTTCTTGGCGCGACGGTGGCCGCTTCGTGCGGCATGCTTGAATTTCCAATGAATTATATTAAGGTAATTTTTCATCATTACTTGATATGTAAAATAAATTCCAACATAAATTAAATGCGGTGTAATGCTAATTACAACTTATGTAACTCTTGTTGGTTGGGAGCGAAAACAGGTAACGAATATCTCCGTCAATTCGACTCTTGGCCAGGTCAACCTGCCCCTAGGGCTCACATGAGGGAGGGAGCACTTCCCGTTTCCGGGTGCCAATTAAAGAACCAAGCCTCATGTGTGTTTTCCTAGACACCAATTGTTTCATGTCTGTTTATTCATTACCAAAATCAAATCCCAACCACTCAGGTTCTCATAAAATGTTATATGAAATATTCTGGAATTTTCCTAGCACTTTTCATAATTTCTGCTAATTTCCAAGCAATTTTCAGAATTGCTTGTGTAATAGAAAATAATTTACCACATATTAAACATGACCAACATCTAGAAAATAAAACCCAGGGTTTGGAGCTTCCAATAATTTTCAAAAAATTTCGGAAGTCCACATATCCAGATATCCAATTTTCTAGTTTAATAACAATTTTCTAAATTCATTTACTGATTTCTAGATTTATTGAAAATAGAGGGGCCTTCTGGGCATCCGGGGTATGTGATGGCTTCGTGATAGGGCTTCGTGCCGATGTACTATAGCGATCTGTAGCTTCATGCTACGATCTGCGAAAGTTGTTGTGAACTTGTAGCTTCGTGCCACGTTGAAGAACACGGTACTTAGATGCGTAGATTAGATGCATACTCGTAGCTTCATGCCACGATTAGATGCATTCATATTATGTACTAGAGAAACACCACGAACTCGTAGCTTCGTGCCACGATTAGATGCATTCATACTATGTACTAGAGAAACACCGCGAACTCGTAGCTTCGTACCACATAGATGCACGTAAAGAATTGAACGAGCTATTAGATTCAATCTTCTGTTTCTCACCTTTCCAATCTATTCTTCGGTAGGCTATCGCGTAGGATAGAGTCGCGTAGGACTTTTTCTTTCGGCAATCCGAGTGGATGCCGGCTTGATGGCGAGTTGATTGCAGATCGGATCGGGCGATCAATCGCCGGTAGTAGTCGTTCGTCGTTGTCGACGATCCTTCACTTCTTGTCTTTTTCTCACCTTTCAATCTTTCTCCGGTAGAGCTTCGTGCTAATAACATGTTAGACAACCTCGCTATCGAATAGTCCGGGGTTGCCTAATAGATCTAAACTGGAAAACAGAGAGAGAGGGCGAGAGACACAATATGAGGAGGAACGGGTCTGCTTTATTATTCTGTATGCTTGTATACAATGGGGTGACCCCCTGCCTCCTATATATAGCGGTTCTGCTTAGAGATAAGGAAGAGTCCATATAGGATACGTCAATTGGTTTCCTAACACTCCCCCTTGGACTCTTCACTGCGAGATGCATATGCCACATAGATGAGACGATTAGGACGGCGGGATTGTGAAATCGCAGGATTCTGACGAGGATGGTGTGTGTCATGTGTGTGATTAGTGGTAGTGGGCAAAGAAAAAACAATAAAAGTCTATTTGAAACGTAGGAATTGAAAAAAAAAGAAGTAGGAATAGAAAAACCGTAGGAATTGGATTGACGTGTCTAGTGAAATCTCACAGAAAATAAAACATAGGATTTGTGTCTGTTGGGATGTTCATAGGGGAAAAAAATGAACATATGGATTTAGAGAGGCTGCCTTGGTCGAGACAAAGGAAGATTTCTAGGAGGTTAGAGATCATGTTTGTTTTGCTCCAAGATTCGTCCAGAATAAGTCGGTATATAGGAGGTTCGTAAGGGTATTAGTTCCTTTGTTCGAAAGGACTGCATAGGATTGTTTGTACAGAACTCCTCTAAAAATCCTTTATTTCAAACATAGTGCGGATGTGTCCGAGGGGAATTCAAACTTCTAATGATTTTTGTTTGGAAAGGCATGCTTTGTTTGGTTGGATCTCCGAGTCTGAGTTGTTTTTTGAAATACCCCCAAAATCCTCAATTTAGTTTAAAATAGGCTTTATTTGCATTTTTTGATTTTTTTTTCTGATTTTTTGAAATTTTTTTCGGATGTATTTGGTTAAATTTGAATTCCTTTCCGTTTTTGGAATTTGTCGCCGATTTGGCGCTTTCCTCTTTCGGCCAGTGCGCCTCCCGCTTCCTCTCGCGCCCCGCAGCAGCGCTTCGCGTTCGCCGCGCCCGCTGCAGCCTCGCTCACGCGCCGCGCGCCGCGCCCGTGGCGCCTTGCCCTTCTTCTCGTGACCTCTGCCGCCATGGCAGCTCCGCCGCCGCCGCGTGACTTCGCCGCGCCGCCCTAGCCGTGCCCTACCTGCTCGCGCCGCGCCGTCCCGAGCCACGCGCTGCTCGCTTCGCCTCCGTCGCTGGCGCCGCTTTGGATTTTTGCCGCCACCATGATTAGGGCCAACGACCCCGCTCTCCTCGCCGCTATTCATAGCCGCTCTGGCCTCGCCTTTTGGCTCGTCGAGCTCGCCGCCCCCCCTCCGTCGTTTCCCCTCTCTCTCCCTCACTCCCGTGTGCTCCTGTGCCCTCCCCGAGCTCCTTCTGCCGCTCCGGCCAAGCGCCGCCACTACGCTTTTACGCCGCCGCTTGGCCTCCCTTGAGCCGTGCCCTAGCCCTAGGTGAACCCCCGCTTTCTTTTGCCCCAAGCCCGTGCCCCCCTCATGCCCTATTTCGCTGGCTCCCCGCCGTCTTCCCCGCTTCCGGCGCCCCCTCCGCCTCGCACCGCCGCCGGCTCCGGCCACGCCCCACGCCACCACTCCCCCGTCGCTGCCAACCGGTCCCACCCCTTAGCCACCCGCGCCCAAGCCCCACCCGCCAGCTCCTCTCTCTCTCGCCGTGGCCCACCAGCCAGCCATACCCCCTCTCCCCACTCTCTCTCGCATTGCACAGGCACTTGCGTCGGTCTTGCCAGCATCGGGCCGACCAAGAGGCCTCCTCAGCGTGATACTGGGCCGAACCCGGTTTTTTTGGCGCGGCCCAGTTGAACAGTGCCCATTTTCCTTTTTCATTCGATTTTTAAATTCTAAAAATCATTTTAATTCTTTTTAATATCCAAAAATGCCCCAAAATTATCCGAGAGCCCAAAAATGCCCCAAAAATACTTTTCCGAACCGTTTCGAGCCACTGAGTCCAAAAATGCCCTCCGTTCCTCAATCCGAGACTCCAAAAATTCCAAAAATGCCCAAATCGCCCTTCCTTTCTCTCTCTCGACCCGGTTCCGATTTCCGTTTCCATTTTCGTTTCAGTTTCTTTTCGTTTTTTGTTTCTTTATTGTCGTTTGTCCTTTTCGCGTTAGATCCGGACGTTGGACAATTTCAGAAGCCGTCACATGTTTCCGGAGCAGGAGCCGGACCCGACGAAGAGCCGATTTTGACCACGTCAACGACACTTCGTCCGATCCAATCGCCAGCAAGGCAAGCCGTACACCTTTGATCATGTTGAACCTATTCATGCCTTATTATAGTTAATTACTATTTTGTACCGCATTACTTTACGGTATGTTGAAATATTGCAAATCCGTTTATTTTAGAATGACATGATACTTAGTTAATGCCGATTTGCTCATGAGACTTCCTTGAAAATTATTGAACCTAATTATATCCTTGTAACATTAGGTTAATTAATATTCCGGTATTAATTATTATTATCCTGTTAGTTTAGTCAAATGCTTTTGAGAGTGGAAATAAAAGGCTGCCGAACCTTTGGTTCGGTTCTGTTTGGAAAAGTGCTACAGTTTGGGGGACAGAATTGGATAAATCCCGGAGTGGATGAGTTCCAATCCCCGGCTGATGATTAATGCTTTGGTTTGTCTGGTGGCCGGTACCGTGGGTATCGGAATGGGGTTTTGGATCGGAAACGGCTTGGTCTCTGGCAATGTAAGGTTAATAATCCTCTTGAGCAAAGTAAATAACTTAAGAACTCGTTCAACCATAGGTTGGGCCGGTCAACTTCATTGGCTTGTGTCGGGACCCCGAATTTGCAAATCCGGACCCTCTGTGTATTCAGCACTAGTCCAGGAACGCGCTAGTGCACACAGTCTTAACATTGGTAAATATCACAATCATACCATTCGATATTATCAAAGTACTTTATTTAAATAACCAAAGTGGTTACTCGACCTTATGGCCAAGTTACAAATATATGCCTCGCAAGGCGAAACTTATTCAGAGAAAAATAATAGCAGCGGAAAATCAAATAGCTTCGTGGCGCCATCCAAAGATACCACGTGCAACCGACCGGGCTCTCATCCCTAAGTAGACGGATCCTCTTGGAATTCCTCCTCCGGCTGGCGTAGTCTCCTCTTCAAGCGGTGTTGTGTTGAGGCAAGGGTGAGTACTTGGTACTCAGCAAGTCATGCACAGAATGCAAGCTAATATACTATATGCATGGCTTGGTACAAAGGAATAGCTCAAGGTATATTTGCAATAAACAGCATTTGAAAAGTAATATAAGTAGATTCGAAAGCAGTAGAAATAAGTAAAGCGTAAATAACTTTTCAAGAAGTTTAATAAACATTTTTTTCCCCATCCTAAACCACATTTCCATCATCTGCATTTTTAGACCAACCCAACTTTTCAAACCAAAGTTATTTTTGAGAAAATCTAACCCTTGACTGTAATTCCCGAGCGATGTCCAATACCGCGGACACGGCTATTCGAATAGATTCTAAACTCTGCAGAGGTTATGCACTTTACCCACAAGATACAGTCAAACACCACAAAGGCGAGTTCCCGTAACAAAGTCTTTCGGAAACCTCTAACAATACAAGTGGTCCTCCCGGTTATTAAGCACTAACCCTTCCCTTCGCTAAGGCGAAGTCTAGGCCAATCAACCGTTAGATGGGTACTGGCCTCGGCCCGGTATGCTCCCAGTACAACTTACACAAAGGGTGTAGTTGACCTCCACGAGGTCCCACAGTAATGCTATTAGCAACTTAGTCAACTAGGTCCGTCCCATTCTGAGACATGTGGTTGCACGTTAGACCCAGTTCAAAGGCTTGCAAGGTTAAGTCCTTAGGGTGACCAGGGCAAGACTACCCGAAGAACCAAAGCAACGTCACCAATGCCACAACTGGCCCACTGATTACTCTTGCCACATGCCCTGGCCAAAATCGCTTTTATCAAACCCAGTTGATTACCATGCACCACGTGCCATCAACATCACATGATACTTTTCCAAAACAGGTTCAATATATCATTAAGTCAATATTAACATTTGATTGTCCAAAATCATGTCATGAGCACGAAAGGTGAGTCTAAGCAAAGATACTACAACGGTCTAAACCCATGTTGGCAATTTAATAATGTCCAACTAGTAAACCACAACTAGGGTGACAAGGGTCATGGCACATACTTAAATAATCAAGGTGTCATACAGCAAATTGGTACTTATCTAATCCCCAAGTTTAAACAAAGTATTTTTCTACTTGAACTAGCATGCAATAGTTTAAATCAAAATAGATTTCGAAATAGGATCAACATGGTCAAAGCACAACTTGCCTTCAAAAAGTACTTGCTCTTGGTCTTGAGTTGGATCCTGAGTCAATACTTCTCCTTCGAATCCTTCCGGCACTTCAACGTCTACTCGTAAAGCGTGCAAATAGCAAATACCCAAATAAACAATAGGCAAAAAGTGTCCAAACATCCAAATAAAATCCATAAACAGAAAGAACATAATTTTATGGATTTTTAGAAACTGGAATAAATCAAATTTGGAGTTAAGACGCAAAAGTTATGATTATTTAAAGTTTGCATAATCATTTAAATAATTTTGCAGAGAAAAACTTTAGTCCAAAAATTAAATAAAATTCATATTTAGGTAGATCTCAATTTTATACAAATTTAGAAATTTGAATCACTCAAATCGGAGTTGAAACGCAAAAGTTATAAGCGTTTGAAGTTTTGAAATTCAAATCAATTATTAAACCGATTTATTAAATCATTTTCTTTTTGGTAAAATCTTTTTTTGCGTCAGCTGGGACACGTGGCAGCCTCTGATTGGTTGGCGGACGTCAGCCGGTCCATGGACTTGGTCCACGCTTGGCTCGGGTCCACCGTGGACTCGGTCCACGACTCTACGTGTCGCTGACATGTGGGCCCACTCGGGTGACGTCATCGGCGTCGGCGAGGCTCGGCCACGGTCCGACAGGTGGGACCTTTGTGACGTCATGGGTGACGTCGGCGCTTATTGGGTCGGCCGTGACTTGCGGGCCCTCGACACGCGGGCCCGGCGTGTCGGCGTCCTGCCTGCCAGCGTGGGCGGCCCGGCCGCGTCGGTCCAACTTCCCGACACGTGGCGCAATCTCGGCCGTTGATTTGAAATTCAACGGCCGCGATTAGATCCAGGGTTAACGTGTTGAATCTACTCGATGGCCGTGGGCGTTCGATCTAGATCGGACGGTCGGATCTAATCCTATAATAATCACTACCACGACGCGTGGCGATTGTGAACCATTGGATCTTGATCCAACGGTCCGTATCTAATCGGGTTTGGAACACGTGAACTCACCTCAACCGCACGATCAAGATCGGACGGCGCCTGAGTTCGCGAGGGCGATGGCGACGCGGGCTGCGCAGCCACCGGAGACGAGACGACGACGAGCCCGACGGCGCCCGGTCGTTCCGCGGCGAAGTGAATGGTCTCTTCGGGTGCGCCTGGCTTCGGGGGTTCCGGTTCTGGGCTCCTTCTCGGCGGAAGACGACGGACGGCGGCGAGACGAGGCAAAACCGCGGCGGAGTGGCGCTCAACTACGGCGAGCTCGCCGCGGGCAAACGGCGGCTCGGCGAGATGGCTCGGAAACGGTGCGCAAGGATGAGGGCAACCTCGGGGCGTGACCAGGGCTTTAAATAGCCTCGGCGTTCGTGCCCGAGACGGAAACCTAATTCTACACGGCGGCGGGCGCGGCGGCGGAGTCCGGCTCGGTCTCGGCGAAGACGACGACGCCTGGCCGCCCACGTGGCACGATCAATGGCCACGATCGCCTGGCGATCGGATCCGGGCGGATACGGCTCGGCCGTCTGGCGGATCTCGGCCGTTGGATCTTGATCCAACGGTTGGGATTGATTAGGATCGAGCCGGTTTGGTCGAGTCAATCGGCTCGGTCGGACTCGAGTCCGACTTCGGGTTCCACTTCGATCGGATGAACGATACTAGACCCGAGTTGAATTTCCAGCGATTTAATATTTAAAATAATTCCCGATAATTCATTTAATTCATTAAAAATAGCAAATGACTCGAGAAAAATTCGAGAAAAATTCTGGAAAATATTTTGGATTATTTTGGACTCAAATAAAATATTTCCAACAAAATTTTATTTGCAAAATTAAATTCTTTAATTATTTCAAAATGGAATAAATTCAAATAAATTCCAAATAAATCCAAATAAATTCCAAAGAAATTCCAAAATTCACCAAAGTGCCAAATCACACATGAATTCAATAAAAGCAAAATTTTGGGGTGTTACAAACCTCCCCTTAATAGAATCTCGTCCCAGAGATTCAGGCTTACTAAAGGAATAGGTTTGGAAATTCTTTCTTCAAATCCTCTTCGCTCCCAAGTCGCTTCGCTTTCTTCATGGTTGCTCCAATTGAACTCTGAAACGGGTTGACTTGTTTCTAGTTTCTCGATCCATCGTGTCCGTAATCCTCACAGGATGCTCCTTATAAGTCAAGTCCTCTTGCAACTCAATTAACTCTAGCGGTGTCTGCTCCTCGGGAACTCTGAGGCACTTCTTCAACCTGGGACACATGGAATACATCATGCACTCCGCCAACGACTGTGGCAACTCCAGCTGATAAGCAACTTCGCCCCTGCGACTCAAAATCTTAAATGGGCCAACATAAAGGGGTGCGAGTTTCCCTTTGGCATGTAACCTCTTAACTCCCCTGAGAGGCGTAACTCTGAGGTATACAAAGTCTTCGGTTCAAAACTCAAATCTCGCGACGATTGTCAAGATAACTCTTCTGTCGAGATTGGGCTATCTTCAACCTTTCCCTAATCATGGCGACCGCTCTTGACCTCTTGAAGAATATCAGGCCCAAAGACACGGCGCACGGTCTCATTCCAATTCAATGGCGTCGGCTGTGGTCGACCATACAATGCCTCAAAAGGTGACATTTGCAAACTAGCCTCGATAACTATTGTTGTAATCGAACTCGGCATACGGTAAGCTCTTATCCCAAGAAGTAGCATAAGCTAATGCACAAGCTCTCAACATATCCTCCAGAATCTGGTTGACTCTTTCTGGCCTGTCCGTCTGCCTGTGGATGATAAGTCAGATCTTGAAGTTCAAACGGGTTCCCATGGCTTCATGCAACTTATTCCAGAACCTTGAGGTAAATTGGGTACCTCTGTCCGATACAATCCTCTTTGGCACTCCGCAATGCAGACAATCCACGATCATGTACAATTCGCTAATTTATCTCCGAGTAAGTGGTCTTCACGGGATAAAATGGGCTGCTTTAGTCAAGCGATCCACTATAACCCATATGGAGTCATAACCTCCTTGAGTCTTTGGCAAACCGGTAATGAAATCCATTCCGATTTCCTCCTACTTCCACTCGTATTTTCAGCGGTTGTAGCAATCTCGCTGGTCTCTCGATGCATTGCCTTGACTCTCGGCATACGTCGCACAATGCAACATGCTCGGCAACTTCACGTTTCATACTCGGCCACCAGAATCTCTCCTTCAGATCCCGATACATCTTGGCGCTTCCAGGATGAATTGAGTACTTAGAGTCATGGGCTTCCTCCAGAATCGCTTGCTTTAACTCCTTTTGTTAGGCACACAAATGCGATCCTTCATCCACAACGTGCCTTGCTCATCCAACTTGAAGTCCTCTCGCCTTGCCTTCCTCCTTGATGGACTTAATCCTGCGGATCTTGTCATCATCCTTCCGTCCCTTCTCGGATCTGATCCTCTAGGGTAGGCTTTACTTCTAATGCGCCAAGAATCCCCTAGGTACTACCTCAATCTTCATTTTCTGAAAATCCTCACATAACTCATCCCGACTTGTGGCTTGCAACGTACTCACGGTATGGCTTTTCCGACTCAGGGCATCGGCTACTACGCTGGCCTTCCCGGATGGTAATGGATTCCAACATTATAGTCTTTGATCAACTCTAACCATCTCCTCTCGCCTCATATTCAGATCCGATTGGGTGAATATGTACTTAAGGCTCTTATGATCCGTATATACTTCACATCTGCTTTCCAATCGAGATAGTGACGCCATATCTTCAAAGCATGCACTACGGCAGCTAACTCTAAGTCATGTGTCGGATAATTTTCCTCATGCGGCCTCAATCGCCTGGATGCATAAGCGATTTACCTTTCCGCTTCTGACAAAGACACATCCAAGTCCTTGGCGCGATGCGTCACAATAAATATCGAAGCTTTGAGCAACATCCGTAGAACTAACACCGGTGCCGACGCCAATCGCTTCTTCAGCTCCTGAAATCCTTTCTCACATTCTGGCGTCCATGCAAACTTCTTTTCCTTCTTCAGCGATTGCGTAAGAGGTTTCGCAATTGTCGAGAAGCCTTCGATGAAACGGGCGGTAGTATCCTGCCATTCCAAGGAAACTCCGACCTGGGTCACGCCTTCTACGCTCCCAATGTAACACGACTTCTACTTTGCTTGGATCTACGGCGACTCCTTCATGCGGTCATTACATGTCCAAGAAACTCCACCTTGTCCTTCCAAAAATCACACTTGCTGAACTTGGCGAAAAGTTGTCGTTCCTCGCCTTTTCCAAAACTCGCCTTTAAGTGTTCGGCATGTTCATCCTCTCGTCTTGGAGTAGATTAGGATATCATCTATGAACACGACGACAAACTTGTCCAAATATTCCATGAACACCTTATTCATCATATTCATGAAATAATTTGGCGCATTAAATCGATACCCAAAGGACATAATCAGAAACTCAGAATGTCCATATCTTGACGAGAATGCGATCTTGAATATCTTCGATCGGATCTTCAATCGATGGTATCCCGATCTAAGATCAATCTTGGAGAAAACTCCGGCTCCTCTCGCTTGATCAAACAAATCATCGATCCTGGGTAGCGGATACTTATTCTTCACGGTGACTTCATTGAGTGCACGGTAGTCAATGCACATCCACGAAACTCCCGCCCTTCTTCTTGACAAACAAAACTGGTGCTCCCACGGCGATTTAACTCGGCCTCGATAAATCCTTTCTCTATTAACTCTTCTAGCTGTTTCTTCATTTCTACCAACTCCTCGGTGGACATCCGATAGGGTCTCTTTGCTATCGGTCTTGTGCAGGTACAAGCTCTATTACAAATTCTATGTCCTGTCGCGGCATACTGTAAATCTTCGTGAAAAACATCGGGTACTCATTCACTCATCGAGACATCATCTATGCCGATTGCCTTGGTATTGTTAACCATCGATTGTCCATCTCTAATCATGCGGTGGCTTGAAATTCCACTTTCTTCCCACACGGGCTCTCAATCGAGATAGTCCTTCGTCCACAATCCAATACGGCCTTGTGCTTGGATAACCAATCCATTCCCAATATGACGTCTAAGGTCCGGGTCTCTAAAATTATAAGGTTTGCTAGGAACTCTATTCCACCTATCAAGGTATTCTCACCCGGAACATCCTACCTTCGCTCGGAGTTCGGAACTGTGGGTTTGAACTAAAAGCATGCACTTAAGTCTTGCAATCCTCAAATCATTTCTAGTAGCAAAGCCTTGCGAAACAAACGAATGCGAAGCTCGAGTCAAACAAAATTGCAGTGTATCGAGTTAACAAGTAACTTACCCAAGACGACGTCCGTAGCATTCTGCAGTGCATCTGCGGTGACATGGTTGACTCAGCCTCTCACCACGATGCCTGGGTGTGGCTCTCGTGCCGGGCGCCCTAGCTGGGTGGTTCCTAGGTTGAAGCGAATCGGGTCACTCTCGCTGTCTTCTTTGGACAAGCTGTTGGCAAAGTGTCTGGCTCGTTGCGCTTGTAGCGGCGTCTCACTGTTCTTGCCGATCGCTCGAGTAGTGTTTCTAGCGGGGCTGGGGTTTGGTAGTTACGATTGGCAGGTGTCTTGGTGCTTGGGGATGGTGTCCTTGTTGCATTCTCGTGGTTGGAATCTAAAGAATTGATTTGGTGCAACTCTCAGCGCTGTTGCGTTCCTGGCGTGATCCTTGCTTTGTTGCATCCTGCGCTTCTGTTCTCATCCAGTTCCTTGCGCTTGTCCTCAAGAATAAGCGCCTTATTCACCAACTCTTGGAAATCTGGAAAGGTGTGGGTGATCAATCCTACTTGCAATCCTGAGTTAAGTCCCTTCATAAAACGAGACTGTCTGGATTTATCTGTCGCTACATCCTCAGGTGCGTAGCGTGCTAGCTGTGTGAACTTGTTCAGTAGTCGACCACCGGCTGATTACCTTGCTTGATGCTCGAATTCCTCCTTCTTAAGGTCCATGATTCCTTCAGGCACGTGATCTTGTCGGAATGCACCGTGAACTCTTCCCAAGTGATATCTTGAGGGTTCTCTTGCGTGGCACGAAGTTCTCCCACCATTCAAGCAATTTGTTCCTTCCAGCTGATGAGAAGCGTAGAGTACCTTCTCATTTCCTATGCATTGAGCTATGTGTAGCTTCCTCTCGATTGATCTTAACCAATCATCGGCCTCCAATGGATTGGCATTCCCAGAGAAAGTGGGTGGGTGAGTTCTCATGAACTCTGATAGTCTTGTATTCTGGCGTGGTCCCTGATTAACTTGATTGGCTGTGGCCTGAGCAGTGACGTGCTGCATTTGTTGCATCATAGCATGCATCAACTGAGTCTGGGCAGCAAGAAAAGCTCCGAAATTCTGCATATCCAGTGGCGGTGCTGGTGCTCCATCATTGGGGTTTTCTGCTGGGCGAGAACCACTCCCATTGCTTCCAAAGTTTCCACGGGTGTTCACCATCTGTTGGTTTGCTCTAGGTTTAGAGATGAGAGGGAAACAAGAGTAGACAAGTAATATGGAACTTATGCGGGGCGAAAGGTGTAACTTTAAGGTCCAACTTTATTATTGATATTAATAGCTTGGTATGGTTGCTTACAATGCCTAAGGGCCTTGCAACACATACTGCACACTCAGCAAACAAAGCAAATCCAAATCGAACTAATTCTGGAGTCTAACGCCTAAAGGGTGACTCTTTATTCTATGACGCGACTCGGCGAAGGAGTCTCACTATAGAACCTATGCTCACTCATCGAGAAAACCTCCACGGCTTTGGAGTGCGGGTCTTTGTGGCATAGGCGTAAACGATCGCCATGTCCAAAGAATCGTGTCCTCTATGGTAGTCGAAGAAGCAGTGTCCTCATCGAGATCTAACTCCTCTGGATCTGGCTCGTGTAGCTCGAGTACTGGCTCTGGGTCTGGTCCGTACAAGGTCATCTCCAGCTCGTCAATCCTTCGTAGAAGGTGTGCCACATACTCTTAAGCTTCCCGCCATCTGTTCTTCTCTGTCGTGATCTCCTTGCGGGCCTTCGTAGCTCCTTGCTTGTATTATCTAGTACATCCTCCTGGCGGCGACAAATCGTGCCAAGCTGTGGTAACCGTGGCATCCTCATCCTGAATCGCCTTGGTCAAGAAGGTTGTCGCTGCTTGCGGATGGTAGCAGAACACCGTACTCTCAATTCTCTGGCGTAGATACGGGTAATGTGCCGCATTGCTCGCCGTGATACTTCTTGGATACCCATCTCGCATTGTAGATCTCCTGGCAAAGGCAGGTGTATCGAGCGATTGCCTGGGCCCTTTTCCTAGCAGTACCTCAATCCTCACGTCACAAGCCTTGATCAATCCCGCTTGTCCGATCACTTCCACTTGGTATTGGGGCTTCTCAAAATCTCCGAGGGTCTCAGAGCATATGCCAAAGTTCTGCAGCGTGACCAACTCCCAGATCAACGTAGTTGAACTCTTCCTCCATCTGTCACAAGAGTGCTTTACGTAAGAACTCGGAATTTTTAAATTGTGACAAGGTAAGGGAAAATTTCAGCAAGAGACAAGAAAAGAGAGAAGGGGATAAGTCGAGATGTCATTTCTTATCTTGACAATTTTTTTTAGCTTTTAGAAAATAGGTTTTATCCTCACTACGACCATTCTAGCTAGGGTTGAGCCTACAGTCAAGTATGGCTCTGATACCACCTCTGTCGGGACCCCGAATTTGCAAATCCGGACCCTCTGTGTATTCAGCACTAGTCCAGGAACGCGCTAGTGCACACAGTCTTAACATTGGTAAATATCACAATCATACCATTCGATATTATCAAAGTACTTTATTTAAATAACCAAAGTGGTTACTCGACCTTATGGCCAAGTTACAAATATATGCCTCGCAAGGCGAAACTTATTCAGAGAAAAATAATAGTGTTCGCGCGAAAAACGTGAAGAAGGGTTTTCGGCCTCGAACACACAAGACAAACACCGGGTTTGCAGAGCGTGCCAGTCGATTTGACCTGAAATCGACAAGGTAGAATTTGTAATTCGATCGAAGCCGATAAACAAGGATCTATCGGCTTTTCGCTAGTCGGCAAGAACCGATTAGGAGATAACTAGATCAACCAGTTACAATTGATCCGGATATAAGGTAAAATCGGCTTCGGGAAGGCGATGCGCAACAAAACGAAGCAAATCAAACCTGGGTGAAATCGGCTAAAATCAACAATCGGCGATGCGCAACTATGTTGATTCCGTCGACTTGCAGAGAAATCTATGAAGCTAAAGCAATGTAAAAGAAAAGGCTGTAAAAAGTAGGTGTTGTTGGAATTGATTGATTACTTGCCGCTTGACACCCACCTCCTTTTATAACACGCCTGGCCGATCCGAGTTGTACATGGATACGGTGCGTTTATCCGTATCGGCCTATTATCTGATTCCCTTTCCTTTTAGAAACGGATTCCTTTTCCGATTCGTTTGATAATTTCTTTCCATGCGAACGTTTCCTTTTCGTCTCGGACTGATTTCAATACACGCCGAATTCAGATGCAAACACATACAATTGCTTTTATCCGATTCAAACCCATTTTGCCATGTACCGAATTTTGGCGCAAACATATGCCCCCCAATTTTTGGAAAGATAACTTGATACTTTTCAAAAATTGCAATCGGCTTGTCATCGGAAATTCTTGGTAACTTCCCATTAAATGGCGCCGTAATAATCTCAGTGCGTTTTTAATGCAGCAACTGTTCCCGCCCGCTCGCCTTCTTTCATCGCGGTATAAATATGGGGTCCCCCCCACGGTCATTTTCACGCTTCCAAGCTCCCGAACCACGCATCATCGGCCTTCATCTTCTTCCTTCCGTTCTTTCGAAATCGGCTGAAATGGACCCTTCGCAGGTATTCATTCCGATTCCTCAAAGCTCGGACCAATTTTACCTAGGGCCCATAGGTACCATATCGGCCGACACGGTTATTAATGACGAGATCCCCAGACTCCCGTTGTCGGCTGCAGGATATAATCTTTCTGAGTGGGGAAAAAGTTTTAGAGCCTGGCCCACAAATTTGAAGGGATGGAGATCTTGGTTCATTAGGATATCGGCTCAGAAGAGGGTAGAATGGGAGAGAATGGGCATAGCTGAATCTTTGCCTTTGAGTCTAGCCGACCACAAGCCAATGAACCCTTAGTAGGCTGCGGCTTGTTATTTCTGGTCGGATTCTTTTAATGCTTTTCTATTCCCATCCGCCCGATAGGCCCTACTTTACTTGACGTGGCTCAATTATCCTGCCTTAGGCCAGACGGGGGTCTGCTGTCGGCTTTTAGTGGGAAACCCACTTTTAAATTAATCCGCAAGAAAGGCGAAGGTTGGCATAAGTATGTCCAAAATAACAATAGGGTCAATGGTCCTGTATCGGCTGAAGAGCATGTTGCTTTCCTTAATCTTTGGTTAGACCGATACTTATTCTGCGGCGCCTCTCTTGGCCCCACCCAATCCTTTCAACTAATAGCGGAACGCTTAGTGGAAGGTCATCGGCTGGCCCTTGGTAAGATCTTTTTGGGAGCAGTATATCAGATGATGTATGTGATTCGTAGTCGGCTTTTTCTGGTTTCGCTAAGTTTGTTGTCGGCAATATAGGAGGTCCCCTGTGGTTTATCCAAACATGGCTCTACTGCATATTTAGCCGATCCATTTTACCGGAACCCATGGGGAGTTTGACTTTTCCCAGGGAAGATTATCCAGAACACGTGGTCCCCCAGTATAGAGCTAGCCGATCTTTCGGTGAGAGATTCATCATGTCGTCTACTGATGAGCTAAAAATGGACTCAGCTGGTTTTCACAAGTATCTCCGTTTTTTCCTCACTTTAGACAGGTCTTCTTTCGGCCAACAAGATTTTTTCTGTTACACCGACCTAGCCGATTGTCCACACCCATCATTTCTTCACTTAGATGCCGATAGTTCCTTGATGCCCCAGTCCACTTTGGACTTGTATAAAATTATCCTCTCCCCCTGCCTTATTCACGTCGGCTTGAATACACGCAACAGGACATTTCAGCCTTCCTACGAATTCTATCATCCATCGGTTTATGCCCGTCAATTGGGTTTTGGGCAAACCATCCCTTCCTTTCCCTTGCTGTCCTGCATCGAACCTCGTTCCCGGGTAACCAACAGTGTTGCTGCGGAGATCGTCCCCGAAGTAGCCGATGGATTTCAACTTCTTTCTTTGCCACATTTCATTCTTAACTCCCGTCGGTCGGCCATATTTTCTCAATGGTGGTCTCGGATATCAGAGGCCTTGTTGATGGACAGAACTCCGTCGGCTATAATTCTAAACTTTTTGCCTGACTTCCATGAGCCAATGGTGGCTTCTGGCCCCAGCGAGAGTTCCGGTTATACCGACTCCTCAAGAGTCAGAGAGGTACCGGTGTCCTTTTATTTGTTTCCATGTTGGCCATTGATTTTTTTCATTAAGTATGGTTTTTGAACTTTTCAGGGCGGCACAGATGCTGGTGATCAAATAGCCGACCCTCATATTTCTGCCAGTAGTGGCAGACAGAGACGCCCGGGTCAATCCGTCGGAACTACAGGATATACTTCTGGAAATTTGGGCGTTCAGAGTCCATCCCTGTCGGACCTGGCTCGCCAACGTGCTCCAAGTAAGTCTTTTGCATATCGGCTAATATGCCCCTTGCTTTGATAATTGCTAACTCGAAGGCATTGCAGAGAGGAGGAAGAAGTCGGCCAGGCGCTCGCCTGCACTGTGAGGCGGCAACCCGATGGCTCTCGGAGCACTCGACCATCGATGTAAGTTTTATTCTTTATTCTTTGCTTAATATCATTTTTTTACGCCCATCTTTCATTGCTGATTTTATTCTTTTAAATCCCTAGCAATCTCCGTCAGTGCAAGTAGCGGGAGTTATAGCCGATCTCCAAGGTGCTACATCGGCTATCCCTCCATCCTTTCCATTGCCGCCCGGCCGCAACAGACTACCGAGATCTCCGATCCTGACCCCAAAGCGCCATCAACCGATCTGGCCGATTTGCTGGGCTTCACTCTGGACGAGCTCGACGATCCGGAAGTGCTAGCCACCGACGACTACCCAGCCGACATCCAGCGCATAATAGCAGCTTCTGCGCCAGCATCGGCTGCTGTTACCGCTGAGCCGGGTATGCAGGAGCGACTCAATCGTCTCTTGGACGAAGTGATGCAGCCGGAGGCAGCTCTTCTGGCCAACACTCAGCCCTTGAGGAATGCTATGGCGGTCATGCAAGCCGATCTTCCCTCTGCAGCCATGAATGCTTTGCTAGAAGTGTGCCATCTGGATGATCGTCGGCTAGACGTAGAATCGGCCAAAGCAAGAATTGAACAGAGGAAGGCCCAGCAAGCCGACCAAGAGATTTTGGACAAACTTATAGCAGATGCTAAATCTCGAAAGAGTGCTTTTGACCAGGGTGCTGCTATGCTGAAATCGGCCAAAGCTAAGGCCCAGGATCTGGAGTCATCCAAGAAAAAACTTGAAGAACAGCTGGCCTTGGTTACAAGAGAACTTGCAGATTGCCAAATCGGCATTGCAGATGCGACATCTTCACTAGCGGCTCAGAGGCAGCAAATCGGCGAAGTTTTTGCCAAAGTCAAGAGCCAATCAGCTAAGATGATCCTAGTTCCAGGCGATGCAGAAGCCGATGATCGATTAATAGATAGCGTTCAAGCTACTATTGGTAGAGCAGCAGCAGCATTGTCGGCTTTGTGAGCCCATCTGCCTGGCTCAGGGCTTCATTGAAAACGACGTAGTCTCCGGTGTAATATTTGGCTGTACTGGAATTATTTTGTAAACTCTTTAATCTGGTGGCTAAGGAATATTTGTTCCTGACTCGGTCGGCTGTATGACCGATTTTATATGCATGTGCTTGTCATTGATCTTGATGCCTTCACCTCTGTAGTTAGGACCCGACCCATATGCTTGGGTGATACGCCTTCAGATACTTTCCATTGATCGCTTTAGGTAGGACGAACCCTTCTAAAGATTCCAGTATATATGAATTCCCGTCAACCGGCCGATTGATCTTATAAGGTCCTTCCCATGTTGGAGACCATTTGCCGAATCGATTATCCCTAGACCCAATCGGTAACACGGTTTTCCATACTAAATCGGCTTGATTGAATGCTTTAAAAATCACTTTTTTATTGTACGACCTGGCAACCATCTCTTTGTTCTTTTTAAGCCGATCTAGCGTGATCAGCCTTAGTTCAGCCAAATCATCTAGATTGTCCAGCATCGCCTGTTTGTATTCATCGGCTGATACCTTATCTTGCTCGTGTAGCCTTATTGAGCCGATGTTGATTTCAACGGGCAAAACGGCTTCTTGTCCGTATACCAACTGAAAAGGTGACAATTTAGTTGATCCGTGATGAGATAGCCGATAAGCCCATAAAGCCTCCGATAGCGTTGAATGCCATCTCCTTGGCTCCTCCTCAATTTTTCTTTTTATCAGCTTTATCAATGTTTTGTTTGATGATTCGGCCTGTCCGTTGGCCTGAGCGTAGTAAGGGGAGGAGTTGAGTAATTTTATCCCAAGACTTTCCGCAAACCCTTTGAACTCGTTGGACATGAACACAGTACCTTGATCAGTAGTGATTGTTTGTGGAATCCCAAACCGATGGACGATGTGTTCATTTACAAAGTCGATCAGTTCTTTACTAGTAACCTTCTTGAGTGGCACAGCCTCAACCCATTTTGAGAAATAATCCGTGGCTGCAAGGATGAATTTATGTCCTCTGATGACGGAAATATCTGGCCGATTATGTCTATACCCCATCCTCTAAATGGCCATGGCTTGATGATCGGATGTAAAGCCGATGCTGGTGCTGACTGTATGTTACCAAACTTTTGACACGTTTGGCATCCTTTATAATATTTGAAGCAGTCTTCTAACATCGTCGGCCAAAAATATCCTGTTCGTCTCAGTATCCATTTCATCTTATGAGCCGATTGATGTGACCCACAAATGCCTTCATGAACTTCACCCATCGCCACTTTGGCTTCCTCGGTTCCCAGACATCTTAATAACAAACCTTCCATAGTCCTAAAGTACAATACGCCTTCTAGTATAACATATTTGAGCGCTTTGCGCCTGACCTTTTGCTCGGTCGGCTTGGTTGGATCCGACAAATAATCCCTTATCTCTGTTCTCCAGTCGACAGGGTGAACACATAAAACCGGCCAAACGTTTAGCTCGATTGGTCCCTGTCGGCTTTCAATCTTGTACCCTGATGCACATTGTGCCAATCGGTTTGCTTTATCATTAGCTTCTCTAGGGATATGTTCTATGGAAAATGTAGTGAACATCTCGATGATCTGGAGGCATTGATGCAAGTACTGGGTTAGTGCATCATCATTGCATCGGTATTCTCCTCGACTTCTTTGTACAATTAACATCGAATCTCCAAAAGCTTCGACGTCTCTCACTCCGATGCTATCTAACAGCTTGTAGACCCTTAGTAATGCTTCAGATTCGCTTGATTATTTGAACATCGGCTATTTAGCCGATACATGAAGTCATACTCCTGCTTTCTAGGTGAAACTAATATCACACCGATGCCTTCGCCTTCTTGGCAAACAGACCCATCAAAATACAGTTGCCAAGGAGTTACACTAGTTGTTCCTACTAATGTTTCACTCCCTGTGATAAAATCGGCCACCGCTTGTCCTTTCACAGATTTAGCCGATTCATAGGATAACTCAAACTCTGTTAGGGCGTATGCCCATTTACCAAGCCGACCACGCAGGATGGGCGCCGATAATATGTATTTAACTACATCGGTTTTGCATATTATAACGCATTTGGACGCCAGCATATAATGTCTTAACTTGGTGCAAGCAAAGTACAATGACAAGCATAATTTTTCTACTAAGGGATACCTGGTTTCTGCATCTAGAAGACGTCGGCTTAAGTAATATATTGCTCGTTCCTTCCTATCGGCTTCTTGTGTTAAAACTGCTCCAATCGAATCACCTTCAGCCGATATATATATAGTCTAAAAGGTATACCGTGTTTCGGTGCGGTCAATACTGGTGGACTCATCAGATAACCTTTTATGTCGTCGAAGGCCTTTTGCTGATCGGCTTCCCACTTAAACTCTTGGTTATCTTTAATCTTCAGCAGCGGTGTGAAGGCCCGAATACGTCCTGACAAGTTTGAGATAAAACGTCGCAAGTAATTGATTTTCCCAATCAACACCTGCAACTCCTTTTTACTTGTCGGTGGTTTAGTATCGGCTATGGCTTTCACTTTGGTTGGGTTTACTTCAATCCCTCCTTCATGCACCGTAAACCCAAGAAATTGTCCACCGATACTCCGAAAGCACATTTGAGAGGGTTCATTTTTAACCCATGTAACCTTGTGCTTTCGAACATTTTTCTCAGATCGGCTAAATGTTGCCAGTCTTCTTTGGATTTTACCACTACGTCGTCAATGTATATTTCCACAGTATTGCCGATCAAATCATGGAAAATATGGTTCATATCGCGTTGATAAGTAGCACCGCATTTTTAAACCGAAGGTCATAACTTTCCATTCATATAGCCCTAAAGCCCCCGGACATCTGAAAGCCGTTTTGGGTATATCGGCTTCGGCCATGAATATCTGATTGTATCCGGCGTTCCCGTCCAAAAAGCTTATGATTTTATTCCCGTGATGCAGCATCGATAAGCATATCGGCTATGGGCATCGGGTACTGCTCTTTGGCGTAGCTTTGTTCAAATCTCTAAAATCGACACATACCCTAAGTTTGCCGTTTTCTTCTTCACAGGACGATGTTTGAGACCCACTCAACAGATCGGCAAGGCCGGATAAATTTCGCCTCTAGCAATCGTCCTACTTCTTCCTTTATAGCGTCATACAACGTAGGGTTAAACCGCCTAGGGTACTGTTTGAACGGCCGATATCCAGGTTTTATAGGTAGCCGATGTTCAACTAGCTGTCGGCTTAAACCTGGCATTTCATAATACTCCCACGCAAAGCAATCCTTATATTCCTTGAGTATTTCGACCAACTTTGTTTTATAATTGGGTTCTAATTTAGCACTTACAAACGTTGGTCTTTTGCTATCCCCTTCCCCAATATCGATTTCTTCAAGGAAATCGGCAGAAGTGAATCCTAACCCCTTTCTTTCTTCTTCAAAATCTTCAACAGCTTCTTCGTATTCTTCCTGCCGATAGCTCCTTGCCTTTTCCTGCAGTTTTGCTAGTGTCTCGCGCTCCATCTTCTTATCACTTCGTCTGTCCGATCAAACGTATTGGGTTTAACGCTGATCGGCCTGAATCCTGATTTCTCAATACAGATAAAATCGCAATTGTCCAAGGCTTTTCCTGATATGCATTCAGCCTCTTCGTGTGGCCAATTGGTGTCAGGGCTAGCCATGGCGATATGAGCCGATGTGTCGGCTGGTACGACTTCTACTGTATCATCGTTCCACTGCACCAGTTTCTGGTGCATAGTTGATGGTATACAACAGTTAGCATGGATCCAGTCCCGCCCAAGGAGTACGCTGTAATTGCCTTTAGCTTCAATCACAAAAAACGCAGTCGGCAAAGTTTTATTACCGACTGTCAGTTCTGACACCATTACGCCTTTAGCCTCAGTTGGGTCTCGGTGAAGTCATTTAGCACCATGTTGGTCTTGATTAAGTCTTCATCGGCTTTTCCCAATTTTTCGAAAGTACTTAACGGCATCAGATTGACTGTCGCCCGCCATCGACCAACATGCGGGATATTGGTCGGCCATTAATGTATCCTTTAGATACAATGGTTTCAAATGCCGATGCATGTCTTGTGGTTTTTCAAACACAGCGTCACGGTGCTCCGAGGCACAATTGGGCGAACACTTCTTCACCGATTCTTCGGTTCACGAACTCGGCAGGTAAAGTGAATACCATGTTTATATCCATTGGTGGCGTATCATCTCGGATCATCGGAGAACTGGATTGAACCGATTGATCTGAATCACTATCGATCTGTTCCTTCTTTCTCCACTCCTTTTTCAAAATCGGTACCGGTCTTAACTTATTAAACGTCCGATCCCTCTCACTCTCCTTTCGGCTTCCCTTTCTTCTTGTGTTTTTAATCGCTGAAGCCTCTGCGTTGCGACTTGCTTCGAGACCGAAGGGCACCATCTAGGTTTGGGTTCTATCGGCTTTCTTATCTTTCGGCTAAATTGCCCATTTCATTTGTCGATTCCATCCTTCTTGCGTTAGCCGATAATTCCCGATTTTGGGAGGATTCGCTTTGTTCGATGTTGACAACCTTTCATAGATCGGCCTTCGCTTCCTTACTTACGGGCGATCGTGTATTGGTCTCGACAACTTTGTCTTTTCTGATTGGTTTGGCCGACATGTAGATGAGTGTTGCATAGGACAAGATACAAGCTGCTGGTAAGGTCATCCCTCTCTCCCAAGAAAGCGCCAAAAAGGACATTGCCGATGTTTCTCTTCTTACGTAATCGGCCGATGTGGCATATCTCGGCCGACGTTCGTCCCTCCTTTGCCCTCGATCGATGAAAACCCTGGTGTTGTTGAGGGTTATACCTTCGACTTATCCTTTCATATTTCCCCAGGAGTTGTGAGAAGGTCGGCTTTGGTTTGAAATCGGCTCTTCTTGGAGCCCTCTCAGCTCGATACCATTTACCGACCTCTAAGTCCCCTCTTGGTTTCACCGTTCTTGAGTTTTGTCCATTTTTATCGGCTTCTATTTGTATAGAACCGGCGGTGATCTACCTTTGTCTCGCCTCGTGATACAATTCCCTTAGTCGGCTTATCCTCTTCCGAGGCCTCTTTTCTTTCGTGAACATTGAACCATGTTGACTGAAAAGGGCCCATATCTATCTGCATAGCCGATTCTTCTGCAAACTTTAACCTGCCATCGGCGATGGCCGATTGGATCTGTTGTCGAAAAATATTGCAATCGTTAGTGTTATGAGAGAACGAATGATGCCATTTGCAATACCTTCGCTTTTTAATTTCTTCGGCCGATGGTATGATGTGCCCTTCTGGTAACTTTATGAGTTTTTCTTGTAGTAATAAATCAAATATTTTGTCACACTTTGACACATCATACGAGTACTTGACTTCCGCTTTATTCTTTGTCGGCCTAAGCAGAGAGCATACGAGTGGTTTTTTGGAACCTTTGGCCCACTCGGCTATGTTCACTTCTGCTTCGTCGTCAGAGGTGTCGCCCGAATCGTAGTCTACCATGTTTACTTTGGCCTTTTCATTGCCGTTTGTCCTAAACCTATCTTTAAACCCTTTGCTCTCTGCATATCGGCTTTCATGTGCCGATACGCGATGGAGTAGGTGGCCTAAGTCGGGGAACTCCTGGCCTGACAACTTTTCTTTTAATGGAGGGATTAACCCTTGGAACGCTAGGTCGGCCAATTGATCGTCGGGTAATGTTACACTGTAGCACCTATTCCGTACGCCCCGAAATCTCTTGATATAATCAGAGACCGATTCGCCGTACTTCTGTCGGACTGAACTAAGATCAGAAATCCTAAGCTCCATAGTTCCCGAAAAGAAGTACTCGTGGAATCGGCTTTCTAAATCGTTCCATATATGAACTGAATTAGGTGGTAGATTTGTGAACCAAGTGAATGCAAAGGCCGGATAATGATAAAGGAAACAACCTAATTTTTAACCCATCGGATCGTGCCGCCTCCCCACATTGAGCCATGAACCGTCCGGATATGCTCAATTGTGGTAATAGAATCATCCCCCGAGAATTTAGCAAAGTCTGGTATCCTAAAGTTGTGGGGGTACGGCATTCGGTCTATGTAATCGGGGTACGGCTTCCTGTAGCCGATCACTCTCCCTCTGGGTTGTAAACCGAACTGTTCTCTCAAAACATTGGCAATTTGTTCTGCCCAATTAACATTGTCGGCTTGTGGTGCAGCCGGACACGGCCAATTCTCATTGTTTGCGCCCTGCCCCCCGAGTGCAAACTCGGGTCTTTGTCCAACTCGCACCTCAGGAGGTCTTGGTGCTGCGTCATAATGGTGATTAAAACCTAATGCATCGGGTATGGGCGCGAAAGGTTCGACGTATGGCACCACCCTATATGGTGCTTGTTTCATGGTTGTGGCCCTTCGTGACTGTGGAACCTGTCCAATTTCAATCGGCTGATAAGCCGATAACCCGATGTTATTGGAGGGCGCACTTGATTGATTTGATGCGCCTATCTTGGCTCCATCCGTGTGCCCATGGTAGTGTGTGAACCCATCTTTCTGTATGCTTGGTTTCAAAACAGTAGGTTGAGCCGGCATCATGATAGGTGCTTGAGCCGACACGTTTACTGTGTTGGTGTTGGGTGCTATGGAATATACTGGGTACGTAGGGATGGTTTGTGGTGGATCTAGCAGGCTTCCAGACGCAGCTAATTCTTGAGCAATTGTTTTCACACTATTTTCTATCATCGGCTTTAAAGTAGATACTAGAGCCGATGATTGGTTAATCAATGCGTGATGGACAGATTGCTCGATCATACTTGATAAATCAGCTTGAGCGGGTGCGTATCGGCTTACCGATTCAGATGTTGAATCTCCGATAGGATTGATGCTTGGGAGTGCAATCTTTTGAGTAACGCCACGGCGTGTTTTCTGGAAGCATCGTAGCATCATTTCCTCCAGAGCTGCCTTTCGATCTTCGAGTTCTTTCCGTTGCTCAGGGGTTAGATCGGCCATCTGGGGCGCGATTATGGCATCAGTGTTGATATCGGCGGTGACTGCGGGTTTGTCGGTTGACGACATTCTTTTTGGGTCCCACTGGGCGTGCCAAAATATGTTCGCGCGAAAAACGTGAAGAAGGGTTTTCGGCCTCGAACACACAAGACAAACACCGGGTTTGCAGAGCGTGCCAGTCGATTTGACCTGAAATCGACAAGGTAGAATTTGTAATTCGATCGAAGCCGATAAACAAGGATCTATCGGCTTTTCGCTAGTCGGCAAGAACCGATTAGGAGATAACTAGATCAACCAGTTACAATTGATCCGGATATAAGGTAAAATCGGCCGGAAGGCGATGCGCAACAAAACGAAGCAAATCAAACCTGGGTGAAATCGGCTAAAATCAACAATCGGCGATGCGCAACTATGTTGATTCCGTCGACTTGCAGAGAAATCTATGAAGCTAAAGCAATGTAAAAGAAAAGGCTGTAAAAAGTAGGTGTTGTTGGAATTGATTGATTACTTGCCGCTTGACACCCACCTCCTTTTATAACACGCCTGGCCGATCCGAGTTGTACATGGATACGGTGCGTTTATCCGTATCGGCCTATTATCTGATTCCCTTTCCTTTTAGAAACGGATTCCTTTTCCGATTCGTTTGATAATTTCTTTCCATGCGAACGTTTCCTTTTCGTCTCGGACTGATTTCAATACACGCCGAATTCAGATGCAAACACATACAATTGCTTTTATCCGATTCAAACCCATTTTGCCATGTACCGAATTTTGGCGCAAACAAATAGCAGCGGAAAATCAAATAGCTTCGTGGCGCCATCCAGTATACCACAGGCAACTGACTGGGCTCGCATCCCTAAGTAGACGGATCCTCTTGGAATTCCTCCTCCGAAGCTGGCGTAGTCTCCTCTTCAACTGGTGTTGTGTTGAGGCAAGGGTGAGTACTTGGTACTCAGCAAGTCATGCACAGAATGCAAGCTAATATACTATATGCATGGCTTGGTACAAAGGAATAGCTCAAGGTATATTTGCAATAAACAGCATTTGAAAAGTAATATAAGTAGATTCGAAAGCAGTAGAAATAAGTAAAGCGTAAATAACTTTTCAAGAAGTTTAATAAACATTTTTTTCCCCATCCTAAACCACATTTCCATCATCTGCATTTTTAGACCAACCCAACTTTTCAAACCAAAGTTATTTTTGAGAAAATCTAACCCTTGACTGTAATTCCCGAGCGATGTCCAATACCGCGGACACGGCTATTCGAATAGATTCTAAACTCTGCAGAGGTTATGCACTTTACCCACAAGATACAGTCAAACACCACAAAGGCGAGTTCCCGTAACAAAGTCTTTCGGAAACCTCTAACAATACAAGTGGTCCTCCCCGGTTATTGCGCACTAACCCTTCCCTTCGCTAAGGCGAAGTCTAGGCCAATCAACCGTTAGATGGGTATCTGGCCTCGGCCGGTATGCTCCCCGCACAACTTACACAAAGGGTGTAGTTGACCTCCCGAGGTCCCACAGTGCGTTATTAGCAACTTAGTCAACTAGGTCCGTCCCATTACTGAGACATGTGGTTGCACGTTAGACCCAGTTCAAAGGCTTGCAAGGTTAAGTCCTTAGGGTGACCAGGGCAAGACTACCCAAGAACCAAATCAACATCCCCAATGCCACAAGCGGCCCACTGATTACTCTTGCCACATGCCCCTGGCCGAAATCGTTTATCAAACCCCAGTTGATTACCATGCACCACGTGCCATCAACATCACATGATACTTTTCCAAAACAGGTTCAATATATCATTAAGTCAATATTAACATTTGATTGTCCAAAATCATGTCATGAGCACGAAAGGTGTCTAAGCAAAGATACTACAACGGTCTAAACCCATGTTGGCAATTTAATAATGTCCAACTAGTAAACCACAACTAGGGTGACAAGGGTCATGGCACATACTTAAATAATCAAGGTGTCATACAGCAAATTGGTACTTATCTAATCCCCAAGTTTAAACAAAGTATTTTTCTACTTGAACTAGCATGCAATAGTTTAAATCAAAATAGATTTCGAAATAGGATCAACATGGTCAAAGCACAACTTGCCTTCAAAAAGTACTTGCTCTTGGTCTTGAGTTGGATCCTGAGTCAATACTTCTCCTTCGAATCCTTCCGGCACTTCAACGTCTACTCGTAAAGCGTGCAAATAGCAAATACCCAAATAAACAATAGGCAAAAAGTGTCCAAACATCCAAATAAAATCCATAAACAGAAAGAACATAATTTTATGGATTTTTAGAAACTGGAATAAATCAAATTTGGAGTTAAGACGCAAAAGTTATGATTATTTAAAGTTTGCATAATCATTTAAATAATTTTGCAGAGAAAAACTTTAGTCCAAAAATTAAATAAAATTCATATTTAGGTAGATCTCAATTTTATACAAATTTAGAAATTTGAATCACTCAAATCGGAGTTGAAACGCAAAAGTTATAAGCGTTTGAAGTTTTGAAATTCAAATCAATTATTAAACCGATTTATTAAATCATTTTCTTTTTCGGAAAATCATTTATTGCGTCAGCAGGGACACGTGGCAGCCTCTGATTGGTTGGCTGACGTCAGCCGGTCCATGGACTTGGTCCACGCTTGGCTCGGGTCCACCGTGGACTCGGTCCACGACTCTACGTGTCGCTGACATGTGGGCCCACTCGGGTGACGTCATCGCTGACGTCAGCGGGGCTCACCACGGTGGCGGTGGGACCCACTGTGACGTCATGGGTGACGTCAGCGCTTGGCTGGGTCAGCCGCTGACATGCGGGCCCTCTGACACGCGGGCCCCGCGTGTCAGCGTCACACGCACGCGCGCGTGGACGGCGCTGACCGCGTCGGTCCAACTTCCCGACACGTGGCGCAATCTCGACCGTTGATTTGAAATTCAACGGCCGCGATTAGATCCAGGGTTAACGTGTTGAATCTACTCGATGATCGTGGGCCGTTCGATCTAGATCGGACGGTCCAGATCTAATCCTATAATAATCACTACCACGGCACGTGGCGATTGTGAACCGTTGGATCTTGATCCAACGGTCCAGATCTAATCGGGTTTGGAACACGTGAACTCACCTCAACCGCACGATCAAGATCGGACGGCGCACAGAGTTCGCGAGGGCGATGGCGACGCGGCGGAGCTGCAGCCACCGGAGACGGAGACGACGACGAGCCCGACGGCGCTCCGGGGTCGTTCCGGCGAAGTGAATGGTCTCTTCGGGTGCGCTGGCCGGGTTCCGCTCGGGCTCCTTCGGCGGAAGACGACGGACGGCGGCGAGGCAAAACCGCGGCGGAGTGGCGCTCAACTACTGGCGAGCTTCGCACGGGCAAACGGCGGCGTCTCTGGCGAGCTGTCTCGGTGAAACGGGTGCGCAAGGATGAGGGCAACCTCTGGGCGTGACCAGGGCTTTAAATAGCCTCGGCGTTCGTGCGAGGCGGAAACCTAATTCTACACGGGCGGGCGCGGCGGCTGAGTCCGGCTCGGTCTCGGCGGAGACGACGACGCCTGGCCGCCCACGTGGCACGATCACGGCCACGATCGACGAGCGATCGGATCCGGGCGAATACGGCTCGAACCGTGACGGCGGATCTTAGCCGTTGGATCTTGATCCAACGGTTGGGATTGATTAGACTGAGCCGGTTTGGTCGAGTCAATCGCTCGGTCGGACTCGAGTCCGACTTCGGGTTCCGACTTCGGTCGGATGACACAAGATACTAGACCCGAGTTGAATTTCCAGCGATGTAATCTTTAAAATACTTCCCAGTACTTCATTAAAGTCATTAAAAATCGCAACTGACTCCGAAAAATTCCAAAAATTCTGGAAAATATTTTGGATTATTTTGGACTCAAATAAAATATTTCCAACAAAATTTTATTTGCAAAATTAAATTCTTTAATTATTTCAAAATGGAATAAATTCAAATAAATTCCAAATAAATCCAAATAAATTCCAGCAAATTCCAAAAATTCACCAAAGTGCCAAATCACACATGAATTCAATAAAAGCAAAATTTTGGGGTGTTACAGCTTGACTCAACATAGCTCGATACATTGTACTTTCCCTCGGAATACCTATAGGAGCAGGGTTACCTTCCCAGGTGTGGGAGATGGTCCAAGGTTATGGGGGTGGGACGGAGATGTGCACCAGGAAAGGGTGGCATTCCGGGTTCACAACGGTAGGTGTCCACAGTAAGCGGGACCAAGAACTCCACACTGGCCAGTGGGGACCCCGGGTTAATGTGGACAAAAACTCTACCGGATAGGGACTAAAGAGGGAAATATCCAACGAAAAGCTATGATAACCTCGATCCGGCCGCACGCATTTAAGTTGCGTGTTAAACTCGAGTGGGCATTAACGATCGTGGAATCTTGTGGGTAAAGCTGAACACTTCTGCAGAGTGAATAAATGGTATTCGAATACGCCGTGCTTCCGGTAAATGAAACTAAGTTTAATTGGGGTGAATCCCGTAACCTAGCTCAAGTAGATCTTGGTGCATGTTTGAGAATGTGGTTTAATGGTGATGACTTTGTGAATGGAACCCCCCTGGATTACTATTATTATGAATTGTGTTTTAAATGTAAAATGATGTTACAAATAAAACTGCATCCACAAATACTTTAACCTTGTGCCAATATTGTGCTACACCCTTGCATGTAATATTCAGTGTTTTCCGTACGACTTGTTGAGTACTCCCGTACTCACCCTTGTAACCCCGACCCCCCTCTCAGAGTTTGAAGAAGTTGGAGCGTTCCAGGAGTGCGTAGATGGCAATTTGGTTTTGAGGTCTTAGTCTTTTGCTCAGGCCTGCCTGTGCGGTGTTTTGCTTGTAAGTTATTCGGGCCCTGCTGCGCCCTCTTCTGTAAAAACCCTGGCCGTTAGGCCTTATATTGAATAAAAATGTTGGAATTTGACATTTGCCTGGCAATAATATACTTGGTTCCTGACAGCTAATCATCCTGGGTAGCTGTCGAGGTGTACGGATCTGCCCCTAAAAAGGCGGGCCGTCACATTTTTTACGTATAGAAACAAAGAAATTTTACAGTGCATTATATTTATCGTATATAATGTGTAGTGGAAATCACATCTAACCGTTGGTTTGTTAAAGAGTATTTCTACTACTCTACTACCAGATAAAGCATAAATAAATTCTAATTAATCTGATTCATTAGATAAAAAAAATAAACGGTTTATATTCAATTTAATGTATGTGAAAGAGCTCTCGAAATAAAAAAGTACACTTCCATGAACGAGAAAGCGTAAAACAAGGAATGCTGCTTTAATTAATTAAATCAAAGTCAATCCACTAACGTAAGTTGCCAGAGAAGGGGACAAAAAAGAGCAGAAAAAACAGATCAAGGGATAGACTAACCCAACCTAACGACAAACCGTCCACATAAGTTTTCTTTTTCTGTAAGAATTGGATTTGATGGACGTCGTGATGGATCCAAACCACGTTCCTCCGTTGTTTTTTCGGACCGGTATTCCTGCGGAAGAAGCTCTACCAGCTGAGCCCACCAGAGGCACGTACTAGACTTGTACTAGTTTAGTTACTAGTAATCGATTATTCATCCATCTCCTGATCAAATTCAATAGAACTAATTCCCTTCAATTGTCTCATTTCACAATATAATACTATAGGATTGCACACTGGGACTGAGCCTGGTCCGGGTGAGCTCCTTGTACGTGCCTGACCTGCAGAGGCAGCCGCCGTTCAGCGAGGGCCGGTACGGATCTGTGAGAAAGGTGTACGTGGTCGTCAAGCAGGACCTGGCCATCGTCGAGGAGCACCAGCGGTGGATGGTCACCAACTTCCCGGTGACGGAGGTGAGGGAGATCAGGAGATGGCCGGCGCCGACCACATGGCCATGTTCTCCGCGCCGGAGGAGCTCGCGGGGCACCTCGCGGACGTCGCCAACACCTACGCGTAATTGACCGATCGGGAGTCGTGCATTGGATGGTTCTTGGTTTTTTTAACATGAATTGGACGGTTGTTGAGCAACACACGATTGAGCCTCGGTGCAAACCCTTTTTTATCTTTCCTGAATGGGTGACTGAGATTAAGAAAGCCACGGTGATAATCAGAGAAACAGAATTTCCCACCATGCTTCAAACGAAATGTATCTGTGTCACCCAAGCAGATCGGACAAGCCATACGACCATGCGTGCACCACCCCGCAAACATTCCGTATGCAGGAGAATCATGGATAGACCAAAGATAAGCCACGCGCATGTTGAATGACTCCTTTCTATAATTGTCATACATCGAAACACCTTCCCACAATTCCTTCAGCTCCTCAATCAATGGCCGCATGCACATATTCAAATGCTTTCCAGGATGCTCTGAGCCAGGTAAAACAAGTACTAGAAACACATACTCATTGTTCAGACATAACGAAGGAGGAAGATTATACGGTATTGCAACAAAGGCTAGCATGAGTACGGAGCCGCACTTGTTGTTACTGTGTTTCCCTCCTCATCCGTTACTTGAATGTACCGAGACTCTTTGAAGTATAGACAATGAATTAGTTGTACATTATCTTTCCAGAACAACATACAATTATTGCGGCACACATGTATCTTCTTGTACTTCATGCCCAAATCTGACAACATTTTTTTTGGACCGATAAAGATCTTTTGATATCTTATGATTCTTTGGAAGAACATCACAAATCAATTTGACCAGATCGTTATAACAATCTTTAGTCAAGTTGTATTTTGATTTGATAGCCATCAACCATGTCACTGCAGCAAGAAGGGTGACCTTGGTAGGCTCGTGCAGAGGTTCATTAGAAGCAGTAAGCAGCCTAGCCTATAAAACTCTTCAACCTCGGCAGGTGGTTGTTCAGGTTCACCCCTGTACTGTCGATCAAGGGGTCTTCCATCATATCATCCATTCTATCATCCGTATCACCATAATCCTCCTCTACTATGTTCTATCTAGAACGCAACCGTGACTCGCCATGCTCGTACCAAATCAGGTACTCGGTCATGAAACCATATTTGCACAAATCTAATTCAATCTCCTCCTTCCGCTTCCTCTTGAAATTCTCGCACTTGCTGCACGGACACTTCGCTACACCCCCAGGTGGGTTCGAAGAGAACACATGATCCACAAATGCTTGTGTCTTCTCTGCCCATTCGTCCGTGTGACCCCCTCGTTTTTCTCCAACCATCATACATCCATGTTCGATCATCACCCATTTTGATACTATTTATTAAAAAAGGATAATGCAACACATTATCTGTAACATCCCAAATTTGGGCTTTTATTTAACTTATTGAGTTAATTGAATTTTTGGAATTTATTTGGATTTAATTTAAGTTAAGTCCTTTACTGAATTATTTAAATATTTAAAAGTTTCATATAAAATTTTGTTGGAAATATTTTATTTGAGTCCAAAATGTCTCAAAGTATTTTTCAGAATTTTTTGAAAATTTTTCTGAGTATTTTGCTATTTTTCTTGATTTATTTGAATTTCTAGAATTATTTTAAATATTAAACCGTTGAAAACCCTAATTGGTTTCACTGTTGGTCCGACCCGAGTCAGACTCGAGTCCGACCGAGCCATGCCCGAGCCAGACCCGAGGCGGACCGAACCACGTTCACACGAGGCGTCTGATTAAGATCTAACGGCTAAGATTGAGCCACGTAGACGCGTGCGTTGAACAGTCGGATCGAGATCCGGTGGATGTGCTTGTGTCCGCGTGTGCGCGTGACTGGGGCCGTTGGATCAAGCCACGTGTGTAGGATCGAAGTATACGAATATAGCAATCAGAGGGGGGTGAATGATTGTGCGGAAGCTAAAATCAAATTCTTGATCTACTAAAAGTTCACCCCAAAACAGAACCAAATAATTACCTCGTATTCGACAAAAACATAATGACAGAGGTTTGGTAAAACGCTAATTCCTGGAGATCCAACCGTCGGAACAATCTAAAATTTGGACACAAGAAACTAGATTCCAATACGAATCGAACCCAAAAAGAATCAGCTTGATCGGATTTACGGATCAAAAGTTATGAACCTCGCAAGCTTGCTGTGACAGAAGATGACGAGAATAGATCTAACTTGAATTGTAACTCGCCGAAAGATTTGAAAAACTTGATCTTTATTTCTCCTTTCTTTTGTCTAAAGTACTCCAAACAAAAGAGTACAACCCTAAAGCTTGCTCAAAGCTTGATGCCCTTCAACAGGAGACAACCCCTCCTATTTAAAGGAGCAAAACACAAGGAGTCATGAATACAATTCCTACTCCTAATCCTAGAAGGAGTCCCACTCCTAATCCTAGAAAGAGTATGTATTCAACACAACTCCTCTTGGCCCAACCTGGCCGAGTACAACTCTTGCACACGTATGGCAACCCTACCATACTCACGTGACTAACACTTTGCACGCGAATGACCTCCTGCCATTCTCACGTGACTAACCATTCTTCATGTGCACCATTCTCTTAGCCCGAACGTCCCGCATGACATCCTTGACCACCAAGACCTCAGTTCCCCCTGAACCTAGTCCCGAACCTCAGTTCCTCCATGAACCTAGTTCCGGTCCCGTCATCGACCACATTCGCCCTCGAGCAATACAGCCACATGAACAAACCACAAAACGATTCCGAGCACAAATCCGCGACTTGACTCACATTAAACCATGCAACCACTCACAGGAGTGCATTGCATTAAATATTCTAAGAATACGATTTCAAAACACGAACCAAAACCTTTGCAAAAATCAAAAAGCTTTTCAAATAATCAAACTGATTTCAAATCTTTTCAAATAAAGAAACCAAAAAATAAATCTTGTCGAAATATCAAACTGGTTTCAAATCTTTTTCAAATACTCATCATCAAAATCAAATGGATCAAAAATAACGATCCTTCAATCTCCCCCTTGATGAGTAATTTGACAAAACACAATATAAGATTTGACAAGAGATTGAGCAAGAACCAAAAGACCAAAAAATCCCAATTCAAAAACTTCCTTGACTTGTTCTCCCCCTTTTTGACAAAATAGTCATCGAGATCTCAAAACTCCCCCTTAATGAATGCAGTATCTCAAGCTTTGAAGTATATTCAAGGTATATAATCAAAGTAAAGCATTTGGAGAGTTTTTAGGAGAACTTTCTCATTTTGTATCAATTTATCTAATGAGAAAGCAAATTGTGAGAATATGGAAGCTCTAACACATAGAATAGTTATTGCATAAGCAAATTAGAGCAAACAAGTAAAATGTCATAAACTGATTTTGCCAAAGCGAAAAAGAAATCTATCATGAGCATAGAGAGACTTTCAAATTCACTAATATTTGTCTCAAGCCTTTTTCAACCATTTGAATTTCCTTTTTCTCTTTTAGCAAGTTTGGCAATTTTGCTTTGTGATCAACAGGGATGACAAATAACTGCACACTAGCCCATACTTGTGTATGAGTATGTAGTTCTTTCTTGTATCTTTCTCAGTTTAAATTGGCAAGTGGCTTCACATTGTTCTGAACTTTTGTTTAGACAAGTAGCCTTTTCTTGCATCTTTTGCATTTAAATCCCTGGCAAGGAAGCTGCACATTGTACTAAACTTGTGTTTAGCCAAGTAGCTTTTGCTTGCATCTTTTTCAACTTGCTTTTAACATTAAAACACTGATTTTGCTTGAGACTCATAATAATCATTTGAAGTCCAACAAAAAGCTCACACATAGTTTTTAATCAGCTCTAGCCTTTCAATAGATGACAAGAAACTTTTAAGCCTATTTCACAAATGCAATACCATAATGAACAAGAGCCAAAATATTCTCGAAAAGCATCTCAAATTGAATTATTTTAGCCTTTTAGTGATAAGTAAAGCATTGAGCATTAACTTGGCTATATACACAAGAATAATCACCAAAGCTTTGTACTACATGATACAATGTAAACAGGGGATTTTACTTGAGGTGTAAAGTCAAAATACCACTTATAAAAAAAATCACTTGTAGGAACAAAGTCAAGTAACCCAAAAAGAGATAAACTCAAGATTCCCCCTCAAATCAACCCATGGGGATGAATGATCCCAAGTTCACCGCGTAAGAAAGCAAAACGAGAAGAAGCAAGCGGTTTAGTGAAAATATCAGCAAGTTGAGCACCCGAATCAACAAATTTCAGTTCAATAGCCCCTTTTTCAAGATGATCTCTAAGAAAATGATATCTGATGTCAATGTGTCCAAGAAAGAGAATTACTCAAGAAGTGGCATGAACCAGATGTACTTTTTCTATCAATTCTACATCCTCCAAATTCAGCATCAAAGAAAGCTCTTAAACTAATGCATGAGGAAGCAGAAAGCCAAATGCCAAAATCTTGAGTACCACGGAGATACCTTAAAATCCTCTTGATAGCTTGTCGAAGTGACATGAGTTTTTCCTCTATTTTATTTATTTGTTGTTTATTTATCCGATACGTGTAGACATTGAACTGCCCGAAGGCTTCGAAGGAGAAGTTTTGACCCAGGAGCAAGTTCAAGACCAGGAACCAGTACTTTTTGAAGGCAAGTTATGCTTTGATCATGTTGATCCCACTTTTGAAACTATGTTTATTTAAATTATTGCATGCTAGTTTATTTAAAAATGCTTTTGAATAATTCCTGGAATAGTTATATGACCTACTTGATTATGCCACCTTCTGTAAAATAATTGTATGCCATGAATCATTTGTCACCCTAGGATGTGGTATAATAGTTGGACATTAATACTTTGCCAACTTGGGTTAATTAGACCATAATTAGCCAGCTTAGCCATGCAATCGTGTTATTGATATAATTTTGAATGTCGGAAATTAATCTTGACTTAATGAGAGATGGATCATGATTTTGAAAATTGCTACATGTGTTGTTGATGATGTTGATGGCACGTGGTGCATGGTAATCAACTAGGTGATTAAATGATTTAGACTGGGGCAAGTGGCAAGATTACTTGGGAGGTTGCATTTGTTTTATTGCTTTGGTTACTTGTGAATTATTGGATAGTCTTGCTTCGGTCATCCTAAGGACTTAACCTTGCAAGAATTTGAACTGAGTCCAACATACAACCACAAGTCTAGAATGGGACAGACCTAGTTGAGTAAACCGTGATGTTTAGTCTTTGGTACTGTCGTGGTGGTGTGAGGCTGAGTTTATGGGTAGGCTCACGTGGTGCAAGAGGGGGGCCCTGAGTGTGGTAACCAGTCCCTTCAGTGTTGAAACCTTAGCGGGCAGTACCGAGTCTAGAAGTAGCTTTGGGAAGGCTTTGTTACGATCACTCGCCTTGGTGGTGTTTGATTGTATCTTGTGGGTAAAGTGTATAACCTCTGCAGAGTGTACAACCTATTCGAATAGCCGAGTCCACGGTATTGGACATTGCTCGGTGATTACAGTCAAGGGTTAGACTTTCGTGAAAATAACCTTTGGGTCAATAGGTATGGAAATGATGAACCTGCTTTAGGTGAATAAATGCTTTACTTGTGAAACTGTTTATGAAAGTTATTATTGTTATTACTGTTTTACTGCTTTCCAATCTATTACTGTTATTTGTGAATAATGCTTTACTGCAAAAGAACCACTTAGCTTGTCATTTGTAACAAGCCATGCTATAGAATATTAGACTGCATCTCTGTGCATGACTTGCTGAGTGCTTTAAGTACTCACCCTTGCCACCACACAAACATCAGTTGAAGAAGAATCAACGCTAGCTTTGGAGGAAGAGTTCCAGGAGGAGCCGACTAACTAGGGGGAGAGCCAAGTCAGTTACCTATGGCATATATTGGTTGGTGCCACGTATTTCTTTATTTTCCGCTGCAAGTTATTTTATTAAGACTGTCAGGAGCCGCCCAGACTGTCCTCGGGCTATTTGAATGCTCTGTCGCCCTCATCGGATTTGGAGGCTAGCAACGGATCGCCGATGGCGCTCGCAATGTTAGCACCCAAGCCCAATTGAGACAACAGTGAAACCATTCGAATAAGTAGACAACAATCCTGGTATTCCCCCGGTATGCGACCCGAAGCTCGCCTAGGATTGCCCCGCATACCGGTTTCCCATTGCCATATCAACTCAATTTGCATAAAGGGGGCAACGAACTCAAAACCCCACAACCAGACACTCAACGCGGAAGCACAACAAACCACACTAACTCAAGCACAAGGACGAAACCAGACAACCACACAACTAAAACAACTCAACTAGCACACTAGGAGCAAAAGAAAACACCAGACTAGACCGCAAGATAAAATTCAAAATTTCAGCAGCAACACTGCAGCACTAGAGCAACAAGGATAGAAGCAACATGGCAGATATAAGATATGAAGCACAATATAAACAAGATCCAACATGACACAACAACAATATAGCAAAAGGGCAACATGGATAGAAGCAACCTACTAGACATGCGATAAGCATAGCAACACACCCATGAACCAACAACAGAAATAGTTCGAGGATTTAAGCATAGCCATGACACAGCTTAAGAGGTTAACTATACAACAAAATGGACCTGCATCAACACATTAAACCAAAACACAGCACCTCCGGAAGTGTCCTGCCCCTGAACACTTCCGGGCGTTTTCAATGCCGAGCTTAGCCTCTACTCGTTGCCCCGCCCGGACACCGAGAGGCAATATGGACAGAACTCACATCCTTCTTCGCCCTCACCTGAAAACCACAAAGCAGAAGCATAAGTACAAAAGGTACTCGCAAGACTTACCCGTGGTCCATATATGACCGACTCGAAAGAATATGCATTGGATGTAGCAAGGAACAAGCTTAAGGTAAAAGTGCGGAAAAGCTTAACTTTGTTGCATAATTACATTCTACTACTCTATTCACAAGTTTTATAGCACTTTTGGACAGCACCTATTACTAGAGTGAAATATGCAATTAAACATTAAAGAGAAGCAAGTAATTCATGAACAAGTATAATCACCAATATACCAACTAGCTTCAAGTTTAAGTTGTTACTACGCTGATTGTGCGATGACCAACCGTGCTCATATCCGAGAGAGCGGCAATTCGAATCGCTTACTCACCCTGCATGGGATCATCAATCACACGACATGAATCCCACGAAGGAACCTCATGTCAACCCTCCTCCCATCCATACCTACTCGTTGAACCATCTTCATGCGGTCCGAGCACCTAGCACCCCCTCAAGCGGCCCAAGCCTCGCTTGGCCCTCGAGAGTCGGCCTAAGCCTCGCCCTCAACCACGTCCAACCGCATGAGGGCATGACCCATAGAGTAGTATGCCATGAAAGGGTGGCTTACCGTACCATAATCAGGCATGCGATTAACAAGGTGTGCTCGATCAAAGGGCAATCAACGGATCGGTCCTCAACCGACATAGGCGAGATTATGCATTTGAGTCTCCACACTCAAATGATCCAACCCTCCCGCCCGGTCTCAATTTCCCATTACAGTTCCTACCCAATCCATTGTAGCCCAATAGTTTGAAGTAAATATTCTCAAGCGATGGAACCTTCCACCACTTGGCCCATACCCGACATCTAAGCAAATTAAGCATGGACACAATATAATTACCCATAGTCTAGTTCCAAAGGAGGTATTCAACAATTATCAATGAGTGTATGTGCAGATAAAAGGTTCTAATACCATTCCCACAATTTAACTCCTAATGCATGACTTAATCATCCAATAAGCAAATTATTCGCCAAAGTACAAGTATACATAAGGGTGAATATGCTTAGGTGCTTGCCTTGTGCTTCTGCCGGATTTTCGACAACGAGTTGCTCCTCAATTCCCCCTTCGGCCACGGCCACGTCAACCTCCGCGGGTTCATTCTCTACACGATCACAATGCATGTGAAATGAGATGCATGCCGTGCACATGAGATGGAATGAAAATTGAAGACCCAGGATAACTCCAAAAATGCAAACATTCATCAAACTAAAACTGAAAATACAATATTAACACTCCACATTAGTAGCCAAGCAATATTCTGAAATGCTCAACAGTACTCCAACCAAAACCCTAACTTTGTAGCAACTCTGAATTTTCAGGACAGCATGAAATTCAAATGAGCATATCTTTTTATCTACTCAACCAAATTGAGTGATCCCAGTTTGTAATTGAACACAAGAACAATACCTATACATACCTCTACCCCCAATTGACCATCCATTAATTTAACTTGCCCGAAAACAGAAGAGAACAGTACTCTGCAAAAATGCAACAATTCTGGACAGATTTCACCACATTGATTATAACTTCCTAACCACTTCATCAAATGGAGCATTATCAGATTCTAAACGATCATAAGACGTAGACCTACGACGTAGCTTTGGCCAATCATCAAGAAACAGCATGAAGAACCCCCAGTTCGGCCAAGAACAGAGGGCAAATTTCAGTGCCCAAATCTGCAGAGGTTCAGAACAGCTAGACATTCAAATGGGCATAACTTTTTAATCCCTCAACCAAATTGAGCTCTCCCGGTTTCTAACTGAGCATAAGAACCTTACCTACGATTCCCACTACCCCCAAATGAACAAAAATTAGTTTAACCCATCCAAAACTGAGAAAAATAGCAGCTCTGTCGAAATGCACAAACTCTGGACAGTCAGCAGTAAAAAGAGGATAACTTGTGATTGTATTAACCAAATTTCGACTTCTTGTACTCTAAACGACCGTAAGAAACCGGGCTACATCTTCCTCCACAGGCGGCCGGACAGGAGACCCTTCTACCTAGCCAAACAATGCACAAAACCGACGCTCAAATCTCAGCTCAAAAATTCAGAACATACCTCAACCCTAATCTGAAGTTTCCCCCCAAAGTTTCCAAACCCTATGGCCCCAAATCTGCAAGAACTCCTCCCAAATCTGAGAAATACTCCAACCCAAGCCAAGAAGAGCTATACCTCACTATCCCACAAGGGAACCCTCGGAGGAAGAGGAGGTGGGAGCTCGGCAGGGGGAGATGGCAGGGGCGTCGGCCAGCAGGTGGAGGCGCTGGTTGGAGGGCTGCTGGTGGAGCTCCAAGTTGCTTCAAATGGAGGAGATCCCCCCCTAAGAGGAGCTCGGCCAGGAGGGCTTGGGAGCTGCACGTTTCTTTTCTTCTTTTTTGAGGAGAGGGGATTTTGGGTGGGTGCTGTTTTATGTCCCTTTTGCCCACACATGTGAAACAAGGGACTAACATTTGGCTAAGTCCCAAAATTTCAGCACATGGATTCAATCTTTGAGCCATGTTTAAAATTTGTGTTAGCTTTTGGATTGGGCTCAAAACTCAACCATGCGGTAGAGAAAAGTTTCTAATTTGTAACCAACCAACACGCACATTCCAGATCATTATAGATCTCCAATTATGAGGCTCTAAACTTTGATGAAAATCACATTTGCAGCCTAAAACTTTTGGTTACGTCGGGGATACTCCTAAGTGGCAGTTTAAGATATGCTCGGGAGTTAGAGATCGATCTCGAATGCGGCTAAAGGTTGGTTGGTGTTGATGCTAGCCGCATGAGTCGAACTCGAATTTGGGGCCTTGATAAAGACTTTGCCTTGCGAGGTGTACTTTTGTAACTTGACCATAAGGTTAAGCAACCGGTTATATTTCCCTTTCAATAAAGTACTTTACTATTTCGTTGACTATGATTGTGGTATTTACCAATGTTGAGACTGTGTGCACTAGCGTGATCCTGGACTAGTGCTGAATACACAGAGGGTCCGGATTTGCATATTCGGGTCCCGACATTATCTAAGTGTGCATCCATTCAACAATAAAAGCAATTTTTAAGATTATATTACTCAATAATAAAAAAACCCTATACCTAGTATAGAGTATGAACATACCAATCTAGCTATTTCAACTATATTTCAAATAGGTACAAAAACAAAATAAATAAGTTTATATATGCAATTTTTGATGACACAACAAATTAAAAAAACTATCTCCATCCTAACTTTCTTGAGTTCAAGACTCAAGTCATTTATAAAAGGTGATCACTGGTGAGGCTTTTTTACCTTTAATCTCCCCATCCCACTGATAGAGACAACATTCCCAGCCTTGAGGGCCACTCCATTTTTAAAACCAGTGATCAATTCATCCAGTCGTGCAACCATTTATATTAAGATACTGAACCGAAAGATAAAAATCGATAGCTCAAAGTTCATACCTGATCAAGCTAGAAAGCTTTGTGCGTGAGATTTTAAATCCTGCATTGGTCTTGCAATTTAAAGGTAGTGTTGAGCAGCTAATTCTAGGCTTATAAAATTTTGAGGCCCAAAGCACGAAGTACACACTAAGATATAAGATCACATGTGAAGCTAACCTTGGTGGTTCATACTCTAGAGCAAGCAAAGGAATCTAGGTGAATGAAACACCAATTTTCCCCACCTATCAAATAAAGCTCAATTGAGAGTAAACCATAATTACAAGGGTTTGTGATAACCAAAATTGTACAACACTCATGAACAGCAAAGTTCATGGGCTGATTTTGTCAAAACTCACAATATAATGTACTAATATCAAATAGAAAAAGCTATTCATGATGTAAGTAACCATAAAAAAATATTAGAACACAATGTGTTATTATTTCTTAATGTATCACAAGAAAAAATAAAAAGAAAACAACTTGGAATGTAGAGCTTCTGTGTTTTGCATGACATTGAATCATACTAAGTTGAATTGTGATAAGATTTCTAAGATGTTTTCCATTATACGCATTTGGCACAAAACTCATAATACATATATACATCTAGCTCAAGTCAATTGAGAATTGTGGCAGGACGATTTGGGCTATACCGACCTTTTCGAGTGTAGAAGTCAAGTAGTCAACAAGTTTTGGATCAACAAGGACCTAAGCAGCTCTTTCTCCCTAACAAAAATGCAAATATACATCTCAAATGATAAGTGGGACATGAAAAAATGTCCACAGCACCAGAAAATGAGCAAATGGGAAGCCAGTGCACCTGCAAAAGTACATCTTCGGCAAATTATGTGAAGCAAGGACTACTGGTTTCAGCACAGTTGGGGGGGCGACGATGGGTGGCGCAGTAGGGGCTCGGGAGGCGAGCGACGGCGGCGCTCTCCAGGCTCGATGACGACGCTCTCCAGGCTTAACGACGGCGTGGTTGGTGGGGCAACGATGGGCTGCGCGGTGGAAGCTCGGGGAGGCGGGACTACCTGAGATGGCGGCGCTATCTGGGCTCGGCGGTGGCGCGGTTGAGGGGGCAACGATGGGCGGCACGGTGGGGGCTCGGGGAGGTGGGACTGCGGGAGACAGTGGTGCCCTCCGAGCTTAGCGGCGGCGTGATTGGGGTGGGCGGAAGCGCTGTGGAAAGGCTCGGGCGCGGGCGGGTGATGCGGGTGCGATCAATGAGGAAAAATAACGCGGGTGAGATCGATGAGGAAAAATAATATTATGGGCGATTGAGGGAAAATATATTGTCGTTCGCCCAAAACCGAAACCGATGAAAACATGCTTAATTTTCGTCGGTCCGAAACCAAACCGACGAAAAAACGGGACCTAGTACGTCTCATACCAAAATATTAATGGAATTATTGTATTTTCATCAGTCCAACAATCGAGCCGATGCAAATACTAAACATATGTTCGTCGGTTTCGGGGGCTAACGAAAATAGGACACCAATTTTGTCGGCTCAAGAGGGGACCAACGAACACGAGATATTATCGTTGGCTCATCAATAAAACTGATGAAAATAGTGGATGTTTTCGTCGGATATAATGGAGCCGACGATTTTGTATATGTGTTCGTCGGGACCGACAAAAACAAAGAGAGCTGACAAAAAATAGGCATTTTCCTGTAGTGTTGATTGGCACAATCAATATGTCGACGTTTGGTGTCGGCAATGATCTTAGGGGGGTGTAAATTTGTGGGGCAAGGCGCTGGATTAGGATCTTGATGGTAACACAAGACAAGGAATTATACAGGTTCAGGCCCTCAATGGTGGAGGTAATACCCTAGTCCTGTGTTCTGGAATTATGTGTATCATATGGCCTATTTCTCTCTGCATGAGTCCCTCCCTCTTGGGGTCCTCCCGCCCCTCTTATATATAGGGAGGGGGGAGTCCAGCTCGGTTACTATATCATGAGTCCGAGTTGGTTACAAGTAAAGGAATCATATCCTTCCTTATCTAGGATAGCTTCCCTTACGGTTACAACCTCTTCGTTTAATTACAACGTGGTTGGATCTATGGAATGCATGTTCCTTTCTTGAACGGTCTTCTTAGACCTCTACGCGTGTGTACCCGGTCTTTGTATCCTCCACAGTAGCCCCCGAGTGCTTTGCAATCGAGTTGCCCTTGATTTTTGTTCTTGTGCGGGGGGAGTGGTCTGTCGGTCCTCAGCCTACATCACCCGAATGCTTGGCAATCAAGCAAGGAGTTTGCAAAGGACTCGACTTACTGCTCGGATTTCTTTGGGAGTCCTTCCTTGTGGTGGACCGGTGATCAGCCTGGCTTGGGGCGCACCTGTAATGCATCCGATAGGACGCTGGTGATCAGCCCGACTTGGGGCACACCTGGGTCACATCCAATAGGACGCTGGTGATCAGCCCGACTTAGGGCACACCTGGGTCGCATCCCATAGGATGCTGGTGATCAGCCCGACTTGGGGCGCACCTGGGTCGCATCCAATAGGACACTGGTGATCAGCCCGACTTGGGGCGCATCTAGGTTGCATCCCATAGGATGCTGGCCGAATGGTAATCACACCCGGTCCCACTTTTGCTGCCTATCCGACGCCCTTGTGCCCCGGTCGGAGGCGTTCAAGAGAAGCTTTGACTTTGTCTGGGCCCAAAATTTTCAGTTGAATCCGGATTGGGGGCGTGACTTTAGGTCCGCACTGCTCCTTTTGCGGGAAAAGAAGTTCCGCTTTCCCCGCCCGGGGGCGGTTCTCCAGCACCCCACGACACATTTAATGTGATTTTCGGGGGGAAGGGGCGGTCTTTCCTTTTCCTCGCTCTTCTTCTTTCTGTTGTTGCCTTTGGTGTGGCGCTTGTTAGGGTTCTCCGCTTAGCCCAACGCCCTTCACCTTCTTCCTCCGTTTTTTGAAACGACGTCCTCCGCCGCCATCGCGCCCGACGCGTCGCCTGCGCCGCAAGATTGGGTCGTCTCAATTGTGATGGAAGAGTGCCTGGATGCCATGGTTTCTGCCGGGGTCCTTCCTTCTTTGGTGCTGATCGGGGCTAGCCCGGCGGCGGGTGAGTCTTCCCCTACCCCTCGTCCCGAGGAGATCGTCGTTTTTGAGTCTTTTTTCTGGCGCGGGTTCAGTTTACCCTCTAGCGCCTTCTTTCGTGGCCTTCTGCATTATTATGGGATCGAGCTGACCCACCTCAATCCCAACTCTATTCTTCAGATTGCTGTCTTTATGCATCTTTGCGACGCCTACATTGGCATTCGTCCCCACTTTAGCATTTCCACCATCTCTTTCTCCTTAAGCCTTTCCAGAACAAGAATGCCCCAATCTGGTTGGGGGTGCTGATCTTCAATTGCGAGATGGGCTGAGGAAATCCTATTTCACCATTCCTTTCTGATCTTCTAACAAGGGCTGGCACCAAGAGTGGTTTTACTGTTCTAACCTCGAGCCATGCCTCCCGGCCTTGCCCGGGCGAAGACCCTCGATTTCAGTTTCTTGGACTAAGCCTCCTCCTGACTCCGACAGAGATCAAGTTGGAGAGCTTATGGCCATCATCCATCAACTGAAGAATGCTGGTTTGCATGGAGTGGGTGTTGCTGCTAGCTTTGTCATCCGCCGTGTTCAACCTATCAAGGAACGGGTTCACCCGGGGTTCGAATATTTGGGGAGGTCGGACCCCACTCAGGAGTTGCCCGCGTGAGTTCCGGCGAAGGTGTTGGACAAGCGGTTGAATGACTTCTTTGCCCCTGGCGCCATGCTGGATTGTCGGGGATGCCCAAAGTCCTTTCGCTTGGCTTGCCCTCCTCCCCAGGTGATCTTCGAAGTTTTCGAATTCTTTTGAGCTCCTGTCTTCGGTTGTTCTCGTTTGAATTGTTATTCTTTTCTTGCTTGTAGGGACGGGAAGCCTTCTTTTTTGACGCTCTGATCCCCGGGTACCCCGACTATCCGGGATGCGGGTTGAGGAGACCTGGTCCATCCGCATCCGGGGAGACCCCTGAAGACGCGGGAGCAGTGACACCAGAGGCCCCAGGATCTCCGGTTTCAGCTGCTTCTCCGGAGGATGCTCCCCGCCCGGTAGTGGGCTTGAAGGGATCGGCCCCAGCTTCACCTGCTGTTCCGAGTTCTAAGAGGGGAAGGTGGGCATCTGGGCAAGGTTCCTCGAGTCCATCTCCTCCCCTCACGGTCCCGAATGACGGTTCATCCGCCATGCCGAGTGTAGAAAAGGGGAAGGGAGTGGCGACACGGGAAACCTTGAGCCCCCGGTTCTGTTCTGCAGCTCTGAGTGGTGGTTCGGCCATCCATGTTCCTTCTGGACAGTCCCCGACGCCACCTGCTCCGCGGATCCAGGAGCCGGAGCCAGAGCTCGTTCCCTCTGGCAGTGGTTCATTCGTTCGGTGTGGGCCGGCGATGAGGATAAAGCAGTCCACTCGGTATTTCCTCGCCTTACTCCTTCAGCAATTTTTTGTCGGCTTGCTGACATGGGCCTTTGGCCCTCTTTCTTTTCCATGTCAGGAAGCCGTCAATCGACGTTCCTGTCGGGATGCTGATGGAAACTCCCCAGGGTCTTAGTCCTGGGGATGTCCTCAGTCGGGATGGGCTGTCTTTTTCAGGTGCGGCCGCCCCGGAGTGTACCGAGGTCGTTCCTGAGGTAGCTTCGGCTGGATCGTCCTCCTCAGATCGTCTGCCGCTGCCAGCGAGTGGAGAGATGCAGGGGCCGGCCGAGTGCGCCTCCCTCCCAGTGGAAGAGATCCCGCGCTCAACCACACGTGCTAAGCCTGTCCTCATGCTGGGTACTTGGGACAGTGAGGAGGAAGAGTGGGACACCTTCGATGATGCTGCTGAAGAGCAGGAGGTGGTGGATCTCCACGAGTACTCTATCCGGTGTTCCCGACTGATCCAGGTAGACTCGTAGCTTTTCTTTTTTGTGCTTTTGTTTCCCCCAGGACGCTTGTTCATTTTTCTTCTGCCACCCTCAGTCCCTAGGGGGCCGCCTGAGGAAGAAGACCAACTTTTTGCGTCGTGTCCTTCCTTCCGTCAAGACGAGCCGGGAGCACAGGGATGAGCTGGCGGTGGTTTGGAACAAGCGTTCCCAGTAGCTGTAACAGCTTCGGGAGGAGGTTCCGTCTCTGCGCCTGGAGAAGCTGGACGCGTCGGGTTCTCTCCGAGGCGAGTTCTTTTCCTGGGCGACTGAGTCTTGCCATCTTCCAGCTTTTTGTCTCTGGCTTTGTCTAGCCTTCTCAGTTAGGGACGCGGCTTACACGAGGCTCTAGGGCCAGCTTACGGCCTTGGAGGAGCGGTGTAAGGTTTTGGAGGCACAACTCCGTGTTTCGGCGGAGAGACTCCAAGGAGCGGAGGCCCGTGAGTGCTAGGCCAAGATTGGGCAGGAGAGGTTGTCGGGGGAGCTCGAAGGTTCGCGTCTAGCCAATGTCTTCTCGCTTCGTCGGGTTGTGGGGTGTTCTGGGTCGTTGACCCGCTCTTGTTTGCAGAGTATCGGGGGAGGGCGCGAGCACAATTTGATGACCTTGAAGGAAGGATTCAGCGTGCTGAAGCGTTGCGCTCAGCCTTCCAACAAGCTTCTGAGTCAGTGCTGGCCTTCCTGCACTCTGGCGATCCGAGCTGCGGGAACCAAGTTCTTCAGTGTCTGCGTGCAGCCCCCGAGAGGCTTAGGGCCCACGTGCGGGAAAGGGTGATCATGAGCTCCAATCAGGCGCTGGCGATCGTGAAGTCGTTGTATCCCCGAGTGGAGCTTGAGGCCATCAAGGAGGGTTTTGCTTGCACCGTTGATGATGAGCAGGCTGTTGTCCTTCTGAGGGAAGTCGAGAGTGTCTCAGAAGCTTTAGTTGAAAATTTGAACTTGGATCCTGCATAGATGTAGGTACAAGCTCCTCCCGTCGGGAATGAATGTGAATTTTTGTTTGGCGTTTTGCCCTTCCGACTCTCGATGAGTTAGCACTTGCTGTTTCGTCCGTCTGGAAGGTCATCCGAGTGCTTTTTGTCCGAGTAGTGAGGTTCCCGAGTGCTTGATGTGCTGACAGCCTGGCACTTCTTCTGACTTGGAGCATTGTCCGTGTTCCTCTGCCCGACTACTTTGCCACCCGAGTGCTTTTCCGGTCGCCCCTGGAATTAAGGAGAGACATCTTGTGGCAGCGTTTAGCATTCACTTATTAAGTGTTATGACCATTAGGCCGAGTGATTTTAAGTTGGGGGACTAATGCACGTGCGAACATGCACTTATTAAGTGTAGCCCCCGGCTTACTACCTAGTTGGGAAGCAACTAGGTCGTAAGGCAAAAAATAAAGTGATTAAAAAAGTGGAGGGGGATTATGACATCACCGGGCCGTTTTCGTCATACTGCTTGCGTGGCTGGTTCAAACTTGCCTCGGGATTGTTGCTGAGACGCTCTGGCTTCCCGCCCCTTCCTTTAATCTCATGCTCTTTGTCTTCCGCGCCTTTGGTATAAGAGTGGTCGGGAAGAGCCTCTTATGGCAGCTCTTTCTTGCATCCTTCGCCTGCTTCTTCTCGCGCCCTGCCATGGCGGACCTCCCTGGCCCTTGGTACTTGGGGCTACCCCACGAGGCGATGTGGAGGGCGATCGAGGCGGCCATGGAGAGGGCGGCAGTCGAGCGCGACACCGCCGTCGTTGACGCGCTTCTTGAGGCTGTTCCTCGCCTTTTTAGGGCACGGGACACCCTCATTGCGGCGGTTGGGCGGGTGCGTCGCGGCGAGGCCTGAGCGGACGGTGCCCCTGGCTCTTCTTTTTTTTTTTGTAATATGTAATATATAATGGAAAGAAATGAAATGCTATATTTCTTTTGCAATGCCCTGTGTACCTCCCTTTTTCCATTTTAGCGCAGTTTTTGAATTCATCCAAGCGACGTGTCCTTTGTCACTTTACGTGTTTCGTCCGATCATGCCCAGCCCCCGAGTGCCGGTAGTTTGCTAGATGCTTTTCTTCCTGGACACTTCTTGCGGGGGATTCGGGCTCTATCGTGTACGGTTTTGTGTTTTCATGAATTAGGATTTACATGCTCTTGGAAGTCTTTGCCAACGTCTCAGGGGTAAAAAAAGGAGTGTTCAGGAAACTCGCGAAATATTTCATTTAAAATGATGCAAAGAGTACAAGATTTATGCGTAGAAGCGACGTAGCTGTTCTATGTTCCAGGTGTTGCTGATGACTGTGCCGTCTTCTCGTTCAAGTCAATAAGTTCCAGGCCGCACGACTTCATGGACAATATAGAGACCCTCCCAACTTAGGGAAAGCTTGTGCTCGCACTTCTGATTTTTTCTTAGAACCAGATCTCCTTTGGAGAAAGTGCGGCCCCTAACATTGCGGTCATGATAGTGGCGCAAGCCTTGAAGATATCTTGCTGATCGGATCGCAGCTACGTCCCTCGCTTCTTCCAACCGATCGAGATCGTCCAGTTTGCTTTCTTCTGATCTAGCCTCGCTATGGTTCTGAACCCTTGGGGATCCGAATTTCAGCTCAGTAGGCAGGACCGCCTCAGACCAATATACCAGGAAAAAGGGTGACTGCCCGGTTGCCCGATTGGGGGTGGTTCTGAGCCCCCAAAGCACCGAGGGCAATTCCTTCACCCATCGAGTGGCCTAAGGATTGAGGTGATCGAAGATCCTTGCTTTCAGTCATTGAAGCACCATGTCGTTTGCTCATTCAACCTGTCCATTACTCCGCGGGTGTGCCACGGAAGTAGAGCAGATTTTAATTCCCAATTCCTCGCATCAATCCTGGAATTCTTCCCCTCTGAATTGGGTGCCATTGTCGGCGATGATTCTGTTTGGCGTGCCGAAGCGAACCACAATGTCCTGAAAGAAGTCCTTGCCTTTTGCTGCAGTTATGGTGGCGACTGGCTTGGCTTCGATCCACTTTGTAAACTTGTCCACAGTGATGAAAAGATGTGTAAATCCTCCTTGCGCTTTTTTCAGTGGTCCTACCATGTCAAGCCCCCAAGCTACGAATGGCCAAGTGATTGGTATTGTCTGTAGCTCTTGAGCCGGCATGTGGATTTGCCGAGCAAAAAATTGGCATCCTTCACAGGTGCGAATGATGCCTTCTGCGTCTGTTACTGCGGTCGGCCAGAAGAAACCTTGGCGGTAAGCCTTTCCAACTAGGGTTCTTGAGGCCGCGTGGTGTCCGCAAATTCCCGCATGGATTTCCTTGAGGAGATTCTTTCCGTCTTGCTCCGAGATGCAACGCCTGAGCATTCCGGAGGCGCTCTTCTGGAAGAGCTCCCCTTCGATGACTGTAAAACTTTTGCTTCTGCGCGTGATGCGCTCTGCTTCAGTACGATCTTCTAGGAGTTCGTCCGTTGTCAGGTAATCTAGGTAGGGTTTTGTCTAGTCGGCGCTGATGACCAACACCTGTGCGTCAGCTGGGGGATGCCTCCTCGTCTCTCTAGCGCAGGGTCATTGAGGGCTTGTGAATTTCTTCCACGAAGACACCCGCTGGTATGTCTGCTTGACTGGAACCCAGCTTGGCAAGCTCGTCGGTGGTCTGTTTATCCCGTCTGAGCACATGGGATAGCTCTAGTCCGTCGAACTTGTCTTCCAATCTATGTACTTCTTGGCAGTATGCGGTCATCACGTCATCAACGCACGACCAATCCTTTTGTACTTGGTTGATTACGAGCTGGGAGTCTCCGCGAACCGCTAATCGTCGGATTCCGAGTGATATGGCGATGCGAAGCCCGTAGATTAGTGCTTCGTACTAGGCGGCGTTGTTTGATGCCAGGAAATGAATCTGCAAGACATATTTCAGCTTTTCCCCTTTTGGGGACGTGAGCACGATGCCAGCCCCCGCGAACTGAGCATGAGAGAACCATCAAAGTGCATTGTCCAGTGCTCGAGCTCTTTGCTGGTCGATGGACTCTTTAGTTCCGTCCATTCGACGGTGAAGTCGGCCAGAGCCTGTGATTTTATGGCAGTGCGCGATTTGAACGTAATTTCGAAGGCTCCCAGCTCAGCTGCCCATTTGGCGATTCTCCCGGTGGCTTCCCGGTTACAAAGTATATCTCCGATCGGGAAAGAAGTAACCACCGAAATCGCGTGTTCCTGGAAGTAATGCTTGAGCTTTCGGGAGGTGATCAGCACCACGTAGATAAGTGTAACATCCCAATTTTTGAGATTTTGCAAAGTTTCAAAGTCAAAAAGAACCATTTGGATTTTTCCCGAACTAATTCCAACTTAATTTGAATTTTCCAATCACCAAAAGATTTTATATCATTAATCTGTGCATCAAAACAAAGATTTTTTTATTTTTTTGGTGCTTCAAGGAATTTTTCTGTATTTTTTGGGATTTTTCTGATTTTATTTGCTATTTATTTGAATTTATTTGCTTTTATTTGAATTTCTGGAATTTTCTTAAATCAAAAAATGTTTTTAAACTTCAAATCGACCGTGGGCCGGATCCTTCCACTGTTCAGCCCGGTCCATGTAGCCCGCCACGCGTCGCCGCCTCAGCCGCTCCCGTAGCCTGCTCGGCCCACGCGGGCCTTTAAAAGCCGTTGCCAAGTCCCGTACGAGGTTTCCCACCTCGCGCCGCCTCCAACGCCCCACTTCACGCACGTCGAGACGCCTCCGTCGCCTGGCAATTCCTTGCCGGAGAGCCACCGCCGCGGAAGCATCTTCCTCACCATCGATCTCCTCCTCCGATCCATCTTCGTCGCAGCCGTGCGTTCCCCCGAGTGCGCCGGGTCATCCTCTTCCGGATCCCCAAGGTTTGGTGCTCGATCCGGCCACTACTCGCTGGTTGCTGTGCCATCTTCGCCGTGGCCGGCAAAACGCCGCCGTGGTTTGCCCCGCTGGAGGTCCCGCCCAAGCACAAGCTGACATGGCCACCACGTGGACATCCATGTGAGCCGCCACGTCCACAACCTCGCCTGCGTGTCCACCGCGTCAGCGCCCGCGTGTCGCTCGCACAATTCCTGTGAGCCTAGTTCGCCATAGACCAAAGCCTTCCCGTGGACTTGGTTCACCGTGAGCCAAGTCACTGACACACGAGCCCCACCCGTCAGCCTCTCGGGATTAAATTCTAATTAATTTCTGAAAGGGAATATTCTCTGTTTTCATTTTCTCTCCCGAAGGAACTTCCGAGAGCCCGTTCTCCCTCATACGAACTCCGTTTGAGCCCATTCATGTTTCTAAAAATTTGTAAAATCGAGCTCTACATTGCAGAGCCATTTATTTTAATTTTTGGTACTGTTTACTCTCTATTTTATTATTTATTTGTGTTTCTTGCATTCTTTTCCGATAGACGTTGATCCCCAGGGAGCGAGCGCAGGATTCGGAGATCAAGATTCAGCAATTGCAGTTGATCAACAAGGCAAGTTGTAGTCCTTGACCATGTTGGACCCATGTTTGCAAAATTATTTTTGTTTCATACAATTGCATGCTAATTGTTTACAAGAACTATTTACTGGGATTAGGTATCACCTGATTGTTGATATGACACCCTGAGATGATTGAAATGCCATGTATCCATTGTCACCCTATGTTGGATTGTTTAATAATTGGACATATTGTAGTACCAACATTGGGTTAGCATATCTGTGCTTAGCCATGCTTAGTTGTACGATGGGATTCATGCCACATGTTGAATTAATAATATTGACCTAATGAGATATGGAATTGTGGCGGACAGCCATTATTGTAAAATTTGTTGTACCATGGTGGGGTGTGCCATTGGTATTGGTTATACAAATGTTGTTTTCACTAGGACAAGTGATCGTGCAATCAAGGGGGTGCTGTTAGCACATTTGGGATGTGTTTGTCTTGCCTGAGTATATTTAAGGACTTAATCTTGTGCGCCATTGAACTAGGCTTAATCGTACAACCACATGTCTGGTATGGGATAGACCTGGCTAATTAATTTGCAATGTCTATATTTAAGTACTGTTGTGGTTGTGTGGGTTCCGGGTTCAACGGGTAGACTCACATGGCGCAAGAGGGGACTTCTGTATTGGGCTTTCTGACCCTAACAGCGGTGAAACCTTAGCGGACAGTACTGGGTTTAGACAAAGCATTGTAAAGGCATTGTCGTGATCTCTCTGCCGCACACCAAAGGAAGTGTGTTAATCGCGTGGCACTAAAGAGATGATCATGTGTTGTGGGTAAAGCTGTACAACCTCTGCAAAGTGTATGATAAACTATTCGAATAGTCGTATCCGCGGTCATGGACATGCCTGGGGATTTCACACGGGGTATAGTGTTTTCAGAAAATATGGAGGGATGGTATTGTTGGAAGTGAACGGGGAGTTCACTATTTGTTTTCGATGTTAAATTATTAATGTTGTTGAGTTCAATGGTTGATGGTGATCTAGTTGGTGATGGGTGATGCCTCACCAATCTTGTGTTATTATTTACCATTGATTTACCAGTTATTATTATCTTTATCAAATATGCTTTGAATCTATTTATTGTATTTACGTTCAAGTAATTGCTTTCTGCAAAATAACCATATGACTATTCTTTGTCAAGCCGTACATTATTTACATCATTCTCTACGGCCTGCTGAGTACTTTTGTACTCACGGCTTTATGCCTTTGTTGATCAGTTGCTGAAGAAGAACAAGGAAATACAGAATTCTACGAGGAGGAGTTTTATGAAGACTACGTGAACTAGGATGGCACTCCCCAGACGATTGCCTGTGGCATGTCGTATGGCCCAAGTTATTTTATCTTCCGCTGCAAGAGTTTTATTTGTTTCTCATGCCCTTAAGGCATTTATGTAAACTTGACCATAAGGTTCATTGTTACTATTTGCTACTTTCTTAGTTAATTTGATGAATGGAATGATATGTCAATTTTGTTACCACTGTGTGCACTAGCGTGATCCTGGACTAGTGCAGTATACACAGAGGGTTTCGGATTTGCAAATCCGGGTCCCGACAATAAGCTTCTGAATTTGCGGGTACCGCGTTTTAGATTCGCCCAATACTTCGCTGACGAAGTAAACCGGACATTGTACCTTTTGCTGGTGCCCGTCTTCTTTGTGCTCAATGACAATTGCTGCGCCAACCACATGGGTTGTCACGACTATGTAGAGCATGAGTGGCTCCTCCGGCAATAGGGATGCCAGTACCGGGGGCTTTGTCAAAAATGTCTTGAGGTCGTCGAAGGCTTGATGTGCTTCGGTGGTCCATTCAAACTGTTCTTGCTTTTTCAGGAGATTGAAGAACGGTGTTCCCCGCATCCCTAAGCGAGAGATGAACCTGCCGAGTGCCACCATGCACCCTGTAAGCTTCTGGACGTCTTTTTGATTCACTGGTGGCTTCATCTTTAGGATGGCGCTGACTTTTTTCGGATTTGCTTTGATGCCACGGTGTGACACGATGAACCCGAGAAGCTTTCCCGAAGGGACTCCGAAGGTGCACTTCTCGGGGTTGAGTTTCATCCGGTAAGCCCTCAGGCTTTCGAATGTTTCAGTTAAGTCAGAGATGAGGTCTCCTTTCAACCGATACTTCACCACGACATCATCCACGTAGGCCTCCATGTTGCGTCCGAGTTGTTTGTAAAAACACTGTTGTATTGCGCGCTGGTAAGTTGCGCTGGCATTCTTCAACCTGAGTGGCATCGTGACGTAGCAGAAAGCTCCGAACGGCGTGATGAATGAAGTTTTGATGCGATCTTCCTCCTTGAGGCTGATCTGGTGGTACCCTGAATAGGCGTCCAGAAAGCTCAGGAGTTCACACCCAGCGGTGGAGTCCACAACCTGGTCGATGCGAGGTAATCCGAGCGGATCCTTAGGGAAGGCTGTGTTGAGATCGGTATAATCAACACACATACGCCAGCTTTTATTCTTTTTGCGAACCAGGACTGGATTCGCTAACCATTCGGGATGATACATTTCTCATATAAAGCCTGCGGCTAAGAGTTTAGTGATCTCTTCTTTGATTGAGTCACGTCGGTCTTGAGCGAAACGTCGAAGGCGCTGCTTGATGAGTTTTGCACTCTGATCTACATTTAGTGCATGCTCGATCACCTCCCTCGGAACATCAGGCATGTCTGAAGGCTTCCAGGCGAAGATGTCCTAGTTTGCCTGGAGAAAGGTGACGAGCGTGCTTTCCTATTCCTGACCGAGCCCTGTCCCGATCAAAGCTGTCTTAGCCGGATTGGACTGGTCGAGTGCTATTTTCTTGACTTCTTCGCCAGGCTGGATCCCTGCTTTTGCTTGTTTTTTGGCTGGTACGTCTTCGTCCTGCGAAGCGGATGCCGCCAGTCGGATCTTTTGCAAGTCTGCTGATCCCCATAGGATCTCGGCCAACTCGCAACTTTCATTGTCGCATTGAAAAGACTACCGTACGTCTTCGCGGATCGTGATGACTCCCTTGGGTCCTGGCATCTTGAGCATTGAATAGGTGGTGTGGGACTGCCATGAATTTTACCAGACCGGGTCTTCCCAAGATAGCATGGTCCGCTGTCTCAAAATCGGCTACTTCAAAATTCATGTACTCCATCCTGTAATTGTCTTTCGTGCCGAACGTGACGGGCAAAATAATCTGCCCGAGTGGCACAGAAGAAGTTCCATGGATTACTCCATGGAATGGCGACGAACTTTGCTTGAGCTCAGCCCTTGGTATCTTCATGTCGTCGAGGGTTTTGGCAAATAGAATATTGAGCTCGCTACCTCCATCAATCATCACCCTCTTGAGTTTCACGCTGCGGATGACTGGATCCAGCACCAAGGGGTATCTGCCAGGGAAGGGTATGTGATCGGAGTGATCTGAGAGATCAAAGGTGATGGAAGTTCCGACCACTTCAGATATTGGGGGGTCACCGGTGTGATCGCATTGATATCCCGAGCGGTAAGCTTTTGTTTTCGCTTGGACTCATATACCCCGAGCCCCCAAATATGAAGTTGAGCCTCCTTTTTGTCTTTGGGTTCTGACCGGTTCCAATTTTCCCATGCGAATCTTTTCAAAGTGAAGCAATCTTTTGCCGCATGCTTTCCCTTCGGGTGAAAAGGGCATTGGGCATTCATTACTTCATCGTATTCTTTGTTCTGGGGAGCTCTCGTCCTTCCACACTCGGCTGTTGCGACTAGATCCTCTCCCTTCCTCTTTTTCTCCTTTTGCTTCGGGGGTTCGGTGTGATCTTTTTTGTCTTTTTGCGGGGGTCGATCCTCCCGACATTCTGCTAACGCATCCGATGCGGCTGCATAGCGATTAGCCATGGCGAACATCTCCCGGATGTGGTTGAAGGTTTCTGGGACATCTTTTTGATGAGATCGGGATCATTGACGCCTTTCTGGAAGGCCGCGATGACGACCGCGTCCGAGATGTCCCGAACAGTATTCTTTTTCTGTGTTAATCGTCGGATGAACTCCCTTAGGGATTCGTTCTTCTTTTGATGGAGCTGGTAGAGGTCCCAGGGGGTCCCAGGCTTCTTGAAAGTGCCCTAAAAATTTGTGATGAATTGGTCACAGAGTTCTCCCCAAGAGTCGATGGAATCTCTTGGAAGACCTATAAGCCACGCTTGGGCTGAAGGAGCCAATATGATCGGCAGATAGTTTGCCATCACGTTGTGGTTGCCTTCAGCCGCCTTGACTGCGAGGGAATAGACCTGCAGCTAGGCCTCTGGGTCTCTTTCTCTGTCGAACTTGGCAATGCCTTTTGGATTAAAACCGTCTAGCCACTGCACTCGGTGGAGGTGAGTAGTAAATGCTCTGATCCTGTCGATAGGTCCTTCGTTGCGTTGCGCACGATGGTGGCGCGGTGAAGAATCCACTCAGCGATCATCATCTCGGCGCGGGCTATGTCGACTTTTGTGATTACCGTAGTCGGAGGCCCGATTGCGGAGATGCTGGCTGTTTTGGTCATGATCAATGCCAAAACGCTCGCGGTCATCGTCGCGGCGGTGTCGTTCATCGTCATCCCATTCTTGTCTTCTAGCATTGAGGTCTTGGCGAAGGTCGCGGTGGATGGTGGAACAGACGTCCCTGTCGCAAGGGGACTTGTGCCGACTGCTTTTCGTTCAACCACGGCCGGTCCGACTACTAGCTGTGTCGGTTTCTTCTTCTGTACATGGGGGCTTCATCGTCTTGCCCCACTGGTTGTGCTGAATCACCGTAGCCGTTACCATGGCTTTTACTTGCGCCATGATCGGTGCACCTGGGCTATCGGATTCAATCATGGGTCCCAAGGTATCAAGGAGTGTCTTGGTGGCCATGATATTCTGCTGCGGAGTTTGAAAAACCGATTGGTTCCCCATTCTAGCATGCAAGATATCATCGTTGACGTTGCGTGCTCGATTTTGAAGTGACCAGGCGCGGTCGTCTAGGTCTTCATGTCAAGCAAGCTCCATCTCGTTCTCCTCGGGTTCTCATCGATTCTGTGATTCAGGAAGACTGCTTCCGATCACAAATACCGAGCGGAAACTAGGAGAGCCCTCGGACCAGATCTGATCTGAATCCAAAGGGGTGAGGGCACCACTCTCGTTGGCGATGAAGTGTAGACTTCCGAAGCAAAAAACCTGGCCTGGAGCGAATGTGATGCCATCTTCGAAAGCCATCGAAATCACTCGGATTGATCTTCACGCGACCCCTACCTGGCGCGCCAACTGTCGACGTTTGGTGTTGGCAATAATCTTAGGGGGGTATGAATTTGTGGGGCAAGGCGCTGGATCAAGATCTCAATGGTAATACAAGACAAGGAATTATACAGGTTCAGGCCCTCAACGGTGGAGGTAATACCCTAGTCCTGTGTTCTGAAATTATGTGTATCGTATGGCCTATTTCTCTCTGCGTGAGTCCCTCCCTCTTGGGGTCCTCCCGCCCCTCTTATATAAAGGGAGGGGGGAGTCCAGCTCGGTAACTATATCATGAGTCCGAGTTGGTTACAAGTAAAGGAATCATATCCTTCCTTATCTAGGATAGCTTCCCTTACGGTTACAACATCTTCGTTCAATTACAACGTGGTTGGATCTTTGGAATGCATGTTCCTTTCTTGAACGGTCTTCTTAGACCTCTACGCGTGTGTACCTGGTCTTTGTATCCTCCACACAATATGCTCCTGGTTCTTTGATAACCAGTCCATGCTAAGAATGACATTAAGCCCTGGTGTATCAATGTTGATTAGACCATCCTCGAATTCTACCCTGTTAATCTCAATTATAACTCTCGGACTTACAAACTTTGGTTTCATAACATATCAGGGTGAATAGATTAGCATGTTGTTGTCTAGGTAGTTGACTTGGATCTTTTGTGGCTCAACAAATCTTGTGGATATGAATAATGTGATTGTAACACCTCGGAATCTGATGAGCCCTGAATGTTACTACTACAACCTTACAACAAATTCAGCAAGTACACTACGTATCATTTCACTTCTAACAATAAACTGTGAGTCACAAATATGAGCATACTTGACTAAAAAACCAAAATATCAATAACCGCATGCATAAAGACAACTAGAATGGAATTCTAGTAATTAAATTCAGTGACAACAACATCTCAATCTAGACCAATGGTTATGCTCAACACATAACAAAGTTTATCCCTTGACCAAGATAACGGCTAAACAACATAATAAACACATAACCAAATAACCCATCACAAGGACAGTTCTATTGAACCTATTCCAAAGTTGAAAGTGTCTGAAGTTATTCCAAAGATCTATTCAAGATTAAGTACTAGAGAACAATTAAAGGTGGTAGATTATCATGTGACGTGATTGATCTACCACCCCTTCCCATATGCCGCTCTCATTGTACCTAAAACATTTAAATAAACAAGCGTCAGTCCAAAAATCAGCGAAGTGCATAATAAAATAATAACATAACTAATTATCACATTTAGAACAGCAAGAGAGAGTCCACAACTCTACCAATACATAAGAAACAATATCATCCCAGTTATTACCTTTGTCACAATCATCACATTAACAATCATTCATCATTACCAATACTATGCAATGCGAATATGCTTGCATGCTCATATGCACCTTTCATAGCTTAAACCAGTATAGCTTGAGTGCACACCCATCAGTGTTACACTCTCATTCCCTTCCATCGTAGTGGAAAGGCCTACTCTTGAGCTCTCACTCCCATCTATCCTTATGGATGGGACTACGAGGTAGGACTTCTCAAGAGGACAACAGATTAGTCACATGACCACATATGATAGTTCTCACCGACCTGGCTCGTCAACACTTTTATAATATGAATGCAAGTAATGCAACACTTTGCAATAACCATTCACCACGTACCAACAATTCCCAAGTGACCCTCTTCATCATATACTCAATAACATCATCTCAAGATCATAAGCATAAATAATGACAATGATTAACATTAATCATATAAAACAACAAGGTAATATTTACCAATCTAAATGACAATTCCTCCCTCAACCAAGTTATCATTCTACCATGCACTTGCCTATTTACCCACAAGAACCAGAGTGGCGTGAGATTGAATCCACTCCCGAAGTCACAACTCCCACAATATAAGCAGGCATCCATCTCAAGATCATGCAACAACAATTCATATAACAAACATAACGATGTTGCATCTAAGCACAAACCCAGTTCTAACCATCTCACTCATCGGATAGCTCAACCCTTTTTTGTCCCGGCGATCAAACGACCAATTTCAGACCCAAGAGCCCAAACAAATAAAACTATGAACTTTATGAAAACTACTGAAGGTTACCCACAAAATTCTAGTTAACCAACTTCATAAATTAAACCAACTAGCTTATCATTTCTTGCCCTAAAAACCATTCTACTACCTCACTGACAGCAACCTTCAAAAATTCATAACTAATTATATACAACTCCAAATAAAGCAAACTAGGATATTTATGAAAACTACAGAAAATTATATAACTTTATATAGTTATTTAAAAAATTTAATTTGGCCACTAAACAACCCTAATCTTCATAAAACTAAGACTGAATATAGCAGCAAGCAGATTCTGCATTGTCGGCTTCCACAGGTCATAACTTTTGATACACTTAACCAAATTTCGTTCTATTGTACTCTATTAAAACTTAAGACAATAATCTATAACTTTCACAACTTATGAACCCCTTGGAAGTGCACATAAGAGCCCCAAAACATGATCTAAAGATTAAACCAGCAATATGCCAAAAACTTGAACTTCCAGCAGTGATCCAATTTGGGACAGCCCACTTCAACATATCATACCTAATGTTATACGACTCCAAATTGAGAAAATGATTATATTTTTAGAGTCTAAAGGAAATTTCATAAATTTTTCTAGGTGTGGAGAAATTTTGATTCGGTTTCTAATGAACCCTAAACAATAGATTACCGCAACAGCTGCCAAAGTAAATAGACTCAGAACAGCAGGCAATAAAATAGTCATAACTTGTAAATAGTTGAACCAAAATGTGTGTTCTTGATCTCTAATTAAAGTTAAGATGATGATCTACAACTTTCTCCACAGCTAAACCCTTAGAAAATGAATCTAATGTCGAATCCCAGCCCTAACATTGAGGTATGCACTACCCGAACATAGATCTCGCCCCACAACTAGAACATCTCCCAACCAAAACTAATCACAGTAAGACATCACTGACAAATACAAAACCAGAACCACAAACAATAGAATAAGAATTTCATACCTTCTCCCAACCTTGGATCGAACAAAGACACTCCAAGGAGGAGGAGGAGGAACTTGAAGGGGAGGCGCTCAGCAAGGAGGAGGAGCCAGGACGAGGTGCACTGGAGGAGGGAGGAAGGGGCTATGCACTAAGGAGGAGCTAGGAGAGGATGCGGCTGGTGAGAAGGGTAGGGAGGTGGGGGCTAGGTTTAAGGAGGAGTCCCCCTCCTCTTTGGCCAAAATGGGCCACTGGCGGCCCACAAAACAGTCCCCCAATGACAAAACATCCCACACAGCCCAAACACAACCCAAAACGATTCTAAACTTAATTGGGATATTATAGAGATACTCCAGAATCAAATAAGACTAATGTAGGAATTAAGTGCACAAGAAACATACCCAACACCACATCGGGTGCATCGCTTGCTTCTTCAACGGTTGCATGGTTCAGACGAACACGCCCAAAGCCTTGAGCTGGCTTGGGGGCTGGTCAACCTCCTTGGGGGCCTCTGCATCCATGTGCTGGTACTTGTGGATGAGGTGGCGCATGCTGAGGTTGAGGTTGAGTTGGTGGTGGCCTCTTACGTGGGCAGTTTTTGGAGTAGTGCCCCATTTCACCACAAGCATAGCAGGTGATGGCAGCAACTCAATTTTGACCTCCAGTTGGCTACCCTCCACGATTATACTGCTGAACCACTAGTGGGGGAAGATGAGGAGTTTATCCTCGAGGCCTTGGGGGTGGGGTGCAGCATAATGAACACTGGAAGGTGGCCCTCCACTTGGTTTTGAATAACCACTGCTTGCTGATTTATGGGCCAGTCACATACACTTCTGGCTCTCGGTCACTGCTTTTGCACTATCATTTACACGGATTGTATTGCCAACCAATATTTGCATATTGGGGACATGGTGAGCAGCTAGTGAGTGCTTAATTTCCCTAGTGAGGAGCTCTCGAAATAAAACAACCTTTCTGGCCTCATTCGGTATTTCATCAGCAACATACTGAGCAAGATAATTGAACCGGTGGAGGAAGTCCATGACAGACATGGAGCCTTGATTGAGGTTATAAAATTCTCTCTTCTTGATTTCCATTAAGCTTGAGGGAATGTGAGTAGTGTGGAAGGCATCTTTGAAAGCCTCCCAAGTAGTTAGTTGGCCAGGTGGACGAATAGCCTTGCAGCTATCCCACCAAGCTGTAGTGGCTCCTTGGAGGTAGTATGCACCATACTACATTTTTTCCTCATTGTTGCACCTCACGATGTCGAGTTTGCACTCGATGTCATGAAGCCAATCATTAGCATCCAATGGGTCAGTTGCTGAAGAGAAGTTCGGCCGGAGAGTCCGTTGGAACTTAGCAAATCGTGATTGAGGTGGTACAGCTGCTATTCCGCCGTATGTTGCAGCGTTGAAGTTCTCAATATTCTACACCATTCTCTCAAGGAGACGGGTTTGCATAACGAGAACTTGTGCCATTGATGGAGGATGTGGCAGCTCCTCATTTTGATTCCCTTGCTGAGTTCGTGCTCCATCTTGCTCACCCACGGGTGCACTTAAGTGCTGTGTCTCATGACTTTGAGACCCTAGATGCAGCGGGTCGGGGAGCACCAAATTAGGCACATGATTTTTCAGAACACAGCCCTCGTGGGCAGCATCACTTGCCATGAGTGTACGAATTGATCGCATCCTTGGCATCCTGTTACACACATAAGGTTAAGCAATATGCACTTAACGGATGCGATAATGGCTTGGGATGGATGTATAGTGAGCATGAGATGAATGATACCACTTATTCGAGTTCAAAAACTGAATATTACGCTCAAATAAAATTGCAGACAACAAGGGTAGATTTGGCATTCTGCGATAAGATTGAAGATGTTAACTTAGTGCAGTTAGCATACATAAGTGAGTTTCAACATGGGGGTCATTACAACTAACTCAAACCTCCCCCCATTAAGCCTTTTACAATGCAAAAGTACATCATTAGTCAGCTCATATCACAACCCAAAAATGAGCTCCATTGCCACCATCATCAACGACATCAAGAGCATCGGGACAATAGGCAGTGAAGGAGGAGCAACAGGCATCATCAGCTTGTACTCTCACCCATTGTAGAAGACACTCCAACCTCAATTCACATTCATAGGAACGCTAGGGCGAGCGGCCGAAACACGGCGTCTGTGGATTCCCACCGACATCCGGGCACGTTGGACGATGCGATGATAGGAGCCATAGGGACACGGGAGGTCCTCCATGGGCTTGTAAGCATCATGCTCACCGTACATGATCTCCATAGAGAAGAATCCATGGTGGAGGAATGTCTCCATATCAGTCTTAGCAGCTAGTCAGTACTCCATTGTAGCCCGCATGGATTGACACCTCCACAATGTACAATGAGGATGCCAGGCTCATTGCCACATGGGAGATAAGATACTCCAGTTGCTCGATAAATCCAGCATGGCGCATCATATCCCACAAGGTTTCCTGCACGGAGCCCTCAACGATCGTGTGGGAGTAGCTCAGTTTCCAATGGCCTGCCATCTAAGAATGAAGAAAAGATTCAAGTTATCAAGACCTTACATGGAATAAGATAAGTTAGGGAAAAAGGAAAGCGATAAAACAGCAAATGCAATGGTTCTATACAGCTGATTATATGAATTTTTAGGTGCTGTTACATAGGTGAAAAAGTTATGAAAATTTTTGTGTAGCTTCCTAGGGAAGTAATATACATTATATAAAATTTTTAGAATTTTTTTCAATGAAATATTTTCCAAGAAAAATTCATGAGTGAGATGCTCTTAGAAACCTCATTGCGTGCCTAATGTTGTGTTCTACTAATTTTTAACCCTTTATCCCAAACTTGAAATCCTACAAAATTTTACAAGATTGCTCCTGGTTTTCCTAGGTCATTTTCAGAATTTAGTGGCATTTTTAGAGTTAAATTAAGATATTCACACAATATCCTATTTTCCTTAACCTTGCAACTACTTGCTATGCAACTAGTTTTCGAAATGAGATAAGTTCACCATCATTTATCTCCCAAAGACATGATTAAGAGTAAGATGAGAATTAAGATCTCCATGCTAATCCCACAGATTTTAGGTTTTAAAATTTTCTCCAAAACATGTTAACTTCTCAAAACTCTATTTTCGATGTTTTGAATGGCATGAAAAGTAGAACTATACTCATTTTCAGATTTCACCCTTTTCTTAAAAGGTCAATATTTGAAGTTTAAGATAAGCAGAAAACCATTTTGAAAAGTAAATTAGAGGAGATGTGTAACACCCCAATTTTTGCTTTTCATAAATTTAAATGATATTTTGCACTTTTGAGAATTTTTGGAATTTTTTGGGATTTATTTGGATTTAATTTGAATTTATTCCCTTTTGAGGTAATTAAATAATTAAAAGTTTTAAATAAATTTTGTTGGAAATATTTTATTTGAGTCCAAAATGTCTCAAAGTATTTTCTAGAAGTTTTTTGGATTTTTTCTGATTATTTTGTTATTTTTCTTGAATTAATTGAAGTTCCAGGAATTAATTGAATTATTAAATCGCTGGAAAAACCCTAACGGGTGCCACTATTCCTCCGACCCGAGCCAGACCCGAGTCCGACTCGAGCTGGTCCGACCAAGCCGGACCTGAGCCCGACCGCTCTACTTGGCTCGACTCGGCCGCGTCTGGGAACAAACTGTTGGATCGCGATCCAACGGTCCGGATTCAGCCGCGTTCCGCGTGCATGGACCGTCGGATCGTGCCACGTGTGCGGCAGAGATTGCGTCGTCCCCCGCCGAGTTCAACTCGGACTGCGCCGCCGCGCCCCGCCGTGTCCGTTAGGGTTTCGCGGAATTCCCGCACGCCGAAGCCGTATTTAAGACGTGGACCCGGGCCCGAGGATCGCCTTTGCACGCCTCGTCTTTTGCCCAAGCTGCTCATGCCCAAGCCACCGCCAAATCCTAGCAATTCCTCAGCGTAGTTCGTGGAAGCGCTGCCACGGGTTTTGGGTTGTGCCGCTGCCGTTGAGGGCGCTCCGCCGCATTCAAGCCCAGATTCGGAACCGTCAAGTCGAGGCGCTCACGTGGGGGTCATCCACTTCGCTGGAGATGCGCCCAAACGCCGTTCGGGAGGTCATCATCCCCAACTCCGGTGCCACGCCCTCGCCGCGCCATTGCCAGATCCCCGAGCTCGGACAACCGCTCGATCTCCATCTAACGGCCGAGGTAACACCACGTAGTCCTTTCCCGTAGGAAACTAGATCTATCCTGAGCCATTAGATCTTAGTTGTGTGACACCACGGAGTGTCGTAACCTTATTTAATGAGTATGATGAGGTCAAAGACATTATGGAATGTGGAATTAAGGTTATAACTACAAGAAAAGTGATTATCTGTGATGAAAACGTCGTGACGTTGTTAACTTTTGTCATGGAAAATCTATTTTCTATGACGACATTTTTATTTTCGTCATTAATTGTATCAGGCGCCGTCGCCCCCATGTACTTTTGTGACGAAACATAAATTTTCATCAAGAAACCATAATACAAATCGTCATAGAAAATGAATGGTGTTTTTTCTCGTTGGGAAGCGATCGTTGTTCCCTGGTGATTATTTGGTCTCTCTCTTTGAGGTCCTCCCAAGGGTATGAGTCCGAGTTGATTACAAGTAAAGGAATTGTATCTTTCCTTATGCAGGGTGATTTCCCCTGCGGTTATAATCTCTTACTTCAGTTATAACGGGACAATAGGTAGAACTACAGGATATATGCGCGGGGCTTTGTCCGTCCCCTCTCTCGTCCGGTCTTCTTGGGTCCGCACGCGTACACCTGGTTCCTATGTCTCACACACGACCCGTACCCGTAACCGGATGCAAAATTACCCTAATAGAAAACTATTTTACACTATCCGCCGGGCACAGGTAGTACCCGGGTAAGTTAGATTCGGGTTCGGGTCGGGTACGGGATCAGCAATACCCGATGGGTACGGGTCAGGTTCGGGTACCCAAATAATTCTAATCGGGTACCGGATATAATTAGCCCATCCCTACCCTATTTTTTGAACTCCTCCCGGTAGCGCTTCTTACTAGGGGTGCAAGCGGAGCGGATAATTCCCAAGCCGTCCGTCCGTATAAATTCGGATCTTATTCGGATAGTGATTTGGATATCCAGGTTTTTTTTGGATATCGGATACGGATTCAGATAAATTTTTTTTTGGATTTGAAAATGTATACGAAATAAAAGTATCCGTCGGATTCGAATATATCCGTAATTTTATTCGGATCTATGCGGTTAATTTCACCTTTACTTTGACTCCTCCATCCGAAGTCTCCACCCCCGCTCCCAGTTCGGTGCTAGGTCAAGCGCCCCACGCCTCCTCCGTTCGGCGCCGCCGCACGCTGCTTCGTCCCCGAGCTACCTCCGCCCTGCCCCCACTCCTCCCGGGTCCCTGCTGACATGAACGCTAGGCCATACCGGATTTCCCATTTCTCTTGTGCAGTCGAGGCGCAGTGGGGCGAGGCGGCGAAAGCGAGGAGAAGCTCCATGGTGTGAGGAGGGAAATCCGGGAAGGTGGCGGAGGTGGCTCTGGCCGGAAGGTGATCGACTGGGACGGCATGGCCAAGATGCTCGTCTCCGAGAAGGCGCGCAAGGAGTTCTTCACCCTCCGCCGCGCCTTCGAGGACGTCAACCACCAGCTCCAGACCAAGTTCTCGTGGTATCACGCTCGGCTCCTTCTCGCTCTTCCCGATCTGACATAGGGTTTTCGGATCCGACACCCCTCTTCTAGGGCCTCCTTCTACCAGATCCGGTCCTTTTGATACTATGGACTGTAGAGATTTCATGATGAGGTGTTAGTGGAACAAATCCAATTTGTTTAGTGGAACAAATCCAATTTGTTTAGTAGAACAAATCCAATTTGTTCGGAATTCTGTAATCCAATAACTTCGTGACCGTACTGATGTAATTCAGTTAGTTTTTGACTTATTGGATATCTTGCAAATAGGCTGTTCTTTGAGATGTAGCTGTCGTTATGCTGCATTTTCGCTTCATGGCCATTGTTGATTTTGTTTTGCTAGCAATTAGGCTACTGTTTTAGATAAGTGCCGGGGGTCTATTGGTTTTTGTTGGTTTGCCAATTCTGCCATGCTAATTGCGTGTAGTATTCCTTTGCTATTTCTAGCCTGAAAATGTCCAGAAGTATTAAGATAGCCTTGGAGAAATTCATTCACCCGAATAGCAGTCACATTGTAAATTTTATAAGGTAGCTCAATATATTGTTTACAAACTGTATTTGTTTTGTTCTGCAGGAACCTCAACCAATTGACTGGGAGTACTACAGGAAAGGAATTGGATCTAAAGTGGTGGATATGTACAAAAGCCTTATGAAAGTAAGCATCCTTATGCTTCAAACTTAATTTGCATTTCTATAAACAAGTGTTACTAAATCTGAAACAATGTTTATTTTTGGTATCATTGAGGATATTTGCATTCTGTCTTAATTCTCCGTGGAAACAAATATGCCTCAGGCAATGTTGCAATTGTTTGAGTGATTGGGAACACTTGGTATGAACTATGTAAGCTTTGTAGTTAGCCTTTGCCTTTGTTTTCATTTTGAGTTCATTTTCACTATTTTTTTTGTGTCAACCAATATATTTTAAGCCAATGGTGCGCCTAATTGGAGGATAATTTGGGCGGCCTAATTCAACAAGGGCCAATGGGTGCATATGGAAGATGAGTAGTGGGGGATTTATTCTTTGGGACCACTTTGTATGTGCTGATTTTGTGCATATTTAAAAACAATATACTTTCTTGATTACAAATTATTTTCCGAACTCTAAATTCCAATGTGCTTGTTGAACGAGAATCTCGAACATGTATAAGTTCTGCAATTACCACTATACCAGGTTATTTATCTCTAAATGGATTGTAGGCCCAAATGGATGTTGATGATGCTCTTCTGTGGTATTGTACGTCCAAATTGGCCCACACGTCTTCACCTATGATCGTGTATATGGCAGCACAGGCTCTCCTTCCTCGTTAATATTTGAGCAATGTGTGCATCCGCTAATTGATTCATTATTCTGCGGATACAACGCTACTATGTTAGCTTATGGCCAGGTGCAATTTTTTTTTAGTATGATGAAATTAATACTGTTTTTAGATGATTATTATGCTCTGTGACTTAGCTGTTTTTCTGTACCAACTCTAGACTGGTTCCGGTAAGACATATGCGATGGGTACCAATTATAGTGGTGAAGTTAACCAGGGAGGAATAATTTCCCAAGTTATGGAAACAATATCCAGAAAAGTTGATGCCATGAAGGATGATATAGAGTTGTTAATTAGGGTATCCTTCATTGAGGTACGAAAGCCGATAGCAGTCATTTTTCTTCTATTGGTTCCAATTGCCATTGTGCTCGTTACCATTTCGTGGTGTGTTGATGCACATTTCAGATATTCAAGGAGGACGTCTTTGATTTGCTTGATGCAAGTCATTCTGCTATAGTTGTGTTTAGTTGTTCATGTGAAATAGGTATGTCAATTTTTGTCGATATTAATTAGTACTTCTAAAAGTCCACAACTAAGCATAGGTATGTCAATTTTTGTCATTCTGTTACTATTATTGTCATGTTGAAGTTTTTGATATGTTCCACAGTTTTTTCTTTCCTAAGTGTTTGTCCTTTGAGTACCTTCTGTTGTGCTTACAAAATTGCTTTCTTGAATCCATGCATATTGATTACAATTATGTCATAACTAAATGTGTACGCTTCAGGTTTCTTGCAGTAGCCTCATAGCCTGTACTTGACCACCTATCATTAACCATACCCATACATGTAAGTAGACCCATTGAATTCAGCATACAAAAGTTAATCCATTTCTTGATGTGTTTTTTTATGAAATTTTCTGAATGTGAATTTAGTTATTTTTCAAGTAACCGCCAGAGGTGTACCTTTGTTGTGTCCTGCTCCATTTGGATGAAAGTTTTATTTGTATAAGCCTTTTATTCCCCTTATCAGTATTGATTCTGTTATATTCTATATCTTAGGTGGAGATGGAAGCTATGATGGAGCCTAATGCAGAGGGTCATCCAACAATGTCTACTACTGTGATTGTTGACAAGGTTCTATCTCAAAGCAGTGCCACAAGCAAATTCCTGAAGAATGTTGGATTACATTCAACCACTGAACTCTGCAAATGGCTCCAAAGAACAAAGCTCTTGAGGACCTGTGGATCTGTTTTCAAAACTTGATATTAGCTTCAATTGGTTTAGGTAACATGGTCAAACTTTGTGACTTGTGGATCTGTTTTCAAAACTTGATATTAGCTTCAATTGGTTTAGGTAACATGGTCAAACTTTGTGACCTGTGGATCTGTTTTCAAAACTTGATATTAGCTTGAAGTGGTGGTACTAGCTTGAAGTGGTACTAGTTAGATCTCTAGTACTAGCTTAAAGTGGTGGTTTAAGTACTGTGAATAAAGTTTGTGACCTGTGTAATGTATTGATCGGTCTCCTGAAAATATTATGTGATGTGGCTGTAAAAATGGGTCATATGTAGGCTGATAGAAGTGTTAAATGACGAAACTTCATGTCGATGCTATATCTATGTATGATGAAATTATTCATCATAGAAAATGACAGATCCTTACTTCCATGACGAAAAGTCACGTCCACGTGACAATCATCAGTGACAAAACATTTGCGTCACAACACGTGCCACATCACCTCACACCCTGGCTGATGACATGGCATTGGACTGTTCAATGATGAAAATGCATGTCCATGTGGCACTCATCTGTGACGAAACATTTGCGTCACAAGACGTGCCATGTCACCTCACACCCTGGCTGATGACGTGGCACTGGGGTGTTCCATGACGAAAATGAACGACATTTTGGATACAATTAATGATGGTTATATTCGTCATAGAAGTGCCTCTTCGCTGACACAAATGTAATCGTCACAAAAAAGTTGATTTTTTATGACGAAAATAAGCAATTTGTCATTGAATTCTTTCTATGACGCACTTTCTATGACAAGTTGAATTTTGTCATAAAGTCGTCATAAAAAATCTACAATGACGATTTCGGGACTAATGATGACGAGTTTGGACCGTCATTAAAAATCACTTTTCTTATAGTGTTAAAACCATAGGGTATGGAGGTTAATAGCGTTTCCGGGCCGTTTCCGGGGTTTTGGGCCTTTCCGGGGGAGTTTGGGCCTAAAAGAGGGGGTTGTGGGCTTTGGTGGGATGGAGTAGGAATCCATTTAGGATTAGGAAATAGGCTTGGGGCTGGTAAAAGGGGGCTTCCCTGCCCCTTTGTGCGCCCACCCCCCTCCCATTGTGCGCCCCACCCCACTTCCCCTTGCCCTAGCCGCCCCCCCTCTTCTCCCCCTTTGGCCGTGCGCCCCCACCTCCTCTCCTCCACTCGTTTAATTGATTCGGAGTCCCAGAACCCAAGTTATGCCTTTTGGAAGGCTGCTGTCCCGACGGGACAGAACCTCTGTTTTTGGGTTTTGCGAGTAGTTGGCAATGTCGGGGTAGATGAGGGTTTGCCTACTGTTTTGTGGACATGATTGTGAGTGTGTGGTACCTATGTGCAGGTGGTGCGACCCCGGGAGTGCCTTCTACTTCCCGCCAATCCGTTGCTTGTGGTCGAGGCAAGTGTATTGTAATGGATAGCGATTTGTAGGTTGCTTGTTGAGAATGGATGAATTTGACTATATGATATGATCACTTGCCATGCTTTAATGATTGCCAATGATATGATGAGCATGTTTATTATGTTATGATGCCATGTGTTAATGTACAAGTTGATTATGATGTGGCATATTTGCATACATGGCATTATTACATGGCCCGGCGGTGAGAAAGTCATAACTAGTCCGGGAAGGTCGGTGAGAAAGTTATGACTAATCCGGAGAGACAATGAGTAAGTCCTACATCGTGATTCCATTCACCGCGGTGAACGGAAGCGAGGAGACACCGATGGGTGTGTACTCAACCATACCGGTATGAGTTTCCATGGAGACATGAGCATCACATTGCACTGCATACATATTGATGATGATGATGATATGCGACCATGAATGAGATGGTTTACATGATGTGAGATATTATTGCTATGTAATTGTTTATGTTTGTACTATTGCAATATACTTGCTGAGTGATGAACTCACGCTTGTGTTTATGTTGTTTTCTTTTAGGTACCATGAATCCGACATGCAGGAAAGGGAGCTAGTCACACGTCATCACTTAGCATCACACATTTAAACAATGACATGTTCCTTCCCTTATGGTTATGGTTAATTCATTGAACTAAACTATGGTTTCGATGATTCGTTGGTCATTATGAGTAATTGATTAGTCCATATTTGTCATGTGATGGATAGAATTTATATCCTTAGTGGTATGGTGGCTGTTTTTTTCCGTTTGATCATGTTATTGCTATCGTTCATTATGCTATATTGACTTATTATTATTGTTGTTGCTTCAATTCATGTTAAAACAAAGGAGATGCTGCCGAAATTTTGGTTTTTAGCATGTGCGCCTTTGCTGTAATTTATGTTTAATTGTGGTATTTAGATGTTGTTTAGCTTATGTTTGGTAGCATTCAGGCATATTAAATGCCGGGGTGTTACAAGTTGGGTGGCTCGGATTGTGCCAGGTAGCCTGTTTCGCCGTGAACTAGATTGGATCTAGACCGTAGGATCTAGATTGGACAATCGAGATTAGGCCACGTAGCTATAGTGTTGTGCGTTGGAATTGATCTGGACCGTTAGATCTAAAAGTAACGGCTTGGATTGTTTCACGTTAGATCGGTTAGATACGTTCACAATCGTCCGATTTGGAACCAAGGGCTGTGATGCGCCCACGTGTTGCAGACCGCGTCATGCCACGTCGCCCCGCGATGCGGTGAGATCCGATCGGATCTCGACCGTCCGATTCGAATCGTACGGCTCAGATCAACCGCGTTAACCCGCACTGTAGCAGGATTAGATCTGATCCGTACCGTCGGATTTCAAACCGACGGCCCAGATCAAGCCACGTGGCCTGTAACCGAACCGACGCGGTCGACACGGGTCAGCCGGTCGTTGTTGACGTCACACATGACGTCAGCATGGGCCCGCGTGTCAGCGTCTGGCCCGACCGCACGATGACGTCATCCGTGACATCATGATGACGTCATGGTGGAGCCCGCGTGTCAGTACCGTTAGGCCGAGCACGATGACGTCAGCAATGACGTCATCCGAGTGGGTCCCACGTGTCAGCGACACGTGTACCCGTGGACCGGGCCCACGGTGGACCAAGCCCGAGCAGTAGACCGAGTCCATTGACAGGATGACGCAATGCTGACGTCATAATTCAATTTTTCAATAGAAAAATAATTCGATGGAAATTCGAAATGCACGCTAACGTCATAATTTGGATTTTTCAATAGAAAAATAAATGAATTTATTCGGTTTATTCTTTTATTTGATTTTTCAAACTTCAAATGCTTATAACTTTTGCATTTTAACTCCGATTTGGGTGATTCTAATTTCTAAATTTTTATAAAATTGAGCTCTACTTAATGGTGAATTTTATTTAATTTTTAGACATGAGTTTTACTCTATTTATATTTATTTAATTGATTTTTCCAACTTTAAACGGCTATAACTTTGGCTTTTTAACTCCGATTGAGGTGATTCCAGTTTTTAAATTTTTATAAAATTGAGATCTATTTAATGGTGAATTTTATTTAAGTTTTGGACATGAGTTATTCTCTGTTTTTATCTATTTGGTGTTTATTTATCCGTTACGAGTAGACGTCGAGGTGCCCGAAGGTTTCGAAGGTGAAGTTTTGACTCAGGAGCCAGCTCAAGATCAAGAACAAGTACTTTTTGAAGGCAAGTTATGCTTTGACCATATTGTTCCCACTTTAGAAATTATTTTGATTGAAATTATTGCATGTTAATTTAATTAGAAAATGCTTGGATTAATTCAGGGAATTAGCTAAATGCCAAATTGCTGTATGCCACCTTGACATAAATAATTGTATGCCATGACCCCTCGTCACCCTAGTTGTGGATTATTTAGTTGAACATTATTTAATTGCCAACATGGGAATTTAGACCGATGTAGTATAATGCTTAGCCCTGCCACATAGTCATGACATGATTTTGGATAATTACATGCTAATATTGACTTAATGAGATATGGAACCTGTTTTGGAGAAGTGTCATGTGTTATTAATGATGATGTTGATGGCACGTGGTGCATGGTAATCAACCAGGGGTTGATAAATGGTTTAGACCGGGGTAAGTGGCAAGAATGATCTGGTGGGCCATGAGTGGCACCAGGGAAAGTCGTTTTGGTTCTTCGGTAGTCTTGCCTTGGTCACCCTAAGGACTTAGCCTTGCAAGCCTTTGAACTGGGTCAAACATGCAACCACATGTCTGGAATGAGACGAACCTAGTTGAATAAGTTGCTAATAACTTGCTTGTGGAACCTCGGGGTGTTAACTATACCTTTTCTGTAGTTGTACAGGGGAGCGTGCTGGGGCTGTGGCTAGGTACCCATCTAACGGTTGGTTGGCCTAAACTTCGCCTTTGCTAAGGGAAGGGTTAGTGTGCAACAACCGGGGAGGTCCACTTGTATAGTTAGAGGCTCCCGAAAGACTTTGTTACGGACACTCGCCTTTGTGGTGTTTGACTGTATCTTGTGGGTAAAGTGCATAACCTCTGCAGAGTGTACAACCTATTCGAATAGCCGAGTCCGCGGTATTGGACACTACTCGGGGATTACAGTCAAGGGTTAGACCTTCATGAAAATAACTTGGCTCTGGAAAATGTTTGGGTTGAAATGATGAATTGGACTTAGGATTGGAAAATGCTTTACTTGTGACATCATTGTGAAAGTACCCCATTTATTATTGTTTTACTGCTTTGCAATCTATTACTGTAATTACACATGCTGCTTATCTACAAATATACCTGTTAGCCTATCCTTTGTAATAAGCCATGCATATAGAATATTAGCTTGCATTCTGTGCATGACTTGCTGAGTACCAAGTACTCACCCTTGCCACAATACAAACATCAGTTGAAGAAGAATCAACGCCAACTCTGGAGGAGGTGTTCCAGGAGGAGCCTACGAACTAGGGGCGAGCCCAGTCAGTTGCCTATGGTATATTGGTTGGCGCCACGCGTTTTCTTTATATTTCGCTGCAAATTTTTTCGAGTAAGACTTTAGCCCTGCGAGGCGTAATTTTATAACTTGACCATAAGGTCGAGCAACCAGTTATATTTTCCCTTTTAATAAAGCACTTTACTATTTCGTTGAGTATGATTGTGATATATACCGATGTTGAGACTGTGTGCACTAGCGTGATCCTGGACTAGTGTTGAATACACAAAGGATCCGGATTTGCAAATTCGGGTCCCGACAAGATGCTATAGAGGGATGAGAGTATCACTCTACTTTTTTGCAAATAAGTTTTCTTAAACAAAATAGCTTTTGAGAGAAAACTTTGTCCTTAATTCTATCAACCATACTAACTAGGGCTTTCCTACAGTCGTATGGGCTCTAATACCACCTTCTATGGGCACCCAGAAGCATGGATTGGACCTAGCCCGTGCGTTGGACTAGAAGAGACACCCAGATTCCATTTAAGTGTATGTTCAGTGTCCTCAAATAGTCCCGAGCACAAATGTTACTCAGATGGCCCTCTCTCAAACAAATATGTTTCACCTGAATAGCACTGTGCTCACTTACACATAAGCGAGCTCCAATCACTTTCTCAAGAACCATGCCAGGATTGAGGTCAACCCATCTGGCATACCACACGCTGGCCGTCTTAGAACCATGGTACCACCCACACCCACTAAGGGGTGTGCAACGTAGTAGGCAAGGAACGACGGTCGCTCGTGTCCACGCAATGGACGGTTGAGAACAATTCTGAGTACCCGGATATGTGTACAGTGCTAGTTCCCAAGATCAACGCCTAGCACCCACATATCCCGCATTCGAGATGATTCATCACGTACAAATTTATAATTGACATAAAAGAAGACTAGAAACTATTACATCTACTTAATATTACATGTTCACGATCGACCAGCCAAATATATCACATAAAGAGTAAAGTGCAGCGGAGATAAACAAAAGTTCATGTCGGGACCCAAATGTGCAAATCCGGACCCTCTGTGTATTCCACACTAGTCCAGGATCACGCTAATGCACACAGTCTCAACATAAATGAATATCACAATCATACACAGGGGAATAATAAGTAAAACTCTATCTATTAATGTAATATGTTGAGTCAACCTTATGGTCAACTTACAGTAACACGCCTCGCAGGGCAAAGTCTCAAATAAAGAAAACTGCAACGAAAAATAAGTAAAACTCGTGGTGACCAATCAATATGCCACAGGCAACTGATTGGGCTCGCACCCTGACTCGACGGCTCCTGATATTCCTCCTCCAAAGCTGGTGTTGACTCCTCAGCGAAAAATAAGTAAAACTCGTGGTGACCAATCAATATATGACAGAATGAAAATCTAATAACGACATGCATGGCTTATTCCAAATGAATGGCTAAGTAGTTGTTTTGCAATAAACGACATTCACAAATAATCATAATAGATTGTAAAGCAGTAAAACACGTAATAACAATATTAAATTTTGCAATTGTTTCTCAAGTAAACCATTTATCAACCTTAACCAAATTACACATTTTCATGTCACATTATCAACATTCCCAACCACAGTTTAATGAAAATCTAATCCTTGACTGTAATCCCCGAGCATTGTCCAATACCGTGGACACGGCAATTCGAATAGTTTTGACACTCTACAGAGGTTATACACTTTACCCATAAGATACAATCATACACCACCAAGGCGAGTGACCGTAACAAAGCCTTTACAATGCTCCATCTAGACCCAGTACTGCCCTCTAATGTTTTAACACTGAAGGGATTGGTTACCACACTCATGGCCCCCCTCTTGTGCCATGTGAGTCTACCTGTACACCCGGAACTCACACCACCACGACAATACCAAAATCTAGACATCACAAATTAATCAGCTAGGTTTGTCCCATTCCAGACATGCGATTGTAGGCTAGACTCGGTTCAAATTCTTGCAAGGTTAAGTCCTTAATTGACCAAGGCAAGACTTCCAGAAAAATTCACAATATCCAAATCATTAAAACCAAATGCGATCGCCCAAGTGCCACACATGGCCCACCAATAAACACTCTTGCCACTTGCCCCGGTCTAAATCATTTTATCACCCCAGTTAATTACCATGCACCACGTGCCATCAACATCATCAATAACACATGTTACATCTTTCATAAATATGTTCCATATCTCATTAAGTCAAGATTAACATTTTATAGTCCAAAATGATGTCACTGACACGTTGCATGACTAAGCACACTACATACGATCCACTAATCCATGTTGGTAATTATGATAGTGTCCAACTATTATTCCATAACCTAAGGTGGCAGATGAATCATGGCATACAATTAATAAAGACAAGGTGGCATAGATCAAATAGGTGATTTATCTATTATCAAATTAATTGAAACCATTTTAATTTAAACTAGCATGCAATAATTTGAAACAAAATAATTTAAAAAGTGGGATCAACATGATCAAAGCACAAGTTACAATGGAAAAGGTCTTGATTATGCTATGGACTTGCTTCTTGGGTCAATACCTCTCCTTCGAAGACTTCGGGCACTTCGATGTCTACCCGAAATGAATAAATAAATAAATAAATACTAAAAATAGAGAGCAGCACAACTCTAAAAATAAAATAAAATTCACCATTAAATAGAGAACAATTTTACAAATTTTTATGCTTTGGAATCACCTCAATCGGAGTTCGTATGAGCAAGAACAAGCGATTTGAAATTTAAAAATATATTAAAAAGATTAAACCGAATAAAACCATTTTCTACTAGAAAATCAAATTATTGTGGCATGCTTGTGTCAGCGTCGATGTGGACCAATCAAAGCGCGCCACCTGGTTCCGGTGCTTGCATCGATCCAAAGAACTATTCCAGTTCACGGTGGACTCGGTCCACGATACCGCACGGTGACTGACATGTGGGTCCTGAAGATGACGCCATTGCTAATGTCATGCACACGGTGTGCCTCGATTGATTAGTGGGCCCTGTACTAACTATCACGATGACATCACGTGTGACGTCAGCGCTCGTGCGGCTAGCTTCAGATGCCTCGTTTCCTGTGCATACGTAGCATGGTATGACTGGCTGGCTCAGTGGCACGATCCGAACCAAACATTCAAACTTTAACAATCTAGATTCGCTCTAATCTCACGTGATTACCGATCAACCTGGCACGATTTGGACAATACAATTCAGATCGGACGATCACGATCCACACAAGCAGCAACTACACGATTCAATCTAAACCGTACAAACTAAATCCTACGCCTGAGATCCAATGTAGTTAACCGCGATATAGGCACACGTGGAGAGCCATCATGTGCCCTACGCGTCTCAATCTAGACCATTTAATCTAAGATCTAATGGCCCCCATTGATCTAATCTACGGTGAAATGAACACAACTACGTGGCACGATCCTAGCCCTCTATCCTGGATCTAACAGCATAGATTGCATCTAATTCACCATGAGAAGGAACTACGTGGATGTACTTGGACGGTTGGATCAGGATTGGATGGTGCTAGTGTTGGGGAACGCAGTATGCTACACTAGCACAAATTAAAATTTCTACCGCAAACCAGAAAAGCTACTCACAAGAAAGGGATCATAGATCTATTACCCCTAGACGCGTATTTGCGGAATCCTTCGCACGTCGTTGTAGTGGATCGTTCTCGGCGTGGATCGTCCTCGCCGCGGATCGTCCTTGCCACGGATCGTCCTCGCCACAGATCGTCCTCGCTGCGGATCGTCCTCTCCACGCCGCAGTAGCAGCAGCGTCACCACAACAGTCGACACGTCCGGGGATGGAACGCCGTGCGTCGGTGTGCAAGCACCGGGTCGCTCGGCAGAGGCAACGAGAGGAGGTGGCTAGGGTTTCTGGTGAAACACCTCTAAACCGCACGAAAGTGTATTCCGCGTCTAGCCTCCTCCCCTCCTTATATAGCCACGAGGTGAAACCCTAGGCAGTTAGGGCCCATCTACGCGTTAAGCCCACGAGGTCCATTAATTACGGATCCAATCCGAATTAATGCGTCCCAGCCCGTTAAGTGTGTGACCCTGTAGGTTCATGTGCATTTGGACATGGATTCGGAAAACACTTTTTCTAATCCAATAGTCGGTAGAGGCTCCTTGCAGAGCATGCCAACTCCCAAACGCATATGATTAAAGTACTGATGTAATAATCCCTTTGCCAAACTATATGAAGATCGAACTCAAGGCGAGAAGCATGTCATCCTTTGTGATTCAATCCATCTCTCGTATCCGTGATATATTAATAAGTTGTGATTGACTTCTCAATCACGGCATGGCCATGCACTTCCTTAATCATATCACACGAGTGGCCTAGACATATATCTCCGTTACATTGGAGTGGCAAATTCCATCTTGACTGCTCACTTCCCTCTGCATGTTTCATAGTAAACATGAAAGCTACCTTTATAACTATCCGGTTAGGAAATAGTGTTTGGTAACCCCAAGGTAAACTATTACACATGTAGGGAATATGACAATCTCAGGTCTAAGGATCATACATCTACTATGTATGAGATACACTGATGACACATAAGAATGTAACATTCTTGCAGTGTCCCATTGTGGGTCTATGTAACACATGTTCTTCAACATGCGTCCACAATGTATTGATGATATCTCCATTTCCCATGATCTATGAAACATGATCATCGAACAATACATGTGCTGATCTATTCATCATTGTCCTATATGATGATATCCGATCAGAGATATTTATCGAATTATATCAATAGGTAAAGAGCTTCATAAACAAGTCACACACTTGTTGATCAAAACAATGATATACATTCATTGGACCAATAATCATATTATTATTAATAAACATAGTCATGTTATAATCATCCATATGATTGCCTCAAGGGCATAACACTAACACGGCCAGCTAGGGTTTTTCAAGATTTCTATTTTCCTTATTTAAAACAATTCTACTAATTCAAATAATTCAAGAAAATTAGCAAAAATAGAAAATAAATTCCAATCAAATTCTGAAAAATACTTTGAGATATTTTGAACTCAAATAAAATATTTCCAACCAAACTTTACATGAAATTTCCAAATAATTCAATAAATGACTTAATTTAAACTATTTCCAAATTAGTCCAAAGAAATTCCAAAAATTTCAAATACACCTTAAATGCAAGAAAAACAAAAATTGGGATGTTATAAACCTCCCCCCTTAACGGAATCTCGACCTCGAGATTCAGGGCTCACTGAAGAATAGTTTAGGAAACTCTTTCCTCAGATCTTCTTCACGCTCCCAAGTCACTTCGCTTTCTGAATGATTACTCCACTGAACTCGGCAAAAGCGGATCGACTTGTTCCTTGTCTCTCATTAAATTATGTCCAAAATCTTGACTGGGTGCTCTTTGTAAGTCAAATCTTCTTGCAGCTCAATTGCCTCTAAAGGTGTCTGCTTAGTCGGTATTCGAAGACACTTCTTTAGTTGATACACATGAAACACATCGTGCACTCCCGCCAACGATTGCGGCAACTCCAACTGATAAGCGACTTCACCCCTATGACCTAAGATCTTGAACGGATCAACATATCTTGGCGCAAGCTTTCCTTTAGCATGAAACCTTTTGACTCCTTTGAGAGGTGTAACCTTGAGATATACAAAATCTTCAAGTTCAAAACTCAATTCCCTATGACGATTATCAGCGTAACTCTTCTATCTCGTTTGAGCAATCTTCAGTCTTTCCCTGATCATCGTGATCTGCTCTTCGGCTTCTTTGAGAATCTCCAGTCCAAATACATGACGCTCCCCTGTCTCATTCCAATTCAATGGCGTACGATAGGGTCGACCATATAAATCTTCAAATGGTGACATTTGCAAGCTTGCTTGATAGCTATTGGTATAGCTGAACTTGGCATATAGCAAACACTTATCCCATGAGGTAGCATAAGCTAGCGCGCAAGCTCTCAGCATATCCTCCAGAATCTGATTGACTCTTTCCATCTGACCATCTGTCTATGGATGATATGCTGTACTGAAGTTCAGACGGGTTCCCATGACTTCATGCAACTTATTCCAGAACCTCAAGGTAAATTGAGTACCTCTGTATGACACTATCTTCTTTGGCACTCCATGAAAATAGACAATCCTTGACATATAAAGCTCTGCTAAACGGTCTCCTGAGTAGGTGGTCTTCACAGGTATGAAATGGGCAACTTTGGTCAAGTGATCTACTATAACCCATATGGAATCATACCCACTTTGAGTCCTAGGAAAACCAGTGATAAAGTCCATACTGATTTCCTCCCACTTCTATTCAGGAATCTTCAAGGGCTGCAATAATCCAGTTGGCTTCTGATGCATTGCCTTTACTCTCTGACATATGTCACATAATGCAACATGGTCGGCAATTTCTCGCTTCATACTCAGCCACCAAAATCTCCTTTAGATCCTGATACATCTTGGCACTTCCAGGATGAAAGGAATACTTGGAATCATGAGCTTCTTCCAGAATCAACTACTTCAGTTCCTTATTGTTCGGCACACAGATACGACCTTTAATCCACAATGTACCTTGCTCATCCAGATTGAAATCCTTGGCCTTTCCTTCATCCATCTTGGACTTGATTCTCTTGATCTTGTCGTCATCTTTCTGACTTTCTCTAATTTGATCCTCCAAAGTAGGCTTTACTTCCAGAGCGGCTAGAAATCTTGCTGGTACTACTTCCAACTTCAGCTTATGAAACTCTTCACATAATTCAGCCTGACTTCCTGCCACTAGCATGCTCACACTGTGGCACTTCCGACTCAAGGCATTAGCTACCACATTTGCTTTTCCTGGATGGTAATGGATCCCTACATTATAGTCCTTGATCAATTCCAACCATCTCCTCTGCCTCATATTAAGGTCTGACTGGTTGAAGATGTACTTTAGACTCTTATGGTCTATATATACTTTACATCTATTCCCAATGAGATAATGATGCCATAATTTCAATGCATGCACTACGGCTGCTAATTCCAGGTCATGCGTAGGATAATTCTCTTCATGTGGCCTTAACTGCATTGATGCATATGCAACTACCTTTCTATTCTGCATTAACACGCATCCAAGTCCTTGTTGCAATGCATCACAATAAATGTCAAAACTCTGGTGAACATCAGATAAGACTAACACTGGTGTTGATGTCAACCGCTTCTTCAACTCTTGAAAACTCTTCTCGCACTCTAGCGTCCACGCAAACTTCTTCTCTTTCTTCAACAATTGCATAAGGAGTCTAGCAATCGTTGAGAATCCTTCAATAAATCGACGATAATATCCCGCCATTCTAGGAAAACTATGAATCTGCATAAGCATCTTTGGTTGCTCCCAATGCAATACTGCTTCCACTTTACTCAGAACAACTACAACTCCCTCTGTTGTCTTACATGTCCAAGGAATTCCACCTTATTCTTCCAAATATCACACTTGCTAAACTTGGCAAATAGTTGCTGCTCCCGCAACTTCTCAAGAACTAACCTCAGATGTTCCGCATGTTCTTCTCTCATCTTAGAGTAGACAGGAATGTCATCTATAAACACAACAATAAACTTATTCAGGTACTCCATGAAAACTTTATTCATCATGTTCATGAAATATGCAGGGGCATTCTTCAATCCAAATGACATGACTGTAAACTCATAGTGTCCATATCTTGACAAGAATGGAGTCTTTGGTATATCTTCATATTGGATCTTCAACGGATGATACCCCGATCGAAGATCAATATTGGAGAAAACTCCAGCTCCTTTTAACTAATCAAATAAATTATCAATCCTATGTAGCGGATACTTGTTCTTTACCGTCACTTCATTAAGTGCACAATAATCAACACACATCCTGAAACTACCATCTTTTTTCTTGACGAACAGGACAGACGCTCTCCATGGCGACGAGCTGGGTCTTATGAATCCTTTCCCCATCAACTTTTCAATCTATTTCTCCATATCTACTAACTCATCAGTAGACATTTGATAAGGTCTCGTACCTACTGGGGCTATACCAGGCACCAATTCAATGACAAACTTGATATCTCTATGAGGTGGCATACTAGGTAAATCTTCTGGAAAAACATCTGGGTATTCACTAACCATTGGTACTTTTTATATACTGACAGTCTTCACACTGTTGACCATCAACTGTCCATCGTGAATGGCGATCGCTTGAAACTCCACTTTTCTACCATCCGGGCTCTCCATTGACACAACCCTTCTTCCGCAATCCAAAACAGCCTTGTGCTTCGACAACCAATCCATTCCCAATATGACATCTAAGGTTTGGGTCTCCAGCACTATAAGCTTCGCTAGGAACTCTATTCCATCTATAAACATCTTTACCCCAGAACATCCTACACTAGATCGGAATTCTCATCCAGGGGATTGGAATAACAACACCTGTATATGGTTCACCATATTTAACCCATTTCCAACAGTAAAATCCTGAGATATAAAGGAATGTGAAGCTCCAGAATCAAATAAAATTCTTGCAGGAACTGAGTTAACTAGGAACTTACCTAGTACGATGTCCGTTGACTATGTTGTGGTTGACTCGACATCTCACAGTAGCTTGAGGCGTATCTCCAGCTTGAGTAGCTCCACGATTCATTATTGGTGCAGGTGTCCTCGCAGGTGTGGTTCCGAGGTTGAAACGGATAGGTGTCACACCTTCTCTCTTGGGACAGTTCTTGGCGAAGTGTTTCGGCTCATTGCAGTTGTAGTAACGTCTCATCGTTACCTGTTGGCTTCCTGCTGAGGTATTACTGGCTTGGGCTGGTGTTTGAGAACTCTGACCGGCGGGTCGCGGTGCTGGTGACATTGTCTGGTGTAACACCCCAATTTTTGCTTTTCATGAATTTGAATGCTATTTTGCACTTTGGTGAATTTTTGGAATTTTCTGGGATTTATTTGGAATTTATTTGAATTTATTCCCTTTTCAAATAATTAAAGAATTAAAAGTTGCAAATAAAATTTTGTTGGAAATATTTTATTTGAGTCCCAAATGCCCTAAAATATTTTCTAGAATTTTTCTGCAATTTTTTTGAGTATTTTGCTATTTTTCTTGAATTAAATGAATTTCTGGAAATTAATTTGATTAATTAATCGCTGGAAAATCGAGTTGGTTTGCACTATTCATGCGACCGAGCCCGAGTTAGACTCGAGTCCGACCCGAGCCCAACTCGAGCCGCGTTCGAACTAGACCCGCACCGCTCTAACCCCCCTAAACCAAAACCGATCCGGACCTTTGGATCTGGATCCAACGGTCAAGATTAGCCCATACCGCTTCGGCCGAATCCGGTCCGGATCCGATCTCGCCCGTGCATCGTGGCCGCTGATCACGCCACGTGGACGGCCGTCCGTCGTCGTCTCCGCACGAGTCCGGGTCGGACTCCTCCGCCGCGTAGCCGCCGTGTTCGTTAGGGTTCTGCGGATTTCACGCACGTTGAGGCAGTATTTAAAGCTTGGACCCCGGCGCCGTATTCTCCGTTTGATTGCGCATCTTTTGGCCCAACTCACACCGTTCAAGCCGCGCCACGCCCGCGCAATTGCTCACCGTAGTTAGATTGGGGCTTCGCCTCGGTTTCTTGCGTGTGCCGCCGCCGTCAAGCCGTTTCCGCCGTGTTGGAGCCCAGATCTGGAACCGCAAGGACCGGGCGCGTCGAACCGCACCATCCACTTCACCGGAGCAGCTCAAGAGCGCCGTCGCGTTGGTCGTCGTCCTCGTCCCCGGCAGCCAGAGCTCCGCCGCGCCATCGCCGCCCCCTCGAAGCTCGTCAGCCGTCTGATCGCCATCCAACGGCCACGGTGAGACCACGTTTCCCAGAACCCGTAGAAACCAGATTAGATCTGGACCGTTGGATCAAGATCCAACGGCCCACGTTCGTCCACGTCACCCCGTAGCGAACCCACGTTACGGTTTTAGATTCAATCCCAACCGTCGGATCTAGATCCAATGGCATAGGGCGCGCCACGTGTCGCGCGCTGGGACATGCCACGCCACCCACGGTGAGGCGAAAACCCGATCCAATCTGGACCGTCCGATCTGAATCGAACGGCCCAGATTAGCCGCGTTGCACCGCAACGTGCGGCATTGGATCCAATCGGAACCGTTGATTTTCAAATCAACGGTCCAGATCGTGCCACGTGTCCGGGAGCCGAACCGGCGCGGTCAGCCGCGGTCGCTGCTGACGTCATGCGTGACGTCACGTGGGGGCCCGCGCGTTAGCGGGATAGCCCAACCGCGCCATGACGTCAGCCGTGACGTCATGTTGATGTCATGGCGGGGCCCGCGTGTCAGCCCGCTCAGCCGAACCGCGCGATGACGTCAGCGCTGACGTCATCTGATGGGTCCCGCATGTCAGAGACGCGTCGAACCGTGGACTGGGTCCATGGTGGACCAGGCCAAATCGTGCGCCGGGTCCATGGACCCGAGGCGACATGGCGGCCCCTGATTGGTCCACGTGTCATGCTGACGCAATAAATCATTTTCCGAAAAAGAAATTATTTATTTAATTCGGTTTATTGATTTCAAATATAGATTCAAACTTCAAACGCTTATAACTTTTGCGTTTCAACTCTGATTTGAGTGATTCAAATTTCTAAATTTTTATAAAATTGAGATCTACCTAATGGTGAATTTTATTTAATTTTAGGACCAAATTTTTTCTCTGTAATATTATTTAATTGATTATTTAAACTTTAAACGCTTGTAACTTTTGCATTTTAACTCCGAATCTGACGATTCCAGTTTCTAAAAATTCATAAAATTATGCTCTCTCTGTTTGTGAACTTTATTAGGATGTTTGGACACTTTTTGTCTACTATTTATTTATGTATTGCTATTTGCACGCTTTACGAGTAGACGTTGAAGTGCCCGAAGGCTTCGAAGGTGAAGTGTTGACCCAGGAGCCAGCTCAAGACCAAGAACAAGTACTCTTTGAAGGCAAGTTGTGCTTTGACCATGTTGATCCAAATTTGAAATTAGTTTGATTTAAATTATTGCATGCTAGTTCAATTATAAAATGCTTTAATTAATTTTGGGAGATTAGTTAATTACCTAGTTGTTGTATGCCACCTTGACATAGACAATTGAATGCCATGAACCCCTTGTCACCCTAGTTGTGGATTAAATAGTTGGACAATATTAAATTGCCAACATGGGAATCTAGATCGTTGTAGTATATTGCTTAGACCCGCTACGTGCTTATGACATGATTTTGGACAAACAAATGTTAATATTGACTTAATGATATATTGAACCTGTTTTGGAAAGGTATCATGTGTTGTGATGTTGATGGCACGTGGTGCATGGTAATCAACTGGGTTTTTGATAAATAGTTTTCGACCGGGGCATGTGGCAAGAATGATCGGGTGGGCCAGTTGTGACATCGGGAGCGTTGGTTTGGTTCTTCGGGTAGTCCTGCAAGCCTTACTCAAATAAACTTGCAACGAAAAATAAAGAAATGCGTGGCGCCAACCAATATGCCATAGGCAACTGACTGGGCTCGCTCCCTACTTCACCGGCTCCTCCTGGAACTCCTCCTCCAATGCTGGCGTTGTTTCTTATTCAACTGATGGTTGTGTTGTGGCAAGGGTTAGTACTTAAAGCACCCAGCAAGTTATGCACAGAATGCAATTCTAATAGCTACATGTATGGTTTATTCCAAATGAGAGGCTAAGTGGTTCTTTTGCAATAAGCAACATTCACAAATAACAGTAATAGATTGAAAGCAGTAAAATGGTAATAACAATAATAACCTTCATAAACAATTTCACAAATAAAGCATTTATCAACCTAAAGCAAGTTCATTATTTCCATACCAAGTATCCAAAGTCATTTTTATGAAAGTCTAACCCTTGATTGTAATCTTCGAGCAATGTCCAATACCGTGGACTCGGCTATTCAAATAGTTTGTACACTCTGCAGAGGTTATACACTTTACCCACAAGATACGATCAAACACCACCAAGGCGAGTGATCGTAACAAAGCCTTTCCAATGTTACTTCTAGACCCAGTACTACCTGCTAAGGTTTCAACACTGAAGGGACTGGTTACCACACTCAGGGCCCCCCTCTTACGCCTGTGAGTCCACCCCTAAACCTGGGGCTCACGCCACCATGACAGCACCGAAATCTAGACATCACTGTTTACTCGACCAGGTCTGTCCCATTCCAGACTTGTGGCTGTACGATCGACTCAGATCAAATTCTTGCAAGGTTAAGTCCTTAAATTGACCAAGGCATGACTACCCAAGAATTCACGTGTCCAAATCAGCAAAAACCAAATACGACCTCCCATGTGCCACCTCTGGCCCACCAAAAACAATCTTGCCACTTGCCTCAGTCTAAATCATTTTATCACCCCGTTGATTACAATGCACCACGTGCCATCAACATCATCAATAACACATGTCACATCTTTCAAAAATATGTTCCATCTCTCATTAAGTCAAGATTAATTTCTGACATTCAAAATTATAGCAATAACACGATGGCATGGCTAAGCAGGCTAATTACGATCTAATTAACCCATGTTGGAAAATTATTAATGTTCAACTGCTATTCCATAGTCTAGGGTGAGAAATGATACATGACATACAATTATTACAGACAAGGTGGCATACATCAAGTAGGTCGTATAGCTATTTCCCGAATTATTTAAAAGCATTTTTAATTAAACTAGCATGCAATAATTTAAATCAACATAATTTCCAAAAGTGGGATCAACATGGTCAAAGCATAAGTTGCCTTGAAAAAGGTCCTGTTCCTGGTCTTGAACTTGTTCCTGGGTCAAAACCTCTCCTTCAAAGCCTTCGGATAATTCAACGTCTACGCGAAACGGATAAATAAACAATACATAAATAAAAACAGAGAAAAACTCATGTCCAAAAATTAAATAAAATTCACCATTAAATAGAGCTCACTTTTACAAAAATTTAGAAACTGGAATCGCCTCAATCGGAGTTAAAACGCAAAAGTTATAGCCGTTTGAAGTTTGAAAATACGTTAAAAAGAATAAACCGAATTAATTCATTTTTTTTCTATTGAAAATTCAGAATTATGACGTCAGCATGACGTCAGCGCGCAAATTCATTTTTGGCCGAATTATTTTTCTAAAAGAAAATCGATTTATTGCGTCACGCATGTGTTAGTCGGTCCATGGACCTGGTCCACGGTTTGGCCCGGTCCACGAGAATAGTGTCGCTGACGAGTGGGCCCGCTCGGATGACGTCACACTGACGTCATCGCGTGGCGCGGCTGGCCAACCTGATAGGTGGGTCCCACCGTGACGTCAGCATGATGTCACGACTAACGTCATCACGGCTCGGGTACAGACATTGACGCGTGGGCCTGGCACTTGCGTCACACGTGACGTCAGCGACGACCGGCGCTGACCCACGCCGTTTCGGTTTCCCGCGTTGTGGCACGATCTGACCCGTTGATTTGAAATCCAACTGTCACGATTCAATCCAGTATCACGCATATGGATCTACGTGGCCAAATTCGGTCCATTCAAATCAGATCGGACGGTCGAGATTCGCTCAAGTGTGCCGCATCAAGGGGTGACGTGGCATGACCTAGCTTTTGATGCGTGGCATGATCTAAGCCGTCTAACCTAGATCCAATGGTTGAGAGCAGATCTAACTGGATATACTCGATCTAATCTAGACTGCACGATCTAGATCTAACGACTACGAATGGATCCAATCCCGTGCAATAACCGAGCTACGTGGCTAAATCTATACCGCTCAATCTAGATATAATTGTTTAAATCTAATCTAACTGGAATGATTGGATGGCGACGTGGACGAACCTGAGCCGTTCGATGAAAATCCGACGGTTGACGAAGCTCGGGACTCCGACGATGTCGCGGCGGGGCTGGCTGGCCCGGGCTAGGGACAATGGCATGGGCAATGGCGTTTGGGACGTGCTCCGGTGATGCGAATGATATCCTCATGCACATCTTATCGCGAGGGTTCCTGATCTGGCCTCAGCAGCGGCGGAGCATGGCGGAGAACAGCAAGGACCATGGCGGCTTCTTATCCTACTCCGACGAGCAATCACGGGCACGACAGGGCTCTACGGGCGGCGACGGCTAGGGCAAAAGGTGCACGAGGGAAAGGCGAACCTCGGGTGAGCACCCGAGCTTTAAATGGAGTCCCAAATGTCGAGATAGGCGCGGAATTTGCGACCAGGCCGGTACGGGTGGCGGAGTCCGGCGCGGATATGGCATGGCTGACGTGGCAGCCATCCGTGCGTCCACGTGGCTCGATCCGACGGTCCCACGCACGCACACACGTGGACGAATATCAGCCGTGAGATCCTGATCCAACGGTTAAACGCACGCATGCACGTGGGCGAATCTCGATTGTTGGATCTAGATCCAACTGTCGGTGCGGATTAGAGATCGGGTCGGGTCCGGCGCGGTTCGGGCTCGGTCGCAACTAACAGGTCCGATCCGCTGGTCCAACCCGTTACGGTTTTCTAAAATTTCTTTTTCATTTTTTTTATTCTTTAAAATAATCCTAGAAATTCAAATAAATCGAGAAAATAGCAAAGTGCTCAGAAAAATTCCAGAAAAATTCTGAAAAATACTTTGAGAAATTTTGGACTCAAATAAAATATTTCCAACAAAATTTTATTTAAATTTTTTAAATAATTCAAGAAGGGAGTTAATTCAAATTAAATCTAAATAAATTTCAGAAAATTCCAAAAATTCAAATAACTCAATAAATTGAACAAAAGCACAAAATTGCGATGTTACAAACCTCCCCCGGTCCCGAGATTCAGGGCTAACCAAGGAATAGGTTTGGGAACTCCTTGTTCAAATCTTCTTCGCGCTCCCATGTCGCTTCACTTTCTGAATGGTTGCTCCACTGGACTCTGCAGAAACAGGTTGACTTGTTTCGCGTCTCTCGATCCATTGTGTCCAAAATCTTCACAGGGTGTTCTTTATAAGTCAGATCTTCTTGCAGCTCGATTGACTCCAAAGCGTCTGTTCATCTAGCACTCGCAGACACTTCTTTAGTTGACACATGGAACACGTCATGCGGCAATTCCAACTGATAAGCAACTTCACCTCTGCAGCTTAGGATCCTCAATGGTCCAACATATCGCGGCGCAAGTTTCCCTTTGGCATGGAACCTTTTAACTCCCTTTGGCTTAGGGGTGTAACTCTGAGGTATACGAAATCATCCGATTCAAAACTCAGATCTCGGTGACGGTTATCGGCGTAACTCTTCTGCCTTGATTGAGCTATCTTAAATCTTTCCCTGATCATGGCGATATGCTCTTCAGCTTCTTGGAGAATATCTGGTCCTAAAACATGGCGCTCACCTGTCTCATTCCAGTTCAATGACGTTCGACTGGGTCGACCATATAATGCCTCAAATGATGACATCTGTAGGCTGGCTTGATAACTATTGTTATAGCTGAACTCAGCATATGGCAAGCACTTGTCCCATGAGGTAGCATAGGTTAGAGCACAAGCTCGCATCATATCCTCCAAAATCTGATTGACTCTTTCTGTCTGACCATCAATCTGCGGATGATAAGCTGTACTGAAATTCAGACGGGTTCCCATAGCTTCATGCAACTTATTCTAGAACCTTAAGGTAAATTGGGTACCTCTGTCTGACACTATCTTCTTCAGCACTCCGTGCAAACAGACAATCCTTGACATATATAACTTCGCTAAGCGGTCTCCTGAATAAGTAGTCTTCACTGGTATAAAATGAGCGACCTTGGTCAAACGATCCACTATGACCCATATAGAATCATATCCACTCTGTGTCATCGGCAAACCAGTAATGAAGTCCATACCAATTTCCTCCCACTTCCACTCAGGTATCTTTAATGGCTGCAACAATCCAGCCGACCTTTGGTGCATTGCGTTTACCCTTTGACATATGTTGCACAGTGCAACATGCTCGGTGACCTCACACTTCATGCTCGGCCACCAAAATCTCTCTTTCAAGTCTTGATACATCTTGGCACTTCCCGGATGAATTGAGTATTTGGAATCATGAGCTTCTTCCAGAATCTACCGCTTCAGCTCCTCTTGTTTGGCACACATATGCGACCTTTACTCCACAGTGTACCCTGCTCATCCAGCTTGAAGTCCTTAGCCTTGTCTTCATCCATCTTGGCCTTGATTCTACTGATCTTGTCAGCATCCTTCTGTCCTTCCTTGATCTAGTCTTCTAGGTTAGGCTTCACTTCTAATGCAGCCAGAAACCCTTCAGGCACCATTTCCAGCTTCATTTTATGAAAATCCTTGCATAGCTCGGCCTGACTCTCCTCCATTAGCATGTTCACGGTGTGGCTCTTTTGACTCAAGGCATCGGGTACTACATTAGCCTTGCCAGGAAGGTAATGGATTCTGACATTATAATCCTTAATTAATTCTAACCATCTCCTCTGCCTCATATTCAGATCCGATTGAGTGAAGATATATTTAAGACTCTTGTGGTCCGTATATACTTCACATCTATTTCCAATAAGGTAATGACGCCACAACTTCAGAGCATGCACTACGGTAGCTAACTCCAAATCATGCGTCAGGTAATTCTCCTCATGCGGCCTTAATTGCCTTGATGCATAAGCAACTACCTTTCTGTTCTACATCAGCACGCATCCAAGTCATTGACGCGACGCATCACAATAAATATCAAAACTCTGATGCACATCCGGTAAAACCAACACTGGCGCTGTTGTTAATCGCTTCTTCAATTCTTGAAAGCTCTCCTCGCACTCTGGCGTCCATGCAAACTTCTTCTCATTTTTCAACAATTGCGTAAGGGGTCTAGCAATCGTTGAGAATCCTTCAATGAATCAGCGTTAACATCCCGCCATTCCAAGAAAATTGCGAATCTGAGTCACCGACTTCAGTTGCTCCCAATACAATACTGCTTCTACTTTACTCGGGTCAACTGCGACTCCATCGGCGGTCATCACATGTCCAAGAAATTCCACTTTATTCTTCCAAAAGTCACATGTGCTAAACTTAGCAAATAACTGCTGCTCCCGCAACTTCTCAAGAACTAGCCTCAGATGTTCAGCGTGTTCTTCCCTCGTCTTGAAGTAGACAAGGGTGTTATCAATGAATACGACGAAAAACTTATCCAGGTATTCCATGAAAACTTTATTCATCAGGTTCATGAAATATGCAGATGCATTCGTCAGACCAAAGGATATAACTGTAAACTCATAATGTCCGTATCTCGACGAAAATGCGGTCTTCGATACATCTTCTGATCGAATCTTCAGTTGATGATACCCCGATCGCAGGTTGATCTTGGAGAAAACTCCAGCTCCTCTTAACTGATCAAACAAATCATCGATCCTGGGTAGCGGATACTTATTCTTTATCATCACATCATTGAGTGCACGATAATCAATACACATCCAAAAACTTTCATCCTTCTTCTTGACGAACATGATTGGTGCTCCCCACGGCGACGAACTGGGTCATATGAATCCTTTCTCCAACAGCTCCTCGATCTGCTTCTTCATCTCCACCAACTCATCGGTAGACATCTGATAAGGTCTCTTGGCTATTGAGGCTGTACCGGGTACTAGCTCAATCACAATCTCAATATCTCTATTCGGCTGTATGCCGGGTAAATCTTTAGGAAAAACGTCCAAATACTCACTGACCGCTGGTACATCCTCAATGCTGACTGTCTTCACGCTGTTGACCATCAACTGTCCATCTCGAACGGTGGTTGCTTGAAACTCAAACTTTTATACCATCTGGGCTTTCGATGGATCGACTCTTCATCCATAGTCTAACACAGCCTTGTGCTTGGCCAACCAATCCATTCCCAATATAACATCTAGGGTATGGGTATTCAACGTGATAAGGTTCACTCGGAACTCTACCCCATTTATTAATAGCTTTACCCCAGAACATCCTACATTAGATCAGAGTTCTGATCCAGGGGATTGGACTAGCAGCACATGTCTAAGGTTTACCATTCTTAACCCATTTTCCACAGCAAAATTCCGAGATATAAAAGAATGCGAAGCTCCAGAACCAAACAAAACTGTTGCAGGTACTGAGTTAACTAGTAACTTACCCAGTACGATGTCCGATGTGTTCCGAGCTGTATCGGCGGTGATGTGATTGATCCGGCCTATCACTGTTGCTTGAGGTGTGGCTCCAGCTTGAGTAGCTCCACGGTTTCCTCCTGGTGCAGGTGTCCTTACCGGCGTCATTCCTAGGTTGAAGCGGACTGGCGTCATTGCCTCCTCCTCTCTTTGGGCAATTATTGCGAAGTGCCCTGGCTCATTGCAACTGTAGCAACGTCGTACTGTCACTTGCTGGCTTCCTACTGGTGCAATCCTGGCTTGCGTTGGCGTCTGGAATTTCTGATCGGCAGGCCTTGGTGCTGGTGATGGTGTCTTGGCGACGTTCTGAGGCTGGAATCTGAAGAATTGATTGGGTGCAACTCTCAACCTTTACACTCCTAGGTGAGCTCCCTGCTGTGCCATCCGGCGCTTCCTGTTATCATACAGCTCCTTGCGCTTGTCCTTGAGGATAAGAGCCTTATTCACCAACTCCTGAAAATCAGGGAACGTGTGGGTGATCAGTCCCACCTACAGTCCTGAGTTCAGTCCCTTCATGAAGCGAGACTGTCTAGCCTTGTCTGTCACTACATCTTCAGGTGCATAGCGAGCGAGTTGGGTGAACTTGTTCAGATAATTAGGCACTAACTGGTTGCCTTGCTTCAAAGCTCGAAACTCCTCTTTCTTTAAATCCATAATTCCCTCAGGCACATGGTACTGGTGGAAAGCAGTTGTGAATTCCTCCCAAGTGATCTCCTGTGGGTTTTCATGCGAAGCGCATAAATTCTCCCACCATTCAGCTGTAGTCCCTTCTAGCTGATGAGATGCATACATTACTCTCTCATTCCCAATGCACTGAGTGATGTGCAACTTCCTTTCTATGGATCTCAGCCAATCATTTGCCTCCAGTGGATTGGCATTCCCAGAAAATGTGGGCGGATGGGTCCTCATAAACTCTAACAATCTTGAGTACGGACGCTGTGCCTGATTAGCTTGGTTGGCCTGGTACGGACGCTGTGCCTGATTAGCTTGGTTGGCCTGGTTGGCAGCGGCTTGGGCAGTGACTTGCTGCATTTGTTGCATTATGGCATGCATCAACTGTGTTTGAGCGGAAATGAAAGCTCCAAAGTTCTGCATATCAACTGGAGGTGCTGGCTGGGGTGCAGGTATTCCATCATTGGGGTTTCCTGTGGGGCGAGAACCACTTCCACTTCCTCCGTTGTTGCCACGAGTGTTCACCATCTGTTGAGTACTCCAAGGTTTAGAGATGAGAGGGAAACAAGAATAGACGAGGAATAGAGAAACTTATGAGGGGGTGAAAGGTGTAACTCAAAATCCAAACTTTATTGTTTATTAATAACTTGGTATGGTTGCTCACAATGCCTAAGGGCTTTGCAACACATACTGCACACTCAGCAATCATGAAGATCCAAATTAAACTGACACATTGGAGTCTAACGCCTAAAGGGCGACTCTTATTATTCTAAGACGTGACTCAACACTAGAGTCTCAACCGCTGAGTCTAAATGCTCACTCATCGAGCCACCCTGAATGGGAAAATCCTAGTGTACACTTGGGCGGGTGTGGCGGCATCGGCGTGAAGGGATCTCCATGACCAACAACAGCTGTGGTCGATGAAACAACGTCCTCCTCCAACTCTGGCACTGGCTGCTGCTCCGGCTCTGGCTGCACCTCCTCTGGGTCCTCCTCGTGTAACACTAGCACTGCCCCTGGCTCGGGCTGTCCTCCATACATGGCTTCCTCCAGTTCTTCGATCCTCTTCACGGCCCACATCCTGACGTCCTGCAGATTCTTCTCGGTAGCCTCCAAAGCAGTGTAAGTGGCGCCCAACTCCTGTACAGTTTGGTCCATCACCGCATCCTGCGCGACGGCGAACCTAGCTAAGTGCACAACAGCAGCGTCGCTCTCCAGGTCAATCGGTGTGCTAGTGACTCATCCTTTCTGCGGGTGAAGGCGGAAAATAGACTCATGCAGCTCCTTGGCATAAGTGGCAGAGATCTTCCTCAGAGCAAGACATGATGTCTCCTAGTTGCCGGCTTCAAAGGTAGCCCTCTTGACAGTGATTTTGACGGGGTGACTCGCCTTGGTCTTCTCCTGGGCATGAACGGTGATCTTGGTAACCATGCGCTGGGCCTTCCCATTCACGATCCAAGTGATGGCTCTGTAGATCAGCCTCTCGAAGCCTCCCAACACCTGAAGCATCCTCCACAGTTCTGCGGCGTAGCCTCCCTCACGCTCACCATAGGTGTGGATCATCCTCATCTGCCAAAAGACACTCCCGTAAGAACGCAACATTTTATAACAAAGTGAGAACAAAAGAATTCAGCAAGGGGTATGAACAAGAGAGAGGGGATGAGTCGAGAGTAGGGATGGAAATTGAGCCAAATCATCGTTTTTTTGAGCTTTTTTCGAAATTGACATAGTTTGATTTAATATAATTTTATTTACAATTTGGAAGTATTTTTATAATCTAGCCAACGAGCCGAGCCAAGCCGAGCCAAAGCAAAAACCAATTTCATTCAAAATTAACTCATTCAATAATTAATCAAAAAACAAGTGTAATTGGAGCAGTTTTGAACCGAGCCAACGAGCCACACAAACGAGCTTTTTTTCCAGCCCTAGTCGAGAGTTCATTCATTATCTTGGCAACTTTTAAGTTTAGAAAATAGTTTTATCCTCACTACGACGTTTCTAACTAAGGGTAGTCCTACAGTCAGTATGGCTCTAATACCACCTCTGTCGGGACCCGAATATGCAACTCTGGACCTTTCCAAAGTTTGTTCTAGACCCAGTACTGCCCGCTAAGGTTTCAACACTGAAGGGACTGGTTATCACACTCAGGGCCCCCCTCTTGCGCCTGTCAGTCTACCCGTAAACCCGGGGCTCACGCCACCATGACAGCACCGAAATCTAGACATCACAGTTTACTCGGCCAGGTTTGTCCCATTCCAGACTTGTGGCTGTATGACCTACTCAGATCAAATTCTTGCAAGGTTAAGTCCTTAAATTGACCAAGGCATGACTACCCAAGAATTCACGTGTCCAAATCAGCAAAAACTGAATACGACCTCCCATGTGCCACCTCTAGCCCACCAGAACCAATCTTGCCACTTGCCTCAGTCTAAATCATTTTATCACCCCGTTGATTACACCGTTGGCAACAGATGCTTGACAGCACTAAGATGCTCCATTGTGGGCGCTTCCATGAATCGGCTAACGTAGCCCATGGTGAAGGCAATGTTGGGCCGTGTGTGCACCAGGTACCGCAAACTTCTAATGATGCTTTGATAAAACTTGGAATCAATAGGCGTGTTGGAGCTTACCTTGCTCAACTTGAGACGCGTCTCCATTAACACATGACTAGGGTTGTAGTCACTCATGCCTGCTTTGTTGAGGAGCTTCACCGTGTATGCGGCTTGGCTCAATGTGACGCTGCAATTGTCCTGGTGCACCTCGATGCAAAGGTAATAGCTGAGAAGACCCAAATCACTCATCTTGAATAGCAACTTCTTCTCGAGTTTGAACTTAGCGATCTCTGGTGGGTGTGTACATGTGATGATGAGATCATCCACATACACGCAAAGGAGCAGGTGTTTTGTTGCCAGTACCATGCATGTACACAGAGTGCTTTGAAGAGCTTTGTTGGAAGTAGAGCGACTACAGACTGCTATCAAGCTTTGCATTCCAAGCCCTCAAAGCCTAACAGAGACCATAGAGCGCCTTGCAGAGGTGCAACACTTTGTGCTAGTTACCTTCGCGGATGAAGCCCGGTAGCTGAGCCACATACACATCCTCCTCGAGGTCCCTGTTGAGGAATGCTGACTTCACATCCATATGATACACCTACCAGTTCGCCTGCGCCGCAATCACGATCAAGAGTCACACAGAGTCGAGATGAGCCACTGGTGCAACACCTTGTTGAAGTTGACTCTTGCACGTTGCACATACCCCTTTGCAACTAAGTGGGCCTTTTGTTTCACCACGACGCCATGAGTCCTTTTTTTAATTTGAACACCCATTTGAGGCTGATCAGGCACTGACCTATAGGCAACTCAGTTAGCACACATGTGTCATTATCCATTACATCTCCTCAAGCATGGCGCTATGTCGGGACCCCGAATTTGCAAATCCGGACCCTCTGTGTATTCAGCACTAGTCCAGGAACGCGCTAGTGCACACAGTCTTAACATCGGTAAATATCACAATCATACCACTCGATACTAATAAAGTACTTTAATTAAATAGTCAAACTGGTTACTCGACCTTATGGTCAAGTTGCAAATGTACGCCACGCAGGGCGAAACTTATTAAGAGAGAAATAGTAGCAGCGGAAAATAAGATAACTTCGTGGCGCCATCCAGTATACCACAGGCAACTGACTGGGCTCGCTCCCTAAGTAGACGGTTCCTCTTGGAGCTCCTCCTCCAAAGCTGGTGTAGTCTCCTCTTCAACTGGTGTTGTATGGTGGCAAGGGTGAGTACTTAGTACTCAGCAAGTCATGCACAGAATGCAAGCTAATATACTATATGCATGGCTTGATACAAAGGAATAGCTCAAGGTATTTTTGCAGTAAAACAGCATTTGACAAATAGCATAAGTAGATTCGAAAGCAGTAGAAACAAGTATAGCATAAATAATTTTTCCAAGGATTTTAATAAACATCTTTCCCATCCTAATCCACATTTCCATCAACATCATTATTAATCCAACCCAACCTTTCAGATCCAAGTTATTTTTGAGAAAATCTAACCATTGACTGTAATTCCCGAGCGATGTCCAATACCGCGGACACGGCTATTCGAATAGATTCTACACTCTGTAGAGGTTATGCACTTTACCCACAAGATACAGTCAAACACCACAAAGGCGAGTTCCCGTAACAAAGTCTTTCGGAAACTTCTAACAATACAAGTGAGCCTCCCCGGTTATTGCACACTAACCCTTCCCTTAGCTAAGGCGAAGTTTAGGCCAATCAACCGTTAGATGGGTACCTGGCCTCAGCCCCGGTACGCTCCCCCGTACAACTTACACAAAGGGTGTAGTTGACCTCCTGAGGTCCCACAGGTACGTTATTAGCAACTTAATCAACTAGGTCCGTCACATTACAGACATGTGGTTGCAAGATTGACTCAGTTCAAAGGCTTGCAAGGTTAAGTCCTTAGGGTGACCAGGGCAAGACTACCCGAAGAACCAAAACATCATCCCCAGTGCCACAACTGGCCCACCTGATTATTCTTGCCACATACCTCGGCCGAAAACTATTTATCAAAACCCCAGTTGATTACCATGCAGCACGTGCCATCAACATCACATGATACTTTTCCAAAACAGGTTCAATATATCATTAAGTCAATATTAACATTTGATTGTCCAAAATCATGTCATGAGCACGTAGCAGGTCTAAGCCATATACTACAACGGTCTAAAACCAATGTTGGCAATTTAATTATGTCCAACTAGTAATCCACAACTAGGGTGACAAGGGTCATGGCACATATTTAAATAATCAAGGTGTCATACAGCAAATTGGTATTTATCTAATCCCCCATATTTAAATAAAGTATTTTCTAATTGAACTAGCATGCAATAGGTTAAATCAAAATAGGTTTCAAAATAGGATCAACATGGTCAAAGCACAACTTGCCTTCAAAAAGTACTTGTTCTTGGTCTTGAGTTGGATCCTGAGTCAATACTTCTCCTTCGAATCCTTCCGGCACTTCAACGTCTACTCGTAAAGCGTGCAAATAGCAATACACGAATAAACAATAGGCAAAAAGTGTCCAAACATCCAAATAAAATCCATAAACAGAGAGAACATAATTTTATGAATTTTTAGAAACTGGAATCGTCAAATTTGGAGTTAAAATGCATATTTAGGTAGATCTCAATTTTATACAAATTTAGAAATTTGAATCACTCAAATCGGAGTTGAAACGCAAAAGTTATAAGCGTTTGAAGTTTGAAACAAAATCTGAAATCATTATTTCGAATTAATAAATCATTTTCTTTTTCGAAAATTAATTATTACGTCAGCGAGGACACGTGGCAGCCTCTGATTTGTCTGCTGACGTCAGCCGGTCCATGGACTCGGTCCACGCTCGGCTCGGGTTCACCGTGGACCCGGTCCACGGCTCCATGTGTCGCTGACAGGTGGGACCACTCGGGTGACGGTATTGCTGACGTCAGCGGGGCTCAGCCCACGGTGCTGACAGGTGGGACCCACCGATGACGTCATGGGTGACGTCACAGTCGCCGCCGACACGCGTGGGCGGCATGTCGCTGACTCCACGCCGCGCCCGCGTGGTGCGGCGGTTCGGCTCCCTGGACACGTGGCGCGATCCTGTCCGTTGATTTGAAAATCAACGGCCGTGATTAGATCCAGGGTTAACACGTGAAAAACTACACGGTGATCATGGGCCGTTCGATCTAGATCGGACGGTCCAGATCTAACCCTACGCTAACACTGCTACCGCACGTGATGATCGTGGGCCGTTGGATCTTTATCCAACGGTCCGGATCTGATCTGGTTCCTGGGTTTGGGGGAGAATGTGGGCTCACCGTGTGCGTTCAATCTTGATCGGACGGCTGTCCGAGCTCGCGAGGTTGATGGCGACGCGGCGGCGCTGGCCTGGCCGGAAACGAAGACGGCAACCTCCCGAACGGCGTTCGGACGCGATTCCGGCGAAGTGAGTTGGCCTCCCGGGTGCGCCTTGGCCTGGGCTTCTCGGATCTGGACTCAACGGTGACAGGAGACGGCGGATGACGACGGAGAGGACGAAAAACCGCGGCGGAGGAGTGCTACAACTCCAGCGAGCGATTGCGGGCGCGTCAGGGGCACTGCGGCGGCGACGGCTAGGGCAACGGCTGCGCAAGGTCAAGGTGGTCCTCGGGGTGTGATCCGGGCATTAAATAGCCTCGGCTTCCGCGTGGAATCCGGAAACCTAGAACCACACACGGCGGCGGCGCGGGCGGCGAGTCCGGCCGGATCCGGCTGGGACGACGACGGCCGACCGGCCCACGTGGCGCGATCAACGGCCACGATCGCACGATCGAAACCGGATTCGGTCGATTACGACTCGGCGATGACGGACGATCTTGACCGTTGGATCCCGATCCAACGGTCGGGATCGATTAGGGTTAGGAGTAGGTTTGGTCGAGTTAACTGGCTCGGGTCGGACTCGAGTCCGACTCGGTTTCTGACTCGGTCGAATGAATAGTACTTGACCCAACTCGAATTTCCAGCGATTTAATATTTAAAATAATTTCCAGTAATTCATTTAATTCATTAAAAATAGTAAAAGGCTCAGAAAAATTCCAGAAAAATTCTGGAAAATATTTTGGATCATTTTGGACTTAAATAAAATATTTCCAACAAAATTTTATTTGCAAAGTTTAATTCTTTAATTATTTGAAAATGGAATAAATTCAAATAAATTCCAAATAAGTCCAAATAAATTCTAGAAAATTCCAAAAATTCACCAAAGTGCCAAATCACACATAGATTTAAGAAAAGCAAAATTTTGGGGTGTTACAAACCTCCCCCCCTTAATAGAATCTCGTCCCCGAGATTTAGGGCTAACTAAGGAATAGGTTCGGAAACTCTTTCTTCAAATCCTCTTCGCGCTCCCAAGTCGCTTCGCTTTCTTCATGATTGCTCCACTGAACTCTACAGAAACGGGTCGACTTGTTCCTCGTCTCTCGACCCATTGTGTCTAGAATCTTCACGGGATGCTCCTTGTACGTCAAATCTTCTTGCAACTCAATTGACTATAGCGGTGTCTGTTCCTCAGGTACTCGGAGACACTTCTTCAACTGGGACACGTGGAACACGTCATGTACTCCTGCTAACGACTGTGGCAACTCCAGCTGATAAGCAACTTCGCCTCTGCGGCTCAAAATCTTAAATGGTCCAACATAACGGGGTGCGAGTTTCCCTTTGGCATGGAACCTCTTAACTCCCCTGAGAGGTGTAACTCTGAGGTATACAAAGTCTTCTGGTTCAAAACTCAAATCCCGGCGACGATTGTCAGCATAACTCTTAGCCGTGATTGGGCTATCTTCAACCTTTCCTAATCATGGCAATCGCTCTTCACCTCTTGAAGAATATCAGGCCGAAGACACGGCGCCACGGTCTCATTCCAATTCAATGGCGTCCGACAGTGGTCGACCATACAAAGGCCTCAAAAGGTGACATCTCAGAAACTAGCCTGGTAACTATTATTGTAATCGAACTCGGCATACGGCAAACTCTTATCCCAAGAGGTAGCATAAGCCAATGCACACGCTTAACATATCCTCAGAATCTGGTTGACTCTTTCGGCCTGTCCATCCGTCTGTGGATGATAGGTCATCTTGAAGTTCAAACGGGTTCCCATGGCTTCATGCAACTTATTCCGTAACCTTGAGGTAAATTGGGTACCTTCGTCTCGATACAATCCTCTTTGGCACTCCGTGCAAGCAGACGATCCCGATCATGTACAACTCTGCTAACTTATCTCCCGAGTAAGTGGTCTTCACGGGATAAAATGGGCTACTTTGGTCAAGCGATCCACTATAACCCATATGGAGTCATAACCTCCTTGAGTCTTAGGCAAACCGGTAATGAAATCCATTCCGATTTCCTCCCACTTCCACTCAGGTATTTTCAGTAATTTGTAGCAATCCTGCTGGTCTCTGATGCATTGCCTTGACTCTCTGGCATACGTCGCACAATGCAACATGCTCGGCAACTTCACGCTTCATGCTCGGCCACCAGAATCTTTCCTTCAAACCCTGATACATTTTGGCGCTTCCAGGATGAATTGAGTACTTGGAGTCATGGGCTTCTTCCAAAATCAGTTGCTTTAATTCCTTCTTGTTGGGCACACAAATGCGATCCTTCATCCATAACGTGCCTTGCTCATCCAACTTGAAGTCCTCTGCCTTGCCTTCCTCCTTGATGGTCTTAATCCTGTGGATCTTGTCATCATCCTTCTGTCCTTCCCGGATCTGATCCTCTAGGGTAGGCTTCACTTCCAATGCGGCCAAGAATCCGCTAGGTACCACCTCAATCTTCATTCTCTGGAAATCCTCACATAGATCATCCTGACTTGTGGCTAGCAACATGCTCACAGTATGGCTTTTCCGACTCAGAGCATCGGCTACTATGTTGGCCTTCCCGGGATGGTAATGGATTCCAACATTATAGTCCTTGATCAACTCTAACCACCTCCTTTGCCTCATATTCAGATCCGACTGGGTGAATATGTACTTAAGGCTCTTATGATCCGTATACACTTCACATCTGTTCCCGATCAGATAGTGACGCCATATCTTCAAGGCATGCACTACGGCAGCTAACTCTAGGTCATGCGTCGGATAATTTTCCTCATGCGGCCTCAACTGCCTTGATGCATAAGCGACGACCTTTCCATTCTGCAGACAAGACACATCCAAGTCCTTGGCGCGATGCGTCACAATAAATATCAAAGCTTTGATTAACATCCGGTAGAACTAACACCGGCGCTGATGTCAATCGCTTCTTCAGCTCCTGAAAACCTTTCTCACATTCTGACGTCCATGCAAACTTCTTCTCCTTTTTCAGCAATTGCGTAAGAGGTTTCGCAATTGTCGAAAAGCCTTCAATGAAACGGCGGTAGTAACCTGCCATTCCAAGGAAACTTCTGATTTGGGTCACAGTCTTCGGCTGCTCCCAATGTAACACAGCTTCTACCTTGCTTGGATCAACGGCGACTCCTTCTGCGGTCATTACATGTCCGAGGAATTCTACCTTGTCCTTCCAAAAATCACACTTGCTGAACTTGGCAAAGAGTTGCTGTTCCCTCAGCTTTTCCAATACTCGCCTCAAGTGTTCGGCATGTTCATCCTCTGTCTTGGAGTAGATTAGGATATCATCAATGAACACAACAACAAACTTGTCCAAATATTCCATGAACACCTTATTCATCATATTCATGAAATATCTCGGCGCATTCGTTGCAGACCAAAGGACATAATCAGAACTCGTAATGTCCATATCTTGACGAGAATGCGGTCTTCGGGATGTCTTCTGATCGGATCTTCAACTGATGGTATCCCGATCTCAGATCAATCTTGGAGAAAACTCCGGCTCCTCTCAGCTGATCAAACAAATCATCAATCCTGGGTAGCGGATACTTATTCTTCACGGTGACTTCATTGAGTGCACGGTAGTCAATGCACATCCTGAAACTCCCGTCCTTCTTCTTGACAAACAAAACTGGTGCTCCCCACGGCGACGAACTCGGTCTGATAAATCCTTTCTCCATTAACTCTTCTAGCTGTTTCTTCATCTCTACCAACTCCTCGGTGGACATCCGATAGGGTCTCTTTGCTATCGGTGTTGTACCAGGTACAAGCTTTATCACAAACTCTATGTCCCTGTCCGGTGGCATACCAGGTAGATCTTCAGGAAAAACATCTGGGTACTCATTCACTACTGAGACATCCTCTATGCTGATTGCCTTGGTACTGTTAACCATCAACTGTCCATCTCTAACGGCAGTAGCTTGAAATTCCACTTTCTTCCCACACGGGCTCTCAACTGAGATAGTTCTTCGTCCACAATCCAATACGGCCTTGTGCTTGGTCAACCAATCCATTCCCAAAATGACATCTAAGGTCTGGGTCTCCAAAATAATAAGGTTCACTAGGAACTCTATTCCATCTATTAGTATTCTCACCCCGGAACATCCTACTTTCGTTCGGAGTTCGGAACCAGGGGTTTGAACTAAAAACATGCATCTAAGCCTTGCAATCTCCAATTCATTTTTAGCAGCAAAGCCTTGCGAAACAAACGAATGCGAAGCTCCAGAGTCAAACAAAACTGCAGGTGTATCGAGTTAACAAGTAACTTACCCAAGACGACGTCCGTAGCATTCTGCAGGTGCATCTGCGGTGACATGGTTGACTCGGCCTCTCACCATAGTCCAGGGTGTGGCTCTGGTCTTTGGCGTCCTAGCTGGGTGGTTCCTAGATTGAAGCGAACTAGGGTCACTCCTGCTGTCTTCTTTGGGCATTTGTTGGCAAAGTGTCTGGCTCGTTGCGCTTGTAGCGTCTCACTGTTCCTTCTTGCCGATCGCTCAAGTGGCGTTTCTAAGCGGGGCTGGGTCCGTAGTTTTGATTGACGGGTCTTGGTGCTGGTGACGGTGTCCTTGTTGCATTTTGTGGCTGGAATCTGAAAAACTGATTTGGTGCAACTCTCAGATGCTGTTGCGTTCCCTGGCGTGATCCCTGCTGTTGCATCCTGCGCTTCCTATTCTCATCCAGTTCCTTGCGCTTGTCCTCAAGAATAAGCGCCTTATTCACCAACTCTTGGAAATCTGGAAAGGTGTGGGTGATCAGCCCCACCTGTAGTCCTGAGTTAAGGCCCTTCATGAAACGAGACTGTCTGGCTTTATCTGTCGCTACATCCTCAGGTGCATAGCGTGCAAGCTGTGTGAACTTGTTCAGGTAGTCGGCCACTGGCTGATTACCTTGCTTCAGTGCTCTGAACTCCTCCTTCTTGAGATCCATGATTCCTTCAGGCACGTGATACTGACGGAATGCAGCTGTGAACTCTTCCCACGTGATGTCCTGAGGGTTCACTTGCGTGGCGCAAAAGTTCTCCCACCATTCGGCGGCTGTTCCTTCCAACTGATGAGAAGCGTAGAGTACCTTCTCATTCCCCATGCATTGAGCAATGTGTAGCTTCCTCTCTATTGACCTTAACCAATCATCGGCTTCCAATGGATTGGCATTCCCAGATAAAGTGGGTGGGTGAGTCCTCATAAACTCTGATAGTCTTGTATTCTGGCGTTGTCCCTGATTGACTTGATTAGCTGTGGGCCTGAAAGCAAAGGACGTGTTGCATCTGTTGCATCATAGCATGCATCAACCGAGTCCGAGCAATGAGAAAAGCTCAAATTCTGCGTATCGATGGCGGTCGGTGCTCCATCATTGGGGTTTTCTGCTGGGCGAGAACCACTTCCATTGCCTCCAAAGTTTCTGCGGGTGTTCACCATCTGTCGATTTGCTCTAGGTTTTAGAGATGAGAGGGAAACAAGAATAGACAAGTAATATGGAACTTATGCGGGGCGAAAGGTGTAGCTTTAAGGTCCAACTTTATTAATGATATCAATAACTTGGTATGGTTGCTTACAATGCCTAAAGGCCTGCAACACATACTGCACACTCAGCAAACAATGAAGATCCAAATCGAACTAACACTGGAGTCTAACGCCTAAAGGGTGACTCTTTATTCTAAGACGCGACTCGGCGAAGGAGTCTCTCTATAAAACCTACGCTCACTCATCGAGAAAACCTCCACGGCCTGGGTACGGATGCTGCGGCATAGGCGCGAAACGATTGCCATGTCCAAAGAATCGCGGTCTTCGTGGTAGTCGAAGAAGCGATGTCCTCATCGAGATCCGACTCCTCCGGATCTGGCTCGTGTAACTCGAAATCGGTTCTGGTTCGTCCGCATAAAGCCATCTCCAACTCGTCAATCCTTCGCAGAAGGTGTGACACATACTCTTGAGCTTCCCGCCATCTCGTTCTTCTCTGCCGTGATCTCCTTGCGGGCCTTCAGAGCTCTTTGCTTGTATCACCGAGTACATCCTCCTGGCGACAACAAGTCGTGCCAAGCTGTGTAACCATGGCATCCTCATCCCGAATCGCCGGGTCGAGAAGGTTATTGCCGCTTGGATGATAACGGAACACCGTGCTCTCCAACTCTCTGGCGTAGATACGGGTAATGTGCCGCATTGCTCGTCGTGATACTTCTTGGATACCCATCTGCATTGTAGACCTCCTGGCGGTCACGGTGTATCGAGCGATTGCCTGGGCCCTTCTTCCTAGCAGGTACCTCAATCTTCACGTCACAAGCCTTGATCAATCCTGCTTGTCTGATCACTTCCACTTGGTATTGTGGCTTCTCAAAATCTCCGAGAGTCTGTAGCATACGCCAAAGTTCTGCGGCGTGACCAACCTCCAAATCGACGTAGTTGAACTCTCCCTCCATCTGTCACAAGAGTGCTCACGTAAGAACTCGGAATTTTTAAATCGTGACAAGGTAAGGAAAAATTCAGCAAGAGACAAGAAAGGAAAGAATGGGATAAGTCGAGATGTCATTTCTTGTCTTGACAAATTTTTAGCTTTAGAAAATAGGTTTTAACCTCTCTACGACCATTCTAGCTAGGGTTGAGCCTACGGTCAGTATGGCTCTGATACCACCTCTATCGGGACCCCGAATTTGCAAATCCGGACCCTCTGTGTATTCAGCACTAGTCCAGAACGCAGCTTAGTGCACACAGTCTTAACATCGGTAAATATCACAATCATACCACTCGATACTAATAAAGTACTTTAATTAAATAGTCAAACTGGTTACTCGACCTTATGGTCAAGTTACAAATGTACGCCACGCAGGGCGAAACTTATTAAGAGAGAAATAGTAGCAGCGGAAAATAAGATAACTTCGTGGCGCCATCCAGTATACCACAGGCAACTGACTGGGCTCACTCCCTAAGTAGACGGTTCCTCTTGGAGCTCCTCCTCCAAAGCTGGTGTAGTCTCCTCTTCAACTGGTGTTGTATGGTGGCAAGGGTGAGTACTTTGTACTCAGCAAGTCATGCACAGAATGCAAGCTAATATACTATATGCATGGCTTGATACAAAGGAATAGCTCAAGGTATTTTTGCAGTAAAACAACATTTGACAAATAGCATAAGTAGATTCGAAAGCAGTAGAAACAAGTATAGCATAAATAATTTTTCCAAGGATTTTAATAAACATCTTTCCCATCCTAATCCACATTTCCATCAACATCATTATTAATCCAACCCAACCTTTCAGATCCAAGTTATTTTTGAGAAAATCTAACCCTTGACTGTAATTCCCGAGCGATGTCCAATACCGCGGACACGGCTATTCGAATAGATTCTACACTCTGTAGAGGTTATGCACTTTACCCACAAGATACAGTCAAACACCACAAAGGCGAGTTCCCGTAACAAAGTCTTTCGGAAACTTCTAACAATACAAGTGAGCCTCCCCGGTTATTGCACACTAACCCTTCCCTTAGCTAAGGCGAAGTTTAGGCCAATCAACCGTTAGATGGGTACCTGGCCTCACCCAGACGCTCCCGCACAACTTACACAAAGGGTGTAGTTGACCTCCCGAGGTCCCACAGTAATGCGTTATTAGCAACTTAATCAACTAGGTCCGTCCCATTACAGACATGTGGTTGCAAGATTGACTCAGTTCAAAGGCTTGCAAGGTTAAGTCCTTAGGGTGACCAGGGCAAGACTACCCGAAGAACCAAAACATCATCCCCAGTGCCACAACTGGCCCACCTGATTATTCTTGCCACATGCCCCGGCCGAAAACTATTTATCAAAACCCCAGTTGATTACCATGCACCACATGCCATCAACATCACATGATACTTTTCCAAAATAGGTTCAATATATCATTAAGTCAATATTAACATTTGATTGTCCAAAATCATGTCATGAGCACGTAGCAGGTCTAAGCCATATACTACAACGGTCTAAAACCCATGTTGGCAATTTAATTATGTCCAACTAGTAATCCACAACTAGGGTGACAAGGGTCATGGCACATATTTAAATAATCAAGGTGTCATACAGCAAATTGGTATTTATCTAATCCCCCATATTTAAATAAAGTATTTTCTAATTGAACTAGCATGCAATAGGTTAAATCAAAATAGGTTTCAAAATAGGATCAACATGGTCAAAGCACAACTTGCCTTCAAAAAGTACTTGTTCTTGGTCTTGAGTTGGATCCTGAGTCAATACTTCTCCTTCGAATCCTTCTGGCACTTCAACGTCTACTCGTAAAGCGTGCAAATAGCAATACACGAATAAACAATAGGCAAAAAGTGTCCAAACATCCAAATAAAATCCATAAACAGAGAGAACATAATTTTATGAATTTTCAGAAACTGGAATCGTCAAATTTGGAGTTAAAATGCAAAAGTTATAATTATTTAAAGTTTAAATAATCAATTAAATAATTTTACAGAGAAAAACTTTAGTCCAAAAATTAAATACAATTCATATTTAGGTAGATCTCAATTTTATACAAATTTAGAAATTTGAATCACTCAAATCGGAGTTGAAACGCAAAAGTTATAAGCGTTCGAAGTTTGAAACAAAATCTGAAATCATTATTTCGAATTAATAAATCATTTTCTTTTTCGAAAATTAATTATTGCGTCAGCGAGGACACGTGGCAGCCTCTGATTGGTCTGCTGACGTCAGCCGGTCCATGGACTCGTTCCACGCTCGGCTCGGGTTCACCGTGGACCCGGTCCACGGCTCCATGTGTCGCTAACAGGTGGGACCACTCGGGTGACGTCATTGCTGACGTCAGCGGGGCTCAGCCCACGGTGCTGACAGGTGGGACCCACCGATGACGTCATGGGTGACGTCACGGTGCTGTCGCTGACACACGGGCCCGGCATGTCAGTGACCCACGCGCACGCCCGCGTGGCGCGGCGGTTCGGCTCCCTGGACACGTGGCGCGATCGTGTCCGTTGATTTGAAAATCAACGGCCGTGATTAGATCCAGGGTTAACACGTGAAAAACTACACGGTGATCGTGGGCCGTTCGATCTAGATCGGACGGTCCAGATCTAACCCTACGCTAACACTGCTACCGCACGTGATGATCGTGCGCCGTTGGATCTTGATCCAACGGTCGGACCGACCTGGTTCCTGGGTTTGGGGAGAACGTGGGCTCACCGTGTGCGTTCGATCTTGATCGGACGGCCGTCCGAGCTCGCGAGGTTGATGGCGACGCGCGGGCGCTTGGCCTGGCCGGAGACGAAGACGGCAACCTCGAACGGCGTTCGACGCGATTCCGCCAAGTGAGTTGGCCTCCCGGTGCGCTTTGGCCTGGCTTCTGATCTCGACTCAACGGTGACAGAGACGGCGGATGACGACGGAGAGGACGAAACCGCGCGGAGGAGTGCTACAACTCCGGCGAGCGATCATGGGGCGCTGGGGCACCGCGCGGCGATGGCTAGGCAACGGCCGCGCAAGGTCAAGGTGGTCCTCGGTGTGATCCGGGCATTAAATAGCCTCGGCTTCGCGTGGAATCCAAAACCTAGAACCACACGGCTGGCGGGCGCGGCGCGGAGTCCGGCCGGATCCGGCGGGGACGACGACGGTCGACCGTCCATGTGGCGCGATCAACGGCCACGATCGCACGATCGAAACCGGATTCGGTCCGGTTACGACTCGAACCGGTACGGGACGATCTTGACCGTTGGATCCCGATCCAACGGTCGGGATCAATTAGGGTTAGGAGTAGGTTTGGTCGAGTCAATCGGCTCGGTCGGACTCGAGTCCGACTCGGGTTCCGACTCGGTCGGATGAATAGTACTTGATCCAACTCGAATTTCCAGCGATTTAATATTTAAAATAATTTCCAGTAATTCATTTAATTCATTAAAAATAGTAAAAGACTCAGAAAAATTCCAGAAAAATTCTGGAAAATATTTTGGATCATTTTGGACTCAAATAAAATATTTCCAACAAAATTTTATTTGCAAAGTTTAATTCTTTAATTATTTCAAAATGGAATAAATTCAAATAAATTCCAAATAAGTCCAAATAAATTCCAGAAAATTCCAAAAATTCACCAAAGTGCCAAATCACACATAGATTTAAGAAAAGCAAAATTTTGGGGTGTTACACGCTACACCAACGCTGGTGTGCTTCTGCCTCGGTGTTAGTGGCAATCTCCTCGCGCGCCATAAGGTACAACTCATCGACATCAAGCTCATGCTGATCAGTGGCGATTTAGACATCCTCAATAGTGCGGTATCATTGCGGTGCTTCATCAATGATCTCCATGGCAGGTGCTGCTCAGGGTAGTGGAGAAACAAATTCCACTCCCCCTTGCAACACAACAGAGGAAGACGCAAGAGAAAGAGCCGGTGTCAACGTCGCATGGTGCGACGTCAATGGCGCAGATGAGATGGCGAATAACCTTCTCCATGCTGTGGCATGCGTCTACTGCCGTCTCTTGTGACTGACTAGACCATGTACTCAACAGTGAAGGTTTCAATGCCATTTTTGGACTCAACGTTATCACAGTTTCATATTGCTGCCTCATTGAACATGATGTCTCGTGTAACATTAACCCGCTTAGCAATGGGATCGTACATGCGGTACGCCTTGGAACCTTGCTCGTAGTCGATGAAGACCATGGGTGCTACGATCGTCAAGCTTCTTGGTGTTCGGCTTTGTTGTCTTGATGTGCACGACACAACTGAAGGTGCAAAAGAAGTGTACGTTCGGCTTGTGCCCATGCCAAACCTCATATGGTGTCATGCTGTCCACGCTTTTGGTCAGGGAGCGGTTGAGGAGAAAAATAGCAATATTCACTGCCTACCCCCAGAATATGCCTGGCATTTTCTTGGCCTTCATGAGACATTGTGCTGTTGCCACAATGGTTTGATTGCGGTGCTCCATGACGCCATTCTATTGCGGCGAGTACAGCATCGTGAAATGCCACTTGACGCTGTGCTCCGCACAATGTTCACTGAATTCAACTGAGGTGAACTCTCCCACAATCGGTGTGGAGTACGCGTTTTTTCCTCCCGGTCTCTACCTCGATGCTCGTCTGGTACTTCTTTATCGTAGTTGGTGCCTCTTCCTTGGATTTCAGTAGCATATGCCACATTTACCTGCTAAAATCATCGACGGGTAAAAGGAAGAATCATTTTCCTCCATGTGTCATTAGCGTGATTGGATCGCAGAGGTCACCATGAACGAGGTTGAGATGGTGTTCAGTGCGGTACTTGGCTTCTTGCGGGAATGAGGCACTGTGCTACTTCCCGGCAAGGTAACCATCACAGATCTAGGCCACGTGGTTAATTTGTGGGAGACCATGCATCATTTCGCAACGAGCTAGCTTGCGTAGCACATCAAAGTTGAGATGACCAAAGTGAGCATGCCAACACCAAGCATCGTCGTCGAGGCTTGCAATCATGCAGATAAGCTTTGTCACCTTTAGTGACATGATGTATAGCCGATTGATTGTGCGCTTGACCTTCACGAGCAGGAGACGTTGGCAATCATGGATTTGCATGTATCCATTCTCAACTAGCATATGGCAACCTGCCTCATCAAGCTGACTGAGGCTTAGTATATTAGAGCGTAGTTGAGGTATCAAGTAGATGCCTGTGAGCACCTGGTGCCTCCCTTCCTGGCTGGTGAAGACCATCGTGCCACACCCACGAATGTCAATGACAAAGCCATTGCCAAACTTGACATTCCCGACGATGCCTCTATCCAGCTCGGTGAAGGTAGACATGTCGCCCATCATGTGGTTGGATGCGCCAGTGTCTAGATACCATGACGTGTAGATGTGGTTGTAGTCATTGCTGAGGTTCACCTCGGCTTGTTCTTCATGCAATTGTATAGCACCAGAGGTATGTGCTACGTATTCCCCATTCAGTTGTATGGCACTAGAAGTATGTGATGCAAGTTGTTCATTCAAATGCATGGCACCACTGTTGATTGCATGCCCCTCGGTCATGTTGTTCACGTGCGCACCGTCTACTCTGTGATTCGCCTCGGCATGTTCCTCATTGAGATGCACATCGTCACAAGAAAATGCCAACCCCTTAGTCACAGTGTCCACGTGCGCCATGAGCAGCGTCAGTTCAACGCCATCGAACTGCATTAGATGTGCCTCCTCGCGCTTCTTTTGCGACAATCTCGGGCCCAGTGTCCCTTCTTGCTGCAGTAGCGATACTTATCTTTTGACACGTCATGGCCACCTCCATGGGACTAAGTGTCTCTATTTTTGTGTGCACCGCCATTCTTCCTGCGGCCACGCCGTCATTGCGATGATGGTTGCCATTCCTGCCGCCGCTGCTGCTGGAAGAACCGTACTGCTCGCGCTTACGCATGCGCACTAGCCATTCTTCCTCGGACAGCAGCAAATGCCCACCAGTGTTGAGCTTGAACCTCTCCTTTGCCACCTTCAGGCGCCCGATCAACTCCACGTAAAGCGCGGAAAGATCGATTAGCGTTTCGATGGAGAGCGCCACCTGAGAGTATCATTGGGGAAGAATGCGTAGAAACTTCTGCACCGTGTTCTCTTCAAAAATAGTGTCATTGAGGATGGTGAGGTTTTTCATCATGCCGGTCAGGTGCATGGCAAAATCATCGATGGTCTCCCCCTCGTGGAACTTGAATCCCTCGACCTCTTTGTGTGGCGATTGCGCCTTCGCCTTATGCACTCGCTCGACGCCGAGACAAATTGTCTTGATGGAGTCCCATGCTTCCTTCGCCATCCTCTTGACAGCAAGGCTTGCCAGCATCTCCGGTGGCATGGCTCAGAGGATGGCCTCAAGCGCCATGCGATCTCCACAGTAATCAGCTTCGTCGGTGATGTTGGCGCCGATATCGACCACCATCCACAGGTCTCTTGCCTGCAGGATGACACTCATGAGTAGGGCTAAATCAATGTAGTTCGCCCTTGTCAATGTCGGGCAGACAGTCAGTCCTCCAAACTCCTTCACCACCTGCGGTACCACCAGTTCACGACCAACGCCGCTACTGCCTGCGCCATTGTTACCATGGAGCCTAGGACACCATGGTGACTCCGATTTGCGAGGAGATGCCATTGTTGCCATGGAGCCTGGGACACGATGGTGACTCCGATTTGCGAGGAGATGCAGACCCATCTTGTGACATTGTTGACACAGGCAGGAGAGCGAAAAAGCTCTGATACCAATTGTCAGTTTTCAACCAGAACTAACACACACGATCACCGAGCAAGGAATCAAAGAAGAAAGCTATTTTTGTGGTGCGTAAACTTGCCACACCTTTTCTTTGTTTTTCTCCTCAATTTATTAGCGTCAAAACTAACTCCAAATTACATTAAGGGCCTGTTTGTTTCAGCTGAAGATTGTAGAAAGCTGCTTTTAAAATCTAGAAGGTCAACAAACAGAAAACTTTCAATATAGATTGTAACAATCTGGAGGTCAGATTGTAGCAATCCCACAATCCACTCTGAAGGAGTTTTCCCCAGCTTTTCTTTTTCTTTTTCTTTTTTGCAAAAGACCACAATACATATCCAACTTTAGTCGAAATTACCCACCATTGCCCCCCACTGTTCATGCTCAAGCCCCCCTATTTTGTTCACGCCCGAGCCTACCCCTACTATAATCTGGGTTGCCAAACAGCCATCAACTTTTCAACCTCTAGCTTATAAACAATCCAGCTTTTACAATCTAGATTTTAAAAGCTGCTTTCTATAATCTCTAGCTGAAACAAACAGGCTCTAAATCAAACCGACCATATCCAACAAACTTGGAAGATCTCTGGACTGCGTATGCTAACTGCCAACAGAAAGATAAAGATAAAGGGAAAATAAGCAACAATATTATCTAACAAGCACAAGTTTTTGAGGATAAAATGAGTAGCCTAGTCACAGAGTTGGAAGAGAATGGGTTTGAAGTCGGCGCCCTGAAGGCCCGTCTCGAAAATATTCTCCGTATAACAAAATCGCCAGAAGATGGATCTCGAGGACAAGAAGGCAAGTTTGGATAAAGAAATACTTGAGAAAAGAAGTAGCCAACAGCGAAGTGGAGCAACGACTGAAGGTGCTCGACTAATGCATCAAGGAGCTGGAGCAGAGACTCCTGGAGTTCCAAGAGAAGGCGGCATCGCTCGTTGTAAACAGAGTAGGGTTCAAGTTTTGAAAGTTTTAGTTATAATTGATTAGGATGAGGAGTCTAATTAGGATAAGGAGGTAGAATCTTATTCTATTTCTTATGGCTGTAGATTGACTAGAAATTTAAATGTAGTCCATAGTTTTGTAAGCAAAGCAAAACAAGAAAGTAAGAAATAATACAAGAAAAAATTGCCCTAATATTTTTGGTGTTATGTTCCAACATAGAATTCAGCAAATTGTTGTAAGATTTCAAAGCTTCATGTCGATGCTCGTCAAGTTTAGGGGTCATTCGAGTCTGCTGAACGCGATTTCAACAGCACTGCTGCTGCACCGTGGTAAAACATGCTGACAATAGTACTACTGCTTTTGGCTAAGGCCTTATTACCTCAACTAGGTCCTATATGAGGGAGTGAGGCAGCGAACTCTGTTCCCATATGCTTCGATTAATTCATGTTGTGCTTTATTAACTTTGTATATACATGCTTGCCACAAGAATCTGGGAGGTGATCTCACTCTGACCCATCTAGCACGCTGTTGATCATCCATGTATTTGAGCTGCATTTGTTGCCCATGGAAGTTATATTTAGTCTGAGAGTCAATGTTGTAATGATAGAAACCAAAATCAACTGATCTTTTTTTAGGGAACTAATCTGGTTGTTGAAAAGAACCTTTTGTGGAATATTTGCAACAATGAAAAGGTTTCTTATTAATTTAAGCTGTTTCTTATTTTCAATGATATACAGGATCATATTGAATTACATGGAAGCTGCACGCCCACACCCAATCCATAAAGGTACTGCTAAATGGCACTTGTGTATAGAGTACTCAAATAGGAAGAGATGAGGTAAATTGATTTCATTAATTGGATGTAGATCCGAAGACTCAAAATTTAAATGCTATTTAGCAAGAAAACACTCAAAATTTAAATGCTATTTAGCAAGAAAACACTCAGATTCTCCCTACCCCATCTATTAAAGCCTGTAAATTGATATGCAAGTGAAGTGTAACGATAGCAAACAACGATCGGTACAAGTCTGGCTAGCATTTCTCGTCGGCGGCCGTCGCGGGGTGCAGCTGCTCCGCCTTGTTGCTTGCGGCCGGCGTCGCCCACATGGCGCAGACGAGGTAGGCGGCGAGGTTGAGCACGCTGAGCACGGCGAGCAGCCAGTAGAAGTAGTCGAGGCGGCTGCGGTTGATGTTGTCGCCGAGCCAGTGCGTGCTGCTCTTGACGAGCGAGACGAGCGCGCTGCTGAGGAAGAAGCCGAGGGAGATCGTGGTGAGGAAGAGGCCGGTGCTCATGGTTTTCATGCCCTTGGGCGACCGCGTGATGAAGAAGTCGAGCTGACCCGTGTAGATGAACGCCTCGCCGGCACCCACCAGCAGGAACTGCGGGATCAGCATGAACACGCTTATCGGCAGCGCTGGGTTCCTCATTCCGTTCGTCGAGGTCGCCGTGGCTGCGGCGACGACGGCGAGGCGCTTCTTCTCGCAGACGGCGGCGGCGGCCATGCCGACGATGGAAAAGGTCAGGCCAATGCCTATCTTCTCGAGGTTGGTGAACCCCTGCCGGCCGGTGAGGTTCCGGCAGAGCGGGATGAAGACGCGGTCGTAGATGGCGAGGGCAAGCATGATGGCGCCAACGAAAAAGACGGTGAGCGAGGCGGCGGGGATCTCGAAGCTGCCCATGCGCCGGTCCATGGTGGTCGCCTGCTCCACGGAGAAGGTGATCATCTGCGCGTAGATGGTCCAGAACAGGATCGTCGTCGCCCACACCGGCATCAGCCGCGCCACCATCTTCATCTCCTCCACCCGCGACACCGAGCACAGCTTCCATGGGTTCGGCGCCAGCCTCCCGTCGGGCCCCATCTCGTTGTCGTCGTCGCCGGCCATCACTGCCGCCCTGTCCAGGCAAGGGAACTGGGCGGTGTGGGGGATGCGGGCGTTGTCGGGGCGGTCCTCGTACAGCGCGGCAGCGCTCAGCGGCTGCTTGAGGCCCCGCTTCCGGGCGGCGGCGACGAGCACCTGGAGGATGTGCACGATGGGGCTCCCGGAGCCCCGCTTGTAGCGGTACCTCCTGGTGCCGGAGAGGAAGACGGCGATGGCGACGAGCATGGAGCCGGCGCAGATGCCGTAGGCCCAGCTCCGTCCCACGTGGTCTTGGACGTAGACGAGGACGGTGACGGCGAGGAGCGCGCCGAAGCTGATGAAGAAAAAGAAGCGGTTAAAGAAGAAGCCCATGGCGGTCCGCTCGCGGTCGTCGCTCTCGTCGAACTGGTCGGTTCCGAAGCCGGAGACGCTGGACTTGAGCCCCCCGGTGCCGAGCGCAATGAGGTAGAGGCACACGTACAGGACGCCCATCTGCATCCCCGTGGCCTCCTCGCACGGCGCTGCGCCCCCGCACGGCGGCGGCCGCAGCTGGCGCAGCCTCGTCGACACCGCAAGGAGCCCCGTGCCCTACACGCACGAACGAACGTTGGTTAGGAGAACGTGCGCGCATATATGTGACGTGAAGCCATGATAGGTGCATGAGCGCATACGAGAGCTTGGACGAGGGCGAAGATGGCGATGGTGAGGTAGCGGCCGAGGAAGGAGTCGGCGAGGAAGCCGCCGAGTAGGCAGAGGAGGAAGGAGGTGCCCAGGAAGTCGGTGACGGTGTTAGCGGACTCGGCGCTGGGCAGGTGCATGGTGCCCGTCAGATACGTCACCAGGTTCACCGCGATGCCCATTGTCGACAGCCGCTCGCACAGCTCGATCCCGAGCACGAGCGCCGCCGCCACCCACCCGCCCGTGCTCGCCTTGTTCGCCGGGCAACCGCGGTAGTCCACCGCGTCCTCCACCTGCAGGTTCCCGCCGCTCCACGACCTCTCCATCTTCCCATCCTATACACCACCACACGTAAACCCATGTACTATTAGCATTGCATGCAAATATAGGTATTACTATCACTATTAGTTATGGCACTAATTCTTAACCTACATATGAACAACATGCATGCATATGTATGTACAAACATCTTTCACGAACCATTTATGCTAGTTTGTGGACGAACAACGTTGTACAAGCCCAGTAGTTGGACACTCGATCAAAGGCTAGCTAGCAAGCTAGACAGCAAGATCCTTGCAGGTAAATGCTGCTGGAAGGATGAATGTTGCTGGGTTTGCATGCTCGACGACCTTGCAATCTCCCCTTTTATAGGCGGGAAGAAGTGCACATACACGATCAAACTGATCAAGGCGATGGATCGAAAGGGACCTGCACTGGGTGGCTACATGCCTGGATCTTTCTCCTGCGCTGTCATTGTGGGGGCAGCTAATGGTACAATAATGTATATCTATGCACCTAATATTCCAATGTGCGAGTCATAAGGCACAAGAAAAAGCTCATCAGCTTGTACTAACTAGTGATGGTCAGAGGAGGAGAACTGCTCCCGAGACGTGGAAACTAACGAATGTTCTGGGAGCTTCAACACAGCATCTGCGATGGGGCACTCCAAGGCTCAAAATCTAAGCAAAATTTTAGAAATCTCACTGATATTTCAGATTTTGGCGTTTTTGGCCAGGGACGAAATCCTAAATCCCGGCTGGATAAAAAAAAATTCAAAAAAAATTCGAAGTTCTACAGTAACTTAAAATTTCGGTAAATTTCACTAAAATTTTGGTTGTTTGACAAAAATTTGACCGGATGTGCAAACTAGTAATGGACAAAGTGGTAATAAGTTTTTTTCTCTTTTGCCATCATTCTTCATTAGCATTGTTCGAATTTTTAAAAATTCCTCAAGTTTGATCATTGTATGAAAATTTTATGGGAATATTATGGATGTGTCTGGACTGGCCATTCAATTTTTTTTTCAAAATTTTCTAATATGGTTTGCACTATTTTTCATTCGGTTGAAATTTATCGGTTAGACTTTTATCAGGACAATAGTACGGTCAAATTTTTTAATAATTCCTAAAGCTTGATCATCATCTAAAAATTTTATGAGAACATTGGTGATACATCAGGATGTGAGACCCTCCCTTTTATGCTACAGTGTAAACATAAAAGAAAGGTTCTGTAGCACACTCTGTGCTAGTCCCATGATCAGTAGCTAGCACGCGCCAACACAATTTGAAATCACAGCCATACAAAAGATCACAAGTTTTATTACAGCGGAAGTTCATAATTTGCATAATATTAAACAAAAGCAGATAAAAGCATAGTAATAGCAAATGTTCATCTTGCAGGATGCTGGTGAAACCCATAACTACACAGGCAACTGACAAGGTGACCTTAGAAACAGTCGTCGCCATGTAAGACAAGCTCCTCGTTAGCGTTATCGTCGACGGGATAATCAAGTTCTTCACCTAAAACCACATTTGAGCAAGTTGAGTATAAAATGTACTCGCAAGATTTTTACAAATCCTGATTATATGCAAGCTGTATAGAAGTGGGTTTCTACGGTTGATTTGCATAAAGCTAAATTTGAAATATAATACTGAATAGTAAATTGAAAGCATAAATGAATTTAAGACAGTTTGACGAATAATTAAATTATCAAGTAATCAAATGAAAGAATAAGCAATCCACCCACGTTCCTTCGTGAGTGAGAAGCAATGAATTACTCACAGCCCTTCGTGAATAATAAAACCATTATAACAAATTCCATTATGGTATCAAAAATGAATTTTACCAAGATTTGAATAACATGTTCCTTTTTGTCAAACTAAATCATCTAACTAGTGTCAGTTCTCCAAGTTATCCATAACCGTGGATACGATTAATCGATTAGTTTTTGACTCTGCAGAGTTGTACGACTTTACCCATAAGGAATGATCGTCTCTTTATGCAAAGCTTAATTAACACACTTCCTTTGGTGTGCCACAGAGAGATCATACATAACCGTTACATTATTCAATTCTAGCTTTACACCAGCCCAGTGACATTTTACCCTGGCTATGATGGAAGCTAATAAATGGTGAAGCAATAGTAATCATGAGCCCGCGGCTCAAATAGAACAACAACAGCCCCAGTCCATAGCCAGGCGTACACCGTTACTGTGACATCACGGGATGTGATATTATGGAATGTGACTTTATAGATTATGACTTTTCGGTACGACTTTATATCGTGTTTTGGGCCGTTTTGCGGGTGTTTAGGCCTTTCTAGGGGAGTTTGGGCCTTGGGGGACCACATCATGGGCCTTTAGTGGGAAGGTTTTGGCCCATGTGGGGAGGGGAGGCAGCAAACCCTACCCTCCCCCCACCCATGCCCCCCCATTGTGCCTCTCCCACCCCCCATAGCCGCCACCCCATTTGCCCCTTGCGCCTCCACCCTCCCTCCTCCCATGCGCCCCTCCCTCTCCTCCCTAGCCGGCCCTAGCAAGGTCCCTCCCCTCCCATGGCTGCCACACCTCCCCCTCCATTGATCCTTCCGTTGAGGAGCATTGCGACCAAGAAGATCCGACGATTCCGGCGTTCCCGGCGATTGGAGGGGAGATCGGGCCGTGAGGAGGAGACGTTCATCGTCCGTTTGATTCTCGAAGATGAGGTAGGGATTCACGGTTCTTTTGTGGTGTTCTAGGTGCTGCTAGATGGGGGAATCCATGCCTATAACTCTTGTTTAGGTGCTGTAATTAGAGGGATTGAATTGGATTCTAGATCTGTCTTGCGAGTAGCTCTCGGCCATGTTTGACAGTCGGTGTTGGAACGCGTTTTGGCAATTTTAGAGAATTTTCTTGATCGGCCGTCTGTTACGGAAGTTGTAGGTAATTCAATTTTATCTCAGTGGACACCAAGAACGTTAAATTCCGTTCAGCCGTTTAAAAGTTATGGCTGTTTTACCGAGCGCTATCTAATTGGTGACGTGATTGGGACATATCGTGTTCAACTGTAGATTAGACAATTTTAGAGGCCGATTCAGTCCTCGCGAATACTTAGGAAAAGTTGGAAACTTTCCTAAGCTTCCAGAAAATGTATTCGTTTACTTCATTTGGAGTTGTAGAACTTAAGTTATGGTCATTAGAGCGCTGCTGTCCCGGTTGGACAGAGAGCTGTTTTTCGGGTTTTGGGAGTGGGTTGCGAAGTCGATGTAGATGATAGTTCTTGTATTGCTTTGTGGGCATGTTTTGAGTGTATTTTACCTATGTGCAGGTGGTGTGACCCGGGAGTGCCCTCATCATCTCACGACTCCGTATCGCGTGGTTGAAGGCAAGTGTGTTGTGGTGGTTGTGGTTTGGTTGGCTATAATGCTTTGCTATGTTTGATACTTGCTTGTGTTATGATGATTATAGTTGTTAAATGGCTATCCAATGGTTAATCTGAGTATTTATGCAAATTCATGTGAAGGGCTAAGTTGCTAAGTTTGATACTTGCTTGTGTTGTGATGATTATAGATGTTAAATGGCTATGCAATTGTTGAATTGAGTGCATATGCAAGTTTACTCATGTTTATGGCATGTGTGCATTCATGGCATGAGGACAGGCCAGGACGGTGAGGAAGTCAACTAATCTAGTAAGGTCGGTGAGAAAGTTATGACTAATCCGGAGCGCCTCTGAGAAAGACCTACCTCGTAGTCCCATCCACGGTTGTGTATAGGAGCGAGTCAGTATGAGTAGGCAACCTCCATCTACGGGATGGAAGGGGAAAGAGGGTGCACACCGACGGGTGTGCACTCGGCAATACCGGTATGTGCTAAGCAAAGAGACATGTGCATTGCATTACATTGCATGAGTGAAGTTGTTATATGAGATGATTATCATGTTCTATGAGATACATATGAAAATGTTTATGACGATGTTATATGAGAGCATAAGTGAAGAAGTTTATGAGTTGATTCTCATGATGTGTGAATGGCATAAAGTATGTATGTGAACTGTTATTGTTTATGTACCATTGCAATACGCTTTGCTGAGTGATGAACTCACACTTGTTGTTTATGTTTGTTTTTTTAGGTATCTTGGATCCGACATGTGGGAAAGGGAGCTAGTCACACGTCATCACTTTCCATCACCCATTTAATCAATGTCAAACCTTCCTTTAGTTGTGATGGTTACCTCATTGAACTAAATTGTGGTTTTTATGCCTCGTTGGTCGTCATGAGTAAATGATTAGTCCATATTGTCATCTGACAGATAGATTTATATTCTTAGTTGGATTGTTGCTGAAATCCCTGATTATCATGTTATTGTTGTCGTTCATTATGCTATCTTGATATGTTCATATTATTGATGCTTGAAACCATGGAAAAACAAATGATATGCTGTCGAAATTTTGGTTAAGCATTTAGCGTAGTTGCTGTAATTTAATGTAAAATATGTGGTTTGGGTGTTGCTAGTATTGGTTGTGGTGACATTCGCGGCATACTAAGTGTCAAGGTGTTACAGTTGGTATCAGAGCGGGCTTCAGGTCCGTGGTGCTTGGACTTAGTGAATTACCATAGGTTCAACTAAAATTTTGATGTGGGATAACCTAGAAACATGGCTTAGGTTATACTTAAAATTTTATCGTAGGATAGCAACATTAAAACATATGTAAGTGGAATAACTAATTTAAAATTTGACACACATGGATGCACAGTTGGAAAGGGTATGGGTATCGTTGCTTACGCTTAAATGTTGTATTTAAGCCTTGTTGTTGAATGCTACATTTGATAATGTATGCTGCTATGTTTATGAGATAATTGATTGAATTGTTCTTGTTATCGTGATAAAGTGGGGTTGTGGTGCCGAAGGGTTTCGGTCACCTTTTTATTCATAGTAAGGTTGTGGTTTGACGGTGTAGCCGGTTAAAGCCATCACCGAAGAACTATTAACCCCCTGTGGGGAAAGAGTGCTTACTTTTTCTGTCGTAGATCGGGTAGTTGACTGGAGACAAATAGAAGAGTTGGTGGTGGATTCCTTCGGATGTTCTTTACCGTTCTGACGATTGGTTTGGTTGGTTTTCTTGGTTTTAGTTGATTGAAATCAAAAGAAAAGTGTTTGGTATTGGATTTTCGCGGATTGTTCCGTAGGCGGTTTGTGGTTTTGTCTTCCTTGGTTGAAGACGAAGAAGAAGAGTTTTGTGTTGCGCGTCTTTTGGTCGCAATTTTTGTTTTGACACCCGGTTTTGTTGGTTATTGTGGACTGTCTTGGGGAGGAAAATTATGTGGTTGTTGTTCTCCCTATCTAAGAAAAGTGTTGAAGTTTCTCCTTGTGCAGACCTTAAGTTGGGTGGAGCTTAGTTTGAATCTTTATCGGAAAAGATTTAGTTGAACATTTGGTTTTCCCTGGTGCATCCTTCTTCCTCCTTGGAAGTATAGATCTTGAGATTTCTTGAAAAGTTTTGGGCTATCAAAGTTGGAAATTTGAGAGTTGAGCTCTCCTGCATTTCTGTTGGAGTTTTGTTTTTCTTCCTTGCCTGGAAAGGAGAAATTGTTTATCGGTGTTCGTTCTTGTTCCTGAGCTGTGGTTATCTTTAAAGTTGAATTGCATCCTGTTCGTCAAGAGTAGGTGACCTATGAAGGTGTTTAGAAAATTTTTTGTTCGTGCTATGTAGTATGTAACAATGTGGTTTACGGAGTGAAGTATTGCTAAGTTAATTTGTGAGTTGAATCAATTCAATGTGATTATTATCTTTAGCTTGAGAATAAATAGACTACTAGTGTTGTAGATTACTCTATAGCGAGAATGATTAAATGTGTTAATGTACATGCTTAGAATTTGTTGCTTTGCTTTAAAAGTGCTTATGACCCTCGATAATGTTTAAAGTTTTAAACCCTAATGCATAGTTAGAACATTAAGATGATGTAAACTACTGATATTGTTAAAGAAATTTTGCTGGTTGTTTAAAGATGTTCTAATTTAACATGTTAATAGAGAATTTTAATCGGGTTGGCTAGTGACTTTAACTTGGAAGTTGATTAGAGTTGCTATTTATGTCGTTGCAAACTATAAGTATATTTGGAAGTATGCAGTTGTGTTCCTATAATGCTAGTATCGATGTCAATTGGGAAGACATAGGTTTTGTAGTTGTTTTAAGAGCTTTGTGATGGTTCAACTTATTCAATTTATTTTAAATAGTTGGAGTATGTTGTATAGTGGCAATTCCGTTATAACCTATGTATAGGTCAGCTAAAAGCAATGTTGTTGTTTTATGATTATGCCCATTTATTGATATTGATGACTTAGTAGTGGTGGTAATTGTTTAGATTATTTGTTGAAAAACCATGGGTAAATGGAGGAAATTGTAACATGTTGTGATAGAGTGAACCTTGGATAATTAACATGATGTAGAATTTTATCCTTAATGAATGTATATCATAGAATCATATTTACGAACTTTATCTTATGGAGATAATATTTACTTGTTGAAGTCATTTATTGATTGAACAAGTTTCAATTGTCAAGATGTTGACGTATGGATGGTGTAAAATTGATAGGTTGATCATGCTAAAGTATTTGTTGAAATGTTATGTTTTAAAGTGAGAATATGATGTTATATGATGTGTTTGTCTGTGGGGATCAGGATGAGGTAGTATTGGTTGGATGTCTTTTTGATAAGCATCATAAACTTTATTTATAAGTGTTGGGAAAGGTAACTAGAGAAAGAATTTGTTATGTAGTTTTGGTTGAATTATGATGGGACTCCTCAAGGAGTAAATAGTGATTATTGAAGTCTTAATGGAAAGCATAGTGGAACACTAGAGGTGGTTGTATCTATTGTGACACTACGGAATGACGGTATGAGTCATTTTCGATTTTCGGCAATTCGGTATGACTTTTGTAGCCTGTTTTCGGGCCGTTTCCAGAGTTTGGGCCTCTCCGGGGGAGTTTGGGCCTAGCGGGGGTTGGTTTGCAACGACATAAATAGCAACTCTAATCAACTTCCAAGTTAAAGTCACTAGCCAACCCGATTAAATCTCTCTATTAACATGTAAAATTAGAACATCTTTAAACAACCAGCAAGGTTTCTTTAACAGTATCATTAATTTACATCATCTTAATGTTCTAACTATGCATCAAGGTTTAAACTTTTAACATTAACGAGGGTCATAAGCACTTTTAAAGCAAGGCAACAGATTCTAAGCATGTACATTAACCCATTTAATCATTCTCGCTACAGAGTAAACTACAACACTAGTAGTCTATTTATTCTCCAGCTAGAGATGATAATCACATTGAATTGATTCAACTCAAAATTTAACTTAGCAACACATCATGCCATAAACCACATTGTTACCTACTACATAGCACGGACATAAACTTTTCTAAACACCTTCATGGGGCACGAACTCTTGACAAACAAGATGCAACTCAACTTTTAAAGATAACCACAACTCAAGAACCAGAACGAACACCGATAGAAAATTTCTCCTTTCCAGGCAAGGAAGAAAAACAAAACTCGAACAGAAATGCAGGAGAGCTCAACTCTCAAATTCTCAAATTTGCCTACAAAACTCTTCAAGAAATCTTAAGATCTATACTTCCAAGAAGGAAGAAGGATGCACCAGGGAAAATCAAATGTTCATTAAATCTTTTTCGATAAAAGATTCAAACTTAGCTCCACCAACTCAAGGCCTGCACAAGGGGAAACTCCAACACTTTTTCTTAGATAGGGAGAACAACAACCACAAAAGTTTCCTCCTCAAGACAGCCCGTAATGACCAACAAAATTGGTGTCAAAGCAAAATTAGCGACCAACAGATGCGCAACACAAAACCTTTCTTCTACGTCTTCAACCAAGGAAGACAAAACCACAAATCGCCTACGGAACAATCCGCGATAAATCAAATGCCAAACACTTTTCTTTTGATTTCGATCGACTAAAACAAAGAAAACCAACCAAAACTGACCGTCAGAACGGTAAAGAACATCTGAAGGAATCCACCAACTACCCGACCTACGACAGAAAAGGTGAGCACTCTTCTCCTACAGGGGCTAATAATTCTTCGGTGATGGCGTTAACAGGCCACACCGTCAAATCACACCCTTACTATGAACAAAAAGAGGTGACAGAAACCCTTTGGCACCACAACCCCACTCTATCACAACAACAAGAACAATTCAATCATTTATCTCATTGACATAGCAACATGCATTATCAAATGAAGCATTCAACATCAAAGCTTAAATACAACATTTAAGCGTAAATAAACGATACCCATACCCTTTTCCTACTGTGCATCCATGTGTGTCAAATTTTAGATTAGTTATACCACTTTTGCAAGTTTTAATGTTGCTATCCTATGACAAAATTTTAGTTAAAACCTAAGCCATGTTTCTAAGTTATTCCACATCATATTTTAGTTGTACCCTATAGCATGACAATAAAAATACACATTCCAGGGACCTACAGCCCGCTCTGATACCAACTGTAACACCCCGGCATTTAATATGCCCGAATGTTACCAAACATAGGCTAAACAACATCTAAATACCATAAATTAAGATAAATTACAGCAAAGGAGTAAATGCTATAACCGAAAATTTCGGCAGCATCTCCTTTGTTTTTCCATGAATTGAAGCAACAACAATATGATCACAGGATATAGCATAAAGAATGACATCTAAATCATCAATAATAAAGGTTCTAGCAGCAGTATAAGACTAGAATAAAGATTCCAACCATCTCATGAGCCAAACGAAGTAAATGAGGAAACCAAGCACACAAATTAACCATCACAATTTAAAGGAAGGAACATGTCATTGTTTATATGTGTGATGCTAAGTGATGACGTGTGACTAGCTCCCTTTCCCGCATGCCGGTTTCATGATACCTAAGAAAAACAACATAAACACAAGCGTGAGTTCATCACTCAGCAAGTATATTGCAATGGAACAAGAAAATACATTCTAATACCTTCATCACCACTTTCCACATACGACATCATACACATCTCATATTCATAGCGTAAGCATATCATTGACATCATCATATATCATCCTCATATAATGCAATGCAATGCGATGCACATATCTCCTGGAAACTCATACCGGTATGGTTGAGTACACACCCGTCGGTGTGCACCCTCTCCCCCCTTCCATCCCGAAGATGGAGGGTGCCTACTCCTCGCTTCCATACACCGCAGTGGATGGAATCACAATGTAGGACTTACTCATTGGCTCTCCGAAATAATCATAACTTTCTCACCGACCTTCCCCGGACTAGTTATGACTTTCTCACCGCCCGGGCCATGTATCATGCCATGTATGCAAACATGCCAACATCATAAATAACTCGTACATGAACACATGGCATCACAACATAATAAACCATATTCATCATATCAATAGCAAACATTAAAGCATGGCATGTGAACATATCATATATTCAATTTCAACTCAAAAAAACTAGCAATCTACAACTCGCTACCCATTCCAATACACTTGCCTCAACCACGGGCGACGGATTGGCGAGAAGTAGAAGGCACTCTCGGGGTCACACCACCTGCACATAGGTACCACACACTCACAATCATGTCCACAAAATAGTACGCAAACACTCTTCGACCCCGACATCGTAAACTACTCGCAAAACCCAAAAACAGAGGTTCTGTCCTGTCGGGACAGCAGCCTTCCAAAAGGCATAACTCGGGTTCTAAGACTCCGAACCAATTAAACGAGTACATCCTCACGTAGCTTAGGAAATTTCCTAACTTTTTCTAAGTATATGGAAAGACTGATTCGGACTCTAAAGTGGTTTAATCTACAGAATACCGTGATCTGTTCCAATCACGTCACAGTTTTTAATACGTTCAGTAAAACGAGCATAACTTTCAAACGGCGCGGTTGAATTGGACGTTCTTTATACCCACTGAAAGGTATTGAAATTACCTACAACTTCTTCAACAGGAGGCCGAACAAATTCCGATTCTAAATTGGCAAAAACTCAAACCCTAGGTCGACTGCTCATGCTGCCCGAAACAGAGAACGTGGCAAACTCTAGATTCCATCTAATCTACCCAATTACAGCACCACCAATTTATCTAAAAACATGATATTAACCCTTAGAACAATACCTAGACCAACCCCAAGGATCCCCGTGGCCATACCTTCGCCCGACGAACGAAAACCCAACGGATCTCCTCCCGGTTCGCGCGATCTCCTTCCTCGCTCCAAATCCACCGGATCTCCTCGTCGCGGAGCACTCCAATGGACGGATCTGTGGGGTGGTGAGGTGAAGAACTCCCCTAGGGGCAGCAAGGGTGGTGGAGAGGAGAGGAGAGGAGTGGTGGCGCAAGGGGAGGTGAGGGGAGGGGCGCACGGCAAGGGGAGGTGAGAGGAGGCGGCTGCTAGGAGGGGAAAAGGGGTGGGGGCGCACAAGAGGTAGGGGGAGGGCGCCTAGAGGAGGAAAAATCAGTTCCCCCCTCCCTCATGGGCCCAAATCCCCTCCCACTAAGGCCCACGACTCATCCCCTTAGGCCCAAACTTCCCCGGAGAGGCCCAAACCCTCCCGGAAAGGCCCAGAAACCTAAAATACGGCCCAAAACATAATATAAAGTCGAAACGTAATGCCATGCTCTCAATTCACATACTATAATGTCACATCCTCTATTTTCACCTTCCAACCGGGACAGCAGCGCTCCAACGACCATAACTTGAGTTCTACAACTCCAAATCAAGTAAACGAGTACATTTTCTCGAATCTTAGGAGATTTCCCAACTTTTTCTAGGTATTCACGAAGACTGAATCGACCTCTAAAATTGTCTAATCTACAGTTGAACACGATCTGTTCCAATCACGTCACAGATTTGACAGTGCTTGGTAAAACAGCCATAACTTTTAAACGGCTGGACAGAATTTAGCGTTCTTAGTGTCCCATTAAAGTTAATTGAATTATCTACAACTTTCATAACATTCGGCTGATCATAAAACGCATCTAAAATTGCCAACAATGAATCAAACAACGACGGATCTCCTCCTCCCAGCCACTATCTCCCTCAAATCGCCGGAATCGCCGGATCCTCTCGGTTGAAAGGCTTCGCAACGCAGAGATCAAGGGGGGGGAGGTGTGACAGCTATGGGGGGAGGAACCCTAGCTAGTGCCGGCGGCTTGGGGGGGGGGGAAGGAGGGTGGGGCGCATGAGGGAGAGGGGTGGCTAGGGTTAGGCAGGTTTGCTGGCCCCACAAGGCCCAAAACCCCCCACTGAAGGCCCAAGTTCTCCCAGAAAGCCCAAAAATTAGTCCTCCCAAGGCCCAAACTCTCTCGGAGAGGCCCAAACTCCCTCGGAGCGGCCCAAACACCCATAAACGGCCCAAAAACACGATATAAGGTCATACCGAAATGCCGTAATCTATAAAGTTGCATTCTGAGGTGTCACACACCTTGCACATTAACCACACCTTATGGACCAGGTATCTTTATGCTCAGGTACGCACGATGAGTAACTGCCATAAATTTAATGAGTGAAGGCCTACCCAAAATGGCGTTGTATGCAAACTCAAAATCAATAAATTTAAATGAAATTAACTCGGTTCTACAATTACAAGCATATCCAAAAGTGATAGGTAACAAAATTTGTCCTATTAGGGTTACCGAGGGACCGAGAACAATTTCAAAGAAAGGATTAGTCACTGGTCGGATTTTAGAATGAGGAATTTGCATTTCATCAAGGGTATTGATAAAAATTAAGTCCAAAGAACTTCCTCCATCAACTAAAATTCTCCCTACCTTGCAGTTACTAATTGTAGGGGATTCGACCAAAGGAAGTTTACGGGAAGTAGATGTACCTTTTGGACAATCATCCTTGCTGAATGTGGTCATAACATCCAATCATTTTGGAAATTTTGATTCTCCTAGTAGGGAATCAATGTTATTAACTTATCTGTAGGTAGACTTGAACTATCGTTTTGAGGTATATGCAGATGATCCACCGAAGATCATGTTGACATGATGATATGGTTTTTGATAAGCTAAATGTCCATCTCCATCTTCATCTTTAACACTTTGTCCTTTTGGTAAGGTCAACATAGGACCTTTTCATAGTAGAATTCATCGCAACTCCTTTGCCATGTTTGGCAATTATGCAAATCATGTCCCAGTGCATTATGCAAGGGACACCATTGCACGTTTCCACTTTTTGAAGTGGAACCCTTAGCAACAAGATGATCATTGGCCCGACCAGGTTTCTTCTTCCAAGGTGTTTTATCCTTAGAGAATGCAAGTCGTTCAGAAACGCATGCAACATCTCTTTGAGGGGCCTTTTTAACCTTTTTCTTCTTTTTTACTTTTATGGTCTTCAGGTGTGAAATATTTTTTAGGTTTACTACCTTCAGAAATCTTCAAACCTGGTTGAGGTGGTGTATGGCCCTTGTCGACCATATGGTTCCATTCAACCGCCTCATGTGCATCAGAATACCAATCTATCATATTAAAGAGTTCTGATATGGTAGATGGTGGGTGAATGTTGAGGTCCTCTGTAAAATGCTTGTAGTGTATGCATGAATCACGAAATCATTAGAAACATTTGGAATTGTATTACGAACCTCTACAAACCTTTTAATAAACAGGTGTAAATTCTCATCAGAGGTTTGGCAAAGATGATGTAGGTCATCCTATTTACCCGGTTTTGCATAACAACTTTTAAAGTTATTAAGTATGGCATGGCACAAATTTTTCCAACTATAAATGGATCCTTTTGGTTGGTTAAATAACCAAGTTCTTGCAGACCCTTTAAGAATAGTAGGAAGATAATTTGCCAGTACCTTCTCATCGCCTCCAGCAGCTTGAATGGTGGTGGTATATATTTAGAGGAATTCTGATGGATTTTGATTTCCATCGTAACTTTCCAAAGGACCTGGCTTGAATTTTTCAGGCCAAGCTACGTTCCTGAGCCCTAGTGAAAAGGCTTTATGTTAGGTATTTGTTCAATGTAATTAGGATAACGAGGTCATCACCGACCACGGTTAAGGTTTTCACCTTGGCCAAACCTGTTGACGGTGGTCGTAACTTGTTCCACTGTTGGTGGTCGAAGTTCTGTTGACGTTGATCAGATGAGGAATGATCCACATGAAAATCAGTGAGAGATCTCACAGAAGGAGATATTCTTTGAACTTCTGTAGTAGCTTCTTGCAGATCAGCAGCTAAAGATCTTATAAGTGACACATTATCTCCATCCATGGGTTGGTTTAAAATTGCATTAGTGATCATGCGAATTTTATCCATAGGATTTTTCTCTTGTGAATTTGTCGAAACCGAGTTTAGGTCCCTTACCGGTGCCTTGGGAACCTGTGGCGAGGTCAGAAGGGTAGGTCGGGGATGACTTCCCACAGTACCTGGCCTTCACGAGGTTCCTGGTTGGTCGTTGTGGTAAAGACGTCTCGCCTCTTCCACAGCCTTTTGTTTGGCAGTCATGAGGTTTTCGCGTTGCTCCTACACAATCTTTTCTTGAACTTCATGTTGTTCACATTCCACTCACTATACATCTGTCTCTTCCATAACTATGCAAACGTGGATTCTAGAATTGATGGAGGGGTGAGTACTGTGACACTACGGATTGTCGTGACATTATAAAATATGAAATTGGAGATTAAAACTTTTCGGTATGACTTTATAGCGTGTTTTTGGGCCGTTTCCGGGTGTTTGGGCCTCTTCGGGGGACTTTGGGCCTTGGGGGTTGAGTTGGGCCTCTGGTGGAAGGGTTTGGGCCCAAGGGGGGACTTTTGGGCAGCCAAACCTAGCCCCCACCCCTTGGTGCGCCCCCACTCCCCTCTCCCTCAACCCTAGCCGCCACCCACCCCTCTTCCCCCCATGCGCCTCCCCTATTGCCACCACTAGCCACCACCTTGCTCCTTCCTCCCCACCACCTCTAGCCAGTCCTAGGCGAGCTCCACCCCCACCCCTTGCTGCCACACTCTTCCACAACGTTGCCCTCGCCATTGGGGAGCTCCACGACGAGAGGATCTGGCTGGATTGGCGCGTGGAGGAAGATCGGGAGGCGTGTTCGACGGTTCTTCGTTCGTCGGGCTAAGGTATGGTGATGGGAAACCTTTGGGGTGGATTAGGTGCTGTGTTAATGGAATATTTCATGCGATTAGATCAAAAGGTTGTGCGGCCATTGGTTAGATTGGATGAAATCTAGAGTTTGCATGGTGTTCTGTTTCGGGCAGATTGGGCGTCCGACATAGGGCTTAAGATTTTGCATTTTTAGAAGCGTTTTCTGCTCGGCCATATGTTGCGAAAGTTGTAGATAATTGCAATACCTTTAATTGGACACCAAGAACGTCCAATTCTGCTCAGCTGTTTGAAAGTTATGATCATTTTACCGAATGTGTTCAAATCTGTGACGTGATTGGGACAGATCGGGTTGATCTGTAGATTAGGCAATTTTAGAAGCCGAATCAGCTTTTCCCAATACTTAGATAAAGCTAGAAAATTTCCTAAGCTTCACGATGATGTACTCGTTTACTTAATTTGGGGACCTATAACTCAAGTTATGTTAGTTTGAAGCCTGCTGTCCCGGGGGACATATTCTCTGTTTCTCGGCTTTGGGAGTGGTTTGCGAAGTCGGGGTAGATGAGCGATTGTGTACTGTTTTGTGGGCACGGTTTGAGTGTGTGGTATCTATGTGAAGGTGGTGTGACCCCGAGAGTGCCCTCATCCTCTCGCCAATCCGTCGCCCGCGGTTAAGGCAAGTGTATTGGAATGGGTAGCATGTTGTATGTTGCTAGTCTTGATTAGATGCAAATTGTTTTCATGATATGCTATCTTTCCATAATGAGTGTTTGCCCATGATATGATGAAAATGGTATGTTATGATGCTATGCAATGATTAGTTGTTTATGTTTATGGCATATGTTGCATACATGGCATGAAAACTGGCCCGGTCGGTGAGAAAGTCATAACTAGTCCGGTAAGGTAGGTGAGAAAGTTATGACTAATCCGGAGTGCCATTGAGTAAAACCTACCTCGTGATTCCATCCACCGTGGTGAGTGGAAGCGAGAAGTAGGCACCCTCCATCTACGGGATGGGAGGGGAAAGAGGGTGCACGCCGACGGGTGTGCACTTGGCAATACCGGTATGTGCTTCGAGGAGACATGTGCATTGCATTGCATTGCATACATGATGATGATAATGAAATGTGTACAATGAGATTGGGACATGGTTATGATATTGTATATGAAAGTATGACTTGATCTTGATGTTAAATATGGTATGTACCGAGGTTGGCATTGATTTGTTCTTTTTGATCCATTGCAATATACTTGCTGAGTGATGAACTCATGCTTGTGTTTATGATGTTTTTAGGTACCGTGACACCGGCATGCGGGAAAGGGACTTAGCGGCACTTCACCACATAATTTCCGCACAATTAGACAATCTTTACTTTTCAGAGTTGTGAAAATAAATCTAGTGTGATGAGACTAGGATTATGTTTTGCTCATGTGCTTGTTTACATCCATTACTTCCTTTCAGTTCATGGTGTGGCTAAATTCGATATGCTAGACTTAAATTGCTGCTATGTCACCTATTATTGCTGTTTTAGATGTTTCCCGTTATGATATATCTTGTGATATTATTGTTGATGCTCCGTACCATGGAAAAACAAAGGAGATGCTGCCAAAATTTTCGGTTTTAGCATTTACTCCTTTGCTGTAATTTACCTTTATTTGTGGTATTTAGATGTTGTTTAGTCTATGTTTGGTGACATCCAGGCATACTAGATGCCGGGGTGTTACAAGTACTTCCTCATCAGATGATGATGGGGAATAGTCAAGTTTAAGTCTTTTGAGAAAATCTTTTGAAGATGAACTTTTATGGATTTTATCACTATCCTGGTGAAGTCAAACATTGACGACATCCATAGGACATAATCCATGGACGAGTATGGAGTCGCTCTATCTTACTGATTTTGCCTCAGGAAGTGGCGCTCTTGATGCAGCCTCATCCAGTTTGAATGAGGTTGCCGATTCTGACAACTCCGCCTCAGTGACATACTCAGAGTAGAAGTCATACTTACATTCTTCTTTCTCCACGAAGTCATCAACGATAAGGTGCACGTAGTCGACGAGATCAAATGAATTCTCTTCATCCATGACTTCTGGTGACAACGCATTACCTTCTTCAATGTTCTTTATGACGGAAGCCCTCCCTCGAGCGCCAACAGTCAATGTTCAAAACCCCAGGGTTCCTAAATTGAGCTTATGAATATGATTTTGGTTGCCTTTGTCAAAAAAAGAGAGATTGAAGAGAGTAGGAAATGGGATTGCTTCTTTATTAGATCACAGAATACAAACTAATCAATTATTACACACTGTTTACAAGTATCACACTACATGTTGTGTTTGAATCCTTGCGGGAGTCTCATATTTATAACATCGAAGGGATGACAGTTGTCATCGTCAGAAAGATGTTTTATCGCCAAAAGGTGTCTTTTTGACAAAAGGTGCCTCTTTGTCTGAAAAGGTGCCTCTTCGCTGAAGAGGCATCTCTTTTTTTGAAGAGACGTCTCTGTCTGTACCTATCAGAAGAAGCGTCTTTCGCTAGTTATCCCTGCGCAGAGATAACTTTCTTCCTGACCTCATCTGTAGGATCGAAGTGTACGAATATAGCAATCAGAGGGGGGTGAATGATTGTGCGGAAGCTAAAACCAAATTCTTGATCTATTAAAAGTTCACCCCAAAACAGAACCAAATAATTGCCTCGTTTTCGACAAAAATAGAATGACAGAGGTTCGGTAAAACACGAATTCCTGGATATCCAACTGTCAGAACGATCTGAAATTTGGACACACGAAACTAGATTCCAATACGAATCTAACTCAAAAAGAATCAGCTCGATCGAACTTAGGGATCAAAAGTTATAAGCTTCGCAATCTTGCTGTTCCAGAACTTGACGAAAATCAATCTAATCCAAACTTGTAGATTGATCAAGAATAACAAAAGATTTATCAACAAGACTTTTAGGAACACTAGATCGATACCCTAGAGAGGTTTTTGATGGATCAAATCAAGATGAAACTCAAAGAACAAAAACCAATCTAGAACTAGAACAAGTATGCAAACAAGAACCAAAAGAGAATATTGTAGCACACAAGGAACTAGAAGAATTGATCTTTATTTCTTTTGTCTAAAGTACTCCCATCAAAAGAGTACAAACCCTAAACTTTGAGCTCAAGGCTCTATGCGCCTAGCTCTCCTCAATTCGATGCTCTTCAACACGAGACAACCCCTCCTATTTAAAGCACCAACCCACAAGGAGTTCTGAATACGATTCCTATTCCCTAAAAGGAATCTGTATCCAACACAACTCTACTTGGCCCAACCTAGCCGAGTACAACTCTTGCACGCGTATGGCAACCCTACCATACTCACGTGACTAACACTTTGCACGCGTATGGCCACCTGCCATACTCACGTGACTAACACTTTGCACGCGAATGACCTCCTGCCATTCTCACGTGACTAACCATTCTTCATGTGCACCATTCTCTTAGCCCGAACGTCCCGCATGACATCCTTGACCACCAAGACCTCAATTCCTCCTGAACCTAGTCCCGAACCTCAGTTCCTCCATGAACCTAATTCCGGTCCCGTCATCGACCACGTTCGTCTTCGAGCAATACCTGCACATGAACAAACCACAAAACAATTCCGAGCACAAGTCCACGACTTGACTCACATCAATCCATGCAAATACTCACACGAGCATTGCATAAAGTCCACTTCAAAAGAAGCATCATGAAATTCTCACAAATTTCATAATCCCAAAAATGAATCAAACACAATTCCAATTTTGCTCAAAACCCTAATCGAGCAAAAACGCATTCACGACGGACAAGGAAATATGGTCTGGCGTACACATGAAAAAGCACTCAGAAAACCATTCACAACGGACAAACAAAATCGGTCCATTGTACAAGTGAAAGTTTCAGTTCCAAGAAGAAATCATTCCGGCGAAAACACATTCACGACGGACAAACAAAATCGGTCCGTCGTACATGCGAAATCAAACCTCAAAAAGCCATTCACGACTGACCAAAGAAGTTTTTTCGCCGTACATGCAAAACTTACTGGTTTCTTGGAAGATTGAGTTCGACTCATGAGCTCAAAAACACGTTCACGACAGACCCAAAAACTTTGTCCGTCGTACATGGGAAAATGAGGTTGCCAAAGCATGTTTACGACAGACCAACAAACTTTGTCCGTCGTAGATGGGAAACTTACTGTTTTCTTTAAGTTTGGTCCGGCGTCAAAGCGAAACTTACTGTTTCTTGTCAAATTGACAAAACACATGAACAAACACATTTGCAAATTCAATTCTAAGCCAATTTTTCAGCACATGATTTCACATCATCTATGTCGGGGTGAAAACTATTATATATCTGACCTAAATGAGTGTAACACCCAAAAAATTTACTTTCTTAAATTTAAATGTGATTTGGCACTTTGGTGAATTTTTGGAATTTTCTGAAATTTATTTGGATTTATTTGGAATTTATTTGAATTTATTCCACTTTGAAATAATTAAAGAATTTAACTTTACAAATAAAATTTTGTTGGAAATATTTTATTTGGGTCCCAAATGCCTTAAAATATTTTCCAGAATTTTTCTGAAATTTTTTCCGAGTGTTTTGCTATTTTTAATGGATTAAATGAATTTCTGAGAATTAATTTGAATATTTAATCGTTGGAAAATGAGAGTGGGTTTGTACTGTTCATGCGACTGGACCCGAGTCAGACTCGAGTCTGAGTCGAACTCAAGTCCGACCGAACCGGAACCGATCGGGCCGAACCCTAATTGCGCGAGACCGTTGGATCCAGATCCAACGGTCAGGATTGGGCCGCACCGTTTCGACCGGATTCGGCTCGGATCCGTGCGCGCCAGGCAATCGTGGCCGTTGATCGGACACGTGGACGGCTGCGGGTTGTCGTTCCACCGAGTCCGATACGGACTACGCCGCCGCGCCCTCCGCCGAGTTCGTTAGGGTTCCGGATCTTGCGCGCATGCCTAGGCTATTTAAAGCCCGGACCGGTCCCCGAGGTTGCCCTCTTCCGTGCGCCCTGTTTGCCCTAGCCTATAGAGCTCAAGCCGCCGCTAAGCCGTGCCGATCGCTCGCCGAAGTTGGGCGTAGCCGCTACGGTTTCCTCGTCTTCTCCGGCACCGATAGCCCTTCTCCGCCGTGTTGGAGCCCAGGTTCGGAATCCCCAAGACAAGGCGCACCTGCGGGACATCTCGATCACACCGGAGAATGCCCGTAGCGCCGCGCCCGTGGTCATCTTCCCTAGCACCGGCAACCCAGCCCTGCCGTGACGCCATCTCCGTCCACGAGCTCTGTGCACCGTTGGATCTTCATCGGACGATCACGGTGAGTCCACGTTTCCCCGAAACCGTAGAAAAACCAGATTAGATCTGGACCGTTGGATCAAGATCCAACGGCCCAGATGCAGCCACGTAGCCACGTCGCACCGTGCGCTGGATAGGATTCAGCCGTTCGATCGAGATCAAACGGCGTAGGTAGCGCCACGCGTCTCCCGCCGGATCATGCCACGCCACCCACGGTAAGGCAAAAATCCGATCCAATCTGGACCGTCCGATCCGAATCGAACGGCTCGGATCGTGCCACGTAGCCAGGCCACCGCACCGTGCTTGGAGACGTACCACTGACATGCGGGGCCCGCATGTCAGCGACCGCCCGATCCGGTGGACCAGGTCCACTGTGGACCGGGTAGCGTGCGTGGACTGAGCCCGTAGACTGGGACACGTGGCAGCACCCGGATGATGCCATGTGTCATGATGACGTCATGCTGACGTCATCGGTGGGTTCGGCCGGCGCTGACGTCAGCAAGTCCATGTGGACCAATGAGGTGCTGACACGTGTCAATGCTGACGCAATAAAAGTATTTCCAAAAAAGAAAATGATTTATTAATTTGAATAATTGAATTCAAATTCGATTCAAACTTCAAACGCTTATAACTTTTGCGTTTCAACTCCAATTTGAGTGATTCAAATTTCTAAATTTGTATAAAATTGAGATCTACCTAATGGTGAAATTTATTTAATTTTTGGACTAAAGTTTTTCTCTGTAATATTATTTAATTGATTATTTAAACTTCAAAATGCTATAACTTTTGCATTTAAACTCCGAATTTGACGATTCCAGTTTCTAAAAATTCATAAAATTATGCTCTCTCTGTTTATGAACTTTATTTGGATGTTTGGACACTTTTTGTATACTGTTTTATTCATTTGTTGCTATTTGCACACGTTACGAGTAGACGTTGAAGTGCCGGAAGGATTCGAAGGAGAAGTATTGACCCAGGAGCCAGCTCAGGACCAAGAACAAGTGCTATTTGAAGGCAAGTTATGCTTTGACCATATTGATCCTATTTTGAAACCTATTTTGATTTAACTTATTGCATGCTAGTTCAAGTAGAAAATACTTTATTTAAATATGGGAATTAGATAAATGCCTAATTGCTGTATGACACCTTGGTTAATTATATATGTGCCATGACCCCCTTGTCACCCTAGTTGTGGATTACTAGTTGGACACTACTAAATTGGCAACATGGGATTTTAGACTGTATAGTATCTTTGCTTAGACACACTTTCGTGCTCACGACATGATTTTTGGACAATCAAATGTTAATATTGACTTAATGATATATTGAACCTGTTTTGGGAAGGTATCACGTGTTGTGATGTTGATGGCACGTGGTGCATGGTAATCAACTGGGGTTTGATAAATAGTTTTCGACCGGGGCATGTGGCAAGAATGATCAGGTGGGCCAGCTGTGGCACCAGGAATGTTGGCTTGGTTCTTCGGGTAGTCTTGCCCTGGTCACCCTAAGGACTTAACCTTGCAAGCCTTTGAACTGGGTCAAACGTGCAACCACATGTCTGTAATGGGACGGACCTAGTTGATTAAGTTGCTAATAACGTACCTGTGGGATCTCAGGATGTCAACTACACCCTTTTGTGTATGTTGAACGGGGGAGCGTACCGGGGCTGCGGCCAGGTACCCATCTAACGGTTGGTGGGCCTAAACTTCGCCTTAGCTAAGGGAAGGGTTAGTGTGCAACACCGGAGAGGACCACTTGTATTGTTAAAAGTTTCCGAAAGACTTTGTTACGGGAACTCGCCTTTGTGGTGTTTGACTGTATCTTGTGGGTAAAGTGCATAACCTCTGCAGAGTGTACAATCTATTCGAATAGCCGTGTCCGCGGTATTGGACATCGCTCGGGAATTACAGCCAAGGGTTAGACTTTCTTGAAAATAACTTGGACTTGAAGGGTGGGGTTTGGTTAAACAATGATGTCGATGGAAATGTGGATTAGGAAGGGGAAAGATGTTGATTAAACTCCTGGAAAAGCTATTGATCTTATACTTGCTTCTATTGCTTTCGAATCTACTTATGCTACTTGTCAAATGCTTTGTTTCTTGCAAATATACCCTGAGCTATTCCTTTGTATTAAGCCATGCATGTAGTATATTAGCTTGCATTCTGTGCATGACTTGCTGAGTACCAAGTACTCACCCTTGCCACAATACAACATCAGTTGAAGAGGAGACTACACGGCTTTGGAGGAGGAGCTCCAAGAGGAACCGTCTACTTAGGAGCGAGCCCGGTCGGTTGCACGTGGTATCTTTGGATGGCACCACGAAGTTATCTTATTTTTCGCTGCTATTATTCCTCTCTTAATAAGTTTCGCCCTGCGTGGCGTATATTTGTAACTTGACCATAAGGTCGAGCAACCAGTTTGATTATTTAATTAAAGTACTTTATTAGTATCGAGTGGTATGATTGTGATATTTACCGATGTTAAGACTGTGTGCACTAGCGCGTTCCTGGACTAGTGCTGAATACACAGAGGGTCCGGATTTGCAAATTCGGGTCCCGACAATGAGCTCAGAGTAATAGAATGTATTGTTACCGACCAGTGTATATATAACTAGTCGGTGATAGTCCTACATGTCTATATTTTAACTCTGGTTGGAAATTGTAACCAGGTATTGGGTTTTGGGCCGAGTATTTATGGGCACTTTTTTATTTATGAGCATGCAGGCCTATGCTTTATATTTTAAGGGCATATTAATCATCGTCAAGATTTGTTTCCCCAATATTTTTGTCCACTACCTTAGCTCCGTGGGTCTCCAGCTCCTTTCCTCTCCTCATAATAGTGTAAATGGATCGGACCTAGATTAACACGGCATGAAGTCAGCACGAATCGCAAATGGGTTATACCTGGGCTCGCCAAAGGCGAGCCAGGCTAGCATGATGGGCTGTCAAGACTCGGCACGGATTAGGCACATGGCTTGACGGGTCCGTGCCGTATCAGCTCTACACGGCACGACACCCACCTCTAGTCTTATTCCTCTAGCTGCTGCCTACCGTTCCCTATTTAGGAGAGAGCTCCCCCACCTTGCATGCTTGAGAGAAAAGCAGCCTCCCTTTGCATCTCCTCCTCTAGTTCCATCTCCCACTTTTTGCATATGCCTCTTTTTTTCCTCTCCTTACGCCTGGTCCTCCATTTTGTTGATTTTCCTGTATACATCCCATGCAAATATATGGGCAGGCTGTTCCAACCTTTCTGTTACTCGTGTAGCAGAAAGAATCGGTCGGCCGGCCAGTATCTTTTTTTGTCAAAATTCAGTAAAAATGATGTTTGATGCTGACAAGTTGTCCACCGCAAGCCTTCCAATCTAGTAAGACCCTAAATCCTAAAAACTACATACGCAACAGTCCGTATGTTGCTGCGGACGAAAAGAATTATCGGGATAGGTAGGAATGTTTATAGAGAGATAAAATAATTTGTTGAAATACCTAAAAAAACGTTAAATAGTTTTTAGAATTTAAAAAATATATTGTTTTTTCTATTTTTTTAGAAAAAATATTTTTTTTAAAAAAAAATTCTGTAACAGGGAATACGTGACGAGAAGGTCAGCTAGCTACCGTAGCTCCAAGAATAAATTATATATAGATATGTGCATGGAAGATTAACTTTGTATGGCTAATATTATCTCTTTGTTTGTAGCTCTGTGTGCATGCATGTACCTAGCTTGTGAAATCTATAGCTAGCTAGCCAGCTGGTTAATTAATTTACAAAATTAGGCGAATCATCAATCAAACTTCTTAGCTCCATATGTAGCTAGCATTGATAAGTGATCAGTGTCAGAGCAAGTACAATAGTAAGATCTATTATAGACTAATAGTAAGTTTAAAATCAACTTATACAATCACTATCTCTAATATTGTTTTTAGATATTACGCAATAATTATCTCTTCTTTTTTGTACATAATAATCTACCTATGCTCTCATACCAAGCTGGCTACTAAGAGTAAGTACAATAGCAAAGCTCACTACAGACTAATGGTAAGCTAAAAGCTAGCTTGTACAATAATTATCTCTAAAAATTGTCTCTAGATATTTGTGCAATAACTATCTCTACTCTCTTGTACATAAATAATCTACCTATATTCACGTGCAAAGCTGGTTACTAAATAAAAGCCAGCTCTCTTCTCTCGCCTCTTTTCTCACTCTTCCACATAGACTAAAGCTGATGTGTACATACTAAGAGCTAGCTGAGGTGTCTTATTGTACATGCACTAAATAAGAGCCATCTATCTTCTCTTCTCTTTTCTCACTCTTCCATATAGACCAAGCTGATGTGTATAAGCTAAGAACTAGTTGAGGTGGTCTTATTATACATACCCTTATACTCCTAATTCTGATTAATGAGAATTAAGCTCTTGATCTATATAAATAAAAGCAACCGGTGACATTTAAGGCATCTCTTTCATTTTAACAGCAAGAAAATCCTACAGTGATCCTAAAAAATCATAGAAATTTTCAAATCAGTCAAATTAATCAAAGGAAAAAGAGAATGATCTCCACTACTACTTATTTTTATGGGGCCAGATTATAATGATGCCGATTAATCGTATATAGATATTAAAGTTGTATAACAAATATAATTGTATTTTAATTATAAAAAATAAAGTTTTATATTAAGAATAATTATATCATAATATCTAGCTGTGTAGTTGAGCCGGTAAATCCGATGCTTCACAAAAATATATATTAGTATAGCATATAAGGTATATTCACAAAGTGGAAGCAGGCGCCACTTGGTGGCCGTGAGGAACTTGTCGGTATCTAGCTGTGGGCTCCGTATCATGGGTAGACCCATGAACAGTCGCACCGATATGTATTTGCATACCTTCCAATTGCCAAAAAAAGATTACGATAGGTGATTGGATTTGGACCTAACTTACAAAAAAAAAAGGAGCAAAAGAGAATGAAATATATACACGTAGAAGCTTGGACAGAATAGAAGATTTTAGAGGAATATAATGTAGCTGTTGATACCTTGTGCATGCATAACTGCAAACTTTTGTGCTATGTATAAAATATTCATGTAGCATCTTGAGCTCGACCATCCATGGATAGTCTTTTTGGTGAATACGTAGGATTGCATTGCTTCTTATTTGATTTTCAACTTCCCTTAAAAAGGTGGGGTAGATATATATAGGGTATAGAATACTGGCAGATGTCACCGATCTCTGTATAAACTAACTTCTTTTCTCGTATAGACACATATGCAGATGCCCTGGGTAGAAATTTATTAACGTTGTTTCAGATACAAATATAGAATGGATACATATCAAATTTGATTGGTGTGGATATCGTTAACAACAAAAATATATGGTTTGTTGCGTGGGATGCCTAATCCATTACATGGTTTCTGTAACACCCCGATATTTAATATGCCTAAATGCTACCAAACATAAGCTAAACAACATCTAAATACAACAATTAAACATAAATTCCAGCAAAGGCGCATATGCTAAAAGCCGAGATTTCGGCAGCATCTCCTTTGTTTTAACATGAATTGAAGGAGCAACAACAGTAACACAAGTTATATCATAATGGAAAGCATCTAAAACAGCAATAATTAACGACTTAGCAACAATGTAAGTCTAGTTCCAAACATATAATGTCTCCAAGAGTCAAACGAACGAAAAGATTCTCATTTAGCAAAGCTAAGCCTTAAAGCAATGATCATCACACGCAATTTATTATCAACACTAATTGAATGACTTGTGAAATCAAAAGAGTGAAGCTACGTGTGGAAGTGTAACTATTTCCCTTCCCCGCATGCCGGATTCATGGTACCTAAAAGAAAACAACATAAACACAAGCGTGAGTTCATCACTCAGCAAGCATATTGCAATGGACAACAAGAACAATAACATGGCAATAATGTCTCACATCATGTATATCATCTCATTCATGAACACATAACATTATCATCATCATTACGTATGCAATGCAATGCAATGCTCATGTCTCCTTGGAAACTCATACCGGTATGGTTGAGTACACACCCGTCGGTGTGCACCCTCTCCCCCCTTCTATCCCGAAGATGGAGGGTGCCTACTCCTCGCTTCCAAACACCAAGTGGATGGAATCACGATGTAGGACTTACTCAATGGCTCTCTGGATTAGTCATAACTTTCTCACCGACCTTCCCCGGACTAGTTATGACTTTCTCACCGCCCGGGCCATGTAACATGCCATGTATGCAATTATGCCAACATCATATTTAACTCGTACATTAACACATGGCATCATAACATAATAAACATGCTCATCATATCATTGGCAATCATTAAAGCATGGCAAGTGATCATATATCATGTAGTCAATTCCATCTATTCTCAACAAGCAACCTACAAATCGGTATCCATTACAACACACTTGCCTCAACCACGGGCAACAGATTGGCGGGAAGTAGAAGGCACTCCCGGGGTCGGACCACCTGCACATAGGTATCACACACTCACAATCATGTCCACAAAATAGTACGCAAACCCTCATCTACCCCGACATTGCCAACTACTCGCAAAACCTAAAAACAGAGGTTCTGTCCCGTCGGGACAGCAGCCTTCCAAAAGGCATAACTCGGGTTCTAAGACTCCGAATCAATTAAACGAGTACATCCTCGTGTAGCTTAGGAAATTTCCCAACTTTTTCTAGTTATAGGGAAAGACTGATTCGGATTCTAAAGTTGTTTAATCTACAAAATATCGTGATCTGTTACAATCGCGTCACAGATTTTAACACGCTCGGTAAAACAGCCATAACTTTCAAACGGCTGGGCAGAATTTAACGTTCTTTATATCCACGGAAAGATAACGAAATTATCTACAACTTCTTCAACGTCCGTATGACCAGATTCCGACTCTAATTTGGCGAAAAACCGAACCCTAGGTCGACTGCTCAAGCTGCCCGAAACAGAGAACGTGGCAACTTCTAGATCTAATCCAATCTACTCAATTCCAATACCACCAATTGATCTAAAAACTTGATAAACACCCTTAGAACAGTACCTATACCAACCCCAAGGATTCCCATGGCCATACCTTTGCCCAACGCACGAAAACCCAATAGATCTCCTCCCGGTTCGCGCGATCTCCTTCCTCGCTCCAATCCCGCCGGATCTCCTCGTCGCGGAGCGCTCCAACGGATGGATCTTCGAGGTGTGGAGGTGGAGAACTCCCCTAGGGGCAGCAAGGGAGGAGGAGAGGTGGTGGAGAGGTGGTGGAGCAATGGGGAGCAATGGGGGAGGTCGAGGCGCCACAAGGAGGAGGTGGGGAGGTGTGGGGGGGCGGCTAGGACTTGTGGGGGCGCAAGGGCAGGGGGTGAACACCTAAAGGGGCTGGGGGAGGCCTCCAACCAGGTCTCCTACTCCTATTAGGACTCAAACTCCATCCCACCAAAGCTCACGACCCTTTCCTTTAGGCCCAAACTCCCCCGGAAAGGCTCAAAACCCCGGAAACGGCCCAGAAACGCTATTAAGCCTCCTATCATATGGTTTTAACCTCCAATACCATATTTCATAAAGTTTTTGACCTTAACATTCACATTAAATAATCTCACACCATTCCGTAGTGTCACAGTTTCAACTTGTACATTGTTGTTATTGCTGAACGGAGACAACACATTTAACTGTCATATTTGTTTTAGAGTTGAATTTATAACTATAATAATCTCATGTATATGGGAAATTTAAACAAATTATCATATAGGATACCCGTATTGTTGACTTATCGAATATCCATAGGATACAAAAGAGTGGGTCTTAATTAATTACTCCCATATACAACAAATATAGACTAGAAATTTGAATTCGGAGCATTCCTTATAGAATGGCAACCGATGCATGTTCTCGCATATAACACTGGGTTAGAAGGATATTATCTATATCAGGGTTCTAAAAATCATCAAAAAAACACTCAATTTTTGCAATTTCACTCTATTGATGGGTACGATATCTAAGACCTGTCGATAAATCGGTTTAATTAAAAAATTTTAAAAAGTGACAAATTTTATGCAATGTAAACCGGTGGAAAATCAGTAAAAAATTGCTGGAAAATCGTTCAAAAGTTGACCATCAAAAATCGCTCAAAAATCGTCGATTTTGGGTGAAATTTTGTTTTTTTGAATTTTTTTTACCACCCTCAAAGCGTTTAACTTCTGCACTTATGTGATTTCTAACGATTTTCAAGTGATTTTTGATGATTTTCGGTACCATGTTAGTAGTGATTTTCAAATTGAACTCGATTTTATAAACCCTGATCTATACCTGTTTCGAATTTTCACTATATTAACCCTCTTTAATTTTTTCTTTTTGCGAAAATAGCCTCCAGACACCAGTTTTTTTTCAGAAATAGCCCATGCCACACGGGGGAAGTGCGGCAAGGGGGCGGGGGTAGGCCTGCCGTGCCTCCTGGGAGGGGCAAGGGAGCGCTTGACGCTCCCTAGAGAAGAGGCAAGGGCTTGCCCCCCGGGGGAGAGGCAGGCTTTTTATTTTATTTTTATCCATTTTTTGTTTTGTTGATTTTTATAAAATAAGTACAGTGAAAAATATGTCGTGAAAATTGTTTTTGTACTAAGTTGGATATTATTTTTATAATCAATTTTTTTTTCACAAATGGAACAGCTTAGCATGGAAAGTTTTTTAATTTGTTTATTTTATTTGCTTGACCAGTGTATTGTGAATTTTGGGCTGACAAAGCAGCTGGCAGCGTGTTGTTAATTTAGAGCAGTGTGTTATCACTTGTGTCTAAGAAAGCAGAACAGAGTGTTGTCAAATCAGGCTAACAAAGCTGCTGGCAATGTGTTGTCATATCGGGGTAGTGTGTTGTCACTTGGGTCTGAGTAAGCGAAGCAGAGTGTTGTCAAATCGGGGCAATGTGTAACATTACAAAACATAAAATTGGTCCAATAGTGTATTCCGTGTATGAGCTAAATCTCTTGCTATAAATTGTGAGTGCTGCGATGGTTTGATAGACTGCGAGAGAAACAAGCCAGGGGTAGAGCATGGGAGTTCCGTGGCAAGTGACTTGGTGCCATAATGATAGTTTGAAGAGGAGCGGCCGTGGACGGTGGCAATCATGACTAATCCATAACAACATGGATGCAAATCAGCGCGGAGACGTGCCAGTTCCACGGAAGTGCCGGTTATGCAGGACAGTGGAGCATAAAATGAAGAACTACCCTAATAGGGTAGGCTTGTCGACCCATCGGTAGCGACCTTCAACAAGCCTTGTTACACTATTGGACCAATTTCATGTTCATATCATATCCGGTTCATGTTTATCTACGCCATCATGAAGAATAGATGCCAGAAAAAATCATATGCTAGGCACTTGTACCTTGAAGCGCTTCCATTCCAGCTAGTCGTCTCGTTTGTCATCGTGTCACCCTCCTTTAGCAACGTAAGACAAGAAAAACCTACATACATTGGAGAGATACCATTGAGGCAAAAAAAAGTGAACATAGCTAAATACAGATACTTCTGCAAAATAGGCTTGATCTCATAGGCCATCGGTCTCTTCTGGAGCGAGTTAAAAATATATACTTTGTTTTCACTCAAAGTGACCAAGAGTAAAATCCAATGATTGCTTATTAAATGGTATGAAGTGCAAGAAAATAACTTCATATATAATTTAAGTGCATACAAGTAATTGCCCCTTAGAATCTTTTGTGTGCTCTGCCAACTTTGCCTTTTGGACAAAAGGAGTCTTCAAGGTCGGGACAAAGGGCTTTCCACGTAATTGAGGGGGCTATGTGGCCTCGATCAACTTTGTCTTCTTGACAGAAGGAGTCTCTGAGGTCTCATGTGGTTCTTTGGCAGTCATGCTAGTCCTTTTGCGCACTAGCTCTGCACTCTGCATAGGAGTTAACTTGGATGGAGGAGTTGTCATGGTGGTGGGAGCAGGAGCATATGCAGGTATGATAGGAACCTACAAAGCACATGCATATGTAACTTGTTGCATTACTAGAATGATCGAGAAGATGCGGGGGATTTTTGCCTTGAGTAGTATGACACCCATCATGGGCTACTTGATGAACGACATCCGTGCTTGCCCGAGAGTGATGATATCTTCGTTCGGTAGGAACTGCAGCACATGAGACAAGAATTCATCATGAACATAGTCCACCTGCACTCTCATGTAGCCCTTCCCCAAAGGGCTACCATGCACCGTGTCATCCTCCTTGCATGGAAATGTAACCCTGCGTCAAGCCTCAACGATAAATCCGTCTTCGATCCAACAACCTAACACTTGGCAGGCGCCTGCAAGAATTGCTCAACTTAATCGAAAATATTGTTTAGCTTACTCCTGTACCTTTACGTTAGAAACAATTATTACATTTAGCTGGGGACCGGGATGATCATTTGTGAAAGCGTAGCTGCTAGGGCATATCATAGGCCTTTCTACGAGAGGCGAGGCCATTTGACTCTGACTCTACAAAATCATCTTCATCATCTCGGTCCTCAGGCACCCCTCATGTGCTATCATATCCTCCTTCAGCTCCTCCCTTAGTGTGTCCTTGAGGCGCTGCGCACGTGCTTCCTTTGATCTTGATCTAGCCCTGGTAGCGTCTTCGTCTTGGAAGGACCTCTTCATATGCCCAACACCTGCAACAAGCACCCGCCCCTTATGGTCGGCCTTCCCAATCACGAAGACAGGATGTCCTTCAACCCTTGGCTCTGTTGGTCCTAGGACCATTTGGAAAAAGAGGTCGGTATTTTGGGACTTACTATACTGGAAGGAGTTAGATGTCCATCATTGTATTGATGTCATGCATGTTGAGAAGAATGTCTACAACAATTCGATTGGCATCCTGCTGAACATACTTGGGAAGACCAAGGATGGTTTGAATACTCATTGTGACATGGCCTACATGGGAATCAAGCCCAAGCTTGCAGTGATAGAGTTAAATGAAAAAGGTCTGTACATCCCCGTTGCATGCTATACCTTGTCCAAGAAAGAGAAAAAAGACCTCTACAAGTGTCTCAAAGGTATTAAAGTTCCATTGGGCTACTCCACAAACATTAAGAAGCTTGTGTCCATGGATGATTTAAAGTTTCTTGGTATGAAGTCCCATGACTGTTATGTCTTGATGACCCAAATGTTCCCTGTTGCAATCAGAAATATTCTGCCAGTGTATGTCAGGTTGGCAATTATAAAGCTATGTTATTTCTTCAATGCAATTTCTAGCAATGTTATTTATCCTGATATACTAGACAACTTATAGAGTGAGGTGGTGCAGACTCTATGTTAGATTGAGATGCATTTCCCCTATCATTTTTCGATGCCATGGTCCACCTTATCGTTCACCTTGTTAGAGAGATTAAGATATATGGATCTGCATTCCTACATTACATATATCCGTTCAAGAGGTACATGGGTATACTAAAGTCATATGTGAGGAATCAATCGATGCTTGAGGGTAGTATTGTTGAAGGTTATAAGACTAAAGAGGTTATTGAGTTCTACATAAACTATCTAGGTAAAAGACAACCAATTTGTGTTCTTGTATCTCATATGAGGGCAGACCTAGTGGCAAAGAAACCATTGGGTCCAAACTAACGAGTCCACAGTTTGATATTGTGACACCCTGGCACAAAACGTTCCCTAAATGTTACTACAACAAGCTCAACCACCACAAGATACTCCAATTAAACATAAATTGAAGCAACATACTAAACAGCAGTTCACTACTAATAATAAATGATGAGCCACAAAAATGAGCATAATAAAATAAACAACCACGAATTCACTATCTTCATGCATAAAAACAACTAGAAAGACATGCTAGTAATTAATTTTAGCAAAATCCACATCTCAGCTAGACCAAAGATTATTGTCAGCTAGTAACACAGTTCAACCATTGATTATGATATCGCTTAATCAACAAAATAAATAGTTCACACCCAAAAGGTTCCTCTAAATCATGATCCAAGACTAAACTACTAAAGTAATCATCAAGGTGAAAATGCTTCAAATATAAATGTCATGTAGGGGCATGAAAATGAGTGATGAGTGAAGCTAAGTTCCCTTCCCGCATGACATCCTCAGATTACCTAAAAAATTAAATAAAGAAGCATGAGTTCGAAAACTTAGCAAAGTATATCATACAGGAAATAAAAGCCATGAGGTTGCACAACAACAAGATATGTCATGTTTCAACATCCATATAGGTAGATAACCTCATCATTTAGAATCACACTTTTAATCTCACATGCAATACACCATGCCTTCATGCTTAAAAATGCACCATACGAGCCTATACCGATATAGCTTGAGTGCACACCCGTTGATGTCGCACTCTTTCGTTCCCTACCATCCCTCTTGAGGGGCCTACCAGTAGTTCTCACTCCCATCCATCCCCGTGGATGGGACTACTTGATAGGTCTTACAAAAGAGCACTCCAGATTAGTCATATGACCTCATATGATTTTCTTACTAATCTGGCTCAAAATTATTTTCATATCATGAATGCATGTGATGCAACAAAGTATTTCGAAATGACAATCTCGATCATATTATGACAATGACAATCTTTCTCATGCATGATTAAAACAAGATAGCCACATATTTAATTTAAACCAAAACTTATCTCAACACTTTTCGTTCGTACAATATACTTGCCTCTTTGCCACGAGAAGCAGAGTGGCGTGAGATCGAAGCTACTACAGGATTCACACCTCCTATAGAAAATATATAAAATCATTCATCTCAAAAGAACTCATGCCACAACAATTAAATCAACAAGCAGAATGCCCTTACACCTACACGTCACCCAATTGCCAACCTTTCCACTCATGGGATAGATCCACCACTTACTGTCCCGGTGGCCAAAACACCACTAATTATTAATCTAAAGCCCAAACTTAGGAGACCGAAGGTTTTAAGCAATCTATAGGTAAGAACCTACATGTCGACGTTTGTTGTCGGCAATAATGAATATGGGGCTAGGCGTTGGATCCAAACTTGATGGAAACACAAGACAAGGGTTTATACAGGTTCAGGCCCTCGGCGATGGAGGTATTACCTTAGTCCTGTGCTCTGGAATTATGAGTAGATTGATCTTTCGATCATGCCCCTCTCTCTGGTCCCTTGCCCCCCTCATATAGGAAAGGGGCGGAAGAGTCCAAGTTGGTTACATGGTAGAATCCTGGTCGGTTACAGGGTGGAGATTCTATATCTGACTGTTCCTGCCAGAAACGCTATCCTCCGAGATTATAATCGTATCCTTCCTAACAAGAGTTGGTTACCATCTTTTGTCCTTCCTTGTTAGGCGTGGTGATGATAGTCCGGGCGGTGTCCGGTCTCATGCAGCTGGTTTGGCCCGTGCCCTCTCGACTGGTCCTCATGACCCGCCATGTAGATAACCGGGGTCCATATACTCCACACTACCAATTATTAGTTTTCCACTTTCTTTGTTAGGTTTTCTAGCCTCTCGAATTTAATTCCGAAGACTACTCTGTCCACACTCAGGACAGCAGACTTCAAAACCTCATAGCTATTTTTATACAACTACAAATTAATAAAACATGAACTTTCCTAGCTTTTGCTAGTAATTGAAATAATTTAATTTGGCATATAAATAGCCCTAATTTTCATTTTACCACGGTCGCTATTAGTAGAGATAGTTTTTAGACAGCAGGCTTCCATTGGCCATAACTTTTAAATGACTAAACCAAATTTTATGTTCTTGATCTCTAATGGAAGTTAAGACAGTAATATACAACTTTATCAACAGCCAACCACTCTAAAAATGACTGTAGGGTCCACAAAATTTAGCCCTAAAATTGAGATCTGCACTACCCGAACCTAGATTCAGCCCCACCTTGAGTTTTCCCCCCAACCAATCCTAATTTCAACACTTAAGGGCAGGAATTTCTAGCAAGACGTCACCCCAAAAGCAAAACCAAAATCACCAACAAAAATTTAAGAACATCACACCTTCTCCCGACCTCGGATTGCACAAGGAGGAGGAGGAGGCTCACCACAGGAAGGGGAGGAGGTTGGGAGATGGTAGCTTGGGGGGCGAAGAGGGGAAGGGGTGCTGCCACAAAGGAAGAAGAGTGGGTGCGGCTCAAGGGGGGTGTGTGGTGCGGCTAACGGGGGAAGGGGATGTGATAGGGTTAGGGGAATCCCCTCCCATATGGGCCAAAAACCAGCCCACTAATGGTCGCAGAAGCTAAGCTGCCCCTACAGCCGACAAACAACCCAAAAATGCTAGTCAGACCTTACCTTGACTCACATGAATACTAAAATTAATCACAAACCTTACTGAGATATCACATTCTCTCCCCCTTAATAGAATTCGGCCCCAAATTCAAGACCCGTCTCTATTCAGCAAGAAAGACAACAAAGTAACTAAACCGTATCACATACCTACTGCGAACAATTCAGGATACTTCTCACGCATGTGAGACTCCAATTCCCAAGTGACTTCCTGCTCAGTTTGGTGTGACCATAAGACTTTGACAAACTTGAGGGTTCTGTTTTTCAATACCCACTCTGATTTCCCTAAAATTTGCACTGGCCAAGACTCAAAAGTGAGATTCTGCTCAATCACCAATAGCTCAAGTGGCACCACTAGCTCCGGGTCATGCAAGTATTTTCTTAACATGGACACATGGGACACATTGTGTACTCCTTGCATAGAATTGGGAAGCTCTAGTCGAGAAGCCAATTTTCCAACTCTCGCAACAATAGGGAATGAACCAACATACCTTGGGCTAAGCTTCCCTTAGTGCCAAACAGAACAACTCCCTTGGTGGGAGACACCCTCAAGTACACTGTCACCCACCACAAACTTCAAATAATGCCATCTCACATTAGCATAGCTTTTTTGCCTACTCTGGGCTGTAAGGAGGTTCTACCTAACTTCTGACACTCGCTTAACAATCTGTTGAACCCAGTCAGGACCAAGAATCACTCTTTCCCCTACTACACCCCAGTATAATGGTGACCTGCACTTCCGCCCATAGAGTACTTCGTAAGGCGTGGCCCGAATGCTTACTTGATAGCTATTATTATACACAAATTCATCAGGAGCCAAGTGATCCTCCCAGCTACCTTTCCGTGTCAACACGCAAGCCCTAAGCATAGCCTCCAAGGTTTGAATGGTACGCTTAGACTGACCATCAGTTTGAGAATGAAAAGATGTGCTAAGACAAAGCTGTATGCCCAAAGCACTCTGCAAGCTCTCCCAAAACTTTGAGACAAACTTAGTATCTCGTTCAGACATAATCATCTTAGGCACATCATGCAACCTCACAATTTCTCACATATAAATAGGAGCCAACTCACTTACAAAATTTGTTGTGTGAATGGAAATAAAGTTATCAGACTTGATGAGATGGTCCACTACTACCCAAATAGCATCCTTCTCTCGTTGAGTATGAGGTAGGCCAACCACGAAATCCATGGATATGTCATCCCAAGGCCAAACAGGAACCTCCAATAATTGCAACAACCCCGCTGGTCATTTATATTCAGTATTCACCTTCTAACAAATCTCACAAGGTGCTACACAATGAGCAATATCAACCCTCATCCTTTTCCACCAAAAGCACTTTTTCAAATCTCGATACATTTTATTCTCACCAGGATGAACTGTATATGAGGCATGATGAGCCTCTTTCAAGATGTAATCCTTGACTTGAGACTTCTGCGGTACACAAACACGGCCCTTAAACCACAAATCACCATTTTCATCAATGCTGAAATCCCTATTTCTGCCCTCATCAATGTGTTTTCTCACTTGTTGAAGCAACCGGTCATGCCGTTGTGCCTCATGCACACATTCTAGAATGGCAGACTCCAAAATGAACTGAGTTTTAGCTTGCACGGTGCCTGTAAAACAATATGACACTCACATACGTTCACAATTAGCAATGAGGCAATCAAGAATAGGGCATCGCCTTGCAACTAAGAGCATTAGCCACTACATTCGCCTTACTTTGATGATACAGAATTGTGAGGTCGTAGTCCTTTATCAATTCCAGACATCTTTTTTGCCTCAAATTCAAATCTTTTTTAGTGAAGATATATTTGAGGCTCTCATGATCAGTGAAAATATCACAAGATTCACCATACAAGTAATGCCTCAAAATATTCAAAGCAAAGACCACTGCCGCTAACTGAAGGTCATGAGTGGGGTAATTCTATTCATGCTTCTTCAATTACCTCAAGGCGTAAGTAATCACCTTACCCTCTTGTAGAAACACACAACCAAGACCCATTTGAGAGGCATCAGAATAGATTGTGAAACTTCCCTGGCTTAGGGAGAATGATAATAGGAGCAGTCACCAGCTTCTCCTTCAAAGTGCAGAAATTGTTCTCACATTCAGCAGTCCATACAAATTTCACTCCCTTTTGCGTTAATTGAGATAGTGGCTTGGCGATAATGAAGAAATCCTAAACATAGCACTAGTAGTAACCAGCTAAACCAAGGAAACTCCGAACCTCTTTGACATTGGAATGTCTCTCCCAGTCAACAACTATAGAAATTTTGCTTGGGTCAACCAAAATACCTTCCCGATTAATCACATGGCCAAGGAAACTCACTTTCAAAATGCAGAATTCACACTTCTTTAGTTTGACAAAGAATTGATTTTCCCTCAGAGTATCAAGCACAAGTCTCAGATGACGCTCATACTCTTCCTCTATCTTGGAATAAATCAGGATACCAACGATGAACACTACCACAAAATTATCAAGATATCTATGGAGCATACTATTCATCATCTCCATAAAAATAGTAGTGACATTACGGAATGTGACATTATAGATTTCGGTATGTGCTAAGAAAAGAGACATGTGCATTGCATTGCATGAATGAAGATGATTATGAGATGTTTATGAAGTTGTACTATGAGATGCTTATGATGATGTGCTACGATATGTAATAATGATGCTATTGATTAATGTTGATGCTCTATTCCATTGCAATACACTTTGCTGAGTGATGAACTCACGCTTGTGTTTTATGATGTTTTTAGGTACCATGAAACCGGCAAGCGGGAAAAGGGATTAGTGGCACATCTTCATGTACCTTCATTCACTTAGACAACTACACTTTACCATTCGTAGTTGTGATAATAAGTTTATTGCGCTAAAGCTTGGAGTACGCCTTAATGTGTGCTTGGTTCTATCGTTCACTTCGTTTTAGTTCATGAAATAGTTGAATTCATTATTCTTGACTTAAATTGTTGCTATACCTCCCGTTATTGTTGTTTTAGATATCATTCATTATGTTATTTCTTGTGATATTATTGTTGTTGCTTCAAACCATGGAAAAACAAAGGAGATGCTGCCGAAATTTCGGTTAAAGCATTTGCACCATTGCTGTAATTTATCTTTAATTGTGGTATTTAGTTTCTATTTCTACTATGTTTGGTAACATTCAGGGCATACTAGGTGCCGGGGTGTTACAGTATATGAAAAAAAAACTTGGAGACTTGAAGGCTCAAACAACTTATATGATCATATATATTTTTTAAAAAAACAATCAACTCCAAAAATACCATCCGATTAGAGAAGGCAACGGTGGTTACATCAAAACCTAATACAAGGAACATCAGTACTAAGAGCATCTTTAATTTGCGCATCTGTGAGCTGCTTGATCCGCAACGTTTACCAAATTAATATTAACTAGGCCAATAAGCGCGGCGCATGCCGCGCGCACGAACGAAAAATGATCTCGCGTTTTTTTCGGAGAAAAAATAAACCTAGATGTATTTTCAAAAATTTTGGAGGCTCAAGAAATATTAGAGATCGAGCTGGACAAAGGACCTGGATGTAAAAACCAGGGATCTGTTTGTTATATTTTTGGACCTCACCGCTATCCCGAAAAAGTAGAAAAGGGCTCGCTCGTGATTCGTATCTAACGAGAGTCTCTTTCTGTAAAGTAACAAGCGAGGGACCCAAACGCGATCCGAAAATTTTTTTCTTGCCCTCACAAAAAATTGCGAAGGACCTCTTCGTAAATTTGCAGAGACCTATCCGTGATTTGAAGGAACGGAGGGGCTTTTTCGTAAGAAGGGCGGGATGACAGGTGGATGCCCCCACTAAGCCCCAAAGCTCCCATCTTTAATGGATGGATATGGTGCCATTTCCTAGCTAAGCTGACGTTAATTTAGGGCCGTCGAAAAATATTATGTGTATCACTACCAGGGAACAGTGCAACACAAGCGGTTCGTAACCACTTTCACAAGCGGTTATCGAACCGCTTGTATGCAACCGAGAATGATACCCAGAGGGTATCACTCGCGGTTCCCCGAACTGCTTGTGTTGCGGCACCACAAGTGGTTCGGAAGGCGTCCAGGAAGCGCAGTAGAGCAGCCATGTGGGGGGCAAATCATAAACGGTTGGTGTTACCAACAGCTTGTAGAGCCCCTGAGCATATATTCCATCGTGGGTGGCGAGAGACGCCACGTGTGCTCTCTCCACAAGCGGTTGTTGTTACAAACCGCTTGTGGAGAGGCTGTCACCATTTGAGCTAGGCTTTTCAAATATGAATTTTGACAATAAAATTAAATACAACTACAAATTTATTTCTGCATAATTATATATTATAATTGAGAAAACCATTAGTTTATTTGCACAGATAGTATGAACTTATAATTTAATTACAAATTAAATGCATATATATACAAGTTTTACAATACATGATATGATGAGCACAAGCAAACGTTTTACAACTTTCGAAGAGTACAAAGGTGGTGATCTTGAGATCATTTCTTGCGTGCATCACTCTTTGTGCCCATAGACGAAGATTCCATAAGTTCACCTATCCTTATTGAAGGACAATTTCTCCATCCCTTTGCATAGAACTTGCCTCTGGGGGTTATAATCTCATCGACAATGAAGTCAATAAGTTGTTCTTGGACTGCTTCAACCCGATGCGATGGGATCACGCCTGTCTCATTGATGCTGGGCTACGAAAAGAAAAAAATAAATAAATCTTTGTACACGTGAAGTATAAGTGTATTAAGAAATTTATTTTTAACACACACACACACCTCGTTGTCTAGTCGTCGCATATCACCGTGGGTAAGATTTTGCATGTAGAGGCACACATAATAGCCACATAAGTTGTTTCCGGCCGATTGCTGTAGAACCTGGAGTGATATTTGAAAAGAATGCAATTAATTATTGAGAAGATAAAATTTTACGCCATATATATTCTTTAATTTATATTTTGTAGTACGTACTCGAGTGCTCAATTGCACTATGAATTCATTCCTAGAACTTTTTCCTCTATGCTTCATTCGGAATGTGGTGAATGCCCTGTCATGCGTTATGATATGAATAGTAATTATGAGTATTCGAAGTACTTATATATATGCAGATTGGCATCTCAATATTACCTGTTTAGAATATCAATGACAAACTGAAAATCTTGCTGTGGTTTTCTTTTGAGTCTTGCACAATGATCTTCGCACTATCGACATTGATAATAAGTAGGATCCAGTGAAACCTATTCATATATATGTATTGCAACATATATGTAATTAGTCATATTTGGGCTGTTTGGTTGGTTGCATCTAAAGAGATTTGCATCTGCGGATGCAAAAGATGGGTGTTTGGTTGTCTTCTCATTCAACTTAGCCTGGCTCTACAGATGCAAAACACCCCTTTCAGCCTGGCTCCAAGGAAATGAGAAAATCCACCGTTTCCCCAGAGCCAGGCTCTGCTGAGCCATGCATGCATGCTGACATCAGCATTTACTATCTAGTTTTCTTCTTTTCTTTGCTATATCTTTTGATTATCATCTCCGATCAATGAACCGATTTCACCTATGTGTTCCTGATATTTTTTCGAACAAAATTAGACCATACTTGCTATACAAATTTCAAAAGATTAAAATTTTAGTTTTTCAATTTATTGATTTTCTAGAATATATTTTAAAACTTTTTATTTTCATTTGTGAAATTATTGATTTTCTAGTATTTTTAAAATTTGTTTCATCCATTTCTTGAATTTACTTATCACACTTCCATTCCAGTGCAGCCAACCAAACAACATATCTGTGCAGCCTGTCCAACCTCATACGACCAACCAAACAATATCTCCTTGCATCCACTCAGCCTGACTCCCACCAGCCTGGCTGAGCTCATGCAGCCTAGCTGAGCTAAGAAGGCAACCAAACAGCACAATTATGAATGTCTTGAAAAAGGATAAATGAGAGGTTGTGCGATGACATGTATATACACGTACATGAAGTTGAAGGGTAGAAGTATGTGCGGTTTGTAGTACTATTCTGAAAGAGCTTTCAGAATGTATTCTTCAATTTCTTTTGGGCTGCCTTTACAGTTAGTCTCGTTGACAATTAATGGGTCGATGAAGCCAATCTCGAAGATAGTCTCTCTTCTACATCGTTGTATCTCCATTCTACATACAAAGGGGATGAGTTATTAGATTTTGTAGCTTGAACTACGGCGAAATTAACACATATTGTAACACCCCGGCATCTAGCATGCCTGAATGCTACCAAACATAGGCCAAACAACATCTAAATACCATAAACTAAGATAAATTACAGCAAAGGAGTAAATGCTAAAACCGAAAATTTCGGCAGCATCTCCTTTGTTTTTCCATGAATTGAAGCAACAACAATATGATCACAGGATATAGTATAAAGAATGTCATCCAAATCATCAATAACAAGGGTTCTAGCAGCAGTATAAGCCTAGAATAAAGATTCCAACCATCTCATGAGCCAAACGAAGTAAATGAGGGAACCAAGCACACAAATTAACCATTGCACCAAGTTGCATGGCACTACTCTTATTATCATGACCAAGATGAATAAATTGTCTATAAGTGTGGAGCTACGTGTAGATGTGTAGCTAATGCCCTTCCCCGTATGCCGGTTTCATGGTACCTAAAACAACAAGAAAGCACAAGTGTGAGTTCAACACTCAGCAAGTATATTGCAATGGTACAAAAGAACAATTACATGGCTACAACAACCCACATCATGTCTATCATCTCATTCATGATCACATATCATTATCATCATCATCATGTATGCAATGCGATGCAATGCACATGTCTCCTGGAAACTCATACCGGTATGGTTGAGTACACACCCGTCGGTGTGCACCCTCTCCCCCCTTCCATCCCGAAGATGGAGGGTGCCTACTCCTCGCTTTCATACACCGCGGTGGATGGAATCACGATGTAGGACTTACTCATTGGCTCTCTGGAATAGTCATAATTTTCTCACCGACCTTCCCCAGACTAGTTATGACTTTCTCACCGCCCGGGCCATGTATCATGCCATGTATGCAAACATGCCAACATCATAAATAACTTGTACATTAACACATGGCATCATAACATAATAAACATATTCATCATATCAATGGCAAACATTAAAGCATGGCATGTGAACATATCATATATTCAATTTCAATCTCAACAAATCTAGCACACTACAACCCGCTACCCATTCCAATACACTTGCCTCAACCACGGGCGACGGATTGGCGAGAAGTAGAAGGCACTCCCGGGGTTACACCACCTGCACATAGGTACCACACACTCACAATCATGTCCACAAAATAGTACGCAAACACTCTTCTACCCCGACATCGCAACTACTCGCAAAATCCAAAAACACAGGTTTTGTCCCGTCGGGACAGCAGCCTTCCAAAAGGCATAACTTGGGTTCTAAAACTCCGAATCAATTAAACGAGTACATCCTCGCGTAGCTTAGGAAATTTCCTAACTTTTTTTAAGTATATGGAAAGACTGATTCGGACTCTAAAGTGGTTTAATCTACATAATACCGTGATCTGTTACAATCACGTCACAGTTTTTAATACGTTCGGTAAAACGAGCATAACTTTCAAACGGCTGGGCGGAATTGGACTTTCTTTATACCCACTGAAAAGTATTGAAGTTACCTACAACTTCTTCAACAGGCAGACGACCAAATTCCGAATCTAAATAGGCGAAAACCCAAACCCTAGGTCGACTGCTCATGCTGCCCGAAACAGAGAACGTGGCAAACTCTAGATTTCATCTAATCTACCCAATTACAGCACCACCAATTGATCTAAAAATATGATATTAACCCTTAGAACAGATCCTAGACCCACCCCAAGGATCCCCGTGGCCATACCTTTGCCCGACGAACGAAAACCCAACGGATCTCCTCCCGGTTCGCGCGATCTCCTTCCTCGCTCCAAATCCACCGGATCTCGTCGTCGTGGAGCGCTCCAATGGATGGATCTGCGGGGTGGTGAGGTGGAGAGGCTTCCCTAGGGCAGCAAGTGTGGTGGAGAGGGGAGGGGAGGGGTGGTGGTTCAATGGGGAGGAAGGGGAGAGAGCGCACGGCAAGGGGATGGTGGGAGCGGCGGCTAGGAGGTGGGGAGGGGAGAGGAGGCGCATGGAGGGGGGCTAGGCACCTAGGGCAGCAGGGTGCTGCCCTAATACTTCCCCCACATGAGCCTTAGGTCTCCAACCTCCGGCCCAAGAGGTCCCCCCAAGCCCACGAGGCTCCCCCATGCCCAAAACTTCCCCCGGAAGGCCCATTTTCCCCTCTTGAAGGCCCAAAACACGATTTAACCTCATGCCGCAAGGTTTTATTCTCTAACTTCACATTTTATAATGTCACGTCGTTCCGTAATGTCACACATATATATGGTAAACTCAATCATTAGCTGGAAGTACTTATAGACACCAGCAGCTCATTAGAGACACGTTGACGACGTCTCGATGGTAAAATTGGTACAAGTCCTCGAATTCCATCCATATGAGTTGATCCCCACGATAGAAATCTATGTTTTTTATATGGACGGGGAACATTATTCTTCCTTCAGCGGACTGTTCCATGTACCATACATGAAATTGTCGCATCTTGGTTGGCAGATCCCTTATCTTTTTCGGTGCAACCAACTCCCGGCCCAGCTCATATGGCCACCTGACCTCTACCATTAGAAGATTATCTGATACTCCCATAGCTGCAGCGTAAGACAGCCCCGATTCTCTCAAGAATTCCTCTAGCTGGTATGGGCTGTCTTGTTAGTTGCCACCGCCTTAGCCTATTTCCCTTTCAATGCAGACTTCACTATTGTGCGTTCGTAGTTAGTCGAGGCAGGAAGAGGCGCTGCACGGCATGTATTAAAGTGGGTTATAGCTTTCGGATCAATTTGCGCCTTGGGAGGTGGCATCTTTGGTGCGAAGTGTGTCTCAATTTCCTTTTGAACTATTTCTTGTGTCTCCTCAGCCGTCATGTTGTATGCCCTTTTCAGAGGTTCCTTTGATGACTGTGTTTGCCAGCTAGACTGGGCCTCCTTGGTAGGGGGTAGCATCGCAGTACTGGTCCTTCGTACTTGGAGTTTCTTCCTTGGAGGAGATTGTGGAGCCGGGCTTCGTGGAGAAAGAGGTGGAGGCGGCATATCGTCGAGGTGATGTAGGAGGAGGCGTGTTTTGTCGTTGCGATTGAGACATGGTCCCTTCGGTCTGCTCCAATTGTTGGATTTCACCTCCACAGTCTTTGAAAATATGATGTACCTTTTTCGCCAGAGGATGATTCCATGGAGGGCCTGTCCAAGCTTGGTGATGTCGTCCCCTCCATCAATCTCGAGCAGAAGATCTTCATAGCCGCTCGACACCTCCTCCACCGTGACCTTCGAGCAACCTGGCGGTATCTCTTTGCAGTGGAAAAGCTGGCCCGGCTCCACCGGGTACGCCACGCCATAAGCCACCTTGGTGGAGAGGTTATGCGCCTGAACGTGTAGCTCACACTCCCAGCGAACTTTGATGTTGTCCACTGCGTACTGTCCCAGGTCTGGCACCGGTACCATGTGAGTAGAAAGTTTGGTGGCATTGGACACGCAGCTACTCTGTAGCGTGGAGGTGAGCGGGCTAACGACGGCGTCAGCCTGTGTATTTGTTGTACCTGCTCCCTGAAGTTTACCAAGTGCCGCCTGCAGCTTTTGCTCAACAATCTCTCCGATGCTTTGCTGAGTTGCTCTGAGCTCCCTTTCCAGTAAGTTGTATCTGAACGACTCTCTTCTTATGCTTCTTGATCGACTCCTGTACGTATCGGCATCTTTGGATAAACCGTACTTCCATGGCACGGACGATCCCATTCCTCTTGTCCGTCCTGGGTGCTCAGGGTTCTGAAGTGCATGTGTGAGCTCGTCATTCTCCCTGTCTGTCACTAAGGAATAGGAGCAAGACATGTCGACAGCTTGGACAATTCTATTTCCAACATCCTCCGCTCCCGGTGCCATCAACAAGATACCGTCGTCTGCAAGGGCCCCTCCGTGACCCATGAACCAATTCCGCAGGTGGAATTCCTAATCAGCAGTAGTAGGCATGATATTCTTGGCCATTAGTTCTTCCTCCCGCTTCTCCCATTTAGGTACAGCCTTGACGTAACCACCGGTGCCAAGATGGTGGTGGTATTTCTTCTTCGCAGAATTGATCTTGTTCTGAAGGCTCGCGGCCTATCCTTCCTCTGACAATTTGTATTCTTCAAATGCATCCCAGTGATCCTCCAGCTTGGGATGTTGGTTGAACTCTGGCCTTTCTCCCTTCTTGACATACTTGTTGTTCAGGTGAACTTTCCACGAGTGAAATTAGGTTGCCATCTTCTTCAAAGTGTATGTCTTAACCTTGTTCTCGTATCCTTCAGGAAATTTGAAGTTCCCCTTGATATCTTCCCAAAGGAGCTCCTTGGTTGCTTGCGGAACTTCAGGCCATTTCTTGATGCTAACTGGGACATGATCCCTAACGTGGAAACCACATGCGTTGTTAAACATGCCTACTGCAGAAAGAGGGGCAATCGGCTTCCCGTCATTGTCGATGCTGGTGAAAACAAACTTTGTAGCAGGCTTCTTGTTAGGTCCTCACTTGGTTTGGGTGCTCAATGTACCGGGCTGAAAATGGACAGAGATGTGAATTTTTCATGTCAGAGCCATTTATATTAATTGGTTAAATGCGATTAAAGGGTTTGTCCGGATTCTCGTGGCATTACCTCGCTTCCCTCAGCGTCCATGGCATCACCAGATCCACCGGCAGCGGTGTTGACAACGTTGGCATCATCGGGTCCACAGGCAGCAGTGTTGACAACGTTGGCATCACCGGATCCACCGATAGCGATCATGTCTAGCAAGAACTGTTCGTCCATCTCGAAATTAGGAGCACCACGCCCTGGTGTCACCATCTATCGTACTTATGCAAAATTGTTTAATTAGTAAGTATAAATATATAAATATATATCAATGTATCAATGTATATCAATGTATATATATGTATAAATATATCAATGTATATATATGTATAATTATGAAAAATTGTTTAATTAGTAAGTATAAATATATCAATGTATATCAATATATCAATGTATCAATGTATTTGTCTTGTGTGCATTTTGTCGAACACGTTGTGGACAGCTTCAAAACAGAGGGGTGTTAGCATAGGAGCGGGGCAACCTAGGCCCTTCGGGTGGAGGAGGAGGCGACGGTGAGGTCGCAGACGACGGCGCGGTGGCGGAGGAGGTGACGCGTTGGCATGAGGTGGCGGTCGACGGCAATGGCGCGGGGACTTGGAAAATTTTTGCGCTGAGTGTGTGATGCGCGGGGAGGAGAAAATAGCTATTTATAAGCGCACCTCTACAAGCGGTTCGTAATAGAAACCGTGTGTAGAACAACCTTCTACAAGCGGTTCGTAATAGAAATCGCTTGTAGAAACCCCTTCACCGCAGCGAGGGAGGGACCTCTACAAGCGGTTCGTAATACCAACTGCTTGTAAATATTTAGGAGTCAAAAAGGTTTGACAACGTGCATGCTCGACAAAAAACTTCCTCCCGACTGGCTAGTGAGTGGCGCTCGAGTGTGGGCTCACCTGCGGTGTCGCGGGTTCGAGCCCCGCTCGCGCCCCCTGCCATTTTTTTTCTTTCCTTTCCTCTTTTTTAATACATTCCAAAATTATTTAATCCCTTAAAATATTATTTAATGCATTCAAAAATTAGTGAGTGCAATAAAAAATAGTTAGTGCATCCAAAAATTAGTAAGTCCATTCAAATTTTTTTTAATCACATGAATTAATGATAATTTTTAATGCATTCCAAAATTATTTAATCCCTTCAAACATTATTTAATGCATTCAAAAATTAGTGAGTGCAATAAAAAATAGTTAGTGCATCCAAAAATTAGTAAGTCCATTCAAAAATTATTTAATCACATGAATTAATGATCACTTTGCCTTTACAAGTGTTCCTTCGGCGTGATCGCGACGTATGTAAGGAGCATCGACTTCTATTACATTTAGGACACTTTACCGCAAAGGGAGGGAGCTCATCGAACTGATTATACTCTTCCTCGTCGGTGACATCCTCAACACCAACAATCCTTTGTTTGCCCTGGAGAACCACGTGTCGCTTTGGCTTACTACTGTAATCCTTTTGCTTCTCCCTGTGCTTCTTTGGTTTGCTTGGTATATCCATTATGTAGAAGACTTGTGTCACATCGTTGGCAAGGACGAATGGTTCGCGTCTATAGCCAACTTCTGTCAGGTCGACGGTTGTCATGCCGTATTTGTCGATCTTCACGCCGCTTGAAGTCAGTTTGACCCACTGGCACTTAAACAGAGGGACCTTCAATGGTCCATAGTTGAGCTCCCATATCTCTTCTATGTTACCATAATATGTGTCCACATTGCCTTTGTTGTTAGTGGCGTCTATACGGACACTGCTGTTCTGGTTGGTGCTCTTGGTATCCTGCCATTTTGTGTAGAAGGTGTAACCATTTATCTCGTAGCCCTGAAATGTGACGATTTCACTACATGACATCCGAGCCAAGCATTGCAACTATTCATTTTCTGACCCGTTGACAAGGATGTAGTTTTGTAACCAAGCGCCGAAACTATCCATGTGCCTCACTGTGATCCAATCCTCGGACCTCACTGGGAATTTGCGGCGAAGAATACTCTTATGCTGAAGGACATACGGGGCCACTATGGTTGATTGTTTTAGAACAGTGAAATATGCTTGCTTAAAAGTTAGAAGATCATTGCATGCAATTGTTTTCCGTCCTAGTGTCCCTTTTCCCCGTAGTCTCCCCTCATGGTGTGATATAGGGACGCCAATGGGATGTAGATCCTCAATGTAATCTGTAGGATCGAAGTATACGAATATAGCAATCAGAGGGGGGGTGAATGATTGTGCGGAAGCTAAAACCAAATTCTTGATCTATTAAAAGTTCACCCCAAAACAGAACCAAATAATTGCCTCGTTTTCGACAAAAAACAGAATGACAGAGGTTCGGTAAAACGCGAATTCCCGGAGATCCAACCGTCGAAACGATCTGAAATTTGGACACAAGAAAATAGATTCCAATACGAATCGAACCCAAAAAGAATCAGCTCGATCGGACTTACGGATCAAAAGTTATGAGCTTCGCAAGCTTGCTGATCCAGAACTTGACGAGAATCAATCTAATCAAAACTTCAAGATTAAACAAGAACGACAAAAGATTGATCAACTAGACTTTGAGAAACACTAGATCAATACCCTAGAGAGGTTTTTGATGGATCAAATCAAGATAAAACTTGAAGAACAAAAACCAATCTAGAACTAGAACAAGCATGCAAACAAGAACCAAAACAGAAAATACTGTAGCGACGTGGTTACTGTAGCACGCAAAAATCTTGGAAGAATTGATCTTTATTTCTTGTCTAAAATACTCTCATCAAAAGAGTACAAACCCTAAAACCAAGCTCAAAGCTTGATGCGCTCAGCTCTACTTGGTGCCTTTCAACAGGAGACCCCCCACCTATTTAAAGCACCAACCCACAAAGAGTTCTGAATACGATTCCTATTCCCTAGAAGGAATCCGTATCCAACACAACTCTACTTGGCCCAACCTGGCCGAGTACAACTCTTGCACGCGTATGGCAATCCTACCATACTCACGTGACTAACACTTTGCACGCGTATGGCCACCTGCCATACTCACGTGACTAACACTTTGCACGCGAATGACCTCCTGCCATTCTCACGTGACTAACCATTCTTCATGTGCACCATTCTCTTAGCCCGAACGTCCCGCATGACATCCTTGACCACCAAGACCTCGGTTCCTCCTGAACCTAGTCCCGAACCTCAGTTCCTCCATGAACCTAGTTCCGGTCCCGTCATCGACCACATTCGTCTTTGAGCAATACCTGTACATGAACAAACCACAAAACAAATCCGAGCACAAGTCCACGACTTGACTCAATGTCAATCCATGCAACTACTCACATGAGTATTGCATAAAGTCCACTTCAAAAGAAGCATCATGAAATCATTACAAATTTCAAATTCACATTCAAAATTCAAATCCAAATCGCTCAAAACCCTAATTGAGCGAAAACGCATTCACGACGGACAAACAAAGTTGGTCCGTTGTATAAGGAAAAGTTTCTGTTCCAAGAAGCCAACCAAACGCGGAAAAACACGTTCACAACGGACAAACAAAGTTGGTCCGTTGTACATGCAAAAATGGCTTCGGTCATGAGCTCAAAACAAGTTCACAACGGACCCCAGAAGCTTGTCCGGCGCTAATGCGTAACTTACTGTTTCTTGTCAAATTGTCAAAACACATGAACAAACACATTTTGCAAATTCAAATCTAAGTTAATTTTTCAGTTCAAAGCCAATTTTTCAGCACATGATTTCACAATCTCCCCCTTGATGAAAACATTGGCAACACCACTTAGAATTGATCATTTGGCATTCACTTTACCAAAGATTTTGAAATCCAAAGGATCAAAGACCAAAGTAAGAAAACACAGAAATCCCCATTTGACCAAAATGCAAAACAAAATCTCCCTCTGAGAAGGAAAATGTGTGTGAATGTGCAATGTGCCCAAGAATTTCAAAATTCTCCAAACTTCTCCCAAAATCCTCAAACAACTCCCCCTTTTTTTTCTTCTCCCCCCTTTTTCCTTAAACTTTTAACGATTCCCAAATTTCTCCCCCTTTGACAATGAATTCATCAAGAGTACAAAAGAGAGAACAGGTTTAAAATTTTTCCTGAAACAATGATTTCACAAGAAGAAACAAGGGAGTGCCAAGATAGGAAAAGATGAGCTCATTCGATCATATAACCTTATATATCACATAATATGTAAAATACATGATCTTGATGTGATTTTAACAAGTTAGGGAATGACATGCATCTCAACCTCAATTTAGTCAACTATAGCCAAGTACTAAGCAAGATCTTAGCGAGAAAAAGCAAGGCTTTAAAAATTGAAGCAACTAACAACTTAGGCGAGCAAGTAGTTTCAACTCCAATCTAGTAGACCAATTTAATCTTTAAACAATAAGTTGCATGTGGCATGCTTGAAGCATACTTCTTTTATTTTCTAGGAGTGGCATGCTTGAAGCATACATCTTATCTTTGAGGGAATGGCATGCTTGAAGCATACATCTTATCTTTTTAGGGAAAGCAAGCACGAAGCACATAACTTGAAGCTTTTGCTTTTAATGACCCCCTTTTATATTGATTCCCTTTTCTTTTTCCTTTTTCTTTGATTGTAAACATGCAAAAGTGATTAAAGGTCTTATGAAAGAGTAAAGTTGAAAACACACTTGCTTCATAGCCCAATTTGTCAAGAAGATTCAATATCAAGCCTAGAAGAGTGAGATATCACAGAGTATTTAGCTATAGGCAATCAGTCCAGGGAATTCCGCAATGTCATTTTTAGTTCAAGTGAGACAATTAGATTATCATATATTAGCTCAATTACATAACATATAAAGAAATATGATAAAGTAAGCTCATTAAGTGAAAGAACTTGGCAAGGAAACTCCCCCTCAAAACAAACCCATTGGATGAACAATCCCAAGTTCTCCCCGAATAAAAGCAAAACGAGAAGAAGACAAAGGTTTTGTGAAAATGTCTGCCAATTGATGTTCAGTATCCACATGGTGAAGCACAATTTTTTCTTTTTCAACATGATCTTTAAGAAAGTGAAATCCAATATCAATATGCTCAAGAAAAGGGATTACTCAAGAGGTGGCACGAACCAAATCAAATCAACATCCTCCAAAGTCAACATCAGAAAAAGCTCTTAAACTAATCCATGAGGAAGCAGAAAGCCAAATGCCAAAATCTTGAGTTCTATGAAGATACCTGAAAATCCTTTTGATAGCTTGTCGATGTGGCCTTGCGTGGGAAGCTTGAAAACAAGCACACACAAGCACGTGGGAAGAGTCTCTCATGTAAACCTCTAATTATCTCGTCCTCAACAGCATTATCATCATCTTTATGAACAAAGACACTCTCCCCCTGAACATATGCACTTGTACCTGCATCATTTGAACTAGTGCCTTTGCGAAAGCAGAAGTGGAAGAAGCATCTCCAAAGGCAACACTTTCAAAGCATGAGATGCACGAGTGAAGGAGAACCAAATCTTATCACCGAACATATGAAGTGAGCATCCGAAATTCACTAGCCACATGTTCTCCCTCCTCGTGAGAAGCCTACATAGAAGCGAGAAAGTGTCGAGGTCTCGATCTTGGGGTTAGAAATAAGATGTTTAGGAATCGATCTTGAGACACCTGACGGACAGCGGTAGGCACAACACAAGCGATCTTATGCACAAAATCAAATTTGCCTGTTCCCGTGTTTCTAGCAACAAAAGGTGCTTGCATCACCCTAGGCACGTAGTGAGAAGCAAAGCGTGCCTTTCTGAAATTAGACCTAGCCTTAGCTCTTTCTTTCTTTTGTTGTTTGGCTAGTCTAAAGCAAAAATCTACTAAATGTCCATCTCTACCACAATGAGTGCAAGTGTATTTAATAGGATGTTTGGCTTTAGAAGTAGAAGCAACATTTGCATTCATCATAGTAGAAGATAACACTCCAGCAGACTTAAAGACAGTTTTCTTAGGCTCATTGACAATTTCAAATTTTCCTCCGTCAAGTGCTTTAACAACAGTGGGAGCATGTGATTTATGATGAGCATAAGAATCAAAACCTAAACCTTTGTTATGAGTGCTGACTTTTGATTGATCCAAAATCATGTTTAGGTTCTTCTTTCCTTTAGTGAAACGTTCTAATGATTTTTCCAAGTAATCAACTTTTCGAGAAAGAGTTAAACAATTATTGCAAGGAACATTCACTTTTCCTTTTTGCTTACGACAAGTTGAGCATGAAAGAACCTCATGTGTAAGCAGGTCATCAGTCAATTGAGAAACCCTAGCATTTGCATCTTTTAATTTTAATTCAAGAGTTGAGCATTTAGAACAAGAAGTTAAACCATGCAAATCATCAGTGAAACAGCTAGCATGTTTAACATGTTTCTCATTTTTCTCACTTTCAGCATTAATTTTCTCAATCAAGGAAGCATGTTCTTTCCTAAGCGAAGTAAGCTCATTCCAAATTAAGTCACATGATTTGCAAGCATCATCATTAGGAATCAAAGTTTTAAGTCTAGCAATTTCAGCATTCAATGATTCAACAACAAAATCATGTTTCTTAATTTTCTTGTCACGTTTATCAAGCAATTTACCAAGACGAGCAACAGCAATAGCTAATTCATCGTAAGAAGGATCTACCTCATTGAAGTCATTTGTCATGATCGCCTCGGTGAAGCTGTCGCTGCTTTTGGCCATGAGACACAACCCCGTCAACTCATGCTTGCTTGGAGTTGCATCATCCTCGCTGCTCTCCGAATCCACATCGCTCAAATTAACTTGTTCAAGAGCGGAAAGAACTCGATGGACAACTTTACGGTTGATGAAGTTCTTCTTCTTTCTATCACTTGGAGAGAACTTCTTCTTCTCTTTTCTTCTGTCGTTGTCCTTCTCCTCCCTTGATGCTTTACTTGCAAGTTTTGGACAGTTTGGACGAATATGGTCGAGATCACCACACTCATAGCATCTTGGAGGAACACCACCACCTCTCTTTCTCTTTATCACATTTTGCAAGGCTTTGTTAAAGCGAGAAGAGAGTAGTGACAAGTCTTCTTCTGGGAATTGCTCAATCTGTTCATCGGTTAGTGAAGACAAAAAAGATAGAGCAAAACTTGAAGCAGCACCATTATGAGATATGCTAGATTGAGATGTTAAAGCAATTGATTTATGATCATTCTTTCTAGCAAGAACATCTAATTCATGAGTTTTCAACTTGGAATAAAGAACATCTAAGGTAAGTGTACTCATGACAGTAGATTCTCTAATGGATGTAACTTTCATCTCCCAAATAGACATGTCTAAAGCACCAAGCAATTGTCTAGCATTAGCAGCATCATCAAAGCTAACTCCAACAGCACGCAAATTGCTAAGAATTTTATTAAAGCGTGCAAAGAAATCATCTAGTGACTCACCATGCTTCATCTCAAATCGCATGTATTCCTTTTTGTAAAGATCTTGACGAACCTCTTTAATAGTGTTAGAACCCTCATGGTAATCACAAAGAGATTTCCATACCTCATATGCGGATTTGAGATGGATCACACGGTCAAAGTCGCTGCGTCCCAAACCTTGGATGATCAAGTTGCGCGCCTTACTATTTGCTTCAACATGTGCGCGATTGGTGTCGTTGACGTTGTCGTTTGTAGGGACTTCATATGGTTTGTAGACCTTCTCCCAAATTGCGAATCCCTGAGCTTAGATGAATGCCTCCATCTTGGCCTTCCAAAACTGAAAATCAACACCATTGAACATACAAGGTTTTGTCGAATAATGATCCATTGATCTAATCACCGATTAAGATAGATTAGAAAAACCTGGCTCTGATACCACTTGTAGGATCGAAGTATACGAATATAGCAATCAGAGGGGGGGTGAATGATTGTGCGGAAGCTAAAACCAAATTCTTGATCTATTAAAAGTTCACCCCAAAACAGAACCAAATAATTGCCTCGTTTTCGACAAAAAACAGAATGACAGAGGTTCGGTAAAACGCGAATTCCCGGAGATCCAACCGTCGAAACGATCTGAAATTTGGACACAAGAAACTAGATTCCAATACGAATCGAACCCAAAAAGAATCAGCTCGATCGGACTTACGGATCAAAAGTTATGAGCTTCGCAAGCTTGCTGATCCAGAACTTGACGAGAATCAATCTAATCAAAACTTCAAGATTAAACAAGAACGACAAAAGATTGATCAACTAGACTTTGAGAAACACTAGATCAATACCCTAGAGAGGTTTTTGATGGATCAAATCAAGATAAAACTTGAAGAACAAAAACCAATCTAGAACTAGAACAAGCATGCAAACAAGAACCAAAACAGAAAATACTTTAGCGACGTGTTTACTGTAGCACGCAAAAATCTTGGAAGAATTGATCTTTATTTCTTGTCTAAAATACTCTCATCAAAAGAGTACAAACCCTAAAACCAAGCTCAAAGCTTGATGCGCTCAGCTCTACTTGGTGCCTTTCAACAGGAGACCCCCCACCTATTTAAAGCACCAACCCACAAAAGAGTTACGAATACGATTCCTATTCCTAGAAGGAATCCGTATCCAACACAACTCTACTTGGCCCAACCTGGCCGAGTACAACTCTTGCCAGCGTATGGCAATCCTACCATACTCACGTGACTAACACTTTGCACGCGTATGGCCACCTGCCATACTCACGTGACTAACACTGTGCACGCGAATGACCTCCCGCCATTCTCACGTGACTAACCATTCTTCATGTGCACCATTCTCTTAGCCCGAACGTCCCCGCATGACATCCTTGACCACCAAGACCTCGGTTCCTCCTGAACCTAGTCCGAACCTCAGTTCCTCCATGAACCTAGTTCCGGTCCGTCATCGACCACATTCGTCTTTGAGCAATACTGTACATGAACAAACCACAAAACAAATCCGAGCACAAGTCCACGACTTGACTCAATGTCAATCCATGCAACTACTCACATGAGTATTGCATAAAGTCCACTTCAAAAGAAGCATCATGAAATCATTACAAATTTCAAATTCACATTCAAAATTCAAATCCAAATCGCTCAAAACCCTAATTGAGCGAAAACGCATTCACGACGGACAAACAAAGTTGGTCCGTTGTATAGAAAAGTTTCTGTTCCAAGAAGCCAACCAAGCGGAAAAACACGTTCACAACGGACAAACAAAGTTGGTCCGTTGTACATGCAAAAATGGCTTCGGTCATGAGCTCAAAACAAGTTCACAACGGACCCCAGAAGCTTGTCCGGCGCTAATGCGTAACTTACTGTTTCTTGTCAAATTGTCAAAACACATGAACAAACACATTTTGCAAATTCAAATCTAAGTTAATTTTTCAGTTCAAAGCCAATTTTTCAGCACATGATTTCACATAATCAAAACAAAACTCAACCACCTCCATTGTCCCATAACCCTCCGCAATGCATCCTTTGGGACGTGAACGGTTACGGACATACTTCTTTAGGACTTTCATGTACCTCTCGAAAGGAAACATGTTGTGCAGAAACACGGGTCCGAGAATACCTATCTCTTTGACAATGTGAACAGTGAGATGAATCATAATATCAAAGAATGCAGGAGGAAAGATCATCTCAAGGCTGACCACACTCTGTACCACATCATCTTGTAACTTACTTAGCTTATGTGGATCGATGACCTTCTGCGAAACCGTGTTGAAAAAGGTACACAGCTTTATGATTGTTACCCGGACCCCACTCAGGCAACTACCTCTCACAGCCACTGGGAGCAACTGTGTCATCAATACAAGACAGTCATGAGCTTTCAGGTGTACGATTTTATTCGCTTTCATGTTTATGAGTCTCTTCACATTTGACAAGTATTCTGAAGGGACCTTCACACTGTTCAAGCACTCTATCATGCTTTTTTTTCTCTTCTTTGCTTAGAGTGTAGCTCGCGGGATTTAGGTAATGTCCTTTCTCTCTCTTTTCTGGATGTAGGTGATCCCTCAGTTCCAAAACTTGTAGGTCCTTCCGAGCTTGTAGTGTATCTTTCGATTTGTCGTACATATCCAAGTATCCTAGCAGGTTCAAGCAAACATTCTTCGTGATGTGCATGAAGTCAAGTGAGTGACGGATCTCCAAAATTTCCCAATATGGAAAGTCCCAAAATATTGATCTCTTCTTCCAAATAGGTGCCTGACATTCCCCGTTCGGGACAGGTTTGCTTCCAGGACCCCTTCCAAACACTATTTGAAGATCTTTTACCATGGCAAACACACGTGGCCCACTACGATGCTCAGGCTTATCACGATGGTCTGGTTTCCCATCAAAATACCTTCCTTTTTTCTGCAATGGGTGCCTCTTTACAAGAAACCTACGATGGCCCATGTACACAATCTTTCGAGAGTTTTTTAGGTACATGCTGTCGGTTTCATCTAAGCATTGCAAGCAGGCTTTATATCCTTTGGTAGTATTGCTAGACAGGTTACCGAGCGCAGGCCAGTCGTTGATCGTTACGAACAACAGTGCATGTAAGGTGAAATACTCCCTCTTGTACTCATCCCATACCCGTACACCATCCTCCCACAACTTTACAAGATCTTCCATCAATGGTTTCAAATAGACATCGATGTCGTTTCCAGGTTGCTTCGGTCCTTGGATCAACAATGGCATCATGATATATTTCCGCTTCATGCACAGCCAAGGAAGAATGTTATAGATACATAGTGTAACAGGCCAGGTGCTATGGCTACTGCTCCGGTTGCCAAAAGGATTAATACCATCGGTACTCAATCCAAACCTTATGTTTCTCACCTCGTTTGCAAAGTCTGGGAATGTTCGATCGACTTTCCTCCACTGGGACCCATCAGCGAGGTGCCTAAGCATCCCGTCATCCTTACGCTCTTCTTTGTGCCAATGCACCATCTGGGCATGTGTTTTGTTAGGAAAAAGACGCTTTAATCGGGGATCATAGGGAAATATCACACCGCCATAGCGGGAGGTCTCTTCTTCTTACACTCCCCATCTATTTCACCTGGATCTTCACGCTTCGCCTTGTAACGTGATTTTTTGCACACTGGACAAGCATCCAAATCCACATACTCATTGCGATATAGGATACAATCGTTACGACATGCGTGTACCTTCTGTACTTCTAATCCCAAAGGATAGATGACTTGCTTGGCTTCATATGTAGATTCAGGCAGCGTGTTATCTTCTGGAAGCAGATTCTTTATGAGTGGTAACAATTCATTGAATCCATTGTTTGACAAACAATTTCTGGCCTTCTGAAAGTGCATCTAGGCCCCTCATTTTATTTTGGTGATTAATGATGACACAATTAATGAGATCTAATGTTTCAACTAAGAATAATGCAGATCTCGAGATCACATCAAGCTCGGAATGACTTTGAACGCTCCTACGTTCTTTAAATTTCAAGAAAACGGCATCAAGACGAAGACTTGTAATTTCTATTTTTGAATTGAGTCTTAAGGATAGCCGTACTATTAAGAGGATACTACGGAAAATCGTTTTTAGGATGTGCATGTGCTCAAGTTCAAAACTTGCATTCTTTCTAGCACTCATATACTTGCATTTTCCAAAAACAGGAATTCCAACCGAGCCCACCAACTCGGAGAGTCCGGACTTTTTGTCCGGAGTATCCGGACTCAGTCCGGAGTATCCGAACATTTTGTCCGGAGTCTCCGGGTTAACCCTTTCGGCCAACTTGCGAATTCCAGATAGTCCGGAGTGTCCGGACATTTTGTTTGGAGAGTCCGGACAATCCGGAGTATCCGGGTTAATTGTCTGGAGTCTCCGGACAGTTCAAAACGTGGAGTAACGGCTAGTTTTCAAAAAGAGTATTTAAAGCCTCCACTCCACCCCAACGGCTAGGATCTCTATTGAGCTCATTCATTGCAGCATTCAAGCCATCTCTAACACCTTCCAAGCATTCAATAGAGCCCTCTCTTCCTCCCACCTCTAGATTTGGTTGTTGATCTACTTTGGTGAGGAGAGGAAGAAGAAAAGTGCTAAGTGCATTCATTTCAAGTTCTTGAGCACTAGTTCATCCTCCAAGCGATTCTTCGTGGTGTTATTTCTCTTGGAGGTTGAAGGTCTCCTAGACGGCTAAGAGTCACCGGGAGCACCCGACGCGTGTGGTGTGCCCCGGTCGTTTGTGAAGGCGAGTCTCGCCTCCGAAAAGAAAGAGACAAGAAGTGAAGCCGGCGAGTACTTTTGTGCAACACCAGGAGGAAAGCGGGTTGAAAGAGACCCCGGCTCAAGTGCGACCGAGCCACCTCAACGGAGACGTAGGATTCCCTTCAAGAATCCGAACTTCGGTGAAAAATCGCGTCTCCCTCTTTCTCTTTTACTTCCTAGTCTAGCTTGTGTGGATTTGTCTTTGTAAAGCTTGGCTCTAGCTCTTTGCTTAGCTTTAATTCAAATCCATTCTAGCGTTTGATCTAGGTTGCTCTTGCTATCTATTTATTGTAGTATCTTGTGCTAGTTAGAAGCTTTTTAGTTGTGCTCCCGAGCCAGCCAACCCGGAGAGTCCGGATAAAATACTGAACACTCCGGACAACCCGGAGTATCCGGATAAAATACCCGGAGACTCCGGATTGACCTGTTCGGCCAGCTTTTATTCTGCTGCGATTTTTTAATCCGCCTATTCACCCCCCTCTAGGCGACATCGTTGGTCCTTTCAATTGGTATCAGAGCCAAATCTCCTTTATTTTGGCTTAACCGCTTGGAGAATCAAAGATGTCGGAAATAGAGAAAGTTACCGAAACCCATGCCCAAGATAAGGCCACGGGTTCCGGTATAGGGGTTGCAATTCCTTTAGATTATTCCTCTTTTGGAGCCTCAAACTCCTCATCTTATGTCTCCGTCTCGTCCAGCCGAGCGCCTCATTTCGATGGCACTCGCTATGCGGCATGGAAACATAAGATGAAGATGCATTTGAGATCACTTCATCCTTGCATTTGGAAGATTGTTGAAACAGGTTTCAAGCCTGCCAATCCCAACAATCTCACCTCCGAAGAAGACAAAGCTCAACACTTCAATGACTTGGCCGTCAATGCCTTGTTCAATGTTTGAGCCACTCCGAGTTCAACTGAGTAGATGGTCTTGACAACACCAAAGATATTTGGGAAAGGTTAATGGTAACTCATGAAGGTGTGTCAAGTGTCCGTGAATCAAAGATCGAGCTTATCATTGGAGAATTAAGCCGATTCACTTTGGAAGAAGGAGAGTCTTACACAAAGATGTTTGATCGCTTGATGGTGCTAGTAAATCAAGCTAAAGGACTTGGAAGCACCGAACTCACCGACAAAGCCATTGTCAAGATCATCCTCCGAGTGATCACCCCCACCAACCGCAACCTTGTTCAACTCATCCGCGACCGGCCAAACTTCGATACTCTCACTCCTCATGATGTGATTGGCCGGTTGATGACGGATGAGATGATGGTTAAAGAAGCGGAAGTGGTGGAGGAGCTCAAGTCCGGCAAGAAGAAAGGCATCGCTTTGAAGGCCATCAAAGTAGCTCAAGAAGAGGAGGAAAGCTCGAGTGATGAAGAAGAATCAAATGGGCCGCTCACAAATGAAGACATGGCCCTTCTTGTAAGAAGATTCAACAAGTTCTTGAAGAAGAAAGGCTACAAGCCGGGAAGCTATTCCAAGAACTTCGGCAACAAGTCAAGAGGGAGACACTCGACAAGAAAATGCTATGAGTGCAGTGAACCCGGTCATTTCATTGCCGAGTGTCCGCACAAAGAAAAGAAGGAAGAAAAGCCGTACAAGAAGGACAAGTACCGAAAGAAAGACAAAGACAAGAGCAAGAAGTACAAGGGCAAGGGTCATGCTTACATTGGCAAGGAGTGGAACTCCGACTCTGAGTCCGAGTCCAACTCTGACAATGAAGGAGGACTTGCCACCGTCGCCATTGCTACACCACCGACAAAGTCGAAGAGTCTCTTCGACAACTTGAGCGACGGAGATGAAGATGCTCCAATGTGCCTTGTGGCAAAGGGGCACAAGGTATCATCTAAGAGTCCTATTCGTTCCATTGTTGATTATAGCCTAGATGATTGCGATGATGCTAGTGACGATGAGGAAGTAGCATTTAAGTCTATGAATGATTTTGATATTAAGAAATTAGACTTGCTACTTAAGGATATTGAAAGATTGGAGGAGGTTGTTGAGAAAAAGGAAGCTATTCTCGAAGCTCAAGAAGATCTCCTTATTTTTGAAAAGGAGAAGAACCTTGAGCTAGAGAAGAGCTTAGCCTTTGAAAAGAAAAAGAATGAGGACTTGGTCAAAAGCTCAAATTTAACCAAGAATGAAACAATTAGTCTTGAGATCACCAATGCTTCACTCTTAGAGCAACTTGCTCAAGCAAAGGATGCTTGCAAGGCTCTTGAAGTGAAGCTTGTTGATCTCTCAAATAAAGCTTCTACCTCAATCAACAACTCCAATATTTCATCTCCTTCAACAAGCAACGGTTGTGCTAGATGCTATAATGTTGATGTTGCTACTTGTGCTACTAACCGTGAGACTTTGAAAGTCTTGGCTCATGAAAATGAGAAGCTTAAGGTGATGCTTGAAGATGGACTTCAAAAGTCCTACAAGGCAAGCAAGGGATTAGAGGAGTATCTCGGTAAGCGCCAAGGTAATCCTAAGAGGCAAGGGCTTGGGTATGTTCCGCCAAAGGGCAAAAAGAGCAACATTGTTGTTGCTCCTTTAAGCAAGCCTATTCACTTTGTAAAAGGCGAAGGAACATCCAAGCACAAAGCTCACTCCGAGTTCTTTGCTTCTTATGTGCTTAAAAAGACTAACCTTGGTCGTGTAGTTGCATATCATATTGGGCGTAAGCCGAAGAATACTCCTTTTGTTCGTTCTATTTGGGTCCCAAAATCGCTTGTTACTAACGTGCGCGGACCTAACCAAGTTTGGGTACCAAAGAGAAAAAACTAAATGTCTTTTTGTAGGCCTATATCTCCGGTGGAACAAGTTGGATTTTGGATAGCGGATGCACGCATCACATGACCGGAGAAAAGGCAATGTTCGCGCACTTGGATGTGAATGGATCAAATAGCGAAAGTATTGTCTTTGGAGACAATGGAAAAGGAGAAGTAATTGGTTTGGGTAAAATCTCAATCTCAAATGATTTCCATTTAAGTAATATTTTACTTGTCGAATCATTAAGCTACAATTTGTTGTCCGTTGCACAATTGTGTGAAACGGGCTATAATTGTTTGTTTGATGAAAAGGGTGTGGAAGTCATTAAGAGGCTTGATGGTTCAATAGCCTTTAAAGGGCGTTTAAAGGGTAAGCTCTATCTCGTAAACTTCAATACGGATAGACTTAATCTTGAAACGTGTTTAATGGCTAAATCTAGCATGGGTTGGCTTTGGCATCGCCGGTTAGCCCATGTCGGTATGAGGAACCTTCACAAACTCATTAAAGGCAACCACATCCTTGGACTAACCAATGTTGTCTTTGAGAAAGACAGGGTATGTAGCGCTTGTCAAGCGGGCAAGCAAGTTGGTGCCTCCCACCCCGCCAAGAATGTGATGACGACCTCAAGACCGTTGGAAATGCTTCATATGGATCTTTTCGGTCCGGTCGCCTACATAAGCATCGGGGGAAGTAAGTATGGTCTAGTAATTGTAGATGATTTTTCTCGCTTCACTTGGGTATTTTTCTTGTATGACAAGGGAGAAGTCCAAGTGACATTGAAGAAGTTCATGAGAAGAGCTCAAAACGAGTTTGAGGTGAAGATCAAGAGAATTCGGAGCGATAATGGTACCGAATTCAAGAACGTTGGCATGGAGGAGTTTCTCGATGAAGAAGGAATCAAGCACGAATTCTCGGCTCCCTATTCTCCTCAACAAAATGGGGTGGCCGAGAGGAAGAATCGAACCCTCATCGAGATGGCGCGGACGATGCTTGACGAGTACAAGGTTTCCGACAGCTTTTGGGCGGAAGCCATCAATACCGCATGCCACAGCTCCAACCGCCTCTACCTCCACAAGATCTTGAAGAAGACGGCGTACGAGTTGCTAACCGGCAAGAAACCCAACGTCTCCTACTTTCGAGTCTTCGGGAGTAAATGCTATATCCTTAACAAAAGAGCTAAGTCTTCTAAATTTGCTCCTAAAGTAGATGAAGGTTTCTTACTTGGTTATGGGACTAATGCTTATGCGTACCGAGTTTTCAACAATACCTCCGGTGTGGTTGAAATCTCGCGTGACGTAACTTTTGATGAGTCCAACGGTTCTCAAGTAGAACAAGTTGATAGTGTTGTGATTGACAGGGAAGAACCACCGTGTGAAGCTATCAAGAAATTGGCAATTGTGGAGGTAAGACCTCAAAATCTGGAAACTCACCGGAGCACCACAACCCGGAGTCTCCGGACTGAAACCCGGAGTGTCCGGACTGGTCCGGAGTCTCCGGGTTCAATACCGGAGTCTCCGGATGGGAATGGCTCAGGTGATGTTCCCTCATCGTCCAAGCAAGCTCAAGATGGTTCGAACGCATCCTAAGATGAAGAACCCATCCAAGCTCCAAATTCAATTGTTCCTCACCCAAGAGTTCATCAAAGTATTCAACGAGATCATCTGGTCGATAATATTCTTGGAGACATTCACAAGGGAGTATCTACTAGATCTCGAGTTGCAAATTTTTATGAATTTTACTCGTTTGTGTCTTCTCTTGAGCCTCTTAAGGTAGAAGAAGCACTTCATGATCCGGATTGGGTGATGGCCATGCAAGAGGAGCTCAACAACTTCAAGAGAAATCAAGTTTGGGAGCTTGTCGAAAGACCAAATCAAAATGTCATCGACACAAAATGGGTCTTTCGGAACAAGCAAGATGAGAATGGAATCGTGACAAGAAACAAAGCTCGATTGGTTGCTCAAGGGTACACACAAATTGAAGGTTTGGATTTCGATGAAACATATGCTCCAGTAGCTAGGCTTGAATCTATTAGAATATTACTTGCCTTTGTTACTCACCATGATTTCAAGTTATATCAAATGGACGTGAAGAGCGCCTTCTTAAATGGACCACTCTCCGAGATGGTCTACGTCGAGCAACCACCCGGCTTTGAAGATCCAAAACACCCGGACCACGTATACTACCTACACAAAGCCCTTTATGGACTTAAGCAAGCACCAAGGGCTTGGTTCGAATGTTTACGAGATTTTCTTCTCGGACAAGGTTTTGTAGTCGGAAAGGCCGACCCTACTCTCTTTACTAAGCATATTGATAATGATTTATTTGTGTGCCAAATATATGTCGATGACATTATATTTGGATCTACTAATGAACATTTGTGTAAAGAGTTTAGCAAAATTATGACTAAAAGATTCGAGATGTCCATGATGGGAGAGTTGAAGTTCTTTCTTGGATTTCAAGTCAAACAACTCAAGGAAGGAACCTTCATTTGCCAAACCAAGTACATCAAGGACATGCTCAAGAAGTTCAGAATGGAGGATGCCAAGCCTATAAAGACGCCTATGCAGGCCAATGGGCATCTAGACCTCGACAAAGAAGGTAAACCGGTCATCCAAAAGGTATTTCATTCGATGATCGGTTCTCTTTTTTATCTTTGTGCATCTAGGCTCGATATCATGCTTAGCGTTTGTATGTGTGCACGTTTTCAAGCTGCTCCAAAAGAGTGCCACATGGTGGCCGTTAAGAGAATCTTGAGATACTTAGTGCACACTCCTCATTTTGGACTTTGGTATCTGAAAGGATCTTCCTTTGAACTAGTTGGCTATTCCGATGCGGATTATGCCGGTTGTAAAGTGGATAGGAAGAGTACCTCAGGGACTTGCCAATTCTTGGGTAGGTCTCTAGTCTCGTGGTCTTCCAAGAAACAAAATTCCTTAGCCCTATCCACTGCCGAAGCCGAATACATAGCCGCTGGGAGTTGTTGTGCCCAATTACTTTGGATGAGACAAACCTTGAGTGATTATGGCCTATCCTACAATAGTGTTCCACTCCTGTGTGACAATGAGAGTGCCATAAAAATTGCCAACAATCCTGTCCAACACTCCCGTACAAAACACATAGATATTCGCCATCATTTCCTAAGAGATCACGCAACCAAAGGCGAAATTGATATCCAACATGTGAGCACAAATGATCAATTAGCCGATATATTTACCAAGCCCCTTGACGAGAAAAGGTTCTGTGAATTGAGAAGTGGTCTAAATATTTTAGATTCTCGTAACGTGGCTTGATAAGTGCTCACATCTTGTTTGTTGAATGAAAAATGAATTTCAAAATATTATTCATTTTTTTTCTTTGAATTTATCCTGTGTTTTTGGCTCTTGATCCTCTGATCTTGTCATTACTATGTGACCATGGCTTGTTTGATTCATTGTTCGCTGGTCACATATCATGTTGACATCTTAGGATATCTTTCTCCCTCTCGTTCCGCCAATTTCCTTGGTTCATCGTGCGAAATCCTTCATTCCTAACAGAGCTGGGAAACCCGGAGTATCCGGTATTTAATCCGGACTCTCCGGATCATCCGGAGTATCTGGACTAATTATCCGGACTCTCCGGGTTGGGCCGGAGTCTCCGGGTTGGGGCGGACGGTTTAAGTCCCCCAATCCCGCGCGGTTTCATTTCCTTCTCTTTCACACCATGCACCTCTCCCTCTCCCGTGCTCCTCTCAAGGCTAGGGCGTGATTCTCACCTTCTCCTCCATCTCCTAGGGATCTTGGACCCCACCTCGTCCTTGGATTGGAGATCTAGGTAAGGAATCCGTGCCCTAACTTCTTTTTCCTTCCGGGATTGGATCCTTTCTTGCGGTTCTTAGGGCCTCTCCTCATGTTTCATCTCGTCTAGGGTGCGGCTTGACTCGTCGTTGCCCTCAAGTTTGGAGATCCTTGGTTCTTACTCGCCCGTGTTCCTCGTGTTCAAATCCTTTGAGGTAAGTTCCAATCCGTGCCCTAATCCCGTGAAATCTCTTGCTAGATTGTGCCCTAGACTTCTTTCCTACATTCTTGTGGCAATCTAGACTCAATTCTTGTCTTTGTGCGGGTTGGATTCCCCAAATCTCACCCGCCCGTGCGCAATTTCTGGCGCATCCGGAGTATCCGGACTTTTGGTCCAGAGTCTCCGGGTTGGTCCGGAGTATCCAGATGTAATCCGGACTATCCAGACAATTTGTCCGGATTCTCCGGGTTAGGTGCTTCGGCCAGAATGCTTTAACCGCTGAATTTCGAGTCACCTCGCGGCTAATCCTTTTTCTCTCGCTTTATCTGGTCAGATGGATCCTTCTCAGGGGACTTCGGGTGGTGGTGATCTTCCTCAGGACTCTCCGTCACCGGACAGCCCTTCCAGTTCTCCGTCTGCTGCTCCGGCGCCCAAGAGGCCGAGACGCGCCGTGGCAAAGTAGCCCGCCTCTAGGGGAAGGGGTACGCTGAGGATTGGTCCTCCATCCGTCGGCTGACCTCGAGGCTCGATCGTCTTCGCGACCTCGGGCTCGGTAGTCTCGGCCGCCTCGGCCCGGCTGATCGGATGTGCATCCAGCTGATGAGCATGCCACTTTGAGGGATCAGAAGAGAAGAGACTTCCGTGCTTCAGGTCGTTTCATTGGCCCCTTGGCCAAAGCCAGGCCCGTGTGGAGGTATCCTATGTCAGTCAACCCGATGAGAGTGATTGACTACAGGACAGGCTCTGGCAAGGGAAAGGCTATAGTTGAGCATAGGAAGAAGGATCCGCTTGCATTCCATCAGGACGAGTATGTGGACCGATGCTTCTGGAACAGATTCCAGTCTGATTACTATGAGACGGTCCTCTACCCGCTTGTGCATCCGGTGGTCAGGATGAAGACCATTGATTGGGAGTACATGGCAGCTGCTGAGCATCCAGTGTTTGCTCAGATTCTTGAGATCTGTGAGCTGCATCAGATCAAGGAGATCATGTCTTTCAAGTTTGATTGGAACAACGAAGTGATCATGCAGTTCTATGCCACACTGTACTTTGACAAGAATGTGGATGCTATCTGGTGGATGACTGACAGAGTCTGGTACACTGCCAACCAGAAGAGGTTTGCTAGAGTCCTCAACCTTTGATACAATGACAGCCCGAAGCTTCATGCGAAGAAGGTTATGACTCCTGAGCAGATCGAGTCACTGTATGACACCTCCAGGAGCTTCACTGTAGGGACCATCAAGGGTCTAAAGGATGTGCCTGCCGTGCTTAACAGGATGCTCAGGGTCACTCTTTGGCCCAAGGAGGGAGATGCTTCTGCCATCAGTTCCTATGGAAGGAACCTGCTGTACCACCTCGTTGAGTGCACATATACCTTTGACATTGTCGACTTCATGTGGGAGACAATGAGGCAGAATGCGTAGAGTAATATGGCCAGTTGCAGCTACGCTCCTTTTGTGATGTCATTGATCACTAATGTCAGTGGTCTGAAGTTTGTCAGGGATGAGGAGCATCTTGCTTACAAGGTCCGACCTCCGTCTGTTCCTGCTGCTCTAGCAGCCCCTTGTCCTACTCCTCCTAGGACTCGCAGGGGTCGCCCTTCGAGTTCCTCGTCTGCTCCTGTTGTGCCTCCTGCCGTTCCTTCTGAGCAGACAGAGATCCCAAACAGCACGCTCCAGAAGATGTTGAAGCACATCTTCTGCCTTTGCCGCGACATCTCCACTAAGCAGAAAGTGATGAGCCGGCAGATCAAGAAAAATGGTCAGGACATTCGCAGCATTCGTCGCCACAATGGTGAGGCAGTCTCTCCCAGTGACTCCTCCGGGTCCTCTGAGGAGAGTAGCGATGCCACGTCTGCAGATCAGCTCTTCGGCATCACCTCCTCTGCACCGCTTGCTGACCCTGGCAGCGAGGGCTCGCAGTACTCCGCGTCCGACGACGAAGGCGACGACGAGTGACTTCCCGTGTCCTCCTCCTTTTGGTGTCTTGATGCCAAAGGGGGAGTGATATCTTTAGCGTCGTTTGTTTAGTTGTCTCGTTTATCTTTTGCTGTCGCGTGTGAACTTGTTATGTGTTGCTTATTACTGTCTTTTGCTTATTGTTGTCGTAAACTCTGTTATCCACTTTATCCATGATATGACTTTGTGTTCATCTTATGCATGGTTTACCTTCAGTCATTTGTGATGTATTCTCGGATGCATTGTTCTAGGGGGAGCTCTCGGTTATTTTTTGTTAAATATGTGCATTTGATTCCACTCAAATACTCCTAATGCACACATTTAGGGGGGAGCTCCACCTTTTACTTGGTATGCTAAGTCAATTTCATATTATTTTATTTGCTTTTAATTGTGTTGTCATCAATTCACCAAAAAGGGGGAGATTGAAAGTGCATCTAGACCCCTCATTTTATTTTGGTGATTAATGATGACACAATTAATGAGATCTAATGTTTCAACTAAGAATAATGCAGATCTCGAGATCACATCAAGCTCGGAATGACTTTGAACGCTCCTACGTTCTTTAAATTTCAAGAAAACGGCATCAAGACGAAGACTTGTAATTTCTATTTTTGAATTGAGTCTTAAGGATAGCCGTACTATTAAGAGGATACTACGGAAAATCATTTTTAGGATGTGCATGTGCTCAAGGTCAAAACTTGCATTCTTTCTAGCACTCATATACTTGCATTTTCCAAAAACAGGAATTCCAACCGAGCCCACCAACTCGGAGAGTCCGGACTTTTTGTCTGGAGTATCTGGACTCAGTCCGGAGTCTCCGGGTTAACCCTTTCGGCCAATTTGCGAATTCCAGACAGTCCGGAGTGTCCGGACATTTTGTCCGGAGAGTCTGGACAATCCGGAGTATCCGGGTTAATTGTCTGGAGTCTCCGGACAGTTCAAAACGTGGAGTAACGGCTAGTTTTCAAAAAGAGTATTTAAAGCCTCCACTCCACCCCAACGGCTAGGATCTCTATTGAGCTCATTCATTGCAGCATTCAAGCCAACTCTAACACCTTCCAAGCATTCAATAGAGCCCTCTCTTCCTCCCACCTCTAGATTTGGTTGTTGATCTACTTTGGTGAGGAGAGGAAGAAGAAAAGTGCTAAGTGCATTCATTTCAAGTTCTTGAGCACTAGTTCATCCTCCAAGCGATTCTTCATGGTGTTATTTCTCTTGGAGGTTGAAGGTCTCCTAGACGGCTAGGAGTCACCGGGAGCACCCGACGCGTGTGGTGTGCCCCGGTCGTTTGTGAAGGCGAGTCTCGCCTCCGAAAGGAAAGAGACAAGAAGTGAAGCCGGCGAGTGCTTTTGTGCAACACTGGGAGGAAAGCGGGTTGAAAGAGACCCCGGCTCAAGTGCGACCGAGCCACCTCAACGGAGACGTAGGATTCCCTTCAAGAATCCGAACTTCGGTGAAAAATCGCGTCTCCCTCTTTCTCTTTTACTTCCTAGTCTAGCTTGTGTGGATTTGTCTTTGTAAAGCTTGGATCTAGCTCTTTGCTTAGCTTTAATTCAAATCCATTCTAGCGTTTGATCTAGGTTGCTCTTGCTATCTATTTATTGTAGTATCTTGTGCTAGTTAGAAGCTTTTTAGTTGTGCTCCCGAGCCAGCCAACCCGGAGAGTCCGAATAAAATACCGGACACTCCGGGCAACCTGGAGTATCCGGATAAAATACCCGGAGACTCCGGATTGACCTGTTCGGCCAGCTTTTATTCCGCTGCGATTTTTTAATCCGCCTATTCACCCCCCTCTAGGCGACATCATTGGTCCTTTCACCTTCCATTGCATTAAGTTCAGTGTCGTACGGAGCTTCGTATAGCCCTTCCCACAGTTTAGGTACAAATGTGTCCTGTGGTCCTCTACCATGCGCTGAAACTTCTCGAATTGTCTTTAATTTGTGTAATCTCCCTCTCCGTCATGCAGCATCTAGTCTAGCTCATCATCACCAAGATCGCCGACTGTATCTTCCACAGAACAATATTGTGTGGCATCTGCCATACTGTTGAATACCTCTTCTTCTTTACCATCTTCTTCATCATCTTACTGGCTGCTCCCCTGTACTTCGCCATTCTTGGTCCAATAGGTGTAGTTTGGCATGAAACCTCTCGTGATCAAATGGGTCATAACCTGAAAGTGTTGGGAGTGCTCCTTCTCATTCTTGCAGTCTACGCACGGACAACATATGAAGCTATCTAGAGGCAAGAATGCAACAGCGGCCTCAAGAAATGCCTTCACGCCATCAATGAACTCTCTGGAGCGACGGTCCGCATTGTACATCCATTGCCGGTTCATCTACACAAAGATCTAATTTTCAGATACCTTCAAAGATCTTTCACTAAAGTGTTATTTATAAAATCACTTTTATTTTTCATAAATAACATTGTAGCAAAATTCCACTCCAAAGTACTTTGACACATATTTACAAAAGTCATTGTTTCCATGTTTTGGCTATTATCAATGGTAATAATTAATATACTTATTTTATATATGCATGTCATATAGTTACATTTGTAATTAAAACTACTCAAACATGTTGTTAGTTTTATAGTTGTACAAGACATAATCGAAAAGAAATTAATAGTCAATGTGTTACTTTTAATTAATACCGTGGCAAGAATTTATATGCCATATATTTTGCGATGGAAGGAGTGGTTTTTCAAATGTTTTCTTATCCTTCTACCTTTTTAACTTAATTTAACTAATTATTTTGTTCCTTTAAATTTTTTCCTATTTTATTTCATAAAACATTAATAATTTCCTTCCAAACCTAGATCTACTATTGTTACATTGAAGGGAGGAGTGTCATATTAAAGGTTGTAAAGCTAACAACTTTTGTAAAATAACTCTCTACAATTCATCATGGTCCTACCTAAAATTAAAGTTATGGAGTGAGATGGAAGAGAGGAAGTGTTACATTAAAGATTCTAAACCTAATAACACTTTTAGAGAAAATAACTACCATAATTCATCATGGTCTTGCCTAAAATTAAACTTATGGAGTGAGCTAGCAATAAAAACCTCCAACAATCAAAATCAATTTTTTCTCCACATTAAATGCAAAAGAAACAACAATATCTTGGTGAGAAGGATGGTAGCATGGTGTTACTAACCTTGATTCACTTAATTTGAAGCTAAATCATTGCATTCAAAAATTTGGACAGCACCTCCCCCCAAGAACAGTGCCAGTCCCTTCCCTGTTCATGTTTACGAGCTTGGGGAGGAAGGAAGAGTTTAAATGGGTGGAAGCTTTCAGAAGCAGTTTGAGACACCAACCGCTTCTAAATATATATCTCTACAAGCGGTTAGGGTCTCAAACCGCTTGTGATAATTCAGAAGCGGTTTGGGAAACGAACCGCTTGTGGTGGTTGCTCAACACAAGCGGTTGGTGTTACCAACCGCTTCTGGAAACCCTCTCCCACTCGTTGCTCACGAACCGCTTCTGGTGCGAAGGCTAGAAGCGGTTCGCACCTAACCGTTTGTAATAGCCCACTTGTGATGCCCAGTTCTGTTGTAGTGCATGTATATAACTAGCAAGAATTAACGTGTTAGGAGCTTTCCTGAAATCAATACCGACAATTGTTAGAAAGAAACCATATATGCACACTTCCTGAAATGTATACCTATACTAGGGCAGGTACATTAAAATTATCTTAGCTTACTATTATATCATCTTGGAATATTTGGGGCAACGAAATGACTCAATTTTTAGAAATCAACATCCAAATATTGCATCTTGGAAGAGATCCTTCAAAATAGACTGCTCTTTACATATGTATAGAGTAAAAGAGGAAATTCAAATTTTGTTTACAATTGGTTAAACTCTTTGTGAGATTGTGTAATCTTGAGTAAATTTGTACATACTATCTAATTATATATATATATATATATATATATATATATATATATATATATATATATATATATATAACAGTAGGAGTCTCCTACTCTTTCCTTTTCAAAAAAACATCGCAAGGGAAATAAGATATAGTAGTTATTGTACAAGCTTTAGAAATAGTTATTGTACAGCATCAAGAGATAATATTTAGATATGGTTATTGTGCAAGCTAGACTTATTGCGTACTCTAAATAATTTGAATAAGAGATGGAGTAAGTAGTATACTTTGTTATTGTACTGCTCACAATTGATGGTTTTTTTAAACCCTGGTCGATATAGCTCTCTAGAAACCGAGTCGGATGAGTTTAGAAATGATTATATATATACACACGCCGCATTTCATTTGTGGCCATCCCATTGCTCACCCTCCCGGGTACCAACCTACCTTGGTTAACTTGTGACAACACTACTAAAATTTCACTCTCTAGAACTGGAGAATTAATTAGTTGTGAGTGAACGCCCTTTTTCCACCAAAAGTTGCTTTGCATTGCAAATTAACTATGATATATTATTTTCCTCTTTGACAGCAACTCCGAACTTTTAACAGATCAATGGCACCTTTCGATTGCCATCAGCAAGAAGTAGCCACAACTGCCTAATGTGCTTCTAGTTAGCTTGTTCTAGGAGAAGGCTACTCACTACTCAGAGTGGGGAGAAAAGGTGCATGTGGATAGATGGCACCACCTTGTCATGATAAGTGTAAGAGCTAGCAAATCACAAAAGCTACGGTGGTAGAGACATTGTTTTATAACCAATAAAAGGTGGCCTACTGAAAGGTATGTGCATATACATATACAGTATATGTGTATGTATATCTGACATGCATATGCTTGTATTTTATCATTTGTGTATGTGTACATATGCTTTGACTCTTTCTGATTATTCCACTGTGCCGAGCAAGTAAGCTCTCTTCTTCCTCACCACCATCTGGTATTCTGGTGTACATGTGTATGTGTTGGCCATTTGGTAGGGTAAGAGTTATCAGTTAAATGATCATGCTATGTGTGAGCCAGCTGAGCATTAAGTTGGTAGCTAGAGAGAGAAGGGGATAAGGCAGCAGCAGGACGGTAATGCTGCATGCATGCTGCTCCCTCCTTTTTTCGGCTGGAAATAGTATCTTCCCAGATGCCATGCCATGTGAGAAGGTGAGGCGTCGGAGAGATTGTGAGATCCATTCGATGTACCTGAGGCTGCCAAATCGAGGCAACAGTAAAAATCTGTACGTGTCCTCTAGCTGTGTACGGGCGGTGACACCACACAAGTGCGGCACAAAGCATAAGACCCGATGATAATTTAGTATTATTTTTCGAATCTTTTCACGAAGGAGTTACGAATTTGTGGAATCGAGAGGTTTTTTTTGAAAAACCTGTGGAAGGATCTAAACGTAAACCTAGAATTCTTTAAAGGCTTTTCATGGAGAGGACCACGTGGGCATGATGAGGGAGCCGGAACTCTCCCATCTTTAATATAGAGAGTATGTCTCTCTGGACCATACAATATGTAACGCCTTGCGTATTTGTGTTCGTTGCTGTGTGTTGTGGGAGAGTATTATTGGGATTGGGTGTGTAACTTAGTGCCGTCCATTCTCTTATGGTTATCCGATTTGAAATGCAAAATTTCACAGAAATTTCGCAAAAGTTCTAAATATATAAAAAAAAGTAGCACAGGTCCTACGTGAATCAACTAAATGGCCGCAATTCAAACGGGGTTGTATTCATTTAGAATCAAAATTTTCTGACCTCCCCAAAATCGCAACTAGTTATGCAATAGCTTGTCTACTCATATTTTCAAAAGAGAAGCTTCTCTAATCAGGGTTAAACAACCTGCTTAGTTACTTGTTACAAAATGGTTATGAAAAATTGCACAAAACCCACACAATAATATTCCACAGTACAAGATTCCCACCTCTACGTCTACCCTTTTTGACAATTTAACACCTTTACTTTTGAGCTTGCGCACCCCCCCCCCCCCCGGGCCAAGCGCTTTAAAGTACGGTGCAATTTCTCACGTTTTTTAATTAAATTAACTGTTCACCAGAGCATCACAGGGTATATTTTACATGGGAAATTCGTTGGTGACCAAGGGTTCCCGCATCCCCACTTTGCAAAATCACACATTCCTTCTATATATATTTGTAACTGGGATAAATGCAAACGAACCACTTTGTCTCCATAGTACTAGCCAGATCAAATATACAACACTAGGGATAACGGTAGTAGAGTATAAGTTACATCCATCCATTGGTACAAGACGCAAATAATTGAGCTGAGCACCAGCAAACTGCATGCGTGCCGGTCTCCATTTCCATGAACAAACACACCTCCTGCACCCTCATGGTCAACGCAGCTCGGAGTAATCAGTTTTGGCCTGAGCCACTTGATATATAAGATTCCATGTGTGCCAAGTCAAACCAGATGGTGACCAGGTAGCTCGCCTTTGTTGGCTCCAGCCCAGTCCCGACCCGTCCCGTCCCGTCCGGGCCACCTGGCGTTGGGGATTATTGGCCGTCTTTTGGCTTATCGTCTTCCACCTTTGCTCACCGATCGAGCATACCCTCCATTACGTCCTGTCTCGTCACTTTTCTGTGCTCTAAAGCCTAAACCCATCCCTGTTACTACGGCTCCAAATATCTTACCAAATCTGATCTGCGTGGTCAACGTGCGTGTCCAGATCAATCGCTCGCTCAATTATTGGCGCTGGAGTTTACACTTGTCGTGGCAAAAGTAAAGAGACACGTCAATTTCTTCTGGTCCTTTGTATTGCCATCTTGAGCTAGTGTGGAGTGACAATGGCGGATCAAGGAGTACTTGAATAGTCAACTATAGTTATGTAGAATCCCCCTCGTCAACCGGTGGCTAGTCCGAATGACGTAATGGCACTCGAATCCACACTGACTGCATGTTAGGTTGGTTTACTAGTGTATTTTCTGGGATTTCATCCCGTGACCTATCGGTTGCGTGTCCTTAAATGATAATCAATTGCATCATTCACAATAAATAAATAAATAAATTTAGCATTGTCTCTGGCCTATCATAAGTTTAGAACTTTTAGAAGTTGAGAATTAACTGGGTATAGCTCAGTTGATAAGGAGCGGGTGTCAGCCCTCTCGCTCAACTGGGTTCGGATGCTAGGATTTACCAGGATGTTCATCCTTCTTCAGTGAATACCAGAGCTTCTGGCAAAATTTCCAAAAAAAAAAAAAACTTATAGAATTTTCACGACTTGTGAGTAAACCGTACCACTTATTCCCCAAAAGCGAGGAGCTAGGCATACAGCCGTGTCGCAATGAGGCATATTCTCGAGACACGTGAGAATGAGGGCGCATGTACCATACAATCAGGGGCGGATACAGGCCCCGGGCTGCCCGTGCTGCAGCCCGGGGCCTAGTACCGAAAGCCCATTAAATTTTTTTAAGAAGCTATTGAAAAATGATTAAAAACAGAGATTTAATTTAAAATCAGTTAACCTAGCCCTGGGTTGGCTCCGCCCCTGCATACAACCGTGTGTTATCAACACTATTCTCTCTATTTACACATTATCGCCACCATTCTTTATGTAAGATACAAAAAAGGTATACGTGGTGATTCTGAAAGGACAGATAAAATGCAGGGCTTGGGGTCGATCTCGAGCTAGCCAAATCAAGGATCATGGTCGCCAAAAGCAATTTTGTTTCTGTCCCATGATGAGCTGCCTCATGTCAGGCTACTTTCAGAACTTGTCAGCTCACGCGATTCTTTACCTATTGCTTTGCCGTCTTTCTTTAATTTGTTCTGCATGGGAGACGTTGGAAGGGATTGATCATTGGTGTGCTCGTCGAAAGTAGGAAAGGAGAGATTCTGTTCTAGACATGCGCACAAGCAACTAACTGCACTATGGCTGTTCGTCGCAGGCTCCCCTGCTGAGGGCCTGGCTGCATTCCTGGATGACAAGTCAAAACGAGCGCACTGAGGTACCCTCCAATTAGCAACTCAAATCTTGCAATGGTTACTACTACTACTACTCAGTAGTACTTGCCCATAGCGGTGAGAGAAACAGCAATGATTCTCTCCTGGGAGGGATGGAGAACTGGTTGATGCAGGTGTGGTGTAGTTTGAATGGATCATGTACTTTCGATCGTATCATCTAGCCTACCTTCGTTGTATCCATGTAAGATCGAGCTTGAGAGCCTCATCATCTTCGACAAGATATACTAACCAAACGGATACAAACACCATGCAAGACCAACCACCGGCAGTGCTCGATTCAGGAACCAACCAGATCGAACAACAGCAACAGATGATCCAAAACAAAGAATTACCAACACAGAAACAGACCTTAACTACAAAATAATTCATCCCTCAACTCGTACCACATCTCTTCCCGTGAAAGATGATCGGCCTATCAGGCCAAAAGTCGTATAATTGTATGCACATCATAAACACGCACACCAAAAGCAAAACAAATAATAACAAGAGAAAAAATCACAACAAAGCCACCAGATGAAAGGTGGCTCATTATAGAATAAACAAGGGAAGATCTCCTTCCATCTCCAAACGCATGGTGCGCAATGATATACATGGCTTCCAAAAGAAATACAAACCATTTTTTAGTATGCCCAGTGCTACTTTACTTGCATCATGTATGGACACACAGCGACTGAACAATTATAAAAATGCAGATCAATTTTTGTTCTAGTTGCATTGTAAATTGCTATGCCTGTTAATTCAGGTATTCTCCAAGAATAGAATGAAAAACGAGATAGATATGTTTCATATAAATACACATGTCTGCATGTGATCAACCCCTATGAAACTTGACGAATTAGGTATCCCTTTTAAAGTAGCTACGGTTGCACAAACCTCAACACTACTAAGATAACATCAAGGCAGTGCGTATAGTCATCAAAGGCACTTATTCCACAAAATTTACTACTAGTCCGACTAACTTGTCCCCTCCAATTTGAAGCTGGTAATCAACGGAGCAAGTATTGGAAACCTTTACACCATGGCCAAATTTCTTGTTCCCCCAACCTACAATGGAGTATCAAAAAGACTGTCATAACTAACAAGATAATTAAAAATCACAATAATGCTGCTAAGTAGTTAAAAAGGCATACTAGTCTATAGACTATATACCATACCCACTTCTGTCCTATCCATTAGATATTCAAGAACATGCAATCAAAAATTATATTCCAGTATGTCTATTTCCTTTTCAATTGTGAACATCAGCGATTTGTTATTGATCAAATACATTTAAATGGTGATAGTCTCTCTATGGGTCTGCCACCAATTATTGACAAATACCACGTTATTCCCTTTAAATTGTAATTGTCGATTACCACCTCATTAGCACAACATGCAATGCATCGTGCAAGCTAACTAGTCCATCTGAGTAACAAGTGAGTGTAAATGTACACTGCACATCAAATTAATGAGACATCCTGGTAAATGGCGATTTAGTAGAGAGCACGAGGTAATGGGCAGATCCATGTGAGATGTTAACCTTTGGATGCATCAGATCCATGGCTATAACCTGCTGGTCCCACAACAGACAAATGGAACACCATAAATCCAACTGACTTTGGTGCATTTGATCTTCTATATCCAATGGACAAGAAAGTGGATAAAAACATGGATGGAACCAAATTCAGTATTGTATTTTCATATATTACTATGGATGATGCATCACCCATTAGCCATTAACTGCCCTCACTACTATATGCCAATACGATGCCTATGTAAATTGTGTATATTGTAGCTGATGTTTCATGACTAAACATCAAATATTCAAACGCAGCATCAAATATTCAAACACACACCTTATATATTTGCTAAAATAAAGAAAAACAAAATTACATATAGCTATGTAGTGAACTAGGAAAGAACTGAGCGCATGGGAATCAATAATAGCTACAGAACAGTGAGACACGCTGACAAGCTGTATTGGTGCGTAGTGCTCTCAAAACTAATTTACACTAGAAAGCCATTAGGTTTCTGTACCATCATCTTAGTTAAGAATTCAAAGCTCACCTACACATTAATCTCGTGTAGTTCATTGAACTGTGCTATGTTCACTACTTTTGTTGAGCGTTGCTTTTTGCCTCTTTTATTGTGCAAATTGATGGGGAACAAGATAAACTTAGACGGGTTATCTGACAGCATCCACATGATCAACTCGTAGTCTAAATCTAGAAATGTCAAAGAACCATATGGATTTCAAAATGCAGAGTTGGGCACGCTTTTTGAACAAGTTACAAAGCCATTTCGTTAAACATAGGTTTTGCGTCCTTCTATTTGTGTCGAAGACATCAGATTCTACTCATAAAATCTACATGGACTGAAGTTGAATACACCTTAATAAATCTATATTTTGTGTCCTGATAAAAGCACATTATACGGAACACAAGTTGATCCAAAGTTCGCACAATTCTTCTTCACAATTACATATTTACACGAGTGTTCTTTAAACCAGCAAGTCAACGACAACCAAGCGCACAATAATATCACACTTCACCCCTATAGTTATAGTCAACAGATGGACCATTTGCCTTTCCCAACAATAGCAACAACAATTTTTCATATCTCAAATTACTGTACTCTAAAATTTCATCGATTTTGGTAGGAACATGTGTTTTGTTTCCAAGAAAGTACAAATGATATGTCGCTTATTATATCGGACATGGCTAATCAAGAGGTCAATTTTTAAAATAAAATATAATTCCTTAATTCACTAGCTAAGACTCGACATTGATACAGTTCAGGTATGTACTCTGACCCTGGAGCTTGGTGTAAAAGCATGTTCAAGCAGGCAGAGAATTGGGTGATCATTGAGAGGCTTGATCAAGAATTCAAGATAGAAAAATGCCCCTTCAACAAATGGAGTTTGATAGATTTTGTAAGACAAATGACATTGACACCGATAGCAATCATTGATGCATCACAAAACAAACACATTGTTACACTATTTATTACAAAGTTCAACTTAACATCATGGCTACATAGAATTTCCAAGTTTGATGGTGTTATGCTGACTTAGAAGTTTAGTTTTACATGCTGAAGGCATTAGTCTTTAAAAGTTGAAATTTTATTCAATCTCTAAATTGTCTTTCCATATAACCACAGGCTAGTTTAAAGACCAAACATATAAGGCTGTCACTTGTCTGTACTGTGTCGTTGCAGTTTAGTTATTGTTCGAAATTGGAAAAGCATGGATACGCTAACACTTTCCTCATGGCTCCAACATGCATAGGACATCCTACAATGATTGGAAACATGGCAAGTGTTGGGGCTGTGTTAGTATGGTAAGAGTCATAAGCACAGACATTAAAATATAACATCTCGCAGAGGTGTAAGAAAATCATAAAATACAACCAGAACAAGAGGTTGAACCAACCTCCAGTGTGAAAATCCAATTAAGATGAAATGCTAACACAACTCTATCCACTACGAGTGTGCTATTCAAGATTATCACGGCGCCCCGAAGAGGCGAGTCGCCTCTAGGGCGCCTTTACACCTAGGCGACAATTAGGTGACCAAACAAAATGCAGCAGCAAATATAGTAATATACTAAATTACTAATATACTGAATAGTGAATACTTCGGTCCAATCTTCAGTTCCACCTCCGAGGCTAACACATTGCAGCAGCAGCAGCTCGCCGCCACCTCTGTAGGTGGCAGCGAGCCGGCGACGGAGGTGGAGGGTTGGAGGCGACGTAAGCTTAGCGGATCTAAAGGCGATGGGCTAGAGGCAACGGAGGGTTAGCGGATCTATAGGCGAGGGGCTCGAGGCGATGGGCTGGATGCGACGGAAGGCAACAGCCTGGAGGTGACAGGATCTAGAGGTGGCGCCGCGACAAGCTGGAGGCGACGGAGGAGCTCCTCTCCACACGCTAGGGTTTACCCAACTTACTTTGCATCCCAACAACCCCCCCTCCTCTGTTTTGAGGTTTTATCCGGCCTCATGTCAAATTGGCACACACCGTGATGCCTCCAACATGACGCCAAGGCACCTGCTTGCCTCGATTGGATGTCTAGGAGGTCGGCTGACGCCCTCCAGTTGAGGCGACAAGTCCTGGTGACCCCCTCTAGCCACCTGGACGCCTAGGTGGCAACTAGACGTCGCCTAGGCGACGCTGTGATAAGCATGGTGCTATTGATTACACAAACCAAGCAAAGGACTTAAAAATTTTCAATGGATCTAGTCACGAAGAAATTGAAGAAATTGTCAAAGAAACTGCGGAATTGCAGTGATTCTTCAAAATGAGCAAAATCCACACCTAGAAATTGGGAATGGGTCAGCTGCCATGGCCTAGCATGGCTACAGAATTTCATCCTTGAAATCCATACAATGTATCACAAAAAGATGGTGGAATAGCAGAACAATTAAGTTAAGACCATATGATATTCGATCAGAAGAAGATTGTAACGACATTTTCAGTTCTCTTTATGCTACACAAGCTGCTAACTGTCAGAGCAAGTTATTATTACTCATCCTGTAGCTAACTGGTACCTCCAAGGATATTTATGTATAGCACCTGCACATGCCTAGTAAATAGTAATAAGGACATACTAAATATAATTAATGTGTTGGACATGCATTTCAATTAACTAGCAAACACTTAAGAAAATTGGCGTACTTGCTACCACTACCGATGATATTCAAATGATACCCAGTCCACAAAGGAAAATATGAAAAAGATGACCAAGGGTTATGTGGTGAATGGTGCATCAGTGAATTCAAATCTCACTGCAGAATTCAAATCTGCAGAAAAAATTAAAATGGTGTCTTCTACTTCCTTTCTTTCACAAACAAAACCGAATGGACCAATATTCTAAGCGGAAAGCATAACTCGCTTGCCATGCATATGCACCCTTAGGATGTAACAAGGACTAAAACAAGGACTAAATAGAAGTAATAATTAACGCTTTACGTGTGTAAGGTTGCATTAGAAAGGAAAGGGACTCATGATACAAGGCAGATAAGGTTGCAAAGCACAAAAAACATTCATTGCGTAGAAATATGTTGCTACTGCAAACTTATGTGCACAGAAAGTTGAACCACACCTTGCACCATTGGACGAATTACTGTGCTGTCGCCTCGAATTTCTTTAGCATATCGCAGTGTGGTGTCTGGTAGGATAGCCCCCAGTGGCGACGCTGTATCTCAGCCCTGCAATGCTGCGTGAGTATTGAGAAGTAATCCCTCTCAACATGCCGCTCCAATGTCGCACGCTCAGTGCTCTGGTGTGGATACTGCTCCTCGAAATTAGACAGCTTGACATAGTATGAGACTCCGCGTGGGGTTTGGAACTTATGCTCATAAGGATAGGAGCGGGAGAGGGAGTACACAGGCTCAGAGGATGGCAGGAAGTTGAACAGCAGCAGCAGTAGGACAGGCAACAGCTGAACAAGCATTCTGACATTAGAGCCACCAGAGTTCTGCATCCCATGGGTGTGCATCCCGCCAGTCCTGAAGTGGAACGTCCCGAACTGCCCAAACTGCCTGGTGGTGGCAGGTGCCATCCCACCAAAGAAGAAGTTCCTGAATATCTCATCCGGGTCAACGTCATCCTCGTAGAACCCATTGTAAGCACGAGCAGTGGATGCCGCCCTTCTGTTGTACGTCGGCGGCTCATCAGAACCAACAAGATCGTAGCGCTTGCGGTTCTCTGCATCACTGAGGCACTGGAAGGCCTTGGAGACAGCCTTGAACGCGTCCTCAGCGCCAGGTACTTTGTTCTTGTCAGGGTGAACCTTGAGAGAGAGCTTGCGGTAGGCCTTGCGCACGTCCTCGACGGTGCAGTCCTTTTCAAGGCCAAGGATCTGGTAGTAATCCCTGGTGTGCTTCTTGATCTGGCGCACCACCTCCAGCTGCTCCTCCGTGTACGTCCTCACATCAGCAGCATCACCACCGCTCTCCTCCTCCGCCTTCTTGCCCTTCTGCTTCCTCTCTCTCAAGCCATCATCAGCATGCGACGCTTCTTCTGCAGTTGCTGCTGCAGGTCGAGGCGGAGGCGGCGGCGGCGGCTGGGGTTGTGGGGATGACGACGACGATGATGAGGCTGAGGGGGACGAGTTGTCTTGGTTGAGGGAGTCGAGGAGATGGTCGATGGGGAGGGAGGGGTCGAGGCGCTTGGCCTTGGAGAGGAACTTGACGGCGCGGGTGGTGTCCCCGGCGTCGAGGGCGCCCTTGCCGATGCGCAGGCACTTGGCCGCGTCGTCCTTGTTGCCCTCCATGACAGGTGGGCGGGCGGGGCGCGCAGCCGCAGGAAGGCAGATCTGGCCGCGCGACGGCGAGCTAGCCCCTCCTCAAGCTTCCTCGAACGCCAGCACAAGACGATCCGACCAGATCGGCTCCACTCCAATCCAATCCAACCCAACCCAATCCAATCCAATCTGAGAGAAGCGGTTTCAAAGAGAGCGTAAGATGGAGGAATCAAGTTCCGAACAAACCATAGACTAGCTGGAATGGGAGACCGGGTCTGCGCCGGATGCTTACCCCGCCGGAGTTGGACTGGAGGCCAGATCGGCGACGGCGGAGTAGTCGGGGTGGGAGAGGATGAGACGTGGCGACGCCGACGAGACGACCTCCCCGACGAGTATAGCTTTGCTTCCCTTTCCTCAGTTTTGCTCGAGTTTTGGACCCTTTCTCGACGCGTCAAGAGAAAGGCAAGAGAGTGCGCCGCATTGTTGGCCCAGTCCAAGACAGCTGCTGGGCCGGATTTTGCAAACGATATCCAGACCAATACCTCTATTTGTATTTCTTTCTTAAAAGAACTTATATTTGTTTTTTCCTTAATTACCATGTTGACCATACATGCCATTATAGGGTTGGAAATCGAGCTAAGTCCTTATTTTTTTGAGTTTTTTTTTAATTTAACACAGTTTAATTTAATATAATTTTATTTATAATTTGAAAGTATTTTTAAATCGAGCTAATAAGCGGAGTCGAGCCTGAATAAAAACCAATTTCATTCGAAATTGGCTCATTTAATGTTTAATCAATAAACGGGTATAATTAAAACAATTTTAAATTGAACCAGCGAACCTCACAAACAGGTTTTTTTTTTCAGCTCTACCCATCAAATGGGACTCACAAATCCTAGAATCGGAGACGCAAGTGAAGAATTTTTTTTTAAATAATATTATTTTAATCAAAATTTACAGAAATAATATACCAAAAAAAAATAGCAAAACTACCCCGCTGTGTCCATTTGAATTGGCGACAGGAGCATCCAGGGGCGACAGGGGGCATCCAGCCTCTGTCTGCGTGGGGCAGCAGTGGAAATGTCGAGTTTGCCCCCTGTCGCCATTTCAATTGGCGACACCCCCCTGTCGCCAATTGAAATGGACATAGGAGGGCAACCTCAATAAATTAAGGAAAAAACATATTTAGCTGTGATAATTGATGTTGTAATGTATAAAATTACAATTATGAAGGAAAAGTAATGTGAAAGGGTGAAAAAATATTATTGAACTGTATATACTTTAATATATATATATGCAGCACATGTATAAGGAAATTTTGGAATTCTATACACAATATTTACTGTATTCTCAAATCTGTATAACATTTTTGTGTAAGAGCGAAAAAACCCAACCGTATTCGCTCTGATCATGGAAACACGAAATTGCATCTCAGGTATATGGAAAACCAGACATGTTTTATTCGGTCAACGCTAAACCGAAAATCGGTGTATTTGGAACACCGAAATGACAATAGTGAACGATACCTTCTCGATTCACGGAACAAGGCCACCAATCTATTTTTTTGTTTATTTTGGATTTTGAAACCGAGTTGATAAAAATGCAGATAAGTTTAGATGTACTAGTCACGTTAAATTCGACTTTTTCATAATCGGTTGTTGCTTATTTGTATTTTCAAAAACTGGTGACTATGTATCCATATGACATGATGAAATTTGATATTTTAATGCTGAAGAATTCTTAGCTCCTCACGAAGGTGTTACATTTTACGTATATGTCAAGAAAACCAATGTCAAGAACCAAACATTGCAAATTCAGAGGGTTGTACAACTTGTACATGCATGGATAATTCCAGTCTAATAGGCTAGCTTTCATGGCTCAACAGGAAAGGAAAGGAATCAATCAAAGAAGGCTACCAATTGATGGTGATTTTACGATCATTGTGAAAAGCACGTATATGCGGTAGTAACGTTAGGAACAAAACTCAACGTTAGTAGTGCACATGTAACGAAAGTTTAGATGATGAAAGGAGCAATGGATTATATTACAATGACATTACAACAGTGACCATATTCCTAGGAGAAGTGACGATAACCTTTGGTTGTCATGGTGGAACAAGTGATCGTTCCGTCTATGTTCGTAGAGTGGGAACGATGCCATACATTTTCTACACATTACATCACGGAAATCATTCTTTTGCGATTTGTTCTCGGACACCGCTCAATCTCTCTTATGAAAGAGCTCCATGGCCGTGGCGGTGCTCCCGATTCTTTGCCCGAATGGGTATCCTATGCCGTACGTCTGCAGGGTATAAGAAGTAACTTGGTTGTGTGCATTCGTGGAGTTACGCCCTCCCATATGGGCATGCCATCCCGATTTCCGTCCCCTATGTTAATACCGCTCGGGTTCCACGATGGTCTCTCAGAACCCGGCAAGGATTTCTTCCGTTGTGCGCATCTCGGCATGCTTCCCCTTGTCCCTACTTAGAGTGGAGGAACCCTCTTCCACTACGGTTCCTTGCGAGACGTCTTCTTTGTTTCGGCTCGCACTCCACTATGTGGTGCAGGAGGTGCGTGTTGGGCTTGTCCTTGTATAATCGGAGCGTGCCTGCGATCCATACAGTATGTATCTTTGTAGTGGTTGCAAAATACCTTGGGCGTACTCAAGTCCGGCTTTTAGGCGAAAGTAGCACCACGGAGAGGGTTGCTCCCCAGTTATCCCATATGGGAAGTTTGAGATGTGGGTGGTCTTGCTCAGGATCCACCCGGTTGAAGTAGGCGCACCATTCATCCTCGGCCAAGGGGCACGGTAGAATCTCCGGTCCGCTAGATCCCTTGGCGGTATCAACGATCGCTTCCAGTCGTGATCGCAAAATTCGGGGCTTTGGTGCGGGCCCTTGAGGAGGTTTCTCCTTTGACTTTATCCATTTGCAAGTTTCTTCTTGGAGTCTGTATGCGAGGAAGCAGTTTAGAATTACTACTTTGTGACTACGTAACATTAGCATGTCGCATAAAACTCACCGATTGGTTGCTCTCTTGCCCACCGCCCTAAACTCGGTCGATCTAGAAGGGGACATATCCCTGGCCTCTCCCACGGGTGAAGTTCTCGGCGAAGTGGGGTAGGCGTCGTGGCGATTGTTGAGAAATTCGTAGTCATGTCGTTCGGCCGTCGATCCATTGGAAGAAGCAACACCGGTCCATGCACTACAAAAGAAAACGACGCATGAAATGGTAGTGGTACCCTTAAGCGTAATGACACTAGTAGGTTTACCTCATAGCCGTGTACAACTTGATAATGAGCGCGGGCGGCCGTAGCTCGTGGTTAGACTGCATCATCTTCGCCGGAAGGTTGCGGCGCAATTAGGTCGGGCAACTCGGAAGAAGCTGGGCGTCAACACAACTCGCATCAGGGTATTCGGGGGTTAAGTTTAAGCTTCTTTGAAGAGGCGACGGTAGAAACGACATCGTAGCCTAATTCGTGTGAAGTGTGCGAAGTTGATTGTCGATCTGTTGGTAATGGAATTGTATCCCTCCACCGGTTTTATAGTGGTGGCGAGCTAGATAACTTTGTCATCCACTTGGCAAAGATGCATGACTGTCTCCCCTCTCAGAAAATTGCACAACTGTCACATCATTAGCAAAGCTGAACGACATGGCACGCCTAATAAAAGCTGCATCACCTGTCACGCTTCGTGAAAGCTGCACGACGTCGTGGTCCAATAAGTCTGAGAAAGCTGATAGTAGCGTGTTGTCAAGTCGCATTGAGGGTGACCGGTCGTGCGGCTTTTATTGAGGGTGGCGGTCGTGCGGCTTTTATTGAGGGTGGCAGGTCATGCGGCTTACATTGAGGTGGTTTGGTCGTGCAGTTTTGATTGAGGGTGGTAGGTCGTGCAGCTGAGGGTGATAGGTCGCGCAGCTTTGTGTTGTCTCGTGGTCCAATGCATGTTGGATGTTATTTTTTGGGCCGGATGTACCAGATGTGCTATTTGGTATACGGACTACCATATTCCGTAAAAATATCTCAGTTACAACTCTTCGCATATAATTTCTCAACGCCCAATAACCCTAAGTATTACATTCGCGCACGAACCCTAACGATGAAAGATTTTCGGCGGCCCGTAGAAATGCATGTTGGAAGTTATTTTTTGGGCCGGATGTACCAGATGTGCTATTTGGTATACGGACTACCATATTCCGTAAAAATATCTCAGTTACAACTCTCTTCGCATATAATTTCTCAATGCCCAATAACCCTAAGTATTACATTCGCGCGCGAACCCTAACAATGAAGGATTTTCGGCGGCCCGTAGAAATGGATGTTGGAAGTTATTTTTTGGGCCGGATGTACCAGATGTGCTATTTGGTATACGGACTACCATATTACGTAAAAATATCTCAGTTACAACTCTCTTCGCATATAATTTCTCAACGTCCAATAACCCTAAGTATTACATTCGCGCGCGAACCCTAACGATGAAGGATTTTGGCTGTAGAAATGCATGTTGGAAGTTATTTTTGGGCCGGATGTACCAGATGTGCTATTTGGTATCACGGACTACCATATTCGTAAAAATATCTCAGTTACAACTCTCTTCGCATATAATTTCTCAACGCCCAATAACCCTAAGTATTACATTCGCGCGCGAACCCTAACGATGAAGGATTTTCGGCGTAGAAATGGATGTTGGAAGTTATTTTTGGGCGGAGGTACCAGATGTGCTATTTGGTATCACGGACTACCATATTCCGTAAAAATATCTCAGTTACAACTCTCTTCGCATATAATTTCTCAACGCCCAATAACCCTAAGTATTACATTCGCGCGTGAACCCTAACGATGAAGGATTTTCGGCGGCCCGTAGAAATGCATGTTGGAAGTTATTTTTTGGGCCGGATGTACCAGATGTGCTATTTGGTATACGGACTACCATATTCCGTAAAAATATCTCAGTTACAACTCTCTTCGCATATAAACTCTCAACGCCCAACAACCCTAAGTATTACATTCGCGCACGAACCCTAACGATGAAGGATTTTCGGCGGCCCGTAGAAATGCATGTTGGAAGTTATTTTTTAGGCCGGATGTACCAGATATGCTATTTGGTATACGGACTACCATATTCCGTAAAAATATCTCAGTTACAACTCTCTTCGCATATAATTTCTCAACGCCCAATAACCCTAAGTATTACATTCGCGCGCGAACCCTAACGATGAAGGATTTTCGGCGGCCCGTAGAAATGGATGTTGGAAGTTATTTTTTGGGCCGGATGTACCAGATGTGCTATTTGGTATACGGACTACCATATTCCGTAAAAATATCTCAGTTACAACTCTCTTCGCATATAATTTCTCAACGCCCAATAACCCTAAGTATTACATTCGCGCGAACCCTAACGATGAAGGATTTTCGGCGGCCCGTAGAAATGCATGTTGGAAGTTATTTTTTGGGCCGGATGTACCAGATGTGCTATTTGGTATACGGACTACCATATTCCGTAAAAATATCTCAGTTACAACTCTCTTCGCATATAATTTCTCAACGCCCAATAACCCTAAGTATTACATTCGCGCGTGAACCCTAACGATGAAGGATTTTCGGCGGCCCGTAGAAATGCATGTTGGAAGTTATTTTTTGGGCCGGATGTACCAGATGTGCTATTTGGTATACGGACTACCATATTCCGTAAAAATATCTCAGTTACAACTCTCTTCGCATATAAACTCTCAACGCCCAACAACCCTAAGTATTACATTCGCGCACGAACCCTAACGATGAAGGATTTTCGGCGGCCCGTAAAAATGCATGTTGGAAGTTATTTTTTGGGCCGGATGTACCAGATGTGCTATTTGGTATACGGACTACCATATTCCGTAAAAATATCTCAGTTACAACTCTCTTCGCATATAATTTCTCAACGTCCAATAACCCTAAGTATTACATTCGCGCGAACCCTATGTTGAAGGATTTTCTACCCGTAGAAATGCATGTTGGAAGTTATTTTTGGGCCGGATGTACCAGATGTGCTATTTGGTATACGGACTACCATATTCGTAAAAATATCTCGATTACAACTCTCTTCGCATATAATTTCTCAACGCCCAATAACCATAAGTATTACATTCGCGCGCGAACCCTAACGATGAAGGATTTTCGGCGGCCCGTAGAAATGGATGTTGGAAGTTATTTTTTGGGCCGGATGTACCAGATGTGCTATTTGGTATAAGGACTACCATATTCCGTAAAAATATCTCAGTTACAACTCTCTTCGCATATAATTTCTCCACGCCCAATAACCCTAAGTATTACATTCGCGCGCGAACCCTAACGATGAAGGATTTTCGGCGGCCCGTAGAAATGCATGTTGGAAGTTATTTTTTGGGCCGGATGTACCAGATGTGCTATTTGGTATACGGACTACCATATTCCGTAAAAATATCTCAGTTACAACTCTCTTCGCATATAAACTCTCAACGCCCAACAACCCTAAGTATTACATTCGCGCACGAACCCTAACGATGAAGGATTTTCGGCGGCCCGTAGAAATGGATGTTGGAAGTTATTTTTTGGGCCGGATGTACCAGATGTGCTATTTGGTATACGGACTACCATATTCCGTAAAAATATCTCAGTTACAACTCTCTTCGCATATAATTTCTCAACGCCCAATAACCCTAAGTATTACATTCGCGCGCGAACCCTAACGATGAAGGATTTTCGGCGGCCCGTAGAAATGCATGTTGGAAGTTATTTTTTGGGTCGGATGTACCAGATATGCTATTTGGTATACGTACTACCATATTCCGTAAAAATATCTCAGTTACAACTCTCTTCGCATATAAACTCTCAACGCCCAACAACCCTAAGTATTACATTCGCGCACAAACCCTAACGATGAAGGATTTTCGGCGGCCCGTAGAAATGCATGTTGGAAGTTATTTTTTGGGCCGGATGTACCAGATGTGCTATTTGGTATACGGACTACCATATTCCGTAAAAATATCTCAGTTACAACTCTCTTCGGATATAATTTCTCAACGCCCAATAACCCTAAGTATTACATTCGCGCGCGAACCCTAACGATGAAGGATTTTAGTGGCGTAGAAATGCATGTTGGAAGTTATTTTTTGGGTCGGATGTACCAGATGTGCTATTTGGTATACGTACTACCATATTCCGTAAAAATATCTCAGTTACAACTCTCTTCGCATATAAACTCTCAACGCCCAACAACCCTAAGTATTACATTCGCGCACGAACCCTAACGATGAAGGATTTTCGGCGGCCCGTAGAAATGCATGTTGGAAGTTATTTTTTGGGCCGGATGTACCAGATGTGCTATTTGGTATACGGACTACCATATTCCGTAAAAATATCTCAGTTACAACTCTCTTCGCATATAATTTCTCAACGCCCAATAACCCTAAGTATTACATTCGCGCGCGAACCCTAACGATGAAGGATTTTCGGCGGCCCGTAGAAATGCATGTTGGAAGTTATTTTTTGGGTCGGATGTACCAGATGTGCTATTTGGTATACGTACTACCATATTCCGTAAAAATATCTCAGTTACAACTCTCTTCGCATATAATTTCTCAACGTCCAATAACCCTAAGTATTACATTCGCGCGCGAACCCTAACGCTGAAGGATTTTCGGTGGCGTAGAAATGCATGTTGGAAGTTATTTTTGGGCGGATGTACCAGATCTGCTATTTGGTATACGGACTACCATATTCCGTAAAAATAGCTCAGTTATAACTCTCTTCGCATATAAACTCTCAACGCCCAACAACCCTAAGTATTATATTCGCGCCTTAACCCTAACGATGAAGGATTTTCGTGGCCCGTATAAATGCGTGTTGGAAGTTATTTTTGGGCCGGAGGAAGTCGTCAAACCATGAAAGGCGGATTCATTGAGATAAAACATACGAAAAGATAAACTAGTTGAACAAAGTCAACATTCCTGAGAATGAACCGATAGTACTAGAAGATAAAACTAAAGCAAAAACTAGCTCACGGCCCCTGCGAGGTAAGGCGCCACGTGTGGCCAGGCCTCCTCCGACGCTGAACATGCATTTGAATATGTCGTGGTCGGCGAGAACTCCGCGAGAACTCCTAGTAGTGCGGCGTGGTGGAGTCGGAGTAGTGAAGGGGTCCCGTCGGCCGATCGACCGGGTCCGGCGCGGGTCGACCTGCGTCGGCCGACGGGTCCGGCGCTGGGTCGACTGCGTCGGCCGACCGGGTCCGACGCGAGGCGAGCCGCGAAGGACCAAGGATATCCTCCATCGTCGCTCTTTGGGGATCAAGCCAATCGTGAAGAACATCGGTGTCGTCAGCGGGGCTCGAGCCGCCAGAGTGGTCGCGCTACGGTCATCGGCAATTTGTTGAAAAATGTTTCACGTTAGCACACATAATGTAAAAATGTAGTAGACAAGGGCGAGCGTAAAGGTGTACTGTAGAGGCTGCGCCACTGGAGCCCCGGGTACATCGGGAGGAGGGGCGAGTGGCGCGATCTTGGAGTGCGGTGTCACGAACCCCGTCGCCCACGCATACGGACGAACGGCCGGGACTGTGCCGCCACATCGTCCCTCAACCTCGTGCCCGACGTAAGGTGGGCGATGCGGCGGTCTTGTCGACAACACCCGCCAAAGATCGCTCTCACGATGTATGGTCGCGTTGCCGTGTCGATATTTGCTACCATCGAGGCCGCATCATCGTGCACCTCGAGCAATGTCACCTGTGAAAATGGCTTGTTAGTTCTATGCGGCGGTATACAACTTGTGGGAGCAAGTACTAACCATGCGGTGAAAAGCAGTCAGTGTAGGGTAGGTGTCATTTGTGGAGGAGCGTGCCTCGGAGTTGACTCCACCACACGCACAACTTCGAGCAGCGTGTGCGCGGGCTGTACCACCGGATGTAGTCGCCGTCACGTGCCGTGGTCGTGAGGCGATCTCCTCGTGCACGTCTGCCAAAAGCTGCGCCTTTGCTCGACATGAGGAATCATGCGTGTCGCCCGGCTAAATGCCAGGGCCTAAGCCCTTGCGTGCGATCTGCATTAGTCGATTTGCAGCGAAAACTTCATTACTAAAATATGCAATTAAATGAGATATTAAATAATTGTAACAGAGATGGAAAGCAATACTAACGAGTGGGCGCTAGCCGGGGCGATGGCACTGCGGTGGGGAACTCCGACGGAGGCCAAATCGCCGCATGGCGGTGGGCGCGTGCGTCTCAACGCACACGCGTCGAAAACCAAGTGACGGCGTGTGAGCGATATCTTGGCGTCAACTGCGCCTTGCGGCGAAAGTCCTGAGGAGCTCGTGGCGTCGACAAGCCCTGGAAGGTAGGGCCGCCAAATGACGCGGTCATCGTCGGTGGTCAAACATCGCTACGTACTTTCGAGTGCGAAGCGTGCGGCGTAATCAGGGGCGAAAGTGGGCTGCAAAAACAAGGAATACACCAACGTTAGTACAGAATAGTATTGATAAAAATTATTTCACAAACAAGGTAATATATTATGTGGTACTAACCCGTCGGCGACACCACAAAGACCCCATGGTAGGGCGGTCGACCTCATCTCCAACTGCCCGGTAGAAATCGTCGCCATACGGCTCCAGGTCTATATGTGGACGTCCGATCTGGAACCTCTCGAACGACCACAATCGAAGCGAAGAGCGGACACCAGCGAGAACGGATGAGTCCGAGGTGCGACGGCACCCATCGCAAAGAGCACGGTAGGTGGCCGCCAGTACTGCCGGTCCCCAAGCCAGCTGTGGGATATGATCCATGTCGGCCTCCGCGATCGTCCTGGCGAACTGGATTAAGTGCTTGTCGACGATGTCTCCGTGGCTCGAGCTGAACATGACCCAGCCGAATAGCCAGATCAGGTACGCCTCGAAGTGGCGGGTGACGACGTAGTCCTTCGCTCCGGCCGCCATCCTCTCGGGCTGCAAAAGGCTATGGTTAGCGGCAGAACTGAAAGCGGATAAAAAAAACTACAAAATAAAGCGCAACTTACATAGAACTGAACCAGCCACTTCTGCGTAGGGCCGTGCGTAGCAGTGAAAGTGCTGTACCCTGCTGGTATCACACCTGCGAACCGGTGCAGGAGGTCCGTCTGCCCGGTCGGTCGGCGTCGGCCCGGCACCACTGCGTCCCACGAGCAAGGTAGGCCCGATGGGTAACTCACGTCCTCAAGTGTGGGCGCCATCTCGCCGCCTGAAGGTGGAACGTGTGCGTCTCAGGGCGCCAACGGTCCACCAAAGCGGTCGATAAGCTCGGTCGTGCGGGAACCTCTGGAGGAACCTCGCTTTGTCTGGGCGTCGACCACGGTAGCCTCCACCATCCTGGCTAATGGAAGCAACCGCGCTGCCCTCAACCTGCATGAAAATATTGTAAGTACGCTGCCTACACACATAGATGACAGTACATTGAACTTATATAACCCTGTGATTAGTGTACTAACCTCAGAAGCCATCGCGGGTCAATCCTCCATGCTCTCATGGGGGTGCGCAAGCGTAGGGCGCCAAGCTCAAGAGGTAGCTGCCCATTGCGGTGTGATGGCCAAGTGGCTCCGGTGAGTCGCATCTATCACCGGGTCAAGCAACTCGTACGCCATACCTGCAATGTGTAACCCGACAATAGGAAAATAGAAGAACATATCGTTACAAATTGAACACAACAATTACATAAAGAAAGTGCAAACAATCATTCCGTAATAAATTTGAAGTACAACAATTTAATCAGTAAGTACATATATAAATGACGAACAACAATTTAATTGGAAAGTCCATACATTAATAACGTACAACAATTTAATTGGAAAGTCCATACATTAATAACGTACAACAATTTAATTGTAAAGTCCATACATAAACGACGTACAACAATTTAATTGGAAACTCCATACATAAACGACGTACAACAATTTTACTGCATCTGAACCGTGGGACAATACTTGAAAGTGTGGCCTGTCTCCTTGCAAACTGAACATTTCTTCACACGACGTCCACTTTCCGCTGCATCCATATCGTTCCTTATACGCCTTGTCTGCCGTCGCCCAACACCCTTCAGCCTACTTAAATCCGGAACCCACCGTGTCGCCTCCCAGGTATGATGCTCCGTGAATAAACCCACCACTCGAAAACCGTACATTTCCCCACTCCAGGTTGCCATCACTTCTTCCTTGTTGAAGAAATGAGACAAGAATATACCTGGATCCATTCGGATTGTTGAGCAGGCCGCCATGACATGTGCACATGGCCTGTGTAACAGACGAGGCTTGTTGTAGGTGCATGCACATGTTTGTCTATGCATGGTGCATTCATGTGTAACTCTCCGTGGTTTGTCCCACGCCACGATTTATCTTTACATAGTACCTCAAATCGGAGCTCCCTCGTGCCCATCTTCAATGCTCTATGCATCTCCCCCTTCTTGCCCTTTTCCTCCATGTAGGTACAAATCATCTCGGAGTACTTCACATCAGGGGCATTCATGCGGGCGACGGCCCTAGCATAGCGATCCACAAAGTATTTCGTTATGCCACGAAGAACACCCTCCACTATAGCAACCAGGGAAGTGGCCTCAACCCCGCATGACCCAATTGTAAACCTCACCAAGTTTGTCGTCATGACCCGTGCACTGGCGCCATCGGTGTCATAAAGCCGAGCCCATTTCTCCTTAGGCTCATGCTCTATCCATTCGGAGAAGCATTTCATAGCCCTTCCATTCCTCAGAACCATGTTGGAGGGTCTGATGGTAACTCTGCAAGCGCTCTGGGGCCTCCCTGCGGAAAATTTGTTGGTTTCTTCATTGCCTCATTTGTATGCCTTGACGTTAGCTCGTCCAACTTCTTCCATAGTCTCTCAAATTTTCTTTCCTGGTTGCAGTCGCATGACCTCTTAAAAAGCTTTGTCGGCTCTTTGTTCCTAAACCGCTTGTAAAATTGGCGCCCATGTGCCGCTTACACCACCTACTACGCAAATCAGGCCATGGATGTGTCTCATCTTCACCTTGCTGCAATTGCACGATCGCCTTTAGTAACCGGGATGCCGATCATGTATGACACACACACCAGGCCGCTGTTCCACGACCCGGCTTTCACGTCCTTAGAAACCATAGCCAACTATCGGTGTTCTCACCCTCTACGAATGCGGCGCAACGGGAAGAACACGATTATTGCCATCGACTCTATGGCGGTCAATATCCGGCCTTTGTACTTCGGTCGGAAAAGTCCCATCCACGCATAACAACGGACGGCAATGTGCGAATGCGTTGATACACGCACCGAAAGCAAAGAATGCCCGCTTGAGCAACATCTTCCCAGGAAACGCTGCGTGAAGGTTGCTCGAAAATATCGACATAAATCCCAGCATTCCTTTCCTTGATCACCTGAAGCAACCCTGGCGGTCTCGATAGGAGTCTTCGTGCGTGCCAAACCTTGCTTCCAATGCCTTCGCCGCTCTCCATGCCTTCGCATAGCTTATCGTGGTATCGATACCTCTGCTCTATTGCAAGAATGATGGCACGTGGCTCTAAATCCAGGTTGCCCACAATCTCCCCGTACATTACATTGGCAACAAAGCGGAAGATATATTTCTATGCGATTGTGTAGACTCACAAGACACATGCATGCGGCACTACTATAGAACACTTCCAAATTGTGTCCCATTTAGGTTGGTAAGCATGGACACGCCATGGGCAACCTTCCATCTTGCATCCGACATCATACACCCGTGATCGACTTAGCAACCCGGAAGGGTCTACGTGATGACACTTGCCCATCTGTGGATCGCTTCCTGCACCTCACCTTTATCCTTGTAAATTGCATCTTACCGCACCTCATTCCGATCGTACCCCCATTGGACATCTTCACCCTCGTTGACCATCAGTCTGTCGAACCGACACTCATCCCACTCCGCGGGGAAAGGCTCTTCATCCTCTTCATCGTTACTTAAATCCTCGTAGTCCCGGCTCTCTGCGTCCATTGATATCACCAGCGATTCAATATGTTCTCCCTCGTCTGCCACACCCATTGGTTCCTCGTGACGTCTGCCACACCCATTGGTTCTGTGACGTCTTCCATTGGAACACCAACTTCCTCACCTTGCACCGCCTCTGAGCCGAACTAACATCATGCCTCACCGAGTTTTCTCTTGCTTGGCTGCTCTCCCCAACTTCCTCCTCTTCGTCACCAACAACCTCCTGCTGTTCCTCACGGATGCCCTCTGCTTTCTCAAATGCTTGCGCCAACAATACTAATGGCCATCCTCTTTCAATCGCTGCTCTGACATACAAACTCCATGACTTCGGACCTGTAATTTCAACTAACTCCCAGTAAGTACAGTTCCGTCTCCGACACCCTACTCCGTGCAGCTTCACACCATGCAACTCACGGTCCAACGAGAATATTTGGTATAACCATCTTCTAACTGTGCTCCATGAACGCGCTCATTGGGCGTGACAGACCAACTACGACACTTGGGAAATGACTTAGTTCCACCCTTCCACACCCATGTTCGGAATTCCCTCTCCGTAATATATTGTAAGCACTCGTTCATCCATACATCAAACATTTCATGAAATTCTTCCGTGTACCAATTTCGCCAAATTTTCGGAAGTCCATAGACCCAAAAATCTATTTTTCAGTCTTTAATACCAATTTTCTGAATTTATTTACTGATTTCTAAAATTTAGGAAAGAAGGAAGGGCAAAATCATAATTTTTACCTATTTTTTAGGAAATTGTTCATGGGATTTTCCCGGCCCATGCTATCATCGCCGAGCAAAACGTCGAGGCAAGCTCGTGCGGCCAGCCGGCGAGCCAAGGCAAGTGTGACACAGCCGACGGGGCTGAGGCGAGCAAGGCCGAGGCAAGCGCGGCAAACACGGCCAACGGGGCCAAAGGCGGTCGTGGCCGAGGTGAGCGCGGCGAGCAGGTGGCTTAGCGGGAGGTTTGTTCCTATATCGCGAAAACATCGCTAAGTCGCTAAACTAACGCTAAGTAGCATGGAGATTTGTTCCTATATCGCGAAAACAACGCTATATCGCGAAAACATCGCTAAGTCGCTAAACTAACGCTAAGTAGCGTGGAGATTTGTTCCTATATCGCGAAAACAACGCTAAGTCGCTAAACTAACGCTAAGTCGCTAATTCGAAAACAACGCTAATCGCTAAATTTTTGCTAAGTCACTAAGTCGCGAAAACATGACAATACTACTCGCTAAATCACTAATTAATCAATCTTGTCACTAAGTTAAAAGAAACATACAAGAAAGAAAAAAAATTACCTGCAGACGCGATCTTCTTCTTCCTCCTCTCCCTCTCCTTCCTCCCTCTTCTCCCTCTCCTCCCTCTCCTCCCTCCCTCTCCTCCCTCTCCTCCCTCTCCTCTTTCTCTTCTCCCTCTCCCTCTCCTCCTCTTTCTCTTCTTCCTCTCCCTCTCTTTCTTTTCTTTCTTCTGTTTTCTTCTGTTCTGTGCGCGTGCGGCAGATCGATGCGGCAGCGAAGGGGTAAGGGCTCCTGTCGCCATTCCATTTGGTGACAGGAGCCTGTATCCATTTCAAATGGCGACAGGATGGGCGAAATTCCGTTTTTGCCCCCTGTCGCCATTTGAATTGGCGACAGGAGCTGCTGTCGCCAATTCAAATGGCGACAGGACCCTGTCGCCAATTCAAATGGACACAGGGGGGTAGTTTTGCTATTTTCTTTTTCGGCATATTATTTCTGTAAATTTTGATTAAAATAATATTATTTAAAAAAAATTCCGCAAGTGAATGCACTCTTTCCTACTTACATGCGGAGTAGAACTATCACGTCTTCGTCTACTCGGTACCCGCTAATAACAACCAATCCTTCAGCCCAATAGCTTTATTCCACCAACCTTCATTTATACTAATTGGGCCTAGGGATGTGATCGGATCGGATACGGTTGAATATCGTCCTATTCATATCCGTATCCGTATTTTTTATCGAATACAGAATCGAATACGAATAGTGTCGGATACAGAATCGAATACGAATTATACAGGATAATATCGGTTACGAATACAGATCGAATACGAATCGGAATCAACATGGATACGAATAATATTAGTCGGATATTTTAAAATCCAATTTCAGTTTTTTCCAAATTCGGTCCAAATTTAAATTCAAAATTCCAAAAGAAATATATTTGTATGTCTTTTTTTTGCCTTTTTATCCCTAGCTTGTCATACATGTGACTCTGTGAATAAAAATGTACCCCATTGCAATAATTGAACCAAATGATTTGCGGTGGCATATCTTCTTTGAATCCTAAGTAGCCCTCTGAAACGCCACTTGCCAATTTCTGTACCACCTTTACCCAAATATCTCCAAATTAGCATCTAGCACACATGAACACATTATATCTTGTCATCCAATGCAGACTGAGTCTTTGAAGCGATGAAACATGTTAAATTGTTAATGTGTTATTCTGAAACGTGTTATTCGGATAATATCCGTATGTCATATTCGGATATTATCTGAACAAAAACTCGGATATTCCATATCCATCGGATAATCAGTGTTCCATATCCGTATACGTATCCATGTAAATTATCTGTATCCATATCCTTATCCGAGAAATCAACTGGATATCTATGAAACTATCCAAATCATCATCCAAATCAATTCGGTCGGTCGGTCGGTCGGAAAATATCCGTACCAGTTCCATCCCTAATTGGGCCTGCGGTTTATTACCAACCTTTACCTTAGTATGGGTCTATGGGATAGAGGTGATGCAATATTATGGTACATGAATAGGGTCTATGGGATAGAGGTGATGCAATATTATGGTACATGAATAGGGTTCTATGTTAGGAAACTCGGTCCATCGTGGACCATGTGGACTCTTACCGAAACCATAGTTGTAGGTTATAAATAGGAGGCAAGGGTCACCCCATTGTACACATAAACAAGCAATAAAGAATAGCAGATCCGTTCCTCCTCATATTTGTGTCTTGCCCTCTCTCTCTCTCTTTGTGTGTTCTCCACTTTAAATCTATTAGGCAAACCCGAACTATTCGATAGCGAGGTTGTCTAACACGTTATCAGCACGAAGCTCTACCGAAGAAAAGGTGAGATACGGGATTGAATCTAATCGCTCATTGAATCTATGCATGCATCTAATCTATGCATCAGTTACTATGATCGTCACGTGGCACGAAGCTACACGGCGATTTTACACAGTAATCTACAGTACTTTGCACGAAGCAACAGTACGCAGCACAAAGCCATCTACTACTGGTGAACTCAGCATCGTGGGCACGAAGCCATTAAAGATCTAGCACGAAGCTACAGATCCTATGCATGCATCTATAGCACATGAATACAATACATGAAGTTACAGATCAGCACAAAGCCATCACAGATCGCGTCCATGGCCGCCGACCGTTCGTAGCCGTACCGACCGAAGGGCTATCGCCGGCTAGAAGCCTATGCACGAAGCCCGGAGCACTCAACGCCGTCGACTCGGCCTCGCAGCAAGACGCAAGACCGCGCCACCGACGGCACCCGGCTCGCCGCCACCGACGGCTCAAAGCCGCGCCATACGAATCTGTCGCGCACCGCTGATTCCCATCGAAGTCGCGTTCGGCCGGCATGAAGGCTTGGCCCGCCGCTTGGCCTCCCGAAGCACCAGCAGCCCGCGCGGTTGAAGCCACCAGCTCGGCCCAAAGCGCTGTCGGCCTGTGTGCTCGAAGCCGCTCGGCCGGAGCGCCACCAACCAGTTGGAAGCCGCGCTCGCCGGTTGTCGCTCAGCCCAAAGTGGAGCGCTCGTCGGTCATCGCTCGGCCTGAAGAGCCGCGACGCCGCCCCACTCGCAGCTACGCTTCGCGCATGCCGCCGTCGCGGCCGCAGCTTCGCTGTGCTCGCAGCCGCTGGCTCGCCCCGTCCACCGGCAACCAGTAGCGCCGCCTCTTCGTGCGCACAGAGCGCCCTTTGGCTCAACGCTGGGCCGTCACTGGACGCACGCTAGCACCCCGCCGGTCGCCCCGCTGGTGCCTCGTCGCCCGCCGCTACACCCGCCGGCGCCACCAGCGGCCACCCGCACGACCGGCTGGCCCTCTGCCCTCCTTCCAGTGGACTTGAAGTCAAGAGCTTGGACTTGAAGCCCTGGACTCAAAACCGGATAGAATCCGGTTAAATCCGGAAAGGATCCAAGGGGGAAGGGGAATTATCGGTTTGCCCTTCTAGATTTTTTTTCCCTTTATTTTCTTTTCTTTTCTGAAAATTGATTAAGAAATTGGAAATTTGATTAGAAAATCCCTGAAAATTATGAAAATTTGATAGAAAATCCTGAAAAATAGCTAGAAAATTCATGAAATTATTTGGCTCTGATTTCTAATTTTCTTAGCATTATTTTCTGCATTTATGAATTATACAATTATTGTTTTATTCCATAAATTGCTAACGCGAGCATGAAGCCGCGCCGTGCAGCACGCACGAAGCCGATCGCATGCACGAAGCAGTGTCGTGCGGCATGCATGAAGCCGGTCGCACGAAGTCGATCGTGCACATGAATCTGATCGCATGCATGAAGCCGATCGCGCACATGAATCTAATCGCATGCACGAAGCCGATCACATACATGCACGAAGCTGTAATTGTGAATCTTTATGAATATTTATGAATCTTGTATTTATGAATTTTGCAATTATTGTTTCCTCTTAGTTTGCTGAAAATTCATGAGAATTTAATTATGCATTTTATGAATTTTGCAACCACTCTTTTATTATATTACACGTAGTAATCTAATGATTGAATTTTGTAAACATGAAGATGTCTGAAATTGTGAATCGTGAGTTTGAAGAACTGGCCCCGCATGGTCAGATCTACCTCACATGGGCATCAAATGTAAAGATCATACTTGCGAGCAAGAAGCTCCAAGCTGCCACCGCCTTAGGGTCCTCGAAGGACACACAGCCTAATGCCGAGCAAAATTATCAAACTTTGCTCTTTCTCAGGCATCACCTTTTAGCCACTCTGAAGAATGAATATATGGCTGAGGTGAGTGCAATTGAGTTATGGACTGCACTTCAGAAGTAGTTTGAGAAACTCAAGTCCACCATCTTGCTCCAAGCACAGCAAGATTGGGTTCGACTAAAGTTTGCGGACTATAGAACAGTGGTTGTTAGTTAATTTTGAATAATGAATTGTAAACTCTAGAAGAGCATTTTTTTTCTTCCTCGAGAATGAATATGCAGTTTATTCTTCATTCCAGTATTCTATATTTGCAAGCAATGTTTGAATAACTTTGCCACAGTCTGATTAGAATTATATTTCTTTTCATCTAGAAATCGTGTAGCGCCCAATGGAGGAAATATGCATTGTTGATAGTAGCACAATAAATACCATCTTGAGAGAGTTGAAATACTTCCAAACGATCACGAAGAACGCTGGAAGGATTACGACAATCGCAGGCAGCGATACACATATAATAGGCTCCGAAAGAGCCACAATTATATTGCCAATGGGTACAACTTTGGTAATTGAAGAAGCCCTTTTGTACCCTGAATCAACACGCACTCTCTTAAGTTTTAAAGATATCCGCGCCAATGGGTTTCATGTAGAAACCGATGAAGAAAATGGCAAAGAGCATTTGTGCATTCTGAAGCACGCGGAATATGGAAAAATGGCATTAGAAAAATATCCCTCATATGAATCTGGGTTGTACTACACGAGAATTGATAGTACCACCTTGCTTGTGTAGGGGAGATAATACCACCTTAAAAGGGAGAGCAACCCTCCCCCATTAGGCTAGTCTTTTGGGGGCCACATGGGACTCTTATGGCCTGGCTATGGTAGGCAAGGTGTGTATTTCCCTCGTTGGGCCAAGGCCCATACCCCTGGGCCAGTTGGGCAGTCCGCTCGCGGGGCGAGGCACGTGCGCCATACGGCTGGGCCGCGAAGGGCACGGTGCGCTCCCGGGAGGGATGCATCAGTTGGTATCAGAGCTAGGTCCCGAAACAAGAGGGTGAGAATGATAGTACCACCTTGCTTGTGGAGGAGAGAGAATACCACCTTAAAAGGGAGAGCAACCCTCCCCCCATCAGGCTAGTCTTTTGGGGGCCACATGGGACTCTTATGGCCTGGCTATGGCAGCCAAGGTGTGTATTTCTCTTGTGGTCCAAGACCCACACCCCTGAGCCAGTTGGGCAGTCCGCTCGTCGGGCGAGGCAGCACGTCGCCATACTGTTTGGCCGCGAAGAACGCAGTGCTTGGGAGGGATGCATCAGTTGGAATGATAGTACCTGTAACACCCCAAAATTTTGTTTTCTTAAATCTATGTGTGATTTGGCACTTTGGTGAATTTTTGGAATTTTCTGGGATTTATTTGGATTTATTTGGAATTTATTTGAATTTATTCCATTTTAAAATAATTAAAGAATTTAATTTTTTTCAAATAAAGTTTTGTTGGAAATACTTTATTTGAGTCCCAAATACCCTAAAATATTTTCCAATTTTTCCGAATTTTTCTCGAGTATTTTGCTATTTTTAATGAATTAAATGAATTCTGGGAATTATGTTAAATATTAAATCGCTGGAAATTCAATTAGGGTTAGTACTATTCCTCCGACTTAACGAGACCGAGTCGGACCAGCGCCACGCGACTTGGTTCAACCGCGTCCCCGAACCCAAACTCCTAACCCTAATTGCGCACCGTCCGATCCCGATCGAGCGAATGCCGCTTCGGCCGTCGCGACGTGCTTGGGCCGTTGGATCTCGCCACGCGTGCGTCGCGCGCTTATCGTCTCCCCGACGAGTCCGAGCCGGACTCCTCCGCCGGCGGCCGCGTCCGTTAGGGTTTCCGCGATTCGACGGAAGCCGGGGCAATAAATACCCCACGCGTGATCGCTCGTCTGGCCGAGCACGCACGCCTAGGTCCCAAGCCTCGCGCCGCCACCCGTAGAAGCGCAATCGCCGCCGACGCTAAGCACCGCCGCCGAGGGTTTTATAAGAGCTTCGCTGCCGCCGAGGACTCTCCGCCGCCGTGAGACCCGGATCCAAACTCCTCGCACCGAGCCGCGTCCGGGAAGTGCACTCACATCGCCGGAGCGTGCTCCAAACGCCGCTTCATAGGTCGTCATCCCCAACCCCGGCAACCTGCACCACCGACCTCCATCGCCGGACTCGCGAGCTCCACGGACCGTTCGATCCCCATCCGACGATCACGGTGAGTCCACGTTTCCTTGAAACTTTAGAAAACCAGATTGGATCTGGACCGTTAGATCAAGATCCAACGGTCCAGATGTAGCCACGTAAGCCAGTTGCACCAAGCGCTGGATAAGGTTCAACCGTTCAATCAAGATCGAACGGCGTAGGTAGCGCCACGCGTCATCCGCCGGATCGTGCCACGCCACCCACGGTGAGGCAAAAATCCGATCCAATCTGGACCGTTCGATCTGAATCGAACGGCTCGGATCGTGCCACGTAGCCTAAGCGCGCCTGCATCAGGCGAAGACGTGGGCCGACATGCGGGCCCGCATGTCGATCGTACCAAGCCGCGGCGCCCGATCCACCGTGGACCTGCGTCGCCTGCGTGGACCTCCATGGGCCGGACACGTGGCAAAGAGTGGTGCCACGTGTCATCTTGGCGTCGACATGACATCATCACAGAGCCGTTCGGTGATGACGCCACCGACCAATCCAGTGTTGACACGTGTCCAGGCTGACGCAATAATAATTAATTTCCAAAAAGAAAATGATTTATTAATTCGAAATAATGATTTCAAATTTTGTTTCAAACTTCAAACGCTTATAACTTTTGCGTTTCAACTCCGATTTGAGTGATTCAAATTTCTAAATTTGTATAAAATTGAGACCTACCTAAATATGAATTTTATTTAATTTTTGGACTAAAGTTTTTCTCTGTAAAATTATTTAATTGATTATTTAAACTTTAAATAATCATAACTTTTGCATTTTAACTCCAAATTAGACGATTCCAGTTTCTAAAAATTCATAAAATTATGTTCTCTCTGTTTATGGATTTTATTTGGATGATTGGATACTTTTTGCCTATTATTTATTCGTGTATTTGCTATTTGCACGCTTTACGAGTAGACGTTGAAGTGCCGGAAGGATTTGAAGGAGAAGTATTGACTTAGGATCCAACTCAAGACCAAGAACAAGTACTTTTTGAAGGCAAGTTGTGCTTTGACCATGTTGATCCTATTTCGAAACCTATTTTGATTTAACTTATTGCATGCTAGTTCAACTAGAAAATACTTTATTTAAATTTGGGGAATTAGATAAATACCAATTTGCTGTATGACACCTTGATTACTTAGATATGTGCCATGACCCCCTTGTCACCCTAGTTGTGGTTTACTAGTTGGACATTATTAAATTGCCAACATGGGTTTTAGACCGTTGTAGTATACTGCTTAGACCTGCTACGTGCTCATGACATGATTTTGGACAATCAAATGTTAATATTGACTTAATGATATATTGAACCTGTTTGGAAAGGTATCATGTGATGTTGATGGCACGTGGTGCATGGTAATCAACTGGGGTTTGATAAATAGTTTTTCGACCGGGGCATGTGGCAAGAATGATCGGTGGGCGGTTGTGGCACCTTTGGGGATGTTGATTTGGTTCTTCGGGTAGTCTTGCCCTGGTCACCCTAAGGACTTCACCTTGCAAGCCTTTGAACTGGGTCTAACGTGCAACCACATGTCAGTAATGGGACGGACCTAGTTGACTAAGTTGCTAATAACGCACTGTGGGACCTCGGAAGTCAACTACACCCTTTGTGTAAGTTGTACGGGGAGCGTCGGCCGAGGCCAGTGTACTCCATCTAACGGTTGATTGGCCTAAACTTCGCCTTAGCTAAGGGAAGGGTTAGTGTGCAATAACAGGGAGGACCACTTGTATTGTTAGAAGTTTCCAAAGACTTTGTTACTGAACTCGCCTTTGTGGTATTTATTGTATCTTGTGGGTAAAGTGCATAACCTCTGCAGAGTGTAGAATCTATTCGAATAGCCGTGTCCGCGGTATTGGACATCGCTCGGGAATTACAGTCAAGGGTTAGATTTTCTCAAAAATAACTTGGATTTGAAAGGTTGGGTTGGATTAATAATGATGTTGATGGAAATGTGGATTAGGATGGGAAAGATGTGTATTAAACTCCTTGAAAAGTTATCTATGCTTTACTTATTTCTACTGCTTTCGAATCTATTTATGATACTTGTTAAATGCTGTTTTCTGCAAATATACCTTGAGCTATTCCTTTGTACCAAGCCATGCATATAGTATATTAGTTTGCATTCTGTGCATGACTTGCTGAGTACCAAGTACTCACCCTTGCCACAATACAACACCAGTTGAAGAGGAGACTACACCAGCTTTGGAGGAGGAGCTCCAAGAGGATCCGTCTACTTAGGGAGCGAGCCCAGTCAGTTGCCTGTGGTATACTGGATGGCGCCACGAATTTATTTGATTTTCCGCTGCTACTATTTCTCTCTTAATAAGTTTCGCCCTGCGAGGCATACATTTGTAACTTGACCATAAGGTCGAGTAACCAGTTTGGTTATTTAAATAAAGTACTTTATTAGCATCGAGTGGTATGATTGTGATATTTACCGATGTTAAGACTGTGTGCACTAGCGAGTTCCTGGACTAGTGCTGAATACACAGAGGGTCCGAATTTGCAAATTCGGGGTCCCGACAGTACCACCTTGCTTGTGGAGGGGAGAGAATACCACCTTAAAAGGGAGAGCAACCCTCCCCCCATCAGGCTAGTCTTTTGGGGGCCACATGGGGCTCTTATGGCCTGGCTATGGCAGCCAAGGTGTGTATTTCTCTTGTGGTCCAAGGCCCACACCCCTGGGCCAGTTGGGCAGTCCGCTCACCGGGCGAGGCACGTGCGCCATACGGCTGGGCCGCGAAGGGCACGGTGCGCACCCGGGAGGGATGCATCAAGAATCAATGCACTTGCAGTAATACTTCTTTGAAGACTGTTTTTAAAAGCTCTGAATTATTTTCTTTATGGCATTGTAGATTGGTCATCCTGGTCTTAGAATGATGAGAAATATAGTGTCACACCTTCTGCGAAGAATAGACTAGCTGAAGCACTAATAAAGAGGATCAAGTTCATAGCCCGACCGCTCTTGCAGAGTTGTAACTTGCCCAACACTTGTTGGGGACACGCAGTCCTGCACGCAGCAGCACTCATCAATTATAGACCATTGGCCTACAACATCCATTCACCTATGCAATTGGTGCAAGGGGTCATCCCGAAGTTTTCTCATCTTAGAAAATTTGTTTGTATGGTATATGTACCCATACCACCCCCACAGCGGACTGCAATGGGCCCTCTCTGTAAGTCTGTGATATACGTTGGTTATGAGAGTGCATCCATAATCAGGTATTTGAAACCCATGACTGGAGACTTGCATACAGCCCGATTCGCTGATTGCATCTTTGACGAGGATTGTTTCCCGTCATTAGGGGGAGAAAATCAACCATTGGATGAAAAATGCTGGGAAATCATATGGCATTCCACTGGAATCCCCACGCATGACCCTCGCACTAATGAAGCAAATCAAGAAGTCCAGAAGATAATTGATTTGTAAAATTTAGCAAATGAACTGCCTAATCATTTTTGTGATCTGAAGAGCGTGGTTAAGTCGCATGTACCAGCAAGAAATGCACCAGAGAGGGTTGAAATACCAAAGAAAGCAGAAGGTGTCCCCCATCCTGTTCAGAGGCCTCAAAGAAAAAGTACAGGAAATCTGGCTTCTCAAACCCAAAGTACCCGGAGACGTCTGCGGAAAACTGGGCAGGAAGTCTTTCCACAGCCAATCACGAAAATGCCCCCAAAGCAAGAAGGGGAGCCAGTTGAGACCTGGCACTAGAAAGAAGCCTGTGGAAAAGGCAATTCCAGATCTGAATCTTTCATTGGAAGAAGCCGCCGGAAATAATGTGTGCGCACACATTGGCGATGAAAAACTAAATGAACTTGCTCCTGCAATGGGAAATAGCAGTGAAGAGCAAGTAGAAGTGCATGAAGCACCCCATGACGAAATGGCCATAAACTTTGTAATAACAGGAGAATCTATGAATAGAGCAACAGCCAATGTCGATGCATACTTTGCAAAGAAGATTGCCACAATCATTGATCATGATCCCGAGCCTGCATTTCTCACAGAGTGTAAGAAAAGGCTCAATTGGGAAGAATGGAAGAATGGAAGAAGGCAATCACTACAGAGTTAGTCTCTATGAACAAAAGAGAGGTGTTTGGGCCTGTGTGCCGCACGCCTCCCCATATAAACCCCGTAGGTCATAAATGAGTTTTTATTCAGAAGAGGAATGGAAATAATGAAGTTGTAAGGTACAAGGCAAGGCTTGTCGCTCAAGGTTTCACTCAACGTCCTGGGGTTGATTATGAAGAAACCTATTCTCCAGTCATGGGAGGAATTACCTTGAGATATTTGATCTCAATGGCAGTCAACTTGAAGTTGAGAATGAAGCTACTGATGTTGTCACATTATATTTGTATGGAAACTTGGATTCAAAAATATACATGAAAGTACCGAAAGGTATCCCTATCCCGAACCAAGATAGAGCAAACAGAAACCTATACAGTGTGAAATTGGAGAAATCACTATATGGACTAAAGCAGTCAGGAAGAATGTGGTACAATCACTTGAGTGACTTTCTCTGCAAGAAAGGCTACACAAACAGCGAAGATTGTCCATGTGTGTTTATACAACAATCCCCGAATGGATTTTGTATAATCTCCGTCTATGTAGATGACTTGAACATCATTGGGACGGATGAAGAAATTGAGGAAGCATGCTCATACATGAAGTCTGTGTTTGAAATGAAAGACTTGGATAAAACCAAGTTCTGTTTAGGCTTGCAGCTTGAACATGTCCAAGGTGGAATCTTGGTACACCAATCAACCTACACAGAAAGTGTTGGAGAGATTTGGTTTTGAAAAAGCGTATCCTGCAAAGACCCCAATGGTCGGAAGGTCACTCCAAGCAGACCTAGATCCATACAGGCCTAGAGAAGAGGGAGGAAGTCCTGGGAGTAGAATTCCCATATTTGAGTGCAGTTGGAGCACTCATGTACCTTGCGAATAGCACTAGGCCGGACATTGCGTTCGCTGTGAATTTGCTAGCACGGTACAGTGCAGAACCCACCAAAATGCATTGGAAGGGGGTCAAGGACATCTTCCGTTACCTCCAAGGAAGCAAAGATCTCGGCTTGTTCTATAGAAGAAACAATGAATTGAATTTGGTCGGCTATGCCGATGCCGGGTACCTATCGGACCCGTAGCCAAGTCACAAACCAGGTATGTTTTCCTTTGTGGTGGAACAGCAATTTCTTAGAAGTCGTCTAAGCATACACCTGTCTCGACGTCGACAAACCACTCGAAAATCATTGCCTTGTATGAAGCCTCTCAAGAATGTGTATGGCTTCGAAGAATGGTTCACCACATCTAGAAATCATGTGGCTTGAACATGGAACAAAGCCCCACTATCATCTATAAAGATAATGCAGCTTGTGTTGCTCAAGTGCAAATAGGATATGTGAAAAGTAACCTCACGAAGTATATCAACCCCAAGTTCTTTTATGCTCATGAAATGCATATGATGAACGAAGTCAAGATACTGCATACTAGGTCGTGTGAAAATCTCGCAGATTTATTCACTAAGTCACTCCCAGCATCTTCTTTTGAAATGTGCATTAGAGGAATCGGGATGATGAGACTTAGAGAAGTGCATGTTTCATGGGGAGAATTTTCACATACTCCTATATAAATCTCGAACATGAAGTTTGAGTACCCAACATGAATCTAGAAGATTAACATTGAAGTTTGGGTGGATTGTACTCTTCCTTAGTAAGTTTTTTCATTGAAGTTTTCTTACATAAGGTTTTGATGAGGCAATCCGTGCAACACATCAAGCGTATGCTATGTACTCTTTCTCTAAGTATTTTTCTCACTGGTTTTTTCTGGAGTTTTGATGAGGCATATGCATCTCGCGGTAGAGTCCAAGGGGGGTGTTAGGAAACTCGGCCCGTCGTGGCCCATGTGAACTCTTGTCGAAACCCTAGCTGTAGGTTATAAATAGGAGGCAGGGGGTCACCCTATTGTACACAGAAACAAGCAATAAAGAAAAGCAGATCCTTTCCTCCTCATATTTGTGTCTCGCCCTCTTTCTCTCTCTCTCTCTCTCTGTGTGTGTGTGTGTGTGTGTTCTCTACTTTATATCTATTAGGCAACCCTGGACTATTCGATAGCGAGGTTGTCTAACATTCTAGTCCATTTCCTTGTATCTTACTTGTCATGCAAGAAAGACTCTCCCTCTTGCCCGCATAAAGGGGGAGGAGGCACATTTTGTATACACATCAATATCCTACGGGCAATAGTAATAAAGTTACGAGGTTGTTGAGACTACATCATATGCTACTCTAGGTTTTTTTCTCATTCTTGTGAGATCGTTCGTCGTCAATGCCACATTAATGAATTTTTTTTATAAATAATCATTTTTTAATTGTGTATTACAAAAATATACATTCATAATTTTTTTTTACAGAAGTAGACTCTTTTCGCGCCACGTCATCGCGATTTAGGACTTTTCGCGCCACGTCACCGCGATTTGCACCATTTCGCGCCACGTCTCCGCGATTTGCACCATTTCGCGCCACGTCATCGCTTCGCTCTGACGTGGTCACGGGGAGGGGGGTTCTCGCGCCTGCGTGGCGCGACAGGAATCCAATTCGCGCCATGTCCGCGCGACATGCTACAGGGGCGCATTTCGGGCAGACCGGCAACAGGTCGCCAATGAAGCAGAAGAAAGAGCAGCCAGGTCGCCAACGGCTGGTGAAGAAAGAGAAGAAAAGAAAAATGGAAAGAAAGAAACAGTGGAAAAGGGGGAAAAAAAGAGAACGTCAAAACAAGGAAGAAAGATAGGAAAAGAAAAATGGAAAAGAAAGAAAAATAAGGAAAGAAAGAAAGAGAGGAAAAGGGAAAAAAAGTTTTCAGCTGGGGAAATTTTCCGTTAATATTTTTTGAAATTTGCAGAAATAAATATATTAATCTAAAATAATGAAATGATTTTATAAATTTGTATGAAGATGTAAGGATTAAGATTATATGAAAAAAACAACTACGGTTCATCTATATCTAAATTGTTTAAATCAAGTTTACTTAAAGATATATTTAGGGTTCACGGGTTTTGTTAATTTTGAACCTCCGAATCGAACGAAATAACTTTCAAAAATTTTATTGAGATATAAGAATTCGTAATATCTCACATAAAGTATAATGTTGCATGCGAAATTGAAATGTACAAACTAAGTTTACCGTAAATACCCATTTATCTAGTACTCAGAAACTACAGCGTTTAAGCATTTTCGGTAGTCCGTAAAATATCGTGTTTAGCGGTAATTTTTTGTAAGAATTGATGCGATTTGCTATTTGATATCTGGGCTAGCATATTAAGGAAAAATATTTTATCTAAACCGTTGTTTGCATCTAAAATGCACTAGCGCAATAACCCTTAGTGGTATCGAGTAGTCCAAAAAAATGCTCAAATATACATCATTTCAAATAATAAATATTAGAAATATACAACAAGAATAAAAATTTGCAAAAATACCCTCGCCGCCGCCACGCCATACGGCGGCCGCCACCCCCCATGGCGTCAGCCCTGGTTGCCGCCACCCCACATGGCGGCAGCCAGGTGGCACATGCACCGATTTTCTTTTTTTATTTGGTTTTTCTTTGATTTTTTTTCTCTGATTGAAATTCAGCTGGAAAAAAAGCTGTAGTATACAACATACAAATCTAAATTGCACAAATATACCACAATTTAATAAATTATCAGGGTTCCGCCGTATGGCGGCAGCCGTCGGGGGGGCCTGAGAGGCGGTGGTTTACCCTGTGGCGGATGTCAGCGATTCGAGTCCGCTTTATCTCCAGCCCGTGAACTTAGCGGATACTACGATAACAAAAGAACTACGATTATTAGAAATATACCACTTGAAGAAGCATGAGCACATAAGGACAATGACAGGAGCAAACTGTATATATCTCGGCAATTTTGTGAATTACGAATGGACGTTCCTGACTGACTACCTTTTGTTCTCTTCAAAGTTTGGACCGCTTCGGAAAACCACCTATTGGTACTTGGTAAAGTTGTAAGTTGCTAAGGGGGCGAACTCGCATGTGTGTGCATCCGTCTTCCATGCAATCACAAATTAATGTTCAGGCCGCTTCTTTGAATTTTTGGTCAACTGGAAGCAAATTATTAGAATGCTGAGCTGTTCTTACAAGGAAGTGATGAAGAATACTCACTAATTAAATTTCCGAGGCTCCGTGTAGTTATTGTCGACGGTGTGAAATATATATACGGCAGAAATAAGAATGTACTGAATTACTTACGGCTTACAAATGGTAAACAACAATGGCATGTACGGCACTCTACCGAGTATACCGGACTAAACCTAACATGCCTTAGGGAAATGGAACAACAACAAGGGCATTCGTCGTACACTTTACTGAGAGCACCGAGGATATTTTCCCTTACGCAACCCTTCAGCTCCTGCCGCCCTGGCCCTAGCCGCCCTCTCACGCTTTCTCTACTTTCAGCCTCCCTCTCCGCGGCATGACGCTGCTGCTCGCCTCCTCTCAGGCACGCATCTGTTTCAGATGCTGCTTGCGCTTCTCCTCCTGTTCCTCCTCACACCACTGCTGCTCCACGATAGCCCTCCGATGTGAGTACTCCCGATTCCGCCTCCTCTCCATCTCGGGAGTTTGTTCCGCGTCGTAGAATCGGATGAACTCGCACAGTGGAGGCTACAATTGGTCACATCACATCGTGTTAGACACATGCAGGTTCGATTCAACACGAATTGCAGTACGAACATACCGCCTTCTACGCCCCATCCGTATCCCCGGCGTTGGCTCAGAGTCGTGGTTACGGCAGCTCCATTACCTTCATACCGTATGTGTATGAGTTGTTCACTGACCGCCAGTAGCGGCAAGGATCCCCGCATAGGCACATGGGGACCTCCGCGCCTTCGGGGATGGTTTCGACAACGCTGTGCCTTGGGGGCGAGGGAAACTCCATTGGTGCTGCTCGTTTTTTTATTAACGGGGATGGTTCTCTTTGTTGTATTGGAGGAGTGATTTGGTTGATGCAATGCTGGGAAGGCAGGAAGGGGGTTAAATAGCCTGCATTGATAGAGCGACAGACTTGAATCAAGAAGGAATCCGCGAGTATCGGATTCCTTTGCAACTCTGCTTGTGCTTGGTAACGACATATGCATGCAACTTTGTAGCTGGAAGGGAGGTGCCAGTCAGGCTTTGGCAGCTATGCTATGACAGGACGACTCAATCGATGCATGCGAAGCATGCATTTGATCGCATTTTTACAAATGTGTTGTCATCTCACCCTTCTCACCTTTTGGCATATCACCATTGGCACTTTTTCAGCCTTTTTGTCATATCAGCATTCCGAGCTTTATTTCAATGTTCTTTATTTTCGTAACGTTCAGTTGTCTTATCATCTTTTTCAGCATTTTTTCATATCGTCATAATCAGCTATGTTGGCGGGCCGATAGATGGGCAGCAATAATAATGTACTGAATTGCATACGGCTTAGATATGGTAAACAACAATGGCATGTACGGCACACTCTACCGAGTATACCGGACTAAACGTAACATGCCTTAGGGAAAGGAAACAACAATAAAGCTTTATAACTTTGCAGAATCATCACTATCATAGAATTCAACACCCTCTTCTTCGAAAAACTCCCAACGGTCACGTTTGTAGTCTTCAGCACTATGGCCGTCAAGAGGAACAACCAAATCAGGGCTTACAGCTTCGTGGTTATCTTCTACGGCGTGCTCAAGGAAGCGATCATATGCTTCACGGTTTTTGTCTTGTTCAGGCCGAACTCCCTCTCTTTGCGGTAATTCTTGTAACGTTAGCCTGTTAAGTTCTTGCGCGAGATCTGTCCTGTGCTGTACCATTGGAAGCGTGCTGTTTAAAGCTGTCGGTGTATTTATATTGTTTGCCCACTGCTGATATTGGCATCCGGTAGACTACATGACAATGTGAGCATGGCTATTTAAAACTGGACCAAGAGAATATTCATCGAAATATGAAGATATCGAAATACATTTAGACGTACAGAGAAATTAGGGCATCTATAGAACGCCCGTCCGTTATTTGGCCCAGTGGTGGAGTAGCAGGTTTGGGCATCCACATGGCAGTTAGGGCAAATTACCCGCCCTGCATTGGCAACCACTGAGCTCGACGCCTTCGACATGGCTTTGACGAAACCGACGAACACTTAAGTCGGTATCTACACGAAGCAAAAACATCAATAAGAAGCATAATAAGTACGAAATAATGTGTACTGACCCAAGAACACAACAATGTGACTCATCGTACAAAATAACTTTTGTAAATAATACCTGTGGAACACGGTTTAAATGAAATATTGGAAAAAAAGGAAAGCTAAACTACCAAATTTTATGAACTCGGAGCAATGTATCGCGTTTGCCTGATAGAAGTGCAGCCGGCCTTGCAATTTATAGGCAGGGAGCGAGGGAGAAACGAGACAGTTGGCGGCACATCACCGTGCGGGGCGAGGGGCCAAGACAGAAAATCGGCACGTGGCAACGTTTGCAAAGGCGCTTCAGAGGGGTTGGCCGCACTGCCGCTTGGGAGTGGCCACCAGCCATGGAGCATTATCGCGCGAGGTGGGGGCCTGGCTGAACAGTAACATTGCAAGAAGGTACATAGATTCAAACGTCATCACTGTGACGTTTCCATTAATCATGATTTTCTTACGTATAATTATCTTATTTATTCGTACTCACTTCAATTAGCACCGTCATTAGCTGTTATCTGCAGTTTTCGCGGCATTGGATTCCCACTGGATTGGACATGACGCGCGACGCATGCAAACAAGCTTTCAACCACTCTCATCGTTTCTCCCACATGCATGCATCTATCTCCGCCAAAGCGCATAGGAAAGCAAATGTGCCGCAGGAAAAGGGGAAAGGAAACACACGGGGAGTCGCCGGCCGGGCTGCCGATGCGCTCCACCTGGCTTTCTAAATTAACATAATCACCGAAGATTACGTGTCACATTTTTGCAGATTGCGACGCGATTCGGTTTAAATAGCCCGCCACTGCACAAACGAGGGAATCTGGTCCATTCGGCCCAAAAAACTTCCAACACGCTTTTCCCGGCCGCCCAAAATCCTTCGTCGTTAGGGTTCACGCGACTATAATAGTTAGGGTTATTGGGCCGAGAACTTATATGCAAAGGGAGTGGAAACTGGGATTTTTATAGAATATGGCAGTTCGTATACCAAATAGAAAATCTACTACTTTCGCCCAAAAAAAACTTCCAACACGCTTTTTCCCGGGCCGCCCAAAATCCTTCGTCGTTAGGGTTCGCGCGCGACTATAATAGTTAGGGTTATTGGGCGTCGAGAACTTATATGCAAAGAGAGTTGAAACTGGGATTTTTTATAGAATATGGCAGTCCGTATACCAAATAGCAAATCTACTACATTCGGCCCAAAAAAAAACTTCAAACACGCTTTTTCCCGGGCCGCCCAAAATCCTTCGTCGTTAGGGTTCGCGCGCGACTATAATAGTTAGGGTTATTGGGCGTCGAGAACTTATATGCAAAGGGAGTGGAAACTGGGATTTTTTTATAGAATATGGCAGTCCGTATACCAAATAGCAAATCTACTACATTCGGCCCAAAAAAAACTTCCAACACGCTTTTTCCCGGGCCGCCCAAAATCCTTCGTCGTTAGGGTTCGCGCGCGACTATAATAGTTAGGGTTATTGGGCGTCGAGAACTTATATGCAAAGAGAGTTGAAACTGGGATTTTTTATAGAATATGGCAGTTCGTATACCAAATAGCAAATCTACTACATTCGGCCCAAAAAAAACTTCAAACACGCTTTTTCCGTGGTCCTCCTCTGTGGCCTCCACCATCCGTGCAAGCGGAAGTAGTCCCGCCGCCTCCAATCTGCAACAATGAATTACAAGTTAGACCACAACATGTTTCAACCCATTAAGTACCACAAAACTTAGTACGCTTACATACCTGGGTAACCAGCGGTCGTCAAGGCCCCATGCACGTACTGGAGTCCGTGTGGACAAGACACCAGGATCCGTGCCCGGTCTGGTAGTAGCGTGCAACCGTGCACGGTGGCGTGCGTCCAAGTGACGATCAAGAAGGCCGTACGGCCAATCGCAACCCTCGCCCACAGCCGCCATACCTGCGCACGACAAAACAAAATAATAATTTATGTTGACGAGATCAAAGATAGACATTATGTCAAAAGCATAAACAAGCAACACCATGCCCCAGAACAAACACATGTAGTTTTCTTCAATACATAACCAGACGCAATTCTTTTCACATTACAAGTACTAGCATATCGAAGCATGACATAAAGAAGGAATACAATAGTTGTCAGGAGTCATAGCCATAAGAATTTAACGTAGACATGTATGATTATTACATTCCATACAAAGGGGGGGAACCCTCGAACAAGACATGTATGATTATTACATTCCATACGTCAAGACCCTCAATCTGAAACGCTCTTCGCAGGACATTTGTTCTTCCTATGGCCGTACTCTCCACATAGGACACACCTTAGACAGGGCCTCCCACCTTGGACTCATCCATGTCGTTGCGGATGCGGCGCGTTTGGCGACGACCTTTCCGCCCTTCACTGCTCATGTCGTGGACCCATCTGCGCGTGGCATTGGCAATTTCGGTGAAGTTTCCAAAGAACACGAAACCCATGTAGTTCACCGGACCACGCTTGAACTACCGTATCCGCCATGTAGTACGGAGAAACAAATTGTACATCGCTCATCTCGAATCGGCGCAGCCGCCAAGACATGCGAACAGGGTTTATGTAGAAGGTACGGCTTTCGGCAAGTGCAGGTGCACATGCCATCCCCACCACCGCCTAAGCTCACTTCATGGGTGATTCTCCCACTCGACATTCCCAGCCCCTCCATATTCCTCAGTGTTACCTCAAATCGTAACTCCGTCGTACCCATGACGACGACGGAATGTAGGAGGGCCTTCTCAACCTTCTTCGCTATCCAAGCTGTAACAACGCTGTAGTAGGGACTCTGAATGGTACTTGCATGCAACACTGCTGCGGCATGCCGTTCCCGGAAATACCTCACTGTACCGTACAACATACCTTCCACGATAGCGACAAGGGGCATGCCACGAAGACCCCTTATTACCCAGTTGTATACCTCAGCAAGGTTGGTTGTCATAACCCCATACCTTGCCCCAAGTGTGTCATACAATAGTGCCCACTTCTCAACCGGTTCAGCCTCGATCCAGTGCGAGAAACACTTGATGTTTCTGGAAAGCCTCCTTCTGATGTTTGGGGGGTCAATGTCCGGTAATGGCTGCAAACGCTGTGGTGCCTCCGAAGTACTGCCCCCGGCTTGTCTCTCTCCGTCACGTATCTGCTTGCTAGTGAGCTCGTCAAGCTTCTCCCAGATGGCATCAAACTTTCTCTGCTGATTTTGCTTGCACAACCTCTTGAATAGGTTCATCAACTTCTTACTTTTGAAATATTTGAACAGGTTAGCTGCCATATGTCGCATGCACCACCGGTTCTGCAAATCCGGCCACGGAAAGGGCTCTTGCACATCTCCCTGCATCTTCTTTATCGCTTTCATCAGCCCAGCATGGCGGTCGTGGATTATGCACACATTAGGCCTATCCTTCACAACTCCGATCTTCAGTTTTCTGAAGAACCACAGCCAACTCTCGTAGTTTTCACCTTCCACGAAAGCAAAGGCTATAGGAAGTATCTGGTTATTTCCGTCCACACCGATGGCCGTCAGAATTTGGCCCTTGTACTTGCCGGTGAGGAAAGTCCCGTCCACACACATAATCGGCCGGCAATGCCTGAAAGCCTCCACACAAGGCCCAAGTGCGATAAAAGCACGCTCCATAACCATACAGCCGGTGGGTTCTCGAGATTCTCTATCATGTATAGCAGTATATGTCCCGGTTTCTTTCCTTCAAGACGCCCGAGCCGGGAAGATTATCATAGGATGCCTCGAATGTACCAAAGCGCTTCTCCAATGCCTTCTGCTTCGCCCTCCACGCTTTGGCGTAGCTGATTTGGTATTTATATCTGTTCCTCATGGCAAGTACTATGTGTTGTGCCTCCATGTCAAACTTCTCCACAATTCTCTCCGTACATCACGTTCGCGATGAAAGATGAGGTCAGGTTACGATGTCTCGATGTTACATTGCTCAGAACACAACTGTGCTGCACAACCTTCGTGACTACCCAGTTCAACTCATACTTGGGCCTGTGGGCATGAACACGCCAACCGCATTCGGCGTTTTCGCACTTCACCGTGTAACAATCTTTACTGGATTTCACAACTCTTGCCGGTCGCTGCAAGCTCATTGCCCAGACCCTTATAGCATCCTGCAAAGCGGACTTCTCCGCGTACATTGCGTGCACACGAACCTCAATTGGTCGGTACTCACATGTCGAGTCGGGCCGCATCATCGATTGCTAGGTCTTTCGCCGCCCCTATTCCAAGCAAAGGCACTGTGCGGACATATCGCCATCATCGTCCGAGGACGATTCATCGTGGTCGTCAATCACAAGTGCCTCTTCTTCCCCCGCCGCCCGTAGATTGTCTTCCTCTAGCACATCCACTAACCCTTCCAACTCCTCCCTTCATCCGCTTGTCCCAGCCGCAGCGCTTTGATCGAATATTCTCATGAACTTCCGCCGGACTTTACGCTTGCACCGCGATTGGGATTTCGTTACTTGCCAAGTCTGCTTTGACCGTCGCTTTGCACAAAGAGGACAAAACCCCACCACGTCGTCTTGATGAATTGACGTAGTTCCTCCAAGATCGAGCCCGCTCCAACGGTCTAAGCACCCATACCGAGTCGTGTGTACCTCTCGGCCACAAGCATTTAATGCTCACATCATGCACTATAGGATTCAATGAAAGATCGTGACAAATCCACCCGCATGCATCTTCAAACTCATTTCATCCGGATTACGATGGTATAAAATACATCGCTGAAAGCTACTCAGATCTACCAGTATTGCCCCTCTGGACCACTCCGTCACCGTAAAACACTTTGAATGCATCCATATCGACGTAGCTACCGCAAATTAAAAATTGTTTACGATATGCGCAATAAATATTTTATATACCAACTACATATTAATGGCAACTGCAATAGAGTTGTGAAACGAAATAATTTGAACTGCACTACACACATTTATAATCGTACATCATGGTACCAATTAACAGTTGCATCGTACATCATTTGGATATTGAACTACACAATCAAACATATTTCACATCACAACGATACATAACTACATTTCTTTTCCATTTTTCCATGACTTTACAAAATTGCAGGATTTTTTGAAAATTATTTCATTCAATTTGAATTTATGGTTACGAAATAATGGATATCACATGATCAAGCTAAACCAGTTTTATTAATTAACACATTGAAAGCACATGATCAAATTATTATTTAACCTTATTACGAAATTGATATCACACGATCAGGTTATGATAAGGATTCTAAAGAATACTGCCTCATTTTTTTTTAATTTCAATTGCGCTTTCAATGTGAATTCTATTTTAAACCAGAGTCCAAATTTTAATTATTTTTTCCATGAATTTAGAAACTTGTTTCATTTATTTTGAACTTATGGATAAAAAGTTATGACCATTTCAATATATTCGATTTAAATATTTAAGGACATAATTGAAATTACGTTTTAGTTGATACTCTAACAATTTTACGGTGTGTGCTGCAAAATTTAATTCATACCATAACAATATTTACATTTTACTTAATAATTTCCTGTGTCCCCAGCAATTTTTCCTATCCTTATTTTCTTTTTCTGTACATACCATCTTATTATCTATCTAAACCTACTTTTTTTTGTCTCATAAATAAATAATAACTACTATGTTAATTTTGCCCAACCAACAAAGCATTTTTTGGCTCTAATAATTAAATATTCCAACTAATATATTTCTAGGCCAATATTATATTACGTACCAATATTACTTGCACATATACAACAATATTCACACATAATTTTATATATTACGCATATAAGAAAATTATTTACATAATACAATATGTTAATAACACTACCTATAATTTCCCTACATATATATAAATTACACCGACAAAAAAATAATTATAAAAATTACTTACCGTGACGATTTAATCTAACGAAGAACGATTTAACGAACGAACGATTTAACGATTTAACGATGAACGAACGAACGATCACAAAAATGTGTTGCCTTCTCCTCCTCCTCTTCTTCCTTTTTTCTTTTCTTCTTCTTCCTTTTCTTCCTTTTCTTTCCTTCTTCTTCTTCTTCTTTCTTTTCTCTTCTTCTTCTTCTTCTTTCTTTTCTCTTCTTCTTCTTTTATTTACTTGTTATTTCTCTCATCTTATCTCTTGCTTGACCGAAAGCAGCGGAGCCTTCGGCCAAGATTATTGCGCCAAGGCCATACCAGCCCGGCTGGCCCTCGCCGCTTCCGCCACGCCCAAACCCGGCTGGCCTCACCACGCCTCGTCGCACCGAGCCGGGCGCGAATGCGCCAGTGGCCTGCCCGCCCTCTCGCCGGCCGTTCGTCGCGCGCCAGGCGCGAATGCGCCGATTGGTTGCCACTGGCGCCGGGTTACCTCAAGGCCGCCACGTGGCCCCACGTGGCCATTTCGCGTCAACGTGGCGCGAATCTCTCCATTTCGCGTTGACGTGGCGCGAAAAGTCGCTATTCGCGGTGACGTGGCGCAAAAAGAGGTTACTTCTGTAAAAAAAAATTATATAGGTATATATTTGTAATATTCAAATAAAATATGATTATTTATAAAAAAAATTCCCACATTAATTCTACAACATGTTATCAGCACAATAACACTTGTTAAGGTCATCTAGAGTATTATCGTTTACCAATCTATTTTTAATCTGTGTATTTATTTTGGCTCTCCAATATGGGTGAAAACGTCTCAAATATGGACAGATAATGGCTCTATCATATTTATTTTCATATTTTTTTCCCAAATACGAATATGAATATTGTTAACCCAATAGAAATATAAATAAGAATAGTATCGAATATAGATACAGAGCGGATATGAATCGAAACAAATACTATGTCCAATATTTGTCGGAACATGAAAACCTTTTAAATTGTACACACAAAATGAAAAAAGCATAACAAGTTTATTTGATTCAAAGATTCGTGAAGAACATGTGATCGCCCAATATTTGCATTCTTAGTTAAATTATGTTCAAAATAATAAATTATGCATTTATGAGTTCTGTATTTTTAAGTACTTATTTAAAATATTTTGATAGTAGTATTTGAATTTTTGAGATAATTTTAAATCTAGAAAAATATTCAAAATCTCTTTATTAAACTATGTACTATGTTGGGAATATCCCCAAAAATTTTCATAATTTTTGGAGCTGGTTTAATAATTAAAAAAATTGAAACTTGATTTATGGATTATTAAATTATAAAAATATTTTCAAATTCAGAAACTTTTTTTGGCTGAAACAGTAACCTTGGATCGGTCCATGTGCCTGAATATTCGGATAATTTGTACTTGTATTTTTATGGGGAGTTACCGAATCCATATTCATATCTAAATCCATATTCACTTCCGATCCGATATAATCTAATGAATATCCGAGCAGACATAATCCATATTAAAAAAAATTATCTAGATCCATCGAAATAATCTGCTCCCATTTCACCCCTACTCTCCAATGTCTATCTATCTCCCCAACAGGCTATCTACGTGGCCATAATCTCGCCATCCGTGAGGACTCCAAAGGAGTGCCTTCCGTGTTACTGAAACTTCGCATTTCACGGGTCCGCTAGCGTAGTGGGTGGTTTTCACCACCACATTGCCCATGCCCGCACACACCACTGCAAATAGCCATGTGGTTCAGACATTGCTAGTCATCGCCTTCGATTATGCCCCACGATGTCACCTGGATGCCATCCACATCGCAACCATTGTTGGATTGCACGCCGCGTCGCTGCCCTAATCCAAGCAGGACTAAGGCCATCACTCCTTACACATGTCCATCGTTGATGTCGTCCCTGTCATCACCAATGCTGTCATTCACGCTATCGTCATTGATTTGGCCTCATATGGACCGTTGTGGGGGAGTCCATGCCATCATCGTCCGCGAAAGGTCGGGCGTGAGCCATTGTTGTGACGCCTTCAATGTGCACCATGGGGCTGCAGGCACCATCACCACTATCAGAGCATCCGCCCCTCACCCAAACACCATCCGCCACTGGGTTGCCAGTGCTGTTTCTCCAGATTAGAAAGTGAGGGGGCCTAAATGCCCAAACTTTCGGAAGAATGGCCCGCTAGGCCGATGGGGTGTTGTTTCTTAGACGTAGCGCTACCCAACTGTTCTGTAGGCCTCTTCCTGGCTGCCTTAGTCTGCAAGAAAGTGCAAACATAAGATAAGACTAATTTATTTAATAAAGGGATGAAAAGAGAATTACTAATTAGTATCTCGCCGGTGATATCTACAAAACTTGAATTAGTTCGATCCGACAAGCTAGAACTGCTCGAATTTGAATTGCTCGAGTCAGCTCTGGCTGTCGGCTCCGATGGTATGTTAGGAAAGAATTCAGTTAGAATCAAGGAGAGTGGCCGATCGGCTGGGAACATGGCAGAAGTAATGGCCGACCACCAAGAAGTATAGCCATTTGCTCTTCGAGAATGGAGGAAAAAATGGGGAAGTTTTTGAAGAAGATAGTCATCGGCTATGTGGAGGACTATATCAGCTGAGGTAACATGATGTAGTCTTTCACGAGATTGAAGCCAATCAACAAGAACAAATTTTGGGATTATTTTCCCAAAGCCTTGTTGTCGACCATAGACAGATGGTGGTAAAAGACGTATCAGTGTTAGAAAGTGCGGCTTTGAGTGTGTAAGCCGACTGAAAGAATACAAGTGGACAAATAGAATTTAAAGAGTTCAAGGGTTTCTTCAAGCATATTCTCACTATCGGCTGTTAGGTGAAATAAGGAGGGGCAAGGATAGTTGTTGGCTTCTCTATAACATCAAAAATTGGCACTGGAAAGAAATTTTTTGCTAAGATGACAGAAAAAGATAGGTAATCCTTGGCTTCAGATGGGGTGATCTTAATTCCATTACCGGACAATAGAAAAATATTTCGCCAAATGATTGGCTATTCCAAAACTCTATGGGTTGATCTTCCGGAGTCTCCTCGCAAGGGAATGGGGTCATTTCGGACAAGTCGATCTTGAGAGATCGGCTAAAAATATAGTAGAGAAACACTTGGATGAACCATAAAGGTCCACTGATGTTTCCTACTAAGAAAGATTCCATGGTTATATAAAGATGACATCGTATCTCATGCATCGTTTGGTAAACTACTCCTAAGAACAGTTTACCCAATGCAAGCCAATGTCCCCCTATGAGGTGTTCGGCTATAACTTGGTAGATTTGGATTGGGCCAAGGGAGGTGCCGCAAAAAGGAATCGGTCGAGCCACATGTTAAGAAAGGCTACGTGTTCCTTATCGGACACGGGACCGACTTTGACATTGTTTTCTAGATATCTACCCTAACCCTCACATTTAGCCGATACTGGCTTATAATGGAGCTTTGCACTAAAAGCCGATAGCTGATCGCCGTCTGGCATAAGGCAGCAAAACAGGGTTACGCCTAGCAGAGTTGGGCCAATAGGTCCAGTCCTAAAATGGAAAGAATTAAAGGTATAAGAACAAAAATAGCAAGATATGGCTATCAAAGGTTCGTTAGGGGAGGAGTTAGCCAAGAAAAGTGGGAGGCACTCGGCTATTCCCATCTGTTTCTAAACTAAAAGTTTTTGGGCTGCTACCCAATTGTATCAACTGCACCACCTAGCTAGCGCAGTCGGCCAAGCCCTAAAGCTCTTGCTCCACCCATCTAACATCTAAGTTAAACCTCGATGTGTTCAGAGGAAGACTAGAGAGTTCTCTGTCTATTATAGCCGATGGGTTGGTACTACCTATCGGACATAAGTAATACTGAGAGTCACAATGAGGGATAGGGAAAAATACCTGGCTGGGATCCATTTGTCTCAGTTAAGTTGATTAGATGGACGGTCCAAGGGGAGTTGAAAGCCGATGGGAGATTGGAAGCTGACGGAAACTGAACAGCCAATAGAGAGGATAATGAGAGCAAGTGCGCATGAAAATGACGGGTGAATGGACCTTATACTTATAGGGGTAAATTTAGTGGCAAAAGCGAGTAATTTTTGGTGATAGTTGCTGCAGTTAATGCATGGGAATGTGCATTCACACGGCTATGCGAAAAAAAATATTGTATGGCGTGAAAGCTAGCGAGAAGTTAAGAAGTGAATTGTAACGGATGCGGATGATATTCTAAGACTAAGCCGATATCAGTGATTTTTGTGAGATTCACACAATCTCCCAAAAATATGGGGCATATGTTGACACTCGAATTTGGCACGTAGCTGATTTGGTTAAAATTGGTTTGGTGTGATCTGAAGGACCATGTGGAGGTTCATACATGTTTATGATGAGTATTTGACTTTATTTGAGCAAGGTACGCTTAGGTTTGAGTTTGATTTGAATTGGAATTCAAAAGGAAGCAATTTGAGTTGTGTTAGCTTCTTGCAGTACTACCGGCCTATGGCTAGCGGTAGTACTGACATGATGAATGAAACATGATTAATTGTGAGCAATTGAATGATTATTGCATATTATTATTGGACAATGCTATGTGATGGTTTTCCTTCTTTGATGGTTGCAAGATGACGGTGCTAAGTCATGGTGAGGCGGAGGATGACCGGGGCTAGGCGAGGTGCGTCGGAGGTCCAGACGGTCGAAGATCACCGAAAGATGATCTGTGAGACCCCGGATCGGCTATCCGAAATCTCCTGTGTATTTCCGTACTAGTCCCAGATCAGTAGCTAGTACACACAGTCACAGTGATACTTCATCGCCGAACAAAACGAAAAGTTGCAATATAAATATTCAAGTGTGGGCCACCTGGCCACTTATTACAATACTCGGTCCAACGACCGGACACAAAACAGCGGAAGCAAAAGAAAGCAACAAGCGAACGCCACAACGCCACAGGCGACGACTAGGAACGCAACTAGTCCTCCTGGCAGTCCTCTTCGAAGAACTCCTCCTCTTCCTCGGCATCTTGGAAATTCTCTGATGATTACAATGTTGGGGTAGCACGTGAGTACAAAAGTACTCAGCAAGTCGGGAAAGTATGACCATGAGGGGCTTTCCAAAGGAAGCTTAGTAGGGTTTATTTGCATAAAGCCACATTTTATTAAACCATACTTAAGTAATAAATTTCACAAAGCATCTTTTATAATTCTTTTTAATAATTGAATTATTTAGTACTATAGTGAGGTTCTATCCACCATCACTAGTATAAAGGCTCTATCCGCCAACAGTTAAAAGATCAAAGTTAATCAGGTGACTCCATCCGTCAAATGTAAAACAGGTTCTATCCACCTGGTTGGCTCTATCCGCCAAACAACATCCGAGAGTTCTAACCACTCCCAAACCCCAAAACAAAACACTTTTCGGTTTTAAAAACAAAATCAAAGTCTACCAATATGAAAGAATTCTTCGCTTTGCCTTTGACCGTAGGCACGGCTATTCGAATAGTTTATACTCTGCAGAGGTGTACAACTTTACCCACAAGACACGATCAACTCTTAATGCCAAGCTATTAGCACACTTCCTTTGGTGTGCCGGCAGAGAGATCGTGACAAGGCCGTTACAATGTATCTACCTAACTAGACCCACCCGCTGAGGTTTCACCGCTGTTAGGGTTCCATCCGCCCAGTACAGAAGCCCCCTCTTGCGCCGTGTGAGAAAAACAACATTGCCTCCGTCCGGCATTCACATTCAACCGAGTGGTGAGTCTAAGCTAGGCTTCTACAAATTAGTTGGCCAGGTCGTACCATTATAGACTTGTGGTAGTACGGTTTGCTTAGAATGGCAATCATAAGCGTCGGTCCTTATATGACTTGGGGCGGTACTTGCACAAGACAAAACGTGCTCCATCCGCACCCACCCGACAAACCAATCCGCCCAAGTCCAAATCATTTTCCTTTTCTTTTTATTTTAGAAAACAGGACCAAAACCATAATAATAACTTTCAAATCACATTTGAAATCATTCTTTTTGAATAATCCCACCCATGGGTTGTTTTCATCAGAAAAGGCCCTAAGCATTTCTACCGTACTACTTAGCAAAGGATACCACACAAACATAAGCATGGTATAAACAATTTCCTAAGGTTACAATGGATATGTTTATCAATGTCAAGGAGGAATCATGAAATTCGAATTAACTATTACTTATGTTTGACATATTTCATTAAAAATAGCCGTGCAACTTTATAAACAGATTAAAAGCATTTCATAAACATGGGATCAAAATGCGTCAAGGTACTTGCCTTCTGTCGCGGCGGAAGTGTTGAACTCGAAAGGCTCGACGGCGAAATCGGCGGTCGCGGCGGGATCGTCGACTACACGCAAAACGAGGCAAATAAATAAATAACGAAAAAATAAATAAAATCACAAAATTATAAAAATAATACTGGCAGGTAGATCTTGATTTTAGATGAATTTAGAAATTTGAATGGAGTCAAACGGAGTTCAGATGAGAAAGTTATGAGCTTCCGAAGTTTGAAATTCGAGAAATTGGAAAAACGGGAATATTCCCGGAATATTCCGTGTTTGACTGGTCAAGGGTTGACTGAGCTTTGACTGATTTTGACTTGGTCTTGAGGGTATGGCAAGTGGGCCCCATGTGTCATTGAGTGGAGGCCTTCTTCAAGCTTGGGCCATCACCATGGATGGCAAAGAAGCTTGAGGGGGAAGGTGAAGGAAGAGAGGGGCTCGGCCGGAGGGGGGGGTTGATGGCGGCGGGAAGTCGCCGGCGTGGGCTGGCGCCGGCCGGGCGGGCGAGGGCGCTGGCCGCAAGGAGCAGCGCAGACGCCGCCTGCATGGGCGATGGCGGGCACGGCAAGGGCGGCGGCTCGCGGTCGCCGGCACGCTGGGGAACGGCGGCGGGCGGTCGGCCGAAGGCCATGGCCCCACATGCACAAGGGCAAAGCACAGAGAACAAAAAAAAATGACAGAGAACCAAAACTTCCCAAAAATTTGGATTTCTCCACCAATTTCACACGGAATTGATCCAAATAAAAGAGTAGAACCTCTAGATAACCTCCTTAGGAACCTATAACCGGAAGGAATTGAGACGATTCTCACCGGAGAGGATGAAATCGACGACGAACGGAGTTTCGGCCGGAATCGTTCAATCCCAAAATTCGTCGCTAACTCTTGATCAAACCTACAATTGATGCTTGGGTTAGAACCTAGACTCATCCACGGTCCCAAAGAACCAAGTGACATGAAGAATGGCTCGGCGGAAAGAGAGAAACAACGATGAACTCAAGAACACCAACAATGGCGACCCGGCAACGGTTTTCTCGATCTCACGGTCAATTGGATGGAGTAGAGGGAAAGGGGAGTATACTCCTGGAACGGGGATACTTATACGGAGGGAATGGAGGTGGTGGTGCGACGTTTGGACGAGAAACGGTCGAGATAAATGCAACTAAGTGGATTTCCGTTTTTCTTGAATGGTGCCGTTTCCGGCAAGCTTGACGGCTCCTCAAGGTGGGGAATGGCAAGAGATCGTCGCCGCGGATCCAACGCAACCAACCGTTCACTTTTTGGAGTTGAGACGACGGAGTTATGGGGGTTTGAAGCTTGCCCTAGCCATTGTTGCCATGGGAGAGCTCTCTGTACATGAGGTTTGGCTGGAGGTTGAAGATGATCACTATTCACATACCACGTGGCAGCATTCTATTGGTCCTCCTTTACGCAAATGATTCGCCCTAGAGAAAAATAAGGAAAAATGGCCTAAAAATTCCGGAAAAATTCCTAGAGCCATTTTAGATTATTTGGGACTCAATAAAATGGGTTTGGTCGAATTTGGATGATTTTTGTGGAATTGACTATTCGGGCGCGGATCGCAGGCATTAAACAAAAGCCGCGCGAGATAAAATAGGAACGGATGTCCAAAAATCCGGGGAATGATCCCTAAAATCATTTCGGAATATTTGGAACATTTTAGAAGTGGTTTGGAGATTTTTGGAGCATTTTTGGACTTGGGTGAATTTTCGGGTACCGGCGGGACTGGAAAACCCGATTTTTCGACCGGGAGGGAATTAATTCCCGATTTTGGATAGGAATGGATGCCAGGTTAATATAAACACCAATGAAACTCCAAATTTTGAATTTACTTTATTTAAATTAGGTTTTTCTCCAGAAAGCCAAAATGAGGATGTTACATGATCGGAGATGGAGTCCGGGCAAGTAAAGAAGTCAAGGAAAGGCGATGAAACTAGCTAGATGCCGTGAGGATCGATAAGGGCCATTGGATTGCGGTCTAGTTGATAGGATAGTGGGTCTAGGTAGTATGGTTTGAAAACCATGCAACAAAACCCATTATGTGTGTGGGTTTTGGGTTGCCCTTGGTTGTGTGAATGGGTTAATCCTAGCCCTTGGTGGAGTGCTCTTGGGTTGAGGGAGTGATCCAAGGGTGGTAGGTGGCTCAAGACTAGTATAAATAGAGGGGGAGGGGTGCCCTCCCTCATAAGAAGGTTGTAGAGGTTTTTATGCTCCTTTGAGCTTTTCCTACCTTGTTGTGAGGCTTTGTAAACATCCTCTTCCTGCAATGCAAATCATTTTCATTTATGCTTGAATTTACATTACGCATTTACTTTATGTAAATTCAGCATTTAAATTCCCATAATTTACTTTCTCGCAATTTGGATTTGCCTTCCATCCTTCTAAATACTGTTGATTTAGGATGTCTTGAGGGTGCTCATATGGTTTTTACATCTCTCTTGCACACTAGGATAGACTAGAGATCAAGTTTATATCAAGTTACAAATCTATCCTGAACTTGTTCTTCGCGCAGCAGTCAGTATTTGATTTTTAGAAAAATCTAGAAAAAATCATTTTTGGGTAATTCTTGCTGTATAAGGTGCGTGACTCATATATCCATCCATGTAAAAATTGGGGTGTCCACTGGTTGCACCGTTTGGCCTCTATGAGGTGAAAACCAAGCCTCAAACTTTCTGATCGAAGTTCCTGACTGTCTATGGTGTTTGATTTTTCCTGATTGTTCTACAAGTCTTTTTGCGATAGTTTTTTGTGGAGTGCTTCAAAACTTAGTTATTCATAGCGAGAAAACTTCCCAAAAATTCTAGTGCAACATAAATCCACCAACCACCTGCTCCAAGTGAGGACATTTCTGAAAAATCAGCTTTTGCTTTTCTGAAAAGAGACTTTGGTGATTTGGCTTGATCTCCTTTAGAAAAAAAAAAGTATTTGAATTGATTCCTTTTTTTTGGACACTTGACAACCCGGATTGTGATTCAAAAATTCCTCACATGATTCATGGTTCTCATCCATGCAAGCTAGAGGTACACATAGTTATCCAGTTGTTCGGGATTTGGAGGGTTGGTGAAAATCTTTGGGTTTTTCAGATTTTCATTGCGGGCTTGTTTGGAGTATTTTGAGTGGGGGAAAATTTTATATGGGATCATTCACCCCCCTCTGATCGCCATCTCGATCCTTCATGATCAGTTTGTTAAGGAATATATCAAATTTGAGAGTCATGAGCCGATACAATTTTATTAGATTTTAACTGACTTCGATCTCAAATGGATCGTGAAGGACATTGAGGCTAATATGAAAAGAGACCATGAAGGACACGATCAGATTTGATGATATAAAAGAAGATGGTAGGCAGCATCGGTAAATGAGAAAACACAATGAACCAAACTTGTCTTTACTTTTTACTTTACTTTTCGTCGACTAAGAATAGTTTTCTAGGCTTGTAATCTTTCTCTTGTAATTCGTTTCAATCAATAAAGTTGTGCATCGTTGATTATTGATTTTGTGGACTTACACCAAATCAGGTTTGCTTTTTCTCTGATTTTGTTGTGCATCACCTTCTTCAGAAAAAATAACCTTTACCCTCATCTATTAGGCCGCATCCAGATCCGTGGTGCTTCGAGCTCAATCCATCGTTGCATTTTTGTCGCCTCGTTTTTCTTTCGCCTGCCAAACCCACAGCTATCTTCTTTTGCCGAGATGCCATCTCTGATGACCCTTGCTCCCCATGCGCCATCGCATAAGGTCACTCCTCCTCCACCACTCCCTAACCAGTGATGTCGAATCCAGATCTACACCATGCCAACACCATTAGCTGTCGGCCGGAGATGCGCCACTACCACGGGACTCGACAGAGCACAAGTCGACTTGCGTTGACATCATCCACGCCACATCATACACCCACATCAGTACCACCTCACCCGCCACGCCAGCACAAGCCGATGACGCATTGTCCACATCATCCAATGTTCCTATGCACTGAGTCCACAGAAGACTGGCGCTATTCCGTGGACATCGTCCATAGACCCTAGCCCCACCTATCAGCCCCTAACCCTTTTTCTTGAATTTATTTTAATTCAAAAATTCCAAAAAATGCATGGGACCCACCCCTCAGTCACACATTATTCTCTTTACCTTTTTATTTTCTCAATTTTCTCTCTCGTCCAAACATCCAAAAGCCCACTCTCCTTCGTACGACCTCTAATTTGATCAATTCAAGTTTTTAGATTCATAAAAATTGAGATCTTCATTACAGTGCTGTTTTTTATTTCGTCTAGAGTTCATTTTAACCTATTTTCGTTGTTTATTTGTTTTCTTGCTTTATTTTCTAGTAGACGTTAATCCTTGGGAGCGAATGAAGGATTCGAAGAGCAAGATTCAGCAATAATAGTGTATGATCAAGGCAAGTTGTAACCTTGATCATGTTGAATCTATATTTGTAAAAAGTATTTTGTTTCATACAAATTACATGCTACTTTTATATCAATATTATTTGCTGGGAGTAGCTAAATACCTATTTGTTATTGTGCCACATTGATTATTGAATGCTATGTATCTATTGTCACTCTAGGTTGGGTCATTAATAGTTGGACATAATTGTACTACCAACATTGGGTTGACATATCTATCCCTAGACATGCTTAGTTGTATGATAGGCTCATATTACACGATGAATTATGGTAATATGGACTTAATGAGATATAGAATTATGGTGGGTAGACGTTGTTGCAAAATTTATTGTGCCATGATAGGGTACGTTATTGGTTGCTAAACAAAATGGTCTTTACCCAAGCGAGTGATCATACAGTAAAAGGGTGTGGTTATCACATTTGGGATGTGGATGTTTCACCAAGGAATAATTAAGGATATAATCTGTGTGCACCATTGAACTAGGCCTATTTATGCAACCGCATGTCTAGTCTAGAATGGACCTAGCTCAGTAACATGTTGTATACTTGTGATCCCCTATTTAGTTGAATTGGAGGGTTACTCCAATGGGTGTGCGGGTGAAGGGTTACTCTGAATCGATGAGACACTAGGTGTACGGTGCCGATTGGAGGGTTACTCCATTCTCTCTCAGTGGTGAGCTCATTAAAAATGTAGAGTTGGGTTAGGTGGATGCGTTCTGGGTTTTTTTTTGGCTACATCATATACCAGAGTTGAAGGGAGTAACCTCACTAGGCAGGGTGGTGCTAGTGTGCATCAGTATAAAGGCCTTATTATGATCTTCTTAGCCTCACTCTATCATGTTGAGTGTGAGCGAGCAATATAAGTTGATCATATCTCATGGGTAAAGTAGTACAATCTTTGTAGAGTAAAAATATTCAAATAGTCATGTCTACAGTCATGGATGTGCTTGGGTACTTTACATGAGATACATAGTTTTCTAAAAATATTAGGTGGTGAAATGGTTGGAAAGTGAATAGGTGATTCACTTGATGTTTTAAATTCAGTAGTCTTACTTATTTATTGTATCATTTCCAATTATGCTTTACAATCTATTAATTATATTTCAAATAATTATTGCCTTATGCAAAAGAACCATATGGCTATTCCTTTGTCAAGTCTTGCATGATTATAATTGCATCACTATTCCCAACGACTTGCTGACTACTCTATGTACTCACAGCTGTATACATTATTGATCAGTTGTTGAGGAGGGACCAAGGAACTCAGAGTTCTACGAGGAGTACTATGAAGACTTTCCAAACTAGGAGCACGTTCCCTAGACGATTGCCGGTGGAATGTCAGATGACCTCAAGTTATTTTATTTTCACTACAAGAGTTTCTTAGTTCTTTAAGCCCTGTGAGGCAACAGTTGTGTAAACCTTGACCATAAGGTTATTTGCTATTATTTAATAAGAATTTGCTACTTTCTTAGGTTTTAGATTTGGTAATCTGGGTTCAGACATATTGCCTGTAGGCTATGAATGTGTGTACAATATGCAGCCTCCTCCTTTCTTGCATAATAAGTAAGAGACAAATAAATAGACTAGAACTCTTAGTCCAAAGAATCTACTAGAACTCTAGTGTTTAGATAAGTGTTCACATACCATAATATTAGAAGAAAATCGGTAAAAAGAAAAGAGTACATAGCTTGCATCCTTGCAAATGCATGTGTTGCCTCATTAAAAACCTTCAATTGAGAAAACCGGTGGAGACAAAACTCAATTAAGGGGAAAAATAGTACAACACTTCATCCCAAAGATGGATGTTTATGAACATTATATACTTCCCATGGAGACAATAACGATCTGAGTCTCCTCATGCTAATACCATGTACATGCTTGTCAAATGTAGCAATTGGCAAGACTTTAGTGAATAAATCCACAAAATTTTCACTAGTTTAGATTGTCTTTATTTCTATATTCCCATTTTACTGTTGTTCATAGGGATATAAATATTTAGTGATAATATTTTTTGTTATCTATATCTTGAGAAAACTATTCCTCATCTGTACTATGCAACCAGCATTATCCTAATAGAGGATTATAGGAGTTAGATCCACATCTACACTAATAATTCTTGGATACGATGAATTACTCTTCTAAGCCATATGTATTCTCAAGTGGCCTCATATAGTGTGGTTACCTGTGAATGATTAGGTGACGTAGCAACCAATGTCTATTTAACACACTTCCAAGAGACAAAAATATTCCCGTTTAGAAAGACATCCACTTTTGTGATATGGCATTGTGGGGATCACAAAGATACCTAGCATTTGAGTAACCAATAATTCTAGGATCTCAACCGTTGTGATAAAAGATTCCAAGATCACTAGTACCTTGTAGGTACCTGAGGATGCCTTTTATTTCGTTCCAATGCATTTTAGGGGGATGTGAACTACGTCTTGACAAGTAACTTCACTACAAAAGCAATATCATGCCTGGTAAAATTGGCAAGGTAAAGTAGAGCACTGATAGCAATTAGGTATGTGGTTTTGAGTCCCAATACATCCTCATCTGGATATTTATCCATATCTAGCGACCTAACAATCATAAGTATACTTAGCAGGTGTGATTTATCAAGATAGAATCTCTCCAACACTTGCATGATGGATGTATCAAATTCCATCTTTAAGTATGAGCTTGCTTCGAGGTTATCTTTCATGGTTCCAATAATGATCAAATAATCAAACATACATAGATATAATGTAGAATCCATGAGGGAACTTATTTATGAAAACACACGGGCATACATTGTTGTTTGTGTATCCCTTCTAAAGAAGGAACTCACTTAGTCGGTTGTACCATATACGACCTGACTGTTTCAATATGTATAGTGATCTTTACGATTTCACCCTATGAAGGACCATGTGGAGATCCATCCATGTTTGTGATGAGTATTTGACTTTATTTGAGCAAGATGTGCTCAGGTTTGAGTTTCATTTGACTTGGCATTGCATGTTTGAATTTATGATAATTGTGGACTAACATGCAGGAAGAAAAAGGTAAGTGTATTGTGGAATGTGCAAAATGGTTTGGTCCTTGTGGTACAGGTTATTGAGGCAGCTATGGTCGTTGGTGAGTACCGGGACTAGGTTGGGAGAACCGAGGTCCGGAGTGGTCGAGGATGCCAACGAGATGGTTGGGCTCAAACCAGGATCACTTGGACGTCATGGAAATGGACTTGAGGTGGCTCAAGGTTTTCGATTCAGGTTGGAGGCTCGAAGAGGCGGAAACTGAGCGGTCAAGTCCGGCGAATGAAGGCCCGTTGCATCGGGTTGACCTAGTTTTGTTTAAAACCCATGTATGGCCAATGTGGCCCATGTAAAGCCCATGTGTGGGGTGAAATGAGTTGGTTAATCCTAGCTCTTGGTGGAGTGCCCTAGGGTTTGGGACTCATCCAAGGGTGGTAGGTGGCCCTAGAGTAGTATAAATAGAGGGGGAGGGATGCCCTCCCTTATTTGAAGGTTTGAGTTGCTTCTTTAAGCTTTGCCCACATGAAGTGAGGCTTTGTAAACCTTCCAACCAGAAAATACAAAGATTTTCTTTACATTCTTGTGAATTTAAATTCCGCATTTACATTATGTCTTTACTTTACGCAATTTAAATTCAGCATTTACTTTCCCGCATGTAAATTCTCGCAATTTACTTTCTCGCAATTTGGATTTGCCTCCTCTCCTTCTAAATGCTGTTGATCAAAGATTTCTTGAGGGTGCTCATTTGGTTTTACATCTTTCTTGCACCCTAGGATAGACTAGAGATCAAGTTTCTATCAAGATTGCAAATCTGTCCTGAACTTGTTCTTTGCGCAGCAGTCAGTCTTAGATTTTTAGAAAAATCTAGAAAAATCCTTTTTGAGTGATTATTATTGGAGAAGGTGGTTGGCTCATATATCCATATGTGGAAAAATTTTGGAGTCCACTGGGTGCACCGTTTGTGAGTTGTGAGGTGAAAACTGAGCCCCAAATTTCCTGATTGAAGATCCTGATAGTTCGTAGTTCTTGATTTTTCCTGATTTTTGTAAAAGGCTTTTTGTAGTGATTTTTGGTGGAGTGCTTCATGACGCATCTTCTCACAAGGTAAAAAAGTCCCAAAAATTTTGGAGCAACAGAAGTCCACCATCCACCTATTCTAAGTGAGGACAATTCCTGAAAAATCTGCTTTTGCTTTTCTAAAAGAGGTTTTTGTGTTTTGGCTTGATCTCTTTTAGAAAAGAATTATTTGAATTGATCCCTCTTTGCTTTAGACACTTGAAAACCAGTATTGTGATTTAAAAATCCCTCACATGATTCATGGTTCTCATCCATGTAAGCTAGGGATACACATAGTTATCTAGTCGTTCCCGATTTTGCGGGTTTTGCGATTTTTAGGAGCACCGAGTTTCTTTGCGGGATTGTTTGGAGTACGTTGAGTAGGGGACAATTTTATTTGGGATCATTCACACCCCCCCTCTGATCGCCATCTCGGTCTTTCATCCTATACATGTTGTGATTCTCATTTGTACTCATACTTGGGAGTCTTAATCCCTCTAAAATCTTCATGAAAATTTCGTAATCAAGTTATCCATATAAATATGTAGCCACAACATCCGTAAGTTTGATACTTGTTGCCATAACCAACGGAATGTTATGACATCCATCACAGGAGAGTAAGTTTCATTGTAATCGATGCTGCAATTCTACATAAAACATTGTGCTACTAATCTCACTTTATATCTCACCGCTTCATTGTTTTTATTCCTCTTTCTCAGGAACACCCACTTGTGTCTAACAGGAATGATATAATGAAGTGTATTAACCACAGGTCGAAAGACTTTCCTCTTATTTAGCGAGTTTAGTTTAGCTTTGAGTTTGTCTTGTCATTTAGAGTAAATTTCACAAAACTATAGCTTTCTTATATAAACTATAAAAAACTTTAGGTGTTAGCTTATATCGCACAAAACTATAGATTTTAGGAGAACATGTATCACAAAACTACAGGTTTTTAAATTGACCATTTATTGTAACAGGGACGATAGTGTGGGCCCATATGGCAGCCTCGTGCATGAGTGAAATGGCAAACAGGGGCACATGAGGCTGCCTTGTGGGCTCACACTATTAGACCTATTACAAGAAATGGTCAGTTCTAAAAGTTGTAGTTTTGAGACACAAGTTCTCTTAAAATCTATTGTTTTGTGAAACATGAGCTAAAACTAGTAGTTTTATTATAGTTTATACAAGAAACTTATAGTTTTCAGAAATTTACTCTTTCATTTATTCCAATTGAGGTGACTTTTCTTAAGTATATCATAGCAAGCTAGAACACCAAAGAACCACCCCTCAAACGTTCGAGAACCCGATCTATCAAGAATCCTTCCTTTCCAAGCCAAGAACCGATTCTTGAGAGAAAATCAAGAGGAAGTTTGTCAAGGTGATTGGAATATGATCTTTAGGAGATTCATTCATCAATCATTCATCCTTGGCAACAAGATCCACAAGCAAGTAGAAGTAGGGAAGGCAAATCAAAAGTGCAAGAAGGAACCAAGCAAAAATGCAAGAATTGAAATAAATTTCAGAGCATGAGAGAACATATAACTTACATTGCTTTGAGAGGAAGATTTACAAAGCCTCACAACTAGGTGGGCAAAACTCACAAGGAAACCAAAAATCCTTCTCACAAGCTTCTCAAAAACCTCTACGAAACCTTCTTAGGGCTAGAGGCATCTCTTCACCCCTCTATTTATAGCTCAATGTGAGCAACCTCCACCTTTAGATGAACACTTGGCTCTCAAGAAACCTTATCAAGGGCTAAGATTCACTCCCTCACTCGTACATGGGCTAACCCGAAACTCAACAACATAACGGGTTTTATCCACACACACACACACACACACACTAGCTTAACCACTATTCCACCCGCAAACCCTTGATCCAATGATCCTCCTTCACTCTAGTAGGGCTTAAGTTAGCATCTCATCCATCCACTTGTCATCCCGGCTTGCAGCCACTCCCCAACCTTAATCATCTTCCAGCATCATCCTAACCGTTTAGACCTCAGATATCCCAGCCTAGTCCCTGTCTCCTCTGCCTCAACATGACCTAGCTTCAAAGTCCTGCACCATCACAAACAAGCACAACATCACATAGCATTGCTCAAGATAATATGCAATAGTAATCAGTTGACTGGTCACACATCAAAGGATCCAACTTAGCTCAAAACCACTTACGGATGCCCCTGACCACTTAAGACTATGATCACTTAAGGCCACGACCAGTTAAAGCCACGACTAGTCAAGCCTCGACCACTTGAGGCTTCGACATGTCAAGGCCCCGACCACTTAAGGCTCTGACCTATCAAGGCCCCGACCACTTAAGGTTTTTACCAGTTAAGGCTATGACTAGTCAAGGCTCCAACCACTGGTCTGGACAACTCACATCAATTCAAATTGCTCAAAGGCCAAACAAACTCGATTCAAACTCAAACTTGAGCACCACAAGCTCAAACACAGTCATATGCTCATCACAATCATGGATAGACCACCACATCGTCTCTCACTATTATGCCATGATAGTTCATGACATTCCTCCTCCTAATACCAGGAATAGTTCTTCATTAAATACACAATCAGAGTATCTTACTTTTAAAAGATCTCCCATCTTGGGCTCTACATATTTGACTATAGATGGAGATTCAAATCTCACATAAATTCCTAATTTATGGTGGTGTAAGTTTAAGCACCATTAAATTGGTTTTATGGTTATTGACAAATCTAAATATGAGGCTAAGTCCTTTGTTTAGTATGAAATTGATTAGTCTTATTTGGATGGAAAGATGGAAATATCGGAGGTATGCATCCGATGTCATATTATTATATCTTGTTACATTATTTGGATTCAAAATAAAGGGTGAACTCCAGAAAAGTTTCAACTTGGATATATGCATATTGTTTCCAATTCATATATATGTGTGCACACATTTAGGGGAGTTCATCATGTATTTTGAGGTTTCACTAGTATTGATCCATTTTTTCCACATATATTGAGGATCTTTACTTTGAAACATATTCTTTGAGTATATGAAGCTTTTGTAGTTGTAATATACTCATATTGATTTACATTTAATTATTTGCAATTGGGTTGTTGTTAATCACCAAAGAGGTAGATTAAGGATCTAAGCCCTCCATTACGTGTTAATGGTGTGTTTTGATGATTAGTGACAACAAGATGTGTTGTACTCATATTTTTTTAAGAGTTAGTGAAATAGGTTAAGTCCAATGATGATGAAGGCTTTGGATGACATCATGTGTTGATGGTCATCAAATTAAGGCTCGAGATGAAGAATATCATCAAATGTTGATGAGCATCTAAATAAGATCTATAAGTGAATGTAATTTATCATGTGTTGATAAATAAGATAAGGACCCAAACTTGGAGATAAGATGATCATCATCAAGTGAATGCTCCAAATAGATACGCAAGGCAGAGGTATAGCTAGAATAGGCTAAAGATGTATTCCTAGTCTTTTACCAGTTTTGGTGTTTGGTTGGGAGACGAATTACTAGTGTAAGTTGCTGTACTATTAAGAGGGATCTTGTCTAGTAGTTTGAGTATTTGCGAATGTGTTTTGCAAATAGTTGAAGCTCATGCATTTACTCTTTGTAGCATGTGGCTGAAGTTTGCAAATATGTTTTGTAACCTATTGAAGTTTATTCATTGATCATTGCTAGACTATATTAGAGATCCTTAGTATGCATGTGGTGAGCCTCATTTAATTTAGTATAATGCATATCCTTTTATACCCTTGTCCTCCCTATCATTGTTGAATTCTTTGACATGTCTGTGAGGATCTCTAGCATAGTGCCTAGATGGTTTCTCCAACAGAGAAGGCAATGGATATGTCCAACCAAGCCTGTGCTAGGCCGCAATGATCATATTCTCGCATTAAATGTACTAGCCATTTGAAAGGTAGATGGATATGTCCACCCGAACACTTGCCCGTGCATGGACATGACCAGACAATGCTCTATGAGCACTGGGGAGTGAATAACAGCTAGTTTTGGTTTTTGGGCTATATAAAGATGGCTTGTGCTGGTATTTTGCAATCTCTTGGCATTCCATTTTACTCACTTGAGCTAGTGTGAGCTTCTCCTCTCAATTATGTATATGTTGCACCTTGTGAGCTTGGAGAAAAGTCTCTAGTTGCATGTGTTGCTTCTAGAGGTGGATTGAGTATAATCTTGTGCATGTGTTGCACTTACTGAGGGTCAAGTAAGAGGCTTGGCTTGTTACTCTTGGTGTTTGCCGACACATAGATGGCGTGAAGGCGTCGTGGTCTGGTAATCTTCTCAAAAAGCTTGTGAGAAGTCCCGATGTGTTGGGAAGGTTGGAGCTCATCTACCCAAAAGGGGAAAGAGCTATCACTAGTGGATTTGAGGTGTTTGACTTAATTTGTGGAGCCAATCTAATTCATTTGAGCTTACCTCAACATGGATTAGGGAAGATCGACAAGTCTCTGAACACCACGATAAAAAGATCGTGTGCCATCTTTTAGTTTGCTTCATATTGTTCATTTATATTCTTGCAATTTACATTCCTAGAATTACATTATTTGCTTGTCACCCTAGGATTGCAAACCTTTGATCTAGACATAGGTTGTTGGCGCACTTAGTTTGACAAGTTGATTTAGGCCTTAATTGTGTAAACCCATTTTGATTTAAGTGTTCGTATATAAACTCGGTTTTGGCCGAAGAGAATTTTAAAACTGTCTATTCAACCCCCCTCTCGTTAGCCTACTCGACCTTACAAGTGGGGGCCATTACATATGTTGAGGTGGTGAGATCGGTACGTACACAATGTAACCAAAATTATGCTGATGGGAAATACTAGGTTCTTTTCCTTGCATGCATTAACTGGAAAGGTTAACACTCAAGGTATGAAGATGGTCGAAGTTGTACTAATACTGAGGTACATAATACAACATGTCGCTAACACATAGTGGGGAGATCACATCTCATAAAAAAAGGTCTATCAATTAGTCTAATCCTTTTGATGGGTGATTATGCTAGTCCATTTTGTGTATGAACATGCAAGACAGAGCATTCCACTATAATGCCTAAGGCCATACAATAGTTATTAAATGCTTTGGACATAAACTCACCAGCACTATCCATTTGTATGGATTGAAACCTATGATCCAAAAACTTAGCCCTTAGCACAATAATTTGTGAGATCAGCTTGGCAAAACCATGATTTCTAGTGGATAATAGGTATGCATGTGTCTACCAAGTGGATGCCTCTATTAGTACTATGAAATACCTGAAAGGCCTCGACATTGGTTCAATTTGTCCACAAATGTCCCCCTAAATCCACCGTAAGAACTTATTCTTCGTGCGGCCACCCATCCTTGTTCGGGGAAGGCGCGAGGCACCAGAGGGATAGACCGCCTTTGCAATTAATGGCCCTGACATAGCGTGTCAGGGAGGAGGAGTCGTCGGGGCGAAGCCTCTATCTTCCGCTTCTTGGTCGCCTGCCTTTTTGCCTGGTCGTCATGTGTGCTGACACCTGGCAGAAAGGCCCTAGTCGCCAGCCTGGTCGCCTGGCCGCCACGTGGGTCGGTGCTCAGCAAGTGGGGCCTGGTCGCCGAGCTATCTTGTCTTGGTCACGGCGGAGAGTGTACCCCCAACTAAAGTATGCCGACAGTAGCCCCCGGGTCCATCTCGGAACGTGCACCGATTACACATCAAATCGTATTAAATGCTGCCACGTTCTGGGATAGAGCCAGATCCTCATGGTACCCCAACCGCCTCAGCCTTCTCAACTTCTGCCGTTTTTCCTCAGGTCCCGAAGCATCACGTCCCTTTGCTGTTTTTTGCGAACCGTCGATGCACGGTGTATAAATACACCCACATCTTCATGCCCAGTGATTTCATGCTTCCTAGGATCCTTGAGCTTACCACTTCCCACCTTTGCTTGTCTTCTGCCTTGACAACTTCCTTCTTCTTTGATGGCGCAAACTCTCCCCTCTTCCACCGCCGACCAAGAGAGGGTGAGGGTGCTCTCCCAGCTCGCACCTGAGGGTGCCTTGCATTTCGCCGTGGGACCCTCGTGCCACGGTGCGAGCCCAGGGAGATCATCATCTTTGCCTGGGGAATGCTTGCGGGCTTGGTGCCGCCCTTCTCCGAGTTCTTCCTCACCATCCTTCACTTCTACGACATCCACCACCTTCATCTCGCCCCCAACTCCACCGTCACCCTCACCATCTTTGCGCACCTGCGAGAGATGTTCGTGGGGGTGATGCCGAATCTTCTCCTCTTCTGGTACTTCTTCACTCTCTGTGGCGTCGTTGACAGCGAGGTTTCGGGGAGTTGCCACATTCGCCTCCGCGACGGGCTGGTCCTGTGCTACATCCCTTTCCAGGCAAGATCCAACTGGAAGATGTGGCAAAGCGACTGGTGTACGCCATTGATAACAGTGGGATCGACGCCCTGGCAGTGCCTTCCACACCAGCAAGAGGTGGCGAAAACTGGGGCTCACCCGTCGAGGAGACGGTGGAGCTCCAAGCTATGGCGGCCCGCATCCGCCACCTGCGGGACACCGGGTTAACCGGGGAGATGGTAGTCCGTGACTTTGTTTTCCGGAGGATCAGCCCCCTCCGTATGTGTGCTCGCCCGGCGTGGCGTATACAGGGGACGACGACATGACCCGCACGTACCCGGGCAGTAAGTCTCCATTCTTCAAACGTTCGCATCTTCTTACGCAGTTGATGTTGCTTTGACAATGCCCGCCTTTCTTCTTTGTCTCTCAGGCGCAGGGAACCTGGGTGATCCTGCCATCTCCAGATGGCTGACCATCCTGCTCCCGCCGGTGCAGGGCAGTCTGGATTTCCCTAACGGGGCCAGACCGCTCTATGACTTGGGGTCCTCGGAGAGGCTCCACGTCGTGAGTCGCTTTCCCGCCATGGACCCCATTAGGCCATCGACGCTGCCGGCCCGTGGTCCCTTGAGGATCAGGGACCCGGCCCCGATGGATGATCCAAGTGCAGGCAAGTGGCCTGCATCTCTCGACCCCCCGCCGTGCAGACCCCAAGAGGCCTCGCACCGGAGGCTAAAATTTGGCTGCCGTCGACCCCACCGTGACTATGGGCGCGCTCGGGGCGACGGGAGCTTCATCCGGGGCGGTGGGCACTGCCGCCCCGGAGGTGGCCTCAGTTTTGTTGATGTCAGCCTCGTCGGCGCCCTCTCTAGTGGCGCTGACACCCCCAGTGCCGAGGATCACCACGGCCATCCACCAGGGCGGGCTCGACCTTTCGGTGGCCTCCTTTGCCTTCCGGTCGCCTCCAAGAGCGGCCGCTTCAAGCGCCCCTGTCGGACTGGCGCCCGCGGTGCTAGACGTCGAGACGGGGACTTCCGCCCACAGCTTGCCAGGCAACTCTGCTGCGGTCGCCCAGCCTGCTGCGGTCGTACTCGCCCCTCCATCCTCCAGCCTGGTTGCGCTGATATCTGAACTCAGCGTGGCGCAGGTGTCCTCGAGCAACCTCCTTAGGGCAGCCATCCAGCGCGAAGCGCAGCTATCGCAGCAGATGGCAGTGCTGCGGGAGGAGCTATCCCAGGAGAGGGAGAGAGGGGCAGAACTGTTATCCCAAGAGAGGGCCACGGGGGCGGCCCTTCTCGCCCGGGCGCAAGAGAAGGAGGCGGGACTGGAGCAAGCGCGGTCCGAGCTGCGCCGCACCTTGCACAACCTCACAGTCATGCTCTGCCCAGCCTTTGAGTGCATGGCGAGGAGTCTGGGACCGCTGGGGGTGGTCCTCCTCGACCCCATCGAGTCCACGGCCCTACAATATGCCCACAGCATCACCCGGGTTGCCGAGGCCCTTGGCGGCTTGCCAAGTGATTTGGCCGCTCGCTCTGCCCAAGAAGGGCGGGAAGTGGCGATGGCTACCACTACATTCGTGCTGGTGTGCTGCGCCAGCCGTGACGCCTCCTTCGATCCGTTGACCGTCGTGGCCGGCATTGAAGGGGATGAAGCTCAGGTGCGGGCGTGCGTGCACGAGGCGGCGGTGCAGGTGGCCGGGTTGATGGAGGTGGCGGACCCCGAGCCCGACACCGCCATGGCGGCGGAGGTGGCCCAAGACCCAGCCGGGCACATTGAAGTCGCCGGTGACGAGTGATCGCCCTGGCCGCACTCCTTTTTTTTTTTGCTTTTTACTGTTTCTTTCCCTTTTCTCTTGCATGTAAAAAACTTATCTCAGTAAGCCCAATGAGGTCGTTGCTTTTAGACTTTACCTGAATACTTGCTTGGCCATATTTTGCTTGCGTTATTTCGACCCGATCATCGGACAATCCGCCTCTGGGTTGGTCGTGGCGCAACGACGAGTTTGGCAGATGTTTCGGCATTCCACCGTTGCTTGTTTACATAGCTGCTGCAAACACAAGTAATTGTTTTACACGTGGAAAGAAGGCCAAACGAACACGAACTCCCGCAAAGGGGAATGTCTCGGTTTCCTCCTTTCTTGGGACTTAGGTTCTTGTGTTTTTGAGGATTAACCGACGTCGTTTGCGGGATAAGGTAGCGGGTTCCCAGGAGGGGTATTGGGCCAACGTTGTTCACGGGGACGACTCATAGCGTGCTCGCCACATTTGAACCATCGTGCCACACTCGCACTCCTGGTCAGCCATCCTTGCTCGACGCAAACGCCGGGTGTTATCACTCATCAACAAGAAGCTACCGCACGGATGGTACCAAGAACACCCACTTTAGAATTGCTGCCCTTCGGGGCGCAAGAAAGGGATATACGAAAATGTCGATTAAAAAGGCCTATGAGGCAAACAGCTTCCTTGGTCAATGAGAGAGCGCGGAACCCGCTAAACCCCAAGGGGATCTAGGGGTAGAACTTTCGGAGCAACTCCAGGTTCTGGGAGTTCAGCACCTCTTGACCATCCTTAGTGACCAATCGGACCGCCTCGGGTCGCGGGGTCGAAGCCACATTGAAGGGGCCCTCCCACCGGGGGGACAACTTGTTGAGGCCGGCGTGCGTCTGGATCCTGCGCAAGACCAAGTCGCCCACCGCCAGTGTTCTTGGCTGGACCCGGGCGGCATGGTACCGCCTGAGACTCTGCTGGTACCGAGCAGCGCACAGGGCTGCCCGGTCACGCACCTCTTCCAGAAGGTTGACGTCGTCCCTGCGATGGTCCTCCAGGCCTTCCTCTGCGAACACCGAGATGCGCGGAGAGCCGAGCGACAGTTCGGACGGGAGGATAGCTTTCACTCCGTAGACCAGGAAGAAGGGTGTTTCTCTAGTTGCCCGGTTGGGTGTGGTCCTGAGCGACCACAGTACCGCCGGGAGTTCTTCTGTCCATTGCACCCCCGCTTATGGAGTCGGTCGAAAGCTCTAGTCTTGAGGCCCTTCAGTACCAGCGCGTTGGTGTGCTCCGCTTGGCCGTTGCTCCTCGGATGGGCCACCAAAGCGAAGCACACCTTGGTCCCCATTTCGCCGCAAAACTTGAGGAAGGAAGCGCAGGTGAACTGAGTGTCGTTGTCGGTGATGATGCGATTGGCAACTCCAAAGCGGGTGAAGATTCCATGCATAAACTTGACAGCGGTGGACACCGTGATGGCGCGCACCGCATCAGCTTCAACCCACTTAGTAAACTTGTCAATGGCGACGAACAAGTGGGTGAAGCCCCCTGTGGCCCACGGGAACGGGCCCAGGATATCCAGCCCCCAGACCGCGAACGGCCAGGAGAGCGGGATGGTTTGTAAGGCCTGGGCGGGTCGGTGGATCTTCTTGGCGTGAAATTGGCACGCCTCACATCGCTTCACTAGTTCGCCAGCATCCTGGAGGGCAGTAGGCCAATAAAATCCTTGACGGAACACTTTGTCGACGAGCGCCCGGCCTAACATATGGCTCCCGCACATGCCTCCATGGATATCAGAGAGCAGGGCGCTCCGCTCTTCCCGAGTGATGCACTTCAGGAGGACTCCATTTCTACTCTGGAGATATAGGTCCCCACCTACCAGAGTATAGCACTTGGCCTTTCGTGCAAGTCTCTCGACTGAGGCATCATCGTCGGGGAACACTTGGTCTCGCAGGAAGGCACAGATGGGGTCCATCCACTGCTCTTCCCGGCCAAGGGTGGCGATCACATGGTGATGGCCCAGGTACTCCGCTTGGCCAGGCGTTTCCCCTGGCACGGCCTGGGCGGCGTCGGCATCTACCATCTCGGAGCAGGGGGCAGAGGCCGATGCACCATCCTTCCCCCTGGAGCTGGGGGAAGGGATAGACACGTCATCCCCACAGCCTGAACCGGAGGCCTCGATGCCCACACCATCGCGCTCTCCCTCTTCGGGGGTAGCAATGGACGGTCGTGACAGTCTTTCTTCAAAGACTCCGACCGGTACAGAAGATCTTGATGAGGCGAGCTGCGAAAGTCCGTCCGCCAGATGGTTGTCGCATCGAGGAATATGGGTGTATCCCAACCCCTCGAAGCGACGCTCCATTTTTCTGACCTCTGCCAGGTAGGCAGCCATGGTGGGGTTAGGGTATTGGAACTCCTTTCGCGCTTGGTCGATGACTAGTAGGGAGTCGCCCTTAACTTGGAGGCACCGAATGCCTAAAGCCGAGGCGGCGCGCAAGCCTGCCAGCAATCCTTCGTATTCGGCAACGTTGTTGCTGGCCCTAAAGTCTAGGGCGACCACGTACTGGAGGACGTCACTAATCAATGAGACCAGGATGACTGCAGCCCCCGCGCCTTTGAGCCTGAAGGAGACGTCGAAGAATAGAGTCCAGGGGGAAGGCGCGGGCTCTTCTTCAGCTTCTGGAGCGGTGGGAGTCCATTCGGCAACGAATTCCACCAGCTTCTGACTCTTGGTGGAGGTGCGGGGGACAAACTTAAGGCAGAACTCCCCCAGCTCCACCGACCACTTGGCGACATGACCCTCAACCTCCCGGTTATGGAGGATCTCCCGAAGAGGGCAGGCCGTGACCATCGTGATCTCCCATCCTTGGAAGTAATGCCGCAGCTTTCTGGACACCACCAGGATAGCGTATAGCATCTTTTGTGCTTGTGGGTATCTAATCTCTGCTTCGTGTAGCACCTTGCTTATGTAGTAGACCAGCTTCTGAATGCCTTCCCTCTCCACCACCAGTACCGCGCTCACCACCGCAGGAGGAGCGACAATGTACAGGAGCAATGGCTCATCCTACCCGGGGGTGACTAGTACCGGCGGGGAGGAGAGGTACTGCTTCAGGTCTTCGAATGCTCGTTGGGCTTCCTCGGTTCACTCAAAGTGATTGGTCTTCTTCAGCAGCTTGAATAGGGGCAAGCTCCTCTCTCCCAATCGGGTGATAAATCGCCCGAGGGAGGCTAGGTGACCCGCAAGGCACTGCACCTGCTTGAGTCTCACCGGCGGCTTCATGCGTGTGATGGCCTCTATCTTGTCTGGGTTAGCCTCAATGCCCCGACGGGACACGAGGAACCCCAACAGCTTTTCGGAGGGCACACCGAACACGCACTTCTCAGGGTTGAGCTTCAAGCGGATCCTCCAGAGGTTGGCGAAAGTTTCCTCCAGGTCTTCTATCATCCCTTCGCCCTTCTTGACTTTCACGACCAAATCGTTAACATACACTTCAAGGTTCTGCCCTATCTGCGGGCCGAAAGAGATATGCATTGCACGCTAATAAGTAGAACCAGCATTTTTTAACCCAACAACCATCTTGACGTAGTGGAAGATGCCCATGGGGGTTACAAAAGCGGTTTTCTCCTCGTCTTCGGTCGCCATGCTAATCTGATGGTACCTAGAGTACGCACCCAGAAAGCACAACAGCTCGGACCCTGCCGTTGAGTCACGATGAGATCGACGCGTGGCAGAGGGTAAGGATCCTTCGGGCAGGCTTTGTTGAGGTCAGTGAAGTCGACACACATCCGCCACTTCCCGTTGGATTTCTTGACGAGCATAGGGTTGGCAAGCCACTCGGGGTGAGAGACTTCTAAAGGATCCATGGATTTTGATGATGAGTATTTTACATGGTTTTTATTCTGTTTGAGTTTGGATTTGAAGTGGTTTTTGAAATATCGAAGCACTTTGATTTTGGTTTGGCTGTGTTTGCGCCAGACCAAGTTTGAAAGTTTCTCTTTCACACCGGACCAAACTTCTCAAGCAACAGAGTTTTTCGCATGTATGCCGGACTAAAGTTTTGGTCCGCCGTAAACGTAAATTGGATACTTGCACGCTGGACCAAGTTTTTTTAGTCCGGCGTGAACGTTGAAAGAAAACAGTAAGTTTCATCTCACACGACGGACCAAAATTTTGGTCTACCGTGAACGTGCATGCACCGGACCAAGCTCTTCCTGTGTACGACGGACCAAATCTTTTGGTCCGCCGTGAGTGTGTCTGGCGCCGGACCAACTATTTCTTGTGTACGCCGGACCAAATTGTTTGGTCTGTCGTGAACGATGTTTTTGAGGGCTGATTTCATGTGTATGCCGGACCAGTTTTTTCAGTCTGCCGTGAACGCACTTTTGACTTCATTGCGCCGGACAAAGTTTTTCTCAAAAACAGTAAAAATTGCATGTACGCCAGACCAAATTTTTTGGCCCCAAGTGAACATGATTTTGAGGTCTTTTCTGCCGGACCAAACTTTTCAAAACCAGTAAGTTCCGCATGTACGCCGGACCAAATTGTTTGTCCCGTCGTGAACGATTTTTTGAGGTGTGTTTTTGCCATATACAACGGACCAAATCTTTTGGTCCGCCGTGAATGTATTTTCTAGGGTTTCGGTTTGGTCCGGCGTGAACATGTTTTTGCTCAGTTTCTGTTTTTTCAATTTTAAATTTGGATCGATTTGGATGCAATGCTCGTGTGAGTAGTTGCATGGACTAATGTGAGTCAAGTTTTGGAAAGACTTGTGCTTGGGAAAGATTTTCTTGTTTATTGATATGCAGGGATCAAATCAATGTAGGTCAATGATGACTGGGACTAGGCTCAGGGTGGAGGTGAGGTCCATGGCAGTCATGAAGTCGTGTGGATGCATTGAGAAAGGATCAAGGTGCATGATCAATGGACATGGCTGGTGTTGAGACGACTCAAGGTGGTTCGCAAGCAAGCATGATCCAGCAGGAGTTTGGATTGATGAAGTCTTGGACTCTTGAGTTGTATACGTGTTGGACTCGGTTTGTGAGTCAAAGTTGGCACGGTTTGCTCATCATAAATAGGGGGAGGTGTTCCCTGTTTATGGAACGAGCTTGGGCGTGTAAAATAGATATACATGAGTTGTTGTCTCTCGCATAGATTTTTAGGGTTTGTATTCTTTGGTTGAAGTACTTTAGACAAGAGAGAAATAAAGATCTATTGCTTCAAATCCTTCTGCGAGCTACAGTTTTGTTCAGATCACTTCTCGTCATATTCTATCACAGCGAGATTGCGAGGTTCATATCTTTTGATCCGTAAGTTTGATCGAGCTGATTCTTTTTCTGTTAGATTCGTATTGGAATCTAGTTTCTTGTGTTCAAATTTCAGATCGATCCCACGGTTGGATCTCCAGATATTCGCGATTTACCAAATGCATCTACTCTATTTGTGCTGATTATGAGGCAATTATTTTGAATCTGTTTTGGGGTGATTTTTAGTAGTTCAAAATTTTGGTTTTAGCTCCTGTGCAACTATTCACCCCCCTCTAGTTGCCATACTCGTTCCTACAACTTCCCTGACAATCCCTACGCGTAGCAGCTTCTCTACCTCCTGCCGAATGGCGTCCTGCCGCTTAGGTGCCTGCCTTCGGACCTTTTGTCAGACTGGGCGCACTTTTGAGAGTGTCGCCAATCGGTGCTTGATCACCTCCCTAGGGACCCCGGTCATGTCGGACGGTTGCCAGGCAAACACGTCGGAGTTAGGCCAGAGGAAGGTGACGAGCGCGTCTTCCTATTTGGCGTGGAGGCTAGCGCCAATGGAGACAGTCTTCCCAAGCTCGGCCTCGCTCAGGGAGACCACCTTGACCTCACCGAAAGAGCCAGGCGAGGTGCGAGTCTGGTCCTGAGGGGCTCCCGAACAGGCGGCATCGGCCTGCCTGTTACAGGTGGCGCCGGCCAGGTCTAGTACGTGCTTGTCGCAACGCAAAGCCTCCGGCCGGTCCACCCGGATCGCTATGGGGCCAGCGGGCCCCGGCATCTTCACCACCATGTAGGCGTAGTGGGTTGCCGCCATAAACTTGGCCAACATAGGTCGGCCAAGCAAGGCGTTGAATGGGAGGTCGATGTCAGCGACCTCGAAGTTGTAGGAACATGTATGGCAATTAGAGGGGAGGTGAATGATTGTGCGGAAGCTAAAACCAAATTTTCAATCTATTAAAACTTCACCCCAACTCAGATTCAAAAAACAACTTCGTATTAGCAAAAATAGATTGACAGACATTCAGTAAAATGCGAATTCCCGGAGATCCAACCGTCGGATCGATCTGAAATTTTAACACACGAAACTATATTTGAATACGCATCGAACACAAAAAGAATCAACTCGATCGGACATACAGAACAAAAGTTCTAAACCTCGTAAGCTTGCTGTGACAGAAGATGATGAGAATTAATCTAACCAAAACTTCAAGATTAAACAAGAACGATAAAAGGTAGATCAACTAAACTTTGAGGAACCCTAAATCAATACCCTAGAAAGGTTTTTGATGAATAAAATCAAGATTAAACTCAAGGAACAAAAACCAATCTAGAACCAGAACAAGCATGCAAACAAGAACCAAGACAGGAAACACTGTAGCTTCGCGATTATTGTAGCACACAAAGGATCTAGAAGAATTGATCTTTATTTCTTTTTGTCTAAAGTACTCCTATCAAAAGAGTACAAATCCTAAAGCTCTAACTGATGCACTTCAACAGGAGACAACCCCTCCTATTTAAAGGAGCAAAACACAAGGAGTCCTGAATACAATTCCTACTCCTAATCCTGGAAGAAGTCCCACTCCTAATCCTAGGAGTATGTATTCAACACAACTCCTCTTGGCCCAACCTAGCCAAATCCAGCTCTTGCACGCGTATGGCAACCTAGCCATACTCACGTGACTAACAACTCTTGCATGCGTATGGCCACCATGCCATACTCACGTGACTAACCATTCTTCATGTGCACCATTCTCTTAGCCCGAACGTCCCGCATAACATCCTTGACCACCAAGACCTCAGTTCCTCCCTGAACCTAGTCCCAAACCTTAGTTCCCCCATGAACCTAGTTCCGGTCCCGTCATCGACCACGTTCGCCCTCGAGCAACACCTGCACATGAACAAACCACAAAACGATTCCGAGCACAAGTCCGCGACTTGACTCAACATTAGTACATGCAAATACTCACACGAGCATTGCATAAGTTCAAAACATGCATTATGAAATTCAAAACAAATTTCATAACCACAGATCAATGACCAAACAATTTTCAAAATCACAAAATTCAACTTCGAGCAAAAACCATTCACGCTGGACCAAACAATGATCTGGTGCACAAAGGAGTCAAAACCCTAGAAAAAGCATTCACGCCGGACCAAACTTTGGTCCGGCGAAAACTCACGACGGACCAAAAACCTGTTCCGGCGTACACTCAAGATTCTCGGTTTAAATCAAAGCAAACATGTTCAAAAAACACGTTCACGATGTACCAAATCTTTGGTCCGGCATACATGCAAAAACAACGCTCAAAAATGCGTTCACGACGGGCCAAGCATTTGGTCTGGCGTGCATGGTCCGACGAAACATAGAAGATTTCTGTTTTTTCAAAAAAACTTAGTCCGGCTCAGGAACTTAAAAGAACGTTCACAATGGACTAAAGTTTGGTTCAGCGCAATGGTCTGGCGTAAGAGTAAAATCTTACTGTTTCTTGGAACTTCAGTCCGGCGCAAAGGAGACACTGTTTCTTGTCAATTTGTCAAACACATGCACAGACACATTTTTCAAATTCAATTCTTTAAGCCAATTTTTCAGCACACGGTGTGAAAAAGAAACTTTCAAACTTGGTCCGGCGCAAACACAGCCAAACTAAAATCAAAGTGCTTCGATATTTCAAAACCACTTCAAATCCAAACTCAAACAGAATAAAAACCATGTCAAATACTCATCATCAAAATCCATGGATCACATCATGATCCTTCAATCTCCCCCTTGATGAGTATATTGACAAAACACAATAAAAGCACCAATTTGAGTTTGAGCACGAATAGATTGCCAGACCACACTTGATCCACAAATAAAGAGAAAGCAAGATCAAGATCAAGTAGATCAAAAAAAAGATTTGAAATCGCCCCTTTTGTGTTTTTCTCCCCCATTTGTATTTCTGCAACCCCCTTTTTGGAATCCACTCTTTTTCACCATTTTGTATCACTCCCATTTTTTTCTCCCCCTTTTTGTCAAAATAGACATCAAGACACAACTCCCCCTCAATGAATGCAGTTCTGTAAGCTTTGAAGATTATTCAAGATGTATAACTAAAATAAAGCATTTGTGGAGTGTTGTTTCACCTCACATATTATGTTAATTTAGCCAATGAAAAGAAGCATATTTTGATAATACAGAGGCTCTAATCAAGGAATAGTTGTCACACAAGGAAAATAGAGCAGAGAAGTAGATTGTCATAAATTTATATTGCCAAAGCTTAAAACAAATCTACCATGAGCACAGAGAGACTCCAAACTCACTAGTATTTATCTCAAGCTTTTGATGAGATGTGATCAAAACACATTTGACTTTTTAGATTCTCAAAACTTAAAGTAAATTTGCATTTTGTTTCTTTTGAGTAATCAAGGGATGACAAGTAACTTCACACTAGCCCATACTTGTGTATGAGTAGGTAGTTCTTTCTTGTATCTTTTCCAATCAAATTTGGCAAGTGGCTTCACATTGTACTAAACTTGTGTTTAGCCCAGTAGCCTTTTCTTACATCTTTTCCATTCAGATCCCTGGCAAGGAGGCTTCACATTGTACTAAACTTGTGTAACACCCCGGCATCTAGTATGCCCTAATGCTACCAAACATAGACTAAACATCAACTAAATACCATAAATGAAGACAAATTTCAGCAAAGGCACAAATGCTAAACACTAAAATTTCGGCAGCATCTCCTTTGTTTTATCATGATCTGAACCATAGCAATAACATCATATCAAAATATTTCATAACATAAGACATCTAAAGCAGCAATATATAATGGATAAAACATCATCATAAACAATTAAACCAAAACCAACCCCACAAACATCTATAGCTAAGCAAAGAGGATCAACAGCACATTAAAATTATTGCATACACCTAGTTCAGGGCACTATTATTATGATCATGACTCAAGGTTGGTAAATGTGACTGGAACTACGTGAAGATGTGTAGCTAATGCCCTTTCCCACGTGCCGGTGTCATGGTACCTAAAAAAAACAACATAAACACAAGCGTGAGTTCATCACTCAGCAAGTATATTGCAATGGTACAAACAAAAACAAATACATGGCTACAACAACTCTCATCATGTATATCATCTCATTCATGTTTAACAAATCATTATCATCATCATTATGTGTCGGGACCCCGAATTTGCAAATCCGGACCCTCTGTGTATTCAGCACTAGTCCAGGAACGCGCTAGTGCACACAGTCTTAACATTGGTAAATATCACAATCATACCACTCGATACCAATAAAGTACTTTATTTAAATAACCAAACTGGTTACTCGACCTTATGGCCAAGTTACAAATATATGCCTCACAAGGCGAAACTTATTAAAAGAGAAATAATAGCAGCGGAAAATCAAATAGCTTCGTGGCGCCATCCAGTATACCACAGGCAACTGACTGGGCTCGCATCCCTAAGTAGACGGATCCTCTTGGAGTTCCTCCTCCAAAGCTAGCGTAATCTCCTCTTCAACTGATATTGTGTCGAGGCAAGGGTGAGTACTTGGTACTCAGCAAGTCATGCACAGAATGCAGGCTAATATACTATATGCATGGCTTGGTACAAAGGAATAGCTCAAGGTATATTTGCAAAGAAACAAAGATTTGAAAAGTAATATAAGTAGATTCAAAGCGGTAGAAATAAGTAAAGCATAAATAACTTTTCAGGAAATTTAATAAACATTTTCCCCATCCTAAACCACATTTCTATCATCTTCATTACTAAACCAAACCAACCTTTCAAATCCAAGTTATTTTCAGAAAGTCTAACCCTTGACTGTAATCCCCGAGCATTGTCCAGTACCGTGGACTCGGCTATTTAAATAGATTCTACACTCTGCAGAGGTTATGCACTTTACCCACAAGATACAGTCAAACACCACAAAGGCGAAGTTCAGTAACAAAGCCTTTGGAAGCCTCAAACAACACAGGTGGTCCTCTCCTGTTCGTGCTCTACACCATCCCTTCCCTTAGCCAAGGCGAAGTATGGGACCAACACACCGTTAGATGGGTATCTGGCCACAGCCACGATCGCTCCCCGCACAATCACACAAGCGGTGTAATTGACACCCGAGGCTCCACAAGTGAGTCCTTAGCGACTTAGTCAACTAGGGCCGTCCCATTCCAGCCATGTGGTTGCAAGTATGACCCAGTTCAAAGGCTTGCAAGGTTAAGTCCTTAGAGTGACCAGGGCAAGACTACCCGAAGAACCAAATCAACATCCCGATTGTGCCACACCGCCCACTGATCATTCTTGCCACATGCCCCTGGCCGAAAACTATTTATCAAAACCCCGCTTGATTACCAAGCACCACGTGCTATCAACATCACATGATACCTTTCCAAAACAGGTTCAATATATCATTAAGTCAATATTAACATTTGATTGTCCAAAACCATGTCATGAGCACGTAGCGAGTCTAAGCGTTATACTACAATCGGTCTAAAACCCATGTTGGCAATTTGATTATGTCCAACTAGTAAACCACAACTAGGGTGACAAGGGTCATGGCACATACTTAAATAATCAAGGTGTCATACAGCAAATTTGGTATTTATCTAACCCCCATGTTTAAACAAAGTATCTTTCTAATTGATCTAGCATGCAATAGTTTAAATCAAAATAGATTTCGAAATAGGATCAACATGGTCAAAGCACAACTTGCCTTCAAAAAGTACTTGCTCTTGGTCTTGAGTTGGATCCTGAGTTAATACTTCTCCTTCGAATCCTTCCGGTACTTCAACGTCTACTCGTAAAGCGTGCAAATAGCAAATACACAAATAAACACTAGGCAAAAAGTGTCCAAACATCCAAATAAAATCCACAAACAGAAAGAACATAATTTTATGGATTTTTAGAAACTGGAATCGTCAAATTTGGAGTTAAAACGCAAAAGTTATGATTATTTAAAGTTTAAATAATCAATTAAATAATTTTGCAAAGAAAAACTTTAGTCTAAAAATTAAATAAAATTCATATTTAGGTAGATCTCAATTTTATACAAATTTAGAAATTTGAATCACTCAAATCGGAGTTGAAACGCAAAAGTTATAAGCGTTTGAAGTTTGAATCTAAATTTGAATCAATATTTCGAATTAATAAATCATTTTCTTTTTCGGAAATTAATTATTGCGTCAGCATGGACACGTGGCGGCCTGTGATTGGTCCACAGTGACCCGCTGACGTCACCACCGAACGGGTTCCGTGATGACGTCATGCTGACGTCAGCATGACACGTGGCACCACCCGGGTGCTACCACGTGTCCGGTCCATGGACTGGGTCCACGGGCGGCACGGGTCCACGGTGGATCCGGTACACGGCGTACGGTCGCTGACATGCGGGCCCGCCCTGTCAGCGGCACGCCTCCACGCGCGGTGCGGTGGCCTGGCTACGTGGCACGATCCGAGCCGTTCGATTCGGATCGAACGGTTGAGATTGGATCCAATCCACCGCAACGTGGATTTCGTTGCAGTGATGTGGACGAACGAGGGCCGTTGGATTTTGATCCAACGGTTGAGATCTAACCTGGGTTCTACAGGGTTGGGGCGCACGTGGCTAACCTGGACCGTTGGATGAAGATCCGACGGCTATCCGAGCTCGAAGCGGCGATGGCGGTACGGCGGCGCTGGTTTGGCCGGAGAGGAAGGAGACGACCTTCGCAACGGCGTTTCTTCGCGATTCCGGTGAGATGAAGTGTGCGCCTAGGTTCGTCCTGCTCCTGGAAGTCCAAATCCGTCTTCGGTTTCGACGGAGCGGCGCTGGTTTGCGGCGGAGAACGAAGAACACACAGCGGCTGTTCTTGACTTCGGCGAGCAATAGCGGCTAGACGGTGGGGATCCTAGCGGCGCGAGCTAGGGTTTCGGGACCGGCGTGGGATGGCGTTCCTCGCACCGATCCTCTTTAAATAGGCTAGGTTTCCGAATCCAACACGGCGGAGATGAACAGCCTCGCCGGAAATTGGAACGAGCACGATGCACAGGAGCCGTACACGTGTCATGATCCACGGCCCGATTCGAATGGCGCTACGCATCTACTCGGTCACCCACGGCGACGCCGACCACGGGCCGTTGGATCTTGATCCAGGCCGCAGAGCTAGGGTTTCGGCCGACACGGTTGGGTTCAAACGTGGTTCGAGTTGGGTTCGGTCGGACTCGAGCTCGGTTCGACTCGGGCTCGATCGGATGAACAAGACAAACCCACTCGCATTTTCCAGCGATTTAATATTTAAAATAATTCCCAGTAATTCATTTAATTCATTAAAAAATAGCAAATGACTCAGAAAAATTCCAGAAAAATTCTGGAAAATATTTTGGATTATTTTGGACTCAAATAAAATATTTCCAACAAAATTTTATTTGCAAAATTAAATTCTTTAATTATTTCAAAATGGAATAAATTCAAATAAATTCCAAATAAATCCAAATAAATTCCAGTAAATTCCAAAAATTCACCAAAGTGCCAAATCACACATGAATTTAATAAAAGCAAAATCTACAGAAAAGGATTCATCTCGGGAAAGCGCCGAAGCTTGTAGTCGGCAAGGTCGTCGTCCTCATGGCCAGGTGAGCCAGCGCCGCCGCAAGCCATCGCCGGACCGCGAGCTCTCTCAGCCGTCCGATCAAGATCCAACGCTCGAGATCACGCCACGTCAGCGCACGGTGAGATTGCGTTACGATTTCCAGATCTAATCTCGACCATCGGATCTAGATCCAACGGTCCGAAATCAATGCGTTAACCCAAACGCGTCAACACTAGATCTAATCCGCGCCGTTGAATTTCAAACCAACGGCCGGGATTGCGCCACGTGTCGGGAAGATGGACCGACGCGGTCAGCGCCGTCCACGCGCGCGTGCGTGTGACGCTGACACGCGGGGCCCGCGTGTCAGAGGGCCCGCATGTCAGTGGCTAATCCAGCCAAGCGCTGACGTCACCCATGACGTCACAGTGGGTCCCACATGTCAAGACTGGCCGAGCCCGACGACGTCGCCGATGACGTCACTCGAGTGGGCCCACATGTCGGCCGACATCGCACGAGTCGTGGGCCGAGTCCACAGTGGACCCGAGCCAAGCGTGGACCAAGTCCATGGGCGGCCGACGTCGACCAACCAATCGAGGCTGCCACGTGTCCATGCCGACGCAATAATTAATTTCCGAAAAGAAAATGATTTATTAATTCGAAATAATGATTTGATTCTCGATTCAAACTTCAAACGCTTATAACTTTTGCGTTTCAACTCCGATTTGAGTGATTCAAATTTCTAAATTTGTATAAAATTAAGATCTACCTAAATATAAATTTTATTTAATTTTTGGACTAAAGTTTTTCTCTGTAATATTATTTAATTGATTATTTAAACTTTAATAAATCATAACTTTTGCATTTTAACTCCGATTTGAACGATTCCAGTTCCTAAAAATCCAGAAAATTATGTTCTCTCTGTTTATGGATTTTATTTGGAGTTTTGGGATGTTTTTGCCTAGTGTTTATTTGTGTATTTGCTATTTGCACGCTTTACGAGTAGACGTTGAAGTCTGGGAAGGATTCGAAGGAGAAGTGTTGACTCAGGATCCAACTCAAGACCAAGAGCAAGTACTTTTTGAAGGCAAGTTGTGCTTTGACCATGTTGATCCTATTTCAAATCTATTTTGATTTTAAACTATTGCATGCTAGTTCAATTAGAAAAATACTTTGTTTAAACATGGGGTTAGATAAATACCAATTTCTTTGTATGACACCTTGATTATTTAAGTATGTGCCATGATCCCTTGTCACCCTAGTTGTGGATTACTAGTTGGACATTATTAAATCGCCAACATGGGTTTAGACCGATGTAGTACCTTTGCTTAGACACACTTTCGTGCTCATGACATGATTTTGGACAATCAAATGTTTATATTGACTTAATGATATATTGAACCTGTTTTGGAAAGGTATCATGTGATGTTGATGTCACGTGGTGCATGGTAATCAATCGGGTTTGATAAACGATTTCGGCCAGGGCATGTGGCAAGAGTAATCAGTGGGCAGTTGTGGCGTTGGGAATGTTGATTTGGTTCTTCGGGTAGTCTTGCCCTGGTCACTCTAAGGACTTAACCTTGCAAGCCTTTGAACTGGGTCATACTTGCAACCACATGGTCGGAATGGGACGGCCCTAGTTGACTAAGTCGCTAAGGACTCGCTTGTGGAGCCTCAGGGTGTCAATTACACCGTTTGTGTGATTATGCGGGGAGCGTATCGTGGCTGTGGGCCGATACCCATCTAACGGTGTGTTGGTCCCATACTTCGCCTTGGCTAAGGGAAGGGATGGTGTAGAGCACGAACAGGAGAGGACCACTGTGTTGTTTGAGGCTTCGAAAGGCTTTATTCTGAGGAACTCGCCTTTGTGGTGTTTGACTGTATCTTGTGGGTAAAGTGCATAACCTCTGCAGAGTGTAGAATCTATTTAAATAGCCGAGTCCACAGTGATCGACAATGCTCGGAATTACAATCAAGGGTTAGATTTTCTCAAAATAACTTGGATTTGAAAGGTTGGTGCAGTTTAAGAATAAAGATGATGGTAATGTGGTTTAGGATGGGGAAAAGTGTTTATTAAACTTCTGGAAAAGTTATTTACGCTTTACTTATTTTTACTGCTTTTGAATCTACTTATATTACTTTTCGAATGTCAAGCATCGCAAATATACCTTGAGCTATTCCTTTGTACCAAGCCATGCATATAGTATATTAGCTTGCATTACGTGCATGACTTGTCGAGTACCAAGTACTCACCCTTGCCTCAACACAATACCAGTTGAAGAGGAGACTACACCAGCTTTGGAGGAGGAACTCCAAGAAGATCCGTCTACTTAGGACGCGAGCCCGATCGGTTACTGTGGTATCTTGGATGGCGCCACGGTTATCTTATTTTCATTTGCTATTATTTTTCTCTGAATAAGTTTCGCCTTGCAGGCATACATTTTGTAACTTGGCCATAAGGTCGAGTAACCGATTTAGTTATTTAAATAAAGTACTTTATTGGTATCGATTGGTATGATTGTGATATTTACCGATGTTAAGACTGTGTGCACTAGCGCGTTCTGGACTAGTCTTGTGAATACACAGAGGGTCCGGATTTGCAAATTCGGGGTCCCGACAGAGGTGGTATCAGAGCCATACTTGACTGTAGGCTCAACCCTAGCTAGAATGGTCGTAGGGAGGATAAAACCTATTTTCTAAAGCTAAAAATTTGTGAAGACAAGAAATGACATCTCGACTTATCCCCTTCTCTCTTTTCTTGTCTCTTGCTGAAATTTTCCCTTACCTTGTCACAATTTAAAAATTCCGAGTTCTTACGTAAAGCACTCTTGTGACAGATGGAGGAAGAGTTCAACTACGTTGATCTAGGAGTTGGTCACGCCGCGGAACTTTGGCATATGCTACAGACTCTCGGAGATTTTGAGAAGCCCCAATACCAAGTGGAAGTGATCAGACAAGCGGGATTGATCAAGGCTTGTGACGTGAGGATTGAGGTACCTGCTAGGAAGAAGGGCCAGGCAATCGCTCGATACAGCAGACCGCCAGGAGATCTACAATGCAGATGGGTATCCAAGAAGTATCACGACGAGCAATGCGGCACATTACCCGTATTCACGCCAGAGAGTTGGAGAGCACGGTGTTCCGTTATCACCAGCAAGATGATAACCTTCTTGACCGAAGGAGATTCAGGATGAGGATGCCACGGTTACACAGCTTGGCACGATTTATTGTCGCCAGGAGGATGTACTAGATAATACAAGCAAGGAGCTACGAAGGCCCGCAAGGAGATCACGACAGAGAAGAACAGATGGCGGGAAGCTCAAGAGTATGTGGCACACCTTCTGCGAAGGATTGACGAGTTGGAGATGACTTTGTACGGACTGCACCCAGGCCGGTACTCGAGCTACACGAGCCGATCCAAAGGAGTCGATCTCGATGAGGACATCGCTTCTTCGACTACCACAGATGACACGATTCTTTGGACATGGCAATCGTTTCGCGCCTATGCCGCAGCATCCGCACCCAGGTCGTGGAGGTTTTCTCGATGAGTGAGCATAGGTTCTATAGTGAGACTCCTTCGCCGAGTCGAGTCATAGAATAAAGAGTCACCCTTTAGGCGTTAGACTCCAAAATTAGTTCGATTTGGATTTGCTTTGGTTGCTGAGTGTGCAGTATGTGTTGCAAGGCCCTTAGGCATTGTAAGCAGCCATACCAAGTTATTAATAATAAAGTTGGACCTTAAGGTTACACCTTTCGCCCCGCATAGGTTCCATATTACTTGTCTATTCTTGTTTCCCTCTCATCTCTAAACCTAGAGCAAATCGACAGATGGTGAACACCATGAAACTTTGGAAGCAATGGAAGTGGTTCTCGCCCAGCAGAAAACCCCAATGATGGAGCACCAGCACCGCCACTGGATATGCAGAATTTCGGAGCTTTTCTTGCTGCCCAGACTCAGTTGATGCATGCTATGATGCAACAAATGCAGCACGTCACTGCTCAGGCCACAGCCAATCAAGTTAATCAGGGACCACGCCGGAATACAAGACTATCAGAGTTCATGAGGACTCACCCACCCACTTTCTCTGGGAATGCCAATCCATTGGAGGCCGATGATTGGTTAAGATCAATCGAGAGGAAGCTACACATAGCTCAATGCATAGGAAATGAGAAGGTACTCTACGCTTCTCATCGGTTGGAAGGACGCCGAATGGTGGGAGAACTTCGTGCACGCAGAGAACCCCAAGATATCACTTGGGAAGAGTTCACAATTGCATTCCGACAGTATCACGTGCCTGAAGGAATCATGGACCTTAAGAAGGAGGAGTTCGAGCATCGAAGCAAGGTAATCAGCCGGTGGCCGACTACTGAACAAGTTCACACAGCCTAGCACGCTACGCTTTGAGGATGTAGCGACAGATAAATCCAGACAGCCTCGCTTTTATGAAGGGACTTAACTCAGGATTGCAAGTAGGATTGATCACCCACACCTTTCCAGATTTCCAAGAGTTGGTGAATAAGGCACTTATTCTTGAGGACAAGCGCAAGGAACTGGATGAGAACAGAAGCGCAGGATGCAACAAAGAAGGATCACGCCAGTGAACGCAACAAAGACTTGAGAGTTGCACCAAATCAATTCTTGATTCCAACCACAGAATGCAACAAGGACACCATCCTCCAGCACCAAGACCTGTCAATCGTAACTACTGCAGACCCCTTCGCTAGAAACGCTACCCCAGGCAATAAGAGGCAGTGAGACGCCGCTACAATCGCAACGAGCCAGACACTTTGCCAAGCATTGTCCGAAGAAGACAGCAGAGTGACCCAGTTCGCTTCAATCTAGGAACCACCCAGCTAGGACGCCAAAGATCAGAGCCACACCCTGACGTGGTGAGAGGCCGAGTCAACCATGTCACCGCAGATGCACCTGCAGAATGCTACTGACGTCGTGATCGGGTAAGTTACTTGTTAACTCAGTACACTGCTTGATTTTGTTTGACTCTGGAGCTTAGCATTCGTTTGTTTCGCAAGGCTTTGCTACTAGAAATGATTTGAGGATTGCAAGACTTAAGTGCATGCTTTTAGTTCAAACCCTGGTTCCGAACTCCGAACGAAAGTAGGATGTTCCGGGTGAGAATACTAATAGATGGAATAGAGTTCCTAGCAAACCTTATGATTTTGGAGACCCGGACCTTAGACGTCATATTGGGAATGGATTGGTTATCCAAGCACAAGGCCGTATTGGATTGTGGACGAAGGACTATCTCGATTGAGAGCCCGTGTGTGAAGAAAGTGGTATTTCTAGCTACTGCTGTTTGAGTTGGACAGTTGATGGTTAACAGTAGATAGGCAATCAGAATAGAGTATGTCCCAGTAGTTAATGAGTACCCAGTTGTTTTTCCCGAAGATCTACAGTATGCCGCGACGAGGGACATAGAGTTTGTGATAGAGCTTGTACTGCACAAAGACCGATAGCAAAGAGACCCTATCGGATGTCCACCGAGGAGTTGGTAGAGATGAAGAAACAGCTAGAGGAGTTAATGGAGAAAGGATTTATCGAGACCAAGTTCGTCGCCGTGGGAGCACCGCTTTTGTTTGTCAAGAAGAAGGACGGGAGTTTCGGGATGTGCATTGACTACCGTGCACTCAATGAAGTCACCGTGAAGAATAAGTATCCGCTACCCAGGATTGATGATTTGTTTGATCAGTTAAGAGGAGCCGAGTTTTCTCCAAAATTGATCCGAGATCGGGATACCATCGATTGAAGATCCGATCGGAAGATATTCAAGACTGCATTCTCGTCAAGATATGGACATTACGAGTTCTGATTATGTCCTTTGGGTAACGAATGCGCCACTTATTTCATGAATATGATGAATAAGGCGTTCATGGAATATTTGGACAAGTTTGTCATCGTGTTCATAGACGATATCCTAATCTACTCCAGACGAGGATGAACATGCCGAACACTTAAGGCGAGTTTTGGAAAAGTCGAGGAACAGCAACTTTTCGCCAAGTTCAGCAAGTGTGATTTTTGGAAGGACAAGGTGGAGTTTCTTGGACATGTAATGACCGCATGAAGGAGTCGCCAGTAGATCCAAGCAAAGTAGAAGCTGTGTTACATTGGGAGCACCAAGGCGTGACCCAGATTCGAGTTTCCTTGGAATGGCAGGATACTACCGCCGTTTCATCGAAGGCTTCTCGACAATTGCGAAACCTCTTACGCAAGCTTTGAAGAAGGAAAAGAAGTTTGCATGGGCGCTTGAGAATGTGAGAAAGGATTTCAGGAGTCGAAGAAGCGATTGACATCAAGACCGGTGTTAGTTCTACCGGATGTTGCTGAAAGCTTCGATATTTATTGTGACGCATCGCGCCAAGGACTTGGATGTGTGCTGATGCAGGATGGAAAGGTCATCGCTTATGCATCAAGGCAGTTGAGGCCGCATGAGGAAAATTATCCGACACATGACCTAGAGTTAGGCTGCCGTAGTGCATGCCTTGAAGATATGGCGTCACTATCTCGATTGGAAACAGATGTGAAGTGTATACGGATCATAAGAGCCTTAAGTACATATTCACCAAATCGGATCTGAATATGAGGCGAGAGGAGATGGTTAGAGTTGATCAAGGACTATAATGTTGGAATCCATTACCATCCGGAAGGCCAGCGTAGTAGCCGATGCTCGAGTCGGAAAAGCCATACCGTGAGTACGTTGCTAGCCACGAGTCGGTGAGTTATGTGAGGATTTTCAGAAGATGAAGATTGAGGTTGTACCTAGCGGATTCTTGGCCGCAGTGGAAGTAAAGCCTACCCTAGAGGATCAGATCCGAGAAGGACAGAAGGATGATGACAAGATCCGCAGGATTAAGTCCATCAAGGAGGAAGGCAAGGCGAGAGGACTTCAAGTTGGATGAGCAAGGCACGTTGTGGATGAAGGATCGCATTTGTGTGCCTAACAAAAAGGAGTTAAAGCAATCGATTACGGAAGAAGCCCATGACTCAAGTACTCAATTCATCCTGGAAGCGCCAAGATGTATCAGGATCTCAAGGAGAGATTACAGTGGCCGAGTATGAAACGTGAAGTTGCCGAGCATGTTGCATTGTGCGACGTATGCCGAGAGTCAAGGCAATGCATCGAGACCAGCAGGATTGCTACAACCGTGAAAATACCCGAGTGGAAGTGGGAGGAAATCGGAATGGATTTCATTACCGGTTTGCCGAAGACTCAAGGAGGTTATGACTCCATATGGGTTATAGTGGATCGCTTGACTAAAGTAGCCCATTTTATCCCCGTGAAGACCACTTACTCGGGAGATAAATTAGCAGAATTGTACATGATCAGGATTGTCTGTTTGCACGGAGTGCCAAAGAGGATTGTATCAGACAGAGGTACCCAATTTACCTCAAGGTTCTGGAATAAGTTGCATGAAGCCATGGGAACCCGTTTGAACTTCAGTACAGCCTATCATCCACAGACGGACGGACCAGGCCAGAAAGAGTCAACCAGATTCTCGGAGGATATGTTAAGAGCTTGTGCATTGGCTTATGCTACCTCTTGGGATAAGAGTTTGCCGTATGCCGAGTTCAGTTACAACAATAGTTATCGAGGCTAGTTCTGAGATGTCACCTTTTGAGGCATCAGATGGTCGACTGTCGGACGCCATTGAATTGGAATGAGACCGGCGAGCGCCGTGTCTTTGGGCCTGATATTCTTCAAGAGGTCAAGAAGCGGATCGCCATGATTAGGGAAAGGTTGAAGATAGCCCAATCTCGGCGGAAGAGTTATCTTGACAATCGTCGCGGGACTTGAGTTTTGAACGAGAAGACTTTGTATACCTCGAGTTACGCCTCAGGGAGTTAAGAGGTTCCATGCCAAAGGGAAACTTGCACCCGTTATGTTGGACCATTTAAGATTTTGAGTCGCAGAGGCAGTTGCTTATCACCGGAGTTGCCACGATCGTTAGCAGGAGTACATGGCGTATTCCATGTGTCCCAATTAAAGAAGTGTCTTGAGTTCTGAGGAGCAGACACCGCTAGAGTCAATCGAGTTGCAAGAGGATTTGACTTATAAGGAGTATCCCGTTAGGATTCTAGACACAATGGATCGAGAAACTAGAAACAAGTCAACCCATTTCTCAGAGTTCGAGTGGAGCAACCATGAAGAAAGCGAAGCGACTTGGGAGCTTGAAGAGGATTTGAAGAAAGAGTTTCCAAACCTATTCCTTTAGTAAGCCACTGAATCTCGGGACGAGATTCTATTAAGGGGAGGTTTGTAACACCCCAAAATTTTGCTTTTCTTGAATTCATGTGTGATTTGGCACTTTGGTGAATTTTGGAATTTTCTGAATTTATTTGGATTTAATTGGAATATATTTGAATTTATTCCCTTATTAAATAATTAAAGAATTTAATATTACAAATAAAATTTTGTTGGAAATATTTTATTTGAGTCCCAAATACCTAAAATATTTTCCAGAATTTTTGGAATTTTTAGTATTTTGCTATTTTTAATGAATTAAATGAATTATCGGAATTATTTTAAATATTAAATCGCTGGAAAATCAACTCGGGTCGAGTACTGTTCATCCGACCGAGTCGGAACCCGAGTCGGACTTGAGTCCGACCCGAGCCAGTTGGCTCGATCAAACCAGCTCAAAACCCTAATCAATCCCAACCGTTGGATCAAGATCCAACTACCGAGATCCGCCCATCGGTCGAGCCAGATCCGCCCGGATCCGATCGCGCCCGTGCGATCGTGGCCGTTGATCGTGCCACGTGGACGGCTGTGCGTCGTCGTCTCCGCCGAGACCGAGCCGGACTCCGCCGCCGTGTAAAACTAGGTTTCCGTCTCGGGCACGAACGCCGGGGCTATTTAAAGCGTGAGACGTCCCCCGAGGTTGCCCTCATCTTTGCGCACCCGTTTCCCCAAGCCATCTCGCCTGAGCCGCCGTCGTTTGCCCGTGCGAGCTCGCCGTAGTTGGAGGAAGTGACCGCCGCGGTTTTTGCTCGATTCCGCCGCCGTCCGTCGTCTTCCGCCGAGAAGGAGCCCAGATCCGGAACCACCGTGACGAGACGCACGAAGGAAGGATTCATCTCGCCGGGCGCGCCCGAAACGCCGTCGGCAAGGTCGTCGTCCCTCCGCCGGTGAGCAGCGCCGCAAGCCATCGCCGGACCGCGAGCTCTCTCAGCCGTCCGATCAAGATCCAACGCTCGAGATCACGCCACGTCAGCGCACGGTGAGATTGCGTTACAATTTCCAGATCTAATCTCGACCATCGGATCTAGATCCAACGGTCCGAAATCAATGCGTTAACCCAAACGCGTCAGCACTAGATCTAATCCGCGCCGTTGAATTTCAAACCAACGGCCGGGATTGCGCCACGTGTCGGGAAGATGGACCGACGCGGTCAGCGCCGTCCACGCGCGTGTGCGTGTGACGCTGACACGCGGGGCCCGCGTGTCAGAGGGCCCGCATGTCAGTGGCTAATCCAGCCAAGCGCTGACGTCACCCATGACGTCACAGTGGGTCCCACATGTCAGCACCGTGGGCTGAGCCCCGCTGACGTCAGCGATGACGTCACTCGAGTGGGCCCACATGTCAGCGACACGTACGAGTCGTGGACCGAGTCCACGGTGGACCCGAGCCAAGCGTGGACCAAGTCCATGGGCCGGCTGACGTCAGCCAACCAATCAGAGGCTGCCACGTGTCCATGCTGACGCAATAATTAATTTCCGAAAAAGAAAATGATTTATTAATTCGAAATAATGATTTCAGATTCTGATTCAAACTTCAAACGCTTATAACTTTTGCGTTTCAACTCCGATTTGAGTGATTCAAATTTCTAAATTTGTATAAAATTAAGATCTACCTAAATATAAATTTTATTTAATTTTTGGACTAAAGTTTTTCTCTGTAATATTATTTAATTGATTATTTAAACTTTAATAAATCATAACTTTTGCATTTTAACTCCGATTTGAACGATTCCAGTTCCTAAAAATCCAGAAAATTATGTTCTCTCTGTTTATGGATTTTATTTGGAGTTTTGGGATGTTTTTGCCTAGTGTTTATTTGTGTATTTGCTATTTGCACGCTTTACGAGTAGACGTTGAAGTGCCGGAAGGATTCGAAGGAGAAGTGTTGACTCAGGATCCAACTCAAGACCAAGAGCAAGTACTTTTTGAAGGCAAGTTGTGCTTTGACCATGTTGATCCTATTTCGAAATCTATTTTGATTTTAAACTATTGCATGCTAGTTCAATTAGAAAAATACTTTGTTTAAACATGGGGGTTAGATAAATACCAATTTGCTGTATGACACCTTGATTATTTAAGTATGTGCCATGATCCCTTGTCACCCTAGTTGTGGATTACTAGTTGGACATTATTAAATCGCCAACATGGGTTTAGACCGATGTAGTACACTGCTTAGACCTGCTACGTGCTCATGACATGATTTTGGACAATCAAATGTTTATATTGACTTAATGATATATTGAACCTGTTTTGGAAAGGTATCATGTGATGTTGATGGCACGTGGTGCATGGTAATCAACTGGGGTTTGATAAGCTGATTTCGGCCAGGGCATGTGGCAAGAGTAATCAGTGGGCCGATTGTGGCGTTGGGAATGTTGATTTGGTTCTTCGGGTAGTCTTGCCCTGGTCACTCTAAGGACTTAACCTTGCAAGCCTTTGAACTGGGTCATACTTGCAACCACATGGCTGGAATGGGACGGCCCTAGTTGACTAAGTCGCTAAGGACTCGCTTGTGGAGCCTCAGGGTGTCAATTACACCGTTTGTGTGATTGTACGGGGGAGCGTATCGTGGCTGTGGCCAGATACCCATCTAACGGTGTGTTGGTCCCATACTTCGCCTTGGCTAAGGGAAGGGATGGTGTAGAGCACGAACCGGAGAGGACCACTGTGTTGTTTGAGGCTTAGAAAGGCTTTATTACTGAGGAACTCGCCTTTGTGGTGTTTGTTGTATCTTGTGGGTAAAGTGCATAACCTCTGCAGAGTGTAGAATCTATTTAAATAGCCGAGTCCACTGTGATCGACAATGCTCGGAATTACTGATCAAGGGTTAGATTTTACGAAAATAACTTGGATTTGAAAGGTTGGTCCGGTTTAAGAATAAAGATGATGGTAATGTGGTTTAGGATGGGGAAAAGTGTTTATTAAACTTACGGAAAAGTTATTTACGCTTTACTTATTTTCTTGCTTCGAATCTACTTATATTACTTTTCGAATCTTGTTTCTTTGCAAATATACCATGAGCTATTCCTTTGTACCAAGACAAGCATATAGTATATTAGCTTGCATTCAGTGCATGACTTCCTGATTACAAAGTACTCACACAAGACTCAACACAATACCAGTTGAAGAGGAGACTACACGGCTTTGGAGGAGGAACTCCAAGAAGATCCGTCTACTTAGGGACGCGAGCCCGATCAGTTGCCTGTGGTATACTTGGATGGCGCCACGGTTATCTTATTTTCAGCTATTATTTTTCTCTGAATAAGTTTCGCCTTGCAGGCATACATTTTGTAACTTGGCCATAAGGTCGAGTAACTTGATTTGGTTATTTAAATAAAGTACTTTATTGGTATCGATTGGTATGATTGTGATATTTACCGATGTTAAGACTGTGTGCACTAGCGCGTTCCTGGACTAGTGCTGAATACACAGAGGGTCCGGATTTGCAAATTCGGGGTCCCGACAGAGGTGGTATCAGAGCCATACTTGACTGTAGGCTCAACCCTAGCTAGAATGGTCGTAGGGAGGATAAAACCTATTTTCTAAAGCTAAAAATTTGTGAAGACAAGAAATGACATCTCGACTTATCCCCTTCTCTCTTTTCTTGTCTCTTGCTGAAATTTTCCCTTACCTTGTCACAATTTAAAAATTCCGAGTTCTTACGTAAAGCACTCTTGTGACAGATGGAGGAAGAGTTCAACTACGTTGATCTAGGAGTTGGTCACGCCGCGGAACTTTGGCATATGCTCTGAGACTCTCGGAGATTTTGAGAAGCCCCAATACCAAGTGGAAGTGATCAGACAAGCGGGATTGATCAAGGCTTGTGACGTGAGGATTGAGGTACCTGCTAGGAAAAAGGGCCCAGGCAATCGCCCGATACACCGACCTTGCCAGGAGATCTACAATGCAGATGGGTATCCAAGAAGTATCACGACGAGCAATGCGGCACATTACCCGTATCTACGCCAGGAGAGTTGGAGAGCACGGTGTTCCGTTATCACCAGCCAGTGATAACCTTCTTGACCGAAGGAGATTCAGGATGAGGATGCCACGGTTACACGGTTGGCACGATTTATTGTCGCCAGGAGGATGTACTAGATAATACAAGCAAGGAGCTCTGAAGGCCCGCAAGGAGATCACGACAGAGAAGAAACAGATGGCGGGAAGCTCAAGAGTATGTGGCACACCTTCTGCGAAGGATTGACGAGTTGGAGATGACTTTGTACGGACTGGACCAGAGCCGGTACTCGAGCTACACGAGCCAGATCCAAAGGAGTCGATCTCGATGAGGACATCGCTTCTTCGACTACCACAGATGACACGATTGCTGGACATGGCAATCAAGTTTCGGCGCCTATGCCGCAAAGATCCGCACTCCAGGCCGTGGAGGTTTTCTCGATGAGTGAGCATAGGTTCTATAGTGAGACTCCTTCGCCGAGTCGAGTCATAGAATAAAGAGTCACCCTTTAGGCGTTAGACTCCAAAATTAGTTCGATTTGGATTTGCTTTGGTTCTTTGAGTGTGCAAGATGTGTTGCAAGGCCCTTAGGCATTGTAAGCAGCCATACCAAGTTATTAATAATAAAGTTGGACCTTAAGGTTACACCTTTCGCCCGCATAGGTTCCATATTACTTGTCTATTCTTGTTTCCCTCTCATCTCTAAACCTAGAGCAAATCGACAGATGGTGAACACCGCGGAAACTTTGGAAGCAATGGAAGTGGTTCTCGCCAGAAAACCCCAATGATGGAGCACCAAAGACCGCCACCGGATATGCAGAATTTCGAGCTTTTCTTGCTGCCCAGACTCAGTTGATGCATGCTATGATGCAACAAATGCAGCACGTCACTGCTCAGGCCACAACCAATCAAGTTAATCAGGGACCACGCCAGAATACAAGACTATCAGAGTTCATGAGGACTCACCCACCCACTTTCTCTGGGAATGCCAATCCATTGGAGGCCGATGATTGGTTAAGATCAATCGAGAGGAAGCTACACATAGCTCAATGCATAGGAAATGAGAAGGTACTCTACGCTTCTCATCAGTTGGAAGGGACAGCCGCCGAATGGTGGGAGAACTTCGTACACGCAGAGAACCCCAAGATATCACTTGGGAAGAGTTCACTGTTGCATTAAGCGATATCACGTGCCTGAAGGAATCATGGACCTTAAGAAGGAGGAGTTCAGAGCATCGAAGCAAGGTAATCAGCCCGGTGGTCGACTACGAACAAGTTCACAGCTAGCACGCTACGCTTTGAGGATGTAGCGACAGATAAATCCAGACAGTCTCGTTTTATGAAGGGACTTAACTCAGGATTGCAAGTAGGATTGATCACCCACACCTTTCCAGATTTCCAAGAGTTGGTGAATAAGGCACTTATTCTTGAGGACAAGCGCAAGGAACTGGATGAGAACAGGAAGCGCAGGATGCAACAGCAAGGATCACGCCAGGGAACGCAACAGCGCTTGAGAGTTGCACCAAATCAATTCTTCAGATTCCAACCACAGAATGCAACAAGGACACCATCCCCAGCACCAAGACCTGTCAATCAGAACTACCAGACCCCAGCCAGAAGTGCTTTTTCTATTTACTCTACACCCCGCAAAATCAGCATCAGAAAAGCCTTGGAGTGCAAGTAAAGATGAACATGAATACCAAATACCAAATTCGGATGTGGAGCGTAAGTACCTGAAAATTCTTTTGATTGCTTATCGATGTGATTCCCGAGGAGAAGCTTGAAATCGAGCGCACAGACACACAACAAAATGTATGTCAGGCCTCGAAATAGTCAGGTACAATAGTGATCCAATCATACTTATGTACTCCTTTTTATCCACTTCAACACCATTTTCATCAGGATCTAAAATTGTTGTGCCTATAGGAGTAGACACTGATTTTCCTTCTCCCATGTCAAATTTCTTCAGTAACTCCTTTGTGTACTTTGATTGGTGCAAGAATGTTCCTTCTTTCATTTGTTTGATTTGGAACCCAAGGAAGTATGTTAATTCTCCCATCATGCTCATCTCGAATTCCCTGGACATTAATTCAGAAAAATGCAATACAAGAGAGTGGTAGGATCCTCCAAAGATAATGTCATCCACATAAATTTGCACCACAAGAAATTGACCATTGGAGTTTTGGATAAACAGTGTCTTATCAACCTTTCCCGTTTCAAAATTATGTTGAAGTAAAAAGCCTTTGAGTCTATCATACCAAGCACGTGGGGCCTGTTTTAATCCATAAAGAGCTTTTGACAAATGAAACACATGATTCGGGAATTTTGCATCTTCAAAGCCAGGAGGTTGTTTTACATAAACTTCTTCTTCAATAAAGCCATTCAGAAAAGCACTTTTCACATCCATGTGGAAGAGTTTAAAACCTTTTGAAGTGGCAAAAGCCAACATAATGCGAATAGCTTCTAACCGAGCAACAGGAGCAAAGGTTTCATCAAAATCAATACCTTCAAGTTGAGAGTAACCTTGTGCTACAAGTATAGCTTTGTTTCTCACGATTATTCCATCTTCATTTAACTTGTTTTTAAACACCCATTTGGTTCCAATGATGTTCTGACCTTTAGGAGGTTCCACTAAAGACCAAACTTTGTTGCGTTCAAAATTCTCTAACTCTTCATGCATAGCATTTACCCAAGAACTATCAGTTAAAGCATGTGAAATATTCTTGGGTTCGAAATTAGTAACAAAAGCTGAATGCAAGCATAAAAGATTTTGCCAATCATAAGTTCAGGAGGATGATTCTTCAAAACAGTAAGGGGAGGTCCAGAAATTGTTTCACCCAAATTTTGGAGCTCAGGAGCAGTGGTTGAATCACTTGGAATAGGAGCATCATCTTCTGTTGCATGTATGGGACCATCGTCATCATTACCTTCATTGTCTTCTTCAAATCTTTTGTCCAAAAAGATTGGTTCTGAGTCCTCTCGTGAACCTGAAATGTCAGGTCTAGCGCCAGGGCTAGCCTCATCAAAAGTGACATCGCATGTCTCCAACAGTTTGTTAGTAGATAAGTCAAGCACACGATATCCACGTGAGTGCAAAGAGTATCCAAGAAATATGCCATATGTACTGAAGGTGATCAGCTCCTCCGACCATTTCAGCATCCGACCTGCTCCCACACTCGGCACCGTGGCACAAACCTCCCTCCTCAGACATTTGAACGCCGTGTTGGAGGGGTAGGTGGTCGAGCCACCATGAATGTATGCCACGGTGTGGTCCGCCCGCTGTAAGGCCAGCGGAGCGGGATCTTCGTCTTCAACGTTGTTGCGAGGGCGGCGCTCCTCGAGCCGTCGATCCATCATGTCAGCCATGACCTGGCAATTTGCCAGGTCTTGATTGTTAGTCTGATGGATCGAGCAGAAGGGCCGTCCCTCCTTTTCCTCGCAGTCGTTGTCCCTCCGTCCACGTCAGCCACCCCGCTGGTCACGACGGTCGCACCCTCGCGGACGGGTGTCCCTTCGCTCGCGTTCAGCGACCAAGACCCGCCCGGTCTCGCCCGCCTCACGCCCCCTTGTCTTCTTGCCTACTGGACCAAAACCCCTCGAGGTTTTGGCCTCATCTTTGCCACGGCTACCCATAGACCCAAATATCGGCCCCCGAGTTTCTGCTGCCCGGGCGCACTTGTGCGCCAGGGAGAAAAGCTCCGAGGTAGTAGTGACCTCGCGGGTGGCCATCTTCTCCCGCATCTTGCGGTCCCGAACGCCTCTTCGAAAGGCGATCACGACAGACTGCTCAGAGATCCGGGGATCGTATTGCGACAATGGCTGAACCGCTTGATGAAGTCGCGCAATGACTCCCCTCCCCCTTGCTCGAGGGCATGGAGGTCATCCTCCACGCCTGATTGTGTGTACGAGCCCTGGAAGTTGGTGACGAAAAGGCTGCACAACTCCCCCCACTAGTGCACTGAGCCCCGCGGGAGGTACAACAGCCAAGACCGGGCGGACCCGGTCAAGGCCGTTGGAAAGTAGTTGGCCATGACCTTAGCGGACCCTCCAGCGGCTCGCACCACTGTGGTGTAGATCTGCAGGAATTCCTCCAGGTTGGTGGTGCCGTCGTACTTCTGAAGGGATGTCGGGCGAAATCTCTCAGGCCACGCTACACGGCGCAGCCGTCGGGAAAACGCCTAACACCCGACGTTGTAGGGGGAGTCGGGTCGCTCGACTGAGCCCCGGCACGGAGACATGTCGGAGAGTGCGGACCCCGACTACCCGAAGAGCCGGAGGAGGGGCGCTCCTCCCTCCTCCGAAAGTGAGACTCATGGGAAGACCTATCGTTCCCAGGGGCCGCCCGCTTGTCGCGGCCCTGTCCCTGGGCACGGCGGCATAGCAGATGATCACGCAGATCATCGCCACGCCGCAGGCGATGCTCCTCCAGAGGATCCCCACATGTCCCCGTGGTTCCTTGCGGAGCCGGGACCCGGGTCCCGCGTATCCTTACCTTTGCTCTGACCCTCCTGGCCAGAGCGCTCCTCGCTCAAGAGACTGGAAGCATGGGCGTGGTCTGCACGCGCCGCAGACCGAGAGGTGCCAACGGTACTAGACCGGGCGGGCATCCCAACCCGAAGTTGGGCTGCCTCCACGAGCCCGGTGAGGTCCCGAAGCCACAGCGCCGCCAGGGCGTCTCCCGCAAGTCCCAATGGAGGGTGGTCCAGGAGGAGACGAACGGCATGCAGATTCTGGACCGGAGTGGCTGCCTCTAGGTTCAGCCGCCATAGAACCGGCCGCCCTGGCAGAGCCAGGGGCAGCGTGAGACGACTCCCTGTCCGGCGAGAGTGCCGGGATGTGCCTTGGATGCTGCTAGCCTTCGCCACCTCCGGATGCTGAGAGTGCGAACCCGAAATCACCAGACAAGCGGCTCTGTCTAGCGAAAGATCGGGATCAACCAGAGGGATGTCCGGACGAGCCAACCGCTAGCCCCCTACCTGGCGCGCCCCTATCGGCGTTTTCGGCCGGTAGGCTATCTCTCCGAGGGAGATAGTTAGTTCGATAGGGGTGCTTTTGCGGGCGGAAGTCCCGGAAGTCCCTCCTAGGAGTATCCCAGTGGTCGGAGACTGAGGAGCTCGCCCTTAGTGCCGGTGGGCGAGGGGAAGGAGAGGCGAACGACGCTGGCGAGGAGAAGAATGAGCCACGCACCGATGTACCCAGGTTCGGGCCCCTGCTAGGTCGTTGTTTACTATATGTGGAAATGGTTACAAGACGTCTGGCTATCGAGCTTGCTCTCCACCCTCTCTATGCACCCGGGCTCCCTTATATAGACGGGGCTGGCTCGGGCAGGTGAGAGGGTGACGTCACGTTGATACATAGATCATTATTACACTAGTCTCTTTAGTCTTGTCTCCCTACCTTATTCTTCGTGCGGCCGCCCATCCTTGTTCGGGGAAGGCGCGAGGTGCCAGAGGGACAGGCTGCCTTTGCAATTAATGGCCCTGACATAGCGTGTTAGGGAGGAGGAGGCTTCGGGGCGAAGCCTCTGTCTTTCGCTTCTTAGTCGCCTGCCTTTTTGCCCAGTCGTCATGTGTGCTGACACCTGGCAGAAAGTCCCTGGTCGCCAGCCTGGCTGGTCATCCGTCCGATCACCCGCCCGGTCGCCAGCCTGGTCGCCCCGTTGGTCATCCGGCCGATCGCTCGCCCGGTTGCCAGCCTGGTCGCCCTGCTGGTCATGCGCCCGATCGCCTGGTCGCCAGCCTGGTTGCCCGGTCGCCACGTGGGCCAGTGCTCGGCAAGATGGACCTGGTCGCCAAGCTATCTTGTCTTGGTCACGGCGGAGAGGGTACCCCCAACTAAAGTATGCCGACAAAGTTGTACACAAAGAATGCAAGTCTATTATAACTACATGCAAGGTTTGTACCAAAGGAATAGCTTTAGAGTTTACTTTGCACAAAGCAATATTTAAAAGAATAACATGATAGATTAAAAGTCAATTTAAAATGATACAATAATAATAATTTAACAAAAAGTTTCACATAGTTTCTCAAAGCTTCACACAACCTAAACCAATTCTCCACTAGACCATCCTTTCCCAATTTATTTTGTGAAAACAACCCCTTTTGTGAAATTGGCGAGCACATCCATGAACGTGGACATGGATATTTGAATAGCTTTAATTTACACTCTGTAGAGTTTGTACAGCTTTCACCACAAGACATGATCATCTATTGTTGCCAAGCTCTTAACACACTTCCTTTGGTGTGCGACACAGTGATCACGACAAACTTTTCAAAAACTTTTATCCAAGCATTGACCCTCTCGACAAACCTGACTCACTATTCCTCCCCTACACAGCTGCTGACGCTGAAAACATGATGTAGGGTTTATCGCAATCAACACGCGCAAATACCGAGTTTAAGTTTGGGGTGCGGGCGTGCCAGCTGATTTGATCCTGTAATCGACAAGAGTAATATATCAATTAATCAGCTATTAAGCTGATCTAAAGTTTTCAATGGAAATCATGTCTGACCAGCTTGTTTAAGACGATATAGACAAAAGTAACTATAACATCCCAATTTTTGCTTTTGTTGCGTTTAATGTCTCTTTTGAATTTTTTAGAATTTTTTGGAATTATTTAGATTTATTTGGAATTAAATTGAATAAAACCTTTTCTTTGAATTATTTAAAGATTTGAAAAGTTTATATAAAGTTTGGTTGGAAGTATTTCATTTGAGTTCAAAATGTCTTAAAATATTTTCAAGAATTTTTTTTTGAAAGTTTTGCTATTTTTCTCGAATTATTTGAATTACTAGAATTAATTTAAAATAGAAAATCAGAGAAATTAGAAAACTCTAATTGGGCCGAAACCCATTGGGCCCAACGTGTTAATCCGCGTCGGCATGAGACCCAACTCGTACCTAACCCTAGCTCGCATGGATCTAAACCGTTGGATTTCGATCTTACGGTCGAGATGCGCCCACGTCACTTTGCATTGCATACCGTCTGATCCAGGCCAGGTGGATGGCTGTGATTGTGCCACATCAATCGCCATATCACAAACGAACTCGCTGTCATCTCCATCGTGGACTCTACGCGTGCCTCTCCATTTGCGCCCTATTTAAGGTGTCGATTTGCGTGTTGAAACCACTATCCTCCTCGGAGCACGAAGCCCTAGTCCTTGACTTCTAAGCCGCCGTCGTCGTGTAGTAATTTCTAGCCGAAGCTTCTCCACTACTGCCGAGAACTTCACCGATTTCTGCCGTCGTTAAGCTGCCTTGGCCATGATTGATTCTAGAATTAGAACCCCCATGACGAGCTACACCCGAAGGGGTACCTCACCGTGTCGGAAGATAGTCGGAGCTTCGTTCCACGTACTTTCGTCCTCAACTCTAGCGGATCTCACCGACGAGCTTCATCGGCTGATTAGCAAATCACCATAGCCATTTGATCTACATCTAAGAACCTAGGTTCATCCACGTCGCGATCTCACCGTAGCACCCCAGAATAGATCTAAGCCGTTGAATCTAGGTTTAAGGGTCAAGATTGTGCCACATGTGCATCTCACCGTGCTGAATAGGTTTGATCTGAACTATTGGATCATGAATCAATGGCTCATATGCGTACATGCATTGAACACCAGGATGTGCCACATCACTTCATCACATCTACTAGGTGTATTAGATCTTGACCGTCCGTTTTTGAATGAACGCTTCAGATCGCACCGACACCCAAGCCAATCAGAGCGTGCCATGTGGAGACACAAAATCCGAAGTGACTAGCCAAGCCAGCTGTGCTGATCGGTGACATCAGCAGTGACGTAGGCGATGACATCAGCGCGAGCCCACGTGTCAGCGAAATAAAGGATTTTGTAGAAAAACATTTATTTTATTTAATTAGTTGTTGACATCAACATGACATCATAATTAGAATTTTCCTTAAAAATAATTCAGCCAAAAATTGATTTATATGCTGACATCACAGTGATGTCATATATCCAGTTTTTCAATAGGAAAATATTGAAAAATTTTGGTTTATTCTTTTAGTTTATTTTCAAACTTCAAATAGCTCATTCTTGCTCATACGAACTGTAACACCCCAATTTTTGCTTTTCATAAAATTAAATATTATTTTGCACATTTGTGAATTTTTGAAATTTTCTGGAATTTATTTGGATTTAATTGGATTTAATTTGAATTTATTCCATATTGAAATAATTAAAGAAATTAAATTTTCAAATAAAGTTTTGTTGGAAATATTTTATTTGAGTCCCAAATGCCCTAAAATATTTTCCAGAATTTTTCTGGAATTTTTATGAGTATTTTACTATTTTTCTTGAATTAAATGAATTACTGGAAATTATTTTAAATATTAAATCGCTGAGAAATCCAAACCGGCCTAAGATTCATCCGATCGAGCCCGAGTCGATTCGAGTCCGAGTCCGACCCGAGCCATGCGACTGGTCGAACCCGGTCATCAAGGCTGAAACTCAACCGTTGGATCAAGATCCAACGGTGAGATCAACCGTAATACCCATCGAACCTAGCGTGGCGGTTGGATTGAGATCCAACGGCTCACGTTGATCCACGCCACCCAATCCGAATGGGATTCGGACTCGCCGCCAGTAGTCGTGTCGACCTCGCCTCTCGCGCGATACACGGAAGCCGAGGCCCCTATTTAATGCGCCGCCGCCGCCATCGTGAAGCCTGTTCCCTTGCGCACCCGTAGCCCTAACCCACCCCGTCGGAGCCGCCGCCGCTTAGCCGCGCGAGCTCGCCGTAGTTGGAATCCCTCTCCGCTGCGGTTTTTGCTTCGTCCCGCCGCCGTCCGTTGTCCTTCGCCGCCGTTGACCCCAGATCCGGACTCCCCGCGACGAGACGCACCCAAGGGGAGGACTCACCTCGCCGGAGAAGCCCGCAAACGCCGTTGCCCGTGTCGCCGTTCCCAGCTCCGGCCAGCCAGCTCCGCCGCGCCGCCATCGCTGACCCCGAGCTTCATGGACCGTCGGATCACCATCGCACGGCTAGGATCACGCCACGTCACCGCCGGTGAGATTCCAATCCAAAAACCCCAGATCCAATCTCAACCGTTGGATCTAGATCCAATGGTCCAGATCAAACGCGTTAACCCAAACGCGTGAGAGCCAGATCCAATCTGGGCCGTTGATTTTCAAATCAACGGCTGAGATTGAGCCACGTGTGCGGAAGTTGGACCGGCGCGGTCAGCGCCGTGCAGCGTCGCGTGATGTCGACGCGGGGGGCGTCGGCGACGCAGCGAAACCGCACCATGACGCCAAGACGGGCCCACCCGTCGCCGCCACCCCAACCGTCGCGATGGCGTCACCCATGATGTCACAGTGGTCCCACTCACAAGACCGTGGCCGAGCCTCGCCGACGCCAAGAATGACGTCACCCGAGTGGTCCCACCTGTCAGTCTCACGTGAGCCGTGGACCGAGTCCACCGTGGACCGAGCCAAGGCGTGGGCTGAGCCCATGGACCGGCTGATGTCAGCCAGCCAATCAGGAGCTGACGCGTGTCACCCATGACGCAATAAATAATTTCCGAAAAAGAAAATGATTTAATAATTCGGTTTAATAATTGATTTGAATTTCAAAACTTCAAACGCTTATAACTTTTGCGTTTCAACTCCGATTTGAACGATTCAAATTTCTAAAAATTCATAAAATTCAGATCTACTCAAATATGAATTTTATTTAATTTTTGGACTAAAGTTTTTCTCTGTAATATTATTTAATTGATTATTTAGACTTTAAATAATCATAACTTTTGTGTTTTAACTCCGATTTGAGCGATTCCAGTTCCTAAAAATTCATAAAATTATGTTCTCTCTGTTTATGGATTTTATTTGGATGTTTGGACATTTTTTTGCCTATTGTTTATTCGTGTATTGCTATTTGCACGCTTTACGAGTAGACGTTGAAGTGCCCGAAGGCTTCGAAGGAGAAGTGTTGACTCAGGATTCCGCTCAAGACCAAGAACAAGTACTCTTTGAAGGCAAGTTGTGCTTTGACCATGTTGATCCTATTTTGAAACCTATTTTGATTTAATTTATTGCATGCTAGTTCAATTAGAAAATACTTTATTTAAATATGGGAAATTAGATAAATGCCAAATTGCTGTATGACACCTTGGTTAATTATATATATGTGCCATGACCCTTGTCACCCTAGTTGTCGTTTACTAGTTGGACATTATTAAATTGCCAACATGGGAATTTAGACCGTTGTAGTATATTGCTTAGACCTGCTACGTGCTCATGACATGATTTCGGACAATCAAATGTTAATATTGACTTAATGATATATTGAACCTGTTTTGGAAAGGTATCATGTGTTGTGATGTGATGGCACGTGGTGCATGGTAATCAACTGGGGTTTGATAAATAGCTTTTGACCGGGGCATGTGGCAAGAATGATCAGGTGGGCCAGTTGTGGCACCGGGAATGTTGGTTTGGTTCTTCGGGTAGTCTTGCCCTGGTCACCCTAAGGACTTAACCTTGCAAGCCTTTGAACTGAGTCAAGCGTGCAACCACATGTCCGTAATGGGACGGACCTAGTTGACTAAGTTGCTAATAACGTACCTGTGGGACCTCAGGATGTCAACTACACCCTTTGTGTAAGTTGAACGGGGGAGCGTATCGGGGCTGCGGCCAGGTACCCATCTAACGGTGGATTGACCTAAACTTCGCCTTAGCTAAGGGAAGGGTTAGTGTGCAACACCGGAGAGGACCACTTGTATTGTTAGAAGTTTCCGAAAGACTTTGTTACGGGAACTCGCCTTTGTGGTGTTTGACTGTATCTTGTGGGTAAAGTGCATAACCTCTGCAGAGTGTAAAATCTATTCGAATAGCCGTGTCCGCGGTATTGGACATCGCTCGGGAATTACCGTCAAGGGTTAGACCTTCTTGAAAATAACTTGGACTTGAAAGGTTGGGTTTGGTTAAATAATGATGTTGATGGAAATGTGGTTTAGGAATGGGAAGGATGTTGATTAAACTCTTGGGAAGGTTATTTATGTTATACTTGTTTCTACTGCTTTCGAATCTACTTATGCTACTTGTCAAATGCTATTTTACTGCAAATACACCTTGAGCTACTTGTACCAAGCCATGCATGTAGTATATTAGTTGCATTCTGTGGATGACTTGCTGAGTACCAAGTACTCACCCTTGCCGCAATACAACACCAGTTGAGGAGGAGACTACACCAGCTTTGGAGGAGGAGCTCCAAGAGGAACCGTCTACTTAGGGAGCGAGCCCAGTCAGTTGCCTGTGGTATACTGGATGGCGCCACGAAGTTATCTTATTTTTTCGCTGCTATTATTTCTCTCTTATTAAGTTTCGCCCTGCGTGGCGTATATTTGTAACTTGACCATAAGGTCGAGCAACCAGTTTGACTATTTAATTAAAGTACTTTATTAGTATCGAGTGGTATGATTGTGATATTTACCGAAGTTAAGACTGTGTGCACTAGCGCGTTCCTGGACTAGTGCTGAATACACAAAGGGTCCGAATTTGCAGATTCGGGTCCCGACACGAACTCCCATTGAGGTGATTCTAGAGCCTAAAAATTTGTAAAATTGTGTTATATTTGATGGTGAATTTTATTTGATTTTTTGAGTTGCATTACTCTCTTTTGTATTTATTTATTCATTCATTCGTTACGCGTATACGTTGAAGTGCCCGAGGGATATTAGGGAGAAGTACTAGTGCAAGAGCATGGTATAGAACAAGAACAAGAGCTTTTCCAAGGCAAGTTGTGCTTCGATCATGTTGATCCCATGTTTTAAAGCTATGTTGTTTCAAACTATTTGACGAGTACCCATGCCATGGGTACCCCCATCAGCCCGGAAGCACGAACGGGCTGACCAATCACGGCGAAGGCCCAGCACCACCGAAAGGTACTTGGGCCGCGGGGAGCGAGCCCCGACCTGTGCAGGGCCGACCCCGAACGGTCGGCGGACTCCGGTTCCGGGCGGTCGGCATGCTCCGGCCGCCTAGTATTGAAGCTCAAGCTCCACCTGCGCACAGGCCAGCATGGCCCACGCCGGTGTCAGACGACTGCCTTGTGCGCGGCGTCCCCTGGCGTCCGTACCGGGGTAGACGGCTCCTTCCCAAGACTGTCAGAGGAGCCACCGAAGAAGTCTTGCCCCCGTCCCATCGCCTGGCACACCGCAGAGGAGTGCGCCCACTCCCGAGGCCAAGGCAAAGTCAAAGCGCCATTAAAGCCACCGAGGCTGACAGGAGCACCACGCGACACGCCACCCAGACAGCACTACGCAAGACTGCTCGCCACAGAGCCACCAACCCTGCCTCGGGACGGGCAGGGGTTGGTCGGACAAGACAGAAGCCAGACTTCAAGACGCGCAGGCCCCTTTCCTCGTGTTTTTCCCAAACTCCCGTGTAACCTGCCTCCTCCGTCTATATAAGGAGAGGCAGGGCCCGAGAGGGAGGGGGCGGAGAAAACAGTCTTCTAGGTAGCCTCAACTCCCTAGCGAAAACATCAAGGGGATCGGACAGCCGACCCTCCGCCTCGCTTGTACACCCCTTGTTCATCACCCAAAGATCAATACATCCACACCGAACGAACTGGAGTAGGGACATTCAGCCCGAACCAGTATACATCTTCTGACTCCTTGAGTCGACCATTCGGGGAGAGGGAGCGCGCGACCCCATCCGACCATAAATTCGTATTGCCGGTGCACGAAACACCGACATGGCGCGCTGGTAGGGGCTCTCGCGGCGTCTTCACCGACATCCTCATCTTCGGGTTCCCATTCTCCTCCTCGATGGCCTCCTCCCACTACGATTCGCCCGATGTCGAGGGGCCGGATCCGCTTCGGCGCCTCGATTTCATCGTCACTACGGCGGGAGCTTGTCTCGTCCGCTGCCGTCGGGACCGGACGCCCGCAAGCTCGATGCGATTGCCGACGCCCTCAAGAACCTCGCCTCCCAAGACGGCAGGCGGGCCGTCTGGCCGGCGCTGCCGGCGACATCGCTTACGGATCTGCGGCGGCGTGAGCCGCCCTCCACGAGCTCGCAGCTCGTGGCCATGGCCGGCTACGCGCCGGCTTCCCTCCACGACCTACTGGCGGATTCCTCCAGCCATGGCTCTAGCTCCGACAAGGAGTGTCCCCCTCGTAGGGCCTACTCCCGCGAGTGCAACATGACGGGTGCGGCGGAGCCATCCTCCACCCCCGTTACCCTCGGGACCCTCCTCCCGCGCGACGAAGCGCGGCGGGAGGAATCCCGGCGGGAAGACGACGTACAGCACCTACAACGCTTCGCTGACCTCCAGCGACAGCGCGAGGAGTTAGAAGCTCGAAAGGCCGAGCTCGATAAGCTCCAGGCCGAACTGGAGCGCCGTCAGCCTAACCCACCACCCGTCTCCGGCGCGCGCGCCCGTGCGCGTCAGGTGCATCAGCAGTTGGCTGAGGAGACGAACGGCCTTCCGTTCTTCCCTCACGCCAACCAGAACATTGCCGCGGCGGCAATGCTGCTTCGAGGGCTGCCTGAGCCAACGGAGCCGTGGCCAAGGCCACCTATCGTAACCTCCGGGCTGGTAGAACGTGGCCGCTGCTCAAAGACGCCCAAGGCTCGCTCCCGACGGACGGCGCCACCTCGGCCGCTCGGGCCACTCCCCTCGCAGGATCGACGGAGCTCAGCCAAGACGGCCCGCTTCCACGAGCTCCCCCAGGCATCATACACCCCGGTGCGCCATCGCCTGGGGGATAAGTATGATCTTCGCACCACCCTCGAGGCGCGAAGGAGAGCTACCGATGCAGCAGCGCCCTCGCAAGTCGCCGATAGCGGGCGACGCAACCATCCCGACCCAGGATTCGACGGTCCTGGGCCGCGCGCGTTCACCTGCCGCATCCGCAACGCCGACTTCCCGACCAGATTCCGGGCTCCGACCAACATAGCCAAGTACACAGGGGCTACCAACCCCAGTGTTTGGCTAGAAGACTACCGGCTCGCCTGCCGAGCGGGGGGAGCGACGGACGACTCCTTCATCATCCAGTACCTCCCCATCTACCTTGCGGACTCAGCTCGAGCCTGGCTCGAGTACCTGCCCGCGGACACCATCGGCGGTGGCCGACTGACGAACCTCTTCGTCGGGAATTTCGTGGCACGCATAAACGCCTGGCAACTCCTGGACTTGAAGAATCGCAAACAAAGAAATGGGGAAACCCTCCGGGACTACATCCGCCGCTTCTCCCAGCAGTGCAACGAGCTCCCCGACATCCGCGACGCCGACGTCGTCGGGGCGTTCATCTACGGCACCACGTGCGAGGCCCTGGTCCACAAGTTGGGCTGTGCGAAACCCCGGACCACCAAGGAGCTCCTCGACATTGCCACCAACCACGCCTCCAGCGAGGAGGCCATGGGGGCCATCTTCGAAAGGAAGACGGCCCACAACACAGCCAGCCTCGGAGCCAGCGCCCCCTCTGATCGCCCTGACAAAAGGAAGCGGAAGGGGAAGCAGGGCCGCGAAGGCCGAATGGTCGCCGCTGCCGATCGACCTGCTAAACAGCAGGCTCGGCAGACGCCCGACCGATTCGAGAAGTTGATGGATAGTCCGTGCCCGAACCACGACTATCCCGTCAAACACAAGTATCGGGACTGCGAAGTCCTGAAGCGGTTTCTCTCCGGAAACCCCACGACATCGCGGGGTAAGGGGAAGAAGCGCGACCAGGCGTCCGACGCCGGAGCAAAGGGCGATGAGCGGTAAGCGAGTTCCCACAACTCGACGGCCGCCTCATGATCTTCGGAGGAGGAGTGCTACGCCGACAAGCGGCGGTTGAAGCTCACCCACCGAGAGGTCCACACGGCTACCCCCGCCGTGCCCACCTACTTGAGGTGGTCGGAATGCCCGATCGCCTTCGACCGGACCGACCACATCCCGCACCCGGGATGCTACCCGCTCGTCGTCGACCCCATCGTGGGGACGAAGCGCCTAACCAAGGTGCTCATGGACGGCGGCAGCAGTCTCAACATCATGTATGTTGAGACCCTGGATGCCCTGGGGGTCCCTCGCTCCGCCCTCCACCGAGCAAGGCGCCCTTCCACGTCGTACCAGGCCAACAGGCCCACCCCTCGGCAGGTCGGCCTGCCGTCACCTTTGGGAGCCGGACAACTTCCGCACGAGAGCCTCACTTTCGAGGTTGTGGACTTTCCCGGCTCCTACCACGCCATTCAGGGGACGACCATGCTACGAAGTTCATGGCGGTCCCCAATTACACCTACCTCAACCTGAAGATGCCAGGGCCGCAAGGTGTCATCACCGTAGCCACATCTTTCCAGCTCACCTACAATCGCGAGCGGCAAACATGAGCTGGCCTCGCATAGCTGCCGCTCCGCCGAGCTCGCCAGCTCCAGGAGAAGGTCTCGGATCCGCCCCCGACTCCAGCAAGTCGGGGCCTAGCTCTTTCAAGTCCGCGGAGGACACGAAGGAGGTCGCTGTTGATCCCGAAGATCCCGCCAAGACCGTGCGGATCGGGGCCGCCCTCACTGCCAAATAGGAAGGCGCGCTCGTCGACTTCCTCCAAGTAAACCGAGACGTCTTCGCTTGGAGACCCTCGGACATGCCAGGAGTCCCAAAGGAGGTCGCCGAGCACTCCCTGAACATTCGACCGGGATCCAGACCAGTCGCCCAGCGCCTGCGCCGTTTCGACGAAGAAAAGCGTCGGGCCATTGGGGAAGAAATCGCCAAACTTTTGGCCGCCGGCTTTGTAAGGGAGGTGCGTCACCCCGAGTGGCTCGCCAATCCCGTCCTTGTAAAGAAAAAGTCGGGGCAATGGAGAATGTGTGTTGACTACACGAGCCTCAACAAGGCCTGTCCGAAAGATCCATTCCCATTACCTCGCATCGACCAGGTCGTGGACTCCACCGCCGGGTGCGAGTCCCTTTCTTTTTTGGATGCCTACTCAGGCTATCACCAGATTGCGATGAAGGAGTCCGATCAGCTCGCGACCTCCTTCATCACCCCGTACGGCTCATACTGTTACGTCACGATGCCTTTTGGTCTGAAAAACGCAGGCGCCACGTACCAGCGGTGTATGCAGGCATGTTTCTCAGACCAAATTGGCCGTGAATATCGAGGCCTACGCCGATTTACATCGTTGTCAAAACCAGGAAGGCCGATGACCTCATCGCCGACCTAGAAGAGACTTTTGCGAACCTCCGACGGTTTCGCATAAAGCTCAACCCCGAGAAATGCGTCTTCGGGGTCCCCAAGGGCAAGTTGCTGGGATTCATCGTCTCCGAGCGCGGCATCGAAGCCAACCGAGATAAGATCTCCGCTATCGCAAGGATGGGGCCAATCAACGATCTGAAGGGAGTTCAAAGGCTGATGGGATGCCTCGCGGCACTAAGTCGCTTCGTATCCCGCCTCGGCGAACGCGGGATGCCACTCTACAAGCTGATGAAGAAGTCCGACCATTTTTCCTGGACCAACGAAGCTCAGGAAGCCTTTAGTCGACTAAAGGCCTTTCTGACCTCACCTCCGGTCCTGGTCGCCCCGGAGCCACAGGAGCCTTTGCTCCTCTACATCGCCGCCACGACTCAGGTCGTCAGCGCGGCACTTGTTGTGGAGCGAGCGGAGGAAGGCCGCGTTTTCAAGGTGCAGAGGCCGGTCTACTTCGTCAGCGAGGTGCTCTCCGAAACAAAGGTCCGATATCCTCAGATACAGAAGTTACTGTACTCGGTGCTCATCACCAAGAGGAAGCTTGCCCATTACTTCGATCGACACCCCATCTCCGTGGTAACCTCCTCACCGCCGGAGAAGTCGCCCACAACCGCGACGCTACGGAAGGATCGCCAAATGGGCTCTCGAGCTCAACGGCCTCGACATATCGTGACGCCCTCAGGACGGCGATCAAGTCCTGTGTCTTGGCGGACTTTGTCGCCGAGTGGACCGAGGCGCAAGTCCCTGCGGCGGTCGAGGACCCGGAGTACTGGACGATGTACTTCGATGGGTCTTACACCAAGAACGGGGCCGGCGCGGGGGTCGTCATCATCTCCCCACTCGGCAACAAACTCCGGTATGCCATACGCCTACTCTTCGACGCCACCAACAATGTCGCCGAGTACGAAGCCCTCATCAATGGCCTTCGGATCGCCGCCCGACACTGGCGCCACGGCGGCTCTACGTTCGCAGCGACTCAAGCTGGTGCGTCGACCAAGTGATGAAAGCCACCGAGCCCCGTGACGCTCGGATGGCCGCCTACTGCCTGGAGGTCCGCAAGCTCGAGGAGAAGTTCAAGGGTTTCGAGCTCCATCATAGCTACCGACGCTACAACGGTGAAGCCGACTCCCTCGCCAACCTCGCCTCCGGGAAGGGGCCGGTTCCCCCTGGAATCTTCGTTTCCGACCTCAGCAGCCCTTCAATCCGGTTGGTCCCGAGCGCTGAGGGCGCCGCCGACCCACCAAAGGCGGGCGCCCCCACTGATCTTCGGCCAGATGCCCACCCGCCTCGGTCGGACTTGGGCGTCCTGAGCGTCGAAACCGACTGGAGGCAACCGTTTGTCGATCGGTTGACGAACGGGTCGCTCCCCGCCGATACCACCGAGGCTTGGCGCCTCGCTCGGCGGGCTAAGTCTTTCGTCCTGATCGAGGGCGCCCTCTACAAGAGGAGCCCGTCCGGAATCCTTCAGAAGTGTGTTCCGACCGACCAAGGGAAGCACCTTCTGCTGGACATCCACGACGGGGTGTGCGGGCACCATGCCGCGCCGCGGTCCCTGGTAGGAAAGGCCTTCCGACAAGGTTTCTACTGGCCGACCGCCGTAGCAGATGCGACCCAAATCGTCCGCACCTGCGAAGGATGCCAATTCTTCGCCAGGCAGACGCATCTTCCTGCGCAAGCCCTGCAGACGATCCCCATCACGTGGCCCTTCGCGGTTTGGGGGCTCGACCTGGTCGGACCCTTCAAAAAGGCGCCCGGGGGCTTCACTCACTTGCTTGTCGCCGTGGACAAGTTCACAAAGTGGATCGAAGCCAAGCCGTTGACAAAGATCACGTCGGCCCAGGCAGCAGGCTTCTTCCGCGATATTGTCTACCAGTTCGGGGTGCCCAACTCCATCATCACCGACAACGGGACGCAGTTCACAGGAAAGGAGTTCCTCGAGTTCTGCAACGACTTCAACATCCGAGTCGACTGGGCAGCAGTCGCGCATCCCCGGGCCAACGGCCAGGCCGAGCGAGCCAACGGCATGATCCTGCAAGGACTCAAGCCGCGAATCTTCAGCCGACTGAAGAAATTCGCGGGACGGTGGGCCGCCGAGCTACCACCCGTGCTTTGGAGTCTGCGAACCACGCCGACCCGGTCGACCGGGTTCACTCCTTTCTTCTTGGTGTTTGGAGCAGAGGCTGTCCTCCCGACCGACCTTGAGTACGGCGCGCCAAGGGTGCAGAACTACAACGCCGCACGGGCAATCGAGGAACAGCAAGATGACCTCGACCAACTCGACGAGGCTCGGGATGTCGCGGTCTTGCGGTCGGCTAAATATCAGCAGGCGCTGCGTCGCTACCACAGCCGACGGGTCCGCGGCCGCTCGTTCGAAGTCGGCGACTTAGTGCTGCGCCAAGTCCAATCCGCGAAGGACAGGCACAAGCTCTCCCCGCCCTGGGAGGGCCCTTTCACCATCGCGGAAGTCCTCCGACCCGGCACTTTCCGCCTCAAGGACACCGAAGGGAATCTCGTGACAAACGCGTGGAACATAGAGAAGCTGAGAAAGTTCTATTCTTAGTCAATCTCTACCCCCTTTTGTTACCACTCAACAAACACTTTGAGCAAAAGAAGCCGCAGCTCTCGGACGACCGAGTGCTCTCTCTCATCTGAACTATTGCAAGTACTACGACCTCCGCCCCGAAAGCCGAGGTCCCGAAGTAGTACTTTTCCCGCTGCAAAGACCACGAATGCAAGGACAACCGACCTACAGATGGTCGGACCGTCCCATTCCAGTAACAAACACACATTCTGGCGCGACGCAAGGAGAAGCCCAGCTAATCGGAAGGCGCGAGGAAGTCGAGGGGAGCAAGGGGCCCAACCGCCTCTAACCTCTGTTTGGATCCGTTGCGATCCCAAAAAACCACGGATGTGGGCAAATTGCAAGCGCAAAATCCTCGAAAAAGAAAACATGGAGCAAAGAAGCGCTTTATTTATTCATGGAGGAGCATCACCCCAACCAAGAACGAACCGCCCGTTGTGGTCTTGGTGTGCGCCCCGCCAGCCGAGCTCCGCGCGGCGTCGCTCCACCACCGCCCGCAGCAGCGGCGCCCTCGCCTCCCGAAGTTGGGGAACGCCCACGACGAGGACGCCAACTCGCCGTACGTCCTCACGGACGGCCTCAGCCTCAGCCTCCGCCACCTCCCGCAGCCAGGCCTGATGGGCAATCACTTCCTCGTGGGGCCGAGTGTCGCGATCCGCCATGGCGCGCAGGGAGAGTTCGTTTGCTGGCGGCCCTTGCCGAGGTGACGGGCGCACCGGCGCCTCCCCTTTTATAGCCAAAACAGTGCGGGAGGAGCAGAAGGCGAAGCGCCTTGGGGTCACGCAACGGCGCAGAAGACGAAGCGCCAAAGATCGATTCCAAATCCAGACGATCCCCAGCGAGTTAATCCACACTTATCTCCAAAGAAAACTTAAATCCTTCTGCGGACTCAAGCGGTGCGTGGCGACTGTACCCCCAGTCCCCACGCACCACTCGGGGGCTACTTCCCGAGCCTCGAAGTCGGCGACCTAGATCGATGACCGGTAACCACTCCGACCGGCTACCCCTCATAGTAACCTCTTCAAACCCAAAACGCTACAGCCCACGCCCCGCTGCCACGGCTCCGAGGTAGCACTTTGAGCAAAAGGAGGTTACTTGAGCAAAGGGCCAAGCGGGCGGATGGAGCCTTCGATTTAGGTCGGCAAGGCGACCGATCAACCAAATCTCCTCGTGGCAACCTCCTCGAACCGAATGCTACAACCTAAGCCCCAACGGCTACGGCTCCCGAGTAGCATTCCACGCAAAAAGGAAGCCGCCCAAGCAGAAGATAGTTTGATCGACCAGGGCAGACCAACCCCGGTCGTCGTTAGAAAGCGTTCGGGTCGCTAACCCAAGCCGTACTCCGACCGACCGAGCTATCTACCTCATGACTTGTTTCCCCCAGCCCAAAAGTACTACGGCCTACGCCTCCGCGGCTACGGCTTCGAAGTGGCACTCTGCGGGGGGGAAACAAGTCCTCCGAGCAAGAGACGCTAGGGACGGTCGAAGCACCTCCGCTCGGGTCAGCGATCTAACCTACCAAGCGCAAGCTTCGCAAAGAGGGCGGTCCGACCTAGGCACCCCTCCGCAAAGCTATCGCTCGAGATAGCTCGTCCTATCCCGTGATCTCTCCGAACGGGATTGAGGCAACACCTACGCTCTCAGGGCACCCCCGCGGGCCCTGTAGCTATGGTCGTAAGATTGCCCAAATTCATAGAAGAAGCACGGGATAGACGAGCAAAATAACTTAAAGCAACCCGACACTTCGAACTCAGTCAGGGTAATCATGTTCATTACATACACTGCCAAAAAAGCAAAAAATAGGGATACTAATCGTCTCCCTCCGTCCGACGGAGGATTTCTCGCGGCGAGATCCGGCGGGCGATCTCTTGGGCGCACGGATCGACCCGGGCCATGAAAGCGTCGACTTCTTCGTCGCTTCGGTCAGCAGCGACGCTGCTCCCAACCGCCTCAAGGTCAACGTCGTCATAATAAGAGACAGTGTTGACCAGGGCCGAGGAAGCGCCAAGCACCACCGCCTCCCGCACCGACGCCTCGACGCGCTCAGGAATCCACCCAAGCAGGGCAGGAATAGCACCGGGGCCCGGAGTAAGCCCGAACAACCGGTCGCAGACAGCCTGGATGCCCACACGAAGGACCGTCAGCTCGGCCGTCGTATCGGCCGCTTCCCTCTCCGCCACCCGCTTATCCACGAGGGCCGAGTCACGTGACTCGACCGCCGCATCCCGTTCTTCCACCGCCACCCTTCGCGACTCTAGCACGTCGCTAAGGTTTTTTCGCAGCTCTGCAGGGACACAGAAAAAAGAGACGTCAGAAGACGCCCGTCGCAGTGGCTCCAAGGGGTTGAACTACTCACCGGCCACGGAGGCCTCTTTGGCGCGAAGTTCCTCCTCGACCTTGGCACGTGCTTCTCGATCGGCCGCGGCACGGTCGGCAAGCTCCCTCGCCGTCACGAGCTCCCCCCGAGCAAGATCCCGCTCGCCGCGAAGCCGGTCGGCCTCCCTGCGGGCCGACTCGCATTCCTCTCGGAAGAGGGCGGCCTCCGCCCGGGCGGATACTTCTGCGCGGACCGCAGAAGTCTTGGCCGCTTCCGCTTCCACCAGGGACGACCTGGCCCTCTCTCCCTCGACGGTCAACGACTCCACGAGTCGCTGAGCCTCCCGCAAGGCTTCAGTGACTTCCCCCAGCCGCTGACCAGCCGTGGCGGCCCTTCCTTGCTCGGCAACAAGCGCCCTCCGAGCGTCGAGCAGCTCTTCCCCTACGGCACTCCCCCGGCTGTGCAAGTGCCGGAGGAACATCGACTTGTCCACCGCTCGGGATGTCAAGCGCTGCGAATACCTGCCCGGTCAGTCTCCATTTCCCGGTCGAGAGATGCACAAAAGACAAATCCCCGTCAGACTTACCGATCTGGCCGAGCGGGACTCCTGAGCAATGGACTTTCTCGCCCTGGACGCGGCGTCGGCCGACAGCGAGTAAGGTCGGCGTGGATCCTCTCCATCTCCACCTCAAAGACATTCCGATCCGCTGCGTTCGCCTCATCGCCCGTAATCTAACGCGGCCCTCCGGCTGGTCGTGGCCGGGCCAAGTCAAGACGGGCGGCCGCAACCGCCCGCCTCGGCTTCCCGCTTACAAAGCGTCTGCGGCAGCCAGTTGCGCGCCCTCCGGCAACACTTGGACCGCCGAAGCAGGCGGTGGCCCCGGCGGCGGGGGCGGCAGGACTCGTCCCGCTGGTGTCGCGAACGCCGCAAATCCCAGTACTTCCCCCGGCGGTAGAGTTGCGCCGACTCCCACGGTCGGCAGCACGGGGGAAGGCAAGGATGGCGGAACGTCTCCCGTCGATGCTGCGGACGGAAGCGGTCCCGGCGCCCCCCCGGGTGGCGGCGGGACCTCACCGGTCTCACCGGACAACGGCGTGGGTAGAAGCGCGCCCACCGAAGCCTCTTCCTGCATTGTCGGGGCCACCAACGGCCCCGGCGCTCCTGCTGCGGGGAGCGCATCCGAAGGACCCCCGCTCCCAACGGCCGCCGCCGCACGCCCCGCGGATGGGACCGGAAGGGTGCGACTCCTCACCGCCGGGGTAGGACTCAGCGCCCTCCCAGCGCTGGTGAGCCCCCTGCGCACAGCAGTCGGTCAGGAATTGCGAAGGAAGAAGCACCAGAGAAGATCAAACTAGGGGCACATAAATCACTTACCGAGAGGAGCGAACGACCGGCACCTGACGAGCCCTCTTCGCCGGACCCCTGCGAGGAGGCGTGAGGGGTCTGCGCATCTTCAGGATATACCCTGCGCCCGCAGTTTCTTCCGAAGAACCACGGTCGCCGGCCCCGCGGCTGGGACCCGCGTCACAGCCGCCAGAGTCGTCTCCGACAACCGCTTCCCCCTCGCTCGACGACGACGCCTCGTCACCGTCACTCAAAGTCTCGTCAGAGACCTCCTCGCCGCGCGCAGCCCTGTCTGCGCGCTCTTTCCTCTTCCGCGTCCTGGTGGCCTCTTTCCTCGCCAGGAGGTCGGCGTCGCGCTGCTCCCTGGCGAGGCGCTCGGCCGCTCGCGCCTCCTTTTCCCCCGGAAGCAAGGGGCGGGAGATCAGGCCACCGAGCCCCTGCACGAACACGCTCGGGTAAGGGGGCGAAGGAGCAGAGCAAAAGCAAAAGCAAACAGGAGCCGTCAGACGTACCAAGTTCTGCGGATTCTGCGCCGAGAACGGCAGCGCGAGCCGCGCCCGGCTCGGTATCTCCTCGATGGAAAGCTGCGGCCACACGTGCGAGGACCTCCGACGCAGAAGCTCCCGCTCCGACGACCTCGCAGGGTCGGTCGGCCCCGTGTACTCGAACATGGGATGCGCCCGATCCTTGAGGGGTTGAATGCGCCTCTCCATGAACGTACGGAGGATCACCTTGCCCGTCAGACCCCGCCGCTTCAGGTCTGCGAGCTTTTCGAGAATCTCATCAACCTTCGCCCGGTCCCTCGCATCGGGACCCCAGGTCCAGCAAGGATGCGGCGTCGGTAGATTCCCACTGAAGGCCGGGGCACTGTTGTCGATGTTCCGGACATAGAACCACTCGCTATGCCACCCCCGGTTGGACGTCGGCAGCTTTACATCGGTGTAAAGCGACTTGCGGCGGGGGCGCAGTTGGATCGCCAGAGCGCCAAGAAGGTCGGCGGCGCCCGACGGCGGCCTCGCGAAGAAGAAGTGGCGCCAGAGTCCCCAGTGGGGTTCGATCCCCAGAAAAGCCTCGCACAGCGTCATGAAGACCGCAATGTGGAGGACTCCATTCGGATTCAGGTGGTGAACTTCCCCCCCGTAGTAGTGAAGCAGCCCCCGGACGAACGGGTGGAGTGGGAGGCCGAAGCCCCGCTCGTAGAAGGCCGCCAGCGAGACTATCTCGCCGTCTTCCAGTTCGGGGACCTCGGTCCCGGCCGGCGGCACCCGCCAGCCGGACTGAGGCCGCGAGGGAAGGAGCTCCTTCCTCTCCAAGCCGAGGTAGCGACCCGCCGCGGCCGAGTGCGGGGTCAGCGACATCTCCAAATGAGCGTGGGGGAGCGGAGGACGGCGCGACGAAGCAGGAAGTTTTTTCTTCTTCCCCTTGCGTTCTCTCTCCTTTTCTTTTTTCAGAGGACACGAGCAGGAGGATTTGCTCCCTCCGCGCCGCCCTCTCCTTCCTTTATAGACGCCTGGCGGGAACGGACGCGCCTCCGCGCCCAACCGACGCCACCTCGCGCGGACCGACGCAGTCGCCAACCGTCAGCCTGCTACCACGCCCAGTACTCCGGTAACGTGCCGCAGCCCATTTAAACCCCACTAAGCATTAACTGCTCCGACAGGACGGCCGCCTCGCGCACAAGACGCCACGCCGCATCGCAGCCCGTCGGCCACAACCGCCAGGGCGCCCCATGCCAAGAAAGGTAAGAAGCGGCCCATCGGGCCGCCCGCCTCGGGAAAGCAAGCGGCCGGGCTCGCACTCGAGGCCCGCACCGCGCCGAGGGTTACGAAGGCCGAATCCAGCCAGCTGGAATGAAAGCCGCCCCAACACGTAAAAAAAGAGAGCGAGGGGCGGGTCGCAGTGAGCCCCCAGAGGGCCACTAGTTAGGGTCGGCGGACGACCCGATCACTGTGGCCCGCGTCCGAGACCATACCTCACACTCTCCCGCGGAGCTCATCGATGAGTGGCGGCCAGCCGCGCTCCGGGTTGGCGGACGACCCGGCAGCCCGATGCGGGACGAGTAAGGAAAGGTTTTTATGGAACGCCCCCGAAGCGGGTCGGACGCCCACGACGGGAGCTACGTCCGCTTGGAAACGATCCCCCTCGAGGGAGATCGCCAAGGTTCCACTCGGATTACCCGATAGTAGCTCGCACGAGCACGACGTTCAAGCCGACGAAGGCAAACGTGCGTTCGCTCACCCGACTCTGAAAAAACCCACGAACGGCGTGGCTTGCCAGGGTCCGACCGGGCTAAACCCCCGACCGGCTCTCCGACCCGCTCGGGGGCTACACCCACCGGGTGCGCTCGCGCGCACCCGGGCTCTTTCTAGGCTGGCGCGGCTCCCAAGCAGTCGCGCCGACCTAGGCGCCACCGACCTCCGGGTCGACGAATGCCACGGCTGGGCTAAACCCCCGACCGGCTCTCCGACCCGCTCGAGCTGAGAGGCTACACCCGGCGCGCACCTTGCCGGCCCCTTCTAGGTGGCGCGGCTCTCAGGCGATCGCGCCGACCTAGCATCACCGACCTCGGGCCGATTACCACCGCCAGTTAAACCCCGAGCGGCTCTCCGACCCGCTCGGGGCTCGAAACTCTTGACGAGTACCCATGCCATGGGTACCCCATCACCGGCACGAACGGGCTGACCGATCACGGCGAAGGCCCAAAGACCACCGAAAGGTACTTGGGCGCGAGGGAGCGAGCCCGACTGTCTTGAGGCCGACCCCGAACGGTCGGCGGACTCCGGTTCCGGGCGGTCGGCATGCTCCGGCCGCCTAGTATTGAAGCTCAAGCTCCACCTGCGCACAGGCCAGCATGGCCCACGCCGGTGTCAGACGACTGCCTTGTGCGCGGCGTCCCCTGGCGTCCGTACCGGGGTAGACGGCTCCTTCCCAAGACTGTCAGAGGAGCCGCCGAAGAAGTCTTGCCCCCGTCCCATCGCCTGGCACACCGCAGAGGAGTGCGCCCACTCCCGAGGCCAAGGCAAAGTCAAAGCGCCATTAAAGCCACCGAGGTTGACAGGAGCACCACGCGACACGCCACCCAGACAGCACTACGCAAGACTGCTCGCCATAGAGCCACCAACCCTGCCTCGGGACGGGCAGGGGTTGGTCGGACAAGACAGAAGCCAGACTTCAAGACGCGCAGGCCCCTTTCCTCGTGTTTTTCCCAAACTCCCGTGTAACCTGCCTCCTCCGTCTATATAAGGAGAGGCAGGGCCCGAGAGGGAGGGGGCGGAGAAAACAGTCTTCTAGGTAGCCTCAACTCCCTAGCGAAAACATCAAGGGGATCGGACAGCCGACCCTCCGCCTCGCTTGTACACCCCTTGTCCATCACCCAAAGATCAATACATCCACACCGCACGAACTGGAGTAGGGACATTCGGCCCGAACCAGTATACATCTTCTGACTCCTTGAGTCGACCATTCGGGGAGAGGGAGCGCGCGACCCCATCCGACCATAAATACGTATTGCCGGTGCACGAAACACCGACACTATTGCATGCTAGTTCATTTTAAAAGTGATTTCACTTAATTTGGGATTAGATAATCAACCTATTTGATTATGTCACCTTGTCACTATTAATTCTATGCTATGATTCATTTATCACCCTAGGATTATTGATTATTAGTTGGTTGCTATAGTTAATTGCTAACATGGGTTACTAGATCATGATTAGTTTGCTTAGACATGCAATGTATTATTGATATCATTTTGAAATATCAAAATTAATATTGCTTAACAGAATACAGAACGTGTTTATGAAAGGTGTGTCATGTGTTATTGATGATGTTGATGTCACATGATGCATGGTAATCAACTAGGGATGGTAAAATGAGTTAGACTGGGGCAAGTGACTAGAGTTGCTAAGTGGTGGGCCAAGTGTGGCATTTGGGTGGTCACATTTGGTTCTTTTGGTAACTTGAATATTGTGAAATTTTGGGTAAGTCTTGCCTCGGTCAATTAAGAACTTAACCTTGCAATTATTTGAATTGGGCTAAACATACAACCACATGTCTGCTATGAGACAAACCTAGCTAACTAATTTGTGATATCTAGATTTTGGTACTGTCGTGGTGGTGTGGATTCCTGAGGTACGAGTAGACTCACATGGCGCAAGAGGGGGTCTTGAGTGTGGTAATCAATCCCATCAATGTTGAAACCTCAGCGGGCAGTACTGAATTCAGACAGAGCATCATAAAGGCTTTGTTATGGTCATTCGCCTTTGTGGTGAATTGATTATATCTTATGGTTAAAGTGTATAATCTTTGCAGAGTGTCAAACCTATTTGAATAGCTGTGTCTGTGGTATTGGACAATGCTCATGAATTACAGTTAAGGGTTAGATTTTGATAAAAATGAACTTGAAAATGGAGGCAGTGTGCCTATGAAAATGTGGATTTGGTGTAAGGTTGTGAAATGATTTATTTGTGAAATAACTAAAAAAAATTATTATTGTTATTATTTATTTTACAGCTTTGCAATCTGTTATGTTATGCAAAAATGCTGCTTTATTGCAAAATAACCACTTCAACCATTCACTTGGAATAACGTACTTTATTTACTCACCCCTTGCAACAATTCAAACACCAGTTGAGGAGGAGTCTACACCTACTCTTGAGGAGGAGTACCAGGAGGAGCCGAACAATTAGGGTACAAGCCTAGTCAATTGCCTGTGGCATATTGATGGGTTACTACAAGTTTTATTTCCCCACTGCAGTTTTTATTTATTTTTGAGTCTTTACCCTGTGTGGCATATTCTTGTAAGTTGACCATAAGGTTGACCAAATAGGTTATATTAATAGATGAAGTCTTTAATTAATATTCCGCTGTGTATGATTGTGATATTTCATCTATGTTGAGACTGTGTACAACTCACCGACAAAGCGAGATCGGCAAACTCACGTAGCACAATGACGGTGACTTCGATGAAGGCAGCTAATGTTTCAAGGGTGACGGAGCACACGTTACACAGCATGATGTTCCCCAAGGCTTTAAATAGCCTTGTGTGGTGTGGGCGACACAGCAGCCGAGAGTGGCGGCGGCGCGACTGTTATGGCGGGCAATTAGTGTTAGGGTTTCGGTGGGAATGACCAGGTGCACGCAAGTGGATCGAGCCGGCGCAGCGGCTGGGCTGAGTGGAGAGGAGAGGGTAGGTAGGCCACAGCTGGGAAAGGGAAATGCGTAGCCAAATTGGCCTGCCAAGATTAATGAATTAGAAAAGGATTTTAGAATTAAAGAAAATACTAGAAATTCAAATAAATCCAAAGAAATACCAAACAAACTCCAAACTCCAAATATTCCAAAAAAAATACAAAAAAAATCCTTCCAACATAAGAAATCCAACTAAAAATTATTTCTTTTAATTAATGGTTAGATTATTCAAAATAAATCATTTTATTTCAGGAAAATTCTAATTAAGCTTTAATTAATTTGAGAAAATTCCAATTATTTTTATTTTATAAACTTTCAAAAGGCGTGAAAATTAGGGTGTTACACAATAGTAATAAAGTTGAGAGGTTATTGAGACTACATGTGTGCTCCTCTAGTTTTTCCTCGTTCTTGTGTTATTGTTTCTCGACCACACGTGTAATATCTCAGGAAGGCGTGACTTGTTGGGGCTATTCTTGGGCTGATTTCGACTGTCCTTGGGGCTGTTTTTTTGGGGGCTTTGCCATCTAATCCTAGCCCTCCCTTAAATCCTAGCCGTCCATCCCTTATCCAGCCGGTCCTAACCCCATCCAAGCTATTGCCTCCTCACTCCTCCTCCCCAAGCGATTGGAGCTGCAGCTCCTCCTCCCCATGTGATTTGAGCTACTGCTCCTCCCACACCAGGGAGAGATGCTCTTCCTCCTCCTCCATGGTGCCTCCTCCTCGAGCTTCCTTCGAGGCGCAACTTCCTCCCCAACCGAGCCCTCCATCCCTTGCTGTTTTGAAGCATGGAACTAAGGTAAATTTTTGGGGTTTGGTCCTGCATGTTAGTTGGTAGAGTTCTCTTGCTAGGGTTCTTGAGTTTGAAGTGAAATTAGTTGAGGATTTGAGTTGATTGGGGTTGTTCTGTTTTCGGGTAGATTTTGCCCCTCTACTAGGGCTCTGATTCGAGGGTGTTAGAGGCATTTTCTAGTTGTCCGGCTGTAGAAAAAGTTGTAGATCGTCAGTTCCCCTTTAATCTAAAACCAAGAACACCAATTTTCATGCAGCCAATCAGAAGTTATGCTCATTTTAGTGCGAGTTGTTCTGATTATCCTTGTGTTGGTAGCTGAAATATTGAACTGCAGTTTAAGGCTAGATGTAAGCCGATTTAGAATTTCTATTTGCCTAAAGAAAGTTAGAAAATTTTCTGTAGATTACTAAAATATCTTCATTTGCTTGATTTGGAGTTGTAATGAATTAATTATGCTTTGTTGAAGTGAGATATCTAAACTATGTTACCAGAAATTCAGAGGTTTGGGACAGATCTGTAACATTTGGCTGTAGAATAAAAGGTAGCTTATCCTCTTGTGGTCATTGAGAGTACAATAACGTAATTTTTGGTTTAGCCAATCAAAAGATATGCTTGTTTTAGTAAGCTCTGTCCAGAATTAGTGTTTAAACATGCAGCATCTGTTCATTTCAATTCTGGGAATGTTTGAGGCATCTCTTGAACATTTGGCTATAGAATAAAAAATAGCTCATCTCTTGTGATCATTTAGAGTACAAGAACGCAATTTTTGGTTCAGCCAATCAAAAGATATGCTTGTTTTAGTAAACTCTGTCAAAAATTAGTGTTTAAACGTGTAGCCTCTGTTCATTTCAATTATAGGAATGTTTGAGGCATCTCTTGAACATTTGGATGTAGAATAAAAGGTAGCTTATCCTATTGTGGTCATTTATAGCACAAGAACTCAACTTTTGGTTAAGCCATTTAGAAGTTATGATCGTTTTTGCGCTTACTGTCCAGATTTGCAATAGTTGGAAATTAGGGCTGTTTTGAGTTAAGGCATAGATGTGTTGTATTAATGTTGTGTTGCGATGGTGTTTGATGTATGTTGCATGCAATTGCTGATTTCAGGAGGAGGAGCCTCGGGAGTGGCCTCTTCTTCGCGCCACTCCACCCTCTGCGGTTAAGGCAAGGACATCGGGTGATGGTTTGAAAATGATTTGAAAGATCCAACTTGTAGTTTAAATGAATAAGTCCCTTTCTAGAGATAGGGTATCTGAGAATAATTATTGATGGTGAGTTGTGATGATAAGATTATATTGGCTATCATAATGTTCTCTAACGGATGTCTTGGTAGTTTTTAGAGTCTAAGTGGCTCTCTTTGGAAGGATCGGAAGTTTCGATTTTGTCTTAGGTAGCTTTTCATGAAATGTGCAGGTAGGGATTGTTCCATACCTATGTCAATGAGGATGGAATTTTATAGCAAATGACTATTTGGTAATGGATGAATGTCGGCAAATGAAAAGTAAGTATTTAAATTGCTTCTTTTAGCGGAGATGATTGATCGCATCTGTTGCATTCATGTCCTTCATGAGACATTCGGGCCAGGTCGGTGAGAAAGTCATATGGGTGCATATGACTAATTCGAAGAGCTCTTGAGAAGTCCTAACTCGTAGTCCCATCCACAAGGATGGATGGGAGCGAGTCATTAAGAGTAGGCCCCTCCATTGGGTTGGAAGGGGAGGAGAGAGTGCGACACCGACAGGTGTGCACTCGGATATACCGGTATAAATGATGAAAAGGTTGCATTTCAGCATGAAAGCATACTGCATTGCATCACATTGCTAATGTTGATTGATGAGTAATGTGAAGAAGGGTTAAATCGTTGAGTCGTGGACTCAATCAAAGATGAGTAATGAGTTGACTTTTGAGTAAGGATTGTGATCTTACCGTTTTATCCGTTTGCTGAAATTAAATATGAATTGTTGTTATGCTATTGCTTTAAGAAATGTTATTTGACTATGATTTTATTCATTGATGTACTTTGCTGAGTCTTCGACTCACGCTTGTTGTTTATGTTGTTTTAGGTACTCTGAGGACTTCTTGTCGAGAGGGGACATAGCATCACCTTCAGTCACTATCATGCCATGTTCGATAGTAGTTTGGAAAATTATTGCACGACGTTAACTAGTGTTGGATCATTGTGATAGCGTGCTTTGTGGTTGTGGTTTAAACCTTGTGTCGATTTGCAGTTAAACATTCATGTTGTGGTTAATGTAAACTTTCATTGGTGCGAAGATTAGTAGATGTTAAATGATGTTGCGTGGTCGTTGCTAGGGTTATAAATCTCGTTTTTAACAAAATTTCGGAGGTGCTCGAAATCCAAAATCTCAGCGAGATTTCGGAAATTCAAATCAAATCCGAACAGAATCTAAAATTCAAATTTGAAATCCAGTTTTTTTTTCTACTGGGAAATCCGAGATTTCGGCCGAAATCACCGAGATTTCGGCCCGATTTGAGCCGACCAAAAAATGGTCAAAAAAACATCAAAAAAATCTGAAATTTTTTGTGGATGATCTTCAACCTAAATCCAATCATATCCGGTGAAAAAATTAAAAATCCGGTAAAAAAATATACAAATCTCGGTCGAAATCACCGAGATCTCGGCCGAAATCACCGAGATCTCGGCAAAATTTGAATGTGCACTGTAGCATTTTGAATTTTTTTAATTTTTTTTAAATAACCGGTATTTTGAATCTCGGAGGGGTCCAAAATCTGAAATCTCGGTCGAGATTTCGGATTTCGGTCCGAAATTTGAATCCTTGGTCATTGCTAATGTTAACTGCTAGAATGTTTCGTTTGGATACTAGATATTTATGCTTGTGAATGATATGATTATTATCTCGTTTGTCTGCTGAGTGGATGTCCTTCTTTTAGGGGAATTGTTGCCAAAAATTTTAGTGGATTTCGAAATATTATTAGAGTTGATTTTCCTTGTCTAGTTTTTGTTATCTATTTTGGTGACACTCTGGACACAGTTAGTATCGGGGTGTTACAACACGACCTCAATTCTACAATAAGAATTGGACGTGGAGCAGCGTTAGGACTGGGGCAGGAGGCGGGGGCTGGCTGTCGGGGCTGCTTGGAGGGAAGGGCGGCGGCGGCGCGCCCACGGTGATGGCGGTGACTCCAGGGACTGTGAAGGCCGGCGACCCCGTGCTGCACGAGCCGTCTCAGGAGGTGGCCCCGGGGGACGTCCCCTCCGAGAAGGTCAAGGGCGTCATTGACCGGATGATTGCCGTCATGCGCAAGGCACCTGGCGTCGGCCTCGCGGCCCCGCAGATCGGTGTTCCCCTGAAGGTCTGCGTAGGCAAGAACACGATTTGTACGGTCGCGCTCGTATTGCATTGCGTTGCTCTCCAGCTCCTTGCCTTAGCACTTACCACTCCACTCGCTTATGTTCAATCGTGAAATACCATGGCCACATGGCTCAACCTGTTGGGTTCATCAATGGCAGATTATTGTTCTGTGTAATGTCCCCTTGCCAACTGAAGTTGTCGGCGTGAGATTTGGATTCAGAATGCTTGGAAAAGGGGAAAGAGAAGCAGGAAGAACCGAGGAAGAAGAAAAAGGCAAAAGGTATGTATTCTGTTTACGTCATCAATGATTCTGTTACAATCCGACTCCGCTCTATTAAGTACTCCTCTCAACACTCCCTTACATGTGGGTCACACCACAGCATGACCACGCAGGGTCTTTCTCTCCCTCTCCTTTGGTCTGTTCTGTAGCCCATCCGGCAATAGCTCTACTCTTGTGATGGCATCATCACATCACCCCCCGCCCCCAGAAGCAATTGCTTGTCCCCAAGCAACAAAATGTGGAAACCTGTTCTGTAACACCTGGAGATCCTCCCAAGTTGCAGACTCGCGGGAAATGCCAGACCACTTGATCAGTCCTTGTGGAATCGCGACATTTCCCTTTTTAACCAACTGGTGTTCAAGAATCTGCTCCGGTTCTGGGCTTCGGCTGTCCAACTCCACCATCTTCGTCAATTCCTGAAATACTGGAGAATAATCTGTGGTAAAGCTCTTAAGTTGAGAGACATGAAATACGGGATGTATCTGTGCACTGTCAGGAAGTTTCAAGCGATAGGCAGTTGCGCCAATTCGCTCCAACACTTCATAGGGTCCATAATACTTATACGCCAACTTTGGGTAGGGACGGTTGACGACTGAACTTTGAGCATAAGGTTGTAACTTCAGTAAGACCATTTCTCCCACTTGAAACTCTCTATTTTGACGAAGTTTTTTCGCCTACATCTTGATCCTGTGTTGCGCATTTAGCAAATGTTGTCTCACCAACTCTTGATGAGTCTGTCTGTCCCGAAGCCAAGACTCAACTGAACTAAGTTCAACTTGATCGATATTAGGCAGGAGACCATAATTCGGCTCACAGCCATACAAAACCTTGTACGAGGAACAGCCCAACGATGTATGGAAGTTGGTGTTATACCAGAACTCAGCCAAGGGTAGCTAGCTCTTCCATTTAGCGGGTGAGTCGTGAACAGCACAACGAAGATGCATCTCGAGACATTGATTAACCCGCTCGCTCTGCCCATCTGTTTGTGGGTGGTATGCCGTACTGAATTGCAGTTTAGTTCCCAACATCTTAAATAATTCCTTCCAAAATTGACTTGTGAAGATCTTGTCTGTATCGAAAATAATGGGCTTGGGCACTCCATGAAGTCTGATCTGATCCACAAAGACTTGAGCCACTTTATGAGCTGTATATGGATGGCGCAAGGGAAGAAAATGCGCATACTTCGATAATCTATCCACCAGCACCATAATCGTATCATACCCGTCAGACTTTGGCAAGCCCTCGATAAAATCCATAGTGATACTCTGCCAAACACCGGAAGGAATGGGAAGAGGTTGAAGCAGTCCGGCAGCATGATTGTGTTCACCCTTTGCTTGTTGGCATATCCGGCATTGTTTAACAAAACTCTCCACAGCTCCTTTCATACCTTCCCAGCAAAAAAGTCTCTTCAATCTTTGATATGTGGCCTGTATGCCGGAGTGGCCTCCAAGTGCTCCACTGTGAAAGGTGTCAATTAATTTTGTTTGCAAGGCGGAGTTTGCCCCAATCCAAATACGACCCCTGTGCCGGATTAAGCCATGCTTCAATTCATTGCCGTGCTCATCTGGACTGTGCAATGCTAACTTTGCCAACTTGTCCTGAGCGGCCAGATCAGTCACATAAGAGTTGATGACTTCTTGTATCCATGCCGGCTGGACCTCCGACACCGATTGCCATGCCATGAGGTGCCCGACTCGGGATAGAGCATCCGCTGCTAATTTTTCCTTCCCTCTGCGGTAGACGATCTTGAACTGCTTCCCCATTAACTTCATCATGGCTTTCCGTTGCATGGGCGACTACAACTGCTGAGAATCCAAGTAGCTGAGGCTATGGTGGTCAGTGCGAATAATAAACTCCCCTCGCTGCAAATATGATCTCCACTTTTCGACTACCATAATAAGAGCTAAGAACTCTTTCTCGTAGATGGAAAGGGATCTGTGCACTGCGCCCAATGCCTTGCTCAAAAATGCAATGGGATGTTCCTCCTACATGAGCACCGCTCCTATCCCACCATCACATGCATCAGTCTCCACCACAAATACCTTTGTGAAATCCGGTAAAGCAAGGACCGGTGTAGATGCCATAGCTTGCTTCAGACACACAAATGTGCTTCAGCTTGACTGTCCCACAGAAACGCCTGTTTCTTAAGCAAGTTTGTCAACGGTTTGGTAATCAGGCCATAATGATGAACAAACTTGCAGTAATAGCTGGTGAGACCCAAGAATGCCTGCAATTCTGTCACGGTTGAAGGTGAAGGCCAATTTGTCATAGCTTGAGTTTTCTGTGGATCCATTGCCACTCCAGTGTCTGATATAATGTGTCCCAGGTACTCCCAACTCTTGTTGGGCAAAAGCACACTTCGACATCTTGACCAAGAACTGATTCTGTTGTAGCCTTTCCAACACCAACCATAAATGGTCAACATGGGCTGGTAAGTTAGGACTGTAGACGAGAATATCGTCAATGAAAACCAAAACAAACTTTTGAAGATATGGTTCCAAAATTGAATTCATCACACATTGAAACGTTGCCGGTGCGTTAGTGAGTCCAAACGGCATAACTCTAAACTGATAATGCCCGTGATGTGTTTTGAATGCCGTCTTCTCTTCATCCTCTTCTCTCATACGAATTTGGTGATAGCCCGCTCTCAAATCCAATTTGGAAAAATACTTCGTTCCCCCCAACTCATCTAATAGCTCATCCATCATCGGCATTGAAAATTTGTTCTTAATTGTCAAATCATTCAATCGGCGATAATCGACACAAAAACGCCAAGACCCATCTTTCTTCTGAACCAACAAAACAGGAGATGCTAATGGGCTAGCACTTCGTCTGATGATTCTTGAGCGTAACATTTCCTCCACCTGATGCTCAATTTCATCTTTATGTAATGGGGAGTAACGATAAGGTCTAGAGTTCACCGGAATTGCATTAGGCACTAAAGGTATAGAATGATCATATTCACGGTGTGGCGGTATACTCTTTGGGTCACCAAATACTGCTGCATATTGATGAAGCAATGCTGTCACTTCTACAGGTAGGGTAACATCCTTCTCTGGTTGATGTTCTTCAATTACAGCCAGAGCCCATATCTCATTTCCTTTGTGCCACTTCCAATACTGTTCAACTGTCAATACTGACAACTCTTCAGCGACTAGTGTTTGGACTCCTTTCAACTGAACTGGGTGACCATGGTATTCAAACTCTAGTGTCTTTTCCTTCCAATGACACTTCATTAGGCTGTGTAACTCTAACCAGTCCATCCCAAGAATAGCGTCATATGCTCCAAGATCAAGAACTCGCAAATCAGTCCGGAATGTTTGCCCTTGAATCCACCATTCCATTTGAGGAATCCATTGATTGCACTTCAGCAGCTCCCCATTGGCTACTCTAACCTGGACCGGTTTGGCGTCAGCAGCTTGATATCCCACCCATTGCAAAAACTTAGCGTCGACAAAACTATGCGAGCTCCCGGAGTCAACTAAAATCAACATCACCTGATTTCTTACCAATGCTCTGATTCGGATAGTCTCTTCCTCCTCCTTTCCTGCCATTGCATTAAGTGACAGATTACATATATCGTCTTTGCCCATTTCAGCCAATTCAAGCATATCCAGCACTTCATCCGACAGCCATTCTCCTGACTCCTCAATCCGCATAGCGTTTACTTGAGCTGGTCCTTTTTTAGTACAATGCAAATGGTGTCCTGCCTCATACTTTTCCTCACACTGATAGCATAGACCATTCAATCGACGAAACTCCTTTAGTTACCGTGATTTCTACAAGTCTCCCTGATTGAACTTTACTGGACTGCGTAATAACTCTGTTCGGTTGCCAACGGTATTGTCTCGGTTCACCGTATGTTTGAGTTTTCCCATTTTTGAGCGCTCCTGAACCTCCTAATGCACCGTTGCCAATAATACTGCCTGATCCACAGATTCTGGAATCTGACCCTGCACCGGACCTCGCAACTCCTCCTTCAATCCTTTTATGAATTGCGAAACAAAGATCTCCTCATCATAATGGGGATTGAACATTGAAAGGTGATACATAGCCTCCTCAAATTGCCTCTGATAGTCCTTCAATGTGTCAGTCTGTCGCAGATTTTGAAGATGGTCCAAGGCTCTACGGTGATCATAGACTCCGAATTTACCCTCCACCGCTGTCATGAACTCGAACCAATCCCCCAATTCATGTCGCATCTTATAAGATTGCAACCAACTTGCTACATTGCCCTCCATATGTAAAGTGGCAGCCGACACCCACAAGGTTTCAGATATGTTAAACATCCTAAAGTAATCTAAGCATTTATCCTTCCAAATTCGAGGATGTTCACCATCAAACTTGGGAAACAAAATCTTCGGTAACGGAGTTCGGGATCCACTGGATTGATCACTAGTATTCCGTGATGATCCCAAAATTGACCTGGTACGCCCCTCCATCGAACCATGATTTGGTGTTCCCCCAGGATTCGGCAATAGTGGAGTTTGAGGATTTACCCTGTTCCCTTTTCCTGGTGCTGGAGTAGTAATCATCCGCCTGTGCTCCCCCACCGGATCAGGCTGCCTGTCCAGAGTAATCCTCACAACGGCTTGGGCTGTTGCTTCCAGTTGTTTGGCCATAAGCTGCTGGTCCTTCGCTTGGTTCTCTGTTACCTTAGCAACGAGGTCCATTTGTACCGTCATCTGCTGTTGCTTCGTCTCCAGCACTTCCAGTTTGGAGAACACTTGATCAAGGCTTCTCGTCAGAATCTCCCATTTCTCATCCGCATGTGCTACCGCCTCCCCCATCGCCTCCAAGACGAATTGGGTCTGCGGGGACGGTTTGGGTGGCACCGTAGTGATCGATCACCAAGCCAAGCCAACCGGGTTCAGGAATTTTATAGGAATCACCGAGGCAACCAGAAAAATCGCCTCAGGTTTCCTAACCGTAGACCGGGATTTTACAGCTCCAAGTCGGGTGGATCTCGATCGCTTGCGCTCTGATACCAAGTTGTAATGTCCCCTTACCAACTGAAGTTGTCAGCATGAGATTTGGATTCAGAATACTTGGAAAAGGGGAAAGAGAAGCATGAAGAATCGAGGAAGAAGAAAAAGGCAAAAGGTATGTATTCTGTTTACGTCATCAATGATTCTGTTACAATCCGACTCCGCTCTATTAAGTACTCCTCTCAACACTCCCTTACATGTGGGTCACACCACAGTTCCTTTATGCATATTATCACTAGAAGTTCATCTATCAAGACATTGAGGATATGAAAACTGCATTGCATTGTACTAAATTGTATCCTGATGTTCTCACACTTGTATTCTGGCGATGGCAGTGTTGATGGATATAGGGCGGTTGTTGAGCGACATCTAGATGTTGAGGTTTCGGGTTTGGACCGAAATGGACGTCCCATCAAGGTCGAAGCTTCAGGATGGCAGGCACGCATCCTGCAGCACGAATGTGATCATCTTGAAGGGACACTCTATGTTGAGAAGATGGTCCCGAGGACATTCAGGATTGTTGATAACTTGGATCTGCCACTTCCCATTGGATGTCCTCCACTAGGTGCACGATGATGTGGACACCATTCCAATTTTGTTTTTAAATAGAGGTACTTGGCCTTCATAATATTTCCAAACATTTATTCAATTGCCATGAATTGATTTTTCTATACATTCTGTGGTCATAACGCTGAGACGCCTGCAAAGAATTGCGGCCTTGTATGTCAAGTGTTGAACTTTCAGTCAATGTTATTAAATCGTAAAGTCGAGTCGAGTCGCTAGAGGGGCGACTAGTCGCGACTAATCTCGACTAGCCCCCAGACTAGGAAGTATGTTAGTAGGACATATCACATACTAAGTTGTAGCAACAATTAAGCACATATACATATTGTAAAGCGTGAAATGACGAGAAGAAAAACATAAGCATGATGATGATATGGATCAGAGGCGTCTAGGGTTCGGCCCCTCCATTCTAGGTATAAATATCTCGAGTGGTCATCCCTCTGAACATGGGTCATTAATCGACCGACTAGAAGAGCGAGATTAGTCGTGGCTAATCGTTGATTAGTCGTCCAACCGCCTGACTAGTCGCTCCAGTCGAGTTGAACGTTCTAGTTGTGCTCCATGCACCGACTGGACGACTAATCGTAGATTAGTCGACGACTTAATAACATTGCTTTCAGTCCATGGTAATGTTTCTTGTTAAATGTAAGATGATAACTACATAATTTGTACGGTGCCCTTTTAGAACAAGAATTTGGCATTTTGTCTGATAGAACTGGAATTTTGGTGTTTCCATAGTCTCACTCTCATCAGTAGAATTTGCAAAACTTTACGCATGGAACTGATGCTCGTGTTTTTCATTATATTTCTGATATCCTTCGACTTGTATGTATTTCTTACGACTTGAATTTTGATCTTTTTAGGGGGTTGAAAATGACATAGATTCATGACATTACTGTAAACTATTGTGGTTAGTTCAATTGTCCAAATCGCTTTTGGTAGTTTAATTGTGTTTTTTTCCCTCATGGACCAGCATGTGTGGTCTAGTAGTTTGGCTTACTGTGGTCTGTCCCCTTAACGCATGTAGGTTTAATATACCCTAAACTAACTAGCAAAAGAAATCACATGCATGCTGGTGTAACATCATTATGTTGTGCTGTTCATGGCTCCATAACCAATTTGAGTATGCAATGTTTTTATGATATAATATTCTCTCCAATATATTAAATTCAGTGCCTTTCTATATCAATTCAAGATAGATTGATGGGTGGTCAAAGGTGATCCATTTGAAATTTATGCTTTTGGAAATGTGAGGTAAGGAGAGGGCCGTCAAGAAAAGAAAATGAAAGTTTTGGTATGAAGATAGAATACGGAAAATGAGCACTAAAAGAAGTTTACAATAAGAAAAATGGTTTGAACACTTAACATATGTCATGATAACTTGTAGTACTAAATATATAATATTTCTCCTAGTGTCTTCTACATGCATTTAGAAAACTCCCTTACAATCGGGACAATGGAGTGCTTATGTTCCCTCCTACTGTTGGAAAGAAGTAGAAATAATTGATTATTTGGCACAAAGTTGATGTGTATTTGATGATTTGCTACATCATATCTCACCGACATTTAGGCCAGATATCACATGTCAATAAGGCATGGTGTTGCAAATCATTAAGTGCACATCAACTTTGTGGCAAATAATCAAATCTCCCGAAGTAGTATGAGATGGAAGGCTATGGAATGTTGAAGTGAGAGGAAAAGGAACTTGAACCTGAAGGAAGCAAAGTTATTTGTGATGACAGAGTAATGAGACTTGTTCACAACTTCACGACCCTTAAGAATTTTGAGTTAGCAACCATGACAAGTACAAAGTAAGTTGCAACGCGGGTAGGGATCAAAACGTTCCATTAAAAAGACCACCCATTAAAAATCACCTTCACCCTTCCAATCCAAAATGTTTGTCCATCTTCCAAGTTTCAAGCGCATTGCTGTCTACTTAGGACCCAAGCTCCCAAGGAAAATGTGACTTTAAAGGCATGCACACATTTGGGAGAGTACTTTGAAGGCACCAATTTGCAGGTATTTATGATTATTGACAGTTGAAAGTTCCCATGTTTTGGAAGCAGGATACAGGAAACACAAGTAATGCAAACTATAAGCTAGTGTATCCTTACCTTAAGATGTACCACATATGGGATAATGGTATAGAAAGATCATTGAAGCTGTTTACAGTAATTCAGCAGTTGAGATCGCTTTCCTATTATTATCTTAAAACAATAAATACTACCAAATGTGAGAACAAGAGTTAAGTATGAACTAAAACTTTTATCATGTTAAGTGCCCTATCTGCAGTAGAGTTATGATTCTAGTTTACCTACCATGTGCAACATACCACAAGAAATAGACATCTTATTTCATTCTTTAACATTTGCCTCTTCAATTTATTTTGTCCTGTGATATAGAGTCTACTTGTCCAATAATTTGTTCTGACCGGTCTCTGTTCTATAGTCCCATCATCGAACTAGAATTGTAAAAATAGGTTTGGACTGCATGAAGTTGAGTGTTGTAGATATTAAGACCCTGTTTGGTACGGTTTCAGATTCTAGTAGAAACGGAAACGGTTCCAGATTCTCAGTAGAAACGTTTCAGGTAGGATTCTGTCAATCGGGTGGAACGGGGTTGAGATCGATTCGGCCACAGAGTGGAAAAAGAAGAAACGATCCGAGGAGAATCATTTTGAGCTTTAGCCTGTTTGGTTGGGTTTCTTCTAGAATCTAGTAGAAACAGCTCGGTTCTAAATTGCCAAACGAGGCCTAAGTTGGTGTTTAACAGAATCTGAAGTCCTCTTCATAATAGAAGGCTGAAGGGTGAGATAAGCATTCATCCATCACATCAGGCATTTTCCAAATTTGAGACAAAGTTTCGAATCCATTACCCGGAGGAAATAAGCTTGCCATGGAAAATGCAGCAACTACTGAGTACTGACACCCACAATATACTAACTGAGCAGCATAAGGAGGTGGTTGAAGACTTGTTGTTCCTTTTTGTCATAAAGATTAGTCATTGGGATCCTTCAAATCTAGCCTTAATGCAGCAACTAACCTATGCACTAGCTTTTTGCCATCATACAGGTCACCATACCGCAGAACAAGGCAACCTGCACATGGTCTGGGCATTTCTATATGTTTGTTCTCCTTTTCAAAGTAGAGAAAAAATTTGTCCCTTGCCCCCACCCTCTCATTGCGGAGAATCCAAACTCATAATCCATCAATTAATTAGTACCTGCACTATAGGATTCCGCTTGCCTGTGCCATTCTCCACACTGCTATATAGATGCCTCTAGGAAGACCCATACAGATTCAGAGCTAATCACCAGTGCAGAAGGAGAGATTTTAGCTAGCTAGCAATGGCATCCCGTCAAGGTAGCAGAAGGACAAAGGCAGAGCAGTGGCTGTTTGGTGGGAAATGGAGGAGAATTGTCAAAGAGACAAGACATCCTGATGCCTCTGAGGTTAAGCTCTCAAATCCCGCCGCCATTCAGAAGGATGAGGATATCTGCCTTGAGAAGTCGAGAGTGCATCTTCCTGGTCTGGGACAGAGGGAGATCATTGATGTTGCGCCCGGGAGGAAGTCGATGCCAGAGATGCAGATCAACATGAAAGAAGTTGTTGCGCTGCTCGGGGTGCGGGTGATGGCTGCAGACATGCCGCCATTCATGCAGTTGCATGCATTCCGATGTGCTAAGCGATCCCATGATAGCTTGGATAAATTCAGCTCAAGGCAGCTGGCCCATGATGTGAAGAAGGTGAACTGCGTGCGAATCGTGATCTCTGGCTTGTATTATCTTCTGAAAAGCACCCATCCTGTTCGTTTTCTATCTTTCTTTCCTTTATCGTTCAAATGAGTTCTTTGTGAAATCAAATTTTAGAAACTGCCAAATTAAGCAGGCTGTGACCAGCTGGTGGTGTTGAAATCAATATTGTCATCATGTGCTATATTGGCACTTGGGTCTGGGCAGCGCGAACCTAAATCTCCTTTCCTTTTCAGTGATTTCAATTATTGCTATTCCATTTTCCTACATTGTGTTTCAAAGGACGGCACATGGATTAGCTTCTAACAGATTCCTCTTGATATGCAACAGGAGTTTGATAAAGTTTATGGGCCTACATGGCATTGCATCGTGGGTACAAGCTACGGTTCTTTCGTGACACATTCCAGAGGTTGTTTCCTCTACTTTTCCATGGACAAAATCATCGTGATGCTGTTCAAGACCAAGATCAGAAAAGTGTGAGCATCTTAAGCTTTGTAATAAGATGGCTTGTCTCTGTCTCGTACACTTCAATCATGAATGGTTAGTCTAGTTTTGTGAGGCTGGAGCTTGGAACAGAAGAGCCAACCTCAATGATTGTTGCTTGTGAGTTTCAAGTTTGCAACGGGAAGAATGCTAAAATAGTTCCACTGTGGAGGTGCTGATGATTAGCACCAATAGAAAGCAGCGTGAACAACTGAACGTGGGACCGTACTTCTCTGCTCTTGCTGTATTAAATTAACAGTTGAGAGCGATGATGAACTGTTGTGTCGGTGTACCGTTCAGTTCCGACGGACGTCTCTGGCAAGCTAAGAAGAGATTTGGTACAGATTCCATGTAGCTGTCACACATCGTCGTCGTCCTTTTTCGTACGAAGTTTCATAATAACCAACTGATGAGTTCTTCGTATTCCACGTAGTACCTCTTAGAGCCCTGTCAATCGATGTGACAAAAATATTGTAACAAAAGGTTTGTCTTCGCCGTCATGAAGAGCAGCTCTCTGGAGTTTAATTTATTCATTTCTTTTAAAAATCTTTTCAGAATCTTATTCACATCTCCTTTACTATTTGATCGGACCAATAAAGGATGGTGGTCGAAGTAGATGTTGCACACTGGTAAGAAATACAGGAGCTTAACATCAGAAGATACAAGCAACTCAGGCAAAACAAAAATACAACAATTGAAATTTAACACAAGAATGAATCAGAACTAAGAAAATTAGAAGGAAAAAAAACATATGTATACAACAATTGAAATTTAACCTAAAAAAAAAGAATCCTAAATAAGGGCCTATCTTGAACCGACGGTGAGGTTTGGCCATACAGAAGAAGAAAAGTTCATACTATACCATTGCGTAGAATATCGGGTTAGGACGCTACCCTGAAGGTTGTCCTCCAATATATATACCAATTCAACAACATTTAGATCCATGTGATGCCATTACAGCCAATTGTTGCATTTTCTTCAATTTTCTAGAGTTTGATCCATGTGAATTGATTCTACCCTCGACTGGACTAGACTCGGTCAAACTAGCCCAAGCAAAATAGGAATTCAATCGGATAAGATTTCTACTACGGCTCCGTTTGGAACATAAGAATTTCATATAAAACAGTTCGATTTCCGTAGGAATCAAAAAAAAACTTCGGATGTGTTAGAAATTGGCCCATGGCCCATTTCCTTGAATTCCATAGCATGCATGATTTAGTACCATATTGTCTAGCTAAGTGGAGGAAGGGCAATTTAAAAGGTGGAGTCTTTCCCACATCTTGATTAATGTGACACTTGGCATGGGGATGGCATAGGGTGAATACTGGCTAAACACACACGTGCGCGCGCGTATTCGCGTACTTTCGCATGAAAATCCACGTGAATCGTATTTTCGTGTGTCTCCAAGCACTATGAATTCACCTTTTATTTTACTGAATCATGCAACTATTTAGCTTTTTGTACTGGTCAGGAGGCTGCATAATTACCATTATTTTGTTTGAATTAGCAGTTACCAGTGCATTAAGCCTGTTTAAATTCGGTCAGTTACCAGTGCTTAGGGCATGTTTGGATCCATTAGCACTAACAGTTAGCAGCTAAAATTAGCTAAAGTGGATCCAAACAGCCCAGCTAAAGCCCAGCTAATAGTTAGCCAACAACCCAGCTAATAGCTATCTCATTAGCTGGCTATCCCCTGCTAATTCCTGCTAATTCCTGCTAATTCCTGCTAATAGATGTTGAAATGACTAGTATGCCCTCGGCCCTAACGTGCAACGCAGTTCCTTTTCCCTTTCTCCGCCGCCTGGTGGCACATCTCCTGCAGTTCCTGTTATTCTCAGGCGCCGCTCACGCCCCCCGCTTCTCCGCCGCCGCCGCCGCCCATCTCTTCGCCCAACCGGCAGCGGCTCCCGCGGGCCCCTTTCTCCCGTCGCCGCTCCCACACGGCCCTTTCACCGCCGCCGTCGCCCATCTCTCCGCCCAACCAGACGCTGCCCATCGCTCTGCCCAACCTAGATGTCGCAGTCGATGGACCTTTTTGGGGAGAACCAGCACAACGATCTCACGTCGCCACCCATGAATCCCGCCTCCAGGGCTTCCTTCTCAGAGCCGGGCAACTCTCTCGGCGGCCGTGGCGTTCATCGTCGAAGCGGTTCCGGTGGAGTGGAGGAGCTTGATCTCAACTCTCAGGCTGCTGACGCCCCCAACTTCATGTCCTACCAGGAGTTACTTCACTCACCGTGGATCGGCAACGACATGGAACCGGAGGTCCCGGGTGGGCGTCGGGGCACTGTCGACGGAGACCCTGCTGGCACGGCGGCGAGGCCGTTCCGTGCTCCTCGTCCGAGCGGATCGACTTCTAGAGGCGCACGTGGAGCTACTCGGGTCGCCGCAGCCCCAACTGGGTCTGGGGGAACTCGTTGAGTCGCAGCCACCGCCGCTGGATTTGGTCGAACGCCACGGGAAAGTGGGAGCGCTGCCACCGCTGGGGGGAGTGGTGGCAACCCTTGTCCAGACTATTCAGCTGCAGGCCTGGAGGAAGAGTATGAGGTCTTTGGTCTAGGCGATTCGGTAAGATTTTGTTTTCCTCCAAGTATTGAAATTATGGCACATTTTGCACTTGGAGAATGTTGGACCTGAAATTGACTTCGTTATCAGTCTAAATTGATGGAAATAGCAATGATTTGGTTTAATCACTAATCAGTATGGCTTTAACAACAAACTTGGTTGGAATTATGTAAAGCTTGTTTACAGAAGTTGAGTTTTGTATTGTCCAAATTCAACGACAAAAGTATCCATTGAGTTTTCCATTGTTGCTATTATTAGGACAATAGCAATGGACTTGGTCACTTGGTTAGAACTCCAAATATACTCATGGGTCTCAAACAAAGCTGCACCTAGTTGGGTTACATTTGACAGGAAAATAGGTTCAGTCAAGTCAATATTCTTCTAGGTATCACCAGCACAATATAGTCAACTTCTTCAAGTATAGCAGGCCAACACAATACTTGTACATGTAAAAGGTTAGAATTTTAGAAAGCATAAAGGTTACTTATCAGTCTAAATTGATGGAAATAGCAATGATTTGGTTTAATCGCTAATCAAGATGGCTTTAACAACATACTTGGTTGGAATTATGTAAAGCTTGTTTACAGAAGTTGAGTTTTGTATTGTCCAAATTCAACGATAAAAGTATCCATTGAGTTTTCCATTGTTGCTATTATTAGGACAATAGCAATGGACTTGGTAACTTGGTTAGAACTCCAAATATACTCATGGGTCTCAAACAAAGCTGCACCTAGTTGGGTTACATTTGACAGGAAATTAGGTTCAGTCAAGTGAATATTCTTCTAAGTATCTTGAACATACTGTCTGATTAGATGCCCAGCGCTCGTAGTAATGCATGTATCTCTCAAGTGAGTTTTTAGCCCTTTCCCTCGTTTCAGTCTCATCATCGCAATGTAAGTGATTTAAGTTAGAAAAAGGAACCTTACAAACGAACTGGACAGACAAACTATTTAGCAAACAACAATAGACCTCTCAAATGAAGATACAATAGACATATAACAAAACTGCATCCCCAAAAAGGAATGTTGCATTTCCTTAACCAAACTAGAGCATTTAATTCTACCGAAGCAATAATAAAATATACTAGAGGTCTATGAGTAACTTTCTTGATATCATTGTTCGGTGTAAAATATTGTTGGACAAAAAGTAGCAGGCCCCTATCTCATCTTATAATTGCTAATGTTTAGCCTTATTGTAATATTGACCCTCCCACTTCCAGATCACTCAACTTTGCTTCGTTATATAAACCATCATCTGATGATGTTCATCTGCAAACCATTCATGTTGCATCATCCATATAGCACAACCAAATGCAGTACTCGTTTATGCTGCAGTGTTTTATACTTATTTCGAAATGCTTAGATATTGTGTTCCTGCTTTTTTTTCCTAATGGGCAATAGAGGGAGGAGCAATACGACAAGGCTAATTGGAATTCGACCAATAATATTGTGTTTTGTGACATTTGTATTGAAGAAATAAGGGCTGGTAATAGAAATAATGGATTAATGACCAATACAGCCTATAAGAACATAGCTGAGAAGTACCATATAAGCACAGGGTTGCGACACTCGAAAACTCAGTTGAAAAACAGATGGGATCAGCTTAAGTCGCTATATAGCTTTTGGTTGTGGCTGAACAAACAAACTGGACTTGGCCGGGCGAATGGAACGGTGGTGGCTGACGAAAAGTTTTGGAGAGACCACACAAAGGTACTTGTGCACTATTTTTTTTTGAATAATACTTGTTCACTATGTCTTTGTATCTGTACTTGTTGATTCATGTCAATGTTATATGTTTAGGGCAAATCCGAATGGAAGAAGCTCAGGTATGGCCCCCCTGAGTGTCTAGATCAACTAGAAATGATGTTTGAGCATACTGCTGTGGATGGATCATCGTCAGCTATTCCTGGTGAGCACATTGGTGACAAAGGTGACGAATGTGATGAAGGTAATCATGGGAGTCCTATGAGTACCACTAGTATGAAAAGAGCAAGTAGCAGAAGTGCATGTGTTACTAGTCCGAGAAAGAAAACAAAGAGCCATATGGTCAGGATCATGAAGGGAATATGGGACACTATGCAGTCCAATAGTGCTGTGGCCCAAAAGGTGATGCAGGGGGAATTTAGGTCAGAATCCATCAAGCAAGCAATGCGTTTGGCTGTGGAAAGTGGAGCAGCGGAAGGAAGTGTTGAGCATTTCATGGCTAGCAAACTATTTGTCAAAGCTGAAAATCGTGATATTTTCTTCACTTTTACCACCAATGAAGGAAGACTTACTTGGTTAAAGAGGTGGTGCCAGGAGAGGAACATGTACTAGTTTCTTAGTGATATGTAGTCATGAAGTACTGTTCTTATGTTATCTACAATCTTTGTTATGAACCTGTTACCTTTGTTATGAACCTGCTACCTTTGTTATCTTCGCATATTATTTGTTGCACCATATTGTTGCTTGATGGGCTGTAAGCTTCATAATTTGAACCCTTTATGTTGAATTGTTTGTAGATTAGTTTTTCTTCAAGTGATGACGAGGATGAAACACTTGAAGTTGCACGGAATCAACTGGATATGATGCAAGAATATGGTGCCTTTACATGCACATTTGGTATGTATTATGATGATACTTTCATGAACAAATCCAAGATGAGGGAACCCGAACTGTCCGGATATGATTGGGTTATGATAACCCTTAACAATCCAACATCATGCTTCAACATGTTTAGGATGAGCAAGGAACTGTTTGATAAGCTACATGATTTGCTAGTGTCATCATATGGCTTAAAGTCAACAGCGAAGATGTTGTCCGTAGAGGCTTTAGCTATGTTTTTATGGATCATTGGTGCCCCCCAATCTATTAGGCAAGCTGAAAATCGTTTCGAGAGGTCAACTGAGACGATTAGTCGGAAATTTGAAAAGGTGTTGCACAGTATCTATTTGCTCTCAGCAGATATTATCAAACCAAGAGATCCAGAATTTAGAATGGTGCATCCTAGATTACAAGGTCCGCGGTTTTCCCCACATTTCGATAATTGCATTGGAGCAATAGATGGGACGCATGTACCTGTTGTCGTGCCAGCGTCAAAGGTCCTTCAACATGTCGGTCGTCATGGATATTCCACTCAAAATGTGTTGGCTATATGTGACTTTGACATGAGATTCACCTTTGTTGTGGCGGGATGGCCAGGATCGGTACATGACATGAGAGTGTTCAATGATGCTATACGCAAATATGGTGACAAGTTCCCACATCCTCCACCAGGTAAACTCACTTGTTGCCATCTTATCTTACTTGTTATATATTCAAAATTCAGTTGTTCTTTTTTTTTAATAATTACTAATGTTCTATTTTGTAGGGAAATTTTATCTAGTAGACTCGGGCTACCCTAACCGAGTGGGTTATCTTGCACCGTACAAGGGGACGAAGTATCATTTACCGGAGTTTCGACAAGGCCCAAGACCAACAGGGAAAAAGGAGGTATTCAATTATTTACATTCATCTCTTCGAAACGTCATCGAGCGTTCATTTGGAGTTTTAAAGATGAAGTGGCGTATTTTGTTGGACTTACCAAGATATCCAATGATAAAGCAAACCAAAATTATTCTTGCATGCATGGCCCTCCATAACTTCGTTCGAGAAAGTGCAATGGCGGATGCAGACTTTGACATGTGTGATCGTGATGAAAACTACATGCCAATCCCGAGGGCATCTTCATCTCAACGAAGTGGTGCTAATAGTCATTTAGGTGATGAAGATCAAAACATGAATGTATTCCGTGAAAATCTTGCCAATGCTTTGTTTGCAATAAGAGAGTGATCGAGAGAGGCTATTTGAATGGACAAATATTTAAATTTGTTTGCACGATAGACAGTTTAATTTTTATTCATGTACAGTAATGTTATTTGAATCTCCTATTGTATTTTGAATGGGTTGGAAGATGCACATTAGTACTAGATAAGTACTAGTAGGTTATGGTTGACGCTAGTATTCACAATGATCGATGCACTGAGACGGAGTCGTCGCTGAAAAGTAGGCTAGGTGTGTTATATTTTTCTTGAAGCTATGTATTCTGCAATGTCACATCGATCGCGCCTCTCAGCCTCCCTACATGTGGCATCAAGTTGCTTCTTCCATGAATGTGTTTTGATGCAAACAAAGTTAGTTCAACTAGAAAACAAAAGGCCTGAACACAAGAGAGCCACAAAAAAACAACAACAAATACAGCGGATCGATTAGCTAGTAGACGCAACGTCATTTTCAACCACATGTGGGCGATCAATTTAAAAAACAAAGTGCAGTGTAAACAGCTAATTACTACAGGGGTACAGTGGACATTTCCACTCACAACTAAATTTCTAACCACCTATTAGCTAGTACATCCAAACAGCCCCTACTAATAATTAGCCAGCTAATAGTTAGCCCCCAGCTAAAATTAGCCAGCTAACTATTAGTGCTAATGGATCCAAACATGCCCTAGTGCTGTCAGTTACTAGTGAGTAATGGAGACAGTTACTGGTTAAAGGCTATATAAGACCTGGAGACGTCCAGGCCAAAGTACTGAATTTTCCAATTCCATTCTTTCCTTCCTCCTGTGAGAACTGTACTGTTGTGTTGAGCTGTTGAACCTCGCCGGCCTTCCTCCTCGGCGTGCACCGTGAAGGAGGGTGAGCGGTATCTCCGAGCCATTGCCGCAGAGATCACCTGCACGGGGCGGCAATAAGGTTTCTGGGCAGCGCAACTGCGCAACCGCTCCTGCGCTGCTTCCTTGACGTCGACTTCATCCACGACCTCTTCTGCGCATCGTCCTGTTCTTCATCAAGCTCAACTGTAAGTCATTAGCGATCATTCAACTTGATCGTATTCTTGAAGTATACATGTTTGGAAGTACAATGTGTAGCCTGCTATTAGATTTTCTGTGTGCATTACTATTTATCTGTAGTATTTGCCTCAATATAAAATCTGGAATTAAAATATTGCGCATGTTTCCAACAGGATGTTCCAAATGGAGCCGAACTCTCCGCTACCCTACTCCTTACCTCGCTCAATACCCACCTGGCTTAGGGCAAAACTAACGATTCGCACCGGTAAACAAGGTAGAATCGTATGGTTCTATGATCCCACGAACACCAATATGACTTAAATCATACCTGGTAGAATCGCAGTAAAATCTGGTAGAATCATGTAGAATAACGCATCATCTTAGATTACGAAATGACTTTGGTGTTTGGTTGTATCCTATCCCTCAATTGAAGTTGTATGGTAAGTATTAAATAGTTATAGTTGGATATTAAGATTCGGAGGTTTGGAATAATAAAAGTTATTTTAATTATTTATTTAAAATAGTCAGTTAATGGACTACTAAAGGAATATACATCACAATCGGTTCTTTTTCATTATTACAGCCGGTTTTAGTGGCGACACAAAGTCTTTAGACGGTGATGAGGAGACTCTATCACAGTCGGTTCTTGTGCGATAGTAATAACAATCATCACAATCGGTTCTAGATAGGACTCAAATTCCAGAAAAATTCCGAAGAATATTTTAGGGCATGTGGGATTCAAATAAAATATTTTTAACAAAACTTTATTTAAACTTTTCAGATGGAATTTAACAAAAGGCTTAATTCAAAAAAATTCCAAAAAAATTCAAAAAAATTTCAAAAATAGAAAATCTACAATAAATCCATAAAATATAAAATTTGGGATGTTACATTTTGCAAGCTCTACTGCCCATTTAGTGATACAACCAGTTACTTTTTGGTTGTGCAGAACACTTCCAAGAGGAAATGATGATGATACTGTGATCTTATGGGATTGAAAATAGTGCCTCAACTTTCGAGATGTCATCAAATAGCGTATAACAACTTTTTGACCTCTGGGTAACACTCATTTAGCCCATGTAGGACTTCGCTAACATAGTAGAATGGTCATTGAGACCCACCTCTTTTAGCAATTAAAACTGCACTATCCACATTTGGCATCGCAGCCAAGTAAACTAGTAATCGTTCATCTGTTTGAGGAGATACCAAGATTGGAGAATTATTGAGATAAGCTTTTAATTCATAGAAGGCTTTTTTAGCTTCTTCAGACTATTGAAACTTATAAGTTTTGCGGATCACCTTAAAGAAAGGCAAACCACATTCTTTTGATCGGGATATAAATCGACTTAAAGCCGCCATCTGACCAGTTAAAGTTTGAACCTCCCTAACACTTTTAAGTGGTCTTAATCATTCAATGGCACCAATTTTCTCAGGATTGGCTTCGATTCCACGAGAACAAACAAGGAAACCTAGAAATTTGCTAGAAGAAACTCTAAAAGTACACTTTTGGGGATTTAACTTTATTCCAAGTTTATTCAGATTACAAAATGTCTCCACCAAATCTTTTAGATCATCATCACTTTTATTGCTTTTGACAACTAAGTTGTCCACATAGGCTTCAAGGTTACGCCCGAATGCTGCATAAAGGTCTTATGCACCAAATGGTATCTTTCTATAGCAGTAGACAACAAATGAAGTGATGAAGGTAGTTTTCTCCTCTTCATTTCTTGACATACTGATCTGATAGTAGCTAGAGTAGGCATCAAGAAACTCATAAATTCACACCCCACAATTGAGTCGACCAGTTGGTCTATGCAAGGCAAAGGAAAATCATCTTTAGGACATGCAGTATTTAAACTAGTAAAGTCGATTCACATGCACCACTTACTATTAGATTTTCTGACCATGACTGGATCGGTTAGCCATTCCATATGATCAATTCGCGAATGAAGCCTGCATCAAGGAGTTTATCCAATTCTGCACATATAGCCTCCTGTCGGTCGGGAGCGAAGCGTCTTAGCTTTTGTTTAATAGTTTTTTATTAGGCTGTATAGCTATCCTATGCTTGATTACCTCCCTAGGGACACCAGGCATATCAAACGGCTTCCACGCAAAGACATCTGAGTGTGCTTGGAGGAAGGCAATGAACACGAGTTCCTATTCTTCATCAAAACCTGACCCAATATGAACTATCTTGGACGGGTCATTTGGATCCAATATAAGTTTCTTCACTTCCTTGTTTGACTGATTAGTAGTCTTGTGTTTTACCGCTTTGCCTATTTTGTCCCCAAAAGTGAGCTCTTTCAGAGGCAACTAATTGACCAATTTAAGAGACTTACGATCACAAGAAAGTGAAGCTGCTTAATCACCTTGGATGGTGATCACACCCTTTGGACCAGGCATCTTAAATATTTGATAAGCATGATGTGTAGCTGCTATAAATTTGGTTAAAGAGGGTCTGCCTAGAATAGCATTATAAGTAGACTCAAAATCTACCACTTCAAATGTTATCTGTTTGGTTCTAAAGTTTGTAGAATCACCAAATGTAATAGGTAGGGCTACTTATCATAAAGAGGATATTGATGTTCTAGGCACTATTCCAAAGAAAGGATTCGTGATAGTTTTTATTTTAGAAGAAGGTATTTGCATTTTGTCTAATGCATTGACAGATAACAATTAAACTTAGTCACGAGTAAGTTTTTCCAAAGAAAGAAAGAAGTTTTTATTTTAGAAGAAGAATTCATGATAGTTTTTCAACCACACATTTATTACACCCATTAAACTTAGTCACGAGTAAGTATTTTGTACCATCATCATTTTCTGTCTTCATATGGAAATCATTCATATAGATGCCTTTAAAACTTAATAAAGTACGACTGGACTCAGAGAATAATAGGGCATTCTCTATTATTATGCGAGTGCCCATATAGAGAATTATGATGGCTCTTCTAGTGCCAACTATGAGGGCATTGTTTCCGGTGATGGTCATAATGTTTTCATTTTTTTTAGTCAAAATCTATAAATATTTAGTATCCCTAAGAATTAAATTTGTGGTGCAACTATCTACAAGACAAATTTCTTCATCTGCCATTGGATTATACAATTGCTCTATATTAAAGAAATAAATTCAATTAAATAGTTGTTGCACAAGGAACATAATGTAAAAATATAGAACAAATATAGCACAATTAAATAAATATCCTAGGAAATAACACTTCGTTGAACTTTTAACTGATAATTGCTCAATAGGAGCATAGACCAATGCTCATTCAAGAACTTAGACACTAGAATGATAAAATGAGACTCTTAAGGAGACTCAAAAAGCAAAAATATGAAATCAACTTATCAAAAAAAAGAGTAACAAGGAGACTACTGCAAGTCTCCATATAAACCATTTATATCCTCCTAGGAATTATGGGTATTCTTCTGAACCTCTATGAGCTCAGTCTCAAGAAAGTCATCCTCATCCATGGGAGAGGCCCCATATCTGTGAAGTGCTCTTTGATTTCTGCCGTAGGATCAGAGACATTATCATCATCCTTCTCAACAATAGGTTGAGCGATGAAGTGTGCCTCAGCCTTATTTCCCTGATTTTTCTGGAACTTCCCAGTAGTTGCATATACATGTCCATCAAATGCTTCGGGGTGCGACAAGTGCGCAATCAATGGCCAGTGGATCCACACCTAAAGCATAGGTGTGCAAGGTTTATTGCCTTATTAGCTGAGACTTACTTCTAGAAGCTCCCTAATCTCTTACTTTTAACTTTTCACTGGGGCTTGCCTCTTCCCTTCTATGTTCTGCCATTTTTCCACTTATCCCCTTTATGACTTTGACCTTTTCCGTGGTTCTGGCTATTGCTAGCCTGCTAAGCATTTGCATGTGCTTCGAGCATTGCATGAGTCCCAGTACTGAGGGTGTGATGATTCTTCATCATTATTTCATCATGCTTTTATGCTTTTAGTAAAATGCAGATAAGCTCAAAGTACTTGTAGTACTTGGCATGATAGTACTGTTGCTGCAATATCCTCATATTGGGGTGACAGCTGCACAATGTTTTGTCTATCATTTTAGCATCAATAACTTTTTGATTACAAAATATCAGTTTGGTGATAAGTTTGTCCATGGAGGAATTGTATGCTACCACGGTCTTAAAATCCTGAAAGCATAGGAGAGTCCATTTGAGTTGTGCTTCAGGCAACAGGACGGATTTTTCCTATTTATATCATTCTTCAGGGAATACCATAGTGCTAGAGGTCCTCCTCCATCAAATATTCGGCCGTCAGATCCGTATGAAGATGGTGCCTTAGGAAGTGCAGAGGCGCACACTTGGCGGCTTCGAGAAGAGCAGGGTATCAGCTTCAAGCTGGATAATAGCATCTCCAAGAGATTGAGCTATTAAGTTAATCTTGACATCCATTGACCAAGTGAGGTAATTACTACCATTCAGGGCGAGCTCAGTAAATTCCCTCTTTGCGATATCCGACATATCCTATATGCAAGCAAGATTGAATTTTACTACTGGTAAACTATTATGCTGCATGCTTATCATTGAATTAGTAAAGTTTGGTCTCTCTATTCAGTAAATAATTTTATAAAATTTTCCAGTAATTTTCATAACTTTTTTATAATTATAAAGCAATTTTCAGAATTACCAAATAACGAAAAAATAAACTCATCATGAATAAACATGGAATTATGCCAGGAAAAATTAAATTGAGAGAATGAAGCTGTAGGAACGATATAGACTAATATAGCAATCAGAGGGGGGTGAATGATTGTGCGGAATCTAAACCCAAATATTTGATCTACTAAAAATTACCCCCAACTCGGACTAAAAACAGAGTCTCGTAATCAGCAAAAACAGAGTAGATACATTCGGTAAAATGCGAATTTCCGGAGATCCAACTGTCAGATTGATCTGAAATTTGAACAAAAGAAACTAGACTCAAATACGAAGCTAACAGAGAAAGAATCAACTCGATCGGACTTACGGATCAAAAGTTATGAACCTCACAAGCTTGCTGTAACAGAATATGACGAGAATAAATCTAACCAAACCTGTAGCTTGCAGAGATGCTTGAAGAACTTGATCTTTATTCCCTTTTTACCTGGTTACAGTACTCCAAAACAAAAGAGTACAAACCCTAATACTTGGCTCTAAGCCTCTCTCAGATGGTATACTAAACATGAGGCACATCCCCCCTATTTATACACAGTAAACACTCCTAATCCTAGAAGGAGTCCCACTCCTAATCCTAGAAGGAGTCTGTATTTAACACAACTTTACTTGGCCTAACCTGGCCGAGTACAACTCTTGCACGCGTATGGCAACCCTGCCATACTCACGTGACTAACAACTCTGCACGTGTATGGCCCACCTGCCATACTCACGTGACTAACCATTCTTCATGTGCACCGTCCTCTAGCCCAAATGTCCCGCATGACATTCTTGACCACCAAGACCTCGATTCCTGCAGAACCTAGTCCCAAACCTCAGTTCCTCCATGAACCTAGTTCCAGTCCCGTCATCGACCACGTTTGCCTTCGAGCAACACCTGCACATGAACAAGCACAAACCGTGTACGAGCACAAGTCCACGACTTGACTCAAGGTCAATCCATGCAACCACTCACACGAGCGCATTGCATCAAATAAAACAATTACCATGCTATCACAAACATATCAAATAACCATCGGAAATAACACATGCACATGCACCACACATGCCATGAGCACAACCACTTTGCAATACTAAATTCATCACTAAGCCAATTTTTCATCAAATGATCTCACAATCTCCCCCTTGATGAAAACATTGGCAACACCATTTAGAATTGAACATTTGCAATTGACATTCACCTTACAAGAAAAGTTTTTGAAATAAAAAAGTTTAAAATCAAAAGCCAAAGTGAAAAACACACAATCTCCCCCTTTAACAAATATGCAAAGTGAAAAACTCCCCGTAGGTGAAAATAATAAAAATCTCCCCCTAAGAAGAAAAATATGTGTGTGAATGTGCAATGTGCCCAAAATTTTCAAAATTCTCCCAGATTCTTCAAACTTCTCCTCCTTTGACAATGGATTCATCAAGAATACAAAAGAGAGAACAACAACTAGCAACAGCCACATATTCAGATTCAGCAGTTGATTGTGCAATAGAAGATTGCTTTCTAGATGACCATGCAATGAGAGAGTTACCCAAGAAATGGCATGAACCAGATGTACTTTTCTATCAATTCTATATCCCCCAAAATCAGCATCAAAAAAGTTCTTAAACTAATGCATGAGGAAGCAGAAAGCCAAATGCCAAAATCCTGAGTACTACGGAGATACCTGAAAATTCGCTTGTCAACTTGTCGATGTGAAGCACGCCGAGAAGCTTGAAAACTAGCACACAAGCACACAGCAAACTCCAATTATCTCATCCTCAACAGCATCATCATCATCTTCATGAACAAAGATACTCTCCCCCTGAACATATGCACATGTACCTGCACCTTTGGACTAGTGCCTTTTGCGAAAATAGGGGTGGAAGAAGCATCTTCAAAAATAACACTTTCAGCACGAGATGCACGAGTGAAGGAGAACCAAATCTTATCACCTGTTTGCACCAAAATTCGGCGTACATGGCAAAAGCGGCCCAATTCAAATGTGAAGTTTATAAACCAGTACCAACAAGGAATCCATCGCCGATAAGGAAGAGGAAATCGGATCTAGAGCCGATACGGATATAGTTGTCGTATCCATACAGGACTTGGATCGACCGAAGCAGTATAAGAGGGGACGGACCATGAGGTGAGAGGACGATCAGCCAATCAATCAATACAACCCTATTTACAATTTTTCGTTCTAGTTCGTAGCAATCTTTCCTCTGTAAGTCATCGAGATCAATAAAAATTGCGCATCGCCGATTTGTTGCTTTCGTCGACTTGTTTTTCAGGTTCGATTTGCTTTGTCTGTTGCGCATCGCCTTTCAAAGTCGATCTACCTTTACCCTCGGATTAACCGTAACTAGTTGATCTAGTTATCTCCTGATCGGCTATTAGCCGACCGGTGTTAAGCCGATAATCCTCTCTTTACCGGTTCTGATTGATTCTACAACCTTTACCTTGTCAATTCCAAGTCAAATTGACTAGCACGCTCTACAAACCCAGCGTTTGTCTTGTATGTTCAAGGTTGGAAACCCTGCCTCATGTTTTTAGCGCGAACATATTTTGGCACACCCAGTGGGACAGAAGGAAGTCAATCATGTCATCGACTGGAAAATCCGCAGCTACCGCTGACATCGATACGAAGGCAATAATCGCACTTACACTGGCCGATTTAACTCCTAAACAGCAAAAGGAAATTGAGGATCGAAAAGCAGCAATGGAAGAGATGATGTTAAAGTGCTTCCAGAAAACACGGCGAGGAGTCACCCAAAAGGTTGCGCTTCCAACCATCAATTCCATCGGCGATTCCCCTGTTGACCTGGTAAGCCGATATACACCCGGTCAAGCTGATTTATCCAGTATGATTGAGCAGTCAGTACATCATGCATTGATAAATCAATCATCGGCTCTAGTCTCCACGCTAAAGCCAATGATCGAAAATAGCATCAAAACAATTGCCCAGGAGTTGGCCGTATCTGGGAGTCTGCTAGACCCGTTACAATCCCTATCAACGTACCCAGTGTACTCGATACCACTAAAAACAGACACAGTAAATGTGTCGGCTCCAATACCCCTAATGATGCCGACCCAACCTACTATGTTAAAACCTAGCACCCATGTAGATGGAGTTGCGCATTACCACGGGTACACGGATGGGGCTAAGCTAAACACGAACCTACCCAACGTGCCCTTGGCCAGCGAGTTCGGTCAATCGGCTTCTAGGCCAATTGAAGTAGGCAGGGTCCCTCCATTCCAAAGGACTATGCATAGACATCAGGCCCCGCACAAGGTTGTCTCGTATGACGAACTTTATCCACCCGCACCTGAATTATCGGCTATAAGAGATAACGATTATGGCCAATTGCCCTGGTGTCCGGCGACGCGGTTCGGCTGACAGCCCGAGTTTGCACTCGGGGGGCAGGGCGTGAACTACGATAACTGGCCAGGCCACGTAGCACCACAAGCCGATAATATCAATTGGGTAGAGCAGATCGCTGCTGTTTTAAGGGAGCAGTTTGGTTTGCAGCCCAAGGGGAGAATCATCGGGTGTAGGAAACCATACCCAGATTACATCGACCGCATGGCTTACCCACATAACTATAGGATCCCAGATTTCGTGAAGTTTTCGGGCGACGATTCCGTAACTACTTTAGAACACGTCGGATGATTTATTGCTCAATGCGGTGAAGCAGCCCAGTCCGACGGATTAAAAATCAGATTTTTCCCGTTGTCCTTGTCGGGAACAGCATTTACATGGTTCACTAATTTACCACCAAATTCGGTCCATGTTTGGAACGATTTGGAAAGCCGATTTCACGAATACTTCTTCTCTGGGACTACTGAACTGAGGATTTCTGATCTATGTTCGGTCAGATAGAAATTCGGTGAGTCCGTTTTCGATTATATTAGGAGGTTCAGAGATGTGAGAAATAAATGCTTTAGTGTCATGTTACCCGACAATCAATTGGCCGATTTGGCGTTTCAAGGGTTAATTCCGCCTCTAAGGGAGAGATTCGCGGGGCAGGAGTTCACCGACTTGGGCCATTTGCTCCATCGTTTATCGGCACAAGAAAGCCGATATTCAGACAAAGGGTTTAAGGACAAGTTTAAGGATAATAATGGTGAAAAAGGTAAAGTGAACATGGTCGAGTGTAGCTCAAACGAAACATCTGAAGATGACGAAGCGGATGTGAATATAGCCGAGTGGACCAAGGGTCCGAAAAAACCACTCGTTTGCTCTTGGCTTAAACCGACGAAAAACAAAATGGAGGTTAAATATTCCTTTGATGTGTCCAAGTGCGATAGAATATTTGATTTATTGTTGCAGGAAAAACTTATAAAATTACCGGAAGGACACGTCATTCCATCGGCCGATGAGATCAGAAAACGAAGATATTGCAAGTGGCATCATTCTTTTTCGCACAATACTAACGATTGTAATATCTTTCGGCAACAGATTCAATCGGCTATTACTGATGGACGATTGAAGTTTGCAGACGAATCAACTATGCAGATAGATGTGAATCCTTTCCAAGTCAACATGGTCCAATGCTCAGAAAAGGGCAAAGAACCTATGGGCGAGGACACCAAGCCGACGCAAAAAATCGGAGTCCAGTCCAGCACTAAGGGGGACGAAACAGTACAGATCACTATCAGCTCAATACAAATAGAGGCCGACCGTAGTGGTCGAAGCTCAAGGACCGTGAAGCCGAAGGGAGAGTTGGAGATTGGAAAATGGTACAAGGCGGAGAGAACTTCGCCAAAAAGACCCAATCTCATACCAAGACCAACCTTCTCCCAACTCTTAGAAAAATATGAAAAGATAAGCCATCGGCAGCAAAGTTACCATTGGCCGAGCTATTTCCATCGGCCAAATATTTGCCGATCAAATGAGCGTTATCGGCCGGATGGCTATTATCGACCAAGCAGTGAAGAAGAAGCTCACTGGCAATGTCCTTTCTGGCAGTTTTGCTGGGAGAAGGGGATGACGCTACCCACAGTACAGTCATGCCCCATGCAACACCCATTCAGGGATCGGTCAAACCAGTCGGCCAAGGACAGGTTGTCCAAACCAGTACGTGACCGGTTAGGGCCGAAAAACAGAAGGCCAGTCCACGAGAGGTTGTCAGTACCAGAAAAGGGCGAATCATCCAAAACCCCCCAAGCACCAATTTCTGACACTACTGTCGAGCCAGAATCTATCGGTGAAGTTGGTAATCTGGCTGGAAAGATCCGAAAGCCGATTGAACCCAAGCCGAGGTGGTGTCCCTCGGGCATTAGCAAATCACAGCATAGATGTATCCAACGACTAAAGACACAGGAAGAAAGAGAGACCAGAGCAGAAAGAGAACGGGATTAGATTTTCAACAGGCTTTGGACAATACCCGCCATAAGACAGGAATGGAAGAAGAAAGATCAAGCCGACAGTGATTCAGACCAATCGGTTGATTCCAGATCTCCAATGATTAGAGACGATACACCACCGATGGATATCAACATGGTATTCACATTACCCGCAGAATTCAGGACTGAGGCGGAATCGGCCGAGGGGGTGTTTGCCCAGTTGTGCCTTGGTGCACAGGATGCCGTATTCGAAAAACCTCAGGACATGCATCGACATTTGAAGCCGTTGTATCTCAAAGGGTACACCAATGGCCGACCAATATCAAGGATGTTAGTCGACAGTGGAGCAACGGTGAACCTAATGCCCTTGAGCACGTTCAGAAAGTTGGGTAAAGCCGACGAAGACCTGATCAAAACCAACATGGTGCTGAACGACTTCACAGGAGATCCCACCGAAGCAAAAGGGGTGACGATGACAGAGCTAACTGTCGGTAATAAGACACTGCTGACTGAGTTCTTCGTGATTGAGGCTAAAGGCAGTTACAGCGTGCTCCTTGGGCGAGATTGGATCCACGCTAATTGCTGCATTCCGTCAACTATGCATCAAAAGCTAGTGCAGTGGAATAATGACGAAGTTGAAGTCGTATCGGCCGATACATCGGCTCATATCGCCATGGCCAGCCCTGATGCTAACTGGCAACACGAAGAAGCCGAATGCATATCAGGAAAGTTTTTGGACGATTGCGATTTCATCTGCATTGGGAAATTAGGTTTAAAGCCGATCAGCGTCAAACCCAATACGTTTGATCAGACGGATGAAGTTGTGAGAAGATGGAGTCCAAAATGGTGACAAAGTTACAGGAAAAGATGAGGAGCTATCGGCGAGAAATAGAGTACGAAAAAGCTATTGGAGACTTCGAAGAAGAAAGACGAGGGCAAGGATTTACCTCCGCCGATCCGCTCGAAGAAGTTGACATTGGAAAAGGCGATAGGAAAAGGCCAACTTATGTAAGTACTAAACTAGGTCCAGAATATAAAGCAAAGTTGGTCGACATACTTAGAAAGTATAAGGATTGTTTTGCATGGGAGTACTACGAAATGCCAGGTTTAAGCCGACAGCTTGTCGAGCATCGGCTACCCATAAAAGTTGGGTATCGACCATTTAAACAATATCCGAGGCGATTTAATCCCACACTACACGACGCCATAAAAGAGGAAGTAGAACGATTATTAGAGGCCAAGTTTATCAGGCCTTGCCGATACGCTGAGTGGGTCTCAAATATCGTTCCCGTAAAAAAGAAAAACGGTAAGCTACGGGTATGCGTAGATTTTAGGAATTTGAATAAAGCCACGCCAAAAGACGAGTATTCGATGCCAATAGCCGATATGCTTATCGATGCTGCATCTGGAAAAAAAATCATAAGCTTCCTTGATGGAAATGCCAGATATAACCAAATATTTATGGCTGAAGCCGATATACCCAAAATGGCCTTCCGATGCCCAGGGGCTTTAGTGCTCTACGAATGGACCATCATGACATTCGGCTTAAAAAACGCTGGGGCCACATACCAACGTGCTATGAACCATATTTTCAACAAATTAATCGGCCATACTGTAGAAATCTACATCGATGATGTTGTAGTGAAGTCAAAAGAAGACCAACATTTAGCCGATTTGGAAAAGATGTTTGAAAGCACAAGAGCGCATGGCTGAAGATGAATCTTCTCAAATGCGCTTTTGGAGTATCAGCTGAACAATTCCTCGGGTTCACGATGCATGAAAAAGGAATTGAAGTGAATCAAGCAAAAGTCAAAGCTATAGCCGATCCTAAGCCACCGACAAATAAAAAAGAGTTACATATATTGATCGGCAAGATCAATTACCTACGGCGCTTCATTTCAAATTTGTCTGGTCGGATTCGCGCCTTCACCCCATTGTTGAAACTAAAGGGGAACCAAGAGTTTGTGTGGGGAGCCGATCAACAAAAAGCTTTTGATGATATAAAAAGCTATCTAATGAAACCTCTGGTTTTGGTTGCGCCAAAAAGTGATCTACCTTTCAGGATGTACATATCGGCTGAAGAAGAAGTAGTAGGAGCCATCCTTACGCAGGAAACTGATGGCAGAGAACAAGTCATATTTTACTTAAGCCGACGACTTTTAGATGCTGAAATCAGGTACTCCTTTGTGGAAAAGTTATGCTTGTCTTTGTACTTCGCTTGCACAAAATTGAGGCACTACATCCTGGCATCGAAATGCACTATAGTATGTAAAACCGACATCATTAAGTACATACTATCCGCACCAATTCTATGAGGTCGACTCGGCAAATGGGCATATGCTTTAACCGAGTTCGACCTAACATACGAATCGGCTAAATCCATCAAAGGATAGGTTATAGCCAATTTCCTCACAGGAAGTGCCACGTTAACTGGAATGGCCGATGTCACTCCTTGGCGACTGTACTTTGACGGATCAGTTTGCCAGGAGGGTGAAGGCATCGGCATAGTATTAATCTCACCCAAAGGACAAGAATTTGAATTCATGTATAAGCTTAATGGCCGATGTTCAAACCATCAAGCAGAGTATGAAGCGCTGCTCAAGGGGTTACAGCTGCTAGAAGGCATGGGGATAAGCGACGTAGAAGCCTTTGGGGATTCAATGTTGATCATACAACAGGTCAAAGGGGAATACCGATGCAACGATGAAGTGCTGGCTCAGTATTTGCATCAATGCCTCCAAGTTGTCGAGATGTTCACAATATTCTCCATAAAACATATCCCCAGAAAGATCAACGATAAAGCAAACCTACTGGCACAATGGGCATCAGGGTATAAAGGTAAAAGCCGACTGGAATTGACCGGGTTAAGTGATGGGTCGGTTATGTCTGCTCAACCTGTCGACTGGAGAACAGAGATAAGGGATTATTTGTTAGATCCGACTAAGCTGACCGAGAGGAAGGTCCGGCGCAAAGCATTAAAGTATGTAGTACTGGAGGATACATTGTACTTCCGAACCATGGAAGGCTTACTACTAAGGTGCCTTGGAACTGAAGAAGCCAAGATAGCAATGGGGGAAGTCCATGAGGGGATTTGTGGGTCGCATCAATCGGCTCACAAAATGAAATAGATGCTAAGACGAACAGGATACTTTTGGCCGACAATGTTGGAAGATTGCTTCAAATATTACAAAGGATGCCAGACGTGCCAAAAGTTTGGTAATGTACAGTCAGTACCAGCATCGGCTTTACATCCGATCGTCAAACCGTGGCTGTTTAGGGGATGGGGTATAGACGCAATCGGCCAAATATTCCCGACATCCAGCAGGGGTCATAGGTTTATCCTTGCAGCAACAGACTATTTTTCGAAGTGGGTGGAAGCCATACCGCTCAAAAAAGTCACAAGTACAGAAGTAATCAAGTTTGTTAATGAATATATCGTCCATAGATTTGGAATCCCGCAAACAATCATGACCGATCAGGGGACGGTATTCCTGTCAAAAGAATTCCAAGACTTCGCAAAAAGCTTGGGTATTAAATTGCTAAACTCTTTGCCCTATTACGCTCAGGCTAATGGACAGGCTGAGTCGTCAAACAAAACTTTGATAAAGCTGATAAAAAGAAAAATCGAGGAAAAACCAAGGAATTGGTACTCAACGTTATCGGAAGCCTTATGGGCCTATCAGCTATCTTACCACGGGTCGACTAAGCTGTCACCCTTTCAGTTAGTATATGGACAAGAAGCCGTTTTTCCCGTGGAAATCAACATCGACTCGGTCAGGGTATCTGAGCAAGATAATTTATCGGTTGATGAATACATACACTTGATGCTGGATAATTTAGATGACTTGGCGGAATTAAGGTTGGCCACACTGGATCTGCTTAAAAGGAACAAGGAAATAGTCGCCAGATCTTACAACAAGAAGGTGGTGCCGAAATCCTTCTATCAAGCCGATTTAGTATGGAAAACTATATTGCCCGTCGGTTCTAAAGATAGTCGATTTGGTAAGTGGTCCCCAACATGGGAGGGCCCATATAAAATAAGTCAGCTAACCGATGGTAACTCGTACATACTCGAAACTCTCAAAGGATACGTGTTGCCAAAAGCGATCAACGGAAAAATACTTGAAGCCATACTATCCTAGCATATGGATTGGGGCGTAGACACATCCAGTCAGATAACAAGAAAGCATTAAAACAATCGACTAACTAAGCCGATAAGACTGATTACATGTCAACATCCAAAACAGTAAACCACAAGTTTCAACCATCATCTAACCACGAGTGGCGACATAAAACATCATTTAACTTAAGAAATTACAGCCCTGATCCGGGCAAATGGGCTCCCAAGCCCGACAATGCCGCTGCTGCCTTGCCGATGGTGTTCTGGACGCTGTCAACAAGTTTTTCGTCGGCTGCTGGATTGCCGGGAACGGGTGTCAACTTGGCCAGCTGAAGCTTGACTTTTGCAAATACCTCGCCAATCTGCCGCTTCTGGTCCGCCAGAGAACAAGTTGATTCGGCAGTTTTTACATGGCAGTCGGCAAGTTCTTTGGTAACCAAGGCCAACTGCTCTTTAAGATTTTTCTTGGCCGACATCAGCTCTTGAATTCACCCCTTGAACAATTTTAGGGTTGCGGACCCTTGGTCATATTCCTTCTTCTTGAGCTTGGCGTCGGCCACCATCCAATCCAAAAGGAGCTGGTCGGCTTGTTGTGCTTTCCTCCTGGCTATCCGAGACCGAGCCGACTCCACTTCTTCCCTTCGGTCGTCCAAATGGTAGACATCCAGTAAGGCCTCCATAGCCTCGGGGGGGGGAGGTTGGCTTGCACTGCGGCCATGGCGGTTCTCAAAGATTGAGTATTCGCCAAGAGCTGAGCTTCGGGCTGCATCACCTCGTGAAGTAGGTGGTTAAGCCGCTCCTGCATGCCTAGCGCAGACATTACAGCAGCCGATGTAGTGGCAGATTCATCAATAATCCTCCGGATGTCTGCCGGGTAGTCATCGGTGGCCACCACTTCTGGGTCATCCAGTTCATCCAAGGTGAAGCCCAAAAGATCGGCTGGATTTGTCGATAAACCCGGAGAAGCAGTGACGTCGATTATCGAAGGTTGCACATCAGGAAGCGTCGGAGACAGCAAGGGTGGAATGGCCGATGAAGTACCATGGAGGTCGGCCAGAACCCCGGCTACTTGCACTGACGGCAATTGCTGAAATCAAAAGATGATGGTCAGCACCACGTAGAGTAAAGTACCTCATTTAAGGCGAAGGAATAGGACCAGATTTACATCAGTAGCCGAATGCTCCGGGGAGTGGTCGGCTAAGCGTCTCGCAGACCTGGGCGATCGCCTGGCGGATTTCTTTTTCCTCTCTGAATCACAAAGTAAGCATCGGCAAAAATAATAAAAGTAGAAGACAGAAGCCGATGCAATGAGAGCAACTTACTAGCAGGGCGTTGTTGACGAGCGAGATCTGACAGGGATGGACTCTGAATACCTAGGGTACCCGATGAATACCCCGTGGTCCCGGTCGTCTGGCCTGGCCATCGCTGTCGGCTACTGCCAGCAGGAGCGTCTTGACCAGCCGATTGCTCACTAGTGTCCGTCACTGTCCTCCCCTGCAAAGGCCAAAGCTCAATAGAACCTAACACAAAACCAAACGCAAGTAGAAGATTCGGAGGGCACCGGTACCTCTACAGCTACTGAAGAGTTGGTATAACCGGAACTCTTGCTGGAATCAGAAGCTACTGTCGGCTCATGGAAATCGGGTAAAAACAAAAGGACTATAGCCGACGGAGCTCTGTCCAGGAGAAGTGCTTCTGCTATGGTGGACCACCACTGCAAGAAGCAACCGACCGACGAGAATTGAGGAAAAAATGCGGCGTCGTGAGGACTTGGAGTTCATCGGCTATCTCAAGCACGATTTCCGCGACAGTTTTGTTGGTAACCCGAGATCGGGGCTCAATGCGAGAGAGCAAAGGAAAACTAGGGATAGCCTACCCAAAGCCCAACTGATGGGCATAGACTGAAGGATGATAGAATTCATAAGATGGTTGAAATGTACGATTCCGGGTATTCATACCGACATGGATCACGCCAGGAGAAATAAAAAGTTTGTACAAGTTCAAGGTGGATTGAGGCATCAAGAAACTATCGGCATCTAGCCGGAGAAAAGAAGGCCATGGGAAGTCGGCTACATCGGTATAACTGAAAAAATCTTGCTGATTAAAGGAAGACCTATCTAGATTCAAGAAGAAACTCAGGTATTTGTGAAAACCAGCTGGGGTCATTTTCAGTTCGCCAGCAAAACACATGATGAATTTCTCTCCATAAGATCGATTGGCTCTGTATTGGGGTTGAGTGTTTTCAAGATAATCTTCTCTAGGAAAAGCCGAGCTTCCTAGGCTCAGAGAGAATGGATCGACTGAACAGGCAATGAAGCTAGATTTGGATAAACCACAGGGGTCCCCCTACGTTGCCGACTATGAACTTGGCGAAACCTGAGAAAAGTCAGCTACGAATAATATGCATCATTTGGTAGACAGCCCCTAGAAAAGTTTTACCAAGTGCAAGCCGATGGCCCTCCACTAGTCGTTTGGCTATTAATTGAAAAGTTTGGGTGGGACCAAGGATGCCCCGCAGAATAAAAACCGATCCAGCCACAAGTTAAGAAAAGCAACATGCTCCTCAGCCGACACTTGGCCGTTCACCTTATTGTTATTCTGGATATACTTATGCCAGCCCTCCCCTTTGGTCCGGATTAGCTTGTAGCTGGGCTTACCCCTGAAAGCCGATATCTGGTCACCATCCGGCTTAAGGCAACAGAGTTGGGCTATGTCAAGCAGAGTAGGGCCGATTGGACCAGTCGGGAAAAGGAAGGCATTAAAAGAATCCGACCAAAAGTAACAAGCCGCCGCTACCAACGGCTCATTAGCTTCCGGATCGGCTAAGCACAAGGGGAGGCATTCGGCTATTCCCATTCGTTCCCACTCTAGCCTTTTTTGAGCTGATACCCTGATATACCAAGATCGCCATCCTTTCAGGGGTGTAGGCCAAGCCCTAAAGCTTTTTCCCCATTCTTTGATATTATATCCGGAAGCCGATAAGGGGATCCTAGGGATTTCTTGGTTTATTACCGCATTGGCTTCTACGGTTCCTAACGGCCTAAGGAAAAATTGATTGTTGCTATGAGGAATCGGGATGAATACTTGGGACAGATCCATCTCAGCCGATTGTGGAAGAAGAGCAGGACTTGAATGAACAAAAGCGAAGGAGGCCGATCGCTTGTGATTCGAGAGCCCAAGGAAGTGAAAATGACAGGGGGGACCCGCGTATTTATACCGCAGTGAAAAGGTGAGCAGGCGGAAACAGTTTTTGCATTAAAAGTGCACCGAGATTTTTACGGCGCCATTAATGGGCAGGCATCGAGGAGGTATCACTTAGAAGCTGATTTCAAAGCCGACGATATCAGGACGTGATTTTTAGAAGACAACAAGTTATCTTCCAAAAATGGGGGGCATATGTTTGCACCAAAATTCGGCGTACGTGGCAAAAGCGGCCCAATTCAAATGTGAAGTTTATAAACCGGTACCAACAAGGAATCCGTCGCCGATAAGGAAAAGGAAATCGGATCTAGAGCCAATACGGATATAGTTACCGTATCCATACAGGACTCGGATCGGCCGAAGCAGTATAAGAGGGGACGGACCATGAGGCGAGAGGACGATCAGCCAATCAATCAATACAACCATATTTACAATTTTCCGTTCTAGTTCGTAGCAATCTTTCTTCTGTAAGTCATCGAGATCAATAAAAGTTGCGCATCGCCGATTTGTTGCTCTTGTCGACTTGTTTTTCAGGTTCGATCTGCTTTGTCTGTTGTGCATCGCCTTGCAAAGTCGATCTACCTTTACCCTCGGATTAACCGTAACTGGTTGATCTAGTTATCTCATGATCGGCTATTAGCCGACCGGTGTTAAGCCGATAATCATCTATTTATCAGCTCTGATTGATTCTACAACCTTTACCTTGTCAATACCAGGTCAAATTGACTGGCACGCTCTGCAAACCCGGTGTTTGTCTTGTATGTTCGAGGCTGGAAACCCTGCCTCACATTTTTAGCGCGAACATCACCGAATATGTGGCGTGAGCATCTGGAATCCACTAGCTATATGTTCTCCTTCCTCGCGTGAGAAGCCTACATAGAAGCAGAAATTGTCGAGGTCTCGGTACTGGGGTTAGAAATAAGATGTTTAGGAATCCAGTACTGAGACACACGACGCACAATAGTAGGCACAACACGAGCATTCTTATGCACAAAAACAGATTTGTCTTTTCCCGTGTTTCTAGCAATAAAAGTTGTTTGTTTCACCCTAGGCACATAATGAGAAGTAAAGCGTGCCTTTCTGAAATTAGACCTAGCCTTTGTCCTTTCTTTCTTTTGCTGTTTGACTAGCCTAAAGCAAAATTCTACTAAATGTCCATCTCTACCACAATGAGTGCAATTGTACTTAACATGATGTTTTGTTTTAATAGTAGAAGCACAATTTGCATTCATCACAGAGGAAGATAAAAGACCAGCAGATTTAAAGCAAATTTTCTTAGGCTCATTGAGAATCTCAATTTTGTCATTACAAAGAGCCCGAACAACAGTACGAGGTTTAGTTTCATATGAAGCACAAGGATCAAAACCTAAACCTTTCTTGTTTGAGCTAATCTTAGATTGGTCCAAAATCATATTCAAATTTTTCTTTCCTTTAGTGAACCGTTCTAAGCAATCTTGCAAGTAATCAACTTTACGAGAAAGCACAAGACAATTATTGCAAGGAATATCAACTTTCTCTTTCTGTTTGCGACAAGTAGAGCATGAAAGAACCTCATGAGTGAGCATGTTATTAATTATCAGAGAAACTCTAGCATTTGCATCTTTCAATTTCAATTCAAGAATTGAGCATTTAGGACAAGAGATTGAACCATGCAAATCATCAGTGTAACAGCTAGCATGTTTAACATGTTTCTCATTTTGATGCAATAGGGAAGCATGATCATTCCTTAAAGCAATAACTTCAGATTGTAGCACATCACAAGATTTGCACAAATCATCATCAGGAATTAAAGATCTAAGCCTTGCAATTTCAGAATTGGAACTATCAATTTCTAGATCTTTTTTTTAAGAGCCTTCTTAGACTTTTTAAGTTCTGAAGCTAATTTAACCATGGCATACTCAAGCTCATCATAAGAAGGTCTCACCTTGTCGGGACCCGAATTTACAAATCCGGACCCTTTGTGTATTCAGCACTAGTCCAGGATCACGCTAGTGCACACAGTCTCAACATCGGTAAATATCACAATCATACTTAACGAAATAATAAAGTACTTTAATTAGTTAACCAAACTGGTTGCTCGACCTTAAGGTCAAGTTACAAATATACGCCTCACAGGGCGAAAACTTATTGAAAGAGAAATAACAGCAGCGGAAAAATAAGATAACTTTGTGGCGCCATCCAGTATACCACAGGCAACTGACTGGGCTTCTCCCCTAGTTTGTCGGCTCTTCCTGGAACTCCTCCTCCAGTGCTGGTGTTGATTCTTCCTCAACTGAGGTTGTATTGTGGCAAGGGTGAGTACTTGGTACTCAGCAAGTCATGCACAGAATGCAAACTAATATTCTACATGCAGGGCTTAGTAAAAGGGATGTTTCAGGGTTCATTTGCAATAAATAGCATTTAACAAGTAACATAAGTAGATTCGAAAGCAATAGAAACAATATATTATCAATAACTTTTCCAGGAGTTAAATAAACTCTTTCCCTTCTCCTAATCCACATTTCCATCAACGTCATCATTAAACCCAACCAAACTTTTCAAGTTCGAGTTGTTTTCATGAAAGTCTAACCCTTGACTGTAATTCCCGAGTAATGTCCAATGCCGCGGACACGGCTATTCGAATAGATTTTACACTCTGCAGAGGTTATGCACTTTACCTACAAGATACAGCCAAACACCACAAAGGCGAGTGATTGTAACAAAGCCTTTCGGCAACTGCTAACTACACAAGTGAACCTTTCCAGTTTTTGCCATACACCATCCCTTCCCTTAACAAAGACGAAGTATGGGACCGACATACCGTTGGACGGGTACCATGCCGTAGCCTTGGTACGCTCCCCATTCAAGCTACACAAAAGGTGTAATTGACACCCGAGGTATCACATGCAAGTTATTAATAACTTACTCAACTAGGACTGTCCCACTCCGGTCATATGGTTGCATGATTGACTCAGTTCAAAGGCTTGCAAGGTTAAGTCCTTAGGTTGACCAGGGCAAGACTACCCGAAGAACCAAATCATCCTTCCCGATGCCACAACTGGCCCACCCGATCATTCTTGCCACATGCCCCGGTCGAAAAGTATTTATCAAACCCCCAGTTGATTACCATGCACCACGTGCCATCAACATCATCATCAATAACACATGACACTTCTCAAAACAGGTTCCATATCTCATTAAGTCATTGTTATCATGTAATTGTCATAAACATGTCACGTGGCGAGGCTAAGCATACTACATCGGTCTAACTACCCATGTTGGCAATTTAATAATGTCCAACTAATAATCCACAACTAGGGTGACAAGGAGGTCCTGGCACATAAATAATAGTCGAGGTGTCATAGTGCAAAGTTGGCATTTAACTAATTTCCAAAAATTAATTAAAGCATTTTCTAATTAAACTAGCATGCAATAATTTAAATCAAATTAATTTCAAAATAGTATCAACATGGTCAAAGCACAACTTGCCTTCAAAAAGCACTTGTTCTTGATCTTGAGTTGGCTCCTGGGTCAAAACTTCACCTTCGAAGCCTTCGGGCACTTCAACGTCTACTCGTAACGCGTGCAAATAGCAATAAATAAATAAAACAGTACACAAAAGTGTTCAAAAAGTTCAAATAAAATTCATAAACAGAGAGAGAGCATAATTTTATGAATTTTTAGGAATTTGAATCGTCAAAATCGGAGTTAAAACGCAAAAGTTACAAGCGTTTAAAATTTAAATAATCCATTAAATAATATTACAGAGAAAAACTTTGGTCCAAAAATATAATAAAATTCATCATTAGGTAGATGTCAATTTTATAAAAATTTAGAAATTTGAATCACCCAAATCGGAGTTAAAATGCAAAAGTTATAAGCGTTTGAAGTTTCAAAATTCAAATAAAACATTAAACCGAATTATTCCATTTATTTTTATATTGAAAAATCGATTAATGACGTCAACACGGAATTTGATTTTCCATCGAATTATTTTTCTATTGAAAAATCGAACTATTGCGTCGGTTGATGTCAACCGGTCCATGGACGTGGTCCACGGTTCGGGCTCGGTCCACCGTAGACCCGGTCCACGGCCGCACGTGCCACTGACACGCGGGACCCATTGCTAACGTCAGCGCAGCTCGCCCGAGGGCTCAGACATGCGGGCCCCACCGTGACGTCACGCTGACGTCACGGAGGACGTCATCGAGCCGTTGGGACGGCCGCTAACACGCAGGCCCCACGCTGACGTCACACGTGACGTCAGCGACGACCGGGCGCGGGCGCGCTGACCGCGTCGGTTCGGCTACCGGCCACGTGGCTAGATCTCGGCCGTTGATTTGAAAATCAACGGTCCAGATTGGATCCGATCTCACGCGTTATGGAATAACGCGGTTGATCTGGACCGTACAATTCGAATCGGACGGTCCAGATCCGATCGAGTTTCACCGTCGTTGGGGGACGACGTGGCATGATCCGGGTGTCGACACGCAGCTCGCTCTACGCCGTTCGATCTTGATCGAACGGCTGGAATCTAACCAACGCACGGTGCAACGCGGCTACGTGGCTCAATCTCGTGCGTTGGATCCGAATCCAACGGTCGGGATTGGATCTAATTACCGCAGCGTGGATTTCATTGCGGTGACGTGGACGAACGAGGGCCGTTGGATCTAGATCCAACGGTCTAGATCCAATCTGGTTCCTACGGGTTAGGGAACATGCGGGCTAACCTCGTCCGTGCGATGAAGATCCAACGGCTGAGGAAGCTTGCGAGGGCGACGATGGCGCGGCGGAGCAGAGGCCACCTGTAACACCCCAAAATTTTGCTTTTCTTAAATTCATGTGTGATTTGGCACTTTGGTGAATTTTTGGAATTTTCTGGAATTTATTTGAATTTATTCCATTTTGAAATAATTAAAGAATTAAACTTTGCAAATAAAATTTTGTTGGAAATATTTTATTTGAGTCCAAAATGATCCAAAATATTTTCCAGAATTTTTCTGGAATTTTTCTGAGTCTTTTGCTATTTTTAATAAATTAAATGAATTACTGGGAATTATTTTAATTATTAAATCGCTGGAAAATGCGAGTGGGTTTGTACTGTTCATCCGACCGAGCCCGAGTCAGACTCGAGTTCGAGTCCGACCCGAACCCGACCCGAGCCACGCGATCCGATCGAACCTCGATCAATCCGGACCGTTGGATCGGAATCCAACGGTCGGATTTAGTCCGCACCGGTCCAACCGGGTTCGACCCGGACCCGTGGCGCCGTGCGATTTGGACCGTTGATCATCCACGTGTACGGCCACGATTTCGTCTCCCCGCCGAATCCGAGCCGGATTCCTCCGCCGCCGCGCCGTGGCCGAGCTCGGTAGGGTTTCGATTTGAGCCCGGAAGCCGAGGCTATTTAAAGCGTGGGTGGTCGCCCGAGAACCCCCGTTTCCGTGCGCACCCGTGCCCCTCACCTTTCACGCTTGAGCCACCGCCGTTTAGCCGCACGAGCTCGCCGTAGTTGGGGAAGCTTTCCGCCGCGGTTAACTCCGGATTCCGCCGCCGTCAAGCCGTCTCCGCCGTGCTTGAGCTCGGATCCGAGATTCCCGTGTCAAGGCGCGCAGATAGGACCTTTCACCTCGCCGGAAGGACGCGGAAACGCTGTTGCAATCGTCGTCGTCTTCACCTCCGATGCGCCGCCATGGCCGCGCTGCCATCGCCGTCAAGCTCCATCCACCGTCCGATCTAATCGAGCGGCAGCGGTGAGATCACGTGTTTCCGAACCCGTAAAACCCAGATCTGTTCTAGACCGTTAGATATAGATCCTACGGTGAGGTTAGTTGCGTTGTAGCTTTAGGGTTAGATCTGGACCGTCCGATCTAGATCGAGCGGCCCGGATCGGCAGTCTTGATTTAGAACGCGTAAATCCTAGATCTAATCGCGGCCGTTGATTTTCAAATCAACGGCACGATCGAGCCACGCGTGTGCCTAGCCGAGCCGCGGCGACGCTGAAGAGCGCGTGTCTCGACACGCGGGGCCAGCGTGTCGGAAGGGCTCCCGCTGTCGGCGGCCATGGCCGTGGCCGAGCCCACGGTGGACCGAGCCGAGGCCGTCTTGGCGGTCCGTGGACCCGAGGCCACGTGTCATCACCCGATTGGTCCACGTGTCCTCGCTGACGCAATAATGAATTTTTGAAAAAGAAAATGATTTATTAATTCGAAATAATGATTTCAGATTTTGATTCAAATTTCAAACGCTTATAACTTTTGCGTTTCAACTCCGATTTGAGTGATTCAAATTTCTAAATTTGTATAAAATTGAGATCTACCTAAATATGAATTTATTTAATTTTTGGACTAAAGTTTTTCTCTGTAAAATTATTTAATTGATTATTTAAACTTTAAATAATCATAACTTTTGCGTTTTAACTCCAAATTTGACGATTCTAGTTTCTAAAAATTCATAAAATTATGTTCTCTCTGTTTATGGATTTTATTTGGATGTTTGGACACTTTTTGCCTATTGTTTATTCGTGTATTTGCTATTTGCACGCTTTACGAGTAGACGTTGAAGTGCCGGAAGGATTCGAAGGAGAAGTATTAACTCAGGATCCAACTCAAGACCAAGAACAAGTACTTTTTGAAGGCAAGTTGTGCTTTGACCATGTTGATCCTATTTTGAAATCTATTTTGATTTAACCTACTGCATGCTAAGTTCAATTAGAAAAATACTTTATTTAAATATGGGGAATTAGATAAATACCAATTTGCTGTATGACACCTTGATTACTTAAATATGTGCCATGACCCCTTGTCACCCTAGTTGTGGTTTACTAGTTGGACATTATTAAATTGCCAACATGGGAAATTAGATCGTTGTAGTATCTTTGCTTAGACACACTTTACGTGCTCATGACATGATTTTGGACAATCAAATGTTAATATTGACTTAATGATATATTGAACCTGTTTTGGAAAGGTATCATGTGATGTTGATGGCACGTGGTGCATGGTAATCAAGCGGGGTTTGATAAATAGTTTTTCGGCCAGGGCATGTGGTAAGAATAATCAGGTGGGCCAATTGTGGCATTGGGGATGTTGATTTGGTTCTTGGGTAGTCTTGCCTGGTCACCCTAAGGACTTCACCTTGCAAGCCTTTGAACTGGGTCTAACGTGCAGCAGATATGCAGTAATGGGACGGACCTAGTTGACTAAGTTGCTAATAACGCACTGTGGGACCTCGGGAGGTCAACTACACCCTTTGTGTAAGTTATGCGGGGAGCGTCTGGGAAATTTGAGGCCGGGTACCCATCTAACAGTTGATTGGCCTAAATTTCGCCTTAGCTAAGGGAAGGGTTAGTGTGCAATAACCGGGAGGACCACTTGTATTGTTAGAAGTTTCCGAAAGACTTTGTTCACGGAACTCGCCTTTGTGGTGTTTGTTGTATCTTGTGGGTAAAGTGCATAACCTCTACAGAGTGTAGAATCTATTCGAATAGCCGTGTCCGCGGTATTGGACATCGCTCGAGAATTACAGTCAAGGGTTAGATTTTCTCAAAAATAACTTTGGTTGGAAAGGTTTGGTTGGATTAATAATGATGTTGATGGAAATGTGGTTTAGGATGGGAAAGATGTTTACTAAACTTCTTGAAAAGTTATTTATGCTTTACTGGTTTCTCTTTGCTGAATCTACTTATACTACTTGTCAAATGTTTGTTTCTTGCAAATATACCTTGAGCTATTCCTTTGTACCAAGCCATGCATATAGTATATTAGCTTTGCATTACGTGCATGCATGACTTCTTGAGTACCAAGTACTCACCCTTGCCACCCTACAACACCAGTTGAAGAGGAGATTACACCAGCTTTGGAGGAGGAGCTCCAAGAGGATCCGTCTACTTAGGGAGCGAGCCCAGTCAGTTGCCTGTGGTATACTGGATGGCGCCACGAAGTTGTTTGATTTTCCGCTGCTACTATTTCTCTCTTAATAAGTTTCGCCCTGTAATGCATTGTGACTTGACCATAAGGTCGAGTAACTTGATTTAGTTATTTAAATAAAAGTACTTTATTAGTATCGATTGGTATGATTGTGATATTTACCAATGTTAAGACTGTGTGCACTAGCGCGTTCCTGGACTAGTGCTGAATACACAGAGGGTCCGGATTTGCAAATTCGGGGTCCCGACACCACCGGAGGGGAAGAAAACGACACGGGGGACGGCGTTTGCGGGCTTCTCCGGTAGGGTGGGTGGTACTGCTCGACGCGGCTTGACGCGGCGAACTCGGATCTGGGCTTGTTCACGGCAGAGGGCGACGGAGACGGCGGCAAACGGCGGAAAACCGCGGTGGACGCCTCCTCCAACTACGGTGAGCTCTTGCCGGCGGATGACGGCGGCTCCGGCACTGTGGGTGAGGGCTATGGGTGCACACGGAGGTGGGCTTCACGACAGGGGTGGCAGCGCAATAAATAGGGGCCTCGGCTTCCGTGAAAACCGCGGAAATCGAGGTCCACACGCGAGCGGCGGCGGAGTCCGATGAGGACTCGAAGAGGGTGACGTGGACACATCAGGACCGTCCACGTGGCTGCGTCAACGGCTGAGATCGACGCGGCGCGAGCGGGTCGGGTCCGGCTCCCACGTGGGCGACGTGGACGCACGCGGGCCGTTGGATCTTGATCCAACGGTCACGCGATTAGGGTTTCGACGCGGCGCGGTTGGGTCGGACCGTGTGGCGCGGCTGGCTCGGTCGGAGGAACAGTGAAATCAACTCGATTTTCCAGCGATTAAATATTCAAAATAAGTTCCAAAAATTCATTTAATTCAAGAAAAATAGCAAAATACTCGAAAAAATTCCAAAAAAATTCCCTTACCTTGTCACGATTTAAAAATCCGAGTTCTTACGTGAGCACTCTTGTGACAGATGGAGGGAGAGTTCAACTACGTCGATCTGGAGGTTGGTCACGCCAGTGGAACTTTGGCATATGCTTGAGACTCTCGGAGATTTTGAGAAGCCGCAATACCAAGTGGAAGTGATCGGACAAGCGAGGATTGATCAAGGCTTGTGGCGTGAAGATTGAGGTACCTGCTAGGAAAAAGGGCCCAGGCAATCACCCGATACACTGCACTGCCAGGAGGTCTACAATGCACATGGGTATCCAAGAAGTATCACGACGAGCAATGCGACACATTACCCGTATCTACGCCAGAGAGTTGGAGAGCACGGTGTTCCGTTATCATCCACGCAGCGATAACCTTCTTGACCCGAAGGCGATTCAGGATGAGGATGCCATGGTTACGGTTGGCACGACTTGTTGTCGCCCAGGAGGATGTACTCGATGATACAAGCAAGGAGCTACAGAAGGCCCGCAAGGAGATCACAACAGAGAAGAACAGATGGCGGGAAGCTCAAGAGTATGTGTCACACCTTCTGCGAAGAATTGACGAGTTGGAGATGGCTTTATGCGGACGGAACTGCAGCGATTACTCGAGCTACGAGCGAGATCCGAAGGAGTCGGATCTCGATGAGGACATCGCTTCTTCGACTACCACAGATGACACGATTCTTTGGACATGGCAATCGTTTCGGCGCCTATGCCGCGACATCCGTACCCAGTGTGGAGGTTTTCTCGATGAGTGAGCGTAGGTTCTATAGTGAGACTCCTTCGCCGAGTCGCGTCATAGAATAAAGAGTCACCTTTAGGCGATAGACTCCAGTGTTAGTTCGATTTGGATTTTCCTTGTTTGTTGAGTGTGCGGTATGTGTTGAAAGGCCCCTAGGCATTGTAAGCAACCATACCAAGTTACTATTGATTAAAATAATAAAGTTGGACCTTAAAGTTACACCTTTCGCCCCGCATAAGTTCCATATTACTTGTCTATTCTTGTTTCCCTCTCATCTCTAAAACCTAGAGTAAATCGGCCAGATGGTGAACACCGCGGAAACTTTGGAAGCAATGGAAGTGGTTCTCGCCCAGAAAACCCCAATGATGGAGCACCAAAGACCGCCACTGGATATGCAGAATTTGGAGCTTTTCTCATTGCTCGGACTCGATTGATGCATGCTATGATGCAACAAATGCAACACGTCCTTTGCTCAGGCCCTTGCTAACCAAGTCAATCGGGGACAACGCCGTAATACAAGACTGTCGAGTTCATGAGGACTCGCCACCCACTTTCTCTGGGAATGCCAATCCATTGGAGGCCGATGATTGGTTAAGGTCAATTGAGAGGAAGCTACACATAGCTCAATGCATAGGAAATGAGAAGGTACTTTACGCTTCTCATCAGTTGGAAGGAACAGCTGCTGAATGGTGGGAGAACTTACATTGCCCGCGCAAGTGAACCCTCGAGGACATCACTTGGGAGGAGTTCACTTGCATTCCGTCGATATCACGTGCCTGAAGGAATCATGGACCTTAAGAAGGAGGAGTTGAGCATCAAGCAAGGTAATCGGCCGGTGGCGACTACGAACAAGTTCACACAGCTAGCACGCTACGCTTTGAGGATGTAGCGACAGATAAAGCAGAGGCAGTCTCGCTTCATGAAGGGACTTAACTCAGGACTACAAGTAGGGTGATCACCCACACCTTTCCAGATTTTCAAGAGTTGGTGAATAAGGCGCTTATTCTTGAGGACAAGCGCAAGGAACTGGATGAGAATAGGAAGCGCAGGATGCAACAGCAGGAATCATGCCAGGGAACGCAACAGTGTCTGAGAGTTGCACCAAATCAGTTTTGATTCCACCACGAGAATGCTACAAGGACACCGTCACGGCACCAAGACCCGTCAATCGAACTACGGACCCAGCCCCTGTTAGAAACGCTGCTCGAGCGATCGGCAAGGAAACGATGAGACGCTGCTACAAGCGCAACGAGCGAGGACACTTTGCCAACAGCTTGTCCGAAGAAGACAGCAGAGTGACCCGATTCGCTTCAATCTAGGAACCACCCAGCTAGGGCGCCCGGCACCAGAGCCACACCCAGGCTGTGGTGAGAGGCCGAGTCAACCATGTCACCGCAGATGCACTCTGAGAATGCTACGGACGTAAATCTTTGGGTAAGTTACTTGTTAACTCGATACACTGCTTGATTTTGTTTGATTACGGAGCTTCGCATTCGTTTGTTTCGCAAGGCTTTGCTACTAGAAATGATTTGGGGATTGCAAAACTTAAGTGCATGCTTTTAGTTTAAACCCACGGTTAGAACTCGAGCGAAAGTAGGATGTTCCGGTGAGAATACTAATAGATGGAATAAAGTTCCTAGCAAACCTTATTATTTTGGAGACCGGACCTTAGACGTTATTTTGGGAATGGATCTGGTTATCCAAGCACAAGGCCGTATTGGATTGTGGGCGAAGGACTATCTCGATTGAGAGCCCGTGTGGAAAGAAAGTGGAATTTCAAGCTACTGCCGTTAGAGAAGGACAGTTGATGGTTAACGACACCAAGGCAATCAGCATAGAGGATGTCTCATTAGTGAATGAGTACCCGGATGTTTTTCCCGAAGATCTACAGTATGCCGCGACAGGGACATAGAGTTTGTGATAGAACTTGTACAGTACGGCACCGATAGCAAAGAGACCCTATCGGATGTCCACCGAGGAGTTGGTAGAGATGAAGAAACAATTTGGAAGAATTAATGGAGAAAGGATTTATCAGACCGAGCTCATCGCCGTGGGGAGCACCAGTTTTGTTTGTCAAGAAGAAGGACGGGATTTTCAGGATGTGCATCGACTACCGTGCACTCAATGAAGTCACCGTGAAGAATAAGTATCCGCTACCCAGGATTGATGATTTGTTTGATCAGCTGAGAGGAGCCGGAGTTTTCTCCAAGATTGATATGAGATCGGGATACCATCGATTGAAGATCCGATCGGAAGATATTCCAAGATCGCATTCTCGTCAAGATATGGACATTACGAGTTCTGATTATGTCTTTTGGTCTGACGAATGCGCCAGCATATTTCATGAATATGATGAATAAGGTGTTCATGGAATATTTGGACAAGTTTGTTGTCGTGTTCATAGATGATATCCTAATCTACTCCAAGACAGAGGAGGAACATGCCGAACACTTAAGGCGAGTTTTGGAAAAGCTGAGGGAACAGCAACTCTTCGCCAAGTTCAGTAAGTGTGATTTTTGGAAGAACAAGGTGGAGTTTCTTGGACATGTAATGACCGCAGAAGGAGTCGCCGTAGATCCAAGCAAAGTAGAAGCTGTGTTACATTGGGAGCGGTAGAAGGCGTGACCCAGATCCGGAGTTTCCTTGGAATGGCAGGATACTACCGCCGTTTCATTGAAGGCTTTTCGACAATTGCGAAACCTCTTACGCAATTGCTGAAAAAAGAAAAGAAGTTTGCATGGACGCCAGAATGTGAGACAGGATTTCAGGAGCTGAAGAAGCGATTGACATCAGCACCGGTGTTAGTTCTACCGGATGTTAATCAAAGCTTTGATATTTATTGTGACGCATCGCGCCAAGGACTTGGATGTGTCTTGTCTGAGAATGGAAGGGTCGTCGCTTATGCATCAAGGCAGTTGAGGCCGCATGAGGAAAATTATCCGACACATGACCTAGAGTTAGCTGCCGTAGTGCATGCCTTGAAGATGTGGCGTCACTATCTGATCGGGAACAGATGTGAAGTGTATACGGATCATAAGAGCCTTAAGTACATATTCACGATCGGATCTGAACATGAGGCGAGAGGAGATGGTTAGAGTTGATCAAGGACTACAATGTTGGAATCCATTACCATCAGGAAAGCCAACGTAGTTGCCGATGCCTTGAGTCGGAAAAGCCATCACCGTGAGTATGTTGCTAGCCACAAATCAGGATGAGTTATGTGAGGATTTTCAGAGAATGAAGATTGAGGTGGTACCTAGTGGATTCTTGGCCGCATTAGAAGTAAAGCCTACCCTAGAGGATCAGATCCGAGAAGGGCAGAAGGATGATGGCAAGATCCGCAGGATTAAGACCATCAAGGAGGAAGGCAAGGCAGAGGACTTCAAGTTAGATGAGCAAGGCACGTTATGGATGAAGGATCGCATTTGTGTGCCGAACAAAAAGGAGCTGAAGCAGTTGATTCTAGAAGAAGCCCATGACTCCAAGTATTCAATTCATCCTGGAAGCGCCAAAATGTATCAGGATTTGAAAGAAAGATTCTGGTGGCCGAGCATGAAGCGTGAAGTTGTCGAGCATGTTGCATTGTGCGACGTATGCCAGAGAGTCAAGGCAATGCATCAGAGACCAGCCGGATTGTTGCAGCCGCTGAAGATACCTGAGTGGAAGTGGGAGGAAATCGGAATGGATTTCATTACCGGTTTGCCTAAGACTCAAGGAGGTTACGACTCCATATGGGTTATAGTGGATCGCTTGACCAAGGTCGCCCATTTCATCCCCGTGAAGACCACTTACTCGGAGATAAATTAAGCGAGTTGTACATGATCGGGATCGTCTGTTTGCACGAGTGCCAAAGAGGATTGTATCAGACAGAGGTACCCAATTTACCTCAAGGTTACGGAATAAGTTGCATGAAGCCATGGGAACCCGTTTGAACTTCAAGATCTGACCTATCATCCATGCAGACGGATGGGCCAGGCCAGAAAGAGTCAATCAGATTTTGGAGGATATGTTAAGAGCATGTGCATTGGCTTATGCTACCTCTTGGGATAAGAGTTTGCCGTATGCCGAGTTCGATTACAACAATAGTTACCAAGCTAGTTTCTGAGATGTCACCTTTTGAGGCCTTTGTATGGTCGACCTGTCGAACGCCATTGAATTGGAATGAGGCGCGGCGCCGTGTCTTCGGGCGAGATATTCTTCAAGAAGTCAAGAACAGATTGCCATGATCGAGGAGAGATTGAAGATAGCCCAATCACGGCGAGAAGAGTTATCCGACAACCGTCGCCGAGACTTGAGTTTTGAACGAGAAGACTTTGTATACCTCGAGTTACGCCTCTTAGGGAGTTAAGAGGTTCCATGCCAAAGGGAAACTTGCACCGGTTATGTTGGACCATTTAAGATTTTGAGCCGCAGAGGCGAAGTTGCTTATCACCGGAGTTGCCACGATCGTTAGCAGGAGTGCATGACGTATTCCATGTGTCCCGATTGAAGAAGTGTCTCTCGAGTTCCCGAGGATCGACACCGCTAGAGTCAATTGAGTTGCAAGAAGATTTGACTTACAAGGAGCATCCGTGAGGATTCTAGACACAATGGATCAAGAAACTAGAAACAAGTCAACCCGTTTCAGAGTTCGATGGAGCAACCATGCAGAGCGAAGCGACTTAGGGAGCTTGAAGAGGATTTGAAGAAAGAGTTTCCAAGCCTATTCTGTAGTGAGCCACGAATCTCGGGGGACGAGATTCTATTAAGGGGAGGTTTGTAACACCCCAAAATTTTGCTTTTCTTAAATTCATGTGTGATTTGGCACTTTGGTGAATTTTGGAATTTTCTGAATTTATTTGGATTTATTTGGAATTTATTTGAATTTATTCCATTTTGAAATAATTAAAGAATTAAACTTTGCAAATAAAATTTTGTTGGAAATATTTTATTTGAGTCCAAAATGATCCAAAATATTTTCCAGAATTTTTCCGAATTTTTCTCGAAGTCTTTTGCTATTTTTAATAAATTAAATGAATTCGGGAATTATTTTAATTATTAAATCATTGGAAAATGCGAGTGAGTTTGTCTTGTTCATCCGATCGAGCCCGAGTCGGACTCGAGTTCGAGTCCGACCGAACCCGACCGAGCCACGCGATCCGTCGAACCTCGATCAATCCGACCGTTGGATCGGAATCCAACGATCGGATTTAGTCCGCGACCGGTCCAGCGGGTTCGACCGGACCCATGGCGCCAGGCGATTTGGACCGTTGATCATCCATGTGTACGCCACGATTTCGTCTCCCCGCCGAATCCGAGCCGGATTCCTCCGCCGCCGCGCGTGGCCGAGCTTAGTAGGGTTTCGATTTGAGCCGGCCGAGGCTATTTAAAGCGTGGGTGGTCGCCGAGAACCCCGCTTCCGCGGCGCACTGCGTTCTCACCTTTCACGCTTGAGCCACCGCCGTTTAGCCGCACGAGCTCGCCGTAGTTGGGGAAGCTTTCCGCCACGGTTAACTCCGGATTCCGCCGTCAAGCCGTCTCCGCCGTGCTTGAGCTCGGATCCGAGATTCCCAGGTCAAGGCGCACCAGATAGGACCTTTCACCTCGCCAGAAGGACGCGGAAACGCCGTTGCAATCGTCGTCGTCTTCACCTCCGGTCTGCCCTCGCCGCGCTGCCATCGCCGTCCGCAAGCTCCATCCACCGTCCGATCTAATCGAACGGCAACGGTGAGATCACGTGTTTCCCGAACCCGTAAAACCCAGATCTGTTCTAGACCGTTAGATCTAGATCCTACGGCTGAGGTTAGTTGCGTTGTAGCTTTAGGGTTAGATCTGGACCGTCCGATCTAGATCGAACGGCCCAGATCGACGGTGCTGATTTAGAACGCGTAAATCCTAGATCTAATCGCGGCCGTTGATTTTCAAATCAACGGGCACGATCGAGCCACGTGTGCCTAGCCGAGCCGTGCGCGACGCTGAAGACGTGTCTCGACACGCGGCCAGCGTGTCAAAGGGCCCCGCTTTGTCGGCCGATCGCGAGCCGTGGGCCGAGCCCGGTGGACCGAGCCGAGGCCGCGGCGCCGTCCGTGGACCGAGGCCACGTGTCATCACCCGATTGGTCCACGTGTCCTCATTGACGCAATAATGAATTTTCGAAAGAAAATGATTTATTAATTCGAAATAATGATTTCAGATTTTGATTCAAATTTCAAACGCTTATAACTTTTGCGTTTCAACTCCGATTTGAGTGATTCAAATTTCTAAATTTGTATAAAATTGAGATCTACCTAAATATGAATTTATTTAATTTTTGGACTAAAGTTTTTCTCTGTAAAATTATTTAATTGATTATTTAAACTTTAAATAATCATAACTTTATGCGTTTAACTCCAAATTTGACGATTCCAGTTTCTAAAAATTCATAAAATTATGTTCTCTCTGTTTATGGATTTTATTTGGATGTTTGGACACTTTTTGCCTATTGTTTATTCGTGTATTTGCTATTTGCACGCTTTACGAGTAGACGTTGAAGTGCCGGAAGGATTCGAAGGAGAAGTATTAACTCAGGATCCAACTCAAGACCAAGAACAAGTACTTTTTGAAGGCAAGTTGTGCTTTGACCATGTTGATCCTATTTTGAAATCTATTTTGATTTAACCTCTTTGCATGCTAAGTTCAATTAGAAAAATACTTTATTTAAATATGGGAATTAGATAAATACCAATTTCTTTGTATGACACCTTGATTACTTAAATATGTGCCATGACCCCTTGTCACCCTAGTTGTGGTTTACTAGTTGGACATTATTAAATTGCCAACATGGGAAATTAGATCGTTGTAGTATCTTTGCTTAGACACGCTACGTGCTCATGACATGATTTTGGACAATCAAGTGTTAATATTGACTTAATGATATATTGAACCTGTTTTGGAAAGGTATCATGTGATGTTGATGGCACGTGGTGCATGGTAATCAAGCGGGGTTTGATAAATAGTTTTTCGGCCAGGGCATGTGGTAAGAATAATCAGTGGGCCGGTTGTGGCATTGGGGATGTTGATTTGGTTCTTCGGGTAGTCTTGCCCTGGTCACCCTAAGGACTTCACCTTGCAAGCCTTTGAACTGGGTCTAACGTGCAACCACATGTCCAGTAATGGGACGGACCTAGTTGACTAAGTTGCTAATAACGCACTGTGGGACCTCGGGAGGTCAACTACACCCTTTGTGTAAGTTGTGCGGGGAGCGTCGGGGTGAGGCCGGGTACCCATCTAACGGTTGATTGGCCTAAACTTCGCCTTAGCTAAGGGAAGGGTTAGTGTGCAATAGCAGGGAGGACCACTTGTATTGTTAGAAGTTTCCGAAAGACTTTGTTACGGAACTTCGCCTTTGTGGTGTTTGATTGTATCTTGTGGGTAAAGTGCATAACCTCTGCAGAGTGTAGAATCTATTCGAATAGCCGTGTCCGCGGTATTGGACATCGCCGGAATTACAATCAAGGGTTAGATTTTCTCAAAAATAACTTTGGTTGGAAAGGTTGGGTTGGATTAATAATGATGTTGATGGAAATGTGGTTTAGGATGGGAAAGATGTTTACTAAACTTCTTGAAAAGTTATTTATGCTTTACTTGTTTCTCTGCTTTGAATCTACTTATACTACTTGTCAAATGCTGTTTCATCGCAAATATACCTTGAGCTATTCCTTTGTACCAAGCCATGCATATAGTATATTAGCTTTGCATTCTGTGCATGACTTGCTTGAGTACCAAGTACTCACCCTTGCCACCCTACAACACCGGTTGAAGAGGAGATTACACGGCTTTGGAGGAGGAGCTCCAAGAGGATCCGTCTACTTAGGAGCGAGCCCGGTCAGTTGCCTGTGGTATACCGGATGGCGCCACGAAGTTGTTTGATTTTCATTGCTACTATTTCTCTCTTAATAAGTTTCGCCTGAGGCGTGCATTTGTGACTTGACCATAAGGTCGAGTAACGATTTAGTTATTTAAATAAAAGTACTTTATTAGTATCGATTGGTATGATTGTGATATTTACCAATGTTAAGGCTGTGCACTAAGCGCGTTCCTGGACTAGTGCTGAATACACAGAGGGTCCGGATTTGCAAATTCGGGGTCCCGACACCACCGGAGGGGAAGAAAACGACACGGGGGACGGCGTTTGCGGGCTTCTCCGGTAGGGTGGGTGGTACTGCTCGACGCGGCTTGACGCGGCGAACTCGGATCTGGGCTTGTTCACGGCAGAGGGCGACGGAGACGGCGGCAAACGGCGGAAAACCGCGGTGGACGCCTCCTCCAACTACGGTGAGCTCTTGCCGGCGGATGACGGCGGCTCCGGCACTGTGGGTGAGGGCTATGGGTGCACACGGAGGTGGGCTTCACGACAGGGGTGGCAGCGCAATAAATAGGGGCCTCGGCTTCCGTGAAAACCGCGGAAACCGAGGTCCACACGCGAGCGGCGGCGGAGTCCGATGAGGACTCGAAGAGGGTGACGTGGACACATCAGGACCGTCCACGTGGCTGCGTCAACGGCTGAGATCGACGCGGCGCGAGCGGGTCGGGTCCGGCTCCCACGTGGGCGACGTGGACGCACGCGGGCCGTTGGATCTTGATCCAACGGTCACGCGATTAGGGTTTCGACGCGGCGCGGTTGGGTCGGACCGTGTGGCGCGGCTGGCTCAGTCGGAGGAACAGTGAAATCAACTCGATTTTCCAGCGATTAAATATTCAAAATAAGTTCCAAAAATTCATTTAATTCAAGAAAAATAGCAAAATACTCGAAAAAATTCCAAAAAAATTCCCTTACCTTGTCACGATTTAAAAATCCGAGTTCTTACGTGAGCACTCTTGTGACAGATGGAGGGAGAGTTCAACTACGTCGATCTGGAGGTTGGTCACGCCGTGGAACTTTGGCATATGCTTCAGACTCTCGGAGATTTTGAGAAGCCGCAATACCAAGTGGAAGTGATCAGACAAGCAGGATTGATCAAGGCTTGTGACGTGAAGATTGAGGTACCTGCTAGGAAAAAGGGCCCAGGCAATCACCCGATACACTGCACTGCCAGGAGGTCTACAATGCACATGGGTATCCAAGAAGTATCACGACGAGCAATGCGACACATTACCCGTATCTACGCCAGAGAGTTGGAGAGCACGGTGTTCCGTTATCATCCACGCAGCGATAACCTTCTTGACCCGAAGGCGATTCAGGATGAGGATGCCATGGTTACACAGTTGGCACGACTTGTTGTCGCCCAGGAGGATGTACTCGATGATACAAGCAAGGAGCTACAGAAGGCCCGCAAGGAGATCACAGAGAGAAGAACAGATGGCGGGAAGCTCAAGAGTATGTGTCACACCTTCTGCGAAGAATTGACGAGTTGGAGATGGCTTTGTACGGACCGTAACTGCAGAGCGCGAGCTACACGAGCCAGATCCGAAGGAGTCGATCTCGATGAGGACATCGCTTCTTCGACTACCACAGATGACACGATTCTTTGGACATGGCAATCGTTTCGCGCCTATGCCGCAAAGATCCGTACCAGTGCCGTGGAGGTTTTCTCGATGAGTGAGCGTAGGTTCTATAGTGAGACTCCTTCGCCGAGTCGCGTCATAGAATAAAGAGTCACCTTTAGGCGATAGACTCGGTGTTAGTTCGATTTGGATTTTCCTTGTTTCTTTGAGTGTGCAAGATGTGTTGCAAGGCCCCTAGGCATTGTAAGCAACCATACCAAGTTACTATTGATTAAAATAATAAAGTTGGACCTTAAAGTTACACCTTTCGCCCGCATAAGTTCCATATTACTTGTCTATTCTTGTTTCCCTCTCATCTCTAAAACCTAGAGTAAATCGGCGGATGGTGAACACCGCGGAAACTTTGGAAGCAATGGAAGTGGTTCTCGCCAAACAGAAAACCCCAATGATGGAGCACCAAAGACCGCCTTTGGATATGCAGAATTTGGAGCTTTTCTCATTGCTCAGACTCGATTGATGCATGCTATGATGCAACAAATGCAACACGTCCTTTGCTCAGGCCATCGCTAATCAAGTCAATCAGGGACAACGCCAGAATACAAGACTGTCAGAGTTCATGAGGACTCGCCCACCCACTTTCTCTGGGAATGCCAATCCATTGGAGGCCGATGATTGGTTAAGGTCAATTGAGAGGAAGCTACACATAGCTCAATGCATAGGAAATGAGAAGGTACTTTACGCTTCTCATCAGTTGGAAGGAACAAATTACCGAATGGTGGGAGAACTGTGCCACGCAAGTGAACCCTCAGGACATCACTTGGGAGGAGTTCACTGCATTCCGTCGATATCACGTGCCTGAAGGAATCATGGACCTTAAGAAGGAGGAGTTCAGAGCATCAAGCAAGGTAATCGGCCGGTGGCCGACTACGAACAAGTTCACACAGCTAGCACGCTACGCTTTGAGGATGTAGCGACAGATAAAGCCAGACAGTCTCGCTTCATGAAGGGACTTAACTCAGGACTACAAGTAGGACTGATCACCCACACCTTTCCAGATTTTCAAGAGTTGGTGAATAAGGCGCTTATTCTTGAGGACAAGCGCAAGGAACTGGATGAGAACAGGAAGCGCAGGATGCAACAGCAGGGATCACGCCAGGGAACGCATAGCGGCGTCTGAGAGTTGCACCAAATCAGTTTTTCAGATTCCAGCCACAGAATGCTACAAGGACACCGTCACCAGCACCAAGACCCGTCAATCAGAACTACCAGACCCCAGCCCCCGTTAGAAACGCCGCTCCAGGCAGTCAGCAAGGAACAGTGAGACGCTGCTACAACTGCAACGAGCCAGGACACTTCCACACTCCTCTATAGCGGCTAAGACTTTCTTAACAACTTATCGAAAATTGGGGCACCTAGAAGTAGTGCGTCTTGAGCTGCGTTGTGCCGATTCCCGTTCTTCCTTCTTCTTCAACTTGGGACAATTTGCTTTAACATGCCCGGGAATGCCACACTCAAAACAATTGAAGGACCCTGAAGTTGTGCCTCCACGCCTCCTCATCCTCACATTGTTGAGTGCTTTAAAAGCACGTGAGGAGATGAGCACAAGATCTTCTTCAGGAAGCATCTTAAACTGTTCATCTGAAAAAGAAGCCAATGCAGACAATGAAACAAAAGATGGTAGTCCAGACGAAGTGCTGGGGTTAGAAACAAGTGCATGTGTAGAGGACTTATCATCTCTAGGTGACAAAGAATCCATCTCATAAGTTTTCAGTCTAGAATAAAGATCATCCATGGTTAAAGTATCCAAATCAACAGTTTGATTAATCGCAGTAACAACCATGCGCCATTCAGGACTAAGAGATCTCAAAATTTTACTAGCGTTATCCTCAACTGAATTAGTAACTCCAACACCACGGAAATTACACAAGATTTTCTCAAATCGAGAGAAAAGATCATCAATTGATTCACCTGGTCTCATAGCAAAATCAGAAAAGTCCTTTTGGTAAATATTTTTGCGCACTTTCTTAATCTTAGTAAAACCTTCATGATAGTGACATAATGTCTTCCAAACAGAATAAGCAGAACGTAGATAAGAAACTCGATCAAATTCTTTTTCAGAAATTCCTTGAAAAATCAAGTTTCTAGCTTTAGCATTCAGATCAACATCTACTTTATTATCATTGGTGGCTATATCAGGAACATCAAAAATAGTAGAAACTTTGCGCCAAACATCATTACCTTGAACTTCAATATAGGATTGCATGCGACTCTTCCAATAAGGAAAATTTGAATTATTAAGCATAGGAGGACAATTAACATACTTATCTGACACCATATCTCAACCTTGATCTGATACCACTTGTAGGATCGATATAGACTAATATAGCAATCAGAGGGGGGGGTGAATGATTGTGCGGAAGCTAAAACCAAATATTTGAACTACTAAAAATTACCCCCAACTCGGACTAAAAACAGAGTCTCGTAATCAGCAAAAACATAGTAGATGCATTCGGTAAAACGCGAATTTTTGGAGATCCAATTATCGGATTGAGCTGAAATTTGAACAAAAGAAACTAGACTCTAATATGAAGCTAACAGAAAAATAATCAACTCGATCGGACTTACAGATCAAAAGTTATGAACCTCGCAAGCTTGCTATAACAGAATATGACGAGAATAAATCTAACCAAACCTGTAGCTTGCAGAGATGCTTGAAGAAATTGATCTTTATTCCCTTTTTACCTGGTTATAGTACTCCAAAACAAAAGAGTACAAACCCTAATACTTGGCTCTAAGTCTCTCTCAGATGGTATACTAAATAGGAGGCACCTCCCCCTATTTATACACAGTAAACACTCCTAATCCTAGAAGGAGTCCCACTCCTAATCCTAGAAGGAGTCTGTATTTAACACAACTTTACTTGGCCTAACCTGGCCGAGTACAACTCTTGCACGCGTATGGCAACCCTGCCATACTCACATGACTAACAACTCTGCACGCGTATGGCCCACCTGCCATACTCACGTGACTAACCATTCTTCATGTGCACCGTCCTCTAGCCCGAATGTCCCGCATGACATTCTTGACCACCAAGACCTCGATTCCTGCAGAATCTAGTTCCGAACCTCAGTTCCTCCATGAACCTAGTTCCAGTCCCATCATCGACCACGTTCGCCCTCGAGCAACACCTGCACATGAACAAGCATAAACCGTGTACGAGCACAAGTCCACAACTTGACTCAAGATCAATCCATGCAACCACTCACACGAGCGCATTGCATCAAATAAAACAATTACCATGCTATCACAAGCATATCAAATAACCATCGGAAATAACACATGCACATGCACCACACATGCCATGAGCACAACCACTTTGCAATACTAAATTCATCACTAAGCCAATTTTTCATCAGATGATCTCACAGAAGCATGAATAAAGCTTCTAATATGTGCTATATATAAGGTTCAACAAACTTCTGGAAGCCTATATAACAAAAAATTCAATATCTAGGATTTAATATAATCTTTTCTGAATTTATTAACTACTTTTCGGAATTACATGAAACTTCTAGGTCCTTAGAGTAAATTATCCATGGTCAACATCAATTAACCATAATTCTAGGAGTTTAATCATAAAATTTCTTTTCTGATTTTTTTCTTCCCTTTTTTTGGAACTATAAACGGGCGGGAGGCTTTTGGGCCACTCGGTCCACGATGGTCCATGAGGTCACATCGGACTAGAAGATGGGCGGCTAGGGTTGAAAACCCTAGCCGTCACAGCCTTTCTTTGTGGCGAGCACGACAAGGTGCGATGACAAGTGCGGTCGAGCACTGTGGGCTTGGCGGCGCCCGACGGGGGCAACCGGCGTGAGAAGGCCGCGAGCATCGGTGGGCCGAGAGCGAGCAACATAGGATGTGACTGGCCGCGGATAGCAAGGTGCAGTGCTACGTGCGCCTAGGTGGGAGGCCGCGGGTGGTGGAGCAGGGCTGCGGGCTGAGCGCGAGTGACGCAGCCGGGTGGCGCTGGGATCGCGGGCACAAGGGTAGGGGTGCAAACGGAGCAGATACGGACGGATTTTGTTCATCCCGTATCCTATTCCAAATTTTTTTTCGGATACATAATCGGATACGGACAGTGCCGGATTCGAATACGAATACGGATTACTTGATCCACGAATACGAGCGAATCTGGTCGTTAGGATCACGGCTAGTCTCGGTCACGAATAGTTAGTCGGATAATGCGTGAAAGCAGAAACCATATATGTCACATATATTAGGATCAATCAACCACACACAAAACTTCACTATAACTTTTAAGACATGTAAGTGTTTCATTTTCAATAATAGTTGCATTCCCTACATAAGAATAATATACAACCAAGTACAATTCCAATCAACATATGCACTTATATGATGTAGCACATCCAACTGCAATCAAGTGTTTTGTAGTGCAATTATAAGAGCTTGCTCCAAAAAGTAGTGCAATTATATTACAACTTGTTCACATTATATCACAGGCTCACAACAGCACTATGTTTCACATTATATTACAACTTGCCTAATCAGATAGCACATAACCAACACGCAACATCTAAAATACAAATTAGCAAGCAATCGTAATTCAAATACACACATTATGAACAATATTGCAAGGGTATCGGGTCGGATATTTACCGGGTATTGGGTCGGATATTTACCGGATATCGGATCGGATATTGCTCTTCCCATATCCTAACCCATATTACATGAGATTTTTCGGATACGGATCGGATATTGCTCTTCCCATATCCTAACCCATATTACATCGGATTTTCCGGATACGAATACGGATAACATCGGTACGGATTTTTTTCGAATACGGTATCGGATCGGTCGGGAAATATCCGTTCCGTTTGCACCCCTACACAAGGGTGACAAGGCAGCGCCAGGGTAGTGGGGGGCAGGTCGGCGATGGGGCCGCGACGCGCGAGGCCAGCAGGGTGCAGTCGGGCACGGGGTTCAACCGGGCGTGGCAAGTAGGGACTGAACGCTGTGGGCGTGGTGGAAAATGCGCTGAGCAAGGAAGGGCGTGGCCAGGGGGTGTAGGCGTGGCGGCACGGGGTTGTGGTGGCAACGGTCCGAGAGGACCGCGAGCAGGACGCGCCTGTAGTATGCAGCATACCCGTCTCACCCCTGTTTAGGTGCGATTAACTTAAGTGCTATGAACTTATGTATAGCTGGTAGTAGGATTAATCGTGTTATACCAGTCAAAATTGAATGCATCGTCAATCGATGTAGGCAGACAATCTTGATCGGCCTAAAACGATAACACTCCGTCAACCACAATGCATAATATAATAGCAAGCACAATCACAAGTAGCACACACGATATGAGGAGAAAAAAACTGTTATCTTTTTATTAGATTGATTATCTTATACAAGAGGTGACATATTTATGGCGAAAATTAAAACATAGTTTCAAATTTACCTATAGTAAAATAGTCTAAATATATTTAAAGCTAGGAGTGAGTTTCCTATTATATTTCAACACAATTATAGTTTGAGAGGTGCTTCTATGCTCTTCTTTTTTAGAGTTACACAAATATTAAAGCATTAATGAAGAGTAGATGAGGATTACCTATCCCTTTACTTGCTTCAAGATTTGTGTATAATTTATATTGAGAGGAAAAGTACTGAAGCATTGCAAGATAGTTTTCCGTTCCAATGAACAACGCACTTAACCAGTCGATAAAAGTCACGACTCACGAGAGCCCGGTGACCGGCGCTAGTCAAGCAAGGCGAACGATGGCGCTACCCACGAGAAAAGAGAGGGCGGCGAAGGCCAGGGTCAGCTCGTCGAAGCCAGCAGCGGCGATGGCGGGGGCGGGGGCTATCGAGCTGCAGCGAGCCGGCGGATTTCCTTCTACGCCTCCCGCCTCTACTTCCTGCTCACCATCCTCCAGATTCCGCTCTTCAGGTTATTGATAATCCCAACTTCCTCCATCTACCCACCAAGATGCTTTGCTATTCCGCGGATTTCCCTATTCTCTTTCACATTTCGTGGAGAAAAGGAGAGAATCGTTATAACTCTGATCACTAGCAACATTCACCTCTAGGGGCTAGATCCATTATTCGCCCATAACTAGTTCTCACGCCTGTAGTTTATGTTCATCTTTGGGGTGACACACCATATTTGTTGTGATTCGATGTAGGTGTGTATTGTTTTCATGTCTTCTTGTGGTTAATCTTACTAATCCAGCATGCCGAACTCTACTGATGCCCGGTACCTGGCGTGATTGCCAGCTAGGGAAGGGCTGGCAGCGGTGCGTGCAATAAAATTGTTTCTGTTTAGGAAATGCAGAGTAACAACTTGGATAAGCATAATTATTGTTCTTTTCGGCGCGGTTGAGTTAATTTCATGCACCGACCAACTCGTGTAAATGCTTATGCTGAAGGGGAAAGGTGGGCAGTTTACTCACATTGCAACAATTACCTGATATGTCCATGCCTGATCGTGTCTATTTTCGAAAACAACAAGCCGAGTCCGGGGGAAACTCGGATCAGAACAGCGCAAGGCTAATCCAGGATTAGGGGGCGGCAGGTCAAGACGTGTGTCCAGCCGCATGCTTTCCATAAGTACTTTCTTATTTTTATATTTAGGACTCCTTTTCGGATCCTAGTTTGTTAGCACTTTCTATCTCTATTAGTTACCATGTTTAGGGCAAAGGTTATGAATAAAAAGGGGAAACGGAGGAAGAAAAGAGGCACCTTTTAGTTGCCACCAAATCTAGTTTTCAGGCGTCGCCGACGATAAACGGCCGTTGGCTTCGTACAGCCCTCATCATAGGTCGCCGGCGTAGTGCTACTGCGCCATCTTCCTTCTCGCTTCCAGGCCTTCGCCCTGGGACACGAGCGTTCGAACGAGAGCGCTCATATCAATTGGTATCAGAGCAGGACAGGTCCTCTACCATGTCTGCTGGCGACGACCGCCTGGAGAATTTGGCGGCTTCCGTCACTAGGATGGAGGATGCCGTGGGAGGCTTAGCGACCATTGTGGATGGAATCCAGTCCATGGTAGCAGAGCTCGGGAAGACTATAACCGAAGTCCTCAAGGTAGCGGGCAAGCAGCCAGCACCATCCATGGGGAATTCGGCCGCCGCAGTTGGGAGTAGGCACCGGTCCCGACTTCCACCGCAGATGCAAGCGGAAGATGGGGAGGAAGACGAGAGCGGCAGTGAGCAGGGTGGCCGCCGGTGGAGGCCGCATGCGCCTCGATATGAGCTGCCCTTGTTTGATGGATCGAAAGACCCTTTGCTATGGTTACGCCAATGCGAGCGTTATGGACGACTGCACAACATTCCTAAGGAGGAGTGGGTGGAGATGGCGGGCATGCATCTCAGAGGGGAGGCTCAGGAGGTTTTGGATAACTGGGAGGAGGAAGATCAACATATTGCTTGGGATGAGTTTCACGAGACATTCTTGCGGCGGTTCACAAGACACTCCACCGCGGGGCTGCTGGGAGACTTGGCTAACTGGAAACAGGGCAATGGGAGGGCGGACGAGTACGCAAGGGAGTTCCAGCGCCTCCTCGCGCGTACGCCGAAGGTGACAAAAGCAAATCAGATCGAGCTGTTTATGGCCGGATTATCTCCAACCCTGTCAGCCGAAGTTCGGCGTGACCGCCCACGCGACTTGGCAGATGCCATTGGTCTGGCTCGCGAGGCAGAACGACGGGAAGATTTGTGGCTTGCAAAAGCGACACAAGTAGCGCGAAATCGACCTAGCTTCGGCCGCAGCTCCCCTCTGACCTCAGGGGCTAGTTCTTGGACGAACTTAGGCGCATCAGCGCGACCGCCGGGGCCTGGCGCGTCGACTAACAGTGGAACAGCTGCAACCCGAGTACCACCTATGACAACCTCGGCGTCCAGTCCAGGAAGGGGGGTGTCTACTACTTCCCAGACTTCGGTGGTAGCACCAGCATCAATGTCACAACCATATCGGCGCCGACTCAGTCCTGATGAAATGGCCGAACGAAGGGAGAAGGGTCTCTGCTACAATTGTGATGAGGTATATTCTCGGGGACACCGGTGTAAACGTCTTTTTCATTTGGAAGTTGTCAGTGAAGATGAAGAGGACAATGAGGCCGTTGAGGAAGAACCGGCTCTGTCCACTATAGCCCTGCGCGGGCCAAAGGCTGGTAGTACTATGCAGGTGGTTATGGAGATGGCAGGACACCAATTGGTGGGATTGGTAGATAGTGGCAGCACCCATAATTTTATCAGCAGTTATACCGCTTCCAGAATGGAAATTGAACAGATGGCCAGCGGAGGACAGCAGGTGCGGGTGGCCAATGGAGCTCGGTTACCTTGCCTGGGGCGAGCCCCCGACGTTCCGTTCCACATCCAGGAGTACTCTTTCTCGGATTCCTTCTTAGTAATTCCTCTGGAAGGATTTGATGTCGTCTTGGGGGTGCAATGGCTAAAGAAATTGGGAGATATCAGCTGGAATTTTGATTCTCTTCAAATGAACTTTTCATCAGAAGGATCCAGGGTGTGTTTGCAGGGTATCAGAGACCATGGAGGGAAGCTGCACCTACGCAGTCTAGCTATTGGAGAGGACAGTCGATTGCAGGCGTTGTTAAGAGAATTTGATGACTTATTTGGAGAACCGCAGGGACTTCCCCCTTCGCGGCATTGTGATCATCGAATTTGTTTGAAGGAGGGGTCGGACCCAGTCGTTGTTCGCCCTTATCGGTACCCCCATCGTCAGAAGGACGAAATTGAGCGTCAGTGTGAAGATATGTTGACTCAAGGAATTATTCGGCCCAGTCGCTCTCCTTTTTCTTCACCAGTGCTCTTAGTCCGAAAAGAGGACGGTTCCTGGCGATTTTGCGTGGACTATCGCGAATTAAATGCAAGGACTATTAAGGATAAATTCCCAATACCTGTGGTGGAAGAACTGCTTGATGAGTTACATGGGGCCACAATTTTCACCAAACTTGATTTAAGGTCAGGATATCATCAAGTCCGCATGTGCGACGAAGACATTGAAAAGACAGCCTTCCGTACTCACCATGGACATTTTGAGTCCTTGGTTATGGCATTTGGATTATGTAATGCTCCTTCAACCTTCCAGGCCCTTATGAATGAAGTCCTCGCTAAGTTCCTTCGCAAATTTGTCTTGGTTTTCTTTGATGATATATTGGTATATAGCTCTTCTAGGACGGAACACCTTCACCACCTTCACCTCGTTCTAGCCCAGCTCAGGCGCCATCAATTATATCTAAAGAAGTCCAAGTGTGCTTTTGCTCAGAGTACTGTAAGTTACCTTGGACATATTATCTCGGCAAAAGGAGTGGAAGCTAATCCCAACAAGGTTCAGGATGTGGATCGCTGGCCTACTCCTCGGTCCGTGGCCGACATAAGGATTTTCTTGGGCCTAGCAGGGTATTATCGGCGCTTCATCCATCACTATGCATCAACTGCTGATCCTCTGACGTCTCTCCTTAGGCGGCAAGAATTCCGGTGGTCCAGGGAGGCTGCCTTGGCGTTCCGGCAATTGAAGGAAGCCCTACAATCTGCACCAGTTCTCCGTCTTCCAGACTTCGATGTTCTTTTTGTGGTGGAATGTGATGCATCAGGCACCGGTATTGGGGCGGTACTCCAGCAAGAAGGACACCCGGTGGCTTACTATAGCCGGAAATTGGCCGATCGCCATAAAAAGCTTGCAGCCTACGAAAGGGAGCTCATCGGATTATCTAAAGCAATTCGGCATTGGAGGCCCTATTTATGGGGACGACCATTTGTGGTCCGCACCGATCATGCCAGTTTAAAATATCTCCTTGAGCAGGCTTTGGTAACTCCACCGCAACAGCACTGGTTAAGTAAGCTAATGGGATTTGATTTTTCTGTCGAACACAAACCAGGACGAACTAATATGGCCGCAGATGCATTGTCTTGCATTCCTGATCCCGCGGTGGTATGTGCAGCAATTTCGTCTCCTATGATACCGGTGCGCGAGGCTTGGGAACAAGAATTGAGAGAGGACCCAGAGATTCGTCAGCGATGTGCGCAACTTTTGGCTGAGATTCCTTCTCTGCCCGAGTCATCTCAGGGTGTTGCCATCCCACCAAGTTCACAGCAGGAGGAGCTACCAATACAAACTGGGCAACAGGAGGATGCGGCTAGTACTGATACATGGACTACACGTGATGGTCTCCTTTTCCATAAGGGACGCCTGGTCATTCCAGCCGCTTCACCACTTTGTCCTCAAGTGGTGGCTGCTTATCATGATCTGACCCATGAGGGTGTGCATAAAACTCTCTACCGTATTCGGCAAAATTTCTGTTGGGAAGGTCTTCGCCGGTCTGTGGAAGACTATATTCGTAACTGTTCTATTTGCCAACAGCATAAGGTCAGCACTCTAGCTCCGGCTGGGTTATTACAACCGTTGGCAGTGCCTCATAATATTTGGGCGGATGTGTCCATGGACTTTGTGGTGGCTCTCCCAAAATCACAAGGCATGACAGCTTTGTTGGTGGTGGTGGATCGTTTATCTAAATACAGTCATTTCATTGCTATTAAGCGACCTATCACTGCTTCTGCGGTTGCTAATATTTTCTTTGACCAGATTGTGAGGTTACATGGGATGCCTGAGTCTATTGTCTCGGATCGGGACCCAATCTTTACTAGCACTTTTTGGAAAGATCTTTTTACCCGTTGTGGAACGCGGTTACTTACTTCCTCTTCATACCACCCACAGACGGATGGCCAGACGGAAGTGGTCAATCGCACGGTTGAGATGTATCTTCGTTGTCTAGCAGCGGAACGACCTACAACTTGGGTACAATGGTTACCATGGGCAGAATTTTGTTATAATTCTTCGTATCATTCGGCACTGCGGATGACTCCATTTGAATTGGTTTACGGGCGCCCACCCCCTCCATTGGTGCCATATAACCAAGGAACAACTCTTGTGGATGCTGTTGATTGCCGACTGGTGGATCGCGACGACTTATTACAGCGAGCACGACATCATCTCTTGGCGGCACAAAATAGGATGAAGCAACGTTATGATCTGCATCACCGGGAGGTCACCTATTCTGTGGACGATTGGGTTTGGCTAAAGCTTCAGAGTCATCGTCAACTTTCGGTTCGGCCGGGCCTCTGTCACAAGCTTGCACCTAAATTTTTTGGGCCTTACAAGGTGGTCAGTAGGGTGGGCGAGGTTGCATACCGGCTGGCCTTGCCGGCAACGGCTAAAATCCATGATGTTTTTCATGTCTCCATGTTAAAACCATTTAAAGGCACTCCCCCGAACGGTCCTCCCGATTTGCCGGAAGAAATTTCATACCCTTCGCCAGATTTAGCCCAACAAACTCCTTACAAAGTATTAGCCTAACGTTTTGCTAAGGGGCATCGTCAGTTTCTAATTCAATGGACAGGGGAAGCAATTGAAGCAGCTACGTGGCTTGATGCATTGGAATTTCGCAGATCATTTCCTGATTTCAAGCTTGAGGACAAGCTTGTTCTTGAGGGGGGGGGGAGTATTGATATGTCCATGCCTGATCGTGTCTATTTTCGAAAACAACAAGCCGAGTCCGGGGGAAACTCGGATCAGAACAGCGCAAGGCTAATCCAGGATTAGGGGGCGGCAGGTCAAGACGTGTGTCCAGCCGCATGCTTTCCATAAGTACTTTCTTATTTTTATATTTAGGACTCCTTTTCGGATCCTAGTTTGTTAGCACTTTCTATCTCTATTAGTTACCATGTTTAGGGCAAAGGTTATGAATAAAAAGGGGAAACGGAGGAAGAAAAGAGGCACCTTTTAGTTGCCACCAAATCCAGTTTTCAGGCGTCGCCGACGATAAACGGCCGTTGGCTTCGTACAGCCCTCATCATAGGTCGCCGGCGTAGTGCTACTGCGCCGTCTTCCTTCTCGCTTCCAGGCCTTCGCCCTGGGACACGAGCGTTCGAACGAGAGCGCTCATATCATTACCCTTCTTGGACAGGAAACTGCTGGAGCAGGCATGGTTTCTGGATGTGCAGGGTTTTAGGTTTCACTCTCCAATATTAACTCAGGTAGCAAAACCTGGAAGCAGGCGAGTTAAGGTTTTCTAATGACATTATGGAAAATTGTGCTTATATTCTGACAAAATCAGGAAGAGTTGTTTGTGACTTGATGAGATACCAGTCTGCTTTACCTTAATCCCAGCCTTCACTTATATTTTTTAACCAGCGGTAGTCTTTCACTAGTTTTTTGCAGCCCTGGGCATAATATCATAATATGTACTTCATTAATACAGTAGTCATACGTCACTCAATTTTATAATCTGGAACTATGGCTACTTCTATATTAAGCCATGTATGCATGTGCAACTGTTTGATTCTAGTACATATGTCTGCATGATTACAATACATAATTGTGCTAGATTACTATTGCATTTTGTGGAGCCCCTCGAATAAATTTTAATCATAGATAAATGTGCTAGATTGTTTTGCTTTCTTTCCCTGGTAGTGTGCTTATACTAAATTTTGTTGCCATTCCTAACTGGTTGCTGTGGTTCAGTTTTCAATTGAACGTTTGTTGAGGGCATCCTCTCCTGTCTTTTCATATATATCATGATTCGGTGAAGAGTTAAATGATTCATTTTTACTCTTTCTCCATAACCGTACTATGCCTAGTGCCTTTCTGTTGAGCCCGCTCTTTCTCCTGAGGATGGATGCTAGGTAACTGTGTGCTAGTTTGTTTCCATAAACATACTCACTTTTTTTGTCCATTTACACTTTAGGTTGTCATGATCTATGAAGGCTGATGTGGGGAACTATAAGTAATTTTGTGAGCAGGAACATAATACGCCAGGTAGATTTTTCTTACCTTCTTCTTCCATTTTAGGGTCCCTTGTAGAGCAGGCACATGCACAACACCGATTCAAGTTACATCTTCGCAGTTGGTCTCAAATGAGATATTTCCACCATCTGTTGCGAAGGTCATGCTCTACCCTGGAGCTATAGTGAGCAACCTAACTAAAAGTATGATGTTTCCAAGGTGGAGTGACCTGTTCGACATGTACAATTTGACAGAAGCCAACAATGCTTCAGCAGTAATTGATCTCCAGCGTCTGGAGGTGCTTTTCGATAACTGATCCATAACTCTTTCTGATTCGTATGTTTCTGACAATTCTTGACATTATACTGTCTCTCTCTGCAGTCAGATACTTGCTGGAAGCTACTTCTGTGTTGCTGGAGCATTTGTTGGCATTATAAATCCTGGGAGGATGACATTGTTTGGTACCGTTTTGATTATCTGGGGTCTAGCGAAAGAAGCGCTCTTTGGGAAGCCCATGAACAGTGATCCAACAAAATAAGTGTATGTCTATCTGACCATTATGATTGCACTGATTTGTGCATTCATGTCAATCTGAGAGTGCTTCTATGCTCTTCCTTTTTAAAGTTGCACAAATATTAAAGCATGAATGAAGGGTAGATAAGGATTACTTACCCCTTTGTTTGCTTCAAGATTTGTGCAACTTGTATTAGGAGGGAAAGCATAGAAGCACCTCTCCAACTTATAATGTAAGGTAGACTGTGAGAAGTAGTCAGCCTGTTTCTATCTCTAAGCCACTGCAAAGTTCTGCCAAATCAAAACTGAAGTAGACACTTTATTGCCAGTTTGTCAAAACCTATTATCCTTGTAGTTCATTTCCATCATTTGATTGTTGAAGACAACTTGAAGTATTAACCCAATTGTGATTCTTGTGTATCACTTTCAAACTGTAACCTTTACTTTTCTCCTTTGTACTGAAGACTTATACTATCTAAAATTTTTATCGCAAGTAGCTTCATGTTTATTTCTCAATAGTTATGTTATTGAGGTGTTTTTTACATTGTTAAGATTATTTGTATTGTGCCAGACTGCCACCCTTCCTTTGACAGGATGTTATTTTACCTTATTGCAAGTTCGGACGAGGCATTTCTCCCATCTATTTTGCTTGCTATATTTCTGAAGTACTTGGACTTATGGCATGGCATCCATGCAAAATAACTTGTTGATTTTCTTTGTCTATATAAGCCTGGTTAAATTCTCTGATATTCTCTTAAAGAAAACTTGCACCTGAACTTTTGTGTGTGTGTGTGTATATATATTTTGTGAGGGCAACAGAATGAATAAGGACTTCCTTAGTTTAGGTGTTTAGCTCTTTAAGTTGTCCAATAACTTTGTTTCACCTATGTTCCCGCAATGATCTTAAGTTGATACATCTTAATAGATGTTGTGTTTTTCTATTTTTATTCTGCATTCGGAATTTTATGCAAGAAATAGTTCTGAATAGCTTATAAATCATACAAAATAAAGTGAGGGAAACAAGGCACATGTAGTGGTTAAAGTTTGCCCTATTGAGAAGTGGTCCATTGTTCGCTGCAGTAGTGCAGTCCTAACATTTGTACGTTTGTATTGTGTAACAACGGCAAGAATCAAGGCTGCATATGCAAGCGGCTCTTCTCCTGTCTCTTGCTCTCTGTTGATGTCTAGTTGATGATGAGAGCAGAGGAAAGGAGATGAGCTTGTTAGACAGTATCCTATTTGCCTTATATAAGAGATTGCTAGTTGTCTTGTATAAAGATTGCTAGCCTTGTATAGATATTGCCTTATATAGGATTTCCTTCTATACCCTCATGTACATGTATATATATTGGCCCATTGGCCTCATGTTCAATACAAATGCTATTCATAACATGGTATCAGAGCTCCAAGGTTAGGGTTAAGTTTTTACCAGGCGTTGCACTTGCACCGTTCTTTTCCATCTACAGTTTCCTCTTCTGGCCGGCCGCTGCTATTTTTTCTTTTTTGGCTAGTCTGCCGCCAGTTGGTTCTTCGTGTCTGCTCATCGCCTTGTCCGTCGCCGTTGTCTCTTGCTTCGGCTTGGTGAAGACCGCCGGCCACACGCTTGCTCGACCTTGACATGCTCATGGCTCGGGGGGTTTCTTCTCCGCCGCCAGGGACTTCTCGGCCAATGCTGCCGGCCCGCGATCTGTCCTCAGCCCTTGGCTAGCCACGACGTCCGCCCTTGGTCCTCGGCCACCCGAGCCCACCGGCTGGATGTTCGCCCAAGGCAACCGCCGCCTCTCGTGCTCTGCTGATCTCGGTCGGTCACCGCGAGACGCCTTCCGCCGGCTGCGGCTTCTGGCTCGGTTAGGCCGGCTTTGGCTTCTAACGCGCTCTCCATTAAAAAAAAGAAAAAAAAGGAGGATGTCATCGTTTCAGGTTCTTCGGGCACCGTCTCTATTCCTCGCTGTCCAGTTATTTTCGATGGTCTCAATTATCGCGACTGGATTCTCCATATGCGCCTTCACATGCGTGGTTAGCGTCTTTGGAAGTTTCTTACCGGTGAACTATCTTGTTTGCCTCGTCCTGCTCCCCCTACCGCACCTGTTATTCCCAAGGAGGCTGATGATGCTGTTGACAGAAGGCGTCTAATGACTACTGATGTTGTGGAGTCTTTTTAGACTTAGTTTACTGCATACAAGATATGGATTGATGAAGATGCTCATGCCTTCGATATTTTGGTTGCTAGCATGGAGGTGCATCTCATTGGTGATATTGTCGCTTTGTCCTCAGCACAATTGATGTGGGCGCATCTTCGCGACCGCTATGAGCCTACCGGCGACTCTTTGTACCTTGCTGTTGTGCGACATGAGTAGTCGTTGCAACAAGGTGACTACCATGGATGAGTTCTATGTACAGCTGTGCTCAGTGTGGTGTCAGCTTGACTCTCTTGGATCGGAGGTTTGCCGCACTTGCCAGTGCTGTTAGCGTATTGACTCATTTGGAGCTTTGTCGCATCTACGACTTTCTGACATGACTTTCTGACATGTCTTCGGGCTGAATTTGAGCAGATTCATACCTAGCTACTTGCTCACCACCCTCGTGTGACCCTGTTGGAAGCCCTTGCAACTATTCGTATTGAGGAGACTCGCGTTCGTGGTGCGGGTCTACTTGTTCCCCTTTAGTCTTGGTGGTGCCTCGTACGACTCCTCCGTCAGTGGCACCCACTTCAGTTTTGACCACTGGGGGTGGAGGCCTTCACTGCACCTACTACAACAAGAACGGACATGTAGAGCAATTCTGTTACCGAAAGAAGAAGGATCTTGCTCGTCAAGGTGGACGCCCTTCTAAGGGCACTGGACTCTTGGGTGCCTCCCCTCAGCGGACCTCTGCTGGTTCTGACTCCACTCAGGAGATTCTTACGCTGCTACATCGCATGGCTACCTCTACTCCAACAAGTTCTGCTGATCCTGCTACTCAATCTTCTAGTGAGAAACCACCTTCTGCATCCTCTTTGGGTATCTTACCATGGATTCTTGACTCTGGTGCTTCTTTTCATATGACCTTTGATCCCACGAGTCTTCATTCCATTAGTCCTCTTGCAGCTCCTATCACTGCTCAGACTGCAGATGGAACCTCTCTTTCTGTCGCAGGTCGAGGTACTCTTTTGTCTTCCTCTTTTCCTGTTCCTGCTGTTTCTCATGTTCCCAAACTGATCATGTAGCTTATCCGCTGGCAAGCTTACTGATCATGGCTATCGTGTTATCCTTGATTCTGACTCTTGTTGTGTTCAGGATCGCTGCACGGTGTCTCTAGTTGGGACCGGCCATCGCCGCGGTGACTCAGTGTCTTTGGGAGCTTAACTGGCTTCGTCTTCCTTCCGCTGCCACTGCCAGTCTCTCTGTTTCCTCCAACGCTTCAGCCTCTGTTGCATCTTCTACCGGGTCCTTTGCTCAGTGGCATCATTGTTTGGGACATCTTTGTGGTTCATGTCTGTTTTTTAGTTCGTCATGGCCTTTTAGGATTTGTGTCTGATGATGCCTCTTTAGATTGGGCTGGTTGTAAGCTTAGTAAACAGATACAACTTCCCTATTCTTCCATTGAGTCTGTGTCCCAATGTTCCTATGATCTTGTTCATGCTGATTTTTGTTTTAAAAGGGGGTCATAAATATTATATTATTTTTATAGATAATTTCTCTCGCCGCATCTGGATATATTTTATGTCTTCTCGTAGTGAGGTTTTATCCATCTATAAGAATTTTGCTACTATAATCCGTACTCAGTTTGATTCTCCTATTCGTGTTCATCGTGCTGACTCGGCAAGGCAGTATCTGTCAGGATGTTATGGTTGGGTAGTACTACGTGCGCCGCAATCATAACAAAGATACGGCTGCAGCGCAGCCGACGCCAAGATTGGCAAGCCAGCCAAATTAGGAAGATGTTCCCCCTAAGGGATAGATTGATTAGCTTTCCTAATTTGTTGGCTTTCCTTATCATTTGAATAGTTTCCTTATTCCTAGAAATAAATCTGGCAAGTTTAGATTGATTGGTTAAGTTTGGTAAGATTAGATCCCATAAGGATTAATTGCTAGATTGATTGTAAATCTGATCCCTATATAAGGATCAAATCCCTTTGAAATAAAGCAAGCAATTGAGAGTTACTCTATTGCTCCTCCCTCTTCTCTTCCGTGCGCCTCCCCCCTAGGAGGAGCTGTTGCTGCAGGCTGGCTTCATCTAGCCGCCGGCCGTCGCCGCCTCCTCTCGTAGCTCCACATCCATACAACCTCCGCTCCACCACTCGTGTGCATAACAACTTGGTATCAGAGACCTTCCCCGCTCCGGCCAACATGCCAGGCTCCAGCGAGGATGGATCTACTTCGGCGAACATGAAGTTAGATCAAATTCTGGGCCAACTTGCATCTCTCAATAGCCGCCTCGATCGACACGACATAAGGTTGGCTGCCATTGAGGGCATGGGGGTTCCAGCGGCCAGCTCCACTGTCGGCGCCCTCGACACCAGCATTCCGGCAGCTATTGCCGACCACGCTGGTCACCACGGCCAACCACAACCAAAACCACCTCGCTTCCACCGACTTGTCTTTCCGACATTCGACGGCACGGAAGACCCTCTTCCCTGGCTCAACCGCTGCAAACAGTTCTTCCGAGGGCAGCGCACCATGGAGGAAGAAAAGGTCTGGCTCGCCTCCTACCACATGACGGGCGTAGCGCAGCAGTGGTATTTCCGCCTCGAACGTGATGAGGGCACGCCATCGTGGCGACGCTTCTCCGAATTGGCGCATGGTCGGTTTGGACCGGGCCTGCGCCATAACCCCCTCGGCGCGCTTATGCACCTTCGTCAGATCGGTAGCGTCGCTGACTATCAGGACAACTTCCTGGCGTTACTCACACGAGCAAACCTCACCCAGGAGCAACAGATCAATGTCTTCACCGCCGGATTAACTGACACGATATAGATCGATGTCGAGTTGGCCGCGCCGCATAGCTTGGAAATCGCCATGAGTCTCGCACGGGCGTATGAACGCCGTGCTTTGGCTGCCGCCGAAGCTAGTAGACTGACGTCGGCCGGACGTCCGGCAAGCCGGCAGCAAGGCGGGCGCGCTCACACCGCAGGCAGCGCCAACGGATCATCGGCTGTCCCGAGCGTCGGACCTCTCGCCATCAAGCATGACGGCCCACCACAACCACCTGGGTTGCCGGCCAACGCAGGCCGGTTCATCAAAAGGCTGTCCTGTGCGCAAATGGAAGAGCGCAAGCGCTTGGGCTTGTGTTTCAATTGCGACGAGAAATATAGCCCGGGCCATGTGTGCGCAAATATCTTCTGGCTCGAGGTTGAAGCCGACGACACGACTCCGGCATTCGAACCTCCAGCCGAACACGAAGCTCCACCGGAAATATCCCTCCACGCATTGACGGGCGTCAGTATCGGCCGCACCATGCAGCTGGTCGTCCAGCTTGGTTCCGCAATAGTGACGGCACTGGTGGACTCGGGATCCACCCACAATTTCATCGCCGAGGAGTTGCAGTCCCGTCTCCACCTGTCGCTCACACTAGGGGCACACCCGCTGCGGATTATGGTCGCCAATGGTGATCATATACGCAGCTTCGGCATCTGCGCCAACTTGGACTTCGCTGTTGGGCGCGAGTCCTTCATGGCCGACTGCTATTCGATTCCGCTCACCGGATTCGACATCATCTTGGGAGTCCAGTGGTTGGCATCACTCGGACCATCGTGTGGGATTTCCAGAAATTGACCATGTCCTTCTGGCACACAGATCATCAGGTCCTTCATGGTCGTGCTACATCAACAATGGCGACCCACGCGCTCAGCGGCCAACCAGACGAGATACTCACCACCCTTCTTCAGGACTATGCGGATCTATTCATCCCGCCATGCACACTGCCACCAGCTCGTCCGTACGATCATCGCATCCATTTGTTGGCCAATACCTCGGCTATTGCCGTGCGGCCATACCGATACTCACAGCTCCAGAAGGACGAGCTCGAGCTACAGTGCTCGGCCATGCTACAACAGGGCATCATTCGCCTTAGCACCTCGCCATTTTCGTCGCCAGTCCTTTTGGTTCGAAAAAAAGACGACACGTGGTGCTTCTGTGTGGATTACAGAGCGCTAAACTCGGCGACAATCAAGGATAAATTTCCCATTCCGGTGGCAGAGGAATTATTTGATGAGTTACGCGGCGCCTGCTTCTTCACCAAACTGGACTTACGTTCCGGTTATCATCAAGTCCGCATGCACCCCGATGACATCCACAAGACGTCGTTCAGGACACATCATGGTCATTTTGAGTTCTTGGTTATGCCGTTCGGCCTCACCAATGCACCGGCAACTTTCCAAGCACTCATGAACGATATATTGGGACCATTCCTCCGCCGGTTTGTCCTCGTTTTCTTTGACGACATCCTTATTTACAGCACATCATGGTCCGAACACTTGTGCCACATTCGCCTGGTTTTTCAAGAGCTCAGGCGACATCAATTTATCTTGAAGCAATCCAAGTGTTCGTTCGCGACTACGTCAGTGGCTTATCTAGGCCATGTCATCACAGCTTCAGGGGTGGCCGTGGATTGTCAGAAAGTATCCGCCATTACCGAATGGCCACAACCAGGATCCGTACGGGCGGTACGTTCATTCCTAGGCCTCGCCGGTTACTATCGTCGCTTCATCAAAGAGTATGGCGCCATGGCGGCGCCATTAACAAAATTGCTTCGCAAGGAGGCGTTCGCTTGGTCTCCTGAGGCGCTCAAAAAGGCGTTGGCCAGTGCTCCGGTTCTCCAACTGCCCAACTTCACCGCGCCATTCATTGTGGAGTGCGACGCCTCCGGCCTAGGCTTCGGCGCTGTCCTTCATCAAGGATCCGGACCACTGGCATTCTTCAAGAGCGGTGGCGCGACGACACATCAAGCCGGGTAGCCAGACGAGCGCGAACTCATTGGCCTCGTCCACGCTGTACGGCATTGGAGGCCGTATCTATGGGGACGGACGTTCCTCGTCCGCACAGATCATTTCTGTTTGAAGTTCTTGCTCGATCAACGTCTGTCGACCATTCCACAACATCAATGGGCTAGCAAACTTGTGGGATATGATTTTACGGTGGAATACAGACCGGGAAGACTCAACACGGTGGCCGATGCATTATCCCGCTGCCATGAGGATCCACAGGATCAAGCTGCCACCTATGCTATCTCTGGACCGGAGTTGGACTTCTTCGCGAATCTACGCACCCACACGGCCACAAATCCGGCCATGCAAGACATCGCCACCGCCATCAACAATGGGCAGAGATCGGCAGATTGGTCCATCAAGGATGGACTCATATTATTTCGCAAGCGGGTGTTCCTCCCAATTGCGTCCATCTTCACCTCGCAAATCATTGCGCAGGTGCATGGGACGGGACATGAAGGTGTGCAAAAATCCTTGCAGAGGCTACGGGCCGACTTCCACATACCACAAGCTCGTCAATTGATGCAGCAATACATCAAAGAGTGTGCTACATGTCAGCGGAACAAAACCGATCACCTTCATCCGGCCGGGTTGCTCCAACCCTTACCGGTTCCCGAACAGATATGGTCTGATATTGCTATGGACTTTGTGGAAGGATTGCCAAGGGTCAATGGGAAGACAGTCATCCTGACAATCATTGATCGCCTCTCCAAGTTTGCACACTTCATTCCCCTGGCGCACCCATACACAGCCACGTCAGTCAGCACAGTTTTCTTTCATGAAATTGTGCGCTTACATGGCATTTCGACTTCAGTCGTCAGTGACAGGGATGTAGTGTTCACAAGTTCGTTTTGGCAAGAACTTTTTCGGCTTTCTGGCATCAAATTAAACATGAGCACTGCCTATCATCCACAGTCTGATGGCCAGTCAGAAGCGGCGAACAAAGTCATTGCTATGTATCTCATTGCTTCACAGGGGATAGACCAAAACAATGGCTTCGTTGGCTACCTTGGGCGGAGTACTGCTACAATACATCGTACCACTCCGCACTTCATACCACACCGTTCAAGGTGGTATATGGTCGCAACCCTCCAACTATGTGCGCCTGGGATCAAGGCGATATCCGCGTGCCTGCTGTTCGTCAGGCATTGGTGGATAGAGATGAATTTTTGGGTGATGTTTGCCAACGCTTACTCCAAGCACAAGAATTCGCCAAGGCTTCCTATGATGCTAAACACCGCTTCCTTGAGTTTCAAGTTGGGGATTGGGTGTGGCTACGCCTCCTGCACCGGCCAGCCGCATCCATTGTCACGCCGTCCGGGGGAAAGCTTCATCCACGCTTCTATGGGCCCTATAAAGTCTTGCAGCGCATTGGTACTGTTGCATACAAACTCTGGCTACCGCCCACGACAAAAATTCATGATGTTTTTCATGTGGGAGTTCTCAAGAAGTTTCATGGCCCAACACCATTTGCCGATGCTCCATTACCAGCTCTTCACAAAGGCAGAGTGTTTCCCACACCGCTCCACGTGGTTCGCGACAGGCTCGCTCGGGGCAAACGTCAAGTTCTAGTTCAATGGAAGGATCAACCAGATTTCAATGCAAGTTGGGAAGATATGGCGGATTTCATTCGGCAGCATGATTTAAGATCGCGGACGATCTTTTGCTAACGGAGGAGTGATGTTATGGTTGGGCAAGATTACTCGTGCGCCGCAATCATAACAAAGATACCGCAAATAATGACGCCAAGATTGGCAAGCCAGCCAAATTAGGAAGATGTTCCCCCTAAGGGATAGATTGATTAGCTTTCCTAATTTGTTGGCTTTCCTTATCATTTGAATAGTTTCCTTATTCCTAGAAATAAATCTGGCAAGTTTAGATTGATTGGTTAAGTTTGGTAAGATTAGATCCCATAAGGATTAATTGCTAGATTGATTGTAAATCTGATCCCTATATAAGGATCAGATCCCTTTGGAATAAAGCAAGCAATTGAGAGTTACTCTATTGCTCCTCCTTCTTCTCTTCCGTGCGCCTCCCCCCTAGGAGGAGCTGCTGCTACAGGCTGGCTTAATCCAGCCGCCGGCCGTCGCCTCCTCCTCTCGCAGCTCCACATCCATACAACCTCCGCTCCACCACTCGTGCACATAACACAGGAGTTTTTCGAGCTTTTCTTACTACGCAGGGCACTCTTTCTCAGTTTTCGTGTCCTGGTGCTGATGCTCAGAATGGTGTGGCTGAGTGCAAGCATCGTCATCTTGAGATAGCTCATGCTCTTTTGCTTGCTTCTGCTGTTCCACCTCATTTCTGGGCTGAGGCTTTCCACTACCACTTATTAATATTTAGCCTTCTTCTGCTCTTTAGGGTGGGATTCAAGTGAAGTGTCTGTAGTATGCCTCCAGATTATTCTAGTATTCGTCTCTTTGGGTGTGTGCGCTATATTCTCCTAGCACGTTGTGAACGCACCAAGTTGACTGCTGTCTGTTGAGTGTGTTTTTCTGGGCTATAGTGTTGAGCATAAGGGATATCGTTGTTAGGATCCTGTTGGCCGACGGATGCGTATCTCTCTGGATGTTACTTTTGATGAGTGTCGTCCCTTTTACCCTCGTTCTTCTTCCACTCCAGCATCTCTTGTCGAGCCACTTTCCTTCCTGACTTTTCCTGATACTCTAGTTGCCATTTTTCCTTTCACAATTGGTGTCTCCTTCATCATCAGCTTCTTCACTACTGGCCTCTCCTCCAAAGGTTTCTTCAGACATTGTTCCTTCATATCCTCTATACTACACTCGTCGTCTGCGAGTTGAGGATTCTTTTGATGTGCCATCTTCTCCTGCTGAGTCACCTTTTTCAGTATCTTCTCGCTATGCTCTTCGCAATCACCAGCCTATTTGGCTTCCTGAGCGCCTTGCTTTGCTGGTGTAATTCTTGCCGAGCCAACTTCTTACTGTAATGTTGTTATTCATCAGGAATGACAGCATGCGATGGTGGAGGAGCTTGTTTCTCTTGAGCGCACTGGCATATGGGATCTTGTACCCCTTCCTCCACGTGTTTGTCTTATTATATGAAAGTGGGTCTATAAGGTTAAGACTTGCTTTGATGGTTCTTTTGAGCGCTACAAGACTCGTCTTGTGGGGCGTGGTTTTCAGCAGGAGTATGGTCGTGATTATGATGAGACTTTTGCTCCTGTGGCTCACATGACCACTGTTCGCACTCTTCTTGCTATGGCCTCTATTCGTGAGTGGTCTATCTCGCAGCTTGATGTCAAGAATGCCTTTATTAAAGGTGAGCTGCATGAGGAGGTCTATATGCAGCCACCATCGAGGTATTCTGTTCCTGAGGGTATGGTTTGTCGGCTTTGCCGCTCTCTTTATGGGCTCAAGCAAGCCCCTCGTGTCTGGTTTGAGCGTTTTTCTTCTATGGTCACTGTAGCTGGTTTTTCTATTAGTGCTCATGATCCTACGCTCTTTGTTCACACTTCACCTCATGGACAGACTCTTCTTCTATATGTTGATGACATGATCATTATTGGAGATGATTCTCAGTATATTGTCTTTGTGAAGGCACGTCTTAGTGAGCAGTTTCTCATGTCTGATCTGGATCCTCTTTGCTACTTCTTTGGGATTGAGATTTCTTCTACATCTGAAGGCTTCTTTCTATCCCAAGAGAAGTATATTCAGGATCTTCTTGATCGTACTTCTCTCACTGATCAGCGCACAGCTGAGACTCGTATGAAGCTCAATGTTCATCGTCGACCTGCTGATGGTGAACTTGAGGATCCTACTCGCTATCGCCATCTTGTTGAGAGTCTTGTTTACCTTGATGTCACTCGTCTTGACATTTTATATCCAGTTCATATCTTGAGTTAATTCGTTTCTGCTCCCACTCAGCTCCACTATAGTCATCTTCTTTGTGTTCTACGATATCTTTGTGGAACTATCTCTCGCCATCTTTTCTTTCCTCGCTCCAGCTCCAGGCATACTCCGATGCTACTTGGGCTAGTGATCACTCTGATCATTGGCTCTTTCTGCTTATTGTGTTTTTCTTGGTGGTTCTCTCATTACTTGGAATACTAAGAAGTAGACAGCAGTTTCTCGTTCGAGTGCTGAGGCTGAGTTGCGAGCTATGGCTCTTTTGACAGCAGAGGTAATTTGGCTACGGTAGCTACTTGAGGAATTTGATGTTTCTGTTTCTACATCAACTCCTCTTTTATCTGATAGTACAGGTGCTATTAGCATTGCTCGATATCCAGTGAAGCAAGAGCTCACCAAACATATTGGTGTTGATGCTTCCTACATGTGGTCACAGGTACAGAATCAGGTTGTGGCTCTTCACCATGTGTCTTCAGAGCTTCAGTTAGCAGACTTTTTCACGAAAACACAGACTAGAGCTCAGCATAATTTTTATCTCTCCAAACTCAGTGTTGTTGATCCATCATGAGTTTGAGGGGGCGGGGGTTATTAGACAGTATCCTAGTTGCCTTATATAAGATATTGCTAGTTGGCTTGTATATATATTGCCTTATATAGGATTTCCTTCTATACCCTTAGGTACATGTATATATACTGATCCATTGGCCTCATGTTCAATGCAAGTACTATTCATAACAGAGCTGAGCCCCACCGAGACCCCATGTGAGTTTTGTCCCTTAGTACTGTTTGTATTTTTATACCCTCTTGCTTTCCTTTTCTTCTGGTGAAAACCAGAGCTGTAAACAGCTGAAGCCTGAAGCTGATTAATAATTCTGAAGAAGCCAACAATGCTAGGGAGATGATGGATTTGATGTTTGCAATGGGCTGAAGAGATAATCTCATTTGGTTGATATGTGAGGCAGTTTCCCAAGTCATCATAGTCTTCCATAGTGCTTCTCTTGGTTAGATTTACCTAATCACAAAAGATAAACAAGGCATCATCTTCATTCGACATCAATAATTGAGATTCCTCTGTCGATGTTCCTTCTCCCTGCTGTTATAATGATTGTTATTGTTAGCCTGTCCAGGTTATACATGTGCCTTTGAAGTGGCTCTTGTAAGTGATTGCTTAAGCTCTAAGACCACCCTTCCACCAACAAAATACCTATAGCTTCTGCTAGTCTAATCTATCTACCAGGAAGAAGAGGTATAGGTCTCCTAATTTTAGCTCTTCATTTCCAGTTCATATTCTTTCCCAGCCTTCCTACACACTGTTGTGTTCAGACTTCACAGACTTCGATTGCCATGGTTCAGATTTCTTTATAGAGGTCAGTTGCTACCTGCTTCTGCTACTTCTTGAAATTTAGCTTATCATTTACTAGTATTTAGTGTATATATCCAGCCTGCCACACTTGTGACTCAATAAATGACTTAAACCTGTTTCGGGACTGTAACCATGTCACCTCATTGCTCCTTAATCCTTATCTTATCCATTGCATCGCGTGGGTAGTGCAAGCAGAAGATGGATCTCGTATAGATCCCAGTATTCATGCTTTTCATACAGTACAAGACTATCTCCGATCGTTCTCAAGACCGACGGTGTCGTTGATCCATCTGCCCCAAAGAATTTGGATGCCAATTCATCTGCTTCAAGAACTGGACCATATAGTGTAACTAGTCATTTATCAAGCACAATTGGAGTAATGGGAACATTTGCCACTTCCTATCTCAGATTTTTAGAGAAGCTTGTGTGTTGGAGTACCCAAGATGGAGAAGAGACACCTCCCTTTGTCATCTCTAAAGATACGCTCATCAGGAAAGAGTTATTGTCATCTAAAAATTTCCACCTCACTTCTGAGTTCTGACTGTAACACTGCTCTTGGGAAGTTAAGGCAGAAGAGGCTCTTCTTGGAGCAATCCGGAGCATGCTGCATTGTTATGCCATGCCAGTTCTTACATGCCTGGCATGATGAAGTTTCACAGGGTTGTTCGGTTCCTTTCCTCCATGTTGGTGATTGCATTGTAAAGGAACTCAAACCTGCAAGCTTCAAACCTGTTGAGTATGGAAGTAATGTTTGTGTTGGAATTTCAGCTACGGACAATGCCTTGGCCACTAACAGTTATCTAGATAAGCTGGAGAGGCAGGTAAGGCAAATGTTTTTTTCATCAATTATTGTTTGTTTAATGAGATAGCTATCCTGTTTCCTCTTTAAATAAATAATTGATTATATATGCTCCATAAGTAGATATATTTCTTGAAAAATTAAAGACAAGGACACAGAAAGAATGTTTCTTTGCCTTGCTGCTCTGCATAGGCATTTTTGTGCAATCAAGGCCTTTCTTCTAAAACACTTGTATGACAACAACCACAGCACTGTATATGCGTTTTTCCATAAGTTAGGCAACTCAGCTCCTATATCAGTAATGGATCATAAGATTTTTTCATTCGCTTTGCATTGCAATACATTCCTTATCTGAAAGCTCAGGTTACAAAAAGATTGACAACTGCAGGTCTTATGTCCTATTGCCAATTTGCCAGTCCCATGATAACCTGTCAATTGCCAATTTGTCATGCTAGTGAGATGCCTTGAAACATTCTAGTTGACATTTTCATTGTTACTATTGACTCGTCCAATTGCTAGAATATGGTTAAACTGTTTTTAGTTTAAAGTTTCCTCATCAGGCATTATCAACTGTCAGTGCGTTCATGATGGGGGACATGGAAGGCGCAAGAAATCTATTGCGGATATCACTCCAGGTTCTGCTAGTGAGGGCTGTCAATATAATAATCCTTGCATCTGATGACTTTGTTGGTATCTTGCCTGATGATGACCCACTGCTCAAGAAATGTATCGACCCAATGGATGCTTTAATCAGAGAGATCATTATGTGCTCAAGAACACCGAGTCCATGATATGCCTCAGACTATTCTGGTCCCTCGTTTAGTTTGCCAGTAGTAGCTGTTAGCACTTTGAGTGCCGATGAGCACATATGTAAATTTTAAGATCGAGAGAAGAATTCATCATATCAATACCATGAATAGTTCAATGCAGTATGCATTGTGATCTGGGTATGCTTATGCTTTGCTGATAAGTCAACAAAAATGCTGGCTCCATTTATGAGTTAAGATTTTGTCAGTTTTTTTCTGTGGCATGGCTACTCCATAGTAATTCTCAAACAAGAATCTAAAAATAAAACGGCTGATGTGATGTTTCACTGGATCAGGTTGCAGATACAACAAATGAAGACATTGCGAATCTAAACTGCGAAGAAGCAGCACACCTTTTTTCATATGAGTAGCAATTGCCCTGACATGAAATCAGAACTAGTAATAATGTCCTGCTTTGTCATATTGTCATCCTAATTATAAAGAATGTAGCCTCATATTCTGGTGAATACCCTGCAACTGCTGCAACCGTTGCAAACTCCTGCAGAACAATCATTCAGGCAGAACACCTGCAAGCCATCTTTCATTACTATTGCATCCCAGAGCATGTAACACAATTTATTAGTGTGTTCAGGACTTGCAACAGTGATGATGTTCCTATTTGACTTGGGAAAGCTGTGTGGGTCCCAATGTTTCAAATTTCGTTTTCGGTATATATCTCGAAGGTGGTTGAAATCTGAAATCTCGTCGAGATTGTGGAATTTCAAACAAAATCCGGATAAAATCCAAAAACCAAATTTCAAATACGGTCATTTTTCAACTGGGATTTCCGAGATTTCGACTGAAATCACTGAGATTTTGGTCAAATTGAACCGAGCAAAAAATAGTTAAAAACAAGTAAAAAATTTTCAAAATTTTTTGTGGATGGTTTTGACTCTAAATCCAATCAAATTCGGCTCACAAAAATGAAAAACCGGAAAAAAAATTCTCACTGTGATTTTGAAAGGTACCGTAGCATTTTGATTTTTTTTTTAAAATTTACCTAACCAAAATTTATAATCTTGATGGATTGGTCCGAAATCCAAAATCTCACCGGGATTTAGATCCATAGTGGGTCCTCTGCTCACTGTTATTCCAGAGAATCTGCTCATTGGTGTGAAGGATGGAGAGCATGACATGAATGTTCTGTGCAGAGGGTCCTCCTCTGCAGAGCTGGGATTGCAAAAGGTGTGCATGATGAGTGAACAACGATTCAGACTGTCTGCATGCCCTGCGCCAGACAAGTGGCTGCTGCTCTTTCTTTTGCCCCATTGCAGGAACCAGAGACAAAAAGACGCAACCAACACGGCAGACACTCCAACAACAAATGGCTTAGCCTGTGTTGATGGTAAGGCAGTCAGTTAGGCTAAAGACCAACCTACCCCTGTGCGTGCTAAGCAATCAACAATACTATGATTATGTAATGTGATATATTCTGATCATACTATGATTATGTGATGTGATATATTCTGATCACCTTCTCACTCAGAAACTTGTGGTTTTCTCCTCTTCACAAAGAAAGATGTGCTCGCATACACAAAGGCACAGTGATCTTTCAGGTTAATGATTTGATTATTTGAGGTAACATTTGGGATGTTTAGTAGCTAGGGTTTCAAAAATCGAAGAAAATCATTTAAAAATCATGATTTTCGAGCGTATTGAGTTGGGTTGAGATTTGAAACCGGTGGATAAACCGGTTCAATTCAAATTTAAATTCAAAAAATTTGAAAAAAAAATATCAAAAAGTGTCAACTTTTGTGTGAGGTTCTAAGGCAATGCTAATGATGTTGTAAAATTTTCAGATGATGATCAGGCCATTCTGACAGTGTTACTGTCTTTATATATGCTCTTCTGTTTTTTTATTTTCTAGAGGCACTAAATGAAGTTTAATATTTCTGAAATTTTTTTTGTGAGGTCCTGATGCAATGCTAAAGATTCTGTAAAATTTTTAGATGATGATCAGACCTATGTATTTTTTTAAAAATTCTACAGTACTACTACCTTGGTATATACTCTTCTATTTTTGATTCCTAGGGGCAGTAAATGAAGTCTAATATTTCTGAAAATGTTGCTACATGATTCTTAGGTACTCTTTACGATACTATTAAAATTCCAAAGCATGATCGAGCTTGTAAGGTTTTATGAACATATGACAGTGTCTATGTTCCTTTTTATTAATTAATATTTTTTATTTTTCAGAAGCACTAAATGAATTAAAAAATTATTGAAATTTCTCTAATGTGTTTTATAGATTAATTGGGATTTATTCAGATTCTCTAAATTTTCCCCCAATTTTTCTTGAATTTTTTAATTTTTCTTGAGTGTGTCGAAAATCGAATAAAACCGATCAAAAATCAGTGAAAATGGTCAAAAATCGGTGAGAAAATTGATGTCACTTAGTTTGTCGATTTTAATGAAAAGTCGGTTGAAAATCCATTTTTTCAAAAAAAAAAAATTTACCGCCGATTTCAAAAGTTTGATCTTGCAATTCCTTGAATTTTTACCGATTTTCTAGCAGTTTTGGATATTTACTGGTGCCGACCTCCTAGCGACTTTCGGTTGCGATTCGGTTCAGTAAACCTTACCAGAGCTACAGGCATAGCCTTGCAATGTATGTTGTGTATGTGTAGTGAATGTGTGTGTGTATGTGCTGCTGGCATTCAAGTCTCAGGTTGTGATTGATGCCCAGAGTGGTAATAATAATTCTCTGCATCTCTGCTTGCTTTTACGAGTAAAGCAGGGCTATGATTGCTCCCAGAATCTTATCCAACTATAGCTACATACACCACAGAAGCTTTTCTTTCAACTGGAATGTGATCACTGAAGAGAGGAGGGAGTATAGAGAAAGAAAGAGTAGAAAGAGAGAGGGGCCCCTGAAGACGTCACATCGTGCAGCTAGCCTAGCAAGGGGATTGAAATATTCTGATGTGGCTGCGTGAATTCGTTGTCGCCTCTCTGCTCCTAGCACTCCTAGCAATAGAATAGAGCATTGATTCTAATGCCTTGGCTTTTCTAATCTTCGACATATATAATTTGTTTTTACAAATTTAATCTCCCAAATCAAAACCACTAGCGAAAGAGCAAAGGAGGAAGGACATTGGAAAGAGAGATGCCTACAAAAAATCAATTGATTCGTCATGGTAGAGAAGAAAAACGGCACACGGGCAGTACTCGAGCTTCGGATCAATGTCCCCAGAAGCAAGGAGTATGCCTGTGTATTTCGACGAGAACACCAAAAAAATCTAATTCAGCTCTACGTAAGATAGCAAAAGTACACGGTTGAGCAATCGACATGATATATTTGCCCACATTCCAGGCAAAGGTCATAATTCGCAGGAACATTCTGTAGTCTTAGTCAGAGGAGGTAGAGTGGAAAAGATTCGCCAGGTGTGAAATTCCATCATATTCGAGGAGTCAAGGATTTGCTGGGAATTCCGGATCGTAGAAAAAGGGAAGATCTAAATATGGTGCAGAAAGACCAAAATCGAAATGAATGGAAGATGCCTATGGAATTTTTTTGGTTATTTTGGGGGCGGGGGGCGGGGGGCGGGGGTTTGATATGGAAGCTGCTAGCTCCCTTTCCCTTCCGCTATTCTTCGCTTAGAAGGGCTTGACTTGCTTAACTTACCGCTTTCCCGAGACTTGCTAAAAAAGATCAGGTATACCTGTCTAATGAGATAGGTTTTTTTTTTTCTAAAGTGGGAGCTGCTGTCGGTATGGGCAATTTCTTAAGTTCTTTGATTGATTCCGCCCCCAAATGCTACCAAAGTTCTTCTATTTCCTCAGCTAGATATTCTCCTTGCCAGACTTTCCCAATAGCGGAATTGATATTTATAAAAATAGTCTTTACCTTCATACAAAGGCAAAAAAGCTCGGTAGTTCCTTCGTACAAAGCCAAGAAAGCTTGGTAGTTCCTTGCCATAGCTGCTGATGTGCTTTGCTATGCGGCAGCCATGCATGCCACGATGGAATGTGCCATCGTGGTATAGGAGTATATTAGGTGGCATGTGTCGTCTATCGCTGCTTTTGTGATTAAGAATAGAGCTAGTTTTGTAAATTCGTTCGCATGGTGGCTAGATGTGAAAAAAAAAAAGTGGCCCGGGCAAAAAAAAAAGCGTAATCTTCCATTAATTCGGCTTTGCATATGCTACAAAGCAATTAACTAGTCCGGAAGGACGGCATCCATTTATGGATAGATTGGCGAGCTTTTGCGCCGCCCGAATTGCATGCAGTAACAGTCAAAAGATTAGGAATAATCCATGTCATGCTCCATCCACATATATTAATCAGCCTTCTTTTTAGCGCAAAGTGGAATACGTGTTAACTGAAAAAGAGAGAGTAAAGCGAGCTCGCATTTTCTTTTCTTAATCTCTGCTTTTACTGAGGAAAAAAAAACGAAGGCTCATCACTCATTAGCCACACTTTTGTGCCACTTATCTCTTTCTTCATTAGCATTGCTTATTGACGGAAAAAAAAGGAAAAATCCTCAAGGCGAGCGATTGTTGACCGACCAATCATCAGTTGCTCTTCGATGCCATACATTTATTTTTTCTCTTCGTTTTTTTTTCAATGTGTCCTCAAACTGATCAACCTGAAAAAAAAGGAGAGAACTGGATCCGATGAGATCATATATAGCATGCACTAGATCAGTCTGTCACTGTCAAGTGTAAATGTGCCATGTTGGATGAGATTATATATATAGTATAGTTACTTGGGCATCATGATTCAAAATAGGTATTTTCTCTTTGTATCACATGCGAAATTTTTAGTATGTTAAGTTTAATTAGTTTACCAACTGGTTCAAACAAGTTTGAACTAAAATTCAAACAAGTTTAAACTGAAATTCAAACTAGAGTTTCCTTTTTTTTTATGATAGTTTGAATGAAGGTATGTACTGATTATATATATAAATCAGCAAAGCATGTTATCTAAATTCGTTCAAAATATTTTTATTTGAGTATATATTTTAAAGCTATGTGCTCCATTTGAATGGTTATAGATGAGTATATATACTTTAAAATTGAAATTTTCAAATATATATCGTGTATATATACACACGCGCTCGTAGGTTGAGCACAATACAATTAAGAGCACGTGGTAGCTAGGTTAATTAGCTTACCGTAGTATGATCTGGGCGCATTGCACCGGAAGCACTCGGTTCTGTTGGCGTAGTTTTGCACGTTGCAATCCGACCTGCAGCGCCAAAACATGCAGAAATCGTAGCACCCAGAACGACATATATATTATTATTGATGTATAGTGATGGAGCCAGGCCATGACCCAAGCTCTAAGATAAAAAAAAAAATTATGACTAGGCTCGATGGACTAGCTGGTCAGATCTGAGGCCTAGACTGGATTCCGCTCCCGTCCATATATAGTACTACAACTTAGTTGTTAATTAGCTTGCGATGTTAATAAAATAGTGGCAAAGATGCACATACAGCCCTGTATATGTTAAAACTAATTAGAGGGTTGTTGTGCATTTTTGCCAACACTAATTACTTAATTTACTAACTAGTGGGTGCAGCTGCTGCATGCAGCATGCATGCATGCACGCTGTATCTGTGCTGCATTCCCAATCCCAGTAACTTTAGTATCTCGGATATATATGGTGCATGACTACTGACTACTATTAGTTTAAGACCGGATCGGACCTTGGACAAATCCAGTCGCCGGACTTCCAGCCGGTCTGGCCGGCCATGGTGAAGCCCCAGTTCTGGGCGACGGCGCCGGAGTCGGTCTTGGCGGCGCCGCACTTGAAGCAGTTGCTGCGGCTGGCGTAGTTGTTGACGCCGCAGCAGCAGCAGCACCAGTCGCCGGGCTTCACCTCCCAGTTGCCGCTCATCGCCGTGTAGTCAGTCCGCTCCACGCCCAGTTTCGCCTCGCCGCACCGCTGGCACGCCTCCCGCTTGGAGAAGTTGACGTACTGGCACGACCGGCAGCTCCAGTCGCCCGGCTTCCTGCTCATCACGTTCACCTTCTCCATTTTGCTGGCTAGCTACCACTACCAAACAAAGATTCACCTAGCAATCTAGAATCTACCTATCTATCTAGCAATCTGTCTAGCTATGCGGCGATCGAGATTGATCGATCGGTTGCGAGATGTAGGAGAAGGTGATGAAGCTGAGAGGAAGCAAAGCGAGCTGAGCTAGCTGTAGCACACGGAATGCTATAGCTAGCCAGCTGCTTGTGTTGTGCTCGATGGATGGCTTGGTTTGGAGAGGGAGGTGGCGCGGGCTTTTATATAGGGTTTGGTGCAACGCTGCGAGGAGAGAGAGGTGGTGATGGAGTAGCTGGCTATAGGCCAGTTAGTTGGGGCCCAAGTAAAGCCGGAAAGGAAGGATGCATCTTGCTGCTGCTGCTGCTGTGTTGTGCGAGTGCGCGCGCTCCCTGTCTGCCTCATCGATCATGCACCCCTTTTCAGTTCTCAAAGCTGGGGAATCTCCAGGACTGACGGGACCTTCACATTCTCTGCAAGAGGTCATGCACTGAGCTGTGTGAGCAGGTAGTTCCTGCCTCCTCCAGTTTCCAGCTTCATCAGGCAATCCTTGGGTTCATTTATGGCACATTTGGTTTTTGCGGTAGATTCCGAAATACACTTATCTAGGTTATATTTTGGTGGATCCGTTTGAATTTTCCAAAAATTCAAATTCTGATCAAATTTTGTTAAAGAAAATTTAATTATTTGTTCAACCGTTTCGTCCTGAAATTACACCGAAATTGCGGTGAGTGCCGAAAAAAATTTAAAACGAAATTCGAAACTCTGTGTGCGCTTGTGCCTCTGCGCTATTCATGTAACTTGCGGCCTAGTTTGGAGATGATTTGTGTGGTCTAAGTGACGTAGTAGTTAGTGGTGGGCTAACGTTCCCATATTGGAAGATTAAAATAAGTAGTGCTAGCATCTAATGCTTGAGCATCGAAACATAATAATTCTAGAATTTTCCTTACTGTTTTGAGTGAACTGAGAGTACGAAAGCCCAAACAAATTTCTACGCATATGTATAGTTACCATTTGTATAAAAAAAACTGACCAAAGCAATCAATTGCATGGTATTAATTATACACAAGATCGACAAGTTTTGATTCTGTAATTGAAAACCTGTTATTTGCATAATATCATACCAACATTAAAATGTACATGAAGTAAGCTAACAAGTCATAACCATAAAAAGATAATAATTGAATAATTTTTTACTTAGCATGATTTTTTTAAAGAAAGGTTAAATCTCTGTTTCAGCATTACAGAAATCAAGAGATTGCAACAATTATACAAACTACAATTTTTTAAACTAATAATGAAACTTGAAAGTTCTTTGCACCGTTAATTCTATATGTTTTCAAATTTACACACTATTATAATCTGCAATAATATAATGATTCGCTAGCTCAGAAACATATTTTGGAAGTCGAACAAAACTGCTGCAGCATAAAAGTAAAATCATATATATATCCAATTATTAATAGAAAATTCATAAAAAAATGTTGAACAACCTAATGCTACGTATTTTTTTTATGTATGATGAATTAATAGTAATTAAATGCATGAAATTTGCATTGCGTCTTTTTTCCAAAACTTCTACGACATTTTGATTGAAGTACTATTTGAACAACATTCCCTTTTTCAATTTGGGTTTCCACCTAATATTTAAGCCTCACAACTATTGGATTTATTCTCATACACGCGAAGGCCGTAAGATGAGGAAGTCTCGTATGTATGTACAAAGCTGTGGAGACCGGACAGGCATGCAGGCACACTTACTCTAGCCAACTCTTTTAGTTGAAGCGAGTAAAGAGGATCGGATGCCTAATTAGAGGAAGGTGAATTGGGATTCTTTTCCACAAAGGCTTAATTACAAAAAATTAATCTTTATTTGTCCGATCTAAGTGCCTAGGGTTTCTAGTGATGTTTTGCAATCTAGTTCCATCCCTACACAGTTCTAGTGAGCTAAGAAATGAAATGCAATAATGTAAATATGGTAACATATATAAAAGATATATACAAGGAACACAACTAATTTTTTTACGACATCTCAGATATTCTGTGATCTTCCCTAATCCTCATTGGAGTACTCGTAAAAATCTAGCTCCGACTTGAGACTATGCAAGAAATAAAACCCTCTACTCATGTTAATTCTTCTTCACTCTAAATATGTAGACTTCAAATCTTCGCAAGCCTCTTGGTGCCTTCCACAACACCTCCTCTAAGGAAAGGTCACCTAGCCAACGCCTCTAAGCTGTTTAGGAGACGTCGACCTCCAATAGTAATAAGCCAAAAGTGTTCACTTGAACCCAACATGATCAAACAACTAGGAGTAATGTACAATCTAGGCCTAATCTACTCTCTCAAGCTAGCACTCAAGATCTTCAATCCAAGCTTCAAAGTGCCATCAAGCTTCTCAATAAGATGAGCACTGCAATGGAGTCATAAAAGCTCTGAGTTGAATCCCATAGGTTCTATTTATAGCTCTCCTCCTCATAAACTAGACGATATACATAGATATTTTGAAATATTTCTTTGAGTCCGACCCACTCGGATTATTCGGTTTAAACACTCCCAACGGTAAAAAAATATAGCCATTGCACACACTTGGATAGTTTGACCCAATTCAGATTAAATTCAACCCTCTCAGATCATCCGCCTGACTCGATCGGATTATCTGTGCTAGTGCAATTTCTCAAGAATACATTCTCTGTGAAATTGATCTTGGTTAAATAGTAATTATGTTTGGTTAAATACTGATGAATTAATAACCCGAGTGAGATACGTTCTATACTCCTACTTATGTTTCGTTAAATAGTAATTAGTGGTTATTATACTGATGAATTAATAACCCGAGTGAGATACGTTCGTTCTAGAACTTGCCTAGTTTATTCATGGAACTGGAACAAGAATAACCATGCATGCATGTACGAAAAGGTTTTCGATGTGTGCGATTAGTCTAACCAAATTTATTATATATACGACCATGCATGCATGCACGCCCATGTTTATCATTTTTTTTTGGAAACAATGCGCATGTGTGTTACATGCATATTGGTGAATGCATGGGTGGCAAACCAGCCAACTAATTGGAGATTCACATGCCCATGCAACCAATAATATCGCCAATAGGATCACACACTAGCTAAAAATATCCGGAGACATGAATGCATGCTTTCGGTTCGAATATAGGACATATTTATCTCTGATCTGATCGATCCCCCATCTTCTTCACCGAGAGAGAGAAAAAATTAATCCTTGTCAAATCAAGCAAGTCAATTATATATTATTACCCACAGTGGCAGCCGGCCGGCGCGATTCTAGAGTCCGGCCAGCCGGCTGGCCATCCAGCCAGAAGCTAGGAGCCTGCAGGCTAGCTAGCTAGGTGAGGCAACATGCATATAGATGGCGTAAAACACATGTGGTATATAGCATAACAATTGATGCCGGTGAGACCCCAAATTATACCGGTGGCTAAGCTTTACGTGATTCCACGAAGTCGGTATCTTTTCCTCTTTGCCGGAAAGGGCCCTGATGGATGGGGATCGGGCGCTCTTGCTGGCTGCTGTAGCGTCAAAATGTTGTAATGCGGCAGGAAAGCTCTATAGGGAGACTATGCAAGGAAGGTCTTATGTGGGGTTTGCATATTCTCCCTGCCCACACAATCATGCAGCTCCATCCCCTGCCGGCCATGGCCATCGTCGTTTAGATGCCCCTTCCATCCTGTAATGTCCACACGATTAATCGATCCCATGGCTCTCTAGTATGTATGTAGGATATATATTGCACGCACGCGTGCCGCTGATCGATCGTTGTCCGTGTGCAATGGATTCGTATCCTTGTGCCATTGCCAAGAGGCGATGCAACGGTATAAGCACGATGCCGTCCGGCCGGGCTATTGATTGTGGGGGGAGCACGTACGCAGGGTGAAAACCATCGAGAACTAATTTGTTGCAGCCCTTTTACCGTTTTTTTTTTGTTTGCAAGGACTGGTTTATTTTTGTTGTAGTCCTTTCGTTAATTTTTGTAATAATAATAATAATAATAATAATAATAATAATAATAATAATAATAATAATAATAATAATAATAATAATAATAATAATTAGTTTATATGCAGTTCTGTATTAATCTATACTCTAGAGAGTTACGTTGTTGATCAGACGGACCAGTTCAAATGCAGGGAATGGCAAAGCACAAACTGTATATATATAACCCTGTGGCATCATCTATTTCACAATGGCAAATTGAGGAGGGGTACGACGTCCTTTTCATGGGAGCCTAGCTGTGTGGACGGCTATACGCCATGCTCCTGCCCGCCGTGCCGATCTGTCACTTCGGCTAAAGCTTGCGCCCCCGCAGCATCCTCATTCGTTTCGCTCACTCGTTCACTCATGTAGACATTAGGCATCTCACATGTCTCCATGCGTGTCAAGGAATCAAAATCTTTCCGCTCTGCATGCCTGTCGGAAGGGGAGAGGTTGATGGATCGATCTCCATCAAAATTTTTCTTTTTCCCTGAGCCAATTCGTTTGCCTGCCCCCACTCCATAATTTAAAGTTCAAACCAGTATCCACTTCGTTTTTGATTTCGACCGCTTCATTCCCCCAATGCTATATGCGTAGATTCTTGCCGCATGCTGGTCGAGAAGGATCACATGCTGGTCGAGAAAGATCACCATGAATGAGGTGATGAGATGATGATGGACTGGAGGCAGTACGCTGTTGATGTAGGATTGAGCATTCATTTCTGGGGCTAGGATTCTTGAGTTCATTATGTATTTGGACACCGCTTGGCCGGAGCAGAGCCAGGAAATTTACATGACGTACAGTTGCTAGCTAGATTTGACGAATAGGCAAGTCACATGGTCGACCAAATGAAAGCTTTTCTTCAAATATTGCATGGTTCTCGGTTGGGTCACAAATAGTTATCGTTTCGGATATATGTGTAGTCAAAATTTTCAAACTTTAGTTGTAAATATATTTTTAAATATTTAAATTGGATACATAAAAATCATATGCGTAAATTTATCTAAAAAACTATTTTCATAATATTAAAATTTTATTGGGTTTTATAAATATGTTATAATAGAAATTAGTGGTTAAAATTATATTTTGGAGGTTATGTCGATATTCAAAACGATAATTATTTGTGATTTGAGATAGTTTTTTTTTTTTTCTGTGTGCGCGCTTAATGTGCACCTACTTACCCTGGGGCCCTCTCCATCCATCGCTGCCGGTTGGTCTGTATGTAATTAGATTTATGTCCAACTATTTATCCGACATTAATTGGGAATATATATCATGGTAAGTTAGTAACGATAGAATGCTCTGTGTGAAACCAATAATTCCGACAGAACGACGACGGTGTGTATGTGGCTAAAGTATATACTCACTGCAACATGTTGCTCCACGATTACTTGTCATGTCAACTTCATGTTCTCGAGTTGCATAGAACAATACGAACCGATCAGTGGCGAATTCGGGATAAAAACTAAAGAGGGCTCCTCTGTTAAAATTCTAACCTAAAATAAGTATACTAATGATACATCTACCGATCTATTGTCAACGAAATTCCAAATTCATACATAAATGGAAATGAAACAAAGTGAATAATCAAAATATAACAAGTGTGGTACCTTGCTAATGGATAAAATGACATAAAACAAGTATACTAATGGTACATCTACCGATCTATTGTCAACGAAATTCCAAATTCATACATAAATGGAAATGAAACAAAGTGAATAATCAAAATATAACAAGTGTGGTACCTTGCTAATGGATATAACAATTATGGTACCTTGCTAATCAATACTCAATAGAAATATAGAATAATATATTGTATGGATTACTGAGCGTCCAACTTGGTTCCTTTCCTCCGTTCCTCGATGGCTCCATCCAAACTGCTGAAGCCTGAAGGGCGAAGGCGTCCTTGCCTCCTCGGTCCTTACTGCATCCGTCGGTTGCTCCTCAGTAGGGGTGCAAACGGAGCGGATACGGACGGATTTTGTTCATCCCGTATCCTATTCTAAATTTTTTCTCGGATACATAATCGGATACGGACAATGCCGGATTCGAATACGAATACGGATTACTTCGGTCACGAATACGGATTACTTCGGTCACGAATACGGAGCGAATACAGGTCGTTCCGGATACGGTTAGTCTCGGTCACGAATAGTTAGTCGGATAATGCGTGAAAGCAGAAACCATATATGTCACATATATTAGGATCAATCAACCATACACAAAACTTTACTATAACTTTCAAAACATGTAAGTGTTTCAAATTCAATGATAGTTGCATTCCCTACATAAGAATAATATACAACCAAGTACAATTCCAATCAACATATGCACTTATATGATGTAGCACATCCAACTGCAATCAAGTGTTTTGTAGTGCAATTATAAGAGCTTGCTCTAGAAAGTAGTGCAATTATATTACAACTTGCTCATATTATATCACAGGCTCACAACAGCACTATGTTTCATATTATATTACAACTTGCCTAATCATATAGCACATAACTAACACGCAACATCTAAAATACAGCTAGCAAGCACTGTAATTCAAATACACACATTATGAACAATATTGCAAGGGTATCGGGTCGGATATTTATCGGGTATTGGGTCGGATATTTACTGGATATCGGATCGGATATTGCTCTTCCCATATCCTAACCCATATTACATGAGATTTTTCGGATACGGATCGGATATTGCTCTTCCCATATCCTAACCCATATTACATCGAATTTTCCGGATACGAATACGGATAACATTGGTACGGATTTTTTTCGAATACGGTATCGGATCGGTCGGAAAATATCCGCTCCATTTGCACCCCTACTCCTCAGTCCTCAAGTCAAGTCCTCAGCCAGTTAGCCTCCTCCTTTCCCTCGGTCGCTCCTCAGGTCCGTCGGTCGCTCCGAGCGCCGAGCCGTCGAGCGTTGTGTCGTCGAGGACCGAGATCGGCCGCCGCCCGTCGGCGTTCCCTGCCTGGAGCCCATGCCACGCACCAACGCGAAGCGCGACCTCAGTCCTCCCTCGCCCACAGCCAGCTGGATAGCGCTCCGTAGGACACCCACCATCACTGGTCGCCTGCTCCGTGTGGCTGCGCCCGCCCGTGCATCTTCGGTCTTCCGTCCGCGATCGCCCATCTTCCCGAATCCCCGGTACTATTCGTCTTCCCGAATCCCTGGTGCTGCGCTACAGTGGCCGAGTGTTGTACAGCAGTACAGGTGAAAGCCCGAGATTAATCACTAAGCCCATGTCTAATTTCTCGCCCACTAGCCCAATATGGCAATTGTTTTCTTTTTCTTCTTCGGTTCTTCACAAACCTGACGACGCCATGGACAAATGGCTTTGATATCGTCTCGCAGGGGGTGCTTCGGCTGGCCGGAGGTGGGGCTGGAGCCCCAACCATCCCCAACAGTAGATACGCCCCTAGAACCGATACTTCTGGAAAACATGTCTCTCCAGCTTCCCTCTCCCATGATCATCAATCTAATGTTAACCAGGGTTAACAATACGTTTCGAGGCTGGATTTTGAAGACCCGGTGGTACCAAAATTCGCTCAAAACTGTTCGAAATTTGCTCAAAACTGAACGCGTCGAAAGTCAAATGAATTTAAAATTTGGTCAAACTACCGAACGATTTTCACAGTATTTGGACAAAAACGACTCGAAAAGGCTTGAATTTCGAACAGTTTTGGGAAAAAACTGTCAAAAACCGCTCGACAGTAGGAAAAATAAAAAAATGGAAAAACATTACAAAAAAATGTTGTAAAATTTGTAAAAAACCATTAAAGGCCAAAAATGATATTTGAAGAATTACTGTCGGGACCCGAATGTGCAAATCCGGACCCTCTGTGTTTTCAGCACTAATCTAGGGATCACGTTAGTGCACACAGTCTCAACATCGGTAAATACCAAAATCATACTCAACGAAATACTAAAGTACTTTATTGAAAGGGGAAATATAACCGGTTGCTCGACCTTATGGTTAAGTTACAAAAGTACGCCTCGCAGGGCTTAAGTCTCACTCAAAGAAAGTTGCAGCAAAAATAAAGAAACGCGTGGCGTCAACCAATATGCCACATGCAACTGGCAGGGTCTCCCCCTAGTTCGTCGGCTCCTCCTATAACTCCTCCTCCAGTGCTGGCGTTGATTCTTCTTCAACTGATGTTTTGTTGTTGTAAGGGTGAGTACTTAAAGCACTCAGCAAGTCATGCACAGAATGCAGTCTAATATTCTACATGCATGTCTTATTACAAGGGATAGACTAAGATGGTTCTTTTGCAGTAAAGCATATTCATAAATAACGATAATAGATTGAAAGCAGTAAAACAATAATAGCAATAATAACTTCATAAACAATTTTACAAGTAAAGCAATTATCAGCCTAAAGCAAGTTCATCGATTCCAAACCATTTAACCAAAGTCATTTTATGAAAGTCTAACCCTTGACTGTAATCCTCGAGCAGTGTCCAATACCGTGGACTCGGCTATTCAAATAGGTTGTACACTTTCCTAGAGGCTATACACTTTACCCACAACATACAATCAAACACCACAAAGGCGAGTGATCGTAACAAAGCCTTTCCAAAGCTATTTCTAGACCCGGTACTGCCCACTAAGGTTTCAACACTGATGGGACTGGTTACCACTCTCAGGGCCCCCCTCTTGCGCCATGTGAGCCTACTCATAAACTCGGCCTCACACCACCATGACAGTACCAAAGACTAGACATCACAGTTTACTCAGCCAGGTCTGTCCCATTCCAGACTTGTGGTTGTATGATGTACTCAGTTCAAATTCTTGCAAGGTTAAGTCCTTAGGGTGACCAAGGCAAGACTACCCAGTAATTCACAAGTAACCAAAGCAATAAAACCAAATGCGACCTTCCAAGTGCCACACCTGGCCCACCAGAACAATTTTGCCACTTGCCCCAGTCTAAATCATTTAATCACCCAGTTGATTACCATGCACTACATGCCATCAACATTGTCAACAACACATGTAGCAATTTCCAAAATCATGTTCCATCTCCTTTTAAGTCAAGATTAATTTTCGACATTCAAAATTATATCAATAACACGATTGCATGGCTAAGCTGGCTAATTACGGTCTAATTAACCCATGTTGGCAAAGTATTAGTGTCCAACTGTTATTCCACATCCTAGGGTGACAAATGATTCATGGCATACAATTATTATCGATAAGGTGGCATAATCAAGTAGGTCACATAACTGTTCCCGGAATTACTCAAAAGCATTTTTAAATAAACTAGCATGCAATAATTTAAATAAATTTAGTTTCAGAAGTGGGATCAACATGGTCAAAGCATAACTTGCCTTCAAAAAGTACTGGTTCTTGGTCCTGAACTTGCTCCTGAGTCAAAACTTCTCCTTCTAAGCCTTCGGGCAGTTCAACGTCTACGCGTATCGGATAAATAAACAATAAAATAAATAAAACATAGAAAAACTCATGTCCAAAAATTAAATAAAATTCACCATTAAATAGAGCTCAATTTTACAAAAATTTAGAAATAGGAATCGCCGCAATCGGAGTTAAAACGCAAAAGTTATAGCCGTTTGAAATTTGAAAAATCAATTAAAAGAATAAATCGAATTAATTCATTTATTTTTATATGGGAAATTCGGAATTATGGCGTCAGCATGACGTCAGCATGGATTTTGAATTTCGGCCGAATTAGTTTCCTAAAGGAAAATCAAATTATGACGTTAGCTGGTCCATAGGCTGGGTCCACGGCTCGGTTTCGGTCCACCGTGGACCCGGTCCACAGGCGCACGTCTCGCTGACATGTGGGCCCGGCTTGATGAAGTCATCGCTGATGTCAGCGACGACAGGGCGCGGCTCGGCTGACCGCGCTGGTTCGGCTCTCGGCCACGTGGCATGATCTAGGTCATTGATTTGAAATTCAACGGTCCAGATTAGATCTATCCTCACGCGTTTTGGATTAACGCAATCGATTTGGACTGTACGATTTATATCAGACAGCTGAGATCCGATCTGGAACTCGCATCACTGTGGCGATGACGTGGCGTGACCCGGTGCTCAACACGTGGCATGATCTATACCATACGATCTTGATCGGACGGCCAAGATTGCATCTAGCGCTACAACGTGGGTCAAATATAACCGTACGATTTAGATCTAACAGCTGAGATCTAATCTTAGCACGGTGTGGTTAAGGGGCTACGTGGCTCAATCAATTACATTGGATCTAGATCCAACGGTTGCTAATAGATCTAACCCGTAACACTGGATCTAACCCTAACCGTACAATCTAGATCTAACGGTTGAGATCTAACCTGGGATTTATGCACGGGGCGGGGACGTGGATGAACCTGGAGCGTTGGATCGGATGGCTGTCGGAGTTCGCGAACCCGGCAATGGCGCGGCGGAGCGAGGGTTGCCGGAGCTGGCGATGATGATGAGCCCAATGACGTTTCACACAGTCTCCGGTGAAGTGAGTGGTCCTCTCCGATGCAGCTCAACGCGAGGACTCCAGATCTGGGCTTGGTTGCGGCGGAGAACTGCGGAAACGGCGGAAAACCGTGGTGGTGCCCTTCTACAACTTCGACGAGCGATTGCGGGACGAAGGCGGTGGCTCGAGCGCTGAGAGCTAGGGCAACGGGTGCGCACGGAAACAGAGAATATGACACGGGTGGTGGCGCATTAAATAGGGCCCTCGGTGTCCGTGAAATCCGCCGAAAATAAGGTCCACCTGGGCGCGGCAGCGGAGTCCGACGAGGACACGGACAAGGCGACGTGGCACGATCTTGGCCGTCTACACGGCTCGATCCGACGGCCCCCATTACGCGCACACGCGGGCACAAACACGGCCATTGGATCTTGATCCAACGGTTCATCGCGCGTGCACACGTGGCTCAATCCTGGCCGTTGGATCTTGATCCGACGGTCGGTGCGAATGTGGTTTGGTCCAGTTCGGTTCGGGTTCGAGTCGGACTCAAGTCCGACTCGGTCGGTGCTACAATGGAACCCATTAGGGTTTTTCAGCGATTAAATATTTAAAATAATTCTAGTAATTCAAATAAATCAAGAAAAATAGCAAAATAATTACAAAAATTCCAGAAAAATTCTAGTAAATACTTCGAGACATTTTGCACTCAAATAAAATATTTCCAACAAAATTTTATTTAAAATTTCTAATTATTTAATTAGCTCAAAAGTGATTATATTCAAATTAAATCCAAATAAATCCCAGAAAATTCCAAAATTTCTCAAAAATGCCAAATAAAATTTAGATACAAGAAAAGCAAAAATTGGGGTGTTACAAACCCCCCTTAACAGAATCTCCATCCCGGGATTCAGGGCTGACCAAGAAATAGGTTCGGAAACTCTTTTGGCAAATCCTCTTCGCGCTCCCAAGTCGCCTCACTTTCGGAATGGTTGCTCCACTGGACTCTGCAGAAACGGGTTGACTTATTTCTTGTCTCTCGATCCATTGTGTCCAGAATCTTTACAGGGTGTTCCCTGTACGTCAGATCTTCTTGCAGCTCGATCGACTCCAAAGGTGTTTGCTCTTCTGGTACTCGAAGACACTTCTTCAGTTGAGACAGATGGAACACATCGTGCACTCCTGCTAATGACTGCGGCAACTCCAACTGGTAAGCAACTTCGCCTCTGTGGTTCAAAATCTTAAATGGCCCAACATAACGCGGTGCGAGTTTCCCTTGGCATGGAATCTTTTAACTCCCTTGAGAGGTGTAACTCTGAGGTATACGTAATCTTCCGGTTCAAAGCTCAAATCTCGACGACGGTTATCGGTGTAACTCTTTTGTCTTGACTGAGCTATTTTCAATCTCTCCCGGATTATGGCAATCTGCTCTTCAGCTTCTTGAAGAATATCTACTCCAAAGATATGGCACTCACCTGTCTCATTCCAATTCGGTGGCGTTCGACAGGGTTAACCATACAGTGCTTCAAATGGTGACATTTGCAGAATGGCTTGATAACTATTATTATAGCTGAATTCGGCATATGGCAGACACTTGTCCCATGAGGCAGCATATGCTAGAGCACAAGCTCGCAGCATGTCCTATAGAATCTGATTAACTCTTTCGGTCTGTCCATCCGTCTGCGGATGATATGCTGTACTGAAGTTCAAACGGGTCCCCATGGCTTCATGTAGCTTATTCCAGAACCTTGAGGTGAATTGGGTACCTCTGTCCGACACTATGTTCTTCGGCACTCCATGCAAACAGACAATCCTAGACATATATAATTCTGCTAATCGGTCTCCAGAATAAGTGGTTTTCACAGGTATGAAGTGTAACCATGGTTAAACGATCTACTATTACCCATATGGAATCATATCCACCCTGAGTTTTAGGCAAACCAGTAATGAAGTCCATACCTATTTCCTCCCACTTCCACTCAGGTATCTTCAGCGACTGCAGCAATCCAGCTGGCCTTCGATGCATTGCTTTAACTCTTTAACATATGTCACATAAAGCCACATGCTCGGCAACCTCACGCTTCATACTTGGCCACCAGAATCTCTCTTTCAGGTCTTGATACATCTTGGCACTTCCCGGGTGGATTGAGTACTTGGAGTCATGAGCTTCTTCTAGAATCAACTGCTTCAGCTCTTTGTTGTTCGGCACACACATGCGGTCTTTGATCCACAATGTACACTGCTCATCCAACTTGAAGTCTTTAGCCTTGGCCTCGTCCATCTTGGACTTAATCCTCTTTACCTTATCATCATTCTTCTGACCTTCTCTGATCTGGTCTTCCAAAGTAGGCTTCACTTCTAAGGCTGCTAGGAATCCTTCTGGCACTACTTCAAGCTTCATTTTCTAAAATTCCTTGCATAGCTCAGCTTGTCCCTGTCGGGACTCGAATGTGCAAATCCGGACCCTCTGTGTATTCTGCACTAGTCCAGGATCATACTAGTGCACACAGTCTTAACATAAATGAATATCACAATCATACACAGCGGAATAATAAAAATAACTCAAATATAGAATATAAACTATTGAACGACCTTAAGGTCAACCTTACATTTGTGAGGCCTTGATGGCTTCAGCTCCAAATAAGCAGCAGCGGAACGAAGAACATCGGTGAATCCCATCAATAAGCCACAGGCAACTAACGGGGTTCAACTCCTAGATAATCACCTTCTCACGGAACTTCTTCTTCTTCGACGATGTAGACTTCTGCTCACTGGTGATTGTTTGTTTGCAAGGGGTGAGTACATAAAAGCACTCAGCAAGTCATGCACAGAATGCAAGTCTAATAACTATATGCATGGCTTATTCCAAATGACAGGCTGAAGGGGTTATTTTGCAATAAACAATGTTCACAAATATTCATAATAGATTGTAAAGCGGTAAAACAAGTAATAACAATAATGGATTTCACAGTCATTTCACAAGTAAAACATTCCTCAACCTTAACTAGTTATCACTTTTCCACAAGAAAAATGCCTCCAATCCCAAGTTCAATTTTACGAAAAGCTAACCCTTGACTGTAATCCCCGAGCATTGTCCAGTACCGCGGACACGGCTATTCGAATAGATTTTACACTCTGCAGAGGTTATACACTTTACCCACAAGATACAATCAACTCACCACGTCAGCCGTGAATCGCCATACAAGAGTATGCGAATGAGTGATCATAACAAAGCCTTTCGAAAACTTCTAAGTACACAAGTGAACCTCTCCAGTTTTTGCCATACACCATCCCTTCCCTTAACAAAGGCGAAGTATGGGACCGACATACCGTTGGACGGGTACCATGCCGCAGCCCTGGTACGCTCCCCCTTCAAGCTACACAAAAGATGTAGTTGACACCTGTCGGGACCCGAATTTGCAAATCCGGACCCTCTGTGTATTCAGCACTAGTCCAGGAACGCGCTAGTGCACACAGTCTTAACATCGGTAAATATCACAATCATACCACTCGATACTAATAAAGTAATTTAATTAAATAGTCAAACTGGTTGCTCGACCTTATGGTCAAGTTACAAATATACGCCACGCAGGGCGAAACTTATTAAGAGAGAAATAATAGCAGCGGAAAATAAGATAACTTCGTGGCGCCATCCAGTATACCACAGGCAACTGACTGGGCTCGCTCCCTAAGTAGACGGTTCCTCTTGGAGCTCCTCCTCCAAAGCTGGTGTAGTCTCATCTTCAACCGGTGTTGTATTGTGGCAAGGGTGAGTACTTGGTACTCAGCAAGTCATGCACAGAATGCAGCTAATATACTACATGCATGGCTTAATACAAAGGAGTGGCTCAAGGTATATTTGCAGTAAGAGCATTTAACAAGTATCATAAGTAGATTCGAAAGCAGTAGTAACAAGTAAAGCATAAATAACTTTTCAAGGGGTTTAGAAAACATCTTTCCCATCCTAATCCACATTTCTATCAACATCATTATTAATCCAACCCAACCTTTCAAGTCCAAGTTATTTTTGAGAAAGTCTAACCCTTGACTGTAATTCCCGAGTGATGTCCAATACCGCGGACACGGCTATTCGAATAGATTTTTCACTCTGCAGAGGTTATGCACTTTACCCACAAGATACAGTCAAACACCACAAAGGCGAGTTCCCGTAACAAAGTCTTTCGGAAACTTCTAACAGCACAAGTGGTCCTCCCCAGTTGTTGCACACTAACCCTTCCCTTAGCTAAGGCGAAGTTTAGGCCAACCAACCGTTAGATGGGTACTGTCGCAGCCTCAGACGCTCCCCGCACAACTTACACAAAGGGTGCAGTTGACCTCCTGTGGTCCCACATGTACGTTATTAGCTACTTTATCAACTAGGTACGTCCCATTCTGATCATGTGGTTGCAAGATTGACTCAGTTCAAAGGCTTGCAAGGTGAAGTCCTTAGGGTGACCAGGGCAAGACTACCCGAAGAACCAAAACATCATTCCCAATGCCACAACTGGCCCACCTGATCATTCTTGCCACATGCCCCGGTCAAAAGCTATTTATCAAACCCCAGTTGATTACCATGCACCACATGCCATCAACATCACATGATATCTTCCCAAAACAGGTTCAATATATCATTAAGTCAATATTAACATTTGATTGTCCAAAATCATGTCATGAGTAATGAGTGTGTCTAAGCCATATACTACAACAATCTACAAACCCATGTTGGCAGTTTTAGTAGTGTCCAACTAGTAATCCACAACTAGGGTGACAAGGGGGTCAGGGCACATATTTAAATAGTCAAGGTGTCATACAGCAATTTGGCATTTATCTAATTTCCCATAATTAAGTAAAGCATTTTCTATTTGAACTAGCATGCAATACATTAAATCAAAATAGGTTTCAAAATAGGATCAATATGGTCAAAGCATAACTTGCCTTCAAAGAGTACTTGTTCTTGGTCCTGAGCTGGCTCCTGGGTCAATATTTCTCCTTCGAATCCTTTCGGCACTTCAACGTCTACTCGTAACACGTGCAAATAGCAATACACGAATAAACAATAGGCAAAAAGTGTCCAAACTTCCAAATAAAATCCATAAACAGAGAGAACATAATTTTATGAATTTTTAGGAACTGGAATCGCTCAAATTGGAGTTAAAACACAAAAGTTATGATTATTTAAAGTCTAAATAATCAATTAAATAATATTACAGAGAAAAACTTTAGTCCAAAAATTAAATAAAATTCATATTTGAGTAGATCTGAATTTTATGAATTTTTATAAATTTGAATCGTTCAAATCGGAGTTGAAACGCAAAAGTTATAAGCGTTTGAAGTTTTGAAATTCAAATCAATTATTAAACCGAATTATTAAATCATTTTCTTTTTCGGAAATTATTTATTGCGTCAGCGAGGACACGTGGCAGCCTCGATTGGTCTTCGGCGTCACCGGCTCATGGGCTCACCACGGCAGCTTGGTCCACCGTGGACTCGGTCCTCGGGTAGCGTCATTACGACGTCGTGGGCTCACCAGCGGTCTTGTGAATGGGACCGCTGGTAGCGTCATCGAGCGTCACTACCGCGGCTGGGTGGCCGACGACGCGGGCCGCCATGACGTCGCTGGCGGACGTCATGGTGTGGTTTGGCCGGGCGGCGACATGCGGGCCGGCGTGTCAGAGACACGCGCGCCACGCCGACGCGGTGCGGTGGCACACGTGGCTCGATCCGAGCCGCTCGATTGGATCGGACGGCTCCAAACGCATCTAATCTGCCCTCACGGCTCCTACGTGGCTCAATCTCAGCCCTAGGATCAAGATCTAACGGCCGCCAATGAATCCGAGTTGAAGCGATGGCAGACTCGTGGCCTCACCTCGTCGTCGGATGAAGATCGAGCGGTTGATAGAGCTCGCGAGGTCCGGCGATGGCGCGGCGAGGCTAGGGTACCGGGATGAAGGCAGCGACTCGCCGCGGCGCTTCGAGGGGCTCCGGCGAGGTGAGTGGTCCTAACCGGCGCGCCGGTCCTGGGGGTCTCTGATCTAGGCTTAGACGCGGCGAGGGCTACTGGTTTGGCGAAATCGTCCAAACTCGCGGCGGTCCCTTGCGCACTCCGGCGAGCGATTGCGCGAGGATGGCGGCGGCTTGGGCACGGGTAGCTAGGGCAAAAGAAGCGCACGGGCAAGGGCTACGCGGTGGCGAGGTTGAGCTCTTAAATAGGGCCTCGACGTGCGCGAAAACCGGAGAACCCTAACGAGCTCGGAGGCCCACGGCGGCGCTATTCGAGTCCGACTCGGTGGAGACGACGCAATCGGAGCCGTCCACGTGGCCCCGATCTACGGCCGAGATCGCCCGGCGCAACGGGTCCGAGCCGGATCCTGGTTGGATCGGTGCGGCCCAAATCCGACCGTTGGATTTCGATCCAACGGTCCGGATCAATCAGGGTTTGACTGGATCACATGGCTTGGGTCGGACTCGAGTCCGACTCGGGTTCCGACTCGGTCGGATGAACAGTACTTGACCCGACTCGATTTTCCAGCGATTTAATATTTAAAATAATTTCCAGTAATTCATTTAATTCAAGAAAAATAGCAAAATACTCAGAAAAATTCCAGAAAAATTCTGGAAAATATTTTAGGGCATTTGGGACTCAAATAAAATATTTCCAACAAAACTTTATTTGAAAATTTAATTTCTTTAATTATTTCAATATGGAATAAATTCAAATTAAATCCAAATAAATCCAAATAAATTCCAGAAAATTCCAAAAAAATTCACAAATGTGCAAAATAATATTTAATTTCATGAAAAGCAAAAATTGGGGTGTTACAACACCCCGAGGTACCACATGCAAGTTATTAGCAACCTAGTCAACTAGGTCTGTCCCATTACAGACATGTGGTTGCATGTTTGACTCAGTTCAAAGGCTTGCAAGGTTAAGTCCTTAGAGTGACCAGGGCAAGACTGACATCAATACTCTCAAAGAAATCCATCTCACCATCACTCATACATATATCATGTTTCAAACATTCCCAACCACCAAACGGGCCCACCATAATTCTTGCCACTTGCCCCAGTCTAAATCATTTTATCACCCCAGTTGATTATTGCGCAACACAATGCCAACAACAACTCAACATCCTTGAAGAAGCACGAAGGCCTCCGCATATCAACATCATCGTGTCGGCAACACGTCACACCATTTAAAAATACATTGCATATTCCATTAATCAATATTGGCATTTGTATTTTCAAAATGATGTCAAAGGTACGTTGCATGGCTAAGCAACTACTGACGGTCTAACTAACCCTTGTTGGCGAAGTATTTAGCTACCAACTATTAATCAACAATCCTAGGGTGACAAATGAATCATGGCATATAATCATTATAGGCAAGGTGGCGATAACAAGTAGGTTGATTATATAATCCCAAATTAATTGAAATCAGTTTAACTCAAACTAGCATGCAAAAATTTGAAACAACATAATTTTTGAAAATGGGATCAACATGGTCAAATCACAACTTGCCTGGCCCTTGCAATTTTTACTGTTCTTTACTCTTTATCCTCAATTCTTTATTCTCGATCTTCAATCTTCACTTCCTTGATCTTCGGCTCCTTCGAGCGACTTCCGGACGACGCGTCTAACGATAAAGAAACACAAATACAACAAAACTCAAAAGACAAATCAAATAAACTCCAAATTAAGAAAAAATAGCATTGGGGACAACAGCTTAGAAGGATTTGGGAACTCGAATGGATTAGATCGAAGAGTTGACAAAAGAGAACGGGCTTTCGGGAAAACACTGAAAAGGGAAAGACTAATAACTGGGAAAGAAAGAATAATATTTCGAAGAATATTTCTTCTGAAGTTATTATCTTGATTGGACGGATGATGACATATGGGTTATCGATCTATAGACCGGGTCCATAAGGATACGTTAGTTCACAATGAACTAAGCTGATTCTTGAGGTTGACTTTTGTTGACCGAACGGAACACGGTCAAACAAAAGAGGGATAAACTGATAGATTAGATCTGGGTACAAGGACATAACACATGGCCAATGTTCTATCAACCAAGTCCACAAACAATTCCAGATCGATGGTAGATTAGGTTTTGAGGGATAAGACAAGACAAGTGTCTTACCACGATTGAAACAACAGGAAAGATTGCAAAGATAACAACGCGGCTCACGATGAACTTAGTTCATCTAACCGGTCTTAGGTTAGGGTTTTGGTTCGGCTTTGAAGATGATATGACGATGAGGCTAGTCTCACATCATGATGATAGAATAGATGAGGACATCACGCTAGGGCTCTTGCATGAATGCACGCATGCGATGACAACGAAGCGATGAGAGCCAAGCGTTAACGAAGGAACGTTAACGGCGAAACGTTAACGGTGAAACGTTAACGACGAAACGTTAACAGCAGAGCGTTAACGACGGAGCGTTAATGGTGAAACGTTAAAGGCAAAACGTTAACGGAGGAACGTTAACTGCGAAACGTTAACAATGAAACATTAACGGTGGAGCGTTAACGACGGAGCATTAACGTTGAAACGTTAATGGCAAAACGTTAACGGCGGAGCGTTAACGGTGGAACGTTAACGATGGAACGTTAACGGCGAACGCGAAGCGATGGCAAGATGCGCATGAAATAAGATATCGGCCGTTGGTGCAACGACATGACTGCGATAAAGCGCTACCAAGGATGGATCACCGAGACGCGAACCGATAACAACGGCTAGGTTGGAAGACGACGGTTTTAGGCCAGAATCGAGCTCCGACGGTAAACGGAGATCAAAAGAACTCTAAAGATGGACCAAAATAGTACATGATGATCCACCGGACGCGACAACATGGTCGGAGCGTGCTCAAATAGCTGGCGTCGGCAAAAGACGGCCTAATTATATATATAAAAAATTCCGGAGGATGGGATGGCAAAGAGGGAATGTCCATCACGTAGAACACGACAAGATGAACTCAACGGTATAGGCGGATTTTGCAGCGACGTGCCAGATTGATCACAAACTGCCGATTAATGGGTTTCGGATCCAAACTTCAGACGGCCATAACTTCTAGAATATTGATCGGAACTTAACGAAATTTGACCGAGAGCTAGTTGGGAGCAAGAGGAACATGGTGACATAGGTGGATCAGAGTTTTACCTTCTGGATCAGCGGGGAACACGTGAGGATGATTGTCGCTGTTTGAAACGCAGTCTGATCTGAGAAAAGATTTTTCTGCACAAAATCTATTTGGAAAAACCATGGGGAAGGATGTGAATAATGTAGAGGACATCATCAGGAGTCTACACAAAAAATTTCACGGTCAAACTCGAAAAATTGAGGGAGATAAGGCCTTGGCAAGATTCGATATTTAAACGGCCATAACTTTTGATTCTTTTGGCCAAATTAGCTGAAATTTGGAGAGGAGATAGATGGGACATCATGTCTCACCATGGCAAAGACGAATCTCAAAAAGTGTCAACGAGTTGACGGCAGTCGCGTTCCAAAGTTCGGCCATCGTCGGGCGACGTCCGGAGCTTCTCGGGGCGGCTCGGTGGTTTCGGGAGATTAATTTGTGGTTGCGGTCATGGGGGAGATCAATGGGAGGTGTACCAAGGTTAGGGGAGGCGGCTAGGTCAAAATAATCAAGTTTGGAGGAGTTTGGGTCGGATTGGGCATTTAAACGAGCACCTGGTGGGCGCTCAGCCGAATTGGGGCTACGTGGCGCACTGTGGGAGCTTGGATCACGATCGGAGGGCTGGGGGTGAGGCGCGTCGTGGCTGGGCCGGATGGCGACAGCGTGTGACGAGCGCTTCAGGCGGATTGGGCTGACTCTTGGCGCCGCGAGGAGGAAAGTGGAGCGGTGAGCTTGTGGGCTGGCGTGGGGAAGAAGCGGCCCGACCGAGGAGGGAGAAGGAAACCGGGCCGACAGGGAGAAAACGGCCCAGAAGCAAAATCCGGATTTTCCAGCCTTTTCAATTAAAACAATTCCACAAATTCCAATAAATCATTTGAGGCAATAGAAATACCAGAAAAATTCTACAAAAATTCTAGAAAATATTTTTTGACATTTGTAACTCAAATAAAATATTCGCAACAAAAATTTATATAAAATTTTCAAATAATTAATTAATTTCAATAAAAGGGCTTAATATGATTCAATTCCAAATAAATTCGAAAAATAGCAAACGAGCTCCGAAAAATCTCAAAAATTACAGAAGAATTTCTTTAAGCACAAGAAACCCAAATAAAATAAAATTTATTTTATTTGAGGTTTAGAATAATCAAATTAAATTGTTTTAGCTTAAGAAAATACTAGATTAGGCTTTATTAAAGCAAGAAAATTTGTTGAAATTTTTGCGAAGCTAAACTAAACCAAAATTTTTTGAAAACCTAAATTTTGGGATGTTACAAACCTCCCCCCTTAACAGAATCTCATCCCCGAGATTTAAGGCTTACTATAGAAATAGGTTCAGGGGACTCAACTCTTGAGGCTTCTTCAAACTTCCAAGCAACTGCACACTGGACAGGTTCGCTTCTGAACAAACGCTTGGTAACATCCAAAATTTGTTGGCTGCTCTTTGTGGATGAGATCCTCTTGCAACTCCACTGACTCCAACAGTGTCTGCTTTTTTTTGGCACAAGAAGGCACTTCTTTTGCGGAAAATCTCGATACTACCTCTATCAGGAAATCTTGAACATCTCATGCACTCATACTGGCATCTCCAGCATCTCCCTTGACAGGCTCCCTTGCTTTTATTCTTGAACACTTGATTTTTGCTTCTTCTAGAAATTGGACAAGCTGTATCTGACAACAAAGCTTACTTACAATTACGCGGTCTTCAACAAGGCTTGAATAGCATTCCGGTTTGTCTTGTACTATCTTTGGCGGCTTGATACTCGAGCAATGACTTAAACTCCACATCAACTGACTACTCCTTCTCATTGAACTCAAGATTCAACTGTTACTGAAGTAATGTTACTGGTTCGCTGGCATACACTGTGTTGGCTAGAGTAATTCTTCTGGAAGATAATTATGCTTCATAGTTGTTAAGCATACGCAGCAACTCTTTCTTCCGATGTGATGGCACACCCATCTTCTTGACTCAACCATAACGGAATAGACGGTTCTCAGCTATCTCCGATATACTAAAGGTAACTGAATCGCAACTTCATCTCAGGAACACTCTAACTCTTCTTAACTGATTACATCTCAAACCATAGACCAAAACTGCCTTTCTCTTGGGTAACTAATTTAACTCCAGGAATAGACATCTCATGCATGGGTTTCCACTATGATAAGCTTTATTGTAAACTTAGTCTTAACAAAGGGGCAAGTTAACTCTCAACATCCTTCATTACATATGACTTTTGATCAATTCCAACCATCTCCTTTGCCTCATATTCAGGTCCGCTTGAGTGAAGATGTATTTAAGACTCTTATGGTCTGTATAAACTTCACATCTATTCCCAATAAGGTAATGACACCACAACTTCAGAGCATGCACTACGACGGCTAACTCTAAGTCATGCGTCGGGTAATTCTCCTCATTCTGCCTTAACTGCCTTGATGCATAAGCGACTACCCTCCCGTTTTGCATCAATACACATCCACTCTCTTGGCGTGATGCGTCATAGTAAATATCAAAACTCTGATGCACATCCGGCAATACCAATACCGGTGCGGATGCCAGTCGCTTCTTCAACTCTTGAAAGCTCTTCTCGCACTCTTACGTCCATGCAAACTTCTTATCCTTCTTCAATAATTGCGTAAGGGGTCTAGCAATTGTCGAGAATCCTTCAATGAATCGACGGTAATATCCCGCCATTCCAAGAAAACTACGGATCTGGGTAACCATCTTCGGTTGCTCCCAATGCAATACTGCTTCTACTTTGCTTGGATCAACTGCAACTCCCTCGGCGGTCATTACAGTCCAAGAAATTCCACTTTACTCTTCCAGAAGTCACATTTGCTAAACTTAGCAAATAACTATTGCTCTCACAGCTTCTCAAGAACTAGCCTCAGATGCTCGGCGTGTTCTTCTCTCAACTTGGAGTAAATAAGGATGTCATCAATGAAAACGACGACAAACTTATCCAGATATTCCATGAAAACTTTATTCATCAAGTTCATGAAATATGCTGGTGCATTTGTCAGACCAAAGGACATAACTGTGAACTCATAATGTCCATATCTTGACGAAAATGCAGTCTTCGGTACATCTTCTAACCGGATCTTCAGCTGATGATACCCTGATCGAAGATCAATCTTGGAGAAAACTCCAGCTTCTCTTAACTGATCAAACAAATCATTGATCCTGGGTAACGGATACTTATTCTTTATCGTCACATCGTTGAGTGTGCGATAATTAATACACATCCGAAAACTTCTATCCTTCTTCTTGACGAACAGAACTGGTGCTCCCCACGGCGACGAACTGGGTCTGATAAATCCTTTCTCCAACAGCTCCTCGATCTGCTTCTTCATCTCCACCAACTCATCGGTAGACATCCGATAAGGTCTCTTGGCTATTGGGGCTGTACCGGGCCGGGTACTAACTCAATCACAAACTCTATGTCTCTATGTGGCGGCATACCGGGTAAATCTTTAGGAAAAACATCCGAGTACTCGCTGACCACTGGTACATCTTCAATGCTGACTGCCGTCACACTGTTGACCATCAGTTATCCATCTCGAACGGTAGTTGCTTGAAATTCCACTTTTCTACCATCCGGGCTTTCTATTGATACTACCCTTCGTCCACAGTCTAGCACAGCCTTGTGCTTAGACAACCAATCCATTCCCAGTATAACATCTAGAGTCTGGGTATCCAACACTATTAAGTTCGCTAGAAACTCTACCACATTGATTAGTAACTTTACCCCAGAACATCCTACATTAGATTGGAGTTCTGATCCAGGGGATTGGACTAGCAACAAATGTCTAAGGTTCACCATTCTTAACCCATTTTCAGCAGCAAAATTCTGAGGTATAAAAGAATGCGAAGCTCCAGAATCAAACAAAATTGTTGCAGGTACTGAGTTAACTAGTAACTTACCCAGTACGATGTCCGACGTGTTCTGAACTGTGTCAGCGGTGACGTGATTGATCCGACCTCTCACCGTAGCTTGGGGTGTAGCTCTAGCTTGAGTAGCCCAACGGTTTCCTCCTGCTGCGGGTGTCCTTGTGGGTGGAGTCCCAGGATTGAGGCGAACAGGCGTCACACCTCCTCCTCGCTTAGGACAGTTATTAGAGAAGTGCCCTGGCTCATTGCATGTGTAACAACGTTTTACTGTTGCTGGCTGGCTTCCTGGTGGTGCGATTCTGGCTTGGGCTGGTGTCTGGTAATTCTGTCCTACAGGTCTCGGTGCTGGTGACGGAGTTTTAGCAACATTTTGAGGCTAAAACCTGAAGAACTGATTGGGCGCAACTCTCAGCCTCTGTGCTCCTGGGCGAGCTCCCTGCTGTGCCATTCGGCGCTTCCTGTTATCATCCAGCTCCTTGCGCTTGTCTTCTAGTATAAGAGCTTTATTCACCAGCTCCTGGAAATCAGGAAATGTGTGAGCGATCAGTCCCACCTGCAGTCCCGAGTTCAGTCCCTTCATGAAGCGAGACTGTCATGCCTTGTCCGTCGCTACATCTTCAAGCGCGTAGTGAGCTAGCTGGATGAATTTTTTCAGATAGTTAGCCACTGACTGGCTGCCTTGCTTTAAAGCCCTGAATTCTTCCTTCTTGAGGTCCATGATCCCTTCCGGCACATGGTACTGAAGAAAGGCAACGGTGAACTCCTCCCAAGTGATCTCTTGCGGGTGCTCATGGGAAGCACAGAAGTTCTCCCACCATCTGCGGCGGTCCCTTCCAACTGATGAGAGGCATAAAGTACTCTCTCATTTCCAATACACTGGGTAATATGCAGCTTCCTCTCTATGGACCTCAACCAGTCATCTGCCTGTAGTGGGTTTGCATTCCCAGAGAATGTGGGCAGATGGGTCCTCATAAACTCTGAAAGCCTGGAATTCTGTCGCTGTCCCTGGTTAGCTCGGCTTGGCTAGTAACTTGCTACATCTGTTGCATCATAGCATGCATTAGCTGCGTCTGAGCGGCAAGGAATGCTCCAAAGTTATGCATATCCACTGGCGGTGCTGGCTGGGGTGCGGGTGCTCCATCATTGGGGTTTCCTGCAGGGCGAGAACCACTTCCACTTCCTCCGTTGTTTCCACGAGTGTTCACCATCTGTTGATTGCTCTAAGGTTTAGAGATGAGAGGGGAACAAGAATAGACGAGTGGTAGAGAACTTATGCGAGCGTGAAAGGTATAACTCGAAATCCAACTTTATTAATTATTCAATAATAACTTGGTATGGTTGCTCACAACGATTAAGGGCTTTGCAACACATACTGCACACTTAGCAATCAAGAAGATCCAAATTAAACTGGAGTCTAACGCCTAAAGGTGACTCTTAATGTTCTAAGACGCGACTTAACACTGAAGTCTCAACCTCTAAGCCTAATGCTCACTCATCGATCCATCCTCCATGGGAACATCCTGGGGTACACTTCGGTGGGTGCGGTGGCATTGGTGCGAAGCGATCTCCATGACCAACCACGGCTGTGGTCGATGAAGCAACGTCCTCCTCCAACTCTGGCGCTGGCTGGTGCTCCTGTGCCGGTGGCTACTGTACCTGCTCCGGCTCCTCCGGATCTGGGTCGTGCAGCTCCAACACTGGCTCTGGTTCAGGTCCGTACAGCGCCATCTCCAGCTCATGGACCCTCTGAATAGAGTGAGCTAGGTACTCTCGAGCCTTTTGAAGTTGCTTCTTGACATCCTCGACCTCATCGCGAGCCTTCCACAGTAACCTGAACTGTCTCGTCGATGACGTCCTCCTGGGCGAGAACAAACCTTGCTAGGTGAGTGATCGTGGTGTCCTCCTCTGCTCTCAACTCCCATTCAGGATGGTTGTCTCCGCGTGGATGGTGACAGAACACAGTGCCCTCTAACTCTGATGAGTAGGTGCGAGCGATATTCTGCATCGCTCGACGCGACGTCTCCTGGATCCCGGCTTCAAACGAAGACCTCCTCGTGGTGATGTTGATAGGATGACTCGCCTTGGTCTTCTCTCTGTCATACACAGTGATCTTGACGTCCCATGCTCGGACCAGCCCTGCCTTCACTATGGTGGTTCCCCGGTAGATCGGTCTGTCGAAACCTCCAAGTAGCTGCATCATACACCACAACTCAGCGGCATAACCTCCCTAACGTTCAACGTAGTTGTTGATCATCTTCATTTGCCAAAGACACTCACGTGAGAACGCAACATTTTAAAACAAAGTGGAGACAAAAAGAATTCAGCGAAGGGGTATGAACAAGATAGAAGGGGATAAGTCGAGAATTCATTCAATATCTTGGTAACTTTTAACTTTAAAAAATAGTTTTATCCTCACTATGACCATTCTAACTAAGGGTAGGCCTACAGTCAACCTAGCTCTGATACCACCTCTGTCGGGACCTGAATGTGCAAATCCAGACCATCTGTGTTTTTAGCACTAATCCAGGATCACGTTAGTGCACACAGTCTCAACATCGGTAAATACCATAATCATACTCAACGAAATAGTAAAGTACGTTATTGAAAGGGGAAATATAACCGGTTGCTCGACCTTATGGTCAAGTTACAAAAGTACGCATCGTAGGGCTTAAGTCTTACTCAAATAAAGTTGCAGCGAAAATAAAGAAATGCATGGCATCAACCAATATGACACATGCAACTGGCTGGGCTCTACCCCTAGTTCGTCGGCTCCTCTTGGAACTCCTCCTCCAGTGCTGGCGTTGATTCTTCTTCAACTGATGTTTTGTTGTTGCAAGGGTGAGTACTTAAAGCACTCAGCAAGTCATGCACAGAATGCAGTCTAATATTCTACATGCATGGCTTATTACAAGGGATAGACTAAGATGGTTCATTTGCAATAAAGCACATTCATAAATAACGATAATAGATTGAAAGTAGTAAAACAATAATAGCAATAATAACTTCATAAACAATTTCACAAGTAAAGCAATTATCAGCCTAAAGCAAGTTCATCGATTCCAAACCATTTAACCAAAGTCATTTTATGAAAGTCTAACCCTTGACTGTAATCCCCGAGCAATGTCCAATACCTTGGACTCAGCTATTCGAATAGGTTGTACACTCTGCAGAGGTTATACACTTTACCCACAAGATATAATCAAACACCACAAAGGCGAGTGATTGTAACAAAGCCTTTCCAAAGATATTTCTAGACCCGGTACTGCCCGCTAAGGTTTCAACACTGATGGGACTGGTTACCACTCTCAGGGACCCCCTCTTGGGCCATGTGAGCCTACTCATAACTCTGCCTCACACCACCACAACAGTACCAAAGACTAGACATCACATTTACTTGGCCAGGTCTGTCCCATTCCAGACTTATGGTTGTGTGATGTACTTAGTTCAAATTCTTGCAAGGTTAAGTCCTTAGGGTGACCAAGGCAAGACTACCCAGTAATTCACAAGTAACCAATGCAATAAAACCAAATGTGACCTCCCAAGTGCCACACCTGGCCCACCAGAACAATCTTGCCACTTGCCCTAGTCTAAATCAATTAATCACCCAGTTGATTACCATGCACCACGTGCCATCAACATTGTCAACAACACATGAAGCAATTTCCAAAATCCTGTTCCGTCTCTCTTTAAGTCAAGATTAATTTCCGACATTCAAAATTATATCAATAACACGATTGCATGGCTAAGCTGGCTAATTATGGTCTAATTAACCCATGTTGGCAAAGTATTAGTGTCCAACTATTATTCCACATCCTAGGGTGACAAATGATTCATGGCATACAATTATTATCGACAAGGTGGCATAATCAAGTAGGTCACATAACTATTCCCGTAATTACTCAAAAGCATTTTAAATAAACTAGTATGCAATAATTTAAATAAACTTAGTTTAAAAAGTGGGATCAACATGGTCAAAGCATAACTTGCCTTCAAAAAAGTAGCGGTTAAGGGGCTACATGGCTTAATCTGGTGCGTTGGATCTAGATCCAACGGTTGCTAATAGATCTAACCCGTAACACTGGATCTAACCCTAACCATACAATCTAGATCTAATGGTTGAGAGCTAACCTATGATTTACGCACTGGGCGGTGACGTGGACGAACCTGGAGCGTTGGATCTGGATCGGACGGCTGTAGGAGTTCGCGAACCCGGCGATGGCGTGGTGGAGCGAGGGTTGCTGGAGCTGGGGACGATGACGATCCCAACGGCATTTCGTGCGGTCTCCGGCGATGTGAGTGGTCCTCTCCGACGCGGCTCAATGCGAGGTCTCCGGACCTGGGCTTGGTTGCGCCGGAGAACGGCTGAAATGGCGGGAAACGGCGGAAAACTGTGGCGGTGCCCTTCTCCAACTTCGGTGAGTGATTGCGGGACGACAGCGGTGGCTTGAGCGCTGAGAGCTAGGGCAACGGGTGTGCACAGAAACGGAGAACACGACACGGGTGGCGGCGCATGAAATAGGGCCCTTGGCGTCCGTGAAATCCACGGAAAACGAGGTCCACCCAGGCGCGGCGGCGGAGTCCGACGAGGACACGAGCAAGGCGACATGGCACGATCCTGGCCATCCACACGGCTCAATCCGATGGTCCCCATTATGCGCACACGTGGGCACAAACACGGCCATCGGATCTTGATCCAACGGTTCATCGCGCGTGCACACGTGGTTCAATCTTGGTCGTTGGATCTTGATCCGATGGTCGGTGCGAACGTGGTTCGGTTCGGGTTCGAGTTAGATTCGAGTCCGACTCGGTCGGTGCTACAGTGGAACCCATTAGGGTTTACAGCAATTTAATATCTAAAATAATTCTAGTAATTCAAATAAATCAAGAAAAAAGCAAAATAATCAGAAAAATTCCAGAAAAATTCTGAAAAGTACTTTGAGATATTTTGGACTCAAATAAAATATTTCCAACAAAATTTTATTTAAAATTTCTAATTATTTAATTAGCTCAAAAGGGATTATATTCAAATTAAATCCAAATAAATCCCAAAAAATTCTAAAATTTCTTAAAAATGCCAAATACCATTTAGATACAAGAAAAGCAAAAATTGGGGTGTTAGAAACCTCCCCCCTTAACGGAATCTCGACCCCGAGATTTAGGGCTGACCAAGAAATAGGTTCGGAAATTCTTTTCACAAATCCTCTTCGCGCTCCCGAGTCGCCTCACTTTCGGAATGGTTGCTCCACTGGACTCTGCAAAAACGGGTTGACTTATTTCTTGTCTCTCGATCCATTGTGTCCAGAATCTTTACAGGGTGCTCCCTGTACGTCAGATCTTCTTGCAACTCGATCGACTCCAAAGGTGTTTGCTCATCTGGTACTCGAAGACACTTCTTCAGTTGAGACACATGGAACACATCATGCACTCTTGGTAACGACTGTTGCAACTCCAACTGGTAAGCAATTTCGCCTCTGCGGTTCAAAATCTTAAATGGCCCAACATAACGCGGTGCGAGTTTCCCTTTGGCATGGAACCTTTTAACTCCCTTGAGAGGTGTAACTCTGAGGTATACGTAATCTTCCAGTTCAAAGCTCAGATCTCGGCGATGGTTATCGGCGTAACTCTTTTGTCTTGACTGAGCTATTTTCAATCTCTCCTGCATCATGGCAATCTACTCTTCAGCTTCTTGAAGAATATCTGGTCCAAAGATATGGCGCTCACCTATCTCATTCCAATTCAATGGCGTTCGACAGGGTCGACCATACAGTGCCTCAAATGGTGACATTTGCAGACTGGCTTGATAACTATTATTATAGCTGAATTCGGCATATGGCAGACACTTGTCCCATGAGGCAGCATATGCTAGAGCACAAGCTCGCAGCATGTCCTATAGAATCTGATTAACTCTTTCGGTCTGTCCATCCGTTTGCGGATGATATGCTGTACTGAAGTTCAAACGGGTCCCCATGGCTTAATGTAGCTTATTCCAGAACCTTGAGGTGAATTGGGTACCTCTGTCCAACACTATCTTCTTCGGCACTCCATGCAAACAGACAATCCTAGACATATATAATTCTGCTAATCGGTCTCCAGAATAAGTGGTTTTCACTGGTATGAAGTGTGCAACCTTGGTCAAACGATCTACTATGACCCATATGGAATCATATCCACCTTGAGTTTTAGGCAAACCAGTAATGAAGTCCATACCGATTTCCTCCCACTTCCACTCAGGTATCTTCAGCGGCTGCAGCAATCTAGTTGGCCTTGATGCATTGCTTTAACTCTTTGACACATGTCACATAAAGCCACATGCTCGGCAACCTCACGCTTCATACTTGGCCATCAGAATCACTCTTTCAGGTCTTGATACATCTTGGCACTTCCCGGGTGGATTGAGTACTTGGAGTCATGAGCTTCTTCTAGAATCAACTGCTTCAGCTCTTTGTTGTTCGGCACACACATGCGATCTTTGATCCAATATGTATCCTGCTCATCCAACTTGAAGTCTTTAGCCTTGGCCTCGTCCATCTTTGACTTAATCCTGTTTATCTTGTCATCATTCTTCTGACCTTCTCTGATCTGGTCTTCCAAAGTAGGCTTCACTTCTAAGGCTGCTAGGAATCCTTCTAGCACTACTTCCAGCTTCATTTTCTGAAATTCCTTGCATAGCTCAGCTTGTCCCTCTTCTATTTGCATGTTCACGGTGTGGCTCTTCCGACTCAATGCATCGGCTACTACATTTGCCTTGCCGGGATGGTAATGGAGTCCCACATTATAATCCTTGATCAGTTCCAACCATCTCCTTTGCCTCATATTTAGGTCCGCTTGAGTGAAGATGTATTTAAGACTCGTGTGGTCCGTATAAACTTCACATCTATTCCCAATAAGGTAATGATGCCACAACTTCAGAGCATGCACTACGGTGACTAACTCTAAGTCATGCGTCGGGTAATTCTCCTCATGCGGCCTTAACTGCCTTGATGCATAAACAACTACCCTCCCATTTTGCACTTCAACATTGAAGATGCAACCTTCATTCACCAACTCCAAGTTGAGACGTTGGAATTCTTCATAAAGTGCTGGTTGGCTTTCCTGTAGCATAATGTTATTGCAGTAGCTCTTCCTGCTCAAAGCATCTGCAACAACATTAGCTTTTCCAGCATGGTAATGGATTCTGATATTATAATCTTTTACCAATTCTAACCATCTTCTCTGCCTCAAGTTGAGATCTGACTGGGTGAAAATGTATTTCAAACTCTTATGATCTGTATAGACCTCACATCGATTTCCAATCAAATAGTGCCTCCAAATCTTGAGTGCGTGAACATCTGCAATTAACTCCAATCATGGGTTGGGTAGTTTTCCTCTTGGGGTCGCAGTTGTCTTGAAGCATATGCTATCACTTTTCCTTCCTGCATCAAAACACATCCAAGACATTGCTTTGAAGCATCACATTAAACTTCAAAATCTTTACGAATATCTGGCAGAACAAGTACGGGTGCTGATGTTAAACTCTTCTTCAATTCCTGGAAACTCTGTTCGCAGGACTTCATCCATTCAAACTTCTTCTCCTTCTTCAGAAGCTGGGTGAGAGGTCTCACAATCTTTGAAAAACCTTCAATAAATCGCCGATAGTAACGTGCTAACCCAAGAAAACTTCTGATACCCGGGACTGACTTAGGTTGCTTCCAATCCAGAACATCCTTTACTTTTGCAGGATCTACTATTACTCCTGCAGAAATGACATGACCCAAGAAAGAAACTTCTTTCAACCAAAAGTCACACTTATTGAATTTGGCATACAACTGATGTTTTCTTAACTTCCCCAAAACTATCCTCAGATGGTCCTCATGTTCCTTCCTACTCTTAGAATAGACAAGGATGTCGTCAATGAAGACTAATACAAACTTGTCCAAGTATTCCATGAATACTTTATTCATTCGGTTCATGAAATAGGAGGGTGCATTTGTCAAACCAAATGGCATCACTGTAAACTCATACAGTCCATATCGGGTAGTAAAAGCTGTCTTCGGGATATCCTCTTTCCTTATCTTGAGCTGATGATATCCTGATCTCAAATCAATTTGTGAGAATACTTGAAATCCTTTCAACTGATCTAATAGATCATCTATCCTTGGCAAAGGATACTTATTCTTTATTGTAACCTCATTTATGGATCGGTAATCGATACACTTTCTTAGACTACCATTCTTCTTTTTAACAAAGATTACCGGTGAACCCCAAGGTGAAGAACTTGGTGTAATAAATCCTTTCTCCTGCAACTCTTCAATCTGCTTCTTCATTTCTGCCAACTCATTAGCAAGTAGCCGATAAGGCCTTTTTGAGATAGGAGTTATACCAGGTACAAGCTCAATTATATATTCAATGTCTCGGTCTGGTGGCATACCCGGCAAATCTTCTGGGAATATATCTGGGTATTCATTCACTATAGGCACATTTTCCAGCGACGTACCTTTCAAACGGTTCAGGGTACTACCCCCCTTAGAGGAAAGATTGGACAGGAATTCTACTCGAATTCCCTCAAGACTAGTAAGAGAGATAGCTCTACTTGCACAGTCTATCTGACCCTTGTACTTGGTTAACCAGTCCATTCCAAGGTAATATTAAGTTCGCTAGGAACTTTTCCCCTTTTATAATTAGATCTATTTTTGGGCAAACAGCAGTTGTTCTTAGTTCTTTACTAGGGGATTGAACTAGTAAGGAATTTTTGAGCTGAACTGTATCCCAACCATGCTTTTTAACCAAATACTCCGATATGAAAGAATGCGTTGCACTAGAATCAAATAAAGCTGAAGCATGTACTGAGTTGACAAAGAACTTACCATAGACCACATCTGGTGCGTCATGGACTTCCTCAACTGTGATGTGGTTAATACGTCCTCTTCCGATGGTGCGAGGAGTACGCGGAATCTGCGGCATTCCCCTTCCTTGAGCTGGTGCTGGGGCATGAGCTGGTGTGGTCCCCAAGTTGAACCGAACTAGGGTTATAGCTTGACTCTTCTGGGGATAGTTATTGGCATAATGTCCCCTCTCTCTGTAGTTAAAGCACTGAACTCCTGCTGTAGCCGTGTTGTTCTTCTGAGCTTGATTTCCTACATTGCTTGCAGGGGCTTGAGAAATCTGACGAGGGGTGGACATTGGGGTCCTGGAGACATTGGGGACAGCTGGCCTGGTGGTCTACTGAAAGGTACGAGGCCTAGAACTGCTAGCGCCATGTTGAGCTTGAAACATCATCTTCCTTTTCCTTGACTCAAACAACTGACGCTGAGCATCCTCCTGAATCAACGCCTTGTTCACCATATGCTGAAATGAAGGAAAGTCATTTGACACCAGCTGCACTTTGATGTTAGGGTCAAGGCCCTCGATGAAGCGCCATATCTTTGCCTCATCAGTGCAACATCCTCAGTAGCATATCGGGACAGTTGGGTGAACCAATTCAGATATTCTAACACTGAGAGGTTTCCTTGCTGAAATTTATGGAACTCTCTCCTCTTCATTTCCATAATCCCCTTGGGAATATGGGTAGCATGGAAAGCTTCAACAAATTCATCCAAGTTGATGGCCTGGGCGTCTCATGAGCAACGAGATAGTTTCCCACCAACTTGCGGCAGTTCCTTTCAACTGATGAGAGGCATAAAGAACACTCTCATACTCATCACACTGAGCCAGATATAGCTTTCTTTCAACCTCCTTAATCCAGTCATCCGCTTCCAGTGGATCAACAAATCCAACAAACGTTGGGGGTCTGGTTCTCATAAACTCTCCAAACTTAGATGGGGGTGGCTAAGCTGCGGCTTGAGCTGGGGCGGCTTGGGGCTGATTGAGGGCATTCTGCGCCAGGACCTGCAGAATCTGGAGTTGCATGGCCATCATCTGCTCCAGGTTTGGCGGTTGGTTCGGGGGTGGAGGTGGTACTGGTTCTTGCTGTGCTGGAGGCGGTGGCACCTGACCATCCACTTGATGTTGCTGCTGTTCCATTGACACTTCATCCTGGAATTGAACTCTGCCACGTCCTCGTCCACGGCCTCTACCGCGGCCTCCTCTTCTTCCTCGGCCATGACCTCTGCCAGGGTTCTCCATTTGGAACAAGGGACAGGAAAAAACACAAGGGAAGAGGGAAAAGCAAAGATAAAAAACCAGGGGCTAACAACATCCACCAAGACAAAAGCACAACAAAAGAAAGCAAACACAAACTGAAATCTTCAATTAAAACAAAATAGTTTTATTAAGATGGCTGTATCACAAATGCATAGAAGCACGACACAGTCCATCACACATTTATTAAATGTTCTAATGGCAGACCAAAAGAAGGGCACTCCTAGCCAAAACCAACTGCTCCCCTCGCTCTCCTCGAACACCCGAGGGGAGGGGTCCTCCTCACTCCTGCTGCGGGAAGAGTCCTGCTCACTCCTGCTGCGGGATGCACCGGCAGCCTGGGAAGGTCCCAGCTCTCTTGTAGCAGCCAAGAATCCTAGGGAGATCCCCAAGGACGGCTCACGGCGCACCGACTTGTGCGCGGTCTCTCGGAGCAGTGGACCTCGACGACGCTTGACCCCCATGGCGTCTGGGGTCAACCCTCTTGGTGGCAGGTCCTCCTGGACTTGAGCTGACGGTGGTGGTGCTACCGGCTGTGCCTCCTGCACAGGGGCCGGGGGAGGAAGGATGGCTGCCTGCTGATTCTCCTTCAGCTAACAAATTTCCTCCCTAGCTGCGGCTAGCTCCTTGTACCCATCCTGAAGCTCATGAGAGGTGTGAACATAGGTCTCATCCTGCGCCTGGATGAGCAAACCCATGTGCACGATGGTCGGATCAGCCTCCCGGTCTAAACTCTTGAATCTGCTATGATACCTCACCTCCTGAAAGCAAGGAAATAGCTGGTATGGTGTGTCCTCCAGCTTGTTGTTGTAGCTGTCTCCCAGGTGGAGGAGGGCCTGCCTTGCAGCATGTTGCAACGCATCTCCAAGTCGCAGTCTCTCCGCGGAGAAGTAAAAAGGACGGTCCTTTGCCTGTCGTCGACTCCTGGCGTAGACAAGGAGGCTGACCTTTCGCGTGCTGTAGCCGATGCTGGGCACCGAGGTGCACCGATACTCCGGGCGAAGGGGAAAACCCAGCTCCTAGAGCATCAATGAAAGCTCCTCACAAAAACCTCCAGCCATCGCAACGAAGGTGGTGTAAACCGACATCTACACATTTTGAGACAAGGCAAGATTAGTAACCAATTTTAAATAAAGGATAAGGTAAGCTCAAGACACTAAGACAGAAAAGATAGAAGCAAAGGAACTTAAAATTTTATAAATATGTTTTTATAACATATTAGTCCTTAAGGCTTTGCAATTCTAACTAAGTCACATCCTACAGTCGTCCAGGCTCTGATACCACCACTGTGAGACCCCGGATCGGCTATCCGGAATCTCCTGTGTATTTCTGTACTAGTCCCAGATCAGTAGCTAGTACACACAGTCAAACAGTGATGAACCATTACCGAACAGAACGAAGTAATAACATAGATGTAAGGTACCAGCCATAGGGATATTTATTACATAACACGGTCACATGACCAGAGTTCTCAATAGCGGAAACATAAAGCAAAAAGGTAAAACCCAAATGACTCCACATGTGACGACTAGGAGTGCACGCTTAGTTATCTTGGCAATCTTCATCAAACTCCTCTGTATAGAACTCACCTTCCTCAACTACGTCTTCGAAGTTCTCTGAGGACAACAATATGTATAGCACGTGAGTACGAATGTACTCAGCATGTCTGGAAAATTATGCAACATGTAGGGCTAACCAAGGAAGGCTTATTAGGGTTCTTTTGCACAAAGCCATGTTTCACCAAACTATACTTAGTATTAGTTTTCACAAAGCAAATTTTTGCAATTATTTTAACAATTGAAGTTATTTATTATTTTAGTGAAGGTTCTATCCACCATCACTAGTATAGAGGCTCTAACTGCCACATTTTAAAATATTAAGGTAATCCAACTCATAACTCTATCCATCATGATCACAACAGGTTCCATCAACCTGGTTGGCTCAATCTGCCCAATCAACATCTGAGAGTTCTAACCTCTCCTAGATCCCAAAACATCAGTTGTTTTTAAAACCAAAAGCAAAGTCTACAAGTATGAAAGCATTCTTCACTTTGCCCTTAACCGTAGGCACGGCTATTCGAATAGTTTTGCACTCTGCAGAGGTGCACAGCTTTACCCACAAGACATGATCATCTCTTTATGCCAAGCTATTAACACACTTCCTTTGGTGTGCCGGCAGAGAGATCATGACAAGGCCTTTACAATGTATACGTCTAACCCGACCCACCCGCTGAGGTTTCACCACTGTTAGGGTTCCATCTACCCAGCATAGAAGCCCCCTCTTGCGCCATGTGGGGAGTACAACTTGCCTCCATTTGGCACCCACATTCCACCAACTAGTGAGTCTAAGTTAGGTTTCTACAAATTATTCAGCCAGGTCGTACCCATTATAGACATGTGGTTGTACGGTTATGCTTAGAATGGACAGTCATAAGCGTCGGTCCTTAATTGACTTGGGGCGGTACTTGCACAAGGAAAACTAGTGCTCCGTCCGCACCCAGCCGACATTCCATTCTGCCCAAGTCTAAACTATTTTTCATTTTATTTTTATTTTGCAAAAATAGTAGCAATACCATGCTAATATTTCTCAAACATACTTCAAATCATAATTTCAACATAGTCCCACCCATGGGTCATTTTAATCCCTTTTGCAACTAAGCATAACTATCGCACTAGTCATCATATGTCACAATGTTAATTAAGCATGACATAGCAAAGTATCCTAGGGTTACAAATAAACATGGATAACAATAATCAAGGGGTTGACAACAATTCGGAAATAACTAATCATCTATATTTTACATAGCAGTTATAAGATAGCAATGCTTGTTTAACTCATCGTAAAACATTTGTAAACAAGGGATCAACATGCGTCAAGGGAATTTCCTTCAGTTGCGGCAAAAGTCTCGAAGTCTTGAGGTTCGGTGGCAATGTCGGCAGATCCGGCGAGTTCTTTGGCTATGCGCAAAACGAAGCGACAAATAAATAAAATAAAATAAATAAAATATAAAAGTTATAAAAATAATACTGGTATATAGAGGGTGATTTTAGATGAATTTAGGAATTTGAATCTCTCGATTCGGAGTTACGACGGAAGAGAATGAGCGTTTCGAACCTCCCGCCGGACTTGGAGAAGAAATTGCTGCCGGTAGAGCTCCGGCAATAAATTTAAAAATATGATTTTACTGGAGGTAGAGGACACCGAGAGGGAGCTCCAGTAAAAATTTGGGGCCGAACGGAGGTCGGGATTGACCGGGAGAGCCCGTCGAAAGTTCGAACAGAACGACTTCTACAGGGCGATCCGTAGGTTGTATTGGAGAAATTCAAATTGGGTTGTGTGGGGAATGATGAGAGTATTTTAGGTTGAATTTATAAGACAATCGGACTAGCAGATCTATTTGAAATGCTCGCTGAAGTTATGACCGGAGGCGCGCGCAGCGGCACTTGGGCTACATGCGGTGCCGGTGATGGGAGGGGGTGGCGCACGGCCGGGGAAGGGGTGGAGAACGTGCGGCTAGGCATGGGGGTGGTGGCGAAGATGACCTGAGACGACGATGCACGGAGGATGCCGGCGGTGGGGACGATAGAAATAATAATAAATTTCAGGGACAAGAACAACGAAAAGGAGGTGAGTACGGCGTAGAGCTCGACGAGACGAATTCAACGGTGTGGTTGGATTTGAGAGAAGCTCACCGGATCAAAAGTAATTGACGAAAAACTGAGCTCCAAACGGAGATTTCAACCATGAAATTCGTCGTCGTCCTGCAACAAAAAGCAATATCGATTGAGGGCTTTTACTCGTGGCGACGACGCGCACGCCGTGACATGGACGGTGTTCCAATTGGCTTACCAGATCAAAAGTTGCCGTGACGGTGTCGACGAGCGGCGCCCGGCGACAGTTTTTGCTTGGTTCCGGCGAAATGGAGTGGGGATGGCTATGGGAGGAAGTGAGCACGGGGTAGAGGGATCCGGAATGAAGCTTTGAGAGGTGGAAGCATGTCAATTCGTGGAGAAACGGCCGAGTAATCTCCATTTAACCTCATTTTGATTTTTGGTTGATTGAGCCGTTTCCGGCGTGATTGAAGACGAATGGTCATGAGGAAACGAATCTCCTCATCTCCCTCTTTGCAACGGATCCAGCCGTTTGCGTTTTGAGCTTTGATGAGGGAGTTATGAGCATTTACATGCATGGTGCCATGATTGGAACGAAACCGAGCTCTCTCTAGAAAACTATCGTAAGGTTGAAGACGCGTGAACAGTAGTGCCACGTGGCGCATCCTTATTGACCAAGAGTAAGTAAAAAGAAACGAGCGCGAGATAAAATAGCAAAAAGGGTCTACAAATCCCAGAAAAATTCCTAGAAATATTAGGGAATATTTGGAACCTAATAAAATTGGTTTCACTGATTTTGGATGAAATTTGGAATTTAGACAATTCCGGGACGAATAAAGGGCATTTAACGAAAGGCCGCGAGAGATAAAATACCAGAGAGATTCTAAAAATCTTGGAAAAATTCCCAAAATCATGTTAGAATATTTGGAACCTATTACAATAGGTTTCGGGATTTTTGGAGCATTTTAGAACTCGGGTGGAATTTCGGGTAAGAACTAGAATTCGAAAATTTGACTTTTCGGATGATCAGGGATTGAACTCCAATTTCGGAAGGATAAGGATGCCAGGTTGAATAGAACACTGACAAAAATCCAAATTTTGAATTTAATTAATTTAAATTAGCTTTTGGCAGAAGACCGAAATTGGGGATGTTATAGGGGGGTGGAATCAGCCGGCGACGGGGCCTTGTTGGGCGGCATGGATCGGGAGGCATGGAGTAGCCATGGGTAGAAATGAGGAAAGGGGAAGGAGGTAAGAGAGTGAATGGATAAGATGCCCAGTAAAGGAGAGGAAAGAAAAAAAAGAAAGATAAGGAAACAGAAAAAAGAAAAGGGGGACAAGAAAAAGGTAAAAATAGGGTGAATTTCATAAATGCTTAAAAATAGTTAAATAAACGGGAAAATAACAATAACACCATATTGCCTTTAATAATAAGAATAAAATTGTTGTAATTAAATGTATTAAAAAAAGAAAAGAACATAGACGTAAATAGAAAAACAAGAAAATATATTTAAATGAATTAGAAAAAGTTTTCTCTTTAACCTTATTGCACTTTATTATATAATATGGAGAAATTAACAACATTCAAGTGCTCCTCCTTTGGTATTGCACTTTAATAATATAGACAAATTAACAATATTTCACTTTAGTGTTTTATTGCACTTTAGTATATTGTATTGTTGTATACTTGTACACCCGTATTTATTCCTAGATTTTTAATATGGAGAAACGAACTTTGCATAATTATTTAGCAAGCAATTGAAGTGGTACTCCATCCGATGGGAGCACAACTCAACCAAAGAGACTTCGACTATAATTTAATCCAAATAAAATTATTGCTGATTTGGAGCATCGCATTGAGTTGATATCGGTATGTTGTCTCATCGGGTTGACATTGATCCTTTGAGATTTTGAGCCTACACTTTGTTTCGATTCTGACTTCGCCACTGACCCTCACTCTTTCAATCCCTCTCTCACCCTCTTCTCGGCCGGCACCACGCCTAGTTTAGCATTCCTCCATTACAATAGGGTGAGAGAGAGAGAGGGGGGGGAGGGGGAGAGTTGAGAAAGGGAGCAACGGGCCAGAGAAAGAGATAGTTGAGAGAGATGGGTGAGAGAAAGGAGAGAGTTGAGAGAGATTGAGAGAGACGGATGAGAGAGAGTAGCTTCTTGTAATGTACAAATCTTTGTACTAAAGAGCATCATGTACTCACGCAAGCATTGCAAATATCACATTGTATCCTTTTAATAATGAATAAAATTTAGTTCCTTTCCCCCTAATATTTGTGTTCACTACCTCAGCTCCATGCATATCTGGCTCCTTTCCTCTTATCGCAATAGTGCAAATGAGCTGAACTTAGGCCAACACGGCAAGAAGCAGGCATGAAGCACAAATGGGCCATGCCTAGGCTTACCGAAGGTGAATCGGGCCAGACCGACATGGCACGATGGGCATGACAGGCTGTCGCAGCCCGGCATGGTTTAGGCATGGAGCGTGATGGGCTCGTGCTGGGCTGGCATAGCATGGCACGATGCCCACCTCTAGCTACAAAAAGGAAATATATATTTTATTTCATCTTACTGTGTACCTCAACCCATTCATCACAAAATTCAAAAATTAGCAGCTGGTAAAACTGTGAAGGTTCATATGCCATTAGCAGGGCAAACAGACAACAAACAATAGAAATAGCGAATACGTACAAGAAACTGTTAGTTGGTAAGGTAAATAGGTGAATAATATTATTCACATGTAAGGTAAATATACAATACATTGAAGTATTGAACCAACAAGTTAAACAATGACCCGACAATGGATCGAGTATAGAATCATGTTGTCTAGGTTCTCAGGCTCAGCTTTCTTAGCCATTTTAATGGAATCACATTTAGAAAAAGAAATGATGAATGTTGATAATCTTCATGATCTATAAAAGAATTAACTCAGTAACATTGTACCCCCCATGTGAAACCTGGATGTACGGATCCTTCAACACTTCTCACCTTGTAAGTCTGCAAGAACTATATCTCCCTTCTGAAATAGAGCAATATCAGTGTTCTACATGAAAAATTTTCAGGCTACAAATATAGTAGAAAGTACCTTGCCAAATACAGTTTGGCCATTTACTTAGAGTAATTCCATGAGGTGTTCTGAGGATAATTCTTACTGCCAAGTTCACAAATGTTCAAAATAATTTAGTACGAAATAAAAGGTGCAAAATAACTCAAGGAATGAAACCAGTGTTTCTGTAAAATGAGAGCTTGGCCAAATGTATTACTAATTGTAACATACCAAAAAGTAGCATGAAGTAAAAATGTGCATCTCAAACATGTGATTGTGATTAAGTCTGAATTTTTGGCCTTTATTCCTTATTTTTGGAATTTATCCCAAAAGAAAAACATTATGTGAAAAGGGAAAAGATGAAAGGTAATGAAGTAAAAATTAAATGGTAATAAAAATTTACACAAAAGTAAATTTGCTTTGGAATTACTTTACCTCAGTAAAAAAATGACTACGAAAGCATTTAATTGAGGATAATGATGTTACAATAATAAAATTTTATTTCAAATGCAGTCATGGCGGAATTTTATAAAATATTTCGAATCTTAACTAAAGCCAATATTTTTATCAATCACTCGTGATAGAAACTATTACTTGTGGTAAAAATTCCAAAAATTAATCCTTATTTTACTAGCTGTAAAAATTTATGAACTAGAAATATAAAAATCTGAAAGATGTATTGAAAGATTTAATAGTAAAGAATTATTGAAGAAATAAATTTGAAATTTTTATACAAGATTACCCATATCATGAAAAATACTTTGAACATTTATCAAAAATTTATAATTCAATGTGTACCCTCAATTAAAATAATTACAGAAAAAGAATTTCTAAACAAATCTGCTTATCAAGAATTTTCTACATGTGATTTTAATCTATAAAAATTACAGTAGATAGATAAATCTCCGTAAACTGTGTGTAAAATTTTGAAAATATTTTGAGGTGATTTGGCCTATGAAATAAATGCTCTTTACCGCTGTCTAAAAGAAGGAAAAGGAATATGTTACCTTTCTACCGACTGATAGTGGGCCTGGCCATGCCTGCGACCCCATCGGTCAGACCTAGCATCATTTTAACTCTTTCTCATATTATATCTCTGCTGTGTGGGTGTAACATCCCAAAATTTTGCTTTTCTTAAATTCATGTGTGATTTGGCACTTTGGTGAATTTTTGGAATTTTCTGGAATTTATTTGAATTTATTCCATTTTGAAATAATTAAAGAATTTGACTTTGCAAATAAAATTTTGTTGGAAATATTTTATTTGAGTCCAAAATGTTCCAAAATATTTTCCAGAATTTTTCTGGAATTTTTCTGAGTCTTTTGCTATTTTTAATGAATTAAATGAATTTCTGGGAATTAATTGAATTATTTAATCGCTGGAAAATAGCGAGTGGGTTTTACTGTTCATCCGACCGGACCCGAGTCCGAGTCAGACTCGAGTCCGACCCGAGCCAACCGTTCCGGTCGAACCCGCTCGTAGAACCTAGCTAACGTGGCCGTTGGATCTTGATCCAACGGCCACGATTGAGCCACGTCACCCGAGCCCGAGTCCGACCGAGCCAGCCAGCTAGCCCGAGCCAGACCCGAGCCCAAACCCTCGCACCGTTGGATCTTGATCCAACGGCTGACGTTGAGCCACGTCACCCAATCCGAATCCAACTCGGATTCCGCCGCCGCAACGGAGTGGGCCTCGGTTTTCGCGTGTTTCACGGACGCCGAGGGCCCTATTTAATGCGCCGCCACCGCTGCCATGACGCCGACTTCCGTGCGCACCCATAGCCCTAGCTCACGCCGCCAGAGCCGCCGTGGTTGCGCCGCAATCGCTCGCCGGATTTGGAGGAGCGTTCCGCCGCGTTCAACTGCAGTTTCCGTCGCCGTCCGCCGTCCTCCGCCGCTGTTGAGCCCAGATCTGGAACCGCGAGGTCAAGCCGCGCCAGAGGAGACCACTCTCTTCGCTGGAGGAGCCCCGCAACGCCGTCGCCGTGGTCGCCGTCTTCGTCTCCGGTGAACCAGCCCCGCCGCAAGCCATCGCCGGACCTCGAGCTCCACCAGCCGTTCGATCCAGATCCAAGGGTCCAGATCGTGCCACGTCACACCCCGGTGAGATCCCACGTGCTTTCCTCAGATCTATTTCCAACCGTTGGATCTAGATCCAACGGTTTAGATCGTGTCACGTAGCCTAAACCGCACAGTACTAGATCCTTTCTCAGCCGTTAGATCTAGATCGAACGGTTAGCGTTAACCCACATAGTTTTCGTTAGATTGGATCTTGACTATCCGATCAAGATCGAACGGTCCAGATCAGCGGAGTAGTTTCTTAACGCGTTAAGCCATATCCAATCTGGGCCATTGATTTTCAAATCAACGGCCGAGATATAGCCACGTGGCCGGGAGGCCGACCGCCGCGGTCAGCGCGGTCAGCGCCGCGCGTGAGAGCGTGTCTCTGACACGCGGGGCCCGCGTGTCAGAGGGCCCACCTGTCAGCCACGCCATGCGCGCGTGAACCCCAGCCGCTGACAAGGCGGGCCCACATGTCAGTGACCGCACCGTGACGTCACCCATGACGTCACCAGTGGGTCCCACCTGTCAGCAGTGGGCTGAGTCCCCGCTGACGTCAGCAATGACGTCACCCCCGTGGGTCCCACCTGTCAGTCACACGTGAGCCGTGGACCGGGTCCACGGTGGACCCGAGCCGAGCCGTGGGCTGAGCCCGTGGTCCGGCTGACGTCAGCCGCCCAATCAGAGGCTGCCACGTGTCATGCTGACGCAATAAATGAATTTCCGAAAAAGAAAATGATTTATTAATTTGAATAATTGATTTCAGAATTTGTTTCAAACTTCAAACGCTTATAAACTTTTGCATTTTAACTCCGATTTGAGTGTTTCAAATTTCCAAATTTGTATAAAATTGAGATCTACCTAATGATGAATTTTATTTAATTTTTGGACCAAATTTTTTCTCTGTAATATTATTTAATTGATTATTTAAACTTCAAAATGCTATAACTTTTGCGTTTAAACTCCGAATTTGACGATTCCAGTTTCTAAAAATTCATAAAATTAATTTCTCTCTGTTTATGAACTTTATTTGGATGTTTGGACACTTTTTGTCTACTGTTCATTTATTTATTGCTATTTGCACGCTTTACGAGTAGACGTTGAAGTGCCCGAAGGCTTAGAAGGAGAGGTGTTGACCCAGGAGCCAGCTCAGGACCAAGAACAAGTACTCTTTGAAGGCAAGTTGTGCTTTGACCATGTTGATCCCAATTTCAAATTAATTCGATTCAAAACTATTGCATGCTAGTTTAATTAGAAAATACTTTATTTAAGTTATGGGAATTAGATAAATGCCTAATTGCTGTATGACACCTTGGTTAATTAAATATGTGCCATGACCCTTGTCACCCTAGTTGTGGTTTACTAGTTGGACATTATTAAATTGCCAACATGGGAATTTAGACCGTTGTAGCATATTGCTTAGACCTGCTACGTGCTCATGACATGATTTTGGACAATCAAATGTTAATATTGACTTAATGATATATTGAACCTGTTTTGGAAAGGTATCATGTGATGTTGATGGCACGTGGTTCATGGTAATCAACTCGGGGTTTGATAAATAGTTTTCGACCGGGGCATGTGGCAAGAATGATCGGGTGGGCCAGTTATGGCACCAGGAACGTTGTGTTGGTTCTTCGGGTAGTCTTGCCCTGGTCACCCTAAGGACTTAACCTTGCAAGCCTTTGAACTGGGTCAAACGTGCAACCACATGTCTGTAATGGGACGGACCTAGTTGATTAAGTTGCTAATAACGTACCTGTGGGACCTCAGGATGTCAACTATACCTTTTGTGTAGTTGTACGGGGGAGCGTACCGGGGCTGCGGCCAGGTACCCATCTAACGGTGGTTTGGCCTAAACTTCGCCTTCGCTAAGGGAAGGGTTAGCGTGCAACACCGGAGAGGACCACTTGTGCTGTTAGAAGTTTCCGAAAGACTTTGTTACGGACACTCGCCTTTGTGGTGTTTCACTGTATCTTGTGGGTAAAGTGCATAACCTCTACAGAGTGTAAAATCTATTCGAATAGCCGTGTCCGCGGTATTGGACATCGCTCGGGAATTACAGTCAAGGGTTAGACTTTCTCAAAAATAACTTGGACTTGAAAGGTTGGGTTTGGTTTAATAATGATGTTGATGGAAATATGGATTAGGATTGGGGAAGATGTTTACTTAACTCCTGGAAAAGTTATTAATGATATACTTGTTTCTACTGCTTTCGAATCTACTTATATTATTTGTTAAATGCTCTTTACTGCAAATATACCTTGAGCTATTCCTTTGTATCAAGCCATGCATATAGTATATTATCTTGCATTCTGTGTATGACTTGCTGAGTACCAAGTACTCACCCTTGCCGCAATACAACACCAGTTGAAAAGGAGACTACACCAGCTTTGGAGGAGGAGCTCCAAGAGGAACCGTCTACTTAGGGAGCGAGCCCAGTCAGTTGCCTGTGGTATACTGGATGGCGCCACGATGTTATCTTATTTTCCGCTACTATTATTTCTCTTTTAATAAGTTTCGCCCTGCGAGGCGTATATTTGAAACTTGACCCTAAGGTCAAGCAACCAGTTTGTTTATCTAATTAAAGTACTTTATTGGTATCGAGTGGTATGATTGTGATATTTACCAATGTTGAGACTGTGTGCACTAGCGCGTTCCTGGACTAGTGCTGAATACACAGAGGGTCCGGATTTGCAGATTCGGGTCCCGATAGTGGGTCTAGGGCCACTTGTCAGCTGCCTTGCTCATCCTCTTTCTTCCCCTTTCTTTCTTCTTCTCTCGCCAGTCGGCTAAATTGGTGGAATAAAACTCGATTCCATTCAGGCTTATCACATTGAATATCTAGTGATCACTTTCCTCTATTCAATTGCAGCTCAGTTTGCCTAAATTTCCGTCGCGTCGAGCTCATCTTCTTTAAGTTTGGCCTCCCCACTGCTATCTCACCTCGGCTAATCCTGGTTAGATTAACTAGGTAAAAGGGACTTCCCTGTATACATTGTTACTTTTCCCCTTTCCTATTGAGCTCTAATACCCTCTCTCTCTGTCTCTCTCTCTCTCTCTCTCTCTCTCTCTCTCTCTCTCTCTCGTTTCCGGCCACCGCGCTGCATAGCCTCTACCATCACCACGAGCTTCCTCTAGTTACTCCCTGTCATTGCTGATCAGCCTATTAGGTGAGCCTTCATTCCCTCCTACTGACACGAATGCTTGCCGCCGGTCACCGCTATCCCTCACCACTGGTAGCCACCACACCGACCTTCCTCTGCTCAGTGTGTATGATGCGTGGGCCCAGCTTGTTAGTTGCCCGCGCTACTCCTCTCACTCACCATACAGTCGCTGCACTCGAACCCCACCGGTCAGTGCAGTTGGTTTAAAGTCCTGCCGATTCAAAGTTAGAAAATGTATTTTCCCTTTTTGGAAATATCAGAAACCTAGAAATTCAAACTTCTATAACTTTCACATTTTAATTCCAAATTTAGTGAAACAAATTGATAAATTCATCTTCAATCCTCTAGGTTCTGAATATGCAAAAACATTTCAAATGTGACCTCTGTATAAAATTTAAATTCAAATTTAAAGAATAGGTTTGAAAAATGCCTTATGCAAAATTTAAGCAAATGAACACCAAATCCAATGAAACCAATTTTGTTAAAATCTTGAAGATATGAACAATCCAAATCTTTAAAAATATTCAAGTTTTTACTTGTTTTAAATCATCTTTCAATTAGGGACTGATTTCAATGTGTAGAATGCTTATATATGTATATTTTAAGTAAATAAGCTTTAAATTTAATGTAATCTTTCTATAAATATCCTTAAAATAGTAAGGTAAGTGTTTAGACTAAAATCCTCAAAGTGACATGTTAGGTTTACATGTTGATTCACCTGGTAGCATAATAACTTATCATTATTAATCCAAATAATCTTAGCTTCTTGAATTTGAAATAATGCATATAAACATACAAATTTTAGTCTCTTGAATTTGTAAAATAAAAATAAACAATTCATAGAAACCAAGTTGTTGTGCCTCAGCCTAATCGAAGACTACTGAAATCAAGTTAAAAGTTAAAAGACTAATTGTTATGCATGTACATAAAATCATAGAACCCTAACCCTAAACCCTACTGGCTTTATGTAGTAATTTTTTATTTGATTTTTCTATCTATATTCTTTTTTCCCTTATTAAAGTTTGCTATTTGCTATGTTTCTCTATACGATGTGTAGAATCTAACGTAACAGACAATACTATCAGCGAACTTGATTTTGAACTCAACAAAAACAAATAGCAAGGCAAGCACCCCCTTGACCATATTGATCCCAGTTTTTAGATTTGATTTATCAAATGTTTTCATGCATACTATACATTCATACAATGTTATATTGTGGGATGTGGTAGCTAGATCCTTTATTATGGGATTTTCCTTAATTAACTTTGCCATGTGAACCTTGATAACTATAGACACTGGATAGACACATAAAAATGTGAAATGGGTATGTTGATTTAATATTGCACTTGCTTAGTTATGCTTTATAATAAGAAATTAAATAGATGGCTATACTGTTCACAAAATAACTTAAGTGTTGGACATGATAATCAAGAATTTGTACATATTGGACTAATATGATCAATGATATGTTAATAAAAATGAAAATAAAACTTTGGTTTTGACACAGGTGAATACTGGCAATAGCCGGGAGTGCATGCGACTTGCACTTAGATAGGGGGAGATTTGTCACCCGAGTCAATTTAAGAACCGAACTATGATGTTGCTTCCATGCCAAGATAATCGTACAACCACAAGGGTTGGTATAGGACAACTATAACTTAATAAGTTACTTAAAACTTACATTGCACATTGAAAGCTATAGTAGCATGAGCTACTACGGTATGGATTGCTCGAAGGGGTGCTGTAACACCCCGGCATCTAGTATGCCCTGGATGTCACCAAACATAGAATAAACAGCAACTAAATACCACAATTAAGATTAAATTACAGCAAGGGCGTAAATGCTTTAACCAAAAATTTCGGCAGCATCTCCTTTGTTTTTCCATGATTTGAAGCAGCAGCAATATTATCACAAGATATAACATAATGAATAACCACTAAAACAACAATTATGAGAGATATAGCAACAGTTTAAGTCCCAAATAATGAATTCAACCACTTCATAAGTTAAAACGAAGAAAATGATATGACCAAGCTCACACTTAAGACAAATTCCAAGTGACAGCGCAATAAACTTATTATCACAACTACGGAAGGTAAAATGTAGTTGTCTAAATGAATGGCACTATGTGAAGGTGTGTCGCTAAGCCCCTTTCCCGTATGCTGGTTTCATGGTACCTAAAAAAAACATCATAAAACACAAGCGTGAGTTCATCACTCAGCAAGTATATTGCAATGGAACAAGAAAAACAGTTTTCAATACCATCATCACTACATCTCATACTCAACATCATAACCATTTCATATTCACATTGTATACATCTCATTAACATCATCATGTATGCAATGCAATGCACATGTCTCCTTGAAGTACATACCGGTATTGCCGAGTGCACACCCGTCGGCGTGCACCCTCTTTCCCCTTCCATCCCGTAGATGGAGGGTGCCTACTCTAACTGACTCGCTCCCATACACAACTGTGGATGGGACTACTAGGTAGGTCTTTCATGTTCACTACGTGTGAACATAGAGGCCCGCATCAGAATGGGACGCCTCTTCCATTATGAATGCACATATGACATGAACATGTATAGACTTGCATAAACATTTAATACACCAATTTCATAACCAATATGTAACCATGTTCATCATATCATAAGAAAATATCAAGCATGGCAAGTTAACACATCATGTAGCCATATTGCACCTATGCAAGTCTAATAATCATCCAAGACCCAAACCCATCCCAATACACTTGCCTTCAACCGTGAGCGACGGAGTGGCGAGAGGTTGAGGGCACTCCGGGGGTCATACCACCTGCACATAGGTACAATGCACTCAAAACATACCCACAAAGCAATACAAGAACTATCATCTACATCGACCTCGCAACCCACTTCCAAAACCCGAAAAACAACACTCTGTCTAACCGAGACAGCAGCGCTCTAACGACCATAACTTGAGTTCTAAAACTCCAAACCAAGTAAACGAGTACATTTTCTCGAATATTTGGAAATTTCCTAGCTTTTTCTAAGTATTCATGAAGACTGAATCGGCCTCTAAAATTGTCTAATCTACAGATGAACACGATCTGTCCCAATCTCGTCACAGATTTGACAGCGCTCAGTAAAACAGCTGAATGAAATTTTACGTTCTTGGTGTTCACGGAAAGATAATTAAATTATCTACAACTTCCATAACAGCCGGTCGATCAGAAAACACATCTAAAATGGTCAAAACCGCGTCCGAAGGCCGATGACCTAATCTGTCCGAGGACAGAATGCATGACAGAGTTGTAATCACCCTAAACTCTTCTAATCACAGCACCTAAACACCAAATTTAACCAAGATCCCCCCATCTAACCAGCGCCAAAACTCTACAAACCAATTCCCCGAGACATACCTCTTGTTGCCGGATCACCCGGTCGATGAATCGTTCTCCCCGCGTGGCTCGATCTCCCCTCCAATCGCCGGGAACGCCGGAATCACCGGATCCGCTTGGACGGAAGGCCTCCAATCTGCACGAGGGCGGTGTGAGGAGGGTGCTAGGGCCTACTAGAGGAGGAAAGGGGAGGCGCAAGGGGAAGGGGCACCATGGGGGAAGGGGAGTGCAGCTAGGAGAAGAGGGGCAAGGGGGGCGGCTATTGGGGGGGCACCACACTAGGGCAAAAAAGGGGGGGTGCATGGCAAGCTTGCTGCCCCCTTTCCTCCCCCTCGTGGCCCGGGAACTTCCACCTAAGGCCCAATTAGGTCCCCCCAGGGCCCAGATTAAATCCCCCAAGGCCCGAACTCCCCCGAATAGGCCCAAACACCTAGAAACGGCCCAAAACACGATACAAAGTCGTACCGTAATGTCGTATTCTATATCATCACATTCCATCAAGTCATAAAAACTCTTACCGATAATCACATTCTCTAATGTCACATCCTATGATATCACATTCTCTCCCCCTTAACAGGATTCGACCTCGAATCCGAAGAGCTCCAAGAAAAACAAAGTCCCTACGGGACAAAAGATTTCTTTGCAACACAAAACATCCACGCAAAACTCAAACCGAACCAAACGACAAACAAATTCCCACAACCAACACTTAGCGAGAAAGAGTTAACTTTGCTCCACTAAGTGTAGCCTCTAACGGTTCAACCTTTCCTTCCAATTCCCCAACCTAAAACCTCGATTTCACCCACTAAAAGGCTCAATCAAAAACTAAATACGCTCAAATCCTCACAACAAACACTTCACACTACTATCACAACCAATCTGACTACCACATTTCATTAAACTCAACAAGTGTCAAGGCCCCAAACTTCAAGAACTCCTGGGACATCCGGAGTATCCAGATAAACATCCGGAGTGTCCGGATCCAACCCGGAATGTCCGGATAAAAGTCCGGAGTATCCGGATTGGGCTGACCGAACACCCCAACCCGGAGTGTCCGGACTGAATGTCCGGAGTGTCCGGGTTGATTCCACCGAAGACCCCAACCCGGAGTCTCCGGGTTGAGCGTCCGGTATCTGCGGGGGTTTTGTATAAAAATCCCGTTTCCTTGGCCCCCACCTCATTTCACTCTACTCCCTTTTGCTCCTCCACCGTGTATGCACTCTCCACCCCCCCTAGCTCCACTCCGGCGAGCCCACCGGCCGGCGACCTCCGTGGCTCCTCCCCAGCGTCCTCTAGCTCGTCCTCGCACCGGCATCCTCCTTCCTCCTCCCGGCATTGCTTCTCCTCTATCTTCCTTGGAGGTAGGTCTCTCTCTTGGGGGTTGATTCGTGGGATTCTTGGGTTCTAGGGTCATCAATGGTGGGAGTTAGAGCTTAGGTTTAGATTTGAAGTTTTGGAGTTGGATCTTGAGCTTTAGGGTTTTTGGTTGTAGTGATCCTAGGGTTAGTGTGGGGCTTGGATCGGTGAATGTGGGTACTTGAGAGGAAGATCGGGTAGTGGTAATGCCGATCCAAGGGTCGTTTGGAGTTGGCTAGTGATTCCATAGATTAGTGTCATTCCTCGTGGTGTTGGGTTAGCTATAAGCTTCTCCGGCCTTGCCACGTGTAGGAAAGTCATTGATCGGGTCCCCGTGATGCCGTTGGACTTGGCGGCACCTCGATCCGTCGAGTTATTGGGTAAAACTCGCCAGGTCCGGAGTGTCCGGACACCCCGTCCGGAGTGTCCGCCCTGTCCGGAGTATCCGGACCGAATGGGCCGGAGAGTCCGGATTGTCCGGAGAGTCCGGATCAAATACCCGGACTGTCCGGGTTAGGCTGGTCTGTCCAGTTGAGTCGAGTTGTCCGGTTGCGTTATTTCTTCGGGGTTTTTCAGTTGTACTTCATTCATATGCATTGCATGCATTTTAATTGTGCATTGTACTCGTGTAGAGAACGATCCCGCGGCGACTGACGTGGCCGTGGTTGAGGGAGTTGCCGAGGGGCAAATCGCTGTCGATCCACCAGCAGAAGAACAAGGCAAGCACCTATGCATCTTGAACCTATATTAATTGTATTTTTGAGAATAAACTGCTTAATTGGTGAAATAAGTCTGCATTAGGAATTGAATTGGGTTAGGGTTAGATCCTATTTGCTGCACATTCGTCCCTTGGATTTGTGAATACTTCCGTTGAAACTAGTATGGGTATTAAATGAGTCACGGCTTAGAATTTGCTTAGAGGTCGGGATTTGGGCCAAGCGACGGAGGGTTCTGTCACTTGCGGTTGTTATTATTACACACATACTACATTATGTTGGACTTGGAATTGGGAAAGGTTTTGGAAAGAAATGAATGGTGGACCGGGCGGGGAATTGGTTCATTTGGGTATGGAGACTCAAATGTGTAGCCCCGTCTGTGTCAGTTAAGGACCGATTCGATGGTTGCCCTTTGATTGAGCACACCCCGGTTGGTCGCATGCTCGATTATGGTACGGTAAGCCACTCTTTCCCTCATACGGAATCGATGGACCGTAACTTCCTGTGGTTGGACGTGGTTGAGGGCGAGGCTTAGGCCGACTCTCGAGCGCCAAGCCGGGCTTGGGGCAGCTCGAGGGGGTGCTAGGTTTTCGGACCGCAAGAGGATGCTTCAGCGATTGGGTATGATTGGGAGGGGGTTGACACTCGGCCCTTGTGGTAAGTGTCGTGCGATCAATGCTTCCCTGCAGGGTTAATTAAGCGATTCGAATTGCCGCGCTCTCGGATATGAGCAAGCTCTTTCATCGCACAGTCACGTAGTAAGAACTTGAACCGAGGTTCATTTGTCGAGCTTGAGCCCACATAAATTGGTGTTGAGATTAATTGTTGTGAATTAATGATTGCAACTTCATTTTTAGAAGCAGGCGCTGTTACAACTGCTTAATTGTGAATTGAGTAGTTAGGAAATTAATATAACAAATGTTAAGCTTTCTGCACTTTTACCTTCAGCCTGGTTATTGCTACATCCAAATGCATGTCCTTTGGAGTCGGTCATATATGGACCACGGGTAAGACTTGCGAGTACCTTTTTGTACTCAGGCTTCTGCTTTGTGGTTTTGCAGGTGAGGATCCAGAGGGGTGTGAGTTCTGCCCCTACTGCCTATCGGTGGCCAGGCGGGGGCACCGAGTAGAGGCCGTCGCGCGTGTGCGCCCGGAAGTGTTCAGGGCATGACACTTCCGGGGTGTTTTACTTTTGTCGTATAGGATAGTCGGCTTTACTTTTGTAAACTGTTGCACTTTTATTTCTGTTTGGAATGCATCGGCTCTTCGCTTCCTGTTTTGTTTGGTCGTCTTTGGGCTTCCGTGTGCCGTGTGTGTTTTGTTGCTTCCGCGTTCGTGCGTCTCTGGTAGTAAGTTTGGGTTCGATGCCCCTTTGTGGGAACTGTTGTGATACGACTTGGAAACCGGTATGTGGGGATCCTGGGCGAGTTTCGGATCGCATACCGGGGGAATACCGGGGTTGTTGTCGAGTCGTTGGACGTTCGTAGGGTGGTCTCCATTGGGCTTGGGTAATAGCATCAGGATCACCTCCGGTGATTTGTTGCTCGGATCCAAATCCGACGGGAACAACCGTTCATCCAACAACTCGAGGACGATCTGGGCGGCTCTCTCACAGGTTGGTATCAGAGCAAGGCGCACAAAGACGGACCCAACTCGACGACCAGTTAGGAGATTGCTTAGGATTGTCATTAATGCATTAGATAGAAAATGATATTTATCCCCGCCCTAGATTGTAGCGGTGGGAGTGAGTTGCGTTGGAAGTCGTACATGTCATCTCATCTCATGCCGTGCATGTGTCATGCTGCCTTGCATCGAAGTTGTGTTCTGGGTGTGGCAGACTTGTGGGACCCCAGTGCGGGGTGCTGCAGTCTGAGTGGGAGTCAGTTGAGGTTGTCAGGTTAGTGTGGTGTGTCGTTTCCGTTTGGAGTCTAACTCTTGTCGTCGGCTTTGGTTAACGGCGAATCACGGACCCGCGGGGCTTCCACTTCTGGGGGTGATGGAGGTGCGGAGCGACAGCAGCGAGAGGGTGCTGTTCCGCCGCCTCCTCCCAACGTGCTGGATATTCTGCAGCGGACCGAGCAGCACCAGGAGACGACAAATCGGATCCTGGAGATGCTGGTCCAGGATCGGGTCCAGCAGGGTGGCCGCGGTGATGGGCGGGGTCGGCCCACCAGCTATCTCGACTTCCTGCACACGCAGCCACCGGTCTTCTCACGGGCTGCCGATCCGTTGGAGGCCGACGATTGGCTGCGCACGATAGAGCAGAAGTTTGCTCTTATCGACTGTGGGGAGCTCCAGAAGGCCCACTTCGCGGCGCAGCAGCTCCAGGGCCCTGCCGGTGCTTGGTGGGCCAATTTGAGGGTGATGCAGCCTGCCGGGCACCAGTTTACCTGGGCTGAGTTCCGTGAGGCGTTTCGGGCGTACCACATCCCGAAGGGCCTCATGGACATGAAGAAGCAGCAGTTTCTCACCCTCCGACAGCTCGGCAAGTCGGTGGTTGACTACTCGCAGGAATTCAACTACCTGGCGCAGTACGCCCCGGAGGAGGTCGACACCGACCAGAAGAAGCAGGGTCGGTTCGTGAGTGGGTTGACAGCGAAGATGCAGGACAAGCTGTCCGTCTGCGACTTCGCCGACTACAACGACCTGGTGAGCCGCGCGATCACCGTTGAGCTCAAGATGCGGGCTCATCAGGAGGAGAAGAAGAGGAAGCGGGCGACGCCGTACTCAGCGGGCGGCAGCTCGCAGCGGGCTCGTGCGATCTCGTATCAGCCGTCGAGGCCGTCTGCTCCAGCGCCGTCTCAGTCGGTCGCGACAGCCCGGTCGTCGGTTGCCACTGCCCGGCCACGACCACCACTACCGCCGCCGGCAGCCAGAGCAGCAGCGGGTTCCGGTCCCGGTCCGTGCTACAATTGCGGACGTGCGGGCCACTTCATCCGGGACTGCCCATTCCCACGCCAGGGCAGCACTGCCGGCGCTCCACGGCTTCAGGGCGCGACGGCACCACCGCCGTTGCCTACGTCGAGCCGAGGCAGCGTCACCTTCGTCGACGCCGAGGCGGTTCCCGAGGGCTCCGCCGTGCTAGCTGGTACGTTCCTTGTTGAGGGGCATGAGGCTAGGGTATTATTTGATTCGGGGGCCTCCCATTCTTTTATCCGCACGGGGTTTGCGGAGCAGCATCAGATGAAGATCAGTAGCAGTGTCACCTCTTTTCTGATTGAGGCACCAGGGTCGAAGCTCACGGTTAGGCAGATGGTTCAGAAGGCCGTAGTTCAAATTCAGGGGATTTCGTTCACTGTTAGCTTGCTGCTTCTAGACCTTCGGGGAATAGATGTCATCCTGGGGATGAGTTGGCTGACACGACAGCAGGCTATTTTGAATTGCTGTAGTCGTACCCTGTCACTCCGAAATCCGAAGGGCGGCCGACTCACCCTACTTCTTAGCGAGAACAAGGCCACCTTGTGTTCGCTAAATGGGACAGAAGTTGAAGAGCTGGACTCGATTCCCGTGGTGTCGGAGTTTCCCGATGTGTTCCCAGCGGAATTACCGGGAATGCCACCTGATCGGGATATCGAGTTTGTCGTTGAGCTCCAGCCAGGATCGCTCCAGTGTCCAAGCGATCAGTCTGGGATGCCGCCAAATGAGTTGGCCGAGTGAAGATCCGGTGAAAGGGTTGACGGACAAGGGTTTCATTCGCCCGAGCTCCTCACCTTGGGGTTGCTCGGCTCTGTTTGTGACCAAGAAGGATGGTTCTCTACGCCTCTGCGTTGATTACCGTCCCCTGAATGCGCCACCGTCAAGAACAAGTACCCATTGCCGGATCGACCTCTGTTTGATCACCGACCGGTGCACGAGTATTTTCCAAGATTGATCGAGGCTCGGCTACCATCGATTAAGATCCGAGCCGAGGACATCCCGAAGACTGCTTTCTCCACCAGATACGGGCTTTACGAGTATACCGTCATGTCGTTCGGTCTGACGAACGCGCCGGCATACTTCATGTACCTCATGAACTCCATCTTCATGGAGGAGCTGGATTCCTTTGTCGTCATCTTCATTGATGACATCCTCATCTATTCGGCCAGCGAGGAAGATCATGCCAGGCACCTTCGTGTTGTTCTCGGAAGACTTCGGGAGCATCGCCTGTATGCAAAGTTCAGCAAATGCGTTATTTCTTCGGGGTTTTTCAGTTGTACTTCATTCATATGCATTGCATGCATTTTAATTGTGCATTGTACTCGTGTAGAGAACGATCCCGCGGCGACTGACGTGGCTGTGGTTGAGGGAGTTGCCGAGGGGCAAATCGCTGTCGATCCACCAGCAGAAGAACAAGGCAAGCACCTATGCATCTTGAACCTATATTAATTGTATTTTTGAGAATAAACTGCTTAATTGGTGAAATAAGTCTGCATTAGGAATTGAATTGGGTTAGGGTTAGATCCTATTTGCTGCACATTCATCCCTTGGATTTGTGAATACTTCCGTTGAAACTAGTATGGGTATTAAATGAGTCACGGCTTAGAATTTGCTTAGAGGTCGGGATTTGGGCCAAGCGACGGAGGGTTCTGTCACTTGCGGTTGTTATTATTACACACATACTACATTATGTTGGACTTGGAATTGGGAAAGGTTTTGGAAAGAAATGAATGGTGGACCGGGCGGGGAATTGGTTCATTTGGGTATGGAGACTCAAATGTGTAGCCCCGTCTGTGTCAGTTAAGGACCGATTCGATGGTTGCCCTTTGATTGAGCACACCCCGGTTGGTCGCATGCCCGATTATGGTACGGTAAGCCACTCTTTCCCTCATACGGAATCGATGGACCGTAACTTCCTGTGGTTGGACGTGGTTGAGGGCGAGGCTTAGGCCGACTCTCGAGCGCCAAACCGGGCTTGGGGCAGCTCGAGGGGTGCTAGGTTTTCGGACCGCAGGAGGACGCTTCAGCGATTGGGTATGATTGGGAGGGGGTTGACACTAGGCCCTTGTGGTAAGTGTCGTGCGATCAATGCTTCCCTGCAGGGTTAATTAAGCGATTCGAATTGCCGCGCTCTCGGATATGAGCAAGCTCTTTCATCGCATACCACGTAGTAAGAACTTGAACCGAGGTTCGCTGTCGAGCTTGAGCCCACATAAATTGGTGTTGAGATTAATTGTTGTGAATTAATGATTGCAACTTCATTTTTAGAAGCAGGCGCTGTTACAACTGCTTAATTGTGAATTGAGTAGTTAGGAAATTAATATAACAAATGTTAAGCTTTCTGCACTTTTACCTTCAGCCTGGTTATTGCTACATCCAAATGCATGTCCTTTGGAGTCGGTCATATATGGACCACGGGTAAGACTTGCGAGTACCTTTTTGTACTCAGGCTTCTGCTTTGTGGTTTTGCAGGTGAGGATCCAGAGGGGTGTGAGTTCTGCCCCTACTGCCTATCGGTGACCGGGCGGGGCACCGAGTAGAGGCCGTCGTGCGTGTGCGCCCGGAAGTGTTCAGGGCATGACACTTCCGGGGTGTTTTACTTTTGTCGTATAGGATAGTCGGCTTTACTTTTGTAAACTGTTGCACTTTTATTTCTGTTTGGAATCTGTCGGCTCTTCGCTTCCTGTTTTGTTTGGTCGTCTTTGGGCTTCCGTGTGCCGTGTGTGTTTTGTTGCTTCCGCGTTCGTGCGTCTCTGGTAGTAAGTTTGGGTTCGATGCCCCTTTGTGGGAACTGTTGTGATATGACTTGGAAACCGGTATGTGGGGATCCTGGGCGAGTTTCGGATCGCATACCGGGGGAATACCGGGGTTGTTGTCGAGTCGTTGGACGTTCGTAGGGTGGTCTCCATTGGGCTTGGGTAATAGCATCAGGATCACCTCCGGTGATTTGTTGCTCGGATCCAAATCCGACGGGAACAACCGTTCATCCAACAACTCGAGGACGATCTGGGCGGCTCTCTCACAACAAGACACAATCAAAGCGAGTCGTATTTCTTTGACCACCGCTCAACCACCAAATCACTTATGGTATCTGATTGAATGACTAGGGTCCGCAACGTGAACCCCCAAGAACCCAGAAAACATTTATTCCCAACTCTTCCAATTGATTGACCTTTAAGTCGAAAGGACCATTACTAAGAAATATCATCAAAAGCTATAAGTCATTAAGGAACAATTTCCTTTCTAAGTCACAAACCACGATACTTTTTTTACTCCATCATCTCCCAAGCCTATCTCATCCCCAGAGACATTTAATTAAAATCGGTGTTCACGACCGGACACCTTACATCAAACACCATCCCCTTCTTCACAACCAACGATACTCTCAAAAGATTTGAACCAACATCACAACTTCCATCATGGCCACCTTTCAACCCACAATCAAAGTTTTACACCTGACCCAAGCTAGGGCCGCAACTCACTACCAAATCACATTTGATGTTTTTCCCAAGAGGGTGTCGCCCTCACAATCTTCTTATGCAAACAACCAAGCCCAAGAGTATAACTCTTTATTATACTCAACCATAAACCATGAACACTCTTATTCTTATCATCCTCTAGAAATGCAAAGAAGTACAATTTCTTTGAACCCAACTGTTCCACTTGCATCGATTCGAATCCAATGCGCTAACATTCACTTTGGAAAGAATTCGACAACACCCAAAGAACATTCATTTTATTTTCCTAAGCCAAGACGCAAAGGAAACACAAATCTCCTACACCACAACCAAAATACAAGAAATTCTCCATTCTTTCTTTTCATGCTAGAAAGCAATAGAAATCTCGATTCATGACATGAATGCACACTTTTCAAGAGCACTCTGGATTAGTCATATATCCATATATGACTTCCTCACCGACCTGGCTCATCGACTCTTTCATGATTAAATATAAATAAACGATGTCATGTTTCCTTTTCACCATTCATTCATCATGTAACAACAATACCGAATAGTCATTCACTAAAAGACTTCTTCCTCGGTATCACATGATTAAAACACAAATAACATCGATGATTGCGCTAATTCATATAAACTATGACGACAGCACCGATAACAGGAAAACACCACATCATATCATAACCCACCAACAATGGAAAGCTAAATTTGCAAAACCTCGCATTCTAACCAAAATCAACATTTTGGAAAAGAACATCGACTCCAAAGTCCAATATCTGCACACACAACTGCCACAATTTTCTCAAAGAGAAAGGGAAACTCATTCCCAAACGAGAACACTTCACTATCAAAACCACTTATGAAACATTCATAAAATCCACCTTTTGAAGTGCTCGCAAACACCACACACATTTTCCAAATAAATTCCGACTTGTAGGCCCCCGGATCGGCTATCCGGAGTCCTCTGTGTATTTCTGTACTAGTCCCATATCAGTAGCTAGTACACACAGTCAAACAGTGATGAAACAACAACCATATCACGAATACATATAATAATAACACCAAATAAAAGCAAAGACCTTATGGTAAAGGTTTACCATTACGGCCTTAACAGGCAGAACAACTTGAACAACTGCAGCGGAAGACGAAAATACCAAGGCGACCCATCCAAATGCCCACAGGCAATCGAGTGGGGAGCGCGTCCTAGTCGTTGGAATTCCTTGGCAGCTTCTTTCACTTCTGAGATATGATTAGAATGTAGCACGTGAGTACATAAAGTACTCAGCAAGTCTGGGAAATTATGCACAATGTAGACTTTCCAAGGATGGCTTAATATGGTTCTTTTGCATAAAGCCAAGTTTCATCAAACCATACTAGTTAATGAGTTTCACAAAAAAATATTTGAGCAATTCTTTTTAATAATTGAATTATGTAATATTGCAGTGAAGGTTCTAACCACCACTCACTAATATACAGGCTCTATCCGCCACATTCCAAAAAGATCATGATTCAATCCATTCACATGGCTCTGTCTGCCACGGTTCACCAAATCAGGTTCATTCCATCTACCTGGCTTTAGCCGCCAGAAGCACACCCGAGAGTTCTAACCGCTCTCGGATCCCAAAACAAACCATTGTTTAGTTTGAAACCAAAAACCAAAGTCTACCAGTATGAAAGCATTCAGTAAGCTTTGCCTTTGACCGTAGGCACGGCTATTCGAATAGTTTTAACTCTGTAGAGGTGTACAGCTTTACCCACAAGACATGATATTCCCTTGATGCCAAGCTATTAGCACACTACCTTAGGTGTGCCGGTAGGGATATCATGACAAGGCCTTTACAATGTATACGCCTAACCTGACCCACCCGCTGAGGTTTCACCGCTGTTAGGGTTATATCCACCCAGTACAGAAGCCCCCTCTTGCGCCGTGTGAGAAAAACAACAACATTGCCAATATCCGGCGCTCACATTCCACCATTTGGTGAGTCTAAGTTAGGTTTCTACAAATTATTTAGCCAGGTCGTGCCCACTTTGACATGTGGTTGTACGGTTATGCTTAGAATGGAGACAGTCATAAGCGTCGGTCCTTAACTGACTTGGGGCGGTTCTTGCACAATGAAAGCTAGCGCTCCATCCGCACCCACCAGACAAACCATTCCGCCCCAGTCCAAACCATTTTTCATTTTAAATTTTTATTTTGTAAACCAACGGCAATACTCCTTGCCTATAATTTCCAATACAGGTTTTCAAGACTTCAATGTAATTCCCACCCATAGGTGTACACTGACCGACTGTGATTCTAAGCATTTCTACCGAACTATTCTATTCCACCAATAATTTATTTTATAAAATACAAATCTTAGTGTTGATAAAACGTGATTATAATTAAATCGGTACTTCCCAAAATTCATGCGACCACCAAGATTCCCCCATTCTTATCATGGTACTATATAGTCCAATCCAATTTAGTACTTCCACCATGTAAAGTTGATATCATGTGCCATCATAACTCCAAAATCATGTCAAGCTATTATTATCATTGTATACTAAACAATCTCCTCAAAATACGAGTCTCCTTATTGATTACCCATCATCCAGACATCGATTGGTCTTTTAATCTACGTGATCTGCCGAGAATGATTCATAATCTCATCCCCGAGCGTATTTCATGAAAGATTCTACAAATCCAAGATTTCATTAATTCATTGCCTAGAGCGGTTTCCATAAACAATGGCACCAAGTTGCCTAAGCAAATCACACCCAATCCACATTATTCATAATCCCACACAAATGGTTAACGCAAAACCATATTTTCCAAAATCATCTACTAAACCACCGAGTACGATTCTCAGTATTATCCACTTAATACATCGAGTATATTTGATAATATCATTGATTAAGTCATCGAGTATCATTCTCCACATCACCTATTGTAACCCTTCATATTGTCATCGCTAAATCATCTACATTTTATCCACCAAGAATACGTAATATTATCATTTACTAAACCACCAAACATTCTGGATTATTCACAATTCTCCATAAACGATTATCACATAGTATGCTTGCTAACATCCACCGAAATATAAGTCCCCACGTATTCTACTTAATCCACAAGTACGCCTCTCAATATCATTTATTTACTTTTACCGACTATTATTCTTGACTTCATACATCTTCCAATATTCTCTCAATCCACATGAATTATATGGATTACCATTCATAGATCAATTTCATAACGACTACCCCCACATCGCTAATATTCACGAAATCTCCAATTTATATTTCCTACCACTTGTTCCACCGATCGTGTCCTCCCAAAAGTCCTTTTTCCCTAATTAAAGATTATTTTTCCAAAAACGTTCATATTGGTGGATTACTATACTAGGGCGACAAAGGATCATGGACAACAATATCAAGGAGGTAGGGACAACAAGTATAACTAATAGCCTAACGTTAACATCATCCTTTATATAAATAGCAATGCAATTTGTAAAACATGGTAAAACATTTATAAATTGTAGGATCAACATGCGTCAAGGAGACTTGCCTCGGTCACAGCGAGAATGTTGAACACTTGAAGTCCGACGGCGGGGTCGGCGGACTCGGCGGGATCGGCGGCTACGCGTAAAACGGAGCAACAATAAATAAATACTAGAAAATAAATAAAATCCAAAAATTACAAAAGTAGTACTGGCAGGTAGATCTTGATTTTAGATGAATTTAGAAATTTAAACAGAGTCAATCGGAGTTCGGACGGAGAAGATATGAGCTTCCGAAGTTTGAATTTTAAAAAATTGGAAAACTGGGAATATTCCATGGAATATTCCTTTTTCCTCATTTTTCTGATTTTGGATTTTCTTGGAGTGCATGACATGTGGAGCCTAGCTGTCATAGTAATGGGGCTTCTTCCCCATAGAGCCAAAGAACAGGGGAGGATGGGGAGATGGGGCGCCGGCGAAGGGGAGCCCGGCGGCCGGCGGCGCGGCGGCTCAACTCGCCGGGCCGGGCGGCGGTCGGAGGTGGCCGGCGGGCGGCGACACGCTGGGCGGCGGGCGGCGCGCAGCGCAGTGGCGGCGGCGGCGCGGTGGCGCGGTGGCGGCGCGGTGGCGGTGGTGCGACGCGCAGTCGGAAGGCGACGGCAGCGCGGGCGGGCAGGAGGGCCCGAGGCGGCGGATGACGCGGCGCCGCCCCGCTGGCGTTGGGTATTTTGCCGGGCGGGCGGCGGCGTCGCGGGACCACGGGGCGGCGGCGGCTCCGACGAGCCGGCCGGAGGGAGATCGACGGCGGCGAGCTGGCCGGCAGCTCGCACGGCCATGGGCAAGGAACAGAGAGCCCAATCTTCCCCAAAAATCCAAATTTTCACAATAATTTGTATGAAACAAAGCACAATTAAGTGATGGATCATGGAGGGAACATCAAGGGAGGCTTACACTTGCAAGGAATGGATCAATTGCTCGCCGGAGACGACGAATTCGATGATGAACGGAACTCCGGCCGAAATGACGAAAACTCAAAATTCGTCGCCAACTCTTGATGAAACCTAAAATCGATTGATGAGTGAGAATCCAGACCTCCACACGATCACAAAGAAATAAACGGAGTGGAGAATAAACCACCGGAGAGGAAGTTAGAGAGATGAACGCGAAGAACATCAAAAACCCGGCGTTCCTCGCGGTTTCTTCGATCTCCCGGGCGAATGAGTGGAAGAGGCTAAAGGAGGATCATACCACCAGGACGGGGACTCTTATACGGAGATTTGAGAGGTGGGAGCCCGTCGTTTGGAGTTGAAACGGCCGAGATAATGGCAATTAAGCACATTTCGGTTTTTGGCCAATGGTTCCAATTCCGACGAGAGTTAGGGCTGAAGGTCATGGGGAATGGAAGGGTCTCGTCCATACGAATCCAACGGATCTGGTCGGGAGTGATTTGAGGCATTTATTGGAAAGTTATGAGTGTTTGAATCCATGAAAACAAGAAAAGGAAGCTTATGTTCTTCCCTGGGAGCAACCCATCGTGCAAGCCATCCCAAGGTTGGGGATGACACTGTAGCTGCCACGTGGCGCACTCCGGTTGGCTAAGGTTTACGCGAAAGTGACGCCGTAGAGAAAAATTAGGAAAAATGGTCTAAAAATTCAGGAAAAATTCCTAGAACCATTTTCGAATCTTTGGAACCCAATAAAATTGGTTTCGTGGAATTTGGATGAAATTTGTGGAATTAAATATTCAGACGCGGATCGCAGGCATTAAACAAAAGCCGGGCGAGATAAAATAGGAGCGAAGGTCCAAAAATCCAGGGAAAGATTCCTAAAATCATTTTGGAATATTTGGGACATAATTGAAGTGGTTTTGGGATTTTTGGAGCATTTTTGGACTCGGGTGAAATTTCGGGTACCGGCGGGAACCTGGAAATTCAATTTTTCGACCGAAAGGGAATTGAATCCCGATTTTAGATGGGAAAGGATGCCAGGTTAATATAAACACCAAGGAAACTCCAATTTTTTTGAATTTATTTAGTTTAAATTAGATTTTCTCCTGAAGGCGAAAACTAGGGCGTTACACGACTCTAGCCAAATAGAGTTACAAATTAAATCTCAAGATTTCCAACACAACCCACTTTTTCCATCTGCTTCGTTTAAAATTTATTCCAAAGATAATTCAATGTGAATGCGAAGGAGCGCGATACACTAAGAAATTTTTGGGTGTAAATCTATACTCATAGCATAAATTAAACGAATGGGCCAAAACCAAAGATTGGCACCAATCACTACAAATTTAGGGAAACTCTGAAACGCAACATAAGGAACACCTTGACCGAAAGCATTCAACCAAGATAGCAAACAACCAAACCAGTCCAAAAGGTTTTAAACACAAGCTCAGCATAGATTCCACCATACCAAGTAATCCACTACGCTTACCATTAAATATTTTCAAATCCACTATTTTATGCGTTGAGAAGCCCCAACAGGACTTAACAAAAACCACATAACAAATTCTTTCTGTGATTACCTTTCCCAATACTCAAAAAAATAAAATAAAGTTTACGATGCTTATCAAAAAGACATCCAACCAAGACTATGTCAACATGATCCCCACGGACCAACATATCGTAATACATCATATTCTAAATTTGAAACAAAGTACTTCAACAAATACTTTGGCATGATTAACATAACCATTTTATACCACCTATACGTCAACATCTCAACAATCGAAACTTTTTCAATTAACAAATGACTTTAACACATAAATGTAATCTCCACAAGACAAACTTCATAAGTAGGTTTCTAAGATATACACTCAATAAGGATGGAGTCCTACTGTGACACTACGGAATGCTGAGACTTTATAAAATGTGAAATTAGAGATTGTGGCATTACAAAATGTGAATGTTAAGGTCAAAAACATTATAAAATATGGAATTGGAGGTTGAAACCATACGTTATGAGGTTAATTTGCGTTTCCGGGCCATTTTCGGGAGTTTGGGCCTTTCCGGGGGAGTTTGGGCCTAAAGGAAAGGGTCGTGGGCTTTGGTGGGATGGAGTTTGAGTCCTAATAGGAGTAGGAGACCTGGTTGGGGGCCTCCCCCAGCCCCTTTAGGCGTCCACCCCCTGCCCTTGCGCCCCCACAAGTCCTAGCCGCCCCCCACACCTCCCCACCTCCTCCTTGTGGCGCCTCCACCTCCCCCATTGTTCCCCATTGCTCCACCACTTCTCCACCACCTCTCCACCTCCCTTGCTGCCCCTAGGGGAGTTCTCCACCTCCACACCTCGAAGATCCATCCGTTGGAGCGCTCCGCGACGAGGAGATCCGGCGGGATTGGAGCGAGGAAGGAGATCGCGCGAACCGGGAGGAGATCTATTGGGTTTTCGTGCGTCGGGCGAAGGTATGGCCATGGGGATCCTTGGGGTTGGGCTAGGGTATGTTCTAAGGGTGATTATCATGTTTTTAGATCAATTGGTGGTGGTGGAATTGAGTAGATTAGATTAGATCTAGAAGTTGTCACGTTCTCTGTTTCGGGCAGCTTGTGCAGTCGACCTAGGGTTTGGGTTTTCACAATTTTAAATTCATAATTTGGTCATCCACCTGTTGAATAAGTTGTATATAATTTCATTATATTTCCGTGGATATAAAGAACGTCCAAATCCGATCAGCCGTTTGAAAGTTATGACTATTTTACCGAGCGTGTTAAAATCTGTGATGTGATTGGAACAGATCACGGTATTTTGTAGATTAAACAACTTTAGAGTCCGAATCAGTTTTTACTTATACCTAGAAAAAGTTGGGAAATTTCCTAAGCTACGCGAGGATGTACTCGTTTAATCAATTCGGAGTCTTAGAACCCGTGTTATGACTTTTGGAAGGCTGCTGTCCCGACGGGACAGAACCTCTGTTTTTGGGTTTTGTGAGTAGTTGGCAATGTCGGGGTAGATGAGGGTTTGCGTACTGTTTTGTGGTCATGATTGTGAGTGTGTGGTACCCTTGTGCAGGTGGTGTGACCCCGGGAGTGCCTTCTACGTCTCGCCAATCCGTTGCCCGTGGTTGAGGCAAGTGTATTGTAATGGATAGTGGTTTGTAGGATTGCTAGTTGAGACTAGATGAACTTGATTATATGACATGATCACTTGCCATGCTTTAATGATTTCCTATGATATGATGAGTATGCTATGATGCCATGTGTTAAAAGTACAAGTTTATTATGATGTGGCATATTTGCATACATGGCATGATTACATGGCCCGGGCGGTGAGAAAGTCATAACTAGTCCGGGAAGGTCGGTGAGAAAGTTATGACTAATCCGGAGAGCCAATGAGTAAGTCCTACATCGTGATTCCATTCACCGCGGTGAACGGAAGCGAGGAGTAGGCACCCTCCATCTTCGGGATGGAAGGGGGGAGAGGGTGCACACCGACGGGTGTGTACTCAACCATACCGGTATGAGTTTCCAAGGAGACATGAGCATCGCATTGCACTTCATACATATTGATGATGACGATAAGATGTGACCATGAATGAGATGGTTTACATGATGTGAGATATTATTGCTATGTAATTGTTTATGTTTGTACCATTGCAATATACTTGCTGAGTGATGAACTCACGCTTGTGTTTCTTTTAGGTACCATGAATCCGACATGCGGGAAAGGGAGCTAGTCACACGTCATCACTTAGCATCACACATTTAAACATTGACATGTTCCTTCCCTTATGGTTATGGTTAATTCATTGAACTAAACTATGGTTTCGATGATTCGTTGGTCGTTATGAGTAATTGATTAGTCCATATTTGTCATGTGATGGATAGAATTTATATCCTTAGTGGTATGGTGGCTGTTTTTCCGTTTGATCATGTTATTGGTATCGTTCGTTATGCCACATTGACATGTTAATATTGTTGTTGCTTCAATTCATGTTAAAACAAAGGAGATGCTGCCGAAATCTCGGTTTTTAGCATGTGCGCCTTTGCTGGAATTTATGTTTAATTATGGTATTTAGATGTTGTTTAGCTTTTGTTTGGTAGCATTCAGGCATAGTAAATGCCGGGGTGTTACAGTTGGTATCAGAGCGGGCTGTAGGTCCTTGGACCCCCGATCTCCTTCCACGCGCCGATTCCTTCGGATCCTCTCGTCGCGGAGCTTCCCAACGGCGAGGACAACAAAGAGGAGGGGTGTGGCAGCAAGGGATGGGGTAGAACTCGCCTAGGGAAGGCTAGAGGAGGTGGAGGAGGAAGGGGAAGGGTGGAGGCGCAAGGGGAGTGGGGGGTGGCGACTAGGTTTGGAGGGAAGTGGGCGGGCGCACAAAGGAGGGCTGGCTCATGGGGGTCCCTTTTTTATGGAAATTCCCCCCCGCATGGGCCCAAATACTCCCCCACCAACGGCCCACTTCATCCCCCTAAGGCCCAATTAGCTCTCGCTAGGCCCAAACTCCCCCGAAAGACCAAATTCTCCCCCGGAAAGGCACAAACTCATGGAAAAAGGCCCAAAAACAAGCTACAAAAAACTTACCTTCATGCCGACATAAAAAATGACTCACACCGTCATTCCGTAGTGTCACATTCTCTCCCCCTTAACAGGATTCGACCTCGAATCCAAGACACGCCAAAAACAAAACAAAGTTCCCAAAGGACAAAAGACTTCTTTGCAACACAAATCATCCATGCAAAGATTCAAATCGAACCAACTGACAAACCAACTCCCAAATCCAACACTTAGCGAGAAAGAGTTGACTTAACTCAACTAAGTGCAGCCTCTCACTATTCCACCTTTCATTACAATCCTCCAATAACAATAGCAAGAGTCAACCGAACACCTCAATTTCACCCACTAATAGGCTCAATCAAATTATTACGCCCAAATCTTCACATCAAACACTTCATACTACTACCACAACCAACATGATGAACTCAAAACAAATCCCTTTTTGGCACTACCGGTACGACCCGTAAAATTAGAAATTTTGTTCCGAAGAATACAGAACCAAAATCCAAACTCAACTCTAAACTCCTTTTTCAACGTCAGTCACGGAACCTTAAACCCATTTCTCAACCTGTTTACCACATTTCATTAGAATCAAAATGACACAATCAAAACGAGTTACATCTCCTTTCACAAGCATTTAACCCTTTTTCACCATTAGTATTAGAACAGTCAACTGAGGTTCCAAACTTGAACTCCCAAAGAATCATTTACGCAAAATCCCATCTCTTCCAATTATTTGACCTTTTTCACAAAGAATCAAAATTAACTAACGTCATCTACGTACATAGCCTGCATCGACAATACTTTCTTTTCAACTAAAAACAACGTTACACTTTCATTCTATCCTCTACCAAGCATAACGCACCCAGGGACAACTAGCTAAGACAATGTTCACGACAGAATACTTTATTTCAAATTACCATCACCTTTTTAACAACCAACCATATTCTCAACAAAATTTGAACCGACATCACAAGCTTACATCATGACCACCTTTTGAACCACAACTCAAGTTCTACGCCTAGCCCAAGCTAGGGCTGTAAATTCTTACCAAACCACAACTGGTTCTTTTCCTATGAGGGTCTCGCCCTCACATTTTCACTCAAATACTACCAAGCCCATGAGTATAATCCTCCGTTATACTCAACAATTCCATAAACATTCCTATACTTATCTCAAACTAGAATGCCAGCAACAAAGCAATCCTCTTTAGTCGGATGAACCACATTCATCAACTGGAAGCCAAAATGTCGCAAACCACTATGGAAAGAATTCGACAACATCCAAAGATCACTCTTTTTCTCTTCCTAAGTCAAGCCGCAAAGGAAAAACTCAAATCTCAAATCAATGCGATTCACTTCGCATCGGGGAGCACTCAAACAAAAGAGAGACTCCACACAAATCTTTGACAGGAGTTCTCAATAATCAAAGACAACTCAACTCACTTTCACCACAGCCAAACATCTCATTTTAACCAAAAACACATTTTGGAAGAGAAAACCGATTCTCAAATCACACACAAGGATCCACAACTGCCACAAACTCTCAAAGAGAAAGGGAAACTCAAATCTCTTATAGCATAGCGAAATGCCTTAAATTATCCACTCTTTCTTTTCATGCTAGAGAGCAATGGAAATCTCGATTCATGACATGAATGCAAACTTTTCAAGAGCACTCTGGATTAGTTATATATCCCTATATGACTTTCTCACTGACCTGGCTCAACAACTCTTTTATGGTTATAAATATATATAAATGATGTCATGTTTCATTTTCACCAAAGCAGCAAACATACTCGGGGGAAAAACTCCATCAGAAGAGAAACACCGCACGAAACTTTATTAAGGTATCTCACTTTCACAAAAACAAACATCAAGCCTTTACCAAAGCAAAATATCTCTTAGACAACCACAAAGCACTTATGAAACAATCATAAGTTTCACATTTTGAAACACTCGCAAAAACCACACACTTCTTCAATTAAACCAAACTCTAGTCAAGGTAGAGTTACAAATATTTTCAACTCAAGAGCTTCCCACACAACCCGTTATGATTAATTGCTTCCTTTAAATACCGATTACAAAGGTAATTCAGGTTGCACGCGAAAGGGCGCGATCCACTCATATACTCTTGGGTATAAAACCCCAAAATCAACACGTAAGCTAAATAGCTTAGCCAAAAACAAAGATTGGCACTATTCACATAACCACCATCGGTCATGTTATCCTAAACTCTAAACCAAGTCTATCTTATGACAATCAACAATGAGAACCACGTTCTCACAACTTCAGCACAATTAACTTTCCAATTAACTCAACATAAGACTCATATCAACTTTTATTTTGGTCTACCAACCAATATGACTCATCATTCAAACAACTGTCTATTCCGAGCTTAAAACACATCTCTTCATCTCTGAATGTGGCATAATCAACCAATGCCTTTCGCACAACCCTTAAGTTACTTACTTAATATCCCTAGTTCATCAACCAATAAATATTTCTAACCACTCAATACGATCTTCACTAGACATCTTTCACAACTACGGATCCCAGACAGACATCTGTCAAGAATAATTTCGACCTTTCCTACAATCATTCCATATCCCTATTCTTTGATTACACATCAATTAAGTCATTTTACCGGCTCACAGTTTAATCGACTCCTAAACAACAAAACCCAACAATCCTCAAGTCTTTACACCATCCTACTCCGGTGCTTTACACCATAACCTTGCTATACTAATTTGTCACTCAGAAAATTCTAGACCTTCTCAATCGGAATCAATACTTACTAATCTTGAACTTCCAATAACTTTCATAACTCACAACACTTTGCATAAAACACTAGTCGATTTTCACTTTGGATCACTTATCATCTCGATTAATCTTTCTCTATCAACACAATCAATTAGGTTGTCTTTAAACAACCAACAACTTCACTTTAACTGGATCAGTAATTTACCTCATCTCAATTTCCCAACTACCCATCATAGGCTTAACATCTTGGACACCCTCGCGGGTCACGCACCCAACCTTCAAGTAAGCCACAACTCCTAAGCTTAAACAATCAACAAGAAAAACAGCCTTCTTTCCAGAAAACCCAATTAAAAATCACAAGAGAGAGGTCAACTCTTAAATTTCCAAATGCCGACACGCAACTACTCCACAATTCTTGACATCAACAACTTCCACGAAGGAAGATGGATGCAAGAGGGAAAACCAAGCGATCAACCAAATCCTTTTCAAATAAAGCCTTAACACCAAACTCCAAACTTCCACGAAACAAAAAGGGTTTTCAAAGATGATCTCCCAAACCAGTAAAATGATGAACTCAAACACCACTTACTCTTACAAAGTCAAAGAACTTCAGCCCAAACAACCAGGTATGGCATAACACTGCAATAACTCTTTTAACCTCGGAGAAAGACAAACACATGAATAAATTGAATGCTTTAAATTGAATGCTTTTCCCCGTAAAGCAACCAACAAACCAGGCATCAAAGCTGGAAAGGCGACCAAAAGAGGCGCAACACTAGACTCTTCTTCTTTGTCTTCAACCAAAGAAGACAAAACCAAGCAACCGCCGAAAGAACAAATCAGCGAAAACTCAATACCAAACACTTTTCCTTTGATTCCAACCAACTGAGACCAAGGAAACTGTCGGGGAATGACTATCTGACAGAAGACCATTGTACCCCGGGAAGATCTTGAAGCTACCGGCCATACAGCTCTAGCGGGAGATGCTCGGAAGGCCATCTGGGCAACATAACTCCCGAGCATGCGTATCTACCCGCCCACGAACATACCGGACGAACACGAGCAACCTTGCTCGTGAAGGCCACGACGTGACCCGGGTGAATGGTCGGGAGACCCGATCGTGGTACCAGAAAGGAAGTTGGCTATTAATCCGCCGGAAATCAAGGGCAGGTGCACCGGAAATTCAAGTCAAATTATGCGGATCAAGGGCCCCAGATCATGGGCGCTACGGTTATAGAAGTGTAGCGCCAATTTAGGAAGTGTAACCTATGTGCAACGTAAGGATCTGTATTTAATCCCGCTGAAAACATCTGTAAGGAGAGGCCCATTTTTTGACCAATCATACACACAATGCACTAGAGTAGGGCTGTTATCTCGATAGTGAGAGGCCCGAACCAGGATAAACACCACGCGTCTTTCTCCGCTTACGCTGCTGTTTCTGACGATAACCCGGCCGCCTGAAGGGGCCATGTTGATCCCTCGTTAACCAAGTAAGCTCGGCGGGAGCCCATTCTCCAATCGTCGACAGTTGGCGCCGTCCGTGGGGACCGACAGTGTGATTCCCCTGCGAACTGGGATCCTCGAGGATGTCGAATTCGGGAGACACTAGGAGTCTTTGTGCCTTCAATGACATTGATGATGATGACATGTACTACGCCGACGACGGTGTAGTAGGTGTGACCGACCCCGCAGGCCACACCGAGTCCGGGAGCTTTTCCCCGGAGTCTGGGGCGCGAGGACGGATCCCCCGTTCCCCGCGCATTGCCTTCGCTGGCGACGAGGATGACTATGACGGGCTCTATGATGGTTTGGACATACCGGATCATCTTGAGTTCGATCGCGAGACGGCATCCCAAGGAGATATGATGATGTCCCTGTCACGCTCGTCTCATTCTCGCCATGTCAATATGGGTGGGAGCCGTATAGAGCCCGAGGTGCAATCCTCGGGGGCTGCTAAGCGGGATTGCTACGAAGCGGCCAGGCACCACCTGGAGGCATCTTTGGGAAAGACCCTGGCGAGCATACGCCACCAAGCAAGAGAGAGGCGGGTTTCCAGGGAGAGGAATTCCTCCCAGGGAAACTCTCGCGATCGTCGTACCCCCGACCACGTCCCAGAACGCCGTCGGAGCTCCCCGCCGCCCGTTCGCCAAAACCGAGAACGGTTGCAGGCTTTGGCGGCGGTCGTGCGCGACCTTCGCAGCTTCCCCGACCAACTGGACTTAGAGGCCGTAGGCATGGTCGTAGCCGAGGATCTGGAGAAGCTTGCTGCCGATCTAAAGGTCCCGGATCCTCCTCGCGACCAGAGTGCCCGGAGTGTTTCCCGGGATCGTCGAGGGCATACACCCGTCCGCTCACACAGCGATGAATCCTGAAACTATGCTTAGAGAATGCCCCCGACTGCTAACCCAGTCCGCGAGAAGCCTCGGGGTGATTCCCGAGCAACCTCGGAGCGACATGCTCACATCCACCCGGATTACGAGCATTCCGAACGCTCCACGACCGAGCGATCGTCGGTGCACCGTCCTCGCGAAGTCTTCTCTCGGCTTGGCCCTAGCGTGGGGCGATGGACGAGGGACGCTCGTAGAGACCATTATGGCCAAGGGTTCCACCATGAAACCCCGAGCTTCGGTTGCCAGGCTTTGACGAGCTCTCTTCGGAGTGTCACGTGGCTGACCAAGTTTAAGCCTGAGCATATTGAGAGATTCAACGGGACTCAGAACCCAGACGAGTTTCTCTCAATCTATACCACCGCCATCCTGGCTGCCGGGGGCGATGAAGGGGTGATGGTGAACTATTTCCCAATGGTCTTGGATGGAGCTGCTCGTACATGGCTCTTCAACCAAAAGGAGGGGTCCATACGATCTTAGGGACAGCTCAGCGCAGCTCTCCGAGCAAATTTCCAGAGCTGTTACACTCGCCCAGGAAGGGAACGCGACCTCGAGCGCCTGATTCAAACGGAGGGTGAGACCCTGCGACAGTTTGTCCAAAGGTTCATCCAAGTCCGAAATTCGATCCCGAACATATCGGACGAAGCCGTCGTTCGGGCTTTCAAGTTCGGGGTGCGGGACGTGCGTTTCACGTAGGACCTGGAGATCCATCCAGACGTAATGGCCATCGAGCTCTTCCGCATGGCCGACATGTACGCCAATGCCGATGAGGCCGTCCAGTGGAAGAAAATGCTGGACGAAGGGAAGCTACCGCCTCAGCCTGGGTTGGAAACCTCCGTCAGCAAAATGGGCTCGAATTCTGTGGACAAGAAGATCAAAAAGAAGAGAAAAAAGTAACCCTCGCCGGGCATAGTCGCTGCGATGGAGCTGCAGCGGCCCCGAGCGTCCCAGCCGTAGCGCCGGGGTTTAATGCTCGGGGAAGGGGACAGCAGAACAGGCCCCATGATCGAGGCGACCAAGCAGACCAACGGGGCGGCCTATACTGTCCACTTCATCAGGCGTACGGGCATGATCTACGGAATTGCCGGACATGGACCTACCGCTTGGAGGAATTTTACAGCGGCAAGGGTCCCATGCCATTGCTCCCAGAACAGGGCGAGAATAGCAAAGGCAAACAGCCTGTCGAGGATAACGAGGATGACATGGAGTATCAAGAACCCAAGAACCACATTGCGGTTATCTTCGGGGGCTCTTCTGCTACAAATCTCGCCGGGATTTGAAGGACACCGCGCGGGAAGTACACCATGTCACCCAAGGTAAACCTCCTGTGCAGCAGCTCAAGTGGTCCGAGCTGTCTCTTACTTTCTCCAAGGAGGACTATCCCCTTGGAATGACCAAACCACAGAGGCTTCCGATGGTCGTGAGCCCCACCATCAGCAACACCGTCGTTGGCCAGATTCTCATAGACTCCGGAAGCTCTTTGGATCTAATTTCCGCCAAAGTCTTGGACGATATGCAGATCCCTCGCTCCAAGATTAAAAGCATAGCGGTACCCTTCTTCGGAATAGTCCCGGGAACCTCGATCAAGCCTTTGGACCAGGTCATTTTGCCCGTTACCTTTGGTAGCCCAAGTAACTTCCGTACAGAGCTGATCACCTTCGAGGTGGTCAACTTCGAATCGGCCTACAACGCCATTCTCAGCAGACCAGCTTTGGCCAAATTCATGGCCGCCTCGCATCACGCGTATCAATGCCTGAAGGTTCCTGGGCCAAATGGGGTCATAACCGTAAAAGGGAGCCACAAGTCCGCATTAAATTGCGACGAAACGGCGTTGGATATGGTCGGTCAGCTGCCTACGCGCGACCCTGACCAGGAGCTGAAGCACTCCTAGCCTTGCCCTCCAGCCTGGAGGAGAGACCAAGGCCGTTCCACTCAACGAGTCGGAACCTGCCAAGGTCGTGCATTTGGGATCTTCCCTAGATCCCAAATAGGAACTCGAGCTCATTACCTTCCTCCGAGCAAACTCGGATGCGTTCGCCTGGGAACCATTCGACATGCCCGGAGTCCCAAGGGGGGTGATCGAGCACAGGCTAGCGGTTCAGCCTGATAAAAAACCAGTGCGACAAAAACTCAGGCGGTTCTCCCCGGAAAAACAAGCGATCATCCGGGAAGAACTCGACAAGCTCCTTAAGGCCGGCTTCATCAGAGAGGTCGAGCACTCAGAATGGCTGGCCAATCCGGTCATAGTCAGAAAGAAAGGAGGCAAGTGGCGCATGTGCGTCGACCACACGGGCTTAAACGCAGCATGCCCAAAGGACAACTACCCGCTACCTCGCATAGACCAATTGGTCGATGCGATGGCGGAGTCGCATGTCATGAGCTTCCTGGATGCTTATTCGGGATATCATCATATCAGCATATCGCGCAAAGACGAAGAGAAGACCTCCTTCATCACCCCGTTTGGTACATTCTGCTACACGACCATGTCGTTCGGTCTGAGAAACGCTGGAGCAACTTTTCAGCGCCTCATGCATAAAACATTTACGGACCAAGTAGGTCGGAACTTGGAAGTTTATGTCGACGATATAGTTGTCAAAAGCAAGTTCGCCTCAAGTCATGTTGCTGACTTAGAAGAAACATTCTGTAATCTCAACAAGCATCGAATAAAACTGAATCCGAAAAAATGCGTTTTTGGTGTAAAGGCCGGTAAGGTGCTCGACTACATGGTCGGTCCACAAGGGGTCGGGGCAAATCCAGAGAAAATCGAAGCCATTGAGAACATGAGGCCGCCCACATGTGTGAAGGAAGTACAAGCCCTGACCGGACGAATGGCCGCCTTGAGCCGCTTTATTTCCCGGCTAGGTGAGTGAGGGCTACCTTTCTTCAAAGCCCTTCGAAAGCACGATGGTTTTATATGGAAAGAGGAAGCTAATCGTTCCTTTGAGGAGCTAAAGCAGTACCTGTCCAAACCGCCCGTCCTGGTCACACCTAAGACAGGGGAAGAATTGCTGCTATACCTAGCGGCGACCCCACAGGCCGTGAGTGCAGTACTAATGGTGGAAAGGGATGGTGTCCAACGACCTATCTATTATGTTAGTGAAGTACTACACGGACCGAAGGAGTGTTACCCTGAGGTCCAAAAACTCCTGTATTCATTACTGATGGCTTCCAGGAAGCTGCGCCATTACTTCCAAGCACACAAGATCGTGATACCGACCAATTTCCCGCTCAGAGAAATGCTGAAAAACCAGGACGCCAGTGGTCGTATAGCTAAGTGGGCCATGGAGCTCGCCGAGTTTAAGATAATGTTCTCGGCTCGCACGGCGGTCAAATCCCAGGTCCTGGCCTACTTCGTGGCAGAATGGTCGGCTCTGGCTCCGCCAGCGAGCGAGCTTGCCAGATCTAGGGAAGACCACTGGACCATGTATTTTGATGGATCCCGAGCGTACGAACGCTCGGGGGCTGGTGTCGTGCTAGTCTCCCCGGATGGAGAACAACTCCAGTATGCCGTCCGATTGCACTTCGTCGTGACCAACAACGCGGCAGAGTATGAAGGCCTCTTGGCCGGACTATGAGCGTGCAAATCACTATGGGTCCAGCGCTTACTGTGACGGGCGATTCATAGTTGGTCGTGAACCAGGTCAACAAGGAGTATCAGTGTTCCGATACCTCAGTGGCGCTTTACCTGGTCCAAGTAAGGAATATGGAGAAGTACTTCAAGAATTTTGAAGTACTCTACATCCCCAGGAAGGACAATGCCCTGGCCGACCAATTATCAAAGGTTGGTTCCTCTCAAACTACCGCTCCGGTGGGGGTGCTCGTTGAGCACTTGTACAAGCCCTCCATTCCCTCTGTAGAGGAGGCACCCGAGACAGGCGGTACAATCTCTCTCCTCGAGCAAGGTGCGAGTTGGATGACGCCATTCGTCCAATACCTTGCGCATGGGACATTGCCCGAGGAAGAAGCCGAGCGTTCCCGGCTAACAAGGCGATCTTCTCAGTACAAACTGATCGAAGGCGACCTATACCGAAAAGGTGCATTAGGAATCTTCTCCAAATGCATCTCCCAGGAGGAAGGCCAATACCTTCTTCGTGATATCCATGAAGGAATGTGCGAAGCTCACTTGCCGTTCAGAACACTTGTGAGCAAAGCCTTCCGATTGGGTTACTATTGGCCTACGGCCTTGGCGGATGCGCGGTTGATCGTGACGACCTGCCAAGCATGCCAGTTTCATGCTCGCAAAGTCCATCAACCAGCATATACGCTACAAACCATACCACTTTCGTGGCCATTCTCGACCTGGGGACTCGATATCCTCGGACCTTTTCCCCGAGGCCAGAAAGGCTGCAAATACTTGCTCGTGGCCATCGACACTTTCACCAAGTGGATAGAGGCCGAGCCCGTGTCAACCATCTTGGCCCAAGCGGCCAAGAGGTTCCTCCAAAGCAATGTGGTAACCCGGTTTGGGATACCCAACCATCTTATCACAGACAACGGAACCCAATTCACCAGTGAGTTGTTCCAAAGTTACTGCGAGGAGGTCGGGACCAAGGTCTGCTTCGCCTCTGTGCCACATCCACAGAGCAATGGGGCAGCCGAATGAGCAAATGGGCAATTAATTCAAGGAATAAAAAAGAGGGTCTTCAAGAACCTTAGCCAGCACAAGTAGGAGTGGGTGGACGAGCTACCCGCTGTTCTTTGGTCGGTTCGCACCACCACAAGTCGGGCCACGGGCGAAACCCCATTCCAGCTCGTCTATGGTGCAGAGGCCATTTTGCCTGCAGAGATTGTGCTGGGTTCCCCAAGGGTACAATTGGTCGGTTCCGTCGACCAGGAAATCGAGCGGCTCGTCGACCTGGACCTCGTAGAGGCAACACGAGAGCGGGCGTTGCTCCGGTCCGCGATTTACCTACAGGCACTTCGTAGGCACGCAGCTAAGTCGGTTCGACCAAGGGCCTTGCAAGTTGGCGACATGGTCTTACGACGAGTTCAGGACCTGTCAAAAGCCAACAAGCTAACCCCAAGATGGGAAGGCCCCTACACGGTCGTATCTGCAACACTCCCGAGGGCTGTTCGCCTAGCGATGGAGGACGGTCGGGAGCTCGCCAGCACCTGGAACATTGACCAACTGCGTAAATTCTACGTTTAGTCGTGTATCTCTTTTCGCGCCCGCTACACTGCCTTTGGCAAACCGATTCCTTTTCCTCTCTCGTTTTTTTCCAAGGGCTTTATGAGCCGCCAGTACGGCAAATGAGCTTAACTGACAATGCGTGTGTACCATCCCCTTTGGACACCGACTGGACGTTTGCCCGCATCGGTCACCATCCGCAGTAGCTCTTCACTGCATGAACGATCGTGCGCAGACATCCTCTAGCCCGGTACAAACTCAGCTTCTACTTGGGTTCGGTAACTCCATTATCGGGGCAAGCCCGTTTGTCCTACACACGCGACCATGCTCGCGCGCGTCCCTTTCTCGACTTCAGCGGCGAACCCGATCATTTACAACGCGGTGTGCTCGAGAATTTTTTCGACTCTCCTATGAACAAACTCGTGCCCGCAACTTTAGGGGCACGACCTTTGTCCATAGCGGGGGCTCGTACAATAGAGGCAAATCGTTCTTTTCCAGTGGTTTTACTCTTGATCGGAATCTTTTCTCGTGATGCCTTGCTTTTATACGGGAATCAAGTTTTTTCCTTCAGGTTATACCCTTGTTCTCTCCTATGGTTGTTTTCCTCTCTGCAGGACGATCCTCGAGCAAACATGAGTATGTCCAGAGCAAGGACGGGAAAAAAGGACAAGGTTCTAATTTTTCTATTCTTGTTCAATAACCAAAATTTTTTTTACAGGTCTACACAAGCAAAAGGAAAAAGAAAGAAAAAGAGAAAGGGCGTCTAAGATTAACTCCTACGCTCGGCCTGGAGGACGGCAAGCTCCTCCTTAAGGGAATCGACCTTGACCTCGAGGTCCAAAACCTTCCGCCGGGCCGCACGACCTTTGGCCGCGCTTTCCCGGAGGCGCTGCACCTCCTTGAGCCGGGCCTCCTCGCGCTCCCGAGCTCCTTCGGCGGCACGGCGCAGGTCGGGGACCTCCTGCCGTAGCTTCCACAGCTCCTCCTCAAGCTCGGCGCACCTTTGCTCCGAGGTGGTCTTTGCCGTTTCACTCTGGAGGAGTTGGTCCCGAAGCTCGGCGACGATGCCCTTCGCTGACTCCAGCTCTTTCTGGTCGAAGGCGTGCACCTCGGAGATCCGACGCTCAAGATCGGCGATCTTGGCGTCTTGCTCGCGATGGTACCCCCAGTACTCTTCCGCAGAAACTGTGGAGGCATCAATGTCCTCCATGGCCTTGGCAGCAAACTGCGAGCAATAAACAAGAAGAGTTAAAAACACCTTAAAAAAGCTTTTAATGCAGAAGAAAGGGGCGAAGTACTCACCAGAAGAGCACGGCTGACCAACTTGTCCTGGAGCCGCTGGCGGTCGGTCGCGCCAGCTCGGAAGAAAGGATTGACCCATGCAGGATCATCCCGGCCCCGAGCGTGCACATCAAGGTCTTGCTCCTCCTGGGCACTCGGTGCACCCAGGAGGTCAGCGGCGGCCTCTCCCTCGGTCGTCTCCCGAAGGTGTACGACCACCGGGGCTTGGTCACCCTGAGGGTGGTCCTCCCCGAGGGCTTGCAGCCCGTGGCTACCTTCCCCCTGCTCGACCTCCATGCTCGGGGGTTGGATGCCAACCGCGGCCACCTCCGCTTCTTGGTCCGCGGCCGGAGGCAACTGGTCGACGACGACCAACTCCTCCGCTCCTTGGTCCCGGGCCGGAGACGACTGGTCGAGGACGACCAACTCTTGGCCTTCAGAGCCCGCCGCCTGGGCCTCCCCCGTGCTTGGCGCCACGCCCGTCCCTTCGCAAGGGACCAAGGCCATAGCCCCTTGGTCCTCAGCCCCTTGCGGGTCTTGCTCCTCTGCGACCGATGGGGGCTCGACGTTCGTCGGGCGAAGCTCGGGGTCCTTCGGAAGTGCAGCTCGTGGCGGCTCCTCCTCATTCTCGGCCATCACTTGGTCAAGGATGCGATTGAGCTCGGCGTCAACTACAAAGTCGAGAATCCTCTAAGCCATTTACTGGAAATCCAAGGACAGTAGCCGAGCTATCATGCCCACACCAAGCGGAGTGGAGTTAGCTCAGAAAATTGCAAAAAGAACAAAGGACTCTACGAAGAGACTACGCGAGGGTTACCTTCCGCTCGGTGAGCATCCTCTTCCTCGGCTTCCTCGCTCTGGAACGCGGGCGCCCTACCCGCGGTGGCCTCATAGGCCTCGGTGCACTCCGCGGCGGCGTCGCTAGCCTGCGCCATCGCCAGGTCGACCTCGTTCATGTCTGCCCCTTGAAACACCAAGGGCGGACGGGGCGACGACCTTTGCCTTCTCCTGACCAAGACAAAGGCGTCCTCCTCCTCTTCCTCCTCCTCGGTCGGGGCCTCGACCACCTGCGCGAGTTGAGCTTGAAGGGCCTTGATCTGCTCCTCCAGCTGCTCCTTGCTGGCGGTGGACTTGGCCGCCTCCTCGGCCTTCTTCGCCTGCTCGGCCAGCTGTTGCAGTCGACCCATCAGCTCCGGCTTCCTTCGCTTGAAATCAGCAAACCATTTTTGGAGCCCTCTTACCTCCTTCCGGTCGGCGTACTCCAGGTGCTGCGTGGTCGGGACCCTGGCCGGGGTTTGGCGCTTTGAGCGCTTAGCACGAGGAGGCGAGGTGGGTGGTTGGCGGCTTCGACCCGCCGTTTTCTTGCGAGACCCCCTGGTCAGGGTATCTCCTTGCGGCGGCGGCTCCGCGCTCGACACAGCGAGCTCGAGGGCGACCCTCTCCTGCAACCAGAAATCAAATTAGACAAGCTCAGGATGAGTTCCTCATGCGAAAACAAGCACGGGTGCTTACCGTGTCGCTACAGTCGAGGACGTTCTTCGGGAACTGGCGGTCGGCCTTCAGTTCCTTCTCCTTTGGGGCGCCGAACATCTCGGTGACCCTTTCCTCGACCCAGTCCATCCCTGGAGCTGCGATTCGAGCAAAAAGAGCACGGGATCAAACCCATGCTCGGCCAAAGACGAAAACCAATGAATGGACCAAAAAACTTACCCATGTCATCCTCACGGGTGAGGTCCTGCCACCTGGTCACCTCAAAGAATGGGTGCTCCCGACGCTGCAATGGGGACACCTGGTTGAAGACGAAGTCACGCGCAATGTCCCGACCAGTGAGCCCCATTTGGGTGAGCTCACTGATGGTCCTAAGGATGTGCTCCTCCTCGGGCTGGACGAGCAGGCGCGCGGTCTCGGCCGCCGGGGCGACCTCCCCGGTATAGACAGGTTGGCTCCCTTCGGTCTTTTTCTGATAGAACCAAAGGTCGGCCCAACCTGACACCGAGTCCTTCAAGGAAAGGAGGGGGTACTCGTATGGGCAGTTGGGCCGAAGACGAAGGTAGATGCAACCGGCGGGGGTATTCCCGCCAGAGCGAAAAGGAGAGTAAAAGTGAAAGAAGAGGCTGGCCGTGGGCATTACTCCCACGTACGCCTCGCAAAGGTGAGAGAAGATCGTGAGGGCAAGGATAGAATTGGGGTTGAGGTTAGAAATCTCGCACCCGCAGAAGGCGAGAACAGAGACAACTCACTTTCAGGCAAGCGGAGCCCGTTGACGGCGTAGAGCTCGCAGGAGATGATCTCCCCCTCCCGCGGCGCCGGCGCCTCTTCACGACCGGGCACTCAGACGCTGTTCGGGTCGACGTGACCATCGTCCACGAGCGCCTGGAGTCTCCTCCGGTTCATCTAGCTGACTCCGAACCGCGCCATTGCTATGGGATGAGAAGGATCAAAGGTCGCTAAGGAGCAAAAGGTGTTGTGAAGGAAAGAGCACAAGGGGCGCTAAAGGATTGGAGAAAAGTTTGAGCAGGTGCCGAGCAAAGCGCGAAGTGATCTCATTTGTGCGGTGACCGGGGTTAAAAAGGCTGCGAAAGGGTGTATTAAATGCTGCCATGACCTTTCGCGAAACGGCACCTGTCCGTTATGGCAGAAACGGCCCAGCAAATGCACGCTTTCTGAGAAACTGCTTTACCGTTGCAGAGAGGCTTCTCGGAGAAGGAATCGAAGTAACCAAACGTCGCGCCACCGCGGCATGGACGTTTGGCCAGCAAAAAAAGACAATAAGGTCGTCTCCCGTCACAGGATGGTCGTGAGACACGACCAAAGGAACCTAATCCCTCCTTCGAATCTTTTTAGGCTCAAGGGGAAGCCCGAGACAAGACGTTCCCCAAATGAGCCTCGGGGGCTAGCTGTCGGGGATTGACTATCTGACAGAAGACCGTTGTACCCCGGGAAGATCTTGAAGCTACCGACCATACAGCTCTAGCGGGAGATGCTCGGAAGGCCATCTGGGCAACATAACTCCCGAGCATGCGTATCTACCCGCCCATGACCATACCGGACGAACACGAGCAACCTTGCTCGTGAAGTCCATGACATGACCCGGGTGAATGGTCGGGAGACCCGGTCGTGGTACCAGAAAGGAAGTTGGCTATTAATCTGCCGGAAATCAAGGGCAGGTGCACCGGAAATTCAAGTCAAATTGCGCGGATCAAGGGCCCCAGATCATGGGCGCTATGGTTATGGAAGTGTAGCGCCAATTTAGGAAGTGGTTACCTTATGTGCAACGTAAGGATCTGTATTTAATCCCCCCGAAAATATCTATTAGGAGAGGCCCATTTTTTGACCAATCATACACACAATACACTGGAGTAGGGCTGTTATCTCGATAGTGAGAGGCCCGAACCAGGATAAACACCACGCGTCTTCTCCCATTTACGCATTGCTCGGACGATAACCCTGGCTCGCACGAAGGGGCCCTGTTGATCCCTCGTTCAACAAGTAAGCTCGGCGAGAGCCCGTTCTCCAATCGTCGACAGAAACCAACCAAACCGATCGTCAGAACTATAAAAGAAAATCAAAAGGATCCACCATCAACTCTTCCATTTGACTCCAACCAACTACCCGATCTACGATAGAGAGGATAAGCACTCTCCCCACGGGAGGTTAATAGTCCCTCGGTGATGGCTCTCACCGGCCACACCGTTACTCCACACAACTTTACTACGAATAAAAGAAGGTGACCGAAACCCTTCGGCACCACAACCTCACTTTATCATAAATATAGCAACTCAATCAAATCTTTCATAAATATAGCATTATACCTCATCAAATGTAGCATTCAACATCAAAGCTTAGATACAATATTTAAGCGGATAGCAATGATACCCATACCCTTCCTACTGTGCATTAGAGTGTGTCAAGTTTTAAATTAGTTAACCAAACTATTTCAGATTTTAAAGTTATTGCCCTAAGGCCAAATTTTAATGAGTAGACCTATGCCATGTTTCTACTTTTCCAAGTCAACATTTTAATTTACTCTAGAGTAATTTACTACATTCACATTCCACGGACCTAAAGCCCGCTCTGATACCAACTGTAACACCCCGGCGTCTAGTATGCCCTGGATGTCACCAAACATAGACTAACAAGCATCTAAATACCACAAATAAAGATAATTTACAGCAATGGTGCAAATGCTAAAACCGAAAATTTCGGCAGCATCTCTTTTGTTTCTCCATGGTTCGGAGCAACAACAAAGATATCACAAGATATAGCATAACGAAAGACATCTAAAACAGCAATAACAGGTGGCATAGAAACAAAATAAGTCCAGAATAAAGCATTCAATCACTTCATGAGCTAAACGAATCAAATAAAGCATTCAATGCACATGTCTCTTTGAAGCACATACCGGTATTGCCGAGTAGGGATGTGATCGGATCGGATACGGTCGAATATCGTCCTATTCATATCCGTATCCGTATTTTTTATCGAATACGAATAGTGTCGAATACAGAATCGAATACGAATTATACAGGATAATATCGGTTACGAATACAGATCGGAATCAACATGGATACGAATAATATTAGTCGGATATTTTAAAATCCAATTTCAGTTTTTTTTCCAAAATTGGTCCAAATTTAAATTCAAAATTCCAAAAGAAATATATTTGTATGTCTTTTTTTGCCTTTTTATCCCTAGCTTGTCATACATGTGACTATGTGAGTAACAATGTACCCCATTGCAATAATTGAACCAAATGATTTGCAGCTAGCATATGCTGTTGAATCCTAAGTAACCCCCCCTGAAACGTCACTTGCCAATTTCTGTACCATCTTTACCCAAATATCTCCAAATTAGCATCTAGCACACATGAACACATTATATCTTGTCATCCAATGCAGACCCCAGTCTCTGAAACAGTGAAACATGTTAAATTGTTAATGTGTTATTCTGAAACGTGTTATTCGGATAATATCTATATGTCATATTCGGATATTATCCGAACAAAAACTCGGATATTCCGTATCCATCGGATAATCAGTGTTCCGTATCCGTATCCATGTAAATTATCTGTATCCATATCATTATCCGAGAAATCAACTGGATATCTGTGAAACTATCCAAATCATCATCCAAATCAATTCGGTCGGTCGGTCGGTCGAAAAATATCCGTACCAGTTCCATCCCTATTGCCGAGTGCACACCCGTCGGTGTGCACCCCCTTTTTCCCATCCATCCCGTGGAAGGTGCCTACTCCTCGTTTCCATTCACAACTGTGGATGGAATCACGAGGTAGGTCTTTCTCAATGGCGCTCCGGATTAGTCATAACTTTCTCACCGACCTCACCGGACTAGTTATGACTTTCTCACCGTCCTGGCCAGTCCTCATGCCATGTATGCAAATATGCCATAAACATAAATAACTTGCATATAAACTCAAACTAGCCATTGCATAGCTTTATAACAAACCATTTTCATCATGTCACATGCAAGAATCAATCATGGCATCATATCATAAAGATATGTGAACTATCTCAACATCAAACACTATGGCACCCAAAGCCACAACCACTACAATACACTTGCCTTCAGCCGTGAGCGACGGAGTGGCGAGAGGTTGAGGGTACTCCCGGGGTCACACCACCTGCACATATGTACAATAAGCTCAAAACTTGCCCACAAAACTGTACACAAATGCTCATCTACCCCGACTTCGCAAACTACTCCCAAAACCCAAAAATAGAGAATCTGTCCCGTCGGGACAACGGGCTTACAACTAGCATAACTTGAGTTCTACGACTCCAAATCAAGTAAACGAGTACATTTTCTCGAATCTTAAGAAATTTCCTAGCTTTTTCTAGGTATTCACGAAGACTGATTCGGCCTCTAAAATTGTCTAATCTATAGATCAACACGATCTGTCCCAATCACGTCACAGTTTTGACAATGTTCGGTAAAATAGCCATAACTTTCAAACGGCTGGGCGTAATTTAACGTTCTTGGTGTCCAATTAAATATAATTCGATTATGTACAATTTTCTTAACAGCTGGCCGATCAGAAAATGCCTCTAAAATATCAAAAACGTAAGCCCTAGGTCGGGGTGCAAATCAGCCCGAGGATAGAACGTGGGACAGCATAGCAATTTCCCTAATCTCACCTAGGAACATCACTTAAACATGGATCTAGAGCATAAAATCCTCCTTCTAACCAGCAACACAACCCTTCCAAAGGATCTACCCATCCTTACCTCCCTCGAAGAACCGCTCGAACGATGAATCTTCTCCTCCTGGACCCCCGATCTCCTTCCACGCGCCAATTCCTTCGGATCCTCTCATCGCGGAGCTTCCCAACAGTGAGGACAGCAAAGAGGAGGGGTGTGGCAGCAAGGGATGGGGTGGAACTCTCCTAGGGCCGGCTAGAGGAGGTGGAGGAGGAAGGGGAAGGGTGGAGGCGCAAGGGGAGTGGGGGGTGGCGGCTAGGGTTGGAGGGAAGTGGGGGGGCGCATAAAGGAGGGCTGGCGCCTGGGGGTCCCTTTTTGCTGGAAATTTCCCCACCCCATGGGCCCAAAGACTCCCCCACCAACGGCCCACTTCATCCCCCTAAGGCCCAATTAGCTCTCACTAGGCCCAAACTCCCCCGGAAGCCCAAATTCTCCCCCGTAAAGGCCCAAACTCAAGGAAAAAGGCCCAAAATCAGGCTACAAAAAATGTACCTTCATGCCGACATCGAAAATGACTCACACCGTCATTCCGTAGTGTCACATTATAACAAATTGCAACTACACCACATACTCCAACTATTTAAAATAAATTGAATAAGTTGAACCAACACAAAGCTCTTAAAACAACCACAAAAACCTATGTCTTCCCAATTGATATCGATACTGGCATTATAGGAACACAACTGCATACTTCCAGATATACTAATAGTTTGCAACAACATAAATAACAACTCTAATCAACTTCCAAGTTAAAGTCACTAGCCAGCACGATTAAATTTCTCTATTAACATGTTAAATTAGAACATCTTTAAACAACCCGCAAGGTTTCTTTAACAATATCAGTAGTTTACATCATCTTAATGTTCTAACTATGCATCAGGGTTTAAAACTTTAAACATTATCGAGGGTCATAAGCACTTTTAAAGCAAAGCAACAAATTCTAAGCATGTACATTAACACATTTAATCATTCTCGCTATAGAGTAATCTACAACACTAGTAATCTATTTATTCTCAAGTTAAAGATAACAATCACATTGAATTGATTCAACTCACAAATTAACTTAGCAATACGTCATTCCATAAACCACATTGTTACCTACCACATAGCACAGACATAAACTTTTCTAAACACCTTCATAGGTCACCTACTCTTGACAAACATGATGCAATTCAACTTTAAGGATAACCACAGCTCAGGAACTAGAACGAACACCGATACACAATTTGTCCTTTCAGGCAAGGAAGAAAAACAAAACTCTAACAGAAATCCAGGAGAGCTCAACTCTTAAATTTCCATCTTTGATAGCCCAAAACTCTTCAAGAAATCTCAAGATCTATACTTCCAAGAAGAAAGAAGGATACACTAGGAAAAAAACCAGATGTTCAACTAAATCTTTTCCGATAAAGAGAAACTCCAACACTTTTCTTAGATAGGGAGAACAACAACCACATAAGTTTCCTCCCCAAGACGGTCCACAATAACCAATAAAACCGCGTGTCAAAGTAAAAAAAATTGCAACCAAAAGACGCGCAACACAAAACTCTTCCTCTTCGTCTTCAACCAAGGAAGACAAAACCACAAACTGCCTACGAAACAATCCGCAAAAATCCAATACCAAACACTTTTCTTTTGATTTCAATCAACTAAAACCAAGAAAACCAACCAAAACCGATCGTCAGAACGGTAAAGAACATCCGAAGGAATCCACCACCAAACTCTTCTATTTGTCTCCAATCATCTACCCGATCAACGACAGGAAAATGGTAAGCACTCTTTTAATAGTTCTTCGGTGATGGCTCTAACTGGCCACACCGTTAAACCACAACCCCTTACTATGAACAAAAAGGTGACCAATACCCTTCGGCACCACAACCCCACTTTATCACATTAAGAAGAGCAATTCAATAAATTATTTTATAAGCATAGCAACATACATTACCTAATATATCATTCAACATCAGAGCTTAAATACAGCATTTATGCGTAAAGCAACGATACCCATTCCCTTTCCTACTGTGCATCCATGTGTGTCAAATTTTAAATTAGTTATTCCACTTACACAAGTTTTAATGTTGCTATCCTATGGCAAAATTTTAAGTACAACCAAAGCCATGTTTATAGGTTATCCCACATCAAAATTTTAGTTGAACCTAAGGTAATTCACTAAGTTCAAGCACCACGGACCTGAAGCCCGCTTTGATACCAACTGTAACACCCCGGTATCTAGTATGCTCTGGATGTCACCAAACATAGAATAAACAGCAACTAAATACCACAATTAAGATTAAATTAGAGCAAGGACGTAAATGCTTTAACCAAAAATTTCGGCAGCATCTCCTTTGTTTTTCCATGATTTGAAGCAACAACAATATTATCACAAGATATAACATAATGAATGACCACTAAAACAGCAATTACGAGAGATATAGCAATAGTTTAAGTCCCGAATAATGAATTCAACCACTTCATAAGTTAAAACGAAGAAAATGATATGACCAAGCTCACACTTAAGACAAACTCCAACCGACAGCGCAATAAACTTATTATCACAACTACGAAAGGTAAAATGTAGTTATCTAAATGAATGACACTATGTGAAGGTGTGTCGCTAAGCCCCTTTCTCGCATGCCGGTTTTATGGTACCTAAAAAAACATCATAAAACACAAGCGTGAGTTCATCACTCAGCAAGTATATTGCAATGGAACAAGAAAAACAGTTTTCAATACCATCATCACTACATCTCATACTCAACATCATAACCATTTCATATTCACATTGTATACATCTCATTAACATCATCATGTATGCAATGCAATGCACATGTCTCCTCAAAGCACATACCGGTATTGCCGAGTGCACACCCGTCGGCGTGCACCCTCTTTCCCCTTCCATACCGTAGATGGAGGGTGCCTACTCTTACTGACTCGCTCCCATACACAACTGTGGATGGGACTACGAGGTAGGTCTTTCGTGTTCACTATGTGTGAACACAGAGGCCCGCATCAGAATGGGATGCCTCTTCCATTATGAATGCACATATGATATGAACATGTATAAACTTGCATAAACATTTAATACAACAATTTCATAACCAATATATAACCATGTTCATCATATCATAAGCAAATATCAAGCATGGCAAGTTAACACATCATGTAGCCATATTGCACCTATGCAAGTCTAATAATCATCCAACACCCAAACCCATCCCAGTAAACTTGCCTTCAACCATGAGCGACGGAGTGGCGAGAGGTTGAGGGCACTCCCGGGGTCACACCACCTGTACATAGGTACAATGCACTCAAAACATACCCATAAAGCAATACAAGAACTATCATCTACATCGACCTCGCAACCCACTCCCAAAACCCGAAAAACAGCACTCTGTCCAACCGGGACAGCAGCGCTCCAACGACCATAACTTGAGTTCTAAAACTCCAAATCAAGTAAACAAGTACATTTTCTCTAAGCTTAGGAAATTTCCTAACTTTTTCTATGTATTCGCGAAGACTGAATCGGCCTCTAAAATTGTCTAATCTACAGATGATCACGACCTATCCAAATCTCATCACAGATTTGGCAGCGCTCGGTAAAATAGCCATAACTTTTAAACTGCTGAATGAAATTTTCCGTTCTTGGTGTCCACTGAAATATAATTAAATTAGCTACAACTTCCGTAACAGCCGGCTGATCAGCAAACGCCTTTAAAATTGCCAAAAGCGCGTCCGAAGGCTGATGACCTAATCTGTTCTAGGACAGAACGCAGGACAGAGTTGTAGTCACCCTAAACTCTTCTAATCAGAGCACCTAAACACCAAAGTTAACCAAGATCCCCCAATCTAACCAGCGCCAAAACTCTACAAACCAATTCCCTGAGACATACCTCTTGTTGGCGGATCACCCGGTCGACGAATCGTTCTCCCCGCGCGGCTCGATCTCCCCTCCAATCGCCGGGAACGCCGAAATCGCTCGATCCGCTTGGACGGAAGGCCTCCAACCTACGCGAGGGCGGTGTGAGGAGGGTGCTAGGGCCTGCTAGAGGAGGGAAGGGGAGGCGCAAGGGGAAGGAGCGCCATGGGGGAAGGGGAGTGCGGCTAGGAGGAGAGGGGCAAGGGGGCGGTGGCTTGCTTGCTGCCCCCTTTCCTCCCCCTCATGGGCCAGGAACTTCCACCTAAGGCCCAATTAGGTCCTGCCCAAGGCCCAGATTAAATCCCCCAAGGCCCGAACTCCCCCGGACAGGCCCAAACACCCGGAAACAGCCCAAAACACGATACAAAGTCGTACCTTAATGCCGTATTCTATATTATCACATTCCATTAAGTCACAAAAACTCTTACCGATAAATCACATTCTCTAATGTCACATCCTATGATGTCACAGGTGCCCTCACCGAGATGTTGGGAATAACACCTGCTGATGCAACAGTATATGCCTTGCTATGGAGAGAAGTGGGACAGTGGGATGTGAAACCATTTGTCATAGTTAGTGTATAAATATCTTCTATCGCCATAATAAGGGTTTGTTGGTACTGGGTTGGTGCAAAGTTAGGATTAAGTAATGTAAAGGTTATATATGATTTATCTGTGGCACACCAAAGGATGTGTGTTAAGTATGCATTGCAAAAAGAGATAATCATTCGCTGTGGGTAAAGCAGTACACCTCTACAGAGTTAAAATCAATCAATTAGCCGCGCTCGCGGTCATGAGCACTTGGTAAAGTCATCACATAGTTAGGATTTTGATATTTTCATAAAATGGAATGAAACTGAAAAATATGGCATAGATAATTTACCTTACAGATGATTCAATGCTTACCATGTATTGACAAGGTTGAATTCAGTTGTTGTGCCATGTGTTGGCAAATTAATGAGTTTGTGCCATGTGTTGTCAGGGATTGACGCGATAGTTGCTTACAATCATTGAAATTGTGTTGTTATATATGCTCCTTACTTTATGTATTGTTTCACAAGTTATGCTTTCAATTTACTATTTAAATTTTACATTCAATTCAGTTTTATGCAAATAACTGTAGTAGCCTCCTTTGTTTTAGCATGCATATAATTAGGATTTGCAAAAGTCTTGCGAGTACAATTTTGTACTCACCTTGCTATTAATGATGTTTTAGGTGATGAAATAAAATATTCCAAAGATACTTGTGTGGATGCAGATGACGGGAATAATGATGATGCTTTTATCTAGGATTTTACCTTATCAGTTAGTTGCCTATGGAACACGGGTTAGATAGGCATATGATAATATAAAGCTATTAATAAAACTTATATAAGAACTGCTTCCGCTAAACAATGTAATAAATTTTTTTTGTATGGTTGTGATTACAATTTGTGTATGTACGTGTTAGCTACTAATCACAGGACTAGCATAGAAAGCACATTAGAACCTTTCTTTTATGATGCACTGTATCGTAAAAGGGAGGGTCCCACACTAATTAAGTAAAGCTTGGAATTCAAATTATTTTTATGAGAAAAATATGCCACCTTCTTGATATGTCATGAAGCTCAATATTTCTTACCAGTGTGCTATCTTCGTTCGCATGGATAGAAATCATGGGCGGAACTGGGGGTGTTGGGTATGCCCCCGCACCCCCCAAAATTCCTAGCCCAGTCAGATGTGCTAGCTATCTCGAATCTTTCTGGTGAGCCAATTCATTTATGGTTTGTGTGGTTCGTAGGCCAGATTGACTTGTTCGGTGAGACTGCAACATCCCCACACGTCGGTGATGTCCACCCGATCACTTGCTTCGGCTTGAGCTCACTTAAAAACTGTCATAGACGCGAATCTTGTCACAACGACTACTCCATATTAATCTGTAGTGGCATCTTAGATAGTTGAGTAGTACTACATCTAAGCCATATCTTCCTTCTATGATTGAGCTAATGGAGATAGTGTAGTAATGTACATGCTCAAATTAAGCTGTCTCCTTGATAAAAAAAAAGAAACTTAGTCTCCTCTGCCTCTTTCAAGCTCTTGGCTTCTATATACCATGGGTGGAACTAGGGGGTGCCACCCCCAAAATTTTGAGATTTGGCATAGTCCTTAGTCCCCTCCCAGCCTCCCCCTAACCTCAAATTTCATATATGGGCTCCTCCGTGCAGCTCCACACATCCACTCCTCGGTATCATAGCCCTGGTTGACCTGATTGTTCGCCCTGGCCTGTTGGTCGCTGCTAAGCTCCTCGTCGACTCCCCTGATCCTCGCCGCTGCTAATCAGTCGGGCTAGCCGATAGTCCCCCTTCCATGCTCTGCTCCTCAACGCCCGATCGCTCCGACCCACCCTAGGTGTTGGCAGGAGACTCCCCTCGGATCCTCGTGCTGATGCTCTAGGCGACATGCTCCTGGCTTCTAAGTCGAGCCGCCATTCCATGCCTCTGCCTTCTCATCGCATGATGCTAAACTATCAGCGGCCACTACCTGGGGTTTCTCCTTGCTCCCTATGTGTGTGGGGAGGAGGCAGCAGAGCACAGTGCATAGCAGCAACATTGGGGGGGAGATGGCAGTGGCATCAGGGGGTTTTGGTCGAACAGGTGGTCGGCATTAACTCAGGCGGTGGTGGCGCTTGGTGCAAGGCAGGGGGCGACATGGCAAGCAGCGTAGAGACATTGTGGCTGGGATGATGGACAGCGTGCACGCTCGGTGTGGCACTACAACAAACCGATAGAGACACACCCATTAGATAATTTCTAGTTCCGCCGCTGATTGAAATCATGTACGTAGCAGATAATACAATAGGAGAAGCAAACAAAGAAATAACCAGTGATTCATAGTTCCGACCTTTATAAGTAAGAACTAATCACACTATCAGGAAAATTATAGAGAACCATTACCTAGACCTAAGATCCAAATGTGCTTTATGTTGAAGTAACCATTAAGAGAAGCAAAGAAAAATTAACCGAAGAAAATAATCTAAAAATGAGAATGAGATGCAACATTTAGCTTATCTATAGCACCTAGGCAAAACAGAAGCCAACGCCTAGCACTTTTTTCTGCACACTTCCATCTCAGAAAGAAATTCTACAAAATTTCATTTGCAGTAACACAATGAGATATCATCAAATCTTATTTGTATACGCTAGCTCTATGCACTACAAAGGTAGAAATATGCACAAAGGCAAATGTGTTGTACGATCTTTTGCTGATAAATGCAAACGTTGGGTGATAACCCAGAAATGAAAGAACACAATAGGAAAAACATGCACCTTGATCTTTTGGTTACTCTTGTATGCCCCAAATCTATTTCTCTTGTGGTTGTCCCAAATCATTTTTCTAAGGCCTCCATTTTTGGTAAAAAATACCAAAAATGGATTCCATGTGCACACAGTACTAGTCCTATGATTAGTGACTAGTACGCACATTTACAAAGTTGAAATCACATCCATACACAATATTTTACATATAATGGTGGAGTCATTTATACAATATGACCGGTACGATGAATCAGAATACATCGAAAAAAAGTCCTATAGTTTGCCACACAACCCTCAGGCAACTGACAAGGTATAAACCATAGAAAAAGCTTGTCATTATGTTCCTCGTATCCTATGTTGTAAAGTATTTCATAGGAGTAATCTAGATCTTCACCTAAAAACAATAACAACAGCAAGGTTGAGTACATTTCTGTGAGACCCTCCCTTTTATGATACAATATACCACAAAAGAAAGGATCTAAAGTGCATACTGTGCTAGTCCCATGATCAGTAGCTAGCACACACTTCCACAAATTGAAATCACAACCATACACCATATTTTATTTCATATAATAGCAGAAACATTTATACAATATGATCTGTAAGGTCGATCACAATAAAGCGGAAGAATCAAAAGTCTTGTAGTATGCCATATAACCCTAAGGCAACTAACAAGGTATAAACTCTATATAAAATATTATCATAATTTCCATAACTATAACATCCCAAATTTTGCTTTTCTTGCATTTAATGTGTATTTGAAATTTTAGAATTTTTTTGGAATTAATTTGAATTAAGTCATTTATTGAATTAATTAAATATTTGAAATTTTCATATAAAATTTTGTTGGAAATATTTTATTTGAGTTCAAAATGTCTCAAAATATTTTCCAAAATTTTTTTGGTATTTTTTTCTAATTTTTCTCGCTTTATTTGAATTACTAGAATTATTTTAAATAATAAAATATGGAAAAAGGAAAAAGGTTGTTTGGGCCGAAGCCCATTGGCTTTGTACTAAATCCGGCCCAGCCTGAACCGACCCGCGCAGTCAACCCACGGCCCGTACCGCTTCGCAAACCCTAACCCTAGATCCTTCAACCGTTCAATCTGAATCGTGCGGCTAGGATCGTGCCGCGTCGCGTCACGTTGTGAGCTGTTTGATCATGCCTGTGTGGACGGTGGGATTGAGGCCACGTTGCCAAGCCGTGTCGGCGTCAGACTCCGCCGTCTGAGACAAGCACGCCGCGAAATCCACGCCTAACTCGACGTTTGGGCCGGTATTTAAGGCACGGGGTGTCGCCCGACGACCGCTATTTTGCGTCGCCTTTTTTACCCTAGTGCACATACATCGAGGAGCCTTGCACTGCCTTAGAATGCTTGCTGAAGTTCCTTGAGTGTCACCGCCTTTGTTGCTCCATTCTGCCTTTGTCTGTCACCGATTGCCGCTCTGGACCCATATACGAACTTGTTGCGATGAGGCGCACCTAAAGAGATAGCTCATTTCAGCGAAGGACGCATGAAATGCCGAGGGCTTTATCATCGTCTTCAGTTTTGACAAACCCGAGTCATCGCTCCATCGCCGGAATCTGCAAGCTTTTCCAACCCGTTAGATCTCCATTGCACGGTGCCAGTGAGTCCACGCGTTTACCGTTCAGAACCGTAAGATTAAGTCAACCCTATTCGTTAGATCTAAGAAGGTGTGGCGTAGATTGGGACACGTAAACACTCTGATGTTTCATCGTGGGTTAGATCTGATCTTGGCTGTTCGATCTGGATTGGGTGGTTCAGATCATTTTGCATAATATCGTTGGGAGTAGTTCACATGTAACATCCCAATTTTTTTTGCTTTTATTGAGTTTAATGTGCATTTGGAATTTTAAGAATTTTCTGGGGTTTATTTGGATTTAATTAGAATTAAGTCCTTTATTGAATTATTTAAATAATTGAAAATTTCATATAAAGTTTTGTTGGAAATATCTTATTTGAGTCCAAAATGTCTCAAAGTATTTCCCGGAATTTTTCTGTTATTTTTTGTATTTTTCTCGCTTTATTTGAATTACTAGAGGTATTTTAGATCATAAAAATAAAAAGAAAATAGGGAAAAAAACCCTAAACGAGTCGAGACCCATCGGACCCGACTCGTTAACCTGTTAACCCACGTCGATAACCTAACCCTAGTGTAACATCCCAAAATTTGGGTTTTCAAAAAGATTTGGTTTAGTTCAGCTTCCCAAAAATTTTCGTTGATTTTCTCGCGTTTATAAAGTGTAAATTGAATTTTCTAAAAGCTAAAACAATTTAGTTTGCTTATTCTATATTTTAAATAAAAGTAATTTAATTTTATTTGGGTTCCTTGTGCTTTAAGAAATTTTTTTGTAATTTTTGAGATTTTTCGGAGCTCGTTTGCTATTTATCGGATTTATTTGGAATTAAATTGAATTAAGCCTCTTCCTTAATTTAATTAATTATTTCGAAAAGTTTATATAATGTTTTGTTAAAAATATTTTATTTGAGTTCAAAATGTCTCAAAATATTTTTTTCAATTTTTCTAGATTTTTTCTGGTATTTTTATTGCCTAAAATGATTTAATTGAATTAGTGGAATTATTTTAATTAGAAAAAGGCTGAAAAATCGGATTTTTGCACGTGGGCCTAAACCTTCCTCTGTCCTCCCACCAGCCCATGCCGCCAACCGGGCCGCCTCCCCGCGTCAGCCCATCCCGCGCCTCGCCAAATGGCCGCCTGACTGGTCACGGCCGCTTGGCCAGATCGCTTCACCAATGGCCGCTTCCTCGCAGTTACCGCGCATAGGGCAGCGAGCGCTACAGGCGCTGGGCCGCACCAGGCCGACCACGGCGTGGCACGGATCTGTGTCGTGTCCCCACCCCGATCTCGCCCGTCCGCTGTTGATCCGATGGCCACAAACGCGCCACGTAGCCCGGATCTGAGTCCTGGACGCCAAGTGCTTGTATAAATGCCTGTGAGACCTGTTTTCGCGTTTTTCTTGATTATTTTTTATCTAGCCGCCACCCTAGACTCATGTTGACCTCCCATGGCCTCTCCCACACGTCCCCAACCTCAAATTAATTTTCCAAACCTTAGAATCCATCCCTCATCCTCCGAACGTCGCCCAAACAATGGCCAAAATTTGGAGCGCATCCCCTGTTAGCTCGTGGATTCTTTTCGAGATCCATATTCTCTGTGGTGAGACATGATGTTCCATCTGTCTCCCCTCCAAATTTCATCCAATTTGGCCGAAGAATCAAAAGTTATGGCCGTTTCAATCTAGAATCTTGCCGAGGCCATATCTCCCTCAATGTTTCGAGTTTGACCGTGAAATTTTTTGTGTAGACTCCTGGTGATGTCCTCTACACAATGCACATCATTCCCCATGGTTTTTCCCTCTAGATTTTGCACAGAAAAATCTTTTCTCCGATAATATTGCTTTCCAAACAGCTAAAAACTTCCTCGCGCGTTCCCCGCTGATCCAGAAGGTAAAACTCCGAGCCACCTGCGTCACAATGTGCCACTTGGTCCCATCTAGCTCTCGGTCAAATTTTGTTAAGTTCCGATCACTATTCTAGAAGTTATGGCCGTTTGAAGTTTGGCCCCGAAAGCTGTTTAACGGCAGATTGCGATCAATCCTTTGGGTTGCCGCAAAATCCGCTTATACCATTGAGTTCATCTCGTCGCGCTCTACACGGTAGACATTCCCCTTTTGCTGTCCCATCCTCCAAATTTTTTTTATATATTTAGGTCGTTCTTTCGCCGTCGCTGCGCGCCGTCTTTTGACGCTGGCTATTCTAGTCCGCCGTGGCCGTGTTGTCGTGTCCGGTGGGTCATCCTTTACTGTTTTGGTCCATCCTTGAAGTTCTTTTGCTCTTCGTTTGCTGTCGGAGCAAGATTCCGACCTAAGACCGTCGTCTTTCGACCTAGCCGTTTTTATCGGTTCGCGTCTGGGTGATCCATCCTTGGTAGCGCTTTATCGCGGTCATGTTGTTGCACCGACGGCCGATATCTTTTTTCATGTGCATATTGCCATCGCTTCGCGTTCGCCATTAACGTTCCGTCGTTAACGCTTCACTGTTAACATTCTGCCGTTAACATGTCGACGTTAACGCCACCGTTAACGCTCTACTATCAACCGTTAACGTTCTGTCGTTAACGCTCCGTCGTTAACGTTCTGTCGTTAACGCTCCGTCGTTAACGTTTTGCCGTTAACATTCCGCCGTTAACGCTTCATCGTTAATGCTTGGCTCTCATCGCTTCATTGTCATCGCATGCGTGCATTCATGCAAGAGCCCTAGTGCGATGTCCTCATCTATTCTATCATCATGATGTAAGCCTAGCCTCATCGTCATATCATCTTCAAAGCCGAACCAAAACCCTAACCTAAGACCGGTTCGATGGACTAAGTTCATCGTGAGCCGCGTTGTTATCTTGCAATCTTTCCCGTTGTTTCAATTATGGTAAGACACTTGTCCTTGTCTTATCCCTGAAAATCTAATCTGCCATTGATCCAGAAATTGTTCGTGGACTTGGTCGATAGATCATTGGCCAGGTGTCATATCCTTGTGCCATATCTAAACCATCAGTCTATCTTCCTTTTGGTTGACTGTGCCCGTTCGGTCAACAAAATTCAACTTCGAGCTTCAGCTTAGTTCATTGCGAGCTAACATACCTTTATGGATCCGGTCTATAGATCGAGAGTCCATATGTCGTTGTCCGTTTGTCTAATCTTCAATCTAATCCGTTCGATTTCCTGAATTCATCCAAGCTGTTGTGCCCAATGCTATTCGTTCTTAATTTGGAGTTTATTCGATTTGTCTTTTGATTTGGTTTGTATTTGCCTTTTTCTTTAATCGCTAGCCGCGTCGTTCGGAAGTCGCTCGAAGGAGCCGTGGATCAAGAAAGCGAAGATTGAAGATCGAAGATCAAGAATCAAAGATAAAGAGTAAAGAATAAAATTGCAAGGCCAGGCAAGTTGTGCTTTGACCATGTTGATCCCATTTTCGAAACTTATATTGTTTCAAATTATTGCATGCTAGTTTAAGTTAAGCTGAGTTCAATTAATTTGGGATTAGATAATCAACCTATTTGTTATTGCCACCTTGTCACTATTTGTATGCCATGATTCATTTGTCACCCTAGATTTGTTGATTAATAGTTGGTAGCTAATAAATTGCCAACTTGGGTTAGATAGAACGTATTAGTTTGCTTAGGCCTGCAACGAGTCAGTGCCATCATTTTGGAATTACAAATGTCAATATTGATTAATGGAATATGCAATGTATTTTGAAATGGTGTGACGTGTTGCCGACACGATGATGTTGATATGCGGAGGCCTTCGTGCTTCTTTAAGGAAGTTGAGTTGTTGTTGGCATTGTGTTGCGCAATAATCAACTGGGGTGATAAAATGATTTAGACTGGGGCAAGTGGAAAGAATTATGGTGGGCCAGATTGGCGGTTGGGATTGTATGAAACATGATATATATATATATATATGAGTGATGGTGAGGTGGTTTTCTTTGAGAGATTGTGATGGAAGTCTTGCCCTGATCAACCTAAGGACTTAACCTTTCAAGCCTTTGAACTGAGTCAAACATACAACCACATGTCTGTAATGGGACGGACCTAGTTGAGTAGGTTGCTAATAACTTGCATATGGTACCTCGGGGTGTCAACTATACATCGGTGTAGTTGAATTGGGGAGCGTACCAGGTGTTGTGGCATGGTACCCGTCCAACGGTATGTCGGTCCTATACTTCACCTCTGCTGAGGGAAGGGATAGTGTATGGCAACCGGGGAGGTTCACTTATGGAGTTAGAAGCTTCCAAAAGGCTTTGTTATGATCGCTCATTCACATATTCTTGTATGGCGATTCACGGCTGACGTGGTGAGTTGATTATATCTTGTGGGTAAAGTGTATAACCTCTACAGAGTGTAAAATCTATTCGAATAGCCATGTCCGCAGTACTGGACAACGCTCGGGGATTACAGTCAAGGGTTAGCTTTTCTTAAAATGGAACTTGGGCTTGGAGGTGTTCTTGCCTGTGAAAAGTGATAACTGGTTAAGGAGATGGAATGGTTTACTTGTGAAAACAACTGTGAAATTTTATTACTATTGTTATTTGTTTTACCACTTTACAATCTATTATGAATATTTGTGAATGCTGTTTATTGCAAAATAACCCCTTCAGCCTGTCATTTGAAATAAGCCATGCATATAGTTATTAGACTTGCATTTTGTGCATGACTTGCTGAGTGCTTTATGTACTCACCCCTTGCAACAAACAAATCACCAGTGAGCAGAAGTCTACATCTTCAAAGGAGGAGTTCCGTGAGAAGGCGAATATCTAGGAGTCGAACCCTGTCAGTTGCCTGTGGCGTATTGATGGGATTCACCGATGTTCTTCGTTCCGCTGCTGCTTATTAAATTGGAGTTGAAGCCATCAAGGCCTCACAAGTGTAAGGTTGACCTTAAGGTCATTCAATAGTTTATATTCTATAATTGAGTTATTTTTATTATTGCGCTGTGTTTGATTGTGATATTTCATCTATGTTGAGACTATGTGCACTAGCGTGATCCTGGACTAGTGCTGAATACACAAAGGGTCCGGATTTGCATATTCGGGTCCCAACACCTAGCCTCTCCCCGTCGTCCGATTTTGATCCGAGGGCCATGATCTGCCACGTTGCATTTCTGCGTGAGGTGTCGGATTGAGTCCGCATGGACGTTCAGGATCGCTCCACGTCACCTCGCCGTATCGAGGTTGGACTCCACTACTTTAACGGTCGCTCCGCTGAATCCGGGCAGGACACACACGCCACGAAGCATTAAATACCCCGAACCGGCTCGCCGTGCCGTCTTCTTTTTGTTGCCCTAGGTCTTGCAGCGTGAGCCGCCGCCGGTCGCTATGAATTTCTCGCCGTAGTTCACACTCTTGCCGCTTAGGTTTTTGCTGTAGCACGTCGCCGTCCACCGTCGTTTGCCGCACCGGGGCCCGGTTCGAACTCCTCACAATGAGGCACATCCGAGCCGCTGTTTCACCTCATCGAAGAAGCCCTAGGTCGTCTTCAACCTCTCCGGCCAGAGCAGTTCACCGTGCCATCGCCGGGATTTTCGAGCTCCGATAGGCATCCGATCTGCATCCAAGGGTCCAGGTACGTTCACGTAGATGCCTTCCAAAGCTGTAGATCAGATCCAATCTAGGCTGTTAAATCTGCAAATGTGCGATTAGGATTGATTTGTATAGATTTAGTTACGAATAAATCTTAACTGTTAGATCTAGATCATTCGGTGTAGATTTAGCCACGTAGTTCTGTTGTTGCGCGGGGCTAGATCTAAATCATAGTTGTCGGATCCAGAACATACAGTTTAGATTAAACCAAGTAATACTATTTAGATTAATTCCTAGCCGTTCGATCTGAATCGCACGGCCCAGATGCACCCATGTGTCTTAGACCGGGACTATCCACATCACTCCTTAAACCCGAGCTGATTAGATTCAATCTCGGCCGTCTGATCTGAATCAGACGGGTCAGATTGAGCCACGTAGGTCTTCATTGTCGCGTATTAGATTTGATCTGAATCGTTGGATTTAGTTTGAGCGGTTAGGATCTTAGAGGTAAGTTCGGACCATCCGTATGTTTTGGCAAGTTCGGACCGGTCTGTTCTGATTAGATCATGACCGTTAGATCTAAATTTAACGGTTTGGATTAAACCAAGTTATCCTGTTTATAGTAACTCCCAACCATCAGATTTAGGATTAGTAGTCCAGATTAGACCACATATATTTGCTTTAGACCATTCTTGGCTGTTCGATTAGAATCGTTCGGTGCGGATCGTGCCACGTGTAACTCACTGAGACTAGCCACGTAGCGCCCAAACCGCGTGGATTAGATCCAATCCGGAGCATCATATTTTGAATGCACGGCTTGGATCGTGCCGCACGTGAGCCAACCAGAGGCTGCCATTCTTGGCTAGCCGCGCGCGTGACGTCAGCAATGACGTCATGATGACATCATGGTTGGGCCCACCTATCAGCCGAGCAGAGTCGTGCTTTGATGATATCAGCGTGATGTCATCTGAGCGGGCCCACGTGTTAGTGGGTCAGAGCACGAGTTGGTAGAAATGAAGAAACAGCTAGAAGAGTTAATGGAGAAAGGATTTATCAGACCAAGTTCGTCGCCGTGGGGAGCACCAGTTTTGTTCGTCAAGAAGAAGGACGGGAGTTTCAGGATGTGCATTGACTACCGTGCACTCAATGAAGTCACCGTGAAGAATAAGTATCCGCTACCCAGGATTGATGATTTGTTTGATCAGTTGAGAGGAGCCGGAGTTTTCTCCAAGATTGATCTGAGATCGGGATACCATCGATTGAAGATCCGATCGAGAAGATATTCAAGGCGCATTCTCGTCAAGATATGGACATTACGAGTTCTGATTATGTCCTTTGGGCTGACAAATGCGCCACTTATTTCATGAATATGATGAATAAGGTGTTCATGGAATATTTGGACAAGTTTGTCGTCGTGTTCATAGACGATATCTGATCTACTCCAAGGCAGAGGATGAACATGCCGAACACTTAAGGCGAGTTTTGGAAAGGCGAGGAGCGACAACTTTTCGCCAAGTTCAGCAAGTGTGATTTTTGGAAGGACAAGGTGGAGTTTCTTGGACATGTAATGACCGCATGAAGGAGTCGCCAGTAGATCCAAGCAAAGTAGAAGCTGTGTTACATTGGGAGCAAGAAGGCGTGACCAGATTCGAGTTTCCTTGGAATGGCAGGATACTACCGCCGTTTCATCGAAGGCTTCTCGACAATTGCGAAACCTCTTCATGGCTTCTTTGAAGAAGGAAAAGAAGTTTGCATGGGCGCTTGAGAATGTGGGAAAGGTTTTCAGGAGCTGAAGAAGCGATTGACATCAGCACCGGTGTTAGTTCTACCGGACGTCAACCAAAGCTTTGATATCTATTGTGACGCATCACGCCAAGGACTTGGATGTGTGTTGATGCGAAACGGAAAGGTTGTTGCTTATGCATCAAGGCGATTGAGGCCGCATGAGGAGAATTACCCGACACATGACCTAGAGTTAGCTGCCGTAGTGCATGCCTTGAAGATATGGCGTCACTATCGGATTGGAAACAGATGTGAAGTGTATACGGATCATAAGAGCCTTAAGTACATATTCACCCAGTCGGATCTGAATATGAGGCAGAGGAGATGGTTAGAGTTGATCAAAGACTATAATGTTGGAATCCATTACCATCCCGGGAAGGCCAACGTAGTAGCCGATGCCCTGAGTCGGAAAAGCCATACCGTGAGTACGTTGCTAGTCACAAGTCAGGACGAGTTATGTGAGGATTTTCAGAAAATGAAGATTGAGGTAGTACCTAGCGGATTCTTGGCCGCATTAGAAGTAAAGCCTACCTTAGAGGATCAGATCCGAGAAGGACAGAAGGATGATGACAAGATCCGCAGGATTAAGTTCATCAAGGAGGAAGGCAAGGCAGAGGACTTCAAGTTGGATGAGCAAGGCACGTTGTGGATGAAGGATCGCATTTGTGTGCCTAACAAGAAGGAGTTAAAGCAAGCGATTACGGAAGAAGCCCATGACTCAAGTACTCAATTCATCCCGAAGCGCCAAGATGTATCAGGATCTGAAGGAGAGATTCTGGTGGCCGAGTATGAAACGTGAAGTTGCCGAGCATGTTGCATTGTGCGACGTATGCCAGAGAGTCAAGGCAATGCATCAGAGACCAGCAGGATTGCTACAACCGCTGAAAATAACTGAGTGGAAGTGGGAGGAAATCGGAATGGATTTCATTACCGGTTTGCCGAAGACTCAAGGAGGTTATGACTCCATATGGGTTATAGTGGATCGCTTGACTAAAGTAGCCCATTTTATCCCCGTGAAGACCACTTACTCGGAAGATAAATTAGCAGAATTATACATGATCAGGATTGTCTGTTTGCACGGAGTGCCCAAGAGGATCGTATCGGACAGAGGTACCCAATTTACCTCAAGGTTACGGAATAAGTTGCATGAAGCCATGGGAACCCGTTTGAACTTCAAAGATACCTTATCATCCACAGACGGACCAGACAGCATCGAAAGAGTCAACCAGATTCGGAGGATATGTTGAGAGCTTGTGCATTAGCTTATGCTACTTCTTGGGATAAGAGTTTACCGTATCTTTGAGTTCGATTACAACAATAGTTATCGAGGCTAGTTCTGAGATGTCACCTTTTGAGGCCTTTGTATGGTCGACCCTGTCGGACGCCATTGAATTGGAATGAGACCGGCGAGCGCCGTGTCTTTGGGCCTGATATTCTTCAAGAGGTTTGAAGAGCGGTCGCCATGATTAGGGAAAGGTTGAAGATAGCCCAATCTCGGGTAAGAGTTATCTTGATAATCGTCGCCGAGATTTGAGTTTTGAACCGAAGATTTTGTATACCTCGAGTTACGCCTCTCAGGGAGTTAAGAGGTTCCATGCCAAAGGGAAACTCGCACCCGTTATGTTGGACCATTTAAGATTTTGAGTCGCAAAGCGAAGTTGCTTACCACTAGAGTTGCATGATCGTTAGCAGGAGTACATGACGTGTTCCACGTGTCCCAGCTAAAGAGGTGTCTTCGAGTGCCAGAGGAGCAAACGCCCTTGGAGTCAATCGAGCTGCAAGAAGATCTGACTTACAAGGAGCATCCCGTGAGGATTTTGGACACTATGGATCGAGAGACTAGGAACAAGTCAACCCGTTTCTGTAGAAGTTCAGTGGAGCAACCATACAGAGAGTGAAGCAACTTGGGAGCGCGAAGAGGATTTGAAGAAAGAGTTCCCAAGCCTATTCTGTAGTAAGCCCTGAATCTCGGGGACGAGATTCTATTAAGGGGGGGAGGTTTGTAACACCCCAAAATTTTGCTTTTATTGAATTCATGTGTGATTTGGCACTTTGGTGAATTTTTGGAATTTTCTGGAATTTATTTGGATTTATTTGGAATTTATTTGAATTTATTCCATTTTGAAATAATTAAAGAATTTAATATTGCAAATAAAATTTTGTTGGAAATATTTTATTTGAGTCCCAAATACCCTAAAATATTTTCCAGAATTTTTCTGGAATTTTTCTGAGTATTTTGCTATTTTTAATGAATTAATTGAATTTCTGGGAATTATTTTAAATATTAAATCGCTGGAAAATCAAACCGAGTCGGTTACTGTTCATCCGACCGAGCCCGAGTCAGACTCGAGTTCGAGTCCGACCCGAACCCGACCGAGCAGTTGACTCGACCAAACCAACTCCAAAACCTAATCGATCCCAACCGTTGGATCAAGATCCAGCGGTCGGGATCATCCTGCATCGCTTTGGCCGAATCCGCCCGGATCCGATCGCGTCCACGCCGATCGTGGCCGTTGATCGTGCCACGGACGGGCCGAGCGTCATCGTCCTCGCCGAGTCCGAGCCGGACTCCTCCGCCGCCGCGCCGTGTAGGATTAGGGTTTCCGTGCACGCATGCCGAGGGTATTTAAGGCACGGAGGTACCCCGAGGACGCCCGTGATTCGCGCCCTCTCTCGCTCTACTTCACCGAGCCTTAGTCGCCGTAGATTCGCGGAATCGCTCGGCTGAGCTCTGACACCTCTCATTGCGGTTTTGCTTGATTCGCGCCGTCGCCGTCCCCTGCCGCCATTGACCCCAGATCCGAACCCTCGGCCAGGCGCACCGAAGAGACCTTTCACCTCGCGAGCACGCCCCAACGCCGTTCGTGTGGTCGCCGTCCGGCCGGCGGCGACCACAACCTCGCCGTGAAGCCATCGCCGACCCGAGCTCCACTGGCCGTCCGATCAGGATCCAAGGGCTCAGATCGCGCCACGTCACCCTCGGTGAGTTCTCCGTTGAAAATCCTAGATCTAATCTCAACCGTTGGATCTAGATCCAACGGCTTAGGTCGTGCCACGTAGCGGGAACTGCACCAGGCTAGATTGGATCTGGACCGTTAGATCAAGATCCAACGGCCCAGATCAACCCGTGCGCCCAAGCACTTGAGGCCCAAATCCAATCCTAGCCGTTGATTTTCAAACCAACGGCTACGATCGTGCCACGTGTCCAGGAGCCTGAATCGCCCGCCGCGGCGTGCGGCGTGGGCCAGCGACACGCGAGGCCCGCGTGTCGGCGGCGCACCGTGGCGTCACCCATGACGTCATCGGATGGACCCACCTGTCGGTATTGTGGTGAGCCCGTGACGTCAGCAATGACGTCGCCCGAGTGGTCCCACATGTCAGCGACACGTAGAGTCGTGGACCGAGTCCACGGTAGACCCGAGCCGAGCGTGGACTACGTCCATGGACCGACGCGTCACCGCCCAATCGAGAGGCTGCCACGTGTCTAGGTGGCGCCAATAATTAATTTCCGAAAAAGAAAATGATTTATTAATTCAAATAATGATTTCAGATTTTGTTCCAAATTTCAAACGCTTATAACTTTTGCGTTTCAACTACGATTTGAGTGGTTCAAATTTCTAAATTTGTATAAAATTCGGATCTACTCAAATATGAATTTTATTTAATTTTTGGGCTAAAGTTTTTCTCTGTAATATTATTTAATTGATTATTTAAACTTTAATAAATCGTAACTTTTGCATTTTAACTCCGATTTGAACGATTCCAGTTCCTAAAAATCCAGAAAATTATGTTCTCTCTGTTTATGGATTTTATTTGGAGTTTTGGGATGTTTTTGCCTATTGTTTATTTGTGTATTGCTATTTGCACGCTTTACGAGTAGACGTTGAAGTAGGAAGGATTCGAAGGAGAAGTGTTGACTCAGGATCCAACTCAAGACCAAGAGCAAGTACTTTTTGAAGGCAAGTTGTGCTTTGACCATGTTGATCCTATTTCGAAATCTATTTTGATTTAAACTATTGCATGCTAGTTCAATTAGAAAGATACTTTGTTTAAACATGGGGGTTAGATAAATACCAATTTGCTGTATGACACCTTGATTATTTAAGTATGTGCCATGACCCTTGTCACCCTAGTTGTGGATTACTAGTTGGACATTATTAAATTGCCAACATGGGTTTAGAACGTTGTAGTGTATTGCTTAGACACGCTACGTGCTCATGACATGAATTTGGACAATCAAATGTTAATATTGACTTAATGATATATTGAACCTGTTTTGGAAAGGTATCATGTGATGTTGATGGCACGTGGTGCATGGTAATCAAGCGGGGTTTGATAAACGATTTCGGCCAGGGCATGTGGCAAAGAGTAATCAGGTGGGCCAGTTGTGGCATTGGGAGTGTTGTTTTGGTTCTTGGGTAGTCTTGCCTGGTCACTCTAAGGACTTAACCTTGCAAGCCTTTGAACTGGGTCATACGTGCAACCACTTGGCTAGAATGGGACGGGCCGAGTTGACTAAGTCGCTAAGGACTCACTTGTGGAGCCTCAGGGTGTCAATTACACCGTTTGTGTGATTGTGCGGGGAGCGTATCGTGGTCGTGGCCGATACCCATCTAACGGTGTGTTGGTCCCATACTTCGCCTTGGCTAAGGGAAGGGATGGTGTAGAGCACGAACAGGAGAGGACCACCTGTGTTGTTTGAGGCTTCCAAAGGCTTTGTTACGGGAACTCGCCTTTGTGGTGTTTGACCTGTATCTTGTGGGTAAAGTGCATAACCTCTGCAGAGTGTAGAATCTATTTAAATAGCCGAGTCCACTGATCGACAATGCTCGGGGATTACTGAGTCAAGGGTTAGATTTTCTCAATAATAAATTTGGTTTGAAAGGTGGGTTGGTTTTGTAATGAAGATGATGGAAATGTGGTTTAGGATGGGGATAATGTTTATTAATCTTCTTGAAAAGTTATTTATGCTTTACTTGTTTCTCTTGCTTTGAATCTATTTATGATACTTGTCAAATGTCAAGTTTCTTGCAAATATACCTTAAACTATTCCTTTGTACCAAGCCATGCATATAGTATATTAGCTTGCATTCATTGCATGACTTGCCGAGTACCAAGTACTCACCCTTGCCTCAACACAACACCAGTTGAAGAGGAGACTACGCCACTTTCAGAGGAGGAACTCCAAGAGGATCCGTCTACTTAGGGATGCGAGCCGGTCGGTTGCTCGTGGTATCTTGGATGGCACCACGGTTATCTTATTTTCCGCTATTCTTTCTCTTTTAATAAGTTTCGCCTTGCAGGCATACATTTGTAACTTGACCATAAGGTCGAGTAACGATTTAGTTATTTAAATAAAGTACTTTATTAGCATCGAGTGGTATGATTGTGATATTTACCAACGTTAAGACTGTGTGCACTAGCGCGTTCCTGGACTAGTGCTGAATACACAGAGGGTCCGGATTTGCAAATTCGGGGTCCCGACAGCAAGCATGACGCAATAATTATATTTTCCTTTATAAAAATAATTCAACCGAAAAAGAAAATGGTGCTGACGTCATGATGACGTCATAAGTACGATTTTTTAGTAGAAAGATAATTCAATTAATTCTGATTTTTCTTTTATTTGAATTTTCAAACTTTGAATTGCTATAACTTTTGCGTTTGAACTCCGATTGAGGTGATTCCAATTTCTAAAAATTTGTAAAATTGAGATCTATTTAATGGTGAATTTTATTTAATTTTTGGAGTTAATTTGCTCTCTATTTTGGATATTTATTATCTATTTATCCATTTTGCGTAGACGTTGAAGTACCTAAGGGCTTCGAGGGAGAGGTGTTGACTCAAGAAGAAGGTACAGAACCTAATCAAGACCTTTTCTTAGTCAAGTTTTGCTTTGACCATATTTATCCTATTTTTGAAATGTATGTTGTTTTAAATTGCTGCATGCTATTTTGAATTAAAATGCTTTCAGTTAAATTGGGATTAGCTACACACCCATTTGAATTATGCCACCTTGTTAATTATTGTATGACCTAATTCATTTGTCACCCTAGATTGTGAATTTATAGTTGGACATTAATAATTTACTAACATGGGTTATTTAGACCGACAGTAGTTGCCTAGCCATGCTTCGCGTTATTGACATAATTTTTGGATGCAAACTCAATATTGATTAATGAACTATGGAATTGTATTTTGAGTTAGTGTGATGATGCCACATGATGATGTGAAATGTAGAAGCCTGTGTGGGTCTACATGGATGTTGGTTTATTGCTGGCATGTGTTGCATAATAAACAACTAGGGTGGGAAATGATTTAGATGAGGCAAGTGGCATGGAAATAGTGGGCCTGTGTAGCAATGGGTGATGAGTGGTTGTGAGGGCTGTGTGCCATTTGAGTGATTGGAAGTCTTGCCTTGGTCATCTAAGGACTTAACCTTGCAAGAATTTGAACTGAGTCCAACATACAACCACATGTTTGGAATGGGACGAACCTAGTTGCGTAAGTTACTGATACCTTGCATGTGGTACCTCAGGGTGATAGCTACACAGGGGTGTGGTTGTACGGGGGGAGCGTACCTGTGCTGCGGCTTGGTACCCATCTAACGGTATGTGTCAATCCTATACTTTGGCTCTATGTGAGGGGAGTGATAGTGAAGGAAATACCAGAGAGGTTCACTTGTTAAGTTAGAAGTTTCCGAAAGACTTTGTTACGGTTATTCGCCTGTGTGGTGAGTGATTGTATCTTGTGGGTAAAGTGTATAACCTCTGCAGAGTGTAAAATCTATTCGAATAGCCGAGTCCACGGCATTAGATACTGTTAGGGGATTACAGCCAAGGGTTAGACTTTCATAAAAATAAACTTGGAATGGTGATATTGTGGTATGAGAATGATGAAATTGTTTAATGATGGGAAATACTTTACTTGAGAAGTAATTGTGAAAGTTATTATTATTATTATTATTATTATTATTATTATTGCTTTACTACTTTTCAATCTATTATGATTATTTGTGAACGCTGTTTAATGCAAAACAACCAAATAGCCTACATTCGGAATACGCCATGCATGTAGTATTAGTGTGCATTTTGTGCATGACTTGCGGAGTGCTTTAAGTACTCACCCCTTGCAACAACACAAACATCAGCTGAGAAAGAATCAACGCCAGCACTAGAGGAGGAGTACCAGGAGGAACCCGCGAACTAAGGAGCGAGCCCAGTCAGTTGCCTGTGGCACATTGATTAGACACCACGAGTTCTATTTACTTTTCGCTGCAAGTTTAGTATGGAGACTTTGCCCTGCGAGGCGTACTTTTGTAAGTTGACTATAAGGTTAACTCAACTGGTTATACTTTAATAAAGATTTATGATTATTCCTCTATGTATGATTGTGATATTCATCAATGTTGAGACGTTGTGCATTAGCATAATCCTGGACTAGTGTGGAATACACCGAGGGTCCAAGTTTGCACATTTGGGTCTCAACATCACAGCCGTTTGATCTTGAACCAAGGGCTTAGATGTTTCCACATGTAACACGCTGGGACATGCCACGTATTCTGGCCGTAGTTGGAGATTAGAGATAATCTTGACCGTGGGATTTTAGATGTGCAGTTAGGATTGATTTGCGTAGTTCTGTATAGAGTAATTCTTAGCGATTAGATCAGATCCGACTATCTAGACCCTTACACATCGAATCCACTAGGACTACCCATGTTAGGAACCAAGCGTTGCGATTAGGATCAATCTCGACCGTTGATTTTGTATTAAACGACCAATCATGCCTCGCTGCGTGGGGCACAAGACCCGATGCGTCACTGGATGGGTGCAATCACTGCTGACATTAGCGTTGACATCAGCAGGCAGGCTCGCATGTCAGCCGCTAGTTGCGTGGGGGTGATGTCAGCAGTGGCGTCATCGGTGGGGTCCACCTATCAGTCGAGCCGATTCAGTGCTGACGTCAGCCATGGCGCAAGCATGACGTCAGAATTCTGGTTTTTGCATATAAAAATAATTCGACCAAAAAGGAAATTAGTGCTGACGTCAGGGTGACATCATAATAGCAAATTTCCAGTAGAAAAATAATTAGGTTAATTTGATTTGTTCTTTTTAATATATTTTCAACTTCAAATTGCTCATTCTTGCTCATACGAACTCCTATTGAGGTGATACCATAGTCTAAAAGTTTGTAAAATCGTGATCTATTTAATGGTGAATTTTATTTAATTTTTGGAGTTTTTTTGCTCTCTATTTTGGGGTATTTTTTGCTTCTTTACTCATTTCGTGTAGACGTCAAAGTGCCGAAAGGGTACGAGGGTGAAGTGCTAACACAAGAAGCAGGTCCAAAGCAAGATCAAGACCTTTTCCAAGGCAAGTTTTGCTTTGATCATGTTGATCCCACTTTTGAAATTATGTTGTTTCAAATTATTGCATGCTAGTTTGAATTAAAATGATTTCAATTAATTTGGGAATAGGTAAATAACCTAATTGATTTATGCCACCTTGTCTTTATTAATTGTATGCCGTGATTCATTTGTCACCCTAGATTATGGAATAATAGTTGGACACTATCATAATTGCCAACATGGGTTGGTAGATCGTATGTTGTGTGCTTAGTCTTGCAATGTGTCAGTGACATCATTTTGGACTATAAAATGTTAATCTTGATTTAATGAGATATGGAACATGTTTAAGAAAGATGAAGAAATAGATTGAAGAGTTGATGGAGAAAGGATTCATAAGACCCGGTTCATCACCATGGGGAGTGTCTGTTCTGTTCGTCAAGAAAAAGTATGGTAGTTTCAGAATGTGTGTTGATTATCGTGCGCTCAATGAAGTGACAGTAAAGAACAAGTATCCACTACCCAAGATTGATGACTTATTTGATTAGTTAAGAGGAGCTGGAGTTTTCTCCAAGATTGATCTTCGATCATGATATCATCAATTGAAGATTCGAGCTGAAGACATACCGATGACTGCATTCTTGTCGAGATATGGACATTATGAATTCACAGTCATGTCTTTTGGTCTGACGAATGCACTTGTATACTTCATGAACATGACAAATAAGATTTTCATGGAGTACCTAGATAAGTCTGTTGTTGTGTTCATAGATGACATTCTTGTCTACTCCAAGATGAGGGAGGAACATACCGAGCATCTGAAGCGAGTTCTTGAAAAGTTCCGAGAACAGCAATTATTTGCCAAGTTTAGCAAATGTGTTTTTTGGAAAAATAAAGTGGAATTCCTTGGGCACATAATGACTGCCAAGGGAGTTGCAGTTGACCCGAGCAAAGTGGAAGCAGTATTGCATTGGGAACAGCCGAAGACGGTTACCCAGATTCGTTGTTTTCTTAGAATGGCGGGATATTACCGTTGATTCAGTGAAGGATTCTCAACGATTGCTAGACCCCTTAAGCAATTATTGAAGAAAGAGAAGAAGTTTGCATGGACGCCAGAGTGTGAGAAGAGTTTTCAAGAGTTGAAGAAGCAGTTGACATTAGCACCAGTGTTACCTGATGTTCATCAGAGCTTTGACATTTATTGTGATGCATTGCGTTAAGGACTCGGATGTGTGTTGATGCAGAATAGACAGGTAGCTGCTTATGCATCAAGGTAGTTAAGACCGCATGAAGAGAATTATCCGACGCATTACCTGGAATTAGCAACCGTAGTGCATGCCTTGAAGTTATGATATCATTATCTCATTGGGAACAGATGTGAAGTATATACAAACCATAAGAGTCTAAAGTACATCTTCACCCAGCCACACCTTAATATGAGGCAGAGGAGATGGTTGGAATTGATCAAAGACTACAATGTAGGTGTAACACCCCGGCACCTAGTATGCCGTGAATGTCACCCAAACAGCTCTAGACACAACCAATAACACATAATTATCCATAACTTACAACAACTACGCTAATTGTTTAATCGAAAATTCGGCAGCATAACCTTTGTTTTTCCATAGTTTGAAGCAACAAGAATATTATCATATCACAATAGGATAATCGATGACATCTAAAACAACACTAACAAGAGATACCATATCATTTCAAGCCCAGAGTAATGAATTCAAAGTTCTAGGAACCAAATATGAAGTGAACAATAAATCCAAGCACACACTAAAGCATAATCCAAATTTAGCGCAATAAAATAAGCATCACATCTACGAATGAGAGTGTGTAGTTCTCTAGATGAAAGAATCTAAGTGTAGAATTGACGCTAACTCCCTTTCCCGAATGCCGAGTTCAAGGTACCTAAAACAACACAAAACAACAAGCGTGAGTTCATCACTCAGCAAAGTGTATTGCAATGGAATAGAGCAACAACAGTAATCAATAACATTTGTATTTCATATCATATCACATCATCATAAGCATCTCATAATTCATCTTCATAAACATCTCATAACATCTTCATTCATGCAATGCAATGCACATGTCTCTTTTCTTAGCACATACCGGTATTGCCGAGTGCACACCCGTCGGTGTGCACCCTCTTTCCCTTCCATCCCGTGGAGGGTGCCTACTCTTACTGACTCGCTCCCATTCACAACCGTGGATGGGACTACGAGGTAGGTCTTTCGTGTTCACTATGTGTGAACACAGAGGCCCACATCAAAATGGGTCACCTCTTCCATTATGCATGCACATATGACATAAACATGAATAACATGTAATTCAAGTCAATTTAACAATTGCATAGCCAATTAGCAATTCATACTCATCATGTCATATGCAAGAATCGAACATGCCATCTTATCATAACATATATATAAACTTGATCATTGCAAAACATTGCGGCTCCCCAAGCCATAACCACTACAATACACTTGCCTTTAACCGTGTGGGACGGAGTGGCGAGAGGTGGAATGCACTCCTGGGGTTTCACCACCTGCACATAGGCACAATACACTCAAAGCAAACCAACAAAACAACACAAGAACTATCAACTTCATCGACTTCGCGACACGCTCCTAAAACCCGAAAAACAGAGAATCTGTCCATCGGGACAGCAGGCTTCCATTAAGCATAACTTGAGTTCTACAACTCCAAATCAGGTAAACGAGTACATTTTATCCAACCTTAGGAAATTTCTCATCTTTTTATAAGTATTCGCGAAAACTGATTCGGCTTCTAAAGTCCTCTAATCTACAGTTGAACACAGTCTGTCCCAATTGCGTCACAGATTGGATAGCACTCGGTAAATTGACCATAACTTTTAAACGGCTAAATAGAATTTAACGTTTTCAGTTCCCAATTAAAGGTATTTCAATTATCTACAACTTTTGCAACAGTCGGCCCTCCAAGAAATGCCTCTAAAATTGTCTAATGCATGTCCAAAGAGTGACGACCTAATCTGCCTGAGGACAGAAAGCGGAACAGAGTTGCAATCACCCTAACTCCTTCTAATCATAGCACCAAAACACCAAAATTAACCATGGTCTTCCCCATCTAACCAGCACCAAAACTCTACAAACCAATTCCCCGAGAAATACCTCTTGTTGGTGGATCACCCGGTCGACGAATCGTCTTCTCCTCGCGGCTCGATCTCCCCTCCAATCGCCGGGAACGCCGAAATCGCCGGATCCGCTTGGACGGAGAGCTCCCGGACAGCGATATCGGAGTCGTGCTAGGGCTGGCTAGCAGTGGGGAGGGAGGGGAAGGTGGGTGGCGCAATGGGGGAGGAGGAGGTGCGGCTAGAGGTGGAGAGGGCAAGGGGGGGCGGCTTTGGGGGGCGGGAAGGGGCCGCACCACACAAGGGGCTAGGTGGTGGGGCGCATGGGGGTGGAAACCCTAAGGGGTGGCAGGATTTTCCCCCTCAAGGGCCAAAGAAACCCCCCACCGACGGCCCATTTGCTTCCCCCAAGGCCCAACTAACTCCCATAGGGCCCAAACTCCCTCAGAAAGGCCCAAACACCCGGAAACAGCCCAGATACACGATATAAAGTCATACCGTAAATGCCACATTCTATAAAGTCTCATTCCATAATGTCACAGTAGGAATCCATTACCATCCAGACAAAGCTAATGTGGTAGCGATACCTTGAGTCGGAAGAGCCACAATGCGAAAATGCTAGTGGCAGGAAGTCAGGCTGAATTATGTGAGAAGTTTTAGAAGGTAAAGTTGGAATTGGTGCTAGCCAGATTTCTAGCCGCTCTGGAAATAATTCCTACTCTGGGAGATCAAATCAGAGAAGGTCAGAAAGATGATGACAAGATCAAGAGAATCAATTCCAATATGGATGAAGGCAAGGTGAAGGATTTCAATCTGGAAGAGCAAGGTACATTGTGGATCAAAGGTCGTATCTGCCTGCCGAACAAGGAGGAGCTGAAGCAGATGATTCTGGAAGAAGCTCATGACTCCAAGTACTCTATTCGTCCAGGTAGTGCAAAGATGTATCAGAATCTTAAGGAGAGATTCTAGTGGCCAAGCTTGAAGGGTGAAGATGTCGAGCATGTTGCCTTGTATGACATATGTTACAGAGTAAAGGCAATGCATCAGAGGTCAGCTGGATTGTTGCAACCATTGAAAATTCCTGAATGGAAGTGGGAGGAAATCGAAATGGACTTTATCACCAGTTTACCTAGAACTCAGAGTGGATATGATTCTATATGGGTCATAGTGGATCATCTTACCAAAGTTGCTCATTAGTGGATCGTCTGACCAAAGTTGCTTATTTCATTCCTGTGAAGACCACTAATTCAGGGGACCATTTAGCGGAACTATACATGTCAAGGATTATATGTTTGCATGGAGTGCCAAAGAAGATAGTGTCAGACAGAGGAACTCAATTTACCTCGAGGTTCTGGAACAAGATGCATGAAGCCATTGGAACCCGTTTGAACTTCAGTGCAGCTTATCATCCGTAGACAGATGGTTAGACTGAGAGAGTCAATCAGATTCTAGAGGATATGCTGAGAGCTTGTACTCTAGCTTATGCCACTTTGTGGGACAAGTGTTTGCTGTATGCTAAGTTTAGTTATAACAATAGTTATCAGGCAAGCTTGCAAATGTTAGCAATTGAAGTATTATATGGTCGACCCTATCGTACGCCATTGAGCTGGAATGAGAAAGGGGAGTTTCTTGTTTTTGGACCGGACATTTTCAAAGAAGCTGAAGAGCTGATAGCCATGGTCAGAGAGAGGTTGAAGATTGCTCAATCAAGGCAGAAGAGTTATGCTGATTACCATCGCAGAGAATTGAGCTTTGAACTAGAAGACTTTGTATACCTCAGAGTTGCACCTCTCAAGGGAGTCAAAAGGTTTCACATGAAAAGGAAGCCTTCACCAAGATATATTGGTCCATTTAAGATCTTGAGCCACAGAGCTGATGTTGGTCCGTTTAATATTTTCTAGAATTTTACTGGAATTCTTCTAGTATTTTTGCTAATTTTTCTTGTTTTCTTTGAATTACTAGAATTATTTTAAATAATAAAACATGGAAAAAGAAAAAAAGGATGTTTAGGCCGAAGCCCATTGGATTTGGACCGAATCCAGCCCAGCCCAAATCGACCCACGCCATCAGCCCACGGCCTATACCGCTTCGTAAACCCTAACCCTAGATCCTTCCACCGTCTGATCTGAATCGTGCGATTGGGATCGTGCCGCGTCGCGTCACGCTGTGAGCAATTTGATCGTGCCTGCATGATTGATGGGATTGAGGGCACGTCACTAAGCCGTGTCGGCGTCGAACTCCGTCGTCCGAGTCAAGCATGCCATGAAATCCACGCCTAACTCGACGTTTGGGCCGGTATTTAAGGCACAGGGTGTCGCCCGAGGAGCACTGTTTCGTGGCGCCTATTTTGCCGTGTATGGTGGTAGAATAAAATTAGAACTACTTCCAAATATGTCTATGCATTAATAAATCATGCCATTTGTTGTGGTTGAGTATACAGCATAAGAGAGGAGTTATTAGAAGCACGGTTTCAAATCTCTTTTTAAGTGAAATCTCGGAGGTGCCCGAAATCCAAAATTTCAGCGAGATTCGGAAATTTTGGATAAAATCTAGACGAATTACAAAAACCAAATTTCAAATTCGTTTTTTTTTTCAACTGGGAAATCCGAGATCTCGACCGAAATCACCGAGATCTCGGTCCACATTGAACCGACCCAAAAATGGTCCAAAACACGTCAAAAAAATTTGAAATTTTTTTTGGGTGGTCTTGACACATCACTAATGTTTCTATAAAATTTTCAGATGATAATTAGGCATGAGGAATTTTTTTTAAAATCTAATAGTGCCATTGTCCTCATAAAATGGTTGACCACTAAATTTCAACTGAATGGAAAATGGTGCAAACCGCATTAGAAACTTCTGAATTTTTTTTGAATGGTACTAACATATTTATAATATTTTCATAAAATTTTTAGATGATGATCAACCTTTAGGAATTTTAAAAAATTCAAAGAGTGCTACTAAAGACGAACCGACAAAATTCACCTGAATGAAAAATAGTACAAATCACTTTAGAAAATTTTGAAAAATGTTTTGAATGGTCCTAATATATCCATAATATTCCCATAAAATTTTTAGATGATTATCAATCTTGAAAAAATTTAAAAAATTTGGACAGTCCTAACCGACAAATTGAACCAACCAAAAAATGGTCAAAAACATGTCAAAAAATTTTGAATTTTTTTGTGATGATCTTGACCCTAAATCCAATCAAATCCAATGCACAAAATTTAAAATCCAGCAAAAAATCACGAATTTCGACCGAAATCACCGAGATTTCGGCCGAAATCGCCGAGAAATCTGAAATTTAAATTTTTTTAAATTTTTTTGAATTTTTTTATCTGGAATGGATTTTGAATCTCGAAGGGGTCCGAAATCCGAAATCTCGCCTAGATTTCAGATTTTGGACCGAAATTTGAATCCCTTCTTAGAAGAGAATAACTCACGTGGGAAAAATGGAGCTATCAATAGGGGTAAACTAGAGGTGGGTTGGTGAACTTGTGTGATGCTACGTCCCTACTTAGATTCATTACAAGAGCGGTACGAACTACCAGAATACAGTTTTTCTCTTACGGCTCCGCGGCTCTCGGCTAGTAAAACATGGTTCCCCGACCGCCAATCGATGGAGATAATGTGGTCACCCCTCAAGCAAGAGTCCTGTTTGGAAGAGCTTCAGATCCCAGCTCCACCTCGGAGCTGAAACTTGCTAAAATAAAGTGACTTAAGTTTATAATTTTATTCTAAAATATAAACAAGATGACCCACCTAAACACTTTTAATATACCCACAGCTCCAGCTCCACGAATCTGGTGAAGCTAGGAATACCCAGCTCCACCAACTCCACAAATTTGGTGGCACTATTATAGAACTGTCCATCACAAGCGGTTCGAAACCGCTTTTAGAAGCGGTTTTAGAACCGCTTTCAGAAGCTGTTTTAGAACCGCTTGTAAGCAACTGGGAGTGATACCCTTCGGGGTATCACAAGCGGTTCGGCCAACCGCTTGTGGTGAGACACCACAAGCGGTTCGAAAGGTGTCCAGGCAGGCTCGGGGGGGGGGGCACGTGGGAGATCTTCACAAGCGGTTCGTGTTATAAACCGCTTGTGAAGACGCTATCTCCACAAGCGGTTCGTGTTATAAACCGCGTGTGAAGATGCTCTCTCCATAAGTAGTTCGTGTTAAAAACCGTTTGTGGAGGTGCTGTCAGCCCACCATGTGTCCTCTCTCCACAAGCGGTTGGAGATAATAACCGCTTGTGGAGAGGCATTTTTTAGTTATATTTAATATATAATATGTTTTTGAGAAGGGTATCAATATGGATTTTGACATTAAAAATAAATAGAAATATATGGTTTTTGTATACAATTAAATATATATTAGTCATGCGTACTCATTCAGATAATCACAGATCATTTACACAAAAGTACGAACTTAATAGACTAAAAAATGGACAAGTTTGATGGACACATGAAATAATGAGCACTTTTACAAGTTTGATTTACACATAAGCAACTTTTACAAGTTTAAAATAATAGAAGGGTGAATATCGAGCTCATTTAATTCTTGCGTGCATCACTCTTTATGTCCTTGGTCGACGTTGATGTCAGTTCACCTATCCTTATAGAAGGACAATCTCTCCAACCCGCTGTGTGGAACTCGCCATTAGTGGATACAATCTCATCGACAATGAAGCCAATAAGTTGTTCTTGGAGTGCTTCAACCCGGTGCGGCGGGATCACATCTTGCACATCGATGTTGGGCTGGCAAAGCGGGAAATTAATAAATCTCTGAGCATGTAATTAAAGTGTAAGTATTAAGAAATTGACATGTGCACTCACCTCGGCATTGCTTATGGGCACATCGTCGTGGGTAATATTTTGCATGTAGTGGCACACATAATAGCCACATAAGTTGTTTCCAGCTGTCTGTTTTAATACTCGAGTGCTTATTTGGACATTGAATCCATTCTCGAAAGCTCCTTGTTGCTTCTTGCGAAACCTTGCGAATGCCTTGTGTGATGCGTTATTATGAAGAGCAATTATCAGAGTTCGAATTAGCAAGGTATTTCAATACAATAAGGAAACTATTGTATATATATTTGCTATATAACTGTTTAGGACATCAATGATATATTGATATTGTTCCACCGGTCCCCTTTTTGAGTCTTGAACAACGATCTTGCTACTATCAAGCTTGATGACCAAAAGGATCCAGTGAAACCTATTCATATATTGCGACATATATATAACTAGCTAGCAGTATTATCAATGCCTTGTAAAAGATAAGTTTATCAATGCCTTGTGAGAACACGTAAATATACGTACATGAAGTTGAGGGGCAGAAGTATGTATGGTTTGTAGTGCTGTCCCAAGAATGCATATAGAATGTAATCCTCAATAGCCTTAGGGTTGTATCGAAAGACGAGCTCATTGACAATCTCTGGGCCGATGAAGCCCACGTTGAATATGTTCTGTTTTCTACATCGTTGTATCTCCATTCTACGTAGAAATGGATAAGTTATTAGAGTTGCGCTTTTATGGTAAAATGAAGTAAATGGTAAAGTTATGAGCTCGACACTTACAGGCACCAGCAGCTCATGAGAGACATGTTCATGGAGTCGCTATGGTAAAAATTATATAAGTCTTCGAATTCGAGCCATACGGTGTTGTCCCAGCGATAGAAATTTTTTTGTGTGATCCGGAGGGGGAACATTTTTCTTTGTTGAGCAGACTCTGTCATGTACCATTGATGAAATTGTCGCATCTTGGTTGGCAGGTCCTTTATCTTATTAGGGTCAATTAGATCCCGACCAAGCTTATATTGCCATTTGACTTCTGCCATTGGGAGATCATCTGATCCTAGAGCAGCTGCGGTACTGAGTCCTGCCTCCTTCATGGATCTCTCGAGGTTCTCCTGATCTTGCCGTAGTTGATCTTGATCTCTCTTCTGCTTTGTTGCCGCCGCCTGACCCCGTTTACTCTTCCGTGTAGCCTTTCTTATTGTACGTTCATAGTTGGACGGCACAGGGAGTGGCTTTTGCACGGCATGTCAAGAAGTGTTCCATAACTTTTGGATCAACTTGTACGTTTCGGTCTGACTTCTTTAGTGCGAAGTGTGCAGCCACTTCTGTGGTGATGATCGCGTAATTCTCCTCGTCGGTCATATCATATGCCCTCTTTGGAGGTTCCTTTATCTTTTTCGACCGGCTGGACTGTGCCTTCATGGGAGCAGGTGGAGGAGTATTGCTCCAAGGCTTCTTCCTCGGAGGATATGGTGGAGGAGTGGTCTATCGTTGTGGAGGAGGCGATGTTGGAGGAGGCGTCGGTTGTCGTTGTGGAGGAGGCGTGGGATGTCGTTGTGGAGGAGGCGTGGGTTGTCGTTGTGTAGGAGGCGTGGTTTGTCGTTGTGGAGGAGGCGTCGATGGTCGTTGTGGAGGAGGAGTCAGTTGTCTTAGTGGAGGAGACGAGCTTCCTCTAGCCGGCTCCGATTGCGGTACATCTCTTGCCAGAGATGACGCCTCCATGCCATCTGGAAATATGATGAACCTTTTTCGCCAGAGGATGATATTGTGGAGGGCCTGTCCAAGCTTGGTAACGTTGTCACCTCCAGCAATATCCAGTAGAAGTTCTTCAAATCCGCTCAGCACCTCCTCCACTGCGACCTCGAATAACCCATGGGTATTGTGTTACAGTGGAAGGTGTGGCCCGGCTCCACCGGCAATGCCATGCCGTAAGCCACCTTGATGGAGAGGTTGCGCGCATCAACGTGTAGCTCACACTGGCGGCGAACCCTTATGTCATCCACAGGATAATGGGCTTGCAAGTCTTCGTCCGCTTGAGTGGCCCCGTTAGATGCGCAGCTGCTCCGCCGCGCTGAGGGGCTGATCGCGGTGTCCGGCTGATTGCTCGGACCTGCTCCTTAAAGGTTACTGAGGGCTATCTGCATTTGTTGTGCAACTTATTGCGCAACTAGGTCACCAATGCTAGCCTGGGTTGCTCTAAACTCCCGTTCCAATTGGTGCACTTTATTTGTTTCTCTTGTTTTGCTTCTCTGGCAGCTCCTGTACGAATGCGCATCCTTGGTGAAACCCTACCTCCATGGCGTCTTGCCCATACCTCGTGTCCGTCCTGGGTGCTCAGGGTTTTGGAGGGTAAGTGTTAGCTCATCATTCACCTTGTCTACCACAAAGGAGCCTGATTGAGACTGCTCGACGACTTCTACAATTCTTTGGCCAACATCTTGCACACTTGGTGGCATCACCAAACTACCATCATCTCCAAGGCTCCCCCCGTGACCCATGAATCAATTGCGCAGGTGCTCTTCTGTCGGGACCCGAATTTGCAAATCCGGACCCTCTGTGTATTCAGCAATAGTCCAGGATCACGCTAGTGCACACAGTCTCAACATCGGTAAATATCACAATCATACACATCGATAGTAATAAAGTACTTTAAATAATTAACCAAACTGGTTGCTCGACCTCATGGTCAAGTTACAAGAGTACGCCACACAAGGCGAAAACTTATTGAGTAAGTAAATTGCAGCGGAATAAAAGCATCAACGTGGTGCCATCCAGTATACCACAGGCAACTGACTGGGCTCACTCCCTAGGTAGACGGCTCCTCCGGAAGTTCTTCCTCCAAAGCTGGCGTCGCTTCTCCTTCAACTGGTGTTGTATTGTTGCAAGGGGTGAGTACTTGGTACTCAGCAAGTCATGCACAGAATGCAAACTAATATTCTACATGCATGGCTTAGTACAAAGAATGTTTCATGGTTCATTTGCAGTAAACAGCAACTAACAAGTAGCATAAGTAGATTCAAAAGCGGTAAAAGCAAATATAGTATCAATAACTTTTCCAGGAGTTAAGTAAGCACTTTCCCCTTTCCTAATCCACATTTCCATCAACGTCATCATTAAACCCAACCAAACTTTTCAAGTCCAAGTTGTTTTCATGAAAGTCTAACCCTTATTTGTAATCCCGAAGCAAAGGTTCAAAGGCCGTGGACTCGGCTATTCGAATAGATTGTACACTCTCCAGAGGTTATTGTCGGGACCCCGAATTTGCAAATCCGGACCCTCTGTGTATTCAGCACTAGTCCAGGAACGCGCTAGTGCACACAGTCTGAACATCGGTATATATCACAATCATACCAATCGATACTATCAAAGTACTTTATTTAAATAATCAAAGGGTTACTCGACCTTATGGCCAAGTTACAAATATATGCCTCGCAAGGCGAAACTTATTAAAAGAGAAATAACAGCAGCGGAAAATCAAATAAACTTCGTGGCGCCATCCAGTATACCACAGGCAACTGACTGGGCTCGCTTCCCTAAGTAGACGGGTCCTCTTGGAAATCCTCCCCCGAAACTGGCGTAATCTCCTCTTCAACTGGTATTGTGTTGAGGCAAGGGTGAGTACTTGGTACTCAGCAAGTCATGCACAGAATGCAAGCTAATATACTATATGCATGGCTTGGTACAAAGGAATAGCTCAAGGTATATTTGCGGTAAACAGCTTTTGACAAGTAATAAAAGTAGATTCGAAAGCAGTAAAAATAAGTAAAGCATAAATAACTTTTCAAGAAGTTTAACAAACATTTTTCCCATCCTAAACCATATTTCCATCATCTTCCTTGTTAAACCAACCCATCTTTTCAAATCCAAGTTATTTTCAGAAAGTCTAACCCTTGACTGTAATTCCCGAGCATTGTCCAGTACCGTGGACTCGGCTATTCAAATAGATTCTACACTCTGCAGAGGTTATGCACTTTACCCACAAGATACAGTCAAACACCACAAAGGCGAGTTCCCGTAACAAAGCCTTTCGGAAGCCTCAAACAACACAGGTGGTCCTCTCCGGTTCGTGCTCTACACCATCCCTTCCCTTAGCCAAGGCGAAGTATGGGACCAACACACCGTTAGATGGGTACCTGGCCACGACCACGATACGCTCCCCGTACAATCACACAAGCGGTGTAATCGACACCCTGAGGCTCCACAAGTGAGTCCTTAGCGACTTAGTCAACTAGGGCCGTCCCATTCCACCATGTGGTTGCAAGTATGACCAGTTCAAAGGCTTGCAAGGTTAAGTCCTTAGAGTGACCAGGGCAAGACTACCCGAAAAACCAAATCATCACTCCCAATGCCACAACCGGCCCACCTGATTACTCTTGCCACATGCCCTGGCCGAAATCGTTTATCAAACCCGATTGATTACCATGCACCACGTGCCATCAACATCACATGATACTTTTCCAAAACAGGTTCAATATATCATTAAGTCCATATTAGCATTTGATTGTCCAAAATCATGTCATGAGCACGTAAAGGAGTCTAAGCAAAGATACTACAACGGTCTAAACCCATGTTGGCAATTTAATAATGTCCAACTAGTAAACCACAACTAGGGTGACAAAGGGTCATGGCACATACTTAAGTAATCAAGGTGTCATATAGCAAATTGGTATTTATCTAACCCCATGTTTAAACAAAGTATTTTTCTAATTGAACTAGCATGCAATAGTTTAAATCAAAATAGATTTGAAATAGGATCAACATGGTCAAAGCACAACTTGCCTTCAAAAGTACTTGCTCTTGGTCTTGAGTTGGATCCTGAGTCAACACTTCTCCCTCGAATCCTTCCGGCACTTCAACGTCTACTCGTAAAGCGTGCAAATAGCAAATACACAAATAAACACTAGGCAAAAAGATCCCAAAACTCCAAATAAAATCCATAAACAGAGAGAACATAATTTTCTGGATTTTTAGAAACTGGAATAAATCAAATTTGGAGTTAAAACGCAAAAGTTATGATTTATTAAAGTTTAAATAATCAATTAAATAATATTACAGAGAAAAACTTTAGTCCAAAAATTAAATAAAATTCATATTTGAGTAGAGCTCATTTTTCTACAAATTTAGAAATTTGAATCACTCAAATCGGAGTTGAAACGCAAAAGTTATAAGCGTTTGAAGTTTTGAAATTCAAATCAATTATTAAACCGATTTATTAAATCATTTTCTTTTTCCGGAAATTAATTATTGCGTCAGCATGGACACGTGTCAGCTCCTGATTGGCTGGCTGACGTCAGCCGGTCCATGGACTTGGTCCACGCTTGGCTCGGGTCTACGGTGGACTCGGTCCACGGCTCCACGTGAGGCCCGACATGTGGGCCTCTGAGATAGCGTCATTCTTTGGCGTCGGCCTGTCTTTGGGACAGCTGGCCGACAAGCGGGCCCCACCGTGGCGTCGGCGATAGCGTCATGGTGCGGTTTCGCTGTCCGTGGCCAGCGGGCCCGCGTGTCGGCGTCTCACGCAGTGCGGCCCGGCCGCGGCGGTCAAGCTTCCCGACGCGTGGCGCCAATCACGGCCGTCGATTTAAAATCCGGCGGTATGGATTGGGTCTCGGTTTCACGTTTTGGATTAACGCGGCGGATCTGAGCCGTTGGATCTTGATCCAGCGGTTGAAATTAACCTAACGTGCGTTACCCACGTTACAAGCAACGTGGCCGATTATGGGCCATTGGATCTTGATCCAGCGGTCCCGATCTAATCTGGGATCTTAGGGTTGGGATAGAACGTGGGCTCACCTCAACCGTCCGATTTGGATCTCGACGGTTCACCGAGCTCGGGGCGGCGATGGCCCGGCGGCGCTGGCTCACCGGGCGCCGAGGATGACGACCACGCAGCGTGGCGCCTCGGGCGTCTCCGGCCAAGTGAGTGCACTCAACAGTGCGCTGGCCGGGGGTTCGGATCCGGTCTTGGTTGCGGCGAAAGCGGCTTACCGTGGCGGAATCGTCGGAGGAACGCGGTGGAAGAGAGAGGCAACTTCTGGCGAGCTTTGCGGCTAGGCAGCGGCGGCTAGGGCTCAAACTTGAGGAAAAGGTGCGCCTGATGCAGAGCTTCAACGGGCGGCCTTGGGGCTTTAAATAGTGCCTCGGCGTCGCGCGCAACACGAAACCCTAACGCACACGGCCACGGCGAGCGATCCGTCTCGGTCGGATCGGGGAGCGATGGCCGCGGCCGTTGGATCTCGATCCAACGGCTCGCGTGAAGCAGGCTCGGTCGAGCAGCGGCATGGCCGGTCGGGTCGGACTCGAACTTCGAGTCGACTCGGGCTCGATCGGATGAAACGATACTTGACCCGAGTTTGATTTTCCAGCGATTTAATAATTAAAATAATTCCCGATAATTCATTTAATTCATTAAAAATAGCAAATGACTCGAGAAAAATTCCAGAAAAATTCTGGAAAATACTTTGGATCATTTTGGACTCAAATAAAATATTTCCAACAAAAATTTATTTGCAAAATTAAATTCTTTAATTATTTCAAAATGGAATAAATTCAAATAAATCCCAAATAAATCCAAATAAATTCCAGAAAATTCCAAAAATTCACCAAAGTGCCAAATCACACATGAATTTAAGAAAAGCAAAATTTTGGGGTGTTACAAACCTCCCCCCCTTAATAGAATCTCGTCCCCGAGATTCAGGGCTTACTAAAGGAATAGGTTTGGAAATTCTTTCTTCAAATCCTCTTCGCTCCCAAGTCGCCGCTCTCTGCATGGTTGCTCCTTTGAACTCTACTGAAAGCGGGTTGACTTGTTTCTAGTTTCTCGATCCATTGTGTCTAGAATCCTCACGGGATACTCCTTATAGGTCAAATCCTCTTGCAACTCAATTGATTCTAACGATGTCTGCATTCCTCGGAACTCGAAGACACTTCTTCAAGCTAGGACACATGGAATACATCATGTACTCACGCTACTTATCGTGGCAACTCGGTGATAAGCAACTTCGCCTCTGCGGCTCAAAATCTTAAATGGTCCAACATAGCAGGTGCAAGTTTCCCTTTGGCATGGAACCTCTTAACTCCTGAGAGGCGTAACTACGAGGTAAACAAAGTCTTACGGTTCAAAACTCAAGTCTCGTGACGATTGTCAAGATAACTCTTTTGTCGAGATTGGGCTATCTTCAACCTTTCCCTAATCATAGCGATCTGTTCTTGACCTCTTGAAGAATATCAGGCCCAAAGACACGGCGCTCGCGGTCTCATTCCAATTCAATGGCGTCGCGGTCGACCATCTGATGCCTCAAAAGGTGACATCGTAAACTAGCACGATAACTATTGTTGTAATCGAACTCGGCATACGGCAAACTCTTATCCCAAGAGGTAGCATAAGCCAATGCACAAGCTCTCAACATATCCTCCGAATCTGGTTGACTCTTTCGGTCTGCCCATCCGTCTGTGGATGATAAGGCATCTTGAAGTTTAAGCGGGTTCCCATGGCTTCATGCAACTTATTCCGAGAATCTTGAGGTAAATTGGGTACCTCTGTCTGATACAATCCTCTTTGGCACTCCGTGCAAGCAGACAATCTGATCATGTATAATTCCGCTAATTTATCTCCGAGTAAGTGGTCTTCACGGGATAAAATGGGCTACTTTAGTCAAGCGATCCACTATAACCCATATGGAGTCATAACCTCCTTGAGTCTTGACAAACCGGTAATGAAATCCATTCCGATTTCCTCCCACTTCCACTCGAGGTATTTTCATTGGTGTAGCAATCCTGCTGGTCTCGATGCATTGCCTTGACTCTCTGGCATACGTCGCACAATGCAACATGCTCGGCAACTTCACGTTTCATACTCGGCCACCAGAATCTCTCCTTCAGATCCTGATACATCTTGGCGCTTCCAGAATGAATCGAGTACTTGGAGTCATGGGCTTCTTCCAGAATCAGTTGCTTTAACTCCTTTTTGTTAGGCACACAAATGTGATCCTTCATCCACAACGTGCCTTGCTCATCCAACTTGAAGTCCTCTGCCTTGCCTTCCTCCTTTTTGGACTTAATCCTACGGATCTTGTCATCATCCTTCTGTCCTTCTCGGATCTGGTCCTCTAAAGTAGGCTTTACTTCCAATGCGGCCAAGAATCCGCTAGGTACTACCTCAATCTTCATCTTTTGAAAATCCTCACATAACTCATCCTGACTTGTGGCTAGCAACGCACTCACGGTATGGCTTTTCCGACTCAGAGCATCGGCTACTACGTTGGCCTTACAGGGATGGTAATGGATTACAACATTATATTCCTTGATCAACTCGACCATCTCCTCTGCCTCATATTCAGATCCGACTGGGTGAATATGTACTTAAGGCTCTTATGATCCGTATATACTTCACATCTGTTTCCAATCAGATAGTGACGCCATATCTTCAAGGCATGCACTACGGCGGCTAACTCTAGGTCATGTGTCGGATAATTTTCCTCATGCGGCCTCAACTGCCTTGATGCATAAGCGACGACCTTTCCATTCTGCATCAGCACACATCCAAGTCCTTGGCGCGTCGTCACAATAAATATCGAAGCTTTGAGCAACATCAGGTAGAACTAACACGGTCTTGATGTCAATCGCTTCTTCAGCTCTGAAATCCTTTCTCACATTCGGCGTCCATGCAAACTTCTTTTCCTTCTTCACAATTGCGTAAGAGGTTTCGCGATTGTCGAAAAGCCTTCGATGAAAGCTTGGCGGTAGTATCCTGCCATTCCAAGGAAACTCGAATCTGGGTCACTGATCCTCATTTGTTCCCAATGTAACACAGCTTCTACTTTGCTTGGATCTACGGCGACTCCCTCTGCAGTCATTACATGTCCAAGAAACTCCACCTTGTCCTTCCAAAAATCACACTTGCTGAACTTGGCGAAAAGTTGCTGTTCCTTCAGCTTTTCCAAAACTCGCCTTAAGTGTTCGGCATGTTCATCCTCTGTCTTGGAGTAGATTAGGATATCGTCTATGAACACGACGACAAACTTGTCCAAATATTCCATGAACACCTTATTCATCATATTCATGAAATAAGCTGGCGCATTAAATCGGCCCAAAGGACATAATCAGCGTAAACTCGTAATGTCCATATCTTGACGAGAATGCGATCTTGGAATATCCTCTGATCGGATCTTCAAGCGATGGTATCCCGATCTCAGATCAATCTTGGAGAAAACTCCGCTCCTCTTAATCGATCAAACAAATCATCAATCTGGGTAGCGGATACTTATTCTTCACGGTGACTTCGTTGAGTGCACGGTAGTCAATGCACATCCTGGAACTCCGTCCTTTTTCTTGACAAACAAAGCGGTGCTCCCCACGGCGGCGAACTTGGTGCGATAAATCCTTTCTCCATTAACTCCTCTAGCTGTTTCTTCATTTCTACCAACTCCTCGGTAGACATCCGATAGGGTCTCTTTGCTATCGGTCTTGTGCAGTACAAGCTCTATCACAAACTCCATGTCCCTGTAGCGGCATACCGAGGTAGATCTTCGGGAAAACATCAGGGTACTCATTCACTCTTTGGGACATCCTTTATGCTGATTGCCTTGGTGCTGTTAACCATCAACTGTCCATCTCTAGCTGCAGTGGCTTGAAATTCCACTTTCTTCCCACACGGGCTCTCAATCGAGATAGTCCTTCGTCCACAATCCAATACTGACCTTGTGCTTGGATAACCAATCCATTCCCAATATAACATCTAGGTGCAGGTCTCCAAAATTATAAGGTTTGCTAGGAACTCTATTCCATCTATTAGTATTCTCACCGGAACATCCTACTTCCGTTCGGAGTTCGGAACCAGGGGTTTGAACTAAAAGCATGCACTTAAGTCTTGCAGTTCTCAAGTCATTCCTAGCAGCAAAGCCTTGCGAAACAAGCGAATCACGAAGCTCGAGTCAAACAAAGCTGTTGCAGTCTTGAGTTAACAAGTAACTTACCCGATCTGACGTCAGTAGCATTCTGCAGTGCATCTGCGGTGACATGGTTGACTCGGCCTCTCACCACGATGCAGGGTGTGGCTCCTGGTCTGGCGTCCTAGCTGGGTGGTTCCTAGGTTGAAGCGCCTTTGGGGTCACTCCTGCTGTCTTCTTTGGACAAGCTGTTGGCAAAGTGTCTGGCTCGTTGCGGTTGTAACGGCGTCTCACTGTTCCTTCTTGTTTGCCTGGGGTAGCGTTTCTAGCGGGGGCTGGGGTCGATAGTTACGATTGGCAGGTCTTGGTCTTTGGGAGGGTGTCCTTGTTGCATTACGTGGTTGGAATCGAAGAATTGATTTGGTGCAACTCTCAAGCGTTATGCGTTCTCGACGTGATCCTTCTTTGTTGCATCCTGCGCTTCTGTTCTCATCCAGTTCCTTGCGCTTGTCCTCAAGAATAAGCGCCTTATTCACCAATTCTTGGAAATCTGGAAAGGTGTGGGTGATCAACCCTACTTGCAATCTGAGTTGAGTCCCTTCATAAAACGAGGTATGCTGGATTTATCTGTCGCTACATCCTCGGTGCGTAGCGTGCTAGCTGTGTGAACTTGTTCGGGTAGTCGACCACCGGCTGATTACCTTGTTTCTGCTCTGAACTCCTCCTTCTTAAGGTCCATGATTCCTTCAGGCACGTGATCTTGTCGGAATGCGGTGTGAACTCTTCCCAAGTGATATCTTGAGGGTTCTCTGCGTGTACAGAAATTCTCCCACCATTCGTAATTGTTCCTTCCAACTGATGAGAAGCGTAAAGTACCTTCTCATTCCCTATGCATTGAGCTATGTGTAGCTTCCTCTCGATTGATCTTAACCAATCATCGGCCTCCAATGGATTGGCATTCCCAGAGAAAGTGGGTGGGTGAGTCCTCATGAACTCGGCGACCTTGTATTCTGGCGTGGCCCCTGATTAACTTGATTAGCAGTGGCCTGAGCAGTGACGTGCTGCATTTGTTGCATCATAGTATGCATCAACTGAGTCTGAGCAGCAAGAAAGGCTCCAAAATTCTGCATATCAACTGGCGGTGCTGGTGCTCTATCATTGGGGTTTTCTACTGGGCGAGAACCACTCCTATTGCTTCCAAAGTTTCCACGGGTGTTTACCATCTGTCGATTTGCTCTAGGTTTAGAGATGAGAGGGAAACAAGAATAGACAAGTAATATGGAACTTATGCGGGCGAAAGGGGTAACTTAAGGTCCAACTTTATTATTAATAACTTGGTATGGCTGCTTACAATGCCTAAGGGCCTTGCAACACATACTGCACACTCAGCAAACAAAGCAAATCCAAATCGAACTAACTCTGGAGTCTAACGCCTAAAGGGTGACTCTTTCTTCTATGACGCGACTCGGCGAAGGAGTCTCACTATAGAACCTATGCTCACTCATCGAGAAAACCTTCATCTGTCACAAGAGTGCTTTACGTAAGAACTCGGAATTTTTAAATTGTGACAAGGTAAGGGAAAATTTCAGCAAGAGACAAGAAAAGAGAGAAGGGATAAGTCGAGATGTCATTTCTTGTCTTCACAAATTTTTAGCTTTTAGAAAATAGGTTTTATCCTCACTACGACCATTCTAGCTAGGGTTGAGCCTACAGTCAAGTATGGCTCTGATACCACCTCTGTCGGGACCCGAATTTGCAAATCCGGACCCTCTGTGTATTCAGCACTAGTCCAGAACGCAGCTTAGTGCACCTGATCTGAACAGCGGTATATATCACAATCATACCAATCGATACTATCAAAGTACTTTATTTAAATAATCACAGGGTTACTCGACCTTATGGCCAAGTTACAAATATATGCCTCGCAAGGCGAAACTTATTAAAAGAGAAATAACAAAGAATGAAAATCAAATAAACTTCGTGGCGCCATCCAGTATACCACAACCAGTGGTGGGCTCGCTTCCCTAAGTAGACGGGTCCTCTTGGAAATCCTCCCCAGCCGGCGTAATCTCCTCTTCAACTGGTATTGTGTTGAGGCAAGGGTGTGTACTTGGTACTCGACAAGTCATGCCTGAGAATGCAAGCTAATATACTATATGCATGGCTTGGTACAAAGGAATAGCTCAAGGTATATTTGCGATAAATGACTTTTGACAATTAATAAAAGTAGATTCGAAAGCAGTAAAAATAAGTAAAGCATAAATAACTTTTCAAGAAGTTTAACAAACATTTTTCCCATCCTAAACCATATTTCCATCATCTTCCTTGTTAAACCAACCCATCTTTTCAAATCCAAGTTATTTTCAGAAAGTCTAACCCTTATTGTAATTCAGAGCATTGTCGATCACAGTGGACTCGGCTATTCAAATAGATTCTACACTCTGCAGAGGTTATGCACTTTACCCACAAGATACTGATCAAACACCACAAAGGCGAGTTCAGTAACAAAGCCTTTAGGAAGACTCAAACAACACAGGTGGTCCTCTCAGGTTCTTGCTCTACACCATCCCTTCCCTTAGCCAAGGCGAAGTATGGGACCAACACACCGTTAGATGGGTACCTGGCCACAGCCACGATACGCTCCCCCGTACAATCACACAAACGGTGTAACTGACACCCTGAGGCTCCACAAGTGAGTCCTTAGCGACTTAGTCAACTAGGGCCGTCCCATTCCAGCCATGTGGTTGCAAGTATGAACCAGTTCAAAGGCTTGCAAGGTTAAGTCCTTAGAGTGACCAGGGCAAGACTACCCGAAAAACCAAATCATCACTCCCAATGCCACAACTGGCCCACCTGATTACTCTTGCCACATGCCCTGGCCGAAATCGCTTTTATCAAACCCATTGATTACCATGCACCACGTGCCATCAACATCACATGATACTTTTCCAAAACAGGTTCAATATATCATTAAGTCCATATTAGCATTTGATTGTCCAAAATCATGTCATGAGCACGAAAGTGTGTCTAAGCGACATACTACAACGGTCTAAACCCATGTTGGCAATTTAATAATGTCCAACTAGTAAACCACAACTAGGGTGACAAAGGGTCATGGCACATACTTAAGTAATCAAGGTGTCATATAGCAAATTGGTATTTATCTAACCCCCATGTTTAAACAAAGTATTTTTCTAATTGAACTAGCATGCAATAGTTTAAATCAAAATAGATTTTCGAAATAGGATCAACATGGTCAAAGCACAACTTGCCTTCAAAAAGTACTTGCTCTTGGTCTTGAGTTGGATCCTGAGTCAACACTTCTCCCTCGAATCCTTCCGGCACTTCAACGTCTACTCGTAAAGCGTGCAAATAGCAAATACACAAATAAACACTAGGCAAAAAGATCCCAAAACTCCAAATAAAATCCATAAACAGAGAGAACATAATTTTCTGGATTTTTAGAAACTGGAATCGTCAAATTTGGAGTTAAAACGCAAAAGTTATGATTTATTAAAGTTTAAGTAATCAATTAAATAATATTACAGAGAAAAACTTTAGTCCAAAAATTAAATAAAATTCATATTTGAGTAGAGCTCATTTTTCTACAAATTTAGAAATTTGAATCACTCAAATCGGAGTTGAAACGCAAAAGTTATAAGCGTTTGAAGTTTTGAAATTCAAATCAATTATTAAACCGATTTATTAAATCATTTTCTTTTTCCGGAAATTAATTATTGCGTCAGCATGGACACGTGTCAGCTCCTGATTGGCTGGCTGACGTCAGCCGGTCCATGGACTTGGTCCACGCTTGGCTCGGGTCTACGGTGGACTCGGTCCACGGCTTCCGCGTGAGGCCGACATGTGGGCCTACCAGATAGCGTCATTCCGACGCCAAGACATCGGCCGGGATACCGGCCGACAAGCGGGCCCCCACCGTGACGTCAGCGATGTCGTCATGGTGCGGTTTCGCTGTCCGTGCCAGCTGGGCCCGCCGTGTCGGCGTCTCACGCTGGTGCCGCCGCGGCGGTCAAGCTTCCCGACGCGTGGCGCAATCACGGCCGTCGATTTAAAATCCGGCGGTATGGATTGGGTCTCGGTTTCACGTTTTGGATTAACGGCGGATCTGAGCCGTTGGATCTTGATCAGCGGTTGAAATTAACCCTAACTCAGACGTTACCCACGTTACAAGCAACGTGGCGATTATGGGCCGTTGGATCTTGATCCAACGGTCCCGATCTAATCTGGGATCTTAGGGTTGGGATAGAACGTGGGCTCACCTCAACCGTCCGATTTGGATCGGCGGTTCACCGAGCTTCGGGGCGGCGATGGCTTCGGCGGCGCGGGCTCACCGTGGCGAGGATAGCGACCACGGCGGCGGCGCCTCGGGCGTCTCCGGCCAAGTGAGTGCACTCAACAGTGCGCTGGCCGGGGTTCGGATCCGGTCTTGGTTGCGGCGAAGCGGCTTGCCGGCGGCGGAATCGTCGAGGAACGCGGTGGAAGAGAGAGGCAACTACGGCGAGCTTTGCGGCTAGGCAGCGGCGGCTAGGGCTCAAACTTGAGGGAAAAGGTGCGCCGCGATGCGAGCTTCAGCGGGCGGCCTTGGGGCTTTAAATAGTGCCTCGGCGTGCGCGCCAACACCACGAAACCCTAACGCACACGGCGGCCCACGGCGAGCGATCCGTCTCGGTCGGATCGGGAGCGATGGCCTTGGCCGTTGGATCTCGATCCAGCGGCTCAGCGTCGCGAGCAGGCTCGGTCGAGCGGCGACCTTGGCCGGTCGGGTCGGACTCGAACTTCGAGTCGACTCGGGCTCGATCGGATGAAACGATACTTGACCCGAGTTTGATTTTCCAGCGATTTAATAATTAAAATAATTCTATAATTCATTTAATTCATTAAAAATAGCAAATGACTCGAGAAAAATTCGGAAAAATTCTGGAAAATACTTTGGATCATTTTGGACTCAAATAAAATATTTCCAACAAAAATTTATTTGCAAAATTAAATTCTTTAATTATTTCAAAATGGAATAAATTCAAATAAATCCCAAATAAATCCAAATAAATTCCAGAAAATTCCAAAAATTCACCAAAGTGCCAAATCACACATGAATTTAAGAAAAGCAAAATTTTGGGGTGTTACAGTTATGCACTTTACCCACAAGATACAGTCAAACACCACAAAGGCGAGTGATCGTAACAAAGCCTTTCAGAGACCGCAAAACAAGTGAACCTCTCTGGCTTTTGTCATACACCATCCCTTCCCTTAACAGAGGCGAAGTACGAGACTGACATACCGTTGGACGGGTACCATGCCATAGCACTGGTACGCTCCCTTTTCAAGCTACACAAAAGGTGTAGTTGACACCCCGAGGTACCACATGCAAGTTATTAGTAACTTACTCAACTAGGTCCGTCCCATTACAGACATGTGGTTGCACGCTTGACTCAGATCAAAGGCTTGCAAGGTTAAGTCCTTAGGGTGACCAGGGCAAGACTACCCGAAGAACCAAAACGACATTCCCGGTGCCACTCATGGCCCACCATATCATTCTTGCCACTTGCCCCGGTCTAAATCTATTTATCAAACCCAGTTGATTACCATGCACCACGTGCCATCAACAATCACAACACATGATACTTCTCCAAAAACAGGTTCAATATATCATTAAGTCAATATTAACATTTGATTGTCCAAAATCATGTCATGTGCACGTAGCAGGTCTAAGCAATATACTACAACGATCTAAATACCCAATGTTGGCAATTAAATAATGTCCAACTACATATTCCTCAACTAGGGTGACAAGGGTTCATGGTACATAATTAAATTTATCAAGGTGTCATACTGCAATTTGGCATTTATCTCATTCCTAGAAATAATTAAAACAATTTCTAATTAAATTAGCATGCAATAATTTAAATTAAATTAATTTCAAAAATGGGATCAATATGGCCAAATCATAACTTGCCTTCAAAAAGTACTTGCTCTTGGTCCTGAGCTGGCTCTTGGGTCCAAACTTCACCTACGTAGCCTTCGGGCACTTCAACGTCTACTCGTAACGCGTGCAAATAGCAATAAATAAATAAACAGTAGGCAAAAATTGTCCAAAAATTTAAATAAAATTGCCCAAATAGCATATTTTTATAAACTTTTGGAAATTTTAATCGTCCAAATCGGAGTTAAAACGCAAAAGTTACACTCGTTTAATGTTTGAAAAATCATTTAAATAAATGTAAACAGAGAAAACTCATGTCCAAAAATTAAATAAAATACACCATTATGTACAGCTCAATTTTATACAAATTTAGAAATTGGAATCTCCCAAATCGGAGTTAAAATGCAAAAGTTATAAGCATTTGAAGTTTAAAAATTCAAATAAAAGAATAAACCGAATTAATTCATTTATTTTTCTATTGAAAAAATCCGATTTATGACGTCAGCATGACGTCAGCGTGGAATTTGAATTTCGACCGAATTATTTTCTATTGAAAAATAGAATTATGACGTCAGCATCACGTCAGCTGGTCCATGGACTTGGTCCATGGCTCGGGTCCGGTCCACCGTGGACCCGGTCCACCGTGGACCCGGTCCACGGGTGCACGTGTCGCTGACACGTGGGACCCACTGTTGACATCAGCATGGCTCGGCCGAGGGTCGGCTGACACTCGGGCCCCACAGTGACGTCAGCATGACGTCATGGATGACGTCATATTGCGGTTTGGCCAGCCGCTGACACGCGGGCCTGTGCTGACGTCACGCGTGATGTCAGCGACGACCGGGCGCACCCGCGTGGACCACGCCTGTTCGGCTCCCGTGCACGTGGCACGATCTGGGCCGTTGGTTTGAAATCCAACGGTCCTGATTGGATCTGGGTCACGCACGTTTGGGGTAACGTGGCTTGATCTGAGCCGTTCGATTTGAATCGGACGGCTGGGATTGCATCTAACGTTACAACGTGGGTCACCATTAACCATACGATCTAGATCTAACGGTTGAGATCTGACCTAAGCACGGTGCGGTCCTACGCTACGTGGCTCAATCTAGGGCGTTGGATCTAGATCCAACGGCTGGAAATAGATCTAGAAACCGCAACGTGGGTTTTGTACGGGTGACGTGGACGAACGTGGATCGTTGGATCTGGATCTAACGGTCTAGATCTAATCTAGTTTTCTACGGGTGCGAGATGACGTGGACTCACCGTGGCCGTTCGATCTTGATCGGACGGTGGGTGGAGCTCGGGGTCGGCGATGGTGGCGCGGCAGAGTTAGGTCATCGGAGACGAGGACGACGACGCGTAGAACGGTGTTTGCGTGGCTCCCCGGCGAAGTGAGTGGTCTCTGCGGGTGCGGCTCGACGCGAGGACTCCAGATCTGGGCACCACCACGGCGGAGAACGACGGACGACGGCGGAAAACGGCGGAAACCGCGGCAGACCTCTCCTCCAACTTCGGCGAGCTTTTGCGGCACGGCTACAACGGCTCATGCTCGGCGGCCTAGGGCAAAACGTGCGCACGGAAGAGGAGAGCACGTTGGTAGCGGTGGCGCATTAAATAGGGGTTTCGGCTTTCATGAAATCCACGGAAACCGAGGCCCACTCGGCGGCGGCGGCGGAATCTGACGGGGATTCGGACTGGGCGACGTGGCGCAATTGTGACCGTTGGATCAAGATCCAACGGTCACGCGTGTTTGGGTTCGGTTGGGCTCGGGTCGGGCTCGAGTCTGGTTCGAGTCAGACTCGAGTCTAACTCGGGTCAGACTCGGTCGGATGAACAGTACTAACCCACTCGGTATTTTCCAGCGATTTAATATTTGAAAATAATTCTAGTAATTCAAATAATTCGAGAAAAATAGCAAAATAATCAGAAAAATTCCAGAAAAATTCTAGAAAATACTTTGAGGCATTTTGGACTCAAATAAAATATTTCCAACCAATATTTATTAAACCTTTATTTATTTAATTATTTCAAAAGGGAATAAATTCAAATTAAATCCAAATAAGTCCAAATAAATTCCAGAAAATTCCAAAAATTCTCAAAAGTGCAAAATTTCATTTAAATTCATGAAAAGAAAAATTTGGGGTGTTACATCTTCCCACAAAGCAGTAGCCGGTGTGACGTCCTTGGCCATTAATTCTTCTTCTTTCTTCTCCCATTCGGTACAGCCTTGAGGTAACCACCGGTGCCGAGATGGTGGTGGTATTTCTTCATCTGTGCATTGGTCTTATTCTTCTGACTTGCAGCCTGGCCTTCAGCTGACAGCTTGTACTCCTCGAATGCTTCCTAGTGATCGGCCAGATTAGGAAATTGGTTGAAGTCCGGTCTTTCTCCCTTCTGCACATACTTTTTGCTGAGAACCGTCTTCCATCACTGAAATGAGAGTGCCATCTTCTTCAAATTATAATTCTTGGCCTTGTCTTCGGACCCTTGAGGAAATGTGAAATTTTCCATAATATCTTGCCAGAGGAGGTCCTTGGTAGCATGAGGAACTTCGGCCCATTTCTTAATGCTAATTGGGACGTGATCCCTTACGTGGTAACCGCAAGCATTGTTGAACGACCCAACTGCTGAAAGAGGGACAATCGGCTTCCCATCATTGTCAAGGTCGATAAACACATGCTTTGTGGACGGCTTCTTGTTAGGTTCCCGATTCTTGGATTGGTTGCTCGATGTACTAGGCTTTAAATACACAAACATATATATATAACATGTTAGAGTGTATTCTAATAATGAATTGCAATTAATTAACATGCCCACGGGAATTATATTCTTCTGACTATACCTCGGTGTCAACGGTGTCCATGTTCTCGCCGGAACCAGTGTTACCGGCCACAGTGGCTGCACAGCTAATAGCCTCATCAGCTGCAACATCACCTTCGTAGCCGCAGATGGAGTCTAACAAGAAATGTTCTTCCTCGTCGAAATTAGGGTCACCACGTGTTGGTTGTGCCATCTATCCTAATTCTGAAAAAATGTTGACATATGTAACCTTATGCATGCACATGAAATAATGCAACCTTAAATGCGAAAGATGTGGTGGTTCCGAGCGTCCAGACCTTATCGATCAATTTCCAGTTTGGAATATAAGTAAACAATGGCCAGTTTCCTAGGAAATCAAACATATATAAGGATGGCGTTGTCATTTCTATCCTGTCGATTTTGATTGCAAGTTATGGAAGAAGCTCTATTGAATGATTTCCGAGGGGACAATAGCGAGCTTTCATTTATTAAGCATATTTTGAAAAATACGTACCAACATACATACAATTAATAATGGTACCTTAACCACCAAACAACATATATGGGAAACATATATACCAATATACATACAATTAATAATGGTACATTAACCACCAAACAACATATATGGGCAACATATATACCAACATACATACAATTAATAATGTCTCTTAATAATACCAACATACATACAATTAATAATACCAACATACATACATATATACAATGTCTCTCAATTAATAATACCAACATATATACCAACATACATACAATTAATAATACCAACATAAATACATACATACATACATACAAACATACATACATACATACAATTAATAATACCAACATACATACATACATATATGGTACCTTAACATATATACAATGTCTCTCAATCAAAATATACAAGAAAACGTCTTGTGAGCATTTCACCGAACACCTTATGGGCAACAGTAAAAGGAGGAGCAGGGGGCGTAGATGCAGCTATACCTAGCTCCTCTGGGGTGGGGTGACGTCGGGTGACGTCGGCGTGGTAGCGGAAGAGGTCAGCGCGGTGACGGAGGCGGCGTCGGCGCGGTGGCGCAGAGGAGGCGCACACGGCTTGAGGCGTCGGCGCGGAACTTTGGAAAAATTTGGGGGTGTGACCGTGTGAGAAAGCGGAAGCGATATATAAAGGAAGCCTCTTTTACAAGCGGACGAACCACTTGTAAACGTGACCTCTACAAGCAGTTTGTAATTAAAACCGCTTGTAGAATATTAATTAGAACCGCTTGTAGAAAGATCTCTCTACAAGCGGTTCTTAATTAGAACCGCTTGTAGAAGGCTACAAACTTTTATTCAAATGATGTAGTTGCCCAGTAAGAACGTTGAGAATTATACGTATCCTCTGGTTAGCGTGTGGCGTTCGAGTGTGCGCTCACTCGCGCAGTCGCGGGTTCGAGCCCCGCTTGTGCCACCGCTTTTTATTTATTGTTTTTATTCCATAAGGTTAATTATTTATTCCATCAGGTTAATTATCTCTAGGAATTTATGGAATAACCTTATGGAATAAACAATAAACAAGGGGAGCTCTATTTGTTTAATTCAGCACAATTTATTGTTTTTATTAATTGTTTTTATTCCATAAGGTTAATTATTTATTCTATCAAGTTAATTATCTCCAGGAATTTATGGAATAACCTTATGGAATAAACAATAAATAAGGGGAGCTCTATTTGTTTAATTCAGCACTATTTATTATTTTTATTCCATAAGGTTAATTATTTATTCCATCAGGTTAATTATCTCCAGGAATTTATGGAATAACCTTATGGAATAAACAATAAACAAGGGGAGCTCTATTTGTTTAATTCAGCACTATTTATTGTTTTTATTTATTTGTTTAATTCAGCACTATAATTAACCTTATGGAATAAATGATCACACAAGTTCAAATAGACACGTAATGCAGTAGAAGACACGTCTAAAAATGATCACACAAGTTCAAATAAACACGTAATGCAGTAGAAGACACGTAATGCAGTAGAAGACACATCTAAAAATGATCACACAAGTTCAAATAAACAAGTTTATACAGTAGTACTACATTTTAAGTAGTACCATACTATGTCTTTACAAGTCTTCCTTCGTTATGATTGCGACGTATGTAAGGAGCATCCATGTCTGTGTCATTCAAGAGGCTTATGTCAACATCCACCGCAAAAGGAGGGAGCTCATCGAACTGACTATACTCATCCTCATCTGTGACGTCCTCAACTCCGACAATCCTTCGTTTGCCTTGGAGAGCCATGTGTCGCTTTGGCTCACTATTATTATCTTTCTGCTTCTTAGGTTTGCTTGACATGTATATTACATAGAAGACCTATCTCACATCATTTGCAAGGACGAACGGTTCATGCCTATAGCCGACTTGCGTGAGGTCTACGGTTGTCATGCCGTATTTGTCGACCTTTACACCGCCTGAAGTCAGTTTGACCCATTGGCACTTAAATAGAGGGACCTTTAAAGGTCCATAGTCAAGGTCCCATATCTCTTCTATGAAACCATAATATGTGTCCACCATGCTTTTGTTGTCTTCGGCATCTATACGGACACCGCTGTTCTGATTGGTGCTCTTGTTATCCTGGGATCTGGTGTAAAATGTGTAACCATTTATCTCATACCCCTTGAATGTCACGATTTCACTAGATGGTCCCCGTGCCAATCGTTGCAACTGTTCATTGTCTGACCCTTTGAAAAAGATGTAGTTTTGTAACCAAGCGCCGAAAGAATCCATGTGCTTTAGTGTTATCCAATCCTCAGACCTCCTAGGGAATTCATGCCGTAGAATACTCTTGTGCTCAACAACATACAGGGCCACCACAATTGATTGTTTCAAAACCGTGAAATATGCTTGCTTAAATGTAAGAAGATCATTGCATGCAATTGCTTTCCTTCCTAGTGTCCCTTTTCCTCGTAGCCTCCCCTCATGGCGTGATATAGGGACGCCGATCGGATTTAGATCATTAATGTAATACACACAAAACTCAATCGCCTCCTCTGTCCCATAACCCTCAGCAATGCATCCTGCTGGACGAGAATGGTTACGAACATAATTCTTTAGCATGCTCATGTACCTCTCGAAAGGGAACATGTTGTGCAGATACACGATTCCGAGAATACCTATCTCTTTGACAAGGTGAACAGTGAGATGAACCATAATATCAAAGAACACAGGAGGAAATATCATCTCAAGACAAATCACACTTTGTACCACATCATCCTGCAGCTTACTTAGTTTATCTGGGTCGATGACCTTCTGCGAAATTGCATTGAAAAAAGAACACAACTTTGTGATTGTCCCCCGTACCCACTCGAGCAGTATACCTCTCATATCCACTGGGAGCAACTGTGTCATCAACACAAGACAGTCATGGGATTTTTGGTGTACGATTTTATTCTCTTTCATGTTTATGAGTCTCTTTACATTCGATGTGTATCCAGAAGGGACCTTCACACTATTCAGGCACTCTATCATGCTTTTTTTCTCTTCTTTGCTTAGAGTGTAGCTCGCAGGATGTAGGTAATGTTGTCATTTTTCTCTCTTTTCCGGATGTAGGTCGTTCCTCAGTTCCAAGAGTTTAAGGTCCTTCCGAGCTTGCAGTGTATCTTTTGATTGGCCGTACATATCTATGTAGCCTAGCAGGTTCAAGCAAACATTCTTCGTGATGTGCATGAAGTCAAGTGAGTGACGAACCTCCAAGACTTCCCAATAAGGCAAGTCCCAAAATATTGACTTCTTCTTCCACATTGGTGCCTGACCATCCTCATTCTTCACAGGTTTGCTTCCAGGACCTTTCCAAATACTACTTTCAGATCATTTACCATAGCAAGCACATGTGGCCCACTACGATGCTGAGGCCTAGCACGAAGGTCTAGTTGCTCGTTAAATTTCCTGCACTTCTTCCGCCATGGGTGTCTCGTAGGAAGAAACCTACGGTGACCCATGTACACAACCTTTCGAGAGTTTTTCAGGTACATGCTGTCCGTTTCATCTAAGCATTGGACGCAAGCTCTATATCCTTTGATAGTTTGGCCGGACAGGTTACCGAGAGCAGGCCAGTTGTTGATTGTTACAAATAACAATGCACGTAGGGTGAAATACTCCCTTTTGTACTCATCCCATACCCGTGCACCATCCTCCCACAACGTCACAAGATTTTCAACCAATGGTTTCAAGTAGACATCGATGTCATTTCCAGGTTGCTTGGGGCCTTGGATCAACAACGGCATCATGATGTACTTTCGCTTCATGCACACCCATGGAGGTATGTTATACATACATAGTGTAACAGGCTAGGTGCTATGGCTGCTGCTCAACTCTCCGAAAAGATTCATCCCATCGGTACTCAACCCAAACCTTATGTTTCTCACATCTTGTGCGAAGTCTGGGTACGTCTGATCAACTTTCCTCCACTGTGAGCCATTTTCAGGGTGTCTATGTAACACCCCGGCATATAGTATGCCTGAATGTTACCAAACATAGACTAAACAACATCTAAATAATACAAATAAGGATAAATTACAGCAAAGGTGCAAATGCTATAACCGAAAATTTCGGTAGCATCTCCTTTGTTTTTCCATGAATTGGAGCAACAACAATAATAAGGCATGATATAACAAGATAAGAAACATCTAAAACAGCAATAACAATTGGTATAGTACACTTATGTCTAAAATAAGAAATTCAACCATTCCACCAATTATAACATAGCAAACGATGATCTTAAGTTCAAAACCAAACCATACACCAAAATTGCATGGCATTAATCATTATTATCATGACCCCAATTGATTAAACTGTCTAAGAGTGTGAAGCTATGTGTAGAAGTGTAACTAATGCCCTTTCCCGCATGGTGGTTTCATGGTACCTAAAAACAACATAAAACACAAGCGTGAGTTCATCACTCAGCAAGTATATTGCAATGATACAAAAACAATAACAACTCACATGCATACTCAATGCCATTCACATAACCTGAGAATCAACTCATGAACTTCATTTATGCTCTCATAAACACCATCATAAACATCTCAAATAAACATCTTCATATGCATCTCATAGAACGTCATAATCATCTCATAAGCCACTTCATTTATGCTATCTCTCTGAAGCACATACCGGTATTGCCGAGTGCACACTCGTTGGCGTGCACCCCCTTTCCCCTTCCATCCCGTAGATGGAGGGTGCCTACTCTTACTGACTCGCTCCCATACACAACCGTGGATGGGACTACGAGGTAGGTCTTTTGTGTTCACTACGTGTGAACACAGAGGCCCGCATTAGCATGGGACGCCTCTTCCATTATGAATGCACATATGACATAAACATGTTAAGATTGGCATAAACATTTAATACAACGCAATCGTGATCAATATGAAATCATGTTCATCATGTCATAGGAAAACATCAATCATGGCAAATTAGTATGTCATGTAATCACATTGCACCTAAGCAAGTCTAGAAATTCATACAACACACAAATCATTCCAATACACTTGCCTTAACCGCGGGCGACGGATTGGCGAGAGGCTGAGGGCACCGCCGGGGTCACATGTAACACCCCAAAATTTTGCTTTTCTTAAATTCATGTGTGATTTGGCACTTTGGTGAATTTTTGGAATTTTCTGGAATTTATTTGGATTTATTTGGAATTTATTTGAATTTATTCCATTTTGAAATAATTAAAGAATTTAATTTTGCAAATAAAATTTTGTTGGAAATATTTTATTTGAGTCCAAAATGATCCAAAATATTTTCCAGAATTTTTCTGGAATTTTTCTGAGTCTTTTGCTATTTTTAATGAATTAAATGAATTACTGGGAATTATTTTAAATATTAAATCGCTGGAAAATGCGAGTGGGTTTGTACTGTTCATCCGACCGAGCCCGAGTCAGACTCGAGTTCGAGTCCGACCCGAACCCGACCCGAGCCAGCCGACTTGACCGAACCACGTTGAACCTTAACCCACGTGGACCGTCGGATCGAGATCCAACGGTCATGATCGACCGACCCCGACCCGAGCCGTGTCCGGACCGGACCCGTTCGCGCCAAGCCATCGTGGCCGTTGATCGCGCCACGTGGACGGCCGCGATTTCGTCGTTCTCGCCGGATCCGGCCGAGTCCTCCGCCGCCCGTCAGTGTCAACCTCGGTTTCGCGCTCTACACGGAGCCGAGGCCCCCTTAAATACGCCCGCCGCCATCGGAAGCGCACAACCGTCCGCACCGAGCCCCCTTCTCACCTCGCCTGAGCCGCCGCCGCCCGCTATTGCTCGCCGGAGTAGAGGAGGTCTTCCGCCATGATTCTTCGTTGATCCTCGCCGCATCCGCCGTCTTCCGACGACACCAAACCCAGGCCCGAGATCGCTGCGTCGCACCGCCGCTCCGGGAGTGCCGGCCTTCACGCCGGAGTTGCGGAAACGCCAAGACGGAGGTCGTCGTCTTCATCTCCGGTCAAGCCAACGCCGCGCGTCGACATCAACCTCGCGAGCTTCGGACGGCCGTCCGATCCAGATCGACCGTCACGGTGAGATCACGTCTAGATCCTCGGATCTAATCGGCCGTTGGATCTAGATCCAACGGTCCAGATGGCCCACGTTCACCCCGAGCGTCGTCGCGATCAATCTGGGCCGTTGATTTTCGAATCAACGGCCGAGATTGTGCCACGCAGCGTCTGGAAGGTCGACCGTCGCGGCCGGCAAGAACCGGCCAAGACACGCCGCTGTCGCCGACACGGCGGCCCGCCACGGCGACGGAATCGCACCATGACGTCATCGCTGACGTCACGGTGGGGGTCGCTTGTCAGCAGCTGTCCCAGCAGTGTGCTGACGTCAGCAATGACGTCATCTGTGGGCCCACATGTCAGTCTCACGTGGGGTCGTGGACCGAGTCCACGGTGGACCCGAACCGAGCGTGGACCACGTCCATGGACCGGCTGACGTCAGCCGACCAATCAGAGGCTGCCACGTGTCCATGATGACGCAATAATTAATTTCCGAAAAAGAAAATGATTTAATAAATTGGTTTAATAATTGATTTGAATTTCAAAACTTCAAACGCTTATAACTTTTGCGTTTCAACTCCGAATTGAGTGATTCAAATTTCTAAATTTGTATAAAATTGAGATCTACCTAAATATGAATTTTATTTAATTTTTGGACTAAAGTTTTTCTCTGCAAAATTATTTAATTGATTATTTGAACTTTAAATAATCATAACTTTTGCATTTTAACTCCAAATTTGGCGATTCTAGTTTCTAAAAATCCAGAAAATTATGTTCTCTCTGTTTATGGATTTTATTTGGAGTTTTGGGATGTTTTTGCCTATTGTTTATTTGGGTATTTGCTATTTGCACGCTTTACGAGTAGACGTTGAAGTGCCGGAAGGATTCGAAGGAGAAGTATTGACTCAGGATCCAACTCAAGACCAAGAGCAAGTGCTTTTTGAAGGCAAGTTGTGCTTTGACCATGTTGATCCTATTTCGAAATCTATTTTGATTTAAACTATTGCATGCTAGTTCAATTAGAAAAATACTTGGTTTAAACATGGGGGTTAGATAAATACCAAATTGCTGTATGACACCTTGATTATCTAAGTATGTGCCATGATCCCTTGTCACCCTAGTTGTGGATTACTAGTTGGACATTATTAAATTGCCAACATGGGTTTAGATCGTTGTAGTATACTGCTTAGACCTGCTACGTGCTCATGACATGATTTTGGACAATCAAATGCTAATATTGACTTAATGATATATGGAACCTGTTTTGGAAAAGTATCATGTGATGTTGATGGCACGTGGTGCATGGTAATCAACTGGGGTTTGATAAATGATTTCGATCGGGGCATGTGGCAAGAGTAATCAGTGGGCCGCTTGTGGCATTGGGGATGTTGATTTGGTTTTTCGGGTAGTCTTGCCCTGGTCACTCTAAGGACTTAACCTTGCAAGCCTTTGAACTGGTCATACTTGCAACCACATGGCTGGAATGGGGCGGCCCTAGTTGACTAAGTTGCTAAGGACTCACTTGTGGAGCCTCAGGTGTCGATTACACCGTTTGTGTGATTGTGCGGGGAGCGTATCGTGGCTGTGGCCGGATACCCATCTAACAGTGTGTTGGTCCCATACTTCGCCTTGGCTAAGGGAAGGGATGGTGTAGAAACCTGACCGGAGAGGACCACTGTGTTGTTTGAGGCTTCCGAAAGGCTTTATTCTGGGAACTTCGCCTTTGTGGTGTTTGATTGTATCTTGTGGGTAAAGTGCATAACCTCTGCAGAGTGTAGAATCTATTTGAATAGCCGAGTCCACTGTGATCGACAATGCTCGGGAATTACAGTCAAGGGTTAGATTTTCTGAAAATAACTTGGATTTGAAAAGTTGGGTTGGTTTAATAATGAAGATGATGGAAATGTGGTTTAGGATGGGGAAAAATGTTTATTAAACTTCTTGAAAAGTTATTTACGCTTTACTGCTTTCGAATCTACTTATATTACTTTTCAAGTGCTGTTTACTGCAAATATACCTTGAGCTATTCCTTCGTACCAAGCCATGCATATAGTATATTAGCTTGCATTCTGTGCATGACTTGCTGAGTACCAAGTACTCACCCTTGCCTCAACACAACACCAGTTGAAGAGGAGACTACGCCCGGCCGGAGGAGGAACTCCAAGAGGATCCGTCTACTTAGGGATGCGAGCCCAGTCAGTTGCCTGTGGTATACTGGATGGCGCCACGAAGTTTATTTGATTTTCCGCTGCTATTATTTCTCTCTGAATAAGTTTCGCCTTACGAGGCATACATTTGTAACTTGACCATAAGGTCAAGTAACCAGTTTGGTTATTTAAATAAAGTACTTTGATAATATCGATTGGTATGATTGTGATATTTACCGATGTTAAGACTGTGTGCACTAAGCTGCGTTCTGGACTAGTGCTGAATACACAGAGGGTCCGGATTTGCAAATTCGGGGTCCCGACAGAGGTGGTATCAGAGCCATACTTGACTGTAGGCTCAACCCTAAGCTAGAATGGTCGTAGTGAGGATAAAACCTATTTTCTAATGCTAAAAATTTGTGAAGACAAGAAATGGCATCTCGACTTATCCCCTTCTCTCTTTTCTTGTCTCTTGCTGAAATTTTCCCTTACCTTGTCACAATTTAAAAATTCCGAGTTCTTACGTAAAGCACTCTTGAGACAGATGGAGGAAGAGTTCAACTACGTTGATCTAGGAGTTGGTCACGCCGCGGAACTTTGGCATATGCTACAGACCCTCGGAGATTTTGAGAAGCCCCAATACCAAGTGGAAGTGATCGTGCAAGGTGATTGATCAAGGCTTGTGATGTGAAGATTGAGGTACCTGCTAGGAAGAAGGGCCAGGCAATCGCCCGATACAACTGACCTTTGCCGGAGATCTACAATGCAGATGGGTATCCAAGAAGTATCACGACGCGCCAATGCGGCACATTACCGTATCTACGCCAGGGAATGGAGAGCACGGTGTTCCGTTATCATCCGCGCAGCGATAACCTTCTTGACCCGAAGGAGATTCGGGATAAGGATGCCACGGTTACACAGCTTGGCACGATTTGTCGTCGCCAGGAGGATGTACTAGATAATACAAGCAAGGAGCTCTGAAGGCCCGCAAGGAGATCACGGCAGAGAAGAACAGATGGCGGGAAGCTCAAGAGTATGTGGCACACCTTCTACGAAGGATTGACGAGTTGGAGATGACTTTGTACGGACGGACCCAGAGCGATGCTCGAGCTACGAGCCAGATCGGAGGAGTCGATCTCGATGAGGACACCGCTTCTTCGACTACCATAGAGGACACGATTCTTTGGACATGGCAATCGTTTGGCGCCTATGCCACAAAGACACCGTACCCAGGCCGTGGAGGCTTTCTCGATGAGTGAGCATAGGTTCTATAGTGAGACTCCTTCGCCGAGTCGAGTCATAGAATAAAGAGTCACCCTTTAGGCGTTAGACTCCAGAGTTAGTTCGATTTGGATTTGCTTTGTTTGCTGAGTGTGCAGTATGTGTTGCAAGGCCCTTAGGCATTGTAAGCAGCCATACCAAGTTGTTAAATAATAAAGTTGGACCTTAAAGTTACCCCTTTCGCCCCGCATAAGTTCCATATTACTTGTCTATTCTTGCTTCCCTCTCATCTCTAAACCTAGAGCAAATCGACAGATGGTGAACACCCGTGGAAACTTTGGAGGCAATGGGAGTGGTTCTCGCCCAGCAGAAAACCCCAATGATGGAGCACCAGCACCGCCACTGGATATGCAGAATTTCGGAGCTTTTCTTGCTGCCCAGACTCAGTTGATGCATGCTATGATGCAACAAATGCAGCACGTCACCGCTCAGGCCACTGCTAATCAAGTTAATCAGGGACCACGCCAGAATACAAGGCTGTCAGAGTTCATGAGGACTCACCCACCCACTTTCTCTGGGAATGCCAATCCATTGGAAGCCGATGATTGGTTAAGATCAATCGAGAGGAAGCTACACATAGCTCAATGCATAGGAAATGAGAAGGTACTCTACGCTTCTCATCAGTTGGAAGGAACAGCCGCCGAATGGTGGGAGAACTTCTGTGCCACGCAGGAGAACCCTCAAGATATCACTTGGGAAGAGTTCACAGCTGCATTCCGACAGTATCACGTGCCTGAAGGAATCATGGACCTTAAGAAGGAGGAGTTCAGAGCACTGAAGCAAGGTAATCAGCCAGTGGCCGACTACCTGAACAAGTTCACACAGCTAGCACGCTACGCTTTGAGGATGTAGCGACAGATAAATCCAGGCATAGCCTCGTTTTATGAAGGGACTCAACTCAGGATTGCAAGTAGGGTTGATCACCCACACCTTCCGGATTTCCAAGAGTTGGTGAATAAGGCGCTTATTCTTGAGGACAAGCGCAAGGAACTGGATGAGAACAGAAGCGCAGGATGCAACGACAAGGATCACGCCAGGAACGCATAGCGCTTGAGAGTTGCACCAAATCAATTCTTGATTCCAACCACGAGAATGCAACAAGGACACCATCCTGGCACCAAGACACATCAATCGTAACTACTGCACCCGGCCCCGCTAGAAATACTACTCGAGTGCGATCGGCAAAGGAACAGTGAGCCATTGTTACAAGCAACGAGCCAGGACACTTTGCCAATGATTGTCCAAAGAAGACAAAGAGCGACCCGATTCGTTTCAACCTAGGAACCCCCAGCTAGGGCGCCAAAGGCAGGAGCCACACCCTGCAGGCCGTGGTGAGAGGCCGAGTCAACCATGTCACCGCAGATGGCTGCGAGAATGCTACGGACGTCGTCTTGGGTAAGTTACTTGTTAACTCGCACTGCACAGCTTGATTTTGTTTGACTGCGGAGCTTCGCATTCGTTTGTTTCGCAAGGCTTTGCTACTAGAAATGATTTAAGGATTGCAAGACTTAAGTGCATGCTTTTAGTTCAAACCCCTGGTTCCGAACTCCGAACGGAAGTAGGATGTTCCGGGGTGAGAATACTAATAGATGGAATAGAGTTCCTAGCAAACCTTATAATTTTGGAGACCCAGACCTTGGATGTTATATTGGGAATGGATTGGTTATCCAAGCACAAGGCCGTATTGGATTGTGGACGAAGGACTATCTCAGTTGAGAGCCCGTGTGGGAAGAAAGTGGAATTTCAAGCCACTGCAGTTAGAGATGGACAGTTGATGGTTAACAGTACCAAGACAGTCAGCATAGAGGATGTCCCAGTAGTGAATGAGTACCCAGATGTTTTTCCCGAAGACCTACCTGGTATGCCGCCAGACAGGGACATAGAGTTTGTGATAGAGCTTGTACCGGGTACAGCACCGATAGCAAAGAGACCCTATCGGATGTCTACCGAGGAGTTGGTAGAGATGAAGAAACAGCTAGAAGAGTTAATGGAGAAAGGATTTATCAGACCAAGTTCGTCGCCGTGGGGAGCACCAGTTTTATTTGTCAAGAAGAAGGACGGGAGTTTCAGGATGTGCATTGACTACCGTGCACTCAATGAAGTCACCGTGAAGAATAAGTATCCGCTACCCAGGATTGATGATTTGTTTGATCAGTTGAGAGGAGCCGGAGTTTTCTCCAAGATTGATCTGAGATCGGGATACCATCAGTTGAAGATCCGATCAGAAGATATTCAAGATCGCATTCTCGTCAAGATATGGACATTACGAGTTCTGATTATGTCCTTTGGGTGACGAATGCGCCCGGCTTATTTCATGAATATGATGAACAAGGTGTTCATGGAATATTTGGACAAGTTTGTCGAAATGTCCCAAAGAAGGTGTGGACGCCAAGAATGACGTCATCTCAGGCCCACATGTCAGTCTCACGTGGGGTCGTGGACCGAGTCCACGGTGGACCCGAACCGAGCGTGGACCACGTCCATGGACCGGCTGACGTCAGCCGACCAATCAGAGGCTGCCACGTGTCCATGATGACGCAATAATTAATTTCCGAAAAAGAAAATGATTTAATAAATTGGTTTAATAATTGATTTGAATTTCAAAACTTCAAACGCTTATAACTTTTGCGTTTCAACTCCGAATTGAGTGATTCAAATTTCTAAATTTGTATAAAATTGAGATCTACCTAAATATGAATTTTATTTAATTTTTGGACTAAAGTTTTTCTCTGCAAAATTATTTAATTGATTATTTGAACTTTAAATAATCATAACTTTTGCATTTTAACTCCAAATTTGGCGATTCTAGTTTCTAAAAATCCAGAAAATTATGTTCTCTCTGTTTATGGATTTTATTTGGAGTTTTGGGATGTTTTTGCCTATTGTTTATTTGGGTATTTGCTATTTGCACGCTTTACGAGTAGACGTTGAAGTCTTGGGAAGGATTCGAAGGAGAAGTATTGACTCAGGATCCAACTCAAGACCAAGAGCAAGTGCTTTTTGAAGGCAAGTTGTGCTTTGACCATGTTGATCCTATTTCGAAATCTATTTTGATTTAAACTATTGCATGCTAGTTCAATTAGAAAAATACTTGGTTTAAACATGGGGGTTAGATAAATACCAAATTGCTGTATGACACCTTGATTATCTAAGTATGTGCCATGATCCCTTGTCACCCTAGTTGTGGATTACTAGTTGGACATTATTAAATTGCCAACATGGGTTTAGATCGTTGTAGTATACTGCTTAGACCTGCTACGTGCTCATGACATGATTTTGGACAATCAAATGCTAATATTGACTTAATGATATATGGAACCTGTTTTGGAAAAGTATCATGTGATGTTGATGGCACGTGGTGCATGGTAATCAACTGGGGTTTGATAAACAGATTTCGACTGGGGCATGTGGCAAGAGTAATCAGGTGGGCCAGTTGTGGCATTGGGGATGTTGATTTGGTTTTTCGGGTAGTCTTGCCCTGGTCACTCTAAGGACTTAACCTTGCAAGCCTTTGAACTGGGTCATACTTGCAACCACATGGCTGGAATGGGACGGCCCTAGTTGACTAAGTTGCTAAGGACTCACTTGTGGAGCCTCAGGGTGTCAGTTACACCGTTTGTGTGATTGTACGGGGGAGCGTATCGTGGCTGTGGCCAGATACCCATCTAACGGTGTGTTGGTCCCATACTTCGCCTTGGCTAAGGGAAGGGATGGTGTAGAGCACGAACCGGAGAGGACCACCTGTGTTGTTTGAGGCTTAGAAAGGCTTTGTTACGAGGAACTCGCCTTTGTGGTGTTTGACTGTATCTTGTGGGTAAAGTGCATAACCTCTGCAGAGTGTAGAATCTATTTGAATAAGCCGAGTCCACTGTGATCGGACAATGCTCGGGAATTACAAATAAGGGTTAGATTTTAGAAAATAACTTGGATTTGAAAAGTTGGGTTGGTTTAACAATGAAGATGATGGAAATATGGTTTAGGATGGGGAAAAATGTTTATTAAACTTCTTGAAAAGTTATTTACGCTTTACTGCTTTCGAATCTACTTATATTACTTTTCAAGTCTGTTTCGCAAATATACCTTGAGCTATTCCTTCGTACCAAGCCATGCATATAGTATATTAGCTTGCATTCTGTGCATGACTTGCTTGAGTACCAAGTACTCACCCTTGCCTCAACACAACACCCGCTTGAAGAGGAGACTACGCCCGGCCGGAGGAGGAACTCCAAGAGGATCCGTCTACTTAGGGATGCGAGCCCAGTCAGTTGCCTGTGGTATACTGGATGGCGCCACGAAGTTTATTTGATTTTCCGCTGCTATTATTTCTCTCTGAATATGTTTCGCCTTACGAGGCATACATTTGTAACTTGACCATAAGGTCAAGTAACCAGTTTGGTTATTTAAATAAAGTACTTTGATAATATCGATTGGTATGATTGTGATATTTACCGATGTTAAGACTGTGTGCACTAGCGCGTTCCTAGACTAGTGCTGAATACACAGAGGGTCCGGATTTGCAAATTCGGGGTCCCGACATCACACCACCTGCACATAAGTACCACATACTCAAAACGTGCCCACAAAACAGTACATACTCGCTCATCTACCCCATTACGCAACCTACTCCCGAAAACGAAAAACAGAGAATCTATCCCCCCGGGACAGCAGGCTTCAATCTAGCATAACTTGAGTTCTATGTATCCAAATCGATTAAACGAGTACATCATCGCAAATCTTAGGCAATTTCCTAACTTTTTCTAAGTATTGGGAAAAGTTGGTTCGGCCTCTAAAATTGTTTAATCTACAAAACATTACGTTTTGTCCCAATTACGTCACAGATTTGAACCCGTTCGGTAAAACGACCATAACTTTTAAACGGCTGGGCGAAATTGGACGTTCTTGGTGTCCACTGAAAGGTATTGAAGTTACCTACAACTTTCTCAACGGGCAGCTGACCAAATTCCGAATCTAAGATTGCGTAAACTCAAACCCTAGATCGAGTGCACAATCTGCCCGAAACAGAGAACATGGCAAACTCTAGTTTTCATCCAATCTACCCAATCGTAGCACCACCACTTGATCTAAAAGCATCAAAACACCCACTACCACAGCACCTAGACCTACCATAGGGATCTCCTATCACCATACCTTAGCCCGACGAACGAAGAACCGACGAAAACTCCTCCCGGTCGCCCGATCTCCTTCCACGCGCCAATCCCGCCGGATCTTCTCATCGCGGAGCTTCCCAACGGCGAGGACAACGGTATGGAAGGGTGTGGAAGCAAGGGGAGGGGTTGGAACTCGCCTAGGGCCGGCTAGAGGGGGTGGAGGAGGAAGGGGAAGGGTGGAGGCGCAAGGGGGTGGAGGGGGAGGCGGCTAGGGTTGTGTGGGGAGGTGGAGGGGCGCATATGGGGAGGGGACGCACAAAGGGCTAGGGCAGCAGGGTTGGTATCCTAGTCCACCTCCACATGGCCCAATTTTGTCCCACCTTCAGCCCAAATAGACCCCCCAAGGCCCGAACTCCCCAGAAGGCCCAATTCCCCTCCCGAAAGCCCAAATTCTCCCCCGAAAAAGCCCAAACTCACAGAAAAGGCCCAAAAATATGACACCAAAGTCGTACCTTAATTCGGACATAAAAAATAACATATTGTCATTCCGTAGTATCACATTCTCCCCCCCTTAAATAGGATTCGACCCCGAATCCGAGACACACCGCTTCGCAAACGACCAAAACGAAGAGAGCCAAGGTTCACTTCTCAAAACCTGCTCCAAAGCCCCTACGATTTGCATTAACGAGAACTCAGAAGCAAGGAGCCATGGCTCGAAGACTGGCGGCTTGAATGATAACTCACATTCAAAACTTGCCAAACTCTTACTCAACACTAAAACACAAAGCACGAACGCAAGGACTCCGAATGTCCCCAGCAATTGGATAAATTCTCAAACTGACAACGAAGGAAAACGGTCTCACACTTCTCATTCTATGCATTCCTTGGCACTAAAGTGTCCGATTCCTTTAACCAAAGCTACTCTCCAGAAGAACACGGTACCAACCTCTCTACTGTGGTTTGTCGTATTCAAGACGACGCGAACCAATTGAGACACTACACTCCAAGACTACCCACTGTTTGAACAATCGTGTTTAAAACCTTGCAAAAGAGTAATCTTTTACAAAAGACCAATACCCATCACTACCACCAAATGGAAAAGCCTACTTTATGACCAGGGTCCTTAAAACCCGCAAAACAAAAACAACCGAACAACCCACTTTGGTTGATTCAACTCGCTCATAGATCAGCGACAAAAGATCCAGTACACTTCGAAAAGGAAAAACAATTACTAGCAACCACCAAGTGATCCACTAATAATTTAATCAACCCTACCGAGGGGCACATCAATGACACAAGTCTCCAATAAGGTTTGAATTGAGTCATACACAACCTTACTTTACTCTTCACTTTTCAACTATTTACGATCAACTACTAGCAACACTTAATAACTAAGGTCATTAACAACCCACACTGGATTTCTCTTCCTAAAAAGGTCTCTCCCTCCTACTCTTCCACTCCAAGGACTAGAACAAATAATACAACCATTGGGTAAGCTCAATCACAAACCAGGAACCCAAATTGATCCACACACAACCACTCGAACCCCAAAGCGCTAAAAGCCACTTTGGAAAGAATTCGGTAACAATCGAAGAGTACTCATTTTATTTTCCTAAGCCAAATCGCAAAGGAAACACACATCTCCTATACCACAGCAAAAATACAAGAAGTTATTCATTATTTCTCTTCATACTAGAAAGAAATAGACATCTCGATTCATGACATGAATGCAAACTTTTCAAGAGCACTCCGGATTAGTCATATTTCCATATATGACTTTCTCACTGACCTGGCTCATCGACTCTTTTACGATTGAATAAACATAAACAATGTCATGTTTCCTTTTGACCATTCATTCACCATGTAACAACAATACCGAGTAATCATTCACCAAACGACTACTTCCTCGGTATCACATGTTTGAAACACACATAACATCGACGGTTGCGCTAAATCATATAACTATGACGGTAACACCGTTAACAGCAAAACATCACGTCGTGTCAGAACCCACCATCAATTGAAAACTAACCTTGCAAAACCTCGCATTCTAACCAAAATCAATATTTTGGAAAAGAACATCAACTCCAAAGTCAAACATCTGCACACACAACCACCACAAATTTTCTCAAAGAGAAAGGGAAACTTATTTCAAAAGGGAACACTTCACTAACAAAATCACTTATGAAACATTCATAAAATCCACCTTTTGAAGCATTTGCAAACAACACACACATTTTCCAAATAACTCAAACTCTAGCCAAATAGAGTTACAAATTGAATCTCAAGAATCTCCAACACAACCCACTATGTCCTTCTGCTTCCTTTAAAATTTATTCCAAGGATAACTCAGTGTGAACGTGAAGGACCACGATCCACTCAAAAACTTTTGGGTGTAAATCCATACTCACAACACAAACTAAACAAATTAGCCAAAACCAAAGATTGGCACCAATTTCTACGAGTTTTAGGTAAACTCTGAAACACAACATAAAGAACATCTTAACCGAAAGAAATCAACCAAGATAGCAAGCAACCAAACAAGTCCAAAAGGTTTTAGATACAAGCTCAGCATGAAACCCACCATATCTAGTATTCCACTATACTTACCACTTAAAACGTTCAATATTCACTATTTACTCATCGAGAAGCCCAACATAATTCAACCAAAAGCTACCTAACCAATTCTTTCTCTAGTTACCTTTCCCAACACTTATAAATAAAGTTTATGATGATTATCAAAAAACACATTCAACCAATACTACCTCATCATGATCCCCACAGACCAATACATCATATAACAACGTATTCTATATTTCAAAGATAGTACTTCAACATATACTTGAGCATGATCAACCTACCAATTTTATACAATCCATACGTCAGTTTCTCGACAACCAAAACTCAATCAATAAATGACTTCAACACATAAATGTTATCCCTACAAGTCAAAATTCGTGAGTGAGATTCTAGGATATACATTCATCAAAAATAAAATCCTACATCATGATAATTATTTATGGTTCACTCCATCACAACATGTTACAATTTCCTCCATTTTTAACCATGGTTTTCAACAAGTAACCTAAACAATTACCACCACTACTAAGTCATCAATATCAATAAATGGGCATACTCATAAAACAACAACACTTGCTTTTAGCTACCTATCCATAGGTTATAACAAAATTGCCACTACACAACATACTCCAACTATTAAATAAATTTAATAAGTCAGACCATCACAACGCTCTTAACAACAATATTAACAACAAAACCTATGCCTTTTCAATTGACATCGATTCTAGCATTGTAGGGACACAGCTGCATACTTCCAAATATACTAATAGTTTGCAACAACATAAATAGCAACTCTAATTAACTTCCAAGTTAAAGTCACTAGCCAACACGATTAAATTAGATCATCTTTAAACAACCAGCAAGGTTTCTTTAACAATAACAGTAGTTTACATCATCATAACGTTCTGACTATGCATTAGGGTTTAAAAACTTTAAGTATTATCGGGGTTCATAGGCACTTTTAAAGCAAAGCAACAAATTCTAAGGCTGTACATTAACACATTTAATCATTCTCACTAAAGAGTAATCTACAACACTAGAAGTTTGTTTAATGTTAAGCTAAAGCTAAAAATTACATTTAATTGATTCAACTCACAATTTACCTTAGGAGTACATCATTTCCATTAATCACATTGTTACATACTACATAACATGCTAAACAACCATTTTCACTTTTGACAAATAATTTCAGTCAAATGACTACTCACTTTATTTGTAGCATTTTCATTTTAAAACTCAACCAAACTTCACAAAGAAGCTTGACTCTCAAAGTTGCAATAGGACATGACTCCAAAACACACTTCAATCTTAAAGACTCCCACAAGAGGGAACCAAGCCATCAAGTAAACCTTTACGGGCAAAGGCACAAAATTTAAATCGATACATCTTAAGTTTTTGCACGCAACTTCAGTAACTTCTGTTAAACTCAAAGTGAGACACACAAGAACCAAAACTATACCTTTCGTTGCAAGACAACCAACAAAACCGATGTCAAAGCCAAAAGGCGACCAAAAAGGCGAAGCACTAAACTCCTCTTCTTCGACTTCAACCAAGGAAGACAAAACCACAAGTCGCCGAAGGATCAATCCGCGAAATCCAATACCAAACACTTTTCCTTGGTTCCTAACCATCAAAACACCAAGAAAACCAGCCAAACCGACCGCCAGAACGGTAAAGAACATACGAAGGAATCCACCACCCAACTCTTCTATTTGACTCCAGTCAACTACCCGATCTACGACAGAAAAGGTAAGCACTCCTTCCCCATAAGGGGTTAATAGCTCTTCGGTGATGGCTCTAACCGACCACACCGTCAAACCACACCCTTACTATAAACAAAGAGAGGTGACCGAAACCTTCGGCACCACAACCCCAAATTATCACAATACCAAGAACAATTCAGTTCAATTCTTTCATAAGTATAGAAACATACATTATGAAAGATAGCATTCAACATCAAGGCTTAAATACAACATTTAAGCATAAAGCAATGATACCCATACCCTTTCCTACTGTGCATCCATGTGTGTCAAATTTTAAATTAGTTATTCCACTTACGCAAATTTTAATGTTGCTATCCTATGGCAAAATTTTAGGTATAACCTAAGCCATGTTTCTAAGTTATTCCACATTAAAATTTTAGTTAACCCTATGGTATTTCACTAAATTCATACACCACGGACCTGAAACCCGCTCTGATACCAACTGTAACACCCCGACATCTAGTATGCCTGAATGTTACCAAACATAGACTAAACAACATCTAAATACTACAAATAAGGATAAATTACAGCAAAGGTGCAAATGCTATAACCGAAAATTTCGGCAGCATTTCCTTTGTTTTTCCATGAATTGGAGCAACAACAATAATAAGGCATGATATAGCAAGATAAGAAACATCTAAAACAACAATAACAATTGGTATAGTATCGCTTATGTCTAAAATAAGGAATTCAACCATTTCACCAATTATAACATAGCAAACGATGATCTTAAGTTCAAAACCAAACCATACACCAAAATTGCAAGGCACCAATCATTATTATCATGACCCCAATTGATTAAACTGTCTAAGAGTGTGAAGCTACATGTAGAAGTGTAGCTAATGCCCTTTCCCGCATGCCGGTTTCATGGTACCGAAAAACAACATAAAACACAAGCGTGAGTTCATCACTCAGCAAGTATATTGCAATGATACAAAAACAATAACAACTCACATGCATACTCAATGCCATTCACATAACGTGAGAATCAACTCATGAACTTCATTTATGCTCTCATAAACACCATCATAAACATCTCAAATAAACATCTTCATATGCATCTCATAGAACGTCATAATCATCTCATAAGCCACTTCATTTATGCAATGCAACGCAATGCCATGCACATATCTCTCTGAAGCACATACCGGCATTGCCGAGTGCACACTCGTCGGCGTGCACCCCCTTCCCCCTTCCATCCCGTAGATGGAGGGTGCCTACTCTTACTGACTCGCTCCCATGCACAACCGTGGATGGGACTACGAGGTAGGTCTTTCGTGTTCACTACGTGTGAACACAGAGGCCCGCATCAGCATGGGATGCCTCTTCCATTATGAATGCACATATGACATAAACATGTAAAGATTGGCATAAACATTTAATACAAGGCAATCGTGATCAATATGAAATCATGTTCATCATTTCATAGGCAAACATCAATCATGGCAAGTTAGTATGTCATGTAATCACATTGCACCTAAGCAAGTCTAGAAATTCATACAACACACTAGGGATGGCAATCGGGCGGGTTCGGGCGGGTAGACCTCCCGCAGACCCGAACCCGAAACCCGAAATTCATACCCGAACCCGAACCCGAAATCTCTCACGGGTACATACCCACGCCCATACCCGAACCCGATGGGTACAGAACCCGAACTGCAGAACCCGAAATTAAATTCACCTAATCACCTTGCAATTAAATTTTCAACCATCAATTATCAATCAATTCATTTGTAATTTCTATGTTTAAAGGAAAAATATATGGTGTATATAATCATGAAAGTTACCGCATCTTACATCTCAAACGATGCTTGAAAATCTTGAATTAACTTTCCATTATTTTTAATTTATATTAATTAATTCGGGTACCCATGGGTACCCATGGGTGCAGAACCGAACCCGAACCCGAACCCGAACCCAAACCCGAACCCGAAATTTGAAACCCGCGGGTCTGAAATCAAACCCATACCCGAACCCATCGGGTCGGGTACCCACGGATACCCGAACCCACGGGTAATTTTGCCATCCCTACAACACACAACTCATTCCAATACACTTGCCTTAACCGCGGGCGACGGATTGGCGAGAGGATGAGGGCACCGCCGGGGTCACACCACCTGCACATAAGTACCACATACTCAGAACGTGCCCACAAAACAGTACATACTCGCTCATCTACCCCGATTACGCAACCTATTCCCGAAAACGAAAAACAGAGAATCTGTCCCCCCGGGACAGCAGGCTTGAATCTAGCATAACTTGAGTTCTAGGTATCCAAATCGAGTAAACGAGTCATCATCGCGAATCTTAGGAAATTTCCTAACTTTTTATAAGTATTGGGAAAAGCTGGTTCGGCTTTTAAAATTGTTTAATCTACAAAACATTACGTTCTGCCCCAATTACGCCACAAATTTGAACCCGTTCGGGAAAATGACCATAAATTTCAAAAGGCTGGGTGGAATTGGACGTTCTTGGTGTACACTAAAAGGTATTGAAGTTACCTACAACTTTCTCAACAGGCGGCCGACCAAATTCAGACTCTAAGATCACGAAAACTCAAACCCTAGGTCGAGTGCACAATCTGCCCGAAACAAAGAACATGGCAAACTCTAGTTTTCTTCCAATCTACCCAATCGCAGCACCACCACTTGATCTAAAAGCATCGAAACACCCTTTACCACAGCACCTAGACCAACCCCAGGGATCTCCTATCACCATACCTTAGCCCGACGAACGAAGAACCGACGAAAACTCCTCCCGGTCGCCCAATCTCCTTCCACGCGCCAATCCCGCCGGATCTTCTCGTCGCGGAGCTTCCCAACGGCGAGGACAACGGTATGGAAGGGCATGGCAGCAAGGGGAGGGGTTGGAACTCGCCTAGGGCTGGCTAGAGGAGGTGGAAGAGGAAGGGGGAGGCGGCTAGGGTTGTGTGGGGAGGTGGAGGGGTGCATATGGGGAGGGGGGCGCACAAAGGGCTAGGGCAGTAGGGTTGCTGTCGTAGTCCACCTCCACATGGCCCAATTGTGTCCCACCTTCGGCCCAAATAGACCCCCCAAGGCCCGAACTCCCCCGGAAGGCCCAATTCCCCTCCGGAAAGCCCAAATTCTCCCCCAGAAAAGCCCAAACTCACAGAAAAGGCCCAAAAACATGACACCAAAGTCGTACCTAAATTTCGACATAAAAAATGACTCATACCATCATTCCGTAGTATCACTGTCTAAGCATACCGTCATCCTAACGCTCTTCTTTGTGCCAACGCATCATCTGGGCATGCGTTTTGTTAGCATACATACGCTTCAATCGGGGAATCACAGGGAAATACCACAACACTTTAGCTGGAGGTCTCTTCTTCTTACGCTCCCCATCTATTTCACCTGGATCGTCTCTCTTCACCTTATACCGTGATTCTTTGCACACTGGACAAACATCCAAATTGGCATACGCATTGCGATACAGGATGCAAATGCTAGGACATGCGTGTATCTTTTGTACTTTCAATCCCAAAGGACAGATGACTTCCTTTGCTTCATATGTATATTCGGGCAGAGTGTTATCTTCTGGAAGCAACTTCTTTATGAGTGATAACAACCCATCGAATCCCTTATCTGACACACCATTTGTGGCCTTCCATTGCATAAGTTCAAGTGTGGTACGCAACTTTTTGTGGTCCTGCCCACAGTTTGGGTACAAAGGAGTTCTGTGGTCCTCTAACATGCGCTGGAACTTCTCGAACTGTCTTTCATCTGTGTAGTCTCCCTCTCCGTCATGTAGCATCTGGTCCAGCTCATCATCACCAAAGTCACTGAGTGTATCTCCCACGGAATAGCATTGCGTGAAGTCCGGGATATTGTTGAATCCCTCTTCTTCTTCCTCGTCTTCTTTATCATCTTCCTCGTCTTCACCATCGTTGGTCCAACAGGTATAGCTTGTCATGAAACCTCTCATCATCAAATGGTTCATAACCTGCCATCGCTGTGAGTGCTCCTTCTCGTTCTTGCAATCTACGCACGGACACCATATGAAGCTGCCTAGAGGCAGGAATGCAATGGCTGCATCGAGAAAAGCCTGCACTCCATCAATGAACTCTCTCGAGCGACGGTCCGCATTGTACATCCATTGCCGGTTCATCTACACCAAGTGATAATTTCATATAATTTTTTCTTCTCCAAGAAAAACAACCCCACCTATACCTTCATGCAATTAAAGTTCTACCTTTTTAATTATTTTTTTATCCCTTTCTACCTTTGTAATTATTTTTTTATCCTTCACATGTTTTCCTATTTTATTTTATACACTACTAATTACTTCATTGCAATGTCATATTTCGAACTAGATCTCCACCATACATCTTCATACCATAACAAAAACAAGCATACGAAATAAATTTTGGGGAACAACTCCCTACATTTCAACACATTTCAACATGAATAAATCATGATTTCTCCACATCCAATGCATAAAAAACAACAATATGTAGGTGAGAAAGATGCTAACATGCTCTTACTGACATTAAAACACTTAATTTGAAGCTAAATCACCAGCAATTTAAAAATTTTAAATTTGGACAGCACCTCCCCGGAAGAACAGTGCCCAGCCCTTCTCTGTTCATCACTGTTGGCTCGGGGAGGAAGAAGGGTTTTAAATGCGCTGGGCGGGAGGGCTTTTAGAACCGGTTTGAGACATGAACCGCTTCTGAAGGTTGAATTCTAGAAGCGGTTCGTGTGTCAAACCGCTTCTGACTTTCCAGAAGCGGTTTGATACACGAACCGCTTCTAAAACTTAGATTTCAGAAGCGATTCGTGTCTCAAACCGGTTCTAGAAGCCCTCTCCTGCCCGTTGCGATGAACCACTTCTGGTGCGCACATTACAACCAGTTCGCACGAAACCGCTTCTAATATGCCGGTTGTGATGCCCGTTTCTGTAGTAGTGTGGAGCTGGAGCTCTGCCAAACACCCGGTACCTTCAAAATTTTAAAAAATACTATACGATCATATTTTCAATAGATCAAATTTGTTGATCAAATTGGTTTTGATTTTTATGTTTTGAGATTTTTAAGACTTTATAAATATTTGTAACATACTTTAATCAAAATTTAAATATAGTATTGAATTTATGATGTTACAAAATCATTATAGAATACTAAATAATTGTACGTACGAAGTGTACACATCTATAAAGAATTTTTTAGTTCCACCGTTGCCCTCAAGGTTAGCACACAACAGAGAGGCAGGGTTCACAAAACCGTCGAACGCGGTTTTCGAGCGTACCGCTCCGGTTCGAGATGCAAAACCGCTCGGTAAACCGGTCTAATTAAAAAACAAATTAAAAAAATTTGAAAAATTTGAAAAATTTGAAAAAATTTGTATGTCCAGCTAATTCGGTTTTGTGAACCCTGCAGAGAGGCATTAGCTGTTCCAGTTTTCCAGACGAGGACCTCACCGTCAGAATCAAACTTAATTTTTCAACCAAAAATTAATTCTTCCTCCCAAAAGATCTTGACTTGTTCTTGCTGTACGCAACCTAACGTGAAAATACTACATGAATCACCGGTTGAAGTCAAGTCAAAATTACCTTGATAGTACTATAATTGTAGTCATGCACAAACGTCCAGGTAAACGAATGCACGTTTCCGTCTTAATTTGGCGGCCGTCTCTCTCTCTCTCTCTCTCTCTCTCTCTCTCTCTCTGCTTAGTAGTACAGCCCATCTTATTCAGCATACAAACTTTTTAGAAATGCATATATGTTGCCATTTTATTCTCTTCGACGGGCATACTTTTTATGACAGCAAAATTTAGTACTACAAGCGTGGCAAAAGTATGGTAAAAACTAAAAAACAAAGTTTGTGACACGTAAGACATAATGTTAAGAAAGTGTAGATTGCCATACTTTTTATGACAGCAAAATTTAGTACTACAAGCGTGGCAAAAGTACGGTAAAAAACAAAGTTTGTGACACGTAAGACATAATGTTAAGAAAGTGTGATAAGCTATATTGTGGCAACGGCCGTACAAGAATTTATAGCACGTTTAAATTTAGATATTCAAAGTTAACTTCAAAATAACCAAATAGGCTCTTAATTAATCACTAAGAACATATGAGTACTGTATTGCTAGTTTGGTCAACTTGTGTATACTTGGTCCTGACCGCTATAGTAGTTTCTATAGTAGTTTGAACTCTCAAAAGATGAGCTTGTTATAAGGCTTGAACCCTTTAATCTCTTGCTCCCTGATTTGAAACGGCATAACGCTGTCGATGTAGCAACTTAATTTATAGTGAAAAATTATTATTACTATGTGAGCATAAAGAAAACTCGTACTACTATAGATGGCCATCAAAAACACGAAATTCATGTAAAACAATTTGCAAAATCGTATAGAGCATGCAATTCATTTGCACAATAATAAACCAGTAGTATAAAATTCATCTGCTAATTAGTGGCCTTGGAGGTTTGATCAGTAATAAAGCAATTATTGCTGGCAGGATTTAGTTCAAACCTAGGCCATTGGATTGCAAAGATTAATGGCTGTGAATTAGTTGTCGATGGCAGGATATGGAGTGAGTAGTAGTCACTTGATCAAGTTAATCCGAGGGTTGAGAATGTCTTGTTTGCATAAGATTTGGATGGACGATGTAGCAAAGAATGTAAACTCTCTCTTTTTTTATATCAATATAGATATTACGTGAAATACATATATATGTTTGATATCGCCGACGTAGGCATGGGATATGTTAAGCTTTGATATTTGGATGTTCATTCTTTTCGATTCAATGAATCATAGTTAGTATTTATTATATTTCATCACAGATCAATAGTTAGATCTGATTTCTATTGCATATACTACTAGTATAATACACGACAAATTTTCTCTAACATTTACAGATTTGAAGGGATCTAATCATAACCTTATTACAATCCGGAGGAAAGCTCGCTCAGGAGCCCCTCCACGCGTCCCACCCCCACTCTCTCTCCTCGTTTTGCAAAAAAGCCTTTTCGGTTCTTTAAATTATGGATAGGTCCTTTTAATTTACACTGAGGTCCTTTGCGATTTTCTGTAATGGGAAAAAAAATTTACCAGTTCATGTTTAGGTCCCTCGTTCGCCGTTTTGCAGAAAGAGCCTCCCGTTAAATACGAATCGCGAACGAGTCCTTTTCTAATTTTTCAAAATAGCGAACAAGTCTAAAATTGTAACAAATAGGTCCCTGCACATTATGTTCAGGTCCTTTCTCCGTTTTTCCCGGGAAAAAAATTGCGTGGTCTGTTTTTTCTCCGGAGCATGGGAAAAATATTTTCGTTGGCCGTTTTTCCTAAAAAAAATAGAAATTCGTTTTTCATCCGTCGTTTTTCCATTTTTGTTGGGAAAGATGTTTTCGTTGTCCGTTTTTTCTCCAGAGCATAGGAAAAATGTTTTTCGTTAGCCGTTTGCCCTAAAAAAAATGTAAATTCGTTATTCGTGCGTCGTTTCTCCGTTTTTGTTGAGAAAAATGTTTTCGTTGTCCGTTTTTTCTCCAGACCCCGGGAGAAACGTTTTCGTGATCCATTTTTTCTCGAAAAAAAACGAAAAATCATTTTTCGTTCATTCTTTCTCCGTTTTTGTCGAGAAAATATTTTCGTAGTCCGTTTTTTCTTCGGATCTTGGGGAAAATGTTTTCGTGGTCCATTTTCCCTAAAAAAACACAAATCCGGTTTTCGTATGCGCACGCGGCTTTGGTGTTTTCGTGCTCCCTTTTTTCTCAGAGTCATTTTTCGTACACGCGCGTGGCGTGTTCGTAGTTCGTTTTTTCTACGAAAAAACTTTTCCGTTCTACCCAGAAAAAATGCTTTCGTATCTCGTTTTTTCGTTTTCCCCAGGAAAAATGTTTCCATGGTTCGTTTTTCTCTGAAAAAAAATTACACGGGTTCGTTTTCCGTTCATGCACGCATTGTGCGCCGCACGTATTTCGTGTGTCGTGCGCCGCGGTTTTTATACGAGAAAATGTTTTTGAAGTCCGTTTTTTCTCGCTTTCCCGGAAAAAAAAGAGTTTGTGGTCTGTTTTTTCTCAAAAAAAGCTTTTCGTTTTCCCCAGAAAAAATATTTTAGTATCCCGTTTTTTCTCGTTTTCCCCAAAAAAATTTTTCCCATGATCCGTTTTTTCTCCGAAAAAAACACAAATTCGTTTTCCGTTCACGCGTGCGGCGTGCGCGACACGTATTTTCCTAGTTCTACTTATTTAACTAGATGTCCTTAAAAAATCAAAGGAACATGACAATAATAGGTTATAGAGTTTAGACTAGTCCAACATCGGCAAACTGTTGCGAATATTTATGCCAAGTTAAAACTGTTAGAAATTGGCATATGGTGGCCTATTTCTGTTAATTTCAAAGCATGTATGATTTAGTACCATATTACCTAGGCAAATTGGGGAAAAGCAATTTAAAAGGTGTAGTCCTTGCCACCTCTTGATTAATGTGACACTTGGCATGAGGATATCATAGGGTGAATACTGGCTAAACACACGCATGCGCGCATTTGCGTATTTTTGTGTGAAAATCCGCGTGACTTGCAATGAGCGGCCACGCCGCATCGTAGTGTGTCTTCTAGCACTTTGAATTCACCTTTTATTCATTCAGTTTAAATGTGATTTAAATATATATTTCAATTCAATGTAAGTGTCATAATGGCCGTCAGTTTCTAGTGAGTTAATTGACATTATCTTTATCGATTACTAATCGCCGCATTCAAGCGGCATAATCGTCGATTCTTGATGTGCGCGTATATTTAAATACCTTGAGACGTCCAGGCTAGGGACGCTGAATTCCTCCATTCTTCTTGCTCCTCTCTTCATAAGCTGCACTGTGGTGTTGAGTTGTTGAACCTCGGTAGCCTTCCTCCTCAGCGTGCACCGTGAAGAAGGGTGAGCGGTATCTCCGAGCCATTGCCGCAGAGTTTACCTGCACGGGGTGGCAATAAGGTTTCTGGGCAGTGCTTCAGCGCGACCGCTTTTCTTCTTCCTCGTCGTCGATTACTTCCATGACCGCGTCTACGCTGCACTGCTTCCTACTCTACATCAAGCCCAACTACAAGTCGTTCGTGTGATTGATCAACTCCACTAATTTACAATACTTGAGCATATTTTGAAGTACAATGTGGTATCTTCTATTTTCTGCATCTATAATCTTTTGTTATATTTGCCTCAGTATAAAATCTGGAATACAAATATTGCACATGTTTTCAACAATTCAGAAACCTTATTTGCGATATTTTTGTGATTCAGCAATGGCTAGTGCTTCGGATGCTATGAAACCTGAGAGGTTTTCTGGTGCAAATTTCTGTAGATGGCAAACAAGAGCTAAGTTTTGGCTCATATCATTGGGGCTCTAGCGGGTGATCCACCCGCAGTATCTATTTACGGTTCAGCAATACATGCAGTTTGAGAGTGCGAACAACACTACACTAGGCTACCTTTTGACTATTTTGGCAGATCAGCTCTATGATGTGTATATGAACTACACATTTGCCACTGAGTTGTCGAATGCAGTTGACCAGAAGTATGCAGAGGCTGAAGCCGGTCGCTGGTTGTATGTGTGTGAGCAATTTTTAGATTTTAGCATGGATGACGCTAAGTCGATTGTTGCACAAGTACACGACCTCAAGCTATTGGTTGGCAAGATTGTGCACTTGGGTTGTGCATTGCCTCCTAAGTTTGTGGCAGTGGGCATTGTGTAACACCCCGGCATTAAGTATGCCCTGGATGTCACCAAACATGATAGACACAGCATCTAAATGGCACAAATAAAGGTACATTACAGCAAAGGTGCAAATGCTAAAACCAAAAATTTCGGCAGCATCTCTTTTGTTTTTCCATGATTTGAAGCAACAGCAATAATATGGCAATGTATAGCATAATATGAGACATCTAAAACAGCAATAACAATTGATATGGCAACATCTTACGTATAAAATAATGAATCCAACCACTCCAAAATTATAACGAAGCAAAAGATGAACTTAAACACACAAGCAAGCCATACTCCAAGTTTCATGGCACTAATCTTATTATTATGTCTCCAAATAAAAAAAAAATTGTCTATATGTGAGGAGCTACGTGTAGAAGTGTAGCTAAACCCCTTTCCCGCATGCCGGTTTCATGGTACCTAAAAACAACATAAGACACAAGCGTGAGTTCATCACTCAGCAAGTATATTGCAATGGAACAAAACGAACAGTTCAATGCTAATATCTCTATATATCATGCTTAACATCATAACCATGTTCAACATTCATTGTACACATCTCATTATCATCATCATGTATGCAATGCAATGCACATGTCTCCTCGAAGCACATACCGGTATTGCCAAGTGCACACCCATCGGCGTGCACCCTCTTTCCCCTTCCATCCCGTAGATGGAGGGTGCCTACTCCTCGCTTCCATTCACCACTACAATACACTTGCCTTCAACCTGGGCGACGGATTGGCGAGAGGATGAGGGCGCTCCTGGGGTCACACCACTTGCACATAGGTACCACACACTCAAAACGTGCCCTCAAAACAGTACAAGAATGATCCCCTACCCTGACTTCGCAAACAACCCCTAAAACCCGAAAATAGAGAATATGTCCCTACGGGACAGCGGGCTTCCAACTAGCATAACTTGAGTTCTAGGACTCCAAATTAAGTAAACGAGTACATTTTCTCGAATCTTAGGAAATTTCCTAGTTTTTTCTAAGTATTGGGAAAAACTGATTCGGCTTCTAAAATTGACTAATCTACATATCAACACGATCTATCCCAATCACCTCACAGTTTTGAATATGTTCGGTAAAACAACCATAACTTTCAAATGGCTGATCGGAATTTCACGTTCTTGGTGTCCACTGAAAGGTATTGAAATTACCTACAACTTTCTCAACAGGCGGATGACCAAATTCCGAATCTAAAATGGTGAAAACCCAAACCCTAGGTCAGACGTGCAATCTGCCCGAAACAGAACACCATGACAACTCTAGTTTTCATCAAATCTAACCAATGGCAGAACAACCTTTTGAACTAATAGCATGAAAACCTCCATTAACACAGCACCTAGTCCACCCCAAAGGTTTCCCATCACCATACCTTGGCTCGACGAACGACGAACACCTCTCTCCCGGCCACGATCTCCCTCCAATCTTCGGTTCCTCCCGATCGAAGTCCTTCGCAACGCGGAGATCAACGGAGGGGAATCGAATGGCAGCAAAGGAGGGGAAGGAGACAGGCTAGGGCCGGCTGGGGGGTGGTGGGGGAGGTGCAAGAGGGAGGGGAAGGGGGCGCACGGCTTGGAGGGTGGGGGTGGCGGCTAGGGTGGAAGGGAGGAGGTGGAGGCGCACATGGGGGGTGGAGGTGCATGGGGCAGCAGCATGCTTCCCTAAACCCTCCCTCACTTGGGCCAAAGGCCTCCCACCTCCGGCCCATGTGGTTTCCTCAAGCCCACGATGGGCTCCACAAGGCCCAAAGTCCCCCGGAAGGCCCATTTCCCCCCCGGAAGGCCCAAAACACAATTTAACTTCAAACCGCAAGGTTTTATTCTCTAATTTCATATTTTATAATGTCACGTCATTCCGTAGTGTCACACATTGTTGCAAACTCAACTCATCTTGGCTGGATTTTGCCACTAGCTTAAAGCACAAGAGGGAAGAGATTTCTGTTGAGGATCTCATTGTAGCCAATGATGTGGAAGAAAAGGCAAGAGGAAAAGATGCACCAAGCATAACTAATCATAATAATGCCAATATCGTTGAGAAGAAATCATATGGTAAGAACTTCAAAGTTCTTAAACTAAACAAGACAACTAACACAGGCGAGGCATATGGCAATGTCGTCAAGAAGAAATTTGAGAAAAAAGACATGAAGAACATCACCTGTTTCGTGTGCGAAAAGGACGGTCATATGACAAAAGACTATCGCTATCGCAAAAATAGGACAAATGAAAACGGCAAGAAAAATGCCAACGTGACTATAGGCGAGGCCTTGACTTCAGGAGGGTATGATAATTCTCCTGTTGTTTTTTCAGCATGTCAAACCACTGATTGATGGGTTGATACTGGTGCTAATGTTCACGTGTGTTCTGATGTTTCCTTGTTTTCTTCTTACCAGGCAGCCGGGGCTTCCTCCGTTCTAATGTGGAATGGGTCGTATGCTTCTGTTTTTGGTGTTGACACAGTGGATCTGAGGCTTACTTTAGGGAAGATTGTCCATTTGAAGAACGTGCAGTATGCGCCAACAATAAAAAGGAACCTCGTTAGTGATTCTCTCCTATGAAGGGATGGTTACAAGCTAGTATTTGACTCAAATAAAGTTGTATTATCTAAGTTTGGGAACTTTGTTGGGAAAGGCTATGAGAGCAGAGGCTTGTTCCACCTAAGTACTCTAGAGTCTTGTTATAATATGAGTATTGCAACTGGTTTGAATAAATGTGATGCCGATATTTGGCATTCTCGATTCTATCATATTGGTTTTGATAGCATTGCTCGAATGTCCAGATTAGAGTTAATTCCAAAATATGGTATTATCAAAGGATCAAAGTGCCAATCTTATGTGCAAGCAAAATAGCCTAGAAAACCCTTCAAAGGAGGAGAGGAAGAAAAGAACTTGGCACCATTAGATCTTGTCCATTCTGACCTATGTGAGATGAATGGATTGTTGACAAAAGGAGTCAAAAGATACTTTCTAACTTTTATAGATGATGAAACATGTTATTGTTATGTGTATTTGCTGGAAACAAAGGATGAAGCTTTAAACTACTTTAAAATCTATAAGGCTGAGGTTGACAACCAATTAGAACAGAAAATTAAAAGACTAAGGTCTGATCGTGGAGGACAGTATATCTCTCATGAATTCTCCCAGTTCTGTTCTGAGCATGGTATAATCCATGAAGTTACACCACCATATTTTCCCCAATCAAATGGGGTAGCTGAGAGGAAAAACCGAGCACTCACAGACTTGGTGAATGCCATGTTAGAGAGTGCCGGTATGCATAAAATGTGGTGGAGAGAAGCTATATTGATAGCAACTTTTGCCCTAAATAGAGTAATCACTAAAAAGTGTGATATTACTCCGTATGAGGGATGGAAGCGGAGAAAGCCCAATGTCAATTTTCTGCGAACATGGGGGTGTTTGGCAAAAGTTAATATACCATTGTAGAAAAAGAGAGAGCTTGGACCTAAAATAGTCGATTGCATTTTTCTAGGATATGCACATAATAGTACAGCCTATAGATTTTTAGTAGTAAAATCAGAAACTCCTGAGATTATTGCTAACACAATAATAGAGTCCAGAGATACTTCATCCTTTGAGGATATTTATCCTATGAGACCAGCAGGTAGTACTTCACAAACTGAGAATACTCAAACTGAAAATAATAATAGTGATGAACCTACCACTATTTATGGACAAATGAGTGAGACACTACCAGTCGAAGATATTACTGAGGAGGATAGCAATTTAGTCGCAGAGGCTCCTCATAGGAAAGAGACAAAGGGTTGAGAAAACCTTTGGCGATAACTTTATTGTATACCTCCTGGATGATGTGCCAAAAACTCGTTCAGAGGCTCATGCACTACCTGATGCTGAGTATTGGAAAGAGGCGGTCCGCAGCGAGATGGGTTCCATCATGGCTAATGGGACTTGGGAGATCACTGATCGTCCTAGTGGGTGCGAACCTGTTAGCTGCAAGTGGGTTTTCAAAAAGAAAATAAGGCCTGATTGTACTGTTGATAAGTACAAGGCAAGACTTGTGGCCAAGGGTTATACCCAGAAAGAAGGAGAAGATTATTTTGATATTTATTCTCCTGTTGCCCGATTAACCACTATTAGAGTGCTCATTGCATTAGCTGCTTCGCATGGTCTACACGTCCATCAAATGGATGTAAAGACAGATTTCCTTAATGGAGAGTTAGAGGAAGAAATATATATGGAGCAACTAGATGGTTATGTGATTACTGGACAGGAAAATAAATTGTGCAAATTATTAAAATCCTTGTATGGCCTAAAGCAAGCACCTAAGCAATGGCACGAAAAGTTTGATAAAACTTTGACATTTGCTAGTTTTGCTATTAATGAGGTAGATAAGTGTGTATATTATCGTTATGGTGGGGGTCAATGTGTGATTTTGTGTTTGTATGTTGATGACATACTTATATTTGGGACAAACACTGCTGTAATTGATGAGGTCAAAACTTTCTTATCTTGATGCTTTGATATGAAAGACTTGGGAAAGGCAGATGTTATTCCGAATATTAAATTGATCAAGAATGAGGATGGGACCATTTTGCACCAATCCCATTTTGCTGAGAAAATATTGAGCCTGTTCAGCTTTGAGAATTGCATAATTTCCCCAACACCATATGATCCGAGTGTTAAGCTTCAAAAAAATCAAGGGTTAGGGAAAGATCAATTGAGGTATTCACAAATTATTGGGTCCCTTATGTATCTATCTGGTGCCACAAGACCTGATATATCATTTGATGTGAGCAAATTAAGCCGGATTACATCTAACCCAAGAGATGATCATTGGAAGGCACTTGAAAGAGTGTTGTGTTACTTGAGAGACACAACATCTTACAAAATTCACTATACTGAATATCCATCTGTATTAGAAGGATATAGTGATTCCAATTGGATCTCTGGTGCGAATGAGATCAAAGCTACAAGTGGTTATGTTTATATCTTAGCTAGGGCTGCAATTTCATGGAGGTCTTGCAACAGACCATATTAACAAGGTCAACCATGTAAGCTGAACTTGTAGCACTTGATACAGCTACTGTTGAAGCTGAATGGCTTAGAGAGCTACTGTTGGACTTGCCATTGGTTAAGAAAATAGTACTACCGATCCTAATGTACCGCGATAACCAAACAATGTTGACTAAGGTTATGAGTACTAAGGATAACATGAAGTCCTCCAAACATGTGAAGCGTAGGCTCAAATCTATCAAAAAATTGAGAAACTTATATTCATACTGAGAAAAATCTGGTAGATCCTTTTACAAAAAGGACTTGCAAGGAAAATAATTTCCATTGCGTCTATGGACATGGGTATGAGGCCCATTTGAGTTACAACACAATGGTAACCCATACCTTCTTGATCGGAGATCCCGTGAATTAGGTAATGGGAAAAACAAGTTGATGTTGTAACAAAAGAGTAAATATTATTAAATTGTACATGTGTCCTAATAGACAAAGTACTCTCGACGGTATGGAATGTTGTCTTAAAGCTTTAATGTATTCTAGTGTCAAAATGAGAAAAAAAGGTATTGGCCTATAGGATACCTATAATGAATACATCTACTTGAGCATAACTGTGAGGTCGCAGTTCAAAAGGATGGGGCATTATCTAAAAAGCTCATGAGCAGATATGGGAGCATGACCATATAACACTTCGTATAGGCATGGTTTGTTGGCAGCCTATTACCAGTTGTGATTTTCAAGTCAAGTCTGATCACGAAAAGCTATGACTTCAAGGCATAGTCCATTCACCAGCTGTAAGATGATGAACCTTGCTAATCTAGGTGCAAGTTCAACCCGTACGAGACTTACATCAAAAGACTGGTGTCGTTCCTGCAAAACACTCAGGAGAACTTGGGGTGAATGCAAGATCACGACCAAAAGAGTCTCTCTTCCCCCTGGCTCACTCCCTCCCCCTTTTATAGGAAATGGGTTACACATCAGGGAGTTATGTTGGCCTCTTTTTCGACCGACCCTGTCTGGGACCCGCCCGTCATCTCCTTATAGTTTTGCCTACACTACCCTTTACCTGCCCCCTAGGATAGGGCTTGCCGGTCTTTTCATTGGCCTTTTTGTAGCCCTTTTACAACTCTACCCCCTTGTCTGCTTTTCTTTAAGGGGGTATTCGGGGAATTGTATTCATCTGGCCCCTGCATATCTGTCTATCATGACTGGATATATATCCTTGAGCGTATCGGCAGGGTGGCAGGTCCAACTTCTTTCCTTGTTGGGACAGCTTGATGGAAGACAAGGGTCCTGGCCACGTTGTTCTTCCGGCTTACCCTTTCTCCTCCCCAAGTCTCTGCTAACCGGTCGGGGTCGCGAAGGTACCAGGGCCTGGAACGGGTGCCTCGCTTCAAATCCCAAGGCGGCGCCTGAATTGAACCCACGACAGGAGCCCCTCATGGCTAAGGGCGTGCTCCACCATGCCTATGGCCATGTCATTGGAGGGCCCAATTCCTCGTGTACTCTTGGGCACGGAGCGAGGCTCTCTTCGGGCTTCCTCAGGTCCTGCTGGTGGCGACAAATGCGATTCTAGAAGCCATCAGTCGTCCTTTATGACCCATCACGCGCCTTTAAGATGGCCTTTGAGACAATGCCACCTTGACCTTTTGTACAGATGTAGCTGTTCCTTCTGCCAACTCGGGTTTCATGCCACTGTTGTCCACCCAACTGCCCACGCCCTGCACGTCCCCGGCTGTGTTGTGAACTATGCCGCGTGTCTAGATCTGCTGCTGAACGAGGTCTCTCCTTTCCCTTTTTAATCTTGTTGCCCCCAAGTCGGTCTTCTTCTCGTCTTAGTCTTTCCATCCCACTACCTTGCTTGCTCCCCAGATTTTGCTTTTCCGCCTGGTTTTCCCTATCTCTCCCGATGGCCCCCCGTCGTCCCCCGCCGGTTACACCGGTCTTGAGCGAGAGGGATGCTGCTGCCCTGTCCCCAGTCTTAGGGTGCTCCTCCTTGTCTTCCGGTGACCTCGACATCTTGTCAGCCGGGTACAACGTGGCGTGCCCCACGATGCGCTTTCCCGGAGGGGAGGAAACGTCTCGGCCATAGCCGAATGAAGCAGTGGTTTTCACTGCATTCTTGGAGGCTGGGCTCTGATTCCCAGCCGCTCCGCTGGTGGTGGGCATGTTCAGGTTTTCCAGGGCGAACTTTCGCAGCTTACACCCAATGCCATTGTTCGAATGGCGGTTTTGGATTGGACTTTTCGCCCCGCTGGGCATAGGCTGACGGGTCGCCTATTCTCTCTTATCGAAGATGCTTTCTGGCAACCGAAGCAACAGAGGACCGGCGATGGAGGCCAGCAATCCTGCTTCGGCTCCCTAAATTTTCAGACGAAGCATCCGCTGGCAAAGGAGATTCCCGTTGACGCCACTAAGGGAAAGTGGGAAGTCGGATGGATGCAACGTTGGTACTACCAAAAACTCGACAGCATGGACTCCCCACTTCACACCTCCATGGGGCTGGTCCGGGCAATCCGGTCGCCAAACACGACGACGACCTCTGAAGAGGAGGCACTCCTTACTTACTTGAAGGCCCTCCGTCACCAAAGCACCATGCGCGACTTGGCGGAGGAGTTTTGCCTTTGCTGGGTGGAGCCCATAGCAAGGAATTTTGCGGTGACACTAGAATGGTCAACAGGCGATACATTAACCGTGACCTGGCCGGAGGGGATCCAGAACTGTGGGCGAGGCGCGGCAAAAGGCTAGCGCGTGGGCTTCTCGTGCCTTGCAAACCCGTAGAGTACGAAGCTGCGATGGAGGCGGTCGGAGCTGCCCGAGATGCCCATTTTGCTGAGTGGGGGCTTCACATGGCTCTGAAACCCAGGGTGGTAGGAGGCTCTCCTTGCCCAACAAAGCAGGCCAAGGTAACCCCCACCGCCCCGCTCTAGGCAATTCTCCCTTCCGAGGGGAGTGCTGAGGGGGGTGAGGACGACATCAATGATGATACTTATGATGAGGAAGAAGGTGAGGAAGAGGACTCCTCTGCTTCTACTGTCGTGATGTCGTCAGCCCCGTTACGCACCACTGACGCCGCCCAAGACACGGTTTCCTCTGAAGCGCGGTCCCAGGGGTATTCGTTCTTGAACATCCCGAGGGTGGACTACGTGGACCTGGACGATGATGAGGAGGGGAGCAACCCCCTGGATGAGGGGCCGCACGACCTCCTTGGAGGGGCTGTCGACCCATCAACGGGGGAGGCGTGTGGCCTCCGGGTGGATGCGGACGTTCCGGACACTCCCCTTGGCGACGAAGGTCTGACTCTTGAAACTTTCTCTATGTGCTCTTTCGGCTTCATCGACCTTTCGGGACTTGATGAAGCATGCGCAGGAGGCGGTGACATGGAGATGATGGAGGTAGTGATTCCTGCCAAGCCACCCCCTATGGTGCTGCCTGCCAAGCCGCTATCGTCGATCGGAGCGGGCGGTGCGGAGCCCCTGGTCGTTGTCCCCGCTGATGCTCCCCCCGCTAATGAAGGGGCTCTTTCTTCGAGGCTACCGACCTTTGAGGGTCAGCCGGGGGCCCTCCAGCACTGCTGTCTGCCCCGTTGACAATGGCGCCTTCTGGTCCCACCCCGCAGTTGTGGGCTCTGGTCCCGGGGGAGCTGTGGGGTCCCAAGGCCGCGCCTTTAAATTTGATCTCTCAGAGTTTTCGCCTTTGGACTTCCACAGCCGGGCCACCTCAACCCCCGCTATAAGGAAGATTCGTGCAGCCTTCGCCCCTAATCCAGAATTCGAACGCCTTTTCCCAAGCCTCCTCGACTACACATTGTGTGATGCCTCCATGGATCTCTTTCTGAAGGTGCCTTCTTTTTATGTTCCCTGCACTCCCCCCTCCTTTTGCGTCCTCGTTTTTATTGCCCCCTTGGCTCACCATATGGTTGTCTGCTACAGGGGGCCTTTGTGGCCACCGAGGTGACCCGTCGGGTTCGAGCGCGGGTCCGTGCCCACTCTGAGGCGATCCGGGGGCATGATGAAGCAGAGAAGAGAGTAGAGTAGCTCGAGGTGGAAAAGGCCCTACGGACCTCCACCGAAACCTTGGCGAAAATGCAGGAGGAACTTAGTCAGAGCCAAAATCTGGTGGCCCAAAACGCTGAGCTGGAAGGCATCGTATCTTCGTTAAAGGTCGATCTCGCTGCCGCCGAGCAGGCTTGAGCCGTAGCTGAATGAAATGAGAAAAAGAAAGACGACCGTATCGAGGAGCTGAAGGACCTTTTGAAGGTAGCAGAGCAAGGCAAGGAGATACTAAGGAAGGCCACGGAGGAAGACCCCTGGCAACTGGCAACGGCAAAGGGCGAAGCTCAGTTGAACTTGGTTAACGCCAGGCTAGCGGAGGAACACTGCGAACTGTTCTGAATGCTGAACAGGCCCTCGTCTCCAGGATCTGAGGGGCAACCGATATTTTTCTTCAGCAGCTCCCCCGGTTGGGGATCGACGCTGCGTGTCGGATCCCTGCCTCCAACGTGGAAGCCGTTAAGTTCCTCCAAAACTCTGCCGGACTGCTGGGAAATTCTGCTTTGGTCTTCGGCGGACATTGTGCTCAGCTGAGCTCCTTAAAGACTGCCCAATTTCTTGAGGCGAAGGGTTGCATTCATGTTCGCGAGCATTTCAACGTGAGCTCTGCCACTACGGGGCACCACGGGCTTTCTAGCTCTGACTTGACAGGGAAGCCTTCCTCTTCGGCTATTCGTCTGGCTTCTTGGTTCAGCTCCGACTTTTGGAGCCAACACGGCAAAGAAGCGGCAAGAGATTCGGTTCAAAGGGCCTACGCAGTGAGGGATGCCTCCAAGTCAGCAGCCAAAACGGGGGTGTCGGGGGAGTCGAAGGGGAAGGAGAAGCAACTTCCTCTGTAAAGTCCCATCTCTCTGTAAAATTCATTGGTGCATAAACAATTCTGTTTAACTGATGTATGAAGTTCCCATTCACATGCTCCCTCCTTCTTCCTTTTTTTAGTCGCATCGCTTGGGCTTATCCAGGGGTAGGGTGATTATTACCTTTTGGACCTTGGCCTCAGGTCGGAGGGGGGTAGAGTGGGGCATTATAGCATTAGCGCACGGACCCGTATCGCCACGTCTGCTCGTCTGCCGAGTCATAATGGCAAGCGTGGGATCGCCTCGATTCCGATTCCTATTTATGAATATTTACTTGCCACTCCGACAAAACGACGCCGGTAAGTTTAGTCCTCAGAAGATGGGAGGACTCTTTGGTTTCCCGCGCTAGCATTTATTCAAGACTCCTTGACTTTTGCGCTTCGGGTATACATAAGGGTGTCGCTGCCACCAGTACGATTAGTCATTCCCCGGCTTCGATTTGCTTGGCCACGCTTAACTCTTTCGTTACACTCTTGCTCCGCCTAGCATTATTTGACCTCAGGGACGCGTCCATGATGGCCAACGCCCCATCCACGTCGGTCGATGAGGAGGGCCTCCTCGTCGAGCTTTGGATCGATTTTGACCTCGCCATGGCCGAAGTCGCGGAGCAGGAAGCCATCGCCCGAGACGTCGCCAACGTCGCCGTGCTGATTGAGGCTGTCCCCAAGCTCATGGAGGCGAGGGACGCCCTCATCGAAGTAGTAGGGCTTGCGCGTCGCCATTAAATTTTATATATGTAAAAAATTTTATTACGCAATGTTGTTCCGTATATGTAAAAAGTTTTATTACGCAATGTTGTTCCATATAATGAAGAGAATGTTAAATCCATGTGCGGACTTCCGCCTTTGCTTGCTTTTCTCCCTGCTTAGGCTTTGAATTCGCTTATTAAATTCGCCCGACGGAATTACATGGCCCGATACCCTGTCCCCCCTCATCTTACTGCTTAGTTGAGTTCCAACTAAGTAGAAAGTGAAAAGATGTTGTAAGAAATATAATGTATCGGAGGGTTTTAGTGTGGTCTGCGATGAGCCGGGGGTGGGTTGGACGTTAGGGCGATGAAGTAGTGGCGTGGAGCGGTGGTTCCAGGGGGTAGAGGGACCTATGAAGCGAAGTGGTGGGTGGGACGTTAGCCCGACCAAGCACCTAGCGCAGCCCGACACTGAAGCGAAAGGATCTACGAAGCGAAGGGGTGGGTGGGACGTTAGCCCGACCAACCACCCGGCGGAGCCCGACGCCGAAGCGAAGGGACCGATGAAGCGAAGGGGTGGGTGGGACGTTAGCCCGACCAAGCACCCGGCAGAGCCTGATGCCGAAGCAAAGGGAGCTACGAAGCGAAGGGGTGGGTAGGACGTTAGCCTGACCAAGCACCCGGCGGAGCCCAACGCCGAAGCGAACGGACCGACAAAGCGAAGGGGTGGGTGGGATGTTAGCCCGACCAAGCACCCGACGGAGCACAACGCCGAAGTGAAGGGAGCTACAAAGCGAAGGGGTGGGTGGGATGTTAGCCTGACCAAGCACCCGGTAGAGCCCGACGCCGAAGCAAAGGGACCGACGAAGCGAATGGGTGGGTGGGACATTAGCCCGACCAAGCACCCAGCGCAGCTTGGTTGCAAGTGCTTCGGCGGGTTGGACGCACAAGTGATGTAACATTTTATGGGCGTAACTCCTCCTTATTGCTGGTGAAGATTTGTACATGTTCTGCGTCATTCCTCTTTGCTTCGTTACGAATAAAACTTCTTGAGGGCATCAGTATTCCAGGTCCTCGATACTTCCTCGCCACTTAGAGTGACCAGCTGGTGGGCGCCCTTCGTTGTTGATTCTTTAATAATGTACGGCCCCTCCCACATTGTCTCAAGTTTGGCGAACGTTGGGGTAGCTCTTTTAAGTACCATGTCTCCAGGGTCTAAGTCTCGCTTTCTGACTTTTTTATCGAAGCTTTGTGCTGAAGCTTTTACATAAGCTTGCATGGTGATTAGTGCCTTAAGCCTTTGTTCTTCCGTCAGATCTTGCGTAACATCGACATCTTCCTAAGCCGGGGCTTTGATCACCCGGAGGGACTTGGCCTGAACTTCCGCGGGGGAAACCACCTATTCTCCAAACACGAGTCGGAACGGGGAGAACCCTGTTGCCCGCGATGCTGAGGTTCAGACCGCCCATAGGACTTTCGGCAGTTCGTACGGCCACATGCCTTTCGCGGAGTCGTGAAGTATCTTCTTGATCCCATTTAGGAGTTGTCCATTGGCTCTTTCGACCACTTCGTTAGCCTGCCGGTGACCTACTAATGCGAAGCAAATCCCTGTGCCTATGCTTTTGCAGTATTCATGGAATTTCTTGGAGTCGAATTGTGACCCATTATCCGTGATGATCTGAAAAGGGACCTGTGAATCATGTGATGAAAAATTGGCTTGATTTTGTGCTGAAAAATTGGTTAGGATTAATCTTGCAAAATTGCTTGCATGAAAGACCAAACATTCAAACATCCAAAAACAACAGACTTTGCATTTGCGCCAGACCAAACATCCAAAAACAGTGAGTTTCGCATGTATGACGGACCAAACTTTTTGGTCTGTCATAAACGTGATTTTGATGTTTTTACGCTTGTTCAAGAAATCGTGTTTTTCCCATGTATGACAAACCAAATTTTTTGGTCTGTCATACACATGCTTTTGGTGACCTTGTTTTTCCCATGTATGATAAACCAAATTTTTTGGTCTGTCATACACATGCTTTTGGCGACCTCGTTTTTCCCATGTATGACAAACCAAATTTTTTGGTCTGTCATACACATGCTTTTGGCGATCTCGTTTTTCCCATGTATGACAAACCAAATTTTTTGGTCTGTCATACACATGTTTTTTGGCGACCTTGTTTTTCCCATGTATGACAAACCAAATTTTTTGGTCTGTCATACACATGTTTTTGGCGACCTCGTTTCTTCCATGAACGACAGACCAAATTTTTTGGTATGTCGTAAATGTGCTTCTGAAGGTTTTTGCGCGGGACCAAGTTCTTAAAAACAGTAACATGTACGCCGGACCAAATTTTTTGGTCCGTCGTGAATGCGTTTTTGCTCGATTAGGGTTTTGAGCAAACTTGGAATTGTGTTTGATTTGTTTTTGAGATTATGAAATTTGTGAGAATTTCATGATGCTTGAAGTGGACTTTATGCAATGCTCATGTGAGTAGTTGCATGGATTGACATTGAGTCAAGTCGTGGACTTGTGCTCGGATTTGTTTTGTCGTTTGTTCATGTGCAGGTATTGCTCGAAGATGAATGTGGTCGATGACGGGACCGGAACTAGGTTCATGGAGGAACTGAGGTTCGGGACTAGGTTCAGGAGGAACTGAGGTATTGGTGGTCAAGGATGTCATGCGGGACGTTCGGGCTAAGAGAATGGTGCACATGAAGAATGGTTAGTCACGTGAGAATGGCAGGAGGTCATTCGCGTGCAAAGTATTAGTCACGTGAGTATGGCAGGTGGCCATACGCGTGCAAAGTGTTAGTCACGTGAGTATGGTAGGGTTGCCATACGCGTGCAAGAGTTGTACTCGGCCAGGTTGGGCCAAGTAGAGTTGTGTTGGATACAGATTCCTTCTAGGGAATAGGAATTGTATTCAGGACTACTTGTGGGTTGGTCCTTTAAATAGGAGGGGTTGTCTCCTGTTGAAGGGCATCAAGCTTTGAGCAAGTTTTAGGGTTTGTACTCTTTTGATGAGAGTACTTTAGACAAAAGAAATTAAGATCAATTCTTCCAAGATTCTTGCGTGCTTTCTGATAACGCGTTGCTCACGATAACCACGTTGCTACAGTGTTTTCTGTTTTGGTTCTTGTTTGCATGCTTGTTCTAATTCTAAATTGGTTTTTGATCGTTGAGTTTCATCTTGATTTGATCCATCAAAAACCTTTTCTAGGGTATTGATTTAGAGTTCCTCAAAGTCTAGTTGATTAATCGTTTGAAGATCTTGTTTAATCTTGAAGTTTTGATTAGGTTAGTTTTCGTCAAGTTCTGGAACAGCAAGCTTGCGAAGTTCATAACTTTTGATCCGTAAGTCCGATCGAGCTGATTCTTTTTGGGTTCGATTCGTATTGGAATCGAGTTTCTTTTGTCCAAATTTTAGATCGTTCCGACGGTTGGATCTCCGGGAATTCTCGTTTTACCAAACCTCTATCATTCTGTTTTTGTCGAAAACGAGGCAATTATTTGGTTCTGTTTTGGGGTGAACTTTTAATAGATCAAGAATTTGGTTTTAGCTTCCGCACAATCATTCACCCCCCCTCTGATTGCTATATTTGTATACTTCGATCCTACAAGTGGTATCAGAGTGAGGTTTTTCTAATCTATCTTAACCGGTGATTAGATTAATGGATCGTTATTCGACAAAACCATGTGTGTTCGATGGTGTTGATTTTCAGTTTTGGAAGGCCAAGATAGAGGCGTTCATCCAAGCACAAGGCTTCACAATTTGGGAGAAGGTCTACAAGCCATATGAAGTCCCTGCAAACGACAACGTCAACGACACCAATCGCACACATGTTGAAGCAAACAGCAAGGCGCGCAACTTGATCATCCAAGGTTTGGGACGCAGCGACTTTGACCGTGTGATCCATCTCAAGTCCGCATATGAGGTATGGAAATCTCTTTGTGATTACCATGAGGGTTCTAACACTATTAAAGAGGTTCGTCAAGATCTTTACAAAAAAGAATACATGCGATTTGAGATGAAACCCGGTGAGTCGCTAGATGACTTCTTTGCACGTTTCAATAAAATTCTTAGTAATCTTCGTCTTTGTTGGAGTTAGCTTTGATGATGCTGCTAATGCTAGACAATTGCTTGGTGCTTTAGACATGTCTATTTGGGAGATGAAAGTTACATCCATTAGAGAATCTACTATCATGAGTACACTTACATTAGATGTTCTGTATTCTAAATTGAAAACTCATGAGTTGGATGTTCTTGCAAGGAAAGGTAATATTAAATCAATTGCATTGATCTCTAACCCTAACATGTCAAATGCAAATTCTACTTCTAGCTTTGCCTTGTCTTCCATGTCTTCTTTAACAGATGAGCAACTTGAAGAGTTTCCTGAAGAAGATCTGGCACTACTCTCTTCTCGCTTTAACAAAGCTTTGCAGAATGTGAGAATGAGAAAGAGAGGTGGTCCTCCAAGATGCTATGAGTGTGGTGACCTCAACCATATTCGCACAAATTGTCCTAAGCTTGCAGGAAAAACATCAAAGGAGGAGAAGGACAACGACAGAAGGAATGAGAAGAAAAGGTTCTCGTCAAATGATAGGAAGAAGAAGAGCTTCATCAACCGCAAGGTGGTTCACAGAGTTCTTTCCGCTCTTGAACAAGTCAATTTGAGCGATGTGGACTCGGAGAGCAGCGAAGATGATGCAACTCCAAGCAAGCATGATTTGATGGGATTGTGTCTCATGGCAAGCAGCAAGGATAGCTTCATCGAGGACGGCAATGACAGCGACTTCAATGAGGTAGATCCTTCTTGTGATGAATTAGCCAATGCTGTTGCCCGTCTTGGAAAATTACTTGACAAACGTGATAGAAAAATTAAGAAACATGATATTCTTGTGGAGTCATTGAATGCTGAAATTGCTAGACTTAAGACATTGATTCCTGATGATGATACTTGTAAATCATGTGACTTAATTTACAATGAGCTCACCTTGCTTAGGAAAGAACACGCTCTTCTGTTGCATCTAAATGAGAAACATGTTAAACATGCTAGCTGTTCCAATCGATGATTTGCATGGTTCAACTTCTTGTTCTAAATGCTCAACTCTTGAATTAAAATTGAAAGATGCAAATGCTAGGGTTTCTCAATTGACTGATAATCTGCTTACTCATGAGGTTCTTTCATGCTCTACTTGTCGTAAAATGTAAAAGGGAAGGTCAATATTCCTTGCAATAATTGTTTAACTCTTGCTAAGAAAGTTGATTACTTGCAAAATTCTTTGGAACGTTTCACTAATGGCAAGAAAAAGTTGAACATGATTTTGGATCAATCTAAGGTTAGCACAAACAAGAGAGGTTTAGGTTTTGATCCTTATGCCACATATGAATCTAAACCTCGGACTGTTGTTCTGGCTCCTTGCAAAATTGAGTTATCTAATTAGACTAAGAATATTGATTTTAAATCTGCTGGTTTTTTATCTTCTACTATGATGAATGCAAAATGTGCTTTTCTTGTTAAAGCTAAACATCATGTCAAGTACACTTGCACTCATTGTGGTAGAGATGGACACTTAGTAGATTTTTGCTTTAGACTAGCCAAACAGCAAAAGAAGGAAAGAACTAAGGCTAGGTCAAATTTCAGCAAAGCACATTTTTATGCGGCTAGAGTGATGAAAACACCTTCTGTTCCTAGAAATATGGGAAAAGGCAAATCTGATTTTGTGCATAAAAATTATCGTGTTGTACCCTCTTGTTCAGCGACGTGTGTCTCAAGATCTTGGATTCCCAAAAATCTCATTCCTAACCCCAAGATCTTGAGACCTTGACATGTTTTGCTATGTAGGCTTCTCGCGCAAGGAAGGAGAACATATGGCTAGTGGATTAGGATGCTCACGCCACATGTCAGGTGATAAGAATTGGTTCTCCTCCTCACTCGTGCATCTCGTCTTTGAAAGTGTTACTTTTGGAGATGCTTCTTCCTCTTCTGTTGTGGCAAAAGGTACAATAAAGGTAAGTGACAAGTTTATGTTCAAAGATGTGGCTCTTGTTGAAAATTTGAAATATAATTTGCTTTCTGTCTCACAAATGCTTGATGAAGATCTTGAGATAAGCTTTAAGAAAAATGAATGCAAAGTGATAGATACTTCAGGTGATCTTGTGTTCAAAATTTCTCGTTTTGGAAGAGTATTTAAAGCTGATTTTGATGCATCACCTTCTTCTAAGCATAGGTGTCTAATTGCCAATGTTTATAAAGATTTATTCTTTTGGCATCGTAGACTTGGTCATGTTGGTTTTGATCATCTTACTCGTGTAAGTGGTTTAGATCTCATACGTGGCTTGCCTAAGCTTAAGGGTGATAGCAATCTAGTATGTTCTTCTTATAGACATGGTAAGATGATTGCAGGTTCACATCCACTTCTTACCATGGTGATGACAAACGCTCCAGGACAGCTACTACATCTTGACACTGTTGGACCATCTCGAGTTCAATCTTTTGGAGGCAAGTGGTATGTGCTTGTGATTGTTGATGATTTTTCTAGATACTCTTGGGTATACTTTATGGCATCTAAGGATGAGGCTTTTAGTCATTTTAGAAGTCTTGTTCTTAGGCTTTCTGTTGATCATCCAGGAGCTCTTAGAGCGATTAGAAGTGATAATGGAACTGAGTTTAAAAATTCTTCTTTTGATCTCTTTTGTGCTGAAAAAGGAATTGATCATCAATTTTCATCACCTAGAGTGCCTCAACAAAACGGTGTAGTCGAAAGGAAAAACAGAACGTTGGTTGAGATGGCTAGAACCATGTTAGATGAACATCACTCTCCTAGAAATTTTTGGGCTGAAGCTATTTCAACTGCTTGTTATGTTTCAAACCGTGTGTTTTTGAGATCAAAATTGGGTAAGACTCCATATGAGCTTCGGTTTGGACATAGACCTTCTGTTTCTCACTTTCGAGTTTTTGGATGCAAATGTTTTGTATTGAAATCTGGAAATCTTGATAAATTTGAAGCTAGATCAACTGATGGCATTTTTCTTGGATATCCTGCTCATACTCATGGCTATCGTGTGCTTGTTTTGGAGACTAACAAAATTGTGGAAACTTGTGAAGTTACTTTTGATGAGGCTAGTCCAGGCTCTAGTCCAAGTGATGCAGGTACAGGCGCATACATTCAGGGGGAGAAAATCTTTGAAGATAATGATGATGTTGAAGATGAGGTCTTCACTCTTCCTAATGCACAACAAGCTGTAGCACCCTTGGCACCTACTACTACATCACCTACAGCTAACCATCCTCAAGCTACAACATCATCTGTACATGCTGAAAATGAAGAAGGAGAAGGAGAAGTCTCAAAAGCCAATGCTCCCTTGCACATTCAAAAAATGCATCCATCTAAACAAATGATTGGAGACCTAAATGAGAGAGTCACTCGATCCAGGTTTATTCATTCTGACACTCATTCTGCTTTAGTTGCTTCTTTTGAACCCAAAGATATATCTCATGCATTATCTGACGAATCTTGGATCAATGCCATGCATGAAGAATTAGAGAATTTTGAACGAAATAAAGTTTGGAAACTTATCTCACCACCTCCTGATTTTAATGTTATTGGAACTAGATGGGTTTTCAAAAATAAACAAAGTGAGGATGGTGTTGTTGTTAGAAACAAGGCTAGATTGGTTGCTCAAGGTTACACTCAAATTGAAGGCTTAGATTTTGATGAAACCTTTGCTCCTGTTGCTAGAATTGAAGCCATTAGAATTCTTTTAGCTTTTGCTGCATCCAAAGGTTTCAAATTGTATCAAATGGATGTGAAAAGTGCTTTTCTTAATGGCTACATAAATGAGGAGGTTTTTGTCAAGCAACCACCTGGTTTTGAAAATCCAAAGTTTCCAAATCATGTGTTCAAACTATCAAAAGCTTTGTATGGTTTGAAACAAGCCCCTAGAGCATGGTATGATAGGCTAAAAACCTTTTTACTTGAAAGGGGGTTTTCAATGGGAAAGGTTGACAAAACTCTCTTTTTACTCAAGCAAGGCAATGATCAACTATTCGTTCAGATTTATGTTGATGATATTATCTTTGGTGGTTCCTCTCATGTTTTAGTGTCTGAGTTTTCGGAAACAATGAGGAAGGAGTTTGAGATGAGTATGATGGGTGAGTTGACATACTTTTTGGGATTTCAAATCAAGCAAACGAAGGATGGTACTTTTGTGCATCAAAGCAAATACACAAGAGACTTGCTACATCGTTTTGGGATGGAAAACAGCAAACCAATCATGACACCTATGGAAAGCAATTGCACGCTTGATCCGGATGAAAATGGTGAGCCGGTTGATCAAAAGGAATATAGAAGAATGATAGGTTCACTTTTGTACCTCACCGCATCAAGGCTGGATATACAATTTGTTGTGTGCTTGTGTGCTCGTTTTCAAGCTTCCCCACGTGCTTCACATCGACAAGCTGTCAAGCGAATTTTCAGGTATCTTCATGGAACTCAAGATTTTGGCATTTGGCTTTCTGCTTCCTCATGCATTAGTTTAAGAGCCTTTTCTGATGCTGATTTTGGAGGATGTAGAATTTATAGAAAAAGTACATCTGGTACATGTCATTTCTTGGGCAATTCTCTTATTGCATGGTCATCTAGAAAACAATCTTACATTTGCACAATCAACTGCTGAATCTGAATATGTGGCTGCTGCTAGTTGTTGTTCTCAAATTCTTTGGATAGTAGCTACACTTAAAGATTATGGGGTTAATTTGGATAGTGTTCCTCTTTTGTGTGATAACACAAGTGCAATTTGCATTGCTAAGAACCCCGTGCAACACTCTAGAACAAAACACATTGACATCAGATTTCACTTTCTTAGAGATCATGTTGAAAAAGGCAACATTGTGCTTCATCATGTGGAATCTTGAACATCAATTGGCAGACATTTTCACAAAACCTTTGTCTTCTTCTCGTTTTGCTTTTATTCGGGAGAACTTGGGATTGTTCATCCAATGGGTTTGTTTTGAGGAGTTTCCTTGCCAAGTTCTTTCACTTAATGAGCTCACTTTATCATATTTCTTTATATGTTATGTAATTGAGCTAATATATGATAATCTAATTGTCTCACTTGAACTAAAAATGACATTGCGGAATTCCCTGGACTGATTGTCTATAGCTAAATACTCTGTGATATCTCACTCTTCTAGGCTTGATATTGAATCTTCTTGACAAATTTGGGCTTTGAAGCAAGTGTGTTTTCAACTTTACTCTTTCATAAGACCTTTAATCACTTTTGCATGTTTACAATCAAAGAAAAAGGAAAAAGAAAAGGGAATCAATATAAAAAAGGGGGCTGTTAAAAGCAAAAGCTTCAAGTTATGTACTTCAGGCTTGCTTTCCCTAAAAAGATAAGATGTATGCTTCAAGCATGCCATTCCCTCAAAGATAAGTTGTATGCTTCAAGCATGCCACTCCTAGAAAATAAAAGAAGTATGCTTCAAGCATGCCACATGCAACTTATTGTTTAAAGATTAAATTGGTCTACTAGATTGGAGTTGAAACTACTTGCTCGCCCTAAGTTGTTAGTTGCTTCAATTTTTAAAGCCTTGCTTTTTCTGCTAAGATCTTGCTTAGTACTTGGCTATAGTTGACTAAATTGTGGTTGAGATGCATGTCATTCCCTAACTTGTTAAAATCACATCAAGATCATGTATTTTGCATATTATGTGATATATAAGGTTATATGATCGAATGAGCTCATCTTTTCCTATCTTGGCACTTCCTTGTTTCTCATTGTGAAATCATTGCTGCAGGAAATTTTTTGAACAAATTCTCTCTTTTGTACTCTTGATGAATCCATTGTCAAAGGGGGAGAAATTTTGGGAATATTTGAGAAGTTCAAAGAAAAAAGGGAAAAAGTTTTTTTTGGAAATTTGAGCTTTTTGGGAGAAGTTTGGAGAATTTTGGAATTATTGGTTCACACACATTTTCATTCTCAGGGGGAGATTTTGTTTTGCCTTTTTGTTAAAGGGGGAGGTTCTGTGTTTTAGTGTTAATCCTTTGGATCTCAAAATCTTTTGTAAAAGAGAATGCCAATGTTCAAATCTAAAGTGGTGTTGCCAATGTTTTCATCAAGGGGGAGATTGTGAATCATGTGATGAAAAATTGGCTTGATTTTGTGCTGAAAAATTGGTTAGGATTAATCTTGCAAAATTGCTTGCATGAAGGACCAAACATTCAAACATCCAAAAACAAGAGACTTTGCATTTGCGCCAGACCAAACATCCAAAAACAGTGAGTTTCGCATGTATGACGGACCAAACTTTTTGGTCTGTCATAAACGTGATTTTGATGTTTTTACGCTTGTTCAAGAAATCGCGTTTTTCCCATGTATGACAAACCAAATTTTTTGGTCTGTCATACACATGGTTTTGGCGACCTTGTTTTTCCCATGTATGACAAACCAAATTTTTTGGTCTGTCATACACATGCTTTTGGCGACCTTGTTTTTCCCATGTATGACAAACCAAATTTTTTGGTCTGTCATACACATGCTTTTGGCGACCTCATTTTTCCCATGTATGACAAACCAAATTTTTTGGTCTGTCATACACATGCTTTTGGCGATCTCGTTTTTCCCATGTATGACAAACCAAATTTTTTGATCTGTCATACACATGTTTTTTGGCGACCTTGTTTTTCCCATGTATGACAAACCAAATGTTTTGGTCTGTCATACACATGTTTTTGGCGACCACATTTCTTTCTATGAACGATGCATCAAATTTTTGGTATGTCGTAAATGTGCTTCTGAAGGTTTTTGCGCGGGACCAAGTTCTTAAAAACAGTAAGTTTTACATGTACGCCGGACCAAATTTTTTGGTCCGTCGTGAATGCGTTTTTGCTCGATTAGAGTTTTGAGCAAACTTGGAATTGTGTTTGATTTGTTTTTGAGATTATGAAATTTGTGAGAATTTCATGATGCTTGAAGTGGACTTTATGCAATGCTCATGTGAGTAGTTGCATGGATTGACATTGAGTCAAGTCGTGGACTTGTGCTCGGATTTGTTTTGTGGTTTGTTCATGTGCAGGTATTGCTCGAAGACGAATGTGGTCGATGACGGGACCGGAACTAGGTTCATGGAGGAACTGAGGTTCGGGACTAGGTTCAGGAGGAACTGAGGTATTGGTGGTCAAGGATGTCATGCGGGACGTTCGGGCTAAGAGAATGGTGCACATGAAGAATGGTTAGTCACGTGAGAATGGCAGGAGGTCATTCGCGTGCAAAGTATTAGTCACGTGAGTATGGCAGGTGGCCATACGCGTGCAAAGTGTTAGTCACGTGAGTATGGTAGGGTGGCCATACGCGTGCAAGAGTTGTACTCGGCCAGGTTGGGCCAAGTAGAGTTGTGTTGGATACAGATTCCTTCTAGGGAATAGGAATTGTATTCAGGACTACTTGTGGGTTGGTCCTTTAAATAGGAGGGGTTGTCTCCTGTTGAAGGGCATCAAGCTTTGAGCAAGTTTTAGGGTTTGTACTCTTTTGATGAGAGTACTTTAGACAAAAGAAATTAAGATCAATTCTTCCAAGATTCTTGCGTGCTACAGTAACCGCGTTGCTACAGTGTTTTCTGTTTTGGTTCTTGTTTGCATGCTTGTTCTAATTCTAGATTGGTTTTTGATTGTTGAGTTTCATCTTGATTTGATCCATCAAAAACCTTTCTAGGGTATTGATTTAGAGTTCCTCAAAGTCTAGTTGATTAATCGTTTGAAGATCTTGTTTAATCTTGAAGTTTTGATTAGATTAGTTTTCGTCAAGTTTTGGAACAGCAAGCTTGCGAAGTTCATAACTTTTGATCCGTAAGTCCGATCGAGCTGATTCTTTTTGGGTTCGATTCGTATTGGAATCGAGTTTCTTGTGTCCAAATTTTAGATCGTTCCGACGGTTGGATCTCTGGGAATTTGTGTTTTACCGAACCTCCATCATTCTGTTTTTGTCGAAAACGAGGCAATTATTTGGTTCTGTTTTGGGGTGAACTTTTAATAGATCAAGAATTTGGTTTTAGCTTCCGCACAATCATTCACCCCCCCTCTGATTGCTATATTCGTATACTTCGATCCTACAGGACCCCATATCTGCAGATAATCGCTTTCCAGAGAAACTTCGTTGTGGCCTCCGCGGTCACCTTCACCACCGGTTCTACCTCAATCCAGCGGGTAAAATAGTCGATTGCGACGATCACAAACTGTAGGTTTCCTCGAGCCTTGGGGAGCGCACCGATGATGTTGAGTCCCCATTTGGCAAAGGGCCACACTGGGGGTACTGTGTGCAATCTAGCGGGAGGGGCTCTCTTTTGCTTCATCATCCATTGACATGCATGATAATGTCGTACCAATTGTTCGGTGTCCTGTAGCGCCGAGGGCCAGTAAAGGCCCATCCTGAATACTTTGCCTGCGAGGCTTCTCGAGGCTTGATGCGTCCCGCAGGCTCCTTTGTGGGCCTCGCGGAGCGCTTCACTTCCCTCTTCACGTGACACGCAGCAAAGCCAAGGGGCGCAGAGGCCGCCGCGAAACAGGAAGCCTTCCATTACAGCGTACTTCTTTGCCCTTGTTTCCAACCGCTTCGCACGCGCTTCGTCTTGTGGAAAAGTGCCGTTGACAAGATAATTGTATATCTCGCTCCTCCAATCATCTTCGTTTGCTCAGGCTATGAGGTTTACGTGAAGTAGGATGGAAGGAGCGTGGCGCACCTCGAAAAATACTGGCGGGGGTATTGTTCCTCCAGACGCGACTGCCTTTGCCAGCTCGTCTGCGTGCTCATTTTGCGCTCTTGGCACCACCTGCACAAAGAAGCCGGCGAAGCTTTTTTCCATTGCTCGAACTGCTTCCACGTATTTTTGGAGTTGCTCATCCTTTACCTGGTATTCCTTAGAGATGTGTCCTTGAATAAGCTTCAAATCTATGCGTAAAATGGCTCGCTTCACTCCCATGGTCCTCGCCTTGCGGAGCCCTAAAAGGAGTGCTTCATATTCCGCTACATTGTTGGTCGAGGGGAAATCCAGCCTGGCCGCAAACTCCACTCTTATCCTCGGGGGTTTCAATTATCGCCGCTATTCCTGCCCCTTTCACACCCCACAATCCATCAAAGCTAATAACCCACACTTCCGCGTTGTCTTTGTTTTCCGGAGATGGTGATGTCCATTCAGCGACGAAGTCTGCGAGGACCTAACTCTTGATGGCCGTACGTGGGACTAAGGATAATTCGAATGGCACCAACTCAACCGCCCATTTACTGATGCGCCCGTAGCTCTCCTTGTTGGATAGCATGGAACCAAGTGGATATGCAGTCGGCACCGTAATGCGGTTGGCTTGAAAATATTGTCGTAGCTTCCTGGTAGCCATTAGTAGTGCATAGGCCAATTTTTCCATCTCAGAGTATCGCAGCTTCGCTCCCTGTAGGGCTTCAGAGACAAAGTAAATTGGCTGCTGTTTCGCGGCTTGTGGTCGCACCAGGATCGCGCTGACCGCGGCGGGGCATGTGGCCAGGTAAAGGAGCAAATCCTCTCCTTGCTTCAGGCTTTGCAGGGTGTGCAGCTTCATGAGATTTTTCTTCAGGGCGTCGAAGGCTGCTTAGCACTTGCTTGTCCACAAGAAATTTTCACTTGTTCACAGCGCCTTAAAGAAGGGAAAGCTCCGTTCCGCAGACTTCAGCAAGAACCTTCCAAGTGCTGCCAACCGCCCTACCAATCTCTGGACCTCTTTGACGTTTTTGGGTGGCGCCATGTCTTGGATCGCCCTGATCTTTTCAGGATTCACCTCGATGCCTCGCTCGGAGACCAGGAACCCTAGCAGCTTCCCTGCCTCTACGCCAAAAATGCACTTGCTCGGGTTGAGCCTTACTCTCTCTGCTATTAGGTTGTCGAAGGTCTCTCAGAGATCGGCGATGTGACTCTCCTTCTTCTCACTTTTAACAATGATGTCATCGACGTATGCTTCCATGTTTCTTCCCAACTGGCCCGCAAAGATCTTGGCGATGAGTTGCGTGAAAGTAGCACCAGCGTTCTTTAGGCCGAATGGCATCCGTATGAAGCAATACATGCTGAAGGGTGTGATGAATGCCGTCTTGTCCTCGTCTTCCCTTCTCATGTACACTTGATGATATCCTGAGTATGCATCGAGGAAACTCATTCTCTCCGATCTGGAGGTGGAATCAATGAGCTGATCGATGCAGGGCAATGGAATGTCATCCTAGGGGCATGATTTATTCAGATCAGTGAAGTCGATGCACATTCGCCATGCTCCGCTAGACTTTTTGACTAGCACCACATTTGCTAGCCACTTAGTGTGGATGGCTTCACGTATGATCCTGGCCTGGAGTAGCTTGGTGAATTCCTCCTTTGCGGCAAGCTGCCTTTCCATAAAGAGCTTTCTAAGCTTTTGCTTCCTGGGTCTCGCATCGGGCTTAATGGCGAGGGAATGCTTTATCGTGCTTCGTTGGGCTCCGAGGATGTCCCCGGGCCCCCATGCGAACACTTCTTCATACTATTGGAGGAGCTGCAGCAAGTCTCTTTCCTCCTCCAGGGCCAAGGACACTCAGTCCCCACTAGGTCTTAATACAACCCGTCTCATCTCTCCTTGGGGTTGCGGCTTGGGTAGCCACTTGCCGCATTTGTTCGGTACAAGGTCTTGTCCCATCGTATAGACATGCTTGACCTGGGGGGGCCTTCCATGTCCAATTTCCTCGCTAGGGCTTGATCCCCTCATATGGTGATGCCGCCGCTTGGTGATGGTATCTTCATGCATAGGAATCCATGATGTACGACCGCTCCTAGGGCGGTCAACAAGCCCCGCCCCAATATGGTGTTATACTGGAACATCATGTCGACCACGTTAAAAGTGACGCTGCAAGTGGCTTCAGCATGCTGTTCCGCGAAGGTGACTTCCAGCTCTATCTGGCCCAGGGCGGCTACGATGTTACCTCCGAACCCTACCAGCGGCATGTCCAACCTCTTCAGCCTGTCTTGGGGGATCATCATCTGTTTGAAAGCCTCAACAGAGAGGATGTCTGTTGCACTCCCTCTGTCCACCAATACCCTGCGTACTTCGCAGTTGGCAATGATGGCGGTGACAACTAGGGAATCCTGATGTGGAAAATGTACCCCCTTGGCATCTTCTTGTGTGAATATGATCAGCTCATGTTCACGCGGAGGGATGGTAGACGGATTGACTCCCACATGATTTATTTGCCTCGCGTAGGCTTTGCGCTGCCTCTTCGATGGCATATGCGAAGATGAGCCTCCGATTATGGTGTTGATGACGCGGCGCAACTAATTCACCGCCCCCTGCGGTGGGGGTCTTGGGCGCTCCGGAGGTGGGAGAAGCAGTGGTGATGGGCAGGCCTCGGCCCCTCTTTTCTTGGCTTCGAACCGCTGGTAGCCCTCGATCACCTTGCAATGGGCTGAATCATGAGTGTTGTTCTTGCCATGGTACTCGCAATGGAACCTCCTCCGCATCTGTTCCTCTCTCTTAAGTCCTGGCGGTCCGCCGTCCCGCCTGCCTTGCCAGTGAGGTGGGCTTTGCCTCCGCGGCTCAAACCGTCGTTCTCCGCCACCGTCTAGCTCAGGCTGCTCGTCGACATAGTGTATCTTTTTTCCTTGGTCTCTCCCGCCGCGGTGCCTGTCTAGGACCCTCGTTTTCATCCCAGTCGGGGGTTCTCTCTCTCGATTCCTCTTGTGTGAGGGCCGCCTTTGAGATTCACACCGTGGCTTGTCTTCCCTCTAGAGATTGTCTTCCTCCATGCGAGCGTACTCCTTCATCTTCGCGAAAGCTCCTCCACGGTGCGGACCTCTTTACGGGCCAATCTCTCTGCTAGGGGCCCCCTTCGCAACCCACACCGTGCCGTGTTGATGATGGTGGTATCGCTGACCCCCCGAATTTGGCACTTAATCTTGGAGAAGCGCTAAAAGTAGCTCTTAAGGGGCTCTACTTTGTGCTGCTTCACGGCGAACAAATCGCTTTCTTCTTTCATTCCATCGAAATTTCCCTTAAAGTTACTCTCCATCTTGGTGCGAAGGTGGGGCCAGCTTGTGACGGAGGTCGGCTCGAGGGATGAGTACCAGGAGAGGGCTATCCCTTCGAGCGCTAGGAGGAGCACCTTGGCCTTGATGTCGTCGTCTCCCTCTGCTGCCTCCACAGCTGTGTCGTACACGCGCAGGAATTCCCGCGGGTCCGCTCGGCCATTGTATGGCTTAATGGTGGGGAACTTGAAATTTCCCAGAGAAGGCCACTTCTTCGCTCGGAGCCGAGCGCAGAGCGGGTTTGGATCACCGTCGTCCCTGGCCATACCTGCATGTGCTGGTGATAGCACCTCCTGGCTTGAACCTCCGTCTTGGGACGCAGTGAGCCCCGGACTCGCGGGCCCTGTAGACACTTTGTGAAATCATGTGCTGAAAAATTGGCTTTGAACTGAAAAATTAACTTAGAATTGGTTTTGCAAAATGTGCTTGTGCATGTGTTTGACAATTTGACAAGAAACAGTAAGTTTCGTTTTTACGCGTGGGACCAAGTTCTTAAAAGACAGTAAGTTTTACATGTACGCCAGACCAAATTTTTTGGTCCGTCGTGAATGCGTTTTCGCTCAATTAGGGTTTTGAGCGATTTGGATTTGAATTTTGAATGTGAATTTGAAATTTGTAATGATTTCATGATGCTTCTTTTGAAGTGGACTTTATGCAATACTCATGTGAGTAGTTGCATGGATTGACATTGAGTCAAGTCGTGGACTTGTGCTCGGATTTGTTTTGTGGTTTGTTCATGTGCAGGTATTGCTCGAAGACGAATGTGGTCGATGACGGGACCGGAACTAGGTTCATGGAGGAACTGAGGTTCGGGACTAGGTTCAGGAGGAACCGAGGTCTTGGTGGTCAAGGATGTCATGCGGGACGTTCGGGCTAAGAGAATGGTGCACATGAAGAATGGTTAGTCACGTGAGAATGGCAGGAGGTCATTCGCGTGCAAAGTGTTAGTCACGTGAGTATGGCAGGTGGCCATACGCGTGCAAAGTGTTAGTCACGTGAGTATGGTAGGGTTGCCATACGCGTGCAAGAGTTGTACTCGGCCTGGTTGGGCCAAGTAGAGTTGAGTTGGATACGGATTCCTTCTAGGGAATAGGAATCGTATTCAGAACTCCTTGTGGGTTGGTGCTTTAAATAGGTGGGGGGTCTCCTGTTGAAAGGCACCAAGTAGAGCTGAGCGCATCAAGCTTTGAGCTTGGTTTTAGGGTTTGTACTCTTTTGATGAGAGTATTTTAGACAAGAAATAAAGATCAATTCTTTCAAGATTTTTGCGTGCTACAGTAACCACGTCGCTACAGTATTTTCTGTTTTTGGTTCTTGTTTGCATGCTTGTTCTAGTTCTAGATTGGTTTTTGTTCTTTAAGTTTTATCTTGATTTGATCCATCAAAAACCTCTATAGGGTATTGATCTAGTGTTTCTCAAAGTCTAGTTGATCAATCTTTTGTCGTTCTTGTTTAATCTTGAAGTTTTGATTAGATTGATTCTCGTCAAGTTCTGGATCAGCAAGCTTGTGAAGCTCATAACTTTTGATCCGTAAGTCCGATCGAGCTGATTCTTTTTGGGTTCGATTCGTATTGGAATCTAGTTTCTTGTGTCCAAATTTCAGATCGTTTCGACGGTTGGATCTCCGGGAATTCTCGTTTTACCAAACCTCTGTCATTCTGTTTTTGTCGAAAACGAGGCAATTATTTGGTTCTGTTTTGGGGTGAACTTTTAATAGGTCAAGAATTTGGTTTTAGCTTCCGCACAATCATTCACCCCCCCTCTGATTGCTATATTCGTATACTTCGATCCTACAAGTGGTATCAGAGCAAGGTTTTTCTAATCTATCTTAATCGGTGATTAGATCAATGGATCATTATTCGACAAAACCTTGTGTGTTCAATGGTGTTGATTTTCAGTTTTGGAAGGCCAAGATGGAGGCGTTCATCCAAGCTCAGGGATTCGCAATTTGGGAGAAGGTCTACAAACCATATGATGTCCCTGCAAACGACAACGTCAACGACACCAATCGCGCACATGTTGAAGCAAATAGTAAGGCGCGCAACTTGATCATCCAAGGCTTGGGACGTAGCGACTTCGATCGTGTGATTCATCTTCGATCTGCATATGAGGTATGGAAATCTCTTTGTGATTACCATGAGGGTTCTAACACTATTAAAGAGGTTCGTTAAGATCTTTACAAAAAAGAATACATGCGATTTGAGATGAAACCCGGTGAGTCGGTAGATGACTTCTTTGCACGTTTTAATAAGATTCTTAGCAATTTGCGTCGTTGGAGTTAGCTTTGATGATCTTTGCTAATGATAGACAATTGCTTAGTGCTTTGGACATGTCGGTGTGGGAGATGAAAGTAACATCTATACAAGAATCTACTACCATGAGTACACTTACTTTATATGTTCTTTATTCTAAGTTGAAAACTCATGAATTAGATGTTTTTGCTAGAAAGAATGATCATAAATCAATTGCTTTGACATCTCAATCTAGCATATCTCATAATGGTGCTGCTTCAAGTTTTGCTCTATCTTTCTTGTCTTCACTAACCGATGAACAGATTGAGCAATTCCCAGAAGAAGACTTGTCACTACTCTCTTCTCGTTTTAACAAAGCTTTGCAAAATGTGATAAAGAGAAAGAAAGGTGGTGGTGGCCCTCCAAGATGCTATGAGTGTGGTGATCTCGACCATATTCGTCCAAACTGTCCTAAACTTGCAGGTAAAGTATCAAGGGAGGAGAAGGACAACGACAGAAGAAAAGAGAAGAAGTTCTTTTCAAGTGATAGAAAGAAGAAGAGCTTCATCAACAGCAAAGTTGTCCATCGAGTTCTTTCCGCTCTTGAACAAGTCAATTTGAGCGATGTGGATTCAGGGAACAGTGAGGACAATGCAACTCCAAGCAAGCATGAGTTGACGGGGTTGTGTCTCATGGCCAAAAGCAGCGACAGCTTCATGGAGGACAGCAACGACAGCGACTTCAATGAGGTAGATCCTTCTTACGATGAATTAGCTATTGCTGTTGCTCGACTTGGTAAATTGCTTGACAAACGTGATAGAAAAATTAAGAAACATGATATTCTTGTGGAATCATTGAATGCTGAAATTTCTAGACTTAAAACCTTGATTCCTGATGATGATGCTTGCAAATCATGTGACTTAATTTACAATGAGCTTACGTTGCTTAGGAAAGAACATGTTACCTTGTTAGAGCAAATCAATGCTGAAAATGAGAAAAATGAGAAACTTGTTAAACATGCTAGTTGTTCTACCATTGATTTGCATGATACAACTCCATGTTCTAAATGCTCCATACTAGAATTGAAGTTGCAAGATGCAAATGCTAGGGTTTCTCAAATGACAGAAGATTTGCTTACACATGAGGTTCTTTCATGCTCAACTTGTCGCAAGCAAAAAGGAAAAGTGAACGTTCCCTGTAATAATTGTTTAACTCTTTCTCGAAAAATTGATTACTTGGAAAAGTCATTAGAACGTTTCACTAAAGGAAAGAAAAACCTAAACATGATATTGGATCAATCAAAAGTCAGCACTCATAATAAAGGTTTAGGTTTTGATTCTTATGCTCATCATAAATCACATGTTCCCACTGTTGTTAAAGCACTTGAAGGAGGAAAATTTGAAATTGACAATGAGCCTAAGAAAACAGTCTTTAAGTCTGCTGGAGTGTTATCTTCTACTGTGATGAATGCAAATGTTGCTTCTACTTCTAAAGCCAAACATCCTGTTAAGTACACTTGCACTCATTGTGGTAGATATGGACATTTAGTAGACTTTTGCTTTAGACTAGCCAAACAACAAAAGAAAGATAGAGCTAAGGCTAGGTCTAATTTCAGACAGGCACGCTTTGTTTCTCATTATGTGCCTAGGGTGATGCAAACACCTTTTGTTGCTAAGAACACGAGAAAAGACAAATCTGTTTTTGTGCATAAGAATGCTCGTGTTGTGCCTATCACAGTCGTCAGGTGTCTCAAGATCTTTGGATTCCTAAACATCTTATTTCTAACCCCAGTACCGAGACCTCGATATTTTCTGCTTCTATGTAGGCTTCTCACGCGAGGAAGGAGAACATATGGCTAGTGGATTTTGGATGCTCACGCCACATGCACTAGTCCAAATGGTGCAGATACAGGTGCATATGTTCAGGGGGAGAGTATCTTTGTTCATGAAGATGGTGAGCCGGTTGATCAAAAGGACTATAGAAGCATGATAGGTTCACTTTTGTACCTCACTGCATCAAGACTGGATATTCAATTTGCTGTGTGCTTGTGTGCTCGGTTTGAAGCTTTCCCACATGCTTCACATCGACAAGCTGTCAAAAGAATTTTCAGGTATCTCCATAGTACTCAAGATTTTGGCATTTGGCTTTCTGCTTCCTCATGCATTAGTTTAAGAGCTTTTTCTGATGTTGACTTTGGAGGATGTTGAATTGATTTGGTTCGTGACACTTCTTGAGTAATCCTCTTTCTTGAGCATATTGATATTGGATTTCACTTTCTTAGAGATCATGTTGAAAAAGAAAATATTGTGCTTCACCATGTGGATACTGAACATCAATTGGCAGACATTTTCAAAACCCTTGTCTTCTTCTCGTTTTGCTTTTATTCGGGGAGAACTTGGGATTGTTCATCCAATGGGTTTGTTTTGAGGGGGAGTTTCCTTGCCAAGTTCTTTCACTTGATGAGCTCACTTTATCATATTTCTTTATATGTTATGTAATTGAGCTAATATATAATAATCTAATTGTCTCACTTGAACTAAAAATGACATTGCGAAATTCCCTGGACTGATTGCCTATAGCTAAATACTCTGTGATATCTTACTCTTCTAGGCTTGATATTGAATCTTCTTGACAAATTTGGGCTATGAAGCAAGTGTGTTTTAGCTTTATTCTTTCATAAGATCTTTTAATCACTTTTGCATGTTTATAATCGAAGAAAAATGAAAAGAAAAGGGAATCAATAAAAAAGGGTTGTTAAAAGCAAAAGCCTCAAGTTATGAGCTTCAGGAATGCTTTCCCTAAAAGATAAGATGTATGCTTCAAGCATGCCATTCCCTCAAAGACAAGATGTATGCTTCAAGCATGCCACTTCAAGGAAATAAAAGAAGTATGCTTCAAGCATGCCACATGCAGTTTACTGTTTTAAAGATTAAATTGGTTTACTAGATTGGAGTTGAAACTACTTGCTCGCCCAGAGTTGTTAGTTGCTTCAATTTTGAGCCTTTGTTTTTCTACTAAAGGTTTTGCTTAGTACTTGGTTATAGTTGACTGAATTGAGGTTGAGATGCATGTCATTCCATAACTTGTTAAAATCACATCAAGATCATGTATTTTGCATATTATGTGATATATAAGGTTATATGATCGAATGAGCTCATCTTTTCCTATCTTGGCACTCCCTGAAATCATTGCTACAAGAAAAATTTTGCACAAATTCTCTCTTTTGTACTCTTGATGAATCCATTGTCAAAGGGGGAGAAATTTGGGAATCATTGAAAAGTTTAAGGAAAAAGGGGGTTGTGTTTGGAAATTTGAGAATTTTGGGAGAGGTTTGGAGAATTTTGAAATTTTTGGGCACATTGCACATTCACACACATTTTCCTTCTCAGGGGGAGATTTTGCTTTGCATTTTGGTCCAAGGGGGAATTCTGTGTTTTCTCTTTTTGGTCCTTGATCCTTTGGATTTCAAAATCTTTTGTAAAGTGAATGCCAAATGTTCATTTCTTAGTGGTGTTGCCAATGTTTTCATCAAGGGGGAGATTGTGAAATCATGTGCTGAAAAATTGGCTTTGAACTGAAAAATTAACTTAGAATTGGTTTTGCAAAATGTGCTTGTGCATGTGTTTGACAATTTGACAAGAAACAGTAAGTTTCGTTTTTACGCGTGGGACCAAGTTCTTAAAAGACAGTAAGTTTTACATGTACGCCAGACCAAATTTTTTGGTCCGTCGTGAATGCGTTTTCGCTCAATTAGGGTTTTGAGCGATTTGGATTTGAATTTTGAATGTGAATTTGAAATTTGTAATGATTTCATGATGCTTCTTTTGAAGTGGACTTTATGCAATACTCATGTGAGTAGTTGCATGGATTGACATTGAGTCAAGTCGTGGACTTGTGCTCGGATTTGTTTTGTGGTTTGTTCATGTGCGTATTGCTCGAAGACGAATGTGGTCGATGACGGACCGGAACTAGGTTCATGGAGGAACTGAGGTTCGGGACTAGGTTCAGGAGGAACCGAGGTCTTGGTGGTCAAGGATGTCATGCGGGACGTTCGGGCTAAGAGAATGGTGCACATGAAGAATGGTTAGTCACGTGAGAATGGCAGGAGGTCATTCGCGTGCAAAGTATTAGTCACGTGAGTATGGCAGGTGGCCATACGCGTGCAAAGTGTTAGTCACGTGAGTATGGTAGGGTTGCCATACGCGTGCAAGAGTTGTACTCGGCCTGGTTGGGCCAAGTAGAGTTGAGTTGGATACGGATTCCTTCTAGTGAATAGGAATCGTATTCAGAACTCCTTGTGGGTTGGTGCTTTAAATAGGTGGGGGGTCTCCTGTTGAAAGGCACCAAGTAGAGCTGAGCGCATCAAGCTTTGAGCTTGGTTTTAGGGTTTGTACTCTTTTGATGAGAGTATTTTAGACAAGAAATAAAGATCAATTCTTTCAAGATTTTTGCGTGCTACAGTAACCACGTCGCTACAGTATTTTCTGTTTTTGGTTCTTGTTTGCATGCTTGTTCTAGTTCTAGATTGGTTTTTGTTCTTTAAGTTTTATCTTGATTTGATCCATCAAAAACCTCTCTAGGGTATTGATCTAGTGTTTCTCAAAGTCTAGTTGATCAATCTTTTGTCGTTCTTGTTTAATCTTGAAGTTTTGATTAGATTGATTCTCGTCAAGTTCTGGATCAGCAAGCTTGCGAAGCTCATAACTTTTGATCCGTAAGTCCGATCGAGCTGATTCTTTTTGGGTTCGATTCGTATTGGAATCTAGTTTCTTGTGTCCAAATTTCAGATCGTTTCGACGGTTGGATCTCCGGGAATTCTCATTTTACCAAACCTCTGTCATTCTGTTTTTGTCGAAAACGAGGCAATTATTTGGTTCTGTTTTGGGGTGAACTTTTAATAGGTCAAGAATTTGGTTTTAGCTTCCGCACAATCATTCACCCCCCCTCTGATTGCTATATTCGTATACTTCGATCCTACACACTTTACCTCAACCATTAGCCTTTCATTTGCCTCCATCAACGCTTGGACGTCGGGGGTAATTGCCTCCTGTGTTCTCCCCCTTCTGGGGGACGGCCCCATCCCTACCACTACCTCCTTTTTGGCCTGGATGGCTCGATGCTTCCGCCGGGCTCCTCTCCAGGGTCACCGCGAGGCGTCCTACAAGCTGTGTCCGGCACCTGGGGGCTGGCTTGCGCACCGCCACCATAGTTTGCGAGGGCCGCCCTTCAGGAGACTCCCTTACCTCTGTGGTAATCCGGCCTTCTCTGACCTGCAGCTGGAGCTGGCTGCGCGTCTGACTCCTCAGCGATCTTCCCGATCCTCCGCCATCAGCTCCCGCTGTTGTCCCTTTAGATGCTGTTGTGGTTCCCTTCTTGGGCGGTATAGTTGTTGATGATTCCTATTTCTCTCTTAAGCTTTCAAAGTTCCCCACGGACGGCGCCACTGTCGTTCCTGCAAAACACTCAGGTTAACTTGGGGTGAATGCAAGATCACGACCGAAAAACTCTCTCTTCCCCCTGGCTCTCTCCCTCCCCCTTTTATAGGAAATGGGTTACACATAAGGGAGTTATGTCGGCCTCTTTTTCAACTGACCCTGTCTGGGACCCGCTGGTCATCTCCTTATAGTTTTGCCTACACTACCTTTACCTGCCCCCTAGGATAGGGCTTACCGGTCTTTTCGCTGGCCTTTTTGTAGCCCATTTACAACTCTACCCCCTTGTCCGCTTTTCTTTATGGGGGTATTCAGGGAATTGTATTCATCTGGCCCCTGCATATCTATCTGTCATGACCGGATATATATCCTTGAGCGTATCGGCAGGGTGGCAGGTCCAACTTCGTTTCTTGTTGGGATAGCTTGATGGAAGACAAAGGTCCTGGCCACGTTGTTCTTCAAGCTTACCCTTTCTCCTCCCCGAGTCTCTGCTAACCGGTCGGGGTTGCGAAGGTACCAGGGCCTAGAACAGGGCCTCGCTTCAGTAGACGATCTTTGTTATCTTTTCTGATGTTTGCTATGGAATTGGTGGGGGATTGTTAGAAATTGGCCCATGGGTGGCCTCTTTTCTTTAATTCCAAAGCATGCATGATTTAGTACCATATTGCCTAGCCAAGTGGAGGAATGGCAATTTAAAAGGTGGAGTCATTGCCACCTCTTGATTAATGTAACACTTGGCATGAGGATGGCATATAGTGAATACTGGCTAAACACACGCGTGCACATTCGCGTATTTTACGCGTGAAAATCAGCATGACTTGCGACGAGCGACCGCGCTGCGTAGTAGTGTGTTTTCTAGCACTTTGAATTCACCTTTTGTTTAGTAAATCTTGTAATTATCTCTCTATTCATTAAGTTTAAATGCAGTTTAAACATATATTTCAATTCAGTGTAAGTGTCATAAACGCTGTCAGTTTCTAGTGAGTTAATTGACATTATGCTGTCAGTTACTAGTAACTGCTGCATTCAACTGACATAATGCTGTTAGTTACTAGTGCGCGTATATTTAAATACCTGGAGACGTCCAGGACAGGGACGCTGAATTCCTCCATTCTTCTTGCTCCTCTCTGCATAAGCTGTACTGTAGTGTTGAGCTGTTAAACCTCGCCGGCCTTTCTCCTTGGCGTGCACCGTGAAGGAGGGTGAGCAGTATCTCCGAGCCATTGCCGCAGAGTATACCTACACGGGGCGGCAATAAGGTTTCTGGGCAGCGCTTCAGCATGACCTCTTTTCTTTTTCCTCGTCGTCGATTACTTCCACGACCGCGTCTACGCTGCACTGCTTCCTACTCTACAGCAAGCCCAACTGTAAGTCGTTTGTGTGATCGATCAACTCCACTAATTTACAATACTTGAGCATATTCGGAAGTACAATGTGTTACCTACTGTTTTCTGCATCTCTAGTCTTTTGTTATATTTGCCTCAGTATAAAATCTGAAATACAAATATTGCACATGTTTCCAACAAAAACTATCTGCTATTATCTATTGCGAAAATTTTGCCAGAATTAAGACTATCTGCTATTATCTACATTTGATTTAACGAACTCTAATTAAAAGCTAGTTTTCTTCATGAACTGAAGTTTTTCAACTCATCTTCATATCTACGCTAATGGTCCAGGAAGAAAACCGGTAGATAACATGAGCCAGTGTTGGGAGAACAAAGGGAAAGGCATAAAGGCTTTTCTTCGTGGAGGAGCTAGGAATAATTTCCGGCTCTATCCATGTGGGGTTATTTCAGAATTTGACACTCAATTTGTAAGTCTTTCAGAGTATTTGAATGACATGTGTGGGACCATCTATGTGTATGATAGTGGACCAGAGTGTCAAATTTTGAAATACGAATTTTAAAGTGTGTCAAATTCTGAAAACTCTCATCCATGTAGATCCCGATCAGGAACGAGTTTTTCAAAGAAGACCTTCTAGTACTAGTAGTGATATAGATCTTAGCTAACTAAGAGCACACACACTCCTATCACTGGCTACTACTCCCAAATTAGGACCCAAACTATACAACAGACTGGTTATGTATCTTGTAAATTGATAAACTAAAACGATAATTTACAATGATCCATTTGATATTGTGGTGCTTTAGAAAACGCTTTAATTAGCTAGTTTGATATTTCTGGATATGGTAATGACTACTTGGAGGCATGCTCTTATGGAGCTATAACATCAAAATCGTAATAGAATAGGTAAGGACCCCTAATTCATAACTTAGGGCGAGCCTAGTTAAGCCAAATCATGGTAAGAGGATGCAGTATGCTGATATTGTCTAATTGGATGTTGATGGATGCTGCAAGATGAAAGTGGTGGATGTGGTAGCGAAGGTTTTTAATTAACTTCTATTAACAGAGTAGTCCTTATTTCATTATATTAACCCTTAATCCACTTTAATATACATTGGCTAATACTCCTTAATTTGCACCAGTTACTCTGTAACACCCAATTAAGTGTCTCCTGCTAAGGAGGAAAGCTCTAATTAATCATACAATTTCCTTTGGTTTGCCTAAGAATGCAAATCTTGGCCTAAGATAACCATCATCACCCAATCAAGAGAAAATTGCATCCTAGGTTTTGGTAGGGGCTGAACCAACTAATTAACCAACACATTTAACTAAGGTATAAAAAGAAAACACACCCCAACTAAATTCCACAGTGCAGCACAAAACAATACATCAATAATTAATTGGACCAAGAAGCAAAAAAGAAAAACATATATCCAATTATTCCAATGGCTAAAATATTGTAACACCTTGGCCCAAATCAGCTTAAAACCTAGCCTACTGTGGGGCGGATCCATATATGCATAGCACCACACTTATATTTTCATCATGGCTTCGTGCAAAAGGATTAACCCGGATATACTTTTTATGTTTAGACTCAATAAGCATTATATGCTACTACAACTTACTTTAGATAAATGATATAGGATTAATCCCATCACCGCTCTACATGAACCTTCACACTAATGTGTTGGGATATTACGTAAAATTTTATATCTAAGATACTCTTGTGTGTCATTTTGGTAGCACTCCTCAATTTTGCAATGTTAGCTCATTTTCTTGTGAATAGACGTCGCCTAGTCCATTAATGTTTGCAACGCTTGAGTGGTGAAATATTTCATTTAATACGGGCAAGTTTGGTCCATCTCAGTTAATATAAATTATAACTTGATTTTTTTTATCAAAACGTACGGCTATCGTAAAATAACATTAATTGTGAAACAAAGTAGTAGCTATGGTAAAGAAATACCGAACTTCAAATTTGTTTTTTTTTAATTTCGATCAAAATTTCATCGAAATTTCTTATTTCAACCATCCTAAGATGTGACCCAAAAATAAAATCTGAAACCCTAGCTATAAGAGTATATGTGCTCCATATATAATTTTTGGGCACAAAATCGGAACACGATATTTCTACTAGGAGCTAGCGTTGCTGAGCGTTTGATGGATCCTGACTTTGACGTGCGCGGAGGGCCTTTAGTTTTGATTCGGTGAACACATATATACTGACTAACAGGCATGATAGACGAGTTACATGCCTGTGCGTTGTTACGAAAAACAAAATTGATAACAAAAAATAAAAATAAAAAAAATTATTTCACAAAATCAAACATCTATCTTTAACGCTTCGTTTCTTGCGAAAGCTGGCTAATTAAAGCAACGCTTCGTTTCTTGCGTAGGGCAATTAAGTAGGGCAATTAAGCAAGGCAATTAAACGGCAATTAATGACGTGGAAAAAACGGACCACTGCCACCAAAGTGTTGCTTTAGAATAGTAGAGATAAGAGATTAAGGGCTCAACCAATTAGGGACTAGCAGATGGCACAAGCACGCAGATAAGGTGTGCCACCTGTCGAATTCCCAGTAGCACTTATGTAGATTCCCACGCATGCCGGGCTATATATGCATCCATAGAAAAATTGTTCTCCAATTTATTTAAGGTTCATAATTGTGGGCCGTGTAGCTTTGGAGAGCATGGGATGCGGCTGATCGATCATGTATGGAGAGCACAAAGTGAGAAGAAAAACAATTTTTTTATGGAGTGATATCCAAAAAGGAGATTAGCTGCTTGTTTCTTTTTTGGCATGTCCATCTGTGTTTTCTTATTTATGATGTACCAATCTCTAATGTCGATCTCTTAAGCTTAATTCATTAACCTATGCAATGCATATATATATATATATATATATATATATATATATATATATATATATATATATATATATATATATATGCGCATGAAACTTCATAAGTTTGTCTTTTTTTTAAAAAAAACACCTTTGCAAATTGATTATTCCATGCCTATTACACACATATATATATGGTCCACGTGGATTTGACTAGATATGACGACGTGCAATTAATATTGGGTAAACATCCGGATGATGCCTATACACTTCCATATTGGACCGTACGGATTAATTTTTATTTAGTTACTAACAACCGCATGGATTAATCAAGCAATTGTTTCTTTAAAGGGATGCAAATTAAGAAGAAAAGTGGAGAAAACATGCAAAACAGGAAGAAATAAAGGCTACTCCATATATAATATAGGGAATAACTAACAGTGCATATTGTTGGGGCTATGTACGTATATAGTGGGAGATGATGGGAAATGGGAATTAAGAGGGAAAGAGAGATGCCACGATTCCCCGAGGCCCCTGGCTTTAGAGATTGGGAATGGGATGCCCACTTGCAGGATCGATCGACGTTGGTCAGGCTCCAACAGTTGGATGAATGGACGGATGGATGGGAGGTCGGTCAGAGTTGTGATGGGTGCGGCTGCCTTGCTTAGCTTAGCTTAAGGTATGTGCAGTAATACATGTCTTTGTAAGTCTATATTATATAGAATTTTAGGTGATATAGAGAAGAGAGAAGGAAAAAGAAAGATGATATTTACTATTCAACGATAGTTTTATAGACAACTTTATATTGTTTGTACCATTGATATATAGATAGTCTATTAATTGTGTATGAAAGACTATACAGCTAGACAACTATATAGACAATCTATTATATACGTTATCTTTAGTGTATATATATATATATATATATATATATATATATATATATGTGTGTGTGTGTGTATGTATATGATATAAAAGTGTATTATAGATAATCACTGTTTATATCACTGTACATGACCTTATATATGCGTAATGCGTGCATGCGCATGGAATATTGCGGTGGACCTGGTTGACCTCTATCTTCTCCTCTGGCCTTGATCCCCTCCCTAGCTCCATTATTGCTGCAACGTACATTGTTCCTTGATCCATGAATCACCATCATGGAGATGTGTACACAATGAAAGGGATGCATGTTAGCTAGGGAGAATAACTGCCATAGATAATGTGAAGAAATACTCGTCTATATGCCGCCTTAAGTGCATTGTCCTAGGATTGGTTGGTTTACGTAACCACTAGATGGCCGGTACTGATTTGTGGAGTTATGCATTTCTTGTTTCTTTGGTTGAATAAGTTTTTTTTATCATTGTGCTTTGAATCAACTTTTCCGGAAACCAGGTTTCGTTCTTATCGACATTTTACTTCTTAGGTAATTAACTTGATGAAAGGATCTATGTTTGTCAAATATCAATATCATGACCAATAGTTCATCTGGTAGACCTGGACCAGGGTTTTGAATATCGTTTCGGAGTAAATTTTCGAGCAGACATCGGTAGCGAAAATCGTTGAATTTCGCTCGAAATTCGAAAAAAATCGAATGATTGCCGAATTCAAACGTATTTGAAAATTGGTCAAACGCATGAGCGAATTTCCATCGAAAATATCGAAATTCGATCGAAAAGTACCGAAATTCGATCGAAAAGCTCGAAATTTCGACAACAGATATAAAACAATTAAGAAAAATACAAAAAATGAGAAAAATTACAAAAAAAATATTGTAAAATTTGTAAAATGCAATTCACATATTAAAACTTGTCACATATCAATACAAGTGCAAAAAAAAAGGCATGCACGTAATTAAAATATTAAAATATACCCTACCAAGATAACACTAATATATTAAAAAAATACCATACATTTGCTATATTTTAAATAATTGAAAGTTGTCATATACCAATACAAGAAAAATTTTCAATATTAGATAACATTAACACATTAAAATATACTTCTAATTTCATTTTTTTGCCTTTTCTATTATCTACAATTTGAATGGCTCAAAAAATCTTTAATTTAATTTTTTTTCAAAAAATATTCACATCAGAGGTCATAAAAATATTAATACTTATTTTAGAGAGTTTTTGGTTAAATTTTCTTAAATTTTTGAATTTTTTTGAATTTAAATTTGAATTTGCTCGGTTTTTCGCTCGGTATTGAATTTCGCTTGGGCTCGAAATGTCGAAATTCGTGAAAATCGATCGGCATTGCGGACCCTGACCTGGACTGCTCTCAGCTCTAGTTACTTCAGCCCTAGTAAGAAACCCAAAAACTTGCTTAACTTGGAGGAAAAAAAACTTTGCTAACTGATAGCTACTACTGTCCATTTGGCAATCCTGAGCATTTGCAATAGAGTGCTGCTAGCCAACAGTATATCATTGAAAGTGCTACCAATTGATAAATATCAAAGTTTCATAGAGTTTTAACTGTGCAGCAAGTTTTATGTAAGTTTCAACAATGCAATAAGTTTTGTGGAAGTTTCATGTTTAAAACATTTAAGTTTCAAAAAGATTTCAACCATGGCTTTTGAGTATATTTCAACAAGTTTCACAAATTCAAACAAGTTTTCAAAGGTTTTGGGGAAGTTTGAAATTTCAAGCAAAATTTTCATGGGGTTTCATGAGGTTTTAGGTTTCATAAGATTTTGCGTTCCGTGAAAGAAGTTTCAAAGGGGTTTAAATTGTTTCGTGGAAAATTCTATGTAAGTTTCAACACATTTCAAAAAGTTTTAGTAAAATAGTTACAAGTTTCGTGCATTTTTAAGCAAGTTTCAACAACTTTGAACTTTCAAAATCCAAGGTTTTATGTTTCAAAATTGCAATCATGCATGCTTGGATAGCTTTCAAGTTTTAAAAGCAAAATCGAATCAATTTCAAGCACACGTCCCAAGTTTAGGAAATTTCATGCATGTTTCAACAAGTTTTGTGCAAAAAAGTTGACATTTGAAATCAAAATCCATGCATTCTGGACCACTTTCAAGCTTCAAAAGCTAAATCCAAGCATGTTCCAGTTAGTTTCAAGCACATATCATAAGTTTCAAAAAATAGTTTCAACAAGTTTCATACATGTTTATGCCAGTTTTAAAATCCATGGTTTCATCATGTTTTAACAAGTTTCATGCATATTTCATGTTTCAAAATCAAAATTAATTCATGACTGGACAACTTTTAAGTTTCAAAAGCCAAATCCAAGCTTGTCCTTGGCGGTTTCAAGTACATCTTCCAAGTTTCAAGCAAAAATCAAAAGTTTCAAATAAGGGATTTCAGTTTGTATGTTGAAGTGATTGTCTTGTTAGCTGTTTGAGCAAATCAACTGTGTTGTCACATCTTGGTCCTACGTGCTGCAGCAGGTGTGTGCCCTCTGCGGCATCTATTCGCGAGCTACAGCTGCTCAACATCCACGACTACTCGATGCCATTGCTACGTAAGTCCACGTTCATCTACAACATCCATGCTGGATCGAGTAGTGACCGTCCTCCACACAAACCTATAGCTTCCCAACACGCTTGGACAAGCTCTTGGCCACCTTGTGTTGCAAGCCCACAGCCACTCTGTCGGGACCCGAATTTGCAAATCCGGACCCTCTGTGTATTCAGCACTAGTCCAGGAACGCGCTAGTGCACACAATCTCAACATTGGTAAATATCACAATCATACTCAACAAAATAATAAGGTACCATAAATAGTTAACCAAGCTGGTTGCTCGACCTTATGGTCAAGTTACAAATATATGCCACGCAGGGCGAAAACTCAATAAGAGAGAAATAACTGCAGCGGAAAATAAGATAACTTCGTGGCGCCATCCAGTATACAACAGGCAACTGACTGGGCTCGCTCCCTAGTTAGTCGGTTCTTCTGGGAGCTCCTCCTCCAAAGCTGGTGTAGACTCCTCTTCAACTGGTGTTGTATTGTGGCAAGGGTGAGTACTTGGTACTCAGCAAGTCATGCACAGAATGCAACTAATATACTACATGCATGGCTTAGTACAAAGGAATAGCTCAGGGTATAATTGCAAAGAAACAAAGCATTTGACAAGTAGCATAAGTAGATTCGAAAGCAGTAGAAACATGTTCAAGAGCAATAACTTTTCCAGCAATTAAATAAACATTTTTCCCAATTCTAATCCACATTTCCATCAACATCATTATTAAACCAAACCAGACCCTCCAAGTCCAAGTTATTTTCAAGAAGGTCTGACCCTTGACTATTATTCCCGAGCGATGTCCAATACCGCGGACACGGCTATTCGAATAGATTTTACACTCTGCAGAGGTTATGCACTTTACCCACAAGATACAGTCAAACACCACAAAGGCGAGTGTCCGTAACAAAGTCTTTCGGAAACTTCTAACAGCACAAGTGGTCCTCCCCGGTGATTGCACACTAACCCTTCCCTTAGCGAAGGAGAAGTTCAGGCCAATCCACCGTTAGATGGGTACCTGGCCGCAGCCCCGGTACGCTCCCCCGTACAACTACACAAAGGGTGTAGTTGACATCCCGAGGTCCCACAGGTACGCTATTAGCAACTTATTCAACTAGGTCCGTCCCATTACAGACATGTGGTTGCACGTTTGACTCAATTCAAAGGCTTGCAAGGTTAAGTCCTTAGGGTGACCAGGGCAAGACTACCCGAAGAACCAAAACAACGTTCCCGGTGCCACAACTAGCCCACCCGATCATTCTTGCCACATGCCCCGGTCGAAAACTATTTATCAAACCCCAGTTGATTATCATGCACCACGTGCCATCAACATCGCAACACATGATACCTTTCCAAAACAGGTTCAATATATCATTAAGTCAATATTAACATTTGATTGTCCAAAATCATGTCTTGAGCACGTAGCAGGTCTAAGCAATATACTACAACGATCTAAATTCCCATGTTGGCAATTTAGTAATGTCCAACTATTTAATCCTCAACTAGGGTGACAAGTGGTCATGGCACATATTTAATTAACCAAAGTGTCATACAACAGTTTGTCATTTATCTAATTTCCCATAATTAAATAAAGCATTTTCTAATTAAACTAGCATGCAATAGTTTAAATCGAATTAATTTGAAATTGGGATCAACATGGTCAAAGCACAACTTGCCTTCAAAGAGTACTTGTTCTTGGTCCTGAGCTGGCTCCTGGGTCAACACTCCACCTTCGAAGCCTTCAGGCACTTCAATGTCTACTCGTAAAGCGTGCAAATAGAAATAAATAAATAATAGTAGATAAAAAGTGTTCAAACATCCAAATAAAGTTCATAAATAGAGAGAGCATAATTTTATGAATTTTTAGAAACTGGAATCGTCAAATTCGGAGTTTAAATGCAAAGGTTATAACCCTTTAAAGTTTAAAGAAAATATTAATTAATTATAAACAGATAAATATTCATCATAAAAAATTAATTAAAATTCATATTTGAGTAGGTCTCATTTTTATGAAAATTTAGAAATTTGAATCACTCAATTCGGAGTTGAAACGCAAAAGTTATAAGCGTTTGAAGTTTGAATCCATTTTTGAAATCAATAATTCGAATTAATAAATCATTTTCTTTTTCGGAAATTGAATTATTGCATCAGCATGACACGTGGACCAATCGGGAGCCGCCACGTTGCCTCGGGTCCATGGACCCGGCGCACGGTTTGGCTCGGTCCACCGTGGACTCTGTCTACGGCTCGTGTCTCTGACAGGTGGGCTCCTCTGGTGACGTCAGCATGACGTCAGCGCATGGCTCAGCCGAGTGGGCTGACATGCGGGCCCCACCGTGACGTCAGCATGACGTCACGGGTGACGTCATGGTGCGGTTCGGCGGTCACTGACGTGCGGGTCCCACGCTGACGTCACGCGTCTTTGGCGTCGGCGGCGGCGTGGCTGCGGCCGCTGACGATCGACCTTCCAAGACGCGTGGCTAAATCTCGGCCGTTGATTTGAAAATCAACGGCCCAGATCTGATCTGGCTTAACGCGTTAAGAAACTACTCGGCTGATCTGGACCGTTCGATCTTGATCGGACGGTCAAGATCCAATCTGGAGTTTACAACACGGCTAACCCTAGCCGTTTGATCTAGATCTAACGGCTGAGATTGAATCTAGTGCGGTGCGGTTCTAGCTACGTGGCGCGATCTACGCCGTTGGATCTAAATCCAACGGTTGGAAATAGATCCGGGGATTAGAACGTGGATCTCACCAGGGGTGACGTGGACGAGTCTGGGCCCTTGGATCAGGATCGGACGGTTGGTGGAGCTCGATCGACGGCGATGGCGCGCGGCGGAGCTGGCTCACCGGAGACGAGGACGGCGACACGCCCGACGGCGTTTGGGCGCGATTCCGGCGAAGTGAAAGGTCCCCTCTGGCGCGGCTTGACCTTGCGGTTCCGGATCTGAGCTCAACGACGGCGGAGGACGGCGGACGGCGGCGGAATCGGCGATTAACCGCGACGGAGTGCAAGACTAACTATGGCTAGTTCGCACGGGCAAACGGCGGCGGCTCAGGCGATGTGGGCTAGGGCTATGGGTGCGCACGGAAGTCAGCTACCCGGTGGCGGCGGCGCATTAAATAGGGCCCTCGGCGTCCGTGAAACTCGTGGAAACCGAGGCCCACACAGTTGCGGCGGCGGAATCCGAATTGGATTCGGATTGGGTGACGTGGCTCAACGTGAGCCGTTGGATCAAGATCCAACGGTGCGAGGGTTTGGGCTCGGGTCCGGCTCGGGCGACTTGGCTGGCTCGGTCGGGCTTGGGTTCGGGCGACGTGGCTCAATCTCGGCCGTTCGATCTTGATCGGACGGTCGAGAGGATTAGGGTTAGGCGACTGGGTTCGACCGGAACGGCTGGCTCGGGTCGGACTCGAGTCTGACTCGGACTCGGGTCCGGTCGGATGAACAGTACAAACCAACTCGGTTTTCCAGCGATTAAATAATCCAATTAATTCCCAGAAATTCATTTAATTCATTAAAAATAGTAAAATACTCGGAAAAATTCCAGAAAAATTCTAGAAAATATTTTGGAGCATTTTGGACTCAAATAAAATATTTCCAACAAAAATTTATTTGTAAAATCAAATTGTTTAATTATTTCAAAAGGGAATAAATTCCAAATAAATTCCAGAAAATTCCAAAAATTCACCAAAGTGCCAAATCTTATTTAAATTCATGAAAAGCAAAATTTTGGAGTGTTACAAACTTCCCCCTTAACAGAATCTCGTCCCTGAGATTCAGGGCTTACTAAAAAATAGGTTCGGAAACTCTTTCTTCAAATCCTCTTTGCGCTCCCAAGTTGCTTCACTCTCCGCGTGGTTGCTCCATTGAACTCTGCAGAAACGGGTTGACTTGTTTCTCGTCTCTCGGTCCATGGTGTCCAAAATCTTGACAGGATGTTCCTTGTAAGTCAGATCCTCTTGTAGCTCGATTGTCTCTAGCGGTGTCTGCTCATCAGGTACTCGGAGACACTTCTTCAGCTGAGACACGTGGAACACGTCATGTACTCCTGCTAGTGATTGCGGTAGCTCCAGCTGGTACGCAACTTCCCCTCTGCGACTGAGAACCTTGAACGGTCCAACATATCGCGGCGCGAGTTTTCCTTTGGCATGGAATCTCTTAACTCCTCTGAGAGGTGTAACTCTGAGATAAACAAAATCTTCGGGTTCAAAACTCAGGTCTCGGCGACGATTATCGGCGTAGCTCTTCTGTCTTGACTGTGCTATCTTTAGTCTTTCTCGGATCATGGAAATCTTTTCTTCGGCTTCTTGAAGAATATCCAGCCCAAAAACACGGCGTTCACTTGTCTCATTCCAGTTCAATGGTGTCCGACAAGGTCGACCATATAGTGCTTCTAAAGGTGACATTTGCAAACTTGCTTGATAACTATTGTTATAGCTGAACTCAGCATACGTCAGACTTTTATCCCAAGAGGTAGCATAAGCCAATGCACAAGCTCGTAGCATGTCCTCTAGAATTTGGTTAACTCTTTCGGTTTGCCCATCTGTCTGCGGATGATAAGCTGTACTGAAGTTCAAACGGGTTCCCATGGCCTCATGCAGCTTATTCCAGAACCTCGAGGTAAATTGGGTAACTATGTCCGATACAATCTTCTTCGGCACTCCGTGCAGACAGACGATCCTGGTCATGTATAACTCGGCTAACTTATCCCCCGAATAGGTTGTCTTTACTGGAATAAAATGGGCGACCTTAGTCAAGCGGTCTACTATAACCCATATGGAGTCATATCCTCCTTGAGTCTTGGGCTAACTTATCCCCCGAATAGGTTTGGATGGTCAAAGTTAGTATGAACATTTTTAAAACCATGAAATGATTATTGTTGAATTAATTATTAAATTTGACAAGATCACTAAAATTTTTTTTTTGTAGAATTCTTTATAAATCCCCCAAAGCTTAGATTTTTACCGTCTAATCTCCAAACCAATACACTTATCTGGTAAAATTTTTAAAATTAAAAGTTAAATTATCTATTTATTTCAATTTAATCATTCTAAATCTGAAAATCAGCAAAATAGAGTAAAAGAATTATTAAAAAAACAAATACTAAGGTTTTGAACCTAAAATTTTTATTACGACACCCTGATAATATTAATAAAATTTTGTAAAAATATCAAAAGTTAATAAGTCTATTTGGTCCCTAAATTAAATCAATTACCGAAATTGAAAACCCTGAATGGTATGCAATGTATGAATTATTGTAAATAATCTATGTTGAATTTTAATCGAAAATTTTTTTATCTGGTAGATAACTTAGCTAGGAACTTGGGTGAAAAGTTTGGAAAATTCTTAAAGCAAGTTGACCCTTGAATTAATAAATTTAAATCAGTTCAGACCAAAAAAACTTGAATTGGGTATTATACCTGACATGTGGGTCCCATCTATTTGACTGTACCACTGACCAGCCTGAGTTGACCTGCTTCTCTGCTAGCTGGCCCCAGTATACCACTCGACCCTTATGTCAGAGCTTTTCTCTTTCTTTCCACTCCACCGCCGACATGTGGGACGTGACCCCACATATTAGGCCGCCCTTTCTTCCTCCTTCTTTTCTTCCCCCTCTGCTCGCTCTAGCCTAGCAAAAAATCTTGCACAAAACCGCCACACTCCTTGTCACTTACCCGCTGCAAATTCGTGTTGCTTGAGGCCACACTAACATGCCGCTGCCACCCTGGCCGGCTGCCCATACTTTGCCCCATACCGTGCGCCATGCCAAAATCGAGAGAACCCGAGAACTCCTTGACTGGCCGTCGTGAGCTATCAACCACATTCAAACCCTATTTCACTTCCTCTACGGGTTATTTAAACAAGACCTAAGTTTCTCCACCATCACATCTTCTTTCGTGGAACTTCACATCCAAAACACGGCTGAATTTCCTTTCCTCCTTACTTCTGGCCGAACCTCCACCACCTCAAAATTTTCAATCCCATTTCCTCCAGGCGAAATCATTCTCCAGTTCCTTCTGATAGAAGCTTTTCCAATTAGTCACAAGAAAAACACCTCAGTCTATTTTGGCCTCCAACCACAGTAACCACCTCATCGCGCTGTTCATCCTCTGCAGCTCTGGCCAAACGTTGACACATCGTTTCAAGGCATAACGTTTAAGGTGAAATCATCAATCTTGATCAAATACCTCACTAATGATTTTGCCTTCGTTGTTCACCTTTGAAATAGACTCTATGGCCATCATGGCTCGACACCGATGAGGCTTGCCGCTGGTTTCCGTCGAGTCCTGTACCCCGACCACTCTAGGTCTTAACTAGTTCCTTCCCTAGACTCACACCATCATGTAAAGGCTCACCATGTTCACGGCAATGCATCTCTGGCCCTAGTGTGCCGCCGGCAAGGCTCACCAGCCGCTTACTCTGATCGCTGTCACCGCCAAGTGGGACCCGGTGGCCAGTCTCGTGCGTGCATTTTCCCTCACTAACTGGTCGACCCCACCGGCCAGTTACCCCTTTGCATGCGTGCAGTCACGCACAAGTCGCTAACATGTGGGGCCCTGTTGCCAGCGACTGCGGTCCAATTTAAAAGAAATGCACGTGCACAAGAGGTGTTTTCCATTAGGGAAAACACTTTTCAAATTTTTGTTGCATTTATTTAAGCCGAGAAGATTCAAACTACTATAATTTTTAAAGTATAGCTCTAAATTGAATGAAACTACTTTCTAAATTTTTGTTAAATCAAGTAGTTTCATAATATGCAAAAATATTTGAAACTTGTTTAGCAGTATAAATCAAAAATTCAAATTCAAATATAGGTTTGAAACTAGCTACATGTAAATTTTGTGCAAATGGAATCAAATTTAAATGAAACCAGTCCCATTAGAATCCTTATGGCATAAGATTTCTAAATTTGTAAAGGAATTCAAATTTTGAGTTAGTTTGTAACATTTTATAATTAGAGTTTATTTCATTGTGTTAAAAGTTCAAAGTGCCATAACTTGATCAAATGAAGTCCAAGTAAAGTGAAACAAGTTTCTTTATGCTAGTTAGATAGTAGAGAACACGATTCCAAAATAATACTTAGGGTGTACAATGCTATTTTTAATTGCTACCCACACTGTTACTTTATGTACTAATGTAAATTAGTATAGACAATTTCGGCCTCTTGAATTAGAATCTAAATATTATAAAATTCATAATTTTAGTTTCTTGAATTCGTAAACAAAAATAAAATAATTCATAAAGAACAAATGTTGTGTGCTGTGTAAGCCTAAACAACTGCAACGAGACCCTAACATTGTCACAGAAAATCACGACCCCACAACCCTACTTGATTTATGTATTGATTTTATTTGATGTTACATTTGACTTCTTTTGCCACTATTAAAAGTTGGTATTTGGTATGTCCTTATTCGACGAAGTGTAGACAACGACGTTGACGATACCCCCGTTGACGACTTCGATCCTGAGTTCATCACAGAAGAGCAAGGCAAACATCCCCTTGATCATATTGATCCCAGTTATCATAAATCACTTAAAATGTTGTTTAAGAATCTGGATGTATGCTTTATATTCTACAAGAATGCGTATTTTATAGCTTCTGGTAGTTAAACCCACATTGATGGATTCCCTTAATCATTGTTGATTCGTGATCCATGATAACACTAAATGATGGTTAAACTCATAATGCTAGACTTGGTATAATCGTTTATTATTTGTGTTTGCTTAGCATTGCTTAGAAAGAATACTGGTGTTAGATACCCCCACACCCACCTTTCTTTATGATTTTTCTATTGGTTAATTATGGTAGTAAAGGATACTAATATTTTAATAAAAATAAATAAAAATAAAACTATGGTTTCGACTTGGGTGATTATTAGCAACAGCTGGTTGTACAAGCTTTAACTTGTACGTAGATCGGGTGAGTTTAATCACCCAAGTCACATTAAGGACCGAAATAATGTATTGTATTCATGTCAAGATAACCGTACAACCATAAGGGCTGGTATGGGACGACCTTAACCTATTAAATTATTTAAAACTAGCTTTGCACATTGGAAGGTTGTAGTACCACAGGTTGTTCTGTGATAGACTACTCAAAGGGGTGCCCTGTCGGGACCCCGAATTTGCAAATCCGGACCCTCTGTGTATTCAGCACTAGTCCAGGAACGCGCTAGTGCACACAGTCTTAACATCGGTATATATCACAATCATACCAAACGATACTATCAAAGTACTTTATTTAAATAATCAAAGGGTTACTCGACCTTATGGCCAAGTTACAAATATATGCCTTGCAAGGCAGAACTTATTAAAAGAGAAATAATAGCAATGAAAATCAAATAAACTGTGGCGCCATCCAAAGATACCACAGGCAACCGACCGGGCTCGCATCCCTTAGTTGACGGGTCCTCTTTGAGTTCCTCCTCCGAAACTGGCGTTGTCTCCTCTTCAACTGGTATTGTTTTGAGGCAAGGGTTAGTAGTTGTTACTCAAAGAAGTCATGCACAGAATGCAAGCTAATATACTATATGCATGGCTTGGTACAAAGGAATAGCTTAAGGTATATTTATGTAAACAAAGATTTGACAAGTAATATAAGTAGATTCAAAGCAAGAAAACAAGTAAAGCATAAATAACTTTTCAAAAAGTTTAAATAACATTTTTCCCCATCCTAAACCATATTTCCATCATCTTCTTTGTTAAACCAACCCAACTTTTCAAATCCAAGTTATTTTCGTAAAATCTAACCCTTGACTGTAATTCAGAGCATTGTCCATCATCGTGGACTCGGCTATTCAAATAGATTCTACACTCTGCAGAGGTTATGCACTTTACCCACAAGATACAATCCAGTCCACCACGTCGGTAGTGAATCGCCATACAAGAGTATGCGAATGAGCGATCATAACAAAGCCTTTCTAAGCCTCAAACAACACCGTGGTCCTCTCAGACGTGCTCTACACCATCCCTTCCCTTAGCCAAGGCGAAGTATGGGACCAAAGACACCGTTAGATGGGTACTGGCCACGACCACGATACGCTCCCCGCACAATCACACAAACGGTGTAATCGACACCTGAGGCTCCACAAGTGAGTCCTTAGCGACTTAGTCAACTAGGGCCGTCCCATTCGACCATGTGGTTGCAAGTATGACCCAGTTCAAAGGCTTGCAAGGTTAAGTCCTTAGAGTGACCAGGGCAAGACTACGAAAAACCAAATCAACACTCCCAATGCCACACTGCCCACCTGATTACTCTTGCCACATGCCCTGGCCGAAATCGCTTATCAAACCCCGCTTGATTACCATGCACCACGTGCCATCAACATCACATGATACTTTTCCAAAACAGGTTCAATATATCATTAAGTCAATATTAACATTTAATTATCCAAAATCATGTCATGAGCACGAAAGGTGTCTAAGCAAAGATACTACAACGATCTAAACCCATGTTGGCAATTTAATAATGTCCAACTAGTAAACCACAACTAGGGTGACAAAGGGTCATGGCACATACTTAAGTAATCAAGGTGTCATATATCAAATTGGTATTTATCTAACCCCTGTGTTTAAACAAAGTATCTTTCTAATTGAACTAGCATGCAATAGTTTAAATCAAAATAGATTTCGAAATAGGATCAACATGGTCAAAGCACAACTTGCCTTCAAAAAGCACTTGCTCTTGGTCTTGAGTTGGATCCTGAGTCAATACTTCTCCTTGAATCCCTCGGCACTTCAACGTCTACTCGTAAAGCGTGCAAATAGCAAATACACAAATAAACACTATGCAAAAAGATCCCAAAACTCCAAATAAAATCCATAAACAGAGAGAACATAATTTTCTGGATTTTTAGAAACTGGAATCGTCAAATTTGGAGTTAAAGCATAAAAGTTATGATTATTTAAAGTTTAAATAATCAATTAAATAATATTACAGAGAAAAACTTTAGTCCAAAAATTAAATAAAATTCATATTTAGGTAGATCTTAATTTTATACAAATTTAGAAATTTGAATCGCTCAAATCGGAGTTGAAACGCAAAAGTTATAAGCGTTTGAAGTTTGAATCTAAATTTGAAATCATTATTCGAATTAATAAATCATTTTCTTTTGGAAATTAATTATTGCGTCGGCATAGACACGTGGCAGCTCTGATTGGCCTGCTGACGCGTCGGCCGGTCCATGGGCTCGGTCCATGCTCGGCTCGGGTCCACGGTAGACTCGGTCCACGGCTCACGTGGCCCGACATGTGGGCCCACTCGGGTAGACGTCATCGGCCCGGCGTCGGCGAGGCTCATCCGCAGCGGCGGTGGGACCTTTGCGGCGTCATGGGTGGCGTCGGCTTGGCTGGGTTAGCCAGCGACATGCGGGCCCTCGACACGCGGGCGCGTGTCGGCGTCTACCTGCCAGCGTGGGCCAGCGGCCCGACGCGTCGGTCCAACTTCCCGACACGTGGCGCCAATCTCGCCCGTTGGTTTGAAAATCAACGGCGGATTAGATCCAGGGTTAACACGTTGAAACTACTCGATGCTCGTGGGCCGCTCGATCTAGATCGGACGGTCCAGATCTAATCCTATAATCGCATTGCATAAAGACGTGGCGATTGTGAACCGTTGGATCTTGATCCAACGGTCGGATCTAATCGGGTTTCTAGGGTTTGGGAAACACGTGAACTCACCGCTGCCGTCCGATCTGGATCCAACGGTGCACGGCTTCGTGGACGGCGATGGCACGCGGCGCGGCGCTGGCTTGACCGGAGACGGGACGACCTTGCCGTCGGCGTCGGCGCGCTCCGGCGGAGTGAGGTACTCGAACGCAGCCTCGTCTTGGGGAATCCGGATCTGGGCTTGATGACGGCGAGGACGACGGACGGCGGCAATATCGGCGTTTAATCGCGGCGAATGCATTTCCAACTCCGGCGAGCAATAACGGGCGAGACGGTGGGGATCCTAGCGGCGCGAGCTAGGTTTCGGAACCGCGTGGGATGGCGATCTCGGTATGCCGGGCATTAAATAGCCTCGTCTGCGCGTAAAAACGGAGACCTAGCTCTCACGCGGCGGACACGGCGGCGAGTCCAGCTTCGGACTTCGGGCGAGACGATGAAATCGTGGCCGTCCACGTGGCACAACCAACGGCCACGATCGCGCGGCGCGACGGTCCGGTCCGACACTCGCCGTCTGGTCGGACGGATCTCACCGTTGGATCTTGATCCAACGGTTGGGATTGATTAGGGTTAGGAGTGGGTAGGCCGAGTCAATCGCTCGGTCGGACTCGAGTCCGACTTCGGTCGGATGAACAAGATTTGACCGAGTTGGATTTTCCAATAATTAATATTTAAAATAATTCGATAATTCATTTAATTCATTAAAATAGCAAATGACTCGAGAAAAATTCGGAAAAATTACGGAAAATATTTTGGATCATTTTGGACTCAAATAAAATATTTCCAACAAAAATTTATTTGCAAATTTAAATTCTTTAATTATTTCAAAATGGAATAAATTCAAATAAATTCCAAATAAATCCAAATAAATTCGAGAAAATTCCAAAAATTCACCAAAGTGCCAAATCACACATGAATTTAAGAAAAGCAAAATTTTGGGGTGTTACAAACCTCCCTCTTAATAGAATCTCGTCCCGAGATTCAGGGCTCACTAAAGGAATAGGTTTGGAAATTCTTTCTTCAAATCCTCTTCGCGACTCCCAAGTCGCTTCACTTTCTTCATGGTTGCTCCAATCGAACTCTACAGAATCGGGTTGACTTGTTTCTAGTTTCTCGATCCATTGTGTCTAGAATCCTCACGGGATGCTCCTTATAAGTCAAATCTTCTTGCAACTCAATTGACTCTAGCGGTGTCTGCTCTCAGGAACTCGGAGACACTTCTTTAATCGGGACACATGGAATACGTCATGCACTCCTCGCCAACGATCGTGGGCAACTCCGGTGGTAGGCAACTTCACCTCTGCGACTCAAAATCTTAAATGGTCCAACATAACGGGGTGCGAGTTTCCCTTTGGCATGGAACCTCTTAACTCCCGAGAGGCGTAACTACGAGGTATACAAAGTCTTCTCGTTCAAAACTCAAATCTCGGCGACGATTGTCAAGATAACTCTTACATCGAGATTGGGCTATCTTCAACCTTTCCTAATCATAGCAATCTGCTTCTTGACCTCTTGAAGAATATCAGGCCCAAAGACACGGCGCCACGGCCTCATTCCAATTCAATGGTGTCCGACAGTGGTCGACCATACAAAGGCCTCAAAAGGTGACATCTCAGAACTAGCACGATAACTATTGTTGTAACTAAACTCGGCATACGGCAAACTTTTATCCCAAGAGGTAGCATAAGCCAATGCACAAGCTCTTAACATATCCTCCAAATCTGGTTGACTCTTTCGGCCCGCCCATCCGTGCGTGGATGATAAGTCAGATCTTGAAGTTCAAACGGGTCCCCATGGCTTCATGCAACTTATTCTAACCTTGAGGTAAATTGGGTACCTGCATCCGATACAATCCTCCTTGGCACTCCGTGCAAACAAACAATCCCGATCATGTACAACTCGCTAACTTATCTCCGAGTAAGTGGTCTTCACGGGATAAAATGGGCTACTTTAGTCGAGCGATCCACTATAACCCATATGGAGTCATAACCTCCTTGAGTCTTGACAAACCGGTAATGAAATCCATTCCGATTTCCTCCCACTTCCACTCAGGTATTTTCAATACAGTAGCAATCCTGCTGGTTTCGATGCATTGCCTTGACTCTTCCGGCATACGCCGCACAATGCAACATGCTCGGCAACTTCACGTTTCATACTCGGCCACGAGAATCTCTCCTTGAGATCCTGATACATCTTGGCGCTTCCAGGATGAATCGAGTACTTAGAGTCATGGGCTTCTTCCAAAATCGCTTGCTTTAACTCCTTTTGTTAGGCACACAAATGCGATCCTTCATCCACAACGTGCCTTGTTCATCCAATTTGAAGTCCTCTGCCTCGCTTCCTCCTTGATGGACTTAATCTCGCGGATCTGTCATCATCCTTCGTCCTTCTCGGATCTGATCCTCTAGGGTAGGCTTTACTTCCAATGCGGCCAAGAATCCGCTAGGTACAACCTCAATCTTCATCTTTCGAAAATCCTCACATAACTCATCACGACTTGTGGCTAGCAACGCACTCACGGTATGGCTTTTCCGACTCGAGCATCGGCTACCACGTTGGCCTTCCCGGATGGTAATGGATTCCAACATTATAGTCCTTGATCAACTCTAGCCATCTCCTTTGCCTCATATTCAGATCCGACTGGGTGAATATGTACTTAAGGCTCTTATGATCCGTATACACCTCACATCTGTTTCCAACCAGATAGTGACGCCATATCTTCAAAGCATGCACTACGGCGGCTAACTCTAGGTCATGTGTCGGATAATTTTCCTCATGCGGCCTCAACTGCCTTGATGCATAAGCGACGACCTTTACATTCTGCATCGACAAGACACATCCAAGTCCTTGGCGCGATCGTCACAATAAATATCGAAGCTTTGAGCAACATCAGGTAGAACTAACACCGTGCTGATGTCAATCGCTTCTTCACTCTGAAATCCTTCCTCACATTCTGGCGTCCATGCAAACTTCTTTTCCTTCTTCAGCAATTGCGTAAGAGGTTTCGCAATTGTCGAAAAGCCTTCGATGAAACGGCGGTAATATCCTGCCATTCCAAGGAAACTCCGAATCTGGGTCACAGTCTTCGGCTGCTCCCAATGTAACACAGCTTCTACTTTGCTTGGATCTACGGCGACTCCTTCTGCGGTCATTACATGTCCAAGAAACTCCACCTTGTCCTTCCAAAAATCACACTTGCTGAACTTGGCGAAAAGTTGTTGTTCCTCGCCTTTTCCAAAACTCGCCTTAAGTGTTCGGCATGTTCATCCTCCGCCTTGGAGTAGACTAGGATATCGTCTATGAACACGACGACAAACTTGTCCAAATATTCCATGAACACCTTATTCATCATATTCATGAAATAATTTGGCGCATTAAATCGGCCCAAAGGACATAATCAGAACTCGTAATGTCCATATCTTGACGAGAATGCGATCTTGAATATCTTACGATCGGATCTTCAATCGATGGTATCCCGATCTCAGATCAATCTTGGAGAAAACTCCGGCTCCTCTTAATCGATCAAACAAATCATCAATCTGGGTAGCGGATACTTATTCTTCACGGTGACTTCGTTGAGTGCACGGTAGTCAATGCACATCCCGAAACTCCCGTCCTTCTTCTTGACAAACAAAACTGGTGCTCCCCACGGTGGCGAACTTGGTCTCGATAAATCCTTTATCCATTAACTCTTCCATTGTTTCTTCATCTCTACCAACTCCTCGGTAGACATCCGATAGGGTCTCTTTGCTATCGGTCTTTGTGCAGGTACAAGTTCTATCACAAACTCTATGTCCCTGTCTGGCGGCATACCAGGTAGATCTTCGGGGAAAACATCGGGGTACTCACTCACTACCGGAACATCCTCTATGCTGATTGCCTTGGTACTGTTAACCATCAACTGTCCATCTCTAACCGCAGTGGCTTGAAATTCCACTTTCTTCCCACACGGGCTCTCAACTGAGATAGTTCTTCGTCCACAATCCAATACAGCCTTGTGTTTGGATAACCAATCCATTCCCAATATAACATCTAAGGTCTGGGTCTCCAAAATTATAAGGTTTGCTAGGAACTCTATTCCATCTATTAGTATTCTCACCGGAACATCCTACTTCCGTTCGGAGTTCGGAACCAGGGGTTTGAACTAACGACATGCACTTAAGTCTTGCCATTCTCAAGTCATTTCTAGCAGCAAAGCCTTGCGAAACAAGCGAATGCGAAGCTCGAGTCAAACAAAATTGCAGGTGTATCGAGTTAACAAGTAACTTACCCAAGACTGACGTCTGTAGCATTTTGCGGTGCATCTGCGGTGACATGGTTGACTCGGCCTCTCACCACGGCCTGGGGTGTGGCTCTGTGCCGGGCGTCCTAGCTGGGTGGTTCCTAGATTGAAGCGAATCGGGTCGCCTCTGCTGTCTTCTTTGGACAAGCTGTTGGCAAAGTGTCTGGCTCGTTGATTGTAGCGGCGTCTCATTGTTCCTTCTTTGGCTGCGCTGGGTAGCGTTTCTAGCGGGTGGGTGCAGTAGTTTTGATTGGCAGGTCTTGGTGCTTGGGGATGGTGTCCTTGTTGCATTACTGTGGTTGGAATCGAAGAATTGATTTGGTGCAACTCTCAGCGCCGCTATGCGTTCTCGACGTGATCCTTCTTTGTTGCATCCTGCGCTTCCTGTTCTCATCCAGTTCCTTGCGCTTGTCCTCAAGAATAAGCGCCTTATTCACCAATTCTTGGAAATCTGGAAAGGTGTGGGTGATCAACCCTACTTGTAATCTTGAGTTAAGTCCCTTCATGAAACGAGACTGTCTGGATTTATCTGTCGCTACATCCTCAGGTGCGTAGCGTGCTAGCTGTGTGAACTTGTTCAGGTAGTCGGCCACTGGTGATTACCTTGCTTGATGCCCTGAACTCCTCCTTCTTAAGGTCCATGATTCCTTCAGGCACGTGATCTGTCGAATGCGGTGTGAACTCCTCCCAAGTGATATCTTGAGGGTTCTCTGCGTGTACGAAGTTCTCCCACCATTCGTAATTTGTTCCTTCCAAGCGATGAGAAGCGTAAAGTACCTTCTCATTCCCTATGCATTGAGCTATGTGTAGCTTCCTCTCAATTGATCTTAACCAATCGTCGGCCTCCAACGGATTGGCATTCCTGCAGAAAGTGGGTGGGTGAGTCCTCATGAACTCGATGACCTTGTATTACGGCGTGGTCACGATTAACTTGATTAGCGTGGCTCGAGCGGTGACGTGCTGCATTTGTTGCATCATAGCATGCATCAATCGGGTCTGAGCAGCAAGAAATGCTCCAAAATTCTGCACATCCGTGGCGGTCTTTGGTGCTCCATCATTGGGGTTTTCTGTTGGGCGAGATCCACTCCCATTGCTTCCAAAGTTCCACGGTGTTCACCATCTGTTGATTGCTCTAGGTTTAGAGATGAGAGGGAAACAAGAATAGACAAGTAATATGGAACTTATGCGGGGCGAAAAGGGGTAACTTTAAGGTCCATCTTTATTATTAATAACTTGGTATGGCTGCTTACAATGCCTAAGGGCCTTGCAACACATAATGCACACTCAAAGAAACAAAACAAATCCAAATCGAACTAACTCACGGAGTCTAACGCCTAAAGGGTGACTCTTTATTCGTGACTCGACTCGGCGAAGGAGTCTCACTATAGAACCTAAGCTCATTCATCGAGAAATCCTCCACGGCCTGGAGTACGGGTCTTTGCGGCATAGGCGTAAAGCTTGATCGCCATGTCCAAATGACTATGTCATCTGTGGTAGTCGAAGAAGCGGTGTCCTCATCGAGATCGACTCCTCCGGATCTGGTTCGTAGCTCGAGTACGGGCTCGGGTCCGGTCCGTACAAAGTCATCTCCAACTCGTCAATCCTTCGTAGAAGGTGTGCCACATACTCTTGAGCTTCCCGCCACCTGTTCTTCTCTGTCGTGATCTCCTTGCGGGCCTTCAGCTCCTTGCTTGTATTATCTAGTACATCTTCTGGCGACGATTTAATCGTGCCAAGCGTGTGTAACCGTGGCATTCTCATCTGAATCGTCTTGGTCAAGAAGGTTATCGCTGCGCGGATGGTAAATCTTAACACCGTGCTTTCCAACTCTCTGGCGTGGATATCGGTAATGTGCCGCATTGCTCGTCGTGAAACTTCTTGGATACCCATCTGCATTGTAGATCTTCTAGCGGTCTGATGTATCGAGCGATTGCACTGGCCCCTCTTCCTGACAGGTACCTCAATCCTCACGTCACAAGTCTTGATCAATCCCGCTTGTCTGATCACTTCCACTTGGTATTGGGGCTTCTCAAAATCTCCGAGAGTTTGTAGCATGTGCCAAAGTTCCGCGGCGTGACCAACTCCTAGATCAACGTAGTTGAACTCTTCCTCCATCTGTCACAAGAGTGCTTTTCGTAAGAACTCGGAATTTTTCGATCGTGACGAGGTAAGGGAAAATTTCAGCAAGAGGCAAGAAAAGAGAGAAGGGGATAAGTCGAGAGGTCATTTCTTATCTTGACAACTTTTTAGCTTTAGAAAATAGGTTTTATCCTCACTACGACCATTCTAGCTTAGGGTTGAGCCTACGGTCAAGTATGGCTCTGATACCACCTCTGTCGGGACCCCGAATTTGCAAATCCGGACCCTCTGTGTATTCAGCACTAGTCCAGGAACGCGCTAGTGCACACAGTCTTAACATCGGTATATATCACAATCATACCAAACGATACTATCAAAGTACTTTATTTAAATAATCAAAGGGTTACTCGACCTTATGGCCAAGTTACAAATATATGCCTTGCAAGTCAGAACTTATTAAAAGTGAAATAATAGCAGCGGAAATTAAAATAAACTTCGGGTCGCCATCCAGTTTACCAGAGGCAACTGTCTGGGCTCGCATCCCTAAGTTGACGGGTACTCTTGGAGTTCCTACTCCAAAGCTGGCGTTGTCTCCTCTTCAACCGGTATTGTGTTGAGGCAAGGGTGAGTACTTGGTACTCGACAAGTCATGCATGTAATGCAAGCTAATATACTATATGCATGGCTTGGTACAAAGGAATAGCTTAAGGTATATTTATGTAAATGACATTTGACAAGTAATATAAGTAGATTCGAAAGCAGTAAAAACAAGTAAAGCATAAATAACTTTTCAAAAAGTTTAAATAACATTTTTCCCCATCCTAAACCATATTTCCATCATCTTCTTTGTTAAACCAACCCAACTTTTCAAATCCAAGTTATTTTCAGAAAATCTAACCCTTGACTGTAATTCAGAGCATTGTCGATCACAGTGGACTCGGCTATTTAAATAGATTCTACACTCTGCAGAGGTTATGCACTTTACCCACAAGATACAATCCACTCACCACGTCAGCCGTGAATCGCCATACAAGAGTATGCGAATGAGCGATCATAACAAAGCCTTTCGGAAGCCTCAAACAACACCGGTGGTCCTCTCCGGTACGTGCTCTACACCATCCCTTCCCTTAGCCAAGGCGAAGTATGGGACCAAAGACACCGTTAGATGGGTACTGGCCACGACCACGATATGCTCCCCGCACAATCACACAAGCGGTGTAATCGACACCCTGAGGCTCCACAAGTGAGTCCTTAGCGACTTAGTCAACTAGGGCCGTCCTATTCCAGCCATGTGGTTGCAAGTATGACCCAGTTCAAAGGATAGCAAGGTTAAGTCATTAGAGTGACCAGGGCAAGACTACCCGAAAAAACAAATCAACAATCCCCATGCCACACTTGGCCCACTGATTACTCTTGCCACATGCCCTGGCCGAAATCGTTTATCAAACCCCGCTTGATTACCATGCACCACGTGCCATCAACATCACATGATACTTTTCCAAAACAGGTTCAATATATCATTAAGTCAATATTAACATTTAATTATCCAAAATCATGTCATGAGCACGAAAGCGTGTCTAAGCGATACTACAACGATCTACACCCATTTTGGCAATTTAATAATGTACAAATAGTAAACCACAACTTGGGTGACAAAGGGTCTTTGCACATAATTAAGTAATCAAGGTGTCATATATCAAATTGGTATTTATATAACCCCAGGTTTAAACAAAGTATCTTTCTAATTGAACTAGCATGCAATAGTTTAAATCAAAATAGATTTGAAATAGGATCAACATGGTCAAAGCACAACTTGCCTTCAAAAAGCACTTGCTCTTGGTCTTGAGTTGGATCTGAGTCAATACTTCTCCTTGAATCCCTAAGGCACTTCAACGTCTACTCGTAAAGCGTGCAAATAGCAAATACACAAATAAACACTATGCAAAAGATCCCAAAACTCCAAATAAAATCCATAAACAGAGAGAACATAATTTTCTGGATTTTTAGAAACTGGAATAAATCAAATTTGGAGTTAAAGCATAAAAGTTATGATTATTTAAAGTTTAAATAATCAATTAAATAATATTACAGAGAAAAACTTTAGTCCAAAAATTAAATAAAATTCATATTTAGGTAGATCTTAATTTTATACAAATTTAGAAATTTGAATCGCTCAAATCGGAGTTGAAACGCATAAAAGTTATAAGCGTTTGAAGTTTGAATCTAAATTTGAAATCATTATTCGAATTAATAAATCATTTTCTTTTGAAATTAATTATTGCGTCGGCATAGACACGTGGCAGCTCCTGATTGGCCGTGGCGCCACCGGTCCATGGGCTCGGTCCATGCTCAGCTCGGGTCCACGGTGGACTCGGTCCACGGCTCACGTGACTGACATGTGGGCCCACTCGGGTGACGTCATCGCTGACGTCAGCGGGGCTCATCCCACGGCGCTGACAGGTGGGACCCACTGTGACGTCATGGGTGACGTCAGCGCTTGGCTGGGTTAGCCACTGACATGCGGGCCCTCTGACACGCGGCCCCGCGTGTCAGCGTCTACCTGCCACGACGCGTGGGCGGCGGCCCGGCGCGTCGGTCCAACTTCCCGACACGTGGCGCAATCTCGTCCGTTGGTTTGAAAATCAACGGCGCGGATTAGATCCAGGGTTAACACGTTGAAACTACTCGATGCTCGTGGGCCGTTCGATCTAGATCGGACGGTCCAGATCTAATCCTATAATCGCCTTTGCTAAAGACGCGTGGCGATTGTGAACCGTTGGATCTTGATCCAGCGGTCGGATCTAATCGGGTTTCTAGGGTTTGGGAAACACGTGAACTCACCGTTGCCGTCCGATCTGGATCCAACGGTGCACGGCTTCGAGGACGGCGATGGCACGCGGCGGCGGCTTGGCCGGAGAGCAGGGGCGGCGACCTTGCCGTCGGCGTTTACGGCGCTCCGGCGAGTGAGGGGTACTCGAACGCGTCTCGTCTTGGGGAATCCGGACCGGGCTTGATGGCGGAGGGCGACGGGCGGCGGCAATATCGGCGTTTAATCGCGGCGGAGCAGACTTCCAACTCCGGCGAGCAATAACGGCGAGCGGTGGGGATCCTAGCGGCGCGAGCTAGGTTTCGAACCGGCGTGGGATGGCGATCCTCGGTATGCCGGGCATTAAATAGCCTCGGCGTCCGTGCGAAAAACGGAGACCTAGCTCTCACGGCGGACACGGCGGCGAGTCGGCTTCGGACTCGGGCGGAGACGATGAAATCGTGGCCGTCCACGTGGCACAACCAACGGCCCACGATCGCGGCGCGACCGGGTCCTGGTCGGACACGGCTTAGTGCAGGTTTGACGGATCTCGGCCGTTGGATCTTGATCCAACGGTTGGGATTGATTAGGGTTAGGAGTGGGTCCGGTCGAGTCAATCGGCTCGGTCGGACTCGAGTCCGACTTCGGTCGGATGAGCGATTTGACCCGAGTTGGATTTTCAGTAATTAATATTTAAAATAATTCCCGATAATTCATTTAATTCATTAAAAATAGCAAATGACTCGAAAAATTCGAGAAAAATTCTGGAAAATATTTTGGATCATTTTGGACTCAAATAAAATATTTCCAACAAAAATTTATTTGCAAATTTAAATTCTTTAATTATTTCAAAATGGAATAAATTCAAATAAATTCCAAATAAATCCAAATAAATTCAGAAAATTCCAAAAATTCACCAAAGTGCCAAATCACACATGAATTTAAGAAAAGCAAAATTTTGGGTGTTACAAACCTCCCCTTAATAGAATCTCGTCCCCGAGATTCAGGCTCACTAAAGGAATAGGTTTGGAAATTCTTTCTTCAAATCCTCTTCGCTCCCAAGTCGCTTCACTTTCTTCATGGTTGCTCCACTTGAACTCTGAGAATCGGGTTGACTTGTTTCTAGTTTCTCGATCCATTGTGTCTAGAATCCTCACGGGATGCTCCTTATAAGTCAAATCTTCTTGCAACTCAATTGACTCTAGCGGTGTGCATTCCTCGGGAACTCGGAGACACTTCTTTAATCGGGACACATGGAATACGTCATGCACTCCTGCCAACGATCGTGGCAACTCCGGTGGTAGGCAACTTCACCTCTGCGACTCAAAATCTTAAATGGTCCAACATAACGGGAGTGCGAGTTTCCCTTTGGCATGGAACCTCTTAACTCCCCGAGAGGCGTAACTCGAGGTATACAAAGTCTTACGGTTCAAAACTCAAATCTCGGCGACGATTGTCGGCATAACTCTTATTCGAGATTGGGCTATCTTCAACCTTTCCCTAATCATAGCAATCGCTCTTGACCTCTTGAAGAATATCAGGCCCAAAGACACGGCGCCACGGTCTCATTCCAATTCAATGGTGTCCGACAGGTCGACCATACAAAGGCCTCAAAAGGTGACATCTGTAAACTAGCACGATAACTATTGTTGTAACTAAACTCGGCATACGGCAAACTTTTATCCCAAGAGGTAGCATAAGCCAATGCACAAGCTCTTAACATATCCTCGAGAATCTGGTTGACTCTTTCGGTCTGCCCATCCGTCTGTGGATGATAAGTCAGATCTTGAAGTTCAAACGGGTCCCCATGGCTTCATGCAACTTATTCCGAACCTTGAGGTAAATTGGGTACCTCTGTCCGATACAATCCTCCTTGGCACTCCGTGCAAACAAACAATCCTGATCATGTACAACTCGCTAACTTATCTCAGAGTAAGTGGTCTTCACGAGGATAAAATGGGCTACTTTAGTCAGGCGATCCACTATAACCCATATGGAGTCATAACCTCCTTGAGTCTTGACAAACCGGTAATGAAATCCATTCCGATTTCCTCCCACTTCCACTGAGGTATTTTCGTAATTGTAGCAATCCTGCTGGTTTCGATGCATTGCCTTGACTCTTCGGCATACGTCGCACAATGCAACATGCTCGGCAACTTCACGTTTCATACTCGGCCACGAGAATCTCTCCTTGAGATCTGATACATCTTGGCGCTTCGGGATGAATCGAGTACTTAGAGTCATGGGCTTCTTCCAAAATCGATTGCTTTAACTCCTTTTTGTTAGGCACACAAATGCGATCCTTCATCCACAACGTGCCTTGTTCATCCAATTTGAAGTCCTCTCGCCTGCCTTCCTCCTTGATGGACTTAATCCTGCGGATCTGTCATCATCCTACGTCCTTCTCGGATCTGATCCTCTAGGGTAGGCTTTACTTCCAATGCGGCCAAGAATCCGCTAGGTACAACTTCAATCTTCATCTTTCGAAAATCCTCACATAACTCATCCTGACTTGTGGCTAGCAACGCACTCACGGTATGGCTTTTCCGACTCAGAGCATCGGCTACCACGTTGGCCTTCAGGGATGGTAATGGATTCCAACATTATAGTCCTTGATCAACTCTAGCCATCTCCTTTGCCTCATATTCAGATCCGACTGGGTGAATATGTACTTAAGGCTCTTATGATCCGTATACACCTCACATCTGTTTCCAACCAGATAGTGACGCCATATCTTCAAAGCATGCACTACGGCGGCTAACTCTAGGTCATGTGTCGGATAATTTTCCTCATGCGGCCTCAACTGCCTTGATGCATAAGCGACGACCTTTCCATTCTGCATCAGCACACATCCAAGTCCTTGGCGCGATGCGTCACAATAAATATCGAAGCTTTGAGCAACATCCGGTAGAACTAACACCGGTCTTGATGTCAATCGCTTCTTGACTCTGAAATCCTTCCTCACATTCTCAAGCGTCCATGCAAACTTCTTTTCCTTCTTCAGCAATTGCGTAAGAGGTTTCGCAATTGTCGAAAAGCCTTCGATGAAACGGCGGTAATATCCTGCCATTCCAAGGAAACTCCGAATCAGGTCACGATCTTGTTTGCTCCCAATGTAACACAGCTTCTACTTTGCTTGGATCTACTGGCGACTCCTTCATGCGGTCATTACATGTCCAAGAAACTCCACCTTGTCCTTCCAAAAATCACACTTCTTTGAACTTGGCGAAAAGTTGCTGTTCCTCGGCTTTTCCAAAACTCGCCTTAAGTGTTCGGCATGTTCATCCTCTGTCTTGGAGTAGACTAGGATATCGTCTATGAACACGACGACAAACTTGTCCAAATATTCCATGAACACCTTATTCATCATATTCATGAAATAATTTGGCGCATTAAATCGGCCCAAAGGACATAGCGTAAACTCGTAATGTCCATATCTTGACGAGAATGCGATCTTGAATATCTTACGATCGGATCTTCAATCGATGGTATCCCGATCTCGAGATCAATCTTGGAGAAAACTCCGGCTCCTCTTAAGCGATCAAACAAATCATCAATCCTGGGTAGCGGATACTTATTCTTCACGGTGACTTCGTTGAGTGCACGGTAGTCAATGCACATCCCGAAACTCCCGTCCTTCTTCTTGACAAACAAAGCGGTGCTCCCCACGGTGACGAACTTGGTGCGATAAATCCTTTATCCATTAACTCTTCCATTTGTTTCTTCATCTCTACCAACTCCTCGGTAGACATCCGATAGGGTCTCTTTGCTATCGGTCTTGTACCGGTACAAGTTCTATCACAAACTCTATGTCCCTGTCAAGCGGCATACTGTAGATCTTCGGGAAAACATCGGGTACTCACTCACTACCGAACATCCTCTATGCTGATTGCCTTGGTACATTAACCATCAATGTCCATCTCTAACTGCAGTGGCTTGAAATTCCACTTTCTTCCCACACGGGCTCTCAACTGAGATAGTTCTTCGTCCACAATCCAATACAGCCTTGTGTTTGGATAACCAATCCATTCCCAATATAACATCTAAGGTGCAGGTCTCCAAAATTATAAGGTTTGCTAGGAACTCTATTCCATCTATTAGTATTCTCACCCCGGAACATCCTACTTCCGTTCGGAGTTCGGAACCAGGGGTTTGAACTAACAGCATGCACTTAAGTCTTGCCATTCTCAAGTCATTTCTAGCAGTAAAGCCTTGCGAAACAAACGAATGCGAAGCTCCAGAGTCAAACAAAACTGTTGCAGGTACTGAGTTAACAAGTAACTTACCCAAGACGACGTCAGTAGCATTTTGCGGTGCATCTGCGGTGACATGGTTGACTCGGCCTCTCACCACGATGCAGGGTGTGGCTCCTGGTCTTTGGCGTCCTAGCTGGGTGGTTCCTAGATTGAAGCGAATCGGGTCGCTCTGCTGTCTTCTTTGGACAAGCTGTTGGCAAAGTGTCCTGGCTCGTTGCTATTGTAGCGGCGTCTCATTGTTCCTTCTTTGGCTGCCTGGGGTAGCGTTTCTAGCGGGGCTGGGAGTGCAGTAGTTTTGATTGGCAGGTCTTGGTGCCGGGATGGTGTCCTTGTTGCATTACGTGGTTGGAATCAAGAATTGATTTGGTGCAACTCTCAGCGCTGCTATGCGTTCCTCGACGTGATCCTTCTTTGTTGCATCCTGCGCTTCTGTTCTCATCCAGTTCCTTGCGCTTGTCCTCAAGAATAAGCGCCTTATTCACCAACTCTTGGAAATGCGGAAAGGTGTGGGTGATCAACCCTACTTGTAATCTGAGTTAAGTCCCTTCATGAAACGAGGTATGCGGATTTATCTGTCGCTACATCCTCAGTGCGTAGCGTGCTAGCTGTGTGAACTTGTTCAGGTAGTCGCCACCGGCTGATTACCTTGCTTGATGCCCTGAACTCCTCCTTCTTAAGGTCCATGATTCCTTCAGCACGTGATCTGTCGAATGCATTTGTGAACTCCTCCCAAGTGATATCTTGAGGGTTCTCTGCGTGCACGAAGTTCTCCCACCATTCGTAATTGTTCCTTCCAACTGATGAGAAGCGTAAAGTACCTTCTCATTCCCTATGCATTGAGCTATGTGTAGCTTCCTCTCAATTGATCTTAACCAATCGTCGGCCTCCAACGGATTGGCATTCCCAGAGAAAGTGGGTGGGTGAGTCCTCATGAACTCTGACAGCCTTGTATTCTGGCGTGGTCCCTGATTAACTTGATTAGCAGTGGCCTGAGCAGTGACGTGCTGCATTTGTTGCATCATAGCATGCATCAACTGGGTCTGAGCAGCAAGAAATGCTCCAAAATTCTGCACATCCAGTGGCGGTGCTGGTGCTCCATCATTGGGGTTTTCTGTTGGGCGAGATCCACTCCCATTGCTTCCAAAGTTCCCACGGGTGTTCACCATCTGTTGATTGCTCTAGGTTTAGAGATGAGAGGGAAACAAGAATAGACAAGTAATATGGAACTTATGCGGGGCGAAAGGGGTAACTTTAAGGTCCATCTTTATTATTAATAACTTGGTATGGCTGCTTACAATGCCTAAGGGCCTTGCAACACATACTGCACACTCAGCAAACAAAACAAATCCAAATCGAACTAACTCTGGAGTCTAACGCCTAAAGGGTGACTCTTTATTCTGTGACTCGACTCGGCGAAGGAGTCTCACTATAGAACCTAAGCTCATTCATCGAGAAATCCTCCACGGCCTGGGTACGGGTGCTGCGGCATAGGCGCGAAACGATCGCCATGTCCAGCGACTATGTCATCTGTGGTAGTCGAAGAAGCAGTGTCCTCATCGAGATCTGACTCCTCTGGATCTGGTTCGTGTAGCTCGAGTACGGGCTCTGGGTCTGGTCCGTACAAAGTCATCTCCAACTCGTCAATCCTTCGTAGAAGGTGTGCCACATACTCTTGAGCTTCCCGCCACCTGTTCTTCTCTGTCGTGATCTCCTTGCGGGCCTTCTGTAGCTCCTTGCTTGTATTATCTAGTACATCTTCCTGGGCGACGACGAATCGTGCCAACTGTGTAACCGTGGCATTCTCATCCTGAATCGTCTTCGGGTCAAGAAGGTTATCGCTGCGCGGATGGTAACGGAACACCGTGCTTTCCAACTCTCTGGCGTGGATACTGGTAATGTGCCGCATTGCTCGTCGTGAAACTTCTTGGATACCCATCTGCATTGTAGATCTTCTAGCAAAGGTCACGGTGTATCGAAGCGATTGCCTGGGCCCCTCTTCCTGACAGGTACCTCAATCCTCACGTCACAAGTCTTGATCAATCCCGCTTGTCTGATCACTTCCACTTGGTATTGGGGCTTCTCAAAATCTCCGAGAGTTTGTAGCATGTGCCAAAGTTCATGGCGTGACCAACTCCTAGATCAACGTAGTTGAACTCTTCCTCCATCTGTCACAAGAGTGCTTTTCGTAAGAACTCGGAATTTTTCGATCGTGACGAGGTAAGGGAAAATTTCAGCAAGAGGCAAGAAAAGAGAGAAGGGGATAAGTCGAGAGGTCATTTCTTATCTTGACAACTTTTTAGCTTTAGAAAATAGGTTTTATCCTCACTACGACCATTCTAGCTTAGGGTTGAGCCTACAGTCAAGTATGGCTCTGATACCACCTCTGTCGGGACCCCGAATTTGCAAATCCGGACCCTCTGTGTATTCAGCACTAGTCCAGGAACGCGCTAGTGCACACAGTCTTAACATCGGTATATATCACAATCATACCAAACGATACTATCAAAGTACTTTATTTAAATAATCAAAGGGTTACTCGACCTTATGGCCAAGTTACAAATATATGCCTTGCAAGGCGAAACTTATTAAAAGAGAAATAATAGCGGCGGAAAATCAAATAAACGTGGGCGCCATCCAAGATACCACAGTGCAACCGATCGGGCTCGCATCCCTAAGTAGACGGGTCCTCTTGGAGTTCCTCCTCCGAACCGGCGTTGTCTCCTCTTCAAGCGGTATTGTGTTGAGGCAAGGGTGAGTACTTGGTACTCGACAAGTCATGCACAGAATGCAAGCTAATATACTATATGCATGGCTTGGTACAAAGGAATAGCTTAAGGTATATTTATGTAAAACAAAGATTTGACAAGTAATATAAGTAGATTCAAGCGGTAAAAACAAGTAAAGCATAAATAACTTTTCAAAAAGTTTAAATAACATTTTTCCCCATCCTAAACCATATTTCCATCATCTTCTTTGTTAAACCAACCCAACTTTTCAAATCCAAGTTATTTTGAGAAAATCTAACCCTTGAGTAATTCAGAGCATTGTCGATCACAGTGGACTCGGCTATTCAAATAGATTCTACACTCTGCAGAGGTTATGCACTTTACCCACAAGATACAATCCACTCACCACGTCACCGTGAATCGCCATACAAGAGTATGCGAATGAGCGATCATAACAAAGCCTTCGGAAGCCTCAAACAACACCGGTGGTCCTCTCCCAGACGTGCTCTACACCATCCCTTCCCTTAGCCAAGGCGAAGTATGGGACCAAAGACACCGTTAGATGGGTACTGGCCCACGACCACGATACGCTCCCCGCACAATCACACAAACGGTGTAATCGACACCCTGAGGCTCCACAAGTGAGTCCTTAGCGACTTAGTCAACTAGGGCCGTCCCATTCCAGCCATGTGGTTGCAAGTATGACCCAGTTCAAAGGCTTGCAAGGTTAAGTCCTTAGAGTGACCAGGGCAAGACTACAGAAAAACCAAATCAACACTCCTAATGCCACACCGCCCACCTGATTACTCTTGCCACATGCCCGGCCGAAACTGTTTATCAAACCCGCTTGATTACCATGCACCACGTGCCATCAACATCACATGATACTTTTCCAAAACAGGTTCAATATATCATTAAGTCAATATTAACATTTAATTATCCAAAATCATGTCATGAGCACGTAGCGTGTCTAAGCGTTATACTACAACGATCTAAACCCATGTTGGCAATTTAATAATGTCCAACTAGTAAACCACAACTAGGGTGACAAAGGGTCATGGCACATACTTAAGTAATCAAGGTGTCATATATCAAATTGGTATTTATCTAACCCCAGTGTTTAAACAAAGTATCTTTCTAATTGAACTAGCATGCAATAGTTTAAATCAAAATAGATTTGAAATAGGATCAACATGGTCAAAGCACAACTTGCCTTCAAAAGCACTTGCTCTTGGTCTTGAGTTGGATCCTGAGTCAATACTTCTCCTTCGAATCCCTGGCACTTCAACGTCTACTCGTAAAGCGTGCAAATAGCAAATACACAAATAAACACTATGCAAAAAGATCCCAAAACTCCAAATAAAATCCATAAACAGAGAGAACATAATTTTCTGGATTTTTAGAAACTGGAATCGTCAAATTTGGAGTTAAAACGCAAAAGTTATGATTATTTAAAGTTTAAATAATCAATTAAATAATATTACAGAGAAAAACTTTAGTCCAAAAATTAAATAAAATTCATATTTAGGTAGATCTTAATTTTATACAAATTTAGAAATTTGAATCGCTCAAATCGGAGTTGAAACGCAAAAGTTATAAGCGTTTGAAGTTTGAATCTAAATTTGAAATCATTATTCGAATTAATAAATCATTTTCTTTTTCGGAAATTAATTATTGCGTCAGCATAGACACGTGGCAGCTCCTGATTGGCCTCGGCGTCAGCCGGTCCATGGGCTCGGTCCATGCTCAGCTCGGGTCCACGGTGGACTCGGTCCACGGCTCACGTGACTGACATGTGGGCCCACTCGGGTGACGTCATCGCTGACGTCAGCGGGGCTCATCCCACGGCGCTGACAGGTGGGACCCACTGTGACGTCATGGGTGACGTCAGCGCTTGGCTGGGTTAGCCACTGACATGCGGGCCCTCTGACACGCGGGCCCCGCGTGTCAGCGTCACACTGCCAGCGTGGGCCGGCGACCGCGTCGGTCCAACTTCCCGACACGTGGCGCAATCTCGTCCGTTGGTTTGAAAATCAACGGCGCGGATTAGATCCAGGGTTAACACGTTGAAACTACTCGATGCTCGTGGGCCGTTCGATCTAGATCGGACGGTCGGATCTAATCCTATAATCGCATCACATAAAGACGCGTGGCGATTGTGAACCGTTGGATCTTGATCCAACGGTCCAGATCTAATCGGGTTTCTAGGGTTTGGGAAACACGTGAACTCACCGTTGCCGTCCGATCTGGATCCAACGGTGCACGAAGCTCAGGGACGGCGATGGCACGCGGCGCCGGGCTTGACCGAGACGGGATTTACGACCTTGCCGTCGGCGCTTCGCGCTCCGGCGGAGTGAGGGGTACTCGAACGCTGCCTCGCCTTGGGGAATCCGGATCTGGGCTTGATGACGGCGAGGACGACGGACGGCAGAAGAATATCGGCGTTTAATCGCGGCGAATGCATTTCCAACTCCGGCGAGCAATAACGGCGAGACGGTGGGGATCCTAGCGGCGCGAGCTAGGTTTCGGAACCGCGTGGGATGGCGATCTCGGGTATGCCGGGCATTAAATAGCCTCGGCGTCCGTGCGTAAAAACGGAGACCTAGCTCTCCACGGCGGACACGGCGGCGGAGTCCAGCTTCGGACTTCGGCGGAGACGATGAAATCGTGGCCGTCCCACGTGGCACAACCAACGGCCACGATCGCGGCGGCGACGGTCCGGGTCCGGACACGGCTCGGTCTGGTCTGACGGATCTCAGCCGTTGGATCTTGATCCAACGGTTGGGATTGATTAGGGTTAGGAGTGGGTCCGGTCGAGTCAACTGGCTCGGGTCGGACTCGAGTCCGACTCGGTCGGATGAACAGTACTTGACCCGAGTTGGATTTTCCAGCGAATTAATATTTAAAATAATTCCCAGTAATTCATTTAATTCATTAAAAATAGCAAATGACTCGAGAAAAATTCGGAAAAATTCTGGAAAATATTTTGGATCATTTTGGACTCAAATAAAATATTTCCAACAAAAATTTATTTGCAAATTTAAATTCTTTAATTATTTCAAAATGGAATAAATTCAAATAAATTCCAAATAAATCCAAATAAATTCCAGAAAATTCCAAAAATTCACCAAAGTGCCAAATCACACATGAATTTAAGAAAAGCAAAATTTTGGGGTGTTACATGCCCTCACCGAGGTGTTGGGAATAACACCTGCCAATGCAACGGTGTACGCCTGGCTATGGGGAGAAATAGTTGTTGTTTCATTGAGCTCAAAAGATAATGATTTATGTGATTGTTTGTTTCTACCATAGCTAGGGTTTTACGTCACCGGGCTGGTGCAAAGCTAGGTTTGAATAATATAACGGTTATGTATAATCTCTTTGCAGCACACCAAAGGAAGTGTGTTAATTAAGCTTTGCAAAAAGAGATGATCATTCCTTATGTGTAAGGCAGTACACCTCTGCAGAGTGAAAAACTAATCGATTAGCCGCGCTCGCGGTCATGAGCACTTGGTAAAGTCATCACATTGTTAGATGTTTTCTATTTTGATAAAATGGAGACAACTGGTTTAGAGGTGGACATTCTTATTATTCTTCGTATGATTCATTTAATTGTTGCCACTTCGGCGTAAATTGTTTTATTTCTAATGAAGGATTGTGAGACTACTCACGAAGGGCTATGAGTAATTTATTATATTTTTGTTATTTACTAATTGTTATTTTAAATATTCATCAAACTATTTTTAACTTTCCTTTACGGTTTCAATTTACTATTTAGTATTTATCTTTCAAATTTTAGCTTTATGCAAAATAATCATAGCAGCCTTTCATTTGATTCAGCTTGCATATACTTAGGCTTTGTAAAAGTCTTGCGAGTACTTTTGTACTAAACTTGCATTTAAACTATTTTTAGGTGAAGAATCAGAAATACCAGAAGACGTATACAATAACGCAAAATATGGGTTTAATGACGATGGTTCTTTCTATGGATTTACCTTGTCTGTTGCCTATGAAAAATTGGGCTTAGCTGGCAAGCAACAAGATGAAAGTTTTTCCATTGTTGTTTACTTTTAGTCATGTAATATTATGTGTGTTAATTGTGACATTACGTATTGTGACATTTTTTGTTTCGGCATTTCGGTACGACTTTTGTATCGTGTTTTTGGGCCGTTTCCGAGTGTTTGGGCCTTTCCGGGGGAGTTGGGCCATTTCTGGGGGAGTTTGGGCCTTTCCGGACGAGTTTGAGCCTTGGGGGATTTAGTTCGGGATTTGGGAGACCTTCTTGGGCTGAAGGTGGGGGGAACTTGGCCCATGTGGAGGTGGTTTTGTGCAGCAAACCTGCTGCCCTTACCCCAAGCGCCCCTACTCCCCTCCCTCAACCCTAGCCGCCGCCCCCTCCTTGCCCTTGCGCCTCCACCCTAGCCGCCCCTTGCCCTTGCGCCTCCACCCCACATCCCCTCCCTAGCCGCCATCCTCCCCTCCCCTAGCAGCCCCACATCCTCTCCCTCTACGGTGTTCTTCGTTTCCTCGCTCGGTGGATCGCTGGTTCGGAGAACTCCGGTGAATCGCTGCAGTTCGGAAGGAAGGAAGGTTTCGTCGTCGTTCGGTTCTTCAAGAAGAGGTAACGACTCGTGGCTCATTTGGGGTGGTCTAGGTGCTGCTAGATGGGACGATCTATGCTTAGGATTCATGTTTAGGTGCTGTTCCTATATGGGATTAGGATAATTGCAGATCTGTCCAAAGTTGTGACCTCAGGCAGATTGGGCATTTGAGCTTCGGCCTCGGTTTTGACAATTTTAGAGGCGTTTTCTGATTGGCCGACTGTTATGAAAGTTGTAGGTAATTCAATTACCTTTAATTGGACACCAAGAACGCTAAATTCCTTCTAGCATGTTAAAAGTTATGGCTGTTTTACCGAATGTTGTCAAAACTGTGACGAGGTTGAGACAGATCGTGTTCAATTGTAGATTAGGCAACTTTAGAAGCCGAATCAGTCTTCGCAAATACTTAGAAAAAGTTGGAACATTTCCTAAGCTTCAAGAAAATGTACTCGTTTACTTGATTTGGAGTTTTAAACTCAAGTTATGCTAGTTGGAAGCCCGCTGTCCCGACGGGACAGATTCTCTATTTTTGGGTTTTAGGAGTGGGTTGCGAGGTCATTGTAGATGATCGCTCTTGTACTATTTTGTGGTCAAGTTTTGAGTGTGATGTACCTATGTGCAGGTGGTGTGACCCCAGGAGTGCCCTCAACCTGTAACACCCTAGTTTTCGCGTTCGGGAGAAAAACCTAATTTAAATAAACTAAATTCAAAATTTGGAGTTTATTTGGTGTTTATATTAACCTGGCATCCATTCCCCCCCGAAATCGGGATTTAATTCCCCTCCGGTCGAAAAATCGATTTTTCCAGTTCCCGCCGGTACCCGAAATTTCACCCGAGTCCAAAAATGCTCCAAAAATCTCCAAACCACTTCTAAAGTGTTCCAAATATTCCAAAATGATTTTAGAAATTATTCCCCGGATTTTTGGACCTCCGTTCCTATTTTATCTCGCGCGGCTTTTATTTAATGCCTGCGATCCGCGCCCGAATATTCAATTCCACAAAAATCATCCAAATTCAACCAAACCAATTTTATTGGGTCCCAAATATTCTAAAATGGTTTTAGGAATTTTTCCGGAATTTTTAGACCATTTTTCCTAATTTTTCTTTAGGGCGACTTGTTTGCGTAAAGGCGGACCAATGAGACGTTGCCACGTGGCAAGGGAATAGTGGTCATCTTCAACCTCCAGCCAAGCCAAAGAACAGAGAAGCTTGCAAGTGCAACAATGGCTAGGGCTTGATTCCAACACCCTTAACTCCTTCATTTCAACTCCAAATCGTGAAGCGCCGGTTTCGTTGAATTCGTAGCGGCGTCCTCTTCCAATTCCCCACCATCTTTAATCCCAACTCTCGCCGGAAGTTGAACAACCGAGCAAAAACGGAAATCCACTTACTTGCCATTAACTCGTCCGTTTCTCGTCCAAACACCGCACCACCACCTCCATCCACTCCGTATAAGTATCCCCTTTCCGGGAGTGTGCTCCTCTTTCCCTCTACTCCACGCATTTGCCCGTGAGATCAAGAAAACCGATGGTGTGTCACACTTTTTCGGTGTTCTTCAAGTTCATGCTTGTAGCTCCTTCTCCGGTGAGCCATTCTTTATGCCACTTGGTTCCTTGTGACCGTGGATGAGTCTAGAGTCTAACCCAATCATCAATTTTAGGTTTGATCAAGAGTTGGCGACGAATTTCGAGTTTTTGTTCATCCGGCCGGAGCTCCGTTCATCGCGAAATTCATCATCTCCGGTGAGAACCAACTCAATTCCTTCCTCCTATGAGTCCCTAAGGATGTTATCTAGAGAATCCATGATTTTATTTGGTCCAAATCCATGCAAAAATGGGGCAAAAATCCGGTTTTTGGAAGCAAAAGGGGCTCTGTCTATTCTGGAACCAAATTTCTCGCAAGTTACTGTAGCAAATAGTAACTTTTCTCTTTTTCTTGATTTTCCATCATTTTCCAACTTCGAACGCTTATAACTTTTGCGTCCGAACTCCGTTTGACTCCATTCAAATTTCTAAATTCATCTAAAATCAAGATCTACCTGCCAGTACTAATTTTGTAATTTTTGGATTTTATTTATTTTCTTTTATTTATTTGTTGTCTCGTTTTGCGCGTAGTCGACGATTCCGCCAACCCCGCCGCCGGACTTCAAGAGTTCGACAACTCCTCTACGACCGAGGCAAGTCTCCTTGACGCATGTTGATCCTACAATTTATAAATGTTTTACCATGTTTTACAAATTGCATTGCTAATTACATAAAATGATGATGTTAAACGTTAAGTTGTTAGTTATACCTGTTGTTTATACCTCCTTGAGATTTGCTATCCATGACCCTTTGTCGACCTAGAACAGGGATCCACCATAATAAATATTTTTAATAAAATACATTTTGATGGGGAAAATGACTATTTAGCAGATAGTTTGAATAGAGGAAATCGGGGGCAATGTAATTTGGAGACGGATGAATATTAGTGATAATGTGAGGATTGTTATTATGAAATTGATCTATGGTGGTAATCATTTAAATGTTGAGGAGTTGGATCGTGATAGTAGTCCACAACATAATGAGTATGGATTGGGGTGAAATGCAAAATTGGAGTTAGATGAATATTAGAGTTGATGTGGGGCTTGTAATCATAAAGTTGACCTACGAATGGTAGTCCCTATCTTTCGGTGGATGGGGAGAATGTTGGAAGATGTATGATGTCGGTGAAAGTAAATAAATGTTATTGAGAGTCATATTTATAGATCAATTAGAATGAGTGGTGAATTATATTTCGGTGGATTTTAACAAGAATACTATGCGATAATCATTCAGGGAGATTGTGAATAGTCCATAATGTTTGGTGGTTTAGTGAATGATATTATCGCGTATTTTTGGTGGATTAAAATAGATAATTTAGAGGTGATCATGTGAAGGACTAAATACATGATGCTATGAAGTATTATCGGTGGATTGTATCCTAGATGATTAGAGCTGATATTATGAAGTATTCCTGGTGGTTTAATAGATGACTTTGTGAAATATTATTAGTGGATGATAAGATTGATCGCCCTATGAGTGACGAATAAATCAATAATACTAGTCATAATTCAAGGGAAATAGACACACCTGATTGGGGTTTAATATGATTTTGAGAATTAGGATATTTCCATGATATGCTCAATACTTGATGGATACTATATTGAATCGGATTATTCATAGGATTGTACCACTAGGGCAATTTAATGATTATTGGAGATCACAGGATTGATTATAGGGATTGTGATCAAACCCTGACTTTTGTATTTTATAAAATAAATTATTGGTGGAATAGAATAGTCCGGTAGGAATGCTTAGACTCGCAATCGGTCAGTATTCACCTATGGGTGGGACTTTCAATTATCTCTTAAAAATTTGTATTGGAAGTTATAGGCAAGGAGTATTGCCAATGGTTTACAAAATAAAAATAAAATGAAAAATGATTTCGACTTGGGCGGCATGGAATGTCGGGTGGAAGCGGACCAAGCCTTGGTTCTTTTGTGCAAGTACCGCCCCAAGTCAATTAAGGACAGACGCTTATGACTGTCTCCATTCTAAGCATTACCGTACAACCACATGTCAAAGTGGGCACGACCTGGCTGAATAATTTGTAGAAACCTAACTTAGACTCACCACTCGGTTGTTGTGTGAGAGCCGGAAAGAGGCATTGTTGTTGTTGTTGTTGTTGTTGTTTTTCTCACACGGCGCAAGAGGGGGCTTCTGTACTGGGTGGAAATAACCCTAACAGCGGTGAAACCTCAGCGGGTGAGTCAGGTTAGGCGTATACATTGTAAAGGCCTTGTCATGATATCCCTGCCGGCACACCCAAGGAAGTGTGCTAATAGCTTGGCATCAAGGGAATATCATGTCTTGTGGGTAAAGCTGTACAACCTCTGCAGAGTTAAAACTATTCGAATAGCCGTGCCTACGGTCAAAGGCAAAGCTTGCTGAATGCTTTCATACTGGTAGACTTTGGGTTTTGATTTCAAACTAAACAATGTTTTGTTTTGGGATCCGGGAGCGGTTAGAACTCTCGGGTGTGCTTCTGGCGGTCAAAGCCAGGTAGGTGGAAGGAACCTGATTTTGTGAACCATGGCGGACATAGCCATGTGATTGGATTGAACCCTGATTTTGTTGAGATGTGGCGGATAGAGCCTGTATATTAGTGAGTGGTGGTTAGAACCTTCACTACAATATTACATAATTCAATTATTAAAAAGAATTGCTCAAAAATGCTTTGTGAAAACTATTAACAAGTATGATTTGATGAAACTTGGCTTTATGCAAAAGAACCATATTAAGCCATCTTTGGATAGCCTACATTGTGCATAATCTCCCAGACTTGCTGAGTACTTTATGTACTCACGTGCTACATTCTAATCCTCTCTCAGAAGTGAAAGAAGCTGTTCAAGATTTCCAACGACTAGGGTGCGTGCTCCACTCGATTGCCTGTGGGCAATTGGATGGGTCGCATTGGCGTTTTCGTCTTCCGCTGCAGTGTTCAAGTCGTTCAGCCTGTTCAGGCCGTAATGGTAAACCTTGACCATAAGGTCTTTGCTTTTATTTGGTATTATTCTTATTTAGTTATATGTATTCGTGATATGGTTGTTGATTCATCACTTTTGACTGTGTGTACTAGCTACTGATCTGGGACTAGTACAGAAATACACAGGGGATTCCGGATAGCCGATCCGGGGGCCCACACAACCTCTCGCCACTCCATCGCTCACGATTGAAGGCAAGTGTATTGGGATGGATTGGTGTTTGGGTGGCTATTAGACTTGCATAGTTGCAATATGAGTATATGATGTGTTAACTTGCCATGCTTTCTATTTGCTTATGATATGATGAACATGATTACATATTGGCTATGAGATTGTCGTATTAAGTATTTATGCAAGTTCATACATGATTCATGATATATGTGCATTCATAATGGAAGATGCGACCCATTATGATGCGGGCCTCTGTGTTCACATGTTGTGAACACGAAAGACCTACCTCGTAGTCCCATCCACGGTTGTGTATGGGAGCAAGTCAGTAAGAGTAGGCACCCTCCATCTACGGGTTGGAAGGGAAAGAGGGTGCACACCGACGGGTGTGCACTCGGCAATACCGGTATGTGCTAAGAAAAGAGACATGTGCATCGCATTGCATTGCATGAATGAAGATGATTATGAGTTGTTTATGAAGTTGTACTATGAGATGCTTATGATGATGTGCTATGATATGTAATAATGATGCTATTGCTTAATGTTGATGCTCTAATCCATTGCAGTACACTTTGCTGAGTGATGAACTCACACTTGTGTTTTATGTTGTTTTTAGGTACTAAGAACTTGGCATGTGGGAAAGGGAGTTAGCGCCATGTCTATACATAGATTCAATCACTTAGACAACTACACCCCCTCATTCGTAGTTGTGTTGTTTATTTTAATGTGCTAAATGTGGTTCATGCAATAACTTGTGCTTGGCTTTATGGTGCACTTCGTTTTGGTTCATGGAATGGTTGAATTCATTATTCTAGACTTAAACTGTCGCTGTACCTCCTGTTATTGCTGTTTTAGATACCATTCTTTATGTTATTGATTATGATATTATTACTATTGCTTCAAACCATGGAAAAACAAAAGAGATGCTGCCGAATTTTCGTTTAAAACAGTTGCGCCCTTGCTGTAATTTGTCTTTAATTGTGGTATTTAGTTGCTGTTTCTACTATGTTTGGTGACATCCAGGGCATACTAGATGTCAGGGTGTTACATTAATCTTCCACAGTAATAAAATGTTGCAACTTTTGTATGGCTGTGTTTTCAAATTGTACCAGTGCGTGCTTGCTACTGATCATGGGACTAGCACAGTATGCATTATAGAACCTTTCTTTTTCACTGCACTGTAGCATAAAAGGAAGGGTCCCACAGTTTGGTATCAGAGCCATGCAGACTGTAGGTAAACCTTAGTTAGAATGGTTGTTAGTTATAATTTAAAATTTGAAATAGACAATTCTATATTTAGGAATGTAAATTGCTATATCTGTTACTAACCTTTTCTCTGGCATATTATCTGTTATTACAATTTTCCTTATCATGTATATAATTATCATTATTTATTAAATTAACAGTCTTATATTTGATCTCGAATACTAATTCCTTATTAAATGTACAGATGGTCGGATTTGCACCATGGTACGAATCTTTCCATAGGGAAGAGAGTGGTATGATGAGCGTACTCGCACACTTAATGTAACACCCCGGCACCTAGTATGCTGCGAATGTCACCCAAACGATAATAGAAGCAACCAAAAATGCATATCTAACAATAAATTACAGCAACTACGATAAATGCTTAAACGAAATTTCGGCATCATATCCTTTGTTTTTCCATAGTTTTGAGCATCAATAATAGAGGCAAAACATAATATCAAAATCAAAGACGACAATAGCATGGCAACTAGGGCTTTCAGCAACAATTCAACTAAGGATATAAATCTATCTGTCACATGACAAATATGGGCTAAACATTTACTCATGACAACCAACGAGGCATCAAACCATAATTTAGTTCAATGATGTAACCAACACAACTAAAGGAAGGGTATGACATTGATTAAATGAGTGATGGTAAGTGATGTCGTGTGTCTAGCTCCCTTTCCCATATGTCGGATTCAAGATACCTAAAAAAACATAAACAACAAGCGTGAGTTCATCACTCATCAAAGTGTATTGCAATGGAACAAAACAATAACAGTATTCAGTAACATCTTCATTAGCATCTCATACAACATCATCACAAACCTCTCATAAAACATCTTCATAAGCATCGCATAAAAACCTCTTCATTCATGCAATACAATGCACATGTCTCTTTGCTTAGCACATACCGGTATTGCCGAGTGCACACCCGTCGGTGTGCACCCTCTTTCCCTTCCATCCCGTGGAGGGTGCCTACTCTTACTGACTCGCTCCCATTCACAACCGTAGATAGGACTATGAGGTAGGTCTTTCGTGTTCACTACGTGTGAACACAGAGGCCCGCATTATGAATGCACATATGCCATAACATGATTTAACTTGCATAAATACTCAATATAACAACTGCACAACCATTAACTAATCATTTTCATCGTATCACAAGCAAGGATCAAACATGGCAATTTAGCACATCATCTAGTATTATTGAAATGCTACGAATCTATTTGGTCACCCAATTCCAAAACCATCCCAATACACTTGCCTTCAACCGTGTGAGACGGAGTGATGAGATGTGGAAGGCACCCCCCGGGGTCACACCACCTGCACATAAAACACTCAAAAGTATGCTCACAAAACAACACAAGAACTATCGACTACATCGACTTCGCAACCCACTCCTAAAACCTAAAAAACAGAGAATCTGTCCAACGGGACAGCAGGCTTCCAACAAGCATATCTTGAGTTCTACAACTCCAAATTAGGTAAACGAGTACATTTTCTCAAACCTTAGGAAATTTCCCATCTTTTCTAAGTATTCGCGAAAACTGAATCGGCATCTAAAATCCTCTAATCTATAGTTGATCATAGACTGTACCATTCACATCACAGATTAGACAGCGTTTGGTAAAACAACCATAACTTTTAAACGGCTGAACGTAATTTAGCTTTTTTGGTGGCCAATTAAAGGTAATTCGATTACCTACAACTTTCGCTACAGCCGGACCCCCAGAAAACGAATCTAAAGTCCCCAAATCTGAGCTTGAAGATCGACGACCTAATCTGCCCAAGGACATAACGCGAGATAGGTTTGCAAACATCCTAAGCACATCTAACCACAGCACCTAAACATCAAATTTAAGCATGATCTCCCCCATCTAACCAGCCCCAAAACTCTACAAATGAATCTACAATCACTTACCTCGCTTGAAGAAACCGACAAACGACGAACTCCTCTCCTCGGTCCAATCCTCCCTCCAATCGCCAGAACGTCGGGATCGTCGGATCCAGTTGGATGGGGGGCTTCCAACCCGTGCGAGGGCAGCTTGGGGAGAGCGCTAGGGCCTGCTAGAGGAGGGGAGGGGTGCAAGGGGATGGGGCATGCGGCTTGGGGGGGAGGGGAAGGGGGCGCACCAACAAGGGGGGTGGCGGCTAGGTGGGGAGGGATTGGGGGAAGGGGGCGCACCCACAAGGCTGTCGCATGGGGAGAAAACCCTAGGGGGAGGTGGCAGGAATTCCCCCCCTCCCCACATGGGCCAAGAACCCCCCACCAACGGCCTAATTAATTCCCCCAAGGCCCAAACTATCTCCCACAAGGCCCAAACTCCTCCGAAGAGGCCCAAACACCCGAACAAGCCCAAAAACTCGCACCATAATGTCACATTTTATAATGTCACACTTAATGGAGTACGCAAGGTTCGAGGATAATCCTCGTTATATAGTCTTTCACGTTCCTCTCAATCCAAGGATTGTGGAGTTTGGAGTCCGCGTTTATACGCCCTGGATGGCCTTTGATGAAGGGAAGCATTTCTTCGATGGTTACGCTTTGTCAATCAATGCGGCAATGAATGAGGCCGCGTACATTGAAGTTGTTCGCCTTTGTCATGCTTTACCAGAATTTCCTTCACAACAACCAGTAGGGGAGACATCTTATGTAGATCCCACTGGTGCTCGTGTTGAGACATACCCTCACCTAATGGAATTTATTAATGCTTCAGATAGGTACCACTGTCAGGCATTGGCAGAGCTCTTTGTAGCTTGTCGATAGGTGGCATACCTGGAGAACATAATATCTCCATTAGTAAATATGGGTATGGTTTCGCGTACGGATCTAGAGAGTGGTCTTTCGCTACTGTCTTCACCAGGAAGACATGACGCTTTTGTTGCTACCTCTGCAGCTGCTACCTCGAGGCGCGCTCGACAGGCGCGTATGTCAGTCGGTGGCAGTCGCCCATGCTTCTCTAGCATCAGAGTTGAGCAGGGTCTTCTGGTATTCATCATCCAAGAATGAGACAGGTGTATCTACGCCGTGGCACCTTCCCAGCCACGACGGATGATCACATGATCACTACCCCTGTTGAACCTGATGCTACTCAAGGCGATGATGCAGTAGTACCTAACACTGAGTAGGACCCATAGGGTAGTTGTAGTGATGTTACCCCTTATGTAATACTTGCACTGATGGTTGTACTTTTTCTTGTACATATGGTTTGAATAAAACTTTTGTTGTATATTTTCTATGTGCTCATGGTTCCTTCTCCTAAATGTTTAATGTTTAATTATAACTTCATGATGACGTGATCCTTGTACAACAATAAATTAAAGTAAAATCAACAACATGGCATAATAAAGTGATTAGAAACTCTCCTATAGAATGATTCTTTCTAAAATTAATTAAATTTTAGCGAACTAAATGTTGCCTTGTAACCATTACAAACAAGATCTAGATCATCTTATCTACTAATCTTATCGAAATAATCTTGATCTATTCGTCTTACCAAAAGTGGCATTTCAGGATGTCTGGAACAAGATCACTTCGTGAAATCTTGGAAAGTGAAGCTACACAGGAGCCATAACCTCCGCGAGTAACACTCTTTGCTCTGGCCCAAACAAACCCAGTACATCCTTCCACAAGAGCGTCATCTTCATGACGTACTACTACTGCTCCTCTAGTACAGGAACCTCGTGATACTGTTGCTGAGGAGCAATGTAACACCCCAAAATTTTGCTTTTCCTAAATCTATGTATGATTTGGCACTTTGGTGAATTTTTGGAATTTTCTGGAATTTATTTGGATTTATTTGGAATTTATTTGAATTTATTCCATTTTGAAATAATTAAAGAATTAGACTTTGCAAATAAAATTTTGTTGCAAATATTTTATTTGAGTCCCAAATACCCTAAAATATTTTCCAGAATTTTTCTGGAATTTTTCTGAGTCTTTTGCTATTTTTAATGAATTAAATGAATTTCTGGGAATTATTTTAAATATTAAATCGCTGGAAAATCAAGTCGGGTCAAGCATCGTTTCATCCGATCGGACCCGAGTCCGAGTCCGACTCGAGTCCGACCGAGCCACGTGACTTGACCGAACCCCATTCGATCCTAACCGTTGGATCGAGATCCAATACCCAAATTGGACCGCACTTGCTCGAGCCGAGTCTGGTCGGATCCGATCGCGCCACGCGATCGCGTGGCCGTCGATCGTGCCACGTGGACGGCTGTGCGCCGTCGTCTCCCGAAATCGAGCCGGACTCCGCCGCCGCGTAGATCTAGGGTTCCGCCGCACGAACGCCGAGGCTATTTAAGGCCCGGTCACACCGAGGTCGGCCACGACCTTGCGCTGTAGCCCCTACTCACCAAGGCGAGCCGCGCCCGTTTAGCCGCGATAGCTCGCCGTAGTTGAGTGCCGCTCCGCCACGGTTTTTGCTTCATCCCGCCGTCACCCGGGCCCCTAGCCACCGTTGAGCCCAGATCCGTAATCCCTGCATCGAGACGCACCCGTGGAGCCAACTCATCTCTCCGGAGGAGCCCCGAAGCGCCACGGGAGTGGTCATCGTCTCCGTCTCCGGCTGCTGCAGCTCCGCCGCGTCGCCATCGACCTCGCGAGCTCTGTGCGCCGTCCGATCTTGATCGTGCGGTTGAGGTGAGTACACGTGTTTCCAAACCCGATTAGATCTGGACCGTTGGATCAAGATCCAACGGCCCAGGATCACCACGTGCCGTAGTAGTGTTAATGTAGGATTAGATCTGGACCGTCCGATCTAGATCGAACGGCCCACGATCATCGAGTAGTTTTCAACGTGATTACCTTGGATCTAATCACGGCCGTTGATTTTCAAATCAACGGACACGATCGCGCCACGTGTCCAGGAAGCCGAATCGCCGCGCCACGCGGGCGTGCGCGTGGGTCACTGACACGCCGGGCGTGTCGGCCGATAAGACCGTGACGCCACCCATGACGCCATCGGTAGGTCCCACTGGCCGCCAGCTGGCCGAGCCCCGCCGACGCCGCCATGTGACGTCACCCGAGGGGACCCACCTGTCAGCGACACGTGGAGCCGTGGACTGAGTCCACGGTAGACCCGAGCCGAGCGTGGACCAAGTCCATGGACCGGCTGACGTCAGCAGACCAATCAGAGGCTGACACGTGTCCAGGCTGACGCAATAAATGATTTTCCGAAAAAGAAAATGATTTATTAATTCGAAATAATGATTTCAGATTTTGATTCAAACTTCAAACGCTTATAACTTTTGCGTTTCAACTCCAATTTGAGTGATTCAAATTTCTAAATTTGTATAAAATTGAGATCTACCTAAATATGAATTTTATTTAATTTTTGGACTAAAGTTTTTCTCTGTAAAATTATTTAATTGATTATTTAAACTTTAAATAATCATAACTTTTGCATTTTAACTCCAAATTTGACGATTCCAGTTTCTAAAAATTCATAAAATTATGTTCTCTCTGTTTATGGATTTTATTTGGATGTTTGGACACTTTTTGCCTATTGTTTATTCATGTATTGCTATTTGCACGCTTTACGAGTAGACGTTGAAGTGCCTGGAAGGATTCAAGGAGAAGTATTGACTCAGGATCCAACTCAAGACCAAGAACAAGTACTTTTTGAAGGCAAGTTGTGCTTTGACCATGTTGATCCTATTTTGAAACCTATTTTGATTTAACCTATTGCATGCTAGTTCAATTAGAAAATACTTTATTAAAATATGGGTACTTATAAAAATACCAATTTTTTGTATGAAACATTGATAATTTAAATATGTGCCATGACCCGTGTCACACTATTTGTGGTTTACTATTTGTAAATTAATAAATTGCCAACAAGTGTTTTAGACCGTTGTAGTATAATTATTAGACCAGCTACGTGCTCATGACATGATTTTGGACAATCAAATGTCAATATTGACTTAATGATATATTGAACCTGTTTTGGAAAGGTATCATGTGATGTTGATGGCACGTGGTGCATGGTAATCAAGCGGGGTTTGATAAATAGTTTTTCGACCAGGGGCATGTGGCAAGAATAATCAGGTGGGCAGTTGTGGCATTGGGAATCTTGGTTTGGTTCTTCGGGTAGTCTTGCCCTGGTCACCCTAAGGACTTCACCTTGCAAGCCTTTGAACTGGGTCTAACGTGCAACCACATGTACGTAATGGGACGGACCTAGTTGACTAAGTTGCTAATAACGCACTGTGGGACCTCGGGAGGTCAACTACACCCTTTGTGTAAGTTATGCGGGGAGCCGCATCGGGCCGAGGCCAGTACCCATCTAACGGTTGATTGGCCTAAACTTCGCCTTAGCTAAGGGAAGGGTTAGTGTGCAATAACCGGGAAGGACCACTTGTATTGTTAGAAGTTTCCGAAAGACTTTGTTACGGGAACTCGCCTTTGTGGTGTTTGACTGTATCTTGTGGGTAAAGTGCATAACCTCTGTAGAGTGTACAATCTATTCGAATAGCCGTGTCCGCGGTATTGGACATCGCTCGGGAATTACAGTCAAGGGTTAGATTTTCTCAAAAATAACTTGGATTTGAAAGGTTGGGTTGGATTAATAATGATGTTGATGGAAATGTGGATTAGGATGGGAAAGATGCTTACTAAACTCCTTGAAAAGTTATCTATGCTTTACTTGTTTCTATTGCTTTCGAATCTACTCATGCTACTTGTCAAATGCTGTTTACTGCAAATATACCTTGAGCTATTCCTTTGTACCAAGCCATGCATATAGTATATTAGCTTGCATTCTGTGCATGACTTGCTGAGTACCAAGTACTCACCCTTGCCACAATACAACACCAGTTGAAGAGGAGACTACACCAGCTTTGGAGGAGGAGCTCCAAGAGGAACCGTCTACTTAGGGAGCGAGCCCAGTCAGTTGCCTGTGGTATACTAGATGGCGCCATGAAGTTATCTTATTTTCCGCTGCTACTATTTCTCTCTTAATAAGTTTTGCCCTGCGAGGCGTATATTTGTAACTTGACCATAAGGTCGAGTAACCAGTTTGACTATTTAATTAAAGTACTTTACTAGTATCGAGTAGTATGATTGTGATATTTACCGATGTTAAGACTGTGTGCACTAGCGTGTTCCTGGACTAGTGCTGAATACACAGAGGGTCCGGATTTGCAAATTCGGGGTCCCGACAGAGGTGGTATCAAAGCCATACTGACTGTAGGCTCACCCATAGCTAGAATGGTCGTAGAGAGGTTAAAACCTATTTTCTAAAAGCTAAAAGGTTGTCAAGATAAGAAATGATATCTCGACTTACCCCCTTCTCTCTTTCCTTGTCTCTTGCTGAATTTTCCCTTACCTTGTCACGATTTAAAAATTTCGAGTTCTTACGTGAGCACTCTTGTGACAGATGGAGGGAGAGTTCAACTACGTCGACTTGGAGGTTGGTCACGCCGCAGAACTTTGGTGTATGTTACAGACTCTCGGAGATTTTGAGAAGCCGCAATACCAAGTGGAAGTGATCAGACAAGCAGGATTGATCAGGGCTTGTGACGTGAAGATTGTGGTGCCTGCTAGGAAGAAGGGCCAAGGCAATCGCCCGATACACTGCACTGCCAGGAGGTCTACAATACAGATGGGTATCCAAGAAATATCACAACGAGCAATGCGGCACATTACCCGTATCTACGCCAGAGAGTTGGAGAGCACGGTGTTCCGTTATCATCCGCGCAGCAATAACCTTCTTGACCCGAAGGCGATTCAGGATGAGGATGCCATGGTCACACAGTTGGCACGACTTGTTGTCGCCTAGGAGGATGTACTCGATGATACAAGCAAGGAGCTACAGAAGGCCCGCAAGGAGATCACAACAGAGAAGAACAGATGGCGGGAAGCTCAAGAGTATGTGTCACACCTTCTGCAAAGGATTGGAGAGTTAGAGACGGCATTGTATGCACCAGAGCCAGAGCCAATGCTCGAGCTGCACGAGCCAGACCCGGAGGAGCCAGAGCTTGAGGAGGACACTGCTTCTTCGACTACCACAGATGACACAGTTGCTGGACATGGCAATCGTTTCGCGCCTATGCCGCAGCATCCGTACCCAAGCCGTGGAGGTTTTCTCGATGAGTGAGCGTAGGTTTTATAGTGAGACTCCTTCGCCGAGTCGCGTCATAGAATAAAGAGTCACCCTTTAGGCGTTAGACTCCAGTGTTAGATCGATTGGATTTTCATTGCTTGCTGAGTGTGCAGTATGTGTTGCAAGGCCCCTAGGCATTGTAAGCAACCATACCAAGTTACTATTGATTAAAATAATAAAGTTAGACCTTAAAGTTACACCTTTCGTCTCGCATAAAGTTCCATACTACTTGTCTATTCTTGTTTCCCCTCTCATCTCTAAAACCTAGAGCAAACCACAGATGGTGAACACCCGCGGAAACTTTGGAGGCAATGGAAGTGGTTCTCGCCCAACAGAAAACCCCAATGATGGAGCGCCAGCACCGCCACTAGAAATGCAGAATTTTGGAGCATTTCTTGCTGCTCAGACTCAGTTGATGCATGCTATGATGCAACAGATGCAACACGTCACTGCTCAGGCCACCGCTAATCAAGTCAATCAAGGACAACGCCAGAATACAAGACTGTCAGAGTTTATGAGAACTCACCCACCCACTTTCTCTGGGAATGCCAATCCATTGGAGGCCGATGATTGGTTAAGGTCAATTGAGAGGAAGCTACACATAGCTCAATGCATAGGAAATGAGAAGGTACTTTACGCTTCTCATCAGTTGGAAGGAACCACTTGAATGGTGGGAGAACTGTGCCACGCAAGTGAACCCTCAGGACATCACTTGGGAAGAGTTCACGGTTGCATTCCGTCGATTATCACGTGCACTGAAGGAATCATGGATCTTAAGAAGGAGGAGTTCAGAGCATGAAGCAAGGTAATCGGCCCGGTGGCCGATTACGAACAAGTTCACACAGCTTGCTCGCTACGCTTTGAGGATGTAGCGACAGATAAAGCCGCAGTCTCGCTTCATGAAAGAACTTAACTCGGGACTACAAGTAGGACTGATCACCCACACCTTTCAGATTTCCAAGAGTTGGTGAATAAGGCGCCTATTCTTGAGGACAAGCGCAAGGAACTGGATGAGAACAGAAGCGCAGGATGCAATAGCGAGGATCACGCCAGGAACGCATAAATACCGAGAGTTGCACCAAACCAATTTTGATTCCAGCCACAAAATGCAACAAGGACACCGTCACGGCACCAAGAACCGTCAATCAAAACTACTGCACTCAGCCCTCGCTAGAAACGCTGCTCCGTGCAAAGAAGGAACAGTGAGACGCCGCTACAATCGCAACGAGCCAGGACACTTTGCCAACAGTTGTCCAAAGAAGACAACAGGAGTGACCCCAGTTCGCTTTAATTTGGGAACCACCCCAGCTAAGACGCCAGCACCAGGAGCCACATCCCAGACCGTGGTGAGAGGCCGAGTCAACCATGTCACCGCGGATGCACTGCAGAATGCTACGGACGTCGTACTGGGTAAGTTACTTGTTAACTCAGTACCTGCAGCAGTTTTGTTTGACTCTGGAGCTTCGCATTCGTTTGTTTCGCAAGGCTTTGCTGCTAAAAATGATTTGGAGATTGCAAGACTTAAATGCATGCTTTTAGTTCAAACCTCTGGTTCTGAACTCCGAACGAAAGTAGGATGTTCTGGGGTGAGAATACTAATAGAGGGGATAGAGTTCCTAGCGAACCTTATTATTTTGGAGACCCAGACCTTAGACGTCATTTTGGGAATGGATTGGTTATCCAAGCACAAGGCCGTATTGGATTGTGGACGAAGGACTATCTCAGTTGAGAGCCCGTGTGGAAAGAAAGTGGAATTTCAAGCCACTGCTGTTAGAGATGGACAGATGATGGTTAACAGTACCAAGACAATCAGCATAGAGGATGTCTCATTAGTGAATGAGTACCCAGATGTTTTTCCTGAAGATCTACCTGGTATGCCGCCAGACAGGGACATAGAGTTTGTGATAGAGCTTGTACTGCACAAAGATCGATAGCAAAGAGACCCTATCGGATGTCCACCGAGGAGTTGGTAGAGATGAAGGAACAGCTAGAAGAGTTAATGGAGAAAGGATTTATCAGGCCAGGCTCGCCGTGGGGAGCACCGTTTTGTTTGTCAAGAAGAAGGACGGGAGTTTCAGGATGTGCATTGACTACCGTGCACTCAATGAAGTCACCGTGAAGAATAAGTATCCGCTACCCAGATTGATGATTTGTTTGATCGGTGAGAGGAGCCGGAGTTTTCTCCAAGATTGATCTCGAGATCGGGATACCATCGATTGAAGATCCGACCAGAAGATATTCAAGACTGCATTCTCGTCAAGATATGGACATTACGAGTTTACGGTTATGTCCTTTGGATCGATTTAATGCGCCAAAGATATTTCATGAATATGATGAATAAGGTGTTCATGGAATATTTGGACAAGTTTGTTGTCGTGTTCATAGATGATGTCCTAATCTACTCCAAGACAGAGGATGAACATGCCGAACACTTGAGGCGAGTTTTGGAAAAGGCGAGGAACGACAACTCTTCGCCAAGTTCAGCAAGTGTGATTTTTGGAAGGACAAGGTAGAATTCCTCGGACATGTAATGACCGCAGAAGGAGTCGCCGTAGATCCAAGCAAGGTAGAAGCTGTGTTACATTGGGAGCAGCCGAAGACTGTGACCCAGATCCGGAGTTTCCTTGGAATGGCAGGATACTACCGCCGTTTCATTGAAGGCTTTTCGACAATTGCGAGACCTCTTACGCAATTGCTGAAAAAGGAGAAGAAGTTTGCATGGACGTCAGAATGTGAGAAAGGATTTCAGGAGCTGAAGAAGCGATTGACATCAGCACCGGTGTTAGTTCTACCGGATGTTAATCAAAGCTTTGATATTTATTGTGATGCATCGCGCCAAGGACTTGGATGTGTGCTGATGCAGAATGGAAAGGTCGTCGCTTATGCATCAAGGCAGTTGAGGCCGCATGAGGAAAATTATCCGACGCATGACCTAGAGTTAGCTGCCGTAGTGCATGCCTTGAAGATATGGCGTCACTATCTGATCGGGAACAGATGTGAAGTGTATACGGACCATAAGAGCCTTAAATACATATTCACCCAGTCGGATCTGAATATGAGGCAGAGGAGGTGGTTAGAGTTGATCAAGGACTACAATGTTGGAATCCATTACCATCCCGGAAAGGCCAACGTAGTAGCCGATGCTCTGAGTGGGAAAAGCCATACTGTGGGCATGTTGCTAGGCACAAGTCAGGATGAGCTGTGTGAGGATTTCCAGAGAATGAAGATTGAGGTGGTACCTAGCGGATTCTTGGCCGCATTAGAAGTGAAGCCTACCCTAGAGGATCAGATCTAGGAAGGACAGAAGGATGATGACAAGATCCGCAGGATTAAGACCATCAAGGAGGAAGGCAAGGCAGAGGACTTCAAGTTGGATGAGCAAGGCACGTTATGGATGAAGGATCGCATTTGTGTGCCCAACAAGAAGGAATTAAAGCAACTGATTTTGGAAGAAGCCCATGACTCCAAGTATTCAATTCATCCAGGAAGTGCCAAGATGTATCAGGATTTGAGGGAAAGATTCTGGTGGCCGAGCATGAAGCGTGAAGTTGCCGAGCATGTTGCATTGTGCGACGTATGCCAGAGAGTCAAGGCAATGCATCAGAGACCAGCAGGATTGCTACAAATTACTGAAAATACCTGAGTGGAAGTGGGAGGAAATCGGAATGGATTTCATTACCGGTTTGCCTAAGACTCAAGGAGGTTATGACTCCATATGGGTTATAGTGGATCGCTTGACCAAAGTAGCCCATTTTATCCCCGTGAAGACCACTTACTCGGGAGATAAGTTAGCGGAGTTGTACATGATCAGGATCGTCTGTTTGCACGGAGTGCCAAAGAGGATTGTATCAGACAGAGGTACCCAATTTACCTCAAGGTTCTGAAATAAGTTGCATGAAGCCATGAGAACCCGTTTAAACTTCAAGATCTGACCTATCATCCTGCACGGATGGACAGACCGAAAGAGTCAATCAGATTCTGAAGGATATGTTAAGAGCATGTGCATTGGCTTATGCTACCTCTTGGGATAAGAGTTTGCCGTATGCCGAGTTCAGTTACAACAATAGTTACCAGGCTTGTTTACAGATGTCACCTTTTGAGGCACTGTATGGTCGACCCTGTCGAACGCCATTGAATTGGAATGAGATCGGCGAACGCCGTGTCTTTGGGCCAGATATTCTTCAAGAAGCTGAAGAACAGATTGCCATGATCAGGGAAAGGTTGAAGGTAGCCCAATCACGATGTAAGAGTTATGTCGACAACCGTCGCCGAGACCTGAATTCGAACCGTAAGATTTCGTATACCTCAGAGTCACGCCGCTCAGAGGAGTTAAGAGGTTCCATGCCAAAGGGAAACTCGCACCCCGTTATGTTGGACCATTTAAGATTTTGAGCCGCAGAGGCGAAGTTGCTTATCAGCTGGAGTTGCCACAGTCGTTAGCAGGAGTACATGACATATTCCATGTGTCCTAGTTGAAGAAGTGTCTCCGAGTACCTGAGGAACAGACACCGCTAGAGTCAATTGAGTTGCAAGAAGATTTGACTTATAAGGAGCATCCCGTGAAGATTCTAGACACAATGGATCGAGAGACGAGGAACAAGTCAACCCGTTTCTGTAGAGTTCAGTGGAGCAATCATGAAGAAAGCGAAGCGACTTGGGAACGCGAAGAGGATTTGAAGAAAGAGTTTAGAACCTATTCCTTTAGTAAGCCCCGAATCTCTGGGGACGAGATTGCATTAAGGGGGAGGTTTGTAACACCCCAAAATTTTGCTTTTCCTAAATCTATGTGTGATTTGGCACTTTGGTGAATTTTTGGAATTTTCTGGAATTTATTTGGATTTATTTGGAATTTATTTGAATTTATTCCATTTTGAAATAATTAAAGAATTAGACTTTGCAAAAAAAAATTTGTTGGAAATATTTTATTTGAGTCCCAAATACCCTAAAATATTTTCCAGAATTTTTCTGAGTCTTTTGCTATTTTTAATGAATTAAATGAATTTCTGGGAATTATTTTAAATATTAAATCGCTGGAAAATCAAGTCGGGTCAAGTACTGTTCATCCGACCGGACCCGAGTCCGAGTCCGACTCGAGTCCGAACCGAGCCACGTGACTTGACCGAACCCCATTCGATCCTAACCGTTGGATCGAGATCCAACGGTCCAAATTGACCGCACTTGCTCGAGCCGAAGTTGGTCGGATCCGATCGCACTCCACGCGATCGCGGACTGGCCGATCGTGCCACGTGGGCGGTGTGTGTCGTCGTCTCCGCCGAAATCGAGCCGGACTCGCTGCCGCCAGTAGATCTAGGGTTCCGCCGCACGAACGCCGAGGCTATTTAAGGCCCGGTCACACCGAGGTCGGCCACGACCTTGCGCACTGTAGCCCCTACTCACCAAGGCAGCCGCCGCCGCTTAGCCGCGATAGCTCGCCAGAAGTTGAGCACCGCCCGCCACGGTTTTTGCTTCATCCCGCCGTCACCCGCCGTCCCTAGCCACCGTTGAGCCTGATCCGTAATCCCTGCATCGAGACGCACTGCGGAGCCAACTCATCTCGCCGGAGGAGCCCAAGCGCCACGGAGTGGTCATCGTCTCCGTCTCCGGCCGCTGCAGCTCCGCTGCCGCCATCGACCTCGCTAGCTTCAGGCGCCGTCCGATCTTGATCGTGGCGGTTGAGGTGAGTTCACGTGTTTCCAAACCCGATTAGATCCGGACCGCTGGATCATGATCCAACGGCCCACGATCACCACGCGCCGTAGTAGTGTTAATGTAGGATTAGATCCGGACCGTCCGATCTAGATCGAACGGCCCACGATCATCGAGTAGTTTTCAACGTGATTACCTTGGATCTAATCGCGCCGCTGATTTTCAAATCAGCGGACACGATCACGCCACGCGTCCAGGAAGCCGACCGCCGCGCCACGCGGCGCAGTACAGGTCACCGACACGCCGCCCGCTGTCGGCCGACAAAGACCGCGGACGTCACCCATGACGCCATCGGTAGGTCCCACCTGCCACACCGGTGGTCGAGCCCCGCCGACGCCGAAGTGACGTCACCCGAGGGGGACCCACATGTCAGCGACACGTGGAGCCGTGGACCGAGTCCACGGTAGACCCGAGCCGAGCGTGGACCAAGTCCATGGACCGGCTGACGTCAGCAGACCAATCAGAGGCTGACACGTGTCCAGGCTGACGCAATAAATGATTTTCCGAAAAAGAAAATGATTTATTAATTCGAAATAATGATTTCAGATTTTGATTCAAACTTCAAACGCTTATAACTTTTGCGTTTCAACTCCGATTTGAGTGATTCAAATTTCTAAATTTGTATAAAATTTAGATCTACCTAAATATGAATTTTATTTAATTTTTGGACTAAAGTTTTTCTCTGTAAAATTATTTAATTGATTATTTAAACTTTAAATAATCATAACTTTTGCATTTTAACTCCAAATTTGACGATTCCAGTTTCTAAAAATTCATAAAATTATGTTCTCTCTGTTTATGGATTTTATTTGGATGTTTGAACACTTTTTGCCTATTGTTTATTCATGTATTGCTATTTCCACGCTTTACGAGTAGACGTTGAAGTGCCGGAAGGATTCGAAGGAGAAGTATTGACTCAGGATCCAACTCAAGACCAAGAACAAGTACTTTTTGAAGGCAAGTTGTGCTTTGACCATGTTGATCCTATTTTGAAACCTATTTTGATTTAACCTATTGCATGCTAGTTCAATTAGAAAATACTTTATTTAAATATGGGGGATTAGATAAATACCAATTTGCTGTATGACACCTTGATTATTTAAATATGTGCCATGACCCTTGTCACCCTAGTTGTGGTTTACTAGTTGGACATTAATAAATTGCCAACATGGGTTTTAGACCGTTGTAGTATACTGCTTAGACCTGCTACGTGCTCATGACATGATTTTGGACAATCAAATGTTAATATTGACTTAATGATATATTGAACCTGTTTTGGAAAGGTATCATGTGATGTTGATGGCACGTGGTGCATGGTAATCAACTGGGGTTTGATAAATAGTTTTTCGACCGGGGCATGTGGCAAGAATAATCAGGTGGGCCAGTTGTGGCATTGGGAATGCTGGTTTGGTTCTTCAGGTAGTCTTGCCCTGGTCACCCTAAGGACTTCACCTTGCAAGCCTTTGAACTGGGTCTAACGTGCAACCACATGTCTGTAATGGGACGGACCTAGTTGACTAAGTTGCTAATAACGTACCTGTGGGACCTCAGGAGGTCAACTACACCCTTTGTGTAAGTTGTACGGGGGAGCGTACCGGGGCTGAGGCCAGGTACCCATCTAACGGTTGATTGGCCTAAACTTCGCCTTAGCTAAGGGAAGGGTTAGTGTGCAATAACCGGGAAGGACCACTTGTATTGTTAGAAGTTTCCGAAAGACTTTGTTACGGGAACTCGCCTTTGTGGTGTTTGACTGTATCTTGTGGGTAAAGTGCATAACCTCTGCAGAGTGTACAATCTATTCGAATAGCCGTGTCCGCGGTATTGGACATCGCTCGGGAATTACAGTCAAGGGTTAGATTTTCTCAAAAATAACTTGGATTTGAAAGGTTGGGTTGGATTAATAATGATGTTGATGGAAATGTGGATTAGGATGGGAAAGATGCTTACTAAACTCCTTGAAAAGTTATCTATGCTTTACTTGTTTCTATTGCTTTCGAATCTACTCATGCTACTTGTCAAATGCTGTTTACTGCAAATATACCTTGAGCTATTCCTTTGTACCAAGCCATGCATATAGTATATTAGCTTGCATTCTGTGCATGACTTGCTGAGTACCAAGTACTCACCCTTGCCACAATACAACACCAGTTGAAGAGGAGACTACACCAGCTTTGGAGGAGGAGCTCCAAGAGGAACCGTCTACTTAGGGAGCGAGCCCAGTCAGTTGCCTGTGGTATACTGGATGGCGCCACGAAGTTATCTTATTTTCCGCTGCTACTATTTCTCTCTTAATAAGTTTTGCCCTGCGAGGCGTATATTTGTAACTTGACCATAAGGTCGAGTAACCAGTTTGACTATTTAATTAAAGTACTTTACTAGTATCGAGTAGTATGATTGTGATATTTACCGATGTTAAGACTGTGTGCACTAGCGTGTTCCTGGACTAGTGCTGAATACACAGATGGTCCGGATTTGCAAATTCAGGGTCCCGACAAGCAACTGCCAGGATCATCGACAATGGTGCAAGTTTTGGCGATGATCGAACAAGGGCGCCAAACAAACACCCTTCTTCTTCTTCAGCAACTGGTGCAAAATACTACCAACCTTGGTGCAATTGCAACTAGGGGTGGTAATGGTGGTTGTGCCCCACAGCCCAAGCTAACCGAGTTTTTGAAAACTCGGCCTCTAACCTTTTCTACCTCTGACGATCCGTTGGACGCAGGCGACTGGCTGCGTTCAAATGAGAGAAAACTAACCATTGCTCAATGCAATGATCAGGAGAAGGTTCTCTACGCGTCGTACCAACTACAAGGTGTTGCAGCCACCTGGTGGGAAAGTCATTAGGCCATATTTCTGCCAGACTAAGAGGTCTCGTGGAACGCAATCAAAGAAGTATTCCATCGGGCTCATATCCCAGCGAGCCTAGTGGATATCAAGAGGTGGGAATTCCTTTACCTTCATCAAGGGAATCAGACTGTGATGGAGTATCTCCATTGATTCAATTATTTGTCCCGCTATGCCACATCAGAAGTCACCTCTGAAGTACACAAAATCGAATGCTTCAAGGACAATCTTAATGAAGAAATCAAGTGGATGCTAGCCGCCCACGATATTAATGACTTTGAAACTCTTGTGGATAAGGCGATCCGAGTGGAACATAGTACTCGGGCCATCATGGAGAGCCACAAGAGGAAGTGGATGGCCCAGAAATCCGCAAATGCTGGACCATCAAGATCCCATCCTGCACGGTAGTACAATGCGCGACCGCCTACTCCACCGCAGAAGCAAAGGCACCAAGGTCCCACTCCTCGACCTATGTAACATCCCAAAATTTGCCTCTAATATATTTGGTGTGTTTTTGGATTATTTATAATTTTCCGGATTCTACTGGGAAGCCTCGCGAATAATTCGGGGTCAAGTTTATTGAAATAATCGTGTTAAATAAAGACCATGCATTTTCGGATAAGCGTAAAATCTAAAATTTTGTTTATAATTAAGATAATTGGTAGACGAGAGTGTTCGCTTCAAATATTTTCGAAAAATATGTTATATAGCCTAAGTCGTTGATTTTATAAAAGTCTGTACAGGTGTCTGATCTTACTAAAAGATTTTTTTTACGAAAAATTTATACGTGTATATACATGCATGAGTGGTATAGAAGTTCCTTGCCGCCGTTTCCAATTCCTACTTACTAATAGTGTGCTTGAAGCCATGCAAGGCTAGTTGGTGATGAGGTTAGTGCGAGCCGTTTCTAGTAACCAGCCGTTCCTGACTTAATTAGTAGTGCAGCCGCTTCATTCATTTTCCAGCCACATCAATTTTTCAGTCGTTTCCCATTTAGCTCTTCACATCCAAACCTCCATCCACTACTTGTTAATCTCTCCATTGTTTCCTTTATTCCCATCCACCGTTACTAGCTAGCAATACCCTTCTCTTCCCATTGCTTTTCTCCATGCGTTGCTAGCCACACACACATGTTCCTGCCGATCCTTTTCCACGCGGGAGACACTACTAGCAATGCCTGTCTTGCTGTTTTCATCTCCTAGACGCACAAACTGTCTCCACTTCCTGCACATTTCCATCTCCAGTCGAATCCTTCAACTGCGGCGCTACCGCTGTAGTGCAGTGTCGCTGCCGTCTCGTTGTCGTCGTGTACGCCGCCATCATCTACATCGTCGCCGTCGTCTACGTCATCGTCGCCGCTGTCGTCTCGTTGCCGCCGGTTACGTCGCCGTCGACGCCGACCTCCGGTCTCGCCTCCCCTGCGCTCGCCTGGTTTCATCTGGTACTTCTCTTTTCTTTTGTGGTTGCTCTCTTTCAGTAGCCAAGCCCTGTTATTCTCGCATAGCAACCTGATATGCAGTGCTATGCAGTAGTTTAGTTCCTACGAATGTCGTACGTGTTCCTTTCTGATGAAATGGTTTGCTTGGTCTAGTTCCGTGCGTATTGTTTCCAGTCTTCGTGCCGACAACCTGCGCCGCCACCGCTGTCGGGCACCGTCTGGCTGATGCCGTCGACTGACTCCGCCGACTGTGCTCACTGGTCCTGCGCCGCTCACCTGGCTTATCGGCTAGTCTGCTTAGCAGTGCGTTCCATTTCTTTTTCCCTCTCTCTCTTGTGTAGCCAATACTTGAACCGAACCTATATAACCAAAGAGAATATGCATATACACCATGAATAGTGCCATGCATAGGAGATGAGAAGTTTGTACGTAAACATTTCAGGAAACTTGTGAGATTTGTCTTTTTCGTTACAAATTCATTTTAAGTCCGAATAGCATGCGAGTAATTTTATTAATTAGTAAATATTGAAACCTAGCTACGCTAATTTTACTGAAATTTTATAATCAAATCTATATTGTTAAATTATTCGCGGAAAGTATAAACTTGTGAGTTTTGTAGCTCTTAGACTATACGCTCGAAAATTCCAAATAAATTTTATAAATCGTATAAAATGCTAAACTAATTATTCGGAAGTTTTCATGTGGTTGAGAATTTATTTGTTTCTTCGTATTTTCCGAATGGTTGTTTATTCGCTGTTTTTCGTTTAATAGAAACGCTAGACGTCGACTCCGTCGCAGAACCGCAGGAAGACAACCCTCTCCTCACCGACCAAGGCAAGTCCCTTGACGCATTTTGATCCCATGTTTATGAAATGCTTTTAATCTGTTTATAAAGTTGCATGGCTATTTTTAATGAAATATGTCAAACATAAGTAATAGTTAATCCGAATTTGATGATTCCTCCTTGACATTGTTAATCATATCCATTGCAACCCTAGGACATTGTTTATACCATGCTTATGCTTATATGGTATCCGTTGCCACGTAGTACGGTAGAATTGCTTAGGGCCTGTTTCGATGAAAACAACCCATGGGTGGGATTATTCAAAAAGAATGATATCAAATGTGATTTGAAAGTTATTATTATGGTTTTGGTCCTGTTTTCTAAAATGAAAAGAAAAGGGAAAATGATTTTGACTTGGGCGGCATGGAATGTCGGGTGGAAGCGGATCAAGCCTTGATCCTTTTGTGCAAGTACCGCCCCAAGTCATATAAGGACCGACGCTTATGATTGCCATTTTAAGCATAACCGTACTACCACATGTCTATAATGGTACGACCTGGCTGAATAATTTGTAGAAACCTAACTTAGACTCACCACTCGGTGGTTGTGTGAGAGCCGGAAGGAGGCATTGTTGTTGTTGTTGTTTTTCTCACACGGCGCAAGAGGGGGCTTCAGATTGGTGGAAATAACCCTAACAATGGTGAAACCTCGTGGTGAGTCGGGTTAGGCGATACATTGTAAAGGCCTTGTCATGATATCCCTGCCGGCACACCTAAGGAAGTGTGTTAATTGTACATGGCACTAAGGGAATATCATGTCTTGTGGGTAAAGTTGTACACCTCTGCAGAGTTAAAACTATTCGAATAGCCGTGCCTACGGTCAAAGGCGAAGCTTGCTGAATGCTTTCATACTGGTAGACTTTGGGTTTTGATTTCAAACTAAACACTGTTGTGTTTTGGGATCCGGAGCGTTAGAACTCTCGGGTGTAAGCTTAAGCGGCTAAAGCCAGGTAGGTGGAAGGAACCTCGATTTTGTGAACCATGGCGGACATAGCCATGTGATTGGATTGAAACCTAATTATGTTGAGAAGTGGCGGATAGAGCCTGTATATTAGTGAGTGGTGGTTAGAACCTTCACTACAATATTACATAATTCAATTATTAAAAAAGAATTGCTTAAATATGCTTTGTGAAAATTATTAACAAGTATGATTTGATGAAACTTGGCTTTGTGCAAATAAACCATATCAAGCCATCCTTGGATAGCCTACATTGTGCATAGTTTCCCAGACTTGCTGAGTACTTTATGTACTCACGTGCTACATTCTAATCCTCTCTCAGAAGTGAAAGAAGCTGTTCAAGATTTCCATCGACTAGGGTGCGTTCTCCACTCGATTGCCTGTGGGCATTTGGATGGGTCGCATTGGCGTTTTCGTCTTCCGCTGCAGTTGTTCGAGTTGTTCAGCCTGTCCAGGCCGTAATGGTAAACCTTGACCATAAGGTCTTTGCTTTTATTTGGTATTATTCTGATTTAGTTATATTTATTCGTGCTATGGTTGTTGATTCATCACTTTTGACTGTGTGTACTAGCTACTGATCTGGGACTAGTACAGAAATACACAGAGGACTCCGGATAGCCGATCCGGGGGCCTACAAAGGTGGTATCAGAGCCATGTCGACTGTAGGACGTGCTCTTAGTTAGAATGGTCGTTGTTAGGAAGCTTCAAAACTTATTTTCTAAAAAGAAAAATCAAATAAAGTGCTAGTCTCGTCTTTTCTCTCTCGTCCTATTCCTTTTTTCCTCGAATCAATTGCTTCTTCACCTTTTTGGGAATGAAAATTTGGACTATCCCTCCCTTAAACCTTCTGTATTAAGGTAATCGAGTTCCCGCTTTTTGATTTCAAGACTTGAAGACTAAAGAAGAGCAATTCAGCAAAAGTTGCTACCGAGGTGTGCGTCTTCATGGTGAGGATCCAACCGTTGACCGATGAAGACCATAGAAGCAAGGTTGACCTCAGACTAACCCTGTAGGTTAAGTGGCCAAGTTTCGTTCCGTGGTTGGTCGCCTTGTTCTGTTAGAGTGCGTAGTTTGATCGAGTAGACGAGTTCATTCGCTTGGTGTTAAAAATGTTTTACTTTTCGTTGTTTGTGCTGTCCTTTGCCTGGACAGTTGGTTTTTGGTGTTGTTAGAACCTCCCCTTTCTCGCTCGTCTGTGTTGTTCCCTCTCATCTAGAAGTCTTGTTCTACCGTCAGATGGAGAAGAACTGCAGTGCTAACCTCAACAAAGAAGCTGATACATCAAATTCCAACACTGTGGTCAACATCAATGCTAGCGCTAGTGAAGTTCCGGTTGTCAACGTCAGGGCTGCTACCGAGTTCAACCAGCAACCCTCCGAGGTGATAACAGCCTTTCTTCAGAATATGAATCAGTTCTTGGTGACTCAGACTCAGCTCATGAAATTGATGATACAACAACTGAACAACCAAGCCTCGATGGTCATTTCACCTACAACTCCTCAGCAGTACCATTCTGATGAGCTACTAAAGACCAAAACTCCTGAAGTACTAGGTGAGGGTGGCGCTAGCAATACCCCTCCTGTAAACCTTCACCCGTGGAGATATGTCGTTTGCTATCGATGTGGTGAAAAAGGACATGTTGCTTATAGTTGTCCCCAACAGGGCAAGGCCAAAGAAGATACCCACTGTAGTCACTGCGACAGAACGGGACACCAATTCCGCAAGTGCCCTCGCAGAAAGGAGATTCAGTACCGGGTTTGCAACCTTTGTGGCAGGGAAGGGCATTATGTGAAACAATGTCCCTTGGGAAAACAAAACGTCTTATCAAAACAAGCAATTCCAGCGGCAGAAGTCAGTGGGGAAGTACCTTCTAAGCTGCACCAAGTAGCGAAGATTCCTCGCGCTAGCAAAGGCAAGGCACTGTCCCTGGAGGACAACTGTCATCAACCGGATTTCCGCAAAAGGAAGATGGTAAGTCAAGAGCTGCATGTAGCCAGGAGTTCTCGGCTTCGGGTGAACCAATCTCAACTCAACCAAGCACCAGAAGTAGCCTTAATCAAGACCCCAGGATCAGAAGTGCAACCAGTGATGCAAGGACATCAGGCGTCTACTTCCAATCCCCACATCCCGAATGCCGTTCTTCTTCTGACCATAACCCCAGAAGCAGGAGGGAGACGCAATCGGCAACTTCTGTCACAGGTTCTACGATATAGGACATCAGGTCTGCCTATGATCCCTGAAGTTGAAGAAGAGACAACGGAAACTTGATGTTATCAATGAATATTAGTAGATGGTACTTTCAGTAGTACCCTACCTCTTTTAAGGAATAAAATAAAAGAGTTTATGTACTGATTCAGGCTGTAAGATGTAATCGTCAGTATTGTTATCAATAAAGGTTTGGAAGAATTGTAATTGTGGATGTGAATATCTGTTGATAGTCGTGAAACAAAAAATTTATTTGGGCACCAGTACTAGGGTACTTAAAGGATGGCCGAAGAGCCATAGTTCTCGTCCGAACCATGGGGAGAAATAAGAAGGGATTTCACCATTGAACTCCTTGGAACCTAGTCCGGATATGATTTTTCTTTCTAAGGGGGGTAGTGTGGACAGATTGACAAAAGTTGCACACTTTGTTTCATGCAAGACAACCCTATTTGGTAATGGACTTGTGGAACTTTGCGTGGCTAAAGCAGTGCATTTTCAGTGTGCGCCCAAAGAGGACGAGTCAGATCGAGGTTCTCCGTTCCCCTCGAGGTTTTGACAGGAGTGGTATAAAGTTTTGGGGTCCGAATGGGAATTCCAGTGTTGCTTACCATCCCCGACCGATGGCCGAACGGAAAGAATCAATTAGATCTTAGAAGATGCGTTGAGAGAGTGTGCGCTGACATGTCAGGGTTCGTGGGATCAGAATAACAACAATCTCCGACGAAGCTGAAGATGGGGCCTTTTGAAGTTCTGGATGCAAGAAAAGGCGGAGTACCCTTGTATGGGAAAGAGACCGATAATGGACAAATCAGTAGACCTGATATTCTGAAAGAAACCGAAGAGCATGTCAGACAGATCCGTGTAAATCTGAAGACTGCCCAGTCAAGATAGAAGAGCTATGCTGATAACTGCCGTCAGGAATCAAGTGTAGCGCAGTGCCTGAGTATAAGAGGCTGTTTAAAAGTATGGAACCCGAAAGAGACCTGTCGTGTCTGAAGTATCCCGCCAGGATTGTGGATGAAGCCGAGCGACGAACCAGAAGTCGGGTGGTCAAGTTTGCAATGTTCCATGAAACAATCGTTCAGAGAAGGAAGTTACCCGGGAACAAGAAGAGGATCTCCAAGCAGAGTTTCCCGATCTTTCTCTTTCTCCGCCTGAATCTCGGGGACGAGATTCTCTCTAAGGGGGTAGGTTTGTAACATCCCAAAATTTGCCTCTAATATATTTGGTGTGTTTTTGGGATTATTTATAATTTTCCGGATTCTACTGGGAAGCCTCGCGAGTAATTCGGGGTCAAGTTTATTGAAATAATCGTGTTAAATAAAGACCATGCATTTTCGGATAAGCGTAAAATCTAAAATTTTGTTTATAATTAAGATAATTGGTAGACGAGAGTGTTCGCTTCAAATATTTTCGAAAAATATGTTATATAGCCTAAGTCGTTGATTTTATAAAAGTCTGTACAGGTGTCTGATCTTACTAAAAGATTTTTTTTACGAAAAATTTATACGTGTATATACATGCATGAGTGGTATAGAAGTTCCTTGCCGCCGTTTCCAATTCCTACTTACTAATAGTGTGCTTGAAGCCATGCAAGGCTAGTTGGTGATGAGGTTAGTGCGAGCCGTTTCTAGTAACCAGCCGTTCCTGACTTAATTAGTAGTGCAGCCGCTTCATTCATTTTCCAGCCACATCAATTTTTCAGTCGTTTCCCATTTAGCTCTTCACATCCAAACCTCCATCCACTACTTGTTAATCTCTCCATTGTTTCCTTTATTCCCATCCACCGTTACTAGCTAGCAATACCCTTCTCTTCCCATTGCTTTTCTCCATGCGTTGCTAGCCACACACACATGTTCCTGCCGATCCTTTTCCACGCGGGAGACACTACTAGCAATGCCTGTCTTGCTGTTTTCATCTCCTAGACGCACAAACTGTCTCCACTTCCTGCACATTTCCATCTCCAGTCGAATCCTTCAACCAGCGTGCGCTACCGCTGTAGTGCAGTGTCGCTGCCGTCTCGTTGTCGTCGTGTACGCCGCCATCATCTACATCGTCGCCGTCGTCTACGTCATCGTCGCCGCTGTCGTCTCGTTGCCGCCGGTTACGTCGCCGTCGACGCCGACCTCCGGTCTCGCCTCCCCTGCGCTCGCCTGGTTTCATCTGGTACTTCTCTTTTCTTTTGTGGTTGCTCTCTTTCAGTAGCCAAGCCCTGTTATTCTCGCATAGCAACCTGATATGCAGTGCTATGCAGTAGTTTAGTTCCTACGAATGTCGTACGTGTTCCTTTCTGATGAAATGGTTTGCTTGGTCTAGTTCCGTGCGTATTGTTTCCAGTCTTCGTGCCGACAACCTGCGCCGCCACCGCTGTCGGGCACCGTCTGGTCGATGCCGCCGATCGACTCCGCCGAGGTTTCATCGGTCCTGCGCCGCTCACCTGGCTTATCGGCTAGTCTGCTTAGCAGTGCGTTCCATTTCTTTTTCCCTCTCTCTCTTGTGTAGCCAATACTTGAACCGAACCTATATAACCAAAGAGAATATGCATATACACCATGAATAGTGCCATGCATAGGAGATGAGAAGTTTGTACGTAAACATTTCAGGAAACTTGTGAGATTTGTCTTTTCGTTACAAATTCATTTTAAGTCCGAATAGCATGCGAGTAATTTTATTAATTAGTAAATATTGAAACCTAGCTACGCTTAATTTTACTGAAATTTTATAATCAAATCTATATTGTTAAATTATTCATGGAAAGTATAAACTTGTGAGTTTTGTAGCTCTTAGACTATACGCTCGAAAATTCCAAATAAATTTTATAAATCGTATAAAATGCTAAACTAATTATTCGGAAGTTTTCATGTGGTTGAGAATTTATTTGTTTCTTCGTATTTTCCGAATGGTTGTTTATTCATTGTTTTTCGCTTAATAGAAACGCTAGACGTCGACTCCGTCAGAACCGCAGGAAGACAACCTCTCCTCACCGACCAAGGCAAGTCCCTTGACGATTTTGATCCCATGTTTATGAAATGCTTTTAATCTGTTTATAAAGTTGCATGGCTATTTTTAATGAAATATGTCAAACATAAGTAATAGTTAATCCGAATTTGATGATTCCTCCTTGACATTGTTAATCATATCCATTGCAACCCTAGGACATTGTTTATACCATGCTTATGCTTATATGGTATCCGTTGCCACGTAGTACGGTAGAATTGCTTAGGGCCTGTTTCGATGAAAACAACCCATGGGTGGGATTATTCAAAAAGAATGATATCAAATGTGATTTGAAAGTTATTATTATGGTTTTGGTCCTGTTTTCTAAAATGAAAAGAAAAGGGAAAATGATTTTGACTTGGGCGGCATGGAATGTCGGGTGGAAGCGGATCAAGCCTTGATCCTTTTGTGCAAGTACCGCCCCAAGTCATATAAGGACCGACGCTTATGATTGCCATTTTAAGCATAACCGTACTACCACATGTCTATAATGGTACGACCTGGCTGAATAATTTGTAGAAACCTAACTTAGACTCACCACTCGGTGGTTGTGTGAGAGCCGGAAGGAGGCATTGTTGTTGTTGTTGTTTTTCTCACACGGCGCAAGAGGGGGCTTCTGTACTGGGTGGAAATAACCCTAACAGCGGTGAAACCTCAGCGGGTGAGTCGGGTTAGGCGTATACATTGTAAAGGCCTTGTCATGATATCCCTGCCGGCACACCTAAGGAAGTGTGTTAATTGTACATGGCACTAAGGGAATATCATGTCTTGTGGGTAAAGTTGTACACCTCTGCAGAGTTAAAACTATTCGAATAGCCGTGCCTACGGTCAAAGGCGAAGCTTGCTGAATGCTTTCATACTGGTAGACTTTGGGTTTTGATTTCAAACTAAACAATGTTTTGTTTTGGGATCCGGGAGCGGTTAGAACTCTCGGGTGTGCTTCTGGCGGCTAAAGCCAGGTAGGTGGAAGGAACCTGATTTTGTGAACCATGGCGGACATAGCCATGTGATTGGATTGAACCCTAATTTTGTTGAGATGTGGCGGATAGAGCCTGTATATTAGTGAGTGGTGGTTAGAACCTTCACTACAATATTACATAATTCAATTATTAAAAAAGAATTGCTTAAATATGCTTTGTGAAAATTATTAACAAGTATGATTTGATGAAACTTGGCTTTGTGCAAATAAACCATATCAAGCCATCCTTGGATAGCCTACATTGTGCATAGTTTCCCAGACTTGCTGAGTACTTTATGTACTCACGTGCTACATTCTAATCCTCTCTCAGAAGTGAAAGAAGCTGTTCAAGATTTCCATCGACTAGGGTGCGTTCTCCACTCGATTGCCTGTGGGCATTTGGATGGGTCGCATTGGCGTTTTCGTCTTCCGCTGCAGTTGTTCGAGTTGTTCAGCCTGTCCAGGCCGTAATGGTAAACCTTGACCATAAGGTCTTTGCTTTTATTTGGTATTATTCTGATTTAGTTATATTTATTCGTGCTATGGTTGTTGATTCATCACTTTTGACTGTGTGTACTAGCTACTGATCTGGGACTAGTACAGAAATACACAGAGGACTCCGGATAGCCGATCCGGGGGCCTACAACCTAGGCCGCCTCCCGCTCGTCCAGCAGGTAATACTGGAGCACGGTCAACTAGAGTGCAGTCCCAGGCTACGAATGTTACATGTTTCAAGTGTGGAGGACTTGGACGTTATGCAAATACATGTCCCTAGAGGAATGTAGCTCCTCCATGACAACAGAACCAATGAACGCCGCAGTGACCCCCAGGTCAACCCAAAGGATCTGGAGGACAACAAGCCGCAAAGCCAATGCCTGCTCCTGCTCAAGGTGTTAATCACGATTGACTTCAACATGTGACTGCAGAAGAAGCAAGTGACTTACCTGAAACGGTGTTGGGTATGTTTCCTATCCAATCCATACCTACTTTGGTATTATTTGATTATGGAGCATCGCATTCTTTCATTTCTAGGAAATTCCTTGATCAACACCATATTAGACCAGATCTTTTATCCATAAAAATGGTAATCTATTCCCCAGGAGCCACCATGAAAGCCACAAAATTGTGTTCAAATATCTATATTTAAATAATTGAAACACCATTTTATGCAAACCTTATAGTTATAGAAACCCCTGGAATAGATGTAATTCTCACAATGGATTGGTTAGCCAAAAAGAAAGGTCGAATAGACTGTGCTAATAAATCCATATCTCTCACCAATCCAGAAGGAATTCAAGTAAATTTGTCTTCTGTCCAAAACTATTCCAACTCACAATCATTTCTATGTTCAGCTTTATTAGAGAGAATCAATCTAGTACCTGTAGTTTCCAACTTTCCAAATGTTTTTCCAGAAGAATTACCAGGTTTGCCACCAGATCGTGACATGGAGTTCGTCGTTGATCTTATACTTGATACAGCTCCAATATCTAAACCAAGGATTCAAATTTCATTTTCGAACTCCATCTCGAGCCTGGCCGAAATCCAAAATTTCGGCGAGATTCGGAAATTTCGGACAAAATTCAAAAACTAAAATTCAAATCCGATTTTTTTTTTAACCGAGAAATCCGAAATTTCGCTAAAAAAGACGAAATTTCGTCCAAAAAACCAAAATCTCGGCGAAATTTCCCTGTACTATCACACTTTCAATTTTTTAGGGTTTTTTCAACTTCGCGGAAATTATGATCTACCTACTGTCCCACATGGAAAATGACATGAAAAACCCAATCCGGTCAAAATCCGGTCAACTTTTATACAAATTTCGGTCTATTTCACTGAAATTTCGGTCCATTTCACCGAAATTTTGGCGAGATTTTAGGGTACTGTAGCACTTTTAATTTTTTTAGGGTTTTTAAATTTTGCCGGGATTATAGAATTCGGGGAGGGTCCGAAATCCGAAATTTCACCGAAATTTCGCGAAAAAACGGCGAAAATTTGAACCCTGATCTAAACGCCCTTATGGTATGCCACCTAATGAACTAGTTGAACTCAAGAAGCAACTCTAAGAACAATTAGACAAAAGATTCATTTGACCTAGTTCTTCTCCTTGGGGTAGTTTAGTTCTATTGTCAACAAGATGGTAGTCTGTGCATCTATGTAGATTATCGTGCTTTAAATGACGTTACTATCAAAAACAAATATCCCCTACCCCGTATCGATGATTTGTTTGATCAATTGAGTGGTGCCCAAGTCTTCTCAAAGATTGATCGAAGACATGGGTACTATCAATTAAAAATTAGGCCACAAGATATTCCCAAAACAGCCTTCACCACTCGTTATGGCCTATACGAGTATGTCATAATATCTTTTGAACTTACTAATGCTCCAGCTGCTTTATGTGTTTAATGAATAAAGTTTTTATGGAGTATTTAGATAAGTTCATATTGGTATTCATTAATGATATACTCATCTATTCCAAAAATGAAGAAGAACATGAGCAACATTTGCGCATGGTACTTGAGAAACTTTAGGATCGAAGTATATGAATATAGCAATTAGAGGGGGGGTGAATGATTGTGCGGAAGCTAAAACCAAATTTTTAATCTATTAAAAATTCACCCCAAAACGGAACCAAATAATTGCCTCGTATTCGACAAAAACAGATTAACAGAGGTTCGGTAAAACACGAATTTCCAGAGATCCAATCGTCGGATCGATCTGAAATTTGGACACAAGAAACTAGATTCCAATATGAATCGAACCCAAAAAGAATTAGCTCGATCGTACTTACAGATTGAAAGTTATGAACCTCGCAAGCTTGCTGTAACAGAAGACGACGAGAATTAATCTAACCAAAACTTCAAGATTAAACAAGAACGACAAAAGATTAATCAACTAAACTTTGAGGAACCCTAAATCAATACCCTAGAAAGGTTTTTGCTGAATTAATTCAAGATGAAACTCAAGGAACAAAAACCAATCTAGAATTAGAACAAGCACGCAAACAAGAACCAAAACAGGAAACACTGTAGCAACGCGGTTACTGTAGCACGCAAGGATCTGGAAGATTTGATCTTTATTTCTTTTGTCTAAAATACTCCCATCAAAAGAGTACAAACCCTAAAACAAAGCTCTAAGCTTTCAATGTCTGGATTGCATAAACAGGAGGCGCCTCCCCCTATTTATACAGAGCAAACACATAGAGTTCTGAATACAATTCCTACTCCTAATCCTAAAAGGAGTCCCACTCCTAATCCTAGGAGTATGTATTCAACACAACTCCACTTGGCCCAACCTGGCCAAATACAGCTCTTACACGCGTATGGCAACCCAGCCATACTCACGTGACTAACAACTCTTGCACGCGTATGGCCACCATGCCATACTCACGTGACTAACCATTCTTCATGTGCACCATTCTCTTAGCCCGAACGTCCCACATGACATCCTTGACCACCAAGACCTCAGTTCCTCCTGAACCTAGTCCTGAACTTCAGTTCCTCCATGAACCTAGTTCCGGTCCCGTCATCGACCATGTTCGCCCTCGAGCAATATGTGCACATGAAAAACCACAAAACGATTCCGAGCACAAGTCCGCGACTTGACTCAACATTAGTCCATGCAAATACTCAAACGAGCATTGCATAACATCAACTCAACCTGAGCAAAATACGTTCACAACGGACCAAACAATGATCCGGCGCACAAAGGAGTTAAAACCCTAGAAAAAGCATTCACGCCGGACTAAACACCGGTCCGGCGCAGCTCATGACGGACCAAATATTTGGTCCGGTGTACATGCGAAAGTCTTGGTTCCATTCAAAGCAAAACATGCTCAACAACACGTTTACGACGGAGCAAATTTTTGGTCCGGCGTACATGCAAAAACAACGCTCAAAAATGTGTTCACGACGGACCAAGAATTTGGTCCGGCGTGCATGGTCCGGCGTAACATAGAAGCTCACTGTTTTTGTAAGACTTGGTTCGGCACAAAACATGTTCACGACGGACTAAACAAAAATCAGTCCAACGTACACATGAAGAAAGACCTTCAAATTGCCGTTCACGATGGACCAAAGCTTTGGTCTGGCGTAGATGCGAAAACATGGTCTGGCGCAGATGCCGTTCACCATGGACCAAAAGTTTGGTCCGGCGCAAGCGGTCCGGCGTAAAATGGGAACTTACTGCTTTCTAAAAATTTGATCTGGAGCATGCACAAGTACAAACACATTTGCAAATTCAATTCTAAGCCAATTTTTCAGCACATGATTTCACATAAACTCTGAAAGCACAAACTTTTAGCCAAATTCGAAAAATGCGAATTTTGGTTAAAAGAAGTTGTATTTCTTGGACATATTCTTTCTAATGGTGGGATTGTTGTTAATCCTAGTACAATCTAAGTTGTGCAAAACTAGGAACAGCCAAAGATAGTACCCCAAGTCTGAAGTTTTCTCGGTTTGGCGGGATATTACCGCTGCTTTATTGAAAATTTCTCCAAAATTGTTAGACCTATATCTCAACTCTTAAAGAAAGAAAAGAAATTTGAGTGGACTCCTGAATGTAAAACAAGTTTTTAGGAACTAAAGAAAAGGTTAAGTATAGCCCTAGTGCTAGTGTTACCTGATGTCCATAAAAAGTTCGACATCTATTGTGATGCATCACGCAATGGCCTTGGTTGTGTATTGATGCAAGAAATGAGAGTCGTGGCTTATGCTTCTCGTCAACTCTGACCTTATGAACTGAATTATCCAACTCATGATATGGAATTAGCAGCAGTTGTTCATGCTCTTAAAATCTGGTGTCGTTACCTCATTGGTCATTAGTGCAATATTTATACAGATCATAAGAGCCTGAAGTATTTCTTCACTCAACCAGATCTTAATCTGAGGCAAAGAAGATGGCTAGATCTAATAAAATATTATGACCTTAGTATTCATTACCATCCTGGTAAAGCTAATGTTGTAGCAGATGCTCTAAGCCTCAAGCTTCATTGCATTTCTGTATCAGCTCATACCAATCAATCTGAGTTGATAAAAGAATTCTAAAAGCTTAATTTGGAAATTGTTAAAGAAGGATTTGTTGCTAATCTCTAAGTGCAACCCACTTTAAAATCCCAAATTAAAATAGCTCAGCTTAAAGATGAAGCCATTTGAAAAATCCGAGAAGAGTTGAAACAAGGTGTTGAATCTGAATTCTCTGAAAACTTAGATGATATAGTCTTGTTCAAGAAATAGATCTATGTCCCAGTGATCCTGAAATCAAGAATATAATATTCAAAGAAGCTCATGAATCACCTCTTTCTATCCATCATGGAAGTACAAAAATGTATCAAGATCTCTAGCAGGAATATTGGTGGCCCGGCATGAAAAAGAATATTGCCGAGTATGTCACGAAATGTGACATATGTCATCGAGTTAAAGTTGAGCATCAACATCCTGTTGGCCTTCTTCAACCTCTTCAAATTCTAGAATGGAAATAGGACGATATATGTATGGATTTCATAACTAGTTTTCCTAGAACTAGAAAAGGGCATGATTCCATATGGGTTGTCGTTGATCAGTTTACTAAAGTCGCTCATTTCATACCGATCAAGACCACGCATCCTTGAGATGAACTCACAGAATTGTGTTTAGAAAACATTGTCCGTCTGCACGGAATTCCAAAGACGATTGTATCTGATCGAGTTGGAGAAAAGTCTATCGTTTACTGAATTCTCTGATAATAATAGCTTTCAAGCCAGTCTTCAAATGTCTCCTTTTGAAGCACTATACGGGAGAAAGTGCAAAACACCTCTCTTTTGGTCTAAAGTTGGAGAAAGAAAATTCTTCATTCCAGATCTTATCCAAGAAGCCCATGAGCAAGTTGTCATGATCAGAAGCCGATTAAAAGAGGCTCAATCTCGTCAAAAGAGCTACACTGACAATCATCGATGGGAACTTAGCTTCGAAGCTGGAGATCATGTATACTTGAAAGTTTCTCCTCTTCACGGATTTCATCGGTTTCAAATCCACGAAAAGTTAGCACCTCAACAGATTGGTCCTTGTCCAATTATCGAAAAGATGGGTGAGATGGGATATAAGTTGGAATTGCCACCTCAGTTATCAGAATTTCATAGTTTCTTTCACATATATCAACTCAAGAAATGTCTCCATGTGCCCACTGATCTTACTAATCTCGAAGATCTTAATTTGCAACCTGATCTTTCCTATCGAGAACGCCCAATTCGTATTCCCGAAGATGCAAAACGACACACAAGAAACAAGTCTCACAAGATGTTCAAAGTTTAGTGAAGTAATCACACCGAAGATGAAGCCACGTGGGAATGTGAAACCATCTTAGGAAATAATTCCTAGAGTTTTCTAGCCTCGCCAAATCTCGAGGACGAGATTTTTGTAAGGGGGGTAGATCTACAACATCCCAAAATTTAACAAAGAATAAAAAGAAAATATTAAATATGCATTTGATTTATTATTGCATTTCTTGAATTTATTTTTCTTTTGGGTGAATTTCTTGTTCCAAGATAATTGAATTTTGGATTTTAGAGAAAATAAATGGTAAAAGGTAAAAAGCTAAAATGGTAAAAATATGAGAAAATATCTTTAGTGCTTGTTGGAAACCGTTTTGGATGGTCAAAATTAGTATGAGCACATTTAAAACCATGAAATGATTAATTTTAGAATTAATTATTAAATTTGACTAGATTACTAAAAGATTTTTTAAGAATTCTTTATAGCGATCCAGAAGCTGATATTTTACCATGTGATCTCCAAACCTATACCATTATCTAGTAAAAAGTTGTAAAAATTAAAAGCTAAATTTACTATTTATTTCAATTTAATATTTCTAAATTTGAAATCAACAAAATAGAGTAAAAAGAATTATTAGAAAATAAATACTAAGGTTTTAAACCTAAAATTTTATTTAGGCACCCTGATACTATTAATAACCTTGTGTAAAAATATCAAAAGTAAATAAGTCGATTTGGTCCATAAATTAAATACAGTTCTAAAATTGAAAACCTTCAATAGTATCAATGTATGAATTATTGTAAATAATCTACGATGAATTTTAATCCTAAAATTTTTCAGCTGGTAGGTAACCTAGCTAGGAACTTGGGTGAAAAGTTTGGAAAATTCTTGAAGCAACTTGACCCTTGAATTAATCAATTTAAATCAGTTCCGACCAGAAAAACCTGAATTGGGTATTATACCTAACATGTGGGTCCCATCTATTTGACTGTGCCACCGACCAGCCTGAGTCGACCCACTTCTTTGCCAGCTGGCCCCAGTATCCCACTCAGCCCACGCGTCAGAGCTTTTCTCTATTTCTTTCCACTCCACCACCGACATGTGGGACATGACACCACATGTCAGGACACCCTTTCTTCCTCCTCTTCTTCCCCGTCTGTTCGCTCTAGCCCGGCGAAAAATCTTGCATGAAACCACCTCACTCCTTGTCCCTTACCCATATGCAAATTCGTGTTTCTTGAGGCCACACTAACACGCTGCTGCCACCCTAGCAGGATGCCCATACTTTGCCCCATACGGCGCGCCATGCCAATATCGAGAGAACTCGAGAACTCCTTGATCGGTCGTTGCGAGCTCTCAACCGCATTCAAACCCAATTTTCACCGCCTCTACGGGTTATTTAAACATGGCCTAAGTTTATCCACCATCACATCTTCTTTCGTGGAACCTCACATCCAAAACCCGGTCGAATTTCCCTTCTTCCTTACTTCTGGCCGAACCTTCGCCACCTCAAAATTTACAATCCCATTTCCTCAAGGCAAAATCATTCTCCAATTCCTTCCAATGGAAGCTTTTCCAATTAGTTGCAAGCAAAACACCTCAGTCTATTTTGGACTCTATCCATAGTAACCCCCTCAACGCGTCGTTCATCCTCCTCCGCTTTGGCCGACCGTTGACAAATCGTTTCAAGGCATTACGCTGAAGGTGAAATCACCAATCATGATCTAAATACCTCATTTATGCTTTTGCCTTCGTTGTTCACATTTCAAATAGACTCTATGGCCATCATGGCTCGACGCCGATGAGGCTCGCCACTGGTTTCCGTCGAGCCCTATACCCCGACCACTCTAGGTCCTAATTTGTTCCTTCCCTAGGCTCTCACCGTCATGTAGTTGCTCACCGTGTCTGCGGCTACGCATCTCTGGCCCTGGCGTGACATTGGCGAGGCTCACCGGCCGCTTACTCCGTTCGCTATCAACGCCAAGTGGGACCCAGTGGTCAGTCTCGTGCGTCCATTTTCCCTCACTGACTGGCCGACCCCACTCGCCAATTGCCTCTTTGCACGCGTGCCATCACACACAAGTCGTTGACGAGTGGGGCCTTGTCACCAGCGATTGTGGCCCAATTTAAAAGAAACGCACGCAAGCAAAAATGCATTTTCCATTATGGAAAACACATTTCTAATTTTGTTGCATTTATTTAAGCTGAGAAGATTTAAATCGCTATAAACTTTAAAATTGTGTTTAAACTATAGCTCTAAATTGAATGAAACAACTTTATAAATTTTTGTTAAATCAAGTAGTTTCATAATATGCAAAAATATTTGAAACTTTTTTAGCAGTTCAAATCAGAAATTCAAATTCAAATTCAAATATAGGTTTGAAACTAGCTACATGTAAATTTTGTGCAAATGGAATCCAATTTAAATTAAACTAGTCCCAATATAATCCTTATGGCATAAGCTTTCTAAGTCTACAAGTAAATTCAAATTTTGAGTTAGTTTGTAACATTTTATAATTAGGGTTCATTTCAATGTGTTAAAAGTTCAAAGTGCCATAACTTGATCAAATTAAGTCCAAATAAAGTGAAACGAGTTTCCTTATTCTAGTTAGATAGTAAAGAACACGATTTCGAAATAATACTTAGGGTGTACAATGCTACTTTTAATTGCTACCCACACTGTTACTTTATGTACTAATTTGAATTAGTATACACAATTTTGGCCTCTTGAATTAGAATCTAAATATAATAAAATTCATAATCTTAGCTTCTTGAATTCGTAAACTAAAATAAAATAATTCATAAAGAATAGATGTTGTGTGTTGTGTAACCCTAAACTACTGCAACGAGACCCTAACATTGTCACACAAAATCATGACCCCACAACCCTACTTGATTTATGTATTGATTTTATTTGATGTTACATTTGACTTCTTTTTGTCACTATTAAAAGTTGGTATTTGCTATCTCGTTATTCGACGAAGTATAGATAGCGAAGTTGACGACTTCGATCCCGAGTTCATCGCAGAAGAGCAAGGCAAGCACCCCCTTGATCTTATTGATACCCGTTATTATAAATCACTTAAAATATTGTTTAAGAACCTGGCTGCATGCTTTATATTCTACAATAATACGTATTTTATAGCTTCTGGTAGTTAAACCCACACTGATGGATTCCCTTAATCATTGTTGATTCGTGATCCATGATAACACTAGATGATGGTTAAACTCATAATGCTAGACTTGGTATACTCGTTTATTATTTGCATTTGCTTAGCATTGCTTAGAAATAATACTGGTGCTAGATACCCCCACACCCACCTTTCTTTCTGAATTTTCTAATGGTTAATTATGATAGAAAATGATACTAATATTTTAATAAAAACATAAAAATAAAACTATTGTTTCGACTTGGGTGATTATTAGCAATAGCCGACTGTACAAGCTTTAACTTGTACTTAGATAGGGGGAGTTTAATCGCCCAAGTCACATTAAGGACCGAACTAATGTGTTGTTTTCATGCCAAGATAACCGTACAACCATAAGGGCTGGTATGGGACGGTCTTAACCTATTAAGTTGTTTAAAACTAGCTATGCACCTTGGAAGGTTGTATTTGCACGGATTGATCTGTGTTAAACTGCTCGAAGAGGTGCCCTCACCGAGGTGTTGGGAATAACACCTATCGATGTAACGGTGTATGCCTGTCTATGGGGAGAAACTGTTGTTTGTTTCTACTATGTCAAGGGTTTTACATCACCAGGTTGGTGCAAAGCTAGGTTTGAATAATGTAACGATTATGTATGATCTCTTTGCGGTACACCAAAGAAAGTGTGTTAATTAAGCTTTGCAAAAAAGAGGTGATCATTTCTTATGGGTAAAGCAGTACACCTCTACAGATTAAAAAACTAATCGATTAACCGCACTCGCGATCATGAACACTTGGTAAAGTCATCACATAGTTAGATGTTTTCTATTTTGATAAAATGGAGACAACTGATTTGGAAGTGAACATTCTTATCATTCTTCTTATGATTCATTTAATTGTTGCCACTTTAGCATAAATTTGTGACACTATGGTTTGGTGTGACGTTATAGAAGGTGAAACTAGAGAATAAAACCTTTCGGCTTAGGGTTTTCTCGCGTTTTTGGGCCGGTTGAAGTGTTATGTCGCCACGGAGTGTCGTAACCTTATTTAACGTGCATGATAAGGTTAATAACATTATGAGATGTGGAATTAAGGTTAAAACTATAGGATATGGAGGTTAATAGCTTTTCCGGGCCGTTTTCGGGGTTTTGGGCCTTCCCGGGGGAGTTTTGGGCCTTGGTGGGCTTTGGTGGGATGGATTAGGTCTCCGTAACGGACTAGAATTGGGTGTGGGGGCTAGTAAAAGGGGTTTCCCTGCCCCTTTGGGGCGTCCACCCTGCTGCCTTTGCGCCCCTTGAGGCCTTGGTGCGCCCCCCTCACCTCCCCCACTTGCCAAGCCCTAGCCGCCCCTTCCCTTTGAGCCTTGCGCCTCCCCCTTGCTCTCCTCCATTGCCCCACCTCTCCACCACCTCTCCTCCACCCCCTTGCTGCCCTAGGGTGGTCTCCACACCTCTGCACCTTGTGGATCCATCCGTTGGAGCGAGGAGCGAGGAGCGAGGAGCGAGGAGCAAGGAGCGTGGAGCGAGGAGCGATCCGCGAGGAGATCTATTGGAGATTTGTTCGTTGGGCAAAGGTATGATCATGGGGATCCTTGGGTTTGATCTAGGTACTGTTCTTAGGGTGTTTATGAAGTTTTTAGATCAATTGGTGGTGCTGGGTTGGAGTTCTTTGGGTTAGATCTAGACGTTGCCACGTTTCTGTTTTCGGGCAGATTGAGCAATCGGGCTAGGGTTCGAGTTTTCGTCGATTTAGAATCCGAATCTGTCCGTACGGACTTAAAAGAAGTTGTAGATAATTTAATTATATTTCCGTGGACATAAAGCACGTTAAAATCCGATCAGCCGTTTGAAAGTTATGGCCGTTTTACCGAGCGTGTTAAAATCTGTGACGCAATTAGAACAGATCGTAGTAATCTGTAGATTAAACAATTTTAGAGTCCGAATCAGTCTTTCCGTATAACTAGAAAAAGGTAGGAAATTTCCTAAGCTTCGCGACGGTGTACTCGTTTAATCGATTTGGAGTCCCAGAACTCAAGTTATGGCCTTTGCAAGGCTGCTGTCCCGCCGGGACAGAACCTCTGTTTTAGGTTTTGCGAGTAGCGGGCAATGTCAGGTGAGATGGGGATTTGTGTACTGTTTTGTGGGCATTATTGAGAGTATGTGATGCCGTTGTGCAGGTGGTGTGACCCCGGGGGTGCCCTCTACTTCCCACAATCCCGTCGCCCACGGTTGAGGCAAGTGTGTTGTAATGAATAGCGGAATTGTAGGTTGCTTGTGGAGATTAGATGAAAGATTGAATACTTGCTATGATCACTTGCCATGCTTGCTGTTTTCCAATGATATATTGAGTATGATTATCATGATTCGATGCCATGTGTTAATATTTGTCATGATGAGATGCCATATGTTTATGTACATGTGAAACATGATAATTGGCATAGTTGCATGCATGACATGAGATAGGGCGAGGGCGGTGAGAAAGTCATAACTAGTCCGGCAAGGTCGGTGAGAAAGTTATGACTAGTCCGGAACGCCATTGAGTAAGACCTACATCGTGATTCCATCCACGTGGTGAATGGAAGCGATGAGTAGGCACCCTCCATCTTCGGGATGGAAGGGGGGAAAAGGGTGCACACCGACGGGTGTGTACTCAACCATACCGGTATGAGTTTCCAAGGAGACATGAGCATTGCATTACATCTCATACATATTGATGATGACAATGTTAAGTGTTTATGAATAAGATGATTTACATGAAGGGAGATGCTATTGCCATATTGTTCTTGTTGTCCATTGCAATAGGCTTGCTGAGTTTCGAACTCATGCTTGTGTTTTATGTTGTTTTTAGGTACTTTGAGATCGGCATGCGGGAAAAAGGGGTTTAGCTACACTTCTACACGTAGCTCCACCATCATAGTCTATGATTAATCACTTGGAGACATGATTTTAAGAGTTGTGCCATAAAGTTAATGTATGGTTTAATCTAGCATGCTTGTGATCCCTTATTTGCTTCGTTATAGTTTATGAAGTGGTTGAGCGTGGTATTATTGGCGTAGTTTGATGATACATCCATTTATGTTGATGTTTTAGATGTCGTGTGCTATGATATATCTTGCTATGATATTGATGTTGTGTTAATTCATGAAAAAACAAAGGAGATGCTGCCGAAATATCGGTTTTTAGCATATGTACCTTTGCTGGAATTTATGTTTAAATGTGATTTTTAGTTGTTGTTTAGCTTATGTTTGGTAGCATTCGGGCATATTAAATGCCGGGGTGTTACAAAATTATTTTATTTCTCACGAAGAACTATGAGACTACTCACGAAAGGCTGTGAGTAATTTATTACATTTCTGTTATTTACTACTTGTTATTTTAATTATTCATCAAACTATTTTTAACTTTTTTTATGCTTTCAATTTACTATTCAGTGTTTATCATTCAAATTTCAGTTTTATGGAAAATAATCATAGCAGCCTTTCATTTGATTCAGCTTGCATATACTTAAGCTTCGTAAAAGTCTTGCGAGTACTTTTGTACTCAACTTGCATTATTATTGTTTTTAGGTGAAGAATCAAAAATACCAAAAGACGTTTACAATAACATAGAATACGGGTTTAATGACGATGGCTCTTTCTAAGGATTAACCATGTCTATTGCCTGTGGAAAATTGGGCTTAGCTGGCAAACAACAAGATGAAAGTTTTTCCACTGCTATTTACTTTTGGTCATGGAATATTATGTGTGTTAATCTTCTGTCGTAATAAAATATTGCAACTTTGTATGGTTGTGTTTTCAAATTGTGTCAGTACGTGCTAGCTACTGATCATGGGACTAGCACAGTATGTACTACAGAACCTTTCTTTTATGTTGCACAGTAGCATAAAAGGAATAGTCCCACAATAATGTCGGGGTTGAGTGATCGAGAGTGGGGATGTGGAAGCGGTCAATACCGTCCATTGCATCAGATCTTATGATGATAGTCTATTTCCTGATTTGTTGGGGAACGCTGTACCGTCAGTTAGATTTTTGTCGGCAATATCCATGTGCTTGCAACTGTTTGAAAAAACGTTTGCTGCATGCAAAAAGGGACAACTAAAAAAAGCAGGTGCTTGATAGATTCTTTTCTTGACGATACATATATTTCATTCCAAGTTCTCATCCCATTTTCTTTTTTTATTTTCGGTCTATCCTTAATAACACAATGAAGTCATTTCCATCAGCGATATGAGAATTTTGTGGGAGAATCTTTTTCTTTTTTGTTGTTTATATATTTCCCATTATCGTCGAGTACCTTATAGAGTATCTTAGCTGCAACATTGCTGCCTTTCCTGTCCCATTTCCACAAGCGATATTATATATTGGAAATTAGTTTGATTCCTAGCTTGCACCATTTGGTTGATTCTTCCTCAATCATCAATTGTTTTGTCTGCTAAATATCTCTTGCAATATTCGTTGTTAAAGCCTTAAAGGACATATGTTGGAGCCTCTAAGCTTTTTAGTCATCAATCATCATGCTCGAGGTCATCATAGCAATTATGTAACTTGATCACTTCCCAGTCAGGCAGAATACTTCTAGCGCTCACAGCAAGGTTTGCTACTACTATTTAGCACAGAACTATGTATCTTAAAAACATAATTGTGGAGGTAAACTTGCTAGCTGAACAGCAAAGCATCCTTGCTTAACTGGGAGCCACATTTGCTTTCTCATGGCAAGGTTAATGATGTAAGGTTTATATTAAGATAACTGCCATATATGGTAGATATGAGTGACTCATGAGGTGTCCGGTTCTGGTTTCTTGGCGAAAACCGGTGTTTTCTTTCTTTTTTGAATTATTGGAAATTTTGAGAAAATTTGTTTTGCGTATTTGAAGTTTGGGATGTAAACTAGATACAATTATAAGCCTTAATTTTGGTATGGAAAATGAACCAAAACTTGGTACCAAAAATGTACTCATCCCAATGCCATTTATCGGGGGATATTGTCGGTTTTTCGAACCCTGTTTATAGATACCTAAATGCAATAGAAACTCTGAGAGGGAGATACAGGGTATAATTGTGATTGTGAACCAAACTGTGACCACAAAAAGGCAGACTTTCTTAACTTAATTGTGGAAAGTGTGGCAACGAACCAACAACCCCTAACTCAAAGGAATGAAATACCCAGGGCAGCGCCGTGAAAAACGGTTGTTTCGGCTGATTAGTCATTGGCAGTGGGTAATAGATAATATATGAACTATTAGAGTGCAAATTGTGATTTATCATGTTTTATATAGTGGTAATTGCAGCAAAGATATCCAACAGATATTGCCAATTATGGGGAAGGATGCCCCAACCAGAGCACCTGAAACCGGATCATCACTACAGTAAAATGTTACTTTTTCATCGGCCTAAATTATTTTCATCGGCATTTTCTAAGCCGACGATTATAGTCAGTTGTAACACCCCGGCACCTAGTATGGTGCGAATGGCACCCAAATGATACTAGAAGCAAACAAAAACACATATTTAAACATAAATTACAACAACTACACTAAATGTTTAAATGAAAATTCGGTAGCATATCCTTTGTTTTTCCATGGTTTGAAGCAGCAATAATAATATCATAACACAATAACATAACGGATGACATCTAAGCATGAATAAAAGGAGTTATAGCATTATTTCAAGCCCAGAATATAACCTCAAATGTTTCATGAACCAATACGAAGTGAACAATAAAACCAAACACACAAAATAGCATAATCCAAGTTTAGCGCAACAAAATGAATCATCACAACTACAAATGAGAGTGTGTAGTTGTCTAGATGAGTAAAAACTAGGTGAACACGTGGCGCTAACTCCCTTTCCCGTATGCCGAATTCATGGTACTTAAAAACAACATAAAACAACAAACGTGAGTTCATCATTCAGCAAAGTGTATTGCAATGGACTAAAACAATAACAATACTCATTATCAACATCACTAACATCTCATAATGCATCATCATACACATCTCATAAACATCTTCATAAACATCTTGTAAACTTTTTCATTCATGCAATGCGATGCACATGTCTCTTTGCTTAGCACATACCGGTATTGCCGAGTGCACACCCGTCGGTGTACACCCTCTTTCCCTTCCATCCTGTGGAGGGTGCCTACTCTTACTGACTCGCTCCCATTCATAACCATGGATGGGACTACGAGGTAGGTATTTCATGTTCACTACGTGTGAACACAGAGGCCCGCATCAGAATGGGTCGCCTCTTCCATTATGAATGCACATATGCCATATCATGATATAACTTGCATAAAAACTCAATATATCAACGGCATAACCATTAAAATAATCATGATCATCATATCACATGCAAGGATCAACATGGCAAATTAGCACATCATATAGTATTATAGCAAAGCTACAAATCTAGTTGGTCACCCAAACCCAAAACCATTTGTGAGACCCCGGATTAGCTATCCGAAATCTCCTGTGCATTTCCGTACTAGTCCCAGATCAGTAGCTAGTACACACAGTCACAGTGATACTTCATTGCCAAACATAACAAAAATTGTAACATAAATATTAAAGTATGGGTCACATGGCCGCTTATTACAATACTCGGTCGACGGACCGGAGACACAACAACGGAAAACGAAAGCGACAAAGAGCGAACACCAAAACGCCACAGGCGACGACTAGAAACGCGACTAGTGATCCTGGCAATCCTCCTCGAACTCCTCGGGGTAGAACTCACCATCCTCAGCGGCGTCTTGATAATTTTTTGATGATGACAAGTTGATGTAGCACGTGAGTACAAAAGTACTTAGCAAGTCGGGGAAAGTATGATTATGTGGGGCTTTCCAAAGGAAGCTTAACAGGGTTCATTTGCACAAAGCCACATTTTATTAAACCATACTTAAGTAATAAGTTTCACAAAGCCACTTTCAACAATTCTTTTTAACAATTGAATTATTTAATATTGCAGTGAGGTTCTATCCACCATCAGTAATATTAGGGCTCTATCCGCCAACTTTTAAAAGATCAAGGTTAACATGTGACTCTATCCGTCAAGTATAAAACAGGTTCTTTCCACCTGGTTGGCTCTATCCGCCAAACAACATCCGAGAGTTCTAACCACTCCCGAATCCCAAAACAAAACACTTTTCAGTTTTTAAAACCAAAATCAAAGTCTACCAATGTGAAAGCATTCTTCGCTTTGCCCTTGACCGTAGGCACGGCTATTCGAATAGTTTAAACTCTGCAGAGGTGTACAACTTTACCCACAACACAAGATATTCCCTTGATGCCATGCAATTAACACACTTCCTTGGGTGTGCCGGCAGGGATATCCTGACAAGGCCGTTACAATGTATCCACCTAACCCGACCCACCCGCTGAGGTTTCACCGCTGTTAGGGTTCCATCCGCCCAGTACAGAAGCCCCCTCTTGCGTTGTGTGAGAAAAACGACATTGCCTCTATCCGGCACTCACATTCCACCGAGTGGTGAGTCTAAATTAGGTTTCTACAAATTAGTTGGCCAGGTCGTACCATTATAGACATGTGGTAGTATGGTTATGCTTAGAATGGACAATCACAAGCGTCGGTCCTTAATTGACTTGGGGCGGTGATGTAACACTGGGTGTCCCGATCTTTCGATGAGAATGATAACCTTCGATTTGGGTGGAGACGACTTTGACGATCCGACTACAACGTACAACGACGATGCGCCTTAGCAATCGCTAAACCAACTCCAGAGGGTTATTGACCTTGCCGTGGGCACAATCAACCTGATCACGAAGATCAATTCCTGCAAGCAATCGAAGAACAAGCAAGAACAAGGCAAAAGCAATCTAAAATTGCAAATATAGATGAAGTATAGAAAAAGTTGGGGTTCCGATACAAGGAGCTTGTTAGGCGGCCGTTGAGCACGTCTAAAAGACTCAAATAGTAGCAAAAGGCTAAACTATCAAATAACCAAAACCCAAGTTATTTTGGGGGACTCCCTAGCTATATATAGGAGAAATAGGAGGCCAAAACCAGGCTAGGGGCATCCAAACAACATCCATGGCCGAGTAGGACTCCTATTCCTAGTTTGACTCGGATTTGGAAAGATGACCGAACTTGTTTTGCAGATTCCCGTTGACTCGTAAGGAATTTGGAGGTGGGGCCAGATCCGTTGGAAAGAGGACGTCGAAACCTTTCAAACCAGTACTCATAGACCTCAAACACCCTTGTGGATCAAAAGTTATGGTCGTTTTAAGTTGGTGCTGTCCTGGACGCCGAATCTGAGTTGAACTTGTGCACCGGAAGAATTGGCTTCATGCTTGATGTTTGGGAGTCCTTCTCCTTGGTTCCTAAGGACAATAAAATCATCACAAGTATTAAATAGCATTCCATTCATTAAATTATTTGTATGCAACCCAAGGAACGCATTCACCTGGCAATTGAATTGACGTGCACGAGCTCGAGTAATTGGCCCTTGTATTACATTGTTGGTTTCAATTAGGTTTGTAGGCATGGCCGTATCCATGGTAGTGATGTCCTCATCATCCTCCCCTTCTTGCATTTGAATCGTCCTCGACTCAAGTTCATCATCTTCTCACAAGTATGGCTTTAGATCTGATAATTGAGTTGACGGGCTCGAGCTCGAGTCATTGGTCCTTGAACCGACGAAGATGTAGAAGGATGGCCAAGGTGGGGGTCGATAAAGCCATGCAGATGGAGCCATCGTAGTAGATGTATACGAAGTAGGGGATGCCGTGAAGTGTCGCCAACTTAATGGTCCTGGCCAAGGTGGGGGTCGATGAAACCATGCGGTTGATATAATTGCAGCAACACTTGGTGAAGACCATATGTATGCAGTGTTAGTTCTGTCCATGATGAGCATGGTCTCATCAGGCGGTACTTGCACAAGACAACTAGTGCTCCATCCGCACCCACCCGACAATCCAATCCGCCCAAGTCCAAACCATTTTTCCTTTTCTTTTTATTTTAGAAAAACAGTACCAATATCATAATAATAAGTTCCAAATCATACTTGAAATCATTAACTTTGAGTAATCCCACCCATGGGTTGTTTTCTTCGATAAAGGTCCTAAGCAATTACCGTACTATGTCACAAAGGATACCATATAAGCGTAAGCATGGTGTAACAAATGTCCTAGGGTTACAAGTAACATGGATATCAATCACAAAGGAGGAAATTACAATTCGGATTAACTACGCACTTACATTTGGCATACGATATTAAACATAGCACAAAGTTTGTAAAACAATTAAAACAGGTTTATAAAGGTAGGTTCAATATGCGTCAAAGAGACTTGCCTTCAGTTGCGGGAAGGTCGTAGTACGAGGGAAGTCCGGCGGCGGGGTCGGCGGTCGCGTCGGATTCCTCGACTACGCGCAAATCGAGGCAATAAATAAATACAAGAAAATAAATAAAATCTAAAAATTACAAAAATAGTACTGGCAAGTAGATCTTGATTTTAGATGAATTTATAAATTTGAACGGGGTCAATCGGAGTTCGGACGGAGAAGTTATGAGCATCCGAAGTTTGAAATTCAAAAAATTGGAAAACCGGGAATATTCCTTCCCTTTTTCTTTTCCTTTTCTGAATTTTTGGAAAAGGCTAGTGTCTCTTGCAAGGGGGTCCCACTTGTCATTGGGTGAAAGGCTTGTCTCCTTGCTTGGCATGGCCATGGCCATGAATGAGCTTGGAGGAGCTTGGGAGAGGGGGGGCGGCGCTGGCCGGGCGGCGTATGGGCGCGCGGCTGGCAGCATGCCGGCAGCACGGCGGGCGGTGGCGGCACCGGCGAGCGGCCGGCCGGCGGCGCGGGCCCGAGCACATGCACGCACGTACACAGAGCCTCCCAAAAACGAACAGAGAACCAAACTTTTCCCGAAAATCCAATTTTTGCCCCATTTTTGCATGGATTTCACCCAAATAAAATCATGGGATCACTAGATTACATCCTTAGGGACTCATAGGAGGAAGGAATTGAGTTGATTCTCACCGGAGGCGATGAATTTGACGAAGAACGGAGCTCCGGCCGAAACGACACAAACCCGAAATTCGCCTCCAAATCGCCAGGGATCCTAAAATTGATTGTTGGGTTAGACTCTAAACTCATTCACGGTCACAAGGAACCAAGTGGCACGAAGAATAACCCACTGTGGAGAGATCTACGGCCAAGAACGTGAAGAACACCGAGAACTCTAACCCGGCGTCGGTTTTCTTGCTCTAGTGGATGAACAAACGGGAGAGGCCAAAGGAGGCTCATACCACCGGGACGGGGGTTCTTATACGGAGAGAATGGAAGTGGAATCACGCGGAACGGAGTTGAAACGGCCGAGTTATGAGCATTTAATTGCATTTTTGTTTTTCTTTAATGCGGCCATTTTCGGCGAGATTAGTGGCTAATGAAGGTGGGGAATGGCAAGAGATCGTCGATACGAATCCAACGGATCCGGCCGTGATCAATTTGGAGTTGATTTGAGGGAGATATGATGAATTAAAGAGGGAGTCCACCATGGTTGAGGCTTGGAGCTCTTCTCTGTACAAGCCATGGCTAGAGGTAGAAGATGGAGAACTGTAGCGCCACGTGGCTGTCGGGACCCCGAATTTGCAAATCCGGACCCTCTGTGTATTCAGCACTAGTCCAGGAACGCGCTAGTGCACACAGTCTTAACATCGGTAAATATCACAATCATACCAATCGATATTATCAAAGTACTTTATTTAAATAACCAAACTGGTTACTTGACCTTATGGTCAAGTTACAAATGTATGCCTCGTAAGGCGAAACTTATTCAGAGAGAAATAATAGCAGCGGAAAATCAAATAAACTTCGTGGCGCCATCCAAAGATACCATAGGCAACCGACCGGCTCGCATCCCTAAGTAGACGGATCCTCTTGGAGTTCCTCCTCCGGCCGGGCGTAGTCTCCTCTTCAACTGCGGTGTTGTGTTGAGGCCAGGGTGAGTACTTGGTACTCAGCAAGGCATGCACAGAATGCCAGCTAATATACTATATGCCTGGCTTGGTACAAAGGAATAGCTCACGGTATATTTGCAAGAAACAAAGACTTGAAAAGTAATATAAGTAGATTCGAAAGCGAAAGCGTAAATAACTTTTCAAGAAGTTTAATAAACATTTTTCCCCATCCTAAACCACATTTCCATCATCTTCATTATTAAACCAACCCAACTTTTCAAATCCAAGTTATTTTCGTAAAATCTAACCCTTGATTGTAATTCCCGAGCATTGTCCAAAGTCTGTGGACTCGGCTATTCAAATAGATTCTACACTCTGCAGAGGTTATGCACTTTACCCACAAGATACAACAAACACCACAAAGGCGAAGTTCAGTAACAAAGCCTTTCGGAAGCCTCAAACAACACAGGTGGTCCTCTCCGGTTCGTGCTCTACACCATCCCTTCCCTTAGCCAAGGCGAAGTATGGGACCAACACACCGTTAGATGGGTATCTGGCCACACCACGACACGCCCCCCGCACAATCACACAAACGGTGTAATCGACACCCGAGGCTCCACAAGTGAGTCCTTAGCGACTTAGTCAACTAGGGCCATCCCATTCCAGCCATGTGGTTGCAAGTATGACCCAGTTCAAAGGCTTGCAAGGTTAAGTCCTTAGAGTGACCAGGGCAAGACTACGAAAAACCAAATCAACATCCCCAATGCCACAACCGGCCCACTGACATTACTCTTGCCACATGCCCCGATCGAAATCATTTATCAAACCCCGCTTGATTACCATGCACCACGTGCCATCAACATCACATGATACTTTTCCAAAACAGGTTCCATATATCATTAAGTCAATATTAGCATTTGATTGTCCAAAATCATGTCATGAGCACGAAAGGTGTCTAAGCGATACTACAACGATCTAAACCCATGTTGGCAATTTAATAATGTCCAACTAGTAATCCACAACTAGGGTGACAAGGGATCATGGCACATACTTAGATAATCAAGGTGTCATACAGCAATTTGGTATTTATCTAACCCCCATGTTTAAACCAAGTATTTTTCTAATTGAACTAGCATGCAATAGTTTAAATCAAAATAGATTTCGAAATAGGATCAACATGGTCAAAGCACAACTTGCCTTCAAAAAGCACTTGCTCTTGGTCTTGAGTTGGATCCTGAATCAACACTTCTCCTTCGAATCCTTCCGGCACTTCAACGTCTACTCGTAAAGCGTGCAAATAGCAAATACCCAAATAAACAATAGGCAAAAACATCCCAAAACTCCAAATAAAATCCATAAACAGAGAGAACATAATTTTCTGGATTTTGAGAAACTGGAATCGTCAAATTTGGAGTTAAAACGCAAAAGTTATGATTATTTAAAGTTCAAATAATCAATTAAATAATTTTGCAGAGAAAAACTTTAGTCCAAAAATTAAATAAAATTCATATTTAGGTAGATCTCAATTTTATACAAATTTAGAAATTTGAATCACTCAATTCGGAGTTGAAACGCAAAAGTTATAAGCGTTTGAAGTTTTGAAATTCAAATCAATTATTAAACCAATTTATTAAATCATTTTCTTTTTCGGAAATTAATTATTGCGTCATCATGGACACGTGGCAGCCTCTGATTGGTCGGCTGACGTCAGCCGGTCCATGGACGTGGTCCACGCTCGGTTCGGGTCCACCGTGGACTCGGTCCACGACCCCACGTGAGACTGACATGTGGGCCCACAGATGACGTCATTGCTGACGCCAAGACACCGGCCGATACCGCCGACAAGCGATTTCACCGTGACGTCAGCGATGACGTCATGGTGCAGTTCCGCCGCCCCCGACGCGCTGGCTCGGCTGTCGGCCGACACGCGGCAGGTTGCAGGCGCTGACCGCGACGGTCCGCCTTCCAGGACGCGTGGCACAATCTCGGCCGTTGATTCGAAAATCAACGGCCCAGATTGGATCGGGTGACGACGCTCGGGGTGAACGTGGCCATCCTGGACCGCTGGATCTAGATCCAACGGCTGGGATTAGATCCGAGGATCTAGACGTGATCTCACCGTGACGGTCAGATCTGGATCGGACGGCTGTCCGAGCTCGCGAGGTTGATGTCGAAGCGGCGGCGTTGGCTTGACCGGAGACGACGACGACCTCCGCGGCGGGCGCTTCGCGTGCAACTCCTGCGTGAAGGCCGGGCACTCCTAGCGCGCGCGACACGGCGATCTCGGGCCTGGGTTTGGTGTCGTCGGAAGACGGCGGATGCGCGGGATCAACGAAGAATCATGGCGGAAGACCTCCTCTACTCCGGCGAGCAATAAGCGGGCGACGGCGGCGGCTCAGGCGAGGTGAGAAGGGGCTCGGAGTGCGGGCGGTTGTGCGCTTCCGATGGCGGCGGCGGCGGCAGATAAAGGGGTCTCGGCTTCCGTGGTAGAGCGCGAAAACCGAGGTTGACACTTGACGTGGCGGCGAGGACTCGGCCGGATCCGGCGAACGACGAATCGCTGGCCGTCCACGTGGCGCGATCAACGGCCACGATGGCTTGGCGCGACGCGGTCCGGTCGGACACGGCTCGGGTCTGGTCTGGCCGATCATGACCGTTGGATCTCGATCCGACGGCCCACGTGGGGTTAAGGTTCAGCGTGGATTCGGTCAAGTCGGCTCGGGTCGGGTTCGAGTCGGACTTCGAACTCGAAAGTCTGACTCGGGCTCGGTCGGATGAACAGTACAAACCCACTCGCATTTTCCAGCGATTTAATATTTAAAATAATTCCCAGTAATTCATTTAATTCATTAAAAATAGCAAAAGACTCAGAAAAATTCCAGAAAAATTCTGGAAAATATTTTAGGGTATTTGGGACTCAAATAAAATATTTCCAACAAAATTTTATTTGCAAAATTAAATTCTTTAATTATTTCAAAATGGAATAAATTCAAATAAATTCCATATAAATCCAAATAAATTCCAGAAAATTCCAAAAATTCACCAAAGTGCCAAATCACACATGAATTTAAGAAAAGCAAAATTTTGGGGTGTTACAGTGGCGCTCTCCCATTGGCCCTCCTTTACGCGAATAAACCGCCCTAGAGAAAAATTAGGAAAAATGGTCTAAAAATTCCGGAAAAATTCCTAGAGTCATTTTAGAATATTTGGGACCCAATAAATTGGTTTCGCGGAATTTGGATGAAATTTGTGGAATTAAATATTCGTGCGCGGATTGCGGGCATTAAACAAAAGCCGCGCGAGATAAAATAGGAATGGAGGTCCAAAAATCCAGAGAATGATTCCTAAAATCATTTTGGAATATTTGGAACACAATTGAAGTGGTTTTGGGATTTTTGGAGCATTTTTGGACTCGGGTGAAATTTCGATTATCGGCGGGAATCTGGAAATTCGATTTTTCAACCGGAGGGGAATTAAATCCCGATTTTGGGATAGGAATGGATGCCAGGTTAATATAAACACCAGGGAAACTCCAAATTTTGAATTTAATTTATTTAAATTAGGTTTTTCTCCAGAAGGCAAAAATGAGGATGTTACAAACCTACCCCCCTTAGAGAGAATCTCGTCCCCGAGATTCAAACAGAGAAAGAAAGAGGTTAGGAAACTCTGCTCGAAGATCTTCTTCACGCTCCCAGGTAGCTTCCTTCTCAGAATGGTTGCTCCACTGAACCTTGCAGAACTTGATCACCCGGCTTCGAGTCCGACGCTCGGCTTCATCCAGAATTCTGACTGGATACTCTGGATACGACAGGTCTTCTTTCAGCTCCATTTCTTCCAACGGCATCTGATGTTCGGGTACTCGAAGACATTTCTTCAATTGAGACACATGGAAGACATCATGTACTCCTGATAGCTGTGGAGGCAACTCCAACTTGTAAGCCACTTCTCCTTTTCGGGCAACCACTGGGAATGGTCCGATGTAGCAGGGCGCTAACTCCCCACTGACTCGAAACCGCTTCATTCCTTTCAACGGGGATACCTTCAAGTACACATGATCACCTGGTACAAAGCTTAATTCTCGCCGACGATTATCAGCATAACTCTTTTGTCTTGATTGGGCTGTCTTCAAATTTGCACGGATCTGTCTGACTTGCTCTTCGGCTTCTTTCAGAACATCAGGTCCGATTATCTGCCCACCTTCGGTTTCTTTCCAATACAAGGGTGTCCTGCATTTTCTCCCGTATAGAGCTTCAAAAGGCGCCATCTTCAGACTGGCTTGATAACTGTTGTTATAGGAAAACTCAGCATAGGGCAAATTCTGATCCCATGAACCTTTATATGTTAGAGCACAGGCTCTCAACATGTCTTCTAGGATCTGATTGATTCTTTCTGTCTGGCCATCCGTTTGGAGATGATACGCAGTACAGAAATTCAGATTTGTGCCCAACACTTCATGCAATTTCTGCCAGAACCTCGAGGTAAACTGGGAACCTCGATCGGACACGATCTTCTTGGGCACACCGTGTAAACATACAATCTTGGCCATATACAACTCGGCAAGCTTGTCCCCGGAATAAGTCGTCTTCACTGGGATAAGGTGGGCCACTTTAGTCAACCGGTCCACGATAACCCAGATGGAATCATAACCGGCTTTAGTTTTGGGAAGTCCGGTTATAAAGTCCATGCCAATTTCTTCCCATTTCCAAACAGTAACTTGCAAAGGCTGCAACAATCCGGCGGGTCTCTGATGCTCTGCTTTTACCAACTGGCACACATCACAACGTGCCACAAAGTCGGCGACCTCTTTCTTCATATTGGACCACCAATATTTCTCTTTCAAATCTGCATACATCTTGGTGCCCCCTGGGTGAATGGAATATACTGAATCATGAGCTTCCTTCAAGACCACATTCTTGATTTCTTCTTGGTTAGGCACTACTATTCTTTTCCCAAACCAGACTGTACCTCGGTCATCTTCCGAAAATCCAGGGTATTTCCCTTTCTTCAGGCCCTCTTTTAGGTCGGCAATACCTTTATCATTCTTCTGAGCCTCTCTAATCTGATCCTCTAAGGTTGATTTTACTTCAACATTGTAAATGCAACCTTCATTCACCAATTCCAGGTTAAGACGCCGGAACTCTTCATGAAGCGCTGGCTGGCTTTCTTGTATCATAACATTGTTGCAGTGAGCTTTCCTGCTTAAGGCATCCGCAACAACATTTGCCTTGCCCGGGTGGTAATGGATTCCCACATTATAATCTTTCACCAATTCTAACCATCTTCTCTACCTCAGGTTGAGATCGGACTGGGTGAAGATATACTTCAAACTCTTATGATCCATATAGATCTCACATCTATTGCCGATCAAGTAATGCCTCCAAATTTTGAGCGCATGCACAACTGCGATAAACTCTAAATCATGGATGGGGTAGTTTTCTTCATGAGGTCGCAGTTGTCTCGAAGCATAGGCTATAACCTTTCCTTCCTGCATCAAAACACATCCAAGTCCTTATTTTGAAGCATCACAGTACACTTCAAAGTCTTTATGAACATCCGGCAAGACAAGTACTGGGGCTGAGGTTAACCTCTTCTTCAATTCCTGAAAACTTTGCTCACATGCTTTAGTCCATTCAAACTTCTTTTCCTTCTTCAGAAGCTGAGTAAGAGGTCTGGCTATCTTCGAGAAACCTTCAATGAATCTCCGATAATAACCAGCTAATCCAAGAAAACTTCGGATGTCCGGAACCGACTTAGGTTGTTTCCAATCCAAAACATCCCTTACTTTCGCTGGATCCACTGCTACTCCTGCAGCAGAAATGATATGCCCCAGGAAAGAAACTTCCTTCAACCAGAAATCACACTTGCTGAACTTAGCATACAGCTGGTGCTTTCTTAACATTTCCAAGACTATCCTCAGATGGTCTTCATGCTCTTTTCTGCTCTTGGAATAAACTAGAATGTCGTCGATGAAGACTACAACAAATTTGTCTAAATACTCCATAAACACCTTATTCATCAGATTCATGAAATAGGAAGGAGCATTGGTTAATCCAAAAGACATCACTGTAAACTCGTACAGTCCATATCTGGTAGTGAAGGCTGTATTCGGAATATCTTCTTTCCTTATCTTCAGCTGATGATATCCCGATCTCAAATCTATCTTGGAAAAGACTTGAGCTCCCTTCAACTGATCAAACAGATCATCAATCCGAGGCAGCGGATACTTGTTCTTGATTGTGACCTCATTCAAAGACCTGTAGTCTATGCACATCCTTAGACTACCATCCTTCTTCGTGACGAAGATCACTGGCGATCCCCACGGCGACGAACTGGGTCTGATGAATCCTTTCTCTTGCAGTTCTTCAATCTGCTTCTTCATCTCAACCAACTCATTGGAAGGTAGCCGGTAAGGTCTCTTCGAGATGGGAGCCGTACCAGGTACAAGCTCAATCACAAACTCCACATCTCGATCCGGTGGCATACCGGGAAACTCTTCCGGGAATACATCCGGGTACTCATTGACTATCGGTACGTTTTCCAACGATGTACCTTTCAAACGGTTCAGGGTGCTACCCCCCTTAGAGGAAAGATTAGATAAGAACTCCACTCTAATCCCCTCAGGGCTGGTAAGAGAGATAGCTCTACTAGCACAGTCTATCTGACCCTTATACTTGGTTAACCAATCCATTCCAAGGATTACTTCTATACCCTTAGTATCCAATAATATTAAGTTCGCTAGGAACTTTACCCCTTTTATTACTATATCCATTTTCGGACAAACAGCAGTTGTTCTTAGTTCTTTACCAGGGGATTGTACTAACAAAGGATTTCTTAATTGTATTGTATCCCAGTTATGCTTTTTAACCAAGTATTCTGATATAAAAGAATGGGTTGCACCAGAATCAAACAGACCTGAAGCAGGTACTGAGTTCACATGGAACTTACCATAGACCACGTCAGGCGCATCCTGGGCCTCCTCAGCAGTGATATGATTCACGTGCCCTCTTCCAGCCGTCCATGGCGTGCGCGGGGTCTGCGGGGTTCCTCTCCCTTGAGCCGGCGCTGGAGCGCGGGCTGGCGTTGATCCCAGGTTGAACCTCACTGGTGTGATGGTCTCACGCTTCTGAGGGCAGTTGTTGGCGTAGTGGCCCATCTCCCTGCAGTTGAAGCACTGCACTCCTGCCATCGCAGTCCCACTCTTCTGAGCTTGGGCTCCTGCATTGCCGGCAGAGGCTTGTCCAATTGGGCGCGGGGTGGACATTGTGGTCCTTGGTGCATTGGAGGCTGGCGGCTGGCTCTTTCTTGCCTTTGAAAAGTGCGCGGGGCCTAGACCTGCTGGCACCGCGCTGGTTCTGGAACAGCATCTTGCGCTTTCTAGACTCAAACAGCTGACGCTGAGCATCCTCTTGAATCAGCGCCTTGTTCACCATGTGCTGGAACGACGGAAAGTTGCTCGACACCAGCTGAACCTTCAGGTTAGGGTCAAGGCCCTACACAAATCGCCGATCTTGGCCTCATCAGTGGCGACATCAGCGGCCGCGTAGCGAGACAGCTGGGTAAACCAGTTCAGATACTCTGACACCGACAAGTTCCCTTGTTGAAGCTTATGAAACTCTCTTCGCTTCATCTCCATAATGCCCTTCGGGATATGGGTAGCCCGGAAAGCTTCCACGAACTCAATCCAAGCAATGTGCTGCGGGTCAGCATGGGCAGCACAGTAATTCTCCCACCAGTTAGCTGCAGTTCCTTTCAGCTGGTGAGAAGCAAACCTGACACTCTCCAGGTCATCACACTGAGCCAGGTGGAGCTTCCTTTCCACCTCCTTCAGCCAATCATCTGCCTCTAGCGGATCCACTGCTCCCGAAAAGGTGGGAGGCCTTGTCCTCATGAACTCCCCAAACTTAGATTGGGGCGGCTCTGCTGCCTGAGCTGGTGCAGCCTGGGGCTGATTCAGGACATTCTGAGCTAATGCCTGAAGAAGCTGGATCTGCATCGCCATCATCTGTTCAAGATTAGGCGATTGAACTGGCGGTGGGGGCGGCGGCGGATCATGCTGAGGAGCGGGCGGCAACTGTCCAGCAGCACCCTGCTGTGCCTGCGGCTCCACAAACTCTTCATCTTGAAAGTGCACTGGTCCACGGGCACGTCCATGACCTCTACCGCAGCCTCCTGGTCTTCCACGGCCACGACCACGACCACGACCAACGTTCTCCATCTGCAACAAGGGCGGTCAAGCAGAAGGAAAGGGGGAAAAGCAAAGGTAAGAGTCAGGGGACTAACCAACATCCTCAACAACGAGAGCACAACCGCAAAAGCACACAACAGAAGGGAAAACCAACTGGACTTCAATTAAAACAAAATAGTTTTGGGGGAGGCTGTATCACAAATGCCTAAGGGCACGATACAATCCAGCAAGCACTTATTCATCGTTCTAATCGAAACAAAAACAAGATAAAGGTCCTCCGGGCTAGAACACTAGATGCTCGCGTCACTCACGTAAACACGCGGGGACGGCTCCTCCTCCTCCTCCTCGCTCCTACTGCGGGAAGGGGTAGCTGATGAAGACGGTCCTGCACCTCCAGGGGCGCCCAAGAAGCCCAAAGACACTCCCAACGGCGACTGGGGCCGGACTTGATGGGGGTGTAAAGGGATGCCCGAACTTCCGTTAGGTGGAGGATAAGTCGATTAGGCGGAGCGAGACACTCACGATCCGGCTTCTTGATCGACACGATCAAAAACCCCTGCAATCGCAGCACCACACGTCCTCTGGTTATCAACCGTGCGCTGCCCGGCTGACCTCGCCACGAAGGCTAATCCCTGCCAATGAATCGAGAACACAAGCAAGAACAAGAAAGATGCACTGAATTTGAAAATTGAGGATGAATCTCACGATTGGGGTCTCACAAACCGATGAACGGCAATACTGTTCAAAAACAGAATTAATCTAAGCAAAACCCAAAGCAAACCCTAGCGGCGGCTACTGGATATAAAGGCTAGGGGACGTCCTAGAAACCCTAGACGTGTCCGTGTTGGACTCCAACACGATACATGGGCCAACGGCCCAAATTGGTGACGCAGCACCCTGGGACAGATTCTGTCCGCCAGCTTGTAACGTAAATTCCCGTCGACTCCGAAGTCCAAATGACCTGAAACCGGTGCCATTGTAAAGCTTATCTCCTTAGCTTTCTATGCATATGTGGATCATCAAAATCGGAGCCCGTTTGTGGCCTGGGCGACGATTTTAGTGAACGCTGCTCCTGGTGGCCGAGGTAGTCGACTCCGAGATGAATTGAACCTCCAACTTGACTTGGACACCCTCCTTGCCTCCCTCTTGGTCCTTGCTGGTTTCCAAGGCCTTCATGGTCCTCTCCAAAGTTCCTAAGTACAATATAATCAATAATATCATTAGGTAGCATACCATCCTCACAAGTATCTGCACGGGCACTTAGGAACGAGCTCACCTGTTGATTCAATTGCCGTGCTCGTGCTCTTGTGATGGGTCCTTGCATCACAACTGGAGGAGGCTCGGTCGTATGCATAGGAGTGATGTCCTCATCAGGACTGACTTGCGGGCGGTAGTCCGAAGCTTCAGGCCCTGGCGATGCTTGGCTGGCGGAGCGTCGATCGACACGTCGCGGGTAGGCGGGTCCTCCGGAACCGGGACTGGTGGTGGTGGCGCCACGGGCTGTGCCTCCTGTGCAGGCGCTGGTGGTGGAAGCGACTGGGCATCCCTCCTCTCCTCCAGGAGCTGACGGTTCGCCTCTCTAGCTGTTGTCAAGGCCCGATGCAAATCCTGCATCTCGTCGGTCATCCGCACATAGGCCTCATCCTGAGCCTGGATGAGGGATCCCATGTGCACCACGGTCGGGTCAGCCTCCTGCTCCAAACTCCGGAACTGGTTGTACATCCTCCCAACCTGGCAGCGGGGAAACAGACGGTACAGGGAGTCCTCCAGCCGATCATGGTAGCTATGCCCCAACATGAGGATAGCCTTTCGGGCAGCGTCCTGAAGCGCGTACGCCAGAATCGACCTCTCGGCCGTGAAGTAGAACGGTCGGTCCTCATCGCGAACTCGGCTCCTCGCGAAGACCAGCAAGCGGACATGCCACAAGTCCTGGCCAAGACCAGAAATAGACTGGTAGCGATACTCAGGACGATGGGGAAACCCCAACTCCTGAAGCATCAGCGACAGCTCCTCGCAGAAGCCTCCAGCCTGAGCGGCAAAAGTGGTGAAAGCCGGCATCTACAAATTTTGAAATAAGATGGGATTAGTAACCAAATTTTAAATAAAGGATAGGATAAGCACAAGACACTAAGATAGGGGAGATAGAAGCAAAGGAACTTAAACTTTTGTAAGTAGGTTTTTATAAAAATATAAGTCCTTAAGGCTTTGCCATGCTAACTAGGTCACGTCCTACAGTCAACCTGGCTCTGATACCACCGCTGTGAGACCCCGGATCAGCTATCCGAAATCTCCTGTGCATTTCCGTACTAGTCCCAGATCAGTAGCTAGTACACACAGTCACAGTGATACTTCATTGCCGAACATAACGAAAATTGTAACATAAATATTAAAGTATGGGTCACATGGCCGCTTATTACAATACTCGGTCGACGGACCGGAGACACGACAATGGAAAACGAAAGCGACAAAGAGCGAACACCAAAACGCCATAGGCGACGACTAGAAATGCGACTAGTGATCCTGGCAATCCTCCTCGAACTCCTCGGGGTAGAACTCACCATCCTCAGCGGCGTCTTGATAATTTTCTGATGATGACAAGTTGATGTAGCACGTGAGTACAAAAGTACTCAGCAAGTCGGGGAAAGTATGATTATGTGGGGCTTTCCAAAGGAAGCTTAACAGGGTTCATTTGCACAAAGCCACATTTTATTAAACCATACTTAAGTAATAAGTTTCACAAAGCCACTTTCAACAATTCTTTTTAACAATTGAATTATTTAATATTGCAGTGAGGTTCTATTCACCATCACTAATATTAGGGCTCTATCCGCCAACTTTTAAAAGATCAAGGTTAATGATGTGACTCTATCCGTCAAGTGTAAAACAGGTTCTTTCCACTTGGTTGGCTCTATCCGCCAAACAACATCCGAGAGTTCTGACCACTCCCGAATCCCAAAACAAAACACTTTTCAGTTTTTAAAACCAAAATCAAAGTCTACCAATGTGAAAGCATTCTTCGCTTTGCCCTTGACCGTAGGCACGGCTATTCGAATAGTTTAAACTCTGCAGAGGTGTACAACTTTACCCACAAGACAAGATATTCCCTTGATGCCATGCAATTAACACACTTCCTTGGGTGTGCCGGCAGGGATATCCTGACAAGGCCGTTACAATGTATCCACCTAACCCGACCCACCCGCTGAGGTTTCACTGCTATTAGGGTTCCATCCAACCAGTACAGAAGCCCCCTCTTGCGCCGTGTGAGAAAAACGACATTGCCTCTATCCGGCACTCACATTCCACCGAGTGGTGAGTCTAAATTAGGTTTCTACAAATTAGTTGGCCAGGTCGTACCATTATAGACATGTGGTAGTACGGTTATTCTTAGAATGGACAATCTCAAGCGTCGGTCCTTAATTGACTTGGGGCGGTACTTGCACAAGACAACTAGTGCTCCATCCGCACCCACCCGACAATCCAATCCGCCCAAGTCCAAACCATTTTTCCTTTTCTTTTTATTTTAGAAAAACAGTACCAATATCATAATAATAAGTTCCAAATCATACTTGAAATCATTAACTTTGAGTAATCCCACCCATGGGTTGTTTTCTTCGATAAAGGTCCTAAGCAATTTCTACCGTACTATGTCACAAAGGATACCATATAAGCGTAAGCATGGTGTAACAAATGTCCTAGGGTTACAAGTAACATGGATATCAATCACAAAGGAGGAAATTACAATTCGGATTAACTACGCACTTACATTTGACATACGATATTAAACATAGCATGCAAGTTTGTAAAACAATTAAAACAGGTTCATAAAGGTAGGTTCAATATGCGTCAAAGAAACTTGCCTTCGTTCACGGGAAGGTCGTCGTACGAGGGAAGTCCGGCGGCGGGGTCGGCGGTCGCGTCGGATTCCTCGGCTACACGCAAATCGAGGCAATAAATAAATACAAGAAAATAAATAAAATCTAAAAATTACAAAAATAGTACTGGCAGGTAGATCTTGATTTTAGATGAATTTAGAAATTTGAACGGGGTCAATCGGAGTTCGGACGGAGAAGTTATGAGCGCCCGAAGTTTGAAATTCGAAAAATTGGAAAACCGGGAATATTCCCTGGAATATTCCTTCCCTTTTTCTTTTCCTTTTCTGAATTTTTGGAAAAGGCTAGTGTCTCTTGCAAGGGGGTCCCACTTGTCATTGGGTGAAAGGCTTGTTTTCTTGCTTGGCTTGGCCATGGCCATGAATGAGCTTGGAGGAGCTTGGGAGAGGGGGGGGCTTGCGCCGGCGGCGGCGGCATGGCACACCGGGCCAGCGGCGGGCACGTGCAGGAGGGGCGTGGCCGGGCGATGGCGGCACGGCGGGCAGCGGCGCCGGGCGAAGGTCGGCCGGGCGGCTGGGCCCGAGCACATGCACGCACGTACACAGATCCTCCCAAAAACGAACAAAGAACCAAACTTTTCCCAAAAATCTGATTTTTGCCCCATTTTTGCATGGATTTCACCCAAATAAAATCATGGGATCACTAGATTACATCCTTAGGGACTCATAGGAGGAAGGAATTGGGTTGATTCTCACCGGAGACGACGAATTTGACGAAGAACGGAGCTCCGGCCGAAACGACACAAACCCGAAATTCGCCTCCAAATCACGAGGGATCCTAAAATTGATTATTGGGTTAGACTCTAGACTCTTTCACGGTCACAAGGAACCAAGTGGCACGAAGAATAACCCACCGTGGAGAGATCTACGGCCAAGAACGTGAAGAACACCGAAAACTCTAACCCGGCGTCGGTTTTCTTGCTCTAGTGGATGAACGAACGGGAGAGGCCAAAGGAGACTCAGACCACCAGGACGGGGGTTCTTATACGGAGAGAATGGAAGTGGAATCACGCGGAACGGAGTTGAAACGGCCGAGTTATGAGCATTTAATTGCATTTTGGTTTTTCTTTAATGCGGCCATTTCCGGCGAGATTAGTGGCTAATGAAGGTGGGGAATGGCAAGAGATCGTCGATACGAATCCAACGGATCCGGCCGTGATCAATTTGGAGTTGATTTGAGTGAGATGTGATGAATTAAAGAGGGAGTCCACCATGGTTGAGGCTTGGAGCTCTTCTCTGTACAAGCCATGGCTAGAGGTAGAAGATGGAGTACTGTAGCGCCACGTGGCGCTCCCCCATTGGCCCTCCTTTACGCGAATAAACCGCCCTAGACAAAAATTAGGAAAAATGGTCTAAAAATTCCAGAAAAATTCGTAGAGCCATTTTAGAATATTTGGGACCCAATAAAATTGGTTTCGCGGAATTTGGATGAAATTTGTGGAATTAAATATTCGTGCGCGGATTGCGGGCATTAAACAAAAGCCGCGCGAGATAAAATAGGAATGGAGGTCCAAAAATCCGGAGAATGGTTCCTAAAATAATTTTGGAATATTTGGAACACAATTGAAGTGGTTTTTGGATTTTTGGAGCATTTTTGGACTCGGGTGAAATTTCGGTTACCGGCGGGAATCTGGAAATTCGATTTTTCGACCGGAGGGGAATTAAATCCCGATTTTGGGATAGGAATGGATGCCAGGTTAATATAAACACCAGGGAAACTCCAAGTTTTGAATTTAATTTATTTAAATTAGGTTTTCTTCAGAAGGCAAAAATGAGGATATTACACCATCCCAATACACTTGCCATCAACCGCGTGTGACGGAGTGGCGGGACGTGGAAGGCACTCCCATGGTCACACCACCTGCACATAGGTATAATGCACTCAACAACATGCCCACAAAGCAACACAAGAACTATCTCTCCAACGGGACAGCAGGCTTCCAACAAGCAAAACTTGAGTTCTAAAACTCCAAATCAGGTAAACGAGTACATTTTCTCGAACCTTAGGAAATTTCCCACCTTTTTCTAAGTATTCACGAAAACTTATTCGGCCTCTAAAATCCTCTAATCTACAGTTGAACACAAACTGTCCCAATCACGTCATAGATTGGATAGTGCTCGGTAAATTGACCATAACTTTTAAACAGATGAATAGAATTTAGCGTTTTCAAAGCCTAATTAAAGGTAATTAGATACTTACAACTTTCTCACCAGCCGGCCCTCCAGAAAATGCATCTAAAATTGTCTAATTCGTGTCCGAAGACCAACGACCTAATTTGTCCGAGGATAGAACGCGAGACTGAATTGCAATCTTCCTAGATCCTTCTAATCACAGCACCTAAACACCAAAATTAACCATGATCTTCCCCATCTAACCAGAGCCAAAACTCTACAAATCAATCTACAATCACTTACCTCGCTTGAAGAAACCGACGAATGACGAACTCCTCCTCTCCTCGGTCCAATCCTCCCTCCAATCGCCGAAAACGCCGAGATCGCCAGATCCCGTTGGATGGAAGGCTTCCAACCCGTGCGAGAGCGGCGTGGGGATAGCTCTAGGGCCTGCTAGAGGAGGGGAGGGGAGGCGCAAGGGGATGGGAGGGGATGCGGCTTGGTGGGGGAAAAGGGTGTGCACCCAGTTGGGGGGGAAGGGGCGGCTAGGTGGGAAGGGTTTGGGGGGGCGACCACAAGGGGGGCTAGGGTTTGGGCGCATGGGGGCAGGATTTGCTGCCCCCCAACTCCCCCACATGGGCCAAGAGCCTCCACCAATGGCCCAATTAGATCCCCCAAGGCCCAAACTAACTCCCCCAAGGCCCAAACTCCGAGAAACAGCCCAAAAAGACAGTATAAAGTCATACCGTAATGTCGTACTCTATATTGTCACATTCCATAATGTCACATTAGTATTATCATCGGTTTAAATGGAGTCGATGAAAATAGCGTTATTTTTGTCGGTCTGAGTACAAGCCGACGAAAACATAAAGATTATTTTCATCGGTTGGATTGGCCGATGAAACTAGGACTCTATTTTCGTCGGCTTGGGTAGAAGCCGACGAAAACTAATTGATATAGGTTGCCCTATCCCTCCGCCTGCGCCAAAACTTTCCAGCCGTCGCGTGCGCCTACGCCTCAGCCCCCGCCGCTAGGTCCGCGCCTGACTGCCGCCCCCGCCTCCCCTGCGCTCGACTTCGGTTCTAAGATCTGCCCCTCGCCTCCCGCGTCGGCCCCTGTTTGCCGGCTCGCCTCTGGCGTCCACCGCCGCCTCCGTGGGAGGAGGCCAAGACGCTGCCGTCCACGCTCGCCAAGGCCAACTTCTCCTTCCTCCGCGCGTGAGGACTCTGCAACCTCCTCAGTTTCCTTAGCATATTTCTTTAGGTATATTGTTCCTACTCAACATAAGTCATCTCCACCATTTCAGGTTCATGCTCAATGTTACTAGATTTTAAAATTTGCACATGAAATTGATGTTCTTACTTTTCAGGATATTTTATCTGCTCACTTAGGATCGGCTGTGTCACTACCACCATTTCAACCTCCTTCACCTCCTACCTTTTTCTTCCCACCTACAAATATTGTATATTTCATTCCAAATGTTTGGTTATGTACATTAATAGTGACAATTCTTTTACAAATGTTTGGTTATCCTCACTACAATTATTCTAACTAAGGGGTAGTCCTACAGTTAGTATGGCTCTGAGACCACCTCATGTCGGGACCCGAATTTGCAATCCGGACCCTTTGTGTATTCAGCACTAGTCCAGGATCACGCTAGTGCACACAGTCTCAACATTGTTAAATATCGCAATCATACACATCGATATTAGTAAAGTACTTTAATTAAAATAACCAAACTGGTTGCTCGACTTTATGTTCAAGTTACAAGAGTATGCCACACAGGGCGAAAACTTATTAAGGAAATAAATTGCAGCGGAATAAAAGCATCAACGTGGCGCCATCCAGTATACCACAGGCAACTGACTGGGCTCGCTCCCAAGATAAACGGTTCCTCCAGCAGTTCTTCCTCCAAAGCTGGCGTAGACTCTTCTTCGACTAATGATTGTATTGCGGCAAGGGTGAGTACTTGGTACTCAACAAGTCATGCACAAAATGCAACTAATATTCTATATGCATGGCTTATTACAAAGGATAGGCTAATAGGTACATTTGCAGTAAAACAGCATTTAACAAGTAGCATAAGTAGATTCGAAAGCGGTAAAGGCAAGTATAATATCAATAACTTTTCCAGGAGTTAAGTAAACATTTTCCCTTTCCTAATCCACATTTCCATCAACGTCATCAATAAACCCAACAAAACTTTTCAAGTCCAAGTTGTTTTCGTGAAAGTCTAACCCTTGACTGTAATCCTTGAGCAGTGTCCAATGCCGTGGACTCGGCCATTCGAATAGGTTGTACACTCTGCAGAGGTTATGCACTTTACCCACAAGATACAGTCAAACACCACAAAGCCGAGTGATCATAACAAAGCAATTCAGAGACCTCAAACTGTACAAGTGAACCTCTCCGGTTTTTGCCATAAACCATCCCTTCCCTTAATATAGGCGAAGTATGGGACCGACATACCGTTGGACGGGTACCATGCCATAGCCTTGGTACGCTCCCCTCTCAAGCTACACAAAAGGTATAGTTGACACCCCAAGGTATCACATGCAAGTTATTAGTAACTTACTCAACTAGGTCCGTTCCATTACAGACATGTGGTTGCACGTTTGACTCAGATCAAAGGCTTGCTTGCAGGGTTAAGTCCTTAGGGTGACCAGGGCAAGACTATTCGAAGAACCAAAGCGACATCCCCGGTGCCACTCATGGCCCACCATATCATTCTTGCCACTTGCCCCGGTCTAAATCTATTTATCAAACCCAATTGATTCCCATGCACCACGTGCCATCATTACCATCACCACACATGATACTTCTCAAAAACAGGTTCAATATCTCATTAAGTCAATATTAACATTTGATTGTCCAAAATCATGCCATGTGCACATAGCACGTCTAAGAAATATGCTACAATGGTCTAAATATCCATGTTGGCAATTCAATAGTGTCCAACTAAATATCCACAACTAGGGTGACAAGGGTTCATGGCACATAATTAATTAATCAAGGTGTCATACTGCAATTTGGCATTTATCTAATTTCCAGAAATAATTTAACATTTCTAATTAAATTACCATGCATTAAATTGAATCAAACTAATTTTCAAAAATAGGAGCAATATGATCAAAGCATAACTTGCCTTCAAAAAGCACTTGTTCTTGGTCTTGAGCTGGCTCCTGGGTCAAAACTTCACCTTCGAAGCCTTCGGGTACCTCAACATCTACTTGTAACGTGTAAATAAAGCAATAAATAAATAAAACGATACATACACATTGCTCAAAAATTCAAATAAAATCCATAAACAGAAGGAGCATAATTTTACAAGTTTTTAGAAATTTGAATCACCTCAATCGGAGTTAAAACGTAAAAGTTGCATCCGTTTAAAGTTTGAGAAATTAATTAAATAAATATAAACAGAGGAAAATTCATGTCCAAAAATTAAATAAAATTCACCATTAAGTAGATCTCAATTTTATAAAAATTTAAAAATTGGAATCACCCAAATCGGAGTTGAAATGCAAAAGTTATAAGTGTTTAAAGTTTGAAAAAATCAAATAAAAGAATAAACCGAATTAATTTACTTATTTTTCTATTGAAAAATCAATTTATTGTGTCTGCTGACGTCATCATGGAAATTGAATTTCCACCGAATTATTTTTCTATTGTAAAATCAAATTATGACGTTAACATTGCGTCATCCGATTCATGGACTCGGTCCACGGTTCGTGCTCGGTCCACCGTGGACCCGGTCCACGGGTGCACATGTCACTGACGCATGGGACCCACTCGGATGACGTCATCGCTGACGTCATCGCGCTCGATCGCATGGCTCTGACAGCTGGGCCCCACCATGACATCATCATGACGTCACGGATGACGTCATGGTGTGGTTGGGCCGGTCGCTGACACGCGGGCCCACGCTGACGTCGCGCGTGACGTCAGCGACGACCGGGGCTGACCCGTGTGGACCGCGGCGCTTCGGCTCCCAGCCGCGTGGCACGATCTGGGCCATTAGTTTGAAATCCAACGGTCAGGATTGGATCTAATCTCACTACTGCGGAACGACGTGGCTTAATCTGGACCGTGCGATTGGGATCGAACGGTCGGGATTGGATCGGGTTTTCACCTCACCGTGGGGGTGGCGTGGCAAGTCCCAGCGTGTGACACGTGGCTCACTCTACACTGTTCGATCTCGATCGAACGGTTGAGATCGCATCTAACGCTACAACACGGATTAACCCTAACCGTACGATCTAGATCTAATGGCTGTGAAAGGATCTAGCACGGTGCAATCTACGGCTATGTGGCTCAATCTCGTACACTGGATCTAAATCTAATGGTTTAGATCTAATCTAGTTAAATCACCAAGAGGGCTACGTGGACTCATCGTGGCCGTTGGATCTGGATCGGACGGTCAAGAAGCTTCGCGGGCGCTGATGGAGTCGTGGCGGAGCGGGTTCACCGGAGACGAAGACGACGACCTTCCCCTCGGTGTTGCGGGCGCGCTCCGGTGAGGTGAGTAGTATTGGTCAACGTGGTGTGGCCTTGCGCTTCCAGATCCGGGCTCGACGGTGACCGAGACGGCTCAACGGCGGTGGAAACTCGCAAATTCCGCGGTGGAACCCTAACGTGACTTCGGCGAGAGATTGCGGCGGCTACACGGCGGCTCGAGCTTCGGGAGATGGGGCAAACGGCGCGGGCGACAAAGGGGAACCTCGGGAGCCCACCCGGTCATTAAATACCGGCACAAGCGTCGAGATCGACATGGATTTTGCGGAGAAGCCATTGCAGCGGCAGAGTCCGAAGGCGGCACGGATAGGGCTGACGTGGTGGCATCTCGGGTGTCCACGTGCTCGTGATTGACGACTTGGATTCGATCGTGCGAACGGGTTCGATCCGAACCCCATGTGGGCGACGTGGCGAGATCTCGGCCGTTGGATCAAGATCCAATGGTCGCGGATTAGGGTTTGGGGTCTAGCTCGAACGGCTCGGTCGGGCTCGAGTCCAGCTCGGACTAGAGTCTGACCCGGGTTCGATCGGAGGAACAGTAAAACCTGTTCGGATTTTCTAGCGATTAAATATTTAAAATAATTCCTAGAAATTCAAATAATTCAAGAAAAATAGCAAAATAATCAGAAAAATTCCCAAAAAAATCTGAAAAATACTTTGAGACCTTTTGAACTCAAATAAAATATTTCGAACAAAATTTTATTTAAAACTTTTAATTATTTAATTATCTCAAAAGGGAATAAATTCAAATTAAATCCAAATAAACCCAAATAAATCCCAGAAAATTCCAAATATTCTCAAAAATGTAGAATTTCACTTAAATTCATGAAAAGCAAAAATTTGGGGTGTTACAACTCACCAGTTGAAGTGGAGTTTACACTAGCACATGAGGAGGAGTTCTAGGAGGAGTCGAATAATTATGGTGCGAGCCTTGTCAATTTTCTGTGGCATATTCACTACTACAGAAAAGTCCATCACTGCCGGGTCCAAAACGCCATCACTGCCGGTTATGGGAGCCGGCAGTGATTGGTCGGCAGTGATACTCGGGATTATCACTACCGGCTCTGGAACCGGCAGTGATGGTAGATATCTCTGCCGGCTCGCTCTGGAACCGGCAGTGATAATGGATATCTCTGCCGGCTCGCTCTGGAACCGACAGTGATAATTAAGTATTGTCCTGACAGTTTTAACACAAAACGAAGAGATTTCCCCAGGAGGTCACCCTCGTCCATCCTAGTTAGTATTACTCTCACCCAAGCACGCTTAACTTCAAAGTTCTTATATGATCTAGTACCATAGTGTTGGTATGATCACATCTGAAAATATAACGCGTCTCCCTCCCCTTAACATCACAAAGCACCCGAACACTAATGTTAGTATTCTTATACTTCGAATTTACTATGACTTGGGTGCTCCAAAATTTTAGAGCACCCAAGTCATAGTAAAATTGGACACTTAGTTAAATTTTGGAGCACCCATATAAATACCTTATCACTACTGGCTCTGCGCAGAACCGGCAATCATAAAGTCAGATTGCGCGGGAAAATTCAGAAGTGCAGGAAAATACATATCACTACCAGTGAAAGAGTACACCCGGCAGTAAAAGTTGCAGTATCACTGCCGGTTCTACTTACAACCGGCAGTGATACGTCACTACCGGGTTTGGGTATAAACCGACAATGATAGTGTGTTATCACTGCCGGTTGGTTATCCAAACCGGCAGTGATGCGTTTCCTTGGCAGTGGTTCTTATGAATGGACCTCCACAGTCCTTCAAATATAGAAGGGTTCAAAGCACTGAAATAGGGAAGTCAACCAGTGGCTATCTACCTGAAGAAGTTCACACAGCTTGCACACTAAGCCCCTGAAGACGTGGCAACGAACAAAGCTAGACAGCCTCGCTCTATGATGGGACTGAATTCTAGATTGCAAGTGGCATTGATCACCCATACTTTTCCTGATTTTCAATAGTTAGTAAATAAGGCATTGATCTTAGAAGACAAGCGCAAGAAGTTGGATGACAACCAGAAGTGCAGAATGCCTCAGCAAGGAGCTCGTCAAGGTCAATAGGGAGTGAGGATTGCACCTCATCAATTCATTAGGTTTCAACCTAAGAATGTTTTTAAGACGTCGTCACCTGTACCTCGTCCATTAGGCCAGAGTTCTCAAAAACCTGCCCAAGCTAGTAATTAGTAAGAAGAATATCCACAGACGGCAAGCAGGCGTTGCTATAATTGCAATGAGCTAGGACACTTTGCCAACAGTTTCAACCTTGGAATCACACCTGCAAAGGCCCCTGCACCAGGAGTGAACTAGGGAGGTGTTCAAGATGGAGCTACGTCTCAAGCAATTGTGAGAGACTGAGTCAACTACATCACAGCAGATGAAGCCCAGCATGCTTTGGACATCATACTGGGTAAGTTTTTGGTTAACTCAGTACCTACAATACTATTGGTCTATTTTGGAGCTTTGCATTCATTTCTTTATTGATATTTTGCTATTAAAAATAACTTGGATATTGAAAATTTTAAGTGTATGCTTTTAGTCCAATCCCCTGGATGAGAACTCTGATCTAACGTAGGATGTTATCGGGTAAAGTTGCTTACAGATGGAGTAGAGTTCCTAGCGAACCTTATTATATTGGATACCTAGACCTTAAATGTCATATTGGAAATAGATTGGTTGTCCAAATACAAGGCAGTTTTAGATTATGGTTGAAGAGTGGTATCAATTGAAAGCCCGAAAGGTGAAAAGGTGGAACTTCAAGTGACCGCATTTTGTGATGGACAATTGATGGTTAATAATGTGAAGCATGTCAATATAGAGGAAGTACCAGTAGTTAGTGAATATCCAGATGTTTTTCCCGAGGGTTTACTTGGTATGCCACCAGACCGAGACATCGAGTTTGTAATTGAGTTGGTGCCTAGTACTGCCCCCAATAGCTAAGAGATCATATCGAATGCCTACTGATGAGATGGTAGAGATGAAGAAATAAATTGAAGAATTGTTAGAGAAAGTTTTTGTGAAACCTAGTTCGTCCCCATGGGGTGCACATGTTCTGTTTGTCAGAAAGAAGGACGAAAGTTTAAGGATATGTATTGATTATCATGTGCTTAATGAAGTGACGATAAAGAACAAATATCCGCTACCCAGGATTGATGATTTGTTTGATCAGTTAAGAGGAGCTGGAGTTTTCTCCAAGATAGATCTTCGATCAGGATATCATCGGTTGAAGATTCGTGCCAAGGATGTACCAAAGACTTCGTTCTAAACAAGATATGAACATTATGAGTTCACAATTATGTTATTTGGATTGACCAATGCTCCTACATATTTCATGAACATGATGAATAAGGTTTTCATAGAATATCTAGATAAGTTTGTTATTGTATTCATATATGACATTCTTGTCTACTCAAAGATGGAAGAAGAACATGCAGAACGCTTGAGGTTAGTTATTAAGAAACTGCGAAAACAACAATTATATGCTAAGTTTAGTAAGTGTAACTTTTGGAAGGAGAAGGTTGAATTTTTTAGACATGTAATGATTGCTAAGGAAGTTGCGGTAGACCTAAGTAAAGTAGAAGTAGTGTTGCATTGGGAGCAACACCAAGGCCAGTGACTCAGGTTCGTAGTTTTCTTGTAATGGCGGGATATTACTGTCGATTCATTGAAGAACTTTTTGACAATTGCTAGACCACTTACGAAGTTGTTGAAAAAAGAGAAGAAATTTGCATGGATGCCAGAGTGTGAAAAGAGTTTTCAGGAATTGAAGAAGTGTTTGACATCAGCACCAGTGCTAGTGTTGTCTGATGCTCAAAATAGCTTCGATATTTATTGTGATGCTTCGCGTCAAAGACTTGGATGTTGTAGGATCGAAGTATACGAAAATAGCAATCAGAGGGGGGTGAATGATTGTGCGGAAGTTAAAACCAAATTCTTGATCTACTAAAAGTTCACCCCAAAATAGAACCAAATAATTGCCTCGTATTCGACAAAAATAGAATGACAGAGGTTTGGTAAAACGCGAATTCCTGGAGATCCAACCGTCGGATCGATCTGAAATTTGGACACAAGAAACTAGATTCCAATACGAATCGAACCCAAAAAGAATCAGCTCGATCGAACTTATGGATCAAAATTTATGAATCTCGCAAGTTTGCTGTGACAAAAGATGACGAGAATAGATCTTACTAGAATTGTAGCTCGCCGAAAGATTTGATGAACTTGATCTTTATTTCTCCTTTCTTTTGTCTAAAATACTCCAAACAAAAGAGTACATACCTAAAGCTTACTGAAAACTTGATGCATAAACAGGAGGCGCCTCCCCCTATTTATACAGAGCAAACACATAGAGTCCTGAATACAATTCCTACTCCTAATCCTAGAAAGAGTCCCACTCCTAATCCTAGAAGGAGTATGTATTCAACACAACTCCACTTGGCCCAACCTGGCTGAGTACAACTCTTGCACGTGTATGGCAATCCTACCATACTCACGTGACTAACCCTTTGCACGCGCATGGCCACCTGCCATTCTCACGTGGCTAACCATTCTTCATATGCACCATTCTCTTAGCCCGAACGTCCCGCATGACATCCTTGACCACCAAGACCTCAGTTCCTCCTGAACCTAGTCCCGAACCTCAGTTCATCCATGAACCTAGTTCCGGTCCCGTCATCGACCATATTCGCCCTCGAGCAATACCTGCACATGAACAAACCACAAAACGATTCCGAGCACAAGTCCGTGACTTGACTCAACATTAGTCCATGCAAATACTCACACAAGCATTGCATAAAGTCCACTTCAAAACAAGCATCATGAAATTTTCACAAATTTCATAATCTCAAATTCAAACCAGAATTCAATTCCAAAATTGCTCAAAACCCTAATCGAGCAAAAAACCATTCACGCCGGACCAAATATCCGGTCTGGCGCAAACGTGAAAATAGCCGTAAAAAATCCACCTTACTTGTGGAGGGGAGAGTCCGTCGTACACGCAAAACTTACTGGTTTTGGAAGTTTCAGTCCGGCTCAAAAACGTTTGAAAACACGTTCACGGTGGACCAAAGAAAAGCGGTCTGGCGTACAAGGGAAACTTACTGTTTCTTGAAAATTTTGTCCGGCGCCAATGCGAAACTTACTATTTCTTGTCAAATTATCAAACACATGCACAACCACATTTTGCAAATTCAATTCTAAGCCAATTTTTTAGCACATGATTTCACAGATGTGTATTGATGCAGAATGGCAAAGTAGTTGCATATGCTTCAAGGAAGTTAAGGCCGTATGAAGAGAATTATCCGACGCATAATTTGGAGTTAGCTGCAGTAGTGCATGCTCTAAAGTTATGGCATCATTATCTCATCAGGAATAGATGTGAGATATATACAGACCACGAGGGTTCGAAGTATATTTTTACTCAGTCAGATCTTAATATAAGACAAAGGAGATGGTTGGAGTTGATCAAGGATTACAATGTAGGAATTCATTATCATCCTGGTAAAGCAAATGTGGTAGCCGATGCTTTGAGTCGGAAAAGCCATAGTTTCAATATGATAATTGAGAAGAGTCAATGGAAATTACGTGAAGAATTTCATAAGTTGAAGTTGGAAGTAGTACCGAAAGGATTCCTGGCTACTTTCGAAGTAAAGCCAACTTTAATGGATCAAATTAGGAAAGGCCAAAAAGATGATGACAACATCAAAAGAATTAAGTCTAAGATGGATGAGGGCAATGCTAAGGATTTTAATCTAGATGAGCAAGGTATCTTGTGGATCAAAGTTTAGATCTGTGTACCTAATAAGAAGGAGTTGAAGCAGTTGATTCTCGAGAAAGCTCATGACTCTAAATATTCTATTCATCCAGGCAGTGCAAAGATGTATCAAGATCTTAATGTGAGATTCTGGTGGCCTAACATGAAACTTGAAGTCGCCGAACATGTTGCCTTGTGTGATATATGCCAGAGAGTAAAAGCAATGCATTAGAGGCCGACTGGATTGCTACAACCATTGAAGATTCCAGAATGAAAGTGGGAGAAGATCGATATGGATTTTATTACAGGTTTACCTAAAACTCAGAGTGGTTATGATTTTATATGGGTTATAGTAGATCATTTGACTAAAACTGCCCATTTTATACAAGTGAAGACCACCTATTCATGAGATCGTTTGTTGGAGTTATGTATGTCAAGGATTGTATGTTTGCATGGAGTGCCAAAGTAGATAGTATCGGATAGATGTACCCAATTTACCATGACATTTTGGAATAAGTTGCATGAAGCAATGGTAACTCATCTAAATTTTAGTATATCTTATCATCCGCAAATAGATGGTCAAACTGAAAGAATCAATCAAATTCTAGATGATATATTGAGAGTTTGTGCTTTAGCTTATGCTACATTATGGGACAAGTGTTTGCCTTATGCTGAATTCAGTTATAACAATAGTTATTAGGCAAGTTTGCAAATGTCACTATTTGAAGCTTTGTATGGTCATTCTTGTCGTACTCCATTGAATTGGAATGAGACAGGAGAGCGTCTTATCTTTGGACCAGATATTCTCAAGGAGGCCGAGGAGCAGATTGCCATGATCAGAGAGAGATTGAAGAGAGCTCAATCGAGACATAAGAGTTATGCCGATAATCATTGTCAAGAGTTGAGTTTTGAGCCTGAAGATTTTTGTGTATCTTCATGATAAAGAAAAGTTTGCACCTAGATATGTTGGTCCATTCAATATCTTGAGCCGCAAAGGAGAGGTTGCTTATCAGTTGGAGTTGTCGTAGTCATTGGCAGGAGTGCATTATGTGTTCAATGTGTCCCAACTGAAGAAGTGTCTTTGTGTGCTAGCAGAGCAGACACCATTAGAGTCAATTGAGTTACAAGAGGATTTGACTTACAAGGAGCACCCAATCAAGATTTTGATCGAAGGACTAGGAACAAGTTAGTTTGCTTTTGTAGAGTTCAGTGAAGTAATCATTCAGAGAGTGAAGCGACTTGGAAGCATGAGGAGGGTCTGAAGTGGGAATTTCTAAACCTATTCCATAGTTAGCTTTAATCTCGAGGTCAAGATTATGTTAAGGGGGAGGTTTGTAACATCCCAAATTTTGTTTTTATTGCATTTATTATGTCTTTTGAATTTTTGAGAATTTTTTAGAATTTATTTAGAATTATTTGAGTTTATTTGAATTATGTCTTTGATAAAAGTATTTGAAAATTTGAAAATTTCAAATAAAAATTTGTTGGGGATATTTTATTTGAATTCTAAATGCCTTGAAATATTTTCTAACTTTTTTCTAGAATTTTTTGGGTATTTTTGCTATTTATTTTGACTTAGTTTAATTTCTAGAATTATTTGAAAAAATAAAATCAAGAAAATCCCTAAATAGTACTTGGGTCGAACCCATCGGGTCTAGCCCAAATCGATTCGGCCCAGCCCGCACCGATCTGCTTACCCACGACCCTAAATCCTAACCCTATCGCGGTGACCGTTCAATCATGATCGGATGCTTGATCCGCTGCCGTGAAACCCTAGCGCTCAGAACCGTCAATCTCGTGACACATGTGCGGGTGTGATTGTGCCAAGTTGGCTTCACCATGTTCACGATGGATTTCGTCATGCCATCATTTTCATCGCAGATTTCGCGCCTGCCACACCTGCCAAATGGGCTATTTAATGCGATGTCACGCGCATTAAAATCCCCACCTCACACGGTGTGTTTCTCCTCGACCCGTGTACCAAGAGCCATTTCCATCTTCACGTGATTCCTCGTTGGAGTTTAGCCACCGCCGCTTTTGATCTTTCTGTGTTGCGTCGTCGTCAAGCCGTCTTGGTCGAGAGTGACTCCAGATTCGGGAAGCCCTCAATCGCCCGTGTCGATTTCGTTTCATCTCGTCACCAGGGGAGTTGCGAACCACCGCCATCGAGATCATCTCCTCATCTCCGATAAGAACTCTGATGCGCCACCATTATCACCTCCACATCATCTCTATCTATTTGATCCTTCGTCTACAGCCTAGATCGTGCAGCATGGATGCCTTCTATGACATGCCATGTGCCTGGTTGTCGCCAGCCTCTGTGATGAATCTCAACCACTAATTTCAAAATAGGTGACTCAGATCTTGTCGTGCACTGAATAATATCTTGTTGCCACGCTTCAGTGTAGAAATCGAAGCACCACCGCCATACTGGTCATGGTGATGATACGCACATGCCTCGACTTAAGATGCGTATGCACGAGCTTGGTCCCAATCTTCCATCGTAGGAGAAATTCCCGAAGGGCGAGTTGTGACTTTGACGAACGGGTGGCTAACCACGATCCAAGAACGCAACTAGCAGCCTCGCAATCGCTAAACCACTCCTCAATTGGTTATCAACCGTGTCAAAACACGACTAACGTGTTCACGAAGAACGGCCCGAGCAATTCGACGAGAATTGAAAGAGCAACAACAGAAAAAAAAAATCACTCGACGATGAATGATTAAACTGAGACTTCGAGTTTGAGGCCAAGAGCCTGTACAATAGCATTAGCTAGATCCAAAAACCAAGTCTATGTTTCCCACTGAGAGGACTTAATAAAATAGTTTGATGCGCCCCCCCCTAATTGCACGCATCCAAGCTTTCCTTTTGCTGCGGCCACCAAAAAGGAAATGCTGATTTTGGTTGCCGTGTGCATGGTGCATGTATCCCCTGAGGTTGCCATAAAGATAGGACGCCACAATTCCTCCTCACGGCTGGAAAATAAATGGACGTTGAATACATGCACCTCCATAAAAATAGCATCTTCATGGCTCAAAATTAATAGCGTGCCACAAAATAAAATTGGGTTTCTCTCTCTTTTCTTGCATGCAACAATATGATTGTATCTCCCTCCCTTGGAAGCATCAACCAAAGAAAATAGCACTTCTGTTTTATCCATGCGCACCCTTGTCTCCTAAAAGTTCTTTCGAAACGCCATTGCATGTAATCAGTAAAAAATAATCATTTGGTAGTATCATTTGTTCTGTGATTAAATAATTATTTTGCTTAAAGAATGAATTCACCTTTTGTCAAAGGCGCCGTGTACGAGCTCGTGTCATTGGACCTTGCATGCTAATTGAATCTTCTTCGTGTGTGCTAGTGACATCCTCGTCAGGTGATATCATTCATGATGTCATCAGTGACATCACCCAAGCCTGGACCTACTTGTCATTGGCTTTGTGACGTGGACCAAGTCCACTGTGGACTCAGTTGTGTTTGCGGACCCAGTCCATAGACCACAGCCCCACATGTTAGCCTAATAGGGTATTTTCCAGAAGAAAAAAACTATTTTATTTAATTAGATTTATGATGTCATCATGACATCATAATCCTCTTTTTTAGAATAAATTTAATTCTGCCAAAAAAATAGAAATAGAGGCGACACTTGTCACACTGTGATTGGTCCACATGTCACAGTGACGTCAGCATGATGTCATAAATATATTTTTCATAGAAAAATATTTCGACCAAAAGTCATATTCAGTGCTAATGTCAGCATGACATCATAAATGCTATTTTTTAGTATAAAAATAATTCTATTAATTTGGTTTATTCTTTTTAATGTATTTTCAAACTTTGAATAGCTTGTTCTTGCTCATATGAATTTCAATTAAGGTGATTCTAGAGTCTAAAAAATTTTTAAATCAATTTCTATTTAGTGGTGAATTTTATTTAATTTTTGAAGTATATTTTTCTCTCTATTTTTTGTATTTATTTTTATTTTTTCATTACACGTAGATATTGAAGTGCCCAAGGGTTTCAAAGGAGAGTTGGTACTTCAAGAGCAAGGTTCAGGATAGGAGCAAGAGCTTTTCCCAGGCAAGTTATGCTTTGACCATGTTGATACCATGTTTTGAAATTTACATTATTTCAAATTGTTGCATGTTAATTCAAATTAAAATGATTTAAATTAATTTGGGATTAGTTAATCAACCCCTCTTATTTATGTCTACCTTATCATTTGTATGTCATATTCATTTATCACCTTAAGTTGATTTAAGGAAAGTTGGATGCTATTAAATTGCCAACATAGGTTGCTAGATCGTGACTAGTATGCTTAGACATGCAACGTGTTATTGATATCATTTTGGAAATACAAAGTTAATATTGATTAATAGAATATGCAATGTATTTCTAAAATAGTGTGCCATGTATTGCCACATGATGATGTTGATATGTAGATGCATGTGTTGTTCTACGTGGATGTTGAATTGTTGCTAGCATGTGTTGCACAATAATCAACTGGGGTGGGAAATAATTTAGACTAGGGCAAGTAGCAAGAGGATTTGTGCCATTGTGGACCTGTGTGGCAAGGTGTTGATGAGTGATGTGAGGGATATGTGCCAAATGTTGTGAGTTTGGAAGTTTTGCCTTTGTCAATTAAAGATTTAACCTTACAAGCCTTTGAACTGAGCCAAACATACAACCACATGTCTGGAATGGGATAGATCTAGTTAAGTCAGTTACTTATGTCTTAGCATATGATACCTCAGGGTGAAAGTCACACAGAGGTGTTGTTATGGGGGAGGATGTCTGTGCGTATGCTTGACGTTGATCCAATGGTATGTCGATCCGATACTTTGGCTCTGTGTGAGGGAAGGATAGTGAAGGGAATACCGGAGAGGTTCATGTGTTAGGATAGAAGTTTCTAAAAGGCTTTATCATAATCTCTTTGCTGACACACCAAGAGAAGTGTGTTAATTGCATGGCAAAAAGGGGATGATCATGTCTTGTGGATAAAGTGTATAACCTCTACAGAGTGTTTGTCAAACCTACTCGAATAGTCGTATCCACGGTATTAGACAATGCTCGAAAATTACATCAAGGGTTAGATCTTGAAAAATAAAACTGGGATTAGGAGGCTATGTGCCTTTGGAAATATTAATGAAATTGGTTAGGCTGTGTGCTAGTGAATCTTAAAAAACAAATGAGAAGGTTACTTAGTAATGGTATTTGATTTACAATTGCAATAAGCTATGCATGTAGTTAATAAACTATGCATTCTGTGCTTGGCTTGCTGAGTGCTTTATGTACTCACCACCTTGCAATAATCAACTCACCAGTTATGGAGGAGTCTACGCCCGCTCAGGAGTAGGAGTTCCAGGAGGAGTCGAATAATTAGAGTGTGATTCTTGTGAGTTTCCTGTGGCATATTAATGGGATGCTACGAGTCTTTATTTCCGCTACAGATTTCTTAATTTCAGAGTCATTGTTCTGCGTGGCATATTATTGTAAGTTGACTATAAGGTTGATCAAACAAGTTATATTAATAGATGAAATCTTTATTTACTATTCCGTTGTGCATGATTGTAATATTTCATCTATTTTGAGATTATGTGCACTAACGTGATTCTGAACTAGTATTGAATACATAGAGGATCCGAATTTGCACATTCAGATCCTGCAGTACCCAAGGGCGCTGCCATCTCATCGCTATGTGTAGGAGGTGGTGCGCAAGACCCAGTCGACACCGCCAACACGTGCGACTCGTTCGCCCCTCCCTTCGCTCGGTTATGTGGCCGGGCATGTTTCAGTGCCTTATCCACAGCCGAGTGGGGCTAGCTTGCCTTGATCAGCCATGTCGGCTCAATTGGCCCAATCTCCTCTCATGAAATTTGGGAAAAACCCAATTTCCTCTATTAATCTTCACCATTTTATCTCAAATTTCGACAAAGCCATAAAATTCTAAAATGCCCTATTTAATATCATTATGATTTGCGATCCAAAGTTTTGAATCAGTTTATAAAAATTAGTCGCGTCCATTGCCTAGTCGCTCAAGTTGATATTTTCCAGATGAATACAAGATAAGAGGATTCTAGAGGGTTCTCTGGACAAAAGTCGGTTCTGCGAGTGGGGTGACTACGGGCCGGCTCTTTGCATGCGCTGGTCAGCTCTTCGGTTATGCCGGCCATCTCTTGCTTGGCCCACAGCCCAATGATTGGTCCTTCGGAGCAAATATGGTCCATTGTATTCTTTTGTGTATTTTTTTTTGGGTATTTCCCAGTTATTTCTGCAAAAAAGTATTCCAAAAATACAACCTTTGATTTGGGGTTAGAGTTAGTGGCAATAATCCATAAATATGGCAATTTCTTACCAATTAAATCATGCATAAAATGAGTGGCAACACCTTCGCTACCTCGCCAGCCTCCGTAGTGATCCCATATATATGTTGTCATGGCCGACCCCCAGTGCTGCCTTCCACCATTGTTCCCTCTCATTCCTATGGGACTTGAACATGTTTGGGCATCAAAATTGCTTCACATGAAAAACTCAACCTCCTTGCATCGGCTAACACGACTTCTCGTCTTTCAAAGTCGGTCGACAGTGCTCTCAAGGACCCCACAATTGGCATGCTGCATGATAGGCATGTTCCAGGCTCTCTTGTCTAAGAACACTGGGTATCTGGTCCCTCATCCACCTAATGCTAATGTCCCTCATCCACCTAAAGCTTAAGCCTGATGGATCCCTTGAGCGATGCAAGGCACGGTGGGTTCTTCATGGATTTTGTCAAGAACCCGATGTTGATTTCAACGAGATTTTTTGACCCGTGGCACATACTGAAACCATCCGCTATTCGGATTGTGCTCTCTCTTGGCTTATTCACCAACTTGACGTCAAGAACGCATTCTATCCCTTATGGTCTCTTTGTATCCCAGGCCAAGTATGCGGCTGACATTCTTGATGATAGACCCAACATGACCGATTGCCGTCCCTCTCCCAAGACCCATGCATGGACACCTCTTCTAAAGCTTCTGCTACTGCCGGCTCTCCCGTGGTGGATCCCACTTCCTATCACAGTCTTGCTGGTGTCTAGCAATTAATATCTCACGTTCACTCGGGCTGATATCACGTAACGCATGCATTATGGCCTACAGCTTTTTCACTCTCTACTCCGACCGAGCTTATGACTTGCATCCAGGGGCGGAGACAAGCCTTCGGTCACCGAGGCTTGCCATTGTAAATTCATGCAAATTGTTATAAAAAAAATCAATAAAATTGTAACTTAATCTAAGAAGATGTGATCTCATCTGAGATATGAACCTGAGCTAGCTCCTCCGCCCTTGCTTACATTGATCGATGCGGACTGGGCCCGGTGCCCGGACACGCAACGCTTCACGTCCGGCTATTGCATTTTTTCTTGGCGAGAACCTCGTGTCTTGGTCTTCCAAACGCCAACACACCATTTCTCACTCAAGTGCAGAGGCCGAGTGTAGGGCGCGCGGTTGGCAATGCGGTAGCCGAAGCTACCTTTGTTTTATGTGACCACGCTAGTGTTGTCTACATGATGAGCAACCGGTACAACACCAATGGACAAAGCACGAATTTTTTTAAAAAATAATACGTGAATATCAAGATGGTTCATGACTTCATGTGTTCGGTGCTCCTAGCTCTTATGTGATGCATTTATCTAATTTCCTTGCCTGAAACGTAATTAGAGTGTTGCTTTATGATTTCGGCAAAGCCAGCACATATGGCATCATTTGGCTATGTTTTTCCGTGATGAATTGTTGTCTTGGTCATGGAGAAGGCCACTTGGTATTCCTTCTGTTCCAGTTGCTGCTGGAATTAATGATCAACCCATTGGATTTTCAACAGAAGGTGATAAATAATGTGGAACATGTCATCAATCGTATCAAACTGACGAGGTATGCTGTTCCTTTTACGTTGATTTGTGTCTATTACTTAGCTTCTATGCTCTTCCTTTTAAAAGCTGCACAATTATTAAAGCATGAATGAAGGGTAGATGGTGATTACTTACCCCTTCGCTTGCTTCAAGATTTGTGCAACTTGTACTAGAAGGAAAAACATAGAAGTACTTCTCTTACTTTTTTGATGAAAGATATGTTAATTGGTTTCTTGTCTACGCTGATTGACCTAGCCAGCCATTTAGCTTCAATGATGATCATTCGAGGACACATATGAATATACTATCATATGTATTGGTTGATGAGCATGTTTCATGAGTCATGGATATAGAGATATCAAACCAATAATATGGACACATGTTAGAGAACATGGAGATGGATTGACCCACCTTGAGACATGTGAGAACGTTGTAATCTTCTTGTCAACATGCGAGAATGTGTATGTTATATCCTTGGACTCGAGGTTGACGCATGAACTCAAGATGTGTAATGACTTACCTAGGAATTAACAAATGCCACTCCATAACTGGGTAGTTATAAAAGTGGCTTTCAAGTTTGTCACAAAGCATACTGCGAGGCATGATCGATCAAGATGTGATTTGCCCCTCTATACAATAGAAGAGATATCTTTAGGTCTCTCGAGTGGTTGGATTCCAAAAATGTATGGCCGTGAGGTTGGATTCCAAAAATGTATGACCATGCTACTCACGGTTAAATAGTTAACCGTAGTCGAGAATTTCGAGCCACGTAATCAAGAAAGAGTGGTTGAGCTATCTAAACAATGATGGCACTTACTCGCCTTGAGTTTGATCGATACCATGAGGCAAAGAGAAATATATATAACTAACTATTATTAAGGTTCATCCGATGTGTTCTTTAGTACTTGGGAGTCGGCACATTTTGCTAACGCATCACCAATTAATGGCCGAGTAAGAGTACTCGAGCCATGTCTAAGTATACATGAATCAATAGGGCCACATGGTTAAAGGATTAGGACATAATTTAGATGGTGATCTGAATTATAATGGGCTTTGGGTTCCTAATATGCCTCTAATGTAGAAACCCATCGTGGAGCGTCTTTTTAAATGGAGGGGGTGCAGGATTTAGGGTTACGAGACATAACAGGAATACGGAATTTTCGAAACCCTAGCAACCACCCATCCATCGCCCAGAATCGCGCAGCTAATGCTAGCACTTCGGTGCGTGGCATTCCTGCCTCATACGTGTGGAAACCTTGGATGCGTTGCTACGAGGCTTCAACGCTAGAACAATCCGCAACCTTACGAGGACGAGGCATGAGGCTAGTACGATTACATAACCGCACCACCGCACAATATCGAGTCTACTCGCGATGGATCTGCGTGTCTAGTGGTAATTCGTAATTTATAATTCTGATGAGTTACTTAGTCACACGATAATTTTTTTGAATTTATTAGAGTAGTCTACCTGTTCCCTACCATCGAGTCCTAGAGGCTAGCCAGGAGTGCTGTCGTCGGTTCCGAGCATCCTTCCTGCCAACACGGAGTCCTCGGGAAACAGGTGAGATGCGCGTATTGTTAGAGCATCTCCAAGAGGGGCCTTAAATATGGCCCTAATTTGAATTATAGGGCTTTTGGGGAAAAGATTAACTCCAGCAAGGATCCTAAATTGTTAAAATTTAGCAAATTGTTTTAGGGCCTCTAGGAGAGTAGCTATATTTAGCAACTCTGTGATTGAGCCCTATCTTCGTTGGGTTTTAGGGCCTAATTGCTGGAGTGAATATTTTGTTGGAGCCCTAAATCTAATTAATTGGGGTCCTAAATTAAAATTTAAGTCTCCAACTCTATGGATCAACGAAGCCCAGGAATATAAGATAGATAGGTAGGTAGATAGATAGATACTCTGTAGTACACAAGGCCATCGGATTTGTTGATGATGAAGAGGCTGTATATTGCCGCGGCCGCCATAGCAACGCAACGAGACCGCCGTCGCCGGAGTGGGAGGAGGAGGCTCCCGATGGCGTCGCCGAGATCACTATTGGGGAGGAGGAACTGGCACTACTATGGAGAGGGACATCAGTGGCGGCTCGTAAGAGACATCAGTGGCGGTTTTTGAACCGCCACAGATTAAGCGCCAGTGATAATCGGAGATTTTCATAGGCGGTTTGAAAACCGCCACTGATAATACTAATTAGTGGCGGTTGGAGAGAAAAACCGCCACTGATAATGATAATATCAGTGGCGGTTCCAATAAAAACGACCATCGATAATTCCATATCCGTGGCGGTTCGAAATAAAACCGCCACCGATAGTGCATACCATCGCTGGCGGTTTTTAATTGGCACCGCCATCGGTATGCACTATCGATGGCAGTTTTTAGCCGAACCGCCACCGATAATCCCGTCCGACAATAAAAACTCGCATTTACGGCTAGCCTCGTGAAACCGCTAGCCATGCCCTCTAAAACAAAGACACAAATGAAGTACAGATATAGTAACAAGTAACAACTTAATTGACAATAAGAGTATAATACTAGATTTTGAACCAAAAGGATAACAAAAATAGATATGATCATGTGCAAAGACTATTGGCAACAAATTAGACAAAGAACACTTGAATTTCTCCACAGCCGCACAGACTACACGGTAGGCAAATATTATTCAGATTTTCCAAAGTACAATCAAGGAAAGTTGCTAGACTAAACTGTCATCGAGGCAAAGTTGTCATTTAGAAGCATAATTGTGAAAGTAAAATGGCTTATCACAGGGCACTGTCTATGATATAATAAGAAGTACCTCAGTAGAAAATAAAAATGATCAGTGTCTTCTTACATTCACTGGTCCCTTGCAGTCTAGATTAATTTTAGCTGTAAGACATAATGCAAATGAGTACAACAAACAAGAATCCATTTTACTACTACAGAACCGGTCATCACAAGCGGTTCGTAACCGCTTTCAGAAGCGGTTTTAGAACCGCTGGTAAGCAACCGGGAGTGATACCCTTCGGGGTATCACAAGCGGTCGGACAACCGCTTGTGGTGAGACACCACAAGCGGTTCGAAGGCGCCCAGGAAGGCTCGGGAGCGCCACGTGGAGATCTTCACAAGCGGTTTGTGTTATAAACCGCTTGTGAAGATTTCCTCTCCACAAGCGGTTCAGACATAAAACCGCCTGTGGAGGTGTTCTCTCCACAAGCGGTTCGTATTACAAAACCTTTGTGGAGGTGCTCTCTCCACAAGCGGTTGGACATAATAACCGCTTGTGGAGAGGCATTGTATATTATATATTCAATATATAATATGTTTTTAGTAGGGTATCAATATGTATGGATTTTGACATTAAAAATACATAGAAATATTTGGTTTTTGTATACAATTAAATATATATTACTCATACATTACTCATTGAAATAATCACGAGATCATTTACAGAAAAGTACGAACTTAATAGACTAAAAGATGGATAGGTTTGATGGACAAGACATGAAATAATGAGCACTTTTACAAGTTTGATTTACACATAAGCAACTTTTACAAGTTTGAAAGAATAAAAGGGTGAATCTCGAGCTGATTTAATTCTTGCGTGCATCATTGCTTACGCCCTTGGTCGACGTTGATGTCGAGATCACCTGTCCTTATAGAAGGACAATCTCTCCAACCCGGTGTGTGGAACTCGCCGTGAGGGATACAATCTCGCCAACAATAAAGCCAATGAGTTGTTCTTGAAGTGCTTCAACCCGGTGCGGCGGGATCACATCTTGCACATCGATGTTGGGCTGACAAAGAACGAAATTAATAAATCTTTGAGCATGTAATTAAAGTGTAAGTATTAATTGATATGTGCACTCACCTCGTTGTCGCTATGGGCACATCGCCGTGGGTAATATTTTGCATGTAGTGGCACACATAATAGCCACATAAGTTGTTTCCATCTCGCCTGCTTTAATACTCGAGTGCTTATTTGGACAGTGAATTCATTCTCGAATTGTCCTTGTTGCTTCTTCTTGAAACCTTGCGAATGCCCTGTGTGACGCGTTATTATGAATAGCAATTATCAGACTTGGAATTAGCAAGGTATTTCAATATAAGAAGGAAACAATTGTATATATATTTGCTATAAACCTGTTTAGGACATCAATGATATACTGATATTGTTCCACCGGTCCCCTTTTTGAGTCTTGAACAATGATCTTGCTACTATCAAGCTTGATGACCAAAAGGATCCAGTGATACCTGGTCATATATTGCGACATATATATAACTAGCTAGCAGTATTATCAATGCCTTGGAAAAGAAAAGTTTATTAATGCGTTATGAGAACACGTAAATATACGCATACATGAAGTTGAAGGGCGTAAGTATGTATGGTTTGTAGTGTTGTCCCATGAATGCATCTAGAACGTAATCCTCAAGAGCTTTAGCGCTGTATCGAAATACGATCTCATTGACAATTTCCGGTCGAGGAAGCCCACGTTGAATATGTTCTGCTTTTCTACATCGTTGTATCTCCATTCTACGAGAAATGTATAAGTTATTAGAGTTGCACTTCTATGGTACAAGGAAGTAAATGGTAAAGTTATGACCTTGATACTTACAGGCACCGGCTGACTCATGAGAGACACGTTCATAGAGTCGCTATGGTAGATATTGTATATGTCTTCGAATTCGAGCCATATGGTGTTGTCCCCACGATAGAAATCTTCTTGTCCTAATTCGAGGGGGAACATTTTTCTTTGTTGAGCAGACTCTATCATGTACCATTCATGAAATTGTCGCATCTTGGTTGGCGGTGTCCTTTATCTTATTTGGATCAATTAACTCCGGCCAAGCTTATATTGCCATCCGACTTACGCCATTGGGAGAACATCCGATCCTAGAGCAGAGCTACGGAAGTGAGTCCCGCCTCCTTCATAAATCTCTCAAGGTTCTCCCGATCTTGCCGCAGCTGATCTTGATCTCTCTTACGCTTGCCGCCGCCGCTTTGACCCGTTTACTCTTCCGTAGCCTTTATTATTGTACGCTCATAGTTGACGGCACAGGAGTGGCATTGCACGATGTGTCAAGAAGTGTTCCATCACTTTTGGATCAACTTGTACGTTTGGGTCGGTGACTTCTTTGGTGCGAAGTGTGCAGCCACTTCTTCGGTGACGATCGCGTAATTCTCCTCGTCGGTCCTATCATATGCCCTCTTTGGAGGTTCCTTTACCCTTTTTGACCGGCTGGACTGTGCCTTCGTGGGAGCAGGTGGAGTAGTATGTCTCTTGAGCTTCTTCCTCGGAGGAGATGGTGGAGGTGTCGGTTGTCGTTGTGGAGGAGGCGTCTGCTTCGTTGTGGAGGAGGCGTTTGTTGTTGTGGAGGAGGAGGAGTCGGGTGTCGTTGTGGAGGAGGCGACGCTGAAGGAGGCGTCGGTTGTCGAGGAGGCGTGGGTTGTCGTTGTGGAGGAGACGAGCTTCCATACCGGGCGGCCCTCGGAGATGACACCTCCACGCCATCCGGAAATATGATCAACCTTTTTCGCCAGAGGATGATATTGTGGAGGGCCTGTCCAAGCTTGGTAACGCTGCCGCTTCCAAAGAATATCGAGTACTAGTTCTTCAAATCCGCTCAAGACACCTCCTCCATCGCGACCTTCGAGTAACCCATGGGTATTGTGTTGCAGTGGAAGGTCTGCCCGATGACACGGCAATGCCATGCCGTAAGCCACCCCGATGGAGAGGTTGCGGCGCATCGATGTGTAGCTCACATCGGCGGCGAACCCTTATGTCATCAACGGGATAATGGGCTTGCAAGTCTTCGTCCCCTTGAGGGGCCCGGTGGGCGCAGCTGCTCACGCCGCCAGCGACGGCTGATCATGGCGTCCGGTGATTGATTGGACTCGCTTGATCCCGAAGGTTACCGAGAGCTACCCGCACTTGTTGCGCAACTTGTTGCGCCACTAGATCTCCAATGCTAGCCTGGGTTGCTCTAAGCTCCTGCTCCAATTGAGCCATTTTATTTGCTTCTCTTGTTTTGGTTCTCTGGCGCCTGCATTTAAAGCGTATCCTTCACAAAACCGCATTTCCATGGCGTCTTGCCAAAACCTCGTGTCCGTCCGGTGCTCAGGGGTTTGGAGGGCATGTGTTAGCTCGTCGTTCTCCCTGTCTACCACAAAAGAGCCTGATCGAGATCGCTCGACGGCTTGTACAATTCTTCGGCCAACATCTTGTACATTTGGTAGCATCACCAAATCGCCATCATCTGCAAGGCTCCCAGTGACCCATGAACCAATTGCGCAGGCGCTCTTCCCACAAAGCAAGAATCGGTGACTTCCTTGGCCAATAATTCTTCTTCTTTCTTGTCCCATTTCTGAAATTTCTGAGGTAACCACGGTGCCGAGATGGTGGTGGTACTTCTTCTTCAGTGCATTGGTCTTATTCTTCGACTTGCGGCTGGCCTTCACCGACATCTTGTACTCCTCGAATGCTTCCTGATGATCGGCCAGATAAGGAAATTGGTTGAAGTCAGGTCTTTCTCCTTCTCGCACGTACTTTTTGTCGAGCCGACTTCCATGACTGAAATGAGAGTGCCATCTTCTTCAACGTATAATTCTTGGCCTTGTCTCCAAACCCTTGAGGAAAGGTGAAATTTTCCGAGAATATCTTGCCGTGAGGAGGTCCTTGGTAGCTTGAGGAACTTCACCCATTTCTTGATGCTAATTGGGACGTGATCTCTTACGTGGTAACCACAGCGTTGTTGAACAGCCCAATCGCCGAAAGAGGGGCAATCGGCTTCCCATCGTTGTCAATTTCGGTAAACACATGCTTTGTGGACGGCTTCTTGTTAGGTCCCCGATTCTTGGATTGGTTGCTCGATGTAACAGGCTTTAAATAAACAAACATATATATAACATGTCAGGGTGTATTCTAATAATGAATTGCGATTAATTAACATGTGTAACACCCCAAAATTTTGCTTTTCTTAAATTCATGTGTGATTTGGCCCTTTGGTGAATTTTTGGAATTTTCTGGAATTTATTTGGATTTATTTGGAATTTATTTGAATTTATTCCATTTTGAAATAATTAAAGAATTTAATTTTGCAAATAAAATTTTGTTGAAAATATTTTATTTGAGTCCAAAATGATCCAAAGTATTTTCCAGAATTTTTCTGGAATTTTTCTGAGTCATTTGCTATTTTTAATGAATTAAATGAATTACTGGGAATTATTTTAATTATTAAATCGCTGGAAAATCCAACTCGGGTCAAGTACTGTTCATCCGACCGAGTCGGACTCGAGTCCGACCCGAGCCGGTTGACTCGACCAACCAACTTGAAAACCTAATTGATCCCACCCGTTGTATCAAGATCCCACGGCCGAGATCCGCCCGTCTGCAGTTCGAGCGCGTCGGAGCCCGGACCCGATCGCGCCGCGCGATCGTGGCCGTTGATCGTGACAGCGTGGGCGGCTGGGATTGCGTCGTCTTCCGTGATCGAAGCCGGACTCGCCGCCGCATAGCCGCCGTGACCGATTAGGTTTCCGCTTTGTGCACGCCGCCGAGGCCATTTAAGGCGTGGGTTATCGCCGAGGATCGCCGTCAGTGCGCGCCTATTGCCCTAAGTTCCAACGCCCAAGCCGCGCCGTCGCCTCGCGATTCTCGCCGGAGTTTGGGGAGTGCCGCGTGGTTTTTCTTCGTTTCCGTGGCCAGATTCGTCATCCTCCGCCGCTTCAAGCTCGGATCCGAGAACCTTGCGTCGAGGCGCACTCATCGGTGCACTCACTTGGCCGGAGACGCCCAAGCGCCGTTAGGTGGTCGCCGTCCTCGCCACGGCAGCCGCAACGCCGCCGCGAGCCATCGTCGTCCATGAAGCTTCGGTGCACCGTTGGATCGAGATCCAACGCACGAGGCAGTGCCACGTCGCCGTATCTTTCCGTCTCTGATTGGGTTTCAACCGTTAGATTTAGATCGTACGGGCGTGGGTCGTTGTGTTGTAGCTTTAGGGTTAGATCTGGACCGTCCGATCTAGATCGAACGGCCCGGATCAACCGTGTAGTTTTGACCGAGAGGTTCAGATCCAATCCGACCGTTGATTTTCAAATCAGCGGCGAGATTGTGCCACGTGTGCTCTTACCGCGCCACGGCGTGGGGCGTGTCTCGACACGCGGGACCCGCGAGTCGAGGGCCCACGTGTCACCGCAGCCACGCTGCGTGCGTGAAACCTGGGCCAATGGCAGGTGGGGCCCACATGTCAGCGAGACGTAGAGTCGTGGACCGAGTCCACCGTGGACCCGAGCCAAGCGTGGACCGAGTCCATGGACCGGCTGACGTCAGCCAGCCAATCAGAGGCTGACACGTGTCCATGCTGACGCAATAATTAATTTCCGAAAAAAAAAGAAAATGATTTATTAATTCGAATAATGATTTCAAATTTAGATTCAAACTTCAAACGCTTATAACTTTTGCGTTTCAACTCCGATTTGAGTGATTCAAATTTCTAAATTTGTATAAAATTGAGATCTACCTAAATATGAATTTTATTTAATTTTTGGACTAAAGTTTTTCTCTGTAATATTATTTAATTGATTATTTAAGCTTTAATAAATCATAACTTTTGCATTTTAACTCCAAATTTGATTTATTCTAGTTTCTAAAAATCCAGAAAATTACGTTCTCTCTGTTTATGGATTTTATTTGGAGTTTTGGGATGTTTTTGCCTATTGTTTATTGGGTATTTGCTATTTGCACGCTTTACGAGTAGACGTTGAAGTGCTTAAGGATTCGAGGAGAAGTGTTGACTCAGGATCCAACCCAAGACCAAGAGCAAGTGCTTTTTGAAGGCAAGTTGTGCTTTGACCATGTTGATCCTATTTGAAATCTATTTTGATTTAAACTATTGCATGCTAGTTTAATTAGAAAGATACTTTGTTTAAACATGGGGTTAGATAAATACCAATTTGCTATATGACACCTTGATTACTTAAGTATGTGCCATGACCTTTGTCACCCTAGTTGTGGTTTACTAGTTGGACATTATTAAATTGCCAACATGGGTTTAGACCGTTGTAGTATAACGCTTAGACCTCGCACGTGCTCATGACATGATTTTGGACGATCAAATGCTAATATGGACTTAATGATATATTGAACTTGTTTTGGAAAAGTACCATGTGATGTTGATGGCACGTGGTGCATGGTAATCAATCGGGGTTTGATAAACGATTTTCGGCCAGGGGCATGTGGCAAGAGTAATCAGGTGGGCCAGTTGTGGCATTGGGAATGTTGATTTGGTTCTTGGGTAGTCTTGCCCTGGTCACTCTAAGGACTTAACCTTGCAAGCCTTTGAACTGGGTCATACTTGCAACCACATGGCTGGAATGGGACGGCCCTAGTTGACTAAGTCGCTAAGGACTCACTTGTGGAGCCTCAGGGTGTCAGTTACACCGTTTGTGTGATTGTACGGGGGGCGTATCGTGGTCGTGTGGCCGATACCCATCTAACGGTGTGTTGGTCCCATACTTCGCCTGGGCTAAGGGAAGGGATGGTGTAGAGCACGAACCGGAGAGGACCACCTGTGTTGTTTGAGGCGTCAGAAAGGCTTTGTTATGATCGCTCATTCGCATACTTTTGTATGGCGATTCACGGCTGACGTGGTGAGTGGATTGTATCTTGTGGGTAAAGTGCATAACCTCTGCAGAGTGTAGAATCTATTTAAATAGCCGAGTCCACTGATCTTGGACAATGCTCGGGAATTACAAATCAAGGGGTAGACTTTACGAAAATAACTTGGATTTGAAAAGTTGGGTTGGTTTAATAATGAAGATGATGGAAATGTGGTTTAGGATGGGGAAAATGTTTATTAAATTTCCTGAAAAGTTATTTATGCTTTACTTATTTCTACCGCTTTCGAATCTACTTTTATTACTTGTCAAAAGTCATTTAATCGCAAATATACCCTGAGCTATTCCTTTGTACCAAGCCATGCATATAGTATATTAGCTTGCATTCTGTGCATGACTTGCCGAGTACCAAGTACTCACCCTTGCCTCAACACAATACAGTTGAAGAGGAGACTACGCCGGTTTTCGGAAGAGGAGTTCCAAGAGGACCCGTCTACTTAGGGATGCGAGCCGATCAGTTGCTGTGGTATCTTGGATGGCGCCACTAAGTTTATTTGATTTTATTGCCGTTATTTCTCTTTTAATACATTTTGCCTTGCAAGGCATATATTTGTAACTTGGCCATAAGGTCGAGTAACCCTTTGATTATTTAAATAAAGTACTTTGATAGTATCGTTTGGTATGATTGTGATATATACTGATGTTAAGATTGTGTGCACTAAGCTGCGTTCTGGACTAGTGCTGAATACACAGAGGGTCCGATTTGCAAATTCGGGTCCCGACAGAGGTGGTATCGAGCCATACTTGATTTGAGGCTCCACCCAAAGCTAGAATGGTCGTAGTGAGGATAAAACCTATTTTCTAAAGCTAAAAATTTGTGAAGACAAGAAATGACATCTCGACTTATCCCCTTCTCTCTTTTCTTGTCTCTTGCTGAAATTTTCCCTTACCTTGTCACAATTTAAAAATTTCAAGTTCTTACGTAAAAGCACTCTTGTGACAGATGGAGGAAGAGTTCAACTACGTTGATCTGGGAGTTGGTCACGCCGCGGAACTTTGGCATATGCTACAGACTCTCGGAGATTTTGAGAAGCCCCAATACCAAGTGGAAGTGATCAGACAAGCGGGATTGATCAAGGCTTGTGACGTGAGGATTGAGGTACCTGCTAGGAAAAAGGGCCCAAGCAATCGCCCGATACACCGTGACCGCCAGAGGTCTACAATGCGAGATGGGTATCCAAGAAGTATCACGACGAGCAATGCGGCACATTACCCGTATTCACGCCAGAAGGTGGAGAGTACGGTGTTCTGCTACCATCCGTGCAGCGATAACCTTCTTGACCCGAAGGAGATTCAGGATGAGGATGCCACGGTTACACAGCTTGGCACGATTTGTAAATCGCCAGGAGGATGTACTAGATAATACAAGCAAGGAGCTACGAAGGCCCGCAAGGAGATCACGACAGAGAAGAATAGATGGCGGGAAGCTCAAGAGTATGTGGCACACCTTCTACGAAGGATTGACGAGTTGGAGATGACTTTGTACGGACTGCACTCCAGAGCCAAGATTTCGAGCTACACGAGCCAGATCCAGAGGAGTCGATCTCGATGAGGACACCGCTTCTTCGACTACCACAGAGGACATAGTTCTTTGGACATGGCGATCGTTTCGCGCCTATGCCACAAAGACCTGCACCTGTGCCGTGGAGGTTTTCTCGATGAGTGAGCATAGGTTCTATAATGAGACTCCTTCGCCGAGTCGCGTCATAGAAGAAAGAGTCACCCTTTAGGCGTTAGACTCGAGTTAGTTCGATTTGGATTTGCTTTGTTTGTCGAGTGTGCGGTATGTGTTGCAAGGCCCTTAGGCATTGTAAGTGACCATACCAAGTTACTAATAATAAAGATGGACCTTAAAGTTACCCCTTTCGCTCGCATAAGTTCCATATTACTTGTCTATTCTTGTTTCCCTCTCATCTCTAAACCTAGAGCAAATCGACAGATGGTGAACACCGTGGAAACTTTGGAAGCAATGGGAGTGGATCTCGCCACAGAAAACCCCAATGATGGAGCACCAGCACCGCCCTTTGGATATGCAGAATTGGAGGCCGCTTTCTTGCTGCCCAGACTCAGTTGATGCATGCTATGATGCAACAAATGCAGCACGTCCTTTGCTCAGGCCAACGCTAATCAAGTTAATCGGGGACCACGCCAGAATACAAGGTTGTCGAGTTCATGAGGACTCACCCACCCACTTTCTCTCGGGAATGCCAATCCATTGGAGGCCGATGATTGGTTAAGATCAATCGAGAGGAAGTTACACATAGCTCAATGCATAGGAAATGAGAAGGTACTCACGCTTCTCATCGCTTGGAAGGAACAATGCGAATGGTGGGAGAACTTCATGCCACGCAGAGAACCCTCAAGATATCACTTGGGAAGAGTTCATAAATGCATTCCGACAAAGATCACGTGCCTGAAGGAATCATGGACCTTAAGAAGGAGGAGTTCAGAGCATGAAGCAAGGTAATCAGCCCGGTGTCGACTACTGAACAAGTTCACACAGCTAGCACGCTACGCACTGAGGATGTAGCGACGAGATAAATCCAGGCAGTCGTTTTATGAAGGGACTTAACTCGGGATTGCAAGTAGGGTTGATCACCCACACCTTTCCAGATTTCCAAGAGTTGGTGAATAAGGCGCTTATTCTTGAGGACAAGCGCAAGGAACCGGATGAGAACAGAAGCGCAGGATGCAACAAAGAAGGATCACGTCGTGAGCGCAATGCGCTTGAGAGTTGCACCAAATCAATTCTTGATTCCAACCACGAGAATGCGACAAGGACACCATCCTCGGCACCAAGACCTGCCAATCGTAACTACCAAACCCCAGCCCCGCTTAGAAACGCTACCCCAGTGCAAATCGCAAACATGAGGAGACGTTACAATCGCAACGAGCCAGGACACTTTGCCAACAGCTTGTCCAAAGAAGATGCAGCAGAGCGACCCCGATTCGCTTCAATCTAGGAACCACCCCAGCTAGGACGCCCGGCATCAGAGCCACACCCTGCAGACCGTGGTGAGAGGCCGAGTCAACCATGTCACCGCAGATCTGTTGCAAAATGCTACTGACGTCAGATCGGGTAAGTTACTTGTTAACTCAGTACCTGCAACAGTTGTGTTTGACTCTGGAGCTTCGCAGTCGTTTGTTTCGCAAGGCTTTGCTGCTAGAAATGACTTGAGAGTTGCAAGACTTAAGTGCATGCTTTTAGTTCAAACCCCTGGTTCCGAACTCGAGCGGAAGTAGGATGTTCCGGTGAGAATACTAATAGATGGAATAGAGTTCCTAGCAAATCTTATAATTTTGGAGACCTGCACCTTAGATGTTATATTGGGAATGGATTGGTTATCCAAGCACAAGGTCTGTATTGGATTGTGGACGAAGGACTATCTCGATTGAGAGCCCGTGTGGGAAGAAAGTGGAATTTCAAGCCATCATGCGGTTAGAGATGGACGATTGATGGTTAAAGCATTTCAAGGCAATCGGCATAGAGGATGTCCGGTAGTGAATGAGTACCAGACGTTTTTCCCGAGGATCTACCCGGTATGCCGCCCAGACAGGGACATAGAGTTTGTGATAGAGCTTGTAAGGTACAAAGACCGATAGCAAAGAGACCCTATCGGATGTCTACCGAGGAGTTGGTAGAAATGAAGAAACAATTTGGAAGAATTAATGGATAAAGGATTTATCGGACCAAGTTCGTCGCCGTGGGGAGCACCAGCTTTTGTTTGTCAAGAAGAAGGACGGGAGTTTCAGGATGTGCATTGACTACCGTGCACTCAATGAAGTCACCGTGAAGAATAGGTATCCGCTACCCGTGATTGATGATTTGTTTGATCGATTAAGAGGAGCCGGGGTTTTCTCCAAGATTGATCTGAGATCGGGATACCATCGATTGAAGATCCGATCGCCAGATATTCAAGATCGCATTCTCGTCAAGATATGGACATTACGAGTTCTGATTATGTCCTTTGGGTAACGAATGCGCGCCAGCTTATTTCATGAATATGATGAATAAGGTGTTCATGGAATATTTGGACAAGTTTGTCGTCGTGTTCATAGACGATATCCTAATCTACTCCAAGACAGAGAGCGAACATGCCGAACACTTAAGGCGAGTTTTGGAAAAGCTGAAGGAACAGCAACTTTTCGCCAAGTTCAGCAAGTGTGATTTCTAAAAGGACAAGGTGGAGTTTCTTGGACATGTAATGACCGCAGAGGGAGTCGCCGTAGATCCAAGCAAAGTAGAAGCTGTGTTACATTGGGAACAACCAAAGACGGTGACCCAGATTCGGAGTTTCCTTGGAATGGCAGGATACTACCGCCGTTTCATCGAAGGCTTTTCGACAATTGCGAAACCTCTTACGCAACTGCTGAAGAAGGAAAAGAAGTTTGCATGGACGCCAGAATGTGAGAAAGGATTTCAGGAGCTGAAAAAGCGATTGACATCAGCACCGGTGTTAGTTCTACCGGATGTTGCTCAAAGCTTCGATATTTATTGTGACGCATCGCGCCAAGGACTTGGATGTGTGCTGATGCAGAATGGAAAGGTCGTCGCTTATGCATCAAGGCAGTTGAGGCCGCATGAGGAAAATTATCCGACACATGACCTAGAGTTAGCCGCCGTAGTGCATGCTTTGAAGATATGGCGTCACTATCTGATTGGAAACAGATGTGAAGTATATACGGATCATAAGAGCCTTAAGTACATATTCACCCAGTCGGATCTGAATATGAGGCAAAGGAGATGGCTAGAGTTGATCAAGGACTATAATGTTGGAATCCATTACCATCCCGGGAAGGCCAACGTAGTAGCCGATGCTCTGAGTCGGAAAAGCCATACCGTGAGTACGTTGCTAGCCACAGGTCAGGATGAGTTGTGCGAGGATTTCCAGAAAATGAAGATTGAGGTTGTACCTAGCGGATTCTTGGCCGCATTGGAAGTAAAGCCTACTTTGGAGGACCAGATCCGAGAAGGACAGAAGGATGATGACAGGATCCGTAAGATTAAGTCCGTCAAGGAGGAAGGCAAGGCAGAGGACTTCAAGTTGGATGAGCAAGGCACGTTGTGGATGAAGGATCGCATTTGTGTGCCTAACAAAAAGGAGTTAAAGCAACTGATTTTGGAAGAAGCCCATGACTCCAAGTACTCGATTCATCCTGGAAGCGCCAAGATGTATCAGGATCTGAAGGAGAGATTCTGGTGGCCGAGCATGAAACGTGAAGTTGCCGAGCATGTTGCATTGTGCGACGTATGCCAGAGAGTCAAGGCAATGCATCAGAGACCAGCAGGATTGCTACATTGATGAAGATACCGAGTGGAAGTGGGAGAAAATCGGAATGGATGTCATTACCGGTTTTCCGTAGACTGTAGGAGGGTATGACTCCATATGGGTTATAGTGGATCGCTTGACCAAAGTAGCCCATTTTATCCCGTGAAGACCACCTACTGGAGATAAGTTAGCGAGTTGTACATGATCAGGATTGTCTGTTTGCACGGAGTGCCAAAGAGGATTGTATCAGACAGAGGTACCCAATTTACCTCAAGGTTACGGAATAAGTTGCATGAAGCCATGGGAACCCGTTTGAACTTCAAGATCTGACTTATCATCCACAGACGGATGGACAGACCGAAAGAGTCAACCAGATTCTGGAGGATATGTTGAGAGCTTGTGCATTGGCTTATGCTACCTCTTGGGATAAGAGTTTGCCGTATGCCGAGTTCAGTTACAACAATAGTTATCAGGCTAGTTCTGAGATGTCACCTTTCGAGGCCTTTGTATGGTCGACCACTGTCGGACGCCATTGAATTGGAATGAGGCCGTGGCGCCGTGTCTTTGGGCCTTGATATTCTTCAAGAGGCTGAAGAAGCGGTCGCTATGATTAGGGAAAGGTTGAAGATAGCCCAATCTCGACAAAAGAGTTATCTTGACAATCGTCGCGAGATTTGAGTTTTGAACGAGAAGACTTTGTATACCTCGAGTTACGCCTCTCGGGGAGTTAAGAGGTTCCATGCCAAAGGGAAACTTCGCACCCGTTATGTTGGACCATTTAAGATTTTGAGCCGCAGAGGCGAAGTTGCTTACCATTTGGAGTTGCCCACGATCGTTAGCGAGGAGTACACGACGTATTCCATGTGTCCCGATTGAAGAAATGTCTCCGAGTTCTGAGGAGCAGACATCGCTAGAGTCAATCGAGTTGCAAGAGGACTTGACTTATAAGGAACATCTGTGAGGATTACGGACACAATGGATCGAGAAACTAGAAACAAGTCAACCCGTTTACGTAGAGTTCGATGGAGCAACCATGAAGAAAGTGAAGCGACTTGGGAGCGCGAGGAGGATTTGAAGAAAGAATTTCCAAACCTATTCCTTTAGTAAGCCACGAATCTCGGGGACTAGATTCTATTAAGGGGAGGTTTGTAACACCCCAAAATTTTGCTTTTCTTAAATTCATGTGTGATTTGGCCCTTTGGTGAATTTTTGGAATTTTCTGAATTTATTTGGATTTATTTGGAATTTATTTGAATTTATTCCATTTTGAAATAATTAAAGAATTTAATTTTGCAAATAAAATTTTGTTGAAAATATTTTATTTGAGTCCAAAATGATCCAAAGTATTTTCCAGAATTTTTCGAATTTTTCTCGAGTCATTTGCTATTTTTAATGAATTAAATGAATTCTTGGGAATTATTTTAATTATTAAATCGCTGGAAAATCCAACTCGGGTCAAATACTGTTCATCCGACCGAAGTCGGACTCGAGTCCGACCGAGCCGATTGACTCGGCGAACCAACTTGAAAACCTAATTGATCCCAACCGTTGGATCAAGATCCAACGGCCGAGATCCGCCGTCTGCGGATTCGAGCCGCGTCAGGCCGGACCCGATCGCCGTCGCGATCGTGGCCGTTGATCGTGACGCTGGGCGGCTGGGATTGCGTCGTCTTCCGTGGCCGAAGCCGGACTCCGCCGCCGCATAGCCGCCGTGACCGATTAGGTTTCCGCTTTGTGCACGCTGCGAGGCCATTTAAGGCGTGGGTTATCGCCGAGGATCGCCGTTCGTGTCGCGCCTATTGCCCTAAGTTCCAACGCCCAAGCGCCGCCGTCGCCTCGCGATTTCGCCGGAGTTTGGGGAGTGCCGCCGTGGTTTTCTTCGTTTCCGGCCGTTCGTCATCCTCCGCCGCCTTCAAGCTCGGATCGAGAACCTTGCGTCGGCGCACCTCTTGGAGTGCACTCACTTGGCGGAGACGCCCAAGCGCCGTTAGGGTGGTCGCCGTCCTCGCCGGCAGCCGCAACGCCGCCGCGAGCCATCGTCGTCCGGCGAGCTCGGTGCACCGTTGGATCGAGATCCAACGCCGCGAGGTGAACCACGTCGCCGTTCTTGTTTCCGTCTCACGATTGGGTTTCAACCGTTAGATTTAGATAAATGCGGTCGTGGTTAGTTGTGTTGTAGCTTTAGGGTTAGATCTGGACCGTCCGATCTAGATCGAACGGCCGGATCAACCGTGTAGTTTTGAGCGAGAGGTCTAGATCCAATGCGGACCGTTGATTTTCAAATCAGCGGCCGAGATTGTGCCACGTGTCTTCGCGCCGCGCAGGCGTGGGGCGTGTCTCGACACGCGGGACCCGCGAGTCGAGGGCCCACGTGTCGGCCATGATCGCGTGCGTGAAACCCGGCCCGCGGTGGGGCCCACATGTCGGCCGAGACGTAGAGTCGTGGGCGAGAGTCCACCGTGGACCCGAGCCAAGCGTGGACCGAGTCCATGGACCGGCTGACGTCAGCCAGCAAATCAGAGGCTGACACGTGTCCATGCTGACGCAATAATTAATTTCCGAAAAAAAGAAAATGATTTATTAATTCGAATAATGATTTCAAATTTAGATTCAAACTTCAAACGCTTATAACTTTTGCGTTTCAACTCCGATTTGAGTGATTCAAATTTCTAAATTTGTATAAAATTGAGATCTACCTAAATATGAATTTTATTTAATTTTTGGACTAAAGTTTTTCTCTGTAATATTATTTAATTGATTATTTAAGCTTTAATAAATCATAACTTTTGCATTTTAACTCCAAATTTGGCGATTCGGTTTCTAAAAATCCAGAAAATTACGTTCTCTCTGTTTATGGATTTTATTTGGAGTTTTGGGATGTTTTGCCTATTGTTTATTGGGTATTTGCTATTTGCACGCTTTACGAGTAGACGTTGAAGTGCCGGAAGGATTCGAGGGAGAAGTGTTGACTCAGGATCCAACCCAAGACCAAGAGCAAGTGCTTTTTGAAGGCAAGTTGTGCTTTGACCATGTTGATCCTATTTGAAATCTATTTTGATTTAAACTATTGCATGCTAGTTTAATTAGAAAGATACTTTGTTTAAACATGGGGTTAGATAAATACCAATTTGCTATATGACACCTTGATTACTTAAGTATGTGCCATGACCTTTTGTCACCCTAGTTGTGGTCTACTAGTTGGACATTATTAAATTGCCAACATGGGTTTAGACCGTTGTAGTATCTTTGCTTAGACACGCTACGTGCTCATGACATGATTTTGGGCGATCAAATGCTAATATGGACTTAATGATATATTGAACTTGTTTTGGAAAAGTACCATGTGATGTTGATGGCACGTGGTGCATGGTAATCAAGCGGGGTTTGATAAGCGATTTCGGCCAGGGCATGTGGCAAGAGTAATCAGTGGGCCGATTGTGGCATTGGGAATGTTGATTTGGTTCTTCGGGTAGTCTTGCCCTGGTCACTCTAAGGACTTAACCTTGCAAGCCTTTGAACTGGGTCATACTTGCAACCACATGGCTGGAATGGGACGGCCCTAGTTGACTAAGTCGCTAAGGACTCACTTGTGGAGCCTCGGGGTGTCGATTACACCGTTTGTGTGATTATGCGGGGAGCGTATCGTGGCTGTGGCCGATACCCATCTAACGGTGTGTTGGTCCCATACTTCGCCTTGGCTAAGGAAGGGATGGTGTAGAGCACGAACAGGAGAGGACCACCTGTGTTGTTTGAGGCTTCCGAAAGGCTTTGTTATGATCGCTCATTCGCATACTTTTGTATGGCGATTCACGGCTGACGTGGTGAGTGGATTGTATCTTGTGGGTAAAGTGCATAACCTCTGCAGAGTTTAGAATCTATTTAAATAGCCGAGTCCACGGTATTGGACAATGCTCGGGAATTACAGTCAAGGGGTAGACTTTCTGAAAATAACTTGGATTTGAAAAGTTGGGTTGGTTTAATAATGAAGATGATGGAAATGTGGTTTAGGATGGGGAAAATGTTTATTAAATTTCCTGAAAAGTTATTTATGCTTTACTTATTTCTACTGCTTTCGAATCTACTTTTATTACTTGTCAAAAGTCATTTCTTGCAAATATACCCTGAGCTATTCCTTTGTACCAAGCCATGCATATAGTATATTAGCTTGCATTCTGTGCATGACTTGCTGAGTACCAAGTACTCACCCTTGCCTCAACACAATACCAGTTGAAGAGGAGACTACGCCAGTTTCGGAAGAGGAGTTCCAAGAGGACCCGTCTACTTAGGGATGCGAGCCCAGTCAGTTGCCTGTGGTATACTGGATGGCGCCACGAAGTTTATTTGATGTTCATTCTTGTTATTTCTCTTTTAATACATTTTGCCTTGCAAGGCATATATTTGTAACTTGGCCATAAGGTCGAGTAACCCTTTGATTATTTAAATAAAGTACTTTGATAGTATCGTTTGGTATGATTGTGATATATACCGATGTTAAGACTGTGTGCACTAGCGCGTTCCTGGACTAGTGCTGAATACACAGAGGGTCCGGATTTGCAAATTCGGGGTCCCGACAACATGCCCACAGGAATTATTTTCTTCTGACCATACCTCGGTGTTAACGGTGTCCACATTCTCGCCGGAACCAGTGTTACCGGCCACAGCGGCTGCAGGATAACCTTCATAGTCGGCGATGGAGTCTAACAGGAACTGTTCTTCCTCGTCGAAATTAGGGTCACCACGTGTTGGTTGTGCCATCTATAAATGTTGATATAATGTAAACTTAAATTCGAAAACATCTATAACAACATATATATAGGTAAACATATACCAACATGAGGAGGAAAGGGGACGTCGGTGAAAGAACTGAGCTAACGAGCCGAGCCGATCCATACACCATAGTTTAATTTAACATAGTTTAATTTAATATCATTTTATTTTTGGAATTGAGCTAACGAGCCGAGCCGAGACGTCATTTTTAAAATTAACATAGTTTAATTTAATATCATTTTATTTTTGGAATTGAGCTAACGAGCCGAGCCGATCTAGCGCAAAATTCAATTTCAATATATATATGGTATTGAGCTAACGAGCCGATCTACCGCAAAATGTGCTTTATTTTTGGAATTGAGCTAACGAGCCAAGCCGATCCATACACCATCACCAACAACATACACACATATATATATATATACAATGTCTCTCAATATATATACACAATTAATACCAAATACCAACATACCAAATACCATACACCATCACCAACAACATACACACACATACCAACATACCAAATACCATACATACCAAATACAATGTCTCTCAATATATATATGAACATACCAACATAAATACCATACATACCAAATACCAACATACCAAATACAATGTCTCTCAATATATATATGAACATACATACCAAATACCATACATACCAATTAATACCAACATACCAAATACAATGTCTCTCACCAAATACCATACATACCAACATACCAACATACCAAATACCAACAATACCAACATACCAACATACCAACATACCAAATACCAAATACCAACAATACCAACAATACCAACATACCAACATACCAAATACCAACAATACCAACATACCAACATACCAAATACATATATGAGCATAATTAACAACATACATACCAACATATCAATAATACATATATGAAAATGCCTTGTGGACATTTCATCGAACACCTTATGGGCGTATAGAGGAGGAGGTGGGGGTACACAGCTATACCTACCTCCTCCGGGGTGGGGTGGCGCAGCGTCGGCGCTGATGAGGGCGGAGGCGGCGCGTGGCGAGCGGCGGAGGCGCGGTGCACGAAAGCAGCGCAGCGTGAGCTGCAGGGCGCGCGGGACTTAGGAAAATTTGGAGGTTTGACGAAGGGAGAGAGCGCGAGCGTGTATAAAGGCAGCCACCTCTACAAGCGGTTCTTAATACAAACCGCTTGTAAAAGTGAGATCTACAAGCGGTTCTTAATACAAACCGCTTCTAAACTGTTCTACAAGCGGTTCGTAATACAAACCGCTTGTAAAGAGAGATCTCTACAAGCGGTTCTAATTAATAACCGCTTGTAAAGAGAGATCTCTACAAGCGGTTCTAATTAATAACCGCTTGTAGAATCTCTCTACAAGCGGTTATTAATTGGAACCGCTTGTAGAGATATCTCTACAAGCTGTTATTAATACAAACCGCTTGTAGAAGCCATCTCAGCGTTATTATTGGAACCGATACATACTACTTAAAAGAGTGTGTTGCCTATTACGGTTGACAAGAACTCTCCTCTCCCCACGGCTAAGCGGGCGCTTGAGTGCGGGCTCGAGGTCGCCTGCTCGAGCCCCACTCGCTCCCCGGCCATTCTTTTTTTTTTTCTTTTAAACCTTTTTTTTTGTACTTTCTTTACCTTTCATTTTTCTTACTTTCTTTACCTTTTTTTTTTACTTTCTTTACCTTTCTTTTTTTACTTTCTTTACCTTTATTTTTTTACTTTCTTTACCTTTATTTTTTGTTGATATTCTTCATTTATATTCTTTTTTTTTAGTTTCTTTACCTTTCCTTTTTTTTTACTTTCTTTATTCTTTATTCCATAAGGTTTATTTCTTTATTGTTTTTGTTTATATTCTTCATTTGTTAAACCTTTCTCTTTTTTTTACTTTCTTTACCTTTCTTTTTTTTATTTTCTTTATTTCTTTATTGTTTTTTGTTTATATTCTTCATTTGTTAAACCTTTCTATTTTTTTTTACTTTCTTTACCTTTCTTTTTTGTTTACTTCTTGAGGTTTATATTTTTTATTTATTTATTGTTTATTCCACAAGGGGGACTTCGACCCCGGGCCAGGCAGCTACCCTGCGCGGGCGCTTGAGTGCGGGCTCGAGGTCGCCCGTTCGAGCCCCACTCGCTCCCCGCCGGCCATTCTTTTTTTTTTCTTTTAAACCTTTTTTTTTGTACTTTCTTTACCTTTCATTTTTCTTACTTTCTTTACCTTTTTTTTTTACTTTCTTTACCTTTCTTTTTTTACTTTCTTTACCTTTATTTTTTTACTTTCTTTACCTTTATTTTTTGTTGATATTCTTCATTTATATTCTTTTTTTTTAGTTTCTTTACCTTTCCTTTTTTTTTACTTTCTTTATTCTTTATTCCATAAGGTTTATTTCTTTATTGTTTTTGTTTATATTCTTCATTTGTTAAACCTTTCTCTTTTTTACTTTCTTTACCTTTCTTTTTTATTTTCTTTTCTTTATTGTTTTTGTTTATATTCTTCATTTGTTAAACCTTTCTATTTTTTTTTTACTTTCTTTACCTTTCTTTTTTGTTTACTTCTTGAGGTTTATATTTTTTATTTATTTATTGTTTATTCCACAAGGGGGACTTCGACCCCGGGCCAGGCAGCTACCCTGCGCGTGGCCTGCTTTCATGAGGTTTATTTCAAATAAACACGTCTGAAGATAAGACACGTCTAAAAATGATCACTAAAGTTCAAATAAATAAGTTCATACTGATAATACTACATTTTAAGTAGTACCATACTATGTCTTTACAAGTCTTCCTTCGTTATGATCGTGACGTATGTAAGCATCCAGGTCTGTGTCATTCAGGAGGCTTATGTCAACATCCACCGCAAAAGGAGGGAGCTCGTCGAACTGACTATAGTCTTCCTCATCTGTGACGTCCTCAACTCCAACAATCCTTCGTTTGCCTTGGAGAACCACGTGTCGCTTTGGCTTATTGTTATTATTATCTTTCTGCTTCTTAGGCTTGCTTGACATGTCTATTACATAGAAGACCTGTCTCACATCATTTGCAAGGACGAACGGTTCACGCCTATAGCCGACTTGCGTGAGGTCAACGGTTGTCATGCCGTATTTGTCGACCTTTACGCCGCTTGAAGTCAGTTTGACCCATTGGCACTTAAATAGAGGGACCTTTAAAGGTCCATAGTCAAGCTCCCATATCTCTTCTATGAAACCATAATATGTGTCCACCTTTCCTTTGTTGTCTTCGGCATCTATACGGACACCGCTGTTCTGATTGGTGCTCTTGTCATCACAGGATCTGGTGTAAAATGTGTAACCATTTATCTCGTACCCCTTGAATGTCACGATTTCACTAGAAGGTCCCCGTGCCAATCGTTGCAATTGTTCATTGTCTGACCCTTTGAAAAGGATATAGTTTTGTAACCAAGCGCCGAAAGAATCCATGTGCTTCAGTGTTATCCAATCCTCGGACCTCCCAGGGAATTCACGGCGTAGAATACTCTTGTGCTCAACAACATACGGGCCACCACAGTTGATTGTTTCAAAACCGTGAAATGTGCTTGCTTAAATGTAAGAAGATCATTGCATGCAATTGCTTTCCTTCCCTCTGTCCCTTTTCCTCGTAGCTTTGCCCTCATGGCGTGATATAGGGACGCCGATCGGATTTAGATCATTAATGTAATCCACACAAAATTCAATCACCTCCTCTGTCCCATAACCTCGGCAATGCATCCTTAGGACGAGAACGATTCTGAACATACTTCTTTAGCACACTCATGTACCTCTCGAAAGGGAACATGTTGTGCAGATACACGGGTCCGAGAATACCTATCTCTTTGACAAGGTGAACAGTGAGATGAACCATAATATCAAAGAACGCAGGAGGAAATATCATCTCAAGACAAACCACACTTTGTACCACGTCATCCTGCAGCTTACTTAGTTTATCTGGGTCGATGACCTTATGCCAAATCGCATTGAAAAAAGAACACAGCTTTGTGATTATCTCCCGTACCCACTCGGGAAGTATACCTCTTATAGCCACTGGGAGCAGCTGTGTCATCAACACAAGACAGTCATGGGATTTCAGGTGTACGATTTTATTCTCTTTCGTGTTTATGAGTCTCTTTACATTTGATGAGTATCCGGAAGGGGCCTTCACACTATTCAGGCACTCTATCATGCTTTTTTTCTCTTCTTTGCTTAGAGTGTAGCTCGCAGGATGTAGGTAATGTTGTCCTTTTTCTCTCTTTTCCGGATGTAGGTCGTTCCTCAGTTCCAAGAGTTTAAGGTCCTTCCGACCTTGCAGTGTATCTTTTGATTGGCCATACATATCTATGTAGCCTAGCAGGTTCAAGCAAACATTCTTCGTGATGTGCATGAAGTCAACTGAGTGACGAACCTCCAAGACTTCCCAATAAGGCAAGTCCCAAAATACTGACTTCTTCTTCCACATTGGCGCCTGACCATCCTCATTCTGCACAGGTTTGCTTCCAGGACCCTTTCCGAATACTACTTTCAGATTCTTTACCATAGCAAGTACTTGTGGCCCAGTACGATGCTGAGGCCTAGCACGAAGGTCTACTTGCCCGTTAAATTTCCTGCACTTCTTCCGCCATGGGTGACTCGTAGGAAGAAACCTACGGTGGCCCATGTAGACAACCTTTCGAGAGTTTTTCAGGTACATGCTGTCCGTTTCATCTAAGCATTGGACACAAGCTCTATATCCTTTGATAGTTTGGCCAGACAGTTAATGAGAGCAGGCGGTCGTTGATTGTTACAAATAACAATGCACGTAAGGTGAAATACTCCCTTTTGTACTCATCCCATACCCGTGCACCATCCTCCCACAACGTCACAAGATCTGCAACCAATGGTTTCAGGTAGACATCGATGTCATTTCCAGGTTGCTTGGGGCCTTGGATCAACAACGGCATCATGATGTACTTTCGCTTCATGCACAGCCATGGAGGAATGTTATACATACATAGTGTAACAGGCCAGGTGCTATGGTTGCTGCTCAACTCTTCGAAAGGATTCATCCCATCGGTACTTAACCCAAACCTTATGTTTCTCACCTCTTGTGCGAAGTCTGGGTACGTCCGATCGACTTTCCTCCACTGTGATCCATCTGCAGGGTGTCTAAGCATACCGTCATCTTTACGCTTCTTCTTTGTGCCAACGCATCATCTGGGCATGCGCTTTGTTAGCAAACATACGCTTCAATCGGGGAATCACCGGAAATACCACAACACTTTAGCCGGAGGTCTCTTCTTCTTACGCTCCCCATCTATTTCACTGGATCATCTCTCTTCACCTTATACCGTGATTCTTTGCACACTTTGGACAAACATCCAAATTGGCATACGCATTGCGATACAGGATGCAATCGTTACGGCATGCGTGTATCTTCAGTACTTTCAGTCCCAAAGGAGACGACTTCCTTTGCTTCATATGTAGATTCAGGCAGAGTGTTATCTTATGGAAGCAACTTCTTTATGAGTGTCAACAACTCATCGAATCCCTTATCTGACACACTATTTGTGGCCTTCCATTGCATAAGTTCAAGTGTGGTACGCAACTTCTTGTGGTCCTGCCCACAATTTGGGTATAAAGGAGTTCTGTGGTCCTCTAACATGCGCTGGAATTTCTCGAACTGTCTTTCATCTGTGTAGTCTCCCTCACCGTCACGCAGCATCTGGTCCAGCTCATCATCACCAAAGTCACTGAGTGTACCTCCCACGGAATAGCATTGCGTGGCGTCCGAGATATTTTTGAATCCCTCTTCTTCTTCCTCGTCTTCTTCCTCGTCTTCTTCGTCTTCGCCATGGTTGGTCCAACGTTCATAGTTTGGCATGAAACCTCTCATCATCAAATGGTTCATAACCTGCCATCGCTGTGAGTGCTCCTTCTCGTTCTTGCAATCTACGCACGGACAACATATGAAGCTGCTCGAGGCAGGAATGCAATGGCCGCATCGAGAAAAAGCCTGCACGCCATCAATGAACTCTCTCGATCGACGGTCCGCATTGTACATCCATTGCCGGTTCATCTACAATAAAGTAATAATTTCATATATTTTTTTCTTCTCCAAGAAAAACAACCCCACCTACACCTTCATGCAATTAAAGATCTACCTTTCTAAATTTTTTTATCCCTTTCTACCTTTCTAATTATTTTTTATCCTTATTTTATTTTATACACTACTAATTAATTCATTGCAATGTCATATTTTGAACTAGATCACCATACATCTTCATACCATAACAACAACAAGCATACAAAATAAATTTTGGGAACAACTTCATACCATACACATTTCAACATGTTCTACCTAGCAAAGCAACACATTTCAACATGAATAAATCATGATTTCTCCACATCCAATGCATAAAAAACAGCAATATGTAGGTGAGAAAGATGCTAACATGCTCTTACTGACCTTAAAACACTTAATTTGAAGCTAAATCACCAGCAATTTCAAAATAAAAAATTTGGGCAGCACCTCCCGGAAGAAAAAGTGCTCGGCCCTTCGGATCATTCATCGATCGTTGGCTCGGGGAGGAAGAAGAAGTTTAAAGTGCTTTGGCGGGAGGGATTCTAGAAGCGGTTTCATATACAAACCGCTTCGAAGGTTGAGTTCTAGAAGCGGTTTGTATGTCAAACCGCTTCGATTTAGAAGCGGTTTGACAAACAAACCGCTACTAAAACTAAGACTTCAGAAGCGGTTTTATACACGAACCGCTTCTAAATATAAATCTCTACAAGCGGTTGAGGTCTCAAACCGCTTGTGATAATTCATAAGCGGTTTGGAAAACGAACCGCTTGTGATGCTTGTCAACACAAGCGGTTCGTATGACCAACCGCTTCTAGTGACCCTCTCCCGCCCGTTGCTCAGGAACCGCTTCTGGTGCGTGGGCCAGAACCGGTTCGCACCTAACCGCTTGTAATATACCGCTTGTGATGCCCAGTTCTGTAGTAGATCACCGAGGCTTGCCATTGTAAATTCATGCAAATTGTTATAAAAAAAATCAATAAAATTATAACTTAATCTAAGAAGATGTGGTCTGATCTGAGATATGAACCTGAGCTAGCTCCTCCGCCCTTGCTTACATTGATCGATGCGGACTGGGCCCGGTGCCCGGACACGCAACGCTTCACGTCCGGCTATTGCATTTTTTCTTGGCGAGAACCTCGTGTCTTGGTCTTCCAAACGCCAACACACCATTTCTCACTCAAGTGCAGAGGCCGAGTGTAGGGCGCGCGGTTGGCAATGCGGTAGCCGAAGCTACCTTTGTTTTATGTGACCACGCTAGTGTTGTCTACATGATGAGCAACCGGTACAACACCAATGGACAAAGCACGAATTTTTTTAAAAAATAATACGTGAATATCAAGATGGTTCATGACTTCATGTGTTCGGTGCTCCTAGCTCTTATGTGATGCATTTATCTAATTTCCTTGCCTGCAACGTAACTAGATTATTGCTTTATGATTTCGGCAAAGCCAGCACATATGGCATCATTTGGCTATGTTTTTCCGTGATGAATTGTTGTCTTGGTCATGGAGAAGGCCACTTGGTATTCCTTCTGCTCCAGTTGCTGCTGGAATTAATGATCAACCCATTGGATTTTCAACAGAAGGTGATAAATAATGTGGAACACATGTCATCAATCGTATCAAACTGACGAGGTATGCTGTTCCTTTTACGTTGATTTTTGTCTATTACTTTTTTGATGAAAGATATGTTAATTGGTTTCTTGTGTACGCTGATTGACCTAGCCAGCCATTTAGCTTCAATGATGATCATACGAGGGCACATATATGAGGATACATATGAATATACTAGCATATGTATTGGTTTGATGGGCATGTTTCATGAGTCATGGATATAGAGATATCAAACCAATAATATGGACACATGTTAGAGAACATGGAGATGGATTTGACCCACCTTGAGACATGTGAGAACGTTGTAATCTTCTTCTCAACATTCGAGAATGTGTATGTTAATTATATCCTTAGACTCGAGGTTGATGCATGAACTCAAGATGTGTAATGACTTACCTAGGAATTAACAAATGCCACTCCATAACTGGGTAGTTATAAAAGTGGCTTTCAAGTTTGTCACAAAGCATACTGCGAGGCATGATCGATCAAGATGTGATTTGCCCCTCTATACAATAGAAGAGATATCTTTAGGTCTCTCGAGTGGTTGGATTCCAAAAATGTATGGCCGTGAGGTTGGATTCCAAAAATGTATGACCATGCTACTCACGGTTAAATAGTTAACCGTAGTCGAGAATTTCGAGCCACGTAATCAAGAAAGAGTGGTTGAGCTATCTAAACAATGATGGCACTTACTCGCCTTGAGTTTGATCGATACCATGAGGCAAAGAGAAATATATATAACTAACTATTATTAAGGTTCATCCGATGTGTTCTTTAGTACTTGGGAGTCGGCACATTTTGCTAACGACCGCTACCAATTAATGGCCGAGTAAGAGTACTCGAGCCATGTCTAAGTATACATGAATCAATAGGGCCACATGGTTAAAGGATTAGGACATAATTTAGATGGTGATCTGAATTATAATGGGCTTTGGGTTCCTAATATGCCTCTAATGTAGAAACCCATCGTGGAGCGTCTTTTTAAATGGAGGGGGTGCAGGATTTAGGGTTACGAGACATAACAGGAATACGGAATTTTCGAAACCCTAGCAACCACCCATCCATCGCCCAGAATCGCGCAGCTAATGCTAGCACTTCGGTGCGTGGCATTCCTGCCTCATACGTGTGGAAACCTTGGATGCGTTGCTACGAGGCTTCAACGCTAGAACAATCCGCAACCTTACGAGGACGAGGCATGAGGCTAGTACGATTACAACTGCACCACCGCACAATATCGAGTCTACTTCCGCGATGGATCTGCGTGTCTAGTGGTAATTCCGTAATTTATAATTTACAGTAGTTACTTAGTCACACGATAATTTTTTTTTTTGAATTTATTAGAGTAGTCTACCTGTTCCCTACCATCGAGTCCTAGAGGCTAGCCAGGAGTGCTGTCGTCGGTTCCGAGCATCCTTCCTGCCAACACGGAGTCCTCGGGAAACAGGTGAGATGCGCGTATTGTTAGAGCATCTCCAAGAGGGGCCTTAAATATGGCCCTAATTTGAATTATAGGGCTTTTGGGGAAAAGATTAACTCCAGCAAGGATCCTAAATTGTTAAAATTTAGCAAATTGTTTTAGGGCCTCTAGGAGAGTAGCTATATTTAGCAACTCTGTGATTGAGCCCTATCTTCGTTGGGTTTTAGGGCCTAATTGCTGGAGTGAATATTTTGTTGGAGCCCTAAATCTAATTAATTGGGGTCCTAAATTAAAATTTAAGTCTCCAACTCTATGGATCAACGAAGCCCAGGAATATAAGATAGATAGGTAGGTAGATAGATAGATACTCTGTAGTACACAAGGCCATCGGATTTGTTGATGATGAAGAGGCTGTATATTGCCGCGGCCGCCATAGCAACGCAACGAGACCGCCGTCGCCGGAGTGGGAGGAGGAGGCTCCCGATGGCGTCGCCGAGATCACTATTGGGGAGGAGGAACTGGCACTACTATGGAGAGGGACATCAGTGGCGGCTCGTAAGAGACATCAGTGGCGGTTTTTGAACCGCCACAGATTAAGCGCCAGTGATAATCGGAGATTTTCATAGGCGGTTTGAAAACCGCCACTGATAATACTAATTAGTGGCGGTTGGAGAGAAAAACCGCCACTGATAATGATAATATCAGTGGCGGTTCCAGCTAAAAAACGACCATCGATAATTCCATATCCGTGGCGGTTCAATAAAAACCGCCACCGATAGTGCATACCATCGATGGCGGTTTTTAATTGGCACCGCCATCGGTATGCACTATCGATGGCAGTTTTTAATGGAACCGCCACTGATAATCCCGTCCGACAATAAAAAAAACCTGCATTTCTGGCTAGCCTCAGGAAACTGCTAGCCATGCCCTCTAAAACAGCACACAAATGAAGTACAGATATAGTAACAAGTAACAACTTAATTGACAATAAGAGTATAATACTAGATTTTGAACCAAAAGGATAACAAAAATAGATATGATCATGTGCAAAGACTATTGGCAACAAATTAGACAAAGAACACTTCAGAATTTCTCCACAGCCGCACAGACTACAACCGGCAAATATTATTCAGATTTTCCAAAGTACAATCAAGGAAAGTTGCTAGACTAAACTGTCATCGAGGCAAAGTTGTCATTTAGAAGCATAATTGTGAAAGTAAAATGGCTTATCACAGGCAATCGTCTATGATATAATAAGAAGTACCTCAGTAGAAAATAAAAATGATCAGTGTCTTCTTACATTCACTGGTCCCTTGCAGTCTAGATTAATTTTAGCTGTAAGACATAATGCAAATGAGTACAACAAACAAGAATCCATTCACAAAATAGATTAGCCAGGTAATCTTTTAATGCAAATGTGTTTCCTTTAACTAACATCCTACAACAAACAAGAATCCATTCACATATCTCACTATAGTGGAAGGTCACTACTACAATGAAGAACATATACATCTCAGAAGTAATTAGCATAGCAAATGTGTAGTAAGGACACAAAGATAAATAAGATAAAATTAGAAACATGAGAATGGCAGTAAAAATTGTGCGAGAAATCAAATAGATGTAATATTGAGCTTTGTCTTACTTGACAAGTGAGTACAGCGTGTATCAAGCAAATGTTCTTACTGCATTGAATTTCTATTTGGATTACTGTTTCCCTAGTAGACAATACTCAATAAGAAGGAATATGGCAAATATGGAATATATGCTAAAGCAATTAACATGAAAATACACCAAGAGATCACCTAAAACACATCATTTTGCAGGAAAAGAAAACTATGGTACTAAAAAAGTATAACAAATATGACGACTTAAGGCAGAATCATCCCATTTCCATGAGCAATGATCATGTGATGAGCACGATTATAGGTGCAGCTAACATCTCAATTCGGTTTATTACCTTTGTATCTGACATCCTTCAGAGCTACTGAGGTGTTAGGTTCAACAAGCTGTGAGCAAGTAGAGATACAAAAGGAAAAGGCCGTTAGACAACTATCAAACATGACATGTACTAATACTGTAACAACTTGTACTGATGAGAACATGATAATTCGAAGAGAAGCATTAGGACAGATGGAAACCTGATTGATCAGCAAAATTCTTATTTTGTGATTCAGCACAACAATATGAGGAATGGTGACAATCAGAGAGATTTCAAGCATTTTCGACAAGTATTGCCAAATGAATTTTCATCAACAATGAACCAATGACATCAAACACATCTATTATTTTCATATCTTGAAGTAGGATCCATAAGGGATAAAATAATTGTAAGTTCCAGCTATAGTCAGAATTTGAGAAACACAATAACATTAATGCAAAAATGCTGCAGCTAAAAGGTTTTGCTCCAATAACCATTTGGACATCTTGAAACTAGAAGTACCATATTACCCGGTCTACAGCCGCTTATAAGGTCAGATGATCCCTGTGAAATCATGTGCTGAAAAATTGGCTTTGAACTGAAAAATTAACTTAGATTTGAATTTGCAAAATGTGTTTGTTCATGTGTTTTGACAATTGACAAGAAACAGTAAGTTTTGCCTTGGCGCCGGACCAATCCTAAAGAAAACAGTAAGTTTCCCATCTACGACGGACAAACTTTCTTGGTCCTTTGTAAACATGCTTTTTGACAACCTCTTTCTTCTATGTACAACGGACAAAGTTTTTGTGTCCGTCGTGAACATGATTTTGAGCGCATGAGCCAAACCCTATTTTCCAAGAATCCGATGAAGCTACGCATGTACGACGGACAAAGTTTTTGGGTGCATCGTGAGCGGCTTTTGAGGATTGATTTCGCATGTACAGCGGACAAAGTTTTTGGGTCCGTTGTGAACGTGTTTTCACGAGAATGTTTTCTTCTTGGAACTGAAAGTTTCACATGTACGCCGGACAGAGATTTCTTGTCCGTCGTGAATGGACTTTTCTAGGGTTTTTATTTCTTGTCCGTTGTGAACGTGTTTTGCTCAGTTTAGGATGTTTTGCAAGAATTGAAATGGTTTGACCTTGAGATTATGAAATTTGTGATGATTTCATGATGTGTGTTTTGAAGTGGACTTTATGCAATGCTCATGTGAGTAGTTGCATGGATTAACATTGAGTCAAGTCGTGGACTTGTGCTCGGATTTGTTTTGTGGTTTGTTCATGTGCAGGTATTGCTCGAAGACGAATGTGGTCGATGACGGGACCGGAACTAGGTTCATGGAGGAACTGAGGTTCGGGACTAGGTTCAGGAGGAACTGAGGTCTTGGTGGTCAAGGATGTCATGCGGGACGTTCGGGCTAAGAGAATGGTGCACATGAAGAATGGTTAGTCACGTGAGAATGGCAGGAGGTCATTCGCGTGCAAAGTGTTAGTCACGTGAGTATGGCAGGTGGCCATACGCGTGCAAAGTGTTAGTCACGTGAGTATGGTAGGGTTGCCATACACGTGCAAGAGTTGTACTCGGCCTGGTTGGGCCAAGTAGAGTTGAGTTGGATACGGATTCCTTCTAGGGAATAGGAATCGTATTCAGAACTCCTTGTGGGTTGGTGCTTTAAATAGGTGGGGGGTCTCCTGTTGAAAGGCACCAAGGAGAGCTGAGCGTATCAAGCTTTGAGCTTGGTTTTAGGGTTTGTACTCTTTTGATGAGAGTACTTTAGACAAAAGAAATAAAGATCAATTCTTCTAGTTCCCGCATTGCTTCAACGTTCTCTTTTTGGTTCTTGTTTGCATGCTTGTTCTAGTTCTAGATTGGTTTTTGTTCTTTAAGTTTTATCTTGATTTGATCCATCAAAAACCTCTCTATGGTATTGATCTAGTGTTTCTCAAAGTCTAGTTGATCAATCTTTTGTCGTTCTTGTTTAATCTTGAAGTTTTGTTTAGATTGATTCTCGTCAAGTTCTGGATCAGCAAGCTTGCGAAGCTCATAACTTTTGATCCGTAAGTCCGATCGAGCTGATTCTTTTTGGGTTCGATTCGTATTGGAATCTAGTTTCTTGTGTCCAAATTTCAGATCGTTTCGACGGTTGGATCGCCGGGAATTCTCGTTTTACCAAACCTCTGTCATTCTGTTTTTGTCGAAAACGAGGCAATTATTTGGTTCTGTTTTGGGGTAAACTTTTAATAGGTCAAGAATTTGGTTTTAGCTTCCGCGCAATCATTCACCCCCCCTCTGATTGCTATATTCGTATACTTCGATCCTACAAGTGGTATCAGAGCAAGGTTTTTCTAATCTATCTTAATCGGTGATTAGATCAATGGATCATTATTCGACAAAACCTTGTATGTTCAATGGTGTTGATTTTCAGTTTTGGAAGGCCAAGATGGAGGCGTTCATCCAAGCTCAGGGATTCGCAATTTGGGAGAAGGTCTACAAACCATATGAAGTCCCTACAAACGACAACGTCAACGACACCAATCGCGCACATGTTGAAGCAAATAGTAAGGCGCGCAACTTGATCATCCAAGGCTTGGGACGTAGCGACTTTGATCGTGTGATTCATCTTCGATCCGCATATGAGGTATGGAAATCTCTTTGTGATTACCATGAGGGTTCTAACACTATTAAAGAGGTTCGTCAAGATCTTTACAAAAGGAATACATGCGATTTGAGATGAAACCGGTGAGTCGCTAGATGACTTCTTTGCACGTTTCAATAAAATTCTTAGTAATCTTCGTCTTTGTTGGAGTTAGCTTTGATGATGCTGCTAATGCTAGACAATTGCTTGGTGCTTTAGACATGTCTATTTGGGAGATGAAAGTTACATCCATTAGAGAATCCTTTGTCATGAGTACACTTACTTTAGATGTTCTTTATTCTAAGTTGAAAACTCATGAATTAGATGTTTTTGCTAGAAAGAATGATCATAAATCAATTGCTTTGACATCTCAATCTAACATATCTCATAATGGTGCTGCTTCAAGTTTTGCTCTATCTTTCTTGTCTTCACTAACCGATGAGCAGATTGAGCAATTCCCAGAAGAAGACTTGTCACTACTCTCTTCTCGCTTTAACAAAGCTTTGCAAAATGTGATAAAGAGAAAGAGAGGTGGTGGTGGCCCTCCAAGATGCTATGAGTGTGGTGATCTCGACCACATTCGTCCAAACTGTCCTAAACTTGCAGGTAAAGCATCAAGGGAGGAGAAGGACAACGACAGAAGAAAAGAGAAGAAGTTCTCTTCAAGTAATAGAAAGAAGAAGAGCTTCATCAACAGCAAAGTTGTCCACCGAGTTCTTTCCGCTCTTGAACAAGTCAATTTGAGCGATGTGGATTCAGGGAGCGGTGAGGACGATGCAACTCCAAGCAAGCATGAGTTGACGGGGTTGTGTCTCATGGTTAAAAGCAGCGACAGCTTCACCGAGGGCGATCATGACAGCGACTTCAATGAGGTAGATCCTTCTTACAATGAATTAGCTATTGCTGTTGCTCGACTTGGTAAATTGCTTGATAAACGTGACAAGAAAATTAAGAAACATGATTTTGTTGTTGAGTCATTGAATGCTGAAATTGCTAGACTTAAAACCTTGATTCCTGATGATGATGCTTGCAAATCATGTGACTTAATTTACAATGAGCTTACTTTGCTTAGGAAAGAACATGTTACCTTGTTAGAGCAAATCAATGCTGAAAATGAGAAAAATGAGAAACTTGTTAAACATGCTAGTTGTTCTACCATTGATTTACATGATACAACTCCATGTTCTATATGCTCCATACTAGAATTGAAGTTGCATGATGCAAATGCTAGGGTTTCTCAAATGACAGAAGATTTGCTTACACATGAGGTTCTTTCATGCTCAACTTGTCGCATAAGCAAAAGGAAAAGTGGACGTTCCTGTAATAATTGTTTAACTCTTTCGAAAAATTGATTACTTGGAAAAGTCATTAGAACGTTTCACTAAAGGAAAGAAAAACCTAAACATGATCTTGGATCAATCAAAAGTCAGCACTCATAACAAAGGTTTAGGTTTTGATTCTTATGCTCATCATAAATCACATGCTCCCACTTGTTGTCAAAACACTTGAAAGTGGAAAATTTGAAACTGTCAATGAGCCTAAGAAAATTGTCTTTAAGTCTGCTTGGAGTGTTATCTTCTACTATGATGAATGCAAATATTGCTTCTACTTCTAAAGCCAAACATCCTGTTAAGTACACTTGCACTCATTGTGGTAGAGATGGACATTTAGTAGATTTTTGCTTTATACTAGCCAAACAAGAAAAGAAAGAAAGAGCTAAGGCTAGGTCTAATTTCGAAGGCACGCTTTGCTTCTCACTACGTGCCTAGGGTGATGCAAGCACCTTTTGTTGCTAGAAACACGGAACAGGCAAATTTGATTTTGTGCATAAGACTGCTTGTGTTGTGCCCTCTTGTTGTCCGTCGTGTGTCTCGATCTTGGATTCCTAAACATCTTATTTCTAACCTCGATCTGAGACCTCGACACTTTACGCTTCTATGTAGGCTTCTCACGAGGAGGGAGAACATGTGGCTAGTGAATTTCGGATGCTCACTTCATATGTTCAGTGATAAGATTTGGTTCTCCTTCACTCGTGCATCTCATGCCGAAAGTGTTGCCTTTGGAGATGCTTCTTCCACTGTTTTTCGCAAAGGCACTAGTTCAAATGATGCAGTACAAGTGCATATGTTCGGGGGAGAGTGTCTTTGTTCATAAAGATGATGATAATCTTTGTTGAGGACGAGATAATTAGAGGTTTACATGAGAGACTCTTCCCACGTGCTTGTGTGTGCTTGTTTTCAAGCTTCCCACGTGCGTCACATCGACAAGCTATCAAAAGGATTTTCAGGTATCTTCATAGAACTCAAGATTTTGGCATTTGGCTTTCTGCTTCCTCATGGATTAGTTTAAGAGCTTTTTCTGATGTTGACTTTGGAGGATGTTGATTTGATTTGGTTCGTGCCACCTCTTGAGTAATCCCTTTTCTTGAGCATATTGATATTGGATTTCACTTTCTTAAAGATCATTGCACAAGAGAAAGTAATAACAGTACCTTGTGAAAGCCATTTTGCTGATCATATGCCTCAACAGTTCCATAGTTATAACTACATTTAGTCAAAACATGTCAAAATTACACTAACCAAGTGATTATAGTTTGAGAATATGATAATTCGCAAGTAACTTTACCACATATTAAGTGCTGACCACAATCTAATGTGACGCCCAACAAGCACTTCACCTGTATCTTTCATATGCTAATAGAGAACACATTAATTCACCAATTAAGTAACTCAAAAAAGAAATATGGCCAAAAGCACATGCAAACATAGACCAACATTGTGAGAACAGGTTAACAATGGTGAAGGAGGAGTTCACGATGAGACGAGAGAATAATTATATCACAAAAACCAATCAGCATTACAACATTCAGGTGTAATAGATCGATAATTATATCACAAGCAAAACTATTATATCACACACATTGTAATAGATCGATAATAAATAAGATTAGTCATATTGACCAGTAGAGTATCTTCTCGTTTCTAAAGTTTGTCATGCTCTCGTTTACAATTTACAAGTCCACATCCAAGACCTAGTATCTTCTGACACAATCTTAAGCCTACGAGCCTTTAGGGATTCTTTGGAGGCGAATGACATTTCACAGCAGCATGGAGCAATTGATCATTGTTGTCTTCATCATAAAACTCACCCTTTTTGTTGATGACTTCCTTCATGATGAAGTAAGCGAGCTGTCCCTGAATGGCTTGGATGTCAAGAGGATGTAGTCCTGTCGTAGGCAATTTGAGGCGCTACAAGTACGGAAAATAAATCTAAGAGTATATATAGAAATTGAGTGGTGCGAATAAATGTGCAATGTTAGCATGACAAACCTCTACGTCATTGTCTATTATTGTAGAAGATAAGATTTCGCGCATGTATTGGCACACGAAGTACCCACATAAATTTGTGCCTTGCGACTGCTTGTGACACTACAAAAATTGAATAAACTAAATTGTCATGGAAGGAGTTATTTACTATGAAATGCGATATAAGAATATTTCTTGCGTGCGTACCGGAAATTTAGTTCGGACTGAAAGGGATTTCTGGAATGGGCGGTATCTCAAGATCTTTGTACAATATCTTTTGAACGCCGCATTCATTACTCTTAGCGACTCTTCGTAGTCTTTTTATCTTTGTCCATCGAATCCATGACCAGCAACTTGCTCTTTCTCGAGTCACTACTACAAGAATCGATGGAACCTACATATACATGTATGATGCTATAGTCATTAGCCCTAGGATAAGAGAAATGGCGAATTCAACAAGTGATTTAACTAGCCGTTGAGAAACTTACTTAAAATTGTATGGAACAAGTATGAATTCCTTGTCTTGTAGTTTTAGCAACTGTATATGTATTCCTCAACCTCATTTGGTGCTCTTAAGATTTCGATCTGGCACACCGTTCCTGGGTCGAGGAATCCCACTGGGCCCTTGGTTCTTCTCAATTCAATAGTCTCGTATCTAGATAAGGAAAAAGTTAGACAAGACATTTATCGGTATTACGTGAATGTACACCATGATTTATATAGTAGACACTTACAGTGTCCAGCATCGCAAAAAAGATACGTCGAGGGCGTCGTGATAGAACAAGTTGTGCAAGTTATCGAATTCTATCATGAAGTAGCCAACCCCCTCATGGTGAAAATGTTCCTCTCCGTAAATGGCAGTGATCATCTTCGGGAGTAAATGTTGATTGGATCGCATCATGTACGATCATGTAATCGCTGCATCATGAGTGTTAGGCTCTTCAACCGATTCGGTGACTAATGGCTTTCCAAGCTCAGATTTGACCTTCGTGATTATCTTGTACTTGAGATTTCGCTTTGCCCTTTCCTTTTCCTCGATGACATCATACTGCATTGCAGCCGCCGATCTAAGCGATATGGCTTGTCTAACGGGCCATTTCTTGGATCAGTGTTGTACCTTCGTCTTTTGAAGTGGTCACACTAAGCTTTTGATGTTGAGGCGCTGGTGACGAATGGGCTCCTAGAGCAGGCTCCTTTCTAGTGGGCGCACTAGCCATTTGGCCTTCAGGTGTTGGTGATGAATGGGCGAGTTGTCTTGCGAGAGAGGTGGCGGTTGTCTTGCGAGAGAAATTTGGCGGTTCATGATCCAAGACGATGTCACGCTTACGCCCTTTGGATGAAAGTGTGAGCGGCACTTCCTAGAGTTGTGACCTCATCATTGCAAGGCATTTCGGTCCAACCTCAAGAAAGCGTGGAAGCACCGTGTCCACTTGGACCTTTGCATAACACTGGAGCTATCGGAGAGTTGTGCAAAACATCGCCTTGTTGGTATGGATAAGCTATCCTGTAGCGACTGTAAAAATATGTTCATGACAGGCACATTGAGTGGCGAGTGTGGGGTCTTGTATGTCATCCACAGGATAATGCGTGTTATCGGTTGTACCAATGGTGTGGACGCGCAAGCGCTACGGCGATTCGTAGAAATTTGGCGAGAACGATGTTGTGTCCTTGCGGCCGCTCATGGCTTCTTGTACTTTTTGTTGAACTTGTTGTTCTATGGTGCTTTGTAATTCTTGAAGCATCTTTTGCTTCATCTCCTCCATAGCCCGTTCGCACGCTCTTCTTTCGCTCTCTTGCGACTCTGACGAGTCTCCGTGCTCGGGAAACCAATCTTCCAGGAACCTTGACCCCTACGCCTCGTGTTCGACCAGGATGCTCTTTATTTCCCAAGGCTTTGTTAGTTCGTCCTTCTCCCTATCTGCGTGAAAATTTCCTTGGGTGGACTCGGCGTGCAGCTCACGAATTCGTTGGGAGATTGCTTCATCATCGTTGCTTTTGAATGATAAGCCCCCACTAGGCATGACAGATGCCCTTGCTAGCACATAATGCTTAATTCGGTCCGGTAGTCCGCCAAGGGACTTGTGCCCGGTCGATCGGATTGCATCAATTCTTGCCTCTCGGTGAGGAATCTTACCCGCGTACTCCACTCGTGCCTAGTCTGTGGGGGTGAGTGTTCTTCCTTGCGATCGGCGGTGGTCCTCACCGGATTTTATTGCTTCGTCTTGCTTCATCGCAATAAATTCATCCCAATATGGCTCTACTTTAGGATAATCTCGATGGTGACCGATTTTTCATCACATATTGCGTATTCAGCTTGGACTTGAAGTTCCTCCATGCGACATCCATTGACATCAATGCATTGCGACGCACGAGCTCTTCAGCTCCTTCAGGGAATTCGAAAGTTTCTTTCAGCTCTGTCCATAGATCCATTTTGATGGCGTCGGGCACTTTGTGCCAATCCAAATAGGTGATTGGCACTTTATCCCTTGCGATGTACCCGCATGTTGACCTATATTTTCTTCTTTGTTTTGCCGGTTTAACTGGGACTCCAGCATCTGAGACCTCTGAGATGGTATGCCGGCCTTCAGGCTTCTTAGTTTTCCCTCGGCCTCGACGTCTTGCAACGGGAGCATCAGCATCTCCAGCAGCGATGGAAGCCTCGGCACCTTCGGTGGTTGGATGGTCCAACAGGTATCTGCTCGGGCTTGAGTTCGGGGACGGGTTGGAAGCATCCTCCAACCCAGGCTGGGCCTCAGGCTCCATAAGAACTACATTTCGAAAGTAAACATAGTCATTTCGAAGATAATGTGAATAAGAGGTCTTATTGTGTAGAGATAATGTGCTTTTCATCGAGCTTGAACTAACTCAAGAGCCGCTCATTAGCTCGTTAAGGCTCGGTAACTAAATATTCACCATGATGATTTCTTATGTAAAATACTTTTAATTAGCTGAATATTTAAATTAATGTATGCCCATGTAACCTTATTAGGTTGGAATATAATTGTTAGAATTGTTAATCGACTCCTCACTAATTATTTATGTTTTACCTATATGCTAGATAATTAGTCATGGTTTCATTTATGTAGTCCTCTTGTTGCATGTATGTGTTAATGTGTGGTATGTGCTCATGATGTGGCTTAGCTTGGCTTTGACTATATCGCTAGCCTTTTCAAAAAATATATAATAATAAGTTGGCATGTCAAAACTTATTCCACACTTAATTAACTTAATCCTAGTAGATTATATCTAGTAAGTCATCTAAAACCTAGTATATACATAGCCAAAATCCAAGCCTAGTATCACCGCTAATCTAACCAATTACAGTAAGATATTTTGAGGGCTTCTTTTTTTTAAGGTGAGTAGGATGTAAAAACCCACCCAATTGTTCATATAATACTTGGAACGTTAGTGCCGTCCGTCTATTTTTCATTAAAAATACCAATAGGACTAACTCAAAATCGACAAAACTCAACCGTGCTTGTCTACATAATCCCCAAACACTATTTAGATTAGAATACTTAGATTTAAACCAATAAACTCTACATAGTATAGAGTCACACGCATAGCATCCTAATACTCAAAAGATCAATGAGTGTGCATTGTATAAAGATCTGCCCAAAGTCTAAGACCACCAACAACCTACTGATAATAAATTATTATGATCATTAATAAGCCATCTTATTTTTGTTAATACACTAAGGCCTAATTTAAAACTTAACCATATTGAAATGCATTTCATTCAAGAGACTATATGTATATATATGTGTGTGTGTGCGCGCGCACGTAAATTTATAAACATGAGCACTCACAAATGCAACACAACCAAAGTACATTACACACATATACCCAATTTTCAACAATGTATATGTACACATATACATACAGCTTCAGCACAAATCACGTATATATTGCCACATCCACACAATTAAGCATCTAATTAATACACTATTCAAGAACCTCAACTCCAATTCATTACACCCATAATGTACAAAGAGTGAAAAGACAAATCAGCAAGGTGAAATGCCTAGTAGTACTACACTACGATTTGGCCACCAACACATTCCCTATGGACAACAAAACCTTCTGTATCGTCCTCCTCTCATGCATACTTGCATTCTTCTCCTTAGCAATCGTCTCAAGATCGTAGCATTATATAGCCTGTTATTTCATAAGTATAACTATAATCCAGGACCCATGGTATGTATCATGCTAGAGCTAGATAATGTAGAGTACATCAACAACGTCAACCAAGATCGACAAGGAAACACTGCGACATAACAGGGCATCATCGAGCTCTCTCATGGGTTTCAAGAGGGGATAAAAATTTATTCATCTCCAAAGAATAATATATCAAGGTATGGAGGCAGTGCAGTATAACAACAACAATCTACGTAGTCACGCTTTCTTACACGAGAATAGATGATCTCACTTCTATTCTTCTCACAAAAAAGAGAGAGAAAAAAATGAGTCTTTCAATGAATTGGGATAGGCGGCGGATTATCGTACAATGGCATCCACATGCGGCTTCTCACATGTAAAGGACACCCAACTCTTTTCCTTCTCTCTAAACATAACCAACATAGCTACAAAATAACCACATTCGCAACATTCGCAATTCAACAGGAGTATGGCATATGAGTTGAAAATAACCACAACAACAGGAGTATTGCATTTTCTTACACAACAGGAGGCGGCGGGGTCACCGGGCGAGGGTGGGAGGCGGCGGGGTCGCCGGGCACGGGAGGGAGGCGGCGGGTCGCCGGCGGAGGGAGGCGGCGGGGTCACCGGCGAGGAGGAGGCGGGGGGGTCGCCGGGCGCGGGAGGGAGACGGCGGGGTCACCGGGCGCGGGAGGAGGCGGCGAGGGTCACCAGGCGAGGAGGAGGCGGCGAGGTCGCCGGCGCGGAGGAGGCGGCGGTGTAGGGTTCAAAGCTCTTGGTGAGGCCCGACCACTTTGGCGTGGTTTATATAGGGGACATATCGGTGGCGGTTGTTAATTAAAACCGCCACAGATAAGGTTTATCGATGGCGGTTGTAATTAAAAACCGCCACAGATAAAATTATCGATGGCGGTTGTAATTAAAAACCGCCATCGATAAATTTATCTGTGGCGGTTTTAATTAACAACCGCCACTAATACTATTTTTCGATTTCCTTCAATTATAAAGCTATGAATTAATGTATTAGTGAACCTATCATATATATTAACTACTAATTATTCATAACTAATTTATCTATGATATATAAATTTATATTCTTATGAAATTTGAATCACGATTAATATAAATTAATATAAAGCATATTTTGATTTCCTTCTATTAATATAAAGCCATGAATTAATGTATTAGTGAACCTATCATATATATTAACTACTAATTATTCATAACTAATTTATCTAGGATATATAAATTTATATTCTTATGAAATTTGAATCCCTGATTAATATAAATTAATATAAAGCATATTTTTCAGATTTCCTTCTATTAATATAAAGCCATGAATTAATATAAAGCATATTTTTAACAAAAATGCCATTACTCCACATAAATGCATATTTCTGACATTACATTTCCATTACCCCACATAAATACACACATTTTGCCATTACTCCTAGCTAATTATTTTCTTTCACAATTTGGCCTTCTTCATGATCATCACGATGATAGGTGGCTTCCTGAGTGGTTGCTTCCTCGAGCACGATCTGCCATCTACGAAAGGAGGCAACTCATCAAACTGGTTGTACTCTTCCTCATCCACGACATTCTCAACTCCGACGATCCTTTGTTTTCCTTGAAGAACTACATGGCGCTTCTTATCTGTAGGGTCGATTACATAGAAGACACAGTGCAACTTGCCATGAAATGCACGAATGGTTCGTCTCTATATCCGACTTGCTCGATGTCCACGATAGTGAAGCCATATTTGTCCACCTTGACACCCTTTGGGAGTTGGACCCAACGACAGAAACACCAGGATCTTGAAAATGCAAAGTCGAGCTCCCAAATCTCCTCTATAAACCCATAGAAGCTACTCTTCTTCTTGCTGTATTGTCGTAGGCATCTATACGGACACCACTATTTTTGGTAAGTACTTTTGCTATCCTGAGCTCTCGTGTAAAATGTATATCCATTTATGTCGTATCCTTGCCATGTCACGATTGTACCTGATGGCCCTTTTGCCAACCACCTCAACGTAACACTCGTTTCTTCACCAGACATGTGCTCCTTGAACCAATGATTGAACACACGATTGTGCTCTTTTGTTATCCAAACCTCTGATCGTCCACGATTTTCCCTCTGTAGCTTTTCCTTGTGCATGTCCATAAACGGGGATACCTCGACTGACTGCTGCAAGACTGTGAAATGAGCTTGTTCGAACAAAAAATGATCGTAAGAATTTGTGGATTTCTTTCCGATTACTCCTTTGCCAACTAGCCTCCCCTCATTTCGTGATACAGGCAATCCTACGGTTCAACCTCGTCCATGTAATCGATGCGAGAACTCAATAACCTCCTCGGTTGCATAACCTTCTACAATGGAACCTTAGGTCGCGATCGATTACGTACATATTTCTTGAACACCCATGTACCTTTCGAGCGAGTACATCGATGCGAGGAATCTTGGCCCACAAATATTTATCTCATTCATACGGTGAACAAGGAGATGACCCATGATATCGAAAAATGATGGAGGAAAATACATCTCTAGGCGACCTGAGTGTTGACCACATCGACTGCGGTTCATAAAGTCCAACGGGATCGATGACCTTCTCGTGAAATCGCGTTAAAGAAGAAACACAACCTCATGATTGCCTCTCGAACCTTGTCGGGCAAAATACCTCTAATTGCAATAGGGAGCATTTGTGTCATCATCACATGACAATCATGAGACTTCATACCGATTAACTTCAAATCTTTCATCGATACAGTTTCTTGATGTTTGCGAATGCGGACGGAACTTTCACACTACGCAAGCACTTGCAGAGGTCTGTTTTCTCTTTCTTGGACAGAGTATAGCAAGCTGGGGAAGGTAAAGTCGGCCTTTCCGGTGTCTTGAGGATGTAGCTCGGCTCGATCTTCATATCTTCCAGGTCCCTTCGTGCCTTGATCCATCCTTTGTTTTGCTAGGAATATTCAGTAAAAGACCAAGCACGCTGTCACATACATTCTTTTCTACATGCATGGCGTCGATGCAATGTCGAACTTCTAAATCCTTCCAATAGGGCAAATCCCAAAATAAGGATCTCTTCTTCCACGTGGTTTTCTCGATCACGGGACCTCGAGGTATCCCCTTTCCAAGTACAACATTAATATCCTTAACCATATCATATACCTCTTCCCAAGAAGAGGCCTTGGAGCTGAACCAGTCCTCCTTTGTACCGTCAAATTGTTTTTCATATTACAGTACGGATGATTCTTCCGAAGGAAGCGGTGACGCATGTAGACTGTTTTCCTCGAGTTGTTAAGCCACACGCTACTAGTTTCATCCAGGCATTGGGGGCAAGCTTTAGCTCTTTTTATAGTACGGCCAGACAGGTTACCTAGGGCTGGAAAATCATTGATGGTGCAGAACAACATTGCGCGTAGAGTGAAGTACTCCCGCTTGTACTCATCCCATACTGTACACCTTCATTCCACAAGAGCACAAGATCTTCCACCAATGGTTGTAGGTATACATCAATATCGTTTCCAGGTTGTCTCGGCCCTTGGATAAGCAGCGACATCATAATGTATTTTCGCTTCATACACAGCCAAGGAGGAAGGTTGTAGATACAGAGAGTCACGGGCCAAGTGCTATGAATACTGCTCATGTTACCGAACGGATTCATTCCATCCGTACTCAACCCAAACCTTATATTCCTTGGCTCATTTCCGAAGTTCTCCCTAAAGAGCCTATCGATGGTTCTCCAGGCGGCGAATCGGCAGGTGCCTCGACTTTCCATCCCTCTTTCGCTCTTCCGAGTGCCATCGCATCAGCTTGGCATGCTTTTTATTTGCAAATAAGCGCTTTAGGCGAGGTATTCTTGGCAAATACCACACCACTTTAGCGGGAGCTCCATTCTTCACTTCTATGCCTTCGTTTTCCTCGCCCTTACGCTTGTATCGCGATGCTTTGCACACGGACATACATGCGTGTACGCATAGTCTTTGCGATAGAGTATCTGATCGTTTGGACACGCTGCGTGTATTCTTTCTACCTCCAATCCCAAAGGGACATACAACCTTCTTGGCAAAATCGTGGTCTTAGGCAACAGGTTGCCCTCTGGAAGCATGTCCGCTAAGAGGCGTAGCAACTCCGTGAAACTCTTGTCGGACCAACCATTGCTTGCCTTCAATTTCAGTAGTGAAAGCACAGTGTGCAACTTTGTGTATTCCTCCTTGCACCCCGGGAACAAAGGTTTCTCCGAGTCCTCTATCAAACCCTTGAACTGATTAAACTCTCTCTCACTCTGTAGTTTCATACGCATCGCGCAACATTTGAGCAGATTATTGTCATCGTCAACGACCAACCTATCCTCATCGGTTCCATACCCGATGTCAGCTGCCGTATTGGCGGCTTCGTCGTCGTCGACATTATCACATTGAAGTATGATCTCCTCTTCACCGTGCCTTGTCCAACAGGTATAGCTAGGTACAAAGCCCCTCCGAATCAAGTGCAAGTGGATTTGGTCTTTGTCCAAAAACATCTTCTCATTCTTGTAATCAATGCATGGACAATGTATGTACTCCGTCTTCTTTTGCAATCTATTCTCCTCATTTGCTCGTAGAAAGCGAATCTGCCGTCGATGTATTCTCATTTATAGCGGTTCGCATTGTACATCCATCTCCGATCCATCTACAATTAATTAATGTAACAATTAATAATATGCAATAATCTTAATTACATAAATCATTAATCCATTATTTCTTACTATCCAATAACCTTAATTAAATAAATTTAATATATGCTCTCAATCATAATTTATCATCCAAAAAAGGTAGACAACTTAATCTAATAGAGCAAGGTAGTAAATTCATCATCTCACTAACGGTAAGAAAATTAATGGTAATTAGAAACAAATCTTAAGTACTATGCATAGTCAAAATTAAATTTATCCTCTCAAAGAGGTAGATAATTCATCATCTCAAAATGCAAGGCAACTTCATGATCACCTCTATACCATATACATTAAATTTAATGTGTATTAATATCCAACAATCTTAATTAAATAAATTTAATATAGGCTTGCCATATTTTGTCATCTAAAAAGGTAGACAACAAATAATCTAATGGAGCAAGGTAATAAATTCATCATCTAAATATAAATTAATCTAAAAAATGCTAGGTAAATAAAAAAAATTTGAATCTAAGCTTTGCCATTGAAGAAAGAAAAATCTTAAATAAACTAGATCTAGCCATTAAATTGCAACTACATCACCACAAATGAAGAGAGGAGAACAAATTACTCACCTTAGAACAACCCTACGAAGTAAAAACTCAAGTTTCTTTGCAAACAAAATCTCAGATCTGAAATTTTGCTTTTCTTCTCGGGGAGGAAGATGACCATGAGCTCCTGTACAGCGCTGTAGCGACTAGTATATATAGGGGGTTTTATTTGTGGCGGTTCTAAACAAAAACCGCCACAGATAGTGGACTATCAGTGACGGTTTAGAGTTAAAACCGCCTCTGATAGTTGTCGCAGTATTTGTGGCGGTTATAACCACAAACCGCCACTGATAGTCCACTATCTGTGGCGGTTTGGAACAAAAACCGTCACTAATGATCCTGGCACCGGTTTCCACTCAAGAACCGCCACTGATACTCCTATTAGTGGCGGTTCCAAACAAACCGCCACTAATAGGACGTCTCCTATTTGCAGTTTTGTAGTAGTGTGGGGGAATGGGCAGGATTAGGTTCGCGAAGTTTCTACCCAAACGGGCGTTCTTGTTAGACCAGCCGGGGGAAGTTCGCGTACTCCGAGGCCCAGTTCGATCGGCGCGGCCACACATGACACGACGTGCCGGGATGCTCGCTCGCGGTTGCAGCGCTACGGCGTGTGGTGCGGTACCCGGTTTGCTTGCTTGTCCTCGTCCACCCGCGGCCGGGGCGGCACCAGGCCGAGGCCAGTGGCGAGCCACCTCTAGGCAGGATGGATCACTACCAAGTTCACCGATGATGCTAGTGAAATTTCAATGCAGTCTGATCGTTGTCAGACATAGTAAAAATCATATGTTTTTAAACAAATTTTTAACTATAGTTAAACTTATCTGAGTATGTATATATATGAAGCATTTTTCGTACTATCAAAAGTACATACTTCTACATCTAATATACCATTTAAACTAACATGTTTTACTTTTTTATTGCTTTCCGTATACTCTAATAATAATTTTAAAATACTTTAATGCGACATGGTTAAAAAAAATTCATCAGAACCCTTTATTTTTTGCTATATACATTTCTTCGTATGTAAAAGGAGTACATAAGTAAATTATGCTATAAAAAGTGGATTTTAATAATATTTTTGTGGAACTCACTTTGAAGTATCTTATAATCAATACTAGTTATATGCCCGTGTGTTGCTACGAAAAACAAAATTGATAACAAAAAATAAAGATTAAAAAATAAAAAAAATACTATTTCATAAGATCAAACATCTATCTTTAACGCTTCGTTTCTTGCAAAAGCTGGCTAATTAAAACAACGCTTCGTTTCTTGCGCAGGGCAATTAAGCAGGGCAATTAAGCAAGGCAATTAATGCATCGCTTCGTTTCTTGCGTAGGGCAATTAAGCAAAGTAATTAATGCATCGCTTCGTTTCTTGCGTAGGGCAATTAAACAGGACAATTAATGTGACGTGGGAAGAAACTCTCACTTTATATTGTAGAGATTAGAGTATACTTGAAAAGGTAAAGAGGCATAACATCATTTAAATGGTATATTGACCGTGGAAGTACGTATACTTCTTTATCATTTTGAGTATACCTAATATTGATTGTAAGATACTTCAAAGCGATTTCTACGAAAAATTTCATGAAAATCTACTCTTTATAGTATAATTTATGTACATCCTTCTTTTTTTATATAGAAAATCCTATATAACAAAAAAATATGGTTTTGATGAACTTTTTTTCTACCATATGATATTAGAGTGTCTCAAAATTATAATTAGAGTATACCGGAAGTGATAAAAAGATATAACACATTTGTTTAAGTGATATGGTACGAAAAAAGCCTCCTATGTAAGAAAATGTACATCTGATGTGTCACCCACACCCACCAGGTGCTCGGCGAAATGATTTGCTTGAGGTAGCAGGTACGTTGAGTTCCGCCGGCTGTGACCCATGACTGAGTTTTTTTTTTTACCTTAGTTCAACAGAATGTGCATAGACGATTACAAAATATGTATTGGAAACATGTATATACTTCGAGAAAATACGAAAAAAAAAAAAAAGAAGGGAAAAATAAAGAGAGAAAAGGGCCAAAGTTTGGGATTTACCTTAGTCCTTTTTTGACGAGTATTTACCTGAGTCCTGAAAATCTAAACACTTGCCCTGGCTACACTCGCCTACAAGGCCACCGGCATCAGAATATAATTTTATAGGAACTAGTCTTTTTCTATCTAGGAAAAACCCCGGCATTCAGCCATAGGCATTCCATCAAAAAATCGTTTCGTGGCAACAATTTTTGGAAAGGACAAAATAATCATTTACAGCTGCATCAAACCTTGACTATTAGACATTGTCGAAGTAGTATTTCTAGAAGAGTTTCCCTTCTGCAGTGGCATCAAAGTTTCTCGGTTGCATTTCTCGAAGTTTTTTCAGCCTTCAATCCCTCAATATCACAGGGGAAAAAGAAGAAAGAAGTCCAGACGGACCATTTATTTGTCCCCATTGCACTCAGCCACTCAGTTGTCAGATAGCAGTAGCTGAAGCATACGATTTTCAGTCCTTCAGATACTATTCAACAGATTACCCTATTGATTAACCCTATAAGGATATATCACATATTTGCAGCTAGCAGCGGGAGATGTAACACTGTACTTACTATACACACCTGAACTGAACTAGGCCTACTGCAATGTAAGAAGCGACGAAATCCAAATTCCTATTGAGACGGCCCCTACAGTCGCAACTGCTTGACTTAGTTCCAAGAACAAGTTAGGCCTTTGAACGGGCAACTCCTTCCAGTTTGTCCTCCTGCCAAAAAAAAGATGAATAATTAAATGAATTATGAGCAAAATTTGTAATGGATATTGAACAAAGAGATAGATAGCTAGGACCAGAGTTTTCCCACAAATAGAAATTCCAGTCATAAAAGGAAAAGGACCACAGAGTACAAAATGCGCATCATCTGAAGACCAAGCAAACCTCTAAAATGGGGAGAATTAGCAGCCTGATTAAGGTTTGTTTGCTATGATATGAGCAAGTACATCATTCATGCACAAAAGCATGTAATTCAAATTAACCAAACTTCCAATCAAAAGGTTTGAGAACGAGTACCCCAAGTCAGCCATGCCTATGCTAATGTAAAATTAACCAAACTTCCAATCAAAAGGTTTCAGAACGAGTACCCCAAGTCAGCCATGACTATGCTAATGTTGTCTTGTGACCGCTGATCCTGCAATTGAGAATAAAAGAAAGAAAATTAAAACAACAATTTTATCAAATGATCAACTAATTATATGCTAAGCTAGCTCCAGGAGATAACAAAAAGGTCAATGGAAAAGATGAAGGTGGCAGACATCAGTACCAGAGCTTTCTGACCAAGTGCTTCGCAAGCCAGCTACACAAACCAAATCAGCAATAAGCAAGCATACAAAATGAGTTGCAAAAAAGGAGCATAATTAGTATTTTTTTAGCGAAGAAAAACTACATACCTGGACATCACCATGTTGACGTAGTTGATCTCTAACAAAAGCTACAACTTCAGTGCTACACAAGATAGACAGTTATACATGTCAAAATGTTGAATAGCCAACTAAATGTCTTCAGGAGATGGAAAAGAAAAACAAGCTTAAGGCTGGACAACTAAGAATATATTAAAAATACTTTGATGGACCTTTTAATGTAATCCCAAAGACCATCGGTTGCTAGCAAAACAAATTCCACATCTGGTCCAAGCTCCACCAGAGATACATCAGGTGACGAGACTATCAGATCCCCTTTAAATTGTATTCTGCACAGAAAGAGATTCGATAATTAAAATTGTTACATTCACAATGGCAAGAGACATATATCATACATCAGAAGTGCTGTAAACCACAGTAAGTTCATCTTTGGCAACAATTTATTTTCTGGCAAGAGTTACATTTTGAAATTATCTTCTCTATCGTCAAACATGGTAGTGATATATGTCTCATTGTTCAAGAATTTCAAGTTACACAATTGGGTGTATCATCCACTCATCATATGAGACATCACATGTTGTAGTGAAGCATCCAAAAAGACACATCTAATTGTTGGATAAATAGCGAAGCATATATTTTTATTGAGAATAGATTAGTCATGGTAGCTCTCCACCTTAGATTGGAAAATTTTATCAAATTCCTGATAAAAATAAACTAGACGTACAAACAAATTATTTTGTCAGAAAACTACAAAGAAATCATGTTTCATTAGAAAGCTTACTTTCCTTAAACAATCAATCATTTTTTATCCGACAAACATAGAATTATTATAAGATCGTGTGCAAGGTGATTTAGTATAATTGCCACAAGCAAACTACAATGGGTGCTGGGTAATACACAGATGTATGAAACCAATCACAGAAGTTAACCTTCAAGCACTGGGCTATGAACGTTGAGGGACATTACATGCTCGAGATAGATAGCCAAAAAAAAATGCGGGCAATGCTCTCAAATATGGAAAACACTACATTTCATCCACTAGGAAACAATGGAAAGGAAGCACAGTTGATAATTGTCAACAGATGAGGAAAGATGGAAAATTCAGGATATTGGAAAGTAGCAGGTAACTTATGGACGAGGATTCAATTGATAATTAACAACCACTAGCACGGTGTTGTGTACTTAGCACATAACCGAAAGAGAAGACAACTAAAATAAATGACCTTCTTGTTTGTTCAAAACAGCCTACCTTGGTTTGTTTGAAAGTTCAGACGTATCAGAGCTTAGCAATACAACAACAATGAAATAAAAACATAGCCAGCTATGAAAAACCATAGAGAATAAAAGCATCGAGTGCCTTACCGTGAGATGAACTTTTCAGTCCATCTTCCTTCTTTAACTCCTTTTACCAGCATCCTACACAAAACCATGTGATGTTAAAAATTAGCAGGAGTTTTTATTCGAAATAATGTAGCAAAAGAAGTGCTTAATGTGTGGAGAGCAGAGAGTACAAGAGACGAACTCATTCTTCCGTGTCTTAAATCTTATGTCTCCAAAAGCACGAGATACAGAAATGTCTCCACAGATGCGTCCATCAACAATCTACATAAAAATATTGAAATTGTAAAAACAAGAGTGAGACAGCATGTTCATGCACTGAACATACATCAGCATATGACAGCAAACCAATTCTGGCTGCTTAATCCCAGGTATTTTAGTTGCTGTAAAACTATATAAAGATGGGGCCCAAATGGACAACAATACAACATGCAAACCATTGCAGTGATTGCAACATTCAAGTTTTGTACTGGAATCGTATGACTTAATCAGTAATCATTAAATTAGGATGTGAAGGTACTTCTGTCAATTTCAAGTTGTATCCATTGGAAAAATTAGGTCCACGTTCATGAGAAAGCCCGCTGCAGAATAATGACATGATTTGTTGGCAACCATACCGTGTGGTCCACCTGCCATAAACAATTTATTGACAGTCTGCCACACTTGCAGTGGACTATTTGTTCTGCCACACTTGCAGTGGACTATTTGTTCACCACAAAAGTGGTGCTGCCAACCATACAGTATAAGTTCCTACATGTGCTAGTTTTTTTCTCAGAACATTTGTGTTGATTGCTGCCCCATATTTGGAAACGAATTGTGTTTTGTATGGTGAAAAGGAACATGTTGTTGTTTGCAATTTTGCATATCGAGGTAAAGTTCCAAGGGTACGGTTTTGTAAGCGGCCTATATTAACAGAGCATCATGATATTTATGAAGGTAGAAAAACAGTAGGCCGAGTGATTCAACAGAACTCTGTAAGAGAAAACACACCCATCCACCTGCTGCTCTGATCCGCTTAACCTCTTCAAGGGACGTTTTGTTGTTCCCATACGGTCGATGAAAGTTGGTCACAAGTTGAGGTCGTCCACCACGTGATATGACCTGCTAATCAAGATCCAAGACCACCTTATCATCACCAGAAAAAGGTGTTCACATAATTAAGCATCACTTCTCAGACATGATTACAACTTACAAGATGATAAACAGGTAAAAGGTAGAGGGAAATGTTAATACCAAGCAAGAGTCGCCAATGTGCGAGACAACAAGGACATCGTTCCTCAGAAACATGGCCGTGGCCGTCGCGCCCGAGCCGTCTTCCTTTTCCCTTTGCTCAAGCCTGTGAAGAGGCAACGACACAACATGTAAAATGTCAGAACATAGCTAGTCTACGCAGAAGGCAAGCGAAATCAGTAAATGGAATCATACTGAGCCTGACCAGGAAGAGAGGTTGGCGTCGACTGTGGCGAAGGCACGCTGAATGGAGTCCTTAATGGCCTCAAGGTTCTTAGTGCTCAGCACGGAGCCGCCGTCCAACGCGGCCGCGCATTCCTTGTACAGCTCGTCCCTGCAACGCCAACAAAATTCAGGGTCAAGTGGCAGCGGACCGTGTGAATTGCGGTGAAAAGAAGATAAGGAGTTGATCGGTGGGTGCCTGAGGAACTGGACGGCGGAGAAGCCGGCGTGGCCGTCGAGGACGGCAGCGAAGGAGAAGCCGTGGAGGAGGGACCCGGGTCGGAGGACGACCTCGTCCTCCATCTCGTCGCGGGCGCCCTGAAGCTTGGTGCTGCCCCACCGGATGGCCTCCAGCTCCGACGACGGGGGACCCGCCGCCACGCTGCCCGCGGCCGTCGCGTGGCACCGCGACGCGGAGGCGGCGCCCCGGCCGCAGCACCGGAGCGCGACGGCGCCGGAGGATGCGAGCGGCAGCCGCGGCACACGCGGGCTCAGCAGCGCCATGTGGTTTCTGAATTCTGACTGGTGCTGATGTTTTTCCTAGGGAGATTTGTTGTTTCTCGCGTCGCGTCTGATTTTCTGTCTCGGCAGCGCGATGGAGTTTGGAGGGATAAGAGGCGAGCGGCACCGCCAGCAAAATCCTGCATCGCCCATAGCGTTTGCGGCTGAGGCTGCCTCCCGGGACGCCACGTCACATCGTTCGCTGCTAATCACTCACGCCGTTTTCGTACTCCACTCGCTCGTCGTAGTCTCGTAGACACTGCTCAGGGTTCCAAATTTCGTCGTAATCTCACTTCTCGGCCGTGGACAAAATTATAAATCCCGGCTAAATTCATTTTTTTCAAAATTGCTACAGTACCCTGTATTATCTCGGCGAGATTTCGATTAAACTAACCGAGATTTCGTCATTTTCGACGAGATTTTATAGTATTTTGACCGGATGACAATGATGCTAAACCGATTTGAGTGGATTTGTTTTGTACAACATTTCCAGAATAATTTAGACCAACATTCAATCATGCATAGCAATCAAACAGTGACTATTAGAGATGAAAAGAATATGAGCATGGAAATTTGACAATTGACCAACATTCAATCCTGCATAGCAAAGCTGCAAGACTAAATATAGCATTCCCTATCCCAAACACCCAAAAAGCGTAGATAATTACCTACCAACGGCCCCTTACATATTTGACTCCATTTTCCAAAATGGCAACTGGCAAGCAAACATCGGTGGGGTTAATAAGGGTTACATCACTTAAAATAGCATGGCCACAATAACTGACTCAAAATCATTCTCCCATCTGCAATTGCATTACCAAATGGATGTCATGTAAGGTCAATCAGCATGGCCAGGTACAGAATGAACATAACATGACAATTGACAAAACGATGCCATATGGCCCACATCAGCATGGCTAGGGAATAAAGGCATCTAGCCAGTTCACCATTCGTAGTTTAGCAACATTTGCTCACGGGCTGAAGATATCACTTCACCAGTTCACCATCCTCTAGCCTCTCATTGGAGTTCCTCATCCCGTTCGACTCCGGCCGAGCTCCGGCCAAATCCGCCCATGCCCGGTGCTGAAGTAAGGTAATCTCGGTCTAATAAGACGAGATCTCGGTCGTGGTAAGCGAAATCTCGGGGATGTTTGCAGAAATCTCAATAAGTACTCTATACTGAGTGATTGGTAGCCCTCATCTGTTCACAGTTATGATGAAGCTCATTCTTTAATAATATGCATTCACAAGATCTATAGAAATATGTAGTATTAGGCTATCAACTGTATTTGGTTCCACAGGAAGTCATTTTTTCATAAGTGCATCGTCTATGTTAAATGAAGAAAAAAAATTACCCTTGTGTTACTCATGTAAAGTAAAGCTCTAAACATGTGTAGTAAGATAATATTGACAAGAGAAATTCATCTTATATAAGAAACAAACGAAGGCCATATATAGCACAAGTAATTTTGGAAAGTATGTAGTTATGAGTTATGAAAATATGATAAGAGAAAACCATTTCGCATGAAAAAAGATAAAGTTTTTGTCATTCCTGTGAATAATGGGCGGGATTCATGCATATAGTGTTGACCCATATTCTCATTTTGTGCAACTACAGAGTGTGGTGATGGCAGATCATATCGGTACCGTTTGGGAGCATGGAGAGCGCATTGGGAAGGGGTCTAAATGCAACTACTATACTCATCGCATGAAGGGTGGAGGCGCGACCCGTCTGAAGGAACATCTTGCTGGCCACTCCGGCGAGGTGAAGGCTTGCCCTGGTGTGCCTATATCGGTTAGGCAAGCTATGCTGATGGAGCTTCGCGGATGTCGCGAGAAGAAAAAGGAGAAGGAGGCGTTGCGCCTTCGTAAGGAGGAGGCTTGCGATAAATGGGCCACCGACTATTGTACCGAGCAGGAGCAACTCAAGATGGCCATAAAGGCCTCGAAAGAAGAGGCTTACCTCAAGAACCAAGGTTTCACTGTAGGATCGGGGTCTTGGAGTGGAGCATCGAGGCCAAAGATGCAATTCACGATCAGCAGAATGTTTGGCAGGTCCAAATCAACGCGAGAAAGCCATTTCGCCTTCGATGCTGACCTAGCTCGGAGTGTTATGTCGCAGGAACCCCGTATTGACACTTTATTTAGACAGGGGGTGAGGCAAAAGTTTGGGAGGGCATGGTCGAAGTGGTTTCATGCAAATGCAATCCCAGGAAGGAAGGCCAAGTGTCCATACTTTATAGGTGCAGTTAAGTTGACGCATAAGCTCAGCCTAGGGATTCGTGCACCACGGGGCCATGAGATCGATGGGAAGTATCTCAATAAGAATGAGAAGGAGATTGTTCAGTACCTTCGAAAGTTCAAGTATGATTGGGCCACATTTGGTGTCACGGTCATGTGTGATGCTTGGACTGGTCTGATAATGCAGAGCATCATCAACTTCATGGTGTTCTGCAATGGCGTCATGTTCTTCCACAAGTCCGTGAACGCGACAGGTATGCCATTTGGTGTGTTCATACTAAATGACTGTACATCGTATACATAATAACTTGCTGCGTCTGCATTGCACAGGCAAGATCCAGGACCATAAGTACTTACTAAAGGAGATTATGACCGTGGTGTCACAGGAAATAGGGACCGAGCATGTGGTGCTTGTGGTTACTGACAACACAACGAATTTCAAGAAAGAATGCCAGATGTTACGAGTGCAGTACCCACAGATTATCTGGCAACCGTACGTGGCACACACGGTGAACCTCATGCTCAAAGAGGTGTCTGAGCTCCCAGAGATCAAAAGGGTCGTAGGAGCGGCGAAGAGGATTTGCCGCTTCTTCTACAACCATAAGAATCTTCACGCACAGATGAGGGAGCACATATATGGGGAGTTGGTTAGACCAATTGCCACGCGATTTGGCACGACCTTCGTTTTTCTTAATAGCTTTATAAAAAAAAGGAGTAGTTTCAGTAGTGGATGACCGATAACGAGTGGACAAGTAGCAAGTGGGCTGCGATGGAAGAGGGCAAGTTCGCGTATGACCACCTCGTCGATAGGGGTTGGTGGGACCTTTTGGAGTGGTGCGTTAGGGCCGTTCAACCAATGTACAAGCTTTTGAGGTTTGCAGATCAAGAAAATTTGCCAACGATTAGTGGACTCATGCTTCAATACACGTTTGCCTCTGGTGAGTACAAGCAGCTTAGGTAAGAGGGTGATGTCCAGTACAAACCATTCATTAAAGTACTTGACAAGAGAATGACAAAAATAAATGATGGAATATTCGTGTCCACAGGTTCATGAAATACATACTTTTCATTGGGTTGTTTAAGTTCTTTTCATTTCCGTTGTGCTAACTTAAAAATATGTTGTCCATTGCAGCATCCGTCTTAGACTCACGGTCTCACTACGATTATAACATATGCAACACTCCCGCATTCATGGGGCATCTATCCACTGCCCTAGGCATTTTAGCCGACGATGACGCGGTGAAGGCTATTAGGGAAGCAGATATTTATCGGCTGAGGAGGGAGAGATTCAACACGCAGCTAGCAGAGCGCAGCTCACGTGATCCCAGCATGTCGGCTGGTAAGTTAATCATTCCAGCTACTATTCCTTATGGCATGTACGGTCATACTGAATGAATATGTTATTATCTGTTGCCCAATGGTGGATGGCATTTGGAAATGAGACGCCAACATTGCAGAAGTACGCCATGAGACTGGTGTCATAGTGTGCATCGTCTAGTGGATGCGAGCGAAATTGGAGCACACTTGCCTTAATGCACAGACAATTAAAGAACCGATTAAGTTACGCAAAGCTCCAGAAACTCGTGTTCGTCCATTACAATCTCCGACTTCGATTAAGGGATTACGAATCGACCTACGATGCAGTACAAAATATTGACCCATTCGATCACCTCATTGAGGATGCGATGCATTCGGGTAGGGACCCGATTACAGATTGGTTTGACTCATTCATGTCTGGATCGAAGCCTTTGCTTGACGAGGACACTGGGTACAACCCACCCCTGCCGACCAAATTTGTGGTTGACAGCATCTCGAAGACAGATCTCGAAAAGACCATAGGTAATGCATAAATATATCTTGTCAAACTTGTTAATCATGTGTGCGCGGCATCTCAGAACTCACAACTTGTTATTTTGAACTGGCTGCAGGTAGGAAGAGCATCCCAAATTGGACTCAGTTCTCCATAGGCGACACACACATAGGGAAGAGGAAGCGTGGCACCGACGATGACTTGCTGGCGGGTGCTCTAAATGGGTTTGAGAAGTTGTCAGCCAGTCCACGTGGTAAGGGAAAAGAACCGTCTAGAAGCGATGATGAGCCAGATGTGCACAGTGATGATGAAACAGAGACCCCCCCCCCGAGGTTCCACACTACCAAAAGAGTGTCAATAGCAGCTCAGCGTCAGACTCTGGAGGCGACGATGCTCGCTACTCCTTCTGACCCCGCTCACAACCACCAACACCGAGACGATCGCAACATGGGGGAACTGCCCCGAGGAAGGGCTCATAGAGGCAAACCTGTAGTACAGGGAAGGGCATGACCACTAGTGCGGGTGGACAACAGGCAAGACAGCCTCAGGATGACATAGCCTCGTGGTCTAGCAGCCATTGGGGCTTCCCCACAGAACAACCTGGGTACCCCATGTTAGGGTACGGCTCGATGACCTACGGAGGTGATCAGGGCGGTCACCGCCAGAGTCACGACAGGTCGACCATGTCATCGTTGTTTGACTACACTAATCCCTACACGGAGCCGTACGCACAACAAATGCCTACCAGGTACTTGCATCAATCAGAGCAATATGCGGCCTGGATCGCTCATTATGAACACTGGAAGTCCGTATGGCTACCGCAGAACGTGACCTGGGAGGATTACAAGCAAGGGCAAGAGAGGAAGTACGACGAGATCATTGTTGATAATGCAGAGGTAGAGGTTGCACCATATACGTACTACTACTCGTAGGTACGTCACTGCATAGTTGTTCACAAGATCATTTCACTATTTCCACACTTCTTCATTTAATAAATATTCATACTCCTTATTTAATTATGCCTTTTGCAGCCTTGCAGGTCTCTGGTGGGTTGCGGCGTCATCCATGTTTCAAACCTTCAACAGGTATTTGTCTCGTGTATGCATTTATGAAACAAATTGTGATGGATGGAACACATGATGTTTGTGATGGATGGAACGCATGATATTTGTCAATGTAATTTAAATGTTTATCATTTATGATCATATTAGGTTGCCTGGTTAAAGTGATTAAATAAAAAAACAGACGAAATGCTACCAAAATTTGGTTGTGTACGGTATTTTATGTGCAAAAACTTAGTAAATTTCATTCAAACAGATAGGAATTTCACATAAATTCTTTCATGATTATTTTCAAAAAAATTTCCATTTTTTCTAGCCCTAGGATACCATTTTATAATACTTTTTACTCTATGAATTTTTACAAATTACTCAAGCATGATCATTATCTAGAAATTTCATGAAAATATTAATGATATGTCAAAAGCATACATAAAAAATTTCAAAACAAATTAACAATTTTTGCACACATTTTACATCATTGTACTTTGACCGAGATCTCGGCTATTATCAGTGAAATTTCGGTTTTTGAGGCGAAATCTCGGTAATTTCGGTTAAAAAAACAGATTCAAATTTTGCTTTTTGAATTTCGTTCGAATTTCATCCGAAATAACGAGATCTTGGCGAAAAATCAGATTTCGGTTAGTGATGAGATTTTGCCTCGACTGAAATTTTGAACCCTACACCTGCTACACTTTCGAGACTTTTTACTTGAGTAAATTTTGCAAAACCCCATATTTTATAGTCAAGGTCGTAGAAAACCACATTATTACTAGCATGTGGCACATAACCCCAGGTATTGTGGTCTTGGGGAAATATCCTGGCAATCAAGTTTCCGGTGCAATCATCGTGCAACTGAACTAACAAATATCGTGAAAAATTCTGAAAAAATTTGTAGATGTAATCTTGAACATACTCTACCTCTGTATAAAATTGCAAGTTCAAATTCATCGTATATTAAGAATTATAAAAAAGAGAAAATTTTGACAAATTTGAAGGGTTCAAAATTGATAGAATTTTCTCTTTTTTATAATTCTTAATATACGATGAATTTGAACTTGCAATTTTATACAAAGGTAGAGTATGTTCAAGAGTACATCTACAAATTTTTTCAGAATTTTTCACGATATTTGTTAGTTCAGTTGCACGATAATTGCACCAAATAATTGATTGCACAGGATATGTTGCCTATGGTCTTATAGTTTCACAAAACCTCATCCCTAGTAAATACGAGCTTTTCTTATATTCAAGGTTTCAAATTTTGTTTTCGGTATATATCTCAGAGATGGCCGAAAAATTCAAAATTTCAGAGAGATCTCGTAATTTCAAAAAAAATTCGGACGAAATCCAAAAACTAAATTTTAAATTCAATCATTTTTCAACCAGAAAATCCGAGATTTCGGCCGAAATCACCGAGATTTCATTCAAATTGAAACGACTGAAAAATGATCAAAAACATGTTAAAAAATTTTGAAATTTTTTGTGGATAGTCTTTACCCCAATTCTAATCAAATCTGACCAACAAAAATCGAAATTTGGCCAAAATGTCCAAGATTTCGGTCAAAATCACTTAAATCTCAGCCAAAATCACCTAGACCTCGCTGAGATTTTAAAAATTACTGTAGCATTTTCAATTTTTTTAAAATTTTTTATTCAGCCAAGATTTAGGATCTTGGCCCTAACTGGAGAACAAAATTTTGACCGAGATGACCAAAATCTTGGCGAGATTTTGAACCATGCTTATGTCTAGGGCCCACTCCCAGGTTGACGTGGTGCTAAATGGTCAATCCTAGCCTGGCTGTCGACATGGAATCAAGGTACACGTTGGATAGGTGATTTATGTCATCAAATTAGTGCTCGTTTGTTTTTGCTTTGGATTCTCTAAAAGCTGATTTTGAATTGTGGTTATAGAGAAGCTGATTCTCCAAAAGCACTTATGAAGTGGATTATGGATTCTAGTGTATATAGATGAGCTGGATTGTGATAATCGGATTCTAGAATCAAGCCGTTTGCTTTTGATTCAACTTTTGATGTTAGAATCCAAAATAAAAGCAAAAACAAGTAGACCTTAATTCTGATCTATCAAAATCACTTGTTTTTGACCCGTTCCACATCCCTTGCCGCCCCCGTTGGCCCCCTAGCCATTGGTGCGCGATGCCACCGCATGAGGTGTCATCCATGGTGCGCAAGGCGATTGTCGCGAGAGTGTAAGATGACCACTTCCAGGAGCTAGTGGACTGGGTGGAGGCGAACAAGACGGCCGCAGCGTATGTGGAGGTTCGTGCTGGGTATTTTGTTCGTTTTGATTTTCATATTAGGTCAAAGGTGAAGAATAGGTGCTAAGTATGATGATCATTTTGGTCACTCTATGAGTGCAAATTCGAATCTAATGATTAAATTGATCTTTGTTTGTGTTTTGGTAGGATGGCCAATAAGATTTAGACTTGAGGTTTTTCAAACATGATCGCGACCTAGGAACCATGGTCGTCGAGAAGTTAATGGATCATGACGTAATCTACCTTTTCAACTTAGCCGATCTAATCGAGAAAAGTGATGAAATGTCCACCCCCCTGGCGATACTATTGTCGTGCATCCATGATACAAATTGAGGGTGACAAAAATGTTATGGATATGCACCGAGAATAATCACATAAGAAGGCAGGCATACATCTATTCGAGAAGAGGGTTGACTCAAGCAATACACTTTCAAAGGATGTTGGTGATGTCAACGATCTTCCAGAGCTGAGCATTGATGATATAGAGTTAGATGAGAATAGAGATTTGGTACAAGAAGGTATACATATTTGAACAATAATGAGGATGACTTGTGGCTAGTGCATGGTGATGATGCATTGTTCTTGGTGGATGGTGAAGAACTAGAAGGCAGTGATGAGAACGTTGACCTTGAGCAAGAGAAAGTTGACTGTATTCGGCAGTTGCAATAGATTAAGAGGCATAGAGTTGACCCTAGGAACCGTTGTGAAGGTGACACTGATAAGGAGGATTTGTTTGTCCATGTTGATTGGGGTTCTCTATCTGTTGTGGCATTGGAATGTGAGGAGGGTGGTGGTGATCACCAAGATGGGGCAGGGGCATAATCAGGAAGGGCCCATGGTGTTGGTGGTGGTGATTTACAAGATGAGGCAGCGGCATCATCAACAAGGACAAAGAAGAGGAAGAGAGCGAGGGAAGTGAGAAAGGCCAGAGGAGGAGACGGTGCTAGGTCTTCCTAAGTTGAACATTTGGTACTTTCTGACCCTTCTAGTGAGGATGGTGGGGCTAGTGATGTAGAGTATGAAAGCAGCGATGAGGGACAGAACCTTGATGCTTAGGCTATGTAGCATCCCCAATTTCGGTCTTTTGCCAAAAGTTAATTTAAATTAATTAAATTTGAAATTTGGTTTTTCTTCGGCATTCTAATTAACTTAGCATCCTTGCCCTTCCGAAATTGGAGTTCGATCCTTCATCGTCCGCAAAGTCAAAATTCTAAATTCCGGTCCTTATTCGAAATTTCACCCGAGTCCCAAAATCCTCCAAAAATCCCAAAACCTATTGCATTAGGTTCCAAATATTCTATAATATTTTTGGAAAATTTTTCTAGATTTATAGAATCCCTTTGGTATTTTATCTCTCACGCTCTTTCTCCAAATTCAATTTATTCGTCCCGGAATTATCTAAATTCCAAAATTCATCAAAAATCAATGAAACCAATTTTATTTGGTTTCAAATATCCCCTAGTATTTTTAGGAATTTTTTCAGGATTTTTAAACCCTTTTTGCTATTTTATCTCGCGCACCATTGTTTCAACACTATTCAAATTCGAACCAATCGGAGCTGGACACGTGGTGGTTACTATTCATCATCTTTAACCTCCGATCCAAGTCCAGAGAACGATCTATGCCATTCTTCCATGGGCATCCCCACTTTAAAACTCCATAACTTCCTCATGCGTGCACCAAATTAAGTGATTCTGGTTGCAAATGAAAGGTATTGATGAGGAGATTCAATTCCCCACCATTAATCGTCCTAAATCACGTCGGAAACGGCTCAATCAAGTGAAAACTGAAGTGGGCTTAAATGGTCATAACTCGACCGTTTCTCCATGAATTCGTGAGCTTCCACCTCCAACATCTTCGTCTTGGTGTCCTCTTTCCCGTGGTCACTCTCTCCCCCTGCCTCTCCACTCCATTTCTTCGGAAACTCGAAGAAATTGATGCCGAACGCCGTTCTTCGACATCACCGTGGCAACTTTTGTTCTGGTGAGGTTTCACAAACTCATTTGCATCACCGTGTGCACATCGTCGCCACGAACAAAAGCCCTCAATCGATTTCGATTTTCATTGCAGGATGGCGATGAATTTTGCGGTTGAAGTTTCCGATTGGAGCACTATTCATCATCGATTTCTCACAAACCGACGATCTCCTCCAAAATCCAGCAACACTCCTAGGTTTGTCTCATCGTGTTCTACATGGTGCTCTCTTCGATTTCGCGAAAATCCGATGTCTTGGTGGATTTCCCGTTTTGGATGCCATCCAGCCGTCGGCTCTCCCATGCGCACTTTTGGCCATAACTTCGGTGAGCGTTTTCTAGCGATCCGCTGGTCCGATCATCCTATAAATTGAACCCCATAATCCTCTCACCATTCCCCACACAACCAAATTGGAATTTCGCCAATCTAACATACGGATCTCCTTGTAGAAGCCATTCTTTTCGAAATTCGGCGAACATTCGGTGAGCTCTCCCGGTCACTCCCGACCTCCATTTGGCCTCAAATTTTTACTGGAGCTCCCTCTCGGTGTCCTCTACATCCAGAAAAATCATATTTTGAAATTGATTGCCAGAGCTCTGCCGGCAGCCATTTCTTCTCCAAGTCCGGCGGGAGGTTCAAAAGGCTCGTTCTCTTCCGTCGTAACTCCGAATCGAGCGATTCAAATTCCTAAATTCATATAAAATCACCCTCTATCTGTCAGAATTTTTTATATTTTTTAGATTTTATTTTATTTATTTGTGGCTCCGTTTTGTACGTAGCCGAAGAACTCGCCGGAGCCGTCGACGCCGGAGCCGAACCTCAGAACGTTGAGACTCTCGTTGCGACCGAAGGCAAGTCTCCTTGACGCACGTTGATCCTATGTTTTAAAATGATTTATAAATTGCATTGCTATTTCCATAAACGTGATGTTAAAATATAGGATGGTAGCTATTCCGAATTTGTTATCGCCTCTTTGATATTGATATCCATGTTTATTTGTAACCCTAGGGTGTTGTGATATATCATACTTATATTATGTTATGATATATGTTGATTAGTGCGTTAGATGTGCTTAGTTGCAAAATCGATCAAATTACCCAAGGGTGGGATTCTTTGAAACTACGAATAAAATGTGATTTAATGAAATATAGCAATGTATTTGCTATTGTTTTTGCAAAATAAAAACAAAAATGAAAATAGTTTGGACTTGGACGTAATGGTTTGTCTGGCGGGTGCGGATAGAGCACTGATCTTGGTATGTGCAAGTACCACCCCAAGTCAATTAAGGACCGACGCTTATGATTGTCCATTCTAAGCATAACCGTTCAACCACATGTCAAAGTGGGCACGACCTGGCTAAATAATTTGTATAGACCTAGCTTTGACTTCACCAGTTGGTTGAATATGAGTGCCGGATAGAGGCAAGACTGTTTTTCTCACACGGCGCAAGAGGAGGCTTCTGTACTGGGTGGATAGAACCCTAACAGTGGTGAAACCTCTGCGGGTGGAGTCGGGCTAGGTAGATGCATTGTAAAGGTCTTATCATGATCTCTCTGCCGACACACCAAAGGAAGTGTGTTAATTCGGTGGCAAAAAGGGATGATCATGTCTTGTGGGTAAAGCTGTACACCTCTGCAGAGTGAAAAACTATTCGAATAGCCGTGCCTACAGTCAAGGGCACGCGAAGAATGCTTTCATATTGGTAGACTTTTTTTGTTTTAAAACTGATGTTTTGGGATCTAGGAGTGGTTAGAACTCTCAGATGTGCTTCTGGCGGCTAGAGCCAGATAGGTGGATTGAACCTGTTTTTGTGAACCATGGCAGATAAAGCCATGTGGGTGGATTGAACCCTGATCTTTTTGAGAAATGGCGAATAGAGCCTATATACTAGTGATTGGTGGATAGAATCTTCACTAGAATTATAATTAATTTCATTAGTTCAAATAATAGTTAAAACATGCTTTTGTGAAAATTAATACTAAGTATAGTTTGCTAAAACTTGGCTTTATGCAAAAGAACCCTAATAAGCCTTCCTTGGAAAGCCCTACATGTTGTATAATTTCTCAGACTTGCTAAGTACGTTTCTACTCATGTGCTACACAAAATTGTGTCTTCAAAGAATTTCCAAGATGCAACCGAAGATGGTGAATACTATGCAGATGAGTTCATTGAAGATCCCCAAGATAACTAGGCGCGCGTTCCAGTCGTTTGCCTGTGGAGTCATTTGGGTTTTTATCTTTTATTGTTTTATTCTGCTGCTGTTAACTCTGTTCATGTGACCGCGTGATGTAATAAATAGCCTTGTGGCTAGTACTTAATGTTTATTATACTATTTCGTTTTGTTAGGTTATGATTCATCACTGTGAACTGTGTGTGCTAGCATTGATCTAAGACTAGCACAGAAATACACAGGAGATTCCGAGTAGCCGATCCGGGGTCTCACGGGCTAAGAGGAGAAAGAGGAGAAGAAGACATAGGAGGGTGGCAAACAGGAGGGTTTACTTTGTCTTTGTCGAGGATAACATGATGGACCACACACAATTGTGCGAGGGCATGTGCTTTACCGATGTGAAGCAATACAGAAGAGCATTAAAATCTTATTACATTGTCCTGGGAAGAAACTATGACTATGAAAGGAATGATCCAGAAAGGGTGAATGTAGATTGCAAAGAACCATTCTGTCCATTCACGAGAGTTCATACCTCATACATGTGGGGCGACCAGGGACAAATCAAGGGTGAATTGCACATGGTTGAGCTACAAGTACCTTGACAATTTCAGAAGTAATCTCGACTGGAAGGCAGTGGCGGATCTAGGATTTTAAGTTAGGGTATGCCAACCTAATACTGTAATATACAATTCGGTAAAATCCAATGAACAATTCGGTAAACAACTACAAATATTATCGAGAAATTCAGTATACAATTATAAAATAAAATAATTAGAAACATGATAATATAAGTATAAATTACAATATAAATAGTTCGAACATTCTAAATATGAAATATGCATAAAAGAAGTTTACACACCTACAATAGTTTAAAGAATACAATACTACTTCTTGTCCTTCTTGTCTTGCCTCTGCCTTCTAATAGCCATCAAACTCTTGATTATATCATTTTCATCAACATAGAAGAAAATATCTTGCTCAATAAACGTGACTAGACAATCATCCAAAAAACTATCACCCATCTTATTTCTCTACTTATTTTTGATTAAACTCATTGCAGAAAATACCCTCTCAACACCCCTAAACAAATTATAAAAAATTGCTTCGGTTTCAGCAAAAACAGATTGACACATGTTAACTAAAATAGTAATTCCTGAAGATCCAATCGTTGGATTGATGTGAAATTTTAACTGTAGAAACTAGATTCAACTGTGAAACTAACACAACAAGAATCAACTCAATCGGATATACAGATCTAAAGTTATGACCTTCACAAGTTAAATGAATAAGATAATAACGGAAATTGATTGTATGGACTATATTGGACCGAATCTGCAGGGTATGCCGTGGCCCACCCGGCATACCCTGTAGATACGCCCCTGCTGGAAGGTCAAACCATTCTAAGATCGGTCATGAGGGAATTAAGCACTGAGGTTTTTAAGGATCTATTTAGGGACTGTGGCTAAGCTGAAAAGGCTGCTTTTAGCTTATTGGTTGAAAAATTATTATGGTTTCTCTTAAGAGACCTTTTGGTAAATTTACTATGGCTTTTATTATGCACTCTCTCCAACCCTCCCCAAATACCCTCCCGATGGCCCTCCATCCCGGCGACGAAGGACCAGGCGGGGCGGCGAACGACTAGGCATAGGCGGCGAACGGCCGAGCGGAGGTGACCGACCTCGGTCAGGGTGGAGGCGAGCTCGGTCGTGGTGAAGCAAGGTCATTGCAGCGGCGGTAGAACTCGGTCAAGGTGGAGGCAAGCTCCGTCGGGGCGACGGCGACCGAGATCGATCAGGGTGGAGGCGAGCTCCGTCGGGCGGAGGTGGCTCGGTTGGGGCGAAGCGAGGTCGGCCTGGGCGGGGCGACGCGTGGAGGGTGACCGAAGGAGGCGGGTGATGCGAGGAAGATGACCCGAGCGAGGGGGCACAGTTGAAGCTGGGGGAGAGGCGTTGTAGCTTCGGGAGGGCCTTTGAGGGCGGCTGTGCTTCGAAGTGGCTATGGTAGCCGGCCGACTGTTTTGGGGGGGGGGGCGAGGGGGTGGGGCGGTGGATGGCATCGTCATGCAATTTTAGAAGAGACTTGATAAACATCATCCGGATATTTTTATTTGCTAAAATCACATTTATCATCCGGATATTTTTATTTGCTAAAATCACCCAAATCTGGGAGCATTAGATCATTATTGAGATTCGGAAGTATCAATTACATTAGATCCTATGATTTGATCTAACGGTTGAATTTTTAATCCTATGGTCCAAAATTTTGATATTATTTAAGACAAAAACATCCGGGAGATACCTATACACTCTCATTTTAGAATGCCCATTATTTGCATTCATGTTATTTCACATTTCCACATAATGGTCAAAAAGTTAAAAACTTCACTGTATGAAATAATATCTCATGACCATTCGTTGCACTGGAGGTGCTAAATTACATAGCTTACATATAAGGTAAGCTAGACCCGAAAACTTTCAATCTATACTATTTGCATTCTAATGCCAGCCCTTTGATTTTCAAACAGTACTTCAATCAAATCTTAACGGCTGCACTTGAGGTGCTGAATGACTCTGATTCATCCACGAAGGAGCTTGCTCTATCTTTAATTGCGGAGATGCTCAACAATCAGGTCTGGTATCCACAGTTGGTGCACGTGAACGAGATTAGGTTAGTTAATTGACTCTTTTTTTTATTACTAATAATTATTTTCCTCTCAAAGTCGAAGCATAGCCGCAATCATACATGCTTGACTCATTTGAGTTCTCTGAAATCAATCATTTGCTTTGTGAAATCAACCATATGTAATTTTGTCCTTGTTTGTTTGCAGGCATTCATGGTTGCTTTGTTGCGAAGCTTAGTACTACTAGAGAAAGAGTCTTCAGTACCGGTTGGGGAGGACCTTTAGTACCGGTTTTTTGAACCGGTACAAGCCATTTTGGACTATTGGGCATCAGTACCGGTTCTATGGTACTAGAAATGCTTCAAAATATGGGAGAAGTGAGACTCGAACGCGCAACCTCGTGATTTCAGCCTCACACTTCTAACCAACCCACCCACCATCGCGTACTGATATACATAGAATATGCACTCCTTTTAAACTTTTCTGAAACGAGGCATCAGTACCGGTTCATAACACCAACCGGTACTCAATACTACAGAAATGGCTTTCAGAAGCGATTCAAAACCACTTCCAGAAGCGGTTTTACAACCGCTTCTAAGCAACCGCGAGTGATACCCCGAAGGGTATCACAAGCGGTTGCTAGAACCGCTTGTGGTGGTGCGACACCAAGCGATAAAAGACTACCAATAATATCGTGGGAATGGGATTCGAACCCACGACCAGCACTCCATCCTCGTGACCCGCTTCATCCATCTAGCCAATCCACCCATGCGTGCTCTCTGATAGAATAGGACATGCATTCCTTTTATTATTTCTAAAACTGGGCTTCTACAAGCGGTTCGTGACACGAACCCCTTCTGAAGGGGGTCTTTAGAAGCGGTTCGTGTCACGAACCCCTTCTAAAGCCCCACCTTGAGAAGCGGTTCGTGGCACGAACCCCTTCTAAAGCTTTAGAAGCGGTTGGGGACACGAACCGCTTGTAAAGATCTTTAGAAGGGGTTCGTGCCACGAACCGCTTCTAGAGATCCCTCCTACTGCTGCCACGAACCGCTTCTGGTGTGAGCATTACAACCGGTTCGCACCAAACCGTTTCTAATAGGCCGCTTGTGATGCCCGGTTTTGTAGTAGTGACTGATGCCCTCATCAGTACCGGTTCGTGTTACGAATCGTACTGATGCCCTCATATCAGTACCGGTTCGTAACGCGAACCGGTACTGATGCCACGGGGCATCTGTTACGAACCGGTACTGATACCTCATTTCAAGAAAGTTCAAAATGAACCGGTACTGATACCTCATTTCAAGAAAGTTCAAAATGAACCGGTACTGATGCCCTCATTAGTACCTGTTCAAATCTAATTTGGACTGATGTGCTGGTACTGAAGGCTCTTTCTCTAGTAGTGGTAATGGTGCCCAAGTGTTTGCAGCTACTGGTAGGGATGGGAACAATGACCTATTCCCAATAGCATTTGGTTTGGGTTGGCAAAGAGGATACTGAGAACTGGAACTGGTTTCTGGAAAGGTTGGAGCTGACCATAGGCAGAGGGGATGAGCATGGTGGATGGACAATCCACTATTACAAATCATAACATCATAGACGGTTTTTCAAACCATCTGTAACCATATGTTAGTGATATAGCAACATATCACAGACGATTTAGGCATTGTCTGTGATATACAATATCACAAACGATTATGGCTAGAAACCGTCCGTAATACTGTAACAACACAGACGCTTTTGGTTAGAAACTGTCTGTGATACTGTAACAACATAAACAGTTTCTAACTACAACCGTCTGTGATACTGTATATCACAAATTGTTTTTTTATCTAGAACCATCTGCGATCCTTTTTTTTTCTCTACACCCTCAGCAGAACTTCCATATTAGTATCTGTTGTTCGAAATTTTTTTCTGCTTAGATATTTCTGCAATGGCATTTACAAGGCACAACTAGTTATAGATTTTGTAATTTAATATCTACACATCATAAATGCATTGAGGTCGAGGCATCAGCTTGTCTGATTATGATCATCTTAAAATATGAATATTTGCAGCGCTTTCATCTTCTTTTTTATTATAATGTTGATGGTTGTAAGGCAAAATCCATTTTATTTCATAGTTCATCTTAACGCTGTCATGCTCTTATTATCGCTTCCACTTCATCCTCATCCCCAAATGAGAATACCATAGGCAGCCTAGCTTCTCTCTGGTTTTGTGCAGGGACACGATTATTTCGATGGTTCTCTATTCCGTCAGATATAGAATTGATTAAGCCATCGGGTATACGATGACCTCTTTGCGCAAGACCTATCCACGCGCATCCTTGTTGTTGCTATTTATTTTTATAGCGAGGTCATGCTCCTCCGTACGATTTTTTTATACTCTGTGGATCTCGAGGGTCTAAAATCGGTTAAGATTTTCGAAATTTTGTCAGGATTTTGAATCTTGCCGTGGAGTATGCTGGGCTCGATAGCCTCTTGCTATTTTTTCTACTCCCTGGAATACATCAGGGTTTTGTTCTGGAAACCTGGACAGCACATTTGTCTTGATTTGTTGACCAAGACGACAATGATGAAACCTGGATAGCACATTTGTCTTGATTAGTTGACCAGGACGACAATGATGAGGAGTAAAGGGTGTATAGTTGTAAAGTAGAAGTAGGGAGATATCCAACTACACAATCCTGTTTTTGGTTGTTTGTTCCCTCAATACAGTAGGTGCTGAACACTCTGGCTGATTCATGCTATACAGTCACGTGGCAACTGGACTTCAGGTTGACTCTGTACATTTATGTGGCTATCATATTCCAATTAATTGAATTTTTTTTGTAATTATCATACGATATAACATGTTAAAGATACCTGTTCAATTATTCTTGTACTGTACTTGATGCTATTTCTGCATCATATCTGTGTACTGGTGTTACATATTTTTAGTTTTTTTTACCATCTCGTCTCTACAGTATTTCGGTAACTTTCGTGTTGTTTTGCTAGATGTTATTCCTTTGTGCTGTATTCTGGTCAAGAGTACCAGAACTAACAGTACGGAGGAAATGATAATGTCGTCACAAATCAAACCAGAGTTGATAATGGAGATTGCTTGTCATTTGTTCCTGCTGATGCCCTACGATTTTCAGATCACCTTCATGCGAAGCTCAGCATTGCAAACTCCAAACTGGATGTATGCTGATTGTTGAGATTATCAAGTGAGTTAAAAAAAGCTGCCAACTCATGATGCAGCACTCACAAAAGCAAGTAATAAGACAACTTGCTGAAACTTCCCGTCTTGAACTCACATTGTTTTTTTTTGAAAGACGGCAGGAGCGCTGCCATTCATTGAAAGCGAGAGTAAAAAGTCCAGTACAAAGATAGCAACCTGGGAGAACACCCCTCCCCCAGGCTAAAGCACAGACTCGAGGTAGTAAAGGAAGGGGCAGCCCAGCAAGTTAGAAAGCGGCGCTAGGCCAAAAAGGAAACAGAAGCCTAGAGGAAAGGGGGAGGGGTCAAAGCCGACATAGTCAGGCAACGGTTCTTGTAGCCGACATAGTCAGGCAACGGGTCTTGAACTCACATTGTCAACGCCAACAACCTGTATATGCTATTGCTATACAAATGACAGTATTTATATCAAGGACAGACCACACTTTTCATGGAAAGACTGATGCAGAAGTATTCAGAGATTGTGCAGTGCCATCTCGCAGAGGGAGCGGCGATCTGGTGTCAGGACTCGGTAGTCATCGAAGTAACAGACCAACAGGGCAATGGCTCTTCTTTTCTGGACTTGCGCCTGCTGAGCAGCGACTTGAGGAACTTCTTGCTCTTCTTCGGAGTCTGCTCGCCTTCCTTGGCATCGTCGCTCCCGTCAGCGTGTGACAGCAGCGATGCCAATTTCTTGGGCTCTGAGGTGGTGGGGATCTTCAGCAACAACAGATGAGCATGTGTCAAGGTTATATGGCAAATAACCTCCTGCAAGACTACGTTCACAAGCCCGTGTGATTTTACCTGAACCCTGACACTTGATGTCTTGAGCAAGGATGGCCTTTTTGAGAGTGATCCATTCCTTGTGAGTGGAGTTGTCGAAGAAATTGGTGAATCCGAACTCTTATCTGCTTTGCAGAAACAAAAAAGGTTATGAACATGAGTGAATTTGATCAAGGTATGTGAGCAGGTTGAGAGCCTATTGTACCACCATCAGCTGCTGAACTGGTGATTACATTACCTCTTTTGGTGGGTATCGTAGCCTCAGAAGGTGGCGTGGATCGCGGATGCTGTGCTGGTGATGATGAACGCGCACGGGGAATCGACCGAAGCTTGCTGCAAATGACAATTTTGAGTTCGACAACTTGGCTGCAAACGGAGAAACAAGGAGGGAAAGAACAAGCCAAGCTGAGTTGCGCATTGCAAACTGACCTGAATGAATGTTGCTTCTCTTTAGTTTTTGTCTGTGCTGCTGCTACTGCTGCCAACACATACACATTGCAGGTCAAAAGGAAGTTAAGATGTCTAGTACATGTGCTCCTTTGTTCATTGATTGAAGAAGTGCAGAAAGATGATATGGTGTACTCCTACCGCTGAAGACTTGATGCATCTGTGCAGCCCTGTTCCTGACCTTATTCATCTCGCTGAAGTTGGGCACAGCATTGGGCATTGAATCGTCTCCTGCTGCAATTGCCAAAGAGAGAAAGATGTCTCACCCCAAGTCAATTCTCATTCACTTCTGGCACTCAGAATGCGCTGACAAGTTGGAAAATAGAGGCGCAATGCAAGTGCTAGGCATCTATATTTATTTACCTGGTAAGATGTACCTCTTGTGGTACTTGGGAGCGGTGATCACCAAGGATTGCTGTGAAAGGCCTTCCCTGTCCATACATGCTTGACTCATTTGAGTTCTCTGAAATCAATCATTTTGTTAGTAATGAGATTAGTATTGAATCCAGGTATTGATGAATTATTAACCAGTACCTGCTGGATGCAGGAGGCCCAAAGGTTGGCGTCGGCGACCTCATCGAACCTTTGATCTACAAGGCTGGACACCTTAAAGAATATGGACCCTAGGTGATCAACAGTGTTGACAAGGGCCTTCTCGGCGTACTGCTTCAGGTTGCTCATCACCCTAAATTTATATGCATATACATGAAAGAATGATGATCAAACCAGCATAAGCTGCAAAGCGTGAAAAGCTTGCAAATAGCTTCATTATCCCTTGCGGAGACAGGAGGAATGGGTATAGCACATACGCCTGCTTTTCGTCTTCCTGCGTGTAGGCTAATTCGAAATACTCTGCTGCTGAGTACAGCTGCGACCTCAGCGTCTTGAGATCCTGCAATGCGTGCCGATATTTTTTTTTCTTCCAGTAGTCAATGTCAGAGAGAGAGAGAGAGAGAGAGAGAGAGAGAGGAGCAATTGCTGAAATGTAGCTAAAGTGCACTGTCTAATTGCAAATGAACCAACCAAGCAATCTTTGTTCTTTTCCCTTGAAGGGCTCAACATCAACACCAGTTTCATACCATATTTATCATTTGGGCGTTGAGTCTAGCTGTGGAAAAGCTGACAAGAACACATTTTGAAGGATGAACTTACGTTGATGGTTTCAGAGAAGACGAGGGTCTCTTCCATCTGCACCTCGTCCAGAGTGCTGCTCATCCCCGCAGTGCCGACTCCTCTGCTTCCAAAAGACCCCAGTGCCTCCACCATCCTAGCCAATTAACACCTCTGCTGTTTTGTCTCTTATAAGTGCTCTTTGATCAAAAAGCTGAATGTAGGTGGAACAAGAGTTCAAGAATATTATGATGATGGTGACGAAGGAGGAGGGAAGCAATTATGGTGAGGAATTCATCGAGCTGGGTTGAAGAAGACCATAAGGGAGAAGAAGGGAGGCATGTCATGAGCACGACAGGTATTTAACTAGTACTAGGAGAGTAGTTATGGTGATGGGCTGTTGGCCCGGCAATGGCAGCAACAGCTAGCTATATATAATAATAGTTTTATCATCATTGAGGTATCATAAGGTACCACCAAATTATCTTTTCCTGTATCTTTGGTATTTTCATCTTTTTAAATTTTATTAATTTTGATACTAATTCAATGTATATTTTTGGTATATCTAAGGATGACAAAACGTCTGGTATAATAATGCCATTGGCAAGCCAAGGAGGCCAGTGATAACCACTGCTCTACCAACTACTGGATGGTGACTGGTGAATGCATGGCACGTTCGCATCAGATGGTCCTGTGTACTTAGCTACTTATGCTATTACTAAGCCTACGAGTGCCCTACAACTATGCACGTAATTAATTCCCTTGTCCTATCATCAGTTCCTGACCCCTTCCTCTACAGCAAGCAGCAGTCAAGCAAAGCATCAGAGTGAGAAGTACAGGGTGAAGTGAAGCTGGTAGGGCTAAGCACTGAGTTACACCAGTGTTCAGTCGGTTAACCAGTAAAGAATCAAGATATATGGATGGATATGCTTTGGCTCACACTGTGCATGCAGCTAATCAAAAGCTCCAAAAAGGAGAAGCAGAGTGTGATATTTGGTTGGAATGCTGGCTGGACAATTCTTTGCTTTCTTCTCTTGTTTTCTTTCTATCCTATGCATGCTTGTCATTTCTGCCTTATGCATATGGGGCCTTCCTCATGACTGATCACATTATTTTCTGGTTTAATCATAATAACAAACTCTTAACATGCCCTTCTCAACAATCTCACATTCCTTTTCTATCATTTAACTAGGCCTATCCTTGGCCAGCTTACCAACATCAATTCTTCACTGTATTCATGTATGTACCCACAAGATCCAACAAAAGTGCTCTCCCGTACAATCCAGGATGAATTGTATGCGAAAACTTGGGAGCAACGCATCATGACGCATGGGATTAAGAAATGCCTCTCATGTTTGGGACATCATTGGCTTCAGTCCTGATTAAGCAAAGTCAAAAGTGTGTGTCCCCTCTGTGTCTCCCCCTTGAATAGAAGTAGTATTCTCACGATCTTCCCTCCTGCTTTTTTTTTTTTGCCCATTCTTGTCCCTTTCTTTTCTCTGTCCCAGCACCAGGGACATTAATGTCTCTGGAATCTGGATCATGTGTGCCTGATGCGGATGGATCCGCTGATTCAACGAGAATTGGCGCATATCGCGCCGGATCAGAAGACGTACGTGCTGGATGGATGGATGGATGGATGGATGGATAGAGAGATCTCAGTGGTCACTGTGACTTGTTTCTTTTGTTGGGTTCGTCAAATGCCAGAAGTCCTAGCTGATGGTTGTGTCGGCAGGGTGTCATATTTAACTAGATGGGCACGCGCGGCGCCACGCCGCACGACGGCGCAACGCTGCACAAGGGTGGGGCCCCGCTCGGCGCGTTCGCCACAACCTCACGGAAGACGCGCGTGCTACCTTTCCTTAACTGAATAGCAGGAGGCTCTGTTAGCCAAATACTCCCTTCGTTTCTTTTTATAAGGTGTATTTAGTTTCATTAGGACAAGACTTTGACTAACGATTACTTCATTAATATATCATTTATGCAATGCAAAATCATAATTATATATAAGTACTTTTGAATACAAATCTGCTAATATCAATTTTGTGTCATAAAAATTATATGCTAATAGAGTAATTGTTGGTCAAAGCCTTGTCCTAACGAAACCAAATACGCCTTATAAAAAGAAACAGAGGGAGTATGTCTCAGGACCAAAAGTTAGATTCGTCAGTGAGGTTCAGTTACATTGGCATCAGATAGATATAAAATTGAGCTATTCGTGAGAAGCATCGTTGTACCTGCTTAGAGGTGGGCATTGGGCCGGGCTTTTTTGGGCCGGCCCGAAGCACGATGGTATGGCACGGTGCAAAGCACGGCACAAGACGATTCCGGTCGGCCGGCCAGACGAATCGTAGCATCGGACGGGCCGCCCGGAACCAGGCACGACGGCACGGCTAGCTTGGCGCTTGTTTGACGGCATTTAACGGGCAACGAAATCACTGGATTAAGGCTTAAAAGTTGGTAGATATTGTTGATTCGAGGCATCTTCAAGCATTGCATTTATGTTTGACATTTTGTTGATGTTATTAGTCTCTTATGTAATTAAAATAGGTAGTTTAGTAGTAGTGATTTGTTTTATTTCTTTGTTCGTCACAATAGTAAAATGGGTCGGGCTTGGCAAGACGGCACGAAGCACGGTTAAATGGGCCGGGCTTGGGCTCGCCAAAAGTGAGTCGCCAAGACGGCCCTAAGACGATGGCACGATGGGCCGTCGTGGCACGGCACGGTTTCGGCCCGAAGCACGATGGGCCCGGGCCGGGCCGGCACGGCACGGCACGACGCCCACCTCTATACCTGCTCAAAGAAAGAAGATGCATGAATCAGCAGGTATACATAATACATTCCATCAAATTTAGTTCTGTCGGAGACAACTTAAATATCTTAATTTATTATATCTTTTGGTTTTATCTAAATGTGTTGTTAGTCTAAGTCTACTACAACTAAGACTTTTTGGCTATATAAACAAACCTCTGTACATATAATCCTTAAAGCATTATAGTAAATTATTTTCAGTAGTTTTTTCATGTTAAATCTTTGTCTCCGTTATCTTGCCGTGCTCTCATTCTAACAAGCGATATCAGAACGGGTTCATAATCAATCCGCTACCCCGAGAGGAGGAGACTCCCGGGGCGGCACTTAGGCCTCGTTAGGCAACTTGGAACTGGACCGTTTCTACTAGATTCCGCAAGAAACCCAACCAAATAGGTTAAAGCTCGGAACAATTTTCCTTGGATTGTTTATTCTTTTTCCACTCTGTGGCCGAATCGGTCTCAACCTCGTTCCACCCAATTCACATAATCCTCCCTGAAACGTTTCTACCAAGAATTTAAAACCATTTTCGTTTCTACTAGAATATGGAACCATACCAAACAAGACCTTACACGACAACAGAGCGGTTCCAATCTACTGTTCTCGGTGGCCGCTCGCGATCATCAATCGAACTTCGTCCATCCGTCTGGCCTCCGCGCCACCGCCTTGCGACTCCCACATCGGTCGGCGCCCGCCTTGCCGCTGACTTTGGCCCGCGCCCCTTCGCCGTCCGCTGCCGTATCTCGACCATCTGCTCGACGAGCCACCTCTCGGCGCCTCTCCCGTGCGCGCTTCCCATCGGCTCCTCCGTGCGTCTGGCTACTGACTCCCGTCGGCCTCCTTCTTCGTGCCCGTGTTGCCTCTTGTGCGCACCACCACCACCCATGCAGGGGCAGTAGGAGCACGACTTTCTCATGCACAACTCCGCATCCTCAAGGTGTACAACGAGGTGCTCGCTCGGCTCCGCAATCTCGGTGGAGCCGGAGGTGGAGCTGTGCCCGCGGAGATCTCGCCAGCTTTCGAGGACGCGCTCTAGGCGCACTTCCACCGCCTCCCGGCTGATATGCGTTAGATGTGAACGTGGAGAGGACGTAGGACGTGGTGACGCACCAGCGGCTGCTGGAGCAGGCGCGCGACCCGTTGCGGCGGCTCGTCTTGTCTGCGCGCATAGTTCAGGTATCTAGGATCCTTGATGGTGATATCAATGATTCTTTCCATCCTGGGATGGAACTGGTTGCTTCAAATCACTTGGCCAGCGAAATGGTTCACCCTCCTGTGTTTGGTTCTTCCTCCAATCTAGAGGCACTTGCGCTCAAAACAAGTGAGCCTGATGTAGGGAGCAATAAGGATGTCGACGAAAGTGTTCATCTCATTTTTAGGTGTTCATACCTATTATTGAAGGATTTCTTTTGCACAAATATTATTGATGAGATTTCATGCACAATTCAGATTTTTATTCCTTTCATTAGTGCATTCAGTATGATTTATTATTGGTGGATTCTTGCCATGTTTATTCGATGTTTCATCGTCGGTTTCTTCGATGTTTCGTTGTCGATTTATCATTAGAGATTTATTCGACGTTTCATCATCGACTTATTTGATATTTCATTGTCAACTTTGAAGAAAAAAAATAATGTCAGTTGGGGAGATAACTGCATTTGGGCATTTGGTGTTCATCACTGTTACTTTGGTGTTTCGTCACCCTTAATTTGGTGTTTCATTCACTATTTGGATACGTTGATCATTATGGAGGTTTTGGCAACATTAATTCTCAGGAATTTAATGACACCCTAATGGTAACATTATACTCTTCGGAGTTTTACTAGTAAAGGTTTTACTCCAATGTTAGTTTGAGATGAAGGTTTGAAATGTAAGAAAAAAATTATTTCTGCATGGATATTACAACGTTGTTTTGTTGTCTTTGCTCAAAATAAGGGGTCTATTGCAATTTATACTCCATTTATGGCACGAGAATTTTTTTTTTCATATTGACATTTTTTGAGTGGTTTCAACCATGTTATGGATTTTCAGTAGGCAGTTTGCCGAATTTTATGTTCCAAGTGGAGCATGTTAAAATTCTATGAGATTAGTTCTTCACTATTTGTCAAGCGCCACATGTGATGTTTTGGCTTATGCTATCTGATTGAGCATTTGTTTCAGAAGGTCAGTTGCACAGACTCGGAGTTTACCTGGGTTATGAGTTGAATACCCAAATTCTTCGTTTGCTTTTGTCGACGATTGGGGAGCAGGCCCCCGCCGAGCTTACTTGTTGAATGAGGGATCAAACAAAGCCCCTTTCTGCCACAGGTTGTAGCATCGAAGGCGTGGGAGATGGTCCATTAGAAGACACAGAAACACAAGAATTTTGTCCTGGTTCAGACCTCTCATGATCGAGATAATAGCCCTACGTCCAGTCGCCTAGTGGCCTTTTTCTGTATTGGAATGATGGATTCAAGTACATGGATCTTACGCCCCGGGGCCCCCCTCTCTCTCAATGTCTGGGAGGTATTTATAGTTTACAAGGGTATCGTGTCGGTTACGGCCCCCGCCATGCACGTCTGACCATGCCCGACGTGGTCGTAACCGAATCCTACATTTACGCCACGTTCGAGTCATGAGCGCAACGGTCCTTCGGGGTGGCACGATTATCGCCGTAACCGTTAGTTGCTACCCCCGACCACGCAGCCAGAGCTCGAGCTTGGGCCGAGCTCATTTGACTCCGATCCGAGCAAGTTCGTCCGAGCAACGTGTTCGAACATTAACCGAGCGACGAGCTCGCACCAAACGGGAAAGCCAGGCAGCGGTGCTCGACCATCCTTGGGTCATCCTCGGGAACGACCTTCGAGGTGCCCGAGGTCGGGACGAGCTCACCGAACGGGCAAGGAGCTGGCACCGAACGGGCAAGCCAGGCAGCGGTGCTCGACCATCCTTGGGTCATCCTCGGGAACGACCTTCGAGGTGCCCGAGGTCGGGACGAGCTCGGCCGTCGCGGCATTATGGTAATTAGGGGAATTAACCAATCCCTGACAGCTTTGTTATAGCTATGTTGGTTTGACTATTCCAGTTATTCTCTAGATCTACTGGTGGTTTGCTCAAATTTTGCTTCGCAAGAAGTTTTTGGATTGAATGTTCCAGTCTTTCATATTCACACTATGCTTTGGACTTTTAGTGCTTAATTACCCTTTGGGGTTTTCTGGAGACAATTTTAGTATGGATTTTGAGTTAAGGGGAGGTTTATTGGAGATAACTCAAATATCTCAACTTACCATATCTTTTGGTTTTATCAAAATATGTTGTTAGTCCAAGTCTACTACAACTAGGACTCTTTCGCTATATAAGCCAACCCCCGTACATGTAATTCTTGAAGCATTATAGTGGATTGTTTCTCGTGGTTTTTTCATGTTAAATCTATCACTACTACAGTTCTGGCCTTCCATACTAGCACATCAGTATCGATTATGCATGAATCGGGACTGACAGTTACATCAGTCCCGGTTCAACGGTCTACTGGTGTGACACTACGGAATGTCAGTATGAGACCTTTTTTTCGATGTCGGCATTAAGGTACGATTTTGGTACCATGTTTTTGGGCTTTCTTGGGAGTTTGGGCCTTTCCGGGAAAGAATTTGGGCTTTCCGAGGGAGTTTGGGCCTTGGGGGATCAAACTCGGGCCTTGGCGGACCTTTGTGGGCCGAAGGTGGGAGAGAATTGGGCCTTTTGGTGGTGTTTTTGGGCAGCAAACCTGCTGCCTTGCCCCCTCCCTTGCGCCACACCCCCTCCCACACAACCCTAGCCGCCCCCCTCCATCCCTTGCGCCTCCCCTTGCCTCCCCTAGCCACCACCTTCCTCCCCACCACCCCTAGCTGGCCCTAGGCAACTTCCACCCCCACCCCTTGCTGCCACGCCCTTCCACTCCGTTGTCCTCGCCATTGGGGAGCTCCGCGACGAGAGGATCCGGCGGGATTGGCGCGTGGAAGGAGATCGGGCGACCGGAAGGAGTTTTTGTCGGTTCGTCGTTCGTCGGGCTAAGGTATGGTGATGGGAGATCCTTGGGGTGGATTAGGTGCTGTGCTAGTGGTGTTTTTCATGCTTTAGATTCATGTTTAGGTGCTGTAACTAGAGGTATAGATTCGTTTAGTAGATCTATTTCACGCAGTAGCCTCGGCCAATTCCAGACAGTCGACTTCGGTCGCGGTTTTGGGGTTTTTAGAGTCAGAATTTGGTCGGCCGCCTGTTGAGAAAGTTGTAGATAATCAAAAAAACTTTCCATGAAGACCAAGAACGCGTAATTCCATTCAGCCATTTAAAACTTATGACTATTTTACCGAATATTATCAAAACTGTGACGTGATTGGGACAGATCGTGTTGATCTGTAGATTAGACAATTGTAGAGGCCGAATCAGTCTTCGTGAATACTTAGAAAAAAGCTAGAAAATTTCCTAATATTCGAGAAAATGTACTCATTTACTTGATTTGGAGTCTTAGAACTCAAGTTATGCTTGTTGGAAGCCCGCTGTCCCGACGGGACATATTATCTGTTTTTGGGTTTTGGGAGTAGTTTGCGAAGTCGGGGTAGATGAACATTTGTGTACTGATTTGTTGGCAAGTTTTGAGAGTGTTGTACCTATGTGCAGGTGGTGTGACCCCAGGAGTGCCCTCAACTTCTCGCCACTCCGTCGCTCACAGTTGAAGGCAAGTGTATAGTAGCGGGTGTGGTTTAGGGTGCCATAGTGTTTGAGGTTGAGATAGTCTATTTATGATTATGATATGATGCCATGATTGATTCTTGCAAGTGACATGATGAAAATGATTTATTATAAGGCTATGCAATGATTGGTTGAGTTTATGTGCATGTTGTTTATGTTATGGCATATTTGCATACATGGCATGAGAACTGGCCAGGTCGGTGAGAAAGTTATAACTAGTCCGGTGAGGTCGGTGAGAAAGTTATGACTGGTCTGGAGCGCCATTGAGAAAGACCTACCTCGTGATTCCATCCACAGTCGTGAATGGAAGCGAGGAGTAGGCACCTTCCACGTGCTGGAAGGGAAAAAAGGGGGTGCACACCGACGGGTGTACACTCGGCAATACCGGTATGTGCTAAGCAAGGAGTCATATGCATTGCATTGCATGAATGGAATGATATTGAGATGCTCATCACATTCTATGAGATGTTTACGAAGATGATGAGATGTTTATAATGATGTTAAATGAAAGGTTAACGAAATTGTTATGAATGTTATTATTGCCTACTCCACTGCTATACACCTTGCTGAGTGATGAACTCACGCTTGTGTTTTATGATGTTTTTAGGTACCATGAAACCGGCATGCGGGAAAGGGGCTTAGTAGCACATCTTCATGAAGTTTCCCTCATATAGAGACATCTACAAACTTTACCATTGAAAGTGCATCTAGGCCCCTCAATTTATTTTGGTGATTAATGATGACACAATTAAAGAGATCTAATGCTTTAACTAAGATTGATGTAGATATCGAGAACATATCAAGCTTGGAATGAGATTGGACGCCCCTACGTACATTAAAATTCAAAAGGATGGCATCAAGACAAGAATTGTAATTCCATTTTATTTTGAGTCTTAAGGATAGCCATACTATTAAGAGGATACGACAGAAAATCGCTTTTAGGATGTGCATGTGCTCAAGGTCAAGTCTTGCATTTAAAATAGCACTCAAATACTTGCATTTCCCAAAAAAAAAATTTCCAACCGAGCCATCCAACCCGGAATGTCCGGATATTTAGTCCGGAGTGTCCGGACTCAGTCCGGAGTATCCGGGTTAACCCTTTCGGCCAAAAAGTCGCATTCCGATAGTCCGGATTATCCGGACATTTTGTCCGGATAGTCCGGATTATCCGGAGTGTCCGAGTTAATTGTCCGGAGTGTCCGGACAGTTCGAATTTGAGGGTAACGGCTAGTTTTCCAAAAGAGTATTTAAAGCCTCTACTCTCTCCCAACGGCTAGGATCTCTATTGAGCTCATTCATAGCAGCATTCAAGCCATTCCTAACACACTCCAAGCATTCAATCGAGCCCTCACTTCCTCCCACCTCTTGATTTGGTTGTTGATCCATTCTTGGTGAGGAGAGGAAGAAGTAAAGTGCTAGGTGCATTCATTCCAAGTTCTTGAGCACTAGTTCATCCTCCAAGCGATTCTTCATGGTGTTGTTACTCTTGGAGGTTGAAGGTCTCCTAGACGGCTAGGAGTCACCGAGAGCACCCGAAGCGTGTGGTATGCCCCGGTCGTTTGTGAAGGCGAGTCTCGTCTCTGAAAGGGAAGAGACAAGAAGTGAAGCCGGCGAGTGCATTTGTGCAACACCGGGAGGAAAGCGGGTTGAAAAAGACCCCGGCTCGAGTGCGACCAAGCCACCTCAACGGAGACATAGGATTCCCTTCCAGAATCCGAATTTTAGTGAAAAATCAAGTCTCCAACTTCCTTTCTTGGTTCTTACTTTACTTGTGTGGATTTGTTCTCTTAGAGCTTCGATCTAGCTTGTCTTACTACTTTGCTCTAGATCTGCACTTGCTTAAAGTTCTAGGTTGCTTTTGCTATCTTTTATTCGAGTAACTAGTTGCAAGTTAGAGTAGATTTAGTTTTGTTCCCGAGCGACTTAACCCGGAGTATCCGGATAAAATACTGGACAGTCCGGACAACCCGGAGTATCCGGACAAAATATCCGGAGACTCCGAGTTGACCTGCTCGGGTAGTTTTATTCTGCTGCTTAATTTTTAATTCGCCTATTCACCCCCCTCTAGGCAACATATCCAATCCTTTCAACCATTCGTAGTTGTGATATGCCACCTGTTATTGCGCTGAAAACTTGGAGTATGCTTAATTGTGTGCTTGGCCATATTATTTGATTCGTTAGCTCATGAAGTGGTTGAATGCTTTATTCTGGACTTATATTGTTGATATGCCACCTGTTATTGCTATTTTAGATGTCTTTCATTATGCTATATCTTGTGATCTCCTTGTTGTTGCTCCGAACCATGGAGAAACAAAGGAGATGCTGCCGAAATTTTCGATTTTAGCATTTGCGCCTGTGGGATGTTAGAGACAGGGGTCCCGCAAGAGGGGCCTACACCCGACTGGGCTTGACGGGTGGAATAGAAAGCCCAAAGCCCAGAAGCACCACGACGGGCCCGGAGGAGGTTTTTGACTTGTTCCCCAAGGCAACTCCTGATCCTTCGGGGAAGCTTCGCGCCACGCCCGAACAACCCGCCAAGAACGAAGCATGCAGCCTGACACTGCCAGAGCCTGCGGACGCTGGAACCTGACAGGGCGGCAGGCGTGGGTCGGGGAAAGCATAACCACCTCTCCAAGACGTAGAGCGCGAGGGCCAATGAGGACAAAGCACATGTCGGCCAGGCCACCATGTTCAGGGCCCGGTGGCGCCCATCTATTATGTATCCTTCCCCCAGTATATATATAAGGGGAGGAGGGAGAAACAAAAAGGGAGGCTCACAAGATATCCAAGAACACAGGACTAGGGTATTATCTCCTCCGAGAGAGCCCGAACCTGTCTAAAAACAGATTGCCCTCGCATCCTGTGCTACCATCAAGCTCAGATCCCGCACAAATCCCCTAGAATCACAAATCTCATTGCCGGCGAAACCGATCATCGACAGTTGGCGCGCCAGGTAGGGGCTTGTGTCAAGATCTTCATCAAGCTTGATGGCTACGACGAGCAAAGCCTCCACAGCCTTCTTCTTCCTGCCAGGTCTTCCGCTTTAAGCCTGACCTTCATCTCCAACGACCTCGGAAGCCTTTCCCTCTCTAAGGAAACCGTGCTGCAGCGCGGCGAGGTTTCCGGCGAGCCATCACCACGACTTCCGCGCCGATTGGAGGGTCCCCCTACCTCGTGCTCTAAAATGCCGAGTGGGGAACCGAAGACCCATTCCGGCCTGGGAGTCGGACTCGAAGACGCCGAGGTGCGAATGGTGGGGGTTCTCGCCGCCAAGCCACTCGGCACCCCCGAGCGCCTGGATTTATCTTCTCCAGGCTCACCCAGCTCAGCGGCCGAGTCAGAAGAAAGCCTAGAGAGCTGCTGGAATTTCCGTAGAGTCTGCGTAATCAAGGGCTCGCGGGCGGATTCGCAGCAGCGCCTCGACACCTCAGCCGCCGCCGATTTGGAAGGTGGCCGAGCAACTGAACCTGACGCGCGGGCGCGTACTCTCCGGGATCGCGCCCGGGCTGTCAATGAAGACATTCTGCAAGCCAAGATGGGGGACCAGGCTGTTTTTCGCACTTACGCCAGAATATCGCCGCCTCCAAGACACTCCCCGATACCCCGACTTCTATGTCGGGGCGGGCGATCCATTGCCCGATCATGGCCCAAGTAAAGGCCATGGTGATGGCGGCAGCTATCCAAAGAGCCCAAACCAACCACCGGGCGAAGGAGCCGCCACGTGGTCGGTGAGGACCCGTGACGGCCAAGAATGGCCAGGTCGGGAAGCCCGCCAGACACATCATGTTCTACCTCGCGAGACGACTTGCGACACAAAGATCAACCGCGACTGCTCGCACCTCGACGCCAGGCGACGCGACCGAGAAAGGGAGGAACAACGCCATCAAGCCGATTTAATATGAACGCTACGGCATCCTTCCGCGAGATCGCTGGCACGCCAAGCGCGATCCCTCCGCGTCGATCACCACCCGGGGTGTCGCGGGGTCATCGAAGGGGTTCGGCGTTTACCCCTCACCTACGCCGAGTGGTTTGGCCTGATGGATTTAATCCTAAAGGTATCACTAGGTTCGACGGTGAGAGGGACCCTGAGGCTTGGCTACAAGTATATGCTCTGGCAGTCAGGGCCGCCGGGGGGATCAGAAAGTAATGGCAAAGAACTTGCTTGCTACCCTCTCGCCTGGCCCAAGCATGGCTCACCGGACTTCCAAATAACTCTATAGATTCCTGGGGAGATCTGTGTGAGCAGTTCATTTCAAATTTCCAAGGCACTTACGAGCGCCTGTGCACCCCTTGGGACCTATACCAGCTACACCAAAGGAGGAACGAACCCCTTCGGAGTTCGTCAAGCGCTTCATGCACAGGAAAAGCACTGCTCGGGATGTCACAGATGCGATTGTGATAGCCGCTTCCGTAAGGGAGTCGGCGACCCGACCTCATCAAGAAGATGTCCCGGAAGCCACCGACGCTTGGCCAGGAGCTGTTCGCCCTAGCGGACCGTTACGCTTCAGCCTCCGAGGCTCGGGCGAGTGGCGTGACGAGGGAAGGATCAGCCGAACCCCGGAAAGAAAAGAAGCGTAAGGGTGAAGAGCCGTGGCGCCGCGCACCAACTCACCCTCGCGCTCAAAGAGGATGGATATGACAAGGTTATGAACTCGCTTTGCCCTTTCCATCCGAAGGGGAGGCATGCTGCCAAGGACTGCTTCACCCTAAAGAGGTTCGCCCGCGAGAGCAAGAAGCAGGCTGGACAAGGACCGAGTGGGCACGCCGCCAACAAGCCGCCTCTCCCCGAAGCCGAGGAGGACTATCAGGAAGCCGATCTCGAGCTCAACTACATATTCGGGGGCTCAGCAGCATATGAGTCCAGGCGAAAGCAAAAGCTCACCGCCCGGGACATCTATGCGGTGCAGCCGGAAACGCCCCAATATGTACGTTGGTCCGAGGTCGCGATAACCTACGCATCGCTCGGATCACCTGGATCACGCCCCGCTCTCGCCAGGTATCCTCTCGCCTTGGCGCCCGTCGTCCGCGGCATCAAGCTCAAGAGGGTATTGATCGACGGCGGAGCGGCTCAATGTCCTCTTTGTCAAAACCCTTGACGATATGGGGATTCCACGGCCGGAGCTAAAGCGCGGATCGCCTCCTTTCCACGGTGTCATACCGGAACTTCAGCGACACCACTCGGACAAATCACCTGCCGGTCACTTTCGGCGCAAGGGAGAATTACCGGACAGAGAACCTTGGCTTCGAGGTGGCAGATTTTGCGACAAAGATATCATGCCATCTTGGGGAGACCAGCCGCCAAGTTCATGGCAAGACTTCACTACACGCATTTGACATTGAAGATGCCAGGGCCGAGTGGTATCATTGCTCTGGTGACATGAAGCGCTTTTTTTCCCGTGATGTGAAAGCTGCGAGATGGCCGAGTCCCTCGAGGCGCTAAGCGGCCGAGGGGATCCGGCGAGAAGCGGATTCCGAGAAGCCAAGGCGGCGCCCCCACCCGCAAAGCGAAGCCCGGATTGGCCCCAAGAAGGTACCAAAGAATCCTCCTCGACCCGTCCGATCCGGCCGCAAACCGCCTTGATCGGACAGGCTCGGGACAAATAGGAGGACGTGCTCATCACTTTCGCGAGGCGAATAAAGACGTCTTCGCTGGAAGCCGTCGGACATGCCCGGAGTTCCTGTGGAGGTGATCGAGCACGCATTAAATATAGACCAATCGGCCAGGCCAGTCAAGCAAAGGCTGCGACGGTTCACCCAAGACCGCCGATGTGCCATCAGTGAGGAGATTACAAAGCCGCTAGCCGCAGTTTCATCAAAGAAGTGTATCATCCCGATCGTTGGCAAACCCTCGTACTTGTCCGTAAGAAGAATAAAAGTCGGGCGATGTGTGTTGATTACACCGACCTCAACAAGGCTTGTCCGAAAGATCCCTTTGGTCTCCTCGTATTGATCGGTGGTAGACTCCACCGCCGGATCCCAACTACTTAGTTTTACGACGCCTACTCAGGCTATCATCAAATCCGGCCGAGAGGAGGATTGCGAGAAGACCTCGCTTATCACCCCGCTCGAGCATATTGCTACATCACCATGCCGCTTGGTCAAGAACGCCGGGCGCGACTTATCGCCGCGGCGATAATGCAGTGTTTTCACCATCAGCTTGGACGCAACGTGGAAGCTTATGTGGATGATATAGTGGTCAAAACCGAGGCAGAAGACAGCCTCACCTCTGACCTGGCCGAGACGTTCACAAGTCTGAGGGCGTTCCAGATGAGGCTAAACCCCGAGAAGTGTGTTTTCGGAGTTTCCTCCGGGAAGCTACTCGGGTTCATTGTCTCTCGTCGCGGGATCGAGCCGAACTCGAGAAAATCGGGGCCATCATGAGGATGGCCCCGCCTACCAGCCAAAAAGAGGTCCAAAAGCTCACTGGGTGCATGGTAGCGCTTGGCAGGTTTATCTCACGGTTGGGAGTTCGGGGAATGCCTTTCTTCAAGCTCCTCAAGAAGCAGGACCGCTTTGAATGGACAGCGGAGGCGCAGCAAGCCTTTGAAGAGCTCAAGGTGTTCCTCTCCACCCTCCACCCTAGTCTCGCGGTGCAAGGTGAACCTCTCTGCTCTACATAGCGGCGACAACTCATGTAGTCAAGGCCGTGATAGTTGTGGAGCGGGAAGAATCTGACACCGCTACGGCGTGCAACGCCCGGTTTATTTTGTCGTGAAGTCAGGCGAATCCAAGACGCGATATCCTCAAATCCGTAAGCCATCAGACGCCATTCTAATCTCGCCACGGAAGTCAAGCATTATTTCCAAGGACATTCGATTTCAGAGTGACTTCTTTCCCCGTGGGAGAGGTCCTCCGTAATCGGGAAGCTACCGGAAGAATTTCAAAGTGGGCAGCCGAGCTTGGAGCTGACGTCTCGTTCAAGCCGCACCGCCGTCAAGTCCTGTGCTTTGGCCGACTTTACTACCGAGTGGATCGAATCCTGTGCTCCCCGCACGGAAGAAGAGCCAGAATATTGGGTCATGCACTTCGATGGATCTCTCATGCTTGGAGGAGCCAGGGCGGGAATTCTCCTTGTCTCGCCTAAAGGCGACAGGTTGAAGTATGTCCTTCGGATTCACTTCCCGACCTCGAACAACGCCGCAGAGTATGAGGCTCTCGTCCATGGGCTCCGTATCGCCATATCACTTGGAATCCGACTACCGGGCGGTTCGTGGCGACTCGATTGGTGGTGAACCAAGCATGTATGACTGGTCGTGCGTGGATAAGACCATGACGGCATACTGCCAGCAAGTCCGAGAATTGGAAGGCAAGTTTGACGGTCTGGAGCTGGTTCATGTCCTCCGCCGCAATAATGAGGCAGCTGACGAGTTGGCTAAAATGGGAGCCACTCGGGCAGATATCCCGAGTGGCATCTTCGTACAGGATCTTCACGAGCCAACCGTTACAAAACGACAAGAGCCGAATAATGAACCTGGGACCGGGTCCCGCTCATCGATCCCGATCGACTACCCTGCACCTTGATTATCTCTCAAGGACAAACTCCCAGAAGCGACCACCCTGGCAGAGCGCGTCTCCCGACAAGCTAAGTCCTACGTGGTGGTGGGCGACGAGCTCTTCCGGAAGAGTGCCTCAGGTGTCCTCAGGCGGTGTATTTTGGGACAAGTGGGAAGAGAGCTGCTCCAAGAAATCCACTCGGGGATGTGTGGCCATCATGCGGCATCAAGCGCCTTGGTTGGGAAAGCCTACCGACAGGGCTTCTTCTGGCCAACGGCGGTAACGGATGCCAAGGAGATCGTTCGAACCTGCGAAGGCTGCTAGTTCTATGCAAGACAGACACACTTGCCGGCGCAGGAGCTACAAACTATCCCCATCTCTTGGCCCTTCGCAGTCTGGGGGCTCGATTTAGTGGGCCCGCTCAAGAAGGCTCAAGGTGGTTTCGCCTACCTCTTCGTGGCCATTGACAAGTTCACCAAGTGGATCGAAGCCAAACCAGTTGCCACTATCACTGCAGTTAAGGCCAAGGAGTTCTTCCAGGATATTGTGGTCAGATTTGGAGTGCCCAACCAGATCATCACGGACAACGGCACCCAATTCAGGAGTGAAGAATTCCAAGAATGGTGCGAAGGCGTCGGGATCAAGATCTGGTTCGCCTCGGTGGCTCACCCACGAAGCAATGGGCAGGTTGAGCGAGCTAACGGTTTGGTCCTCTAAGGCCTCAAGGCCAGGATCTTCGACCGACTCAAACCATACGCTGCCCGATGGGTGAAGGAGTTACCGTCGGTACTCTGGGGACTCAGAACCACTCCCAGCCGAGAACTGGCCAAACCCCCTTTTTTCTGGTCTATGGCGCAGAGGCGGTTCTGCCGACCGAGCTAGGGTTCGAATCCGCGAGGGTTCGGAATTACAACGAAGCCGAGTCCGAGGGAAGCCGAATGGTGGAGCTTGATCAACTCGAGGAGGCTCGGAACGTTGCAGCCATCCAGTCGGCTAAGTACCTCCAGGGACTTCGGCGTTACCACTCTCGCAATGTCAGAGGAAGAACCTTCTCAGAAGGAGATCTGGTCCTTAGGAGGAATCAGAAAAGCGAGCACAAGCTCTCTCCAATTTGGGAAGGTCCGTACATTGTGGAGAAGACGGTCCGGCCGGGTGCTTATCGACTTAGACGTGAAGACAGCGAAATTTTGGCGAATACTTGGAACGCCGAACAGCTCCGTCGCTTCTACGCATAAGTTATGTACCCGACTCTCACATACTGAATAAAATGGTGATCCCCTTTTATTTTCTGAAGCCCTACTGTGTAATGGTAGTCCCGAGTGGTTATTACCCGACTGGTGTAACGCCTAATCCTGGACGCGCTGGTACAAAACGCACGGAAATAAAAACCGCGATGAGCACAAAACTCCGGCGGTTTATACCAACGCGCATAACGGAATAGGTAGAAAGCACTAACCACTCGGGGACTACAATTCACAGCGCCAGAATCTAACCGAGATTTGCCTGATCGAGAGTTTCTAGTCACAAAGCTCGTGCCCTCGCCTGTCGGGCACTGGAGCAACCGACTAGAACAGTTGATCGGGCGGAACCCTAAACTCGGAATAAACATGACGGCATAGATTGGGCAAGATTCCACACTTTATTCATAATATTAGTAATTTACACTACTAACTTTCTTTTTTTTCTTTTTCTCGCGCTAAAAAAAAAGGGGGGGAAGGCAGGGCGGCTCCCGCCGCCAATCCTGCCGCTGCTGCTGCTTCTGCTGCTGCGAGGCCTAGGAGAGAGGTCGTCGGGATCAGACGCGACGCGCGCGACGTAGCGCCGCTAGGATCTCGTCCTCAACCACCCAAAGGGGTGGTATGAGGCGAACGAGAGTCCTGACGGCCAGGTCGTCGCGGCGCTCGCGCCCGATCATCTCCATGATGATCTCAGCCACCTCGTGGAGCCCCAGAGCCACCTCCAGCAAGGCGGCCACTGCGGCGGCGTCGCTGGCGGCTCCTTCCTCCTCCTCCGCCTCTAGAGTGGCGAAGTCGAGCTCCTCCCAAAATTCTGCCTCCTCCCAGTTATGGAGTAGCCCGAAGAATCGCTGGCGGAAGAATGCCGCGTAGGGGCCAACGAATCTCCTCATGCTAGCCATGGAGGAAGGCTGGGAAGAAGAAGAAGAAGGAGACGATCGCTCGAGGGCGGTGACGTCCCATTTATAACCTGTACCTGGCTCCGGAATCGAGGCGACGCCATTCAAAGACGCAAAAGACGAAGCGACGCCGCAAGACTGACAATTCGTTCGTACCAAAGAAGATCGGTACGTTGAACAAAATCAAGGGGCATTTCGCCAGACACGTGTCATGAGCATTTCAAGCTCATTCGGCCTTCCCGCTTAATTCGCTCAAATTAAGCGAAAAAGCCCGGGGGCTGGAGATCTAGGAAACGACGCAAGCCTGGGGGCTAAACCACTCAGCCAGGTGGCCACAACTTAAGTCCCGACGCTCGAGAGCTGCACGCCGCCCTCTCTAAAAGCGTGTCTGGGGCAAGAAAGCCACGGGCCAAGACCTGGCGCCTAGGAGCCAAACCAGTCATTGAAACCCACCTGAAAGGCGCAACGGGATCCAAAAGGCTGTAGGCCTATACTCTAGCAACCTGCATAAAGGAGAAGGAGTGAAAGAGGTCTGGAGCCCATTTAGCAGAGGATAACACAGACAAATTATATTCAAGTGAGAAGACACAATATTTCAGACAAGGAGGGCCAGCACTCGGCATCAAGGTTCACATCGAAGTCAGAATTCTAGATTCTCTAACAAGGCTTGCGATGCACCGGACACCTCTTCGAGGAGCGCGTTGTCCTTGTCTTCATCACAGGCAAAACCTTCTTTCACAGCTTCGAGGTCAACCCTCGGATAATGAGACTTGACCACCGCCAATGCCTGGTTCGCACTCATTGCCGCGGACTCCTTGGCGTAAGCTCTGATCCTGTCGGCTCCTCCGGAGAGAAGCGGAATAGCATCGTCCCCCTGGCCCGGCTTGACTCCTTCAATACGCAGAAGGTGCAGGACTGGCTCGCAGGCGACGCGCAGTTCAGTCTGGCCCTGTTCGGCAGCGGCCATCTTCTCCTTGCATTCTGCAACAAAGTCAAACGGCCATCAAGAGCACACCCGACGCCAAGTATGTTCAACCCAAGTCAAAGAAATTTACCCTTCACCTCACGCATCCTCTCCAAGTCGACTTGAGCTTCGAGGCCGAGTTCTCTGAAGCCTCCGGCCCTCGGCTCACCAAGAACGGTCGAGTCGCGCTCAAACACGAGGCGCCATCATCCTCTCCAACCATCCAAAAGGCATCCAAACCGAATCCAGGAGAATCTCACCTTCGAGCATATGCTCAAGCTTCGTCTTCTCCTCCGGATCGTCATACACTCGCCTCAAGCCCGTGGACCTCTTTCCATCTCGTCTACGATCTCGCCGAGCTTGTCCTGCATCGCTTCGCTCCTTGAGCTTCGGGAGCACCTTCCGAAAAAACCGCGACCTTTTGCTCCGAGCGCTCCCCCATGTCCTAGGTAACAGGGCAGAATCTCAGGGAGAAGTCAGCAGGCAACAAATTGAAAACAGAAACTCACCCTGACGAGCGTGCTACACCTGACGGTGAGCTCATAAAGCTCCGTCCGAGCCGCTCTCTCCATCTCGTCGTCCTCTTCCATCCCTTTCCAGTCGGAACCCCCTTCCCACCATACGGTCCGATTCGGAGGCTTCGGCAGAGGACCGAGCGACGGTGGCTCTCGAGGCACCTCCTCCACTCTGGGAGACGGTGCCGGGTCGATCTCGTCGGCGGACGGACTACCGGATGGTTCGACCGTTGGGCTGCTGGCGCCCGGTGGCGACGCCCCGGCAGTCGGCGGCGAGGGTGACCTAGCCGACGCGCGGGGCTCCTTGGGGAAGCCTCACCTGGGCTCCTTTTCAGAGACCCTTCCACCGGACGCCCATAGCAGAGTCTGAATCAGCAAAAAGGGAAGACACCTCAGCATAGGCAGAATAAAAGACAAGGATCGCCCAAAAGAATACCTTTTGGATTTCTTGAATTTCATCCTGAGTCTCATCCGAGACCCAAAGACCACTCGGAGGAAATTAGCGCTGCTGAGCTGCCCCTCGGGATGAAGGTGTGGCTCAGGCTTCGTGATCCGGTGCATCGGAGGTCGAAGGCCGGTGACGAAAGACCTGGCGACCTCCTCCGCCGATTCCCGGCGCAGCTCGTCGACCGAGGTGTCGACCACTCGCCGCCCGAGCATGTTTCAGCCGAGAGAGGCCGACGACGGCAAGGCCAGAGAGGAAGGACGACGTTCTGAAAAAGGAACGATCGCACTCGCTTGAATCACACATCAGTCAAAGAAATCATGGAACAGCTTTTCGAGAGAATAGTGCACTCACAGGAGGGGGAGGCCTTGCCGTCGAAAATTTATGAGGGCAGCCCCTGTTGGTGATCACTGTGCCGGGCATGAAGAGATCAACTACCCGTGCTGCCAGCGCCTCCATCGACAAGGACGCATCCGTTTCCCGAGTGGGGTCCAGAGGCCCGTTGTACTGGAACCCCAAATGGACTCTCTCCTTTAAGGGCTGCACCCGGCGCTTCACAAAGCTGATCACGATCCCGGGACCCGTCAGCCCTCGGTTCTTTAGATCGTCAATCAATGCCAGAAGCTCGGGGATTTGGGCCAAACCGCCTCCATCCGGGGCGTCGCTCCAGCATCGGGAAGCTTTAGGAGCGCGGCCAGCGAAGGGGGCGAGGAAAGGGTCAACATTGGCACAATAGAACCACTCCCGCCTCCAACCTTTGAGGGAGGTCTTGAGGGGAATGACAAAATACTGCTTCTTCGAGCCCTCCCACTGTGGAGCCTGCCGCCCCCAACGACGCTGGGAGCGGCCCGGTTCGGATGAGGCTTGAGCAAGAAGAAGGAGCGGAACAAGTCCAAATGAGGACGTATCCCAAGATACGCCTCGCAAAGCTGAACGAAGATAGCAATGTGAAGAATCGAGTTGGGGTTCAAATTGATCAACTCGATTTCGTAAAAGTGAAGGAGCCCCCGGAAGAAGGCGCTCCCTGGAATGCTAAATCCTCGCCAGAAGAAGGACTCGAACACCACAATCTCATTCTCCAGAGGTGTGGGGTAAGGGTCACCTGCGGCGGGACGGGCGGAGATCAACTCCAACGGAGGAAGGACGCCGGCGGCGACCAGTCCCTCCAAGCGGGACGTCGTGGTGATGGAGGTTTCCCACCCCGCAGCCGCAGGGTCGGTGCTACCTCCCGACGCTGACGAGGATCCCGAAGAGGAAGACATCTCTGTGAAGGAGACCTGGAGGGAGGAACCGTCGGGGGCCTTGGGCGCGAAATTAGAAACCCTAGGTCGCCCAAACCGCCGAAAGAGGCTCAAAGGTTTCTCAACGGTGGTGGGGGAAGGGCAGAGGTACCTTCGCCTAGCAAGCTTTCCCTCATTTATAAGGAGCAAGCCTTAATTTTCGCCTTACGGCGGGGAAAGCAACGGCCTCCGCTTTCGATCCTGGGCCAGATCTAGGGCACGCCCCATGTTGGGCCGATGGCTGGGTTGCGCAAAACGCGACTAGGTGTCAAGTCTGGTTCGAAGTTTGGGATAAAGTGCGCCCCATGATGGGCCTGAACACCGGCCGCCACGGAAGTTTGGGGCCAGGCACTTTCCGAACATCCCCAAGCGTTATGCCCCATAATTTGGGGCCAATTGCTGGTCACTACTTCTCAGCGTGATTGGGTGCCGTGCGAGGATTTTCACTAAATCGGTCTTGAGAATGCGCCCCATGAGGGTCTGAAGCAGTGCGCCGTAAGCGGGCACAGGCATTACTCTGAATGACCAAGGTATGCCCCATGAGGGTCGGTTGGGTCTCACAAGCCAATCGCCGCACACCGCAAACAGGTGCGGGTACCGCTCGGCCCCTAACCAACCACGGTGGCTTCATACTACAAGTTCTTTATGATCTTTTTCCCGCATAATCCTATGACAGGATAAGAGACGGAAATCCGATCCTAAAGCACTTGGGGGCTGCTGTGGGATGTTAGAGATAGGGGTCCCGCAAGAGGGGCCTACATCCGACTGGGCTTGACGGGTGGAATAGAAAGCCCAAAGCCCAGAAGCACCACGACGGGCCCGGAGGAGGTTTTTGACTTGTTCCCCAAGGCAACTCCTGATCCTTCGGGGAAGCTTCGCGCCACGCCCGAACAACCCGCCAAGAACGAAGCATGCAGCCTGACACTACCAGAGCCTGCGGACGCTGGAACCTGACAGGGCGGCAGGCATGGGTCGGGGAAAGCATAACCACCTCTCCAAGACGTAGAGCGCGAGGGCCAATGAGGACAAAGCACATGTCGGCCAGGCCACCATGTTCAGGGCCCGGTGGCGCCCATCTATTATGTATCCTTCCCCCAGTATATATATAAGGGGAGGAGGGAGAAACAAAAAGGGAGGCTCACAAGATATCCAAGAACACAGGACTAGGGTATTATCTCCTCCGAGAGAGCCCGAACCTGTCTAAAAACAGATTGCCCTCGCATCCTGTGCTACCATCAAGCTCAGATCCCGCACAAATCCCCTAGAATCACAAATCTCATTGCCGGCGAAACCGATCGTCGACAGCGCCCTTGCTGTAATTTATCTTTATTTGTGGTATTTAGAAGTTGTTTATTCTATGTTTGGTGACATCCAGGGCATACTAGATACCGGGGTGTTACAACTGGTTTGGGGGGCACATCAATACCAGTTGAAGAGACTAACCGATACTGGCGCTCTAACATCAGTACCGTTGGTTATACAAACCGGTACTAAGCAGTCTTATTTGAACCTCCTCTTCCTCCCCTCCTTCCTACACTCTGCCCGATCAAGAACAGTGCAACGCCGGCCAAGAGCTTCAAGGAAGGGGGAGGTGCTGCCAAAATTTCGAAATTTTAGTCATTTTACTCCAAGCCAAAAAGGTTAGTAACATCGTTCCTCACTACATTTGGTGTAAAATGGAGCTTCTTCTTTGCTTAAAATGTGAAGAAAATTTGATCTTTTCTCATAATCGATGAAAGAGTATGAATGTACAGATCTAGCTCGATCTTTTCATGTAGGCTGCAATAACTTGTGTAAGTTTGGAATTTGTTAGGATTAGATGTAGCTCGCATTGAAGGTGTGGATCTAGCTCAAATTTAGGTTTTGGTTCCATCGATCGATGAAGAATTTTGAATATAGACTTTGATCTACCAATTCTTTCATTTTAGGTGTGGATCTAGCTCAAATTTAGGTTTTGGTTCCATCGATCGGTTAGTATTTTAAATGTAGATTTTGATCAACCAATTCTTTTAATAGGTTGCAAAATTTTGATGAGTCTGAATACCGGAGCAAATAATCATTATAAATGACTAATAACCTTATTTTATTTATATAAATAATTGAATATATATATATATATATATATAGAATAGTCCTTTTAAAAATATGTAATGAAGTATTGATATTTTAAAAATATTAACTTTTTTTAATGAAATTTCACTTGACATTAAATTTACCCACCTAAAATTTTTAAATAAATTTAATATTGGTTTAATTTGAATTCTGGGAAATATTCAAAAATTCATTATTGGAAAATGAGCTAACAGCTGGCTTGATGTAACATAATGTAGATGGATCGGAGATGGATGTACATGGACCGACTCTCCCCGGAGTTCTTGCAGGGTTTGCAAGCTTTTTTTCGTGCGGCTGATGCATACACGAAGTTAGGTTACATATGTTATCCATGCATAGACTGCAAGAATGAGGAGTGGTCAAAATCCAGCCACTTTCACTTCTATTTGCTCTGAAGAGGTTTCATGCCAAACTATACCTATTGGACCAAGCACGGTGAAGAAGAGACTATACAGGAAGATGATGAAGAAGAAGAGGGGGACAACAATATCCCGGATGCTGGCCAACACGGTTCTTTCGAAGATACATTCGAGGAGTTTGGCGATGATGACCTAGACCAACTGCTACTTGATGGAGAGGGAGAATACACCGATGAAAGACATTATGAAAAGTTTCAGCGCCTGTGGGAAGACCACGGAACACTATTGTACCCAAACTGCCGACAGGGCCAGAAAAAATTGCGTACCACACTATAACTGATGCAATGGAAGGCGACCAATGGATTGTCTGATAAGGGATTCTATGAGTTGTTATGCCTCATAAAGGAGTCGCTTCCAGAGGATAACACATTGCCTGAAATTACGTATGACGCCAAACAAGTTGCCTAGCCTTTGGGGTTGGAGGTACAGAAGATACATACATACCGTAACGATTATATCTTTTATCGCAATGAGTACGAGGATTTGGAAGCTTGTCCGATGTGCAAAACTTTGCGGTGTAAGACCATGCGTGATGACCCAGGTGAGGAAGAGGGGCAGCGTAAGAAGAAGAGACCCACCGCTTAGGTGGTGTGGTATTTCCCTATAATCCCCTAGTTGAAGCATTTATTTGCGAGCAAAGCGCATGCCTAGATGATGCGTTGGCACAAAGAAGATCGTAAGGACAACGGAAGGCTAAGGCACCCCGCTGATGGCTCCCAGTGGAGGAAAGTCGATAGAAAATCCCTGGACTTTGCTGAGGATGCAAGGAACATAAGGTTTGAGTTGAGTACGGATGGGATGAACCCGTTCGGCAAGATGAGCAGCAGTCATAGCACTTGACCCATGACTCTATGTATCTACAACCTTCCTCCTTGGCTGTGTATGAAGCGGAAGTACATTATGAGGATGTTGCTTATCCAAGGGCCGAAGCAACCTGGAAAAGACATTGACGTGTACCTCAAACCGTTGATTGGAGATCTGCTAACGCTATGGAATGATGGTGTTCGTGTATGGGATGAGTACAAAAGAGATCACTTCACCCTACATGCATTGCTATTCATAACCATCAACGACTGGCCTACACTTGGTAACTTGTCATGCCTATCTATCAAAGGATATAAAGCCTGCATCTAGTGCTTAGAGGATATGGACAACAAGTATCTGAAAAACTCCTGAAAGTCAGAGTACATGGGCCACCATAGGTTCCTCCATACGAAGCATCCGTTACGAAGGAAGGGTGAGAATTTCGATGGGATAGAAGAGAAATGTAAGAAGCCCCTACATCACAGTGGGATGCTTGTATTTTCTCTAGTAAAGGATCTGAAAGTAGTATTTGAAAAGGGTCCTGATAGCAAATCTGTCCTGACTGAACAAGCTCATACGAAGCTTATTTGGAAGAAGTCAATATTTTGGGACTTACCTTACTGGAAAGACTTATAGGTCCGTCACTCACTGGACTTCATGCATATCACAAAGAATGTCTACATAAACCTGCTAGGCTTCCTAGATATGTATGCAAATCAAAAGATACAATTCAAGCACGAAAGGACCTACATCTACTGGACTCAGGAGTGACCTACATCTAGAAAAGAGAGCGAAAGGACAACATTACCTCCACCCCGCAAGCTGCACTATGAGCAAGGAAGAGAAAAAACATGATGATGTTCTTGAACAATGTGAAAGTCCCTTCTGGATACTCCTCGAACATAAGGAGACTCATAAACACGAAAGAGAATAAAATCGTACACCTGAAATCCCATGATTGTCATATGTTGATGACACATTTGCTCCCAGTGGTGGTGAGAGATATTCTGCCGGACTGGGTATGACGGACAATCATAAAGTTGTGCTCGTTCTTCAACACGGTGTCGCAGAAGGTCATCGAGCCGAATAACGTATCTAAGTTGCAGGATGATGTGGTCGATAGTCTGGTCAACCTTAAGATGATCTTTCCTCTGTCCTTCTTTGATATTATGGTCCATCGCATGGTCCACATTGTCAAAGAGATAGAAATTCTTGGACCCGTGTTCCTGCATAGTATGTTCCCTTTCAAGAGGTACATGGGTGTCCTAAAAAAGTATGTTCATAATCGGTCTCATCCAGAAGGCTGCATTGCACAGGGTGTTGGCACAGAGGAGGTGATTGAGTTTTGTGTCGATTACAATGATGATTTGAATCTAATTGGTGTCCCTGTATCACACCATGAGAGGAGACTACGAGGAAAAGGGACTCTAGGGAGAAAAGAATTCTTTAGTGATGAATCTACTTTCATTTAAACAAGCACATTTCATATTTTGAAACAAGCAACTGTTGTAGCTCAGTATATCCATGATGATGAGATGATTCTACACGACCAATACCCAAAGAAGTCAGAAAAGTGGATCGCACTAAAGCAAATGGATCGTTTCGACGGTTGGTTAAAAAAGCAACTGATAGGCAACCAGACACACAATGAATAATTGAAACTCTTGGCTCGGGGACCATCCATGACAATCATATCATTCCATGGGTATGAGATAAATGGGTATACATTTGAAGGACCATGTGGAGGTCCATCCATTTTTTTGATGAGTATTTGACTTTATTTGAGCAAGGTGTGCTCAGGCTTGAGTTTGATTTGACTCGGTATTGCATGTTTCAATTAATGATAATTGTGGACTAACATGCAGGAAGAAAAGGTATGTGCATTGTGGGATGTGCAAAATGGTTTGTTCCTTGTGTTACAGTTTCTTGAGGCAGCTATGGTCGCTGGTAAGAGTACTGGACTAGGTTGGGAGAACCGAGGTCCAAGAGCGGTCCGAGGATGCCGACGAGATGGTTGGGCTCAAACCGGTTCACTTGGACGTTGAAGGAAATGGACTTGAGGTGGCTCAAGGTTTCCTGGTCGGTTGGAGGCTCGAAGAGGAGGAAACCGAGCGGTCAAGTCCGGGCGGATGAAGGCCCGTTGCATCGGGTTGATCGGGTTGATCGGGTTTTGTTTAAAAACTCCATGTATGGCCAATGTGGCCCATGTAAAGCCCATGTGTGGGTTGAAATGAGAGGGTTAATCCTAGCCTCGGTGGAGTGCCCTAGGGTTTGGGACTCATCCAAGGGTGGTAGGTGGCCCTAGAGTAGTATAAATAGAGGAGGGGTGTCCTCCTCACTTGAAGGTTTGAGTTGCTCCTTGAGCTTTGCCCACATGAAGTGAGGCTTTGTAAACCTTCCAACCAGAAAATACAAAGATTTTCTTTACTTTTTTGTGAATTTAAATTCCGTGATTTACATTATGTCTTTACTTTTCCATAATTTAAATTCAGCATTTACTTTCCCGCATGTAAATTCTCGCAATTTACTTTCTAATTTGGATTTGCTCTCTCCTTCTAAATGCTGTTGATCAAGGAGGTCTTGAGGGTGCCTTATTTGGTTTTACATCTTTCTTGCACTCCTAGGATAGACTAGAGATCAAGTTTCTATCAAGATTGCAAATCTGTCCTGAACTTGTTCTTCACAAGAGCAGTCAGTCTTTGATTTTTAGAAAAATATAGAAAAATCTTTCTTGATTGATTCTGTTGGAGAAGGTGCTTGACTCATATACCAATCTGTGGAAAAATTTTGGAGTCCACTGGATGCACCATTTGGGAGCTGTGAGGTGAAAACTGAGCCCCAAATTTCCTGATTGAAAATCCTGACTGTTCGTAGTTCTGATTTTTCCTGTTTTTTGTAGAAGGTGTTTGGTGGTGATTTTTGGTGGAGTGCTTCACGACTCAACAGCTCGCAGGCTGAAAAATTCCCAAAGTTTGTGGAGCACCAGACGTCCACCCTCCACCTGCTCTAATTGAGGAGAATTCCTGAAAAATCTGCTTTTGCTTTTCTAAAAGAGGCTTTGTGTTTTGGCTTGATCTCTTTTAGAAAAGAAGTATTTGAATTGATTCTCCTTGCTTTGGACACTTGACAACCAGAATTTGTGATTTAAATATCCTCACATGATTCATGGTTCCTATCCATGTAAGCTAGGGATACATAGTTGTCAAGTCGTTCTGATTTTTGTGGGTTTCGCGATTTTAAGGAGCATCGGTTTTCTTTATGGGATTGTTTGGAGTACGTTGAGTAGGGGATATTTTTATTTGGGATCATTCACCCCTCTGATCGCCATCTCGGTCTTCAATTGGTATCAGAGCCGGTTTTGCTCTTTCATAGATCTTGACCGGTCTCAAGAGCCATGGCGACGACAAGTACTCAACTAAGCCTCCAATTTTGTCGGAGTTGATTATCCGCTCGGAAAGTTCGGATGGAGACATACATCACTGCCCAGTGGCTTTTCTTTATGGCAGAAGGTGAAGCACCCGTATGAGGTTCGGCCGATGAGAACGCTAACGCCGCAAACATGGCTGACGTTGAGGCAAACGCTAAGGCCAAGAACCTCCTCATACAGGACTTAGCCGTTAGTTGAGTATGATCGCCTCTCACTCTACGATCGGCTCATTTAGATCCGGGTGACCTCAATGCTTACCATGAGGGCACCACTCGATCAAGTCCGTGAGACAGATCAATTTAAGCGTGACTACAACAAGTTTGAGCAAAGACGCGTGAGAGCCTTGATGAGTGCTTTGCTCAAGCTTTGCAAAAGATTCTCAAGAATCTTCGGTCGCTGGGGTTGTTCATACATCGATTCGAGAATGCGAGGCATTTTCTTCGAGCACTCGATCTAAGGATTTGGGAGATGAAGGTAACCACCATCACTGACCATACCGGACTTGTCGACCTTGACTCTTTGACGGGTTGTATTCCCGCCTCAAGACTCATGAGCTCGACATCGTTGTTCTCGCAGGACGAAGTCCCAAACGATGGCATTGGTTACTCGATCCCACTGGTCTTCCTCTTCTCGACCCCCTCTTGACTTCTCTTCGGTTTTTCTCTCCCGCTCTTGCGATTTAGAGCGATGACATTCTCGGAACAATTTCCGTAAGACAGCTTGCTCTTCTCGGGTAAAATTTTCGAACATTTACAAAAGGGTGAGAGATAGAAAGAGGAGGGCAAGTTCACTTGCTTTGAGTGTGGTGGCCCCAACCACATTCGGGCAACCGCCCTAAGCCGAGAAGGGCAATTATGAACAAGGCGGTGCGGTAAGAACGACTACATCAACAAGAACTCAAGAACAAGAAGCCTCTACCATGAGCCGCGCAAGAGAAGAAACACCGCAAGTTCGCCAAGGGCAAGAAGCTCTTTCACTGCTGTCTTGCTGCGCCGACGATTTTGACTCCTCCGACACGGAGACATGGAGCGACGAGGACGAGGATGAACTGCAAGAAGAGAAGGTGAAGGGCGGCGATGACTTCTCCTAAGATGTGCTTCATGGCCTCCAATGCCATGGAAGTACTCCGACCGAAATGCAGACAAATGACACGGAGGAGGTACCTTCTTATGACCAGCTCCATGATGCTTTTATCAAACTAGGAAAATTTCATTCCAAGTCTAGAGCTAAGTGTGTTGATCTAGAGAAGGAAGTAGGTACCTTATCTCGAGTTAGCTTCACTTAGATCTTGTTCCTCCCGAGACTCGGACAGTAGTGATTTCTTTGTGTGATGCTTTGCTTGTGGAGTTGGAGAATCTAAGGACTCTACATGATAGTGTGCTTTCGATCTTGAGTCACTTAGGTCGTAAGGATGCTAGCACATGTCCGTAGCTTCTATTCCTCGTTGATGCTAGTTCTCTTCACACTCACACAAATGCTTCATGTGCTAATTGCCCTAAGCTTCTCGCTGAAATTGATGCCATGAGTTGTCACCTTAGGAAGCCATCTCGCTAGAAATGATGAACTTGAAAAGCATGCTTCTAAGGACCCAATCACCATGCGTGAGGGCTAGATGCAACCAAAAATGCTTATGATGACTTGGTGCTTGAAAACTCAAAATATGCTAAGGATCTACTAGCTAAGTCACAAAATGGTTGCATGCTGTGTGTTGGGTAGCAGAGGACATGAATCAAATTCATGTAGAGCTTAGGAAGAAGCTCAAAGCCCGTGGCAGAGGATTAGAGACTCTCCATGTGTTTCTTTGAGTCCTCAAGATTGAGGCTGCTTCTTTATAGGGAGAGATTTGATCGCTTAGTTCGCTTCTTCCATCCGGCTCTTCCTGCTACTCCTTCCCCTTGCTCTTCTTGTGCCTCACTTTTTCGAGAGTGTCCGCACCTTATGAGCACTCTCGAGAAGTTTGTTGGAGGTAAGAAGAAGCTTCAATCTTATCCTAGATCACCCAAGATTAGCATTCAATCAAGGTCTAGGTTTGATGCCTTGGAGCATACACGGCGCATCCGCCCACTGCCAGCGTGCCTCCAAGAAATGAGAGATAGTGGTGGCTCCACAAGTGAGCACCACGTGTTTAGATCAGCAGGATTGTCCACGGACGCCCGGACGAGAAGGGTGCTTTCATGCTACTTCACCCCCTAAGGCGAAGTATACATGCACCTTCCGCCGAAGGATGGACATATAGTCGATTTCTCGTCACGCTGCTAAGATTTCTGCCGTGAGCGTGTCCATGCTCTTAGGGGTATTCAGTGGTCATCCTCAGACTCGAGTGCGCCTAAGGCACACACGGCTTTTAGACAGGATAAACAAGCTAGAGAGTCTCCCTGCTTTTGGACAGCGATGGGGCTTGGTTTTCGTGCTTCTACTTCCTCGGTTTTCGCCTAGCTGTCAGTCTCCGAAGTCTTTTTCCGCCGCCCTCTTTGATATTCTCGCTTTTCCCATCGAGGTAGATATCACGCGTGAGTTTGCTTTCTCTGGGAGAATCACAAGAAGAAGACCGGGATGGTCCGGCCTTTGCACCTCGGGGCGACCAACGGCCTCCTGCACGCCCCATCGGAGCGAGTCTCGATTTTTGTGAGAGTCGAGTCACGGAGAGGTGCCGACAGATTGCACTTTCTACTCCGCTGGATCAAGCTGTTTACCGCATGCTTGACTCAAGATTGGGTTCCTAGATCTAAGACCGATCTATCCCGCATCGGTGACATCCGCTTTCACTCTCTTTGATTCAGTCCGTAGGACAGTGAAGAGGAGGTTTGGATCGTAGATCTTACTGTTCTCGCCACATGACCGAGACTCCTCGCTGGTTTTCTTCTCGACCGAGATCCTGATGAGGTAATCACCTTTTGGGGATGCTGCGCTTCTGCAGAGTCATTGCTAAAGGTACCGCCTCGCATTAACGATCATTTCATTCTTATGACGTTGCCTTAGTCCAAGAAGCCGCATTTCAACTTGCTTTCGCCTCACCTTCTTGATGACGATTTCGAGGTCAATTTTAAGAGGAGCTCTTGTAGGATCCTCGATTCTTCTGGGGAGTTTGTTTATGGATTTCTGCTTCGGAGAGTCTTCAGGCTGATTTTTCTTTTCCTCTAGAGACTCTCTCCATTGCCTTATTGCTTCGAGTCCCGTGATCTCCTTTTGGCATAGGAGACTTGGTCACATTGGCTTTGATCATTTGACTCGAGTTAGGCCATGATCTCATTCGTGGGCCCGCCTAAACTCAAGATGGTCAAAGATGTTGTATGTTCTCCTTTGCCGACATGGCAAGATGGTTGTCGCCTCCCATCCTCCACCCGAGTGATGACTCGATGTGACCAGGACAAATTGCTACACATGACACTGCTGGTCCACCGAGGCAACCACAGTGGAAGTGGTATATTCTTGTCATTGTCGGCGATGATTTTTCGAGGTACTCTGGGTGTTTTTCATGGCCTCAAGGATGAGTGTTTTTCACACTTCAGGTTTGGTCCAGAGGTTGTCTCGCTGAGCTCCTGTGCCTTACGAGCGATCCGCAGTGACAATGGCACGGAGTTCAAGAACTCCTACTTTAGCGCCTTCTCGTGAGGAGTTAGGCTTAGAGCATCGCTTCTCCTCTCCATATCGCCTCAAGAAAATGGCGAGTGGAAAGGAAGAACAGGACTCCTGCTGAGATGGCCAGACGATGCTAGATGAGTACAATACTCCTAGGAAGTTTTAATGAGGCCGTAGTTACAGATGCCATAAGTTGCCAACAGAGTTTTTCTTAGGGCACACTTGCATTGCACTTCTTATGAGTTGAGATATGGGCGAAAGCCTAGTGTATCTCATTTTCGTGTTTTTGGTTGCAAGTGCTTCTTCTTGAAGTCCGGGAACCTAGATAAGTTCGAGTCACGCTCCGATGGGATCTTTCTCCGGGTTACTCGACTTCTCGCCTGTGAGCTATAGGATTTGGGTCAGATTTGGGTAGGATCATAGAGACCTGCGAGGTGACTTTTGATGAGGCTAGCCCCTGCATAGACCGTACATTTCAGCTCTTCTCCTCTTTCCCGCCTATATCTCTCAGAGGAAGTTGATGACGGAGATGAAGGCGCCTTTGCCCGATCCAAATACTATTCTCGCCTCCCGAGGTGCCTCCCATTTCCATATCTCGCACCTCGTGAGATCACCTACCCTCGGACTCTTCACAGCCTAGTGGCTCTGCTCCTACTTCTCCCACGAGAGTAGAGGTCACTTCGGCTCGACCTCCCCGCCACATTCAAGCAGGCTCATCCACCGACTGCATCATTGGAGATCCGCTTGAGCGAGTCACTCGCCTAAGTCGTTTGTCCACTGCCTTCACTCGCTTTTGTTGCCTCTTTTGAGCCGAAGGATGTTTCTCATGCATTATCCGATGAATCTTGGATTAATGCTATGCATGAGGAACTTGAAAACTTCCCGAGAGGAACAAAGTTTGAAGCTTGTCGAGCCCCCTCTCCGGGTCACAATATCATTGGGACCAAATGGGTGTTCAAAACAAGCAGAGTGAGGATGGGGCTGTAGTTCAAAACAAGGCTAGGTTAGTCGCCAGTGGTTTCTCTCAGTCGAGGGTCTCACTGAGGAGACTTTTGCCCTCGTGAGCTAGACTCGAGGCCATCCGATCCTCGGCCGTGATTCGCGGCATCCAAGGGCTTCAAGCTTTTTCAAATGGATGTCAAGAGTGCATTCCTCAATGGCTTCATTGAAGAAGAGGTGTATGTCGACAACCTCCGTGGATTTGAGAACCCTGAAGTACCCAAACCATGTCTTCAAGCTTTCCAAAGCTTTGTATGGACTTCTAAGCAAGCTCCACGAGCTTGGTATGAGAGGCTTAAGTCCTACCTCTTGAGTCATGGTTTTCATATGGGTCAAGTGGACAAGACTGCTCGTCGACATTCGATTCGGATTTTCTCCTAGTCCAAATCTATGTCGATTACATCATTTTCTGGTTCCTCGCATTCGCCAGTTACTCGCCTCGGGATGTGATGAGTACTGAGTTCGAGATGAGCATGATGGGCGAAGTTGAGCTACTTCCCTTGGCTTCCGCATTAAGCACTCGGGAGGGTACATTCTTGCATCAAGGCAAGTACACTCGAGACCTCTGCGCTTTGACATGTCCGATGGAAAGCCGCTTATGACTCCTATGGCCACCACTGTCCTCGAGCCTCGACGAGGATGGTGAGCCGCCGATCGAAGGAGTTCCGAGCATGATCGGCCTCTTGTATCTCATCGCTTCGAGACTCGACATACATTTCTCGTATGTCTTTGTGCTCTTTCAAGCTTCTCGCGCTCTCACCAGCGGTGAAGGCGCATCTTCAGTACCTTCGAGCTACCATTGACTATGGTATTCCGGTACTCTTCTTCCTCCTCGTCTATCTCGAGCCTTCTCCGATGCACTTCGCCGGGTCAGAGGGATAGATAGGAAGAGCACTGCGCACTTGCCAATTCATTGGCACTTCTCTTGTCTCTTTGGTCGCCTAGGAAGCAAACTGTTGCATACCCATCACGAGGCCGAGTATGTTGTCATTGTCAGAGCTGTGCTCCTCTGGATGAGATCGACCTTGCGGACTTTGGGTTAGTAGCATTGTGTTCCACTTTTCTCGTGATAATACGCCTGGCCATTCACATTGTTAAGAACCCGCAGGCAACACTCTCGGACCAAGCACATTGACATTCGCTATCACTTCCAGAGACCATGTGGAGAAGGGTGACATAGTGCTCCGCTTTGTGGAGAGTGACCACCAGCTTGGTCGACATTTTCACCAAGCCTTTGGATAGCTCTGTGTTTGTTTCTCGAGAGGAGAGCTTGGGATTATGAGCCCATATGGCATATCTTGAGGGGGAGCCGGCTTGTATTATATGTTCTGCTTTGTATATTCAGCCTTCCTTTCTCTTTCTCGGGGTATCTTTGGGATGGTTTTTATTTGGTTGAGTCCACTTCACCTAGACTTCTGCATGCTCGGCATGGACCTCTCACCTTATGCTTTAGGGTGCTATTCCTCTCTTCTTCCTGCGGTTGAGCTCACTCACGCCTTTTAGGTCTAGCAAAGGTGTTGGGCCTCCCTGGGTAGACAGGGTCCTGTTTGCTCCTGGGTTGGAGTTGGAGTTGTAGCTTTCCTATATAAGTCATATGGGGAAGGTGAGAGCTAGTCCGAGTGTTAGTGTTTCTCTTCATGTTATCTATGCCCTAGACTACCCATTTGTCGCTTTCTTGATTCCTTCTCATCATTTCTCGGCTTCTTCTCGGTTTCTGGAGTTCAATTCATCCTTTTGAATCTAAAATTGCTAATAACTCAACTTCAATCAGCTTTTGTGCTTAATCAACTCACTTGTTGAGGGGAGCTTGAATTGATTCTTTTGCATTGCATATAGACTTGTTTTTCATTTACTTGAGCTTTGTCTATTATGCAATTGATAAAATTGAGATATGTTGCACTCTAGCTACTTTTCTCAAGATATTTGCTAATCTAGGTCATATCCAATTTGGTATATCATGTGAAACTAGCCAACATTTTAAACTTGAGCTTTCCCTCAAAAGTTGATGAAACATGGCTTTTACTTGCTATACTTCTTCACTAGATGCTTATGCCATGCTTATTGAAATAGTGGGTTTCTACTAGAGTCCCTAGAGCAACTTGGGTTAGCTACATTGTTTCATTCTAGAATCCTCAATAATGCTATGAATCTAAGTGTCTGAAAATATAATTTGACTCTTTTGTGCTAAAATTGAACTCAACACTATTCATTCACTTAGACTGCTTCCCATTGCACTTGGGATGAACTTGGAATGAAGTGTGTATGACCAAAACCACTTTTTTAAGCTTCTTGCTTGAGATGGTTGCTAATGGCTTGAGTCAATACATCGAAAAATGCAAAAATAACTAGAGAAAGAGAGTGATGCCTAGGAGACCTATGTCGATGGCTCCTAGTCGAGGTTGTGTTTCTCTAGGATAAACTCTCTAAACCCTGAAAGGTTTGTGGAGGAGAGTGAAGCTTAGGAGGCCTTTTGTCGATGGCTCCTAGTCGAGGATGTGCTTCACTAAGCCTAACTCTCTCATACCGCTTTATGAGCTTTAATCTAAAAATTTGCATTTAAAGAGATGATTGAGCATGAGGCTTCTCTTATGAACTTGTAGTTTCAAAGTGTTGACTAGGTTGAACTCTAGTATATCCATTTGCCTGCTTGATTGGCTTTGTTTTCTAGTATTGAAGTTATGCTAAGTGTTGCTATTGTTGAAATCATACCAAAGTATTATAACTTCTTTGAGCTAGTTAGCAAAAATTGAAATATGCCATCGATATGACTTAGGATGACATAATCTGAACTTGAGTAGCTTGGTGTCATACTTTGTCTAAGTGGTCACTTGCATAATCCTCAAAGTTTCTTCTAGGTTGCATTTCATGCAAAAAAAAATTGTTCTCTTTGATGCCTATATTGCCAAAAGGGGGAGAAAACGTAGAAAAGACATCTTAGAGAATTAAAAATGCTTTCTCATGATCATGTTGAACAATTGTCCTTGCATTTGGATCATGAGTAATATTGAGCTTTTGAGAGATTTCTTGGTTTTTGGAGCTCTTGTTGAAAAAATTGTCCTTTCAAGTGTTGAGCTCTAAAATCTTCTCATCTATTTGGTCATGAGCTTTTCTTTCTCTTTATTGGACCAAATATGATTTTTGGTAAATCAAATTGCTTTTCTTCCTTTGTTTTCAAACTCAAATTTATGCCTTTTGTGTGGTTTGTCAATATACTCATCAAGGGGAGATTGAAGGACCATGTGGAGGTCCATCCATTTTTGTGATGAGTATTTGACTTTATTTGAGCAAGGTGTGCTCAGGCTTTGAGTTTGATTTGACTCGTGATTGTATGTTTCAATTAATGATAATTGTGGACTAACATGCAGGAAGAAAAGGTATGTGCATTGTGGGATGTGCAAAATGGTTTGTTCCTTGTGGTACAGTTTCTTGAGGCAGCTATGGTCGTTGGTGAGTAGGCACGACTAGGTTGGGAGAACCGAGGTCCAGAGCGGGCCGAGGATGCCGACGAGATGGTTGGGCTCAAACCGGGTTCACTTGGACGCCATGAAATGGACTTGAGGTGGCTCAAGGTTTCCTGCCTCGGTTGGAGGCTCAAGAGGAGGACCGAGCGGTCAAGTCCCATGGATGAAGGCCTGCTTGCATCGGGTTGATCTGGTTGATCGGGTTTTGTTTAAAACTCATGTATGGCCAATGTGGCCCATGGAAGCCCATGTGTGGGTTGAAATGAGAGGGTTAATCCTAGCCTTGGTGGAGTGCCCTAGGTTTGGGACTCATCCAAGGGTGGTAGGTGGCCCTAGAGTAGTATAAATAGAGGGGAGGTGTCCTCCTCACTTGAAGGTTTGAGTTGCTCCTTTGAGCTTTGCCCACATGAAGTGAGGCTTTGTAACCTTCCAACCAGAAAATACAAAGATTTTCTTTATTTTTTGTGAATTTAAATTCGATTTACATTATGTCTTTACTTTACGCAATTTAAATTCAGCATTTACTTTCCCGCATGTAAATTCTCGCAATTTACTTTCTCGCAATTTGGATTTGCTCCTCCTTCTAAATGTTGTTGATCAAGGAGGTCTTGAGGGTGCTTATTTGGTTTTACATCTTTCATGCACCCTAGGAAAGACTAGAGATCAAGTTTCTATCAAGATTGCAAATCTGTCCTGAACTTGTTCTTCGCAAGAGCAGTCAGTCTTGATTTTTAGAAAAATATAGAAAATCTTTCTTGATTGATTCTTGTTGGAGAAGGTGCTTGACTCATATACCAATCTGTGAAAAAAATTTTGGAGTCCACTGATGCACCATTTGGGAGCTGTGAGGTGAAAACTGAGCCCCAAATTTCCTGATTGAAAATCCTGACTGTTCGTAGTTCTTGATTTTTCCTGTTTTTGTAGAAGGTGTTTGGTGGTGATTTTTGGTGGAGTGCTTCACGACTCAACAGCTCACAGGCTGAAAAATTCCCAAATTTTTGGAGCAACAGAAGTCCACCATCCACCTGCTCTAATTGAGGACAATTCCTGAAAATCTGCTTTTGCTTTTCTAAAAAGAGGCTTTTGTGTTTTGGCTTGATCTCTTTTAGAAAAGAAGTATTTGAATTGATTCCTCCTTGCTTTGGACACTTGACAACCAGAATTTGTGATTTAAATATCCCTCACATGATTCATGGTTCCTATCCATGTAAGCTAGGGATACACATAGTTGTCAAGTCGTTCCGATTTTTGTGGGTTTCGCGATTTTAAGGAGCATCGGTTTTCTTTGCGGGATTGTTTGGAGTACGTTGAGTAGGGGATATTTTTATTTGGGATCATTCACCCCCCCTCTGATCGCCATCTCGGTCTTTCAACATTTTACACGACTGCCCAGGATAGCAAGAGCACCAACCAAAACAGCGGCGTTCGTATAGATGCCTTGGACAAAAATGGAAAGATGGACACCAACTATGGTTACATACAGGAGATCTAGGAGCTCGAGTATGGACCTTTAAAAGTCCCTCTGTTTCAGTGCCAATGGGTCAAACTGACAGCCATTGAGATTGACGAGTACGGTATGACAACCGTGGACCTTAAGCAAGTGGCCTCCAGGGACAAACCGTTTGTGCTCGCCAATGATGTGACACAGGTATTCTATGTGGTGGACATGAATAGCAAACTGAAAAAGTAGAAGGACATGCCTACTAAAAGCAAGAAGCAGAAGGACAAGCCTACCGAAGATAAAAAGTAGAAGCAGAAGACTAGCATAGCAATCAGCCAAGGCGTCACGTGGTTCTTCCAAGTAAAATAAGGATTATTGGAGTTGAGGGCTTCACAGACGAAGAAGAGTACAATCAGTTTAACGAGCTACCTCCTTTTATGGTGAACGTATACATTAGTGTCGTGAATAATATAGAGGAATCTCCCTACATACGACACGATCATAATGAAGGATCACATGTAAAAACAAAAAATGTTAGCAAATAAGTCCAAACGTGTTGTATAAACCCGTATATGAATTATGAGTATGGTTATTTTCCCACTATTCATCTTTTACTAATCTCTCTCTCTCTCTTGGGAACAGCAGTGTCAACAGATCCTCATCGTCGGTTATAGTGGAACTAGATCTATTATATAATTAAAACAGGAGTTATAAATCATGTTATAAATCAAGTTATAAATCAAGAAAAAGAAAGGATATACACCATTTATATAACAAGATGAAAATTTATCATGAAAATTGAAAAATTATTGAGGAATTTTAAGGCTTTAAATATATAAAGAATATTTTCAATGCAATTACAAGAGTGGAAATATTATTTTATTGCTTATATTTTTATTAAGCAAAGAAGGTAATAGAAAAGAAGCAATATTTTTGAAAACCATTTGAGTGTGGAATAATGGGGCGTCAGTACCAACCGGTATTGAAGTTGCCTAGGGCAATCTCCCATTTGGCGGGCTAGGCTGAGGGGCATCAGACCAACCGGTACTGATGTTGCCCAGGCTGATGTCGCCTAGGGCAATCTCCCATTTGGCTGGCTGGGCATCAGTACCGGTTGGTTACACCAACCGGTACTGATGTCCCCCATCATTACCGGTTGGTCTTATGACCTGGTACTGATGCCCACTCATATAAATATAAGAGAGGCTCCGCTGGACTCCTGCCTACCTCTCGAATTCCGCCCACCGCTTGGCTCTCGTCCCCACCGCTAGGCTCTCATCCCTGTCTCCTCCTCACCTCCTATGACCCCACCTACGCGCATCGCCGTCCTCCACGCCTTCGATGACCCCACCCGTGCGCGCCACCGTCCTCCTTAACTCCTCACTGTTTGGGTATGAACCGAGCCCTCTCTCTACTCTTTGTGCTCAATGATGATATGCTAAGTTGAGGCTCTGCTTATGTATTCATTTCGGTGATTGGATCATCTAGTTAAGCAGTGATTTACTTGGTGTGTTTCAGATTTAATTAATCTATCTATACTTGCTGCTGATGTTATATATATGTGTGTTTGTGGTGCTTGTTCCTGTCTATTGGCTGCAGCTCTGTGAGCCCTAAATTGAATCCTTTGGGCTTGTCTTTGAGATATATGTCTGTGTGCGGAGAGTTGAATCCTTTGGGCTTATCTTTGAGATATATGTGTGTGTGCGGAGAGTTGAATCCTTTGGGCTTGTCTTTGAGATTATGTGTGTGTGCGAAGAGGATTTCATGAGAAGTTTGATCGTGGGAGATGATGTTTATGAGGCGGGGGATCGTGAACCCACCCTCGTGGATCAACCCAAGGCCACCAAGACCGCTGAGGTGCAACACCCTCAGTTTCGCCTGTTGGAAAAATCTAATTTAAAATAAGTAAATTCAAAAATTTGGAGTTTCCTTGGTGTTTATGTTAACCTGGCATCCTTTCCCCTCCAAAATCGGGATTCAATTCCCTTCCGTTCGAAAAATCGAATTTCTCGGTTCCCGCTGGTACCCGAAATTTCACCCGAGTCCAAAAATACTCCAAAAATCCCGAAATCACCTCAATTAGGTCCCAAATATTCCAAAATGATTTTTAGAATGATTCCCAAGATTTTTGGAAGCTCTTTGGTATTTTATCTCGCGCTGCTTTCGTTTAATGCCCGCTATTCGCTCTAGAATATTCAATTCCAGAAATTTCATTCAAATTCCGCGAAACTAATTTTATTGGGTTCCAAATATTCTAAAATGGTTCTAGCAATTTTTCCGGAATTTTTAGACTATTTTTCTTAATTTTTCCCTATGGTGGTTCATTTGCGTATTGCTCGGCCAACCGAAGGATGCCACGTGGCCTGGCTACAGTGTTCATCTTCAACCTTGGGCTTGCACGACTGAGTTGCCAGGCAACAATGGAGGTTGAATTCCATCCCCACCTCCACCCATTCAAATTTTCATACCTCCTTCAATAATGCTCCAAATCAATCACGGCCGGATCCGTTGAATCCGTAACGGCGCGACCTTTCCATTCCCTGTGGTCATTAACCTCAAAGCTCGCCGGAATTCAAATAGTAACGCAAAAACCGAAATGCACATTATTGGCATTAACTCGGCCGTTTCTTCTCCAAACGGTGTGCTTCCACCTCTCATTGCTTCGTTTAAGGACCCTCTTCCCGGTGGTAGCACTCACTCTTAGCCTCTCCACCTCATTCATCTGCTAGATCAAGAAAACCGGCGCCGGGTCCCTCTCCGGTGGGTCAATCCTCATTCCGTTTGTTTCCTTATGATCGTGTGGGAGTCTAGTTTCTAATTCATCCATCAATTTTAGGTTCCATCAAGAATTGAAGACGAATTTCAAGTTTTTGTCACTTCGGCCGAAACTCCGTTTTTCGCCGAATTTGTCGTCTCCGGTGAGAATTGGTTCAATTCCTTGCTCCTATAGGCTCCTTAGGATGTCCTCTAGATGATCCATCTTTTCGTTTTGTCAAGTTTCATGGAGATTAGTGCAAAAATTCGGATTTTTTGGAGTTGTGGGGCTCTCTGTTTTTTTTTGGCCTAATTGTGCTCGTGCTCGCACCGCCGGCCGTCGCCGCTGCGCCCTTGCCGCTCGCCACTTGGCCGCCGGCTATGGCGCTTCATGTGGCCCCGCCGCCGTCGCTTGCCGCCACCAGCCCCCCTCGCCGGCGCCCAACCTTCCCCCATCCTCCTCTACTTTTTCATGGCTTTAGAGCCTTGGAGAAGAAGCATTAGAGTATGACATGTTGGTCCCACATGTAATAGACACTCATTTATTCAAAGGAAATCAGAAATTCAGCCAAGGAATATTCCGAGGAATATTCCCTCGTTTTTCATTTTCCAAGGTTTTCAAATTTCGGAAGCTCATATCTTTTCCGTCCGAACTCCGATTGACTCCGTTCAAATTCCTAAATTCATATAAAATCAATACCTACCTGCCAGTACTACTTTGGTAATTTTTGGATTTTATTAATTTTCTTGTATTTATTTGTTGTCTCGTTTTGCGCATAGCTGAGGAGCCGTCCGAGTCCGCCGACCCCGCCGCCGAACTCCAAGTTTTCGACACCCTCGCTGCGACCGAAGGCAAGTCTCCTTGACGCATGTTGACCCTATGTTTACAAATGTGTTTACAAGGTTTTATAAACTTGCATGCTATGTTTATCATCATATGTCAAATATAAGTGAATAGTTAATCCGATTTATGAATACCTCCTTTGTTTTTGACATCCATGTTTACTTGTAACCCTAGGCCATTTGCTATGCCATGTTTACTTTATATGGCGACCTTTGTTTAATAGTACGGTAGAATTGCTTAGGACCAATATTGATGAAAATGACCCCTGGGTGGGATTATGCAAAAATGATGATTTATAGTGTGATTTGGAAATGATTATAATGATTTTGGTGCTGTTTTTATAAAATAAAAAGAAAAGGAAAAATGGTTTGGACTTGGGCGGAATGGAATGTCGGGTGGGTGCGGATTGAGCACTAGTTGCATTGTGCAAGTGCCGCCCCAAGTCAATTAAGCATAACCGTACTACCACATGTCTATAATGGTACGACCTGGCTAAATAATTTGTAGAAACCTAACTTAGACTCACCAAATGGTGGAATGTGAGTGCCGGATAGAGGCAAGACTGTTTTTCTCACACGGCGCAAGAGGGGGCTTCTATACTGGGTGGCTAGAACCCTAACAGCGGTGAAACCTCAGCGGGTGGGTCGGGTTAGGCGTATACATTGTAAAGGCCTTGTCATGATCTCTCTGCCGGCACACCGAAGGAGGTGTGTTAATTGCATGGCATCAAGAGACGATCATGTCTTGTGGGTAAAGTTGTACACCTTTGCAGAGTTAAAACTATTCGAATAGCCGTGCCCGCGGTCAAAGGCAAAGCAAGGATTGCTTTCATATTGGTAGACTTTGGTTTTGGTTTTAAACTTAAACGGTGCTTTGTTTTGGGATTCGGGATTGGTTAGATCTCTCAGATGTTTCATGGTGGATTGAGCCAACAAGGTGGAAAGAACCTGTTTTATACCTTGACGGACGGAGTCATATGTGATTAAACCTAACCTTTTAAATGTTGGCGGTTACAGCCTTTATATTGGTGATGGTGGATAGAACCTTCACTGGAATATTAAATAATTCAATTGCTAAAATAATTGTTAAAATGTGCTTTATGACAATTATACTTAAGTATGGTTTAATGAAATTTGGCTTTATGCAAATGAACCATATTAAGCTTCCTTTGGAAAGCCCCTCATATACATACTCTCCCCGACTTGCTGAGTACTTTTGTAGTCACGTACTACACATCTTGTCATCATCAGAGAACTACCAGGACGCAGCCGAAGATGGTTAGTTCTACATCGAAGAATTAGAGGAAGATTGCCAAGACAGCTAGTCGCGTATCTTGTCGTCGCCTGTGGTGCTTGTGGTGTTCGCTCTTTGTCGCTTTTACTTTCGCTGTCGTGTCACCGGTCTCGTGACCGAGTATTGTAATAAGTGGCCATGTGGCCCACACTTTATTATTTATGCTACAATTTTCGTTATGTTCGGCAATGACGTATCACTGTTGACTGTGTGTACTAGCTACTGATCTAGGACTGGTACAGAAATACACAGGAGATTTCGGATAGCTGATCCGGGGTCACACAGCGGTGGTATTAGAGCCTGGACGACTGTAGGGCGTGACCTAGTTAGAATGGCAAAGCCTTAAGGACTAATATCTTTATAAAAATGTACTTACAAAAGTTTAAGTTCCTTTGCTTGTATCTCCCCTATCTTAGTGTCTTGTTCTTATCCTATCCTTTACTTAAAAATTTTGGTGACTAATCTCAACGTGTTTCAAAATTTGTAGATGCCTGTCGTCACCACATTTGTGTCACAGGCTGGAGGCTTCTGTGAGGAGCTGTCGCTGATGTTTCAGGAGTTGGGGTTTCCCCATCGCCCTGAGTATCGCTACTCGTTTGTACCCAGCCGTGACCAGGAATTGTGGCATGTCCGCTTGCTGGTCTTTGCGAGGAGTCGAGTCGGAGCAGAGGATCGGCCGTTCTACTTTACGGCCGAAAGGTTGATTCTGGTGCATGCGCTTCAGGACGCTGCCAAGAAGGCTATCCTCCAGTTGGGGGAAAGCTATCGCGATCGGCTTGAGGACTCCCCGTACCGCCTTTTTCCCAGCTTCCAGATCGAGAGGAGCTTTAGCCAGTTTGGGAGTTTGGAGTAGGAGGCCAACCCGACAGTTGTGCACATGGGGTCCCTCATCCAGGCTCAGGATGAGGCCTATGTGCAGATCACTGGCGAGTTGCACGATTTGCGCCGGGCTTTGACTGCAGTGAGAGAGGAGAACCGTCAGCTCCTAGAGGAGAGGAGAGCCGTCCATTCACTTCCACCACCGGCTCCTGTGCAGGTGGCCCAGCCAGTAGCCCCACCAGCACCAGTGCCTGTTCCGGAGGATCCGCCTACCCGCGACGTGACGATCGACGCTCCGCCAGCCAAGCGCCATCAAGGCCTGAAGCTTCGTACCACTGCGCGCAAGTCAGTTCGGCGCCAGTCACCTTTGGGGGTGTCTCTGAGCTTCTTGGACGCCCCTGGAGGTGTAGGACCTTCTTCTTCAGCTACCCCTTCCCGCAGCAGGAGCGAGGAGGAGGAGGAGGACCTGTCCCCGCGTGTCTATGAGAGTGACGCGAGCGTCTAGTTGTTCCCGCCTGGAGGACCTTAATTTTTGTTTCGATTAGAACGTTGAATAAGTGCTTGCTGGATTGTATCGTGCCCTTAGGCATTTGTGATACAGCCATCTCTATCAAACTATTTTGTTTTAATTGGAGTTCAGTTGGGTTTTCCTTCTGTTGTGTTCTTTTGTCGTTGTGGATGTTGCTAGTCCCCTGTTTCTTATGTTTGCTCTTCCTTTCTTCCTTGTGCTTTCCCCGGCAGTAGTTTCAGATGGAGAACCCAGGCCGTGGTCGTGGAAGAGGAAGAGGCCGTGGTAGAGGCCATGGACGCGGTCGTGGACAGGTACACTTTCAAGAGGAGGAGTTTGTGGAGCCACAGCAGCAACCGGGACAAGAGCATGTCCAACACCCGGCAGCCCAGCCAGAGCCGATACCACCTCCACCCCCGAATCAGCCGCCAAATTTGGAACAGATGATGGCGATGCAACTGCAACTTCTTCAGGCATTAGCCCAGAATGTCCTCAACCAACCGCAGGCTGCACCAGCTCAGGCCGCAGCAGAGCCGCTCCAATCCAAGTTTGGGGAGTTTATGAGGACGAGACCTCCCACCTTTGCGGGAGCAGTGGATCCGCTAGAAGCGGATGACTGGTTGAAGGAGGTGGAAAGGAAGCTCCACCTGGCTCAATGCGATGACCTTGAGAGTGTGTGATTTGCTTCGCACCAGCTGAAGGGCACGGCAGCGAATTGGTGGGAAAATTACTGCGCCGCCCATGCTGAACCGCAGAACATTGGTTGGGATGAGTTTGTGGAAGCATTCTGAGCCACCCATATCCCGAAGGGCATCATGGAGATGAAGCGACGTGAGTTTCACAAGTTGTAGCAAGGGAACTTGTCGGTGTCAGAGTATCTTAATCGCTTCAACCAACTCTCTCGCTATGCGGCTGCTGATGTCGCAATGGATGAGGCCAAGATTTGGCGTTTTATGGAGGGCCTTGACCCTAACCTGAAGGTTCAGCTGGTTTCGAACGACTTTCCGTCGTTCCAGCATATGGTGAACAAGGCACTGATTCAAGAGGATGCTCAACGCCAGCTGTTTGAATCATGGAAGAGAAAGATGATGTTCCAGAGCCTGCGAGGTGCTAGCAGCTCTAGGCCCCGGACGTTCCAGCAGCAGCCCAGCAGGCCAGCAGCCTCCAACGCACCAAGGACCCCAGTGTCCACCCCTCGCCCAGTTGGTCAAGCCCCTGCCAGCAATGCAGGAGCCCAAGCTCAGAAGAGAAGTACTGTAATGGCAGGAGTTCAGTGTTTCAACTGCAGAGAGATGGGACACTATGCCAACAATTGCCCGCAGAAATGTCAGCCCATCACCCCAGTGAGGTTTAACTTGGGATCGACACCAGCCCATGCTCCTACACCAGCTCAAGGGAGAGGTACCCCGCAGACCCCGCGCACGCCTAGGACTGCTGGAAGAGGGCGCATGAATCACATCACTGCTGAGGAGGCTCAAGATGCGCCAGATGTGGTCTATGGTAAGTTCTTTGTCAACTCAGTACCTGCTTCAGTTCTGTTTGATTCTGGTGCAACACATTCCTTCATATCAGAATACTTGGTTAAAAAGCATGATTGGAATACATTATAGTTAAGAAACCCTTTATTAGTTCAATCCCCTGGTAAAGAATTAAGAACAACTGCCGTTTGTCCGAAATTGGATATAGAAATAAAAGGGGTAAAGTTCCTAGCGAACTTTGGTACTAAGGGTATAGAAGTAATCCTTGGAATGGATTGGTTAACCAAGTATAAGGGTCAGATAGACTGTGCTAGTAGAGCTATCTTTCTTACCAGCCCTGAGGGGATTAGAGTGGAGTTCGTGTCTAATCTTTCCTCTAAGGGGGGTAGTACCCTAAACCGTCTGAAAGGTACGTCTTTGGAAAATGTGCCGATAGTCAAGGAGTACCCGAATGTGTTTCCAGAAGAGTTGCCTGGTATGCCACCAGATCGGGATGTCGAGTTTGTGATTGAGCTTGTACCTTGTACGGCTCCAATCTCGAGGAGACCTTACCGGCTACCTTCCAATGAATTAGTCGAGATGAAGAAGCAGATTGAAGAGTTACAAGAGAAAGGATTCATCCGGCCCAGTTCGTCGCCTTGGGGATCGCCCGTGATCTTCGTCACGAAGAAGGATGGTAGTCTGAGGATGTGCATAGACTACAAATCTTTGAATGAGGTCACAATCAAGAATAAGTATCCTTTGCCTAGGATAGATGATTTATTTGATCGGTTAAAAGGAGCTCAGGTCTTCTCCAAGATAGATTTGAGATCGGGATATCATCAGCTGAAGATAAGGAAAGAAGATAGTCCGAAGACTGCTTTCACTACTCGGTATGGACTATACGAGTTTACAGTAATGTCCTTCGGATTAACAAATGCCCCTTCTTATTTCATGAATCTGATGAATAAGGTGTTCATGGAATATTTAGACAAGTTTGCTGTAGTCTTCATCGACGACATCCTTGTTTATTCCAAGAGTCGAAAAGAACATGAAGACCATCTGAGGACCGTCTTGGAAAAGTTAAGAGAGCATCAGCTTTATGGTAAGTTTAGCAAATGTGACTTTTGGTTGAGGGAAGTTTCTTTCCTGGGTCATATCATTTCTGCTGGAGGAGTAGCAGTGGATCCGACGAAAGTAAGGGATGTGTTGGAGTGGATGCAGCCCAAGTCAGTCCCGGACATCCGAAGTTTTCTTGGATTAGCTGGTTATTATCGAAGTTTCATTGAAGGTTTCTCGAAGATAGCCAGACCTCTCACCCAGCTGTTGAAGAAAGAAAAGAAGTTTGAATGGACTAAATCTTGTGAGCAGAGTTTTCAGGAGTTGAAGAAGAGATTAACATCAGCCCCAGTTCTTGTTCTGCCAGATATCCATAAGGATTTCGAGGTTTACTGTTATGCTTCAAAGCAAGGTCTTAGATGTGTTTTGATGCAAGAAGGAAAAGTTATAGCCTATGCTTCAAGACAACTGCGACCTCATGAAGAAAACTATTCAACTCATGACTTGGAGTTAGCGGCAGTGGTGCATGCCCTTAAGATTTGCAGGCATTACCTGATCGGCAATATATGTGAGATCTATACGGATCATAAGAGTTTGAAGTATATCTTCACTCAGTTCGATCTCAACCTGAGGCGTAGAAGATGGTTGGAATTCGTAAAAGATTATAATATTGGAATCCATTATCACCTCGGAAAAGCTAATGTTGTTGCGGATGCTTTGAGCAGGAAGGGTTACTGCAACAATGTTATGGTACAAGAAAATCAACCAGCGCTTCATGAAGAATTCCAACGTCTTAAGTTGGAATTGGCGAACGAAGGTTGCATTTACAATGTTGAAGTAAAATTGACCTTAGAAGACCAGATCAGAGAGGCGCAGAAGAATGGTAAGGGTATTGCAGACCTAAAAGATAGCTTGAAGAAAGGGAAACACCCAGGATTTTTGGAAGATGAAAAAGGTACGGTTTGGTTCGGGAAAAGAATAGTAGTCCCCAACCAAGAAGAAATCAAGGATGTGGTCTTGAAAGAAGCTCATGACTCTGTGTATTCTATTCATCTGGGGGTACCAAGATGTATGCAGATTTGAAACAAAAGTATTGGTGGTCCAATATGAAGAAAGAAGTTGCTGATTTCATGGCACGTTGTGATGTTTGCCAGTTGGTTAAAGCCGAACATCAGAGACAGGCCGGTTTGTTGCAGCCTTTGCAAGTTCCTGTTTGGAAATGGGAAGAAATTGGAATGGACTTTATAACTGGACTCCCCAAAACCAAATCGGGATATGACTCTATTTGGGTCATTGTGGATAGATTAACAAAAATGGCGCATTTCATTCCAGTGAAGACGACTTATTCTGGTGACAAGCTCGCAGAGTTGTATATGGCCAAGATTGTGTGTTTGCATGGTGTGCCGAAGAAGATCATATCTGATCGAGGTTCCCAGTTTACCTCAAGGTTCTGGCAGAAATTGCATGAGGTATTGGGCACAAATCTGAATTTTAGTACGGCGTACCATCCTCAAACAGATGGCCAGACCGAAAGAATAAATCAGATATTAGAAGACATGTTGAGAACCTGTGTTTTGACTTACAAAGGTTCGTGGGATCAGAATTTGCCCTATGCTGAGTTTTCGTATAATAACAGTTATCAAGCTAGTTTGAAGATGGCACCGTTTGAAGCTCTGTACAGAAGAAAATGCAGAACCCCCTTGCATTGGAAAGAGACCGATGGTGGACAAATCATTGGACCTGATATTTTGAAAGAAGCCGAAGAGCAAGTCCGGCAAATTCGCGTGAATCTGAAGACAGCCCAGTCTAGGCAGAAAAGTTATGCGGATAATCGTCGACGGGAATTAAGCTTTGCACCTGGTGATCATGTGTATCTGAAAGTTTTGCCTCTGAAGGGAATGAAACGGTTTAGAGTTAGTGGGAAGTTGGCGCCCCACTACATCGGACCATTCCCAGTGGTTGCCAGAAGAGGAGAAGTGGCTTATAAGTTGGAGCTACCCCCTCAGCTGTCTGGAGTACATGACATCTTCCATGTGTCTCAGTTGAAGAAATGTCTCAGAGTACCCGAGCATCAGATGCCTTTGGAAGAGATGGAATTAAAAGAAGACCTGTCGTATCCGGAGTATCCAGTCTGGATTTTGGATGAAGCCGAGCGTCGAACCCGAAGTCGCGTAATTAAGTTTTGCAAGGTTCAGTGGAGTAATCATTCTGAGAAGGAAGCTACCAAGGAGAGAGAAGAAGATCTTCAAGCAGAGTTTCCCGATCTCTTTCTTTCTTCGTCCGAATCTCGGGGACGAGATTCTCTCTAAGAGGGGTAGGTTTGTAACACCCTCAGTTTCGCCTGTTGGAAAAATCTAATTTAAAATAAGTAAATTCAAAAATTTGGAGTTTCCTTGGTGTTTATGTTAACCTGGCATCCTTTTCCCGCCAAAATCGGGATTCAATTCCCTTTCGTTCGAAAAATCGAATTTCTCGGTTCCCGCCGGTACCCGAAATTTCACCCGAGTCCAAAAATGCTCCAAAAATCCCGAAATCACCTCAATTAGGTCCCAAATATTCCAAAATGATTTTTGGAATGATTCCCAAGATTTTTGGAATCTCTCTGGTATTTTATCTCGTGCGGCTTTCGTTTAATGCCCGCTATTCGCTCCAGAATATTCAATTCCACAAATTTCATCCAAATTCCGCGAAACAAATTTTATTGAGTTTCAAATATTCTAAAATGGTTCTAGGAATTTTTCCAGAATTTTTAGACCATTTTTCTTAATTTTTCCCTAGGGTGGTTCATTTGCGTATTGCTAGGCCAACCGGAAGATGCCACGTGGCCTTGCTACAGTGTTCATCTTCAACCTTGGGCTTGTACGATTGGGTTGCCAGGCAACAATGGAGGTTGCATTCCATACCCACCTCCACCCATTCAAACCTTCATACCTCCTTCAATAATGCTCCAAATCAATCACGGCCGGATCCGTTGAATCCGTAACGGCGCGACCTTTCCATTCCCGGTGGTCATTAACCTCAAAGCTCGCCGGAATTCAAATAGTAACGCAAAAACCGAAATGCACATTATTGGCATTAACTCGGCCATTTCTTCTCCAAATGGCGTGCTTCCACCTCTCATTGCTTCATTTAAGGACCCTCTTCCTGGTGGTAGCACTCACTCTTAGCCTCTCCACCTCGTTCATCCGCTAGATCAAGAAAACCGGCGTTGGGTCACCGTTCTCGTGTGTTCTTCGTGTTCGTCCTTGTTCCTCCCACTCCAGTGGGTTAATCCTCATTCCGTTTGTTTCCTTGTGATCGTGTGGGAGTCTAGTTTCTAATTCATCCATCAATTTTAGGTTCCATCAAGAATTGATGACGAATTTCAAGTTTTTGTCACTTCGGCCGAAACTCCATTTTTTGCCGAATTCGTCGTCTCTGATGAGAATTGGTTCAATTCCTTGCTCCTATAGGCTCCTTAGGATGTCCTCTAGATGATCCATCTTTTCGTTTTGTCAAGTTTCATGGAGATTAGTGCAAAAATTCAGATTTTTTGGAGTTGTGGGGCTCTCTGTTTTTTTTTGGCCTCACTGTGCTCGTGCTCGCGCCGCCGGCCATCGCCGCCGCCATGGCTCCCGCCCACCTGGCTGCCCTCTCGCCTCGCCGCGAGCCCTCCGCCGGCCGTCGGCCCAGTAGCCGTCGCTCGCCAAGCCAGTTGCCCGACCCCACTCGCCGGCGCCCAACCTTCCCCCATCCTCCTCTGCTTTTTCTTGGCTATGGAGCCTTGGAGAAGAAGCATTAGAGTATGACATGTTGGTCCCACATGTAATAGACACTCATTTATTCAAAGGAAATCAGAAATTTAGCCAAGGAATATTCTGAGGAATATTCCCTCGTTTTCCATTTTCCAGGGTTTTCAAATTTCGGAAGCTCATATCTTTTCCGTCCGAACTCTGATTGACTTCGTTCAAATTCCTAAATTCATCTAAAATCAATACCTACCTGCCAGTACTACTTTGGTAATTTTTGGATTTTATTTATTTTCTTGTATTTATTTATTGTCTCGTTTTGCGCATAGTCGAGGAGCCATCCGAGTCCGCCGACCCCGCCGCCGAACTCCAAGGTTTCGACACCCTCACTGCGACCGAAGGCAAGTCTTATTGACGCATGTTGACCCTATGTTTACAAATGTGTTTACAAGGTTTTATAAACTTGCATGCTATGTTTATCATCATATGTCAAATATAAGTGAATAGTTAATCCGATTTATGAATACCTCCTTTGTTTTTGACATCCATGTTTACTTGTAACCCTAGGCCATTTGCTATGCCATGTTTACTTTATATGGCGACCTTTGTTGAATAGTACGGTAGAATTGCTTAGGACCAATATTGATGAAAATGACCTCTGGGTGGGATTATACAAAAATGATGATTTAAAGTTTGATTTGGAAATGATTATAAAGATTTTGGTGCTGTTTTTATAAAATAAAAAGAAAATGAAAAATGGTTTGGACTTGGGCGGAATGGAATGTCGGGTGGGTGCGGATTGAGCACTAGTTGCATTGTGCAAGTGTCGCCCCAAGTCAATTAAGGACCGACGCTTATGATTGTCCATTCTAAGCATAACCGTACTACCACATGTCTATAATGGTACGACCTGGCTAAATAATTTGTAGAAACCTAACTTAGACTCACCAAATGGTGGAATGTGAGTGCCGGATAGAGGCAAGACTATTTTTCTCACACTGCGCAAGAGGGGGCTTCTGTACTGGGTGGCTAGAACCCTAACAGCGGTGAAACCTTAGCGGGTGGGTTGGGTTAGGCGTATACATTGTAAAGGCCTTGTCATGATCTCTCTGCTGGCACACCGAAGGAAGTGTGTTAATTGCAAGGCATCAAGAGACGATCATGTCTTGTGGGTAAAGTTGTACACCTCTGTAGAGTTAAAACTATTCGAATAGCCGTGCCTGCGGTCAAAGGGAAAGCAAGGAATGCTTTCATATTGGTAGACTTTGGTTTTGGTTTTAAACTTAAACGGTGCTTTGTTTTGGAATTCGGGAGTGGTTAAAACTCTCGGATATTTCATGGTGGATTGAGCCAACAAGGTGGAAAGAACCTGTTTTATACCTTGACGGACGGAGTCATATGTGATTAAACCTAACCTTTTAAATGTTGGCGGTTAGAGCCTTTATATTGGTGATGGTGGATAGAACCTTCACTGGAATATTAAATAATTCAATTGCTAAAATAATTGTTAAAATGTGCTTTATGACAATTATACTTAAGTATGGTTTAATGAAATTTGGCTTTATGCAAATGAACCATATTAAGCTTCCTTTGGAAAGCCCCTCATATACATACTCTCCCCGACTTGCTGAGTACTTTTGTACTCACGTACTACACATCTTGTCATCATTAGAGAACTACCAGGACGCAGCCGAAGACGGTGAGTTCTACGTCGAAGAATTCGAGGAAGATTGCCAAGACAGCTAGTCGCGTATCTTGTCATCGCCTGTGGTGTTTGTGGTGTTCGCTCTTTGTCGCTTTTACTTTCGTTGTCGTGTCGCCGGTCTCGTGACTGAGTATTGTAATAAGTGGCCATGTGGCCCATACTTTATTATTTATGCTACAATTTTCGTTATGTTCGGCAATGACTTATCACTGTTGACTGTGTGTACTAGCTACTGATATGGGACTAGTACAGAAATACACAGGAGATTTCAGATAGCTGATCCAGGGTCTCACATGAGGCCGCCGAGGCTGCAAGGCCCATCGAGACCGATGAGGCGGTAGAATCCGCTGAGGCCGCCATGGTAATTAGTACGAATGCGTATATGCCGGTTCCACTATCTTGCTAAGCCAACATTCTAACCTATTCATGATTGTACCATATTTTCAGATCAATCAATCGAGTAGGCAATCACGTCAGCGAGGTCCAAGCAAGAAGTTGAAGGCAAGACATGTCATCACCGAAGTCGGTGATAACGGCCAACGTCTTGCACCCCTGGGGGCGCTTGGGCTATTCAATTCGGCATGTGGCATCCATGTTAGGGACCACGTGCCAATTAGTGTCGCAAAATGGGAGAAAGTCCCTGAAGATACAAAGAACATGATCTGGACCGGTATGAAGGAGACATTCACCTTCCCCCAAGGGACCGAAGAGAAGGTGAAGAATTACGCGTTGAAGAAGATGGCCATCGCATTCCAGACATTTAAAAAGAAGTTGAATACGGACTATATCAAGAAGAACCGAATGCCCTACTTCAACATGTACCCCAAGTTACAGGATCACTGGGATACGTTGTGAACTACAAGAATCTGAAAGAATGTCAAAGTTTGACCGAAAAGAACAGGCAGAATGCACAAAAAGAAGCAATACCACCACCGCCTTGGCCCTGGTAGTTATCACCAGGCGATGCCCAAATGGGAGAAGAGGGAACATGAACTACTGGCAAAGGGTGTCACACCCGCGATAATGGAATGGCCAGATAGAGCGAAGAGCTGGTTCTATGCTCACGACGGCAGCCTTGACGATGATGGAAATGCGGTATTAGGGAAGGTGCTAACAGATGTTGCCATAAGACTTGTAAAGTTGATCGAGGACTCTTCCCAGGGCACCTTCGTGCCAAATAGGGAGAACGCGAGCTAACAAGGGCCCTACAAAATCCGAAGCACCCTGGACGTACACAAGGCGTTGGTGTCATTCCAAGGAATATTGGTTTCATTAAGGACGCCGAGACCTATAGGCGTCGGGTGAGAAGCAAGTCTCGATAGGCACAACAGCTCCTAATGCTTTAAAAATGCCTGAATCAAACACAACAGAGAATGAAAGAAGAGGTCCAAAGATAGGTGCAGTTAGCCTTGAGCCAACAGCTGGATGTAGGCTAGGAACCTCCTAGTAATCCGGACGTCATTAGCCCATCAAGGTGGCGAAGCAGCTGCACTTCCAGTGGGTTGCCCAAAGCGGACTTGGGCCACTGGCATGTAGATGACATCATGCAGCGGACACCTATGAGCTACACGTCCAAGCGAAGAACATCTCCTTCAAGGTGGCTCACGGCATGGCTCACCCAGTGGAGCCGGGGTAGGTCATCCATGGCCAGCAGATACTGCCGGTCTACTCTAAGGTCTCAGTGGAGGAGGTATGCCCAGCGTGTGAGGACCTTAACCTCGACATTCCCAGAGGTGACGGACTACGAAGTTAGAGAGGCAGTACACAATTTCATCCTATGGCGCAAGAAGTACATCATTTTTCGAGATAACATAGACGTGTCCTCTCTAATGCCTTCATCACCTCTGGCACACATAAGCGGTCCGTCGTCACCTCCATCGCCACCAAACAAGATGCCCCCCAGAAGAAGCTTATCTCTTGAACCAATCCCTGCACGCGAAACTCCAACTACAACATCGTCGCCCAAGACAAGCAGCCATCTTAGCCAATAGCTCGCAAGAAGACCGGGTCCACCCAAGCCAAGAAGCTGTGGCTGCACTTCCAAAGCGGGCGTACGATATGATGGAGGAGGAGACCGACAAGGTAGTAAGAGCCGATGTCACTAAATTTTTTAAACCCAAGTCACCAAAGAAGAAGGTTCAGCCTGGTGCAAAAGGATTTCTAAAAGGCTTGAGGACAATTAAAAATTTGAAGGATAAAAATGAAAAACCTCGTGTCTCCGACTATGAGCGCACATTGGTCAAGGAAAGCTAAAATAAGATGTCACAAGAGACGACGTAATCAGCTGAGCAGAAGGCCATGGAGATGCTAAATTCATGGGAGAAACTGGTCTTGACCCAGATCAAATATTAGGCGACATGAATATTGAAGCTGCACAAGTTAGATGGCCATTTACACCGGGCGCATCATTGGTCAGGCGTGAGGAGCTTGTCCAGCTACCAACTAGGATGCGCCAATTCCATGAATGGTACATGGATGTGTTCCAGCATGGCCTAGAGTCATTCACCGTCAAGTATAAGGAACAACATTTTTTTCATGGCGATAGTGAATTTTATGTTGAATGGCATATAATTTATGATCTATACCAGACAGACGCCCTTGACGTGGCCATGTTGGGTTGCTGGACTCTGTAAGTGTCTTATTTAATTGCAAAAATCCATCATGCGGGCCTTTGTACTATACTAACTTGCAAGCCTAACTAATTTCTTCTTATGTTGAATGGAGATACAAAGATGCAGAAGGGAGGGCATTTTCGACAGAGGCTTCCTTGACCCTTTAGTTATTATGAGACAACTGTTACAAGCTTCCCTGCCAATACAGAGACCAACATATACAAGGGGTTAATGGGTCAAAGATATCAGTCAAGGATACTTCTACCCTACAACTTGCGTATGTGTTTTCGTACTACCTCGTTCTAATCCTTTCCCATAGCACAATGTTAGAACTAATTAGTTACCTACGTTGACATATATGTGTACAGCTTTTACTGGATTCTTCTCATTATCGAGCTAGATCATAGCATGATTACAATTATGGACTCGCTGAGGAAACCAGTTGAAAAGTACCAAAACTTGATCGACATGCTCAACGGGTATTCTTGTTCCTTTCATTATTGTGCTAGTTCTACTCCATTTGAAACAAATTCTAATCATGTTCAATTCGCAATCACGTGTGCAGTGCATTCACACAGTTCTATACTAAAATTGTGGGCGAATTCAATGAGGAATTTGATATTACACTTGCCTCTCGAGTATGTATGCCATCATGCTAGCTTTTTAGTTAGTTAACTTCATTTCCATGCATCTATTTCATGTTTTCAGCTTTTTTTCACCACAGATCTTGTGTCAGCAGTCGGGCAACAATTTATGTGGCTACTATGTGTGCCAGTTTATGCACATCCAGACCAGAGGTGCTATCCGCTTGCAAGATTCATCAGATTTCTCGCTGGCTCGAGTGAGAGCAATCTAAGAACAACTCGTCGACTGGATTTATGATGAGGTCGTAAATCCAACAGGCGAATTTCACGATCCAACATCAAATAGGTGGGGCCCTTCGATAAAGACTGGTGAACTATCGAAGTCAACATTTACGGCTACCAAGAGCGATGCACATAAAAGATCCCGATGAACGTTCTATAATTGAAGTTGTAATGAATGTTATGCGAACTGTATATGTGTACTTATATATAGGAATGATTGATTATCAGTTAATTGTGTATGGTTGATTATATGTGCTTTAATTAATTGTGACTTAACACGCACACAGATATATATATGTAATATTAGACTTAACACACAGAGACACATATAGAATATCTATTACCTCACACGCATATATATTATATATTAAATATTAAAGCTCGCCTATTTTAGTGGGGGCGCTAGCTCATCAGTACCGGTTGGAGGCACCAACCGGTACTGATTAGTAGCTCATCAGTACAGGTTGGTGCCTCCAACCGGTACTGATAGTCCTCACAAGCTAGTGCCACCTATGTACTGATACTATATTAGTATCGGTTGGTGGAACCAGCACGGATGCTATTGGGCTTCAGTCCCGGATGGCCTGTACTGGTTCAAAAGCCGATACTGATGGCCGAATTTGTAGTAGTGTATGTCTCTATTATCTTGCTGTGCTCTAACCCTAACAAGCTCAGTAGTATAGATATACTAATATAAGGCATCCTTCTATTCAAACCAAAATTAAGAGGTGGGTTTAGTGCTAGATTGGTCATCCTACCATTGGTAATCATGCAGTTGGAAATTTGTGCTCAGTGGCTTGGCATAACAGAGCTTAGATACATGCTAATGGACATTGAATACAGGCAAATAAAATCAATAATCATATTCTCTATACATCCAACTATTCTCCGTCCTCTAATGTATGCATACAACCATTTTCTCACATCATGTATCAAAAAGACATTTTTTCCACATCATATATTGACAATACAAAATGTTGTTTTTCTCATCATAGAAATTGACGATATAAAAAGTGTAGCAGCATAGTTCTGCTAATTGGCACAGTAGATTAGTGGAGCCACTCCCTGTTTGGGGGAGCTGTGCTTCAACTACGCTTTAGCTTTGGGCCTAAAGCTCCCCCCAAATAGCTCAACTGGAAAGCAGCTGCACAGCTAAGCCACAGCTAAAGCACCCCTAAAAGCCACAGCTGGTAGGGAGATGCTTTTTAGCTGTGACTTCGCTCGACCGCCTCCTCACTCGCTCCGCCTCCCTTCTGGCCCCATTGTCTCCCTGCTCGATCGCCTCCTTGACTCCCTCCGGCTCGGGTACCGCCTCCTTGACTCCCTCCTCACTCGGGCCCACACGGTTGCCCCCAAAAGCTACAGCTGCAGCTAGTTTGCCAAACAATATAGCAAGAAAAGCCACAGCCGCCAGCTACAGTTGCTTTACAGCCTAACAAGCTAAAAGTAGCTTTTCAGCCCAGCCACAGCTCCCCCAAACAGGCCCTTAGACAGATTATGTGCAGTGTAAAAAAAAGTCATCCCAAGTTCTCTAATGCCAAGACACTACAGAGCTAAGCGATCGTTTCTCTTTTATGTATGTAACCTATTTTAAGTAGTCAACCTAACTGCTTAGCCAAAATAATTGTTTAGCCAAACAACCATAGAATACCGAACAAATATAAGCATCAGTTGCTTTCTTTAACTAGAAGAATTGTTTAGCCACATTTCAGATATCTTTCTTCCAACATTAACACAAATTGATACAATACAAATCCGCATAGCTTGTGACAATCAAATCTAAAAATAAATGTAAAATAACTACAAGACAATAACTGATGCTATTTTACTTTAAAGTTATTTGTATGCATTGCAGCATTTTGTAGCAAGCAGGAGCTTGAAAGGGACATTCTCAAAAGGTAGTTCCTACATGAAAATAGGTTAGCAACATACACCAAATAACAACCTATTTGGAAATATTGATAAATGAACACTATGATTGCGTGACTATAGATCACGGCAGTCACCGCCTCCTTCGGCAACCGGCAACAACATCTTCAACTCTGGCTGATGTAACATCCCAAAATCCATCAAATATGAAATGCAAGTACATGATCTAAGTTTGGCTTTAATATGAATTCTTAGCATTTATTTTAAATTTTTGAGATTTCTGCGATTTAGAAAAATGCTTTTAATAAACCAAGTAAGGTTTGTGAATTTCAAACTTCAGTTTTTAATTATCGTAAAATATAGAAAACTTTGTATAAATCCTAAATAACCTCAAAAAGTTTCAAAAGTTTTTGAAATCATTTAATACTTTGGGAAAATCAAAAATAACAAAAACTTAAAAAGATAGCAGCATTGTTAGAATTTTTAAAATTTCTACAAGCTTGATCATCATTTAAAATATTTATGAGAACTTAGGGTCAAGCTCAGGACCTTAATAAATTTTTTTCAAAAATTCTAAACTTAACTTATCGGCTCAATTAAATCAGTGGAACTAGCTATCAAGAAAATTAAAAAATTGAATTCCCTTCTGTCTCTTTCTTCTGTCATCTTGGGCTCTTCTTCCCTTCTTTCCCAATAAGCTGGGCCCCCTCTCCCTCTCGCCCTACCTACCAGCCCATTTTTCCTCTCCCCTTTTCTCCTCGCACCGCACCTCTCTGATGGTAGCCTTTCGAGCCATTTCTCCTCGCCATGGAAGCTCCTACGCCTCTCTAGCTTGCTCTCCTGCTAGATCAGCCTTGCCACATCATGGACGAAGTCTGCCACAGCAGCTGTCCACCCTACAACGCCTTGCTATGGTGCGGAGTCAAGCTCCTTGGTACTTGTTGCGCTTCTGATACTTGCACCCCTACCACCCATGCCTGCTTCAACCATCGAGGCTGCCGAGGCCCTCCCCGTCACATCTCTGGCCACGGGTGCCCATCCTCCCCACCGGCTCATGTGCCTCGGTGCCACTACCGATGTCTTCTTCCTCCTATCGCAGATTCGAGCTCATGTGCCGATGCTCCTCATAGTCACTATTTAAGCCATATCGAAGACAACATTGGCTCCCCTGCACCTCCCAAAGTTCTCCCCTACCAATCTTAGCTCTTATCACACCTCTAAGAGCCGCCATTACTGCAAGTGACTCCCAAAGCATGTCGAACCCAATCAAGCTATTCTGTGAGCTAGACATCAATTAAATTGGTCTGAGACCTCCTTGATACACCTTGAGCACGTTGTTGCTTTGTTTTGAAGCTCAAATCGGCCATAGCTCCTCCACCACTACTCCCGTCTCCCTCATCTCCAATCGCTTGGTGCCAAACCCCATCGACCAATCTCCACCACGGCAAGACCCTAAAATTGAACTGTCAAAGCTCCTTGACTCTTTCCCTCTTCCTTTCCATGCACAAGCATTCTCCATTTTCTTCCTCAGCTTTTTGCCATGACCGTCGTCACCTGAGCTCAACGTCGGCCTCCTCCGACCAGTTTCCACCACTGTCGACCTTTCCCCTGGCCTCCCTACCTTCCCTTCCTGTCTCCCATGCCCTTGGCTGAGGACCATCTCCAGCCAATCGCCGTCGGCGAACTCCCTTGATCTCACCGCTGTATCATCGATGTTCCAGAATCTACAATCGACGACATCGACCCCACCCCTAAAATAAATGAGCAAGGCAAGCACCCCTTTTGATCATGTTGATCCTACTATTTCACTGAACTTATGTTCTTTTCATCAATTTATGTATGCATGCGATTACATTCAATAAAGTTGCTATATTGTGGGTACTGGTAGTTATCTCCATCATTTCATGAAACTTCCTTAATAAATACGTACATGTCATCCTTGAAAACCATAAGTTAAGATATAGTTAGTATCTAATGTTAACATGGGTATATTCAAATATTTAATGATTTGCTTAGCCATGCTTTATATTTGGGCAAACAAATGGTCGGTTATGCTATTTGTTCAGAAATAATGACTTTGAGAAATCATGGGAAAACATGGTTCTAGTATTTTGGTATAAAAATCAAAACAAAGCTATGGTTTGGTGTAGATGAGTTATGGCAATAGCTGAATGTGTGAGGGATGGACTTGCACGTAGTGTATGGGGAGTGTTCTTATCCGAGTCTGATTAAGGACCGAACATAGTGTTGTATAATCTAAGATAATTAGTGCAACCACAAGTGCTATTATGGGGTAGCCCTAATTAATTAAGTTGCCTGATCTAGCTTTGCACATTGAAAGGCCGTAGTAGCACGGGCAATCTGGTGTAGGTTTGCTCATAGGGGTGTCCACATAGAAGGTGTGGGTGAAACACATACCAATGCAATGGTGTATGCCTTCTATGGTGGAAATGGTTATGGCATGAGTGAACTGCCATGGTTACTGTGAATGGCAGGGGTGAACCGTCACTGTTATTATGTGTGAATATTTATTCCTACTGCCATAGCAAGGATTTGACATCACCGGGTTGTTGCAAAGTTAGGTCTAGGTGATGTAAAGGTTCATGTCATCACCTCTTGGCCACACGCCAAAGGAAGCATAAAAATAACAGCAAAAAGAGTTGGTCATATCTTGTGGGTAAAGATGTATGTCTCTATAAAGTATAAAACTTTTCAAACAGTCGTGCTCGCAGTTATGAAAGACTTGGTGCGCTGACACTAGTTAGAGTTTTAATATTTCCATAAAAAAGGTTGATTTGAAATATTGTTGAAAAGTTTGTTTTAGATTTTATGCCAAGAGTTGGTAAGGCATGGTTCAATTCTCACATTCATGAAGGACTGTGAGTTGTTACATTTTGTTACTATTCCTTGTCAGTTACATACCTATCAACATGCTTTGACAAATTCCATTTATAATCTATTACTTGATATTCATGTTTCAAATTCATTTTATGCAGATAGCCATGATAGCAATTCCTTTGATATAGCCTACATTTATTACACAATTGTTATACACTACAAGTTGTCGGGACCCCGAATTTGCAAATCCGGACCCTCTGTGTATTCAGCACTAGTCCAGGAACGCGCTAGTGCACACAGTCTTAACATCGGTAAATATCACAATCATACCACTCGATACCAATAAAGTACTTTATTTAAATAGTCAAACTGGTTACTTGACCTTATGGTCAAATTACAAATATATGCCTCGCAAGGCAAAACTTATTCAGAGAAAAATAATAGCAGCGGAAAATCAAATAACTTCGTGGCGCCATCCAGTATACCACAGGCAACTGACTGGGCTCGCTTCCCTAAGTAGACGGATCCTCTTGGAGCTCCTCCTCCAAAGCTTGTGCAATCTCCTCTTCAACTGGTGTTGTATTGTGGCAAGGGTGAGTACTTGGTACTCAGCAAGTCATGCATGCACGTGTGCTAATATACTACATGCATGGCTTGGTACAAAGGAATAGCTCAAGGTATATTTGCGAAACTTGACATTTGACAAGTAGCATAAGTAGATTCGAAAGCAGTAGAAGCAAGTATAGCATAGATAACTTTTCAAGGAATTTAATAAACAACTTTCCCATCCTAATCCATATTCCTATCACCATCATTATTAATCCAACCCAACCTTTCAAATCCAAGTTAGTTTTGAGAAAATCTAACCCTTGACTGTAATTCAGGCGATGTCCAATACCGCGGACACGGCTATTCGAATAGATTCTAAACTCTGCAGAGGTTATGCACTTTACCCACAAGATACGGTCAAACACCACAAAGGCGAGTTCAGTAACAAAGTCTTTCGGAAACCTCTAACAATACAAGTGGTCCTCCCGGTTATTGCGCACTAACCCTTCCCTTAGCTAAGGCGAAGTCTAGGCCAATCAACCGTTAGATGGGTACTGGCCTCGGCCCAGACGCTCCCCGTACAACTTACACAAAGGGTGTAGTTGACCTCACGAGGTCCCACAGTGCGTTATTAGCAACTTAGTCAACTAGGTCCGTCCCATTCTGAGACATGTGGTTGCACGTTAGACCCAGTTCAAAGGCTTGCAAGGTTAAGTCCTTAGGGTGACCAGGGCAAGACTACCCAAGAACCAAATCAACATCCCCAATGCCACAATGGCCCACCTGATTACTCTTGCCACATGCCGGTCAGCGTTTATCAAACCCCGCTTGATTACCATGCACCACGTGCCATCAACATCACATGATACCTTTCCAAAACAGGTTCAATATATCATTAAGTCAATATTAACATTTGATTGTCCAAAATCATGTCATGAGCACGAGCAGTCTAAGCGTTATACTACAACGTTCTAAACCCATGTTGGCAATTTAATAATGTCCAACTAGTAATCCACAACTAGGGTGACAAAGGGTCATGGCACATACTTAAGTAATCAAGGTGTCATACAAAGAAATTGGTATTTATCTAACCCCATGTTTAAACAAAGTATCTTTCTAATTGAACTAGCATGCAATAGTTTAAATCAAAATAGATTTCAAATAGGATCAACATGGTCAAAGCACAACTTGCCTTCAAAAGTACTTCTTCTTGGTCTTGAGTTGGATCCTGAGTCAATACTTCTCCTTCGAATCCTTCCGGCACGTCAACGTCTACTCGTAAAGCGTGCAAATAGCAAATACACGAATAAACAATAGGCAAAAAGTGTCCAAACAACCAAATAAAATCCATAAATAGAGAGAACATAATTTTATGAGTTTTAGAAACTGGAATCGTCAAATTTGGAGTTAAAAGCATAAAAGTTATGATTATTTAAAGTTTAAATAATCAATTAAATAATTTTGCAGAGAAAAACTTTAGTCCAAAAATTAAATAAAATTCATATTTAGGTAGATCTCATTTTTATACAAATTTAGAAATTTGAATCACTCAAATCGGAGTTGAAACGCAAAAGTTATAAGCGTTTGAAGTTTGAAACAAAATCAAATCATTATTTCGAATTAATAAATCATTTTCTTTTTCGGAAATTAATTATTGCGTCGGCTGGACACGTGGCAGCCTCGATTGGTTGGTGGCGTCGGTAGGTCCATGGACTCGGTCCACGCTTGGCTCGGGTCTCACAGTGGACTCGGTCCACGACTCCACGTGTCGCCGACATGTGGGCCCCACTGCCCGGTATTTGGGTCTCACGCCGCAGCGTGGCTGCGGTGACACGTGGGCCCCTCGACATGCGGGTCCCGCGTGTCGAAGACACGCTCCCAGCGGCGTGGCGCGGCTAAGCACCGTGGCACAATCTCGTAGTTGATTTGAAAATCAGCGGTCCCGGATGGATCCATGCTTCACGCGTTTGGGGTGAGCAGCGATTAATCTAAGCCGTTGGATCTTGATCCAACGGTTGAAACGATCCTAACCCGTAACGTTATCCACGCGATGCGGCGGCGTGGCGATCGTGGGCGTTGGATCTTGATCCAGCGGTCGAGATCTAATCTGTTTTCTAGGGTTTGGGGAGAACGTGGGCTCACCGTGATGGTCGGATCTTGATCCAGCGGCCGTGGCGAGCTCTGGGGTGGCGATGGCAACGCTGGCGGCGGGCTCACCGGACGCGAGGGCGGTGACCAAGCCGACGGCTGCGGGACTTCTCCGGCGAGATGAGTCCTCGCCAGTGCGTCTCGTCGCGGGGATTCGGATCCGGGCTCCTTCGGCGGAAGGCGGACGGCGGCGGAATCGGCGTTAAACCGCTGCGCAACAGATTCCAACTCCGGCGAGCTAAATGCGGGCAAGCGGCGATGGCTCGGCGAGATGGCTTGGGGGCACGCAGTGCGCCGGACGAGGGCAACCTCGGGCGATGTCTCACGCATTAAATACCCTCGGGATGCGGCGCTGGCCGGAACCCTAGCGGGACACCGCAGCGGCAGCGGAGGAGTCGGCTTCGGACTTCGGCGGGGGACGACGACGACGGCCCGTCACGTGGCGCGATCAACGGCCACGATCGCCTGAAGCGCGATCGGGTCCGGTCCCGCGGCTTAGGTAGGCGATCCAATCGGACCGTTGGATCCCGATCCAACGTCGGGATCGATGAGGTTAAACGGGTTTGGTTGAGTCAAGCGGCCTGGTCGGGTTAGTCGGACTCGAACTCGAGTCCGACTCGGCTCGATCGGATGAAACGATACAAACCCACTCGCATTTTCCAGCGATTTAATAATTAAAATAATTCCCGATAATTCATTTAATTCATTAAAAATAGCAAAATACTAAAAAATTCGAGAAAAATTCGGAAAATATTTTAGGGTATTTGGGACTCAAATAAAATATTTCCAACAAAATTTTATTTGCAAAATTAAATTCTTTAATTATTTCAAAATGGAATAAATTCCAAATAAATCCAAATAAATTCCAGAAAATTCCAAAAATTTACCAAAGTGCCAAATCACACATGAATTTAAGAAAGCAAAATTTTGGGGTGTTACAAACCTCCCCCCCTTAATAGAATCTCGTCCCCGAGATTCAGGGCTCACTACAGAATAGGTTTGGAAACTCTTTCTTCAAATCCTCTTCGCGCTCCCAAGTCGCTTCGCTTTCTTCATGGTTGCTCCACTTGAACTCTCTGAGAAGCGGGTTGACTTGTTTACGGTTTCTCGATCCATTGTGTCTAGAATCCTCACGGGATGCTCCTTATAAGTCAAATCCTCTTGCAACTCAATTGACTCTAGCGGTATGCATTTCCTCAGGAACTCGGAGACACTTCTTCAATTGGGACACATGGAATACGTCATGCACTCCTGCCAACGACTGCGGCAACTCCAGCTGATAAGCAACTTCGCCTCTGCGGCTCAAAACCTTAAATGGTCCAACATAACGGGGTGCGAGTTTCCCTTTGGCATGGAACCTCTTAACTCCCCTGAGAGGCGTAACCCTGAGGTATACAAAGTCTTCCGGTTCAAAACTCAAGTCCCGGCGACGATTGTCAGCATAACTCTTTTGTCGTGATTGGGCTATCTTCAACCTTTCCCTAATTATGGCGATCTGTTCTTCAGCCTCTTGAAGAATATCAGGCCCAAAGACACGGCGCTCGCCGGTCTCGTTCCAATTCAATGGCGTCCGACATGGTCGACCATACAGTGCCTCAAAAGGTGACATCTGTAAACTAGTCTGGTAACTATTGTTGTAACTGAACTCGGCATATGGCAAACTCTTATCCCAAGAGGTAGCATAAGCTAATGCACAAGCTCTCAACATATCCTCCAGAATCTGGTTTACTCTTTCGGTCTGTCCATCCATCTGTGGATGATAAGGCATCTTGAAGTTCAAACGGGTTCCCATGGCTTCATGCAACTTATTCCAGAACCTTGAGGTAAATTGGGTACCTCTGTCCGATACAATCCTTTTCGGCACTCCGTGCAAGCAGACAATCCTGATCATGTACAATTCCGCTAATTTATCTCCCGAGTAAGTGGTCTTCACGGGGATAAAATGGGCTACTTTAGTCAAGCGATCCACTATAACCCATATGGAGTCATAACCTCCTTGAGTCTTCGGCAAACCGGTAATGAAATCCATTCCGATTTCCTCCCACTTCCACTCAGGTATTTCAGCGGTTGTAGCAATCCTGCTGGTCTCTGATGCATTGCCTTGACTCTCTGGCATACATCGCACAATGCAACATGCTCGGCAACTTCTCGTTTCATACTCGGCCACCAGAATCTCTCCTTCAGATCCTGATACATCTTGGCGCTTCCAGGATGAATTGAGTACTTGGAATCATGGGCTTCTTCCAGAATCAGTTGCTTTAACTCCTTCTTGTTAGGCACACATATGCGATCCTTCATCCACAACGTGCCTTGCTCATCCAACTTGAAGTCATCTGCCTTGCCTTCCTCCTTGATGAACTTAATCCTGCGGATCTTGTCATCATCCTTCTGTCCTTCTCGGATCTGATCCTCTAGGGTAGGCTTTACTTCCAATGCGGCCAAGAATCCGCTAGGTACAACCTCAATCTTCATTTTCTGAAAATCCTCACATAACTCATCCTGACTTGTGGCTAGCAACGTACTCACGGTATGGCTTTTCCGACTCAGAGCATCGGCTACTACGTTGGCCTTCCCGGGATGGTAATGGATTCCAACATTGTAGTCCTTGATTAACTCTAAACCATCTCCTCTGCCTCATGTTCGAGATCCATTGGGTGAATATGTATTTAAGGCTCTTATGATCCGTATACACTTCACATCTGTTCCCGATCAGATAGTGACGCCATATCTTCAAGGCATGCACTACGGCAGCTAACTCTAGGTCATGTGTCGGATAATTTTCCTCATGCGGCCTCAACTGCCTTGATGCATAAGCGACGACCTTTCCATTCTGCATCAGCACACATCCAAGTCCTTGGCGCGATGCGTCACAATAAATATCGAAGCTTTGAGCAACATCAGGTAGAACTAACACCGGTCGATGTCAATCGCTTCTTGACTTCGAAATCCTTCCTCGCATTACGGCGTCCATGCAAACTTCTTTTCCTTCTTTAGCAATTGCGTAAGAGGTTTCGCAATTGTCGAAAAGCCTTCAATGAAACGGGCGGTAGTATCCTGCCATTCCAAGGAAACTCGAATGCAGGTCACAGTCTTGGTGCTCCCAATGTAACACCGCTTCTACTTTGCTTGGATCTACGGCGACTCCTTCTGCAGTCATTACATGTCCAAGAAACTCCACCTTGTCCTTCCAGAAATCACACTTGCCGAACTTGGCGAAAAGTTGCTGTTCCCTCAGCTTTTCCAAAACTCGCCTTAAGTGTTCGGCATGTTCGCTCTCTGTCTTGGAGTAGATTAGGATATCGTCTATGAAGACGACGACAAACTTGTCCAAATATTCCATGAACACCTTATTCATCATATTCATGAAATAAGCTGGCGCATTAAATCGGCCCAAAGGACATAACCGTAAACTCGTAATGTCCATATCTTGACGAGAATGCAGTCTTGAATATCTTACGATCGGATCTTCAATCGATGGTATCCCGATCTCGAGATCAATCTTGGAGAAAACTCCGGCTCCTCTCGGTGATCAAACAAATCATCAATCCTAGGTAGCGGATACTTATTCTTCACGGTGACTTCATTGAGTGCACGGTAGTCAATGCACATCCTGAAACTCCCGTCCTTCTTCTTGACAAACAAAACCGGTGCTCCCCACTACGACGAACTCGGTCTGATAAATCCTTTCTCCATTAACTCCTCTAGCTGTTTCTTCATCTCTACCAACTCCTCGGTGGACATCCGATAGGGTCTCTTTGCTATCGGTCTTGTGCATCTTACAAGCTCTATCACAAACTCTATGTCCCTGTCTGGCGGCATACCAGGTAGATCTTCGGGAAAAATGTCTGGGTACTCATTCACCACTGGGACATCCTCTATGCTGATTGCCTTGGTACTGTTAACCATCAACTGTCCATCTCTAACCGCAGTGGCTTGAAATTCCACTTTCTTCCCACACGGGCCCTCAACTGAGATAGTCCTTCGTCCACAATCCAATACGGCCTTGTGCTTGGATAACCAATCCATTCCCAATATGACGTCTAAGGTCTGGGTCTCCAAAATTATAAGGTTTGCTAGGAACTCTATTCCATCTATTAGTATTCTCACCGGAACATCCTACTTTCGTTCGGAGTTCTGGAACTGTGGGTTTGAACTAAAAGCATGCACTTAAGTCTTGCAATCCTCAAATCATTTCTAGTAGCAAAGCCTTGCGAAACAAGCGAATCTGAAGCTCGAGTCAAACAAAGCTGTGCAGTCTTGAGTTAACAAGTAACTTACCCAGTACGACGTCCGTATCATTCTGCAGTGCATCTGCGGTGACATGGTTGACTCGGCCTCTCACTACGGTCTGGGGTGTGGCTCCTGGTGCTGGCGTCCTAGCTGGGGTGGTCCCTAGATTGAAGCGAACTGGGGTCACTGTAACACCAGCAGGATTGCTACAACCGCTGAAAATACCCGAGTGGAAGTGGGAGGAAATCGGAATGGATTTCATTACCGGTTTGCCGAAGACTCAAGGCGGTTATGACTCCATATGGGTTATAGTGGATCGCTTGACTAAAGTAGCCCATTTTATCCCCGTGAAGACCACTTACTCGGGAGATAAATTAGCAGAATTATACATGACCAGGATAGTCTGTTTGCACGGAGTGCCAAAGAGGATTGTATCGGACAGAGGTACCCAATTTACCTCAAGGTTCTGGAATAAGTTGCATGAAGCCATGGGAACCCGTTTGAACTTTAGTACAGCTTATCATCCACAGACGGATGGACAGACCGAAAGAGTCAACCAGATTCTGGAAGATATGTTGAGAGCTTGTGCATTGGCTTATGCTACCTCTTGGGATAAGAGTTTGCCGTATGCCGAGTTTAGTTACAACAATAGTTATCAAGCTAGTTTACAGATGTCACCTTTTGAGGCACTGTATGGTCGACCCTGTCGGACGCCATTGAATTGGAATGAGACCGGCGAGCGCCGTGTCTTTGGGCCTGATATTCTTCAAGAGGCTGAAGAGCAGATCGCCATGATTAGGGAAAGGTTGAAGATAGCCCAATCTCGACAGAAGAGTTATGCTGACAATCGTCGCCGAGACTTGAGTTTTGAACCGGAAGACTTTGTATACCTCGAGTTACGCCTCTCGGGGAGTTAAGAGGTTCCATGCCAAAGGGAAACTTGCACCCGTTATGTTGGACCATTTAAGATTTTGAGCCGCATGAGGCGAAGTTGCTTATCGGTGGAGTTGCCACAATCGTTAACAGAGTGCATGGCGTGTTCCACGTGTCCCGGCTAAAGAAGTGTCTTCGAGTGCCAGGAGCAAACGCCCTTGGAGTCAATCGAGCTGCAAGAAGATCGACTTACAAGGAGCATCAGTGAGGATTTTGGACACTATGGATCGAGAAACTAGAAACAAGTCAACCCGTTCAGTAGAGTTCGATGGAGCAACCATGAAGAAAGCGAAGCGACTTGGGGCGAAGAGGATTTGAAGAAAGAGTTTCCAAACCTATTCCTTTAGTAAGCCACGAATCTGGGGACGAGATTCTATTAAGGGAGGTTTGTAACACCCCAAAATTTTTCTTCTCTTAAATTCATGTGTGATTTGGCACTTTGGTGAATTTTGGAATTTTCTGGAATTTATTTGGATTTATTTGGAATTTATTTGAATTTATTCCATTTTGAAATAATTAAAGAATTTAATTTTGCAAATAAAATTTTGTTGGAAATATTTTATTTGAGTCCAAAATGATCCAAAATATTTTCGAATTTTTCTCGAATTTTACGAGTCATTTGCTATTTTTAATGAATTAAATGAATTCTTGGGAATTATTTTAAATATTAAATCATTGGAAATCCAACTCGGGTCGAGTATCTTGTTCATCCGATCGAAGTCGGAACCAGTCGGACTCGAGTCCGACCGAGCGATTGACTCGATCAAACCAGCTCAAAACCCTAATCAATCCCAACCGTTGGATCAAGATCCAACGGCCGAGATCCGCCTGCACGGTTCGAGCCGTATCCGCCCGGATCCGATCGCGCGCAGGCGATCGTGGCCGTTGATCGTGCCACGTGGGCGGTGAGCGTCATTGTCTCCGCCGAGTCAAGCCGGACTCCGCGCCGCGCCCGCGTAGTGTAGAATTAGGTTTCCGTCTCGCACGAACGCCGAGGCTATTTAAAGCCCTGGTCACGCCCGAGGTTGCCCTCATCCTTGCACACCGTTCCCGAGCCATCTCGCCCGAGCCGCCCGTTTGCCGTGCAAGCTCGCCGTAGTTGAGCGCCACTCCGCCGCGGTTTTTGCTCGATTCGCCGCCGTCCGTCGTCTTCCGCCGAGAAGGAGCCCAGATCCGGAATCCCGTGACGAGACGCACTGGCGAGGACTCATCTCGCCGAGCAACCCCAAACGCCATCGGGCTCGTCGTCGTTCTCGTCTCCGGTGGCTGCGGCACCGCTGTCGCCATCACCCTCGCGAAGCTCTGCGTGGACCGTCCGATCTTGATCGTGCGGTTGAGGTGAGTTCACGTGTTCCAAACCGGTTAGATCGGGACCGTTGGATCAAGATCCAACGGTTCACAATCGCCACGCGTCGTAGTAGTGATTATTATAGGATTAGATCCGGACCGTCCGATCTAGATCGAGCGGCCCACGATCATCGAGTAGATTCAACGCGTTAACCCTGGATCTAATCGCGGCCGTTGAATTTCAAATCAACGGCGGGATTGCGCCACGTGTTGGGAAGCTCGACCGTCGCGGTCGGGCCGCCGCCCACGCGTGTGTGTGACGCCGACACGCGGCCCGCGTGTCGAGGGCCCGCAAGTCGATGGCTAATCCAGCCAAGCCGACGCGTCACCCATGACGTCTGATGGGTCCCACATGTCGACCGTGGTGAGTCCCGCCGACGTCGGCGATGACGTCACCCGAGTGGGCCCACATGTCGGCGACACGTGAGTCGTGGGCCGAGTCCGCAGTAGAACCGCTGGCCGAGTTTGAGCCCATGAGCCATTGACGCCACCAGCCAATCAGGAGCCGACGCGTGTCACGCTGACGCAATAAAAGGATTTTCGAAAAAAAGAAAATGATTTATTAATTCGAAATATTGATTCAAATTTGGATTCAAACTTCAAACGCTTATAACTTTTGCGTTTCAACTCCGATTTGAGTGATTCAAATTTCTAAATTTGTATAAAATTCAGATCTACTCAAATATGAATTTTATTTAATTTTTGGACTAAAGTTTTTCTCTGTAATATTATTTAATTGATTATTTAAACTTTAATAAATCGTAACTTTTGCATTTTAACTCCGATTTGAACGATTCCAGTTCCTAAAAATCCAGAAAATTATGTTCTCTCTGTTTATGGATTTTATTTGGAGTTTTGGGATGTTTTTGCCTATTGTTTATTTGTGTATTGCTATTTGCACGCTTTACGAGTAGACGTTGAAGTGCCGGAAGGATTCGAAGGAGAAGTATTGACTCAGGATCCAACTCAAGACCAAGAGCAAGTACTTTTCGAAGGCAAGTTGTGCTTTGACCATGTTGATCCTATTTCGAAACTTATTTTGATTTAAACTATTGCATGCTAGTTCAATTAGAAAGATACTTTGTTTAAACATGGGGGTTAGATAAGTACCAATTTGCTGTATGACACCTTGATTATTTAAGTATGTGCCATGACCCTTGTCACCCTAGTTGTGGATTACTAGTTGGACATTATTAAATTGCCAACATGGGTTATAGACCGTTGTAGTATACTGCTTAGACCTGCTACGTGCTCATGACATGGTTTTGGACAATCAAATGTTAATATTGACTTAATGATATATTGAACCTGTTTTGGAAAAGTATCATGTGATGTTGATGGCACGTGGTGCATGGTAATCAACTGGGGTTTGATAAACGGTTTTCGACCGGGGCATGTGGCAAGAGTAATCAGGTGGGCCAGTTGTGGCATCGGGGATGTTGATTTGGTTCTTCGGGTAGTCTTGCCCTGGTCACCCTAAGGACTTAACCTTGCAAGCCTTTGAACTGGGTCTAACGTGCAACCACATGTCTGTAATGGGACGGACCTAGTTGACTAAGTTGCTAATAACGTACCTGTGGGACCTCAGGAGGTCAACTACACCCTTTGTGTAAGTTGTGCGGGGAGCGCATCGGGCCGAGGCAGTACCCATCTAACGGTTGATTGGCCTAGACTTCGCCTTAGCGAAGGGAAGGGTTAGTGCGCAATAACCGGGGAGGACCACTTGTATTGTTAGAGGTTTCCGAAAGACTTTGTTACGGGAACTCGCCTTTGTGGTGTTTGACTGTATCTTGTGGGTAAAGTGCATAACCTCTGCAGAGTTTAGAATCTATTTAAATAGCCGAGTCCACGGTACTGGACAATGCTCGGGGATTACAGTCAAGGGTTAGACTTTCTGAAAATAACTTGGATTTGAAAGGTTGGTTTGGTTTAATAATGAAGATGATGGAAATATGGGTTAGGATGGGGAAAAATGTTTATTAAACTTCTTGAAAAGTTATTTACGCTTTACTTATTTCTACTGCTTTCGAATCTACTTATATTACTTTTCAAAAGTCACATCTGCAAATATACCTTGAGCTATTCCTTTGTACCAAGCCATGCATATAGTATATTAGCTTTGCATTACGTGCATGACTTCTTTGAGTACCAAGTACTCACCCTTGCCTCAACACAACACCAGTTGAAGAGGAGATTACGCCACTTCGGAGGAGGAATTCCAAGAGGATCCGTCTACTTAGGAAGCGAGCCCGGTCGATTGCCTGTGGTATCTTGGATGGCGCCACGAAGTTATTTGATTTTCCGCTGCTATTATCTCTCTTTTAATAAGCTTCGCCTTATGAGGCATATATTTGTAACTTGGCCATAAGGTCGAGTAACCACTTTGGTTATTTAGATAAAGTACTTTGATACTATCGAATGGTATGATTGTGATATTTACCAATGTTAAGACTGTGTGCACTAAGCGCGTTCTGGACTAGTGCTGAATACACAGAGGGTCGGATTTGCAAATTCGGGGTCCCGACGATCCTCTGCTTTGTCTTCTTTGGACAAGCTGTTGGCAAAGTGTCTGGCTCGTTGCGATTGTAGCGGCGTCTCACTTGTTCCTTCTTGTTGCCTGGAGTAGTGTTTCTAGCGGGTGAAGTGCAGTAGTTACGGTTGTGGTCTTGAGTCGGGACGGTGTCCTTGTTGCATTACGTGGTTGGAATCGAAGAATTGATTTGGTGCAACTCTCGGTATTGCGTTCCTGGAGTGATCCTTCTTTGTTGCATCTGCGCTTCTGTTCTCATCCAGTTCCTTGCGCTTGTCCTCAAGAATAAGTGCCTTATTCACCACTCTTGGAAATCTGGAAAGGTGTGGGTGATCAACCCTACTTGCAATCTGAGTTAAGTCCCTTCATAAAGCGAGGTATGCGGATTTATCTGTCGCTACATCCTCAGTGCGTAGCGTGCTAGCCGAGTGAACTTGTTCGGGTAGTCGACCCTTTGGTTGATTTCCTTGCTTGGTGCTCTGAACTCCTCCTTCTTAAGGTCCATGATTCCTTCAGGCACGTGATCTTGTCGAATGCATTTGTGAACTCTTCCCAAGTGATATCTTGAGGGTTCTCTTGCGTGGCACGAAGTTCTCCCACCATTCTGGCTGTCCCTTCCACCGATGAGAAGCGTAGAGTACCTTCTCATTTCCTATGCATTGAGCTATGTGTAGCTTCCTCTCGATTGACCTTAACCAATCGTCGGCCTCCAATGGATTGGCATTCCCGAGAGAAAGTGGGTGGGTGAGTCCTCATGAACTCGGCAGTCTTGTATTACGGCGTGGTCCCTGATTAACTTGATTAGCGGTGGCCTGGCGGTGACGTGTTGCATTTGTTGCATCATAGCATGCATCAATCGAGTGCAGGCAGCAAGAAAAGCTCCGAAATTCTGCACATCCGGTGGCGGTCTTTGGTGCTCCATCATTGGGGTTTTCTGGGCGAGAACCACTCCCATTGCTTCCAAAGTTTCCACGGTGTTCACCATCTGCCGATTTGCTCTAGGTTTAGAGATGAGAGGGAAACAAGAATAGACAAGTAATATGGAACTTATGCGGGGCGAAAGGTGTAACTTTAAGGTCCAACTTTATTATTAATAACTTGGTATGGTCGCTTACAATGCCTAAGGGCCTTGCAACACATCTTGCACACTCAAAGAAACAATGAAAATCCAAATCGAACTAACTCTGGAGTCTAACGCCTAAAGGGTGACTCTTTATTCTATGACGCGACTCGGCGAAGGAGTCTCACTATAGAACCTATGCTCAATCATCGAAAACCTCCACGGCCTGGTGCGGGTCTTTGTGGCATGGGCGTAAACTTGATCGCCATGTCCAAATGATCGTGTCATCTCGTGGTAGTCGAAGAAGCGATGTCCTCATCGAGATCGACTCCTCTGGATCTGGCTCGTGTAGCTCAAATCTTGGCTCTGGAGTGCGTCCGTACAAAGTCATCTCCAACTCGTCAATCCTTCGCAGAAGGTGTGCCACATACTCTTGAGCTTCCCGCCATCTGTTCTTCTCTGTCGTGATATCTTTGCGGGCCTTTTGTAGCTCCTTGCTTGTATTATCTAGTACATCCTCCTAGGCGACAACAATTCGTGCCAACTGTGTAACCGTGGCATCCTCATCCTGAATTGCCTTCGGGTCAAGAAGGTTATCGCTGCGCGGATGATAACGGAACACCGTGCTCTCCAATTCTCTGGCGTAGATACGGGTAATGTGCCGCATTGCTCGTCGTGATACTTCTTGGATACCCATCTGCATTGTAGATCTCCTGGCGGTCACGGTGTATCGAGCGATTGCAGGCCCTTCTTCCAAGCGGGTACCTCAATCTTCACGTCACAAGCCTTGATCAATCCCGCTTGTCTGATCACTTCTACTTGGTATTGGGGCTTCTCAAAATCTCCGAGAATTTGTAGCATATGCCAAAGTTCCGCGGCGTGACCAACTCCCAGATCAACGTAGTTGAACTCTTCCTCCATCTGTCACAAGAGTGCTTTACGTAAGAACTCGGAATTTTTAAATTGTTGACAAGGTAAGGGAAAATTTCAGCAAGAGACAAGAAAAGAGAGAAGGGGATAAGTCGAGATGTCATTTCTTGTCTTCACAAATTTTTAGCTTTTTAGAAAATAGGTTTTATCCTCACTACGACCATTTTAGCTAGGGTTGAGCCTACAGTCAAGTATGGCTCTGATACCACCTCTGTCGGGACCCCGAATTTGCAAATCCGGACCCTCTGTGTATTCAGCACTAGTCCAGGAACGCGCTAGTGCACACAGTCTTAACATCGGTAAATATCACAATCATACCACTCGATACCAATAAAGTACTTTATTTAAATAGTCAAACTGGTTACTTGACCTTATGGTCAAATTACAAATATATGCCTCGCAAGGCGAAACTTATTCAGAGAAAAATAATAGCAGCGGAAAATCAAATAACTTCGTGGCGCCATCCAGTATACCATAGGCAACTGACTGGGCTCGCTTCCCTAAGTAGACGGATCCTCTTGGAGCTCCTCCTCCAAAGCTTGTGCAATCTCCTCTTCAACTGGTGTTGTATTGTGGCAAGGGTGAGTACTTGGTACTCAGCAAGTCATGCACAGAATGCAGGCTAATATACTACATGCATGGCTTGGTACAAAGGAATAGCTCAAGGTATATTTGCGAAACTTGACATTTGACAAGTAGCATAAGTAGATTCGAAAGCAGTAGAAGCAAGTATAGCATAGATAACTTTTCAAGGAATTTAATAAACAACTTTCCCATCCTAATCCATATTCCTATCACCATCATTATTAATCCAACCCAACCTTTCAAATCCAAGTTAGTTTTAAGAAAATCTAACCCTTGACTGTAATTCCCGAGCGATGTCCAATACCGCGGACACGGCTATTCGAATAGATTCTAAACTCTGCAGAGGTTATGCACTTTACCCACAAGATACTGATCAAACACCACAAAGGCGAAGTTCAGTAACAAAGTCTTTGGAAACCTCTAACAATACAAGTGGTCCTCCCCGGTTATTGCGCACTAACCCTTCCCTTAGCTAAGGCGAAGTCTAGGCCAATCAACCGTTAGATGGGTACCTGGCCTCACCCAGACGCCTCCCCGCACAACTTACACAAAGGGTGTAGTTGACCTCCCCGAGGTCCCACAGTAATGCACGTTATTAGCAACTTAGTCAACTAGGTCCGTCCCATTCTGAGACATGTGGTTGCACGTTAGACCCAGTTCAAAGGCTTGCAAGGTTAAGTCCTTAGGGTGACCAGGGCAAGACTACAGAAGAACCAAATCAACATCCCCAATACCACAATGGCCCACCTGATTACTCTTGCCACATGCCCTGGTCGAAATCGTTTATCAAACCCCGCTTGATTACCATGCACCACGTGCCATCAACATCACATGATACCTTTCCAAAACAGGTTCAATATATCATTAAGTCAATATTAACATTTGATTGTCCAAAATCATGTCATGAGCACGAAAGTGAGTCTAAGCAAAGATACTACAACGTTCTAAACCCATGTTGGCAATTTAATAATGTCCAACTAGTAATCCACAACTAGGGTGACAAAGGGTCATGGCACATACTTAAGTAATCAAGGTGTCATACAAAGAAATTGGTATTTATCTAACCCCATGTTTAAACAAAGTATCTTTCTAATTGAACTAGCATGCAATAGTTTAAATCAAAATAGATTTGAAATAGGATCAACATGGTCAAAGCACAACTTGCCTTCAAAAAGTACTTGTTCTTGGTCTTGAGTTGGATCTGAGTCAATACTTCTCCTTCGAATCCTTAGGCACTTCAACGTCTACTCGTAAAGCGTGCAAATAGCAAATACACGAATAAACAATAGGCAAAAAGTGTCCAAACATCCAAATAAAATCCATAAATAGAGAGAACATAATTTTATGAGTTTTTAGAAACTGGAATCGTCAAATTTGGAGTTAAAACGCAAAAGTTATGATTATTTAAAGTTTAAATAATCAATTAAATAATTTTGCAGAGAAAAACTTTAGTCCAAAAATTAAATAAAATTCATATTTAGGTAGATCTCATTTTTATACAAATTTAGAAATTTGAATCACTCAAATCGGAGTTGAAACGCAAAAGTTATAAGCGTTTGAAGTTTGAAACAAAATCTGAAATCATTATTTCGAATTAATAAATCATTTTCTTTTTTCGGAAATTAATTATTGCGTCAGCCTGGACACGTGGCAGCCTCTGATTGGTTGGCTGACGTCAGCCGGTCCATGGACTCGGTCCACGCTTGGCTCGGGTCTACCGTGGACTCGGTCCACGACTCCACGTGTCGCTGACATGTGGGCCCCACCTGCCAGCGCTGGGTCTCACGCACGCGTGACTGCGGCTGACACGTGGGCCCTCTGACACGCGGGTCCCGCTGCGGTCGAGACACGCCCCACGCTGCGTGGGCGCGGCTAAGCACACGTGGCACAATCTCGGCCGTTGATTTGAAAATCAACGGTCCCAGATTGGATCCATGCTTCACGCGTTTGGGGTGAACGCAGTTAATCTAAGCCGTTGGATCTTGATCCAACGGTTGGAAACGATCCTAACCCGTAACGTTATCCACAGTACGGGCGACGTGGCCGATCGTGGGCCGTTGGATCTTGATCCAACGGTCCGCATCTAACTGGTTTCTAGGGTTTGGGGGAGAACGTGGGCTCACCGTGATGGTCGGATCTTGATCCAACGGTCGTGCGAGCTCGGGGGTGGCGATGGCAACGCGGCGGCGCGGGCTCACCGGACGCGGGGACGGTGACCAAGCCGACGGCGCTGCGGGACTTCTCCGGCGAGATGAGTCCTCCCTTCGGGTGCGTCTCGTCGCGGGGATTCCGGATCTGGGCTCCTTCTCGGCGGAAGACGACGGACGGCGGCGGAATCGGCGTTAAACCGCTGCGCAACAGGATTCCAACTCCGGCGAGCTCGTACGGGCAAACGGCGACGGCTCAGGCGAGATGGCTTGGGGCACGGGTGCGCACGGACGAGGGCAACCTCGGGCGATGTCTCACGCATTAAATACCCTCGGGATGCGCGCACAAACCGGAACCCTAGCGGGACACGGCGGCAACGCGGCGGAGGAGTCCGGCTCGGACTCGGCGGGGACGACGACAGACAGCCGTCCACGTGGCGCGATCAACGGCCACGATCGCACGGGCGCGATCGGGTCCGGTCCAGACACGGCTTGGGTCGGGGCGATCCAATCCGGACCGTTGGATCCCGATCCAACGGTCAGGATCGATTGGGGTTAAGAACGGGTTTGGTTGAGTCAACTGGCTCGGGTCGGGTTCGGGTCGGACTCGAACTCGAGTCTGACTCGGGCTCGGTCGGATGAACAGTACAAACCCACTCGCATTTTCCAGCGATTTAATAATTAAAATAATTCCCAGTAATTCATTTAATTCATTAAAAATAGCAAAATACTCAGAAAAATTCCAGAAAAATTCTGGAAAATATTTTAGGGTATTTGGGACTCAAATAAAATATTTCCAACAAAATTTTATTTGCAAAATTAAATTCTTTAATTATTTCAAAATGGAATAAATTCAAATAAATTCCAAATAAATCCAAATAAATTCCAGAAAATTCCAAAAATTTACCAAAGTGCCAAATCACACATGAATTTAAGAAAAGCAAAATTTTGGGGTGTTACACAAGTCTTGCTGAGTACGAAAGTACTGAACCTTATTTGTTGTTAATATTCAATGGATGACGAAGCCAAAGTCCCCAACGATTCTTATTTCACCACGGGTTCTAGAGATCATGATGATGAGCTTTTCTAGAGTTTACTCCTTGTCAGTTGCCTGTGAAAATCTTTGGGCCTAGGCATATTGTTAAGCATTTGTATCTTTCGCTGCACTTTATTTGGCATGTTGGCCTTATTGTATGAAAATTAATTCTGTTAATACATTTAAGACTCTGTGTATGGATGTAATAACAATGTTCTAAGTCACTGATCATGAGACTATTACATAATGCACATAGATCCCTTCTTGATATTCCAAGCTAAAAGAGAGGATTCCCATAGGTGACAAGATGATGGGTGCGGCCATGGACGGCACTACCATGGATGCAGAGGTGAGACCACCTCCTGATTTCTCACTATTTTGTCACTACAGTGTATTGAAACCACCATATTCTTATTGTCTCCAACAACGGGCCCCACAAACCACATCCTTGAGGGATGTTGTGATATAACAGTGCTTCAATTGTTTTTCAACATCTTATTACTCTTGGCCAAGTCAGTAATTGCAGAAATGAAAGACTACCCTCTCTTTCTATTGTTTTTCAACATCTTACTACTCTTGGCCAAGTCAGTAATTGCAGAAATGAAAGACTACCCTCTCTTTCTCCTTGCTCTCCCTCTTCCATCTAGGATTTTGTCAATGTGGTGGAGCCATGGAGCTAATCGGTAGCTGAGTTGGCACCGTTGTACATGCTTCGATACTGCTGCCTCCTGTGACGGTTTTAAGCATCAAGGGCATGCAATGTTAGCACCGCATGCTTGTTCATACTCGAGCTTGTCTACCTCCACATCATTGACCTCTCATACAATGAATTTTTTAAACTAATATTTAATAAATAAAAAAATACATAAATAATATGCCGATTTAAAACATAACATAAATACCCATTTGAAATGGCAACAGAGAGTCCTCGTCAAATGGTCGGACTTTCTATCACCATTCCAAATAACGACACAGAGTTTTTTATGCATCAGCTGCGCGGCCAGATCGCTCATCTGGCAGCGGCCATGAAGAAAGAAAGAGAGGGGAAGAGAAAGAAAGGAGAGGGGAGAGGAGAAAGAGGAGGGGGAGGAGGGAATAAGAGGAAGAAGGGAGAGGAGGAGGGGAAGAAGAGGGACAGGAGGAGAAGAGGAAGAAAAGGAAGGGCAGGAGGAGGAGGAAGAGGAAGAAGAAGAGGGGGAGAGGGAGGAGGAAGAAAGGTCATGGTTTTGCAGGTAATTTTTTTGTTTATTTGAATTAAAACTTAAAATATGATTTAGTGAACAGATTAATTAGGTTGTAAGTAATTAGCTATATAGAGTAGTAATGGTTATTTAGATAAATGACTTAGCGACCAGATTAATTAGGTTTGTAAGTAATTAGTTGTGTAGAGTAACAAGGTGTGAGAAGAGGAAGAAAAGGAAGGGCAAGAGGAGGAAGAGGAAGAAGAAGAGGGGGAGGGGGAGGAGGAAGAAAGGTCATGGTTTTGCAGGTAATTTTTTTGTTTATTTGAATTAAAACTTAAAATATGATTTAGTGAACAGATTAATTAGGTTGTAAGTAATTAGCTATATAGAGTAGTAATGGTTATTTAGATAAATAACTTAGCGACCAGATTAATTAGGTTTGTAAGTAATTAGTTGTGTAGAGTAACAAGGTGTGACACTACGGAATAGTGTGACATTATAAATTGTGTTATTAGCGAATAAAACCTTACGGTATGAGGTTAAATCGCGTTTTCGGGCCGTTTTCGGGGAAATTGGGCCTTCCGGGGGAATTGTGGGCTTGGGGGAACTTCGTGGGCCGGAGGTGGGAGGCCTTTGGCCCAAGTGGGAGAGGGATTAGGGAAGCAAGGGGATGCCATGCGCCTCCCTCCCCTCCTCCCCACCTAGCCGCCGCCCCCACCTCCTCCTTGCCATGCGCCCCTCCCTCCTCCCTCTTGCGCCTCCACCTTCCCTCTCCTCTCCACCCCCCTAGCCGGCCTAGGAGAGATCCTCACCGCTCCACCTCGCTGTCCTCTCCATTGGAAAGCTCCGTGACGAGGAGATCCGGCGGATTCGGAGCGAGGAAGGAGATCGGGAGAACCAGGAGGAGAAGATTTGATGTTCGTTGATCGTCGGGCGAAGGTATGGCTATGGGTAATCTTTGGGGATGGACTAGGTGCTGATCTAGAGGAGGTTTTGGTGCTTTTAGATCAAAAGGTGGTGCTGCGATTGGATAGAATTGATGAAAACTAGAGATTGCATGGCGTTCTGTTTCGGGCAGATTGGACGTCCGACCTAGGGTTTGGGTTTTTGCAATTTTAGATGTGTTTCCTGGTTGGCCGTATGTTGAGAAAGTTGTAGATAATTTCAATACCTTTCAGTGGACACCAATAACGCATAATTCCGATCAGCCATTTGAAAGTTATGGCTGTTTTACCGACGTGATTGGGACAGATCGGGTTGATCTATAGATTAGCCAATTTTAGAGGCCGAATCAGTTTTTACCAATACTTAGAAAAATCTAGGAAATTTCCTAATATTCGCGATGATGTACTTGTTTACTCGATTCGGAGTCCTAGAACTAAAGTTATGCTAGTTGGAAGCCCGTTGTCCCGAAGGGACAGATTCTCTATTTTCGGGTTTTATGGGTTGTTTGCGAAGTCGGGGTAGGGGATCGTTCTTGTACTGTTTTGAGGGCACGTTTTGAGTGTGTGGTACCTATGTGTAGGTGGTGTGACCCCGGTAGTGCCCTCATCCTCTCGCCAATCCGTCGCCTACGGTTGAAGGCAAGTGTATTGGAATGGGTTGTGTTGTATGTTTGCTAGTCTTGCTTAGGTGCAATATGATTACATGATATGCTAACTTGCCATGATTAATGTTTGCCTATGACATGATGAAAATGGTTTGTTATAAGGCCATGCAATGGTTAGTTTGTGTTTATATGCAAGTTATTTATGTTTATGGCATATTTGCATACATGGCATGAAGACTGGCCAGGACGGTGATAAAGTCATAACTAGTCCGGTGAGGTCGGTGAGAAAGTTATGACTAATCCGGAGCGCCATTGAGTAAGACCTACCTCGTGATTCCATCCACAGATGTGACTGGAAACGAGGAGTAGGCACCCTCCATCTACGTGATGGAAGGGGAAAGAGGGTGCACGCCGACGGGTGTGCACTCGGCAATACCGATATGTGCTTCAAGGAGACATGTGCATTGCATTGCATTGCATTATATGATGATGTTATATGAAGAGGTCAATGAGATGCATACAAGGTGAATACGAAATGTTTATGATGTTGAATATGAAAAGTAGTGATGAAGGTATTGAAATGTGTTTTCTTGTACCATTGCAATATACTTTGCTGAGTGATGAACTCACGCTTGTGTTTTATGTTGTTGTTTTTTGTGGTACCATGAGATCGGCATGCGGGAAAGGAGTTTAGCTACACATCTACACGTAGCTCCACACATTTAGACAGTTTATCATTTGGAGTTATGATAATAAGAATAGTGCGATGAAACTTGAAGTTTGGTTTAATTGTGTGCCTTTTTCTTTCTTTACTTCGTTATAATTTGTGGAGTGGTTGGATTCTTTAATTTAGACTTGAGATGTTGCTATATCAAATGTTATTGCTGTTTTGGATGTCTCATATTATGCTATATCTTGTCATGTTATTGCTGATGCTTCAAATCATGGAAAAACAAAGGAGATGCTGCCGGAATTTTCGGGTTTAGCATTTACTCCTTTGCTGTAATTTATCTTTAATTATGGTATTTAGATGCTTCTTCTATCTTGTTTGGTGACATTCAGGGCATAATAGATGTCGGGGTGTTACACAAGGGTTATTTAGATACATGACTTAGTGACCAGATTAATTAGGTTTGTATGTAATTAGTTGTATAGAATACCAATAGTTTTTTTAGATACACTACTTGCCGACCAGATTAATTAGGTGTGTACGTAATTAGATGTGTAGAGTAACAATAGTTTTTTTTACATACATGTTTAGCGACCAGATTAAATAGGTTATTAGTTGTATAGAATACCAATAGTTTTTTAGATACATGACTTGATAACCAGATTAATTAGGTTCGTAAGTAATTAGCTGTATAGAATACTAATATTTTTTTAGATACACGAATTGCTAACCAGATTAATTAGGTGTGTATGTAATTAGCTGTGTAGAGTAGGAATAGTTTTTTTACATACATGACTGAGCAACCAGATTAATTAGGTTCGTAAGTAATTAACTGTATAGAGTAGCAATAGTTATGGGCATACAAAACTGTGAAAAGTATACAGGATGGAATAGTATATAATTGAAAAAACAAATTTATTTATGCCTGCAGCAGTTGTTACAAATAGTGTAGAGTAGGTCATCGTGGTACATAGGTGCAGCGGTATGGGTAGGTTGAGAATTTAAAAGGAGATATCATTATGTTATGCACATATTAAGAATTTTCTGAAATGCTTGACAGGTATAGATGAACGAGTGTAATTTAAAATACACTACAGAGAAAGGGTTCCGCACATGGTGCACAAGAGGTGAACCTAAGTTATTTTTCAAGTGTCGTGGCTAGCCTGTCACGTGCAGAGGAGCGTTCATGGGGCACAATTACCAGATGGTTGTACCACATGTTCTCGTTGTACTATGTATTGCATGATCTCAAGTTGCACGGGGTAGGGTGTTAGAGAAGGGATTGCACGTACTGGGAGTTAGTGGAACTAAAGGGGTAAGTAAGAATGGCAAATGAGAAAGGATGACCATTAGTGTTGTTGGCGCAAGCATTTCAGAAAGTCCATGCCGGCCATATAATGCAGGAGGATGTTGTTGATGATGAACCGAAAGAAGTTGGGGAGAGTAGCCGAACTAGAGAATGCTTAGTGAGACATGATGTTAGTTCGGGTCAGGAGGGAGTGCAAGGCAAGGAAATTGATGTTCTAAAGCCAAAGGTGCAGGAACTAATGGGTGTGGCAGACGAGGGAGAACATATTGAATTGTTGGTGCAAGCAATGAAGTTAGATATCCAGGACTACGAGGCTTTAAGTAATGACGAAGATGATGAAGAGTCTTTCCCTACAAAGTGGGATGAGTATCATTTTGATAGGCGGGTGGTCAACGAGGGTGAATACATCGCATGGGGGTACGATTCAAATTAGGTGTGGTAAGGATCAATTTACAAGAATAAGTGTGAGGTGCAGGAAGTAGTGACAGCATGGGTAGTGTCACAGCGTAGAACCTTTAAGATTGTGAAGTCAGATCAGCGAGTGTATAATGTCAGATGCCAGATGAAGGGTTGCTCATGGCGCATCCATGCTTACCGGCCTAAGTGGGTCACCATTTGGAGGTGTTCTATAGTCGTCCCATACACATGGATGTTGACAGAGTCTATGTAATCGTATAGAAATATATCTTCAGTATTTGTTACGAAAGAAATATACAGGGAGATTTTGGACAACCTAGATTTAGAGCCATGTGCCATCATACTTGCAATAGAGCAAAGGTTGCAGTACACCATAAGCTATGCCAAGGCATAGAAAGCGAAGCAGAAGGCATTAGAAGCAAGGTTTGTTATGTACAAAGACTCCTACCAAAACTTGCCATGTATGATTGAGGTGATCAAGGAAAACAATGCTGGGACTTATGTCAATATTTGTGAGCGTCCTTCGCAGTGCTTCCTTGGGAATTGGTACTAAAGCGAGCATTCTTTACTTTCGGTGCATGTATCAATGTGTTCAGACATTGTCATCTATTGTTATGCGTGGACGGGACATTTCTGACTAGTAAGTACAAAAGGCCAGATATTGATTACCATAAGAGTAGATGGCAACTCAGGTTCTTCCCATAGCGCTCGCATTTGTAGAGGGTGAGAACACAGATAAGTAGCTCTGGTTTCTAAGGAACGTGAAAGCCGGCATTGTGGGTCGGTGGCTTGGAGTGTGTCATACACGATCGGCATCTCGGGCTGTTGAAGGTGATCATGCAGTTGCAGTAAGGTGCAAATGAGACACATCCATGGCCTGATTTGTGAAGTAGGTGGTGCAAGCGGCACATGCTGGGTCTGAGACCCCTTCTCCTGGTTGCTATAGTGGATGGTGTTCTTCGTAGCATCACGAATTACTTTGTGGATCGTCATGCTAGGGCGTTCACCCGCATGATTGATCCTATTATTAAGTACTCCTAGATGATTTTTACATACATGGAGGAGAAAGGCAAAAAGGCGGAGATGCATAGAGCATTGAAGATTGGCATGAGGGAGCTTCATTTCGAGGGTTGTGTAGAGAGAAACCCGATCGTGGGACAGACTGATAAAAAGTTGCTTATGAATGTATCCTACAGAGGTAAACATGTGTCTGCACCTGCAACAAGCCTCATCTATTACACCAGCCATGTGCACATGTCATGGTTGCCTGCTCAACAATCCGTATGGATCTGGGCATATTCATGTTACAATTCTTCAATAGGGAAGTAGTGATGGTAACTTGGAGTGCAAAAATTTATGGTTTTTGAGTGGTGGGGTTGTTCATGGAGCATCAGAGTTGGGAAGATACATGGTGAGTTCCAAATGTCAGCAGGTTGAAGGGTGTAGGGCGGTGGCAGACAAGGCGTATAAGAAATGACATGGACAATGCGGAAAGTGGGTGTCATGTAAAGAAATGTTTAGTTTGCAAGGAGATAAGACACACTTTCAAATATTTCCTAATAGTTCAAAGGCTGTGAAATTATTGTACTTAATTCGTATGTGAATTTAGTGTATCGAATTCGTATGTCTAAGGCTTGTATGGACTTTGCATGTGTAATAATTGCATCCAATTTGTATGTTTAATGAATGTATTGACTTTGTTTGTGTAATTATTGCAACCAATTTGTATATCTAATTATCGTATTCAAATTTTATGTGTACTTAATGTATTTGTATTCTATTTGTAATTACTGTATTACATTTGTATGTATATTCAAATTCATACTAACATTGAACTATTTAATTGCAGGTATGGCGGGCGTCGAGCAGTATGAGTTGCTTGACCCAGTGATAGACGTGACTCACCAGAGCCACTTAGCCACCTTGCCACTGCCAGACGGGGAGCCAGCATTTGAACTTAGCTCCCTACGGTTGTGCACCCCCATGAGAGCATGGTGGATCGACCCGCGATGGATTCCGAGGTTAGTGCACTGTTGTCATAGTTGCGTTACGATGTCTTGTATGTGTGGAGTGATCATACTTACAATGTTTTTCTGCAGGTTGAGAGCAGCGGGGTTACTTCCTCTAGCACGGATGATGGAGGCGACTGGCACCAATGCGCAGGATAGACATGGTGCCTCTAGGAGGTTTCCCTACGACAGGAGCTTACTAACCGCTCTAGTAGATTGCTGGCAATCGGAGATGCATATGTTTCACCCCCATACTGTGAGATGGTGTTGACACTAAGGATGTTAGTTACCTGCTGGGCCTACCTTGCTCTGTGGACGCAGTGGTGCCTAATGATGTCCACCCTGAGTGGCAGACAGAGCTCCTGGACTGGCTCGTGGATGTGCTACCCAAGGAGGCAGGGAACACACCATGCACTAGTGCACACGGTCTGACGTAGAAATGGATGATATAGTTCTATGTAAGTGTGATTTAATTTTTCACATTTTTATTTCATTTTGCCTTTTAGTTGTCGAACTGACCATTACTTTTTGCAGCTTGAGAGGATGGCAGACGGAGCGGGGGAGTACATTGTTAGTCGCCACTTTGAGGCGTACTTGTTCTGGCTGTTCGGCTGGGTCTTATTCTACTCATCCCAGGAGGATAGCATCGACAAGCACATGATCCAGTATGCGAGGATGATCATGAACGCCGACCTGGAGGATATCTTGTAGCTAGATCAAGGCCCAGTTGTACTGACTGCCACCTACCGGGCTCTTTGTGCTAGGTGTCGTCACGTGGTGGATGCCTCCACTCTCACCAGATATCCTTTACTTCTTCAGTTGTGGTCTTTCGAGAGGTTTCAGATAAGACAACCATAGATGCAGTTGGGACCTTACAGAGTAGGCCTCTACGGGGCCCTCGGGGATATCGTGGACCGACCTACCATGGGGACATTGTGGTGTCACCGACGGCATGCATGGGCTTCATTAGTGGTGCGAGCTAGGTGGCAGGCATGTTACCTCATGCTCAGTAGTGGGCATAAGTGTTGGTGGACGTACACGAGGAGGCTACCCCTTACAACCACGCCACGTACGAGTACATCCGGTGGTACAATCCACGCACATGCGTTCGAGTGGTGCGTGTCGTCAACTCAGCTTCGAGGCACATTGCCTTTAAGGCGAACAACTACCCTACACAGCCAGACTCAGCTTTTTATCGCTCGGTTAGTACTTCTTTTTATATTTCATATAATGTAGCTTTAATACAATTGTGACAACTAACTAGCCTTTGCACACGTGTTCAGAGAGACTTTGCCAGGGAGGCTTCGGAGGAGCTCGCCTCACTGATGGCTGGATTCGGCCGAGGGACAGGTTGGAGGTCAACATAAACTACCTAAGAGGGGCGTTGCCGTGTGCTTACCAGAAAACCACTCGTATCGTCCACCTTACGTCCCGCAGGAGGCATAGGGACAACGATGTGGTATAGGTCCACGACCATTCCTCCATTGTATGTGGCTGACACAAGCCACACACCACATCTGGGATAGTGCACACACAGACCGACCCTCCTCTCGATGTGCCAGGGACCTCCAGTTCATAGTGTTCTGCACCTCACATCTACATAAGTCCAGGTACACCTTCGCGGTAACCCTTTGTCTCTTACATTCTCTGCATTCTGCAGTGTACTAACATAAAACATTTGCCAACAGCGGTTGATGCAGCACATGACCCCAACATGATCCAGTCCGGGGACTGGTTGCACAACAATGATAGCCTATTCAATGAGTGGTTGGCCAACACCCTGCATTAGTTGTGGAGTATTGTCCTTGGTTCATCGCAGCTCATCGATACGCCCATACTGAGCTAGCCATCCTAGGCCGCCTTCATTACTCTGTGAGCACTAGTATGACCTATGAGGACTACTCATGGACTCCTACCTAACTAGCTGACGTATCCATCTGGACAGGTGCAGCATCGGAGGAGGCCTGGGACCACACGAGGGGTCGCACTGCGCAAGAACCATGAGTAGTTTTTTCTTTCATACCTGATGTGCTATTCAGATATGGTATTTTGCTTTGTTAATTTATGTACTTTTGGGATATGGTCTTTTCCTTTGTTAAGTTATGTATTATGAAATAATCTCCCCCTAATAACGATAGTTGTAAAATACTGAACACATCCATCACCTTTTTGTAGTCACATTTCACAACACTCTACCCACTGCAAAACGGGAGTGCGACTTTACATACAGTGCCTAGCTTGCACTATTACTTTGTCAAGCTGATATGACAACACACTACCCCTGCTTTCGCACAGCAAAGTGACAACACACTGGCCATCGCGTTGTCACCCCAATTTGCAGCCGGCTTTATTAGACCAAAGTGAGGACACACTACCCCCCCATGCTATTAGTTCTACATTGACTACACACTTCCTATAAAACCCACGGCCACCCAAGTAGCACTTTTTTACTAGCCCAACATCTACTCTATTGCATTGACAGATAGAGGAGGCACCTCAAACCGTGGGAGGGGTAGCCGAGGAAGACAGGTCATACCGCACCTCGAGCCACCGACCTGTAACACCCCAATTTTTGCTTTTCATAAATTTAAATGGAATTTTTCACTTTTGAGAATTTTTGGAATTTTCTGGAATTTATTTGGATTTATTTGGATTTAATTTAAATTTATTCTCTTCTGAGACAATTAAATAATTAAAAGTTTTGAATAAAATTTTGTTGGAAATATTTTATTTGAGTTCAAAATGTCTCAAAGTATTTTCTAGAATTTTTCTGATTATTTTGCTATTTTTCTTGAATTATTTGAAATTCTAGGAATTATTTTAAATATTTAATCGCTGGAAAACCCTAACGGGTTACTACTGTTCCTCCGACCGAGTCGAACCCGAGTCAGACTCGAGTCTGACTCGAACCGGACCAAACCCTAACCCACGCGACCGTTGGATCGAGATCCAATGGCCAGCGTTGAGCCACGTCACCTTCTCCGTGTGGCCGCCGGATTCCGCCGTCGCGCTCGGGTGGACCTCGTTTTCCGCGGTTTTCACGGACGCTGAGGGCACTATTTAATGCGCCTCCACTTGTGTCGTGTTCTCCTCTTCCATGCGCACACGTAGCCCTAGGTAGCCGAGCTCGAGCCGCTGTAGCCTCGCCGCAATCGCTCGCCGAAGTTGCGCTAAGGTTTCGTCGTGGTTTTTGCCGTTTTCCGCCGCCGTCGAGCCGTCTCCACCGTGTTGGTGCCCAGTTCCGAGACCATCGTGACGAGACACACCCATGTGTACCACTCACTTCGCCGAAGACACACTGAAACGCCGAGGCCGTGGTTGTCTTCCTCAGCGCCGGCAACCGCAAGCCACCGCGCCATCGCCGAGATCCCTAAGCTCCGTCAACCATTGGATCTTCATCGCACGGCCCAGGTTCGTCCACGTCACCCCGTTCAATTTCCATGTTACGGTTTTAGATCTATTTTAAACCATTGGATCTAGATCCAACGCTTTAGATTGAGCAACGTAGCCCATAACCGTACCGTGCTAAGGATTAGATCTCAGTCGTTAGATCTAGATCGTACGGTTAGTGTTCACCCGTGTTGTAGCGTCAGAAGCGATAACCACCGTTCGATCGAGATCGAACGGTGTAGATTGTGCCACGCGTCGAGCGCTGGGTCATGCCACGTCGCCCCCATGACGCGGTTAAACCCGATCAGATCTCGACCGTCCGATTCGAATCGAACGGTCCAGATCAACCGCGTAGATCCAAAACGCGTGAGGTTAGATCTGATTTGGACCATTGGATTTCAAACCAACGGCCCAGATCACGCCACATGTCTGGGAGCTGAACGGTCACGGTCCACGCGGGCGCGCCCAGTCATCGCTGACGTCACCCGTGACGTCAGCGTGGAGCCCACGTGTCAGCGGCTCAACCCACCTTGCGGTGACGTCATCCGTGACATCACGCTGACGTCACGGTGGGGTCCAGCTGTCAGAGCCGTGCGGCCGAGCGCGATGACATCAGCAATGATGTCATCCGAGTGGGTCCCACACGTCAGTGACACGTGTACCCGTGGACCGGGTCCACGGTGGACCGGACCCGAACCGTGGACCGGATGACGCAAGCATGACGTCATAATTTGATTTTTCAATACAAAAATAATTCGGTGGAAATTCGATTTCCATGCTGACGTGAGCTGATGCAATAAATCGATTTTTCAATAGAAAAATAAAAGAATTAATTCGGTTTATTCTTTTATTTGATTTTTCAAACTTCAAACGCTTATAACTTTTGCATTTTAACTCCAATTTGAGCGATTTTAATTTCTAAATTTTTATAAAATTGAGTTCTACTTAATGGTGGATTTTGTTTAATTTTTGGACATGAGTTTGCCTCTGTTTATATTTATTTAATTAATTCTTCAAACTTTAAACGATTGTAACTTTTGCGTTTTAACTTCGATTTGGACGATTCAAATTTATAAAATTGTGATATTTCTGTTTATGACTTTTTTTTTGAATTTTTGGACACTTTTTGTGCACTGTTTAATTATTTATTGCTACTTGCACGCGTTACGAGTAGACGTTGAAGTGCCCGAAGGCTACGAAGGTGAAGTTTTGACCGAGGAGCCAGCTCAGGACCAAGAGCAAGTACTTTTTGAAGGCAAGTTATGCTTTGATCATATTGCTCCTATTTTTGGAAATTAGTCTGATTTAAATTATTGCATGCTAGTTTAATTAGAAATTGTTTTAATTATTTCTGGGAATTAGATAAATGCCAAATTGCAGTATGACACCTTGACTATTTAATTATGTGCCTTGAACCCTTGTCACCCTAGTTGGGAATCATATTAGGTATTTAGACTGTTGTAGTTATTGCTTAGACCCGCTACATGCACATAACATGATTTTGGACAATCAAATGTTAATATTGACTTAATGAGATATTGAACTGTTTTGGAGAAGTATCATGTATTGTGATAATGATGATGGCACATGGTGCATGGTAATCAACTGGGTTTGATAAATAGATTTAGACTGGGGCAAGTGGCAAGAATGATATGGTGGGCCATGAGTGGCACTGGGGATGTCGTTTTGGTTCTTCGGGTAGTCTTGCCCTGGTCACCTTAAGGACTTAACCTTGCAAGCCTTTGATCTGAGTCAAACGTGCAACCACATGTCTGTAATGTGGACGGACCTAGTTGAGTAAGTTACTAATAACTTACTTGTGGAACCTCGGGGTGTCAACTACACCTTTTGTGTAGCTTGAAGGGGGAGCGTACCAGGGCTATGGCATGGTACCCGTCCAACGGTATGTCGGTCCCATACTTCGCCTCCGCTAGGGGAAGGGATGGTGTATGGCAAAAACCGGGGAGGTTCACTTGTATAGTTTGCGGTTTCCTAAAGGCTTTGTTACGATCACTCGCCTTTGTGGTGTTTGACTGTATCTTGTGGGTAAAGTGCATCACCTCTGCAGAGTGTACAACCTATTCGAATAGCCGAGTCCACGGCACTGGACACTGCTCGAGGATTACAGTCAAGGGTTAGACTTTCATAAAAACAACCTGGACGTGAAAAGTTTGGTTGGGTTTATTGATGACATTGATGGAAATGTGGACTAGGAAAGGGAAAGTGTTTAATTAACTCCTGAAAAAGTTATTGTTATTACCTTTACTATTTCTGCTTTCGAATCTACTTATGCTACTTATTATTTACTGCTTTACTGCAAATGAACCATGAAACATTCCTTGTACTAAGCCATGCATGTAGAATATTAGTTTGCATTATGTGCATGACTTGCTGAGTACCAAGTACTCACCCCTTGCAATAATACAATACCAGTTGAAGAAGAAGCAACTCCAGCTTTGGAGGAAGAACATCAGGAGGAACCGTCTATCTAGTGAGCGAGCCCAGTCAATTGCCTGTGGTATACTGGATGGTGCCACATTGATGCTTTTATTATGCTGCAATTTATTTCCTTTAATAAGTTTTCACCCTGTGTGGCGTACTCTTATAACTTGACCATAAGGTCGAGCAACCAGTTTGGTTATTTTAATTAAAGTACTTTACTATTATCGATGTGTATGATTGTGATATCTACCGATGTTGAGACTGTGTGCACTAGCATGATCCTGGACTAGTGCTGAATACACAGAGGGTCTGGATTTGCAAATTCGGGTCCCGACATGACCCTTCATGGTTTCAAGGTCATGACCCTTCACTTGAGGCCCATCAAATCTACAGCCCCCAAAACCCCGATCCCCCCATCCCAGATTTTCCCATTCAAACAAGGGAATACTATAGCCTGAAAAATCCTATCCACCATGGCCGCCCACTCCACCCCCTGAAGTGGCCGACATGCAAGCACGACCTTGATGCCATTATACAAGATTGCAATGAGTCCAATGGCAGATTAGGATGTCATTTCTACCGATGCCCTCTATTCATGGTAACCGCTACAACTCTTACATACTATTGCATGTATGTCTTGCTATATGATATGCACCCTTACATGCAGACCAAGGATTGCAAATTTACTGAATAGGTGGACTAATCATTTCCCATACAAGATGAATGTTACATCTATAAATTGCTAGAAAGCCTTGATGACAAGGAAGAGGAAATCACCGATGTCAAGAACGAGAACGAACAGCTCCGCAGGCAGAACTTCGAACTCTAGACCCAGAACAATGACCTACACCGTCAAAGGCTCAAGGAGGGGAACGATAAGGAACTCGTCCACCTCGGTAGCGATAAGGAACTCGTCCACCTCGGTAGCGACTACCATACTTATTGCTGTAGCAGTAATGTGAGCTGCGTTTGTGCTTGCCACTACTGTGACCAGCAGTCCTGTCCACACCGTCTTGATGATTAACACTCCATGTGGGTGTCGTATGGTTACTCATTCAAGCCTTAACATCCTCACCCATAATCCGTAATCCACCTTCCCTTTTATAATTTGAAAAGGCGTATTTGTATCATGATGTTATAAAGTTCATGGTTTGTACCAAACTACACACACATGTAATCTCCACCTATCCAAATGCAATGTGATATTTCTTCACTTTTGTTCGAACATCAGTTTATTACCTAAGCCTGACATAATTTGATTATGTGTTGCACGATTCTTCATCGCTTCTCAATTTCGTAATGTCATTTGAAGTGGTTTCAGAATGATGTATTCAGTTCATGTTTTTCGTACGCTTTCATGCTGTTCAACAAATACGCTTTCGTGTTGTTCAACAAATATGTGGTACTATCCATTTTATGTTTATGCGACCCATGTGGTACTATGAATTACTCCACTACTTGCCTAGTCTATGACCCATATCTATCATACCAGTCTTGTCAGCTCAAATTGACAACACAAGTCCATCTACTTTTTTAGACCGACTTGACAATACGCAGACAATAGCTGTGTCCTACCGATTGGACAACACGCACCAGCAACTTTCTCAGAATGATGTGACAACACACTGACTACTCCTTTACCAGCCCGATTTGACAACACATTAGCAGTTGCTTTTTCAGACCAAATTGATACATTTATCAACTTAACAACTCGTGGGCAACAACTTTCTTAGGCCACTTGGACAATACGCTGCCATCGAAAACTTACTATAAATACGGAGCCATGCCCAACATATACATTTCACACTACACCAAACCAACTGCAACACTGAACACCACATCCCTACCAGCACCATAGACCCATTCACCGGCTGGTTCATGATGACCGACTACAGAGCGATTCTTCGTAAGCGAAAGTGACATGCCAATAATGCAAAAAGCTATCTGAATGTTTTTTTTTCTAGGATACACCTTTGTCACTAGAGTTTCCCTGCCCAAACTGTGACTGTGGTGCTCCAGCATGGATAATACAATCCAGACATGCCGACACTACTGGCCTAGGCACACTACACGTGCTGCTACAAAGCTCGTGTAAGTTAATGACATGCATGTACATTCCGTAGTGCATCTTTCATACTTCTAACTTCGTCCATGCATGACACTAGCAACATGACAGTTGCTACTTCTTCAGCAACATGACAGTTGCTACTTCTTCCAATGGATTGATGACCGGACAAGTACGATAGGGAGTACTTCGAGCACAAATTGTACCAACACTACGCAGTTGCGCCTGAACGCTACACCTGGTGGCAACCTTCCCATAAGACTATGGAAGAGAAACCAAAATACCCACCCTACCACCCTGAATCAGTGTACTTCTAGAAGCCCCTGTATGAGCGTCAGGAACAACAAAAGAAGTTAAAGGAGAAAGCCGATGCGACTCGCTTACAAGAGGAGCCAAATATCGGCCCATAAGATTACTATTTGGTCGATGTCTACGGACCTAATTGGAAGAAAACTAAGGCCAACAGCCTCACCAAATCAAAGGGGAAGGCACCAATGAATCCTTCCATCTAAGGTCTACGACACTAGCATGACTTCTTTACAATTCCAAAAGGCACACAAGTACGATGGCTAACATAGGCAAGAAACCGAATTGTATAAGCCACATATGTTTACTTGTTTTTTTATGTTATGCAATACAACAATTCCATATGTGCCATCTATTTTCTCTCATTTTGTAAGTCTTTTGTGCATCTTTATGTTTATCACGTGTATATTAATTTGATTATAATTCCACAATTTTGATCTAGAACTGTCGATTCAAATTCCCCAATTTTGCGGTACATTAGGGAAACCAAAAAAATTCAAAAACTATCGATTCATACTCCAGAATTTTATAGTATATCACTGAAAAAATTAGTAAATTGTTGATTAAAATTTCGCTTTTTTGCTACTCATCACTGAACCAATTTTTTTTTTTAAACTATTGACTAAAATTACATAATTCATCAAGGATGGGCCCTGGCCCCTTGATTTTTTGTGTGTTATTTAAAAATATCCTGTTTTTGGCATACTCTTGTAATTTTCCTTTTCTAAATACTTTTATTTTTAATTTGTGATTTTAATTTAAAAAAATCATATGCACTCCTCTGTCGCTATTTCAAATAGCGACAGAGAGTTCATAGTATTTGAAATGGTGACGGAGAGTCTGTCACCATTTTAAATACCTACAGATGTGTATTTTTTGTTATTTTTAAATCGGTATATTATTTCTGTAATTTATCATTTTTTAAATATTATTTTAAAAAAAATTCCTGGTATAACACTACCTCTTGTATCTACCATTGTATCTATCACTGTCGGGCACACCCGCCTTGGTTCATGGGTGTTCAACTGAACCCAAAATTGTCTGCAAAAAATCTAGTATACACTAGGTATATTACACATATATATCCTAATAGTGTTCATCAGCCCAATCCCACTCACACCTCCATCTCAGCCCGCGAGACCTCCATTTCAAATTGGTGATAATTATTCCCTTAATTAGCAACCGCTAGTGTTGATGGAGTATCTTTTTTCAACGAACTATATAAATAATAAGCTAAAAATAGAACAGGGGAGCAATACTTCAATAATTGTTTGGTTATATTCCTTGAGCGAGAATTCTTTTTTGCAAATGAAGGATGATGACATCTTATCTCACTTCTAAGGCATGCAGGGACGAGTAAAATTGTAATTAATTTTTCTTCATTATTTTATAAATTCTATAAATATTTTAGATGTGTCTATAGTACGAATAATTTGTACTTTGATTTTTGCTATTGTGGATCTTTATATTTAATATTGAATAATATGTTTGCAACTTCGAGCACCCATCCTAGAAATCTTGGGTCAGTCACTACTGGTCCCTGCTTTTTTAGAGAGAGGTCACTTATCACTGTTGCACCCAAGGTTAATAATATCGATATAAAAGAAACTGCTCAAAAACTGAAATTCAAAAATCGAAAATATCAAGTCAAAAATATTTAAAAAATCGTCAAAAACCAAAGGATTAAGAATTCAAAAAAATTTAAAAAAATTAAGAAAAATAAAAAATTGATCGGTTTTAACCAAAAATCGACTGGAGGATGATTGGATGTTGACCCCCACAAAATTGCCACACAATTTTGACAGAAAACCGGTCGATTTTAACCAAAAACCGATCAATTTTGTCGCATAATTTTTTTTTGATTTCTTGAATTTGACTAGTTTACCGACTGATTTTAGCTATCAAGTCGGCTTGATACGATCGAAAATCATAATTTTTGACCGATTTTTCGATGTTTTTGTGAACCTGTTGCACCCCTCTCTTTGAATTGCACTCCAACAGGGTTTTGCAAAAGTTGCCAAAATCGGCCATATCTGCTGTTATATTGGCCCAGTCAGCTGGCTAATGCACGGCCCACTTCTTATACTCGAGCCCTGAGCCCCTGATTGAGAAATCTTATTTCCCTAGGGAAGAAAAAAGATTGAGAAATCATACATACGCCCCAAGTGTATATGACAGTATATATGTATGTGAAGAACAGTCTCCGTACATACCGGAGTATATAGCAGGTATGCACATCTCGGTGCGGTAGAATTTGATACGTACGTACCCCGTTGTGAACGCCGACTGTGATGCAGCTTAAGGGCTTATTTGTTTTTATTTTGGATTCTTTAAAAACTGATTCTAGATTGTGGTTATTGAGAAGCTGATTCTTCGAAAGCTAGAATCCAAAAGCACATATGAAGTGGATTGTGGATTCTAGTGTATTTGGATGGGCTGGATTGTGAGAATCAGATTCTAGAATCATGCTGTTTGTTTTTTATTCAGTTTTTGAAGTCAATATCCAGAATCAAAAGCCAAAATAAACAAGCCTAATTAATTCATTGTAATAATTAGCCCATATCATAGTCGTATATATCACAGGGGAAGATTTTACTGCAGTATCCCAAAAGTCCATTTTTTAACAGATTCCGCATTCTCTAGGCACGGTAGCTTGTCCTTTCGTGCTCGTATATGTAGCCGCGGGGCCAACCTCCTCCCAAGCATCTCGGGCGCGACAGAGGACAAGTGTCATCTGCTGCGTCTTCTGCGGTGGAGAGATGGCTATTTTCGTAAAAAAAGATATGTTAAGGATTTAAATTTGAAAAATGATATATAAAGGACTAGATATGTACATTGTTCTTCACATGGCACGGCCGGCCTCGTTCACACACGAATCAACGCGCAAGTGCATCGATCTCATGCATCCATGACGCACGAGGTATGACACACACGGAGTACATGCATGCAGGCCGGCACGGTGCGATTCCCGTCTCCGTATGCACTAGTCGTATACGTTTCACTGCGCCGCCGGCCATGAATGCATTCGCCCACTCGCCGGCCTGGGAAGACGCGCGCCAAATTAAGTGCGTGCACGCAAGCATGCGTGGCCAGTTTATACTAGCAGATCGGTTTCGCAGCCGGCTAGATAGATGGATAGATCCACTAACTCCATGCAATTACTGCTGCTCGTCTCCCTTTCCCGTCATGCTGCAATCTTCTCTCGTCTCTTCTTATATATGTGCATCCATATCGTTGCTCTCTCTCTCTCTCTCTCTCTCCCCGCTTGTATATATGTGCTGTTCAGGATCTTCTTCGAACAACTACTAGCATTATATTGTATTATATTGTAGTACTAGGTTCTTTCTCGATCGATCGCCATTTCTCTCTTTCTTCTCGTCTTCCCCGGGCCCGGTATCTTGAGAGTTCGTCCGTGGAGATGCAGGGGTACTACGGAACCAGCGATGGCGATTGGTCGTACCACCCGCTGGCCGCGTTCCCCACGTTGTGTTCATCATCGCCGCTCCTCGTGAGGTGAGTTTTTTCGCGTCAGACTCTTGACAAAGCCTACAGATTAATTGCATTGACGTATTGTCATCAGCAAGCGCGATTGCTTACCCATCGCCGCCGCGCCTACAGACGATCATGGCGAGCTAGGTGATTTCTCGTCAGCTCTCGTTCCGAGGTGATCGGTTCTTCGATCCTGTTCTTCGTCTGCCACCAGCTTATGGTTTCGGTGCTATGTCAATATGCGATCACTTATCTGCTTCACTCTGACATACATGCGTGGTACTTTTGCGCGGCGTCGATCTGCAGGGAGGAAGAGGCGACGGGGTACCTTCCGATGATCCATGCGCCATCTGCCGCCGATGACCACTACACCTACCCGCTTGATATCTTTCCACCGTTACCTTCGGACGGCGCGACGGCGGGCCTCGACGACGCGCTGCTGCTGCCGTTCAGCGACATCGACCTGGGGGCGTTCGGCGGCGACGTCGACGAGTACAAGGCCACGCCTCTCGACACGGCGATACTACCGGTGGATCACCATTTCGGGGCGCAGCAACAGAATGCAGTGGGGCACGATCACCACGATGACAAAATGGTCGTTGCCACCGTGGGTTACGCCGTGCAGCAAGCGAGACCACCGGCGGTGCTGGCGCGGCGCGCGAGGAGCAGCAACAACGGAACAGCTGCTCCGCCTGGGAGAACTCGACTGGACCACATCGGGTTCGAGGAGCTGAGGAGGTATTTCTACATGCCGATCACCAAGGCGGCGAGGGAGATGAACGTGGGGCTCACCGTGCTCAAGAAGAGGTGCCGCGAGCTCGGCGTCGCCCGGTGGCCTCACCGGAAGATGAAGAGCCTCAAGTCCCTCATCCTCAACGTCCAGGTGATCCATGATCTGATCAGCAAGCGCTATATCTCCATTTAAATATCAATCTAGAATCCATCACCTTGCATGGCCCCAATCACCACATCATGAATGCAGGAGATGGGGAAGGGCATGTCGCCGGCGGCGGTGCAGCGGGAGCTGGCGGCGCTGGAGACGCACTACGCGCAGATGGAGGAGAACCCGGCGATCGATCTGACGGAGCGGACCAAGAAACTGAGGCAGGCGTGCTTCAAGGAGAGCTACAAGAGGAGGGCTGCGTCCAAGATCATAATTGACCGTTGCTACAACTTTGGTCATCGGCAGCAGCCTCTACCACCAACTAATTCTCGGCACAGCCAGCGGAGCAGCTTCCTCGGCTACTAATATCGCAACTGCAGTAGTATATTGTACATGCCTGTAATAGCAGTACGGATATAGATATGATTATTAGGCGGATGCAGTAATGTTTTGATTTTCACATGCATGGCTAAAGTGGGACTAAGGCCCTATCTGGTATGACCCTACCTCCTTGATTCTTCGGCTACCAAACGGTCTTACTCAAAAAAAAAAGAATCTAGAGTTAGACGAATCTGGAGGAGATCATAGTTCATTTTCGTGGAATTGGGGAAAACTGCTCTCCACGTGGAACAACAATCCTAATTAGAGATGGCAACAGGGACCCGAAACCCGATGGATATTGACTCTATTAGGGGGGGGGGGTACGAACCATTTTTCATACCCGCGGGTATATTAACGGGCAAAAGTTACTGCCCAGCGGGTACGGATCCATTCTGCTATTACTCGTACCCGTTCACCTGTGGGTCTCCATTTAGGTTTATTTTATTTTCATTCCTGAAATGAACTTGTAATGCATTATGCTATTTTTTAGATCACTATAAATATTTTAATGAAATTATGCTGTCGTAGGGGCACTCTAGTATAATATTAATTTTTAATATGGATATCCATTGAATTTTTATTGAATTGCCTTATACGATATGTTGCTACAGCCTGTAGGGTATATTATGCTTTTGTATCTCCGATTGTTTTTTATTTGGCCTTTACGGCTTTAACGTATGAACAATATTACCTTATTGTATGAACAATGTTACCGTAATGTATTTGTGATATTGTGTATAGCTGTAATGACAATATTGTAAATGTGTATACTAGCCACTTATTATATGATTAGTACAGTATGCACATGAGACCTTCTCGGCATTATATGTTAGAAGGGAGGGTCTCGACAGTTCAGCTATCCTTGATATTATTGGGCCGGCGAGATATTACAGATAAGAGATGATATTTAGATGGGCTGAAATACGTATAGGCATGCGCCGTCATGTACCATATAGTATACGGACATTCAGCTAGTAAGTTAATAATAAGACCTTTTATCCTTTCGTAGGAACATTAGGACATTCAGCTAGTAGTTAATAATGAATCTTGTATTATGGCGTCACCCATTCATTTTCAAACATTGGTGGAAACTTTTTGTTCGCCATATCTAGCGAATAAGCATAAAAATCATTCTAAAAAAAAATTGAAAAAATGAAATGGTCTAACATGCACTAAATAGAGATCGTATCCTATGTTTGAGAGCAAATGATCTAGGATATACTTAACACGCGCAAAAATATTTAATTTTGCTGGTGCAAGAAGGTGTCAGCAAATATTGTTCCTCGGCCATGAGTTGAATCTGCATTCGACTGTGAGCGCAGCAAATATTATTGGGCCGACGAGATATTAGTGGTGTGAGAAGATATCTGGATGGGCTGAAATAAGTATGGGCCTGTGCCACCAGGCAAGGGATCAGAAGAGTCTTTCCTTTTTCTTTTCTTCCTCTGCGTACCCGCCATTACCAATTCTTCTCACCGCCTTGGGGCGTACGCACTTGCCCTTCGAATCTGACTCGACTCGGACTCGGAGTGAATGCAAACTACACCCATCCCAGCGTAAGTAGCCACGGCCATATTGCGCAGGCATTTCTCCTCCTCATTAGTCTTCTCTCATTCACTGCATCCACGCGCCCCGATCAAACCCTAGAGAAAGATCGAGAGAGAGCTAGCGATGGCGCCGTCGTCGCACGTGCACGCCATGGCCGACCGGTTCGCCTCCACTTCCTCTTCGGCCGCTGTGAAGAAGCCGGCAGCTGTTGCTGCTGCCCTTGCTGCCGTCTCCTCCAAGCCGATAAAGAAGACCGCGCGCCCGTCGACGTCGTCATCCAGCCGTCTCATCGCGTCCTCCAAGATCGGAGCCAAGAAGCAGCCGGCACGTCCGGCGGGGGCCGAGTTCCGGGCGCCGCCCGCTGCGCAGGCACTGCACCCCGCCCGCCGGCTCACGTGCGGGACCGCCGTGTGCGTGCGCACGAGGTACGTCAACATCACCGACAAGTGCTGCCTCGTGCTCTGGCTGCCGGCGAGGGTCGTCTCTGCCTCCGGCGCCTACCACTACGCTGTCAAGTACGCCGCAGACCTCAGCCCCATGTTCGCCGGCAAGGTCGTTCGTCTCCCCGTCGAGCACGTCCGCAAGGCGCCCTGGCTTGCATCCTCCATCGCTGCTGCCTCCCGCCCATGAAGAGCATAGCAAGAAGAGCCCGCCGAGCAGCCTCCCGCCCATGAAGAGCAGAGCAACCGGCCTGTGACAGCAAGAGATCGAGTCAAGTGATCTGACCTGATGTCCATCAATGTGCTGAGAGAGACCTGATCGCTGCTGATCAGAGAGTTTCCTACATACTATATAGTTTCCATTTATGTGTTCTTGTTTTGTGTTTATTTTCTATTCATCGATGATCTTGTCCTGATTCTTTCCGGTGCCCCAAACTGGCACTAGTGTACAAAACAGAGTGTAGACTCTAATTATTTACTATTCCTCTGTGACTTACCAAAGCAACAAATATAAACATAAGAGTTTCAGTTTTGAATCCCATGGTCATGTTTACTGGTTCTAGTTTTCAATTTTTTTAAAAACAAATACCTGCTAATAGTTGGTGTGTATATACTGTAGTCTCAATTGAGGATTGCAAAGTAGAATGGATTACATGAAATGACCATAAAATTCAAAACGAATTTGCAAAACCTAATTCGAGTTTAATTGATTCTTGATTTGGATTTGGAGTTCTTGATGTTGATCTTCGTTCTTAAGCCAAGAAATTAGGATTAGGGTTGGGGGAAAGTTGGTTCGTACCTGGAAGCCCAGCTCGGACCTTCGGTCCTTCGCGCACGTCGGCCGCGCCGCCGCTTGGCCCGGTCCGTCGCCTACGCCGCTTGGTTCTTCGTCCTCGCGCCCGGTCCTTCGCCGCCTTCTCCATTGCGACCGGTCGCTCGCGCACGTCGCCGTCCTTGCCACGCCATGCCCCCGTCCCGTCGCCTTTACTCCACGTCGCCGCCCATGCCCTGCCGCTCCCACGCCGTCGTCCCCTCCGTGTGCGTCACCCACGCCCGCCGCCACTCTCGCCTCGCTCGCCTCCCTCTCTCTCCGGCTATAAAAGGCGAGCCCTGCCTCCGCTCCAGCTCGCCCCTTCCTCACCGCTCGGTGGTGAGTCCCTCCCTCTCCCGCTCTCCCCCAGCTCCGGCGAGGCCGAACCCCCGCCGACGCCCCCGCAAACCTAACCCTAACCCTGCGCCGAGCCCCCCCCCTCTGTCTTGTTGCCGCCAGGCTGGGCCAGTTGGGCGACCCGGCGCCAGCGTCTTGGCGCGCCCGATCGTGGGCGAACGGTCGAGCAGGCGTACCACTGTGCGGCCCAGCACTGTCCCGACGATTTTCGAATTTTTGGATTTTTAATAATTCTTATTAATTCCAAAAATTCGATTATAAATCCAAAAATAGCCCAGAAAATTCCCGGAAAATCCCGGAAAACCCAGAGCTCCACCAAATACATATTCCGAACCAAATACATATTCCGAACCGTCTCGTGCCACTGAGTCCAAAAATGCCCTCCGTTCCTCAATCCGGAGTCCCCAAAATTCCAAAATGCCCAAATCACCCCTCATTCTCTCTCGGCCTGGTTCCGGTTTTCCGTTTTCGTTCTCGTTTTCCGTTTCATTTCATTTTCCATTTGTTTATTACCATTCATCCTTTTCGCGTTAGATCCGACCGTTGGACAATTCCCGGAGTAGCCGCAGTACCCGGAGCAGGAGCCGAACCCGACAGGAGCCCAGAACGACTATGTAAACTGCGGTTCAGCCAATCCGATCGCCGAGCAAGGCAAGCCGTACACCTTTGATCATGTTGATCCGAAACATGCCATGCTATAGTTATTAACTATTTTCTACCGCATTATTTTACTGTATGTTGAAATATTGAAATCCAGTATTTTAGAATGACATGATACCTAGATAATGCCGAATTGCTCATGGAACTTCCTTGAAAAATATTGAATTCCAAATAAATCCTTGTAACCCTAGGAAGTACATATACCTTGTTAAGTTAGATATTATTCCGGTTAGTATAATCTCAAAATCTTGGAAAATGGAAATAAATGCTGTCGAGCCACTGGCTCGGTTGTTTTGGAAATATGCTACAGTCTGGGGGACAGTATTGGATAAATCCCGAGTGGATGAGGTTCCAATCCCCGACTGATGATTATGCCTTGGTTTGTCTGGTGTCCGGTACCGTGGGTATCGGAATGGGTTGGTGGATGGAAAGGCTTGGTCTTTGGCAATGTAAGGATAATGAATCCCCTTGAGCAAAGTAAATAACTTAAGTCCTCGCTCAACCACAAGTCGGAATGGTCAGCGAGCCTGTCTCCGACATAGCTCAGTACATTAACCATTCCTGAAATAAAATTTGAATAATTTTGGCGGACTATTCCCGGTGGGGAATAGGGATCGGCCTCCCTGGCAAGGGAGTATACCGAAGGGGTGGAACAGGAATGGTCCTTAGTGTCATACCCTGATTCTCACAACGGTAGGTGCTATAGCTGGAATAACCAGGTCCAGGATAGCGCGAGCCTATCGCTTAACAACTAAACGACAGGAATGATTAACGAAATGCTGTGATGATCTCGACCCGGCCGCATGCATTTAAGTTGCATGTTTGTTAGCGCTTGGCATTAACGGTCGTAGATATCTTGTGGGTAAAGCTGAGCATCTCTGCAGAGTTAATCAATGGTATTCGAATACGCCGTATTTCCGGTTAATGAAGTTAAGTTTGAACTGGGGTGATACCCGTAACCAAGCTCAAGTAATTGTTTTGGTGAATTTGGTGAATATGGATAAGTGGTGTTGAACTTGTGAAACCCCCCCCCCTACTACTTAATTATGGTTTGTGCTTCAAATGTAAAATGAGTTATAAAATAAAACTGCATCCAAATACTTACAACCCTATTGCCATCCTTTGAATAACTCCCCGCATATAGTATTCAGAGCTCTCCGTACGACTTGTTGAGTACTCCCGTACTCACCCTTGCAAACCCCGTCCCTTTCAGAGTTTGAAGAAGCTGGAGCGTACCAGGAGTACGTAGATGGCGATTTGGTTTGGTTTTGAGGTCTTAGTCTTTTGCTCAGGCCAGCCTGTGCGGTGTTTTGCTTGTAAGTTATTCGGGCCCTGCTGCGCCCTCTTTTGTAAAAACCCGGCCGTTAGGCCTTATATTGAATAAAAGAGTTGAATTTTCTTTTGCCTGGCAATATACTCTTGTCTTTCCCGGCAGCTAATCATCCTGGGTAGCTGTCGAGGCATACGGTTCTGCCCCTAAAAAGGCGGGCCGTCACATTACATTTTAAAACAAAATGATCAATATATGTGCAGTCATTAAGCCCAATTCTGTTTTTTTGACGCACATTCCGAAATCTGATCTTTCTCAATCAAAAATAAATGGAAAACCGATACTAGATTTCCATATATCCATTTTATCATCCCTGCCTTTTACAGTGCCTCAAAACTACAAAATACACACTACATCGACACAAATCACCATAATTGCAAGGACGCCAAGAATCGCATGCACGAAGACCTTTAATTGGCCCTACAACGACACCGGGCAAGAGTACGTCTTGGTGATCAGCACTTAGACCTCAGGTTAACTGATTCATCAGTCGGCCTTTGCAGTGAAGCTTGGCTGGTAGAATATCTGATTGTCTTCCAGCTACCGGTCATACTTCACACTGCACACGCATAACTCTATAATCTTCTATAATAGATTTGCAACATCATAGATTCAACACATATATTTAAACTTTGTTAAAATTACAATACAAATAGTTCTAAGGACTTGCAAATCCTAAACCATCAAAATCGAAATCAATTCAATCAATAAATCTGATCCACTGAAGAGGTGATGTCCTAACCTTTCTCAAACTTTTGGGCGTGCCAGAGGCGTTGTGGTCTGATAACATTCCTATCAAGGTGTGGAAATGCCATAGACACTTGGCAATCGTTTTGCTAACTAAATTGTTTATAGCATTTTTAGATCAAACAAGATGTCCGACAAGTAGAGGAGAAACACGTTATTGCCAACTTTCAAGAATAACGGAGATATTCAAAGTTGTACTAATTTCAAAGAAATTAAGCTTATAAACCATACAATGCAGCTTTGAGAGTGAGTGATTGAGCGTCGTTTAATAAGAGTGACTAGCGTGATGAAAAACAAATTTGGTTTTATGCGTGGAAGGTCGATCATTGAGGCGATTTTCTTGACACGACAGTTGATGAAGATGTATAGGAAGGAAAAGAATGATCTACACATGATGTTTATCGACTTGAAGAAATCTTACAACAAAGTGTCAATAAAGGTCATATAGTGAGCACTTTAAAAATTCCCGACAAATTATGTCATCATAATCAATGATATGTGCGATGATGTTGTAATTAATGTGAGAGTATGTGATAGCTATACTAGTGATTTTCTTCATAAGATAGGACTACATCAAGCGTCAACGTTGATCCCCTACATTTTTTTTCACTAGTGATGGACGAAGTCATGATGGACATACAAGGAAAGATTCCTTGGTGTATGTTTTTTTGCTAATGATATGGTGCTAATTGATGAGAGTAGGATATGTGTTAATAGGAAATTGGAGTTGTAAAGAAAGACTATAGAATCGAAGGACTTAAGACTTTGTAGGACTAAAAATGAGTACATGAGGTGTTTTTTCAGCAGTACAATGCTAGATGATAGAGATATTAGTATGGACGGAAAAGTAATGCCTAAAAGGAAAGTTTTTTTTTATATTTAGGATCGATGCTACAGAGAGACGGTGAGATTGATGAGGATATGAGCTACAGGATATGAGCAAGGTGGGTGCAATAGCGCCAATCATCTGGTGTCTCATGTGTTAGAAACACCCCTCAAAAGTTATTGGGTAAGTTCTATAATATGACGATTAGACCAACGATGTTGTATGGAGTAGATTATTGAGCGACAAAAGGACAACATGCATACAAATTTATCTTTTTTTTGTTTCTTCTAATACTTTTTGAATTTGATGTTAAAATTTTAAAGGTTGCTAAAACACTCTATAGGACAACATACATACAAATTTTTTTCTTTATGTTGATTTAGTGGCAAAACCAAAGTTAATTGCATGAGTGCACCAAAATTAAACGTGATTGGTTGCAGATCACATTTGCCGACGTTAAGTGAGTAATATTTCAGGCTTTCAGAGGCACATCCTAAAAAAGATTATTGTGCATATGATTGAGTAAATTTTATAAAACTATAAGCTTCTTATACAAACTATCAAAAAACAACATATTTTAGTTTTTATTTCACAAAACTATAAATTTTTGGAGAACGTGTATCACAAAACTTCAGGTTTTAGAATGAGAAAATTCCTCATTTGCCACTGCAAGTTGGCAAGATCCATAAAATGCTCTCACGATGCCATCGGATCTCAAAGTTCATCTTTTTTTTTTCCACTCCCATCGTTCATGAATTGGCCTTTAACTGAAGCACGAAAAGACCATTTTGCCCCTTAGTGTGTGTCGGGCAAGGATCCAAATCCCGGCCAAAATTCAAAAATTTCAGCCGAGATTTCGAACTCCCGAGATCCTAAATCTCTGCCGGGTAAAAACAATTGGGAAAATTCAAATTGCTACGGTAACAGTGAAAATCTCGGCGAGATCTCGGGTATTTCGGCCAAAACTCGGCGTTTTTTTGCCGGATTTTCATTTTTGTGGACTGGATTTGATTGTATTTAGGGTCAAGATTAACCACAAAAAATTCAAAAAATTTTAACTTGTTTTTGACCATTTTTTGATTGGTTCAATTTGTCAGTTAGTCTTGAGTAGCACTGTCTAAAATTTTCAAAATTCCTTAAGATTGATTATCATCTAAAAATTTTATGAGAATATTATAAATGTGCTAGGACCATCCACAAAAAATTTAAAATTTTCTAAAATGATTTGAACTATTTTTCATCTAGGTGAAATTTGTCAGTCCGTCTTCAGTAGCATTATCTGAATTTTTGAAAATTCATCAATATTGGTCATCATCTAAAAATTTTATGAGAATATTATGTATGTGTTAGGACCATCGACAAAAAATTTCAAAAGTTTCTAACGTGGTTTGCATAATTTTCCATTTGGTTGAAATTTGCCGATTAGCCTTTTATCAGGACAGTAGCATTGTTAGATTTTTTTTAAAATTCTCCGATCATCATATGAAATATTTATGAGAACATTAATGATGTGTCAGGACCCTCCAAAAAAATTTTCAAAATTTTTTGACGTCGTTTGAACTATTTTTCATTCAGTTGAATTTTACCGAGATTTCAAAAATTTCGGACGAAATTTTGGATTTCTATGCTAAAAAAAACAGGATTTGAATTTTAGTTTTTGAATTTCGTTCGAATTTTATCCAAAATTTTCCAATCTCAAAATTTCGGATTACGATGAGTCCGAAAACGAAATTTAAAACCTTAGTGTCGGGTGTGTTGGATACAGACAGAAATGGTAAACCCACTTCCTAAACATAGCTAACAAGAAGAATACCAAAGCACGAGCCGACCAGGAAAACAGCCCCCTAGATACTACCAATGATACGCAATCCACCGGTGTCCCTACATTAAGGCCCCATTTGGCAATTTGAAACCGGACCGTTTCTACTAGATTCTAGAAGAAACCCAACCAAACGGGCTAAAGTTCAGAACGATTATTCTCGGAACGTTACTTCTTTTTCCACTCTGTTGTTGAATCGGCCTCAAATCTGTTTCACCTGATTCATAGAATCCTATCTGAAACGTTTCTACCAAGAATTTGAAACTGTTTCCGTTTCTAATAGAATCTTAAACCGTACCAAACAGGACCTAACAATCACCAAAATAAGCAAAAACTCTAACAACAGTCAATCGCGGAGGAAAAGTATGATCCATATGGAGCACAGATGGATATGAAGAACCCTCACCGAATATGTCGAAAGTTTTCGCCCCTGTGAACTCCGGAAAATTTGATAATTTGCCCTGAAATTGATGGGCATTTGATCATTTGCCCAAAGTTGATGAGTATTTGATCATTTGCCCTACGATATTTCATTGACATGCGGGTCCTAGGGCCACATGTCAGTGAGACATCGTAGGGCAAATGATCAAACGCCTATCAACTTTGGGCAAATGATCAAACACCCATCAACTTCAGGGCAAATGATCAAATGCCCCGTGAACTCCACGGATGTCGCTGCAACGGTCTCACGGATGGTGATGGAATGACCACATATAGGCTTGTCCCTTCAAATCAAGAAAAGATTGTAAGTTGGTTGTTTTAGAACCACCGATGGAATGGATGAGTAAGTTACTACAGTTTACAACGAATCCAGCCCAAACGGGGAATCTTCTGAGGTCACGAGAAAAATGCAAAGAGAAATCAAGATTTCGGGTGTTTGGATTGGGGGACGTACAATTCGAGGGCGCATACGTGGATGTCACAGCAGCCGCCGGCAACAAGTGCGTCGACACCCGACAAGCGCCACGAGACCCGGCGACCGCATCCTGCCGGTGCAGGTCAGAAGGACGAAAGGCTTCGCCGGGGCCGAGGTCTCGGTGGCGCCGGCGTCCTCGGCCGGAGGCGGGCGGTGGGCAGCAAATACGGACTGGAGGTTAGATACGAGCACGACCGGATGGGGATTGGGCCTTGGGGCGTCGTCGTTGGAGCTCACAGCCATCGTTTGAGCCGGAGACGTGGACGGGTGTTGGGGGAGGAGAGAGAGAGAGAGATGTACGAATGAAGGAAGCGAGACTGACTGTAGAGACGGGCGTTGGGCCGGGCCGGCCTGCCCCGAGCACGATGGGCTTCGGGCCTGGCGTCTCGGGCTGACTCGGCAAGAAAAAACCAGCGGGCTGAGCCGGACCAGCCTGAGAGACCTAAAAGCACGATGGGCTTGAGTTAGGCGAGCCAGCTCGGACCCGACCCCACAACTAATCCCTTGCCGCCTCCTACAGACCACCCGTCCTCTTTCAACCACTTTAGGCTAGGCACTAAAGTAGATCTAAACTTTGACATTGCCATGCTCCAGACACCGTTGGAATTATGGAATTTTTCATGTCTTTTTACTCTTTCTTCGACTAAACATGTTGACCGGTCCTGCTAGATGGACCTTTAAGCATGACAAATTATGGATTAGAGGTGGAATTCCTATGCTGCTAAGTATTACTCCCTTCAGTTTGATAATAGATGTCGTTTTGGACACAGTGATGGTCAAACTTCTAAAACTTTGATTATCGATATATTTTTAAATATTTAAATTGGATATATGAAAATTATATGTATAGACTTGTCTGGAGAAGTACTTTCATAATATTATAATTTTATTGGGTTTTATAAATATATTATAATAAAAATTAGCGATCAAAGTTGTATTTTGAAGACCGTGTCGATGTCCAAAACGATATCTATTATCAAAATGGAGGGAGTAATAATATACTCCCAAATGCCATCATCACAGGAAGACTCCATGCCACATTGTTAGAATCGAAATTATCTGCAGTTCTGAATGTCACCATTTACGATAGCGGGAAATTAAGACATAGTATGAGCATTCGGACCGGTGTTAGTAGCATGAGTAGTACAAATCAGTAGAATGGATCAATAGATAGTAAAAATGATAATATATATTTGAGAATCAAAAACTTTATTAATATTTACATATACAAAATTACTACTTCGTTAAAAAACTTACGTACAGTGAAAAGAGAACAACCACAAGCCCCCACGGGCCTTCGGGCCACCTCCGGGCCAGGTTGGCCCGAACCCGGCCCATGTCTTCGGGCCGGGCCGGGCTGCCCGACGGGCCCCATTTCTAGGCCTAGCTCAGCCCGGGCCGGCCGGGTCTTGGGTCGCTCGGGAAAAGCCCGACCCGTCGCCTAGGTCTAAGCAAGAGGTGAAATGGATTGAAATTTTCTGATTTTGGTCCAACATTTCGTCGTATGCGTTCAATGTGTCCAGCACACACGCACGGGCAAAATAGTCTTTTCATGTGGCAAAAAAAAAAGGCATTTTCGTGCTCCAGTTAAAGGCCAGTTTACAAGCGACCGACACGAGTGGAAAAAAAGATAAAATTTGAGATCCGATGATAATAAATGGATGAGCAGTTTCGTAATGATATTTTAGAGATCTAATCAACTTTTAGTAGTAAATAAAGAAATTTCTCTTTTAGAATTGACTATTTTTTTTTGTAGCAGATCTTATGAACCAACATTGTAATTTTACATGCAAGTAAGATGAGAAATGGCGTGTGAAAATATAGTACATACTCCTAGGAGTATGAAAAAGGAGGTGTGTGCGTGCAATAAGGTCGGCTTTTTAAAAAAGAAAACAAGGATGGTTTGATTACAAACGACATTTTGCTATTAACGATTCACAACAATTCCTCCCACAAAATTCAAATATCAGGAGTAAAACTAATTTTACAAACATAAAAATCAAATTAAACTGATAATATTCTAAAAATGTGGAGATTTGAATATTGTCATGTGACCTGCAACCATCTGTTGTCCACATATAGTGCTTTTTCATTCATTTGTTCTTGCTATTAAAAAAACACAACCAGATATACACTGTATTATCAAACCATTTAAAAATGATTTAAGAATGATACCCGCGCACTTGCATGGGCCTCCTTTCTAGTTGGAAAACAAAAACTCTTCGCTGGAGGAATATGCTTACTGTTAAGCATCTTGTAAATTTTGGAAGATTTATTTGTACGGCCTTTTTCACATGGTAGTGTTTGTGATAATTTTCCAAAATAAAAACAATGTATGTTACTTTTGTGGACTGTCCTTATGTAGCGCACACTCATGTTCAAAATCTCACCGAGATTTTGGTCATCTCGACCAAAATTTCGTTCTCTAGTCGGGGCTGAGATCCTAAATCTCGTCCGAATAAAAATAAAATAAAATGTTACAGTGCTTTCAAAGTCTCGTCGAGATCTCATCGAAATTTCGTTGATATTGGTGATTTCGGTCAAAATCTCGGATTTCTCGATTGAAAAAACGGATTTAAAATTTGATTTTTGGATTTCGTCTGGATTTTATTTAAAATTTCGAGATCTCGCTAAAAATTTTGAATTTCGTCCACCTTCGAGATATATACCAAAAATAAAATTTAAAACCCTACGCACACTAATCTTTTCATTTTGAAAAAGGAAATCTGAAAATTTTAGTGCTAGGCGCGCAGATGCATGGGCATTCAAAAGTATGCAAACTCATAGTAGGAGAATCGAATATGCCCTTGTTAATGGGATCGAAATGGTTACTATAACTATTTATGGGAGTCATATCTTAGGATGGTCGCTCACAACTCATTATTTGTTACTCGTTTGGATTCGTTTCATGCCGGGTTGAGTGTGTCAAAAGGAGTGGGCAACGCTAACATGCTAGCTGTAGAAAAAAGCTGTAGCAAAGTACCATTTTCATTGTAACAACATAGTTAACTTTAGCTATATGCGTTTTCTTTCCAAAACACACCGCTGAAAATTGCCCAAAGGACAAGTCGGCAGTGGATACAAATGCATATAGAGACATCTAGTCATTTTCTTTTCTTTGGATTTGTTATTTGTAAGTCACCTGAAATTTCATCAAGTCAATTTTTGTGACCATTGGATTTAGTAAAGATTGATATGCGATATGATTGGATGTGGTATAATGGATAAAAAATGTGGCTCGTGCTTAAGAAAATTTCAATCTCTGTTATGTAAATTGAGTTGGCCTGTTTTTTATGCCCTTCAGAAAAATTGAAATTTAGGTTTGATTGTGCTCTTGTTTGTTGAATTCAATATAAGGCTTTTAAATTCTCTTAGTTTAGCTCTGCTACTGTGCTGCAGAAACTCAGCTTTGTTTTAGTGGATTATACATCATCCCTGAATATTGGGCAACCATATACAGAATACATGTAAATATAGTTACAGCAGCTTATTATTTGTTCCATTTTCCTTCTCGCCTCGCTACTTCAGTTAAGTTCGATTGGTTCAACTCTTTTTTCCTCAGTGGCTCTGAATCCATAGGGTAAACAAGCCTACCTTAATAATCACATCCGCAGTTTGCTACCCAAAATTATTGTAATTTGCAGTTTAGCACTAATCATTTAATATCCTAATGTTGCAACATAACTATCTTGCAAGAAGCATTCAAGTACCTCGACTCCTCCGGTGCTTAGCTCTATTTTGTTTAAAAGAGCAAATAACCAAGCTAGCAGCTTTTTCGACAAAAAAGAAATTATTTGCTAAATGATTCCTAGCAAGGCAAGGATGTGATGGCTGTAGGCTCTCTTCATTTGTCAAAATAAAGGCCAATAAGGGTTCTCAAATGGCACATTGCTTTGACTCTCCCGGACACTAGACTTAAAAGGAGACTCTCCTCTCATCTCATCGCCACAGTGGCCGCATTGTGCACAGGTTAGCCCGCTCCCTCGCGTCCCCGTGACACGGTTTCGAGAGCTCGCTCTGCTCGCGCATGTATTTTCCATGCTTGACACGTGGCACAGGCACGCAGGCCGTGGAGGGGTACAATTTTTTTTTTGGCAAAAAGCCCCTTGCAAGTTTAGGAAATGCATGCGGGGCCTTTTTTTGATGAAAAGATCCTTTCTCCACATTGTGGCCCTCTGAAAATCCCTTATTGTGTAAAGATTTTTTGTTTTTGCGGAAAGGTCCTTTTTGCGTAAAGGCCCTCTGATTTTTTTTTGCAACAAGATCTGGTTCCGATTCTACCTGTTTTTCCTCTTCTTGCATAAAGGTCCTACGAATATCCGTTTCTTTTGTTCTTTTTTTTTTCTTTTGCATAAACAACCCATTTTTGCTGGCGCGGCAACGCCACGCCCAATTTCCTAGTATAGTAAATAGGTAGGAGTGACATGACTGCATTGACCATGGTGAGGTGGCCTCCATAGGACAAGTAGATTGCATTACATGATAGCCATCTATCTATCTGGTCCATAGGAGGAGAGAAGTCCCTGACCTTTGGCCTTGATAGTCCTAAGGGAAGCCCAAGGTATGTGAAGGGCATATTTCATGTAGCGCATCCAAAGGTGTTGGCTAGTCGAAGTAACCGCTCGTCATCAATGTTGACCGTGTACATGAAAGATTTTTCATAGTTAACTTTCAGACTCGTTGATTCTGTCAAGGTGTTGAGCAGAACTTCGAGGCAAAGCAGCTGGACTGCGCTGGTCGGCATGATGAGCAGAGTGACATCAGCGTACTGGACTATAGGATAGTCGAAAACCCCTGGGACATTTAGGGCATGTTTGGATGCTAGGGAAATAAAATCTAGAGAATATTTCTCCCTAGAGGGATTTTAATGGCACATGAAATCCCCTCCAACCCCTAGGGATAATTTTCCTTGAGAAGAAATTATCCCACTCATCATTTGGAAGCCATAGGGATAAAAATCCCTAACATTCAAGAAAGTTAAAAAATATATAGAAAAATCTAAAAAAATTAGAAAATCTTTTAAAAAATAAAATTATACACATGCAGATAATATCATATAAAAATAAAATCCTTACCATTCAAGATCATTTAAAAATAATGAAAAAAGTGATAAAATATACACATGCAGATAATATCATACAGAAGAAATTTTAGCAAATTTGCTGATCTGCAGCTTAGCGTATAAGCATATCTCGACCAGAAGAACTGTTTTTGAATTGCTATGGGCGACCATAAAACAAAGAGACTGATGATTCCTCATATCTAGAGCCCTCAAACCAAAGGGCAAACCTGTGAAAGCCAAGATCTGAGCTCCAATGAAAGTAAATCGCGAGAAATACCAATACCATACAACAATCACAAAATATAATGAAGCCAAGTTCATACTGATGCGCATCATAATCTTACTTCCCACATCAGCTATTAATATAGCTTAGGAAAACTGATGATCGCACAGATCTATTGACTTTACTACACTACTCCAAAGATCGCGATACCCATTGATTTCCATTTCCCAACAAGATAACTTTTGAACAACAAATATCAGGATTCAGGAAAGCCTCAAATAATCAACATGATTCCAAAGCATTCATGGGCCACGATAAATTTCCACAAGCATATCAAGTATTACTACAAGTAAACAACTGAAGCAACATAATTTTTTTTACTTGGTTTGATTAATGCCATGAACATACCATCAATATTGATAATTCCACATCATACATTCATACTAAAGTACTACACTGAATCTCGTCATAGCGTGAAATCTATGAGATAATTCTGCGGATCTTTGCAAAAGTCGGTGCATCAATCAAAACCAACACTGAACCAATAGATCTGTGGCTACAGAATGAGGAACCAGAGAATATATAGGCTACATCTAGAACAAGACCAGATCCAGACCAATTCCATACCTCTTGAGCAAAAGAAGCCTACCAGATCTTGCCGTTCGCAGCCTCAAACCCTAGATCCGGTGCCCCAAGGAAGGATAACAGCCCCTGGGCAGTGCTGTTGCCGCTGGCGGCGTTCGCATCGTCCAACGAGCAGCCCAGAGTTGATGAGCGACGCAACGGACGTGAAGAAGAACGACGCGACGTCGAGCCCCAGCAGCGTCTCGCGATCAGAGAAGGTGCGGCCGAAAAGCACCACGGGCTGGTCCGAGGAGCGGAAGAGATAGAGGAAGCACCAGGCGGCGAGGAGGCCTAGGAGGATGAGGAGCGAGAAGGGGTGGGCCAAGAGCGACGCCGCGAGCGCGAAGGCCACCACAGCGGGCCTCGTGAGCGGAGGCGACACGGGCGGAGGCGACGCTCGATAGGGGAGGCGACTCGCGAGGGCGACGAGATGGGGAACCCTAACCCGACCTCTGGAGGAGCGGAATGTTTCCACAGGGAAATGGCGCGGAAAAGGCCGAGATTTCCTCGCCTCGTCGGGCTCCAAACACGATTTTCATCGGCCCGGGGAGATCAAGCCCAGTGGCTGCCAACCCTGGGAATGGGCCGGGTTCCCGGCCGGTAATTGGGCTTCCAAACATGCCCTTATAGGATGTTTTAGAGCTCCTCTTTCGACTGCCGTGTTTGACCACTGCTTGGAGAAGGTCCGCCCCAAGCGTAGGCGGAGCGGGTGCAGGGTATATTTTGGCACCCTAAAAAACTAAGAAACGTTAAAATTTTATCTTTTTAATTGGCTAAATTTTGGGATAAAGGATCACCCCTTTTGTATTAGAATTGTTTCCCAGGAGTTCCATTCAGGACGATTGAGGAATGTCCTGTTGAAAGAATCTGTCAGTTCTAGTTGATCCATCTTTGGGGGAAGCATTGTTGTTCCATAACTGCAATAATGAGTGAGTGCTCTATTGTATCAAAAGCCTTTTCGAAATCCAGCTTGATGATCACCATTTCTTTTTTGCTGTGTTGGCACTGATGTAGGTACTCAAAAGCCCAGGCTAGACAGACTTGGATGGTTCTTGATCGGAGGAAGCCGTATTGGTTGTGGTGAACCAGCTTGAGAATGACCCTCTGGAGCCCGTTTGCCATTAGTTCTGTTAGGAGCTTGATGCTGGAAATTAGGAGCGAAATCGGTCTGTCGTCGTTAACCGATTCTGCCCGCTGCTTCTTTGGAATGAGAGTTATGTAGAACCCATTAATGCTTTGGGGTAGAGATCTCCTGAGTGGAACTGATTGCATCAAGCATAAGTCGTTTGCAATGGTAGGCCAGCATTTCTTGATGAACATGCCATTAAATCCATCTTGTCCTGGCTCTTTATCCACTGGAAGAGATCTTATTATGAGGTCAGTTTCATCTTTGGAGAAAGGGTATATATGCCGATGTGCCAAAGCAATTTACTAATGTGCTGTTCAATTTTGTTGTTATGCTTGTACTGATCCTGTCTCACCGGCTTGATCTGGATGATGCCCTAATAGTAAGCATCGAGAGTCACCCAGATCAGGTGAACAGATTATAGGTAAAAGATCCTGTTATACTCACTGCGGTTAAGGCCCTCTATGAGGATGTTTCTTGTCATAGCATTCACCTCAACATTAGTCATATTACTGGCTATGACGTTTTCATCGGCAAAAACCTCATACTGGAGCTTTACCTTCTACCAAATTAGGAAGTCCTGGGCAGTGATGTACGACTCCATTCTTGATTTCCAAAAAGGAAAATCAACTCTAAAAAAATCGAAGGTTTGGGGGAATACTTGTTCATGACCATAGCTCTCGAAACCGATCAAGATTTATAAAAAAAACAAAACCTGCTCCGATACCAATTGAAGGATCAGAATGGCGATCAGAGAGGGATGAATGATCTCAAATAAAAAAATTTCACCTACCCGACAAGAAGAGCCTACCAAAAACTCAAAGAACCAACTGAGATAAAACTTGCTCTTGAAACTCGGTATGCACCTCCTTATGGATTTCAGAAACTTATTCCAACCTTCAATTGTGAAGATTGATGTCAAAGTTCCGACCTTTTTCAAATCAAACAAGAAGTGCGCCAAGGGAAAGTAAAAACCAAAATCTTTGTCTTGGACTTGCTCGTGGGGTTTTGATGATCAAGATGATCTTGGATATCCTGCCACTTGTCACAGCAAGCAACAACACAAGAAGTAAAGCCGCAAACACGATCTACAAGAATGCATTCGTTTCAAGCAAAGCGATCGATTTGTTGTAAAGTTCAAGAAGAGATGAGCCTAAATGATTGGAGTATGATTTGAAGAAGATTCATCCAACAATCATTCATCCTCGGCAAAAAAAAATCTATAATCACTTAGAAGGAGGGGAGACAAATCCAAATGTGTGGAATGTAAATTGCGAGATTGTGAATTGCAAGAATTTAAATTATGAAAATTAAATTGTTTGAATTTAAATTGCGGAATGTAAATACTGAATTTAATAAATAATGTAAATGCTAAAAGTAAATTCATAATAATAAGAAAATAAAATTTTTATTTCTTGGATGAAAGGTTTATAAAGTCTCACAACAAGGTGAGAAAAGCTCAAAAGAGCACCAAAACCTTCAAAAGAGAGACATTCCTCTCCCTCTCTTTTATAGAAACTTCGGAGCAATCTCCACCCTTGGATAACCTTTTTGGCCCTCAAGAAACCTCATCAATGGTTAAAATTCACTCCCTTACTCATACATGGGCTAACCCGCAACTCAATAACATAATGGGTTTTACACGCTTCTCAAAGCTAGCTAACTTGACCGCTACTCTATCCTCTAAACCGTGATTCAACATCTCTCCTTGATCCTAGTAGCTTCAAGTTAGCATGTCAACCATTCCCTTGTCTTCTAGGCTCGCAACGACTCCGTCTCAAGTCATCCTCTAGCGATCCCCAACCGTCTGGACCTCGGCGCACATCGCTTAGTTCCGGTCATCCTCTGCCTCACTATGACCTAGCACCATCGTCCTACAATCATCAAAGACAAGGAAACACATTACATAGCATTGCACGATAAAATATGCAATTAATCAAACATAGCAAAAATCATAACTCAATTTGCAATAAAAATCTGGTACCGCATTGAAACTGTCAGCACACCAAATTGCTCTAAATTCAAATTTAATTCAAATCAAACTCAAACATGAGCACCACATGCTTAAACATAGTTGATTACTCATCACCAACAAGGATAGACCTTCATATGGTCTTCCAATCTCTTCTTTGATGAGTATATTGACAAATTCACAAAATAGCACAATTTGAGTTTGACAATATAAGGAACAAAGCAATTCGATTGCAAAATCATACTTGGTCAAAATAAAAGAGAAAGCAAGTTCATGACCATGTAGATAAGAAGAAATTTATAGCTTATCAAAGAAAAGAACAAATTTTCCACAAATGTTCTAAAAACAAGAAAATTTAATAAAAGCTTACTTTTGCAATTTTACTCATGATCCAAAGAAAATAATAATTTTTCACCATAATCATGAGAAAGCATTTTCTCCCCCTATTTCTAATGATGCCTTATTACATTTTCTCCCCCTTTTGGCAATATAAGCATCAAAGAAAAGCATATATGCATCACATGCATTCTAAATGAGCTTTAAAGATTATCCAAGTGACCATTTAGACAAAGTATGCCACCAACTACTTAAGTTCAGATTATACCACACTAAGTCATTCCAATTGCATATTTTAATATTTGTTAGCTAGCATAAAAGAAGTTATATTAGTTTTTTTCATGATTTCAACAAGAGTAACACTTAACATAATTTCAAGATTAGAAGCAAAGTTATGCAAGGATCAAATGGATATACTAGAGTTCAACCTAGCCAACACTTTGGAAAGCTACAAGTGCATAAGAGAACTGTAACATCCCAAAATTTTGCTTTTCTTAAATTCATGTGTGAATTGGCACTTTGGTGAATTTTTGGAATTTTCTGGAATTTATTTGGATTTATTTGGAATTTATTTGAATTTATTCTATTTTGAAATAATTAAAGAATTTAACTTTGCAAATAAAATTTTGTTGGAAATATTTTATTTGAGTCCAAAATGTTCCAAAATATTTTCTAGAATTTTTCTGGATTTTTTCTGAGTCTTTTGCTATTTTTAATGAATTAAATGAATTTCTGAGAATTTAATTAGACTATTTAATCGTTGGAAATAGCGAGTGGGTTTGTACTGTTCCACCGACCGAGCCCGAGTCAGACTCGAGTCCGAGTCCGACTCGAACCCAACCGAGCCCTAACCCTCTCGACCGTCCGATCAAGATCGAACGGCCGAGATTGAGCCACGTCACCTGGACCCAAGCCTGACCGAAGCCCGGCTCACCGAAGTCGGACCGAGTCCAACTCGCGCGGATGTTGGATCTTGATCCAACGGCTCACGTTGAGCCACGTCTCCCTATCCGTGTCGCCGTACTCCGCCGCCGCCAGTGCGTGGGCCCTCGTTTTCCGCGCGTTTCACGGACGTCGAGGGGGTATTTAATGCGCCGCCGCCGCTGTCGTGTTGCCGACTTCCGTGCGCACCCGTAGCCCTAGCCCGCTGAGCTCAAGCCACCGTGTAGCCGCCGCAATCGCTCGCCGTAGTTGCCGTAGGGCTCCGCCGCGGTTAATCTCCGTTTCCGCCGCCGTCCGCCGTCCTCCGTCGCCGTTGAGCCCAGATCCGGAACAGCAAGGAAGAGCCGCGTCGGTGAGGACCTTCCACTTCGCCGGAGTCGCGCCCAAGTACCGTTACCGTGGTCGCCGTCCTCGTCTCTGGTAAGCCAGCGCCGCCGCAAGCCATCGCCGCCGATCGAGCTCCACCAACCGTCCGATCCAGATCCAAGGGTCCAGATCACGCCACGTCACCCCGGTGAGTTCCACGTTGAAATCCCAGATCTATTCCCAACCGTTGGATTTAGATCCAACGGTTTAGATCGTGCCACGTAGCCTAAACTGCACCAAGCTAGAATAGATCTCAGCCGTTAGATCTAGATCGAACGGTTAGTGTTAACCCACGTTGTATTCGTTAGATTGGATCTTGACCGTCCGATCAAGATCGAACGGTCCAGATTAGCGGAGTAGTTTCTTAACGCGTTAAGCCAGATCCAATCTGGGCCGTTGATTTTCAAATCAACGGCCGAGATCACGCCACGTGGCCGGGAGGCCCACCGTCGCGGTCAGCACGGTCAGCGCCCGCGCGTGGAGCGTGTCTCTGACACGCGGGGCCCGCGTGTCAGTGGGGCGGTATGGCGGCCCGACCAATCGCACCATGACGCCACGCGGCGTCACGGTGAAACCCGGTATCGGCCGTCCTCGGTAGTGCGTGATGACGTCACTGCTGACGTCATCCGAGGGGCCCACCTGTCAGTGTGACGCGTGAGTCGTGGACCGGGTCCACGGTGGACCGAGCCGTGCCCGTGCGCTGGGTCCATGGACCCAAGGCGACGTGGCGGCACCCGATTGGTCCACGTGTCACGCTGACACAATAAAAGAATTTCCGAAAAAGAAAATGATTTATTAATTCGAATTATTGATTTCAGAATTTGATTCAAACTTCAAACGCTTATAACTTTTGTATTTTAACTCCGATTTGAGTGATTCAAATTTCTAAATTTGTATAAAATTGTGATCTACCTAATGCTGAATTTTATTTAATTTTTAGACTAAAGTTTTTTCTCTGTAATATTATTTAATTGATTATTTAAACTTTAAATGCTTATAACTTTTGCGTTTCAACTCCGAATTTGACGATTCCAGTTTCTAAAAATTCATAAAATTATGTTCTCTGTTTATGAACTTTATTTGGATGTTTGGACACTTTTTGTCTACTGTTCATTTATTTATTGCTATTTGCGCGCTTTACGAGTAGACGTTGAAGTGCCCGAAGGCTTCGAAGGAGAAGTGTTGACTCAGGAGCCAGCTCAGGACCAAGAACAAGTACTCTTTGAAGGCAAGTTGTGCTTTGACCATGTTGATCCCAATTTCAAATTAATTCGATTCAAAACTATTGCATGCTAGTTTAATTAGAAAATACTTTATTTAAATTATGAGAATTAGATAAATGCCTAATTGCTGTATGACACCTTGGTTAATTAAATATGTGCCATGACCCCTTGTCACCCTAGTTGAGGTTTGAATAGTTGGACATTACTAAATTGCCAACATGGGAATTTAGATCGTTGTAGCATATTGCTTAGACCTGCTACGTGCTCATGACATGATTTTGGACAATCAAATGTTAATATTGACTTAATGATATATTGAACTTGTTTTGAAGAAGTATCATGTGTTGTGATGTTGATGGCACGTGGTGCATGGTAATCAACTGGGGCTTTGATAAATAGATTTCGACCGGGGCATGTGGCAAGAATGATCAGGTGGGCCAGTTGTGGCACCGGGAACGATGGTTTGGTTCTTCGGGTAGTCTTGCCCTGGTCACCCTAAGGACTTAACCTTGCAAGCCTTTGAACTGAGTCAATCTTGCAACCACATGTCTGTAATGGGACGGACCTAGTTGATTAAGTTGCTAATAACGTACCTGTGGGACCTCTAGGTGTCAACTATATCTTTTGTGTAGTTGTACGGGGGAGCGTACCGGGGCTGCGGCCAGGTACCCATCTAACGGTGGCTTGACCTAAACTTCCCCTTCGCTAAGGGAAGGGTTAGTGTGCAACACCGGGGAGGACCACTTGTGCTGTTAGAAGTTTCCAAAAGACTTTGTTACGGACACTCGCCTTTGTGGTGTTTGGCTGTATCTTGTGGGTAAAGTGCATAACCTCTGCAGAGTGTAAAATCTATTCGAATAGCCGTGTCCGCGGCATTGGACATCGCTCGGGGATTACAGTCAAGGGTTAGACTTTCTTGAAAATAACTTGGTCTTGAAAGGTTGGGTTTGGTTTAATAATGATGTTGATGGAATGGTGGATTAGAATCGGGAAAGATGTTTATCTAACTCCTGGAAAAGTTATTGATGCTATAACTGTTTCTACTGCTTTCAAATCTACTTATGATACTTGTTAAATGCTCCTTACTGCAAATATACCTTGAGCCACTCCTTTGTATTAAGCCATGCATGTAGTATATTAGCTGCATTCTGTGCATGATTTGCTGAGTACCAAGTACTCACCCTTGCCACAATACAACACCAGTTGAAGAGGAGTCTACACCAGCTTTGGAGGAGGAGCTCCCAGAGGAACCGTCTAACTAGGGAGCGAGCCCAGTCAGTTGCCTGTGGTATACTGGATGGCGCCACGAAGTTATCTTATTTTCCGCTGCAGTTATTTCTCTTTTTAATAAGTTTCGCCCTGCGAGGCGTATATTTGTAACTTGACCATAAGATCAAGCAACCAGTTTGGTTAGCTATTTAAGTACTTTATTAATTCGTTGAGTATGATTGTGATATTTACCAATGTTGAGACTGTGTGCACTAGCGCGTTCCTGGACTAGTGCTGAATACACAGAGGGTCCGGATTTGCAGATTCGGGTCCCGACAAGAACCATCTTTCTCAATCATCTTTTAAATGCAAATTTTAAATTTCAATACACAATGCCGTTTAAAGAGCTTATCATAGTAAAGCACATCCTCGATTAGGAGCCATCGACAAAGGCTTTCTAGACTTTACTCTCCTTGGTAAATCTTGAGGTTTAGAGAGTTTATCTTAGTAAAACACAAACTCGACTTGGAGCCATCGACAAATATCTCCTAGGCTTCACTCTCTTCCTCAATTTTGTTTTGTATTTTTTCAATTTAATCGACTCAAGCCATATTTGATCATCTCAAGCAAGAAGCTTAAAAGATTGGTTTTGATCATACACAATACATACCAAGTGCAATGGAATGCAGTCTCACGAATGTAAGATGTTGAGATCAATTTTAGCATACACAAGTTAATTTTTTTAAACATTTTTGGCACTTAGATTCATGAGCATTTTTAGGATTCTAAAATACAACAAACTCAAGTTACTCTAGTAGAAATCAAAGATTACACAAGGCATAGCATAAACACATAGTAAAGAAATCAAGCAAATAAAAGCTAAAGTTTTCATTAAACCTCAATTTTAAGATTCAATAAGCTTAGCATGATGAATTAGTAAAATTTAGAAAAGACTAAACTAGCAAAGATCCTCAGAAAAGTAGCAAGATGCACAGCATCATAATTAATTTAATTGCATATAGATAAAGCTCAGAAACAAAAAAAAGTCTATGCAATGCATGATGATCAGATTCTCAAAACTCCTCCTCAGCATGTGAATCAATTTTAAGCAAAATTTTGATTCAAGTTGAGTTTTTAGCAGAATTAATTTTGGAAATTTCCAAATGAACTCCATTGAAAATAGAAATATAGGATCGAAGGGAATGTCAAGAAATTAACAGTCCGGATAACTGCAGAGCATAGATAAGATAAATATAGGTATCTTCTCGTACGAACCAATATGTCCAAGAACATTAGAAGGACAATGAAGAAACACTTGAAAATAATTTGGAGGCATATACATTGGGCTGACATCAGCTGTCTCTTTATCTTACTTTATAGGATTTTGGTTGACAAAGAAGGGAGAGAATAAGAGGAGAGAGAGCCATTGTCTTTTGTGAAAAGATAACCCAAGCTTATAAAATAAGACATATATAGATAGCACCAAACACAATTGTTTGAGTTATTGTCTATAATAAATATGTTTTTCATGCTAGAATTTAAAGATTATAGGCTCCTATAGAGAAACTTATTCTAAGAGCTGTTTGAAGTGCTATCTATAGATGATACTAAGGAGTGCTATTGACATACTCCCTCCATCCTGAAAAAGATGCCGTTGGAGAGAGCTGCGAGATGGTTGGGAAAGAAATCGTTTGAGATTTGTTGACCAGATTCACCCTTCCATTAGTGATATTTATTGCCTTTAACTACACCGTTTCTTCCCAAAAGATCAACAACAGACATCATTTCCTATTCTCGTATGGAGTATAAAGCCATACTACTTGCAGGTAAGCATCATACTCCTCCATTCACATCTGAGTCCCAGCTAGCACATACTCCTCGGCTCCTCGCCGATGCAGCTAGAGTTAGAACTCGCCAAGGATGGAACAGTCGCTGGTGCAGCTGCCGTCCTCGCCGCGGCCGTACCCATCCTCGCCGTTGCCGGTGCTATATCCGTCTTCGTCGGTGCCTTAGTTGACAGTACCGTAGCTAGCAAATTTTTTGGCAGTAGAGCATGGAAGGTGAAGGGAATGACCGCGCTAAAAAAACAGAAAGCGCGCGATGCGCAAAACAAAAACACAAGTAAAGCACAGCGCTGAAAAATTAGAATGCAGCCTGCAGGAATCAAACTGCTGACCTCACGGATCAACGCGGAGTATCTTACCATCTTGCTATGCAATCATATCTGGTTGGGATTAAGTACCGTATTTATTAAGGGTATATATGAAAAGAGAACTCGTCATTAATCACATCTTGGTATCCTCATTGCTCAGCAGTGCTTTTATGCTTTTCCTTCTAGTACAAGTTGCACAAATCTTGAAGCAAGCGAAGGGGTAAGTAAACACCATCTACCATTTATTCATGCTTTAATAGTTGTGCAACTTTTAAAAGGAAGAGCATAGAAGCACCTCTCTTGCTTTTTTAGGATGGAGGGAGAGTAGTAGTCACTGCCAGCTAACATCCCGGGATATCGAGGAAATCATAGAGCATCGGTTAGCGGTAAAGCCCGGAGCAAAACCGCGCATACATCAACGCTAGCTTTCTTGGTCAAATTGACAATGCGTACATGATTATCGATAGATTGATATAAGTTGCATGAGTTACTTGAAGTAAGTACAGCGCATAGTTCATGAGTTACTTGTGGCCTATGCAACAGTAGCTCCATGCATTACAGTTTTTTTTTTCTTTAGTTAGTTACATGGAGCGCTACTTGATTTGTCACATGCTTGCAGTGTGCTCTTCCAGTTTCCGGGGAACCGCTATTTGCAATCTACAACTCCGATTTGCACGCGTACGGCGAAGCTGATACCTCGTAGGATTCTAGCTCCATGGAGTAATCTGCTTGACGCTCTTGCGGATGCTGGCCTGCCAACAGACACATTTGCATTCCATGTGTTACCAGTAGTACTTTCTAGAGAATAGTGAAATATGCAGGCATTAAATGAGCAAATGTTCAGAGGATATGAAACAAGGATAAACTGACACTGGCGAAATTTCTGAGTCTTGATTTAACTTGATCTGCTAAGAACCGCATGTATGCTTCTTCTTCTTTTATTTCAGAACACATGGGATGCTGAACAATACAGGATTTGGTAACCTGACAACCCTTCCGATTATTGGTCGATAATTGGCATTTAATCTGTCGGATTAATAACCAAACCGAACATACTCGTCTGGGAGATAAACTTGACGTGAATTTCAGCCTTTCAGGTCTAGAGCCTAGACTTCTACTACTAGCAGTCTTCTAGATACTATAGTAATTAATGAAGTCTTGCTGTGTGCTGCAAATTTTCAGCGGAGCAGATAGCTCGAGACTGACTGAAAAGGGTACGGGCTTATGTTCAAAGCGACATAGCGTACGTGCCTGGTTTTTGTTGGGCATTACTTGTCACCGATGAATCGTTCAAGACGTAGCGCGTGCATACTCACCACTCACCGAACTTGAACAGTAGGGATTCAAATTACTCCCTCTGTCTCACAAAGAGTGCATTTCTAATGTTCAAAATTTATCATACAAAAAGTACATCTTTAGTCCGTAGGGCTCAGCTGTAAGTGTATGCATGCTCATTTAAGTGCCTGTGAAAACCAAAACACTAGCATGCTTATGTATAAAGTAATGAGGGTCATATTAGTCATTTACCTTGCACACTAATCTGTCTTAAAAAACCTAAAAATACACTCTTTGTGGGACAGAGGGAGTACGTACTAGGAAGTGTGGCAGAAACCCAGGTGTATGAATGCTCATGTATAGCATGGTTAATGTAGGTGACTAGGAAGACATACACGCACACACAATTGAATGCGTCCTCTAATCACACGCCTAGAAATACGACGGCCGAGAATAAATCCGCGACCTCATAAAGTTTATATTGAAGCACACTAGTATATGCGTAAATATGGACACCAAAATTTAAATCATTGATGAAGTCGTACACCCACAATTTTACCATCTTAAGAGGTGATTCTCTGCATAATTAAATTCTGATGGCACCATGACACAGAATGACATGTCATTCGGAAAATTTTCTTTTGCTGCCGGTAATCTAGAGTAAATATCTTTTTTTTCCTATTGAGTTCTCACACTGACATGCGGTCTCAGCTTCCTCTTGTCAGTGAGATCGATAGTGGCAAAAACAAGACATGGGCAGCGTTTAGTGCCAAAACAAGCTATGGAGTATGGACACAGTTTAGTGGAAACAAAATTCTCCCTATGTGGTAGAGTTAGCATACAAAATCTTTAATGCAATTGACTTGACGAAATATGCCGTGTTACATTATCTTTCGTCCCAAGAAGGAAAAAAGTTCTGATTTGCTTAAAAAAAATTGTGAATGTTTTTCTTTTTGAAAAATAGTCGAATTTCTAATTTACAATTTTGCTTGGAGATTCATGCTCCAATCGGCAGGTCAGGGTGGTGTTTTGCTGGATTAGGATTAGAATTAGGGTTCATGAGGACCCGGGTTTATTGGGAGGCGAGGGCGGTGGATGACCGGCGGTGGGTGGCGCTGACGGCGAGGCGGCGGTGGTGACGCTGGCCACGGGTCAGAGGAGAGCAGTGGGTGGTGGAGGGAGTGGGCACCAAGGACCAAGGAGTAGTTAGGAGGCAGGGAGAGGTGGAAGACGGCGGCAAATCTGGTGGTGTTGTCGTCATTGGAGCCAGGGAAGGAGGGAGGCGGGCGGCGGTGGGGAAGGCAGGATGGAGGATGAGGCCTCGTCAAGAGACAGATACGGCAGATGGTTATGGTAGCCTACAGGCTTCGCCGACATTGGAGTGACATCGACTAGGTGGATGCGGCCGGGGGGGGGGGGGGGGGGGTTTACCAAGCAAAGGGCCACGGTGTTGGGAACGGGGGGATATATAAGGGTGGAAAAAAAACTCGAAACTCACAAGTTAAACGAGTGGTCGCAAACTCGGCTCGAACTCGTTCCTTAACGAGTCGAGTCGAGCTATGATTTGAACTCGTTTAGATAACGAGTTAAACGAGCTAGTTCGCGAGTTTAACGAGTCCTCCAAGTCGACAAGTATATCTATATATGTATGAGGCGAAGATGATAACACATGGCATACTGTATAGTCTCAACAGCAATCCTCCTCTTAGATGGCAATATCGAGTTTAACGAGTTAAATGAGCCAGTTTAACGAGTCGAGCCGAGTTGAGATTTGAGCTCATTAAGATAACGAGTCGAGTCGAGCTAGCTCGTTATCTTAACGAGTTTGATCGAATCGAGTCGAGTCGGTTCGTTATCCACCCCTAGGGATATATATATATCCGACGGTTTGAAGAGAGAAAAAATAGTCACATGTGGTATAGATAAACCCTTTACTTACATCTATTTTCCTCTTAACGAAAAAGTTAAAGCCCGGTTTGTAACACAAAAATTTAATAGCAATTCGGATGAAATTTATCAGTTTCCTGAACATTCCTCTATTTCAATTGTGCCATCATTTTTACTTTTTTATAAGCAATTACCACAGTGGAGTACAAGTTTTTTTATTATTTTTTTAGAGGAGGGTGCAAATTCTATTTTTATTATATTTCTGAAAACTGCGTGATCTCGCTAGATTCAATTTTAGGAAAACAGAGCAAGGCAGAAAAAAGCAGAGGCAGGCGGGAACAATACATACCCACAGGTGAGATGTCGTAATGCTAGGGAGGCTACTGTTTCTTCTGAGCCTCGTGATCCTCACCGATCTCTTCGCGCCCTCCTCGCCGTCCTCCAGATCCTCGCAGCCATCATCTTGACGCCGGTGAGCTCCACGGCCGTGGTCATCACCGGAGTAGGACAGCGACGAGGACGACGCCGAGGACACCGATGAAGCCGCTGGCGAACAACACGAGGCGTCGAGAGGCGCGGCGTCATGATCATGGCCGTTTTTCTTGCTCCCCTCCGCTACCGTGGCCTTCACCCAGGAAAAGAGGCCTCCGACGGCGCCCGGCTTCCCCCGGTAGGTCGCCGTGCTCCCGGTCCTCGTCAGCGGCCTCGGCGGCTTCTTGCCAAAGCCTCCGCCGTAGGGGCCCTGGAGTACGGTCTTGGGGGAGAGCGAGTACTCCGCGGTGGTCGCAGCCTGCAGCCTCGGCGGCAGCTTCAGCGGCACGGGGCGCGCCCTGGCCCCGTCTTCTTGATCGCCGCCGGCTGCGGCCTGATCGCCACCGTCAGCAAGAAGGGAGTTGCTCGCCGTGGCAGCCGGAACGCACGGCGGAGGGCTGGCCTCTGTTTCCAGCAGCTTGGGCTTCCCGGGCGCCTCCTCCCAGAGGAACGGCACCGTGACGGGCGGCCGGAGCGGTGGCGTGGGCGGCCCCGACGCGGAGTCGAGGTCCAGCACCTTGCTCGTCCGCGGCCGCGCTCGGACGAGGTAGAGCGCGGGCGGCAAAGACGGCGGCCTCTTGCTGTTCGTCATCGTAGCCTCCGTCCCCATCCTCTCACCAGCTAGCAATCGCTGCTGTAGCCTCACACAAGGCTAATTTGATTCGAGCATAGGGCGTCTAGTCTCCACGAGACAACCTTACGCTCTACCTCTCAATATAAAAGCTCAGTCACAGATGATGAGTGAAGCGCCAAGATGTGTCAGCATCTGCGAACAGTGGGGAGCGGGGGAGGAGCGTGCAAGTGTGTGTGACCTGATAAATTGAAGTCGTGAGTCTTGACTTGTGACAGTCACACGTCGTAGTAAAGGAATCTGGATTTGTAGCTAGAGCTAACCACGGGCGAGTGGAGCAAAAGCCGCGCGCGGATGGAGAAACCGATGGAGTGGCATGCACGCGGGGCGTGCAGACTCTGCAAGTTTGAAGTTTTCAGCGCGGCAGCGGGTGGCCGACCCAAACACCGGAGACGCGTCCCAGCCTAGCTAGCTACCACGGGTGCTGCAGCAAAAGATCGTGGCGCGGCGTTGCGGTGGCGCTGTCACGTACGCCGAATGCACCGCTTCCCCACCGGTCTATCATGCATGCACGGGACAAGCTAACTACCCTCGCTCTCACCACGGGTCATACGCATTGGCCGCTGCACCCCGATCGTCCTCGATATCCACGGCCGGTTTGGTTGGTCCGGATATGCTCTGGGGAGCCTCGGCAGCATCCTCGTGAAACACAAGATCTCCAGCCATCTCGATCTGTGCGCTCCACGTAGGTCTTAAGACCATCTCCAACCATATTCTCTTCATTTTATTTTCTTTACTGTTCACTTTTCTCATTTTCATTCACTTTATTTCTTCTTATCTCCAACAGATTCCTTTTAAAGGGAATTGTATAAGACCATCTCCAACCGTGTTCCTTCTACTCTCCCTTTCCCTCATGAAGGGATTCCATTCCTTCCCAGCCCAACGGATTCCTTCAAGATTCCCGTGAAGGGATTCTCTCTCCCATTCCCTCTAGCAAGGGATTCTCTCTCCTTTCCCTATACAATTCCCTTTAAAGGGAATCTGTTGGAGATGAAGGTAAATAAAGGGAATGGGAATGAGGAAAGGGAATAAGGAAGGGAATGAAATGAATGGAATATGATTGGAGATGGTCTAAGGAAAGGAGAGAGAATCCCTTGCTAAAGGGAATAGGAGAGAGAATCTCTTTACGAAGGGAATGCTGAAGGGAATCCGTTAGAGCGCTAAAAGGAATGGGAATCCCTTCGCGGAGGGAAAGAGAGAGGGGAAGGGACACGGTTGGAGATGGTATTAAGACCTACGTGGAGCGCAGGAATTTCACACGAATCTCGTCGATCTTCGTACAAAACAGTTCGATTGCCGTAGGAGTCGGGAAAAAAAAATTCCCACATTCCAAACAAAGCCTTGTAAAACATTGCTCCTTGTCCTCCGTAATAAAATGGTTTTGTTGAGCACTTGTTTGTGGTATGCTCCGCCCTGTTAACCACGGCACTCGACCACCAAATGTGCTTTGTTCTTCCCAAACCCCTTTGGAGACTTTTGGTCCAGGCTGACGTCCATGGCCCCCGGTTTTCCCATCCTGTCAAAATCACACCACCCTTCGTTTTCCACCGTTTTGATTAGCCATGTTGACTAATTCTCTCAGATAAAAAAAATATATATATTCCTTGCCGTTGCCTGAACGCCTGGCATATGCCCAGTATTCCAGTGCCATGGTAACCTGGCCTACGTACGAAATCATCGATTTTCATATGTGACAAACTTTGTTTTTTTAAAAAAAATTAGCCCTCTTTCAAACGCAAAAATAGCCTATCTCCGACTACGAAATCATCAGCAGCGACATGTGTCACCTGTTGCACTGTCAACTGCCGGCAGAGGCGTATCTGCCGGTGGGGCACAGGTGGGCTGAAGCCCCACCCGCGGCCCCCCGGCTCCTCCATATATATATATATATATATATATGTATATATATATATATACATATATATATATGTATATATATATATATATATACATATATATATATGTATATATATATATATAGCTTTAGGCGTTTAGGCCCGTTTGATCTGATTCAGATTTGAGTAAAACATTTGGGTAGAATCGAGAATCATCATCGAAAACCGTTTGGTACGGTTTTAAATTCTAATAGAAACTGGTAGAAACGGGGTTGAGAGTGATTCAGCCACGGCGTGAAAAAAGAAGAAACGTTCTGAGAAGAATTGTTTCGAATTTTAACCCGTTTAGCTGGGTTTCTCTCAGATTCTAGTAGAAACAACTCAGTTCAAGTTGCCAAACGGGACCTTAGTTTTAGCCCCCCTCGTTCCAATTTTCTGGATACGCCTCTGACTGCCGGCGCTTCCTTTGTCTGAGATAAGGCTATTTCTATAATTACTTTCAAAAGGGACTTATATATTTTTTTAAAAAAAGTTAAGGGACTAGAAAAATGACGAAGTCCTTGCCTACGTGCAAGGCCAATTTCAACGAAATTGTCTCGCAGGGGGAAAGAAAACATGCGGTTTTGGTACAACAGACCATCATTTTTACGATTTACTCACCTGTTAGTATTGCTGAATGAATCAACTGAAACGTATGTCTGGAGTAGACTGATCGGTCCGTATCAAGCAGCTTACAGGAGCATTGTGGGGCCTCTGTTTTGTGTCGTGGCCTAAAAGCACAAGGTCCAGATCATTAACTCTGTACTGGTTCAAGAGCTTTTGGGCAATAGCTTTGTTGTAAAACTTTGTCGTTTACCCGTGTCAATCGACAGCACGCCAATACAATCACATAAACAGAAGTAGAAGCACACACAATATATGAAAAAAAAAACTCTTTCATTAGGTAGATTTTTTTTTTGCATAAGGCAATACCCAATATATAGGAGAAAAACTCCTGGAGATCAATTCAGATTCGCCCACCAATGCTTAGAGTTCTTCTATACAGAGACATAGATATTATATATATATATATATATATATATATATCATAACACTATATATATATATATATATCATAACACTCCCCATTGGGCAAATACCGCGTAATGCACATGTTTCATTAAAAACTCCTCCCAAAACCCAGTGAAAAAAAAGGAATAGAGAAAAGAGTACATTGCACTCGCACTCCATGTTGCACTAGTTGCCTCATTAAAAACATTCATATGAGAAACTTCAGGAAAACTACTAAGGAAAAAAGAGCACAACTCATAATCTTCAGGATATAAACTATAATCTCCAGGATCAAGCAAAATGGAGTTATGGTTCAGGGATTTACTCCCCCCTGAACTATGCAAATATCTAAGTCATCTCATTCCAATGCCATTAACGCATATTTGGAAAGTAGACTTTGGTAAATATTTTGTGAATAAATCTACTAGATTTGCACATGACTTAGTTCATATTATCTTTATCTCATCACTTTTCAGGAGTTCATGAGAATAGAAAATTTAGGGGCAATATGCTTCGTGATATTGCTCTTTACATAACCCATTTGCATCTGTGTAACACAAGTAATATTATCTTCATAGATAATCATAGGGGTATCAACGGTATTAAAACCACATTACTTCTGGATATGGCTAATGACACGTCTCAGCCAAATACTCACGTGAAGCTACAATATATGAGTGGTTGGTAGAAATAACTACCAATGTTTGCTTAAAAGACCGCCAATAAATGGCTAAACCACCTAAAAAAACACAAAAATCAATCTTAGATTTGGCACTATGGGGATCAAATAGATAGCCAACATCCATATATCCCACCATGGTCAAGTCTTGGTTCTTCTGAAAAAAATAATCCAAAATCTTGAGTACCTTGGAAGTATATGAGTAAATCCTTGATACTAGTCCAATATCTTCTGGTTGTGACTATACTGTTTCATGCTAGCAAATTTACTGCGAATGCAATGTCAGACCTTGCGCAATTCACAAGATACATAAGTATGGGACTTCAAGTCCTAAGACTCTCATTTTCCATCCTTGGTCTAAGAGGGTTTTTATACACTTCTAGGGATCTCACAACCATGGGAATATTTAAAGGATGAGATTAAATCCAAATTAAATCTTTCCAATACCTTCTAGGTATAAATAGATTGGTGTACAAAAATTCCTTCTGGGAAATACTCAAGCTGCATGCCTAAGAAATATTTAGTTTCACCCAAATATTTCATCTCAAAACTCTGTCGTAAGGTAAGCACTTGTTTCCTTGGTTTCACCCAAATTTGATGACATTCAGTTCATCGATTTATACTGAGATGATATAAAATCCATTATGGGATTCTTTATGAACACACAGGGATAATATTCCTATGGGGACAATATTTATTCTTCAGGAGGAACCACTAAGTCGGTTGTACCACATTCTCCCCGACTATTTAATCCGTATAGCGATCTCTTTGGTTTGACGCTACATTTGTTGTGATTTTAGGTTTCAGAATTATAAATCCTTCAGATATTCATATAAATATATGTATCCAGTGACTAATATAAATATGTGGTCACGACATCCATCAATTGCATTGATAAGTTTAAACTTGCTGCCATTGATATTAAATTTGATAACGTTATTCCACTCATTACTGGAGAACATGTTTTATCGTAATTGATGACGGGTCTTTGAACCCTTGTGCTACAAGCCTTGCTTTATATCTCGCCACCTAGATATTTTCATTTATCTTCTGGATTAAAAATCCATTTGATCCTACAGGGAACACTTCTAGGAGATGTTTGATCAACGGGACCAAGAACTTTCCTCTTATTAAGCGAGCGCTGCCTTAATTGCTTTTTTTCATTTTGACCCAATATGAGCGCTTCCGACACTCTCTCATGAACTTTGGTTTTGGATTCAGATTTTAGCAATTTTAGAGGTGAAATATGTTGACAATTGTAGTCTTTCCTTTATATAATTCTCCTGCATAACTTCATAGATATCTCTTCATTAATTTCTTTCAACTCCTCATGATTTCCCACAACGATAGAGTCTGGGTGTTTCGACTTCTCAGTGTTGGATTGTACACGCAAATATACGTTGGGGTTTTCATATTCAGGATGGATCACTTCAGGGATGTTACCATCTCTTGGATGGCTCACTTCAGGGATTTTCTCAATATCAGGTTGAGCTTCTTTCACTGCCACGGGTAGTGTTCTCATTTATTTGGTACTCTATTTCTGCGGATGTCTTTGTGGAATTGAGTCCCATGCACCTAGAGGCCTCCCCCTCATTTTGTCATGAGGGTCAAGAGTGGGTTCAATATCATTCCAAGATATTTTCACTCTTTCAGGTGCATATATTACTGGTATATAAGATCTTTTCGCTCCTTTATGATCAATGAAGGCATTTGGCAGCTTATTAGTTTATTTGTTACAGATTTATTATCCTTCAAACTTCAAGTTCGGTCTCTTTAGTGTGTGGAACTAAGAACTAGGCAATCGTTAATGTGGTATTTATCTCCCCTAATGCCAAAAACTGTCCTTGGTATAATCAGCGTACCAAGCCATGTACAGATCCCCTGTTATAGGTTCTTAGGTATTAAATAATTGATGGAGATTCATATCCTACATAGATCCCCAACTTCTGGTGATGTCCCATGGTGTTACGTTGTGGTGGAGAGATTGACATGTATACATCACAGTCAAATTTTCGCAGATGAAAAATACTTAATTCTTTTTCACACATTATCTGCAACGGGAAAATTTCATGATGTGCAGTTAGTCTGAATTGAATTAATACCACAACATGCAGCACTGCGTGGCCCTAACAACTAGTGGGTAGCCTTCTATCTTGCAGGAGTGGCCAAACAATAAATTTTATTTCCTTAATTAATGACTCTACAAGGCCATTTTGGGTGTGGACATGGAATACAGAATGCTCTACTTTAATGCCCAGAGTCATACAATAATCATTAAATGCTTTCGAGATAAACTCACTAGAATTATCTATTTGAATAGACTTGATCCTTTTTTCTAGAAAGGAGGCTCTTAACTTAATTATTTAGGCAATTAATTTTGCAAAGGCATGGTTCCTAGTAGATAAGAGACATGCATAGGACCAATTGGTAGAAGCATCTTATCAGTACCATAAAATATTTGAAAAGGGGCCCAACTGGGGCTGAATGGGTCCACAGGTATCACCATGAATTTTCTGCAGAAAATTCAACTATTCTTTCCTAACTTTTAGGTAAGAATATCTAACTATAAGCTTTCCTATACCACAAACAAGGCATAAGAAATCTTCAGATCTAGGAAAGTCTTTATGCTATGACTAGCAGAATTATTAATTATTTTCTCATAATATTCAATTCAGGATAACCCAGTCGATCTGCCCGATCTGAAATTTTTTTGGGTTGTCATCACAACATAAACTTTAGGTTTTATATGTAAATAGTATAACTCGGAGGGAGTTTTCAACCACATGTTTCTTACACCCATTAATCTTAGTCATGGGCAGGTATTCTATACCATCCTCTTTCTCTGTCTGTATATGGAAACCATTCAGACTAATGTCTTTAAAACTTAAGTGAGTACGACTAGACTCAGGGTATAATTTGTTAGTCTTCCAGTGCCAACTATAAGAGCTTCATTTTTGGTGATAGTCATAATATTTTCAAATCACTTAGTGTGGTATAACTATCTTCTAGACAGATTTCTTTCCTCATCATTGGATTATACTTTGTTCTATATTAAAAGTATGACTTAATAATCAAACAATTATTGCATTAGGAACAAATTGTAGAATAAAGAACAAACATAGCACAATTAATCAAGTGTTTGGGAAATAGGTATTTATTCAATTTTAAATGATAATCGCTCAATAGAATCGTAGACCAAATGTTCATACAGGAATTAAGACTAAACTGATGAGGATACTTATAAGGAATATGTGACATCGATTAACGAAGTGAAAGAATCTTAGGAGACTAATCCATGTATCCATGAGAGTCATATACATCCTTCTGGGACTTCTCGAACTTAATAATTTTAAAAACCATATCGTCGTACTTTTTAGCATCCATGTCAACAACGGTCGTACAGTGAAGTATGACACAACATTATTTACCTGGGTCATTGACTTTTCCAATAGATTTTGTGTGAAGGTCTACCGCATGCTTTGGGGTGCGATAGTTGCAGGACCAATAACCAGTGCATCCATACCTAAAACAAGGTTATTCAGGGTTTGCACCCTTATTTCGCTGAGTCTTGCTTCTGGAAGCCCTCTAGCCCTTTAACTTTACTTATCCATTATAAATTGCATATCTTCCCCTATCTGATTTGCTATACTTCATTTATCCCCTTTATTATTTTGGCCCTTTCTGCGGCCATGGTTATTGCTACTGTACTGAGCATTTGCATGTGCTTCGAGTATTGCTTCACTCCCATTGGGAAGTACGTGATGAATCTTCACCAGAAGTTCATCACGCTTTTCTTCTTTTAGCAAAATACATGTAAGTTCAGAGTACTTCTGATACTTGGCATGATGATACTATTACAGCAGTATTCTCATATTGGGGGTGGAATGTGCATAATATCTTGTCGATCATTTTAGCATTAGTAACCTTCTAATTACATAATGTTAGTCCAATGACAAGCTTGTGCATGGCAAAGTTATATGCTACCACAGCCTTTAAATTCCTGAGAGCGCTGGAGGGTTCATTCGTGTTATGCTTCCGGCAATGGGACAGATCTTTGCTAGTTATATATTTTCTTTTGGGGAATTCAAAAATACTAGCTGGTCCACTTCCATCAACATATACGACCTTCAGGTCCGTATGAAAATGGAGTATCAGGAAGTGCAAGGCCGTACACATGGCGGCTTAGGGAAGAGCAGGGGTACCAGCTTTAGCTCTAAAAAGTCGAGCTTCTAAATTAATCTTAGTATTAATTGCCTGGGTAAGCTAATTATTGCTATTCAAGGCAAGATTATCAAATTCCCTCTATGCGATGTTCAACATTTCCTATTTCTATTTATGCAAAATAACTTTTACTACTGATAAAATCATTATATTGCTTGCTCACTCTTCAATCAGTAAAGCTTGGTCTATATCTATTCAGTAGATAATTATCTAGAATTTTCCATAATTTTCCTAGCAATTTCCATAGTTTTCTAATTAATTATTAAAGCAATTTTTAGAATTACTAAATAGCAGAAAATACATTTCAATGTGAAATTACGCTAGGACAATAAATTTAGAGACACAACACTCACAAAATTCTATCTAGAATTTATTTTAGAATTTTCATGATTTTCTATCGATTACCAAGCAATTTTCAAAATTACTTAACAACAGAAAAAAATAAATTCCAATACACATTAAACATGGAATGATGCTAAGAAAATAAATCCAGAGCCAAAAAATATTCTAAATGTGTCATCCATAAATTTTTAGAATTTTCTAGCATTTTTTGCAATTTTTCGTTAATGGTTAAGCAATTTTTAGAATTATTTAAATGATAGAAAAATTAATTTAGAACATATTAAACATGATGAAAGGCTAGAAAATACAACCAGGGTATGGAACTTCCAATACGTGCTAAAATATAATTTTTCAAATTTTTCGGAAGTCCACAAACCTAAAAATCTAATTTCCAGGTTTTAAAATTAATTTTCATTATTTTATTAACTATTGCACAAATCCTGAAATTACTGAGGGGCATAACCATATTTTTCATTTTTTTCGTTTGCGAGCTAGGTCGGCCTCTTTGCCCAATCGGCCCAAAAAGACCTGGTAGCTAGGGTTTAACCCTAGCTGCCATTGCTTCTGCCTCTTGAGCGGTCGGCGATGCGTGCGGGAGCCGACGATGCAGCCGCCAAGGTCGACCACAGCGACTTTGGGTCGCTCTGTAACACCCCGGCACCTAGTATGCCCAGGATGTTACCAAACAAAGTAGAAATAGCAACTAAATACCACTATTAAAGACAAATTACAGCAAGGACGCAAATGCTTTAACCGAAATTTCGGTATCATCTCCCTTGTTTTTCCATGATTTGAAGCAACAGCAATAATATCACATGACATAACATAATGAATGACATCTAAAACAACAATAATGGGAGGTATAGCAACAATTTAAATCCAGAATAATGAATTCAACCAATTCATAAACTAAAACGAAGTGAACGATAGAACCAAGCACACATTAAGGCGTACTCCAAGCTTTAGCGCAATAAACTTATTATCACAACTACGAATGGTAAAGTGTAGTTGTCTAAGTGAACGAAACTACGTGAAGATGTACTGCTAATCCCTTTTCCCGCATGCCGGTTTCATGGTACCTAAGAACATTATAAAACACAAGCATGAGTTCATCACTCAGCAAAGTGTATTGCAATGGAATAGAGCATCAACATTAATTAATAGCATCTTTATTACATATCATAGCACATCATCATAAGCATCTCATAGTACAACTTCATAAACATCTCATAATCATCTTCATTCATGCAATGCAATGCACATGCACATACCGGTATTGCCGAGTGCACACCCGTCGGTGTGCACCCTCTTTCCCCTTCCATCCCGTAGATGGAGGGTGCCTACTCTTACTGACTCGCTCCCATACACAATATGGATGGGACTACGAGGTAGGTCTTTCTCAGTGGCGCGCCGGATTAGTCATAACTTTCTCACTGACCTTACCGGATTTGTTATGGCTTTCTTACCATCTTGGCCAGTCCTCATGCCATGAATGCAAGGAATACATTGTTTACCTTTCATCGTTCAGGTGTCAAGCACAATATCCTTTTACTCACCATCATCACTTTATCATTCTCTTCATCACTACATACTCACCAATATACCATAAGCATGAATAAACTTTGCAACCATTCGTAATTCAGCAAATGCATAACCATCTAACAATTCATGTTCACTTATCTCATTCCAAAAATCATACATGGCAAGCAAACATATCAATGGTTAACTCGCATCATAATGAAAACATAACGCCATTCAACTCACAAACATTACAATACACTTGCCTTCAACCGTGAGCGACGGAGTGGCGAGAGGTTGAGGGCACTCCCGGGGTCACACCACCTGCACATAGGTATAATACACTCAAAACTTGCCCACAAAACCGTATGAGAGCGATCATCTACAACGACTTCTCAACCCACTCCTAAAACCCGAAAACAGAGAATCTGTCCCAACGGGACAGCGGGCTTCCAATTAGCATAACTTGAGTTCTAAAACTCCAAATCAAGTAAACGAGTACATTTTCTCTAAGCTTAGGAATTTCCCAACTTTTTTCTAGGTATTCGCGAAGACTGAATCGGTCTCTAAAATTGTCTAATATACAGTTGAACACGATCTATTCCAATCAAGTCACAGATTTGACAGTGCTCGGTAAAACAGCCATACCTTTTAAACGGCTAGACGGAATTTAGCTTTCTTGGTGTCCAATTAAAAGTAATTGAATTACCTACAACTTTCTCAACAGTCGGCTGACCAGAAAATGCATATAAAATTCCCAAAATTCAAGCCCTAAGTCGGGGTTCAAATCTGCCCGAGGACAGAACGAGGGACAAAATTGCAATTACCCTAATCCTAACTAGGAACAACACCTACTCATGGATCTTAGGCATGGAATCCCCCTTCTAACCAGCATCACAACCCTACAAAAGAATTTACAAACGCTTACCTCCCTCGAAGAACCGCTAGAACGACGAAATCTTCTCCTCCCGGCCCCGATCTCCTTCCGCACGCCGAAATCGCCGAATGCTCTCAGTTGCGGAGCTTCCCCACAAAGGGATCAATGAAATGGATGGGTGTGGCAGCAAGGGATGGGATGGATCTCTGCTAGGGCCGGCTAGGGAAGGTGGAGAGGTGGAGGAGCAAGGTGGAGAGGAGGGGAGACGCACGGCTTGGGGGGGGAGGGGCGGCTAGGGTTTGGGTGGGAAGGGAATTAGGGGGGCACAAGGGTGCGGGAGGCGCCCTAGGGCAGCAGGTGGTTGTCCACTTCCCACCTCCACATGGGCCAAGGTTGCTCCACCTTCGGCCCAAAAAGATCCCCCTAGGCCCGAACTTCCCCGGAAAGGCCCAAACACCCGAAAATGGCCCAAAAACACAATATACACAATATACAGCCGTACCGTAATGCCACATCTATTAGGTCACATTCTATAATGTCACACGCTCGCGAGGCTAGGCACGATGGCGCTAGGCGCGCAGTCAGGAGCGGCTGCAGCCTACAGGGCCAGCGCAGCATCTGTTGCTATGAACGATGGCGCCCTACGGGGCTGGCCATGCGGAACCAGAGGTGGCGCAAGGTCGGCGGGGCCTAGAGCGCATCCGTGCGGAGCCGACGAGGCATAGACTGCCTGCCGAAGCCAACAGGGCGCACGGCGGGGCTAACGACAGTGGTGCACGACCGACGGAGCAGGCGCTGTGTGGAGGCCAACGGCCGGCTACGATGCCGAGGCGCTAGGCCGAAAGATGAGGTGGTTGGTGGTCGCGGCGCGAAAGCTGAGGTGCCTAGCGAGGCGCAGCTTCAAGCCGATGGCGACCAGCGCGGGTTCAGGTTGGCTGCAGCCAACGCGGGTTTAGGCTGGGGGTGGCCAGGCCGATTCAGGCTGGAGGTGGCTGTTGCGGCTTCAGGCCGGTGGCGACCGATGCGGCTTCAGGTTGGAAGCGGTGGCAACCGAATGGGCTGAGGCGACCAGGCCATGAACCGAGGAGCGGAGAAGCGTAGGGGGCAGGGAATGACGTCGGCAGTAGGCCAGGAGCCGGTGGCAGGGAGGCCGAGGGCTTCGGCTTCAAGCCAAATCGCTTATTTTTTTGATGAAGAGTAACACACATATTTTTTTCACAACAATATAGTAGATCAACTGTTAATCAGTAGATAGCGAAAACAATCTACATGATTTAATAATGTTCATGTGCGAACACTTACGTAGGGCTTGCGGTAGCGTAAATCATGTGATGCTGGGAGAATTTGATGCCGTGTAGTCTTCACTATAAGATCGAGGATGTGCCTAGAGGGGGGGTGAATACGCGTTTTCAAAAATTTCAATCACAAATAAAAAAACTAATTAAACTTATACCAAACTCAAATAAATATGCGTAAGAGAAAAACTGAGGTTTTGACAAATAAAGCCTAAAATATCTAAGCACTTTAGTGCAGCAACAGAGATAAGCAATTTGAAACACAGAGCAAGCAATAGAAACGATACAATAAGTAAAGACTGGATGTAAAAAGGCAATAGACACAGGAGATTTTTCATCGAGGTTCAGAGATGAACTCCTACGTCCCCGTTAGAGCACCTCATAAGAAGTATAGCCCTACCAAAAGCTAATCGCAATAGCTTTGGTAATCACTGGTGTGACTCTTTCACCACTCCGGTGAGGTGCGTCCCAAACCTCTCACAATCAGAGTTGGTCTTCCACAAACACGATTGAACAGGTCGCACAAAATCTCCTCCTAGCCATCTAGGAACACAAAGTTCCAAAGTAATAGACTATCCATAAGCCTTATCTCTTGGTTCACTAGCACAGCACTGTCTAGACTAAGCTTGGAGCAAGGTTACTTTGGAATTTTAGACCGAGAGTGAAATTCAGTCTCCTTGATGGCTTGAAAGCTTTTGAATGCTAAAATATCAAGGAGATGCAAAAATTCTCTTTCTACAATGCCTTGGAACAGCTTATATAGTTCACAAAAGGAATATAGCCATTACTGCCATTTACTAGTCGTTGGACATTGTCAGACTGTTAAAAAAATTGCTAAACAAATGTGCCTCGGACCAACTATATTAAGCTTCACAATTTGTCTAATGAACAATGGACCAATAGAGCAAAGAATGCCATTTGCGACGGACCAACAAACTCGGTCCATCGTACACATGAAATGATGCAAATGTGGTTCATCGTGAAAAATAGTCAAAGACAATGTGCACCGAACCTAAAAAGTTGGTCCGGCGTACACATGAATTAATGCTGGAGACAAACTTAGAATTCAACACAAAATGGTCCGTCGTAAACGGCGTACGCTCGAATTGTCTTTGGAATAAAAAGGGTTTCAACACCAAACCAAAGAACCAGGTCTGTCGCAGAGATAGTGTGCTCTGGACTGAAAATTTAGACATGACCAAGTTAGTTCGGCGTGAATGTTGTACGCTCGGTTTGACTTTTGGATAAGCAGTTTTCTATGACGGACCAAAAAACAAGGTCCGTCGTGAATGGAATTTTGTCTGTATGAGTGAAGGACTTAGTTTTGTGGGGAAATAAAATGAAGTGACCTTAACTCCAAGTAATCTTAATGATTTGGCCTATGAACCAAGGGACTTACTTGTGCATAATCCCGTTTTATAGTACAGCTAATCTATCACTATCCTAGCTACTTGGCTTGAATCAACTCCCAAGCCAAAACTAGTAACAAAGATCCTTAGCCCTTATCCTTCACTCCAAGATGTCTTCACTTCATAAGGGATCCTTGACTTGATCATCACCACCAAAACCCATAAAAAATTATCAAGAAATTAGGGGGCCTAGATGCTTTCATTCACGCAGGCAGACGGCCAACGACTAGTCTCGATCAAGGTGTCGACGGGATGTAGATCGACGCTGTGTAGATGATCCCGATCAGCCAAGTATAGTACGATCATGCTGATAACGTGTTGTAAAACTTTGTCGTTCACCTGCGTCAATTGACAGCATGCTAATGTATTCACATGAACAGAAGTAGAAGTGCGTACAATATAAGGGGAAAAACTCTCTTTTATTAGATAGATTTTTCTGTACAAGGCAATGCGCAATATATAGGAGAAAAACCCCTGGAGATCAATTCGGATTTGCTCACCAATGGATAGAGTCCTTCCATACAAAGACATGAATTCTATCCATATCATAACAAGCTTCAACTCAAAAATTGTGGCCCCCCCTCAATAATTACGTTGGGAACATGTAAACAAAAAAGGCAAAAAAATTGGTTCCTACCGCACTTGGTTAACATGTGCAGAAGATTTTCCTCCCCAGGAAATGGCTCATATCATAAAATTGTGATTTAGCTCAAGGGCTGTAACATCCCAAATTTTTGGGAATTTATTTGGATTTATTTGGAGTTAATTGGAATTAAGACTTTTATTGAAATATTTAAATAATTAAAAATTTTATATAAAATTTGGTTGGAAATATTTTATTTGAGTTCAAAATGTCTCAAAATATTTTCCAGGATGTTCTTAAAATTTTTCTGATATTTTTGCTATTTTTCTCGGATTAATTGAAATACTAGTTGTATTTCAAATTGGAAAAACCAGGAAATTCAGAAAACCCTAATTGGGTCGGGCCAATATTGAGTCAGGTCGAAGCCCATTAAGTCGTGTAGATCTAACCCGCACCGTGTCCAACCAAATTCTAACCGAGATGCCCTCGAGCCTTTGGATCGTGATCTAGAGGTCGAGAATCATCTGCGTCATCCACGCGCTTGGACTATTAGATGAGCGCCATGCGTACAGCTGGATTGCTTCGTTCCATCGTAACCATCGTGAACACTCTCTCCGTGGCATCACCGTTTCGGTTCCTCTCCGCCGTCATATCGAACACAAAGACCGATGCTATTTATTGTGTGAGACCGCTCTTGAGGTTCATCGTTTCGAGCCGCATCTTCTGCCCTAACCCATGCAAGCTGAGAAGCCCTAGGATTGCCAAGATTGCTCGCTAGAGTGGGAAGCACTGCCTAGTTCTTTCTTCGTTTCCGGCGCCAATCATCATTCTCCGCCGCTGCAGGACCCAGTTTCGGACTTTCTGTGCTGAGGCTCACCTGAGCAGATATTGCACCTCGCCAGAGAAACCCTAGATCACCGCTACTTTGGTCATCATCCTTCCTACCGGTGAAGGACTCGCCACCGAGCATCGCAAAGCTGTGACATTATAGAATATGGTATTACGATATGAGTTTATATCGTGTTTTTGGGCCGTTTTCGGGTGTTTGGGCCTTTCCGGGGGAGTTTGGGCCTTGGGGGACCGCATCATGGGCCTTTAGTAGGAGGGTTTTAGCCCATGAGGGGAGGGGAGGCAGCAAACCCTAGCCTCCCCCCACCCATGCGCCCCCACCCCCCATTGTGCCCCCTTCCCCTCCCAAGCCGCCACCCCTCTCCCATGGTTGTGCGCCCCTTCCTCCCTTGCGCCTCCACCTCCCTTCCCCTCCCTAGCCAGCCCTAGCTAGGGATCCATCCCCCAAGTTCCCTCCCCTCCCTTCTCTGATTTTGCCATTGGGGATCTTGTGCAATCGAGAGGATCCGGCGAATCCCGACGTTTGGAGGGCGATCGAGGTCGGGAGAAGGAGTTCTTCGTCGGTTCTTCGATTCTCCAAGAAGAGTTAAGGGTTTGTGTTTCTTTTGGGGTGTTCTAGGTGCTGTTAGATGGGAGAACCCATGCCAAGAACTCTTATTTAGGTGCTGCGATTAGAGGGGTTGAATTGGATTCTAGATCTATCTCGCGAGTAGCTCTCAACCATGTTTGATAGTCGGTGTTGGGACGCGTTGTTGAGGATTTTAGATGCGTTTTCTGATCATTCAGCTGTAATGAAAGTTGTAGGTAATTCAATTACCTTTAATTGGAAACTAAGAATGCTAAATTCCGTCCAGCCGTTTAAAAGTTATGGCTGTTTTACCGAACGCTATCCAATCTGTGATGTGATTGGGACAGATTGTGTTCAATTGTAGATTAGTAGATTTTAGAGGCCGAATCAGTTTTTGCGAATACTTAGAAAAAGTTGGAAAATTTCCTAATATTCGAGAAAATATATTCGTTTACTTTATTTGGAGTTGTAGAACTCATGTTATGGTCGTTGGAGAGCTGCAATCCCAGTTGGACAGAGTGCTGTTTTTCGGGTTTTGCGAGTGGGTTGCGAAGTCGATGTAGATAATAGTTATTGTATTGATTTGTAGGCATGTTTTGAGTGCTTTGTACCTACGTGTAGGTGGTGTGACCCCGGGAGTGCCTCCCACATCTCACCACTCCGTCGCACACGGGTGAAGGCAAGTGTATTGTTATGTTTGTGACTTGAATGGCGTTATGTTTTCGTTATGATGCATGTTAATCGTTGATATGTTTGCTTGCCATGTTTGATTCTTGAATGAGATAAGTGAATGTAAATTGTTAGATGGTTATGCATTTGGTGAAGTACGAACTTTTGCAAAGTTTATTCATGCTTATGGTATATTGGTAAGTATGTAGTGATGATGAGAATTATAAAGTGGTGATGGTGAGTAAAAGGATATTGTGCTTGACACCTGAACGATGAAAGGTAAACAGTGTATTCCTTGCATTCATGGCATGAGAACTGGCCAGGACGGTGAGAAAGTCATAACTAATCCAGTAAGGTCGGTGAGAAAGTTATGACTAGCGCCACTGAGAAAGATCTACTATGACATCACGGGATGTGACATTATGGAAAGAGACATTTTAGAATGGGACTTTATATTATAGCTTTTCGGTGTGACTTTATATCACGTTTTCGGGCCGTTTATGGGTGTTTGGGCCCTTCCGGGGGTGTTTGGGCCTTGGGGGAATTGACTCGGGCCTTGGGGGATCTATTTGGGCCTTAGGTGGGGAGCTTGGCCCATGTGAGAGAGGAAGGGGGGCTGCAAACCAGCCCCATGCGCCCCCCCTAACCCTAGCCATCCCACACCTTTCCCCTCACTTCCACCTCCTAGCCGCCACCCCCATGCGCCCCTCCCTCACCCCATGCGCCCCCTAACCCTAGCCAGCCCTAGCACCACCCTTCGTAGCCCTCCGATCTTGCTATTCGGGAGCTCTCCATCCACAAAGATCCGACGTTCCCGGCGATTTTGGAGTTCCTGGCGATTTCGGCATTCCTGGCGATTGGAGGATAGATCGGGCCACAAGGAGGCGACGTTCGTCGATCGGGTGTTCCGCCAAGAAGAGGTATGCCTTGGGGATCTTGGTTATAGAGTATTGGTCTGGTTAGATTGGAAATTTCATGGTTAAATTTGGTGTTTAGGTGCTGTAATTAGAGGTATAGAATCGTTTAGTAGATCTGTTTCGCGCAGTAGCCTCGGCCAATTCCGGACAGTTGACTTCGGTCGCGGTTTTGGGGTTTTTAGATTCGGAATTTGGTCCACCGCCTGTTGAGAAAGTTGTAGATAATCAAAAAATCTTTCAATGAAGACCAAGAACACTTAATTCCGTCAAGCCGTTTAAAAGTTATGGCTGTTTTACCGAACGTTGTCAAAACTGTGACGTGATTGGGACAGATCGTGTTGATCTGTAGATTAATCAATTTTAGAGGCCGAATCAGTTTTTCACAATACTTTGAAAAAGCTAGGAAATTTCCTAAGATTCAAGAAAATGTATTCGTTTGTTTGATTTGGAGTCGTTAAGCCCTAGTTATGGTCTTCCGAAGGCTGCTGTCCCGTTGGACAGATTCTTTGTTTTTGGGTATTGGGAGTAGATAGCGAAGTTGGTATAACTAAGTGTTCTTGTGTGGTCTTCTGTGCATGTGGTTGAGTGTATTGAACCTTTGTGCAGGTGGTGTGACCCCGGGAGTGCCGTCATCGTCTCACCACGTCGTCTCACGAGGGTGAAGGCAAGTATATTGTAGTGGTTGTGGCTTAGGGTGCCATAGTGTTTGATATTGTGATAGTTCACATATGTTATGATATGATGCCATGATTGATTCTTGCATGTGACATGATGAAAATGGTTTGTTATAAAGCTATGCAATGGCTAGTTTGAGTTTATATGCAAGTTATTTATGTTTATGGTATATTTGCATACATGGCATGAGGACTGGCCAGGACGGTGAGAAAGTCATAATTAGTCCGGTGAGGTCGGTGAGAAAGCTATGACTAATCCGGAGCACCATTGAGAAAGACCTACCTCGTGATTCCTTCCACAGTTGTGAATGGAAGCGAGGAGTAGGCACCTTTCACGGGATGGAAGGGAAAAGGGGGTGCACATCGACGGGTGTGCACTCGGTAATACCGGTATGTGCTTCAAGGAGACATGTGCATTGCATTGCATTGCATGAATGAGAGTGATTATGAGATGTTGATGAAGATGAATTATGAGATGCTTATAATGATGTGTTATGGTATGTGATATTGATGCTATTGAATAATGTTGTTTTTCTATCCCATTGCAATACACTTTGCTGAGTGATGAACTCACGCTTGTGTTTTATGTTGTTTTTAGGTACCATGAAATCGTCATGCGGGAAAGGGGATAGCGGCACTTCTTCACGTAGCTTTATTCACCTAAACAACTACACCCTCTCATTTGTAGTTGCAGTGATTATCTTAATGTGCTAAACTTGGATTAGGCTATCGTATGTGCTTGGTTTTAATGTTCTCTTCATATTCGTTCATGAACATTGGAGTTTATGTTATGGGCTTGAAATAATATTTTATCTCCTGCTAGTGTTGTTTAGATGTCATCTATTATGCTATTATGATGTGATAATGTTATTGTTGCCTCAAACCATGCAAAAACAAGGGAAGTGCTGCCGAAATTTCGGTTAAAGCATTTACGCCATTGCTGTAATTTAATCTTAATTGTGGTATTTAGTTGCTGTTATTGCTTTGTTTGGTGACATCCAAGGCATACTAGATGCCGAGGTGTTACACCTACCTCGTAGTTCCATCCACAGTTGTGAATGAGAGCGAGTCAGTAAGAGTAGGCATCTTCCACGGGATGGAAGGAGAAGAGGGTGCACATCGATGGGTGTGCACTCGGCAATACCGGTATGTGCTAAGCAAAGACACATGTGCATTGCATTGCATGAATGAATTGTTTAATGAGATGCTTATGATGTTCTATGAGATGTTTATGAATATGTTTATGAAATGTTTATGATGATGATGTATAAAAGGTTAATGAAGATGTTTATGGATGATGTTATTGTTTACTCCATTGCAATACACTTTGCTGAGTGATGAACTCACGCTTGTTGTTTTATGTTGTTTTTAGGTACCATGAACTCGGCTTTCAGGGAAGGGAGTTAGCGTTACATCTCCACATAATTTCATTCACCTAGACAACTACACACTCTCATTTGTAGTTGTAATGATTGTTTTATTGCGCTAAACTTGGATTATGCCATCTTGGGTGCTTGGTTTTATTGTTCCCTTCATATTTGTTCATGAAACGTTGGATTTTAAATTATGGGCTTGAAATGATGATATAACTCCTGTTAGTGCTGTTTTAGATGTCATCTATTATGCTAGTATGTGTGCTATTATTATTGATGCTTAAAACCATGGTAAAACAAAGGAGATGATGTCGAATTTCCAATTAAGCAATTAGCGTAGTTGCTGTAATTTATTGACAATAATGTGTTATTGGTTGTGTCTAGAGCTATTTGGGTGACATTCGCGGCATACTAGGTGCCGGGGTGTTACAGAAGCACCTCGACTGCCAGATCAACATCGTACGTACCAGGTTTGGCCACATGTCAACATCTCATTGCATCACAGCGATGTAGATTGGATTATCTGAGCCGTTAGATTGTCAAATGAACCACATAGATGGACGGATGGGTCTCCAAGTGTCCCAGATCTTACTGCCATTAGATTTAATCCATACCATTGATTTGAATCAATGGTTAGATCTGGCCGCATAGCCAGCCAATAGGATCATGCCACGTAGCGCACGGTTACCCAGGAGTCGCTTGCGAGCCATCCTCGTTGCGTCAGCGTTGATGACATCCTATAGGGCCCACTTGTCAGTGACTATTGCATTTCGTGGACCGAGTCCACAGTTGACCAAAGTAGGTCCATGGACTGAGTCTGTGTGCTAGTGCCACGTGTTAGCTCTGGTTGGACTACGTGTCTAGCTGACGTCATAGTAACGTCATGGTGCTGCAATAATTATATTTTTCTTTAGAAAAATATTTTGGCTAAAATTTAAATCCATGCTGAGATAAGCAAGACATTATTATTGCAAATTTTCAGTAGAGAAATAAATCAAATAATTTGCTTTATTCTTTTTAGTTTATTTTCAAACTTCAAATTACTCGTTCTTGCTCATACGAACTTTGATTGAGGTGATTCTAGAGTCTAAAAATTTGTAAAATTATGCACTATTTAATGGTGAATTTTATTTCATTTTTGAAGTTTCTTTACTCAATGTTTTTTATATTTATTTGTTACACGTAGACGTTGAAGTGCTTGAAGGATACGAGGGAGAAGTACTAATCCAATAGCAAGGTCCAGAGCAGGAACAAGAGCTTTTCCATGGCAAGTTATGATTTGATCATGTTGATCTCATGTTTTAAAGTTATGTTGTTTTAAATTATTCATGTTAATTCAATTAAAAGTGATTTCAATTAATTTGGGATTAGTTAATCAACCTATTTGATTATATCCCTTGTCAATATTATTTGTATGCCATGATTCATTTGTCATCATAGGATTTTTGTTTATTAGTTGGATGCTATTAATTTCCCAATATGGGTTACTAGATCATGACTAGTATGCTTAAACATGCAACATGTTATTGATATCTGTGATATTATAGAATGTGATATTTTAGAATGTGGCATTACAGTATAAGGTTATGCCGTGTTTCTGGGCTTTTCAGGGTGTTTGAGCTTTTCCGGGAGAGTTTGGGCCTTAGGGGATTGAGTTTGGGCCTTAGGGGTTTAAGCTTTGGGCTTTTCGGGGACGCTTGGGCCTTGGTGGGGGGCTTTTGGCCCATGTGGGGGGGGGAGAAATCCTGTTCAAACCCTAGCCCCTCCCCCTCCCATGCGCCCCACCTCCCCTAGCTGCCACACCCCTTTCTCCCCCTCCCATGCACCCCCACCCTCCCCCTCCCATGCGCCCCTTCCTCTCCTCCCTAGCCGGCCCTAGCAAGGTTCCTCCCCCTCCCATGGTGGCCACACCTCCCCCTCCGTTGATCCTTCCATTGGGGAGCATTGCAACCAAGAAGATTCGGTGAATTCGGCGATTGGAGGGAGACCGTGGCCGGGGGAAGGATGCGTTCGTCGATTCGTTGAGAAGAGGTATGGTTTTGGGGAGTTTTTGGGGTGGATTAGGTACTATTCTAGAGGAGAAATTTGGTGCTATTAGCCTCTAATTAGGTGCTGCAACTAGTTAGATTTGGGGAAAACCAGATCTGATTCACGTTCTGTTCTCGGGCAGCTTGGAGTGCTGTTTTAGGGCGCGATTTTGAAAACGTTAGAAGCATTTTCTGGGGGACCGGCTGTTGCGAACAGCTCCAGAAGTATGTCGAAGCAGTCCGGGTGATGGAGAAGGGTTTCGTCGAGTTTACAATTATCGCAATACCTAGAGCCCAAAATGAGCGAGAAGACGAACTAGCAAAAATTGCCGCTACCGGGGGGGCCTTACCCCCGGCGGTGTTCTTCGAGGTGCTCCGTGTCGCTTCAATTTCTTCTCAGGTAAACTTCATTGCCCGAGCGGCCGACGAAGATTGGAGGAGCGAGATACACGATTATCTCCTCGAAGGAACGACTCCAAGTGACGAAGCGCAAGCAAAGCGTCTGGAGAGGCGAGCAAAGAAGTATGCCATCATCGATGGGCTCCTATTTCGCAGTGGCCTCTGCGCCCCATGGCTCCGCTGTATATCTCATGAAGAGGGGGTGCAGGCCCTTTACGAAGTGCACCAGGGGTCTTGCGGGGCACACCAGGCTCCTAGAAATCTCGCGGGAAAAGTGTTCCGAATGGGGCTCTACTGGCCCTCGGCGTTGCAAGACGCTGAACAAATAGTCCGACACTGTCATGCATGCCAATGGATGACGAGGCAAAGAAAGGCGCCGCCCGGTGAGCTACATCCAGTGCCCCCAATTTGGCCCTTCGCCAAGTGGGGGATGGATATTGTCGGAGCACTCCCCAGAGCCCGAGCTAACCTTCAGTTCGTGATCGTCGTCGTTGACTACTTTTCCGATGGATTGAAGCAGAACCGGTGGCGAGAATAACGACAGATGCGACCATCAAATTCCTATGGAAAGGAATTATATGCAGATATGGGGTCCATTCCAGATTGTAACAGATAACGGGTCCCAGTTTGATTCCAAAAAATTCTGCAATTACTGTGAAAGCGTCGGGACAACAATCTGCTTCGCTTTGGTGGGTCATCCTCAGTCGAACGGGGCGGTTGAACGAGCGAACGGATTGCTCCTCGATGGCATCAAGAAGAAACTCTGTGGATCGGCGAAAGGATCATGGCCCGATGAGCTCGCTCATGTCCTGTGGGCAACTCGCTCCTGTGTCAAGAGCAACTGGATTCTCTCCATTTTGGCTCATATTCGGGGAGGAGGCCGTTTCCCCCGCGGAAGTCCATCCAAAATCTCTCCATATAATCAAAGCCCCAATCCACGAAGAAGTTGACATCATGCATGATTTGACAGAAGAGCATAAACTTCAAGCCTTAAAGACCATGAAGGCATACGCGACGGCCTCAACGCGAAGCTTCGGCAAAAGTGTAAAAAAGCGTGAACTACACCCTGGGGACGTAGTGCTCAAGAAAGCCGCTCTGGCCTTCGCCAAGCTAGAAACAACATGGGAAGGACCATATATCATCCGAGAATCCACTACGAAAGGTGCGCACAAGCTCATTGCCCTGGACGACGAAGAAATATCAAGGACTTGGAACACAGACGCTCTCAAGAAGTTTTACCCATAGCCAATGCAATACGGAGATGAAAGAATGTTCAAAGTCTCATCAATAAAGCAGTAAAAGCTGTTGCGAATGAAGAACCTCTTGGTGTCCCAAGTGATTGAGTCACGGGACTTAGCGGGATGCTTGGTCGGGCTAACGTCCCACCCATCCCTACGCTTCGGGGGCCCATAGCTTCGTGCCGGACGGGACTTAGCGGGATGCTTAGTCGAGCTAACGTCCCACCCATCCCTTCGCTCTGAAGGCCCGTAGCTCGTGCCGGGCAGGACTTAGTGGGATGCTTGGTCGGGCTAACGTCCACCCATCCCTTCGCTCCGAAGGCCCGTAGCTTCGTGCCGGGCTGGACTTAGCGGGATGCTTGGTCGGGCTAACGTCCCACCCATCCCTTTGCTCCGAAGGCCCGTAGCTTCGTGCCGGGTGGGACTTAGCGGGATGCTTGGTCTGGCTAACGTCCCACCCATCCCTTCGCTCCGAAGGCCCGTTGCTGCGTGCTAGGTAAAAGGGCTTAGCACGGACACTTATCTCTCCGCCCTACGCGTGACCGAAAATTCGCGACGGAACGTGACATGCACCAACCCTACGCAGGATGGGACCATCATTGCAAGGGAACCCGAACAAAACCCTGTCGGCTATGCTGCTTTAATAACAGAAGAAGAGAGAGGAACAACTGCCAGACACAGGATCATATATGATAACTTATCATTATAAACATTACATGAGATAATAATGCTCAAGCACGGCACGCGCGGCATACAGCTTCGATGAGAGCGTCCCTCGCTTCGACCAGCTTCGGGATAATCCCGATCAGCACGTCGACGTTGGCCACATCGCGGGCTTGAGCTTCTTCCTCCGCCACCTCGGTCATCGCCAATTCAAATTGGGCCCAAAGCTCGGCCTCCTTGTCAATCAGCACAGGCGGAGCCATTCCGAAGCCGAAGACAAGAGGATGTACTTCCTCGGCGGCAAGCGCTGGCTCAACAAAAAGTTCATCTTCGTCATTGGGAGCTGGAGGGGCGCCAACCATTGCAGGAATGCTAGAGAACTATCGGAAGCGAGTAGAGCAAGTCGGGACTGAAGATATTGAAGAGCGATGGTTCACTCTTATAGAAGCCGTGTGCATACATATATATGAATAGCCGGATCGGGGAAACTGAGGAGCCCCATGCAAACGTGTAGGATCGAAGTATATGAATATAGCAATCAGAGGGGGGTGAATGATTGTGCAAAAGCTAAAACCAAATTCTTGATCTACTAAAAGTTCACCCTAAAACAGAGCCAAATAATTGCCTCGTATTCGACAAAAACAGAATGACAGAGGTTCGGTAAAACGTGAATTCCCAGAGATCCAACCATCGGATTGATCTGAAATTTGGACACAAGAAACTAGACTCCAATACGAATCGAACCCAAAATGAATCAGCTCGATCGAACTTACATAGAAAAAGTTATGAACCTCGCAAGCTTGCTGTGATAGAAGACGACGAGAATAGATCTTACTAGAATTGTAGCCCGCCGAAAGATTTGAAGAACTTGATCTTTATTCCTCCTTTCTTTTGTATAAAGTACTCCAAACAAAAGAGTACAACCCTAAAGCTTGCTCAAAACTTGATGCGTAAAGAGGAGGCGCCTCCCCCTATTTATACAGAGCAAACACATAGAGTCCTGAATACAATTCCTACTCCTAATCCTAGAAGGAGTCCCACTCCTAATCCTAAAAGGAGTATGTATTCAACACAACTCCACTTGGCCCAACCTGGCCGAGTACAACTCTTGCACGTGTATGGCAACCCTACCATACTCACGTGACTAACCCTTTGCACGCGCATGGCCACCTGCCATTCTCACGTGACTAACCATTCTTCATATGCACCATTCTCTTAGTCCGAACGTCCCGCATGACATCCTTGACCACTAAGACCTCAGTTCCTCCTGAACCTAGTCCCGAACCTTAGTTCCTCCATGAACCTAGTTCCGGTCCCGTCATCGACCACATTCGCCCTCGAGCAATACCTGCACATGAACAAACCACAAAACGAATCCGAGCATAAGTCCGCGACTTTACTCAACATTAGTCAATGCAAATACTCACACGAGCATTGCATAAAGTCCACTTAAAAACAAACATCATGAAATTCTCACAAATCTCAAATTCAAACCAAAGTTCAATTCCAATTCTAGTAAAACCCTAACCGAGCAAAATGCATTAACGACGGACCAAAAATATGGTCCGGCGTACACATGAAAAAGTCACTCGAAAACCCATTCACGACGGACCAAAAATTTGGTCCAGCGTAGATGCGAAATAAACCCTAATATGGTTCAGCGCTGATGCAAAGGAATGATCCGGTGCAATTTGCTTTAGAACTTTTGGTCCGGCGCCAATAGGAAAATTTGGTCCGGCATAAAGTGCCTCGAGAACACGTTCACACCAGACTAAAAGTTTAGTCCGGCGCAGTAGCGAAAACCGGTCCGGTGCAAAAGGGAAACTTACTGTTTTCTGAAACTCTGGTCTGGCGCTAATGCGAATCTTACTGTTTCTTGTCAATTTGTCAAACACATGCACAAACACATTTTGCAAATTCAATTCTAAGCCAATTTTTCAGCACATGATTTCACAAAACGTAAATGGAGAAGTCAAAGCACCCACACGTCTACCGAAGACTAATTAATCTGGCGCCCTTTATCCAAGGCTAGGAAGCCAAGGAGCCTAAAACAAATGCTAGCGCCAATGGTTGAAGAGTCCTACGGATGAGAAGCGGAAGTGACGCAGCCACACCAACCTCGCTTCGGTTCAGCACTAAAGAACCCAACGAATGCGGGCCCAAAGAAATAAATAAAGCAAAAAGCATATAAGCAAAAATCCCAATGTAACAAATAATCAGGTCCAAACATATACATCATAAGTCCCTTACAAAAAAGAAAGAGATGATTACGAAGGAGCCTGTTTCTCCTTGCCACTCGCTTTGCTTGACTTAGTTGCAGGCTTTAAAGCACTCATCACTGCGCGGGCACGAAGCACTGACTCCCTCGCAGCCTCTTCTCCGTGCTGCTTCCAGTAATCGGAGATGAAACGAGAAGCTAGCCGCGTAGCGGCGGAGGAAGGCTTCCCAATCAACGCGAGATCGACGAACCCTGGCTGTGTCGAGGCAGCGGAGACAGCTCCAAAGTGCTCACGGACATGAGTGCATCCCTTCGCCTCCAGAAGCTATGCAGTTTTGAGAGATCCTAGCTTCGCGCAATGATCACCAAAAGCTACAGCGGAAGACCCAAGCAACCCGGTGGAGGTTTGAAGGAACTTGACCACTTCAGAGTCAGACGAAGGAACACGACTTCGGCCCGAGCTGGCTTCGATTCCCAAGCGAGGAAGTTGTTGTAGAAAGGTGTCCGTCGTTCCTTGAATCCCCGAAGCCAAAAATTGCCGCGCCTTTTCAATTTGCTCGCATTGTTCCTCTGTGTCGGGACCCGAATCTGCAAATCCGGACCCTCTGTGTATTCAGCACTAGTCCAGGAACGCGCTAGTGCACACAGTCTTAACATCGGTAAATATCACAATCATACCACTCGATACTAATAAAGTACTTTAATTAAATAGTCAAACTGGTTGCTTGACCTTATGGTCAAGTTACAAATATACGCCACGCAGGGCGAAACTTATTAAGAGAGAAATAATAGTAGTGGAAAAATAAGATAACTTCGTGGCGCCATCCAGTATACCACAGGCAACTGACTGGGCTCGCTCCCTAAGTAGACGGTTCCTCTGGAAGCTCCTCCTCCAAAGCTGGTGTAGATTCTTCTTCAACTGGTGTTGTATTGTGGCAAGGGTGAGTACTTTGGTACTCAGCAAGTCATGCACAGAATGCAACTAATATACTACATGCATGGCTTGGTACAAAGGAGTAGCTCAAGGTGTATTTGCAGTAAAACAGCATTTGACAAGTAGCATAAGTAGATTCGAAAGCAGTAGAAACAAGTATAACATAAATAAACTTTCCAAAAGTTTAATCAACATCCTTCCCATTCCTAAACCACATTTCCATCAACATCATTATTTAACCAAACCCAACCTTTCAAGTCCAAGTTATTTTCAAGAAAGTCTAACCCTTGTTGTAATTCCCGAGCGATGTCCAATACATGAGACATGGCTATTCGAATAGATTTTTCACTCTGCAGAGGTTATGCACTTTACCCACAAGATACAGTCAAACACCACAAAGGCGAGTTCCCGTAACAAAGTCTTTCGAAAACTTTTAACAGCACAAGTGGTCCTCTCCGGTGTTGCACACTAACCCTTCCCTTAGAAAAGGCGAAGTTTAGGTCAATCCAGTTAGATGGGTACTGGCCGCAGCCCCAGACGCCCCCCGCATACAACTTACACAAAGGGTGTAGTTGACCTCCTGAGGTCCCACAGGTACGTTATTAGCAACTTAATCAACTAGGTCCGTCCCATTACTGACATGTGGTTGCAAGATTGACTCAATTCAAAGGCTTGCAAGGTGAAGTCCTTAGGGTGACCAGGGCAAGACTACCCGAAGAACCAAACCAACGTTCCCGGTGCCACAACTGGTCCACCTGTTCATTCTTTCCACATGCCCCGGTCAAAAGCTATTTATCAACACCCAGTTGATTACCATGCACCACGTGCCATCAACATCACATGATTCCTTTCCAAAACAGGTTCAATATATCATTAAGTCAATATTAACATTTGATTGTCCAAAATCATGTCATGAGCACGTAGCAGGTCTAAGCAATATACTACAACGGTCTAAAACCCATGTTGGCAAATTTAGTAGTGTCCAACTAGTAATCTACAACTAGGGTGACAAGGGGTCATGGCACATATTTAATTAATCAAGGTGTCATACAGCAAATTGGCATTTATCTAATTCCCTGGGATTAAACAAAGTATTTTCTAATTGAACTAGCATGCAATAAGTTAAATCAAAATAGGTTTCCAAGATAGGATCAATATGGTCAAAGCATAACTTGCCTTCAAAAAGTACTTGTTCTTGGTCCTGAGCTGGCTCCTGGGTCAACACTTCTCCTTCGAATCCTTCCGGCACTTCAACGTCTACTCGTAACGTGTGCAAATAGCAACAAATGAATAAAACAGTAGACAAAAAGTATCCAAACATCCAAATAACATTCATAAACAGAGAGAACATAATTTTATGAATTTTTAGAAACTGGAATCGTCAAATTCGGAGTTTAAATGCAAAAGTTATAGCATTTTGAAGTTTAAATAATCAATTAATAATATTACAGAGAACAACTTTAGTCCAAAAATTAAATAAAATTCATCATTAGGTAGATCTCAATTTTATACAAATTTAGAAATTTGAATCACTCAAATCGGAGTTGAAACGCAAAAGTTATAAGCGTTTGAAGTTTGAAACAAAATCTGAAATCATTATTTCAAATTAATAAATCATTTTCTTTTTCGGAAATTAATTATTGCGTCAGCGAGGACACGTGGCAGCCTGTGATTGGTCTGCTGACGTCAGCCGGTTCATGGACGTGGTCCATGGTTTGGCTCGGGTCTACCGTGGACCCGGTCCACGGCTCACGTGCGGCTGACAGGTGGGACCCACTGGTGACGTCATTGCTGGCGTCACCGCACGGCTGGGGTGGCCGCTGACAGGTGGGCCCTCTGACACGCGGGCCCCGCGTGTCAGAGACACGCTCCCACGCGCGGCGCTGACCGCGCTGACCGCGGCGGTCAGGCTTCCAGCCACGTGGCGCTATCTCGACCGTTGATTTGAAAATCAACGGCCCAGATTGGATCTAGCGTAACGCGTTGGAAAACAACTCCGCTGATCTGGACCGTTCGATCTTGATCGGACGGTCAAGATCCAATCTAACGAAAACAACGTGGCTAACCCTAACCGTTCGATTTAGATCTAACGGCTGAGAATGGATCTAGGATTTTCAACGTGGAAACTCGCCGGGGATGACGTGGCGTGATCTGGGGCGTTGGATATGGATTGAACGGTGGAGCGAGCTCGGGGTCCGGCGATGGTTTGCGGCGGCGCTGGCTTACCGGAGTTGAGGACGGCGACCACGGCAACGGCTCTACGGGCGTGCTTCGGCGAAGTGAGAGGTCTCCTCCGACGCGGCTTGACCTCCCGCTTCCGGATCTGACCTCAACGGCGGCGGAGGACGGCGGCGGAAACAGCACTTAACCGCGGCGGAGCGCTACGGCAACTACGGCGAGCGATTGCGGCTAGACGGCGGCGGCTCAGGCGACGTTGTCTAGGGCTATGGGTGCGCACGGAAGTCGGCGTCACGGCACGGGTGGCGGCGCATTAAATAGGGCCCTCGGCGTCGGTAACGCAGGAAGCGAGGCCCACTCCGTTCTTGGCGGCGAGTCCGACGGCGACCTGAAGAGGGTGACGTGGCGCAGCGCGGCCGTTGGATCGAGATCCAGCGGTGCGTGGGTTTGGGTTCGGTCGACTCGGCGGTGGTGGCTCGGTCGGGCTCGGGCTCGGGTGGCGTGGCTCAATCGTGGCCGTTGGATCAAGATCCAGCGGCCACGCGGAGTTTGAGTTCGGCCGATCGGGTTTTTGGATCAAGCGGCGTGGTCGGACTCGAGTCGACTCGGACTCGAATCGATCGGAGGAAACGATAAAACCCACTCGCATTTAATTAATCCAATTAAATTCTCAGAAATTCAATTAAATCATTAAAAATAGCAAAAGACTCAGAAAAATTCTGGAAAATATTTTGGAACATTTTGGACTCAAATAAAATATTTCCAAAAAATTTTTATTTGCAAAGTTTTAATTCTTTAATTATTTCAAAATGGAATAAATTCAAATAAATTCCAAATAAATCCAAATAAATTCCAGAAAATTCCAAAAATTCACCAAAGTGCCAAATCACACATGAATTTAAGAAAAGAAAAATTTGGGGTGTTACAAACCTCCCCCCTTAACAGAATCTCGTCACCGAGATTCAGGGCTCTCTACAGAATAGGTTCGGAAACTCTTTCTTCAAATCCTCTTCGCGCTCCCAAGTTGCTTCACTCTCCGCGTGGTCGCTCCATTGAACTCTGCAGAAACGGGTTGACTTGTTTCTCGTCTCTCGATCCATGGTGTCTAGAATCTTCATGGGATGCTCCTTGTAAGTCAGATCTTCTTGTAGCTTAATTGACTCTAGCGGTGTCTGCTCCTCAGGCACTCGGAGACACTTCTTCAGCTGGGACACATGGAACACGTCATGCACTCCTGCTAGTGATTGCGGTAACTCTAGCTGATAAGCAACTTCACCTCTGCGGCTGAGAACCTTAAATGGTCCAACAAATCTCGGCGCGAGTTTTCCTTTGGCATGGAATCTCTTAACTCCTCTGAGTGGGGTGACTCTGAGATACACGAAATCTTCTGGTTCAAAACTCAAGTCTCGGCGACGGTTATCAGCATAACTCTTCTGTCTTGACTGTGCTATCTTCAATCTCTCCCTGATCATGGCAATTTGTTCTTCAGCTTCTTGAAGAATATCTGGTCCAAAGACACGATGTTCACCCGTCTCGTTCCAATTCAACGGTGTTCGACAAGGTCGACCGTATAGTGCTTCAAATGGCGACATTTGCAAACTGGCTTGGTAGCTGTTGTTGTAACTGAACTCCGCATACGGCAGACTCTTATCCAAAGAGGTAGCACAAGCCAATGCACACGCTCTTAACATATCTTCCAGAATCTGATTGATTCTTTCGATCGACCATCCGTGCAGTGGATGATAAGTCATCTTGAAGTTCAAACGGGTTCCCATGGCTTCATGTAGCTTATTCGAGAATCTCGAGGTAAGCCGAGTACCTCTATCCGATACGATCTTCTTTGGCACTTCGTGCAAGCAGGCGATCTCGATCATGTACAACTCTGCTTAATTTATCTCCCGAGTAGGTTGTCTTCACAGGAATAAAGTGGGCCACCTTAGTCAAGCGGTCTATTATGACCCATATGGAGTCGTATCCTCCTTGAGTTTTCGGCAAACCGGTAATGAAATCCATTCCGATTTCTTCTCATTTCCACTCTGGTATCTTCAACGGCTGTAGCAATCCTGCTGGTCTCTGATGCATTGCTTTGACTCTCTGGCATATGTCGCACAGCGCAACATGCTCGGCAACTTCACGCTTCATGTTCGGCCACCAGAATCTTTCTTTCAAATCCTGATACATCTTGGCGCTTCCAGGATGAATGGAATACTTTGAGTCATGAGCTTCTTCTAAAATCAACTGCTTCAGCTCCTTCTTGTTTGGTACATAAATGCGATCCTTCATCCACAACGTGCCTTGCTCATCCAACTTGAAGTCCTCTGCCTTGCCTTCATCCATGTTGGACTTAATCCTGCGGATCTTGTCATCATCCTCCTGTCCTTCTCGGATCTGATCCTCCAAGGTGGGCTTCACTTCCAATGCGGCCAAGAATCCTTCTGGTACGACTTCAATCTGCATTCTATGGAAATCCTCACATAGTTCTTCCTGACTTGTGGCTAGCAACATGTTCACGGTATGGCTTTTCCGACTCAGAGCATCGGCAACTACGTTGGCCTTTCCGGGATGGTAATGGATTCCAACATTGTAGTCCTTGATCAACTCTAACCATCTCCTCTGCCTCATGTTCAGGTCTGATTGGGTGAAGATGTACTTAAGACTCTTATGGTCCGTGTATACTTCACATCTGTTTCCAATTAAGTAGTGACGCCATAATTTCAAGGCATGCACTACGGTAGCTAGCTCCAGGTCATGCGTCGGATAATTCTCCTCATGTGGTCTCAACTGTCTTGATGCATAAGCGACGATCCTCCCATTCTACATCAGCACGCATCCAAGTCCTTGGCGCGATGCGTCACAATAAATATCAAAGCTTTGATTAACATCTGGTAGGACTAACACCGGCGCTGATGTCAATCGCTTCTTCAGCTCCTGAAAACCTTTCTCACACTCCGGCGTCCATGCAAACTTCTTCTCCTTTTTCAGCAATTGCGTAAGAGGTTTCGCAATTGTCGAAAAGCCTTCAATGAAACGGCGGTAGTAACCTGCCATTCCGAGAAAACTCCGGATCTGGGTCACGGTCTTCGGCTGTTCCCAATGTAACACAGCTTCTACCTTGCTTGGATCAACGGCGACTCCTTCTGCGGTCATTACATGTCCGAGGAACTCCACCTTGTCCTTCCAAAAATCACACTTGCTGAACTTGGCGAAGAGTTCTTTGTTCCTCGGCTTTTCCAAAACTCGCCTCAAGTGCTCTGCATGTTCATCCTCTGTCTTGGAGTAGATTAGAATATCATCTATGAACACAACAACAAACTTGTCCAAATACTCCATGAACACCTTATTCATCATATTCATGAAATATCTTTGGCGCATTAAATCGAGACCAAAGGACATAACAGTAAACTCATAATGTCCGTATCTTGATGAGAATGCGGTCTTCGGAATATCCTCTGATCGGATCTTCAACTGATGGTATCCCGATCTTAGATCAATCTTGGAGAAAACTCCGGCTCCTCTCAGCTGATCAAACAGATCATCGATCCTGGGTAGCGGGTACTTATTCTTCACGGTGACTTCATTGAGTGCACGGTAGTCAATGCACATCGTGAAACTCCCGTCCTTCTTCTTGACAAACAAAACTGGCGCTCCCCACGGCGACGAACTCGGTCTGATAAATCCTTTCTCCATTAGCTCTTCGAGTTGCTTCTTCATCTCTACCAATTCTTCGGTGGACATCCGATAAGGTCTCTTTGCTAATCGACGCTGTACCAGGTACAAGCTCTATCACAAACTCTATGTCCCTGTCTGGCGGCATACCAGGTAGATCTTTAGGAAAAACATCTGGGTACTCATTCACCACTGAGACATCCTCTATGCTGATTGCCTTGGTACTTTTAACCATCAACTGTCCATCTCTAACGGCGGTGGCTTGAAATTCCACTTTCTTTCCACACGGGCTCTCAACTGAGATAGTCCTTCGTCCACAATCCAGTACGGCCTTGTGCTTGGATAACCAATCCATTCCCAAAATAACATCTAAGGTCTGGGTCTCCAAAATAATAAGGTTCGCTAGGAACTCTATCCCATCTATTAGTATTCTCACCCCAGAACATCCTACTTTCGTTCGGAGTTCGGAACCAGGGGTTTGAACCAAAAGCATGCATTTAAGTCTTGCAATCTCCAAATCATTTTTAGCAGCAAAGCTTTGAGAAACAAAAGAATAAAGCTCCGTAATCAAACAAAGCATTGCAGGTACTAAGTTAACAAGTAACTTACCCGATCTGACGTCTGCGGGCATTCTGCAGTGCATCTGCGGTGACATGATTGACTCGGCCTCTCACCACGGTCTGGGGTGCTGCTCCTGGCTGTGCTGTCCCTCGGTTGGCTCCTGGTGCTGGCGTCCTGGCTGGTGTGGATCCCAGATTGAAGCGAACTGGGGTCACTCCTGCTGTCTTCTTAGGACAACTGTTGGCAAAATGCCCTGGTTCGTTGCAATTGTAGCAGTGTCTCACTATTCCTTGTTATTTGCACAAGCGGCGTTTACGGCTGGGGCTGGGTCGATAGTTTTGATTGGCGGGTCTTGGTCTTTGGTGGCGGTGTCTGGTTGCATTCTGGTGGAATCTAAAATCGATTTGGCGCAACCCTCAAGCGTTGCTTTGTGCTCCTTGGCGCGATCACGATCCGCATCCTGCGCTTCTGTTCTCATCCAGTTCCTTGCGCTTGTCCGCAAGAATAAGCGCCTTATTCACGATTCTGGAAATCTGGAAAGGTGTGGGTGATCGATCCCACTGCAATCTGAGTTAAGTCCCTTCATGAAGCGAGATTATGCGGCTTTATCTCGTCGCTACATCCTCAGTGCGTAGCGTGCAAGCTGTGTGAACTTGTTCAGGTATTCGACCACCGGTCGCTTACCTTGCTTGATTGCTCACGAACTCCTCCTTCTTGAGATCCATGATTCCTTCAGGCACGTGATACTGATGAAACGCAGCTGTGAACTCCTCCCAACTGATATCTTGAGGGTTCTCTTGCGTGGCACAGAAGTTCTCCCACCATTCGGTAATTTGTTCCTTCCAAGCGATGAGAAGCGTAGAGTACCTTCTCATTTCCCATGCATTGAGCAATGTGTAGCTTCCTCTCAATTGACCTTAACCAATCATCAGCTTCCAACGGATTGGCATTCCCAGAAAAAGTGGGGGGGGTGAGTCCTCATGAACTCTGACAGTCTTGTATTCTGGCGTTGTCCCTGATTGACTTGATTAGCGATGCTTTGGCGATGGCGTGCTGCATCTGTTGCATCATGGCATGCATCAAATGAGTCTGAGCAGCGAGAAAAGCTCTGAAATTCTGCATATCAACTGGCGGTGCTGGTGCTCCATCATTGGGGTTCCCAGCTGGGCGAGAACCACTTCCATTGCCTCCAAGGTTTCCGCGGGTGTTCACCATCTGTCGGTTGCTCCAAGGCTTAGAGATGAGAGGGAACAAGAAGAGACAAGTAACAGGGAAACTTATGCGGGGGAAAAGTGTAACTCAAAAATCCAACTTTATTATTAATAATAGTAATAACTTGGTATGGTTGCTTACAATGCCTAAGGGCCTTGCAACACATACTGCACACTCAGCAAACAATGAAAATCCAACGCCTCTAAAGGGTGACTCTTATTCTATAACGCGACTCGACGAAGGAGTCTCAACCTTAACGACTATGCTCACTCATCGAGAAAACCTCCACTGCCTCCTCGCGGCGAGTGCGGCGGCATCGGCGCGAAACAATCACCATGCCCCACAACTGCAGCTGTGGTTGACGACGCGGCGTCCTCCTCTGGCTCTGGATCTGGCTGCTCTTTGTGGTTGTGGCGCTGGTGCCGTGGCGCCTCTTACAGTTCCTCCTCCGGAGTGCAGGCGTCCAACTCCAACATCGGATCGGGACCACGCCATACTGATCTGATTTCCAATTCTGCGATTCTTTCCGCAGCAAAAGCGACATACTCACGAGCATTCCCCAAGTGCTTCTTCTCCTCCTCAACTTGTTCGCGAGCCTTCTTTAACTCCTGCACGGTGTCTTCGATCAGCTCCTCCTGGGCGGCGACGAATCTGGCTAAGTGAGTGATGGTAGCATCCTCATCCTCTATCAGCTTCCGTTGAGCTCTGCTGTCTCGGCGGGGGTGGTGATGGAACACTGTGCCTTCCAGCTCCCTGGAGTAAGTGCGAGCGATCTGCTGCATCGCTCGACGCGACACCTCCTGAATTCCAATCTCAAAGGTAGACCTCCTGGCGGTGAAGTGGAAAGGGCGACTGAACTTGGTCTTCTCTCGGGAATACACCGTGTTCCGGACGTCTCATCCTATGACCAGTCCTGCCTGCACAAGTGTAGTCCCTCGGTAGAGCGGCCTCTCAAAACCTCTAAGAAACTGAAGCATACGCCACAACTCGGCGGCATAGCCTCCTTCACACTCGGCGTAGTTGTTCTTCATCATCATCTGCCAAAAGACGCTCGCGTAAGAACGCAGCACTTTAAAAATCAATGTGGAAGACGAAAAGAACTCAGCAAGGGGTATGAACAAGAAAGAAAAGGGGTAAGTCGAGAATTCATTCATTATCTTGACCACTTTTAACTTTAGAAAATAGGTTTTATCCTCACTACGACCATTCTATCTATGGGTGAGCCTACAGTCAGCATGGCTCTGATACCACCTCTGTCGGGACCCGAATCTGCAAATCCAGACCCTCTGTGTATTCAGCACTAGTCCAGGAACGCGCTAGTGCACACAGTCTTAACATCGGTAAATATCACAATCATACCACTCGATACTAATAAAGTACTTTAATTAAATAGTCAAACTGGTTGCTCGACCTTATGGTCAAGTTACAAATATACATACGCAGGGCGAAACTTATTAAGAGAGAAATAATAGCAGCGGAAAAATAAGATAACTTCGTGGCGCCATCCAGTATACCACAGGCAACTGACTGGGCTCGCTCCCTAAGTAGACGGTTCCTCTGGAAGCTCCTCCTCCAAAGCTGGTGTAGATTCTTCTTCAACTGGTGTTGTATTGTGGCAAGGGTGAGTACTTTGGTACTCAGCAAGTCATGCACAGAATGCAACTAATATACTACATGCATGGCTTGGTACAAAGGAGTAGCTCAAGGTGTATTTGCAGTAAAACAGCATTTGACAAGTAGCATAAGTAGATTCGAAAGCAGTAGAAACAAGTATAACATAAATAACCTTTCCAAAAGTTTAATCAACATCCTTCCCATTCCTAAACCACATTTCCATCAACATCATTATTTAACCAAACCCAACCTTTCAAGTCCAAGTTATTTTCAAGAAAGTCTAACCCTTGACTGTAATTCCCGAGCGATGTCCAATACCGCAGACATGGCTATTCGAATAGATTTTTCACTCTGCAGAGGTTATGCACTTTACCCACAAGATACAGTCAAACACCACAAAGGCGAGTTCCCGTAACAAAGTCTTTCGAAAACTTTTAACAGCACAAGTGGTCCTCTCCGGTGTTGCACACTAACCCTTCCCTTAGAAAAGGCGAAGTTTAGGTCAATCCACCGTTAGATGGGTACCTGGCCGCAGCCCCGGTACGCTCCCCCGTACAACTTACACAAAGGGTGTAGTTGACCTCCTGAGGTCCCACAGGTACGTTATTAGCAACTTAATCAACTAGGTCCGTCCCATTACAGACATGTGGTTGCAAGATTGACTCAGTTCAAAGGCTTGCAAGGTGAAGTCCTTAGGGTGACCAGGGCAAGACTACCCGAAGAACCAAACCAACGTTCCCGGTGCCACAATTGGCCCACCTGATCATTCTTGCCACATGCCCTGGTCAAAAGCTATTTATCAACACCCAGTTGATTACCATGCACCACGTGCCATCAACATCACATGATTCCTTTCCAAAACAGGTTCAATATATCATTAAGTCAATATTAACATTTGATTGTCCAAAATCATGCCATGAGCACGTAGCAGGTCTAAGCAATATACTACAACGGTCTAAAACCCATGTTGGCAATTTTAGTAGTGTCCAACTAGTAATCTACAACTAGGGTGACAAGGGGTCATGGCACATATTTAATTAATCAAGGTGTCATACAGCAAATTGGCATTTATCTAATTCCCCGGGATTAAACAAAGTATTTTCTAATTGAACTAGCATGCAATAAGTTAAATCAAAATAGGTTTCCAAGATAGGATCAATATGGTCAAAGCATAACTTGCCTTCAAAAAGTACTTGTTCTTGGTCCTGAGCTGGCTCCTGGGTCAACACTTCTCCTTCGAATCCTTCCGGCACTTCAACGTCTACTCGTAACGCGTGCAAATAGCAACAAATGAATAAAACAGTAGACAAAAAGTATCCAAACATCCAAATAAAGTTCATAAACAGAGAGAACATAATTTTATGAATTTTTAGAAACTGGAATCGTCAAATTCGGAGTTTAAATGCAAAAGTTATAGCATTTTGAAGTTTAAATAATCAATTAAATAATATTATAGAGAACAACTTTAGTCCAAAAATTAAATAAAATTCATCATTAGGTAGATCTCAATTTTATACAAATTTAGAAATTTGAATCACTCAAATCGGAGTTGAAACGCAAAAGTTATAAGCGTTTGAAGTTTGAAACAAAATCTGAAATCATTATTTCGAATTAATAAATCATTTTCTTTTTCGGAAATTAATTATTGCGTCAGCGAGGACACGTGGCAGCCTCTGATTGGTCTGCTGACGTCAGCCGGTTCATGGACGTGGTCCATGGTTTGGCTCAGTCTCACCGTGGACCGGTCCCACGGCTCGCGTCACGGTGGCGGTGGGACCCACTGGTGACGTCATTGCTGGCGTCACCGCACGGCTGGGGTGGCCGCTGACAGGTGGGCCCTCTGACACGCGGGCCCCGCGTGTCAGAGACACGCTCCCACGCGCGGCGCTGACCGCGCTGACCGCGCCGGTCAAGCTTCCCGCCACGTGGCGCTATCTCGACCGTTGATTTGAAAATCAACGGCCCAGATTGGATCTAGCGTAACGCATTGGAAAACAACTCCGCTGATCTGGACCGTTCGATTTTGATCGGACGGTCAAGATCCAATCTAACGAAAACAACGTGGCTAACCCTAACCGTTCGATTTAGATCTAACGGCTGAGAATGGATCTAGGATTTTCATCGTGGAAACTCATCGGGGATGACGTGGCGTGATCTGGGGCGTTGGATCTGGATCGGACGGTGGAGCGAGCTCGGGGTCCGGCGATGGCTTGCGGCAGCGCTGGCTTACCGGAGTTAAGGACGGCGACCACGGCAACGGCGCTACGGGCATGCTCCGGCGAAGTGAGAGGTCTCCTCCGACGCGGCTTGACCTCCCGGTTCCGGATCTGACCTCAACGGCGGCGGAGGACGGCGGACGGCGGCGGAAACAACACTTAACCGCGGCGGAGCGCTACGGCAACTACGGCGAGCGGTTGCGGCTAGACGGCGGCGGCTCAGGCGACGTTGTCTAGGGCTACGGGTGCACTTGGAAGTCGGCGTCACGGCACGGGTGGCGGCGCATTAAATAGGGCCCTCGGCGCCTGGTGAAACGCAGCGAAATCGAGGCTCACTCGCTGCGGCGGCGAGTCCGACGGCGACACGGAGAGGGTGACGTGGCAGCGCCAAGACACCGTTGGATCGAGATCCAACGGTGCGTGGGTTTGGGTTCGGTCGACTTCGGCGGTGGTGGCTCGCTCGGGCTCGGGTGACGTGGCTCAATCGTGGCCGTTGGATCAAGATCCAACGGTCACACGGGTTTGGGTTCGGCCGAGCGGGTTAATTTGGATCAATCGGGCGCGGGTCGGACTCGAGTCTGACTCGGACTCGGGTCCGGTCGGAGGAACAGTAAAACCCACTCGCATTTAATTAATCCAATTAAATTCTCAGAAATTCAATTAAATCATTAAAAATAGCAAAAGACTCAGAAAAATTCCAGAAAAATTCTGGAAGTATTTTGGAACATTTTGGACTCAAATAAAATATTTCCAACAAATTTTTATTTGCAAAGTTTTAATTCTTTAATTATTTCAAAATGGAATAAATTCAAATAAATTCCAAATAAATCCAAAGAAATTCCAGAAAATTCCAAAAATTCACCAAAGTGCCAAATCACACATGAATTTAAGAAAAGCAAAATTTGGGGTGTTACACTCTGCCTGCGTGGTATTGTTAAAATGTGTCTGCGCCTCCATCTTCGCCATCGCGATCTGGTGAGGGTGCTCCTACGCGGCCTTCCTGAGGGTCCTATTGCTATCCTCCATGACTTTTAGAAGACTTTTTAACTCTTCGATATGATCGTCCTTCTTCTTCTCGTTCCGCTCAGCCACAGCACGAGCCTCCTCTGCAGCGTTAAGGCTCTCCTTCATCGAAGATACAGCCTCGTCGAGCTCAGCATTTCGAGCTACCAAGTCACGGCTCTGTGACAGCTTGCTCTGTACCTTTGCTAAAGTTTCAGCCGAGTTCTGCAGAGCCCCCGTCAAACGAACGTTCTCAACCTCCAGCTCCTTTACACGATTTTGCACCATCCTACATTGGCCAGCAGCTGCATTATGCCGCTTCTGAAGGTCCCGGTTCCGACGAATTATTTCAGATGCCACGGCAGCCCCTTTTAGGGAAAGATCCAAAGAAGTCTCACATAGCCGAAGATCATGAAGGCCTTCAAAGAGACCCACTGAACCCGAATATGGACTAAAGGCCTGCCGCATTCTTCTTAGTGTAGGGCCAGAGGCAACACCACTCTCAAAATCCCCAGCTGATAAATCTGACAAATCGAACTTGAAAGGGAGCGGTCTGGGTTGAGTCCCAGAATCAAGCAGCTCGGGTGATGGATCCCTCTCGCTTGCGAACGAAGAACCTGCAGAAATAGGCGCAAGGGGCTCCTGGCCCCCAGCTCCGGCATGAATCGGAGCCACGGCGTGTAACCCAGAAGGAGCTGGTTCAGCAGCCACAACCTCCCTCGCCATTTCGATACCCTCCATTCCTGCATGCGCTCTGTCAGATCCCAGTAAATTAGAACAACCAAAAGATCCCCGCGATGGAGTTTCCGGAGTCGAACCTTCAGCCCCCAGGGGGGTATTCGGAACAGCAATTTCCAATTGAAGGCCATGTATTCCCTCAGGGGAGTGAATGGTGGTCTTCCCATAAATGTCCGGCACCCCCGTAGCCAGGGGACAACTTCTCCAGCAATAGATTTAGATCCACCCATCGCTGGGCCAAAAATCTCCTCGACAAGCACCTCATCTTCCTTTCCTACATCTTCCAAGTCACTAACATTCACATCGGGAATATTCAAAAATGAATATCCGGGGGAACGCTCCTCATCGGGACCGGCTCTTAGGCCCATACCCGGAGGACGCGATACGGGGGGAAGCTCCACTACTTTGGAAGTAGATTGCCCCTCCGCAGGGCCCGAGCCAGGCACCGGATCCGAAACATGAGGCTGCATCGATGGATCCACCACTACATTGGCGAACAATGTACCGCCAGGGATCACATCTGGATCGGAACTGGGCAGTGGAAAAGATGACCCTGTAGCCGCGCCAACGGGTATCGAGCCAGAGTGACTCGCCCCAGGAGTAGACAACGGAATGGATGAAACAATCACCACAGAGGCCGACGAATCACCCTCTTCACTCGTCTCTTCGTCATCCCAACTGTCATCATCATCTTCGCCCAATTCGTCACTCCCTCCAGAAGAAGCGGTCGCCCAGGGAGGAGTCATTCGAGTTAACCTGGCCCACTTCGACGGGCGGGGGGAGCCAACTGCCCCCCGATGGATGGGAACCGCTCAGGGCCCCCACTCCGAAAACCGAGCGTTCCAAGCCACTCTGACCGCCTCCATGGCCGCTTCATACTCATCCTGTTTGCAGGATCCGAGTAACCCCCTCGCCATTTTCTCGGCTGCGCCGCGCCCTAGAGCCCGAACCCCTTTCGGCATAACCACAGATACCGAACCCTCCGACGACCATCTCAAAGTTACAGCAGAATCCCTCACCAATGGCTCAACCCGGCAAAGACAATACTCCTCCACCAAATCCCGCATCGTGCTCTGAACGCGGAGAGCCTTCAGATAATTAAGACTCCTGATCTCCTCCGCGTTTGCGCTCCAGTTTGGAGATCGGATGGCCCGAACAGGACCCATGGAAGTGCGGATAGGGGAATCTGGACCATCAAGTACCTGGTAATACCATCGCTGCATCCACCCTGACTCCCATTTCCCTTTGGCGGCCGCTACGGGGATTTCTTTCGCTAGAGACCTCTTCGTCTGAAAGTTTAAGGAACCGAAGCACGATCTACAGCCCTCGTTCCCCGCCTTGTGCTGCTTGGGCTGCCAGAATGCATCTTCAATAAGGGAAAATAGGCGCCCGGTCAACCGGATTCTGGCAGGACGGAACGTCCACTCCAACACCGCCAACCGCACTAGAGCGTTGGGCGTAAGTTGCGAAAGCTTTGCTTGAAAGGCTCGTAACACAGATGCCAGCAGGGGAGCAGAGGGAAAACGGAGACCCGCCTCTAGGAATGCAGCAAACACCACCGCCTCATTTGGTTGAGGCTGGGGGGTTTCTTCGTCACCAAGGAGTCGCATTGAAGAACGCGCTACGCCAAAATCCCTCGCCAAAATATCGAGCTCGCTGGAATTTAGAAGCGACCGCCCCAAAAATGGAGATAGTGTTGCAGCATCTTCTCCACTCAGAACCATCTTCACCGGGGGAGCACGCCGGGGACCCATGAACGGGAGGGTCGACGACGGATAGAGGAGGACAGCACAAGAGGGAAAAGAAAATGAGAAGGCGCGAGGCGAAACAGATCCAAAAGACAGAGGTGCCTCGCTCTCATCGGCAGCTATACTTATAAAAAAAAGAGAGCCCAACAGCCCTCCCCCTTTCTTCTAACCGTAGATGTGTCCACGCGGAGCCCATCCCACGAGCGAAAAAGTGTATGAGTGCAACCAAGGAGCCAGATAGCTGTGGCACTCGGTCGAAGGCATCATAAAGAACCCGGGCGCCTGACTGGAAAAGATAAGACTGCCCATCCCACCAACCAACCCATCCGTACTTAACAATACATAGCCCGATGTCCAAACGCGTATAACAAGGTAAACAAATACAACCTACTTCCTGCGGAGGAAAAACGAGGAGTGAGCGTCACTTCGCGTGCCTAATAGGATGGAAGATAATTTGGACCTTCATTATGACATTCCAGCGGGTGGTACGATACCAGCCCACAACCATGAGGGGCTACTATTGTGGGCCCAATGAACCCACCCTCTCTGGCCTGCGAAGCAAGGCCCACACCTCCGTTTGGATCGAAGTAACATGTTCACAATCCCTACCTTCTTTGTAACAAGCAAAGCAAAAACCACCCGTCCCTGATAACAGTTGTCGTGGGCCCAACAAACCCACCCCCTTCGGTGGGGAAAACGAGGTCCACGCTTCCACCTGGATCGAAGCAGCGAGCCCGAAGCAACAAGAAGAATAACGGAGGAGATCGGCCGAGGAGGCCTACCTCCTCCATCCCCCATAAAAATTACCAGGATAGGGCCCGGTCAAACCTGACACCTTGCCAGAGCCACAGGGAAACTCCTGACGTAGTCAGGAGAGTCTAAGGCCATGAGGCATGCGACATCCCATCGAAGCCCATGGGGTAAGAATAAAACAAAAGGGCAAAAATGTAAAGAAGAACAAAGAACGCCACGTAAGGCCTATCTAGCCCTTGGTTAGGGACAGGTGGAAACAAATGGTTGGCAGACCATAGAAAAAGCCTGGAACCCGATGACAGAGACGGTCAGAAAGGAGACGACCATTGCATGCATGTCCCCTCCCCTACACTATAAAAGAAAAAAAAGAAGAGGAGCTCAGGTGTGGTGCGATATTACATAAAAAAAAGAGGAAACTAAGACGAACCGAGGCGGATTCATTTCGCCACAACATGATTGCAAAAGGTTAGTCTCGGCCATTCTATGAGCAACGAACACCTTGAACAACCTACATGACCATGTTATTTATGGAGGAAACATGATTACCTGGTGAGTTATTTCGCAATAGGATTCAAGTGGTGGTTGCCACTTTGTTAGGAATCAAGATAAATAACCCGGTTCGTGGCTGGATGAATTACAATTAGAATCCAATGAAACCTACACAGGTATGTTGCCATGGTCAATTAACAAAACTGAGGTACGTGCACAGTACAAATCAAAGTATAGCAAGTAATGCAACACTTACCTTAGCTAATGGGGTAATAGTATGAAGTTTTTATCTTTTTGAGCCACCAATGCCTGTTGCACATATTTCTCGATGATTTTTATATTTTTGTCCATTATTTTCTTTTAGACTATGTGTGGGTCGAGGAAACCCACTGATTGTTTGTTCCTTTTTGCATCAAGTATCATGTATCTATATATACGAAAGCAAGGAGTTATATATATAAGACATTTATCAGTATTACAAAAATGTAGACTGTGATTGCACACACTCATAATGTCCAGCATCTTAAGAGCGTGGCATCGAGGTTGAAGAGATCGAACAGGTCCTGAAAGTCGACCCAAAAGAAGCCCCGATGACTCGTTGAACAGATGCTTAGGCTTGAAGCTAATCGCGATACTCGTTATACATTCTTGCACTGTCTTGTTAGCTTGTTTCATGTACCAAGCATGCAATATAATGCAAGCTATAGATAGTGTTTTTAGGCAATCTCTCGTTACTAAAGGCTATCCTAGCTTGTATAACTGGGCCAACGGGGCAATCGGATAGTCCAGGGCCTTTGTGATCTGCTCTAATTTGCCCTTGACTTTCTTTCTAACGCAGGGAGTCTTCATGGGAGACTACTGGGCAGGAAATCAGTTAATGTCCTCTGATGCAGGGGGCATGGTAGCCGATTTGGTGCCCTACTGATCAGGTGCAGCAGGCGACTATAACACCCCAATTTTTGCTTTTCATGAATTTAAATAAGATTTGGCACTTTTGTGAATTTTTGGAATTTTCTGGGATTTATTTGGATTTATTTGGAATTTATTTGAATTTATTCCCTTTTGAAATAATTAAAGAATTTAATTTTGCAAATAAAATTTTGTTGGAAATATTTTATTTGAGTAAAATGTTCCAAAATATTTTCTAGAATTTTTCTGAGTGTTTTGCTATTTTTAATGAATTAAATGAATTTCTGGGAATTAAATTGATTATTTAATCGCTGGAAAAACCCAAACCGGGTTTTACTGTTCATCCGACCGAGCCCAAACCCGAGTCAGACTCGAGTCCGACCCGAGCCGAACCCGGTTCCAACCTAACCTAAACCGCGTGACCGTTGGATCAAGATCCAACGGCCACGATCGCGCCACGTCACCCGAGCCCGACTCCGACCGAGCCAGCCAAGTCGCCGAGCCAGACTCGAGCCCAAACCCCGCAACCGTCGGATCTTGATCCGACGATCCACATTGAGCCACGTCACCGAATCCGAATTGGATTCGGATTCCGCCGTCGTAACCGGGTGGACCTCGGTCTCCGCGCAATACACGGAAGCCGAGGCCCCTATTTAGGGCGCCGCCGCCGCCACCGGGTAGCTGACTCCCGTGCGCACCCGTAGCCCTAGCCCATGTCACCTGAGCCACCGCCGTTCGCCCGCTAGAGCTCGCCGTAGTTGCGTTAGGTCTCCGCCGCGGTTATTCGTCGATTCCACCGCCGTTGAGCCCAGATCCGGAATCGCGCTCAAACGCCATCGGGCGTGTCGTCATCATCGTCTCCGGTCTGCAAGCGCTGCCGCACGCCATCGCCGTCGCTCGAACTCCACCAACCGTCCGATCTAGATCCAAGGGCCCAGATTCGTCCACGTCATCCCTGGTAAAATCTCACGTGTTAATCTCTAGATCTATTTACAACCGTTGGATCTAGATCCAACGGTTTAGATCATGCCACGTAGCCGTAACTGCACCGTGCTAGGATAGATCTCAGCCGTTAGATCTAGATCGTACGGCTAGCGTTAACCCACGTTATAGCGTTAGATTAGATCTTGACCGTCCGATCAAGATCAGCCTTCCCTTCTATTGTAGAAAGAGTTCTCAGCCATCTAATTGCAGTGCCAGTTGCCAGCTATCCAGTTTCATTTGAAGTTGCTGGGGGTCCAAACGAGCTAGTTGCTTTTATTCGTCCTATAAGTCCTTCTACAAGCGAGTCAATAGGGTGCAGGACGGTCCAGGTCAGAGGAGTAGTTTTCCTATTGCGTTAAGCCAGATCCGATCTGGGCCGTTGATTTTCAAATCAACGGCCGAGATCTAGCCACGTGGCTAGGAGGTTGACCGTCGCGGTCACGCCGGTCGTCGCTGACGTCAGCTGTGACGTCACGGTGGGGCCCAGCTGTCAGCCGTCCCTCAGCCGAGCGTGATGATGTCACCGCTGACATCATCCGATGGGGGCCCACATGTCAGTGAGACATGTATTCGTGGACCGGGTCCACGGTGGACCCAAACCGAACCGTGGACCACGTCCATGGACCGGCTGACGCAATAAATCGATTTTTCAACAGAAAAATAATTCGGTGGAAAATCAAAATCCAACCTGACGTCATTATTCGATTTTTCCGTATAAAAATAAATGAATTAATTCGGATTATTGATTTATTTGAATTTTGAAACTTCAAACGCTTATAACTTTTGCAATTTAACTCCTATTTGAGTGATTCAAATTTCTAAATTTTTATAAAATTGAGATCTACCTAATGGTGAATTTTATTTAATTTTTGGACCAAAGTTTTTCTCTATAATATTATTTAATTGATTATTTAAACTTTAAACGCTTGTAACTTTTGCGTTTTAACTCCGATTTCGCCGATTCAAATTCCTAAAAATTCATAAAATTATGCTCTGTCTGTTTATGAACTTCATTTGGATGTTTGGACACTTTTTGTCTACTGTTTTATTCATTTATTTTTATTTGCACGCGTTACGAGTAGACGTTGAAGTGCCCGAAGGCTTCGAAGGTGAAGTGTTGACCCAGGAGCCACCTCAGGACCAACATCAAGTATTCTTTGAAGGCAAGTTGTGCTTTGACCATGTTGATCCCATTTTGAAATTAATTTGATTTAAATTATGGCATGCTAGTTCAATTATAAAATGCTTTAATTAATTTTGGGAGATTAGTTAATTGCCTAGTTGTTGTAAGCCACCTTGACATAGATAATTGAATGCCATGAACCCCTTGTCACCCTAGTTGAGGATTAAGTAGTTGGACATTATTAATTTGCCAACATGGGAATTTAGATCGTTGTAGTATATTGCTTAGACCTGCTACGTGCTCATGACATGATTTTGGACAATCAAATGTTAATATTGACTTAATGATATATTGAACCTGTTTTGGAAAGGTATCATGTGTTGTGATGTTGATGGCACGTGGTGCATGGTAATCAACTGGGGGTTAGATAAATAGTTTTCGACCGGGGCATGTGGCAAGAATGATCGGGTGGGCCAGTGGTGGCATCGGGAGCATTGGTTTGGTTTTTCGGGTAGTCTTGCCCTGGTCAACATAAGGACTTAACCTTGCAAGCCTTTGAACTGAGTTAATCGTGCAACCACATGTCCGTAATGGGACGGACCTAGTTGAGTAAGTTACTAATAACTTGTATGTGATACCTCGGGTGTCAACTACACCCTTTGTGTAGCTTGAAAGGGGAGTGTACCAGTGCGATGGCATGGTACCTGTCCAACGGTGTGTCGGTCCCATACTTCGTCTTTGTTAAGGGAAGGGATGGTGTATGGCAAAAACCAGAAAGGTTCACTTGCGTAGTTAGCCGTTTGCGAAAGGCTTTGTTACGATCACTCGCCCTTGTGGTGTTTGGCTGTATCTTGTGGGTAAAGTGCATAACCTCTGCAGAGTGTAAAATCTATTCGAATAGCCGTATCCGCGGTATTGGACATTGCTTGGGGATTACAGTCAAGGGTTAGATTTTCTTGAAAATAACTTGAACTTGAGAGGTTTGGATGGGTTAAATGATGATGTTGATGGAAATGTGGATTTGGAATGGGACAGTTGTTTATTTAACGCATGGAAAGGTTATTGATATTGCACTGTTTCAATCGCTTTCAAATCTACTTATGTTATTTGTTAAATGCTGTTACTGCAAACGAACCATGAGCTATTCCTTTGTATTAAGCTAAGCATGTAGCATATTAGTTGCATTCTGTGCATGACTTGCTGAGTACCAAGTACTCACCCTCTGTGTATTCAGCACTAGTCCAGGAACGCGCTAGTGCACACAGTCTTAACATCGGTAAATATCACAATCATACCACTCGATACTAACAAAGTACTTTAATTAAATAGTCAAACTGGTTGCTCGACCTTATGGTCAAGTTACAAATGTACGCCACGCAGGGCGAAACTTATTAAGAGAGAAATAATAGCAGCGGAAAATAAAATAACATCGTGGCGCCATCCAGTATACCACAGGCAACTGATTGGGCTCGCTCCCTAAGTAGACGGTTCCTCTTGGAGCTCCTCCTCCAAAGCTGGCGTAGTCTCCTCTTCAACTGGTGTTGTATTGCGGCAAGGGTGAGTACTTGGTACTCAGCAAGTCATGCACAAAATGCAGCTAATATACTACATGCATGGCTTAATACACAGGAGTGGCTCAAGGTATATTTGCAGTAAGAGCATTTAACAAGTATCATAAGTAGATTCGAAAGCAGTAGAAACAAGTATAACATCAATAATTTTTCCAGGAGTTTAATCAACATCTTTCCCATTCCTAATCCACATTTCCGTCGACATCATTGTTTAACCAAACCCAACCTTTCAAGTCCAAATTATTTTCAAGAAAGTCTAACCCTTGACTGTAATTCCCGAGCGATGTCCAATACCGCGGACACGGCTATTCGAATAGATTTTACACTCTGCAGAGGTTATGCACTTTACCCACAAGATACAGTCAAACACCACAAAGGCGAGTTCCCGTAACAAAGTCTTTCGGAAACTTCTAACAATACAAGTGGTCCTCTCCGGTGTTGCACACTAACCCTTCCCTTAGCTAAGGCGAAGTTTAGGTCAATCCACCGTTAGATGGGTACCTGGCCGCAGCCCCGATACGCTCCCCCGTTCAACTTACACAAAGGGTGTAGTTGACATCCTGAGGTCCCACAGGTACGTTATTAGCAACTTAGTCAACTAGGTCCGTCCCATTACGGACATGTGGTTGCACGCTTGACTCAGTTCAAAGGCTTGCAAGGTTAAGTCCTTAGGGTGACCAGGGCAAGACTACCCGAAGAACCAAACCAACATTCCCGGTGCCACAACTGGCCCACCTGATCATTCTTGCCACATGCCCCGGTCAAAAGCTATTTATCAAACCCCAGTTAATTACTATGCACCACGTGCCATCAACACCACAACACATGATACCTTTCCAAAACAGGTTCAATATATCTTTAAGTCAATATTAACATTTGATTGTTCAAAATCATGTCATGAGCACGTAGCAGGTCTAAGCCATGTACTACAACGATCTACAAACCCATGTTGGCAGTTTAGTAGTGTCCAACTAGTAATCCACAGCTAGGGTGACAAGGGGGTCATGGCACATATTTAAATAGTCAAGGTGTCATACAGCAATTTGGCATTTATCTAATTTCCCATAATTAAGTAAAACATTTTCTATTTGAACTAGCATGCAATACATTAAATCAAAATAGGTTTCAAAATGGGATCAATATGGTCAAAGCACAACTTGCCTTCAAAGAGTACTTGTTCTTGGTCTTGAGCTGGCTCCTAGGTCAATACTTCTCCCTCGAAGCCTTCGGGCACTTCAACGTCTACTCGTAAAGTGTGCAAATAGCAATACACAAATAAACAACAGGCAAAAAGTGTCCAAACATCCAAATAAAATCCATAAACAGAGAGAACATAATTTTATGAATTTTTAGGAACTGGAATCGCTCAAATCGGAGTTAAAACACAAAAGTTATAATTATTTAAAGTTTAAATAATCAATTAAATAATATTACAGAGAAAAAATTTAGTCCAAAAATTAAATAAAATTCATATTTGAGTAGATCTGAATTTTATGAATTTTTACAAATTTGAATCGTTCAAATCGGAGTTGAAACGCAAAAGTTATAAGCGTTTGAAGTTTTGAAATTTGAATCTATTATTAAACCGAATTATTAAATCATTTTCTTTTTCGGAAAATATTTATTGTGTCATGGGTGACACGTGTTGGCTCCTGATTGGTCGGCTGACGTCAGCCGGCTCACGGACTCGGCGCACGGTGCGGCTCGGTCCACCGTGGACCCGGTCCACGGCTCGGGTCGCTGACACGTGGGTCCCACCCGTCAGTGGGTCACGTGCACGGTGCGACTCTCGGGCGAGACACTGACATGCGGGCCCCGCATGTCAGTGACGCGCAGTCACGCCCAGGCTCGGCCGCTGGCACGCGGGCCCAGCCTGTCAGTGACTCAACGCACGGCGCGGCGGCGGCTACGTGGCATGATCACGGCCGTTGGATCTAGATCCAGCGGTCTAGATCCACCCTAGGTTAACTTCGTTATAATCTACACGGTGATCATGGGCCGTTCGATCTAGATCGGACGGTCCAGATCTAACCCTACGTTAACGCTGCTACGGCACGTGGTGATCGTGGGCCGTTGGATCTTGATCCAACGGTCCAGATCTAATTAGGTTTGGAAGCACGTGAACTCACCGCAGCGGTTGGATCAGAATCGGACGGTCGAGAAGCTTCGCGCGGTGATGGCGTCGCGGCGGGGCTCGGGCTGCCGGAGTCGGGGACGATGACGCGTGGAATGGCGCTCCGAGGGTCCTCCGGCGAAGTGAGATGTCCTCACCGACGCGGCTTGACCTGGGGGTCTCGGATCTGGGCTTAACGGCGGCGGAGGGCGACGGATGACGGCGGGGCGCGGCAAAAACCGTGGCGGAGGTAAGATCTAACTACGGCGAGCGATTGCGGCTAGCTGGCGGCGGCTCAAGCTCGAAGACTAGGGGCGGAAGGTGCGCGCGGCAACGGGCAACCTCGGGAGATGTCCCACGCCTTAAATACCCCCGGGATGCGTGCTAGAATCGGAACCCTAGCGGGGACGCGGCGGCTACGCGGCGGAGGAGTCCGTCCCGGACTCGGACGGGGACGACGACGGACAGCCGTCCACGTGGCACGATCAGCGGCCACGATGCGCGCGCGAGATCGGATCCGGACCGGATCCGGTCGAAGCCGACGGAAATCCGGACCGTTGGATCTTGATCCGACGGTCCACAACGGTTAGGGTTTGGACGCGGTTCGATCAAGTCACGTGGCTCGGGTCGGACTCGAGTCTGACTCGGACTCGGGTCCGGTCGGATGAACAGTACTTGACCCGACTCGATTTTTCCAGCGATTTAATAATTAAAATAATTTCCAGTAATTCATTTAATTCAAGATAAATAGTAAAATACTCAGAAAAATTCTGGAAAATATTTTAGGGCATTTGGGACTCAAATAAAATATTTCCAACAAAACTTTATTTGAAAATTTAATTTCTTTAATTATTTCAATTTGGAATAAACTCAAATTAAATCCAAATAAATTCCAGAAAATTCCAAAAATTCACAAATGTGCAAAATAATATTTAATTTCATGAAAAGCAAAAATTGGGGTGTTACAAACCTCCCCCCCTTAACAGAATCTCGTCCCCGAGATTTAAGGCTAACTAAGGAATAGGTTCGGAAACTCTTTCCTCAAATCCTCTTCGCGTTCGCAAGTCGCTTCGCTTTCTTCATGGTTGCTCCACTGAACTCTACAGAAGCGGGTTGACTTATTTCTAGTCTCCCGGTCCATAGTGTCCAAAATCTTCACGGGATGCTCCTTGTAAGTCAGATCCTCTTGCAACTCAATTGACTCCAAGAGCGTTTGCTCATCTGGCACTCGAAGACACTTCTTCAGCTGGGACACGTGGAACACGTCATGTACTCCTGCCAACGACCGCGGCAACTCCAGCTGGTAAGCAACTTCGCCTCTGCGGCTCAAAATCTTAAATGGTCCAACATAACGGGGTGCGAGTTTCCCTTTGGCATGGAACCTCTTAACTCCCCTGAGAGGCGTAACTCTAAGGTATACAAAGTCTTCTGGTTCAAAACTCAAATCCCGGCGACAATTGTCAGCATAACTCTTCTGTTGTGATTGGGCTATCTTCAACCTTTCCTTAATCATGGCAATCTGCTCTTCAGCTTCTTGAAGAATATCAGGCCCGAAGACATGGCGCCACGGTCACATTCGATTCAATGGCGTCCGTGGTCGACCATCTGATGCCTCAAAGGTGACATCTATAAACTAGACTGGTAACTATTATTGTAACTGAACTCGGCATACGGCAAACTCTTATCCCAAGAGGTAGCATAAGCCAATGCACACGCTCTTAACATATCCTCCAGAATCTGATTGACTCTTTCGATCTGTCCATCCGTCTGTGGATGATAGGCTGTACTGAAGTTCAAACGGGTTCCCATGGCTTCATGCAACTTATTCCAAAACCTTGAGGTAAATTGGGTACCTCTGTCCGATACAATCCTTTTTGGCACTCCGTGCAAACAGACTATCCTGATCATATACAACTCTGCTAACTTATCCCCCGAGTAAGTGGTCTTCACGGGGATAAAATGGGCTACTTTGGTCAAGCGATCCACTATAACCCATATGGAGTCATAACCTCCTTGAGTCTTGGGTAAACCGGTAATGAAATCCATTCCGATTTCCTCCCACTTACACTCAGGTATCTTCAACGGCTGTAGCAATCCTGCTGGTCTCTGATGCATTGCCTTGACTCTCTGGCATATGTCACACAGCGCAACATGCTCGGCAACTTCACGCTTCATGCTCGGCCACCAGAATCTTTCCTTCAAATCTTGATACATCTTGGCACTTCCAGGATGAATTAAATACTTAGAGTCATGGGCTTCTTCTAGAATCAATCGCCCGGCTCATGCAGTTCGGCACACAAATTCGATCCTTCATCCATAACGTGCCTTGCTCATCCAACTTGAAGTCCTCTGCCTTGCCTTCATCCATGATGGATTTAATCCTGTGGATCTTGTCATCATCCTTCTGTCCTTCTCGGATCTGATCTTCTAGGGTAGGCTTCACTTCCAATGCGGCCATGAATCCTTCTGGTACGACTTCAATCTGCATTCTCTGGAAATCCTCACATAGCTCATCCTGACTTGTGGCTAGCAACATACTCACGGTATGGCTTTTCCGACTCAGAGCATCGGCAACTACGTTAGCCTTTTCTGGATGGTAATGGATTCCAACATTATAGTCCTTGATCAACTCTAACCACCTCCTTTGCCTCATGTTTAAGTCTGATTGGGTGAAGATGTACTTAAGACTCTTATGGTCCATGTATACTTCACATCTGTTTCCAATCAAATAGTGACGCCATAATTTCAAAGCATGCACTACGGCAGCTAGCTCAAGGTCATGCGTCGGATAATTCTCCTCATGTGGCCTCAACTGTCTTGATGCATAAGCGACGACCTTTCCATTCTGCATCAGCACACATCCAAGTCCTTGACGCGATGCATCACAATAAATATCAAAGCTCTGATTAACATCCGATAAAACTAACACCGGCGCTGATGTCAATCGCTTCTTCAGTTCTTGAAAACCTTTCTCGCACTCTGGCGTCCATGCAAACTTCTTCTCCTTTTTCAGCAATTGCGTAAGAGGTTTCGCAATTGTCGAAAAGCCTTCAATGAAACGGCGATAGTAACCTGCCATTCCAAGGAAACTCCGGATCTGGGTCATGGTCTTCGGCTGCTCCCAATGTAACATAGCTTCTACCTTGCTTGGATCTACGGCGACTCCTTCTGCGATCATTACATGTCCGAGGAACTCCACCTTGTCCTTCCAAAAATCGCATTTACTGAATTTGGCGAAGAGTCATTGTTCCTCGGCTTTTCCAAAACTCGCCTCAAGTGCTCTGCATGTTCATCCTCTGTCTTGGAGTAGATTAGAATATCATCTATGAACACAACAACAAACTTGTCCAAATACTCCATGAACACCTTATTCATCATATTCATGAAATATGCTGGCGCATTCGTCAGACCAAAGGACATAACAGTAAACTCATAATGTCCGTATCTTGACGAGAATGCAGTCTTCGGAATATCTTCTGATCGGATCTTCAACTGATGGTATCCCGATCTCAGATCAATCTTGGAGAAAACTCCAGCTCCTCTCAGCTGGTCAAACAAATCATCCATCCTGGGTAGCGGATACTTATTCTTCACGGTGACTTCATTAAGTGCACGGTAGTCAATGCACATCCTGAAACTTCCGTCCTTCTTCTTGACAAACAAAACTGGCGCTCCCCACGGCGACGAACTCGGTCTGATAAATCCTTTCTCCATTAGCTCTTCGAGTTGCTTCTTCATCTCTACCAATTCTTCGGTGGACATCCGGTAAGGTCTCTTTGCTATCGGCGCTGTACCAGGTACAAGCTCTATCACAAACTCTATGTCCCTGTCTGGCGGCATACCAGGTAGATCTTCAGGAAAAACATCTGGGTACTCATTCACTACTGAGACATCTTCTATGCTGATTGCCTTGGTGCTGTTAACCATCAACTGTCCATCTCTAACGGCGGTAGCTTGAAATTCCACTTTCTTTCCACACGGGCTCTCAACTGAGATAGTCCTCCGTCCACAATCCAATACGGCCTTGTGCTTGGATAACCAATCCATTCCCAAAATGACATCCAAGGTCTGGGTCTCCAAAATAATAAGGTTCGCTAGGAACTCTATCCCATCTATTAGTATTCTCACCCCAGAACATCCTACTTTCGTTCGGAGTTCGGAACCTGGGGTTTGAACTAAAAGCATGCAATTAAGTCTTGCAATCTCCAAATCATTTTTAGCAGCAAAGCCTTGTGAAACAAATGAATGCGAAGCTCCAGAATCAAACAAAACTGTTGCAGGTACTGAGTTAACAAGTAACTTACCCAGTACGACGTCCGTGGCATTCTGCAATGCATCTGTGGTGACATGGTTGACTCGGCCTCTCACCACGATGCAGAGTGCTGCTCCTGGCTGTCTTTGTCCCTCGGTTCGCTCCTGGTGCAGGCATCCTGGCTGGTGTGGATCCCAGATTGAAGCGAACTGGGGTCACTCCTGCGGTCTTCTTAGGACAACTGTTGGAAAAGTGTCCTGGCTCGTTGCAATTGTAGCAGCGTCTCACATCCCCTGATTTGCTCAAGCGGCGTTTCGGCATTCTTGAGAGTGCGATAGTTCTGATTGACGGGTCTTGGTGCTGGTGACAGTGTCCTTGTAGCATTTTGTGGCTGGAATCTGAAAAACTAATTTGGCGCAACTCTCAAACGTTGCTGTGCTCCCTGACGCGATCCCTGATGCTGCATCCTGCGCTTCCTGTTCTCATCCAGTTCCTTGCGCTTGTCCTCAAGAATAAGCGCCTTATTCACAAGCTCCTGAAAATCTGGAAAGGTGTGGGTGATCAATCCCACCTGCAATCCTGAGTTAAGTCCCTTCATGAAACGAGACTGTCTGGCTTTATCTGTCACTACGTCTTCAGGTGCGTAATGTGCAAGCTGTGTGAACTTGTTCAGGTATTCAGCCACTGGCTGATTACCTTGCTTCAGTGCTCTGAACTCCTCCTTCTTGAGATCCATGATTCCTTCAGGCACATGATACTGACGAAACGCAGCTGTAAACTCCTCCCAAGTGATATCTTGAGGGTTCTCTGCGTAAGCGTGAAGTTCTCCCACCATTCGGTAATTTGTTCCTTCCAACTGATGAGAAGCGTAGAGTACCTTCTCATTTCCCATGCATTGAGTGATGTGTAGCTTCCTCTCAATTGACCTTAACCAATCATCGGCCTCTAACGGATTGGCATTCCCAGAGAAAGTGGGTGGATGAGTCCTCATGAACTCTGACTGTCTTGTATTCTGGCATTGTCCCTGATTGACCTGATTAGCGGTGGCCTGAGCAGTGACGTGCTGCATCTGTTGCATCATGGCATGCATCAACTGAGTCTGAGCAACAAGAAAAGCTCCGAAATTCTGCATATCAACTGGCGGTGCTGGTGCTCCATCATTGGGGTTTTCTGCTGGGCGAGAACCACTTCCATTGCCTCCAAGGTTTCCACGAGTGTTCACCATCTGTAGTTTGCTCTAGGTTTTAGAGATGAGAGGGAAACAAGAATAGACAAGTAATATGGAACTTATGCGGGGCGAAAGGTGTAACTTAAAGTCCAACTTTATTATTTTAATCAATAGTAACTTGGTATGGTTGCTTACAATGCTTAGGGGCCTTGCAACACATACTGCACACTCAGCAAGTAATGAAAATCCAAATCGAACTAACACTGGAGTCTAACGCCTAAAGGGTGACTCTTTATTCTATGACGCGACTCGGCGAAGGAGTCTCACTATAGAACCTACGCTCACTCATCGAGAAAACCTCCACGGCCTGGGTACGGACGCTGCGGCATAGGCGCGAAACGATCGCCATGTCCAGCAACTGTGTCATCTGTAGTAGTCGAAGAAGCAGTGTCCTCCTCAAGCTCCGGCTCCTCGGTGCAGCTCGTGCGGCTCAGTCGCTCCGGCAGTGCGTACAATGCCATCTCTAACTCTCCAATCCTTTGCAGAAGGTGAGACACATACTCTTGAGCTTCCCGCCATCTGTTCTTCTCTGCCGTGATTTCTTTGCGAGCCTTCTGTAGCTCCTTGCTTGTATCATCGAGTACATCCTCCTGGGCGACAACAAGTCGTGCCAACTGTGTAACCATGGCATTCTCATCCTGAATCGCCTTCGGGTCAAGAAGGTTATTGCTACGCGGATGATATCGGAACACCGTGCTCTCCAATTCTCTGGCGTAGATACGGGTAATGTGCCGCATTGCTCGTCGTGATGCCTCTTGGATACCCATCTGCATTGTAGACCTCCTGGCAGTGCAGTGTATCGGGCAATTGCCTGGGCCCTTCTTCCTAGCAGGTACCACAATCTTCACGTCACAAGCCTTGATCAATCCTGCTTGTCTGATCACGTCCACTTGGTATTGCGGCTTCTCAAAATCTCCGAGAGTCTGTAGCATACGCCAAAGTTCCGCGGCGTGACCAACCTCCAGATCAACGTAGTTGAACTCTCCTTCCATCTGTCAAAGGATACTTACGTAAGATCGCAGCACTTTAAAACCAATGTGGAAGGCAAAAAGAACTCAGCAAGGGGTATGAACAAGAAAGAAAAGGGGTAAGTCGAGAATTCATTCATTATCTTGACAACTTTTAGCTTTAGAAAATAGGTTTTATCCTCACTACGACCATTCTAGCTATGGGTTGAGCCTACGGTCAGTATGGCTCTGATACCACCTCTGTCGGGACCCGAATTTGCAAATCCGGACCCTCTGTGTATTCAACACTAGTCCAGGAACGCGCTAGTGCACACAGTCTTAACATCGGTAAATATCACAATCATACCACTCGATACTAACAAAGTACTTTAATTAAATAGTCAAACTGGTTGCTCGACCTTATGGTCAAGTTACAAATGTACGCCACGCAGGGCGAAACTTATTAAGAGAGAAATAATAGCAGCGGAAAATAAGATAACATCGTGGCGCCATCCAGTATACCACAGGCAACTGACTGGGCTCGCTCCCTAAGTAGACGGTTCCTCTTGGAGCTCCTCCTCCAAAGCTGGCGTAGTTGTCGGGACCCCGAATTTGCAAATCCGGACCCTCTGTGTATTCAGCACTAGTCCAGGAACGCGCTAGTGCACACAGTCTTAACATCGGTATATATCACAATCATACCAAACGATACTATCAAAGTACTTTATTTAAATAATCAAAGGGTTACTCGACCTTATGGCCAAGTTACAAATATATGCCTTGCAAGGCAGAACTTATTAAAAGAGAACTAATAGCAGCGGAAAATCAAATAAACTTCGTGGCGCCATCCAAGATACCACAGGCAATCGGGCTCGCATCCCTAAGTAGACGGGTCCTCTTGGAGTTCCTCCTCCAAAGTGGCGTAATCTCCTCTTCAAGCGGTGTTGTATTGCGGCAAGGGTGAGTACTTGGTACTCAGCAAGTCATGCACAAAATGCAGCTAATATACTACATGCATGGCTTAATACAAAGGAGTGGCTCAAGGTATATTTGCAGTAAGAGCATTTAACAAGTATCATAAGTAGATTCGAAAGCAGTAGAAACAAGTATAACATCAATAATTTTTCCAGGAGTTTAATCAACATCTTTCCCATTCCTAATCCACATTTCCATCGACATCATTGTTTAACCAAACCCAACCTTTCAAGTCCAAATTATTTTCAAGAAAGTCTAACCCTTATTTGTAATTCGAGCGATGTCCAATACCGCGGACACGGCTATTCGAATAGATTTTACACTCTGCAGAGGTTATGCACTTTACCCACAAGATACAATCCACTCACCACGTCACCGTGAACATACAAGAGTATGCGAATGAGCGATCATAACAAAGTCTTTCGGAAACTTCTAACAATACAAGTGGTCCTCTCAGGTGTTGCACACTAACCCTTCCCTTAGCTAAGGCGAAGTTTAGGTCAATCCACCGTTAGATGGGTACTGGCGCAGCCGATACGCTCCCCGTTCAACTTACACAAAGGGTGTAGTTGACATCCTGAGGTCCCACAGGTACGTTATTAGCAACTTAGTCAACTAGGTCCGTCCCATTATGGACATGTGGTTGCATGCTTGACTCAGTTCAAAGGCTTGCAAGGTTGTCCTTAGGGTGACCAGGGCAAGACTACCCGAAGAACCAAACCAACATTCCCGGTGCCACAAGCCGCTTTGATCATTCTTGCCACATGCCCCGGTCAAAAGCTATTTATCAAACCCCAGTTAATTACTATGCACCACGTGCCATCAACACCACAACACATGATACCTTTCCAAAACAGGTTCAATATATCTTTAAGTCAATATTAACATTTGATTGTTCAAAATCATGTCATGAGCACGTAGCAGGTCTAAGCCATGTACTACAACGATCTACAAACCCATGTTGGCAGTTTAGTAGTGTCCAACTAGTAATCCACAGCTAGGGTGACAAGGGGGTCATGGCACATATTTAAATAGTCAAGGTGTCATACAGCAATTTGGCATTTATCTAATTTCCCATAATTAAGTAAAGCATTTTCTATTTGAACTAGCATGCAATACATTAAATCAAAATAGGTTTCAAAATGGGATCAATATGGTCAAAGCACAACTTGCCTTCAAAGAGTACTTGTTCTTGGTCTTGAGCTGGCTCCTGGGTCAATACTTCTCCCTCGAAGCCTTCGGGCACTTCAACGTCTACTCGTAAAGCGTGCAAATAGCAATACACAAATAAACAACAGGCAAAAAGTGTCCAAACATCCAAATAAAATCCATAAACATAGAGAACATAATTTTATGAATCGGAGTTAAAACACAAAAGTTATAATTATTTAAAGTTTAAATAATCAATTAAATAATATTACAGAGAAAAAATTTAGTCCAAAAATTAAATAAAATTCATATTTGAGTAGATCTGAATTTTATGAATTTTTAGAAATTTGAATCGTTCAAATCGGAGTTGAAACGCAAAAGTTATAAGCGTTTGAAGTTTTGAAATTTGAATCTATTATTAAACCGAATTATTAAATCATTTTCTTTTTCGGAAAATATTTATTGCGTCATGGGTGACACGTGTTGGCTCCTGATTGGTCTGCTGACGTCAGCCGGCTCACGGACTCGGCGTACGGTGCGGCTCGGTCCACCGTGGACCCGGTCCACGGCTCGGGTCGCTGACACGCGGGTCCCACCCGTCGATGGAGTCACGTGCCGCGGTCGCGACTCTCGGCGAGACATCGACATGCGGGCCCGCATGTCGATGACGCCGATCACGCCAGGCTCGGCCGGCCGCACGCGGGCGACTGTCGATGACTCAACGCACGGCGCGGCGGCTGCTACGTGGCATGATCACGGCCGTTGGATCTAGATCCAACGGTCTAGATCTACCCTAGGTTAACTCCGTTATAATCTACATGGTGATCATGGGCCGTTCGATCTAGATCGGACGGTCCAGATCTAACCCTACGTTAACGCTGCTACGGCACGTGGTGATCGTGGGTCGTTGGATCTTGATCCAACGGTCCAGATCTAATCAGGTTTGGAAGCACGTGAACTCACCGCAGTGGTTGGATCAGAATCGGACGGTCGAGAAGCTTCGCACGGTGATGGCGTCGCGGCGGGGCTCGGGCTGCCGGAGTCGGGGACGATGATACGTGGAACGGCGCTCCGAGGGTCCTCCGGCGAAGTGAGATGTCCTCACCGACGCGGCTTGACCTGGGGGTCTCGGATATGGGCTTAACGGCGGCGGAGGGCGATGGATGACGGCGGGGCGCGGCAAAAACCGTGGCGGAGGTAAGATCTAACTACGGCGAGCGATTGCGGCTAGCTGGCGGCGGCTCAAGCTCGAAGACTAGGGGCGGAAGGTGCGCGTGGCAACGGGCAACCTCGGGAGATGTCCCACGCCTTAAATACCCCCGGGATGCGTGCTAGAATCGGAACCCTAGCGGGGACGCGGCGGCTACGCGGGGGAGGAGTCCGTCCCGGACTCGGACGGGGACGACGACGAACAGCCGTCCACGTGGCACGATCAGCGGCCACGATGCCCGCGCGAGATCGAATCCGGGCCGGATCCGATCGAAGAGGTACGGGGAAATCCGGACCGTTGGATCTTGATCCGACGGTCCACAACGGTTAGGGTTTGGACGCGGTTCGATCAAGTCACGTGGCTCGGGTCGGACTCGAGTCTGACTCGAACTCGGGTCCGGTCGGATGAACAGTACTTGACCCGACTCGATTTTTCCAGCGATTTAATAATTAAAATAATTTCCAGTAATTCATTTAATTCAAGATAAATAGTAAAATACTCAGAAAAATTCTGGAAAATATTTTAGGGCATTTGGGACTCAAATAAAATATTTCCAACAAAACTTTATTTGAAAATTTAATTTCTTTAATTATTTCAATATGGAATAAATTCAAATTAAATCCAAATAAATTCCAAAAAATTCCAAAAATTCACAAATGTGCAAAATAATATTTAATTTCATGAAAAGCAAAAATTGGGGTGTTACATATCACGACGAGCGATGCGAAACATCGCCCGCATCTACGCCAGCGAGCTGGAGGGCGCGGTGTACCGTTACCATCCACTTAACAACAACCTTCTCGACCCGAGGCTGATTCAGGATTGGAATGCCACGGTCACACAGCTGGCACGACTTGTCATCGCTCAGGAGGATGAGCTCGATGATACGAACCGGGAGCTACAGAAGGCTCGCGAGGAGGTCACGGTAGACAAGAACAGATGGCGGGAGGCTCAAGAGCATGTGTCCCACCTTCTGCGAAGAATTGACGAGTTGGAGATGGCATTGTACGGACCAGGACCAGAGCCAGTACTTGAGTTACATGAGCCGGACCCGGAGGAGCCAGATCTCGAGGAAGACACCGCTTCTTCGACTACCACAGTTGCAGGGCATGGTGATTATTTCGCGCCGATGCCACCGCACCCGCACCCAGGCACAGGAGGTTTTCTTGACGAGTGAGCCTAGGTCTTGTAGTTGGGACTCCTTCGTCGAGTCGCGTTATAGAATAAAGAGTCACCCTTAGAGGCGTTGGATTTTCATTGCTTGCTGAGTGTGCAGTATGTGTTGCAGGCCCTTAGGTGTTGTAAGCAACCATACCGAATTATTATTGTTTGGTTAATAAAGTTGAATTTTGAGTTACACTTTCCTCCCTGCATAAGTTACTCCACTACTTGTCTATGCTTGCTTCCCTCTTGTCTTTAAACCCTGGAGCAATCGACAGATGGTGAACACCCGCGAAAACCTTGGAGGCACTGGGAGTGGTTCTCGCCCAGCTGGGAACCCTAATGATGGAGCACCTGCACCCCACCCAGCACCGCCAGTTGACATGCAGAACTTTGGAGCTTTTCTTGCTGCACAAACTCAGCTGATGCATGCTATGATGCAACAGATGCAGCAGGTCACTGCTCAGGCCACCGCTAACCAAGCAAATCAGGGGCAACGACAGGGGGCAAAGTTGTCGGAGTTCATGAAGACTCATCCACCCACATTCTCTGGGAATGCCAACCCACTGGAGGCGGATGATTGGCTAAGGTCAATAGAAAGGAAGTTACACATTGCCCAATGCATGGGAAATGAGAAGGTGCTTCACGCATCTCATCAGTTGGAAGGGACCGCTACTGAATGGTGGGAAAACTTCTGCGCCACGCAGGAGAACCCACATGACATCACGTGGGAGGAGTTTACGGCTGCGTTTCGTCAGTATCACGTGCCTGAAGGAATAATGGACCTTAAGAAGGAAGAGTTCAGGGCATTGAAGCAAGGTAATCAACCGGTGTCAGAATATCTGAACAAGTTCACACAGCTTGCACGCTACGCACCTGAAGATGTAGCGATAGATAAGGCCAGACAGTCTCGCTTCATGAAGGGACTCAACTCGGGGCTGCGCAGTGGGGTGATCACTCACACCTTTCCAGATTTCCAGGAGCTTGTGAACAAAGCGCTTATTCTTGAGGACAAGCGCAAGGAACTGGATAAGAACAGGAAGCGCAGAATGCAGCAGCAGGGATCACGTCAGGGAGCGCAGCAGCGTCTGCGGGTTGCGCCAAATCAGTTTTTCAGATTTCAACCGTAGAATGCAGCAAGAACACCGTCGCCAGCACCAAGGCCTGTTAATCAGAATCAAGCTATCACGGACAGTCTTCTCCATGTGCATGATGTCGATGCAATAGCGAACTTCTACGTGCTCCCAGTAAGGTAGGTCCCAAAATATTGATCTCTTCTTCCACATGCTCTTCTCACGAATCCTTGATTTACATCCCTTTCTATGCGCAACATCCAAATCCTTAACAATGTCATGAACATCTCTCCCGCTTAAATGCCCTGGAACTGAATCGTCTTTATTCCTTCTGTTGAATAGTTTCTTCATCTTGGGGTATGGGTTATTCCTCCGAAGGAACCTATGATGATGCCTGTACACGATTTTGCGTGAGTGATTCAGTCACACACTCTTGGTATCATCTAAGTAGTGAGTGCAGGCTTTGGCTCCTTGGTACTCTGGCCCGACAGGTTAGCAAGGGCAGGGTAATCATTTATGGTGCAGAACAACAGGCAGTGCAAAGTGAAGTTCTCTCGTTTGTATGCATCCCATACATGTACACTAGGAACCCATAGTATTTTTAGATCTTCCACCAATGGAGCTAGGTACACATCAATATCGTTCCCAAGTTGTTTCGGTCCTTAGATAAGTACAGATAACAAAATATACTTCCGCTTTATAGATAACCAAGAAGAAAGGTTGTAGATACTGAGATTCACAGGCCAAGTACTATGCCAACTACTCATGTTATCGAAAGGATTCATTCCATTTGTACTCAATCCAAAACTTATATTCCTCGAATCTGCACCGAATTCTTGAAACCTCCTATTGATGTTTCTCCACTGGGTGGAATCAACAGGGTACATTAGTATTCCATCATTCTTACGCTCCTCCGAGTGCCAACGCAGCAATTTTGCCTCATTTGGGTTTGCAAACAAATGCTTCAAACGGAGAATCACATGCAGATACCATGTCACCTTAGCATGAGGTCTTTTTTTCACCTCGATGCCCTTGCCATCATCATCTGAATGACTCTTACGCTTGTACTGGGATGCGTTGCACACCGAACATACATACAAGTTTGTGTACTCTTTGCAGTATAGGATACAGTCATTCGAACATGCATGTATTATTTCTACTTCCATTCCCAAGGGACAAATAACCTTTTTGGCTTTGTAGATGGTTGTCGGCAACTTGTTTCCCTCTGGAAGTATGTCTACCAATAGATGTAACATCACTGTGAAACTCTTATCAAACCAACTGTTGCTTGCCTTCAATTTAGCAGTTCAAGCACAGATGACAACCTTGTGTTTTTCAACTTGTAGCCTAGGAACAAAGGTTTTTTCGAGTCCTCCATCAAGCCCCAGGATTTACCATATTCACTATCATTCCGGTTCCCTTCTGCAACACGCAGCAACTAATCTAGATTGTCATCCTACAACTTATCCTCATCGGAAGCACAATCGATATGATCATCTGGCATATCGTTGATTTCATCGACGATGTTAATACTACCTACTTCCTGTATATTATACTCTTCGCCGTGACTGGTCCAACATGTATACCCCCTTTTGAAACCCCTCAGAATCAAGTGTGTTTCAATCTATGCTGAATTTTGAAACATCCTTAGATTCTCGCAGTCAATGCACACACGACATAAATTTTACCCCCTTATTAAACATATCCTCCTCTATATCTCTTCTAAAAGCGAAGATGCAATTAATGTACTCGACACTCGTACGATTCTTAGCGTACATCCGTACATCCAGCTTCGGTCCATCTATGTGACGCATGTAACATTTAGTGTTAAATATTGAAGTACACTATGTGCGCATGCACACATTCTTAAATTAATTATGCAATGCTAGCTACTTCTTGAATATAATGCAATTATATAACCAATTACTACCTTAGATCACAAAGAAAAAATTAACCTGCAAGATAAATCTAAGCATAATCTTCAAATTCTCTCTTCACCAAACTAGCTAGCTAAATCTTAAATATAATAATGCAATTAGAACCCATTACTAACCTTAGATCACCAAGAACAAATGGATCTAGCTACAAGCTAGATCTAAACAATCTTCAAATTCTCTCCTTACCAAGCTAGCTAGATCTTAAATATAATGCTATCAGAACCCATTACTGACCTTAGATCACCAGGAACATATGGATCTACAAGCTAGATCTAAAAAATCTTCAAATTCTTTCCTTACCAAGCTAAACCTTGAATATAATGCAATTAGAACCCATTACTTACCTTAGATCACCAAGAACACATGGATCTATAAACTAGATCTAAACAATCTTCAAATTATTTCCTTACCAAGCTAAATCTTGAATATAATGCAATTATAACCCATTACTAACCTTAGATCACCAACAACACATGGATCTACAAGCTAGATCTAAACAATCTTTAAATTCTTACCTAACCAATCTAGATATTGAATATAATACAATTAGAATCCATTGGTAAACTTAGATCACCAAAATCAAATGAATCTACAATCACCCTTTGAAATCAATTGTCTTCTTTCACAATATCGTCTCACATCCGCAGCTAGTCTCAAGATAGATTAAAATCCCAGATGGTTTTAGTATAAAACTATCAAACTATCAATGATGACTCCTGTAGTTATCACAGACAGCTTTAAGAAAACCATATGTGATAACACCTAATATCACAAACGGTTTTAGTTAAAAACCATCTGTGATAGCTATAGGAACCATCATTGAAGGTTTTATACTAAAACGTTTGTGACATTTATGTATATCACTGATGATTTATGAAGAGTACCATCTGTGATGATGTCACTGACGGTTGCACTATAGAACTGTCAGTGATGTTCGTCATCACAAACGGTTTTGAAAAACTATCTGTGTGTAGTAGTGTTCGATCTCAAACGGGTCATCTGAAATCGAGATAAGCCCCTATTTATCCAAGAACTTTTCACACTCGCCCCGGTAGCCCCCATGCCTTCACTTCTCCTTAATGATTTCAACTTGTTTACCAAGAAAGGGACAATAACAACACCAACCTCAATGGTTAATTACCGGCGCAATTCCGCTCCATGATCAACTGTTGTGAGCTCTACAAAATTACGCTCCACATCCAGAAGTACACGTGGAGTAGCGAGTGAGACGACCCGACACTGGTGAAACTTGACCTTGTTTTCTGTAATCAGAAATGGGATATCCTCTTCTCTCACCACCTACTACTAGCCCTCTCCTCCTCCATGTTCGACCATTGCCCACTCTACTGGCAAGCAAAAATGGCCCTCGGAAACCAAGGTCCTTCAAGTTTGAAAACTTCTAGCCTCGCATCCCGGATGTCCTTGAGGTGATCCAGCAAGCATGGACAATGCTGCACACACATTCAAACCTTCTAAGGAGACTAGTGTATAAGCTACATGTGACCATGAAGGAGTTGCAAACATGGAGCAGGGCAATCTTGAGTGATGCTAAGCTACAGTTTTATTTGGCAAATGTGATCATTCTACATCTCGAAGTAGCCTAAGAAATAAGAAAACTCTCCTAGGCTGAGCTTCACCTTCACAAAGCACTCAAGTTGCGGTTCCTTAGTCTGGCAGTGATTGAAAAGGCACATAAAAGACAATCCGCTAGGACCACTTGGCCTAAGGAAGGGGATGCAAATACCTATTTCTTCCGGCTCAAGGCCAATTGACATTGTCAAACGAATCTCATCCAATCCTTACAAACTGACCAAGGCATGGCCACCTTCATAAAGATAAGGTGCATGTGCTCTATCAACACTTATCGTGCTGCTTGATGAAAAGAGCACTCACTCTAGGGGCGTCAACTAGCAACACCTCAATCTCACCACTTATGATGTCACTGACTTGGAGGCAGAATTCACCAAGGAGGAAGTGCGTCACACCATCAACCAACTGCTAGCTAAAAAGGCCTCGGGCCCCAATGGCTTCAATGGCGCTTTCTACAAAAATTGTTGGGATATCGTTAAAATGGACATCACTACCATTTTTTGTTGTATCCACAATTGCTTAGCGGAGTCTTCGGCCTCCTAAACACAGCCATGACTGCCTGGATCCCCAAGGAGGTAGTGGGCAAACCTACTAACTATTAGTCGATCAACCTCATCCACTCCATTGCAAAGCTCCTCTCAAAAGTGTTAGCTACGCACCTATCAAGACACATAAACCCAATGATCTCCAATTCCTAGAGCACCTTCATTAAAGGGTGTTGCATTCAAGACAATTTCTTGCACGTTTGAAACCACACAAGAACCTAACATTGAAGTCGCACCCCGCACTCATGCTAAAGTTGTACATTGAGAAGGCCTTTGACTCTATATCTTTAGAGTAGCTCCTAGACCTCCTGCAAGCCTGCGGTTATGGCTATGAATGGCACAAATGGCTAGACATCTCCATTGCAACATCCACTTCATCTGTGATTCTCAATAGAGTACATTGGGCCCAAATCAGACATCAGCATGGTTTGAGGCAGGGTGACCCCCTATGACCTTACCTCTTCATTTTGGCTATCGACCCATTGCACCATATCCTCAAAAAAGCCATTGAAGATGGCAACTCTCTCCTTTGAAAGGTCGCGCTTCCCCATTCTGAGTCTCTCCCTTTATGCGGATGATGCCATAGTATTTATGAACCCAGTCAAGGGGGAATTGGAGGTAGTCAACGCCATCCTTCATCATTTTGGCAACACCTCTAGCCTCCAAGTGAACCTGCAAAAGAGTACAATAGCTACAATCCGATGCCAAAACCAAAATCTTAATGACATTCTACAACCTTTCACTGGTGCTATCCCACCTTTCCCCATGAAATACCTTGGATCACCCCTAACCTTGGGGCGACTATGGCATGTAGACTTATAGCCCATTCAGAACAAAGCTATACAAAGATTAGCGGGTTGGGATGCGTGACACCTAACACCATGAGGTCACCTAACCCTAATTAAATATGTCCTAACCTCGCATCTAATTAGGAGGAAGTTCCTATGGGCAGGTAATGCAAAGTGCAATGGCCCACAGTTTGTCACTCTATTAATAAGGGTGGTTTGGGCATTTTGGACTAGAAAGATTCACATGAGAACTCCGTCTCTGTTGGCTATGGCTTGACTGGATAGCCCCAGATAGACCATGGAGTGGAACGTCGATGACCTTATTTACCAGCATCTCTTCTGTGCAGCCACCAAATTCACCATTGGAAGCGGGCAGAAGGCAACATTCTGGATTTTCAAATGGCTGGAAGGTGCAGCACCTTATGACATTGTGTCGTAGCTCTTTAAACTCTCTAGGCAAAAAAAATAGATTAGTAGCAGTGCCCTATAGGATAACTAGATCCGTGATGTTTAGCACAATTTGACCTTGGAGATCCTTAGGGAATATGTAAAATTTTGGAGCAAAATACAACTAGTAGCTTTGTAGTTGGATACGAATGATGAAATCACCTAGGCACTGACCTCTAATGGAATGTACTCAACTAGCTTGGCTGTAACATCCCAATTTTTTGCACCTTTGAATTTTTAAGTATATTAGCCTTTTCAAAAAAATTCATAATTTTATTGCTAATTAAGGCTTAACTTGGAATTTCCCTAATACAAAAGAATTTAATATTATTAATTATTAAGTGAAAAATTGTTCAAATTACTTTATTTGGGTTATATATACCCTAAAGTATTTTACAAAAAAATTTAGGATTTTTCCAAGTGTATTTGCTATTTATTGAAGACTTTTTGTATTTTCTAAAAGGAAAATCAGATGAAATGCCTAAATAGTTTTTGGGTCAAAACCCGACCCATTTGGCCCAAGGCCCAGCCAGCTACGTTGTGTGCCAACCTAGCTAGCCAGCCCAGTCCATTGAGCATGGGATGTTGATAGGTGGGGCCTACCTTTCAAGTCTGTCTTCACCGTGCACGACGTGTACTCGGAGTTCAAGCCGTGTCCGCCATGGACATAGACTTCAATTTGCATGCTACATGGATTCCTAGGCAAATAAAAGGGAGCACCATGACCACTTCGAGCCATGCAACCGAAGCCCTAACCCTAGCTGCCTTAAGTTGCCGCCGTTTTGCCGGATTTGAAGGTTCTTTGTGAGCACCACCAGTGCAAGCTGGATTTTTTCACCATCGGTGTGTTTGATTTATTGGTCTTCACCATTGGAATTATCGTCCTGTGTTCTAGCTTGTGCACTCATCAACCCGGCGGTAGCATGGGCATAGCCCGCTATCACCATAGAGCCCTTATCGCCGCCGCCGCATTCTTGGTCACTGCTGATTGCCATTGCCTGCGACACCCGTGTCACTAGATTCACCGCATCGAGATCTTACTGATGGTATGAATCAGAGTTGTGGAAGCTCGCCACCGACAACCATAGGGTTCCATGCAGTGTCACTGATGTGGCACCAACATGGCATGCCACGTGGTGCTAGGTCAATGCCACATGAGCCTGTAGATCTGTGTGAATTAAGTCTACCATGAGACTAGTCTCTGACATGTGGGCCCCACATGTCAGTGAGTCATGCCCGTGAGCCAGGTCCATTGTAGACCAAGCCTAATAGTCGTGGACTTAGTCTATGGACCAATGGCCCACATGTCAGGCTCCGCTATTTTTAGAAAACCCAAAAAAATTGGTTAGAAAATAGAAAATCAACTAGGCCCGCTTGTTAGTCTCTCAGGAGGGAATATTCTCCTTTCTCTTTTTACATAATTTATTTGTTCAATGAATCTTTTGAGAGTCCATTCTTTCTCACACAAACTCCAATTGAGTCCGTTCAAGTTTCTAATTTCAACTAAAATCAAGCTCTACCTTTTTGGTGTATTTTATTTGATTTTTTTAGTTCACTAGTATTTTTGTAGATATTTTTTTAATATTCATTTCGCTTAGACATTGAAGTGCGGAGAGTGTTCGAAGGTGAAGAGTTGATCCAAGACCAAAATCAATAGCTGTTCCAAGGGAAGGTATGCTTTGAAAATGTTTTACACATGTTGAACCCAGTTTTACAAATGATCTTTTGTTTTAACCCATTGTATTCTATTTCAAGTTATACCTGTTTTAAAATAATTTGGGAATTAGTTATTCAACCCATTTGAATTATACCTATCTTGCCATTTGCTATGGCTTCTTTATTTGCCAACCTCGGATGGATATTTATTAGTTGGTTTCTAATATAATGCCAATGAGTATTGGTTAGAACGTACCTAGTTTACTTAGCCATGTCATGAAAAATTGATATCCTTAAAAGTTTAAATTCAACTTGACTAATGGTCTATGGAATACCTTTTGAAAAAGCGTGTTATGTGTTGTCACATAATAATGTTGATTTTGATGGCATGTGTTACATGATAATCAATTAGAGTGGTAAATGATTTAAAATGAAGCAAGTGGCAAGAGGTTCTGTGAAATTTGGGTTGGAGATTATGTGTGAATCGATTGATTTGGTTATTGAGATTAATTAGATGACTTGCCTCACTCAATTAAGGACTTAACATTGTAAGCCATTGAACTGGGCTAAATCACACAACCAAGTGTCTAGAATAGGATAGACCTAACTCAAAAAGCTATCTATTCTTTGCATATGATATTTCAGGAGGATAACCAAACTGTGTGTGCGGTTGGAGAATGTGTGTTGCAATGGCTCCACATCTTAAACAGTGATTGTCTCTAATCCAACGGTGAGTCCCTCTTATTCTTATGCTATGTGTGAGGGAGGAATACTGAGACCAGGCTTATGGGGAGTGTCTATGTTTGGATAAAGTTTTCAAAAGGTTTTATTATGATCTTCTGAGTCGTACATCGATGGGTACATATTATGGCCAATATTATAAGGTTGATCACATATTATGGGTAAAGTGAATAACCTCTGCAAAGTATACAACCTATTCAAATAGCCATGTCCTTGGTTATGGATAGTGCTCAAAAATTTCACACAAGGGTTAGTTTTCATAAAACTAAAACTTCGAAATGGAGGCTGTGTGCTAATGGAAGTTTTGAAATTTGGTTTAGGCAATGTGCCAGTTTGTCTTAATAAATGTATTATTGTTGTTATTTGTTTTACTATTTCTTAAATATATTTATTATATTCAATTGAAAATGTTGCTTTATTGCAAAAAAAGGCACATCAAACATTCTTTAAAACAAGCCTTACATATAGTTATATTATACGTGCATTCTGTGCACAACTTATTGAGTACTTTGTGTACTCACCCTTACCATAAAAAATCCATTAGTTGAAGAGGAGTCTACATCACCTTTAAAGGAGTTCCATGAGAAAGCTAGTTGCTAGGAGTCGAACCTTATCATGTTGATGGGTTATCCACCAAAGTTTTTCCGTTCCACTGCTATTTTTAGAGTTAAACCCCTGTGAGGCTTAATGAGTGTAAAGTCAACCTTAAGGTCATTCAACTATCTTTTACTCAATAAATATAATCTTTTATTATGTTTCCATTGTGTATGATTTGATATTACATCTATGTTGCCACTATATCCACTAGCATGATCATGGACTAGTGCAGTATACACAGAGGGAGGGTCCGGATTTGCATATTCGTGTCCCAACATCTGCATATTGCGCACAGTTCATAGGATGCATCCCCAAGTCCATCCACATCACGACATGGTCAGCCCGCATTGTCATGATGCAAATTCTTCTTCTGACTCACCCTACAAAACCTACTATGTATGACAGAACGTCTGCAACTTAGAGAGTGGACAAATTAATATTTCTTTCAAATGTATTGTTGAAGTCTTGAGACTGTACAACATCTCTTCATCAATTGCCCTCAAGTTCAATGATTGTGATCATCCATTGCCAACTAGGTCCCCACCTAGAGTAGCGGAGCCTCGACTAGGTAAACTCCCTTCCGGAGTTTCAGAAATGTGCCAAGACACTCGTCATCTTAGGATACTGGCAATGGTAGAAAGAGCATAATAGCAGAGACTTTGAGACCATGTGGTCAACCAATGGAGCAATCCTTGAATTAATGAAACATAAGGTGTCGAACAGGAGTTTCGCGAGAGCAATCCTTGAATTATAGAAGCACGACTAGACATGCAAGGCATGAGATGAAGGTTTTGCTTTTTGCTCTGCACATAAATCTAGCACAATATCCTACACCTAGTAAAATTTCTTTCCTGCTAATATAATCACAAGCTTCTGCTATCTTTAAAAAAAAGTATTTTGGATCCCACCTGAATGTGCCTTTTGTATTGAAAGATGAGGAATCTAAAGTCTCAAATTTCTTGATTCCCCGTGAATGTCTTGTTCCAATAGTAGAGAAATGACAAGAAGCATGCCCAACCTAATGCTCCCTATTAATTATGGGGACTCATATCTGGGGGCATATTCGGTGCAAACCTCTCTTACCGTGAAAACCACGTGTAAAAGTTTTGAAAAATTCTCAAAAAATTATCATAGGTAGTGGAGGTGAGGTTCTACAACCCTGTAAAATTTGAAGACCAAAATCAATCGCATTTGGAAGATATGAAAAAGACAAATTCAGTATGAATAGTAATTTTTCACTGTTTAGCACTATTCATTTTGCAATTTGTCTTTTTCATATCTTCCAAATGCGATTGAGTTTGGTCTTCAAATTTTACAGGGTTGTAGAACCTCACCTCCCCTACCTATGATAATTTTTTGAGAATTTTTAAAAACTTTTACACGTGGTTTTCACGGAGTTTTCACGGTAAGGGAGGTTTGCACCGAATATGCCCCCCCTCATATCTAGTCTTTTAAGATATAAAAACATGTGCTAGAAGAATTCTAGTAGGATTTGGATTCCTACTTGCTTTGGAGAACTAAGGGAGCTATGTAAACCCATAAGATGGCCATGGAGAACCTAAGCAACCATGAAGTCACAAACCAACTCATCCAAATCAAGAGGTGCATGAGAGGATTAGAAGTTAAGTTATTCCTTAGCACTAGATTCTTGTATAGGGTAAGGATCCGAAGGCCCTAAAATATTTCAGTGATTGTGAGAGCAACAATCGCTTGTACTCTTTTGAGATTGTGCTTAAAGAATTCGTGATCGGCTTCACCAAATCTTTTCTTTCTCATCATGATTGCTTCAACGTCGATGTTTTGGCTCTCTATGAGATTCAACCTCTTTCTTCTTGAGACCATGCACCCTCGTGTTGTATCTCACAAAACATATCTAGTCTGAGGGCTACTAAGCATAAGAAAGGGTATTAGAGTATAACACGTGGTATCAAAGCTAAAGCCAGATTAATCATATTTGTGAGAAGGTTGGTAAAGCTTCAAGTAGCACAAAACCAAGATTGATGTCGATGATCATGTGGAATCAAGTAGAGAAATTTGCAAGCAGACAAAATTTCAGCGTGTGGGAATGTATAGTGAAGTTAATCACTACTCTTGAATGCGACAAACTGAAAAAGACGTTAGAAGAAGACTGAAAGGTGATAGAGTGGAATACAATCAGTACAATTAGTCTGTCTCTCTGATGAGGTAAAATACTCGGTGATCAAAGAAATTCACCAAAGAAATTATGGAAGAACTTAAAAGAATTGTATATGGCAAAGTCGCTGATAAACCGTGGGTGTTGAAGCGGCAGGTGTATAGGTTACGCATGGAGGAACGTACATGGTTCATTGACCATCTCAATGTCTTTAACAAGCTTATCACACATCTTATTAGTGTGGATGAGAAAATTTAGGAGAATAATAAAATCATCATATTGGTATCATCTCTACCACCATCTTAGCAATTGGTGATGAACATTCTTGTCGAAAAAAGCACTCTCAACTTCAACGAGGCAATTGCATATATATTAGAGACAGAATCCTTAAAAGGCTATCGAAATCTTCATTCTCAGATGATCAAGCATTAGTTGCAGTAGGTATTGCAGGCATAAGCAAGAGTTACATGATAAAAAATGACAAGAGCAAGGGCACACGTATATGCTATCTATATGATGAGGAAGGTCATATCATAAAGGACCATCTAAGTTTGAAGCAAATGAGGGGTGCATGCTCAATTGCGGTAGCAAAAGATGATTCAGACGTATTTGTCATCAGTCAATCATATACTTCTCATGGATGGATATTAGATTCAGGTTGTTGCCTGCATATATTTTCGGTAAGAGAGATGTTTGACAAAGGTTCTCTACGTCTAGCGTATAGAACTATTCACTTGGCTGATTGCTAGGAATATGCCATTACTAAGGTGGGAACATTTACATTGAAGATGCATGATGGAGCATATTGCATATTGATGGGAGTTCGGTATGTACCTGGTATAAATAAGAATCTAATATCTGTATGGTTGCTTGAACTCGAAGGCTATTAGGTATCACTTCGAGGTGGAGCCATGCGAGTTACATGTAAAGGGTAGGTGATCACAAAAAGTCTCTGGAGAAACAAAGGAAACCGATTGATAGGTAAAATCTAAAGGAAAGGCAATCAAAGGTGGTCTAAAAAAATCCTGATCAAGTGAAGGAAACCGCATCGTCAACAATAGATACTCATATCTTAATTGCAGTTATGCGCAGAACTACAAAGGCAATTGTAATATCTAGCAAATGCAAAGGGGATGGTGCGAGCTGTCAGAAGAAGGAATTCATGACGGGACCAACCACGCGGTATCGATGAGAAGATGGAGCTTGAAGACGGTACAAACTGTAGCATGGAGGGCTGTAGGAACAGAAATTATGGTTAACCAAACTATACAAAGAAATTATTCTCATGCAGATGGTTCGGGCAGTCAAACACAAACACTAACACACACATTGTGGTAATGTGCATGATCCCCTATGGTAGGGTCACTTCCAAACATGGGAAGAAAAAAATACAAAGTTGACTTAGAGCGAGTCCTTGAAGAAGCATGATAACTTCAACGGATAAGAGTCAAGCTGGACATTGCTAATTATGGTAAGTCATATATAGTCTTTAAGAAATTAAAAAGGTGTGCAAGAAGAATCCTAGTAGGATTAGGATTCCTACTTTCTCTTATAGTATAATTCCTACTTGCTTTAGAGGAGGACTAAGGGAGCTATATAAACCCATGAGGTAGTCACGGAGAACCTAACTGACCATGAGGCCACAAAATAACTCATCCAAAGTAATAGGTGAACAAGACGATTAGAGGTTAACTTATTCTTAGCACTAGATTCTTGTATAGGGTAAGAATACAAATGTCATAAAAGGTTTAAGAGGTTGCGAGAGAGCAATAATCCCTTTTTACTTTTTGAGGTTGTGCTTAAAGAATTTGTATCTCACAAAATTCTTATCCGATCTGAAGACTACTGCGCATAAGAAAAGGTACAAGAGTATAACACTCCGTAAGGATCTAAATTAGACTAAATGGGTATTCCAAGAAAAAAAGTTACCGACGAACATCTGAACCTGAAAACTCAGACAGCCCAAGAACTTCCATCCTTAGTTGTGCAGATCAAAATGGTGGTGCAATTCGCATGTATTCACAATCATACATTTTCTTGAACCCATCTATCTGCAAGATACTACCAAGTTACTACCTCAAGAAGTCAAGAACATGTATGTGCTGTAGATAATAAACTCCATAGTTTCTATCTTTCTGATCGAACAAGACAGAGGAACAGCAACCGAGAATACTGCGTCAGAGCGTGGTGCGGAGGATGCCATGGAAGGTGAGCGTCCCCTCAAGGTCCCCGATGATCCGCGCGATCCGCACCTCAAGGCCCCTCTGCACGTCCCTGAGCAATGCCCCGACGACGTCCATGAACCTCCCCATGTCCACGCCGTCGGCCTCGCCGCCGCGCGCGAGGCTCGGCGCGATCCGGGACTGCATCTCCAGCAGCTTCTGTCCCGTGGCCACCATATAGCGCTGCAGCTGGAACGTCTCCTCCAGGAACCGCCCCAGCGCCGCGCTCTGCTCCCTGCTTCCCGCGCTCTGCTGCTCCCGCCCCCCGCTCCTCTTGCTCTCCTCCTGACATAAACAGACACGGACGTCAATGGCTTTACTATTGTTACAAACACATGATCCAGGAATCCAGAAACGCAACAAGAGATGTGCATCGACATACCATTCTTGTGCAGAGGTCGTCGATCTTGTCCTCGAGGGACTGGTACCTCTTGACGTGCTTGCTCAAGAAGGACATCATCAACTGGTAGCTCCTCGGGTGCTGCCTGCTGCTGCTGCCGCTGCCACTGGCTTCGTTGCTCGATGGCTTCGCTGCTGTGGTCGCTTCATTGCCTCCTGCAGCAGCCAGCTTCTCGAGGATGAGCAGCTGCTGCTTCAGCCTCTTGATCTTGTAGGATACCGCGAGAGCATGGATGTCCATCTTCCAGGCAGAAAGCTTCTGTTCGGGATGCGCCGCAAGTGCGACGTCAGAGGTCGCTTCTTGAGAGCCGGTTGTGCTGGTTTGCGTGTGCACGTCGCCTGGATCGGTGCAGACTTTCTTCTCCTCCTCGATTTCGGACCTGTGTGGATGATCCGTCGGGACAGTAGGCCGCTGATCTTGATGGATCGATTTATTTAGCGCTGCGGTGGACGTGTCATTCAGAGCTGAAACATCGTATGCCTCTACTGCTTCCATGTCAAATGCCTTGTTCTTGTGATTCTCTGCCTTGTTCTTGTGATTGTCCGGCGAAACTGGCTCGGTCGGCTTGATATCTGCATGATTCTCTGCATGATCATGATGAGCATTAGTAATCTCAGTGCCCTCTGAATATTGTGCAGCGCATGTCGATCTTTCGGCTCCTCTTGACTCCGTTTTTTGGATCTTTACTGGTGAACAAGGGATGCAATGCTCACAAGTGCCATTGCCTCCTTCGTCATCGGCAGGACAGATCTCCGAGTGGAAAGCTCGCGCTTGGAACGTCACGAGCTGCTCCTTCAGTGACCTCTTCTCGTTGTCCCTGTCCAGAAGCAGAGCTTCTAGCCCGGCGCTGTGCTGCTCGTACTGCGACAGCCTCCCCTCCAGCTCCTGCATCCGGCACCGGAGCCGTGTCGCCTCGACGTCCATGCTCACCACCCGCCACCGGAACGCCTCCAGCTTCTCGTCCTTGAGCCGGAGCTGCTCCGTGAACGCCTCGATCTCCACGCTGTGCCGGTGCCTTATCATGGTCGAGTACTTCTCCGTCTCCATCCGGAACCACTCTTGCAGGTCTTGGTACCCCTCCACAACTGCAGCACGTACAAACCAACGAGCAACACCTTGTTAGAAATGTGTTACTTAGCCATTCTCAATGCAGAATATCAAGCACTAGTCTTCATTTCTGAATATCTGACAAGCTAGCCATGCGATAATCAAATGTGCAAGATGCTAATGGTTTTTTTTCGGAGAAATTTTACAATGCATTATACTGGTAGTATATAATGCGTAATAGAAATCAAATCTAGCTATGATCAAACTTTTCAATTTAATTCTATGGAGCCTTGATATTTGCCAAAAGGAAGCAGAGTACAAGAAAGAGTGGTTGAGACATACCGGGCTTGTCGTCGGCATGGCTGAGATAGCGATCGACGCATTCGACGGTGGTCAGCTCCTTCGCCGCCGCCTGACGGTCTTTCTTGCCCTCCGCCTCCACATGGTCCATGAACAGTATCTTGGTGTCCAGCTTGTCGGAGCACCCCGGGTTGTCCATCGTGGCACACCGCGCCGATGACCTGGATCCCCTCCGGTGCCCGCACGACTCCCACATCTTCCGCCACCGCTCCGACTCCAGCTCCGCCTGCTTCCGCCTTGCTTTGTACATCTTCACCTCCCGCACCAGCATCTCCCTGTCCTCCATGTCGATCTTGGACTTGCGCAGCATCGCCGAGAGGATCTTGTCCTTGTGCTCCGCGTCCAGCCTCAGCCGCGCAGCCTCCGCGGAGAGCTCCGCCGCCGCCGCAGCCGCCTCGTCCCGGCGCTCCAGCGCCGCCTTGAGCTCCACCTCCGCCGAGTCCTCGTGGCGCGCGGCGCGAGCCAGCTCCGCCTCCAGCTGCCGCTGCGTCGACGCGAGATCCACGAACGCCGCCTTGTGCTTCCGCAGCTCGGCGGCGTGCTCCTGCGCGTTCTTCCTGGAGCGCTCCCGTAGCTCCTCCCCTGCCCGCTCCGACACCTTCAGCTTCTCCTCGGCCTCCTCGCACTTCTTGGTCTCCTGCTCCATGGCCTCGTCCTTGAGCCCCACCGCGCGCTGCTGCTCCTCCAGCTGTTGCCGCAGCTCCGCCGTCGCCTCGTCGTGCCTCATCTCGCGCTCGCGAGCAGCGGTGAAGACGGCGTGGACCTGCCGCCGCAGCGCCTTCCGCTCGGCGAACCACCGCTGCTCGTGCGCCGCGAAGATGCCCGCCACCTTCTCGTTGGCCCTGGCGTCCTCCGTCCTCCTCCGCCGGAGCTCCTCGACCTCGCGCTCCAGCTCGCCAACCTTCTCCCGCAGCGTGAGCTCCCGCGCGCGCGACCACCGGCACTGCCTCGCGCCAAGATCACACCCGGCGACCCCGCTCGGCGCGCGGTGCAGCGCGGCGAGCGCGCAAGAAAGGCCGAAGTAGACGGCGGCATGGCACTGCAACACCGGGCAGGAGGGCGAGAGCGATGGCGGCGCGTGAACAGCCGCCATGGCTGCGCATTCCTGCCGCTCTTGGCTCATACTACGCCAATTGGACTGACACTGAGTAGAGTAGCAATGGATCGCACTATTCACAAAGCTAGGAGCCTAGGAATCGAGCCTTGTCAGTTGTCACATCTATATACGATTATAGATTTGACTGGATACCTAAAGGCTAATGGCTACGCAAAGAATTTAAGATCAAACCTAATGGCGGCTTTCGGGTGGCAGCATCGATCGGCAGGATGCATGATGGCGAAGGGAAGGAGAAAGGGGAAGCAAAGTGGCAGGAGCTAGCGATGGGGCCAGGGCTGCCTGCATCGGCAGTTGTGAGTTGAAAGGAAAAAGAACGGAATGTAAAGGCTGTCTCTGGTACGGTCGGAGGGCTCAGTCAGTCAATGAGTGCAGAGGGGTACTCCAAATGGAGCAGAGCGGATGGAATGTGAGCTTGCTTGTCTAGCCGATAAACAGCAGGGGATACTACCGTACTGGTAGAACGGAACGGAACGGGACGGGACGGGACGGATCCTCTGTGCTAGTGAAGAGAATATACGCATGCAGTCGAGTTCAACTATGTAGCTCCAGTGTGAGGGTGACACCTGTTTGTTTTATTTTATCTGCTTCTCTAGCAATGACAAACAAAGCAAAACATGCGCTATTTGCCTGTCTATTAATCTCAGTAGAACAGATGTGCATAAGAACAACGTAGGGATTGCTGTAGTTGATGGGACCAGGGTTTACAAAACCGTTTCGAACTCAAATTTCGCTAGCCTCGCGGTACCGGTTTTCGCGAAAAACCGTTCAAAAACCGCGAAAAACCGAACAGTTTGCAAATTAAAAAAAAATTGAATTCGGGCCAAATTCACGCGGTTTTTGGCAAGAAAACCGCGGTTTTTGACGAAAAACCGCTCGGTTTTTGAGGTAAACCGAGAAAACCGAAACCGCTCGATTTGAGCGAAAAACCGCTCGATTTAGGTAAAAAACCGCGAAAAATATGGAGAAAAACCGGAAAATGGGGAAATCACCAAAAATAGGGGAAAATGCAAAAAAAAAAAATCTTGTAAAAATACAAGGAAGGCTAAATTTTAGTAAAAATGTAATAAATATATAAATAAGGTATGTGAAGACATGAAAAAACTCCAGAATGATATCTCTTAAATTTGAAAAAAAAAATCGACATGATCTTTGCTATAATTTAGACATTTGGAAGTTGTAAATTAGAAATTTCACAATAATGTATCAATAAATAATTTTTCATTGCAATATTACAATCACACAGGTGCAAAGATACATATTTATATAACCACGTAGCAATTTCATTACCATTCAATTGTCAACACCATTTACGTTATAATACTTTTTAATTGAAGTTGTGAAGTAGGCATAGTCCATGTTGAACATGTATGGATGCTATATTAGTATAATATCAAGTTACAATGAAATGAAATATGCAAATTAAACATTACCTGCGGGGCTACGGCTAATATGTATGCTATATTAGTACAGTATTGTTGCATGATCTTTTTCTTTTTCTTTTTGATTTTTCTATTTTCATTATTTGTAATACCTCTAAAACATCTCCAAACATTATTTTTTCTTTTTATTTGTAATACCTCTAAAACATCTCCAAACAGCCCACATGCTACCTTTTTCTTTTTATTTTTGATTTTTCTATTTTTATTATTTGTAATACATCTAAAACATCTCCAAACATTATTTTTTTTTGAAAAAAAATTTCACCATTGGCAATATATGAATTAATACTAATTTTAGGAAATTTTTTCAACAAATTTTCTCAAATTTTTTGAAATTTTTAAATTTGGATTTGAATTCGAGCGGTAAACCGCTTACCGCGGTATTGTGAACCCTGGATGGGACTCCCAAGTCTGAACTCCAACCCAAGCAACACTTTATCATTATAGTGTCTGCTCAATGCAAAGAATCCTAAATCCTTGCCGGCGGTGTAGTGAGAAGCAGTATCCCTTGATTTCAGCCATCTGACTGACAAGCCATACAGCCCTTTTGCTCCCTTAATTTCCTAATCTTTCTCTTGGTACTCTCTGCCTTGTGCTTGTTAGGTTCTTCTGGGGGAACAAGTGAGCAGGCATCTTCTCTGTCAAAGGTCAAATACCCAACTCTGCCAGTCCGGGGAAAGGACTAGTCGCCTTTCTACCTCCTTCCTAGCTTTCTTTACTGCCCGTCAGAGACCTCCTACTGCCCGTATGGCCGTATCCACCTGCAGCCTGCCTGCATTGCTGCATGGAACCGATATCAAATACAGTCCAACGGGACTATAATTAAGTACTATAATTAAGTAGTTTCTGTGGAATTGTTTGATTTAAAATTGATGGTATGAATTTGTGCGAAAATATTGTACATTTTTTTCTGTGTATGAACACTGTTCATTGTACTCTAGCAAATCACTGTTTATAAAAAATTTCACTCGGAGTGCCGATAAGCTCAATCAGATAGTCCAAAACTAGGAAAATTATTTAAGTTGCAGTTTTCATATCAACTGCACTGATCCCTGTCCTGCTGCATGTGGCCTCCCAAGGAAGACATGCTTTTCTTGTCTCCGGTAAAAGGGTGCAGTCCTGTCCCGATCCACAAAGATACATGTGGTAGTAGCCAACTTTCTCAAGAGTAGCAAATAACTCGATATTAAAACGTTGCGATATTGCTAGCTGCTAGTACAACATGCACCAACCGAAGCCGCAAGTATGGCATGCTAGTACCATCACCATGCATGCATTGTGGTTTTGAAATCAAGGACAGAGCTTAGCGTAGACCAAAGTGAAGACAAGTTGGTGTTTAGAGCGTACGAGTTGGCGTTTCTTCTCCATTAGCAGTTCTCCCTAACTTCTTGTTTAGGAACTAAGGGCCTGTTTGGTTGCATGCACGCGTGGAGCGCGGTTCGCGCAAGCCTGGACCGTGAGAAACGGTTGCGCGCGGCGTCTCCGTGCGTGCAGGCGCATAGCGCTATTTTGGCCTTCGCAGCATGCGTCGAGCCAGGCCGCGCGCTCGCGATGCAGGCAACCAAACGCGAGCTCACGCGCGGTCAATACATGCAGTGAGCCTGACCGCGCGCATGTAGGGAGTCAAAAAGGCTCTAATACTCTCTCCGTTTTATTATGTTCGTCCATGCTTTTTTCCATGCTCTCAGAATCTCCATTTCAAAATGTATGTCTGTTGAGTGAATCAAGAGTATAGTTATTTTAATATTTTTACTCTTTGTCCCTACTTAAATTCTTGGAAGATCTTAAGTGGTTGTTGTACGCAATTTAATAGAGTTGTATTTGGTTATTTCTCATAAACTTTTCTTCGATTTAATGTTTACTTGTCCGTGCGTATGATAGTTTGTGAAAAAAATACGTATTTCTCATTAAGCAGGATATCACCGTCCATCCCGCTTTATACTCTCAGGTATACGTACTCTCTACTTCTACTATTTGCACTACTACAGAACTAGGCATCACAAGCGGTCTATTACAAGCGGTTAGGTGCGAACCGCTTCTGGCCTTCGCACCAGAAGCGGTTCGTGAGCAACGGGCGAGAGGGGGTCTTCAGAAGCGGTTGGTAACACCAACCGCTTGTGTTGAGCGACCACCACAAGCGTTTCGTTTTTCAAACCGCTTCTAGAGTATCACAAGCGGTTTGAAATCCCAACCGCTTGTGAAGATTTATATTTAGCAGCGGTTCGAGTATCAAACCGCTTCTGAACTCATGACTTTAGAAGCGGTTCGTTTTTCAAACCGTTTCTGAAAATTCAGAAGCGGTTTGTCACACGAACCGCTTCTAGAACTGAACTTTAAGAAGCGGTTTGTGTGTCAAACCGCTTGTACAAGCCTCCCGCCAAGATTTAAACTTCTTCGTCCTCCCGAGCCAACAAATGTGAGCAGAGAAGGGCGAAGCACTCGTTTCTTCCGGGAGGTGCTGTCCAAATTTTGAATTTTCAAATTGCTGGTGATTTAGCTTCAAATTAAGTGTTTCAATGTCAGTAAGAGCATGTTAGCATCTTTCTCACCTACATATTGCTGTTTTTTATGCATTGGATGTGGAGAAATCATGATTTATTCTTGTTGAAATGTGTTGCTTTGCTAGGTCACTCTAGAACATATTAGGTAAGGCCATGATCAATTGTAGGGAGTTGTTCCCTAAAATTTATTTTGTATGCTTGTTTTTGTTATGGTATGAAGATGTATGGTGAAGATCTAGTTCAAAATATGACATTCCAACAAAGTAATTAGTAGTGTATAAAATAAAATAGGAAAACATGTGAAGGATAAAAAAATAATTAGAATGGTAGAAAGGGATAAAAATAATAATTAGAAAGGTAGATTTTTAATTGCATGAAGGTGTAGGTGGGGTTGTTTTTCTTGGAGAAGAAAAAATTATATGAATATATGAAATTATAACTTGGTGTAGATGAACCGGTAATGGATGTACAATGCGGACCGTCGCTCGAGAGAGTTCATTGATGGCGTGCAGGCTTTTCTCGATGCGGCCATTGCATTCCTGCCTCCAGGCAGCTTCATATGTTGTCCGTGCGTAGATTGCAAGAACGAGAAGGAGCACTCACAGCGATGGCAGGTTATGAACCATTTGATTATGAGAGGTTTCATGTCAAACTACACCTGTTGGACCAACCATGGCGAAGTAGAGGTGATTAGCCAGGAAGACGATAAAGAAGACGAGGAAGAAGAAGAGGAAGAAGAAGAGGGATTCAACAATATCCCGGATGGAATATCGCAATGCTATTCCGCGGGAGATACACTCACTAACTTTGGTGGTGGATGTTGACATGAACCTCCTGAATGACACAGACGTGGAATCTCCTTACATACGTCACGATCATAACGAAGGAAGACTTGTAAAGATATAGTATGGTACTACTTAAAATGTAGTACTACTGTATAAACTTATTTATTTGAACTTGTGTGATCATTTTTAGACGTGTCTTCTACTGCATTACGTGTTTATTTGAAATAAATCTCATATAGAAACAAAAAATAAATAAATAAACAACAAACAAATAAATAAGCAATAAACAAATAAATAAACAACAAACAAATAAATAAACAACAAACAAAAAAAAAGCATTACGTGTTTATTTGAAATAAACCTCATGAAATAAAGAAACAATAAACAAATAAATAAGCAACAAACAAATATAGAAACATAAAACAAATAAAGAAACAACAAACAAATAAAGAAACAACAAACAAATAAATAAGCAATAAACAAATAAATAAACAAGAAACAAAAAAAATAAACAAATAAATAAACAACAAACAAAAAAAAAGAAAGGCCGGCGGGGCACGAGTGGGGGTCGAACCGCAGACCTCGTGGCCACAACCCGCACTCAAGTGCCCGCGCTAGCCAAGAGGGAGAGGAGAGTTGTTGTTATCCAGAGTAGGCAACAAACTCTTTTAAGTGTTATGGATCGGTAATATTACAAGCGGTTCGTAGTACAAACCGCTTGTAGAGATATCTTCTACAAGCGGTTCCAATTAATAACCGCTTGTAGAGATATCTCTACAAGCGGTTATTAATTGGAACCGCTTGTAGAAGATATCTCTACAAGCGGTTTGTACTACGAACCGCTTGTAGAGACTTATCTCTACAAGCGGTTCGTAGTCCAAACCGCTTGTAGAATATTTTACAAGCGGTTCGTATTACGAACCGCTTGTAGAGGTCACTACGAACCGCTTGTAAAAGTGACTTCCTTTATATATCGCTTGCGCTCTCTCACTTGGTCACACCTCCGAATTTTTGCTAAGTCCCGCGCGCCCTGCTCCCGCGCCGACGCCGCCTCCGGCCGCCATCAAGCGCCGCCTCCGCCATCGCGCCCGACGCCCCCACCGGGAGGAGCTAGGTATAGCCGTGTCTACGCCCTCCTGCTCCTCCTGCACGGTGCCCATAAGGTGCTCGGAGAAATGCCCAAAAGACATTTTCTTGATGCCATTGGTGTGGGTATCTTTGGAGGTTTTCAAGTAGATGAGTTGAGTGCAATGTTAATAAATTTATGTGTGAATGTGTATGATGAACTTTCATGTGTATATGTATGATGAACTTTCATGTGGGTAAACCCATTTAGGGTGTTTCCAATGCCAGCACACAGGGTTAGTTATAGTATGAATGATGGATTAGTTATAGTCATGTGTGTTCTGCAATCTGTTGCTCTCTCTTTGGGCATTCACAGACTATTTCTTTCTTATCATACAATTATAAATGTTATCATCATGTATGCATTTTGTTTTCTATTTTGGTTGCATTTCAACATGATATACTGCTCTAAGTCTACCAAGGCTTCAAACATGATATTAAGCTTTTGATAGGGCTCCTTTCCGACCTGCTAGCACCACCATTAATTCGATCTGCAGATGTTAGATTAATCTTGTTATTTTTGCATTAGTTACATGCTAGTTGTGTTCATGTGTTGGTGTAACATGTAATGGGCTGAAACAATGGTAGAGGAATACGTGCTGCATAGCGTAGTGGCCGGATCGGCGATCGCGTAGTGAGCTGATCGCCACTAGGAGTTGAGTGCACGTATGTGTTAAGGAGCCGACCATGCATGTTTTGGTGCGGTTAATTAGTGATCGACCAAGTCATGGAGCACGTTCAGACGCTGAATCGATCAGGCTTTGCATGGACGCATGCGCGGTGATGGATCGGGCAAGTTGCTTGGGCGTCTTTGTAGTGTTTTATCTTGGATGCTTGCATGCAGATCCATTAGTTTAGGCCACTAGCTAATTCCTTGTCCGGTTCTTGCGGCGGATGAGCACACGTCGTGGAACGGCAAGGCCATTAGTTGGTGTGTGCGTATGCTTAAATATGAGTCCAATGTAACCTGCTAAGTGAGTGAAATAAACTAGAAAAGGGCACAGGTGTGTTGTGCCGCAAAGGCTTGTGTGTGTTCCTTAATTTTCCCCCCACTATTTCTATGTGAGTTCCAACAGCAGATGGATTAATTCCTTTTTTCTTTCTTTTTAAATAAAAAGATCGCTCTGATTTGTACGTGCAAAATGAGAATATATACACAAGCTCTTCACTGTTGGATTGATTTTATGCAATCAAGAGCACCTTTTAGAGTAATCTTGCTGATTTGATCGGCTGATCTTGTGCCATTCTAATTTGTGTATGTAATCAAACTCGTTAAGGATGCGCATTCATACAGGAGCCGCGAGAGAAGCAAAACAAGAGAATCAAATAAAGTGCGCCAATTGGAACGGGAGCTCAGAGCAACCCAGGCTAGCATTAGCGACCTAGTTGCGCAACAAGTTGCGCACCAAGTGCGTATAGCCCTCATTGGCCTTCAGGGAGCAGGTCCGAGCAATCAGCCAGATGCCACGATCAGCCCCTCAGCGCGGCGGAGCAGCTGCGCGTCCACCGGGGCCCCTCAAGCGGACGAAGACTTACAAGCCCATTATCCCGTGGATGGCATAAGGGTTCGGCGCCAGTGTGAGCTACATGTTGATGCGCGCAACCTCTCCATCAAGGTGGCTTACGGCATGGCATATCCGGTGGAGGCGGGCCAAGCCTTCCACTGCAGACCAATACCCATGGGTTACTCGAAGGTCGCAGTGGAGGAGGTGCTGAGCGGGTTTGAAGAACTTGTACTCGATATTCTTTGGAGGCGACGACGTTACCAAGCTTGGGCAGGCCCTCCACAATATCATCCTCTGGCGAAAAAGGTTAATCATATTTCCAGATGGTGTGGAGGTGTCATCTCCGGCAACAGATGTCCAGCAATCGGAGCCGGCTGGAGGAAGCTCGTCTCCTCCACAACGACAACCCACGCCTCCTCCACAACGACAACCGACTCCCCCACAACGACAACCCACGCCTCCTCCACAACGACAACTGACTCCTCCACGACAACCCACGCCTCCTCCACAACCACAACCGACGCCTACTCCAACGCCGCCTCCTCCACAACGACAGACCACGCCTGCACCATCTCCTCCGATAAAGAAGCCTAGGAGCCGTACTCCACCACCTACTCCAATGAAGGCAAAATCAAGACGGTCGAAAAAGACGCGATCACCTCCAAAGAGGGCATATGATAGGACCGATGAGGACAATTACGCGATCACCTCCAAAGAAGTGGCTGCACACTTCGCACCAAAGAAGCCAGACCCAAAGGTACAACTTGATCCAAAAGTTATGGAACACTTCTTGACATGCCATGCAAAGCCACTCCCTGTGCCGTCTAACTATGAACGTACAATAAAAAAGGCTACACGGAAGAGTAAACGGAATCAGGCGGTCCAAGATCAGGAGAACCTCGAGAGATTCATGAAGGAGGCAGGACTCGGTTCCGTAGCTGCTGCTCTTGGATTAAGTGGTGATCTCCCAATGGCAGAAGTTAGATGGCAATATGAGCTTGGCCGGGAGCTAATTGAACCTAATAAGATAAAGGACCTGCCAACCAAGATGCGACAATTTCATCAATGGTACATGACAGAGTCGGCTCAACAAAGAAAAATGTTCCCCCTCAGGTTCACACAAGAAGATTTCTATCGCGGGGACAACACCATATGGCTCGAATTCGAAGACTTGTACAATTTATACTAGAGCGACTCCATCAACGTGTCTCTCATGAGCTGCTGGTGCCTGTAAGTGTCGAGCTCATAACTTTACCATTTACTTTCTTGTACCATAAAATTGCAACTCTAATAACTTATCCATTTCTACGTAAAATGGAGATACAACGATGTAGAAAACAGAACATCTTCAACGTGGGCTTCATCTATCCAGAGATTGTCAATGAGGTCATCTTTGGACACAACCCAAAGGCTGTTGAGGATTACATTGTAGATGCATTCTTGGGACAGCACTACAAACCATACATATACGCCTTCGCCTTCAAGTATGTATATATATGTGTTCTCAGTCACAAGGCATTGATAAACTTATCTTTTCCAAGGCATTCATAATACTGCTAGCTAGTTATATATATGTCGCAATATATGAATAGGTTTCACTGGATCCTTTTGGTCATCAAGCTTGATAGTAGCAAGATCATTGTTCAAGACTCAAAAAGGGGACCGGTGGAACAATATCAATACATAATTAATGTCCTAAACAGGTATATAGAACATATATATACAATAGTTTCCTTATTATATTGAAATACCTTGCTAATTCGAACTCTGATATATAATTGTTATTCATAATAACGCATCACACAGGGCATTCGCAATATTTCGCAAGAAGCAACAAGGAGTTTTCGAGAATGAATTTAATGTCGAAATAAGCACTCGAGTATTAAAACAGATGGATGGAAACAACTTATGTGGCTATTATGTGTGCCACTACATGCAAAATATTAGCCACGGCGATGTGCCCAGAAACGACGCCGAGGTGAGTGCACATGTCAATTTCTTAACATATACTTACACATACTATAATAACATGCTCAGAGATTTATTAATTTCCCGCGTTGTCAGCCCAACATCGATGTGCAAGATGTGCTCCCGCCGCACCGAGTTGAAGCACTCAAAGAACAACTCATTGGCTTCATTGTCGACGAGGTTGTATCCCCTAATGGCGAGTTCCACACACCGGGTTGGAGAGATTGTCCTTCTATAAGGACAGGTGAACTGACATCAACGTCCACCAAAGACATAAAGAGCGATGCACGCAAGAATTAAATGAGCTCAAGATTCGCCCTTTTATTGTTTGAAACTTGTAAAAGTTGATTCTGTTTAAATCAAACTTGTGAAGTGCTCATTATTTCATGTGATCATCAAACTTGTCCATTTTTTAGTCTATTAAGTTCATACTTTTGTGTAAATGATCTGTGATTATCTGAATGAGTACGCATGACTAATATATATTTAATTGTATAACAAACCTTATATTTTTATTTATTTTTATCATCAAAATTCATATTGCTACCCTTCTCAAAAGCATATTATCTCAAAAATAAATAATTAAACAATGTCTCTCCACAAGCGGTTATTATCTCCAACCGTTTGTGGAGAGAGCACCTTCACAAGCGGTTTTTAACACTAACCGCTTCTGGAGACAGCATCTTCACAAGCGGTTCATAATACCAACCGCTTGTGGAGATAACTTCTTCACAAGCGGTTTATAACACGAACAGCTTGTGAAGATCCCCCACGTGGCGGCCCCCCGAGCCTGCCTGGACACCTTTCGAACCACTTGTGGTGTCTCACCACAAGCGGTTGTACGAACCGCTTGTGATGCCCTTCGGGGCATCACTCCCGGTTGCTTACAAGCGGTTCGAAAACCGCTTCTAAAAGCGGTTTCGAACCGCTTGTGATGCACTGTTCTGTAGTAGTGTTGGTTAAAAATAACTTTCTAATAAGGAGGAACCAATTAACATCTTCTATTTATGAAATATGCTTCCACCTATGTAACATCAACTCATATACAGGGAGTAGGGAGTACATACTCCCGGTAGTATGCTTTCATTTTATATATATATATGTGTGTGTGTGTGTGTGTGTGTGTGTGTGTGTGTGTGTGTGTGTGAAAATGGTTCCATACCTACCGTTTAAATGGTATTATTATACCTCTTTATTCTTTTGAGTATACTCTAATATTGATTATAAGATACTCCAAGGTGAGTTCTACAAAAAATTTCATTAAAATCCACCCTTTATAGCATAATTAGTTTATATACTCTTTTTACATACAAAAAAGGGTATATAGCAAAAAATAAAGCGTTCTGATGATTATTTTTCAACAATGTCGCATTGTAGTATATTAGAATTATTATTGGAGTATACTGAAAGTGATTATGGAGTATAACATTTTCGTTTAAGTGGTATACTGAGGTGGGAGTACTCCCAAGAATACGAAAAAGGTTTTATATATATATATATATATATATATATATATATATATTGTGTGTGTGGCGCCCCTCCCCCCCCCCCCCCCGCCCCGCCCCGCGCCTGCGCGCCAAAATCAATCAGCTTATGTTTCTAGGCCTAAATCATGTGGCCATATCCTGCTTAGATGGCTGGTTACATGCAGCTTGCCGAGACGACAGCTCACCCCCATCCATCATCATATATATTATGCTAATAAGCGCGGCGCACGCCGTGCGCGTGAACGATTTTCTGGAAAAAAATAAACCTATATGTATTTTCAAAATTTTTAGAGGCTCGAGAAATATTAGAGATCGCGTTGAAAAAAGTACACATATTTCTGTTGATGGAAATATTTTTTTCGGGGAAAACAGAGAAAGGACCTGGATGTAAAAATCGGAAACATGTTTGCTATATTTTTGGATGTAACCGCTATCCTGAAAAAATAGAAAAGGGCTCTCTCGCTATTTGTATTTAACGGGAGGCTTTTTCCGTAAAGTAACCAGTGAGGGACCCAAACACGATCCGAAAAAAGTATTTTTGCCCTTACAAAAAATCGCTAAGAATTTTTCGTAACTTTGCAGGGATCTATCCGTAATTTAAAGGAATGAAAGGACCTTTTTATAAAAATATTGGGGTGACAGGTCGATGAGGCCAGAAGGCTTGAAACCTTCGGAACTTAAATAGGGATAATTCACATCTATCTACGATTCCATTCCGGCGTTGATGCATATACATGACAGTCTACTATACTCGATCACCATCCATCCGATCGTCTAAATCATTAATTTGCGCAGAGAAACAAACGAATCGTAATGATGTGTACATTCCCTTCAGCCACAGGTTTTGGTATTGAACAGTACGCGAACACTGTTGATGAATGTCCCAACTCGTAGGAGAGTTAGCTAGCGTTCCAATGATTTAGTGGCCATCTTGGATATATATGTAGCCATGTATGCATGTTCTCATCATCTTTCGTACTGTCACTACACACAGTATCAGCTTTGTCAGGTATACAAAAAAAATTTGAGTGGAGTGAGCAAAACATATCTACAGATCAAGGTATGGATTAAGCGCCACATGTATGGCGGGCAACAAAGCTCGTTAGGGTTCGAATAAAAATTTCTTCGAATACAATAGTTAATAGGTTTAAAATTAAAATAATTTCATTTCGAACAAAAAAAAGTTAATAAGGCTTGGCTTGATAGTGGTTCGTTAGCTCAAATTTGAATTAGCCACTTAAATGATAAAGAAAATGATTTACGTCCAACTATGTCAAATTTTTTTAAAACAAACTCGATAATAGTTCATTAAGTTTGATAGCAAGCCCTAGCCACACGAGAGAGTCTATTTAGACGAATAGACAGAAAACCAACACGCAGCCCGACCGTCAGCCCCTGCCTAAAGCACCTCTGTCTGAATCTTGTAGCTCCTAGCCCTTATTCTAGGACGCGGCTCGTGTCAATGATCCGAACTTAAGTCCTATTGAAAATAAAATAAAATAAAAGAGCACAATGAAGTAGAGACGTTGACAGAAAATACTATAAAAATAAATTTGGATGTCTTTTGGAACACGCATGCCACATTATTTATACCTATCTAAGGGTGATAGTTAATACTGCCAAAGGTGGCTTTTATCTTCACACATGTATCTTCATTGAGTCTTGAATCGTCACGTTCTTTGGTCAATCATCAACCCCCTTGACCAACCGTCGTAGGTTGTCAATGCATCAATAACCGATCTCATGTTAGTCACATGGGAAACTATCATGTCTCCCGACCAGTTTACGCTTATAAAACAGTATGCTTAGTTGTCATGGCGTAGGATTGGTCACCATTGCCTTCCGACCAGTTTGTTTCTAAAGGGAATCAAGCTTTCTGTCGGGACCTGAATATTGCACTAGTTTAAGATCACGCTAATGAACGCAATGACAGCATAGATGAATTATTGACTCCATGCACAACTAAATAAGAATAAATTACTAAATTTGATAAATAACTAAATAGTGGGGTGAACTTACGGTTGAGCTTATATTTATTAGACCACGCAAGGTTCAAGCACTAAATAAAGGAACTGCATCGGAACGAAAATAAACTCTATTAGAAACCCATCAACCTACCACATGTAATCTTCGAATCCTAATAATCGGCCTATTCATGATACTCCTTCTCTAGAGTTGGTGTTGACTTGTCTTGTCTAACTGATTAATAATTATTACAAGAATGAGCACATGAAGTACTCAACAATTTATGTATATAATGTAAATCTAATAGTTATATGCAGAGTTTACACAAATAATTGCTGGTATGGTTCATTCAACATAAATCGAACTTTAGCATTTGAATACAATAATAGATTGAAAATTTATTTAAAACAAATAACAACAAAATAAGTTATTTAGATTTTTTTTTCTCAAGTTGCACACAATCTACACCATTTTCTTACTGGCACATAGCCTCCCTTTTAGTTTTGTTTGATAAAATCTAACCCTTGTGTGAAATTCCTGAGTATTGCTCATGACTGGGGATATGACTATTCGAATAGTTTAAAACTCTTTAAATGTTATACACTTTATCAAAAGGATACGATCATCTTCTCATGCCATGCAATTTACACGCTTCATTAAGCGTGTGACTAAGACGACCAGAACAACACTTTCAAAAACTATGTCCAAAGATTGACCCTCTCGATAAGTCTGATCTCTCCATTCCACCCTCGCACATAGCAAAAGAATGGAAGGAACTCACCATTAGACTAGGAATGATAAACGTCCAAGATGTGGCGCTGGTACAGCACACAGCTTAGCCTAACCTCCTGAGGTATCTGACGGATACTCATACCAGGGGTACCCACAACGACCCGAGAAGACGAGTGGGCCGCTCCAAGCCCAGCTACGGCCGAAAGCCCCGCTGGGCCACGAAGGACACCCGACCCCGACCAAATTGGCCAGGGGGCGATCCGACCCCCGTGGGTCGGACGTCCCACAGAGCTCCGACCCAACTAAGGCGGCCTCCGCCAAAGATCAAGATGCCGGGCCCTCGCCAATAGCTGGCCACCTGCCCTACGGACACGACGGCATGGAGCGACCGCACCAGGGTAGGTGGCTCCTTCCCGAGGCGGCAGGAAGGTTGCCAAAGTCAAGCATCAGCCCTGTCGCTCAATCGTACACAGTGGGAGGAAGCGCTCCCTCCCAAGGCAACACCAAAGCCGCACGCTACTACGTCAGCACCTGGCCAACGCGCAGAGGTTAGGTACGCCGCTTCCAGGCAAGACAGAGACCCACGCCACTCGATGAGTCTACCAACCTGGCATGGGATGTACAGACGCTGGACAGACGCCCGGGCGGAGACCAAGACTCCAAGGCATAGGATGCCCCATCCTTTTCTTTTCCAAACTCCCATGTAACATGCCCCCTCCGACTATATAAAGGGAGGCAGGACCCCCAGGGGAGGGGACTCTCTTTTTTCTCTCCAGAAGAACAGCTCTTACTCTCCCACTCGTACGAGGCGCTAAAGGTTCGCCTTCAGCCCTCGTTTGTAACATTGGGCAACCACTCGCATCCGAGAGCAATACAGAACCACCGCACGAACTGGAGTAAAGACATTCGGCCCGAACCAGTATACATCTTGGGCTCCCTGAATCAGACCATTCGAGGAGAGGGAACGCACGACCCCTTAGACTAAAAATCGTATTGCCGGTGCATGAGAAGAAGTGCAAAGCTAGAGAGAATACATTTGCTGCTCTCACAGTCGAGCTGGCTCCAACCATCTTGGAGGAGAGTTTAGTGCCCATAGTCGTGGTGGAAAAAGTGGTCGAGGATGCTCCGGCAATGATTGTACAGGATTTGGTCGGGGATGCTCCTTTAGCAATACGACCAGTTGCCTCTTGATTTTTACGAATGCTTCTTAAGGCAAAAGATGATGGTACTGTAATCTTATGTGACTGAAAATAACATCTTAGCTTACGGGAAGCCATTAATAGAGAATAAATTAATTTTTGGACTTGGGAGTAGAACTCCTTTGGTCCATGTGATACTTCACTTACATAGTAAACAATTCGTTGGATTTTATGTCATTCTGGGACAAGTACTGTGCTGACCACATTAGGTCTAGCAACCAAATACACCAATAAAGGTTCTCCTAGGTAAAGTGATACCAATACGAGTGGGCTTGCTAAATAAGTTTTAATGTCTTCAAAGGCTATACTTGCTTCACCCGACCAGTGGAATTTATCGTACTTGCGGATCACCTTAAAGAAAGGTAACCCGTGTTCACCTAATCGAGAAATGAAGCAACTAACCGCTATCATTCGACCAGTTAATATTTGAACTTCCTACAAATAGAAGGTTGTTGTCATGACTCAATGGCTTAGATTGTTTTTAGGATTAATTTCGATTCCATGAGAACAAACATGAAAACCAAGTAATTTTCCATAAGAAACATAACAAATACACTTTTATGGATTCAACTTGATCCATATTTATTCAATTTATTAAAGGTTTCTGCCAAATAAAAAAAATTAATAGAGATTTTTATGCTCTTTACAGCGAGATCATCTACAGAAGCTTCCAAATTACGCCATATGCGATCTACAAATGTCTTTTGCATCAGGGCTGGTACATGGCACCGGTTTTTGTTAGCCCAAAAGGCATCTCAACGTAGCAGCTGGGACCGAATGGGGGTGATAAAGGTAGTCTTTTCTTTATCTTCTTTTACCATACTTATTTGATGATAGCCTTGTAAGTTCAAGCTCCATTGATTTTGGTGATTGATTTTAGATTAATGCTTAATCATTGTTTAATGGCAAATCTAATATTTAATGAGACTAATATGTTTATTGAGTTTATTGTTATTAGTCTCATAATTTGGATGGAAAATATAAAACCTAAGGTATGCACTCGTATTCTTGCTCTTATTGCATACTTTGGGTTCAAGTTAAAGTATGAATTCCTCCATTATATTAACCTCGAAATGTGCATTATATCTCAAATTCCATATATTACATGGATGCACACATCCAGGGGGAGTTCGTGCTTTAACTTGAGGTTTCAATAGTATTAATCTATTTCGTCTTGCCACATAGATCAAGGATCAATACATTGAAATAATTCCTTGAGTATATATTTGGCTTGCATAGTTGTAGTATACTCATGGTAATATAGGATAAACTCCAATTCAATCAAATTCAATATGTGCATATTGTTTCCAATCCAATTATATGTATGCACATATCTATGTGGAGTTTATTCTATGGTTGATGGTCTAAATAGGTATTTATCCCATTCAATTCCATTCAAATATTTTGGATCATTACTTGAAACCATCAAAATGAGTATATGAAAACTTGTGTAGTTAATATATACTCATGCCAATTTAAATGAACATTTAAATTGAGTTCGTTTGTCTTATTAATCATTAAAGAACATTTCATCATGTATTGATGGTGCTCATTGATTAATTAAGGATAAATGGATAGTTCTTGAGTATAATAAAGTATTAGTTGCATCGAAGAACTCAAAACACATTTATATCATTCAAATTAATTTGGGTTGTGCTCAATAGATCTTGGAGGAATCCATTACGTGTTAATGGAATGCAATAGATGATTCAGATAACCGTGTTTGTTGTACTAATATTTTCAATGAGTTGTGAAAGTATGTTGAGTCCAATGGTGATAAAGAATCGGGAAAAAGAAGTCATCATGTGTTGATGAGCTTCAAGAGGTGAATCCCGAAGTGAAGAGAAGAGAGGAGAAGAGCTAGAGGAGAGCTCACCATGTGTTGACGATAAGAAGAGAAGATGGATTGCGATCCCGGGAGAAAGATGATTGAAGATCTAAAAGCCCCAAAAGGTATTGCGTGCGACGAAGGTATAACTAGATAGGGTAGAGTGTCTAGTTTAGATAATCGTACTATTAAGAGGGGTCAAGTTCATTTAACTTGAGCTTCATCATGTATTGATAAACTCAATTCGGTTCACTCTAGCTGACTCTCTTTCAAATTGGAGTTTTTGCATGTAGCTAACCATTTGTCATGCGTTGCGAATGAGTTAAGCTCGTGCATTGGTTTTTGCATGATGCTTTGATTTGCATGTGTTGCAAATAGAAGAAGCTCATACTTGATTCTTATTAAATCTTATTTGATTTGGTATTGATTGGAGCTAAGTTTTGCATGTGTTGCAAAAGGAGAGAGCTCAAGTAATTTGGGTTTTATTGGTTGCTTAGAGCTAAAGATTTGCATATGTTTTAAATAATGAGATCAAGCATTTGAGTTTATTTAGATATTGCATGAAGCTATGGATTTACATGTGTTGCAAAAAGGAGATAACTTATGCATTTTGGTTAAGTTGGCTTTTGAATAGAACTAAGAGATTTGCATGTGTTGTATATAAAGAGTTCATGCAAGTTGCCATAAGTTGGTTTAATTGCTATTTGCAAATGCGTTTTGCAAATATATGGGATGTTTATGATATTGGGATCCTAGAGCATATGAAGAGGGTATTTGCAAATGTGTTTGCAAAGTGGCATGATCTCGTGTTGATCACCTCATGGCTAAGAAGATTAATCTCATAGACTCTTGTGCTATTTGTGAATATGTTTAGCAAATAAGCTGATGTTTATGAATTTGGTTTCAAGCATGTGACTAGGTTTAGCAAATGTATTTTGCAAATTATTTTGATCATGAATTGATCATCACATGGCTCAAGCTTTAATCTTGTTGAACTCTTACTAGCTTGTACTCACGCTTTTGATCAAATCTATTTGAGGAATTTCAAGAAAATTAGATTTTAGATTTGAATGGTTACTTTGAATTTTTTATAATTTTTGGAAATATCTATGACTACTTAAATCTTAAAAAAGGTGAAAAATATAGCCCTCTTGATAAGCTTTCCATAGAATCCAAGATCACTTAAATCGGACTTCGGAGTAAAAAGTTATGTCCGTTTTAGTCTGAAAAATGTGGCACTATCGCCCGGTATTTATATTTCAGAGGGGTGTTTCGGAGGTGTTTTGGGGTCAAAATGGCCGGCACTATCGGGATTTACATGCTGGTAGTACCGGGGGGTACTGTAGCAACGGCTAGTTTTTTTTGCATTTAATGCATAGAACTAGCCATTGGGCTTGAGGTCAGTACTACCAACCCTCACATGGCGGTAATGCCGGAAATTGCGTGTTTTTTTTTCTGAATTTACCCCCCAATGGCTAGTTTCGAGTGTGGGCACTATAAAAGGCCCCCTTAGGGGGAAAGTGTTGGTTGCTAGACCATTTGTGAGTTCTTGGGAGTGAAATACATGTGTTCCCTTCATCTATTTGGTTCTTGAGCTAAGAGCGAGCTCTAATTGCATGTTTTGCAATTAGGAAGTGGATTGAGAGTCTCTTGTGCATGTGTTGCACTTAAGGAGGATCCTAGTGCATGTGTTGCACTTCGGAGGTCACCGGAGTGCATGTGTTGCACTAGGTGAAGCTCAAGCGGGAGTCCTTGACTTGTTACTGTTGAAGGTTGCCGCCTCATAGACAGCGTAGAGCGTCATGCGTGGGAGCTTCGCAAATAGAGGTTGTGAGAAACCCGACAAAATTTGTGAAGGTTGGAGCTCGCCTACTCGAAGGGGTAATGTAATATCGCGAGGGGTTATCCAAGTTTTGGGGCTTCCTGGTCGGGCGCTGGGTTGTCCTACTTGTGAGTTGTGGGAATCAAGGAGTAGGTAGAGTGGAATCTTTTTCCTTATAAGTTTTCCTCCCACCTAATCTCTCTCTCTCTTCACTTCCTTACCTGAGCGCTCCCCCTGCTCCAATCCCCTGCCCCGTGCGACGCCAGGCTCCCTGCGCCTCCTGCCAGCCGCCGCCTCCCCGAGCAACGTCCCCTCCCGAGCGCAGCCCCCGCCGCTCTGGCTCTTCTCCCTCACTCGGCTGCCGTCCTTAGCCGCCTCACCCAGCGCCGCGCCTCCCTGGCGCCCCTCAAGCGGCAAACGGTGCCGCCGCCTGCGCACCTTCCCCAAGCCAGCCTCCTCAGCGCCGACGCCGCCACCTCCTCCCTGAGGCCGCCGCTGTCCCTGGCTCGCTGCTCCTCCCTCGAGCCAGTACGCCGCTCCTCCCTGCTCCCGGCTCTGCCGCCGCCCCATGCGTCGTCCCCGGCCGACACCGCCGTCGTGGGCCCTGGTCAGCTCCGACGACTCCCAGCCGGCCTCCCCTTTTGCACTCTTCCTGTGGTGAGGACTCAAGCCCATGTTAAACTGAGGTGTTTAGTTTTGTTGTGCATGCCAAGTGTTTGTTGAATTGCCTAGAAGGTTTCTACTATGGTAACACACTGTTCTTGAACAATGGTCTATGAGTACTTGTATTGACGCATTTGATTGTGAACCTGCGATTATTGAACACCATTTATTTGTGTGATGGATCCTAGTTGATTAAATGCGATCGCATTGGTGTTTGTCATTTCCCTGTTGTGATCATTGGAGGCTTGCTTATGCACATAGTTCAGATTGTCTTATGTATGTTGGCATGGCCCAATTTACTGTAAAATGCTTGGGTTTGAATCCTTGATGTAGCTAGGGTTGTGCTTTTAGTAGATCTTCTTGTATGTGATTTTAATTTGAGGGCATGGGTCCTGCTGCAATCTATATAATAATTTTGGACTTCGTGTGCGTGTATGTGTGCATTGTAGAATAGAGTGTGCTCTCCGGTTGTTCATAATGAAATGCTCAGCTGGGATCTATCAGTGACCTATGTACACATGTTCTGGATTTATGTTCGGTTTCAAGGTAGAGGTTAACTGATTTGGTAGAACTATAATAATAGAGTATGTTGCATGAAAAGACCTGATTAGGTTTCATAATTTTTACTTCCTTTTATGCTCTAGTGTTTTGATTATCTAGTTGGAGCATGAATTTTCAGTGGTTTCATTTAGGTCTGATTGACATGGTAAATGATGTTATTGCTTAATCCTTTGGCTGCATCTTAATGATTAGTTTGTAAGTGTTAGAATGCATTATGCCAACCTACTGTTTAATCATTTAGCAACTGTTGTCCGGGGTTGCCTTAGTCGAAAGGAAATAGAGTTGTTTCGGGGTTTGATTGTCGATGTATTAATTAAAGTTGTAATTGATTGTTTGGTCCATAAATTGAGTTGTTATGATTTCTGTTTTCAGGGGGTGGCCCCTACTTCGTGCGTCACTCTACCCTCCCTGGTTAAGGCAAGTACATCAAGTGGTTGAGTATGGTTGTATGTTAATATGTGGTGTTTCCTATTTTATTTATTGAACTGCAGATTAATTGAATTTTGGGTTGAGAATGGGCTTTTGGTAATTGTTTTATAATAAGTGTTACATCTTATTCGCCTAGTTGGACGCATATGTCTATTACCATGCCTTACTCGTGGTCATGACTTGATTAACGCGAATAGTAGGTTACGAATGTGAGGTTATGCTAATAATCATGTATGGGTGTATGATTATGAGAATGCAAATTGTATTGATTGCGTGTCAATTGCATGAGTGCATTCATGTGCATAGGAGTCAGGTCAGAGAAAGTCATATAACTAGTCCGGGGTGCCATGGGCCGGGTCAATGAGAAAGATATATGATTTTGACCTTAGAGCTCTTTGGGCCAGGTCGGTGAGAAAGCTATATGACTAGACTTGAGTGCTCCGAAAAAGTCCTACAGAGGTAGTCTCCATGGGAGTGGGAACCCTGTAGGGACTCCACGGTAGTGGAGGATTCAACCCCGTATGAAAAAGGATGGGGCAAGGTGTGGCATCGACAGGTGCACACCTCGCTATACCAGTATGAGCTCAGAGGAAAAGACGCATCTTGCACTGCATTTGCGTTGCATAGTTTACTAATGCTTATGTATATTCAGATATGAAGTGTGCCTATGAGCATGAAAGCATAAATGCATTGCATAACATTTCAAAGTGAGAGATGGTCAATGCGTTGAGTGTAATTGATGGTGTGCGCATGCTTTGAGTTGTGCATTGTGGTTATGCCTGTTGCATTGCATGATTTTGCTAGTGATGAATGGAAATTGATGTATCTGTGAGTTAATGGCAGTAAATAGGTTGAGGGAGGATCGAGTCATGGACTCATCCAGTATGGTCTAATGTGGTATGCAAAATACAGGTACAATGTAGTTGATGAGGAAACCGACTGTGATTTCTCTTTGTTTTATGACTTTGTTAATTTGGCTTAAGAGGCACGAATCTGTTATTGATTTAAATGCGTTAATTGTTATTGTCATTGTTATTTGTTGTGCTTGTTGAGTCTTCGACTCACACTTGGTTGTTTATTGTATGTAGGTACCTTGAAGCCAACATGCATGGAAGGGAGTAGTGGCACTGTGAAATCATGTGCTGAAAAATTGGCTTAGAATTGAATTTGCAAATATGTTTGTTCATGTGTTTTGTCAATTTGACAAGAAGCAGTAAGTTTCGCTTTTGCGCCGGACCAAGATCTCAAGCGATTAAGTTTCCCATGTACGACGGACAAAGTTTTGGAGTGCAGCCGTGAGCGTGTTTTGAGCTCTTGAGTCGAACTCAATCTTCAAGAAACCGAGTAAGTTTGCATGTACGGTGGACAAACTTCTTTGGTCGATCGTGAATGCATTTTTGCTTTTAGGGTTTCGTTCGGACCATGTTGTTTTGAAACCGGCGTAGCGCGTTTGCGTAGGACAAGATTTTTTGTCCGTCATGAACATGAATTTGAAAGCGTTTTGAGCAGAGACTTTTGCATGTCGTGGACCAATTTTGGTTGTCCTCGTAAACATGTTTTAGTAGGAATATTTTCTTTTGGAGGCAAGGAGAGTTTCCCTTGTACAACGGAATGGACTTTGTTGGTCGTTGAATCGCTTTCTAGGGTTTCACTTGGCATTTTGCGTGGGGATTGGTTTTGTTTGTCCGTAAGTAAATGGTTTCTTGAATTAGGGTTTTGAGAGCGAATTGAAATAATTTGAATTTGAGATTATGAAATTTGTGATGATTTCATGATGCTTCTTTTGAAGTGGACTTTATGCAATGCTCATGTGAGTAGTTGCATGGATTGACGATTGAGTCAAGTCGTGGACTTGTGCTCGGATTTGTTTGTGGTTTGTTCATGTGCAGGTATTGCTCGAAGGCGAATGTGGTCGATGGCGGGACCGAACTAGGTTCATGGAGGAACCGAGGTTCGTGACTAGGTTCAGGAGGCCGAGGTCTTGGTGGTCAAGGATGTCATGGGACGTTCGGGCTAAGGGAATGGTGCACATGAAGAATGGTTAGTCACGTGAGAATGGCGAGGGAGGTCATTCGCGTGCAAAGTGTTAGTCACGTGAGTATGGCGGTGGCCATACGGCGTGCAAAGTGTTAGTCACGTGAGTATGGTAGGGTTGCCATACGGCGTGCAAGAGTTGTACTTTCGGGCCAGGTTGGGCCAAGTAGAGTTGTGTTGGATACCAGTTCCTTCTAGGAATAGGAATCGATTGAGAACTCACTTAATGGGTTGGTGCTTTAAATAGGTGGGGTCTCTGTTGAAAGCCACCAAGTAGAGCTGAGCGCATCAAGCTTTGAGCTTGGTTTTAGGAGTTTGTACTCTTTTGATGAGAGTATTTTAGACAAGAAATAAAGATCAATTCTTCCAAGATTTTTTGCGTGCTACACAGGTAACCACGTCGCTCTGATTGTTTGTTTTGATTCTTGTTTGCATGCTTGTTCTAATTCTAGATTGGTTTTTGATCGTTGAGTTTCATCTTGATTTTATCCATCAAAAACCGTTCTAGGGTATTGTTTTGGAGTTTCTCAAAGTCTAGTTGATTAATCTTTTGAAGATCTTGTTTAATCTTGAAGTTTTGATTAGATTGATTCTCGTCAAGTTCTGAAACAGCAAGCTTGCGAAGCTCATAACTTTTGATCCATAAGTCCGATCGAGCTGATTCTTTTTGGGTTCGATTCGTATTGGAATCTAGTTTCTCGTGTCCAAATTTCAGATCAATCTAACGGGTGGATCTCTGAGAATTCGCGTTTTACCGAACCTCTGTCATTCTGTTTTTGTCGAAAACGAGGCAATTATTTGGTTCTGTTTTAGGGGTGAACTTTTAATAGGTCAAGAATTTGGTTTTAGCTTCCGCACAATCATTCACCCCCTCTGATTGCTATATTCGTATACTTCGATCCTACAAGTGGTATCAGAGCAAGGTTTCTCTAATCTATCTTAGCAGGTGATTAGATCAATGGATCGTTATTCGACAAAACCATGTGTGTTCGATGGTGTTGATTTTCAGTTTTGGAAGGCCAAGATGGAGCGTTCATCAAGCACAGTGGCTTCACAATTTGGGAGAAGGTCTACAAGCCATATGAAGTCCTGCAAGCGACAACGTCAACGACACCAATCGCACACATGTTGAAGCAAATAGCAAGGCGGCGCAACTTGATCATCCAAGGCTTGGGGCGCACGACTTTGATCGTGTGGTTCATCTTCGATCCGCATATGAGGTATGGAAATCTCTTTGTGATTACCATGAGGGTTCTAACTGTCAAAGAGGTTAGCCAAGATATTTACAAAAAAAAGAATACATGCGTTTTGAGATGAAACCTAGTGAATGTAGATGACTTCTTTGCGTTTCAATAAAATTCTTAGCAATCTACGTCTTGTTGGAGTTAGCTACACCGATGCTTGAAAATGCTCGACAATTGCTTAGTGCTTTGGACATGTCAGTGTGGGAGATGAAAGTAACATCTATACAAGAATCTAATACCATGAGCACACTCACATTAGATGTTCTTTACTCTAAGTTGAAAACTCATGAGTTGGATGTTCTTGCCAGGAAGGGTAACATTAAATCAATTGCTTTGATCTCTAACCCTAACATGTCAAATGCAAATTCCTCTTCTAGCTTTGCCTTGTCTTCCATGTCTTCTTTAACAGATGAGCAACTTGAAGAGTTTCCTGAAGAAGATCTGGCACTACTCTCTTCTCGCTTTAACAAAGCTTTGCGAGAATGTGAGAATGAGAAAGAGGTGGTCCTCCAAGATGCTATGAGTGTGGTGACCTCAACCATATTCGCACAAATTGTCCTAAGCTTGCAGGAAAAACATCAAAGGAGGAGAAGGACAACGGCGAGAAGGAATGAGAAGAAAGGTTCTCGATCAAATGATAGGAAGAAGAAGAGCTTCATCAACCGCAAGGTAGTTTCACGAGGTTCTTTTCGCTCTTGAACAAGTCAATTTGAGCGATGTGGACTCGGAGAGCAGCGAAGATGATGCAACTCCAAGCAAGCATGATTTGATAGGATTATGTCTCATGGCAAGCAGCAAAGGATAGCTTCACGAGGGCGACCACGAGTGACTTCAATGAGGTAGATCCCTCTTATGATGAATTAGCTATTGCTTTGTCTCGTCTTGGAAAAATTGCTTGACAAACATGATAAGAAAATTAAGAAACATGATTTCATTATTGAATCATTGAATGTTGAAATTGCTAGACTTAAGACTTTGATTCCTAGTGATGATACTTGCAAATCATGTGACTTAATTTACAATGAGCTCACCTTGCTTAGGAAGAACACGCTCTACATTTGCATCTAAATGAGAAAAATGAAAAACATGTTAAACATGCTATTTGTTCCATTGATGATTTGCATAGTTTAACTTCTTCATTCCTAAATGCTCAACTCTTGAATTAAAATTGAAAGATGCAAATGCTAGGGTTTCTCAATTGACTGATAATCCCTTACTCATGAGGTTCTTTCATGCTCTACTTGTAAGTAAGCTTGAAAGGAAGGTCAATATTCCTTGCAATAATTGTTTAACTCTTGCTAAGAAAGTTGATTACTTGCAAAATTCTTTTGGAACGTTTCACTAATGGCAAGAAAAAGTTGAACATGATTTTGGATCAATCTAAGGTTAGCACAAACAAAGAGAGGTTTAGGTTTTGATCCTTATGCCACATATGAAACTAAACCTACCATTGCTTGTTGTTCAGAGCTCCTTTCAAAATTGAGTTATCTAATGAGCCTAAGAAAATTGCTTTTCAATCTGCTGGTTTTTATCTTCTACTATGATGAATGCAAAATGTGCTTCTCTTGTTAAAGCCAAACTTCATGCCAAGTACACTTGCACTCATTGTGGTAGAGATGGACATCTAGTAGATTTTTGCTTTAGACTAGCCAGGCAATGAAAGGAAAGAAATGACTAAGGCTAGAGTCTAACTCGAGAAGAGCACACTTTGCTTCTCACTATGCGCCTAGAGTGTTGAAAACACCTTCTGTTCTCCTATAAACATGAGAAAAGGAAAAGCTGATTTTGTGCATAAAAATTCTCGTGTTGTGCCCCTCTTGTTGCAAGGTCGTGTGTCTCAAGATCTTGGATTCCCAAAAATCTCATTCCCTAACTTGATCTTGAGACTTGACATGTTTTGTTGCTATGTAGGCTTCGAAAGGAAGGAGAACATATGGCTAGTGGAGTTAGGATGCTCACGCCACATGTCCCGGTGATAAGTGGTTCTCTCCCTCATTGCATCTCGTCTTGAAAGTGTTACTTTTGGAGATGCTTCTTCCTCTTTGTTGTGGCAAAAGGTACAGTAAAGGTAAGTGACAAGTTTATGTTCAAGGATGTGGCTCTTGTTGAAAACTTGAAATATAACTTTGCTGTCTCTCAAATGCTTGATGAAGATCTTGAGATAAGCTTTTAAGAAAAATGAATGCAAAGTGCTAGATACTTGAGGTGATCTTGTGTTCAAAATTTCGTTTTGGAAGAGTCTTTAAAGCTGATTTTGATGCATCACCTTCTTCTAAGCATAGGTGTCTAATTGCCAATGTTTCTAAAGATTTATTCTTTTGGCATCGTAGACTTGGTCATGTTGGTTTTGATCATCTTACTCGTGTAAGTGGTTTTAGATCTTATCGTGGCTTGCCTAAGCTTAAGGGTGATAGCAATCTAGTATGTTCTTCTTGTAGACATGGTAAGATGATTCGGAGTTCACATCCACCTCTTACCATAGTGATGACAAACGCTCCAGACAGCTTCTACATCTTGATACGATTGGACCATCTCGAGTCCAATCCTTTGAGAGGAGCAAATGGTATGTGCTGGTGATTGTTGATGATTTTTCTAGATCCTCTTGGGTATACTTTATGGCATCTAAGGATGAGGCTTTTAGTCATTTTAGAAGTCTTGTTCTTAGGCTTTCTATTGATCATCCAGGAGCTCTCAAAGCTATTAGAAGTGATAATGGGTGAATTCAAAAAATGCTTCTTTTGATCACTTTTGTCTTGAAAAAAGGAATTGATCATCAATTTTCATCTCCTAGAGTGCCTCAACAAAATGGTGTAGTTGAAAGGAAAATAGAACGTTGGTTGAGATGGCTAGAACCATGTTAGATAGACATCCACACTCCTAGAAACTTTTGGGCTGCGATTTCAAGCTGCATGTTATGTTTCAAACCGTGTGTTTTTGAGATCAAAATTGGGTAAGACTCCATATGAGCTTCGGTTTGGACACTGAGGCCTACTGTTTCTCACTTTAGGGTTTTTGGATGCAAATGCTTTGTCTTGAAATCTGGAAATCTTGATAAATTTGAAGCTAGATCAATGGATGGCTTTTTCCTTGGATATCCCTGCTCATACTCGTGGCTATCGTGTGCTTGTTTCAGAGACTAACAAAATTGTGAAAACTTGTGAAGTTACTTTTGATGAGGCTAGTCCAGGCACTAGTCCAAGTGATGCAGGTACAGGCGCATATGTTCAGGGGGAGAAAATCTTTGAAGATAATGGTGATGTTGAAGATGAGGTCTTGACTATTTCTAATGCACAACAAGTGTAGCACCTTTGGCACCTACTACTACATCACCTACAGACTAACCATCCTCAAGCTACAACATCATACGTACATGCTGAAAATGAAGAAGGAGAAGGAGAAGTCTCAAAGTCAATGCTCCTCGTACATTCAAAAATGCATCCATCTCGAACAAATGATTGGAGACCTAAATGAGAGAGTCACCGATCGAGTTTATTCATTCGACACTCATGCTCATTCTCGCTTAGTTGCTTCCTTTGAACCCAAAGATATATCTCATGCATTATCCAAGCGAATCTTGGATCAATGCCATGCATGAAGAATTAGAGAATTTTGAACGAAATAAAGTTTGGAAACTTGTCTCACCACCTCCAGATTTTAATGTTATTGGAACTAGATGGGTTTTCAAAAATAAACAAAGTGAGGATGGTGTTGTTGTTAGAAACAAGGCTAGATTGGTTGCTCAAGGTTACACTCAAATTGAAGGCTTAGATTTTGATGAAACCTTTGCTCCTGTGCTAAATTGAAGCCATTAGAATCCTTTTAGCTTTTGCTGCATCCAAGGTTTCAAATTGTATCAAATGGATGTGAAAAGTGCTTTTCTTAATGGCTACATAAATGAGGAGGTTTATGTCAAGCAACCACCTGGTTTTGAAAATCCAAAGTTTCAAATCATGTGTTCAAACTATCAAAAGCTTTGTATGGTTTGAAACAAGCCCCTAGAGCATGGTATGATAGGCTAAAAACCTTTTTACTTGAAAAGGCTTTTTAATGGGAAAAGGTTGACAAAACTCTCTTTACTCAAGTAAGGCAATGATCAACTATTCGTTGGTTATGTTGATGATATTATCTTTGGTGGTTCATCTCATGTTTTAGTGTCTGAGTTTTGAAACAATGAGGAAGGAGTTTGAGATGAGTATGATGGGTGAGTTGACATACTTTTTGGGATTTCAAATCAAGCAAGCGAAGGATGGTACTTTTGTACATCAAAGCAAATACACGAAAGACTTGCTACATCGCTTTGGAATGGAAAGCAAGCGATCATGACACCCATGGAGAGCACTTGCGCACTTGGCCCTAATGAAGATGGTGAGCAGGTTGATCAAAAGGAATATAGAAGCATGATAGGTTCACTTTTGTACCTCAATGCATCAAGGTTGGATATACAATTTCTTTGTATGCTTGTGTGCTCGTTTTCAAGCTTCCCCGCGTGCTTCACATCGACAATTTGTCAAAAGGATTTTCGAGGTATCTTCATGGAACTCAAGATTTTGGCATTTGGCTTTGCGCTTCCTCATGCATTAGTTTGAGATCTTTTTCGATGCTTTGATTTTGGAGGATGTAGAATTGATAGGAAAAGCACTTCGGTTCATGTCACTTCTTGGGAAATTCTCTCATTGCATGGTCATCTAGAAAGCAATCTTCATTTGCACAATCAATGTGAATCGAATATGTGTGGCACTGCTAGTTGTTGTTCTCAAATTCTTTGGATAGTAGCTACACTTAAAGATTATGGGGTTAATTTGGATAGTGTTCCTCTTTTGTGTGATAACACTAGTGCAATTTGCATTGCTAAGAACCCTGTGCAACATTCAAGAACAAAACATATTGACATCAGATTTCACTTTCTTAGAGATCATGTTGAAAAAGGCAACATTATGCTTCATCATGTGGATACTGAACATCAATTGGCAGACATTTTCACAAAACCTTTGTCTTCTTCTCGTTTTGCTTTTATTCGGGGAGAACTTGGAATTGTTCATCCAATGGGATTGTTTTAAGGGGGAGTTTCTTTGCCAAGTTCTTTCTCTTGATGAGCTCACTTTATCATATTTCTTTATATGTTATGTAATTGAGCTAATATATGATAATCTAATTGTCTCACTTGAACTAAAAATGACATTGCGGAATTCCCTGATCTGATTGCCTATAGCTAAATACTCTGTGATATCTCACTCTTCTAGGCTTGATATTGAATCCTCTTGACAAATTTGGGCTATGAAGCAAGTGTGGTTTCAACTTTACTCTTTCATAAGACCTTTTAATCACTTTTGCATGTTTATAATCAAAGAAAAATGAAAAGAAAAGGGAATCAATAAAAAAAAGGTTGTTAAAAGCAAAAGCCTCAAGTTGTATGCTTCAGGCATGCTTTCCCTAAAAAGATAAGATGTATGCTTCAAGCATGCCATTCCCTCAAAAGACAAGATGTATGCTTCAAGCATGCCACTCCAAGGAAATAAAAGAAGTATGCTTCAAGCATGCCACATGCGATTTATTGTTTAAAGATTAAATTGGTCTACTAGATTGGAGTTGAAACTACTTGCTCGCCCTGATTTGTTATTTGCTTCAACTTTGAGCCTTTGTTTTTCTACTAAAGGTTTTGCTTAGTACTTGGCTATAGTTGACTAAATTGAGGTTGAGATGCATGTCATTCCCTAACTTGTTAAAATCACATCAAGATCATTCATTTTGCATATTATGTGATATATAAGGTTATATGATCGAATGAGCTCATCTTTTCCTATCTTGGCACTCCATTGTTTCTCCTTGTGAAATCATTGTTACAGGAAAAATTTTGAACATGTTCTCACTTTTGTACTCTTGATGAATCCATTGTCAAAGGGGGAGAAAATTGGGTATTGTTGAAAAAAAATTAATGAAAAAGGGGGAGAAGAAAAAGGGGGAGTTGTTTTTGGAAATTTGAGAATTTTGGGAGAAGTTTGGAGATTTTTGGAATTTTTGGGCACATTGCACATTCACACACATTTTCCTTCTCAGGGGGAGATTTTGTTTTGCATTTTGGTCAAAGGGGGAATTCTGTGTTTTCTTTTTGGTCCTTGATCCTTTGGATTTCAAAATCTTTTGTAAAGTGAATGCCAAATGTTCAATTCTAAGTGGTGTTGCCAATGTTTTCATCAAGGGGGAGATTGTGAAATCATGTGCTGAAAAATTGGCTTAAATTGAATTTGCAAATATGTTTGTTCATGTGTTTGTCAATTTGACAAGAAGCGATAAGTTTCGCTTTTACTTGGGACCAAGATCTCAAGAAAGCGATAAGTTTCCGTATCTGACGGACAAAGTTTTGGAGTCGCCGTGAGCGTGTTTTGAGCTCTTGAGTCGAACTCAATCTTCAAGAAACTAAGTTTTGCATACTGCGTGACAAACTTCTTTGGTCAGTCGTGAATGCATTTTGCTTTAGGGTTTCGTTCGGACCATGTTGTTTTTGAAAGCGGGCGTGCTTGCGTTTGCAAGCGACAAGATTTTGTCCGTCATGAACATGAATTAGCGTTTTTGAACCGAGACTTTTGCATGTCACGACGGACCGATTTTGGTTGTCCCGTCGTAAACATGTTTTGGCGGAATGTTTTCTTTAGGAACCGAGGAGTTTCCCTTGTACAGCGAATGAGACTTTGTTGGTCCGTTGTGAAGCTATTTTCTAGGTTTCACTTGGCATTTGTAGGTGGTTTTGTTTGTCCGTCGTAAATGGTTTCTTGAATTAGGGTTTTGAGCTTGAATTGAAATAATTTGAATTTGAGATTATGAAATTTGTGATGATTTCATGATGCTTCTTTTGAAGTGGACTTTATGCAATGCTCATGTGAGTAGTTGCATGGATTGACATTGAGTCAAGTCATTGGACTTGTGCTTTCGATTTGTTTTGTGGTTTGTTCATGTAATGCGGTATTGCTCGAAGAGCGAATGTAGTCGATGGCGGGACCGGAACTAGGTTCATGGAGGAACTGAGGTTCGGACTAGGTTCAGAGGAACTGAGGTCTTGGTGGTCAAGGATGTCATGCGAGGCGTTCGGGCTAAGGGAATGGTGCACATGAAGAATGGTTAGTCACGTGAGAATGGCGGAGGTCATTCGGCGTGCAAAGTGTTAATCACGTGAGTATGGCGGTGGCCATACGCGTGCAAAGTGTTAGTCACGTGAGTATGGTAGGGTTGCCATACAGCGTGCAAGAGTTGTACTCGGAGGTTGGGCCAAGTAGAGTTGTGTTGATCTGAGTTCCTTCTAGGAATAGGAATCGTATTCAGAACTCCTTGTGGGTTGGTGCTTTAAATAGGTGGGGGGTCTCCTGTTGAAAGCCACCAAGTAGAGCTGAGCGCATCAAGCTTTGAGCTTGGTTTTAGGGTTTGTACTCTTTTGATGAGAGTATTTTAGACAAGAAATAAAGATCAATTCTTCCAAGATTTTTGCTGATGCTCACATAACCACGTCGCTACAGTGTTTTCTGTTTTGATTCTTGTTTGCATGCTTGTTCTAATTCTAGATTGGTTTTTGATCGTTGAGTTTCATCTTGATTTTATCCATCAAAAACCGTTCTAGGGTATTGTTTTGGAGTTTCTCAAAGTCTAGTTGATTAATCTTTTGAAGATCTTGTTTAATCTTGAAGTTTTGATTAGATTGATTCTCGTCAAGTTCTGAAACAGCAAGCTTGCGAAGCTCATAACTTTTGATCCATAAGTCCGATCGAGCTGATTCTTTTTGGGTTCGATTCGTATTGGAATCTAGTTTCTCGTGTCCAAATTTCAGATCAATCTAACAGGTGGATCTCTGAGAATTCACGTTTTACCGAACCTCTGTCATTCTATTTTTGTCGAAAACGAGGCAATTATTTGGTTCTGTTTTAGGGGTGAACTTTTAATAGGTCAAGAATTTGGTTTTAGCTTCCGCACAATCATTCACCCCCCCTCTGATTGCTATATTCGTATACTTCGATCCTACAACGAACACAATTGGAATCACCGTAGTTGCATCTTATTTTTGTTGCTTCTGACCTTAATGAGTTCATGACTTGCATTAAATTTTTTGTGGTAGTTGTTTTTGTGCGTGTTTGGGTCATGGCAGCTAGTTGATACCATGACTCATGTCTGTGCTTGGTTGGCTATCCTAGTTCCTTATGTTATTGATGTTATTGATATATATATTAATTGATATCTTTTGTCTGTTGAGTGGATGTCCTAGTTTTAGGGGAGGTGTTGCCGAAATTTCTAATAATTTTGGTATGTTGCTAGTAGGTTAGTGAAAGGACCAACGATGTCGCCTAGAGGGGGGGTGAATAGGCGGATTAAAAAATCGCAGCGGAATTAAATCTGGCCGAACAGGTCAATCCGGAGTCTCCGGGTATTTTATCCGGATACTCCGGCTTGTTCGGAGTGTCCGGTATTTTATCCGGACTCTCCGGGTTGGCTGGCTCGGGAACGCGACTAAAGTTACCCTATCTAGCACAAGAAACTATAAATAATAAAAGGCAATAACAACCTAGATCAAGAGCTAGTATGGATTTGAATTAAAGCTAGGCAAAGAGCTAGATCCAAGCTTTACAAAGACAAATCCACACAAGCTAGACTAGGAAGTAAAAGAGAAAGAGAGAGACGCGATTTTTCACCGAAGTTCGGATTCTTGAAGGGAATCCTACGTCTCCGTTGAGGTGGCTCGGTCGCACTTGAGCCGGGGTCTCTTTCAACCCGCTTTCCTCCTGGTGTTGCACAAATGCACTCGCTGGCTTCACTTCTTGTCTCTTTCCTTTCGGAGGCGAGACTCGCCTTCACAAATGACCAGGGCACACCACACGCGTCGGGTGCTCCCGGTGACTCCTAGCCGTCTAGGAGACCTTCAACCTCCAAGAGCAATAACACCACGAAGAATCGCTTGGAGGATGAACTAGTGCTCAAGAACTTGAAATGAATGCACCTAGCACTTTGCTTCTTCCTCTCCTCACCAAAGTAGATCAACAACCAAATCTAGAGGTGGGAGGAAGAGAGGGCTCTATTGAATGCTTGGAAGGTGTTAGAGATGGCTTGAATGCTGCAATGAATGAGCTCAATAGAGATCCTAGCCGTTGGGGTGGAGTGGAGGCTTTAAATACTCTTTTTGAAAACTAGCCGTTACTCCACGTTTTGAACTGTCCGGAGACTCCGGACAATTAACCCGGATACTACGGATGGTCCGGACTCTCCGGACAAAAATGTCCGGACACTCCGGACTGACTGGAATTCGAGTTTTGGCCGAAAGGGTTAACCCGGAGACTCTGGACAAAATGTCCGGATACTCCGGACTGAGTCCGGATACTCCGGACAAAAAGTCCGGACTCTCCGAGTTGGTGGTCTCGGTTGGAACTCTTGTTTTTGGAAAATGCAAGTATTTGAGTGCTATAATGAATGCAAGTTTTGACCTTGAGCACATGCACATCCTAAAAACGATTTTCCGTCGCATCCTCTTAATAGTACGGCTATCCTTAAGACTCAAAACAAAATGAAAATTACAAGTCTTCATCTTGATGCCGTTTTCTTGAAGTTTGAAGTACGTAGGAGCGTCCAATGTCATTTCGAGCTTGATGTGATTTCGAGATCTGCATTATTCTTAGTTGAAACATTAGATCTCATTAATTGTGTCATCATTAATCACCAAACTAAAATGAGGGGCCTAGATGCACTTTCAATCTCCCCCTTTTTGGTGAATTGATGACAACACAATTAAAAGCAAATAAAAATAATGTTAAATAGACTTAGCATACCAAATAAAAGGTGGAGCTCCCCCTAAATGTGTGCATTAGGAGTATTTGAGTGGAATCAAATGCACATATTTAACGAGAAATAATCAAGAGCTCCCCCTAAATCAAATCATTGCATCCGAGAGAATTCATCACAAATAATTGAAAGTCAACCATGCATAAGATGAACACAATGTCATAACATAGATAAAGGAGATAACAGAGTTCACGACAATAGAAAGCAACACAAATCAAGTCCACCACACATAACAAGTCCACAAGACAGCAAAAGATAAACGAGACAACTAAACGACGCTAAAGATATCACTCCCCCTTTGGCATCAAGACACCAAAAAGAGGAGAACACGGGAAGTCACTCGTTGTCGCCTTCGTCGTCGGACGCAGAGTACTGAGATCCCTCGCTGCCAGGGTCAGCAGGCGGTGCAGGGGAGGTGATGCCGAAGAGCTGATCTGCAGAGGTGGCATCACTACTGTCCTCAGAGGATCCAGAGGAGTCACTGGGAGAGACTGCCTCACCATTGTGGCGACGAATGCTGCGAATGTCTTGACCATTCTTCTTGATCTGCCGGCTCATCACTTTCTGCTTGGCGGAGATGTCGCGGCAAAGGCAGAAGACGTGCTTCAGCATCCTCTGAACAGTGCTGCTCGGGATCTCGGTCTGCTCAGAAGGAATGGCAGGAGGCACAGCAGGAGCAGCCGAGGAACTCGAAGGGCGACCCCTGCGAGTCCTAGGAGGAGCAGGACCAGGGGCTGCTGGAGCAGCAGGAGCAGTCGGAGGTCGGACCTTGTAAGAAAGATGCTCCTCATCCCTGACAAACTTCAGACCACTGACAGAAGTGATCAAAGCCATCACAAAAGGAGCGTAGCTGCAACTGGCCATATTGCTCTGCGCATTCTGCCTCATTGTCTCCCACATGAAGTCGACAGTGTCAAAGGTATATGTGCGCTCAACGAGGTGGTACAGCAGGTTCCTTCCATAGGAACTGATGGCAGAAGCATCTCCCTCCTTGGACCAAAGAGTGACCCTGAGCATCCTGTTGAGCACGGCAGGCACATCCTTTAGACCCTTGATGGTCCCCACAGTGAAGCTCCTGGAGGTGTCATACAGTGACTCGATCTGCTCAGGAGTCATAACCTTCTTCGTATGAAGCTTTGGGCTGTCATTGTATCGAAGGTTGAGGACTCTAGCAAACCTCTTCTGGTTGGCAGTATACCAGACTCTGTCAGTCATCCACCAGATAGCATCCACAGTCTTGTCAAAGTACAGAGTGGCATAGAACTGCATTATCACTTCATTGTTCCAATCATACTTGAAAGACATGATGTCCTTGATCTGATGCAGCTCACAGATCTCAAGAATCTGAGCGAACACGGGATGCTCAGCAGCTGCCATGTACTCCCAGTCAATGGTCTTCATCCGGACCACTGGGTGCTCAAGAGGGTAGAGGACCGTCTCATAGTAATCTGACTGGAATCTGTTCCAGAAGCGTCGGTCCACATACTCGTCCTGATGGAATGCAAGCGGATCTTTCTTCCTGTGCTCGATTATAGCCTTTCCCTTGCCAGAGCCTATCCTGTAGTCAATCACTCTCATCGGGTTGACTGACATAGGATACCTCCACACGGGCCTGGCTTTGGCCAAGGGGCCAATGAAACGACCTGAAGCACGGAAGTCTCTTCTCTTCTGATCCCTCAGAGTGGCATGCTCATCAGCTGGATGCACATCTGGATCAGGCTGGGGCTGAGGCTGAGACTGCTGAGACGGCTGAGCCTGAGGCTGCTGAGACGGCTGAGCCTTAGGCTGCGAAAACGACTGAGCCTGAGGCTGCGGACCAGATGGAGGCCCAATCCTCAGCGCACCCCTTCCCCTAGAGGCGGGCTGCTTTGCCACGGCGCGTCTCGGCCTCTTGGGCGCCGGACAAGCAGATGGAGAACTGGAAGGGCTATCCGGTGACGGAGAGTCCCTAGGAAGGTCACCACCACCTGAAGTCCCCTGAGAAGGATCCATCTGACCAGACAAAGCGAGAGAAAAGGATTAGCCGCGAGGCGATTTGAAAAATTTAGCGGTTAAAGCATTCTGGCCGAGGCACCCAACCCGGAGAGTCCGGACAAATTGTCCGGATACTCCGGACCAACCCGGAGACTCCGGACCAAAAGTCTGGATACTCCGGATGCGCCAGAAATTTGCGCACGGGCGGGTGAAATTTGGGGAATCCAACCCGCACTAAGACAAGAAATGAATCTAGATTGCCACGAGAAGGTAGGAATGAAGTCTAGGGCACAATCTAGCAAGAGATTTCATGGGATTAGGGCACGGATTGGAACTTACCTCAACGGATTTGAACTAGAGGAACACGGGCGAGTAAGAACCAAGGATCTCCAAACTTGAGGGCAAAGACGAGTCAAGCCGCACCCTAGACGAGATAAAACACGAGGAGAGGCCCTAAGAACCGCAAGAAAGGATCCAATCCTGGAATTGAGAGAGTTAGGGCAAAGATTTCTTACCAAGATCTCCAAACCGAGGGAGAGGAGGAGTCCACAAACCCTTGGAGATGGAGAAGAGGGAAGGAATCACGCCCTAGCCAAGAGAGGATCACGGGAGAGGGAGAGGCACATGGTGGGAAAAGGAAATAAGAAAAACCGCGCGGGATTGGGGACTTAAACCGTCCGCCCCAACCCGGAGACTCCGGACATTTAGTCCGGAGACTCCGGCCCAACCCGGAGAGTCCGGACAATTAGTCCGGATACTCCGGGTTATCCGGAGACTTCGGAATAAAAACTGGATACTCCGGGTTACCCAGCTCGGTTAGGAATGAAGAATTTCGCGCGACGAACCAAGGAATTTGGCGGAACGAGAGGGAGAAAGGGGCCCTAAGATGTCAACGTGATATGTGACCAGCGAACAATAAAGCAAACAAGCCATGGTCACATAACAATGACAAGATCAGAGGATCAAGAGCCAAAAACACAGGATAAATTCAAAGAAAAAGATGAATAAAATTTTGAAATTCATTTTTCATTCAACAAACAATATGTGAGCACTTGTCAAGCCACGTTACGAGAATCTAAAATATTTAGACCACTTCTTAATTCACAGAACCTTTTCTCGTCAAGGGGCTTGGTAAATATGTCGGCTAATTGATCATTTGTGCTCACATGTTGGATATCAATTTCGCCTTTGGTTGCATGATCTCTTAGGAAATGATGGCGAATATCTATGTGTTTTGTATGGGAGTGTTGGACAGGATTGTTGGCAATTTTTATGGCACTCTCATTGTCACACAATAGTGGAACACTTTTGTAGGTTAGGCCATAATCACTCAAGGTTTGTCTCATCCAAAGTAATTGGGCACAACAACTCCCGGCAGCTATGTACTCGGCTTAGGCAGTGGATAGGGCTACGGAATTTTGTTTCTTGGAAGACCACGAGACTAGAGACCTACCCAAGAATTGGCAAGTCCCCGAGGTACTCTTCCTATCCACTTTACAGCCGGCATAATCCGCATCGGAATAGCCAACTAATTCAAAGGAAGATCCCTTCGGATACCAAAGTCCGAAATGAGGAGTGTGCACTAAGTATCTTAAGATTCTCTTAACAGCCACCATGTGGCACTCTTTTGGAGCGGCTTGAAAGCGTGCACACATACAAACGCTAAGCATGATATCGGGCCTCGATGCACAAAGATAAAGGAGAGAACCGATCATCGAACGATATACCTTTTGGATGACCGGTTTACCTTCTTTGTTGAGGTCTAGATGCCCGTTGGCCTGCATAGGCGTCTTTATAGGCTTGGCGTCTTCCATTCCGAACTTCTTGAGCATGTCCTTGATGTACTTGGTTTGGCAAATGAAGGTTCCTTCCTTGAGTTGTTTGACTTGAAATCCAAGGAAGAACTTCAACTCTCCCATCATGGACATCTCGAATCTTTTAGTCATTATCTTGCTAAACTCTTTACACAAACTTTCATTAGTAGATCCAAATATAATGTCATCGACATATATTTGGCATACAAATAAATCATTATCAATATGTTTAGTAAAGAGAGTAGGGTCGGCCTTTCTGACTACAAAACCTGGTCCGAGAAGAAAATCTCGTAAACACTCGAACCAAGCCCTTGGTGCTTGCTTAAGTCCATAAAGGGCTTTGTGTAGGTAGTAGACGTGGTCCGGGTGTTTTGGATCTTCAAAGCCGGGTGGTTGCTCGATGTAGACCATCTCGGAGAGTGGTCCATTTAAGAAGGCGCTCTTCACATCCATTTGATATAGCTTGAAATCATGGTGAGTAGCAAAGGCAAGTAATATTCTAATAGATTCAAGCCTAGCTACTGGAGCATATGTTTCATCGAAATCCAAACCTTCGATTTGAGTGTACCCTTAAGCAACCAATCGAGCTTTGTTCCTTGTCACGATTCCATTCTCATCTTGCTTGTTCCGAAAGACCCATTTTGTGCCGATGACATTTTGATTTGGTCTTTCGACAAGCTCCCAAACTTGGTTTCTCTTGAAGTTGTTGAGCTCCTCTTGCATGGCCATCACCTAATCCGGATCATCTAGTGCTTCTTCTACCTTAAGAGGCTCAAGAGAAGACACAAACGAGTAAAATTCACAAAAATTTGCAACTCGAGATCTAGTAGATACTCCCTTGTGAATGTCTCCGAGTATATTGTCAACCGGATGATCTCGTTGAATACTTTGATGAACTCTTGGGTGAGGAACAGTTGAATTTGGAGCTTGGATGGGTTCTTCATCTTGGGACGCGTTCGAACCATCTTGAGCTTGATTGGATGAGGAGGGAATATCACCTAAGCCTGTCCCATCCAGTGACTCCGGTATTTGACCCGGAGACTCCGGACACTCCGGGTTTCAGTCCGGAGACTCCGGGTTGGGGTGCTCGGGTGAGTTTCCAGATTTTGAGGTCTTACCTCCCCAATTGCCAATTTCTTGATAGCTTCACACGGTGGTTCTTCCCTATCAATCACGGCACGATCAACTTGTTCTACTTGAGAACCGTTAGTCTCATCAAAAGTTACGTCACGCGAGATTTCAACCACACCGGTGGTATTGTTGAAAACTCGGTACGCATAAGCATTAGTTCCATAACCAAGTAAGAAACCTTCATCTACTTTAGGAGCAAATTTAGAAGACTTAGCTCTATTAAGGATATAACATTTACTCCCAAAGACTCGAAAGTAGGAGACATTTGGTTTCTTGCCGGTGAGCAACTCGTACGCCGTTTTCTTCAAGATCTTGTGGAGGTAGAGGCGGTTGGAGCTGTGGCATGCGGTATTGATGGCTTCCGCCCAAAAACTGTCGGAAACCTTGTACTCATCAAGCATCGTCCACGCCATCTCAATGAGGATTCGATTCTTCCTCTCAGCCACCCCATTTTGTTGAGGAGAATAGGGAGCCGAGAATTCGTGCTTGATTCCTTCCTCATCAAGAAACTCCTCCACACCAATGTTCTTGAACTCGGTACCGTTGTCGCTCCAAATTCTCTTGATCTTCACTTCAAACTCGTTTTGAGCTCTTCTCATGAACTTCTTCAATGTCACTTGGACTTCTCCCTTGTCATGCAAGAAAAATACCCAAGTGAAGCGAGAAAAATCATCTACAATTACTAGACCATACTTACTTCCCCCTATGCTTATGTAGGCGACCGGATCGAAAAGATCCATATGAAGCATCTCCAACGGTCTTGAGGTCGTCATCACATTCTTGGCGGGGTGGGAGGCACCAACCTGCTTGCCCGCTTCACAAGCGCTACAAACCCTATCTTTCTCAAAGACAACATTGGTTAGTCCAAGGATGTGGTTGCCTTTAATGAGTTTGTGAAGGTTCCTCATACCGACATGGGCTAACCGGCGATGCCAAAGCCAACCCATGCTAGATTTAGCCATTAAACACGTTTCAAGATTAAGTCTATCCGTATTAAAGTCTACGAGATAGAGCTTTCCCTTCAAACGCCCTTTAAAGGCTATTGAACCATCAAGCCTCTTAATGACTTCCACACCCTTTTCATTAAACAAACAATTGTAGCCCGCTTCACACAATTGTGCAACGGACAACAAATTGTAGCTTAATAATTCAACAAGTAAAACATTACTTAAATGGAAATCATTTGAGATAAAGATTTTACCCAAACCAATTACTTCTCCTTTTCCATTGTCTCCAAAGACAATACTTTCACTATTTGATCCATTCACATCCAAATGCGCGAACATTGCCTTTTCTCCGGTCATGTGATGCGTGCATCCGCTATCCAAAATCCAACTTGTTCCACCGGAGATATAGGCCTACAAAAAGACATTTAGTTTTTGCTCTTTGATACCCAAACTTGGTTAGGTCCGCGCACGTTAGTAACAAGCGATTTTGGGACCCAAATAGAACGAACAAAAGGAGTATTTTTCGGCTTACGCCCAATGTGATAAGCAACTACACGACCAAGGTTAGTCTTTTTAGGCACATAAGAAGCAAAGAACTCAGAGTGAGCTTTGTGCTTGGATGTTCCTTCACTTTTTACAAAGTGGATGGGTTCGCTTAAAGGAGCAACCACAATGTTGCTCTTTTTGCCCTTTGGAGGAACATACCCAAGCCCTTGCCTCTTAGGATTACCTTGGCGCTTACCGAGATACTCCTCTAAACCCTTGCTTGCCTTGTAGGACTTTTAAAGTCCATCTTCAAGCATCACCTTAAGCTTCTCATTTTCATGAGCCAAGACTTTCAAAGTCTCACGGTTAGTAGCACAAGTAGCAACATCAACATTATAGCATCTAGCGCAACCGTTGCTTGTTGAAGGTAATGAAATATTGGAGTTGTTGATTGAGGTAGAAGCTTTATTCGAGAGATCAACAAGCTTCACTTCAAGAGCCTTGCAAGCATCCTTTGCTTGAGCAAGTTGCTCTAAGAGTGAAGCATTGGTGATCTCAAGACTAATTGCTTCATTCTTGGTCAAATTTGAACTTTTGACCAAGTCCTCATTCTTTTTCTTTTCAAAGGCTAGGCTCTTCTCTAGCTCAAGGTTCTTCTCCTTTTCAAAAATAAGGAGATCTTCTTGAGCTTCGAGAATAGACTCTTTTTGCTCAACAACCTCCTCCAATCTTTCAATATCCTTAAGTAGCAAGTCTAATTTCTTAACATCAAAATCATTCATAGTCTTAAATGCTACTTCCTCATCATCACTAGCATCATCGCAATCATCTAAGCTATAATCAACAATGGAATGAATAGGACTCTTAGATGATACCTTGTGCCCCTTTGCCATAAGGCACATTGGAGCATCTTCATCTCCGTCGCTCAAGTTGTCGAAGAGACTCTTCGACTTTGTCGGTGGAGTAGCAATGGCGACGGTGGCAAGTCCTCCTTCATTGTCGGAGTTGGACTCGGACTCGGACTCGGAGTCGGAGTCAGAGTTCCACTCCTTGCCAATGTATGCGTGACCCTTGCCCTTGTATTTCTTACTCTTGTCTTTGTCTTTCTTTCGGTACTTGTCCTTCTTGTACGGCTTTTCTTCCTTCTTTTCTTTGTGCGGACACTCGGCAATGAAATGGCCGGGTTCTCCACACTCATAGCATTTTCTTGTCGAGTGTCTCCCTCTTGACTTGTTGCCGAAGCTCTTGGAGTGGCTTCCCGGCTTGTAGCCTTTCTTCTTCAAGAACTTGTTGAATCTTCTTACAATAAGGGCCATGTCTTCATTTGTGAGCGGCCCATTTGATTCTTCTTCATCGCTTGAACTTTCTTCCACTTCTTGAGCTACTTTGTCGGCCTTCAAAGCGATGCCTTTCTTCTTGCCGGACTTTAGCTCCTCTACCACTTCCGCTTCCTTGACCATCATCTCATCCATCATCAACTGGCCAATCACGTCATGAGGAGTGAGAGTATCGAAGTTTGGCCGGTCGCGGATGAGTTGAACAAGATTGCGGTTGGTGGGGGTGATCACTCGGAGGATGATCTTTACAATTGCTTTGTCGGTGAGCTCGGTGCTTCCAAGTCCCTTAGCTTGATTCACCAACACCATCAAGCAGTCAAACATCTTTGTGTAAGACTCTCCTTCTTCCAATGTGAATCGGCTTAATTCTCCAATGATAAGCTCGATCTTGGATTCACGGACACTTGACATACCTTCATGAGTCACCATTAACCTTTCCCAAATGTCCTTGGCATTGTCAAGGCCATCGACCCGGTTGAACTCGGAGTCGCTCAAAGCATTGAACAAGGCATTGACGGCCAAGTCGTTGAAGTGTTGAGCCTTGTCTTCTTCGGAGGTGAGATTGTTGGCATTGGCGGGCTTGAAACCTGTTTCAACAATCTTCCAAATGCAAGGATGAAGTGATCTCAAATGCATCTTCATCTTATGCTTCCATGCCGCATAGCGAGTTCCATCGAAATGAGGCGCTCGACCGGACGAGACGGAAACATAAGATGAGGAGTTTGAGACTCCAAAAGAGGAATAATCTAAAGGAATTGCAACCCCTATACCGGAACCCGTGGCCTTGTCTTGGGCATGGGTTTCGGTAACTTTCTCTATTTCCAACATCTTTGATTCTCCAAGCGGTTAAGCCAAAATAAAGGAGATTTGGCTCTGATACCAATTGAAAGGACCAACGATGTCGCCTAGAGGGGGGGTGAATAGGCGGATTAAAAAATCGCAGCGGAATTAAATCTGGCCGAATAGGTCAATCCGGAGTCTCCGGGTATTTTATCCGGATACTCCAGCTTGTCCGGAGTGTCCGGTATTTTATCCGGACTCTCCGGGTTGGCTGGCTCGGGACCGCGACTAAAGTTACCCTATCTAGCACAAGAAACTATAAATAATAAAAGGCAATAACAACCTAGATCAAGAGCTAGTATGGATTTGAATTAAAGCTAGGCAAAGAGCTAGATCCAAGCTTTACAAAGACAAATCCACACAAGCTAGACTAGGAAGTAAAAGAGAAAGAGAGAGACGCGATTTTTCACCGAAGTTCGGATTCTTGAAGGGAATCCTACGTCTCCGTTGAGGTGGCTCGGTCGCACTTGAGCCGGGGTCTCTTTCAACCCGCTTTCCTCCTGGTGTTGCACAAATGCACTCGCCGGCTTCACTTCTTGTCTCTTTCCTTTCGGAGGTGAGACTCGCCTTCACAAACGACCGGGGCACACCACACGCGTCGGGTGCTCCCGGTGACTCCTAGCCGTCTAGGAGACCTTCAACCTCCAAGAGCAATAACACCACGAAGAATCGCTTGGAGGATGAACTAGTGCTCAAGAACTTGAAATGAATGCACCTAGCACTTTGCTTCTTCCTCTCCTCACCAAAGTAGATCAACAACCAAATCTAGAGGTGGGAGGAAGAGAGGGCTCTATTGAATGCTTGGAAGGTGTTAGAGATGGCTTGAATGCTGCAATGAATGAGCTTAATAGAGATCCTAGCCGTTGGGGTGGAGTGGAGGCTTTAAATATTCTTTTTGAAAACTAGCCGTTACTCCACGTTTTGAACTGTCCGGAGACTCCGGACAATTAACCCGAATACTCCGGATGGTCCGGACTCTCCGGACAAAAATGTTCGGACTCTCCGGACTGACTGGAATTCGAGTTTTGGCCGAAAGGGTTAACCTAGAGACTCCGAACAAAATGTCCGGATACTCCGGACCGAGTCCGGACTCTCCGAGTTGGTGGTCTCGGTTGGAACTCCTGTTTTTGGAAAATGCAAGTATTTGAGTGCTATAATGAATGCAAGTTTTGACCTTGAGCACATGCACATCCTAAAAACGATTTTCCGTCGCATCCTCTTAATAGTACGGCTATCCTTAAGACTCAAAACAAAATGAAAATTACAAGTCTTCGTCTTGATGCCGTTTTCTTGAAGTTTGAAGTACGTAGGAGCGTCCAATGTCATTCCGAGCTTGATGTGATTTCGAGATCTGCATTATTCTTAGTTGAAACATTAGATCTCATTAATTGTGTCATCATTAATCACCAAAATAAAATGAGGGGCCTAGATGCACTTTCAGTTAGCTTGCTTGGCTAGTTTTATTCTAGTGTCTTGTGCCCTTTGATGTTTGAGGGTGTAACATTCAGGGCACGTGCAGTAACGGGGTGTTACAGGTAAAGTAGCTACCACTATTGGATTTGAGGCGAATGCTCAAGTATGGAGCTGGTCCATCGTATTTGGGTTTACCTCAATGTGGATTAGGGGAGACCAGCAAGTCTCCGAGACCACGAGAAAACATCGATGTGTCTATCTTGTGCTCTACTTGGAATTCTTCATTTGCATTGCTTGATTATCTTTATCATTACTATTCTTTCTTAGAGACTTAATTAGTTAGTGCACTTAGTGAGCCTAGTTGATTTAGGCCTTAATTTTCAAAACCGTAGTTTATCGCTTAAGCAGTATTTGTTGTTAAGGTTTTGACGTAGGAGTACTTAGGCGATTAGCTTTTAATCATAGGGAATTTTTAAAGCCGCCTATTCAACGCCCCCCCTCTAGTTGGCATCCTCAATCCTCAAGCCTGAGTAAGCATCCAAAAGACTAATCAATTCACATCTCATAGTTGAGTCGACCAATTGGTCAATACGGCATAAAGGGAAACCATCCTTATGATATGCAGTATTTAAACTGAAGAAATCAATGCACATGCACCACTACCGTTGACTTTATTGACCATGATCAGGTTCACGAGCCAATCTGGGTGGTCAACTTTGCGAAACTAGCATATAAGAGTTTATCCAAATCTTGCCAAATGGCTTCCTTCCAATCAAAAGCAAAATGTCATAGCTTCTGCTTTATTGGTCACTTGGTAGGCCATACAATAACCTCCCATGGAACTCTATACATATCGGATGGTTTGCGTCGAGGAAGACAATCGGCTCGATTTCCTATTTCTCTTCCATTCCCAACCAATCCGAACTGTCTTGGATTGGTTGTTAGGGTTGAATAGCACTTGCTTCACTTCTTAATTGGGATGAGGAGTTGCTTTCAGCTAGTTGGCTTTGCAGGCTTTTCAGCCTTACTTGTAGTGCTTGGGGGTGGATGAGGATTGTCTCTCAAGATGAGATATGAGTGGGAAAGTACTCACTTTTGGAGTTGCTTTGGGTGGCAGTGTCGTCTCCACTATCTCAATCCCAATAAATTGGGTTGCGGATGACACAAGCTCTCCCTCGGGAATATAATCAAGATAGATGTTACACATGCAAGCCTCCTCGTGGACGTAGTCCTCGTCCTTGAGGTAGGTGAGATTAAAGATGTTCTTCCATCGGCAAAGGACATGGGAACATCACAGTGACAATCTTCGACTTGACGCGGCCCTCCTTATAGCGCCAACAGTTGATGATTGGAACCTGGGGCCCTCTATCGAACTTACGAGAAAATAAAATATAAGAGCACAATCAAGTAGAGACTTTATTACTGTAGACAGAAAGAATATTGAAAGAATGAATTCGGATGTCTTTTGGGGCATGCATGCCAGGTAGTTAATAATGCTAAAGGCATCTTTTGTCTTCATGAACGTGTTTTTGTTGAGTCATGAACAGTCACGTTCTTTGTTCAATCGTCATGTCCCTTGGCCAACCGTCATAAGTTGTTAGATGCGCCAATAACCTCTATCACATTAATCACGTGGAAAACTACCATCTCTCTTGATCAATTTACCAGAACGGGACTTATAAAACCGTATGACTGGTCGTCATTGCCTAGGATTGGTCGTTTCTTATCATTGTCATTGGGTTTTTGACCAGTTTGTTACTAAATATGATAATACTTTATTTAAATTGTAGTCATAAGATATTCAGTCAATAATTGTTGAGATATCGTAAAATTGCTCCATTTCAAATAGGCCATGTTTAAACGTACCCTTATTACTTTTTCCTTAATAGGAACTGACACATGCGCTCTGATTTATCCATCACATATGGTACATCCACTACAGGAATCTGTATTATTTTCGTCGGCCTAAAACCGACGAAAATACAAGAAAACCCGACGAAAATTGCTATTTTCGTCGGTTTACCGACGAAAATTGACCGATGAAATTATGTCGACGAAAATACATTTATTTTCGTCGGCAACCGACGAAAATACAATTATTTTCGTCGACTGCTCCAGCTGACGAAAATAGTGGCCGTGACCTAACGTGGCGGCTGTATTTTCGTCGGCCGTGGCTAACGAAAATATTTGGGCTTTATTTTCGTCGGCCGTGGCCGACGAAAATATTCGGGAGTTATTTTCGTCAGCAATTTTTCTATTTTCGTCAGTCTAGGTCGACGAAAATACTATTTTTAAATTTAAAAAAAATACAAAATGGTCTACATCTAGAGCAAAACGCCAGCTAAAAGAATGCTCCACAGATCTGGAGCAGAACGTTCAGCTGTAAGTTTCATTACCCATCACAACAAATGCTCCACAGATCCAAAAAATATTTTTGCAAAATATTCTCATTAAATTCTGCTAAAAAACTTGACCATTCAATTTGCAAAGAAAGATGTTTATTTCAGTACCATCATCATAACAACCTTTACTTGAAATAAGCATATAATGCAATCAGGTTTTCTCTACAGTGATGGGAATGTTGACAGGATGAATCATAAAAAATATTCGATGTGTAAAAGCCCTACTACAAAATAAAAAGTTGCATTGCTCAACTCACAACTTGCTTTTTCATGATATGCTAAAAATCGATCCTAAAAATTGGCTAAAACAGGGGCTTCTTGCCATTCAAAAGACCCATCAGATGGTCGAAGACATGCGAGCCGTCATCGTGGATACCCGAGTGCATGTACTCGTTGGTCACCCACAGCCGGATCCCCATGATCTGGGAGGCCGTCTCCTTGGCAATGTTGAAGTTGACGTACATGTCCTCGTAGTAGACAGCGGCAGCGACCGGAACCTGCAGTGTGCCATTGCCATTCGTAAGGGAGGAAATATAGGACGATGTACGTGCAAGATATACAAGGTTACAAACTAGGTATGGTTCTTCGGAGGAACAGCAAACCTTATTGTTGTTCAACACGCTGACATCATACAGTGGAGGCCAGTCCTCCTGAGCTAACAGATGGACAGCATCCTTTAGGTGGCGCAAAGAATGGATCTCATCGAAGATACAAGGGAACACCATCTGTGTAATTAGAAATGAATACATGTTAGGAATATGTAGCAAAGAAGGTGATGGTAATCTCAGCAGTAGGCTGCTACATAGCGCCCTCTTAGCATTGCGCAGGTTTCTTTCAACATGATTTACCCCCAAAGGTTACGCAAGTACTAAAATGGTAATGATTTACCCCCATCTGTCACACTTCAGCACACTTCAGTAATTATAGGCTGTTGATTGGTTGAAAGTAACCAGCAAAATATGCCATAATGCGGCTAAATTTCTGTGTATTCAGCACTAGTCCAGGATCGCGCTAGTGCACACAGTCTCAACATTGGTAAATATCACAATCATACACATCGATAATAATAAAGTACTTTAATTAAGATAACCAAACTGGTTGCTCGACCTTATGGTCAAGTTACAAAAGTACGCCTCGCAGGGCTAAGACTTATTCAAATAAAATCTGCAGCGGAATATATAAAGAAAACGCGTGGCGCCAACCAATATGCCATAGGCAACTGACTGGACTCGATCCCTAGTTAGACGGCTCCTCCTGATATTCCTCTTCCAAAGCTGGTGTCGCCTCTTCTTCAACTGGTGTTGTTTTGTGGCAAGGGTGAGTACTTGGTACTCAGCAAGTCATGCACAGAATGCAAGCTAATATACTACATGCATGGCTTAATACAAAGGAATAGCTCAAGGTATAATTGCAGTAAACAGCATTTGACAAGTATCATAAGTAGATTCGAAAGCAGTAAAAAAAGTATAACATCAATAATTTTTCCAGGAGTTAAATAAATATATTTTCCATTCCTAGTCCACATTTCCATCAACATCTTCATTTAACCAAACCAAACCTCTCAAGTTCAAGTTATTTCCAAGAAAGTCTAACCCTTGACTGTAATCTCCGAGCAATGTCCAATACCGCGGACACGGCTATCCGAATAGATTTTTCACTCTGCAGAGGTTATGCACTTTACCCACAAGATACAGCCAAACACCACAAAGGCGAGTGATCGTAACAAAACCTTTCGAAAACAGCTAACTACACAAGTGAACCTTTCCGGTTTTTGCCATACACCATCCCTTCCCTTAACGAAGGCGAAGTATGGGACCGACATACCATTGGACGGGTACCATGCCATCGCATTGGTATGCTCCCCTTTCAAGCTACACAAAGGGTGTAGTTGACACCCGAGGTTTCACATGCAAGTTATTAGTAACTTACTCAACTAGGTCCGTCCCATTACGGACATGTGGTTGCACGATTAACTCAGTTCAAAGGCTTGCAAGGTTAAGTCCTTATGTTGACCAGGGCAAGACTACCCGAAGAACCAAAACAACGCTCTCGATGCCACAACTGGCCCACCCGATCATTCTTGCCACATGCCCCGGTCGAAAACTATTTATCAAACCCCAGTTGATTACTATGCAACATGTGCCATCAGCATCATCATTAATAACACACGACACTTGTCGGCGTATTCCACACCAGGGTACTCGCTCCCCCGCAGTAAGTACTGTCGCCAGATGGATAGGGCGTGTCTGGGCCCCACCGCCGAGGCAGGGGCGGGGCCACCTGGTGGTAGCCCAGTGGACAAGTGGCGATCAGGCCACACCACTGGGTGACCAGGAAGGTGGTCGCCAATGACAGTGGCGATCGGCGATCGAGCCACACCATCGAGAAGGTGGTCGCCAATGGACAGTGGCGATCGAGCCACCGCTGGGCGACCAGGAAGGTGGTCGCCCAGCGGACAGGTGGCGATCAGGCCACACCGCTGGGTGATCGGGGAGGTGGTCGCCCAGAGTGGACTGGTGGCGTGCAAACCGCTTCACTAGCGCACCGCCCCCAAGGTGGATGCACCCGGGTCAAGGGTATTTAATGCGAATCGTGCACATTTAATACCAGGCGTGGAGGCTGCAGTTTGGCGGCGCGCCTTCCCCAGGCGCGTAATAATTGCGGGTGACGCCGCAGCGACACCTCATCCTCTGACCAGGCAGGCGGCGTTGGTAGCGTGGAACCCAAGGCAGGGAGTGCGACGGCTGCGTCGACATTAATAGGATGTAAGAACAAAGGATGTGTGCATTAAATGCACCCGTGGCAGTGTAATGAGGGTGGCTTGCATTGTAAGCCTCCCATGCGCCCCCGTCAGCCCAAGTATAAAAGGGGGCCAGGGTGCATGGGAGAGGGGGTTTTTTTTGGCTCTTGATGGCTTGGATGGATAGTCAGTAGGTTTCATCCCCTCTAGCTAGAACACAAGCAATAACCAGAGAATCAGGATTAGGGCTGTTACTCTTCGGAGGGCCTGAACCTGGGTAAATGTCTTGCGTCTCCCTGTTCTCCTGAGCTTCCCGGTACTCCGGTCATCTTCTTCCTCCTCTCTCAGGCGATTGCCCCGAAAGCCCCCCGTCTGAACCTCATAAGCACCCGACTCGGAGGTGCCTGTTGGCTAGTACGCCGACAACACTTATCAAAACCACGTTCCATATCTCATTAAGTCAAAGTTAACATGTAGTTGTCAAAATCATTTCACGTGGCAAGGCTAAGCATACTATATCGGTCTAACTACCCATGTTGGCAATTTAATAATGTCCAACTATTTAATTCTCAACTAGGGTGACAAGGGGTTCATGGCCTACAATTATTTATGATAAGGTGGCATACAGCAACTGGGCAATTATCTAATCTCCCAATTAATTAAAGCATTTTCTAACTGAACTAGCATGCAATAATTTAAATCAAAGTAATTTTCAAAAATGGGATCAACATGGTCAAAGCACAACTTGCCTTCAAAGAATACTTGATCTTGGTCCTGAGGTGGCTCCTGGGTCAACACTTCACCTTCGAAGCCTTCGGGCATTTCAACGTCTACTCGTAACGCGTGTAAATAGCAATAAATGAATAAAACAGTAGACAAAAAGTGTCCAAACATCCAAATAAAGTCCATAAACAGAGAGATCACAATTGTATAAAATTTTAGAAATTGGAATCGTCCAAATCGGAGTTAAAATGCAAAAGTTATAACCGTTTAAAGTTTAAAGGAAACATTAATTAAATATAAATAGAGAAATATTCATAATAAAAAATTAATTAAATTTCATATTGAGTAGGTCTCATTTTTATGAAAATTTAGAAATTTGAACCACCCAAATTGGAGTTGAAACGCAAAAGTTATAAGCGTTTGAAGTTTGAATCTATATTTAAAATCAATAAACCAAATTAATTTATTTATTTTTATAATGAAAAACCGAATAATGACGGCTGCATCAGACATTAATAGGATGTAAGAACAGTGACAGGTGCATTAAATGCACCCATGGTAGTGTAATGAGAGTGGCTTGCATTGTAAGCCTCCCATGCGCCCCCGTCAGCCCAAGTATAAAAGGGGGCCAGGGTGCATGGGAGAGGGGTTTTTTTTTTGCTCTTGATGGGTTGGATGGATAGTCAGTAGGTTTCATCCCCTCTAGCTAGAACACAAGCAATAACCAGAGAACCAGGATTAGGGCTTTTACTCTTCGGAGGGCCTGAACCTGGGTAAATGTCTTGCGTCTCCCTGTTCTCCTGAGCTTCCTTGCATCTCTGGTCATCTTCTTCCTCCTCTCTCAGCGATTGCCCCGAAAGCCCCGTCTGAACCTCATAAGCACCCGACTCGGAGGTGCCTGTTGGCTAATCTGGCCAAAGTGGCGCGCCAGTAGGGGCTATTGGTGGTTAGATTGCCCTCTTCTTTCGGTTTCGGTCCGAGCTCAGAAAAGGTGTGTGGTTGGTTGCATGCCGGAGTCACACTCAAAGCGCAGCAATCTGCCCGAGGAAAGTGGCGCCGGTAGCCGATCCCGGCACCCGGCGAAGGAGCCGGGCCCCTCCTCCGCAGGGGGGATGCGCGTGGCTCCGGCGCCCGGGGCCCTGCCCGTCGGCCGACGCTGGTCTTTGGGGCGATACTCCCATGGAGCCTTCATGCGGCGCGGTTGTTACTCGATCACCCTCGATTCATGGGCGATACTTCACCGCTCCGTGGCTGCGGGATATCGCCCGCTTAGTTGACGCCGCTCAACAACAGGTTGAGGCGGCAACTCACCGGGTTTCGCACGAGGCGGCAGGGGAATGCGCCGATCGGGCGCAGGGTTCCAGCCGTCACACGGTAGCCTCTCCCGGCGCCAAGGCCCGAGACAAGGGGAAGGGAGCCCTGGCTGCAGCCCCCTCCGGAGGAGAGGGACATGCACACGCTCCCACTTTCTCCCTCGGAACCTCCGAGTCGAGGGGAGACCGCGGGGATCTGAGGACTAGCCTCGACGAAAGACGGCTTTAGCGCGACGGTGACCTTCGCCATGTCCTCAGGGGGCGCCGCGAGCGTTCGCAGCGCCGCGCGCACCCCCGAGGACCCGCTGGTCGACAGGGGGCTTCCCCCTCTGACTCCGGGGAGAGCGTAGACTCGCACTCCTCGACCCCATTCCGAGGTCAAGGGGCTGGCGAGCAACGCTGCTCCCCTACAACGTTGGATGCCAGGCGTTTTCTCTTCGCCTCCGGCAAGCTGCGTGGTCGGAGAGATTCCGCCCCGCCTCCATCGAGAAGTACGACGGCACCACCAACCCGGAGGAGTTCCTGCAAATCTACACCACGGTGGTGCGCGCGGCGGGAGGATCCGAGAAGGTCATGGCCAACTACCTCCCGACGTCGCTAACGGGCTCCGCCCGGTCTTGGCTACTTAACCTCCCGCAAGGCTCTGTGCACTCGTGGGAGGAGTTGTGCGACATTTTTGTCGCCAACTTTCAGGGCTCCTACGCTCAACCAGGCGTGGAGGATGACCTCCACGCTCTGGAGCAGACAGAGGGGGAGTCCCTGAGAGAATTCATCTGGCGGTTCAGCCACTACCGCAATACGATACCCCGGATCTCAGAGCAGTCGGTGATCATCGCTTTCCGGAGGGGGGTCTGGGACCAGAAGATGCGGGAAAAGATGGCTACCCGCGTCATCTCAACCACGTCCGAGTTGTTCTCCCTGGCGCACAAGTGCGCCAGGGCGGCCGAAGCTCGGAAGTGCGCGACGAGACCTTCCGACTCCGGCGACGCCGGCACCTCGAAGTCCTCCGACCGCAAAAAGAAGAAGAAGAAGTGGAAGGAGGCCGCCGCTAGGGAGGTCCTGGTCGCCAAGCCGGAACCCAAATCCCGGCGTCGTGATGATCAGGACCGGAGGGACGAGCGCCGGGACCGGCGCGGCGATCGCAGGGACCGTTGCTCGCCCCGCCGCGAAGACGATGGCGGCAAGCCCTATTTCCCCATCCATCGAACAAGTGGACACGACTTGGAGGACTGCCAAGTTGTGTCCAAACTGGTCGACAGGCGGCTCAAGAAGCGCCGCGAGAAAGATCACGGAGACGAAGACGACGAAGATGCGGCTCCGCTAGCCTTCCAACAGGCGGAGCGTACGGTGGCGTTCATACACGGTGGCTCGGCCACCTACTCATCGAACTCGCAGTACAAGCGGGATCTGAGGTAGGTGTGTGCCACCGCGTCATCCTCCGGGGCGAGCCGGCCGCTGAAGTGGTCGGAGCAGCCGATTACTTTCAGTCGGGTCGACCACCAGGAGAATACCTCCGGCCCTGGCCATCTCCCGATCGTGGTGTCTCCCACGATCCGCAATGCGAAGCTGGGGCGGGTTCTTGTTGATGGAGGCAACGCCATCAACTTGCTATCCGTTGGGGCGTACTAGGCGCTCCAGATCCCGTACGAGGAGCTGCGTCCAGCCCCACTCTTTTACGGAGTTGCCCCCGGGTGGGCCTCTTGCCCCTGGGGCAAGTCCGGCTGCCGGTTACGTTCGGAAGTTCGGAGAACTTCCGGACGGAGCTGGTGGATTTCGAGGTCACTGATTTCGACCTCCCCTACAATGCCTTGCTTGGCCGCCCGGCCCTGGTCAAGTTCATGGCGGTGGCCCACTACGCCTACATGTTGGTGAAGATCCCCGGGCCCGGGGGTCCAATCACGGTGAAGGTGGATAGACTGGAAGCCCTGCGCCTCAGCAAGCAGCTGCAGGACCTGGCCGGCACCACCTGCTCGGCACGCGACAAGGACGACGGCCCGGCCCCCTCCTCGGTCAAGACCCGCGCTTCGCCCAGACCCTCGGGCGAGGCAAAGGCGGTCCCCGTGGGCGAGGATGGCTCGGGCAAGGTCGTCAAGATCGGCACCGACCTTAGCGCAAAATAGGAAGGCGCGCTTGTCACCTTCCTCCGGTCTAACCTGGATGTGTTCGCCTGGGAACCATCAGAAATGACTGGGGTCCCCAGGGAGGTGATCGAGCACCGATTGGCAACGCTCCCCGGAGCGCACCCGGTTCGGCAGAAGATCCGGCGGTAGGCGCCAGAGCGGCAGGATGCCATTCGGGACGAAGTGGAGAAACTTTTGTCTGTGAAGGTTGTGCGGGAGGCCACCTATCCGGAGTGGTTGGCCAATCCCGTACTTGTAAAGAAGTCTAGCGAGAAGTGGCGTATATGCATCGACTTCACCGACCTCAACAAAGCCTGCCCCAAGGACCCGTACCCCCTTCCGCGGATAGACACTGTTGTCAACTCCACGGCGGGGTGTGAATCTTTGTGCTTCCTCGATGCCTACTCCGGCTACCATCAGATCAGTATGGCATGGGAAGACGAAGAGAAGACTGCTTTTGTGATCCCCCTCGGTGTATATTGCTATATCAGGATGCCTTTCGGGCTGAAGAATGCTGGTGCCACCTATCAGCGAGCCATGCACATCGTGTTTTGGTCCCAGATAGGAAAGAACCTTGAGGTGTATGTTGATGATCTGGTGGTGAAGACCGAAAAGGCCGAGGAGCTTGTTCAGGACCTGGAAGAGACCTTCTCCCGCCTCAAAAAGTACTGTATAAAGTTGAATCCCGAGAAGTGCGTGTTTGGTGTCTCGTCCGGGAAGCTGCTCGGGTTCCTGGTCTCCAGCCGCGGGATCGAGGTCAACCCAGAGAAGATAGAAGCAATTGAGCGGATGCAGCCGCCTACCTGGCTCAAGCAACTGCAGTGTTTGGCTGGCCGGCTGGCCTCCCTTGGCCGGTTCATAGCCCGGCTAGGTGAGAAAAGCCTGCCGCTGTTCAAGCTGTTGAAAAAGACCAACTCGTTTGAGTGGACCCCAGAAGCACAGCGGGCGTTCGAAACCTAAAGAAGTACCTCTCCTCCCCGATCTGGTCGTGCCGAGCCAGGCGAGCAGCTTCTTTGTATGTGGCGGCTAGCCCCTCAGGTAAGCGCTGCTACCGGGTGGCGGAGCGGGAAGGTGTCCAACGGCCGGTTTACTACGTCAGCAAGGTGCTACACGACGCGGAAACAAGGTACCCTCAGGCTCAGAAGATGGTATACGCCGTGCTAGTAGCATCGAGGAAGCTGCGCCACTACTTCCAGGGGAGAGAGATCACAGTGGTCTCCTCCTACCCCTTGCGCGAGATTCTCCACAACCGAGAAGCCGAGGGCCGCATTGCAAAGTGGTCCGTCGAGCTGGGAGAGTTCGGCGTCAAGTTCGCTCCTCGCACCGCGATAAAAAGTCAAAGGCTGGCGGACTTCGTCGTCAAGTGGACTCCAGCCGAATCCGAAGCCGATGAGGTCCTCGCACCCTCCTCCTGGACGCTCTTCTTCGACGGGTCCTTCAGGCTCGAAGGCGCGGGGGCTGGGGTCCTCCTGGTCTCCCCGACCGGGGACCTCCTCAAGTACGTGGTCATCCTCGACTTCAAGGCCACCAACAACGTCGCCGAGTACGAAGGCTTGCTGGCTGGGCTTCGGGCCGCCGCAGCCATCGGTATACGGCGCCTACAAGTGAAGGGCGACTCCCTGCTGGTCGTCAATCAAGCAAGGAAGGATTTTTCCTGTCCTGACCCCGTCATGGCGGCGTACCTGGCGGAGGTCAGAAAATTGGAAAGGCACTTCGAAGGGTTGGGGTATACTCACATCCCACGGCGCGACAACCATCTGGCGGACGAACTCGCCCAGCTCGCCTCAACCAGATCTCCCGTGCCGGTCGGGGTCTTTGAAGAAAGGCTTCCGCGACCGTCCATCGCAGCCCCCGTTTCTGGCGGGGACGATGGTGATGCCGCTCAGCCTCGCCTACGAGGGAAAGTGGTTCCGGTGGAAACGCTTGCCCGGCGTGAGATGCCCGACGACCACCTCGTGGTCGCCAGATTTGACCGGAAGGCACATGGATGGATCCGATCCTGGCCTACTGCGGGATCAAGTCTGCCCGACGATGATGCGTCACAGAAGAAGGTAGCACGAAAGGCCAAGTGCTATACCCTGGTGGGCGGGACTGTATCACGGGTAAGAACGGAATTCTTCTGAAATGCATCACTCGGGAAGAGGGGAGCAGTTTGCTCTCGGATATCCATGGAGGCGTGTGCGGGAGCCAAGTGTCCGGACGAACGATGGTAGGAAAAGCTTTCCGTCAAGGGTTCTATTGGCCAACCGCCCTCCAGGATGCCTGCGAACTGGTGAGGAGATGTGAGGCGTGCCAGTTCCACGCCAAGCAGATCCACCAACCAGCCCAGGCCCTGCAAACTATCCCGCTCTCATGGCCCTTCGCGCCTGGGTCGATATCCTGGGCCCGTTCCCACGGGCCACAGGGGGCTACACCTACCTGTTCGTCGTCGTCGACAAGTTCACTAAGTGGGTGGAAGCCGAGGCGGTCAGATCCATCACCGCTGCAGCTGCGGTCAAGTTCATCCAAGGGATTTTCGCCCGCTTTGGGGTCGCCAACCGCATCATCACCGACAACAGCGCCGCGATTCACCGTAGCGGCCTTCCTCGACTTCGTGAAGAGATGGGCACCAAGGTCCGCTTTGCCTCGCCGCCCATCCATGAAGCAATGGCCGGTCGAGCGGCCAACGATCGGTGCTAAAGGGCCTCAAGACCCGGGCGTTCGATCGACTCCATAAGCGTGGGGCACGGTGGACCGAGGAGCTCCTGGCTGTGTTGTGGTCGCTTCGCACCACTCCCAGCCGGGCCACCGGGGAAACCCCTTTCTTCCTGGTCTACGGCACGGAAGTCGTTTCTCCTTCTGAGCCGAACAGGATCACCCCGTGTTGCGGCGTTCATGAGGCGGATCAGGAGGATCTCGCAGAGACAACGTCAACCTCCTAGAAGAGGCGCTGAGGCCGGGCCCCTACGTGCGCGCGATATCAGCAAAGCCTCAGCGGTACCACGCCCCGCCGGGCCGAGAGAACACCGGGCAATGGGTGACCTGGTCTTGCGGAAAATCCAATGCATGCCGGGTTGCACAAACTGCCTCCCCAAAGGGGAGGGACCCTTCAAAGTGGTCTCGATCTCTACCCGGGCGGTCGGGCCACTAAGGACGGCGAAGAGTCGGCGAACTCGCAGAACATAGAGAACTGCGCGCAAGTTCTACCCTTGAACGGTTGTAAGTTCCAGGCTCTGTTCCCCGACCCGCCGGAGCGTGTTTTCCACTCTATGGTTGATCGGGGAAGGCCTTGCATTGAATCCAAATGTTCGTTTTCTTTATTCAAAGGATTTGTGCTTCCTTTCTTGTTTTCGGTTTTTGCCCTTCATGGCAAAGGTTGAGCACTCCCCTTTTACCCTGCGGCCGTGCAAAAACCTAGTAGCAAAGGGGGAACCGCTCAGTGAGAACGGCGTGTAGGGGTAGGCGATCGGACTACCGGGTTCAACACGACTCCCGACACGGTCATGACACTCCGGGTGTCCCCGTGGGGGTCGGCGTCTCGAACACCGTGCCCAAAAACCTAAGACCTTGTCACGGCTCACTAAGTGTCCGTTCCCTAGAGGCTATCTGGGAGGCAGAATTTCGCTAAGCCAAAGGGTTCGAAGGGGGTGACTCCCTGGCACAAGCCGTTAAGTCGCTGAGCGTTCATGCGCTTCCCCTCCTGGACCCAGTGAAGTAAAAAAAGAAAAGAAAAGAGACAACAGACTCTGGGTGACGAAAAGGTAAGCCGGCGCTTCTGATTCATTCTTTGAATTGAAATACATCAAGTGTCTTACAGGCGGAAACAAAAGAAAGGGGGCTACGCTGGGTGGCTCCTCCTCGCCCTCCTCTGCGGCCTCGGCGCCACGCCCTTCTTCAGGGCCGACGCCCAAAGCACCATCGCCACATCCTCCGCGGCCGCCCGAGGATTCCTATCACCACCGCGCGGCAACGCGCCACGGCGCTTCGACTTCGCTCCTCCGCTGCGCTTGCCGCCGATCCCTGGACAGCGGGCCATGGGATCGGTTGGCGCCGCGATCGGGCGAAGAAAGCCAAGACGCACGCCGCCGTGGCCGCCGCCATCGCGACGCCTCCTGGGCGGACCGGGCGGTAAGGGCAGCGGGCAGGTGCGTGAGGAAGTCCGCGGTCCGGGTGAGGCAGAACGCGTAGTGCTGCGGCCTCTCCTCCCGCGGACCCGGCTGCTCCAGCCCCAGCGGAGTAAGGCTGGCCGCCGTCCGGTCGAAGGCGTGGCGCAGCATCCTGAGGGTGTCCGCCTCAGACTGAACCCGGTTGGTCCTCTCCGCCGCCAGCTCCGTGGAAAGCTCCTCAGCGCGGCGGGCATTCTGCTCCCGCTGCTCCCGTTCCCGCCGCAGCTGGAGCTCAAGCCCCGCCCCCTGGTCGCGCAAGTCTGCCACCTCCTTGCGGAGGCGGTGGATCTCGGCTCCCGCCTCTGTCAGCCGCTCCCGGCTCGTCTCAGGCTTGCTTGTCTTTGGAGTAGAGCTCGCCGAGGGCTGCCAGCAGGGCATCCGCGTCCGCCGAAGGAATGGAAGATACGGGGGGCTCCGGGGTAGGAACAGGGCCCAGCGGGCCCAGGCCCTGAGCGACAGCAGCGTCAGCAGCCGCCTGGGGATTGTCCCCCTCCTCCTGCTCGTCCCGGGGCTCGTCATCCCCGGGCAGCGAGGCCCCCACGGCCGCAACACCTTGACCGTCCTGGGCGCCGGGGGCATCCGAAGCGGGAACCCTGAACAAAGGAATGATCATAAGGTACGACCCAAGGGAACCTAATTTTTATGTAACATGTCTGTTCCTGGCTTACCTAGGTGGCGGCCTCGGGAAGCGGGGCACGCTCGGGGCGAGGACCAGACCCCCGCGCGGCGCTATCAACGCCGGTCCTGGCGGCCTAAGGACCGGTGCCGGCGGCGGAGGAAGAATCGCCGCTGCCGGTGACGGCGGTGGAGGCGGGGGCGCCCGTTCCACTGTCGTCGAAGTCGGCGGCGGCGGTGGCGGCGGCGGTGGCGGTGGCAGCTGTTGCACCACCGTCGGAGTTGGTAGTGGATGAGAAGACGTCGGTGCCGGAGGGTCCGTCGTCACCACCCTGACGGGGGCGAGAGAGGATGAGGTCGCGCCGATCGTCGGACCCCCCGCAGCCACCGACGAGCCCGCCGCTGTAGCAGAAGAAGTGCCCGTGGCCGCCGCGGAGGATCCCGCCCCGACCGGGCCCAGGAGGCGGGGTCTTTGGGGAGGCCTGTTGGCATCATCGTCGTCGTCGGAGCGCCTGCGCCTCCCTTGATCGCCACCCCCCTGGCCGCTAGCGGGGGGAGGGTCCCTGATCATCAGGGGGGTCCGGCGTAGCACGACGGGTGTGCCCATAGCGTCCATCGACGGCATGGCGCGGATTATCGCCGCGCGCTCCCCCGGTGATAACCGGCAGAGTGGAACTGCGCCATCTGGGAACGGCGAAACGGGGTGGACAAAACCTAGCTGTGCCATCCACCTGTCGATCACGTCGGGAGCCAGATTCCCGGCGGCTAACAACCAAAAAAGAAAAAGAGAAAAGCCCCAGGAAGCAGAAACACAGTCAGCACCAGATTCAACCAATAAAGAAGAAGGCCAAGGGATAACGCGGGTTACCTCCGGTGATACTCCGGGTCCCGTCGCCTAAGCCCATATACTGCCAGAACGGGCGGACGCGACGACGCAGAGGGCACAGCCTCCGGGAGACGAAGTCCCAGATAACCATGGGCCCTGTCAGGCCCGCCGCCTGCAGCTGGTCAACGCGGGCTAGCATTGCCAGGAGCTCGGGCGTCTCGCTCACCTGGGCCCCCCAGTTGAGGTTGCTGATCACGGACGATCGGGAGCTCCAGCACTTCAATGCCGCTGTCATCCTCGACGTACACCCAATCTTCGCGCCAATTCCTCCAACTGGATCGGCAGTCCAGTGGGATGTAGCGCGACATGGACCCGTCGCGAAGCCTCAGGTGGCAGCTCCCGGTAACAGGCGAGTTGCTGCCCGCGGCGCGAAGAGTGTAGAAGAAGCGAAAGAGCAGGAGGTTGGGTAGCACTCCTATGAACATTTCGCAGAAGTGGGCGAAGGCAGAGAGAAGGACGACGGAGTTGGGGGGAAGATGGATGTGGTGAATGGCGTAGAAATTAAGAACGGAAAGGTAAAAATCGGAAACCGGCGGCAGCAGGCCGGCAAGAAGCTGCCACCTGAAGAAAAGGCTGCAAAGGGGCGCGTCGGAGAATGGGAACCACTCCCCCCTTGGTCAGCCTCTTATAAGGCTGCAAAGGAAGGCTTGGCGGGAAAACCGAAGGGGCGCGACGGTTCGCGAAAAAGGGAGTTTTGAAACCCCCTAAAGGTGGGGGATCCCAAAGGTTGTGCAGAACGTGCGTCGGTTACGAGGCGGGAATAGCTGTGCGCCCCGACTCGGGAACCGGAGGAGTCGGAAGATCCTCAAGACTGCGGGGCGCGTGGGCGTTTGAGGGGCCCACCCGGGAGACTCAGCGGTCCCCCGAAGATCATTTAAAAGAGAGAAGAAGAAAAAGGAATGTTGAAGGTCGAAAGGCGCTCCAGGGTGGCCCCGGGGGCTACTGTCGGCGTATTCCACACCAGGGTACTCGCTCCCCCGCAGTAAGTACGGTCGCCACATGGATAGGGCGCGTGTGGGATGTTAGAGACAGGGGTCCCGCAAGAGGGGCCTACACCCGACTGGGCTTGACGGGTGGAATAGAAAGCCCAAAGCCCAGAAGCACCACGACGGGCCCGGAGGAGGTTTTCGACTTGTTCCCCAAGGCAACTCCTGATCCTTCGGGGAAGCTTCGCGCCACGCCCGAACAACCCGCCAAGAACGAAGCATGCAGCCTGACACTGCCAGAGCCTGCGGATGCTGGAACCTGACAGGGCGGCAGTCGTGGGTCGGGGAAAGCATAACCACCTCTCCAAGACGTAGAGCGCGAGGGCCAATGAGGAAAAAGCACATGTCGGCCAGGCCACCATGTTCAGGGCCCGGTGGCGCCCATCTATTATGTATCCTTCCCCCAGTATATATATAAGGGGAGGAGGGAGAAACAAAAAAAGAGGCTCACAAGATATCCAAGAACACAGGACTAGGGTATTATCTCCTCCGAGAGAGCCCGAACCTGTCTAAAAACAGATTGCCCTCGCATCCTGTGTTACCATCAAGCTCAGATCCCGCACAAATCCCCTAGAATCACAAATCTCATTGCCGGCGAAACCGATCGTCGACAGCGCGTCTGGGCCCCACCGCCGAGACAGGGGCGGGGCCACCTGGTGGTAGCCCAGTGGACAAGTGGCGATCAGGCCACACCACTGGGCGACCAGGAAGGTGGTCGCCAATGACAGTGGCGTCAGGCCAGGGGCGACAAGGTGTCGACACCGGCCGGGCGACCAGGAAGGTGGTCGCCCAGCGGACAGGTGGCGATCAGGCCACACCGCTGGGTGATCGGGGAGGTGGTCGCCCAGAGTGGACTGGTGGCGTGCAAACCGCTTCACTAGCGCACCGCCCCCAAGGTGGATGCACCCGGGTCAAGGGTATTTAATGCGAATCGTGCACATTTAATACCAGGCGTGGAGGCTGCAGTTTGGCGGCGCGCCTTCCCCAGGCGCGTAATAATTGCGGGTGACGCCACGGCAGCACCTCATCCCCTGACGGAACGGGCGGCGTTGGTAAGCGTGGAACCCAAGGCAGGAGTGCGACGGCTGCGTCAGACATTAATAGGATGTAAGAACAGTGACAGGTGCATTAAATGCACCCGTGGCAGTGTAATGAGGGTGGCTTGCATTGTAAGCCTCCCATGCGCCCCCGTCAGCCCAAGTATAAAAGGGGGCCAGGGTGCATGGGAGAGGGGGTTTTTTTTGGCTCTTGATGGGTTGGATGGATAGTCAGTAGGTTTCATCCCCTCTAGCTAGAACACAAGCAATAACCAGAGAACCAGGATTAGGGCTGTTACTCTTCGGAGGGCCTGAACCTGGGTAAATGTCTTGCGTCTCCCTGTTCTCCTGAGCTTCCCGGTACTCCGGTCATCTTCTTCCTCCTCTCTCAGGCGATTGCCCCGAAAGCCCCCCGTCTGAACCTCATAAGCACCCGACTCGGAGGTGCCTGTTGGCTAGTACGCCGACAACACTTATCAAAACCACGTTCCATATCTCATTAAGTCAAAGTTAACATGTAGTTGTCAAAATCATTTCACGTGGCAAGGCTAAGCATACTATATCGGTCTAACTACCCATGTTGGCAATTTAATAATGTCCAACTATTTAATTCTCAACTAGGGTGACAAGGGGTTCATGGCCTACAATTATTTATGATAAGGTGGCATACAGCAACTGGGCAATTATCTAATCTCCCAATTAATTAAAGCATTTTCTAACTGAACTAGCATGCAATAATTTAAATCAAAGTAATTTTCAAAAATGGGATCAACATGGTCAAAGCACAACTTGCCTTCAAAGAATACTTGATCTTGGTCCTGAGGTGGCTCCTGGGTCAACACTTCACCTTCGAAGCCTTCGGGCATTTCAACGTCTACTCGTAACGCGTGCAAATAGCAATAAATGAATAAAACAGTAGACAAAAAGTGTCCAAACATCCAAATAAAGTCCATAAACAGAGAGATCACAATTGTATAAATTTTTAGAAATTGGAATCGTCCAAATCGGAGTTAAAATGCAAAAGTTATAACCGTTTAAAGTTTAAAGGAAACATTAATTAAATATAAATAGAGAAATATTCATAATAAAAAATTAATTAAATTTCATATTGAGTAGGTCTCATTTTTATGAAAATTTAGAAATTTGAACCACCCAAATTGGAGTTGAAACGCAAAAGTTATAAGCGTTTGAAGTTTGAATCTATATTTAAAATCAATAAACCAAATTAATTTATTTATTTTTATAATGAAAAACCGAATAATGACGTCAGCGTGGATTTTGATTTTCTACCGAATTATTTTTCTATTGGAAAAGCGATTTATGACGTCAGCATGACGTCAGCGTCTCCCGGCCGAAGCGACCGACAGGCGGGCCCGGCCGTGACGTCAGCGGTGACGTCACGGTGTGGTTCGGCCGCTCCGCTAACACGCGGGCCCGGCGTGTCAGCGACATGCGCCCATGCGTTTGTTGCGGCTGGGGTGCACGTGGCTTGATCTGAGCCGTTGGATCTAGATCCAACGGTTAGGATCTAATCTAGTTCATCACCGTTACGGCTACGTGGCGGAATCTAGACCGTTAGATCCAGATCTAACGGCGGAGATTAGATCTTAGAAATCAAACGTGAGAAATACCTCCGGGCGACGTGGACGAGTCTGGACCACACGATGCGAATCGGACGGCTAAGGACCTTCGCGGGGGTTGATGGCGTGCGGCGGCGCTAGCTTGGCCGGAGACGAAGACGGCGACCTCAGTGAGGGCGTTTTGCGCGATCTCCGACGAAGTGAAAGGACTCCATGGGTGCGTCTTGGCCTGGCGGTTCCGGATCTGGGCTTAAATGCGGCGGAGGACGGCGGACGACGACGGAGAGGACGGAAAACCGCGGCGGAGTGAAGCTCCAACTCCGGGGAGCGATTACGGCCACGGCAGGGCGTCCTAGGCGGCGGCGGCTAGGGCAAAGTGTGCGTGAGGTCAAGGCGGTCCTCAGGGCATGTCCCGGGCATTAAATACCCTCGGCGTCCGCGCGAAAAGCGGAGACCTAAGCCCACACGGCGGCGGAGTCCGGCGGGGTTTCGGACGAGGACGAAGCAATCTGGACCCTCCACGTGGCGCAATTAACGGTCAAGATCTCCCGGGCGCAAGCGGATCCGGACCGGATCCGGTCGAATCGGTACGGGACAATCCTGACCGTTGGATCCAGATCCAACGGTTAGGATCGACCAGGGTTAGGTTGGACTGGGTCCGGCTCAGACGCGGCTCGAGTTGGGTCCTAGTCGGACTCGGGTTCTGGCTTGGTCGGATGAACCGTGCAAACCCGATCGATTTTCCAGCGATTAAATATTCAAATTAATTCACAGAAATTCATTTAATTCATTAAAAATAGCAAAACACTCAGAAAAATTCCAGAAAAATTCTAGAAAATATTTTAGAATATTTTGGACTCAAATAAAATATTTCCAACAAAATTTTATTTGCAAAATTAAATTCTTTAATTATTTCAAAAGGGAATAAATTCAAATAAATTCCAAATAAATTCCAAAAATTCACAAAAGTGCCAAATTTCATTTAAACTCATGAAAAGCAAAAATTGGGGTGTTACACAATATCATTATAGAGTAGCTTATTTCAAAGGAACAAAAAAAATGTCAAATTACATCGGAATAAAATTGTTAAGAAAACCCTTCGATAACACTTAACTTAGGGAATGTACAGAAATAATAGTAAAATAAAACTTAGACAATGTACCAAAATAAAAGATAAACAAGTACATCACGCATTATGGTTTTAGAGTTCATGAACATACCAGCAAGAATAACGCTCCTCCCAGTTCGAAAATTATCAAATATCCATTGTAACCCTTAAAGTTGATAGTCATATAGATAATCACTGTGTACATTTTTCTGGCATCATCCCATCTAGGCATATTTGGCTGACACAATCTACTCTTTTTAAAGTATTTTGATGCCTGTTGAAAAGCATAGAAACAGTTGGCTACACACCTTTGGTGCAATAGGATTCCCATGTAGCTTCAGAATAATCAAGACCTTTCCATTTAACAAGGAACTCATATCCCTCAAAGTCTTTATTATCCTGAAAAGTTGCCATGTCACATAAACCATCGTGATCAAACTTCCTCCGACATGCAATGGCACGACCTACTTCAAACCACTCAGGTTTCCTTTGATCCTCAGAATAAACACCCTTAAGCAAGCTATTGCAATAAGTTCGTAGGATCATTAGAATGAGAAAAATATCATTGAAGAAAGTATTATTATGCTATAATAAAAAGAAGCAAACAATTCAGTATATAGCATATTAGCACTGCACTAAACTTTTTTCACTCTAACTATATGATGGACCAATACTACTAACTAAGAAAGGCTGAGCATATCAACATATTCATAAAGAGTTCTCTCAAGCACCTCTTTGAGTGTTTGGAGATTACGTGAATAATTTGTAGCACATTATGAAGAAAATTTTGCCTAAATGAACCAACAGAGGTAATTGGCATTAAAAAGACAGGTTCAACTGTGACAACAAAATAACAAGAAAATATGTAGGGCAAAGGGCTTACGAAATCTTCATTAGGTAGCTTTGTGTACTCATACACGATCGAAAATACGAAGCCATTCAAGTGGAACCTAGATCAAGTAAATTCAAATGTTTTGATAAAATAATTACGAAGCTCACATTGATTATTAAGATATCACAAAATAAATCTTTGGCAATGTGTGGCCGAACACCATTCAAACAAAGGAAATCGTTAGGCAGCATAGCCCTGCATGAATTTAACTATTCCAGCCCTTGTTGTCCTTGCGGTCAGCCACCAGCTGTTGGAGCTCCTGCTCCACCCGCTGCACCGTCACCCCCGCCTCTGCCATGAGAACGCACGTAGCTAGTTTGACACTACGGTTTGGTGTGACGTTATAGAAGGTGAAATTAGAGAATAAAACCTTTCGGCTTAAGGTTTACTCGCGTTTTTGGGCCTTTTGAAGCGTTGTGACATCATGGAGTGTCGTAACCTTATTTAACGTGCATGATAAGGTTAATAACATTATGAGATGTGGAATTAAGGTTAAAACTATAGGATATGGAGGTTAATAGCTTTTCCGGCGTTCGGGCGTTTAGGGTTTTGGGCCTTCCGGGAGTTTGGGCCTTGGTGGGCTTTGGTGGGATGGAGTAGGTCTCCGTAACGGACTAGGATTGGGTGTGGGGCTGATAAAAGGGCTCCCCACCAGCCTTTTGGGCGTGCTCCCCTGCCCTTGGGCGCCCCACCTCTCCCTCCAAGCCCTAGCCGCCACCCCCACCTTCCCTCTCCCTTCCTTGCGCCTCCACCTCCCATTGCTCCCCATTGCTCCCTATTGCACACCACCTCTCCTCCACCCCTTGCTTCCCTAGGGTGGCCTCCCCACCCTACATCCTCATGGATCCATCCGAGGAGCGAGGAGCGAGGAGCGAGGAGCGAGGAGCGAGGAGCGAGGAGATCGATTGGAGTTTTCGTTCGTCGGGCAAAGGTATGATCATGGGGATCCTTGGAATTGATCTAGGTACTGTTCTTAGGGTGATTATCAAGTTTTTAGATCAATTGGTGGTGCTGGATTGGAGTAATTTGGGTTAGATCTAGACGTTGCCACGTTTCTGTTTTGGGACAGCATGAGCAGTCGACCTAGGGTTCCTGTTTTCGCCAATTTAGATTTCGAATCTGACTGTACGGACTTTTAAGAAGTTGTAGATAATTTTATTATCTTTCTGTGCATATAAATAACGTTAAATTCCGCCCAGCCGTTTGAAAGTTATGACTGTTTTACCGAGCGTATTAAAATCTGTGACGCGATTGGAACAGATCTCGGTAATCTTTAGATTAGATAACTTTAGAATCCGAATCAGTCTTTCCATATACCTAGAGAAAGTTGGGAAATTTCCTAATCTACGCGAGGATGTACTCGTTTAATTGATTCGGAGTCCCAGAACTCAAGTTATGCTTTTTGCAAGGCTGCTGTCCCGTCGGGACAGAACCTCTGTTTTTAGGTTTTGCGAGTAGTGGGCAATGTCGGGTTAGATGGGGTCTTGCGTACTGTTTTGTGGGTATGATTGTGAGTGTGTGATGCCTATGTGCAGGTGGTGTGACATCGGGAGTGCCCTCGACTTCCCACAAATCCGTCGCCCGCGGTTGAGGCAAGTGTGTTGTAATGTATAGCGGATTGTAGGTTGCTTGTTGATATTGGATGAAAGATTGAATACTTGCTATGATCACTTGCCTTGCTTGTTGTTTTCCAATGATATATTGAGTATGATTATCATGATATGATGCTATGTGTCTATACTTATCATGATTCGATGCCATGTGTAATATTTATCATGATGAGATGCCATATGTTTATGTACATGTGAAATATGATAATTGGCATAGTTGCATGCATGACATGAGATGGGGCGAGGGCGGTGAGAAAGTCATTAACTAATCCGGGAAAGGCCGGTGAGAAAGTTATGACTAGTCCGGAACGCCATTGAGTAAGACCTACATCGTGATTCCATTCACGTGGTGAATGGAAGCGAGGAGTAGGCACCCTCCATCTTCAGGATGGAAGGGGGGAGAGGGTGCACACCGACGGGTGTGTACTCAACCATACCGGTATGAGTTTCCAAGGAGATATGAGCATAACATTGCATTGCATTGCATTGCAATACATATTTAATGATGATGATGTTGTTATGTGCTCAAGTATGAGATGTTATATGTGATGTAAGGTATTATTGTCTTGTAAATGATCTTGTTGTCCATTACAATATGCTTGCTGAGTTTTCGAACTCACGCTTGTGTTTTATGTTGTTTTTAGGTACTTTGAGATCGGCATGCGGGAAAAAGGGGTCTAGCTACAGTTCTACACGTAGCTCCACCATCATAGTCCATAATTAATCACTTGGAGACATAATATTAAGAGTTGTGCCATAAATTAATGTAGGGTTTAATTTAGCATGCTTGTGATTCCTTATTTGCTTGGTTATAGCTTATGAAGTGGTTGAGCATGTTTTTATTGGCGTAATTTGATGATATATCCATTTATGTTGATGTTTTATTTGTCGTGTGCTATGACATATCTTGCCATGATATTGATATTGTGTTAATTCATGTTAAAACAAAAGAGATGTTGCCGAAATCTCGGTTTTTAGCCTATGCACCTTTGCTGGAATTTTATGTTAAATGTGGTATTTAGATGTTGTTTAGCTTATGTTTGGTAGCATTCAGGCATATTAAATGCCGGGGTGTTACAGCTAGCCGGCTAGTGAGCATCACGACCTGGACGAACGAACGAACGATCGAAACCATCAATCTCATGAGACAACAAGAAACACGTGGCGGCCAGGGCAGGGGGCGCGCGCAGGGGAGGCGCCGGCGAACGCGGCGACCGGGGCAGGGGGCACTCAAGTTTTCCAATTTTGATAGCGCCCACGCGTGACCTAGTATATGTCGGATTACTAATTATTTTCGTCGGCTTGCCCCCAGCCGACGAAAATAGAGGCGTATATTCGTCGGCCCCACAGAAACCGATGAAAAAAATACTATTTTCATCGGCTACACTCAAACCGACGAAATTAAGGCGTCATTTACGTCAGCCTATTTGTGGCTGACGAAAATAATTGAAGCTGACGAAAATATTATCGTTTCCTGTAGTGATCATGCTACCAAGCCTACCATACACAAACATGCATGCAACCTACACCAAACAGCCGACTGAATAACAACTACCATATACAAAAAAAGATGTAGTTTTTATATTTTGCATATTCACAAAGATATATCTATAAAACACTATATTGCCTCTCTTCATTATATTTTAAACAGTATATTTTACTTTAGTCCATATTAGTAAATGACATTGAAAATAGCTAAATACGAGGGGTATTAAAGAAAAAAAGTGAAAAAATTTATATCAAAACTGTAGAATTATATATACTAGTAAGGTGCTCGTGCGTTGCAACGGAATCTACATTTTGAACGACTGTCCTGCTATTACGATAACATGAAACAAGAAAAAAAAATATGTTGTGCAAATAATACCTTAATGATCTACATTCTACAATTAAAGAGGTTAATTAAAGAATGGCAGAACTGTGTGTGTTATCTTCCATCCACGCCTGAAGTGGTTAATTAAAGAGGTGGGTAATTAAAGAATGGCAGAACTGGTAATTTTGATGAAATGACGTGGGAAGAAACTCTCACTTTATATAGTAGAGATTTAGTAACAAAATTTGAAAACTATACATACGTTCCGAAACGGGGAGCATTAAACTAAACTAATTAGAGAGTGCCGTCTAAGCAACAATTAGAGCTGTGCCTGCAAATGCAACGTATCCTCATCATCACGCAGACCGATCCCCTTGAAACTAGGCTTTAGTTAATTAATTGGGCATGCACAGCATATATGCCTCCCCTGTAAAGTGCGGATTTGCTCAAGTACAAACGACGCAACTGGGTCGAGATCCGAACGCATTGGTCGTATCACATCTCCAAAATCGCGACGTGACGAAGAGAACAAATTTATAATCGATGCCCATGCATGCTGGGACACGGCCATTGTTTTTAGTTTACAGCTCTCGAGTCGAGCTCCTGAAGCAGCTGTAATTCGTTGGGAAAAAAAAAGGGTGAGGGGCACATGCATGCATGCATCCCGGCACCAACTTTACAGCATGGTCGGGCCGGCCTTTTGTACCCATCCAATGCATTTGTCAATCGAGGAGAATTTATCATATACTCTGTTTTAGTCAGTACAATTAATTATTTATTCTAAATTTTAAAATTTATATGTTAGTAAGATATTACGAAACAAATAGTACAAACCATTGTTTCAAAAAATAAATTTATCTCAAAAAAATACACTATATAACACCGACTAAGGGCATGTACAGTGGTTATATTTAGCTGTCTATAAGAGATGACACGTAGGATTTTAAATAATGTGGAGGAGAGAGAAGACTGTTGTCTACAATTTAATAGACAGCTTATAGACAGCTTTACATTTTGTGTACCATTGTATAGACAGTCTGTTAATTGAATAAAAGATCACTACAGACAACTCTATAGACGATCCATTGTATGAATTATTTTTAATGCTGTCTGTAGATGATGTGGAGCTACATTATAGACAGCTGCCATCTGTACCATTGTACATACCCTAACAGAGAGACTCGAGACCGACTGAAGAGTTTTATAACCCACTACGTACGTCGGGAAGTTGAACGAACTGCACCTTGGGTTAATACTTCAATTGCCGGCTAAATATATATAGTCCAAACCGATGCGTGGATTTGATCACGACAATGCATTACTTCATTAATTCCGCGACATTTTAATTGAACTGTATACGGATGTATGGCAGGTTCTGGTTTTTCAAGGTATAAAACGGATGCACACCGCACTCACCCACCTGATTTTTGCCTCAAGCCCGGGTAGGATAGCCTAAAATTAAAATGCGCCATTTTACTGGCAACAGGGCCGTATCGGACATTTTGGGGGCTACGTGCTAAATTTAAAATTAGGCTGTACACAATAAAAATTAATTACTAAAAAAATTATTTTATATTACAGCTGTAGTATGATTTGTTTCTTACGAAACAAAGGATTATGTGATGCATCACGCTAAAAAAACAAATTTCATATACGACCTTTACTTGAAAAGCACCATTTTTCTAGTATTATTTGAAACAGATTCTTCAAGTATCCTTGTAATTAGTATTTTCTAAATTAAATCAATTTCAATAGCTATCGTCAAGTCTTCCATAGTTCATTGTAACGCAAATAGAACTTCAACTTCAATCTATGTGACCTCTTTTTTTTGCGTGTGCAATAGTCACCGGAATTGTTAACAAAATTATATATGCAACAATTGCATTACGGAAATAATTAGATGTTTCAAAAACTTTAAAATATCAACAGGGCATATGGTTTTACTTAGAATGAATTTTTACAATAAAAAATAAAATAAAAAAGAGAATAAAAAACTACTCATCTATTAGTTCTTACTCTTATTAATGCAAAGATTAATAACTAGTAATAAAAAATAAGTAAAAAAATAGGATCTCCTGCACAAGCCCAAGGATCCAAATCCCAGCGAGATTTCAGAAATCTTGATCGAGATTTCGGATTTCGAACCCCCTCCAAGATCCTAAATCCCAGCCGAGAAAAATTTTTAGAAAATTTGAAATGCTATAATAATAATCCAAATCTCGGTGAGATCCCAGTGATTTTGGGCAAAATCTCGATAATTTTGACCGGATCTTCATTTTTCTTGGCTAGATTTGATTGGATTTAGGGTCAAGACTATCCACAAAAAAATTTAACGTGTTTTTTTTTATCATTTTCGGTTGTTTCAATTTGAACAAAATCTCGGTAATTTCTGCCGAAATCTTGAATTTCTTGATTGAAAAAAACAGGATTGAAATTTGATTTTTAGATTTCATTTGGATTTTGTTTAAAATCTCAAAATTTCAGATTTCGATCACCTCTAAATATACATCAAAATGAAATTTAAAACCTTGCACAGACCTCCCATCCGGACCTGACCGTCAATAAGGTTGTTTCCTAATCCTGGTAGCTAGGCTGCTTGCCACTGACCGGCCTTCATCATTTGAATGCAGCCGACCAGCCGGGACAATGCCATTCTCTTAGCTAATTGTCTTTTCGAGGAATAGAAGCTTTCAGAGCAAGCATAATGACACGTTATCAGAAGCAAACGCGATTAGATTGCTGCAAGTTTCGAAAGATTGCGGAGCAGCTCAGCTTCTGCTAGCTGCCAAGCTTGGACAAAGGTTATTGCATTTCCTTTTTAATATTTATTTATAGAACAGTACTCAAGTAATACTCCCTCGGTTGAGGTTTATAAGGCATAATTTTTAATATTTTTATTTACAAATATATGGCGTATTTTATACTCTAATTTCAAATTAGTGTAATGTTCCCTCTATTCTCGATTTTTAAATAACCCACTTTTCTAATTATTCTACAGCAATCATACTAAAAAAATAATATAAATAGACCTTAATCGCCATTGTGACAAGTGACACAAGATCATATCGCCATTTCAACCAATGATAGAGTGCCACGTGGGTTGCCACGGTAGATGCTGCCATTTGAAATGGCGACAGAGACCCACGCACTATGTCGCTATTTGAAATGGTGACAAAAGGCCAGCTATAAAAATCAATGAGCCAGCATCTGACTCTCTATATAAGTACTCTTGCATGAATAGCCAATGCACCTCAAACTAAGTACTTCATGTTCAACATGACAAACAGAGCAGAAAGCGCAAGATGTTGGAGGCGAAAGATGGGGACAAACAAGTTTTCGAGGGCATGACCCTTCCCTTGAGGACACACACATCTACGGTCCCCTTAACCTCAATCCCCCTAGCTCCAACCTTCCACTCAAAACGAAAGAGTCCTACACCACTATAAATCTCCTCTGGGAGTACCCACACCTACCCAAGTATTAGCTACAATGCAAGCACAACCTCAACATGGTAATCCAGGTTTGTCACAACCGTTTGAACCTAGGATGTCATTTTTTTTTTTGCTACCATCTTTTCATGGTACTTATGTTATTTTCTAACTATATTTCCACACATGTATCACTATATTGCTTGTTAAGACTTGTTCTTTCTTGTGGACGGCGTATTACAAGTTCACAAAGTAGGTTGACCCACCATATCATATGCACGCCCAATTTTACATCTACTCACTGCTAGTATGCCTAAAGGAACTAGAAGAGGAGCTCCGGACAGAGAATATCAACAAATGAAAAGCTCTAGAGGCCGAGGATCAAGGGGAGGAACAATAAGGAGGTGGTTCACCTCGGCAGTGACTATCACCCTTACTGTTGTTGTGCCAATCTGAGTTATAGTTGTGCCTGCCACAATCATGATAACCAGTTGCATCCACGCCATCCTGACAATCAGCTCTCCATATAGGTGTCATACGATATCCCATTTGATCCTAAGGGGCCTACGCCATAGTGCCCAAAGCCCATGTACACTCACCATAGTGTTTTCAGTCCAAAAGGTGTACATGTATCATACCTATCGTATGGTTCGTTCAATTGTGTGCCTTGCCATTTGTACCGTATCTGTAGTTAACAAGATTGCACTCCAAAAAAACACAACTAGTCTTTTAACTATTTTCTTCATTAAATACTAAAAACTTTCATAAATTCCTATCAATATGAAGGATCGAGATGGCAATCAGAGAGGGGTGAATGATCCCAAATAAAATATTCTCCCACTCAAAGTACTCCAAACAATCCCGCAATGAAAATTCGAAACACCCAAAAATTTTCTTTCAAACTGGTGCTCCTCAGATTCGCAAACCTGCAAAAACCGGAACGACTAGACAACTATGTGTACCCCTAGCTTGCATGGATAAGAGCTATGAAACATGTGAGGGAATTTTCAATCACAATACTGGTTGTCAAGTGTCCTAACAAAAAGGCATCAATTCAAATGCTTCTTTTCTAAAAGAGATCAAACCAAATCACCAAAGTTTCTTTTACAAAAGTGAAAGCAGTTTTTTAGGAATTGTTCTCACTTGGAGCAGGTGGTTGGTGGATTTCTATTGCTCCAACATTTTTGGGAATTTTTCTCCCTGTGAGAAAATGAGTAGTGAAACACTCCACCAAAAACCACCTCAAAAAGCCTTATAGAAAAATAAGTAAAAATCAAGAACTACAGATAGTCAGGAACTTCGATCAGAAAGTTTGAGGCTCGGTTTTCAACTCATAGCGCCCAAACAGTGCAACGAGTGGAACTTCGATCAGAAATTTTTTCATATATGGATATATGAGTCGTGCACCTTCTCCAATATGAGTCATGCACCTTCGATCACTCAGAAAGGATTTTTCTAGATTTTTCTGAAAATCAAAGACTGACTGCTGAGCGAAGAACAAGTTCAGGACAGATTTGTAATCTTGATATAAACTTGATCTCTAGTCTATCCTAGGGTGCAAGAGAGATGTAAAACCAAATGAGCACTCTCAAGACATCCTTGATCAACAACATTTAGAAGAAGATGAGGCAAATCCAAATTGTGAGAAAGTAAATTACGGATATTTAAATGCGAAAAAGTAAATGCTGAATTTAAATTGCGTAAAGTAAAAACATAATGTAAATACGGAATTTAAATTCACAAGAGTGTAAAAAAAATCTTTGTATTTTCTGTTTGGAAGGTTTACAAAGCCTCATTTCATGTGGGCAAAACTCAAAGGAGCAACTCAAACCTTTATGTGAGGGAGGGCACCCCTCCCCCTCTATTTATACTACTCTTGGGCCACCTACCACCCTTGGATGAGTCCCTCAACCCTAAAGCACTTCACCAAGGGCTAGGATTAACCCACTCACACAACCATGCAAGGGCAACCCAAAACCCTATACACACAATGGGTTTTCTTACACAATTTTCAAAGCATACTACCTAGACCCACTAACCTATCAACTACACCGCGATCCAACGGCCCTCATCGATCCTCGCGGCATCTAGCTAGTATCATCGCCTTTCCTTGTCTTCTTGACTTGCTTGGACTTCGTCTCCGATCATCTTCTGGCGATCTTCGACTGTCTGGACCTCCGACGCACCTCACCTAGTCCCGATCATCCTCCGCCTCACCATGACCTATCACCGTAGCCCTGCAACCATCAAAGACAAGGAAACCCATCACATAGCATTGTCCAATAATCATCATAAATGCTCAAACAAAAATCTTATCTCGATTGTATGCTTGAAGCTGACACAACTCAAATTGCTTCCTTTTGAGTTCCAATTCAAATCAAGTTCAAACCTGAGCACACCTTGCTCAAAATAAAGTCAAATACTCATCACAAATATGGATGGACCTCCACATGATCCTTCAAGATACTATGTCTGACTTTGTCTGATTTATTCAAATAAGAAACATCATTCCACCTCATTAATGTATAGAACGAATTCCTCAATTAAGCAACAGAAAAGGCCTGATTTTACACTCCTTCCCAAAAGAAAAATATTACTCTATTTCAATATATGGCTAATGTCGGTGTTTTTTTTCCCAAAAACCACAATGACCACTTAGTAATTTTTTTTGCATGCATAGTTCTGTCACCGCTTCAAATGGTGACAAAGGGCATCTCGACATTCCAATTGGCGACATAGATCGTAGCTGGACACCACATTAGTATTTCGCCATTTTAAATGGTGACGGAGCTTCTCTCGCCAATTTAAATAGCAGAAATTTTTTGGGATCGCGTTTAGGTCACTCGTTCGCTAATTTACGTGAAAAAACTCCCATTAAAAACAAATCGCGATCGAGCCCTTTTCTAATTTTTTAGTGTAGCGGTCAGGTCCAAAAGCATAACAAATAGGTCCTCGCTCCTTACATCTAGGTCCTTTCTCTGTTTTCTTAGAAAAAAATGTTTTCATCAACAGAAAGATGTGTACTTTTTTCCCAGCTCAGTCTATAAGGTTTCTCGAGCCTCCAAAAAATTGAAAAATACGTCTAGGTCTACTTTTTCTATGGAAAAAAATGCAGAGTAATTTTTCGTTCACGCGCGCGGCATGCGCGTTTAAAAAAACGTCTAGATCTATTTTTTTCCTCCGGATAATTATTTTTTCTCTGAAAAAAACGCAAAATCGTATTTTTTTCGGCTCGGTCTCTGAGGTTTCTCGTACCTTCAAAAATTTGGAAAATACGTCTAAGTATACTTTTTCTCTGGGAAAAAAAAAAGCAGAGTTATTTTTTGTTCACACGCGCGCCATGCGCATTTAAAAATACGTCTATATCTATTTTTTCTCCGAAAAATTATTTTTTCTCCGAAAAATTATTTTTTCTCCAGAAAAAACGCAAAATCATTTTCCGTTCACGCGCATGGCATTCGCCGTGTACTTTTTCCCTAGCGCGATCTCTACGGTTTCGCGAACCTACAAAAATTTTAAAAATACATCTATATCTATTTTTCTCTAGAAAAAAACACAAAATCATTTTTCGTTCGCACGCGCGGCGTGCGCCGCTTTTACGGCCTAGTTTGCTACATTATCTGTTGAGACAACTTCTTCAATATATTGTCTCTAACACACTCTCCAACAACCATTATTTTACAATTTATTAAACAGCGCCATTTGCCATTTTTTTACTAACTCCTCCCTCTCCCTTGACATCTCTCTCCCAACAAAGAACTCCCTCTCTCTCCACCGGTCGCCCTACTAGCTGCCGTCCTCTATACCACTGCGTTGGGCTCCCGTTGTGCCCTCTCCGCCACCGCATCAGTTTCCGCTCTCTCCCTCGCCACCGCCTCCACCGTCCACTTCCTCTGAACTCTCTCTTCGCCACCAACACCAGCCACCGTCCTCTCCACTACTAATGTCGGCCATCGTCCTCCCCTGCACCACTGCCTCCTCCCCTACTGTCATTAACCCCTGTCAGATCCAACCCACCCGAGTCTAGATCTAATCGGGCTCGACCAGATCCATTCACCGACGAGCCGAATCCGGTCGGATCAAGCGACCATCCCATCACCATCACATTCCTCGTCAGTCACATTCATGTTCCTCACCAGTCGTTGTGGTCGAGCCATTCGCCGCCAAAGTAGATGTGGTCGTGTCCCTGGGTCTAGTCCACGCCACCACGTGGGTCCCACAAACCTCGTGGGCAACAGTCAGCTCCTCTACAACGACACGCAATCTGTCTCGTGCATTGGTTTGCGTGCCACACGACCCTTCTCTCTCCTCATTCTCTCTTCTTCACATATAATTTTGCCGAGCTGGTATAACTTAAAGACAACTAAGATGTAACTATTGAATATACCCTAACAGAGAAAAGTCATATGTTTAATTAGTAGAGCAACAATAGGCCCAAAAAGTGCATCCTCCAGTGCTAAAGAAAATAGAGTGATATCCTGATACCTTTCTGGTTCACTACTTTGGTTTCTTTTCTTTTTTTCTTTTTGGACTTCATGACACCAGATCTCGACCAAGTAGCCTTCACTACCGGATAAAATCTCTTTATTTCCTATGGATTTTTTTTTCAAAAAAAGAGAGTATCTATTTAATCCTAGTAGTAGTAGGCCAGTTGGATTGAAAGTCTCGTCTGCTTCCGGTATATATGTCTATTTTATTTATTGTGCCTACCGTTCAAATCTTGAGTTTACTTTCTGAATTTGAGATCAAATTTAGAATAAAAACAGGTTCATAGTGCATACATGGTAGTCACTTTCATAATCACGCGTGACTTCATACTTTTCCGAAGCCAATGAGAATTATGATAACATCAATCAAAACAAAAGCAAAAAAAGATAGAAGGTATGAAATTTTTTATGTAGTTTACATGAAATTCCCGTTCAAGTTTCGAACCCCTGGCAAGTGACAAATCTTACAAAACAAAACAAAACAAAACAAAATTTCTTGGCACTAAGAGAAAATACCTGAACATTATGCATGATGAAAGATAAATTGAACGCTTCGTCATGTACAGAAATGTGGTTTTGTGTGTGTGTGTTGGGGGGGGGGGGGGGGGGGTTGGAATTAGTGGAGCGCACAAATGTGAAAATGAAAAGTCTTCTAGCTTTCCGGCCCATCTTCTCAAACGCGGGCTAGTTCAGTATGCCGGCTTCCTTTTCACCTGTGCTAATGGCCATTGGGTGCTAACATGTTAACATTAAATCTGACCCATCAGATCTATGATAAATGGCTCAGATATAGAGAGGTGAAAGCCCTATTAATTACCTCATTACTCACTCAAATGCTTTTCACACAAGCCCATTGATTACCTCATTAATTACCTGTCCAAATCTAAGCCACTCATCATAGATCTGATGGCGCAGATCTTATATTAGCATATTAGCACCCAATGGCCATTAGCACTAGATATGTTCCCTTGATTAATTGGGCCCAAATGTGGACACTCCAATAGCGCACGGGCCTCTGTCAATCCCTTTATCTGTGACACGTCTCATCATTAGTTAGGGGTCTATTTGTTTTTGGTTTTATTCCGAATTTTAGCCTCAAAAGTTGAATAAAAAATAAATAATTTGATTTTAAAAATCAATTATCATAATTTAGTCCACCCATATAAATTAAATCTATAATCCACTTCATATGTGTTTTTAGATTATAATTTAGAATCAGTTTTTAGAGAATCCAAAGCAAAAAAAAAACAACACAAACTCTTAGATTGGTCATGTGGGGGCGTGTCAAATGGTGGCATAAATAACTATTCTTGAATCTTAAAATATAGAATATATATAATTTAGAAGCACTCTAAATTTATAAAAATGCATTTCTATATGATTCATTTGAATCAATTTATAGTTTCTACGTAAGTTTTTTTTCAAAAGAAGTGCTAATTCGGTTTACAATATTGCAGTAAATAAAATGACGTCTTCCCCAAAAAAAAAGCATTATTGTGGTTACAGTGGGCATCGTATGGAATTAACTAAATTACATACAAATCCTTGTGTTGCATTGAATCATTTTCAGCGTCAGATCGGTCAATCAAGTGACCAAATTAAGACACGTGCTACCGCCTACAAGTGATCGGCCGCTGATCCTCCTATACATGAGTTCCTACTGATTAATCGCTCAGCGACTAAGGACGAACTTAGACCTAGGCGACGGACCGAGCTTTTTACAAGCGGCTCAAGGCCCGGCTGGCCCGGCACGGCCTAAGCACGGGCACGACCCGACTCGAGATGTCGGATCGGGCTGGGCTTATGAATGAGGCCTGTCGGGCGGCCTGACCCGACCCGAAGACATGGGCTGGGTTCGGGCCGGCCCGACCCGAGGGTGGCCCGGAGGCCCATGGGGGCGTGTGGCTATTCTCTTTTCATTGTAGGTAAGGTTTTTAACGAAGTAGTAATTTTGTATATGTAAATATCAATAAAGTTTTTCATTCCATCCAAATATTCATTGTCATTTTTACTGTCCATTGATCCATTCTACTGATTTGTACTGCTCATACTACTAACACCGGATCTGAATGCTTGTAGCTAGTTGTGGGGCCGGGTCCGGGCCAACTCGGTCCGACTCCAGCCTGTCGTGCTTTCGGACCGGATTGGGCTAGGTCAAACCTCTCCCGGGCCGGGCCGGGCCGGCTCGCTCGCTTTTCCGTGCCGGGCAAGCCCGGGACGCCATGGCCCGAAGCCGGTTGTGCTCGGGCCGGCCCAGCCCGGGCCGACCCAACGCCCAGCTCTGGATGAACTAGCAGGTTCCAAGAATTAATGAAAATCATTTAAAAATTGCAATTTTCCATCATATCAAACCAAACCAGCTCGAGATTTAAAACCGATCGATAAATCGATTCAATTCAAATTCAAAAAATTTAGAAAAAAATGTTACAAATTTTTGAAAATTTTTTGTATGCTATCTTGAGGCAATGCTAATAATACTCTAAAATTTTCAGATGATGATCAGACCTTTGTATTGTTTTAATATTCTGACAGTGCTACTGTCTTTGTATTTTTTTATTTTCAGATGATGATCAAACCTTTGTATAGTTTTAATATATGCTCTTCTATTTTTTATTTTCTAGGGGGCATAATGAAGTCTAATATTTCTATAAAAAATTGTGAGATCTTGAGGAAATAATAATAATTATGTAAAAATTTTTGGTGGTGATCATACCCATATATTTTTGAAAAAATTCTGACAGTGCTACTATCTTTTTATATGCTCTTCTATTTTTGATTTTCTAGTAACACTAAATGAAGTATAATATTTTTGAACATTTTACTAAATGATCCTTGGGTACTCTTTATGATTCCATTAAAATTTCAAAGCATGATTAAGTATTTAAAGTTTTATAAAAATTTGACAGTGTATATATTTCTTTTCGTTAATTGCTCTTTTTTATTTTTCAGAAGCACTAAATAAATTCAAAAAAATTATTAGAATTTCTCTAAGATGTTTTATAAATTAATTGGAATTTATTAATTTTTATATTTTTTTTGTAGTTTTTCACATTTTTCTTGGATTTTTTTTCAATTTTCATTGAGTGCGTCGAGAATCGAATAAAATTGGATAAAAATAAATAATAAAAATTGGTGAGAAAAGTGGCGTCGCTTAGTTTGCCGATTTCAAATAAAACAGTTGAAAATTGTGGAAATTATTTAAAAATCGGTCTATTTTTTATTTTTCTTTTCATTGTTTTTTGATCGCCGATTTTAAAAGTTTGACTTTCAAACTGTTAGATTTTTACTGATTTTTGACGAAAATCAATACTGAGCACTTGGCGATTTTCAGGTGCTATACGGTATTGTTAACCGTGCAAACTAGTAAATGGTACTACTACTAATTGTCAGCCGAAGGGGTGCTTCGGGGAAGGTGAGACGAGACAGAGGGCCATGTACCACTGCGGCCCCAAGTAGGTAGAAGATGGCTGAGTTGCGGGTTCCACGGGCAGAGATAGATCAAGCTAAGAGAATGACATGTGGGGTCTAGCTGCTACTCACATGTTCACGCGGATAAAATGATTTTTGCACTCTTAGCAGTGAGCAATTGACGGGGGATAGGTGACGGCAATGGTATGTTGTGGAAAAAATTGAAACCGATGGCATATTACGAAGAAGTAGTTATACGATAGCTATCGTGAAAAAAAGAGCTATTCGATGACATAAAATTAATTTTCTTGAAAGATAACAACGCCCACTAGTTAGAGCTACATATAACTATATAACTGTGGCGGAGCTTAGAGCAAACTCTCAAGTTGGGCAAATGAAGGCCAATGTAAATTTACGGTGTATTTAGTATTTTAGTTTATAGAATGAGGTTGAATCGGATAGAATGATTCTGTATCATTGGGTTCCATTATTTTGGGTGAATGAGATATTTCAGCATCTAGAGAAAATATTATTCAAATCTGTATCACTTGATTCAGGATGGGATGGTTCTATTCAAACAACAAAACACATTGATAACTTTTTTCTTGAACCATTTCATACATGTACCACTTGGTACAGACAACCAAACACACCTTAATTATTTATAGTTGTTCATGCTTGGATTACAAAATACTCGGCAAGGTATATAGGCGTGGCCATCCAAAAGGACTAAGCAGTATATGAACCCAATTACTACTGTATTCTTGGAGTTCATCCAAAAGATCTTTAACTGTTGCAGGCGCCATGGCCATCTTGAAAATTTTTTATTTAATATTTATTTTAAATCTTTTTTTCAAAACTAATCGACGGAGAATCGAAATGACCGAAATGGCATGTCGTCGCCTGTGATTGGAGCGATCACCCCGTTCTCAGGCGAAAGGTCTGCCACTGCACAGAAAAGCACTGGCACAACAGGAAAAATGTAGGCCCCCGGATCGGCTATCCGGAGTCCCCTGTGTATTTCTGTACTAGTCCTAGATCAGTAGCTAGTACACACAGTCAAATAGTGATAAATCAACAACCATATCACGAATACCTATAACTAAATAAGAACAACACCAAATAAAAGCAAAGACTTTATGGTCAAGGTTTACCATTACAGCCTGAACAGGCAGAATAACTTGAACAACTGCAACGGAAGATGAAAACACCAAGGCGACCCATCCAAATGCCCACAGGCAATCGAGTGGAGAACGCGACCTAGTCGTTGGAACTCTTGGACAGCTTCTTTCACTTCTGAGAGATGATTAGAATGTAGCACGTGAGTACATAAAGTACTCAGCAAGTCTGGGAAATTATGCACAATGTAGGCTATCCAAAGATGGCTTAATATGATTCTTTTGCACAAAGCCAAGTTTCCTCAAATCATACTTGTTAATAAGTTTCACAAAGCATATTTTAGCAATTCTTTTTAATAATTGAATTATGTAATATTGTAGTGAAGGTTCTAACCACCACTCACTAATATACAGGCTCTATCCGCCACATTCCAAAGAGATCAGGGTTCAGTCCATTCACATGGCTCTATCTGCCACGGTTCACAAAATCAGGTTCCTTCCACCTACCTGGCTTTAGCCGCCAGAAGCACACCCGAGAGTTCTAACCGCTCCCGGATCCCCAAAACAAACCATTGTTTAGTTTGAAACCAAAAACCAAAGTCTACCAGTATGAAAGCATTCAGCAAGCTTTGCCTTTGACTGTAGGCACGGCTATTCGAATAGTTTTAACTTTGCAGAGGTGTACAACTTTACCCACAAGACATGATATTCCCTTGATGCCAAGCTATTAGCACACTGCCTTAGGTGTGCCGGCAGGGATGTAATGACAAGGCCTTTACAATGTATACACCTAACTCCGACTCCACCACGAGGTTTCACCATTGTTAAGGTTATATCCACCCGATCTGATGTAAGCCCCTCTTGCGTCGTGTGAGAAAAATAACAACAATGCCTCTATCCGGCGCTCACATTCCACCGTTTGGTGAGTCTAAGTTAGGTTTCTACAAATTATTCAGCCAGGTCGTGCCCACTTTGACATGTGGTTGTACGGTTATGCTTAGAATGGAGACAGTCATAAGCGTCGGTCCTTAACTGACTTGGGGCGGTACTTGCACCATGAAAACTAGTGCTATATCCGCACCCGCCAAACAAACCATTCCGCCCAAGTCCAAACCATTTTTCATTTTATTTTTATTTTGCAAAACAACGGCAATACTCCTTGCCTAAAACTTTCAACACAAGGTTTCCGGAGATAATTGAAATTCTCACCCATAGGTGAATACTGACCGTTTGCGAGTCTAAGCATTTCTACCGAACTATTTTATTCCACTAATAGTTTATTTTATAAAATACAAACCCCCGGGTTTGGTTACAATCCTTATAATCAATTTTGTAATTCTCCAATAATCCTTAAATTGCCATAATGGTACAATCATATGAATAATCTGAAGGGTTTCGTAGCATGGAAAACAAAAATTTTTCCTACGATTGCAACCAAACACCAAGATCATATCTAGGAGATGCAAGTAAACGGTTTCAGAAGGACTCACCTCGTGACGGCGGGAATAACGTTCCCGCAAACAAAGCGTGGTTGATGTAGAGGTACCTCCCGACTTCAAAGTCGCGAAGATGGCGCCACAAGCGGCGGCGTCAGGTACTTGGTCACCGCGTGCGGATCAGCGATGACCTCAATCCTCGTTCCGTGAGGCGTGAAGTAGTGGATCCCGGAAAACTCCAACAACACTACGACTTAGTGGTGGTGGTGGTGAAAAATAATTTCAGCGTAACCGGCAAAGCCCGACTCGAAAAGCGGATCGGCGGAGGAGGGAGAATGGACCAACCAAAGGGTCATGGATGAACACCAAAGAGGCTCCTCCTCCCTTTATAGGAGGAGGAGGAGGCATGCCAAGGGGTGGGGTGGCCGGGCGCATGGGGGAAGTGCCCCTTGCCCTCCCTCTCTTCATGTGAGTGATCTCTCCACTCACAAATTAACCACTTTGATTTCCATTAAAAACCCCACTCAAGAAAATGAAGGTTTTCTCCATAAACATTTTATTTCAGATTTAATATTTGTTAATTCTTTTAATTAACAAACATTAACATATACCCCCTTTAACTATTCCGATATCCGAAACTATTCGATACTAAAACAGTCCTGTCTTGTCCATATTTTTCTCGGTGTTTCGTATCCACTCAAATGCATCGATGAACCTTAAGTGTGTCACCCCTACGGTTCGTGAATAAAATGGACATGATTGAGACTCCTCTCGGATCAATCAATAATCATCGGCGGGATACGGAGATCCATAATGACTCCCATTCACTCCAGCGATGAACTAGTGATCGCGTAAACGAAACGACATAACCAATTCCTTTTGTCTCACGATATTTTACTTGTCAGGGATCCGATCATGGTATCAACTATACCTAGTTCGATCCGTAGATTCTGAAACAAGTACTCTTTACTCGTTAGTGATATAACATTCTTGTGACCTAGTCACATGCTAGCAGCGATGTCAATGTGATATCACCGAGAGGGCGAGTATATCTCTCCGTCATCTGGATGGACCAAATCCCACTCTTGATGCAGAGCCTCAACTAATACTTTCATAGTACCCAAATCCATCTTTATAGTCACCGTGTTACGGGTGACGTTTGATGTCATCAAAGTACTCTTAGGAATTAGTGATTGACATCATCTCATGGTCTAAGGAAAAGAGCTATTTCGAATGTGTTTGATACGACAACAAACTAAATGACTTGATCGTATTTGCTATACCAACTTGGGTGTGTGTTCATCACATCATTCTTCTAATGACATGACCCGTTATTAATAACATCCAATGTTCATGATGAAACCTTGATCATCGGTTAATCAACGAGCTAGTTTAAAAAGAGGCTTTACTAGGAACCTTTTGTTTATTAAACACACATGTATTAACGTTTCTGATTAATACAATTTTAGCATGAGAAATAAACATCTATTATAAACATGGAATATGATAATAAACAATTTATTATTGCCTCTCGGGCATATTCCTTGATCTCCCACTTGCACTAGAGTCAATAATCTAGATTACATTGTGATGATTCTAACACCCATTGAGTTAATTGTTGATCATGTTTTGCCCTTGGGAGAGCTTTAGTCAACGAGTGCATACATTGAGATCCGTGTACTTTGCAAATCTTTATATCGCCATCCTTGACATGTTCACGGGATGGAGTGAAGCTCAACGCTTAATATGTTTGGAATTCTTGTGTGACCTTGGTTCTTTAGCATTGGCTATGGCACCATTGTTGTCACAATAGATAACCATCGGGTCCAACGCACTTTTCGGAACCACACCTAGTTAGGATATGAACATCTTCATCCAAACCGCTTCTACTTGGCTATACGAAGCGACAATATATTCCGCCTCTGTTGAAGATCACTTACCACCTGCAGTTGCTTGGAACTTCTCAGACTCACTGCTCCTCCATTCATTTCAAAAATGTACCGGATTGAGACTTAGAGTCATGGGATCGATTATCAAAGCTAAGCGTCGTAACACTTTGCGGCGAGCTCTTCTTCACCACCATATATGAGAAACATATCCTTAGTTCTTCTTAAGTACTTAAAGATATTCTTGACCGCGTCAGGTGTTCAAAACACGGATCGGGCCAGTACTGCTAGTCAAACTAATAGCATGTGCCACATCGGTCTTGTACACAACATAGCATACATGATAGAGCCTATGGTGAAGCATAGGGAATCTTATTCATTACTTCTCTATCTTCTGCTTGTAATTTGGACTACGAGTCTTACTCAGCGTCTTGCCTTGCATCATAGGTAAGAACCCTTTCTTACCGTCCATTCTAAACTTCTTTAGAATCTTAATAAGATATGTACTTTGTGATAGCCCAATTAAGCGTCTCGATCTATCTCTATAGATTTTGATGCCTAAAATATATGCCGGCTTCACCAAGGTCCTTCATTGAAAACTTCTTTGTTTAAGTAATCTTTTACACTTTTCAAAGTTCTATATCATTTCCTATCAACAATATGTCATCCACATATAATATCAGAAATGCTATAGAGCTCCGCTCACTTTCTTGTAAACACAAGATTCTCCGTAAGTTTGGACAAATCCAAAACCTTTGATTACCTCATCAAAGCGGAGATTCCAACCGTGATGCTTGCTTGAGTCCATAAATGGATACATTTGAAGTTTGCATACCTTATTAGCATCCTTAGGATCAACAAAACCTTTAGGTTGTATCATATACAACTCTTCCTCAATGTTTCCATTAAGGAGCGCAGTTTTGACATCCATGCCAGATTTCATAATCGAAAAATGCAGCAATTGCTAACATAATCTAACAGACTTTAGCATCGCTACGGGTGAGAAAAGTCTCATCGTAGTCAACTCCTTGAATTTGTCGAAAACCGCTGCGACAGTCGAGCTTATGAGCGGTCACATTACCATCGGCGTCTATTTTCTTTTGAAAATCCATTTGTTCTCAACGGCCATTACGGTCATTGGGTAGGTCCACCAAAGTCCATACTTGGTTTTCATACATGGATCCCATTTGGATTTCATGGCTTCTAGCCATTTGTCGAATCTGGGCTCATCCACGCTTCATCATACGTGTGAGGTCATTATTCTCAACTACCATGACATTCATGGTAGGAACATAAAGTCGGGAAGCGATATGCGCTCTTGTTGACCTTGCGAGTGCGGTAGTGTTCTCTTCGGAGTTTCATGATCCTTATCATTAGTTCCCTCTTCATTTGGTAGAAGTCAACTCAAAACAACTTAGTGACTGTTGCACTGCCATTCCATGAAGAAGGTTCAACAACCTCATTCGAGTTCTACCTTCCTACTACTCACACCTTTCGAGAAAACTCTTTTTCCAAAAGGATCCATTCTTGGCTTAGCGAAAACCTTGCCCTCGGATCTGTGATAGAAGGTGTACCCAATTGTTTCTTTAGGGTATCCTATGAAGGCGCATTTTTAAAGCTTTGGGTTCGAGTTTATCGAGGTTGAAGTTTCTTCACATAAACATCGCATCCCCAAACTTTTAGAAATGACGACTTAGGTTTGTTGCCAAACCATAATTCATACAGTGTCATTTCAGCGGATTTAGATGGTGCCCTATTTAAAGTGAATCTGTTTGTTTCTAGTGCATGACCCCAAAATGAAAGTAGCAAATCTGTAAGGGACATCATAGATCGAACCATATCCAATAAAGTCGATTACGACGCTCGGATACACCATTACGCTTGTGGTGTTCCAGCGGGAGTGAGTTGTGAAACTATTCCACATTGTTTCATGTGTGTATTAAACTACGTAACTAAGATACTCCTCACGATCGGATCGTAGAAATTTGATCTTTTATTCACGATGATTTTCTACTTCACTCTGAAATTCTTTGAACTTTTCAAATGTTTAGGACTTGTGTTTCATTAAGTAAATATATCCATATCTACTCAAATCATCAGTGAAAATAGCAGTAACGATATCCATCACTGTGACACACACTCATTGGACCACACACATCGGTATGTATGATTTCCAATAAGTCGGTTGCCGCTCCATTGTCCGGAAAACGGGGTTCTAGTCATCTTGCCCATGAGGCATGGTTCACATGTCTCAAATGATTCATAATCAAGTGATTCTAGTAGTCCATCGAATGGAGCTTCTTCATCGTTTAACACCAATATGACATAAGCGGCAATGCCACATATATGCGACAATATCATCATTCAACTTAATTCTTTTGGCATTCACATTATGAACATGTGTACTATTATCAAGATTCAAAATAAACAAACCATTCTTTTGGTGCATGACCATAAAAGATATTATTCATATAAATTGAACAACCATTGTTCTCGGACTTGAATGAATAACCGTCTACGCATTAAACAAGATCCGATATGATGTTCATGCTCAACGCGGGCACTAAATAACAATTATTTAGGTTTATAACTAATCTGATGGTAATTGGATAGGTAGCGTCCGGCCGATCACATCAACTTTTGATCCATTGCCGGCCAGCGCATCATTACCTCATCCTTGCTAGTTGTAGCTTATTCCTTAGCTCTGTTTGAGTTACATATGTTAGCAACCGAACGGTATCAAATACCCAGGCACTACTGAGTACTAGTAAGGTACACATCAATAACATGTATATCATATATACCTTTGCTAACTTTCCGTCCTTCTTATCGGCCCAGATATTTTGGGCGATTGCGCTTCCAGTGCGGTGCCCTTGCAATAAAAACATTCGATGTCGACTTAGGGCCAGCCTTGGTCTTCTTCTCGGATGTAACAGCAGACTTGCCCTTCTTCTTGAAGTTTCCCTTAGACTTCTGCTTTCTTCTTGAAGCGATAGTCTTTTGGACCATCAACACTTGATGTTCCTTCTTGATCTCCACTTGATTTTTAGCATTGTGAAGTTCGGGAGAGACTTCTTCATGCCCTGCATGTTGTAGTTCATCACAAAGCTCTTGTAGCTTGGTGGCGGCCCAGAGAACGATGAATTCCTAGCTCAATGGGGATCGTTATTCCCAAAGCTATGAGTTTATCGGCGTGCCAGAACATTTTGAGTACGTGCTCACTAACGGAGAGCTGTTTCCTCCATCATGCAGCTAAAGAACTTTTACAGCAAGCTTCATAACTCTCTTGCGGCATGGGTGTAGAAGATCATTTTCAACTCCTCATTGTATCAAAAGCATTCTTTGTGCTCGAAAGCGTTTTTATGGCTCGGGCTCAAGGCCATACAAAATGCCGCATTGAACTAAGCTGTGGTCCTCCTTGCGGAGTCAAGAAAACATTTTTCTCCTCCTGGGGCATCATCGTGAGCGGAGTCACCTAAGCGGTGCTTCTAGCACATAGCTCCTTTGGCGTGGCGAGGAGAATCCTCGAGTTAAGGAGCCGATTGGTAAAGTTGCTACCATTGGTGGCTAGTTTCTCTTTCTCCATGAGCAGTTGAAATTGAAAATAGGGGTGCCATCTACAACATATTTGCAAAGTTATTTAGACTAAGTTCATAATAGATTAAGTTCAATGTTAATTCAAAGTGTCGAGAACTCCCACTCCAAAAACAACATCCCTCTAGTCATTTTTAGTGATTACATGAACCAAATTCACTATGCGAAACCGATCATCACGTGAGGCGGCTTAGTTTCAAAGCGAACATCAATATGTTCATCATATCATCCATATGACTCATGCTTTACCTTTAGGTTCGTGTTAAAGGCCATGTCTGTACATGCTAGGCTCGCCAAGTAGAACCAAAGTATTTGCATGTAAATCTGGCTTACACCCGTTGTATCGCGAGCGTAGAGTCTATCACACCCGATCATCCGCGTGGTGCTTGAAGCAACGAACTTTCTTAACGGTGCATACTATGGAAGAACACATTATTATCTTGATATTAATTTGGAGGATCATCTTATAGTGCTATCGGCGTGATCATAATCAAGCAAAATAAGATGCATAAAGGATTAACATCACATGCATGAATAAAGTGATATGATATGGTCCTTTCGACACTTGATCTCCATCTTGTGCGACATGGTATGATCTCCATCATTCCACGCGGCATGGCACCAAGGTCCATGATGCTGCCATCTTGATTGTCTTCCTCCATTACAATATATCACATGGACATATATTTAACACTAGAGGCCATAAAAGAAAAACAACCAAATGGCTCCTGTAGTTGTTTAAATTTACAATAAATTTCATTTCATACAACAATCTTTGTATCAATGACCATATCACATCACAAGCCCTGCAAAAACAAGTTAGGCGCCTCTAATTTATTTTTGCATATTTTACGTGGTTTTGGGCTTTCTAGGAAAAACTATTCTTACCTACGAACAAGAACCACAGCGGTGATAAAAACATTATTAGCAAACCGGGTTGTAAATTAGATCATGACTATAGTGGGGCGGCACATGCCATAAAGCCATATGCAATACTAGTTGCATGTCAGCGTGGAACAAGTCTCATGTGCGAGGACATGTAAGGTTAGTCCGGGCGCTTCAAATCCCACTATGCCACCATGATCCAAAATACAGAAAGTATGCAATAACATGATCATCAGCGCCACATCCACATGTGTTTTAAACCGCAAAACATCTACGCATAGACACGGCTCACGATACCACTTTGAAGGGTTCGTAGCATGGAAAACAAAAATTTTTCCTACGATTGCAACCAAACACCAAGATCATATCTAGGAGATGCAAGTAAACGGTTTTGAAGGACTCACCCTCGTAGACGGCGGGAATAACGCGTTCCCGCAAACAAACGTGGTTGATGTAGAGGTACCTACTCCGACTTCAAAGTCGCGAAGATGGCGCCACAAGCGGCGCATCGTACTTGGTATGGTCACCGCGTGCGGATCAGCGATGACCTCCAATCCCTCGTTCCAGCGGAGGCAGCGGAAGTAGTGGATCCAGGAAAACTCCAACAACACTCGGCTTAGTGGTGGTGGTGGTGAAAATAATTTCAGCGGCGCTTCGGCAAGCCACTGGCTCGAAAACGGATCAGCGAGGAGGAGGAGAATGGACCAACCAAAGGGTCATGGATGAACACCAAAGAGAGGAGCCTCCCTCCCTTTTATAGGAGGAGGAGGAGGCATGCCAAGGGGTGGGGTGGCCGGCGCATGGGGAGCGCGCCTTGCCCTCCCTCTCTTCATGTGGTGATCTCTCCACTCACAAATTAACCACTTTGATTTCCATTAAAACCCGCTCCAAGAAAATGAAAGGTTTTCTCCCATAAACATTTTTATTTCAGATTTAATATTTGTTAATTCTTTTAATTAACAAACATTAACATATACCCCCTTTAACTATTCCGATATCCGAAACTATTCCGGCGATACAAAACAGTCCTATCTTGTCCATATTTTCTCGGTGTTTTAATATCCACTCAAATGCATCGATGAACCTTAAGTGTGTCACCCTACGGTTCGTGAATAAAATGGACATGATTGAGACTCCTCTCGAGATCAATAATCATCGGCGAGATCACGGAGATCCATAATGACTCCCATTCACTCAGCGATGAACTAGTGATCGCGTAAACGAAAAAGCGACATAACCAATTCCTTTTGTCTCACGATATTTTACTTGTCGAGGATCCGATCATCGGTATCAACTATACCTAGTTCGATCCGTTACCGACAAGTACTCTTTACTCGTTCAGTGATATAACATTCTTGTGACCTAGTCACGTAGCGCAGCGATGTCAATGTGATATCGGAGAGGGCCAGAGTATATCTCTCGTCATGCGGATGGACAAATCCCACTCTTGATGCATGAGCCTCAACTAATACTTTCATAGTACCCAAATCCATCTTTATAGTCACCGTGTTGCACGGAGTAGCGTTTGATGTCATCAAAGTACTCTTCGGAATTAGTGATTGACATCATCTCATAGTCTAAGGAAAAGAGCTATTTGAATGTGTTTGATCTGACAATAACAAACTAAATGACTTGATCGTATTTGCTATACCAACTTGGGTGTGTGTTCATCACATCATTCTTCTAATGACATGACCCGTTATTAATAACATCCAATGTTCATGATGAGAAACCTTGATCATCAGTTAATCAACGAGCTAGTTTAAAAAGAGGCTTTACTAGGAACCTTTTTGTTTATTAAACACACATGTATTAACGTTTCTGATTAATACAATTTTAGCATGAGAAATAAACATCTATTATAAACATGGAATATGATAATAAACAATTTATTATTGCCTCTCGGGCATATTCCCTTCATAATCCAAGTCAATACAGTATCCAACAAGTGGTAAGTACATCATGGTACTATCATAACTCCAAAATTATATTAACCCACAATCATGGTAGGATATGTAATCTTTCCCTTGAACTCTAACTTGTATTATTGATTTATCCTTCACTCATACAGCAATCGATCTCATCATCCACTAAGAATATTTCATAACTCACCCATTTAAACCACCGGGAATACTTCACAATATCATCTCTAGTCATCTAGGATACAATCCACCGATAATATTTCATAGGGGCATGTATTTAATCCTTCACATTATCACCTCTAAATCATCTACTTTAATCCACCAAGAATACACACTATCATCCTTTACTAAACCACCAAATATTACTTCATAAAACTTAGGATTGTACCAATTCATCGTCAATAGTAGTTCCCTTCCCACCGATACTAAGTCAAATATATAAATCACACATATTCCACATTATTCACAATTCTCCATAAATGATTATCACATATCTATATTTCCATAATCATATATTTCTTAATCAGTCCATTAATAATAATCCCCAATAGATGCTAATAATCCAACTAAATCTGATTCTCCTTTTGCTATTATTTTATCAAACCAAGAAATCCAAGTCAACATGTTATCTACTTGTAATGATCCATCTAATCCATCCTGCATACTCCACAATATCATACATCCTCCAAAAATTCCCCCAACCCATTATAATGTGACTTACTACCACAATCCAACGTTACAATATTCGATGATCACCATTCATAGATCCATTTCATATGACCAACCCTTATATCATCACTATTGTTCAACTATTCTCCATTTACATTCCGTACTAGTGGTTCCATCCAAAAGGTCCTCCAAACAGTCATTCCCCGAGTCAAAGATTATTTTCCCCAAAAACATTTATATTGGTGGATTACTATACTAGGGCGACAAAGGATTAGGTACAACAATATCAAGGAGGTATGAACAATAGGTATTAACTAATGGCCTAACGTCAACATCATCCTTTTATATAAATAGCAATGCAAGTTGTTAAACAGTGTAAAACATTTATAAATCATGGGATCAACATGCGTCAAGGAGGCTTGCCTCGGTCACAGCGAGAATGTCGAACTCTTGAAGTCCGGCGGCGGGGTCGGCAGACTCGGCGGGATCGTCGACTACGCGCAAAACGAGACAACAAATAAATACAAGAAAATAAAATAAATCCAAAAATTACAAAAATTATACTGGCAGGAAGATCTTGATTTTAGATGAATTTAGAAATTTGAATGGGGTCAAACGGAGTTCGGACGGAGAAGATATGAGCTTCCGAAGTTTGAATTTCGAAAAATTGGAAAATCAGGAATATTCCCTGGAATATGCCTTTGTTGACTACTCTGAACTTTGACTCTATGGAAGGTGGGCCCCACTTGTCATCCCCTACTGGCCTTCTTCTAGCTTGCTCATGCCATGGGAGGGGATGAAGCTTTGGGGTGGAGGAAGGGAAGGGGGGGCGGCCGGTGAGGGGTGGCGGCGAGGGGGGTCGCCCGTGGCAGCGGTGGGGCGGCTGGCGCTGACGCTGCGTGCAAGGGCGCACGGGGCTAGGCGGGGCGGCGGCAGCCGGCCGGCCGGCGGTGAGGCCCCAAGCCCAACCATGCCAAAATGACAGAGAGCAAAACAAAACCACAAAGAGCACTTTTCTTCCAAAAAAAATTGATTTTGACATCATTTTTGCACGGATTTGACCCAAACAAAAGCATGGGATCTCTAGATTACAACCTTAGGAATACATAGGAGGAAAGAATTGAGTTGATTCTCACCGGAGGCGATGAATTTCACGACGAACGGAGCTCCGGCCAAAAGAACAAAAACTCAAAATTCGCCTCCAAACTTTGATGCAACCTAAAATTGATTGTTGGGTTAGACTCTAGACTCAATCACGGTGACAAGGAAACAAGTGGCACGAAGAATGGCTCACCGGAGAGAGATCTACAAGGATGAACACGAAGAAGACACAAAACTCGGCGTTCCTCGCGGTTTTCTCGATCTCACGGAAGAACGATGAGGAGAGGCTAAAGGAGAGCTCTACCACCGGGAAGAGGAGTCTTATACGGAGAGAATGGAAGTGGAATCGGGCGGAACGGAGTTGAAACGGCCGAGTTAATGCCATAAGTGTGGATTTTGGTTTTTGCACCGCCGTTTGAATTCCGACGGGATTTGGGATGCATTGACTCCATGTATGGCAAGAGGTGGCCGTCACGATTCCAACGGATCCGGCGGTTCGCGATTTGGAGGTGTAATGGAGGAGTTAAGAAGATTAAAAGAGAGAGGAAGCCATGAATGCTTGTGGAGCTAGCTCTCTGTACGTAACCTTCCAAGGTTGAAGATGAGTACTGTAGCACTGCCACGTGGCGAGCCCTGGTTGGCCGGTTAATACGCGAATGAACCGCCCTAGAGAAAATTTTGGAAAAATGGTCTACAAATTCCGGAAAACTTCCTAGAGCCATTTTAGAATAATTTGGACCCAATAAAATTGGTTCCGCTGAATTTGGATGATTTTTGTGGAATTAAATATTCGGGCGTGGATTGCAGGCATTAAACAAAAGCCGCACGAGATAAAATAGGAACGGAGGTCCAAAAATCCGGGGAATGATTCCTAAAATCATTTTGGAATATTTGGGACATAATTGAAGTGGTTTTAGGATTTTTGGAGCATTTTTGAACTCGGGTGAAATTTCGGGTACCGGCGGGAATCTGGAAATTCGATTTTTCGGTCGGAGGGGAATTAAATCCCGATTTCGGATAGGAATGGATGCCAGGTTAATATAAACACCAAGAAAACTCCAAATTTTGAATTTAATTAATTTAAATTAGATTTTCCCCCAGAAGGCGAAAACTAGGGCGTTACAAAAAAGTGCTGGCACGGTAGTTTTTACTGACGCCGTTGGACAAATCGCCCCAATAAGAGGCGATCGCCCCAGACATTGGCGATAAGTGCCCTTTCCCCCTCCCCCAGCCCCTCGTGACCTAGTCAGAAGCAGAAGAAGGAAAGAAGGAAGGAAGGAAGAAGAGGAAAGAAAGAAAGAAGAAGGGAAGAAGAGAGAAAGAAGAGGAGGAGGTGGAAGAGGAGGAGAGGAAGAGGAGGAGAAGGTTGTGGCAGGTAATTTTTTTGTGTATTTGATTTTAATTAGCGACTTAGCGATTATATTAATTAGCGACCTAGCATTTTAATGTTTTAGCGACTTAGCGTTTTAGCGATTTAGCGACTTAGCAGCTTAGCGTTTTAACGACTTAGCGTTTTAGCCGTCGCATTGGCCTTCGTGGAGGGGGAAAACATGGACAGCTGGTACTGGTTCCTTGACAGAGTCAAGATGGCAGTTGTTCACAATCGGCCTGACGTTTGTGTCATCCATGACCGACTATCAGAATTTTTAAAAATTCCTTAGGATTGATTATCATCTGAAAATTTTATGGGAATATTAGTGATGTGTCAGGACTATCCATAAAATTTTTCAAAATTTTCTAACGTATTTTAACTATTTTTCGTTCAGTTGAAATTTGCCAAGATTTCAGTGTTTCTCGCTGAGATCTCATCTAAAATTGTCGGTAGAAAGCCAAGCCTCTTAGGGCTATGCATACGGTATAATTATTAAATACAATTTGACAAATATGTTTTTTAAATACGGTAATTAAAATGTGATACCAAATATACCAAATAGAACTTCGGTTCGTTATCAATAAATACCACAATATTTCGGTTCGGTATCGGTAAATACCATATTTACCAAACTAACACGAATTGTTCTTTTTTACTTATCGTTTTGGACATCTATACAGTTTCTAATACACACCTTTGATCATTTCTCGATCTAATTATACGTTAGTAGAAATTATTGCACACATTTGATCATTAATTTGATAAATCTATTGATATTATTTACAGATGAAATCGTATTGTATACACATTTGACCATTACTTTATCTAATTATACATGTATTTCTTATTTCGATATTCGGTTTACTCACGGTTTTTATCCGAAAAACCATATCTCAAAAATCAATTTTTCTTTTATATATTATACCGTATATCAGTCAAGCCGACTTGATTGGTTCGATTTAGTTCGACTTTTAGCACGATTTTTTTTCGTTCGATAAAACCATACACAGCCCTAAAGTCGTCCATAGCAGAGCATGTCCACACACAATAAAACTGTCGTCATCTTCTCTGTCCGCTCATGCCACCTAAACATACTCCATCACCACCCTACGCGGCACGGCGTAGACCTAGTGGCGAAAGCAGAGTCAGTGCAGACCGCATCCCGGACAAGCCAGGCGCAACGAGACGTGCGTCGCGATCGCACTTGCACCCCCCTTCCCCGGCTGCACTCGCTTCCCCACTAAGCAAAAAGATGGACCAAAGACAAACGTAGCGAGCGAGGTGTTGGTTTCGTTTTGTTTATTTCATTGGTGCATATGTACGTGTTTTTCCACTTTGATTCTGATCGGTTTCCGCGAATAATTATACCGGACTAGCATGTGCCTGTACGATCTGTCGGATCAGACGTGACAGGTTTGAAAATGGATAGAATAGTTTCGATCTATTTAAAAAAAAATACTGATCGCGTCAAGTGGGATATTTTTTGCATCGAAAATGAATACAAAATTTTTATTAAAAATAAATACGAATACAGTAGGCGCATTATCTATAATATACGAATACAAGTACAAATCCGAACCATCCAAAAATTAAAAACACCGAATATTCGAAGTTCATAGCCCTTTCAACGGTTCAGCTCAACCTAGCCTAATAGAACTCCATCAAGTCATCAACGCGCAGCACATGCATACTTTAGGCTCCTCCCAATCGGCCGATCCTCATTCAGGGCCTGTTTTAGGGTTTAAAGATAGCTTTAGCTTCCAAAAAATCAATAAATATTTTAAATGGGCCAGTTTTTAAATGGGTTTTGGTATAAGCTAGAAGCCATGTATAACTAAACTAGCAAAAGTCAAAATCAGAACGCTTTTCCAGTTTATTGCGGAGATAAATTTGCTGTTTTATAAAAAAAAAACTATGACTGCTTTTCAGCTCAGAAGTAAAAAAACAGCTTTTTAAAAAATCTACGGCTCTCCAAACAAACCTTCAATCCTTGCCGAGCTCGCCAACACCATCAATCGTCCAGCCACAGTCTCACAGGCGTCATACTCCGAACCATCCAAAAATTAAAAACACCGAATATCCGAAGTTCATAGCCCTTTCAACGGTTCAGCTCAACCTAGCCTAATAGAACTCCATAAGTCATCGACACGCAGCACATGCATACTTAGACTATCTCCAGCAATTTTCCTTCATTCCATTCCCTTCCTTATTCCCTTCCCCGTATTTATTCCCTTTATTTCCTACCATCTCCAACAGTATCCCCTCAAGGGAATTTGTGAAGGGATTGAAGAGAGAATCCCTTTCTATCCAGATTCTCTCTCCAAATCCCATCCGAAGGGAATCGCGAAGGGCACCTGGGATCTGTTCGTGAAGGGATTTGGAGGCTGAAGGGAAGCTGCTGAAGATTCTCTCTCCAAATCCCGTCCGAGGGAATCCGCTGGAGCACCTGGGATCTGTTCGTGAAAGGATTTGGAGGTTGAAGGGAAGCTGCTGCCAGGCCGAGCTTCAGGTACCACCCAACGAAACCCTAACCCTAACCCCCCCGGTCGCCGCAACGAGCAGGCCAAGCCCAACTCACCTCGGCCGCCCGCCGCCTGCGTTGGTACGAATTGGGCCTCGCCATGTGATCGCAGCCGATCGGCTAGGTGGGCCGTTGGGCTGAACGTGCGCAAAAGCCAGCCCAACACTGTTCAATCATTTTTCCCGATTTTCGGATTTTAATATTAATTATTAAATCCAAAAATTGGTTTAAATACCCAGAAAAATTTCGGAAAACCCAGAAACCCCAGAATACATTTTCCAAACCGTTTCGCACCACTGAGTCCAAAAATGACCTCTGCTCCGCAATCCGAAGTTCCCAAAATTCCCAAATGACCAAATTACCCTCCGTTCTCTCTCGGCCCGGTTTTCGATTTCTGTTTCGATTTTCGTTTTCGTTTTTTGTTATTAATTTTCGTTTATTTATGTTATTCGCCTCTTTAGCGCTAGATTCGACCGTCGAGCCACCATAGGGGCAGGAGCAGTACCCGGAATAGGAGCTGGACCAGTGGAAAGCAGAGTACGACTACGTTCGCTTCGATTCAGCCGATTCCGCCGTCAAGGAAGGCAAGCCACACCCCTTTGATCATATTGCGCCTAATTCATGCCTGTTATAATTAGTAATTAATTTCTATTGCATTATTTTGCTGTGTGTTGAAATATTGAAACTCGTTATTTTAGAATGACATGATGCCTAGATAATGCTAAATTGTTCATTAAGCCTCCTTAACACTGTTGAACCCTATTAAACCTTGATTAACCCTAGACTTTAATTATGCCATGTTAGTTAATTACTATTATTTCTGTTAAGTTAGTTCAAATGCTTTAAAATGAAAATAAAATGCTGTCGAGTCGCTGGTTCGAAGTTTGTAAAAGTGTTACAGTTAGGGGGACAGTATTGGGCTATCCACGAGGTGGAATTGAGTCCAATCCCCGGCTGATGATTAATGCGTTGGTTGGTATGGTGGCTGGTACATGTTGGTACCAGATGGGCTTGTGAAATGTTTTAAGGCTTGATCTTTGGCAATATAAGGATAATAACCCCCTTGAGCAAAGTAAATAACTTAAATTTGCGCTCAACCACAAGTCAGACTGGTCGGTGGGCCTGTTCCCAACATAGCTCAGTACATTGGTCATTTCTGAAAAATTTAATTAATTGGTGGTACCATTCTCAGTGGAGAATGGGGATCAGCCTTCCCCACAGGGAAGTATACTGAAGGGGTGAAACGGAAATGGACCGTAGTGTCAATCGTCGGTTCTCACAATAGTAGGTACTCGTTAGAACCGTGGGTTCTAATATAGTGTTCAGACCTATCGGTTAATAACTGGATCCAGGAATGATTTAACGAAATGATGTGATAATCTCAGCCCGACCGCATGCTTTTAAGTTGCATGTTAACTCATACGTTGGCATTAACGGTCGTAGATATCTTGTTGGTAAAACTAAGCACCTCTGCAGAGTTAATCATGATGGTAATCGATTGCGCCGTGCTTCCGGTTAATGAAGTTAAGTTTGAACTGGGGTGGCACCAGTAACCTAGCTCAAGTAATTACTTTGAAATTTGGAGAATTGGTTAATGTTGTTAAGTTTATGGAACCCCCCCCCTTTACTTACTTATTTTATGGTTTGTGTTTCAAATGTAAAATGATGTTAAAAATAAAACTGCATACAAATACTTAATACCTATTGCCATCCTTTGTAGCCCATTTACATGTAATATTCAACATATTTCCGTGCGACTTGTTGAGTACTCTCGTACTCACCCTTGCAAACCCCCGCTTGTTTCAGAGTTCCAAAAAGCGAGTACCAAGAGATCGTAGATGGCGATCTTGTTTGATTTTAGGTCCTTGTCTTTGCTCAGGCCCTGTCTGTGGAATCTTTTGGTAATGTAACTTATTCGAGGCTTATGACGCTTCTTTTGTAAAAACCTTCGGCCGTTAGGCTTTATATTGAATAAAATAAATTAAATTGCTTTTGTCTGACAATATACGCTTGTCTTTTCCAACAGCTAATCTTCCTGGATAGTTGTTGTGATGTTTCAACGAGCCCTTAAAAAGGCAATCCGTCACACTCTACACACACTCAATTTTTACAGGTGTAATAGTGATTAGCGGTCAGTTCATTTAGATTTTCTTTGCAGTCTGTACTTGCCTCCTCGTCTCATTGATTTCTTATGTATTGCCTACTCCACTATCATGTGCTATATTTGTGATGAAAACTACAGTTGCAAAGTAGCAGTGTAATTAAGCAATGGGCAGTACTAGCAGCCGGACGTCTGATTTTTTTTAAAAAAATTTCGGACGTCCGCGTAACATTTTTTTTTAGCGTCTGCAACATTTTTTTTCAACGTTTGAAACATTTTTTCCCGCTTTTGAAACATTTACTGTTTGTCGAAGGAAAATGTTGCGTGCGTAGAAAAAAATGTTGCGTGCGTAGAAAAAAATGTTGCGTGCGTAGAAAAAAAATATTACGGGAAAAAACAGACGTCCGATCTGTAGCATTACCGTTAAGCAATATATCTTCAGTTTTGTCGATGCCAATGTTATATCGTATTTGCTTAAAATATGAACAATTCATAAATGTTTGAATTAAGTAAACTAGTTATTTGTTTCATTTTTTTTTTTGCATACAATTTAAAAGGTTTTCACGTTTCGATAAATATTCATTATCGTACTCATTTCTATTCATATTGGCTCCGCATTTGTATGCGACATTAGTCGAATGTACTAGTCGAGTGATTTGTGAGACATGTTTCGAACATCTTTTTGTACTAGTATTGTAAGAAGGAAACTTCCGTGATGCCATGGCTTACCTACAGACCTTTACGGAGCGGCCTGATCACATCTAATCTACGAGCTAATTTGTAGCATATAAATTTTTCATGATTTTAAAGGAAATGGTTCTATTTCTCTAAAACTCGCGTGTTCATCCGTTTGCAATTACTCGTCACTGCTGATTTTTTTTTTTTTATTTGGGTCTCTAAGGTTAGACCTAGATTGTTAATTTTACACCAATACATTTTATAAAATATTATAGAAGTATAATATTATAAAATATTTCTTGCAGTAAATCTAATAGTATTATGTCAATATAATGATAATTATTGGTCGAAGATCACAAGGTTCGATGGATCAAGTTTACGATGCTAAGAAAATAAAAAACGGAGGTCGTAGAATTCTTGTGCTCGATACCATACCGCGGTCGTGTGACGTACATCCATGGAAAGATCTCATCTCCTGCCTAGGAGTATATTATTATTGTTTGCCTATCCTTTTCTCTCATCGAAGCTTTTCTTTTCAGACGATACCACTTCAGATAGCGATAAACACACTCCTCGCATCCTTCATTAACGGGAGAAGGTTGTACTCCGTATGGCAGTCCACATACTAGCAAATGCATAACAGACGGCTACCGCTGTGGTGGATGATATGACAACCACCACCTGTCCTAGTCTTAGGTTTGCTTGTTTAGCCTTAGATTTTATAGCTTACCGCTTAAAACCAACTTATCATTGGTCTTAGGTTATGTCTGTTTAGACTTAAACTTTGTATTTATAGTTTGAAATTATCCTTCTAGCTTAGTCAATTTAAAAACAGCCTGTTTTTTATACAAAATAGATATAAACAAATTTCCCCTAATTTTAGCGATATTTTTCTAAAACCTACGCAGCAACACTCACCACGCAAAAAGGAAAAAAAAAAAAAAAGGGAAAAAAACCTCTGGCTTTTAAGACAAACATCTCGATGGCACCAAGGAAAACGTAACTGTACGGCATCATTCTCCGCGTTCCTCCGGTCACCATCCGGCGGAGAAACTGCCCCATCTTCCAGAAGGCAGCGGAGGCGTGGAACCAACAGCCGCGTCGCGTCGCGTGCCGAGGCGTCCACGTCTGCCCCCTCCCCTCCACACCCTCTCGCCCAATGGGCGCGGAGCGAGGAGACGCGCTTTGGCCGCCTTCTGTGAAGCTTCTTCACGCGCACCGTCGTTCCGGCCCAAACGACGACCGAAACCGGTGATCAGCTCAAGTCAGGACCTCACCAACCGAACCGCACCACCGTCCGCCTCCCCACCCAATAAAACCCCCTCCACGGCTCCACCTCGCCGCGCCTCCGTTTCCATCGTTCCGCGCCACTCCCTACGCAGCAGTAGCTCGCAGCAACACCACCGCACCTCACAATCGCAGCAGCACAGGAAAGAGGAGGAGGAGGAGAGAGAGATGGAAGGGTACGACCGTGAGTTCTGGCAGTTCAGCGACCAGCTGCGGCTGCAGACGGCGGGCCTGTCCGGCCTCTCCCTCGGGGACTCCATCTGGTCCCCCGCCACCAACGCCGGCGCCGACCGCCGCAACGCCGACCCGGGCTTCTTCTCCCTGGCCGACGGCCACCACGACTTCCCCCTCTCTGCCGCCGCCAAGAACGGCGGCGGCTTCCTCGATGGGCCCAGCCTCATCGGGTCCGGCAAGCTCGCCTTCGGAGCCACCACCACCAGCAAGGCCGACCGCTACAACAACGTCAACCTCCCCAGCGACAACAAGTCCTACAGCAGCAACGGCTATGGCGCCAAGATGAACAACAACAACAACAACAACAATAACAACTTTGCGTTCAACAAGATGAGGAGCTATAACTACAACGGCGGCAACGGGGAGATGAAGAGCTACTTCAACAAGTCCATCGGGAGGCCAGCCAGCAACAACCACCACGGCGGCCACGGCAAGAAGGGCGGTGGGGATGGCAAGAAGAAGCACGCCAAGAACGAGAGCAACAACAACAACAACGGGGCGGCGGCGGTGGACAAGAGGTTCAAGACGCTGCCGGCCTCGGAGGCGCTGCCGAGGAACGAGGCCATCGGCGGGTACATCTTCGTCTGCAACAACGACACCATGGAGGAGAACCTCAAGAGGCAACTCTTCGGTATGCACAGCATATATACCCCCTTGTGCTTCTGATGCTAAAACGAACTGTTAGTGCTATTAAACTAGTCAAGAATTTACCTGAAGCACCAAGTTACCATGCTTTCTTCATCTTAGCGATTAAATGGTTCTTGAATCCTACTAATTCTTGGACCGAGGAACGCTTTCAAAAATAAGTTATCTTAAACTGATCAGAGTGATGGTTGTTGGGTTGCAGGTTTGCCCTCGAGATACAGAGATTCAGTTAGGGCAATCAGGCCAGGGCTTCCCCTGTTCCTCTACAACTACTCCACCCACCAGCTCCACGGCATCTTTGAGGTAAAAACAATTTCAGAATTTTCTTCTAGGTTGCAGCTTTCATGAATTGCTTGGACTTAACACCTTACGCTGTTCTCCCTGAATCTTGCAGGCTGCGAGCTTCGGCGGGACAAACATCGATCCGGCGGCGTGGGAGGACAAGAAGTGCCCCGGCGAGTCTCGCTTCCCTGCACAGGTACCTGACTACCTGCTCATGAACTAACCTAGCTCGACCTTCTAGTCAATCACGGTAGATCAATTTGCTCAACTAGTACTATCTTAGTTTAGCATCAATATACCAACATAAGTTAGGAATCATCGGTTATTAATTAATTACTTAGACGCATGGGTGGTGATGGTCTAGATCGTCGGCAGAGATTGCTAGTGACTGCCCAACCACACACCTTAATTTAGGTTGGTTGGTTAGTTGTCTGGTCAGTCGGAGACCAACAACCAGATGATACAAACGCTAGAAACCTATTCATTTGCTTCGGTGCCGTCTCAAAGAAAATCAATTCTGTCTAAAGTTAATTAATTAGACAGTAGATCAAAGAAAACCAATCCTGTCTCAAAGAAAATCAATTCTGTCTAAAGCCAATCACGGTGGATCAATTTGCCCAACTAGTAATAATATATTAGTTTAGCATCAATATACCAACATAAGTTAGGAATCATCGGTTATTAATTAATTAATTAATTAATTACACGCATGGGTGGTGATGGTCGGCAGAGATTGCTAGCGACTGCCTAACCACTCACCTTAATTTTGTTTGGTTGGCTGTCTGGTCAGTCGGAGACCAGCAACCAGATGATACAAACGCTAGAAAACCTCTTCATTTGCTTCCGTGCCGTTTCAAAGAAAATCATCTGTCTAAAGTTACTAGTATACCAGTACTGAAAAAAGCTCTTCCTTAGAACAGCCATCCTTACTAGCTATCTGCTTCTTTTTGTTGATGATGCAATCAGGTGAGGGTCGCGACGAGGAAGATCTGCGACCCGCTGGAGGAGGACGCCTTCCGGCCGATCCTCCACCACTACGACGGCCCAAAGTTCCGGCTGGAGCTCAGCGTCGCCGAGGTTTGTATATAATACATCGAATGGCGTGCATTTGCCATTTGAGGATGCGAGTCGTGATGAAGCTAACTAAGATGTTGCTGTCTTCTGCAGGCACTCGCCCTTCTTGACATCTTTGCAGACAAGGATGACGCCTGATGCCTGCCTGCTAGCTGCTCAGGCTCAGCGGGCTGCAGAGCAAGGACACAATAAGATCTATATATATATATATATATATATATATATATATATATATATATATATATATATATATATATATATATATATATATATGCATTATTTCGTGTACTATTTAACAATGTGCTCATTAATGGATGATTAGTAAATTTTATAGGGTTTCCATCTAGCGGGCTAAGAGATGATGCGTCCCGTTGTTTATCATGTGTGATGATGACTGCAGAGGATTAGCCCTCGTTTCTATAATACATATATATATACACTTCTGGACGGCCATGTATAAATCTTGAGATTTCTTAATGTATCTCTTGTTGTACATCTGAACTGAATAAACAATCTTGCTCTTTTGGGACAATCTGTGACCGTCTTCAACGGGAATTGTTCCTGCTCCGTCTTGGCGATAAGCATAGCTCCTGTGAAACATCATGTATATATGAATTGTTAACATGGCTGGACGATCAGATCCTCAAGCATTAGTTATTACCAGCCCAATCACCACCAAAAAAATCAGTCTTACATTTGAACTTTTATCTTGATCCTTGGAGGATGCAAGGAATAGGACTATATGCAACACAAACAATCTTGCAACTATCACTAACAATCAGGCCTAATATTCCTAAGTGAACAGCTTCAGCAAACAGACCTGGCACACCATTACTGCTGCTCCACACAGTTACAAATTTTGGCCATCGCATAGCGGCATATCGGGTAGGCTATAAATCTGGAATCAGAACAGCAGCTACACTAAAAAAACAAGTTAAACAACAGCAAGGCAAACATTAGGTTGCACCAGATAAGTCAGTCACAACCTCACAGGGCACCATAACCTTGCACTAACCAATTCAGTAACTCCTAGAACACATTTATACAAAACTGCAGGAGATAATATCAACAAACAGGAGATTCAGGATGAAGGAACGGAGAAAACTGAGAAAGAAGGCTCTCCCCAAATACATTTCATAATCTATCACCGGTCCAAATTGCAAAAGAAGCACGGAACATGAAAATATGCCATCATTTTTTTTTTTTTTTTTTTTTTTTGCGGATGATTCTTTGTTCTCAACTTCAGCCAAACAGATTATGCGGAGCAGGGTCAGCCATGAGCGAGCTATGGTGATGAACCATGTACCACCTGCCATTACGGAACTCATATACGTTGGTCACATGGAACGGACCCGGGTCAACATCAACATGCGCCTTCATGTTAACCCATGCCACGCCACTGAGTACACGAACTCGGACATCCCGTAGCTGGAAAGCAATGCCTTGCCCTCCATCTTGGCCCCAGTTGAATAACAAGCCCCAGCTGTTCATCACTGCGTTGTATCTGTCAAAGGAGCGGTTCAATAGTAGCATTGCCACAAGAAGACTTAGATAATGCCTACTTGAACAATTGACAAAAAAAATTCATCCAGATAAGGATGGGGCAGAAGGCTTATGCAAATGAAATTTTCATCCCAAAAAGGTTACCAAAAGAAGTTGAAGGAATGAGATTTACATTAAAGAACAAGCTCACAATTTTTTAGTGCATACTAAGTGGACTAATGTCATCATATGTCTGGGCTACTACTGGAGATGCATCCAGACCAATAACAGGATTAGTACGAAAAAAAGGTGCGCCTCTGGTGATACCTTGCAAAACCGCTAAATCCAAATTCAGCAGAATTCAATAAGAAATTCCAACCAGATCAAGAAATGGATTAACTTCTATACCCTGATGAAGCAAACCACTAGTCAATGGGTCCAGTTATATAGTTATTTGGCAAATCGTCAAGAACAGCCTACTACAAGATAATACCTGATTGATCTCTACACTGTCCAAGGCTCCAAGCATACAAAATCTGATTTGATAAACTTTCTATTACTATGCATGTATACAACAAAACAATTTTTAAGCAGAAGATGTAAGAAAGGAATTGTCTAGAAATGATAAATTCCAAAACTAATATTCACTGGTATGTGGAGTTACACTGTTTCAACAATCACCCGCCAAATTAAGCAGGGAAAATAAGATGAAAAACACATGCACGCATGACTAAACACAATCCTTCTACAGATGACACACATATACTATCTCTTTACAAAATTCAACCGGTCTGACAACATGAATAGCTAAGTTACAAAATCACAATGTTTGGCAGATATTCCAAGGAAGAAGAAAAAAATATAGAATAAGTGAAAAAGCTTATTCTAGTTGTATTTAGAAGAAATTGTCTTACATACCTAGGCCTAGATGTACATTTCTACTTGTATTTATTAATAAAGATAGCACATATAAGGTGGCAGCAACAGGGCAGTGATGAAAAGAGAGGGAAAAAATACAAGGAAACGGATGCTGTAGATGGGTAAATTGGCATAATGCAACGTATATCACTTGGACACAACTGTACAAAATGTTTGATATGCTATATATCAGCAATCAATATAATATGGACTCTTTTTAGTGTGCCTTTATTCAAGTTCACAAAAAGAACCAAAATGGTAATTGTGGTAAGTAGTTGGCATATCTATAAGTCGCTACACAACTAATTTACACTTTCCCAATCCATTTTGTTCGTTCCAATTTCCAAACATGAAAGACAATGAGCCATATTTGTATTTTTTATAACATTAAATGAATTGGGTCATATCTTTTGAACTAGTGTTTATGGACATTTCTGATTTTGTTTCAAAAAAATATTTAACCCCAAATGATTTAATACATGAGAAACATATGGCACAGATGCCGTTAAATCAGAGTGAAGTTCAAGGCATACCCTGTAAAAAGTTCTCCAGTCGCACGTATGCACTTCACATAGTCTGCATTAAGCCAGAAGTGGCTCATTGCTGGCAATGATCCTTCCCTGATAATACTATAGAACTCGGCATTCACATTCATGATGGCTTTTGTAGCTGCATAGTATGCCTTCCATCCATTAGGTGGAGTTATATTATCCTGCTCCACTGTAAAATCCTACAAGGAAAGGAGTAGTTAATTTATATTGCAAAACGAACTCAAGGTAAAAGGTTATTTTCATATAATCACAACTTACAAGGGGTGTTATCTTAAACAGTCCAAATATACAACCTAATATAGTCCCAACAAAAAACCATGAGGAATGTAAAATGTATGCTATTTGATTAGATATTACTAAAAATGTCATGTAAAATTTGCAAATCCAAGGGACACTGCTATGACAGACGTAAACACAGCATTATGATTTTCTCACCCAAGGTGCTAATAGGACAATATGGGTACATATACGCTGAAACTGGTACAGAAATCATATATTTTCCATTAGAGAATTAACTGTGCATATTAAAGTTAGAAACTTTTTGTCGCGTAAATGTCAACAGCGTGGCTGGATTGCAAAACAGACAGGATTCAGAAAATCAAAACAGTTTAAAGTTTTTCTGCCATATCTTATGTAAACGTATCATGTGTTGCCACCCCATGTTTTGAGGAAATAATTTATTTGTCTTTAGTTGATCCAGAAATGACCCCCCCCCCCCCGGTATATGCCTGAGCATGGGGCCATAAAAAGTGTCTGACGCATGACATGAATCACGTAACTACATGGTTGTCACGGCGGTTAGGCGTCCGCGGCGTGCCAGGACCTTTTTACCTTTTAAAAGGTTAAGGCGCGAGGCGAGGCGACTTTTTAGACATGCATGTAAAGCGAATAAAAACAACCAAATTGCAACATAATAAGACATTAAAATAGTTGACAAGTTGACACCACCAAGTCCTAATACATAACATAGTTCACAAAATAATGTAGTTGTGCGCCTCATGACCACAATGACATAACATAGTTAACAAAATAACATAGCCATAACCGCATAATCAATAATCATCCATCAAATCGTTATCAGTATTAGTAGTGTCATCTCCTCCTTCTCCACCCTCTTCAAGATCCGTGGGATCTTCACCATAGTCATCAACATTGTCATCATCGACCACTATCTCCTCATCCCCCTCATCATCGACCTCCATCTCATCTTCCCCTTCCGTGCCTCTTCTAAGTCTTCTTCCTCTACTTGCTGCCCCCTGTTACGCTTCCACCTAGGCGGCGACGCTCCTTCACGGGGGAAGAAAGGCAGCAGTGGTGCTCCTTCAGGCCTACTCTGCCCATCTTGCACCGCTGCCAGGACGGGCGCCAGTCGCCGCCGCCCCCACCTTGGTGTTCCCCCATTCCTTTTCCAAGCTGCCAGGAGGGGCCAGCCGCGTCGCCCATGCTTGCCTCATGCCGCCGCCTAGGATGGGCCAGCTGCGCCGCCCTGGCCTGCCTCACCTCCGCCACCCGGGAGGCGTCCCGCCGCCGACATCCCCGCCTCCAAATCTGAGATGGGACCCACCGCCAACGTCCTCGCCTCTATATCTGGGCCGAGCCTCACCACCTTCACCAGCCCGCCTCGCACCGCCATACGGCCTAGCGACGCCACAACGGCACAGGACGCCTTAGGCCGCCTCGAGGACGCCATAGACACCGGCGTCATGGCGCCCGCTGTGGCGTCGGCAGAAAACCTCTTTACCGATTAGGCGTCTTAACAACCATGCGTAACTATACAATGCAATTCAGTTCCTGCACGCGAACCCATCAACAGCATTAACATGAACGAGCATTATGGTGTACACAATAGCAGATGGATGTTGCCGGCAAACAACCTAAACCTAAAGATGGCAGATGGTCCAATTGGGGACGGAAACGAGCATGGCAAAAAAGCTACATTCGCAATCTGACAGCAAATCAATAAAGGAAAGGCTAAGGGGGGAGGGCGGGGCAAGCCTAGCACCTTGTGGTAGAGCGCCTTCCACGCGCCATCGTCGTTGGCGGCGCGGCGCATGGCGGAGTTGGTCATGGAGAGGCGGCAGAGGCTGGTGTAGTCGAGGTAGCTGAGCGCGTGGGTGGTGATCTCGGGCACGAGCTGCTCCATCATGGACGCGCCCGCGGTCGCGGGAGCCCGCGCCTTCTTCTTCTCCCCGCCGATGGCCATCTCACCGTTGGCGCTGGCGGCGGTCTTGGCGCGGCAGCCGCAGGAGGCGCAGCCGCAGGAGGCGCAGCCGCAGCAGCGCAGGGGAGGGGATTGCTGCTTCTTGGAGACGGAGGAGGAGCGGAAGGCCCAGATAGCGCAGACGAGGCAGCAGACGGCGGCGGCCCCAGCGGCGATCAGGGCCCGGAAGCCGTCCATGCGGACATCCAGGTCTCGGCGGAGGTCAAGGACTCGCGGTAGGGTTTGGACGGCATCCCATCACACGGACGAGCTAGGGTTTTGGGGGAGGAATGGAATGGAGAAGGGGAATCAAACCAAGGCAGGGGGTTTCCGCTTCGAATGGAGGAGGAGGGTTCGGTGGGTGATCAGAACCAGATGGATGGCTGGGAAACGGGTTGGATTGGGCCCGGGTTTCGTTGGGCTCGGAGCAGCAATCTTGCTGGGCTGGATCGGGCTCGGCAGGGAGCCCGGTTCCGTTCCTGCCTATCATCCCTATATTCGATGTGTTTTTTTTTCTTTTGAGTTGCAAACCATAGGTTTAGCAAGGGCAATTGACAATTGTATACGTATGGAATTGCTAGATCCCATACGTACAATGCGAGTGAAAGTCATCGGACGATATCACTTCTCACAACATGAATTCATTCTAGGGATTTGATGAACACTCCCTCCATTCTATTGCCTCACCTTGACGTTAGACCATGTGTCCCAATGACTACCAAGTAATCCTTATGTCCTTTCTAAGCTCCCATTTGAAAGTAGTCTTGTTGTATTCACATCTCCTTTGCTTCTCTCTCTCCATCTCTCTCGCTATACATGGCGATGGTTTGGAGCTAGGTGATCCTCCATGCTTCTCCCTCTACCTCCCTCCCCTTTCTTGTCGCATGTTGTTGCAACCAGAGCTTATGAGTAGGCCAAGGCCTCTCCTTCTGAGAACATCGTCGCTTATGCTAGTGAGTAAAAGGCGTCGTGGTGAAGTGCTAAACTTCGGTGGCCAACCGAAGGAGTTGGAGCGGTGAACATCAAGCAGAGGAGTGGGGCGGTGCACGGCGAGCCTGCAAACGACCTTTGGGAGCATAAGGCCAAGTGCGCTGCCAACACTGCGCAGACTTCCCGCCGAGGCCAAGGCCAGCTCATCCCAAATGTTGACACCGAAAAGTCCTATTGTTGTAGCAATTTTATTTCTAAATGTTGCGGTATAAGATATCAAATGTTGTAGATGTTTTAATGATATCTTCATTGTTGCAACAGGGTTAATCTTTAATGCAATAGGTTCTTATATTGGTCACTTTAATAGTTCAAAATTATTGCACATTTGTGTTTTTGATTTCGTGTTTGTTGCATTTGGAACAAAGATTTATTGCAAGCTTAGAAACTAATTGTTGTGTTTATGGGATTTTTTGTTGCACCGGATCTCATCTTCATCCATTCACCCACCAAGTGTAGACCTCTCATTCCCTTTTTTTTTACGTCCTAGCTTCTCCACCTAGGTGGCTCGTCTCTTATAGCTGGAGCGCCATCATCGTAGCCATACTCCTCCCGTTCTTCCCTCCCTAAACCAGCAAGGATAGGATGTCGCAACGACCAGTGGCCAGAGGAGAGGCTTTAGTGGGCACATTTTTGTTTTGTTGTACAGTGAGCGAAGATTCTGTTGCAAACTTAATAACTAATTGTTACTCTTCTTAGATTTTTGTTAGAACTAAATGGAACGGCTAAGATCAATATCTTTGAATGAGATTTAATGGCTTGGGGGAGCATACGATGGGAACGCTTCTATCGCAACTACGGGCACTAGTAACTCCCTTGTATATATGTACCTTTTCACATGTCTTGCCATGAATGTGGCAAACATGATAACACCATTGAAAATAACTACAAGGGGTGCCTTCATCTCATGTTATCAAGTATTGTAGGGCTTTTGGACTGGTTTTTCTCTAGATGAAGCCACAAGCTGTGCCAAATAACTGTCTTTTAATTCGTCTTTTTGTCCAAGTGAAGCATCTAGGCCGTCAATTTTATTTGATTTTGGTAATTAATGACAATCATGTTAAAGGACTAACAATATCTCTAAAGTTTGTGAGAATAGGTTGGCCTCTATTGTGACATTAATCATGCGAGCTAAAGGGGTCAAGAGAAGAAGGCTAAAGGCCTAAAGTCAAGGTATTTTTGTCAATAGGACCCTTTTTATGTTTGATTACTGATTTCAGAGTTAGGAGAAAAATATCGGTTTGCTAGAATAGATGCCATACTATTAAGGGAGAGTGATGCCTAGTAGTTTGATGTTGATCAAATCTAAATTGGCCCAAAATTCTTTTAAGAAGCATACTAGTTGCATGTAGTCTTGGTTTTAAAAACCTTCTTGGATTCTCAACTTTTTTGGCAATACCACAAGGCGATAGTACCGTTAGGCGATAATATTAGGTTTTGTACAGCAATAGGTATTTTCCGGAGAAGGATGTTGTAGTGATTAATCTTTTCTCTCTAGGCCGAAACTACCGTAACACAAAATGTGATACTACCGCTTGGTGGTAGCATCGAGTATTGAGCGGTAGTTATAAAACAGAAGCACTCTTCTTCTGGCAAATTTTCTAGCCGGAGCTACCGCAATGCAAAGCGCGGTACTACCGGAGGTCGAAAGTACCGAAAATTCGAGCGTTAGCTATTCTACAAGAAGGGGTGTTTTGGCGGATTTGCTCTGTTTTAAATGACAGTAATACCGCATGGTAATAGGTGGTACTACCGAAAGTTGGTAGTACCACAATTTTAATACCGGTATTTTTTTTATAGAGAGGACCCATTTTTGAGCCGATTGAGCTTCAAAAGTCGGTACTACCGCAAGTTGAACGACAGTAGTACCGGATTTTCTGTAACAGCTTTTACCCACCGCATTAAATGCTTTTACTTACGTGGCATTACATTGGTTCTACATATTTTCAAACAAATAGTGATTTCGATGCAAAGCCATTGGTCATGCTCTTGGGTCAATATTCTACAAGTCTGGAGTGAAAGGCTTTATAAATGGATTAATTCAATAAAACATTTTGCTAGTTCATCACATATGGCCTTCTCTAACCAATAGGCTTCAGAAACGGCTCTGATTTTCATATCTTCTAGGTCCCCTCGTGCCTTGAGTCCATATTTTGCTTTGCTAGCAATATTCAGTAAAAGAACAAGCACGTTGTCACAAACACTCTTCACTACATGCATGACGTCGATGCAGTGTCGAACTTCTAAGTCCCCCCAACAGGACAAGTCCCAAAATAAGGATCTCTTCTTCCACGTGGTTTTCTCAGTACGGGACCTTGATTTATTATTAGTACCCCCTTCCCAAGTACAACATTAAGATCCTTAACCATATCATATACCTCTTCCCCATGAAGAGGCCTTGGAGATAAACCGTTCTCCTTTGTACCATCGAATTGTTTTTTCATATTGCGGTACGGATGATTCCTGCGAAGGAACTGACGGTGACGCATGTAGACTGTTTTCCTCGAGTTGTTAAGCCACACACTACTAGTTTCATCCAGGCATTGGGGGCAGGCTTTAGCTCCTTTTATAGTACGACCGAACAGGTTACCTAGGGCTGGTAAATCATTGATGGTGCAGAACAACAATGCGTATATAGTGAAGTACTCTCATTTGTACTCATCCCATACCTGTACACCTTCGTTCCACATTATCACAAGATCTTCCACCAATGGTTGTAGGTACACATCAATATCGTTGCCAGGTTGTCTCGGCCCATGGATAAGCAGCGACATCATAAAGTACTTTCGTTTCATACACAACCAAGGAGGAAGGTTGTAGATACAGAGAGTCACGGGTCAAGTGCTATGAATGTTGCTCATGTTACCAAAAGGAATCATTCCATCCGTACTCAACCCAAACCTTATATTCCTCGGTTCATTTCCGAAGTTCTTCCTGAATAGCCTATCGATGGTTCTCCACTAGGCAGAATCAACAGGGTGTCTCAGCTTTCCATCCCTCTTACGCTCTTCCAAGTGCCATCGCATCAGTTTGGCGTGCTTTTTGTTTGCAAATAAACGTATCAAACAAGGTATTACTGGCAAATACCACACCACTTTAGCGGGAGCTCCTTTCTTCACCTCGATGCCTTCGCTGTCATCGTCCTTACGCTTGTATCGTGATGCTTTGCACACCAGTCATACGTGCATGTTTGCATAGTCTTTGCGATAGAGTATACAGTCGTTTGGACACGCGTGTATTCTTTTTACTTCCAATCCCAAGGGACATACGACCTTCTTGGTAAGATACGTGGTTTTAGGTAACACATTTCCCTCTGGAAGTATGTTCGCTAAGAGATGTAGCAACGCTGTAAAACTCTTGTGGGACCAACCATTGCCTGCCTTCAATTTCAGTAGTGAAAGCACGGTGTGCAACTTTGCGTATTCCTCCTTGTAACCCGGGAACAAAGGTTTCTCCGAGTTCTCCATCAAACCCTTGAATTGATTAAACTCTCTCTGACTAATGTAGTTTCCTTCTGCATCGCGTAACATTTGAGCTAGATTATTGTCATCATCAACGACCAACCTATCCTCATCGAATCCATAACCGATGTCAACTGCCATATTGTCGGCTCCGTCGTTGTCGACATTATCACGTTGAAGTATGATCTCCTCTTTACCGTGTCTTGTCCAACATGTATAGCTAGGTACAAAGCCCCTCCGAATCAAGTGCAAGGGGATATGGTCTTTGTTCGAAAACATCTTCTCATTCTTGCAATCAATGCATGGACAACGTATTTACTTTGTCTTCTTTTGCAAGCTGTTCTCATCGGCTGCTCTTAGAAAAGCAAATACGCCGTCGATGTATTCTCGGTTGTAACAGTTCGCATTGTAGATCCATCTCTGGTCCATCTATAGTTAATTAATGTAATAATTATTAATATCCAATAATCTTAATTAAATAAATCATTAATCCAATATCCACTAATAAAACCGTCATGATCACCCATCTACCATATTAACTAAAATTTAATATTTATTACTATCCAATAATCTTAATTAAATAAATTTAATATATGCTTGATCATAATTTATCATCTAAAAAAGGTAGACAACTTAATCTAATGGAGTAAGGCAATAAATTCATCATCTACATATAAATTAATCTACAAAATGTTAGGTAAATAAAAACAAATTAAATATTAACTTTGCATTTGAAGAGAGGAGAACCTTAATTAAACCGTCACTGATAAAAATGGTAATTAAAAAATAAATCTAACAATAGCCATTAATAAAAACCGTTACTAATAAAAATGAGCTAACAATAGCCACTAATGGAGCAAGATGTTTATGCACGCACTAGCGGTAAAACATTAATGGTAATTAAAAAATAAATCTAACAATAGCTACTAATAAAAACCATCACTAATAAAAATGAGCTAACAATAGCCACTAATGGAGCAAGATGTTTATGCACGACTAGCAGTAAAAAATTAATGGTAATTAAAAAAACAAATCTTAAGTACCATACATAGCCAAAATTAAATTTATCATCTCAAGGAGCTAGATGATAAATTCATCATCTCAAAATGCTAGGCAACTTCAAGATGACCCATCTACCATATTAACTAAAATTTAATGTTTATTAATATCCAATAATCTTAATTAAATAAATTTAATATATGCTTGATCATAATTTATCATCTAAAAAAGATATACAACTTAATCTAATGGAGCAAGGTAATAAAATCATCATCTACATATAAATTAATCTACAAAATGCTAGGTTAATAAAAACAAATTAAATATAAACTTTGCATTTGAAGAAAGGAGAATCTTAATTAAACTAGATCTAAACATTAAATTGCAACTACATCACCACAAATGAAGAGAGCAAAACAAACTACTCACCTTGGAACAACTATAGGAAGTAAAAGTACAAGAATCTTTGCAAACAAAATCTGAAATCTAAAAACGTTGGTTTGTTCTCGAGGAGGAAGATAACCAGAAGAAGCTGCTACAGGGGGTATATATAGGGAATATTATTTGTGGCGGTTTTAAATTAAAATCGCCGTAGATAATACTATTAGTGGCTATTATCAGTAGAGGCTATTATCTATGGTTGTTTTTGGATAAAACCGCCACTGATAATTGGTAAGTATCAGTGGCGGTTTTTATTTAGAATCATCACAAATAATGCGTTATATGTGGCGATTTGTGTTTAGAACGGACACAAATAGTCCCAAAAGTATTTATGACGGTTATAAACAAAAACCGTCACTAATACTTACAATTATCAGTGGCGGTTTTATCCAAAAACAAAGGAGAGTGGTGGGGAGATCCTACTATATTTAGTTGGTAATAATGTACTAATGTATGATGAACTAATCATCATATGACCTTCTAGCTAGCCAGGTTGATTCTGGAGTAGACCTAAGTATCGACTACAACCTTAATGCTATAGATATATGATAACCCTCAGTGTGTGCATAAACATAAGCATGTTCTTCCATGTTGCATCGCTTTCGACTCAACATCATGCACGTGGTATCAAAGAGTGGTGTTGCCTATCAACCATATGTGCTATACTTTTATCTACGACTGCACTGTCTAAAACGTACTTTTCAATGTGATTATCCAAAAAGTGCCACAATTCTTTCAAGTCCATGGTGTTGCGCATCAACCCTATACATGGGCACGATAAAAGCATCCAATTGGAGACAATGTTGTTTGTCTTTGAAAAGATTCTTGATAAGAATGTTGACGTTAAAACGAGACTAGGGCTATTTTTGCTAGAAAAAAAGAGCTTGACCATGGCCTACAACGATGTTGAGTGTTTTCCCAGAAAAATGTAAATGTATAGTGCAGGAGTACTCATCATAGACGGTTCATAAACCTCATCACAGACGGTTTTGCGAACCGTCTGTAAAAATGGATCAGTGATGAAAGATATCATCACAGACGGATTTTAAACCGTCTGTGGAAATATATATCACAGACTGTTATAAATAGGAACCGTCTATGATGATAGAATATCACAGACGGTTCTTATTTATAACCGTCTGTGATATAATTATTATCACAGACGGTTCTACATACGAACCGTCTGTGATGAGAGAATATCACAAACCGTTCTTATTTATAACCGTCTGTGATATAAGTATTATCACAGACGGTTATAAATAGGTACCGTCTGCGATGAGAGAATATCATAGACAATTCTTATTTATAACCATATGTGATATAAATATTATCACAGACGGTTATTTAGAATTGTCTGTGATTTAGAACCGTCTGTGATGTAAGTATTACCACATACGGTTATTATTTTGTGATGTGCCTACTGACAGATGGTCATTTTTCTTTTTATTGGCTAGCCTCAGGAAAATGCTAGACATGCCCTCTGAAACAAACATATTTAAAAATCACCACAAGCATATATTGATTACATCCATTTCAGACATTAACTCAATTACATCACAGCATGTATGTCACATCCATTTCAGAAATGAAGTTAGATATACTAATATGAAACTCAGTTTTATGAACCAATTAATTGAATGCACAACTGCAATTAACAAATTCACATCTCAAGTCTTATAAATGAATGAACCCAAGTGGCAATTCAGATTACAACTCCAGCCTAACTAGCAGCATGGAACTCGCCTTTTTTTATTTATGACTTCACTGAGCAGGAAGAAACAAAGTTTCCCTCGAATATTGCACAACTCGGTCTCTTTCAGCACAATTACAGCCTCACTGCTCTTTTTTGCAGTGACGAGAAGTTCCATGTTGTGGCAAACATAAAAGCCACATGGGTTATTTCCCTTTCCCTGCTGGTGGCACTACAAAATATAGAATAGGTTAGTTCCAAAGTCATTATTACGGAGTTTGATATACAATTATTGTGCATAACAGATACCGAAAACTTAAAATTGTGCTGTAATTTCGTCCTATCCTTGCACACTTTGAACGCCCTACATGATTGCAAAAGGTTAGCCTCAGCCATTCTAGGAGCAAACCTGGAACAACTTACATGATCATGTTATCTATGGAGGAAACGTGATTACCTGCTGAGTAATTTCGCAATAGGATTCAAGTCGTGTCTGCCGCTATGTAAGGAATCAAGGTACATAACCCGGTTTGTGGCTGGATGAATTACAATTAGAACCCAATGAAATCTACACATGTATGTCAAAATGGTCAATGAACAAAACTGAGTTGTGTGCACAGTACAAATCAAAGTATAGCAAGTAGTGTAGCACTTACCCTGAGTTATGGGGTATAAGTATCAAATCTTTATCTTTTTGAGCCAGCAATGCCTGTTTCACGTTTTCTTCGATCATATTCATATCTTCATCTATTGTTTGCTTTGAGACTATGTGTGGGTCGAGAAAACCCACCGATTGTTTGTTCCTTATTACTTCATGTATCATGTTTCTATATATACAATGATGAATTATATATATATATATGCTATTAGACGAATGTAGACTGTGATAGCACACACTTACAATGTCCAGCATCTCATGAGCGCGACGTCAAGGTTGTAGAGAGAATAAATCTTGGAAGTCGACCACGAAGAAGCCCCCTAATGACTCGTTCAATAGACACTTATGCTTGAAGCTGGCCGTGATATACGTCATACGTTCTTGCACTGGCTTCTTCGTTTGTTCGATGTACCAAGAATGCAATTTACGGTAAGACATACAAAATGAATTTAGGCGATCTGCCGTTAGTAAAGGCTCTCCTAGCTTGTATACCCGGGCCAACGGGGCAATCGGATAGTCGATGGTCTTCGTGATCTTCGATTTGCCCTCGACTTTCTTTTTACTATAGGGAGCCTTCACGGGAGATGATTGGGCAGGAAATCAGTCATAGTCATGTAGATCAAGTGCACCATGGGTTCCGAGATGATGGTTCGCTGATCAAGTGCAGCAGGCGGATCAGATGGTTTGGGTAGTTCTGTGACAGGATGGGCGATCAGGGAGACGTCGTTGCTGGGCCATTGGATGAATGTGCCAATGGCATCCCCCAATGTCATGATCTCCTCGCTTGGCGGCTTCTGTAGCACGACGATCTTAAAACTATCATGTACCCCGTCCACATTGACCTTCGTGAAACTCGGTACTATCATGGTACCGTGCACCAACACCCCTTTAGTGGATGGATACGCGATCCCCCAAGCAGCTGTAAGAGCAAAAGAGCCATTGGCAATTCTCACTTGGAGATTGCACCGCGTGGCCTCCTACACAATAGTACACAATTAGCTAATGTGTCCAACAGCTATATCTATGAAGCATTCAAGAGATATATTAGTACCTTAATGTCACAAACAGGAAAATCCCCGCTGTGTTCATCTATGTGAACGGCAGATGCACAGCTGCTCTTACGGGTAGTGGGGCTGACTTGCGGACATACTTTTGGGGCTTGCGCGGTCTATCTTTCTCGATTATTGAGCCTTTCCTCGAGGCTTCTTATCTTATCATAAAATTCTTCTCTCAACTCTCCTCTCAACTTGTCCTCCAAATTCTTTATAAGCATTAACTCGCGCTCGGCTTAACCCAGTTTAGGACCTTCGATCAAAACCAAATCACACATGTTTCTTCTTCTAAGAAGATATCACCCCACAACTTCCGTTCAAAGAACCAAATCGAAGAGTATAATCCACTCACAAACCCTACCAAAAACCCAGATCATCACCTTTTTCTCAAGCTACAAAGCAAGGGAAATTTCGATTCCCCTTAACCACTCAATCCAACTTCAACCATTTAAAACCAAGGATAAAATTTTACCACGGGGAAACTCCATTAAGAGAAAAACAACACCGCACCAAACTTTTATCGAAACAACTCACTTTCACAAAAACAAAACATCAAGCATTTACCAAGGTAAACCGTCTCTCTTTTAACAATAAAGACTTCATTCCCTAAAAAGAAACTGATTGAGGAATCGATCCACTTCCATCCAACAACCAACAATGCTTTAGGAGAAGGAAAATTCATTTTCTCGCAGAAACATCTTAATCAATCATAGATCACTTATGAAACAACCATAAGTTTCATCTTTTACAGAAAATCACAAATACCACACCTTTTACAAAAATCCAACTCTAGTTGGAAAAGAGATACTAATTCCTCCCAACAAGAACTTCCAAATCATTACCTTGAATTTGGTAATTTCCTTTAACTCATAAACCAGTGATAACTCTTTTGAATATTAAATAGCGCAATCCAGACATGCCTCCTTTGAGGGAAAATTCCACAATCACTAATTGAGCTAAACAACTTAGCCAAGACAAAAGTTGGCATGATTCAATGAAATACAATAATCCGGACTCCATCAACCGATTACACGATCAATTGAATTCGTAAACATTTATAAGAAGGTTCAACTTGAATCCCACCGTTTCTAGTATTCCAACACTCTAGCCATTAAAGATTTCATATCCACCAAAAGTATCCTGGGAAACCCAACAGGTTTGAACAAAAGTTACCAAACCCCAATCTCCATTTAATAACTTTCTATTATTCATATAACCACCACTGGTCATATTATCATCAAACTCCAACCATGTCTATCTTATGTCAATCAATAGAGAGAACCACGTTCTCACTTCTTCAACACAAATAACTTATCAGTTAACTTCAACATGAGACACGGGTCATCATTTTCTTTTGGTCGGTAACCATTATGAACCATCGTTCCTACAACTGTTTATTCCAAGCTTAAACATATCTTTTCAACGATACTTTCAGCATGATCAACATATAACTTTCATACAATCCATAAGTCAACATTTCAATATCCCCAATTCATTCAACCAATAACTAACTCTCGCAATTAAATACCATCTTCTGAGACATATTTCACCAATAAGGCAACAAGACAGGCATTTGCCAAGGACAAAACCCATGTACCAATACAATAATTTCACATATATATCCATTCTTTGATTACACATTGATTAAGTCATTTTGTTGATCCACAATTTAATTGATCCATAAACAACATATGCCAACCACTCCCAATACTTCACACCATTCCCTTAGTATGGTAAGTTCATTAAACAGTTCATTCTAAATCTTCTCAATCACGATCCATACTAGCCTTATCAAAACACAACCTCGTACTTCCAATTAATTTTTCCATGGTTCGCAACAACAAGTATAAAACTCTAATCAGCTTTCACTTTTGGATCTCATACGAACTCGATTAAATTTCTCTATCAACACATTATCAGATTTAATTCAATCAACCATCACATTTACTTTAAACCAATCAGTAGTTTACATCCTTTCAATGTTGTACTACACATCAAAGATTAACGTTAAGAATTCTATCTTTGGTCACCTACCCATGCAACAGCATGGTATGACCCTAACCTTTAAGTAAACACCAACTACTCAGAAACTCAACTATTCAGAAAAACCCGACCAAAGAAACCCAACTCTCAAACCTAGTCATGCAGAAGATCTCCGAATTAAAAGCCAAACCCTAAACTTCCACGAAGGAAGAGGGTTACAATGACGATCTCCCAAAGGAAAACAACAAGATCAAATACCCCTTACTCTTACAAGTCACAAAACTTCAGTCCTCACAACCAAGACTAGTAAGAAACAACAATAACTCTTTTAAACTCAGAGAGTGACAAACACAATAATAAATCGATAACTTTCTCCGTAAAGCAACCAACAAAGACCAATGAAACCAACTAAATTGAATGCCAGAACGGTAAAAGCAATCCAGAAGGATTCATCACAAATCTTTTACTTAATGACTCCAACCGTCGAAGACAAAAGAAACCGACCCTTTTTCCGATTTATGGCATAGCGGAACTAACTCTTCGCTACGAGAGGTTCCTAAACTTCTGGTCGTGGCCTTACCTAGCCACAACCACCCACCACGGCCTCTACCACAGCCGCACCGCAACAACCAAAACACATCGGCACCACTCAAACTCAATAGCATAAACCATTTTAATTCATTACTTTCATAAACATAGCAACATACTTTATCAAATGCAGCATTTCAACGTGAAAGATTAAATACGACATTTAAGTGTAATGCAATGATACCCATACCCTTTCCTACTGTGCATCAGAGTGTGTCAAGTTTTAAATTAATTAACCACTCTATTTCCGATTTTAAGGTTATTGCCCTAAGGCCAATTTTTTTTTAAGAGTAGAGACCTAAGCCATTTTTCTACTTTTCCAAGTCACATTTTAGTTCACTCGAGTAATTTGCTACATTCACATGCCACGGACCTAAAGTCCGCTCTGATACCAACTGTAACACCCTGGCACCCCACGTGCCCCTCAAGTTGTCTAGATCGGGTCTGAGTTCCTTCGTTTGCCATGATCGAGCTCTGATAGTCTAGTTGAGCAAAGGCCTGTGCCAATGTCATAGTTGTGACGAAAGTACTAAAACAAGTCACAGATGCTTTTAGATAACCAACATACCAAAAAAGAAATAAATAATTCAACAAAGAAAGAAAAAACAGTTCAAGTAATTGAATAAATTACCAGAAGCTTGGATTTCTGCTGCGGCTTTCTTAACGGGTTCTCCTAATGCCCTGAATGTTACACCAACAAACCAAAACCCAGCAGAAGACACTAACGAACAACCACAAGACCACTTAAACAGGTTAGAAGGTTGTCGAAATCACTAAAAATTTCGGCAACACCTCTCCAAGAACTAGGACATCCACCCAGCAGACAAAAGACAACAATTGATATGATAACAAAATAAAGCAACTTAAGATATCCAACCAAGCAAAAACATGGGTCATGGTATCAACTAACCATCATGACCCAACTAAGCACATACAACTACCACATAATTAAATTACATGATGTGAGCTCAATAGGATTAGAAGCGATAGTTTAACATGAAGCTGTGGTGATAAGTCAAGATCGTGCTACTACTCCCATCCATGCATGCCGGCTTCAAAGTACCTACAAACGTTAAATAACAAGCGTGAGTTCAACTCAGCAAAGTGTATCACAAAGCTTTTCAACACAATTAAATCGACAGCATAAGCATATTTCTTATCCAAATCAACAAGTACATAAAATAATAATATCAATACCATTTACCTCTTTCATCTCATTCCTTATTTTCTACACATACCTCATTGATTCTCTTTGGATGAGTCCATGACTCCATCCCAACTCTACACATTTCCATTAACTCAAAATCATAGTTAGGATGCAATGCGACATGAATGCTCTTTTCGATGCACGTACCGGTACTGCCGAGTGCACACCCGTCGGTGTGCACTCTCACGTTCCCTTCCATCCCGTGGAAGGTGCCTACTCTTACTGTCTCGCTTCTATTCATCTCAATGAATGGGACTACGAGGTAGGACTTTCGTGTTCACTACGTGTGAACACAGAGGTCCGCATCAGAATGGATCGCCTCTTCCATTATGAATGCACAAATACAATTTAACATGCATAAATCACAAAATGCACTCTTTTTCATCAGCACGAACATGAATATAATCATCATCATCATCACTCAACCAATAGCATTAAATAACTTTAAATGCATAATCATTTGACATTTCTAATTTACTCATATGAGGCAACACAGATCATGTCATTCATTTCAACATAAACATATTCATAATGATTAACATGAATCAAAATCCTAGCATCATACTAGGGATACACTTGCCTCTTTAGCGAAGAAGAGTGGAGTGGCGTAAAGTCGAAGCCACTCCTGAAAACACACTCCTGCAATATAAATAAATGCATTCCTCTCAAAACAATGCATAACACAGTTCAAACGAATAAAAGAAATAATACTTTCGCTTATTTCCTTAACCCCGCTTTAAATTTCTTCAATTAGACCAACTAATCCTTTCAAGAAATCCAACTCAATTTTTATGCAATCAGAACATTCGACGATTTAAACACTTTAACTCGGCCTCTACTAGCCGAGCACAACACCCTCAACTACGACTAGCTAGAATTGCTTCAAAAATTCCCACATCAAGACATTCAACCTTCCCAATGCAAGTATTCAGATCATGATTCGTAAGTGTATAGCCAAACTAATCAGCAATCCATAGCACCGAAACCATCACTTACCATGTAATTAATCTATATCGAAGACACTGACAACATGCCGCAATTAGCCATTTAAGATCATCACAGGCCAAAAAGAAATGGTCCACCCACAAGACAAGGTATCAGTTTAACATCTATCATGTAAATCCATCAATACTGAAGCCACTGTCAGTATTCCAGATATTCTAGATAATCAAAGCATAGCCTAGGATCAATTTATCATGCACTAAGCTCATCCATCCCCCTATAACTCAATTGTAAACACAATCCATTTAATCATCCGAACACATCACAGATTGTGGTAGTGTAATTCCAGTGTGAGTATTCATCATCGACCATACTACACAAATATCAATCTAGGCCATCAAGAAATGCACACTCCATCATCTGTTCAACACATCACAGATCAGAGAAGGTACCTGCACTTACCCTCTAAGAGGAGCTCGGCCAAGGAGGTAGTCGACAGGGGGCGGCGTGGCGACCTCAGGGAGGAGCAGGAGGAAGCCACGAGAGGCGGGAGCGCCGAGCTGGGGGAGCCATGGGAGGCAGAGGCCTCGGGGAGGAGGAGCAGGGAGCAGGCGTGGCGGCACGGGCCGGGAGAGCGGCCAGGGAAGCGGCGGCGCTCGGGAGTCATGGCGACGCCGGGCCGAGGAGGGAGGCGCTCGGGGAAGGCGGCGGCGTCGTCGAGGAGAGCGCAGGTGCGGCGTCGCCGAGGAGGGAGGCGCTCGGGGGAGGCGGCTGGGCGCTGGGGGTGGTGGCACACGGCCGGGGCGAGTAGGGGGGCGGCGCTGGCCGCTCGGGGGCAGGGGAGCCAGGGGGCGCTCGGGGAGCTAGTGCCGGGCTGAGGGACCAAAGCCACTCGGGTGGGGGGAAAAATGAAAAGAATAGAAGAGTCTCCCACACACCAAATTATAATCCATGAAACTCACAGACAGTTCTACCCGCCTCCGAGACTGCCGGTAAGCGGGACCCACATGTGACACTACGGAATGTCGTAACATTATAAAATGTGAAATTGGAGATTTAAAACTATACGGTATGAGGTTTAATCGCGTTTTCGGGCCGATTTCGGGAGTTTGGGCCTTTCCGGGCAAAATTGGGCCTTAGGGGGGACCCCACTTGGGCCAAAGGGGGGATTTCCCGGCCCATGAGGGGGAGGAGGGCTGCATGAACCCTGCCATGCGCTCCCCCTTCCTCTTGTGCGCCCCACCTAGCCCTAGCCGCCGCCCCTCCCTCTCCTCCCCCTCCACACGCCCCCAAGCCGCACCTCCCCCATTGCGCCTCCCTCCCTCCCTCCCTCTCCTCTCCACCTCCCTAGCCATCCTAGGGGAGCTCCTCACCCCTCCATCCCACTGTCCTCTCCATTGGGAAGCTCCGCGACGAGGAGATCCAGCGGATTCGGAGCGAGGAAGGAGATCGGGAGAACCGGGAGGAGATTCTTCGGCGTTCGTCGATTCATTGTTCGTCGGGCGAAGGTGGTGTGCCCCCAGGAGTGGCATCATCATCTCGCCACACCGTTCCGAAGGGTTAAAGGCAAGTGTATTGGAATGGGTTGTGTGTTGTATGAATTGCTAGACTTGCTTAGGTGCAATGTGATTACATGATATACTAACTTGCCATGATTGATGTTTGCCTATGATATTGTGAACATGATTTCATATTGATCATGAATTTGTTGTATTAAATGTTTATGCCAATCTTTACATGTTTATGTCATATGTGCATTCATAATGGAAGAGGCGTCCCATGCTGATGCGGGCCTCTATGTTCACACGTAGTGAACACAAAAGACCTACCTCGTAGTTCCATCCACGGTTGTGCATGGGAGCGAGTCAGTAAGAGTAGGCACCCTCCATCTACGGGATGGAAGGGGAAAAGGGGTGCACGCCGACGGGTGTGCACTCGGCAATACCAGTATGTACTTCAAAGAGATATGTGCATTGCATGAATGAAGTGGTTTATGAAATGATTATGATGTTCTATGAGATGCATATGAAGATGTTATTTGAGATGTCTATGATGATGTTATATGAGAGCATAAATGAAGTTCATGAGTTGATTCTCAGGATATGTGAATGGCATTAAGTATGTATGTGAATTGTTATTGTTTTTGTACCATTGCAATACACTTCACTGAATGATGAGTAGGGAGTCATGTCCTTCTTGACATATTCATTGACAAGAGTGCTCTTAAAGGTCTTCCACGCCTTTCCTGCCACTAGCAATGAATACCGTCGCACTAGGAGAGCGGATTCTTCTAGGATGTCGAACAATGATAGAATCTCTGTCAGCCGGGCGTTGCGACTCTCATTAGTCAGCGACTTCCACGATGATATCTTGATGGGGATCCTGTCGGGACCCGAATTTGCAAATCCGGACCCTCTGTGTATTCAGCACTAGTCCAGAAACGCGCTAGTGCACACAGTCTTAACATCGGTAAATATCACAATCATACCACTCGATACTAAATAAGTACTTTAATTGAATAATCAAACTGGTTGCTTGACCTTATGGTCAAGTTACAAATATACGCCTCGCCGGACGAAACTTATTAAAAGAGAAATAATAGCAGCGGAAAATAAGATAACATCGTGGCGCCATCCAGTATACCACAGGCAGCGGAAAATAAGATAACATCCCTAAGTAGACGGTTCCTCTTGGAGCTCCTCCTCCAAAGCTGGTGTAGTCTCCTCTTCAACTGGTGTTGTATTGCGGCAAGGGTGAGTACTTGGTACTCAGCAAGTCATGCACAGAATGCAAGCTAATATACTATATGCATGGCTTGATACAAAGGAATAGCTCAAGGTATATTTGCGATGCTTGACAAGATTTAACAAATAATATAAGTAGATTCGAAAGCAGTAGAAACAAGTATATCATTAATAACTTTTCTAGGAGTTAAATAAACATCTTTCCCAATCCTAATCCACATTTCCATCAACATCATTATTAAACCAAACCCAACCTTTCAAGTCCAAGTTATTTTTGAGAAGGTCTAACCCTTGACTGTAATCCCCGAGCGATGTCCAATGCCGCGGACACGGCTATTCGAATAGATTTTACACTCTGCAGAGGTTATGCACTTTACCCACAAGATACAGTCAAACACCACAAAGGCGAGTATCCGTAACAAAGTCTTTCGGAAACTTCTAACAGCACAAGTGGTCCTCTCCGGTGTTGCACGCTAACCCTTCCCTTAACGAAGGTGAAGTTTAGGCCAAACCACCGTTAGATGGGTACTGCCGCAGCTCTCAGACGCCCCCCGCACAACTACACAAAGGGTGTAGTTGACACCCGTGAGGTCCCACAGTGCGTTATTATCAACTTAGTCAACTAGGTCCGTCCCATTACAGACATGTGGTTGCACGCTTGACTCAGTTCAAAGGCTTGCAAGGTTAAGTCCTTAGGGTGACCAGGGCAAGACTACCCGAAGAACCAACACAACGTTCCCGGTGCCACAACTGGCCCACCTGATCATTCTTGCCACATGCCCCGGTCGAAAACTATTTATCAAACCCCAGTTGATTACCATGCACCACGTGCCATTAACATCACAACACATGATACCTTTTCCAAAACAGGTTCAATATATCATTAAGTCAATATTAACATTTGATTGTCCAAAAATCATGTCATGAGCACGTAGCAGGTATAAGCCATATACTACAACGGTCTAAAATCCCATGTTGGCAATTTAATAATGTCCAACTAATAATCCACAACTAGGGTGACAAGGGGTCATGGCACATATTTAAGTAATCAAGGTGTCATACAGCAAATTGGCATTTATCTAATTTCCCATATTTAAATAAAGTATTTTCTAATTGAACTAGCATGCAATAAATTAAATCAAAATAGGTTTCAAAATAGGATCAATATGGTCAAAGCATAACATGCCTTCAAAGAGTACTTGTTCTTGGTCCTAAGTTGGCTCCTGGGTCAACACTTCACCTTTGAAGCCTTCGGGCACTTCAACGTCTACTCGTAAAGCGTGTAAACAGCAATAGATAAATAAACAGTAGACAAAAAGTGTCCAAACATCCAAAGAAAGTTCATAAAAAGAGAGAGCATAATTTTATGAATTTTTAGAAACTGGAATCGTCAAATTCGGAGTTTAAATGCAAAAGATACAAGCATTTAAAGTTTAAAATAATCAATTAAATAATATTACAGAGAAAAACTTTGGCCCAAAAATTAAATAAAATTCATCATTAGGTAGATCTCAATTTTATACAAATTTAGAAATTTGAATCACTCAAATCGGAGTCAAAATGCAAAAGTTATAAGCGTTTGAAGTTTGAATCAAAATCTGAAATCAATAATTCGAATTAATAAATCATTTTCTTTTTCGGAAATTCTTTTATTGCGTCAAAGATGACACGTGGACCAATCCGGTGCCGCCACGCCGCCTGGTCCATGGACCGCCAAGACGGGCGCGGCGGCCCACCGTGGACCTGGTCCACGGCCACGTGTCTCGGCCGACAGTGGGCTCTCGGATGACGCCAGATGGACGTCATCACGCACGGCCGAGGACGGCCGATACCTGGGCCCCACCGTCACGCTGGCCGGCGTGTCGAGACACGCGCCACGCTACGGGCGCCGATCGCGACGGCCGGCCTCCTGGCCACGTGGCGCTATCTCGGCCGTTGATTTGAAAATCAACGGCCCAGATTGGATCTGGACTCTCGCGTTAAGAAACTACTCCGCTGATCTGGACTGTTCGATCTTGATCGGATGGTCAATATCCAATCTAACGAAAACAACATGGGTTAACGCTAACCGTTCGATCTAAATCTAACGGCTGAGATCTATCCTAGCTCGGTGCGGTTTAGGCTATGTGGCACGATCTAAACCGTTGGATCTAGATCCAACGGTTGGAAATAGATCTGGGATTTCAACGTGGAACTCACCGGGGTGACGTGGCGTGATCTGGAGCGTTGGCTCTAGATCGGACGGTGGAGCGAGCTCGGGGTCGGTGACGGCGACGCGGGCGAGGAGTCACCGGAGACGATGACGACGACCACGGCGACGGCGCCTCGGGGCTTCTCCGGCGGAGTGGAAGATACCTCCCGACGCATCTTGGCCTTGCGGTTCCGGATCCGACCTCAACGGTGGCGTAGAACGGCGGACGGCGACGGGGCGAAGCAAAGTCCGCGGCGGAGCTTCACGCAACTACGGCGAGCAATAGCGGGTCGACGGCGGCGGCTAGGGCTAGGGCACCTGGGGCAAATGACTCACGAGGTAAAGGCGAACCTCGGGCGCGAGTCTAGGCATTAAATACCGGCACGGACGCCGAGATCCCCGCGGAATCCGCGGCGAAACCGGTACGGGCGGCGGAGTCCGACCCGGACACGGCGAGGGCGACGTGGCACGCGCACAGCAGTTGGATCAAGATCCAACGGTGCAAGGGTTTGGGCTCGGGTCTGACTCGGGCGAGCTGGCTGGCTCGGTCAGGCTCGGGTGACGTGGCTCAATCTCGGCCGTTCGATCTTGATCGGACGGTCGAGAGGGTTAGGCTCGGTTGGGTTCGAGTCGGACTCGAACTCGAGTCTGACTCGGGCTCGGTCGGAGGAACAGTGCAAACCCACTCGCTATTAATCCAATTAAATAATTCAAATTAATTCCCAGAAATTCATTTAATTCATTAAAAATAGCAAAACACTCAGAAAAATCCCAAAAAAATTATGGAACATTTTGGACTCAAATAAAATATTTCTAACAAAATTTTATTTGCAAAGTTAAACTCTTTAATTATTTCAATATGGAATAAATTCAAATAAATTCCAAATAAATCCAAATAAATTCCAGAAAATTCCAAAAATTCACCAAAGTGCCAAATCACACATGAATTTAAAAAAAGCAAAATGATTTTTGGAACCATTCCCCGGATTTTTGGACCTTCGCTCCTATTTTATGTCGCGCGGCTTTTGTTTAATGCCCGCAATCCGCGCCCGAATATTTAATTCCACAAATTTCATCCAAATTCCGCGAAACCAAATTTATTGGGTCCTAAATATTCCAAAATGATTCTAGGAATTTTTTCGGAATTTTTAGACCATTTTTCCTAATTTTTCTTTAGGGTGGTTTATTCGCGTAAATGTGGGCCAATGAGGGAGTGCCATGTGGCGTTGCTACAGGACTCATCTTCAACCTTGAGCATGTACGAAGGTTTTCCAGGCAACAATGGAGATTGCACTCCATATCCACCTCCACCCATTCAAATCCCCATATCTCCCTCAAATCAACTCTAAATCACGAATGGCCGGTTCCGTTGAATCCGTATCGACGCCCTCTTGCCATTCCCCACCTTGATTAGCCGCTAATCTCGCCGGAAACCGTCGCATTAAAGAAAAACTAAAATGGACATTAATGCTCATAACTCGGCCGTTTCAACTCCGTTCCGTATGATTCCACTTCCATTCTCTCCATATAAGAATCCCTGTCCCAGTGGTATGAGCCTCCTTTAGCCTCTTCCACTCGTGCGCCCGTGAGATCAAGAAAACCGACGTCGGGTCATATTTTCGGTGTTCTTCGTGTTCTTGGCCATAGATCTCTCTCCGGTGGGTCATTCTTCGTGCTACTTGGTTCCAAGTGACCGTGAGGGAGTCTAGAATCTAACCATTCAATCAATTTTAGGATCCCTCAAGTTTTGGAGACGAATTTCGCGTTTTTGTCGGTTCGACCAGAGCTCCTTTCGTCGTCAAATTCGTCGTCTCCGGTGAGAATCAACCCAATTCATTCCTCCTATAGATCCCTAAGGATGTTATCTAGAGATTCCATGCTTTTGTTTGATCAAATTTCATGCAAAAATGGTGAAAATTGGATTTTTTTAGAGTTTTTGGGAGCCTCTGTTTCTTTGGGCTTGTGCTTATGCGTGCGCTCTGCAGCGGGCCGCCGCCGCCGCCACCATCGCCGCCTGCCGCTTCGCTGGCCACGCCTCGCTGCCTCGCCGCCCCGCCGCCGCTGCCGTCCCAGCCATCAAGGCCAAGACGCTAAGACCACACGCTTAGCGCTGCCGCTGGCTGCCACATTGGCGACTGGCCACGGCCGCCGCACGGCCTCACCCCCCTCAAGCCCCTCCAAGCTCCCTTCCTTAACCATGGCATGAGCAAAGCTTGAAGAAAGGCTCTAAGTGAATGACATGTGTGGCCACCTTGCCATAAACACAAACAATTCCCAAAAATTCAGAAAAAGGAAAAGGAATATTCCGTGGAATATTCTCGGTTTTCCAATTTTTCAAATTTCAAACTTCGGAAGCTCAAAACTTCTCCGTCCGAACTCCGATTAACTCCGTTCAAATTTCTAAATTCCTCTAAAATCAAGATCTACCAGCCAGTACTACTTTTGTAATTTTTAGATTTTATTTATTTTCTTGTATTTATTTATTGCCTTGATTTGCGCGTAGCCGAGGACCCCGACGCGACCGCCGACCCCGCCGCTGGACTTTCCGCGTTCGATGACCTTCCCGCGACCGAAGGCAAGTCTCCTTGACGCATATTGATCATACATTTATAAACATGTTTTAAATGCTTTATAAATTTGCATGCTATGTTTTATCGTATGTCAAATATAAGGGTATAGTTAATCCGAATTGTAATTTCCTCCTTTGTGATTGACATCCATGTTACTTATAACCCTAGGACATTTGTTATACCATGCTTATGCTTATATGGTATCCTTTGTGACATAGTACGGTAGAATTGCTTAGGACCTTTATCGATGAAAACAACCCATGGGTGGGATTACTAAAAAAGAATGATTTCAAGTATGATTTGGAAATTACTATTATGATTTTGGTACTGTTTTTTCTAAAATAAAAAGAAAAGTAAAAAATGGTTCGGACTTGGGCGGATTGGATTGTCGGGTGGGTGCGGATAGAGCACTAGTTGTCTTGTGCAAGTACCGCCCCAAGTTGATTAAGGACCGACGCTTGTGATTGTCCATTCTAAGCATAACCGTACTACCACATGTCTATAATGGTACGACCTGTCCAACTAATTTGTAGAAACCTAATTTAGACTCACCACTCGGTGGAATGTGAGTGCCGGATAGAGGCAATGTCGTTTTTCTCACACGGCGCAAGAGGGGGCTTCTGTACTGGGTGGCTAGAACCCTAACAGCGGTGAAACCTCAGCGGGTGGGTCGGGTTAGGTGGATACATTGTAACGGCCTTGTCATGATCTCTCTGCCGGCACACAAAGGAAGTGTGTTAATCCGGAGGCAACAAGAGATGATCATGTCTTGTGGGTAAAGTTGTACACCTCTGCAGAGTTAAAACTGTTCTAATAGCCGTGCCTACGGTCAAGGGCAAAGCGAAGAATGCTTTCATATTGGTAGATTTTGGTTTTGGTTTTTAAAACTAAAAGGTGTTTTGTTTTGGGATTCGGGAGTGGTTAGAACTCTTGGATGTTGATTGGCGGATAGAGCTAACCAGGTGGAAAGAATATGTTTTATACTTGATGGATGGAGTCATATGATTAACCTTGATCTTTAAAAAGTTGGCAGATAGAGCCTTTATACTAGTGATGGTGGATAGAACCTCACTGCAATATTAAATAATTCAATTGTTAAAAAGAATTGTAAATAGATGCTTTGTGAAACTTATTACTTAAGTATGGTTTAATAAAATTTGGCTTTATGCAAATGAACCCTGTTAAGCTTCCTTTGGGAAAGCCCCTCTTAATTATACTTTCCCCGACTTGCTGAGTACTTTTGTACTCACGTGCTACATCAACTTGTCATCATCAGAAAATTATCAAGACACAGCTGAAGATAGTGAGTTCTACCCCGAGGAGTTCGAGGAGGATTGCCAGGATAACTAGCCGCATTTCTTGTCGTCGCCTGTGGCGTTTTGGTGTTCACTTGTTTTTGCTTTCGTTTTCCGCTGCCGTGTCTCCGGTCTTTTGACCGAGTATTGTAATAAGTGGCCATGTGGCCCATACTTTAATATTTATGTTACAGTTTTCGTTATGTTCGGTAATGAAGTATCACTGTTGATTGTGTGTACTAGCTACTGATCTGGGACTAGTACGGAAATACACAGGAGATTTTGGATAACCGATCCGGGGTCCCACAGCGGTGGTATCAGAGCCCGGACGACCGTAGGACGTGACCTAGTTAGCATGGCAAAGCCTTAAGGACTAATATTTTTATAAAAACATACTTACAAAAGTTTAAGTTCCTTTGCTTCTATCTCTCCTATCTTAGTGTCTTGTGCTTATCCTATTCTTTATTTAAAATCTGGTTACTAATTCCATCTTATTTCAAAATTTGTAGATGCCGGCCGTCACCACTTTTGCCGCTCAGGCTGGAGGCTTCTGCGAGGAGCTGTCACTGATGCTGCAGGAGTTGGGATTTCCCCATCGTCCTGAGTATCGCTACTAGTCGGTTTCTGGTCTTGGCCAGGACTTGTGGCAGGTCCGCTTGCTGGTTTTTGCGAGGAGCCGAGTCCGCGATGAGGACCGACCGTTCTACTTTACGACCGTTAGGTCGATTCTGTCGTACGCACTTCAGGATGCTGCCAGAAAGGCTATCCTCCTATTGGGGCATAGCTATCGCGATCGGCTAGAGGACTCCCCGTACCGTCTGTTTCCCCGCTTCTTGGTCGGGAGGATGTTCAACCAGTTCTGGAGTTTGGAGCAGGAGGCTGACCCGACAGTGGTGCACATGGGGTCTCTCATCCAAGCTCAGGATGAGGCCTATGTGCGGATCACCGACGAGATGCAGGATCTGCGTCGGGCTCTGGCTGCAGCTAGAGAGGAGAACCGTTAGCTCCTGGAGGAGAGGAGGGACGCCCATTCTCTTCCACCACCGACGCCTGTGCAGGAGGCACAGCCCGTGGCACCACCACCACCAGCCCTGGTTCCGAAGGACCCGCCTACCCGTGACGTGCCGATCGACGCCCCGCCAGCCAAGCGTCATCAGGGCCTGAAGCTTCGGACCACCGCCCGCAAGTCAGTTCGGCCCCAATCGCCATTGGGAGTGTCTTTGGGCTTCTTGACCGCCCCTGGAGGTGTAGGACCATCTTCTTCAGCTACACCTTCCCGCAACAGGAGCGAGGAGGAGGAGGAGGACCCGTCCCCGCGTGTCTACGAGAGTGACGTGAGTGTCTAGTGGTCTAGCCCGGAGGACCTTTATCTTGTTTTTGTTTCGATTAGAACATTGAATAAGTGATTGTTGGATTGTATCGTGCCCTTAGGCGTTTGTGATACAGCCATCCCCAAAACTATTTTGTTTTAATTGGAGTTCAGTTGATTTTCCCTTTTGTTGTGTGCTTTTGTGGTTGTGCTCTTGTTGTGTGGATGTTGTTTAGTCCCCTGACTCTTACCTGTGCTTTTCCCTCTTTCCTTGTGCTTGACCGCCCTTGTTGCAGATGGAGAACCCTGGTCGTGGTTGTGGCCGTGGGAGACCAGGAGGCCACGGTAGAGGCCGTGGACGTGCCCGTGGACCAGTGCACTTCCAGAATGAAGAGTTTGTGGAGCAGCAGGATGCTGCTGGACAGTTGCCGCTAGCCCCTCAGCATGATCCGCCGCCCCCCACCTCCAGTTCAACCGCCCAACCTTGAAGAGATGATGGCGATGCAAATCCAGCTGCTTCAGGCGTTAGCTCAAAATGTGTTGAATCAGCCCCAGGCTGCACCAGCTCAGGCAGCAGAGCCGCCCCAATCCAAGTTTGGGGAGTTCATGAGGACAAGACCTCCCACCTTTTCGGGAGCAGTGGATCCGCTAGAGGTGGATGATTGGCTCAAGGAGGTGGAAAGGAAGCTCCACCTAGCTCAGTGCGATGAGGTGGAGAGTGTCAGGTTTGCTTCTCACCAGCTGAAGGGTACTGCAGCTAACTGGTGGGAGAATTACTGTGCTGCCCATGCTGACCCGCAGAACATTGCTTGGAATGAGTTCGTGGAAGCCTTTAGGGCTACCCATATCCCGAAGGGCATTATGGAGATGAAGAGGTGTGAGTTTCATAAGCTTCAACAGGGGAATTTGTCGGTGTCAGAGTATCTGAACCGGTTCACCCAGCTATCTCGCTATGCGGCCGCAGATGTCGCAACTGATGAGGCCAAGATCTGGCACTTTATGGAGGGCATGGACCCTAACCTGAAGGTTCAGCTGGTTTCGAGCGACTTTCCGTCGTTCCAGCACATGGTGAACAAGATGCTGATTCAGGAGGATGCTCAGCGTCAGCTGTTTGAGTCGCGCAAGCGAAAGATGATGTTCCAGAACCAGCGCGGTGCCAGCAGCTCTAGGCCCCGCACGTTCCAGCAACAGCAGGCCAGCAGGCCCGCAGCCTCCAATGCACCTAGGACTCCAATGTCCACCCCGCGCCAAATTGGACAAGCCCCTGCCGGCAATGCAGGAGCTCAAGCTCAGAAGAGTGGGACTGCGATGGCAGGAGTGCAGTGCTTCAACTGTAGGGAGATGGGGCACTATGCCAACAACTGCCCTCAGAAGCGGCAGCTCGTCACCCCAGTGAAGTTCAACCTGGGATCAATGCCAGCCCGCGCTCCAGCGCCGGCTCAAGGAAGAGGAACCCCGCAGACCCCGCGCACGCCAAGGACGGCTGAAAGAGGGCGTGTGAACCATATCACTGCGGAGGAGGCTCAAGATGCGCCTGACGTGGTTTATGGTAAGTTCCATGTCAACTCGGTACCTGCTTCAGTATTGTTTGATTCTGGTGCAACACATTCTTTCATATCAGAATACTTGGTTAAAAAGCATAATTGGGATACAGTACAGCTAAGGAACCCTTTATTAGTGCAATCCCCTGGTAAAGAATTAAGAACAACTGATGTTTGTCCGAAAATGGATATAGTAATAAAAGGGGTAAAGTTCCTAGCGAACTTAATACTATTGGATACTAACGGTATAGAAGTAATCCTTGGAATGGATTGGTTAACCAAGTATAAGGGTCAGATAGACTGTGCTAGTAGAGCTGTCTCGCTTACCAGCCCCGAGGGGATTAGAGTGGAATTTTTATCTAATCTTTCCTCTAAGGGGGGTAGCACCCTGAACCGTCTCAAAGGTGCATCGTTGGAAAATGTGCCGATAGTCAATGAATACCCGGATGTGTTTCCAGAAGAGTTGCCCGGTATGCCACCAGATCGAGATGTCGAGTTTCTGATTGAGCTTGTACCTGGTACCGCTCCAATCTCGAAGAGACCTTATCGACTGCCTTCTAATGAGTTGGTCGAGATGAAGAAGCAGATTGAAGAACTACAAGAGAAAGGATTCATCCGGCCCAGTTCGTCGCCTTGGGGATCGCCAGTGATCTTCGTCGCGAAGAAGGATGGCAGTCTAAGGATGTGTATAGACTACAGGTCTTTGAATGAGGTCACCATAAAGAACAAGTACCCGTTACCTCGGATAGATGATCTATTTGATCAGCTGAAGGGAGCTCAAGTCTTCTCCAAGATAGATTTGAGGTCGGGATATCATCAGCTGAAAATAAGGAAAGAAGATATTCCGAAGATAGCCTTCACTACCAGATATGGATTGTACAAGTTTACAGTGATGTCATTTGGATTAACCAATGCCCCATCTTATTTCATGAATCTGATGAATAAGGTGTTTATGGAGTATTTAGACAAGTTCGTCGTAGTCTTCATTGACGACATTCTTATCTATTCCAAGAGCAGAAAAGAGCATGAAGACCATCTGAGGATAGTCTTGGAGACATTAAGAGAGCATCAGCTGTATGCTAAATTCAGTAAGTGTGACTTTTGATTGAAGGAAGTTTCGTTCCTGGGTCATATCATTTCCGCTAAAGGAGTAGCAGTAGATCCAGCAAAAGTAAGAGATGTTTTGGATTGGACGCAGCCTACGTCGGTCCCGGATATCAGGAGTTTTCTTGGATTAGCTGGTTATTATCGGAGATTCATTGAAGGTTTCTCGAAGATAGCTAGACCTCTTACTCAGCTTCTGAAGAAGGAGAAGAAGTTTGAATGGACTAAAGCTTGTGAGCAGAGTTTTCAGGAGTTAAAGAAAAGGTTAACCTCCGCCCCAGTACTTGTCCTGCCGGATATCCATAAGGACTTTGAAGTGTACTGTGATGCTTCAAAACAAGGTCTGGGATGTGTTTTGATGCAAGAAGGAAGGGTAATAGCCTATGCTTCAAGACAACTGCGACCTCATGAAGAGAACTACCCCATTCATGACTTGGAGTTAGCCGCAGTTGTGCATGCGCTCAAGATTTGGAGGCATTACTTGATCGGCAATAGATGTGAGATCTATACGGATCATAAGAGTTTGAAGTACATCTTCACTCAATCCGATCTCAACCTGAGGCAGAGAAGATGGTTGGAGTTGGTAAAAGATTATAATGTGGGAATCCATTATCACCCTGGAAAGGCTAATGTTGTTGCGTATGCGTTAAGCAGAAAAGCTCACTGCAACAATGTTATGATACAAGAAAGCCAGCCAGCGCTTCATGAAGAATTCCAGCGTCTTAACCTGGAATTGGTGAATGAAGGTTGTATTTACAATGTGGAGCTAAAATCGACCTTAGAAGACCAGATCCGAGAGGCTCAGAAGGATGATAAAGGTATTGCCGACCTAAAAGAGGGCCTGAAGAAAGGAAAACACCCAGGGTTTTCGGAGGATGAAAAAGGTACGGTTTGGTTCGGGAAAAGAATAGCAGTACCTAACCAAGAAGAAATCAAGAATGTGGTCTTGAAAGAAGCTCATGATTCAGTATATTCCATTCACCCGGGAGGTACCAAGATGTATACGGATTTGAAAGAGAAGTATTGGTGGTTCAATATGAAGAAAGAAGTTGCTGACTTTGTGGCACGTTGTGATGTGTGCCAATTGGTAAAAGCAGAGCATCAGAGACCCGCCGGTCTGTTGCAGCCTTTGCAAGTTCCTGTCTGGAAATGGGAAGAAATCGAAATGGATTTTATTACGGGGTTACCCAAAACCAAGTCCGGTTATGATTCCATTTGGGTCATTATGGACAGATTAACCAAAGTGGCTCATTTCATTCCAGTGAAGACGACTTATTCTGGTGATAAGCTCGCCGAGTTATATATGGCCAAGAGTGTATGTTTACACGGTGTGCCGAAGAAGATCGTGTCCGATCGAGGTTCCCAGTTTACCTCAAGGTTCTGGCAGAGATTGCATGAGGTATTGGGCACAAATTTGAATTTCAGTACTGCTTATCATCCTCAGACGGATGGATAAACGGAAAGAATAAACCAAATCCTAGAAGACATGTTGAGAGCCTGTGCTCTAACATATAAAGGTTCGTGGGATCAGAATTTGCCCTATGCTGAGTTCTCATATAATAACAGTTATCAGGCCAGTTTAAATATGGCACCATTTGAGGCCCTGTACGGAAGAAAATGCAGAACACCCTTGTATTGGAAGAAACCGAAGGTGGGCAGATAATCGGACCAGATATTCTGAAAGAAGTCGAAGAGCAAGTCAGACAGATCCGCACAAATCTGAAGACCGCCTAGTCCAGACAAAAGAGCTATGCTGATAATCGTCGACGAGAATTAAGCTTTGCACCTGGTGATCACGTGTACTTGAAGGTATCGCCGCTGAAAGGAATGAAACGGTTTCGAGTCAGTGGAAAGTTAGCACCCCGCTATATCGAACCATTCCCAGTGGTTGCCAGAAAAGGAGAAGTGGCGTATAAGTTGGAATTGCCCCCGCAGCTGTCAGGAGTACATGACGTCTTTCATGTGTCTCAATTGAAGAAGTGTCTCCGAGTACCCGAGCATCAGATGCCATTGGAAGAAATGGAGCTGAAAGAAGACTTGTCGTATCTGGAATATCCAGTCAAAATTTTGGATGAGGCTGAGCGTTGAACCCGAAGGCGTGTGATCAAATTCTGCAAGGTTCAGTGGAGCAATCATTCTGAGAAGGAGGCTACCTGGGAGCGTGAAGAAGATCTTCGAGAGGAGTTTCCTAACCTCTTTCTTTCTCCGTCTGAATCTCGGGGACGAGATTCTCTCTAAGGGGGGTAGGTTTGTAACATCCGCAGTTTTGCTTTATGGAGAAAATCTAATTTAAATAAACTAAATTAAAAAATTGGAGTTTCTTTGGTGTTTATATTAACCTGGCATCCATTTCCATCCAAAATCGGGATTCAATTCCCTTCCGGTCGAAAAATCGAATGTCCAGATTCCCGCCGGTACCCGAAATTTCACATGAGTCCAAAAAAATGCTTCAAAAATCCCAAAACCACTTCAATTATGTTCCAAATATTCCAAAGTGATTTTTGGAACCATTCCCAGGATTTTTGGACCTTCGCTCCTATTTTATCTCGCGCGGCTTTTGTTTAATGCCCGCAATCCGCTCCCGAATATTTAATTCCACAAATTTCATCCAAATTCCACGAAACCAATTTTATTGGATCCTAAATATTCCAAAATGGTTCTAGGAATTTTCCAGAATTTTTAGACCATTTTTCCTAATTTTTCTCTAGGGTGGTTTATTCGCGTAAATGTGGGCCAATGAGGGAGTGCCATGTGGCGTTGCTACAGGACTCATCTTCAACCTTGAGCATGTACGAAGGTTTTCCAGGCAACAATGGAGATTGCACTCCATATCCACCTCCACCCATTCAAATCCCCATATCTCCCTCAAATCAACTCCAAATCACGAACGACCGATTCCGTTGAATCTGTATCGACGCCCTCTTGCCATTCCCCACCTTGATTAGCCACTAATCTCGCCGGAAATTGTCGCATTAAAGAAAAACCAAAATGGACATTAATGCTCATAACTCGGTCGTTTCAACTCCGTTCCGTGTGATTCCACTTCCATTCTCTCCGTATAAGAATCCCCATCCTGGTGGTATGAGCCTCCTTTAGCCTCTTCCACTCGTGCGCCCGTGAGATCAAGAAAACCGATGCCGGGTCATATTTTCGGTGTTCTTCGTGTTCTTGGCCATAGATCTCTCTCCGGTGGGTCATTCTTTGTGCTACTTGGTTCCTTGTGACCGTGAGGGAGTCTAGAATCTAACCATTTAATCAATTTTAGGATCCCTCAAGTTTTGGAGACGAATTTCATGTTTTTGTCGGTTCGGCCGGAGCTCCGTTCGTCACCAAATACGTCGTCTCCGATGAGAATCAACCCAATTCCTTTCTCCTATAGATCCCTAAGGATGTTATCTAGAGATTCCATGCTTTTGTTTGATCAAATTTCAAGCAAAAATGGTGAAAAATCGGATTTTTTTAGAGTTTTTGGGAGCCTCTGTTTGTTTGGGCTTGTGCTCATGCGTGCCCGCGCGTGTCGGCCCCGCCACCGGCCGGCCGCCGCCACCCACCGGCGCCCGCCGCCGTCCAGCGTCACCGCGCCTGCTGCCTTCGCGCCAAGGCCGCCGCCCGGCGACGCCATCGCGCCCCTGCGGCCTCACCCCCTCAAGCCCCTCCAAGCTCCCTTCCTTAACCATGGCATGAGCAAAGCATGAAGAAAGGCTCCAAGTGAATGACATGTGGGGCCACCTTGCCATAGACACAAACAATTCCCAAAAATTTAGAAAAAGGAAAAGGAATATTCTCGGTTTTCCAATTTTTCAAATTTCAAACTTCGGAAGCTCATAACTCCGAACTCCGATTGACTCCGTTCAAATTTCTAAATTCCTCTAAAATCAAGATCTACTTGCCAGTACTACTTTTGTAATTTTTAGATTTTATTTATTTTCTTGTATTTATTTATTGCCTCGATTTGTGCGTAGCCGAGGACCCCGACGCGACCGCCGACCCCGCCGCTGGACTTTCCGTGTTCGACGACCTTCCCGCGGCCGAAGGCAAGTCTCCTTGACGCATATTGATCCTACATTTATAAACATGTTTTAAATGCTTTATAAATTTGCATGCTATGTTTTATCGTATGTCAAATATAAGGGTATAGTTAATCCGAATTGTAATTTCCTCCTTTGTGATTGACATCCATGTTACTTATAACCTTAGGACAATTGTTATACCATGCTTATGCTTATATGGTATCCTTTGTGACATAGTACGGTAGAATTGCTTAGGACCTTTATCGATGAAAACAACCCATGGGTGGGATTACTCAAAAAGAATGATTTCAAGTATGATTTGGAAATTACTATTATGATTTTGGTACTGTTTTTTCTAAAATAAAAAGAAAAGTAAAAATGGTTCGGAGTTGGGCGGATTGGATTGTCGGGTGGGTGCGGATAGAGCACTAGTTGTCTTGTGCAAGTACCGCCCCAAGTCGATTAAGGACCGACGCTTGTGATTGTCCATTCTAAGCATAACCGTACTACCACATGTCTATAATGGTACGACCTGGCCAACTAATTTGTAGAAACCTAATTTAGACTCACTACTCGGTGGAATGTGAGTGCCGGATAGAGGCAATGTCGTTTTTCTCACACGGCGCAAGAGGGGGCTTCTGTACTGGGTGGCTAGAACCCTAACAACGGTGAAACCTCAGCGGGTGGGTCGGGTTAGGTGGATAAATTGTAACGGCCTTGTCATGATCTCTCTGCCGGCACACCAAAGGAAGTGTGTTAATCCGGAGGCAACAAGAGATGATTATGTCTTGTGGGTAAAGTTGTACACCTCTGCAGAGTTAAAACTGTTCGAATAGCCGTGCCTACGGTCAAGGGTAAAGCGAAGAATGCTTTCATATTGGTAGATTTTGGTTTTGGTTTTTAAAACTAAAAGGTGTTTTGTTTTGGGATTCGGGAGTGGTTAGAACTCTTGGATGTTGATTGACGGATAGAGCCAACCAGGTGGAAAGAATCTATTTTATACTTGACGGATGGAGTCATATGATTAACCTTGATCTTTAAAAAGTTGGCGGATAGAGCCTTTATACTAGTGATGGTGGATAGAACCTCACTGCCATATTAAATAATTCAATTGTTAAAAAGAATTGTAAATAGATGCTTTGTGAAACTTATTACTTAAGTATGGTTTAATAAAATTTGGCTTTATGCAAATGAACCCTGTTAAGCTTCCTTTGGGAAAGCCCCTCATAATCATAGTTTCCCCGACTTGCTGAGTACTTTTGTACTCACGTGCTACATCAACTTGTCATCATCAGAAAATTATCAAGACGCAGCTGAAGATGGTGAGTTCTACCCCGTGGAGTTCGAGGAGGATTGCCAGGATAACTAGCCGCGTTTCTAGTCGTCGCCTGTGGCGTTTTGGTGTTCACTTGTTTTTGCTTTCGTTTTCCGCTGCCGTGTCTCCGGTCTTTTGACCGAGTATTGTAATAAGTGGCCATGTGGCCCATACTTTAATATTTATGTTACAGTTTTCGTTATGTTCGGCAATGAAGTATCACTGTTGACTGTGTGTACTAGCTACTGATCTGGGACTAGTATGGAAATACACAGGAGATTTCGGATAGCCGATCCGGGTCCCACACAATTGATGTTTGTGTTGTGGTAAGGGTGAGTACTTTAAAGCATTCAGCAAGTTATGCACATAATGCAAGCTATTAACTATATGCATGGCTTATTCCAAATGACAGGCTGAGTTGGTTCTTTTGCAATCAAGCAGCATTCATAATTAACAGTAATAAATTAGAAAGCGGTAAAACAATAGTAATGGTAGTAACTTGCACAATTAACTTCCAAATAAAGCATTTATCATCCTTAACCAGTTTCATCATTTCCAAACCAAGTATCTCCAATCAAAGTTCAATTTTATGAAATTCTAACCCTTGACCGTAATCCCCGAGCAATGTCCAATACCGTGGACTCGGCTATTCGAATAGGTTTTACACTCTGCGGATAGTATACACTTTACCCACAAGATACAGTCACTCACCACACATGCGATTAACTGTAACAAAGCCTTTCGGGAACTTCTAGCTTAACAAGTGTCTCCGGTATTGCCTTCACTATCACTCCCCTCACAAAGAGCCGAAGTATAGGACCGACACATACCATTGGATGAGTACCAAGCCTCATCACAAGTACTGTCGGTGTTTCGTGCACCGGCAATACGAATTTTCAGTTAGTGGGGGTCGCGCGCTCCCTCTCCCCGATGGTTGACTCAAGAAGCCAGGTGTTTATACTGGTTCGGGCTGAACGTCCCTACTCCAGTTCGCTCGGTCGAGGTGTATTGCTCTTGGCGTCGAATAATTGCCGCGGGAATACAGCGAGAGCTAGTCTCGGTGGGTTGTTCAGTTGCTGTCTAGAATGCCCTTGGATCTCCCTGCTCCTGCCTCTCCTTATATACCTGGAGACGGCCGGTTTACACGGAAGTTTCAGGGGAGAAAAAGAGGAAGGTGTACTGTCTGCCTTGGAGTCTGGTTTCCGTCTTGTCGTCCGACCTCTTCCTACCCCACGCCGGGTTGGTAGTCCTGCGGTGAGCGGTCTTCCGCTGGGCTGTCAGGATGACGTGCTGCTCTGTGTACCTGTCAGCTTCGGTGGTTTTAAGGGTGCTTGACTTTGGCTTGGCCTCGGGGGAGGGCGCCCCCCTCTGCGGCATGTCAGACGACGGGACGGGGGCTTGACTTCTTTGGTGGCCCTTCTGACAGTCTCGGGAAGGCGCCACCTAACCCGGCGCCCACGCCGGGGGATGTCAAGTGCACGGGGCAGCTGTCTAACATCGGCGCGGGCCCCGCTGGCTCGAGCGTTGGTGGGGCAGACCGACCGCACACCCCGACCTAAGAGGTCGGAGTCTGCTGACCGTCTGAGGTCGGCTCCGAACAGGGCGTGGCCTTTTTCTGCGGCCTGCGTGTCTGTCGCTGGTGCCGGGCCTTCGTAGAGGCAGGTCAGCCCGCTCGTGGTCCCGGGCTGATGGGGGTACCCATGGTATGGGTACTCGTCAGTAGCCCTGAAGGATCATTGTTTTTGATCCAATTGTTTTTGATGATGAGTATTTGAAAAGAGTTGAAATTGATTTGATTATTTGATAAGATTTGAAAGAGGTTTGATTATTTAGTGGTTGTATGGATTAACTTGAGTCAAGTCGCGGACTTGGGCTCGGAAATTGTTTTTGTGTTTTTTTGTTCACGTGCAGGTGTTGCTTGAGGTCGAACATGGTCGATGACGGGACCAAGACTAGGTTCAGGGAGGAACTGAGGTCGTGAGGGTCGAGGATGTCATGCGAGATGTTTCGGACTAGAGAACGGTGCACGTGAGATCGAGATCGTTGCAGCGTAGTGGCAGGAAGTCGTACGCGTGTATACGATTTTTAGAGTGTGTGTGTGCATATGTGTGTGCATGCATGCAAGTGTGTGTGTGTACGTGCATGTGTGTGTGCATGCATGTGAGTGTGTGAGTATACATGCATGTGTGTGTGAATGCATTTAATGCATGCATGTGTGTGTGCATGATAGTGTGTGTGTGTGCTTGACGTGAATGCATAGTGTGCGTGTGTACGAGAGTGCATGGAGCATGTGTATGTGCGTGCGTTGCGTGCGTGAGTTTGCTGTGTGGGTAGTGCATGCGAGAAAGATGTCGGCAGGGCAGCAGATCAATCCGTGTCGCGTGTGTGTTTGAGCCGGCAAGGAGGTTTGGTGGCGTCTTGAGAAGGCTGACCGAATCAATTTCTTCACCGTGTCCGAAGTGGTCAGCAAACCGAGTCTGCGTGAAGACAGCGGGAAAAATAGAAAAAGGATTCCTAAGTCTAAACAGATTTGTGACAGATTTTTGGGTGACTCTTGTCCTTTAAATAGAGGGTTCTAGGGGCTTAGAACTCATCCAATTAAAAGGGCAAGAAGCAAAAGGTGCCTACAACAAAGAAGAGCTTGTGTGCTCTATCTAGTTGGTTTATAGTAGAGTTTTCTAATCTTTTGAGATTAGAAGATTTTTGGTGTCATCATGTGGAAGATGGCTTTGGAATAAAGAAAAGGGTTATACAATTCTTTTATCCTTTTTGCTTTGATTCTTGATTAGAAAATTTGTTCTTCTTTTGTTAGAACTAGTTTTGATTTATGTTCGATTTGTCTCGCTAATTAATCTAGGGTTTTGTTCTCTATGATATTAGATATTCTTCCGCTATTTAGGGGTCTTTAATTTTCCGAAAGAAATAGTTGAATTTTATTCGGCATCTATTCACCCCCCCTCTAGTTGCCTACTCGGTCCTACAAGCCCTCGAGCCCCCGTCTGGGTCGGAGAGCCGGTCGGGGGTTTTGTCGAGATCGACGCAGCGCCGGGGTCGATGGGCACAATTTGGTCGGAGCGACTAGTCGGGAATTGCTTCTTTCGGTGAGACGGGGTGCGCGCGAGCGCACCCGGTGGGTGTAGCCCCCGAGCCCCCGAGCGGGTCGGAGAGCCGATCGGGGGTTTACACGATCGAGGCGGTCCGCCGACCCGGAGGTCGACGGGGCTTAGTCGACACAGCCTGGCCGGGCTATGTCGGGCCGAGCTTCGGCGCGAGCGCACCGGCAGTGTAGCTCTGAGCCCCGAGCGAGCCTGGAGAGCCGGCCGGGGTTTACCTTGCCGAGGCGGTCCACGACCCGAGGTCGGCGGGGCCTAGTCGACACAGGCCTCGCCGGCTATGTCGCCGAGCTTGTGGCAAGGAAAGACCCGGTGGGTGTAGCCCCGAGCCCCGAGCGGTCGGAGAGCCGGCTGGGGTTTACCCGGCTCGACTGGTGGCCATGGTCAGGGTCCAAGAGTCAGGTGAGCGAACGCGCGTTTACCTTCGTTGGTTTGAACGCCGTGCTCATGCGAGCTACTAACGGAAAATCCGAGTGGAACCTTGGCGATCTCCCTCGAGGGGGATCGTTTCCAAGAGGACGTGGTCCTGGCGCGGGCGTCCGACCCGCTGTGGGGCGTCCCATGAGAACCTTTCCTTACTCGATCCTGTATTGGGCTACCGGGTCGTCCGCCAACCCGAAGCGCGGCTGGCCGCCACTCATCGATGAGCTCCGCGAGAGAGTGTGAGGTATGGTCTCGGATGCGGGTTAGGGTGATTGGGTCGTCCGCCGACCCAACCAGAGGCTCCCTGGGAGCTCACCCTTGCCCGCCCCTCGCTCTGTTTTACGTGCCGGGGCGGCTTCAGTTCCAGTCGACTGGACTTGGCCTTCGTAACCCCAACACGGTGCCGGGCCTCGGGTGCGAGCTCGAAGGCGATCCGCTGTCCCGGGGCCGGGCGGCCCAGTGGGCCATTCGTACCTTTTTTCGGAGCGTTTCGGTCCGTTACGCCCGGCATGGTTCGCGATCTTCAAGGCGCGCGGCGAGGCGGCCTGTCATTCCGTCTGTCGAGCGATTATTGCTCGGTGGGAATTAAATGGGTTTCGACATGTTACCGGAGTGGTGACCGAGGTGGCAGGCGGCCTGCGGTCATACCGGTTAACGCGGCAGAGGCGCTTGCTGGCGCAGGGCGTCCACTCCCGCCCGTTGCCTATAAAGGAAGGCGAGGGTGGCGCGAGGAGGGAGTCAACTGCTTGTGCCTTCTGCAAAGAGGAAAAAAGCCACAAGAAGAGGAAAAGAGCTCCCTGCTTCCTTGCGCTTCGCCTCGTCTCCTCGCCTGCATCGGGGATGTCGTGGGTTCCGCATTCGTCGGCGGCCGGTCGTTTCATTGGCCTGGAGAGGAAGGGATTCCTCCCTTCGCGGGACAAGTCTGGGTGGCGGGTGCCATCGGCGGGGACCGCAATCCCCGCACTGGGCGACGGGGAGATCATCACGCTCGCCTCCTTTTACGAGCGCGGCTTCGGCCTCCCCCTCCACCCGTTCGTCCGCGGGCTGCTGCACTTCTACCGAGGGGAAGTGCATCATTTGAACCCGAACGGAGTCCTCCACATCGCGATCTTCATCACGCTGTGTGAGGCCTTCTTGGGGATCGAGCCCCACTGGGGGCTCTGGCGGCACTTCTTCTTCGCGCGATCGCCGTCGGACGCGGCCGGTCTTCTTGGCGGCCTGGCCATCCAACTGTGCGGCGGCCGCAAGCAATACTATATCGACATGAAGCTGCCGACGTCGAACCGGGGGTGGCATAGCGAGTGGTTCTACGTCCAGAACCCCGGTAACAGCGCCCCGGCCGTCACCGGCAGGATGCCAGGGTCGGGTCCCCACTGGATTTGGGGTCCCAAGTCGAAGGAGAAGAAGAAGGTGGAGGTGATCCTCGAGCGGCTCAAGGATCTGAAGCGACGAGGCCTGACAGGCGAGGTGGTGGCGGAGGTTGAGGCCGAAGCCGTGGCCGAGGATGCGCGGCGAGTTGGCGTCCTTGTCGCGGGCATTCCTCGCCTGTGGGAGGTGAGGGCGCCACTGGTCCAGGCGCTGACTGAGCGACGTCATGCGTCGTCTGGCTGGCTGGGCACGCACCAGGAGGAGTACCGTGCACTTGCTGAGTGATGGCACCTCGGCGGGTGGCTCTTTGCCGGTGGGGCTGATGCTCCTCTTGTAAATGAATAAAGCGACTGTGCTTTTATTTCTCTCTCTGTTGTCTTCGTTCTTCTTCTTCTTCAAGAGTTTTACCCTTGCGCTTCTTCGACAACCATAGCCTTTTAGGGACCGCAACGGGTCAGGCGTAGGTTCGAGGTGGCGCTAGCGTGATCCCGCTCGAGGGAACGGGTTGCTTCGACCGACTGCTGGTCAGTTGCCTTCGAATTTGTAGACTGCGTGATCCGCGAAGCACTATTTCGGGACCTCCGCTTTCAGGGCGGAGGTCATAGCGCTTGGGGTCAACAAAACGAGGGAGGCAAAAAGAGGGAGCGACCACTCGGTCGGGCGTCCGACCGCCATGGTTTCTCTTACTTCTTGAGTGGTACAAGGAGGAGAGGGGATGGCTAAGGATAGAACCTTCTTAGCTTCTCTATGTTCCAAGCGTTTATAATGAGGTTTCCTTCGGCGTCTTTGAGACGAAAAGTGCCGGGTCGGAGGACTTCTGCGACGGTAAAAGGGCCCTCCCAAGGCGGAGAGAGCTTGTGCCTGTCCTTCGCGGACTGGACTTGGCGTAGCACTAAGTCGCCGACTTCGAACGACCAGCCGCGAATCAGTCGACTGTGATACCGGCGTAGCATCTGCTGATACTTGGCCGATCGCAAGACTGCAACGTCTCGTGCTTCGTCGAGTTGGTCGAGGTCGTCCTGCTGCGCTTCCGCCCCTCGCGCGCTGTCGTAGTTTTGCACTCTTGGCGCGCTGTACTCGAGGTCGGTCGGGAGGACGGCCTCCGTTCCGAACACCAAGAAGAAAGGCGTGAACCCGGTCGATCGCGTCGGCGTGGTTCGCAGGCTCCAAAGAACGGGAGGCAGCTCAGCGGCCCACCGTCCCGTGAACTTCTTCAGTCGACTGAAGATTCGCGGCTTGAGTCCTTGGAGGATCATGCCATTGGCTCGCTCGGCCTGGCCGTTGGCGCGAGGGTGCGCAACCGCTGCCCAGTCGACTCGGATGTTGAAGCCGTCGCAGAACTCGAGGAACTCCTTCCCTGTGAATTGCGTTCCGTTGTCGGTGATGATGGAGTTCGGGACTCCGAAGCGGTAGGCAATGTCGCGGAAGAAGCTAGCCGCCTGTGCGGAAGTGATGGTCGCCAGCGGCTTAGCTTCGATCCACTTCGAGAACTTGTCTACGGCGACGAGTAGATGAGTAAAGCCCCCGGGCGCCTTTCTGAAGGGCCCGACCAGATCGAGTCCCCAAACCGCGAAGGGCCACGTGATGGGGATCGTCTGCAGGGCCTGTGCGGGCAGGTGTGTCTGCCTGGAGAAGAATTGACACCCTTCGCACGCGCGGACAATCTGCGTGGCGTCTGCCACAGCGGTCAGCCAGTAGAAACCCCCCGGGCGCCTTTCTGAAGGGCCCGACCAGATCGAGTCCCCAAACCGCGAAGGGCCACGTGATGGGGATCGTCTGCGAGCTGTCTTGGCGGTGTGTCGCCGAGAAGAATTGACACCCTTCGCACGCGCGGACAATCTGCGTGGCGTCTGCCACAGCGGTCAGCCAGTAGAAACCTTGTCGGAAGGCTTTTCCTACCAGGGACCGTGGCGCGGCATGGTGCCCGCAGATCCCGCCGTGGATGTCAAGCAGAAGGTGCTTCCCTTGGTCGGCCGGGATGCACTTCTGAAGGATTCCCGATGGGCTCCTCTTGTAGAGGGTATTGTCGACCAGGACAAAAGACTTGGCCCGCCGAGCGAGGCGTCGAGCCTCGGTGGTATCGGCGGGGAGTGACCCGTCCGTCAACCGGTCGATGAAGGGTTGCCTCCAGTCGGTCTCGACGTTCAGGACACCAAGATCCGACCTAGGCGGGTGCGAGTCCGTCCGAAGGTCGGCCAGAGCATCCGCTTTTAGGGGGTCGGCTGGGCCCTCAGCGCTCGGATCCAACCGGATGGATGGTTTATGGAGGTCGGAGACGAAGACTCCGGGGGGAACCGGCCCTTTGCTGGAGGCAAGGTTGGCGAGGGAATCGGCTTCACTATTGTAGCGCCGGTAACTTTGATGAAGCTCGAACCCTTTGAACCTTTCTTCGAGCTTGCGGACCTCCAAGCAATAGGCGGCCATCCGAACGTCGCGAGGCTCGGTGGCTTTCATCACTTGGTCGACGACCAACTTGGAGTCGCCGTGGATGTAGAGCCGTCGAGCGCCGAGATCGGCGGCGATCCGAAGACCGTTGACGAGGGCTTCGTACTCGGCGACATTGTTGGTGGCGTCGAAAAGCAGTCGGATGGCGTACAGGAGCTTGTTGCCGAGTGGGGAGATGATGACGGCCCCCGCGCCGGCTCCGTTCTTGGTGTAGGACCCGTCGAAGTACATTGTCCAGTACTCGGGGTCCTCGACCACCGGCGGGACTTGCGCTTCGGTCCACTCGGCGATGAAGTCAGCCAAGGCCTGCGACTTGATCGCCGTCCGAGGGACGTACGATATGTCGAGGCCGTTGAGCTCAAGGGCCCACTTGGCGATCCTTCCGGTGGCGTCGCGGTTGTGGACGATCTCTCAGAGGGGTGACGAGGTCACCACGGAGACGGGATGCTGGTCGAAGTAGTGGACCAGCTTCCTCTTGGAGATGAGCACCGAATACAACAGCTTCTGTACTTGGGGGTGCCGAACCTTTGTTTCGGAGAGCACTTCGCTGACGAAGTAGACCGGCCTTTGCACCTTGAAGATACGTCCTTCTTCCGCTCGCTCTACGACGAGCGCCAGACCGACGACTGGGTCGTGGCGGCGATGTAGAGGAGGAGCGGCTCTTGTGGTTCCGGGCGACCAACACCGAGGCGAAGTCGAAATGCCTTGATCGGCCGAGGGCTTCCTGAGCTTCTTTGGTCCAGCAGAAGCGGTCGGACTTCTTCATCAGCTTGTAGAGTGGCATCCCCCGTTCGCCGAGGTGGGACACGAAGCGGCTCAGGGCCGCGAGACACCCCATCAGCCTCTGGACCCCCTTCAGATCGTTGATCGGCCCCATCCTCATGATGGCGGAAATTTTTTCGCAGTTGGCTTCGATGCCACGCTCGGAGACGATGAAGCCGAGCAGCTTCCCTTTCGGAACCCCAAAGACGCACTTCTCGGGGTTGAGCTTTATGCGAAACCGTCGAAGGTTCGCAAAAGTCTCCTCCAGGTCGGTGACAAGGTCCTCGGCCCTCCTGGTCTTGACAACGATGTCGTCGACGTAGGCCTCGATGTTACGGCCAATTTGGTCTGAAAAACACGTCTGCATACATCGCTGGTATGTTGCGCCCGCATTTTTCAGACCAAAAGGCATCGTGACGTAACAGTACGAGCCGTACGGAGTGATGAAGGAGGTCGCGAGCTGGTCGGACTCCTTCATCGCAATCTGGTGGTAGCCCGAGTAGGCATCCAGAAAAGAAAGGGACTCACACCCGGCGGTGGAATCCACGACTTGGTCGATGTGAGGCAACGGGAACGGGTCTTTCGGACAGGCCTTGTTGAGGCTCGTATAATCAACACACAAGAACGGGATTGGCGAGCCACTCAGGGTGGCGCACCTCCTTTACAAAGCCAGCGGCCAAAAGTTTGGCGATTTCTTCCCCAATGGCCCGACGCTTCTCTTCGTCGAAGTGGCGCAGGCGTTGGGCGACCGGTCTAGAGCCCGGTCGGATATTGAGAGAGTGCTTGGCGACTTCCTTGGGAACTCCTGGCATGTCCAAGGGTCTCCAAGCGAAGACGTCTCGGTTTGTTCGGAGGAAGTCGACGAGCGCGCTTTCCTATTTGGTAGTGAGGGCGGCCCCAATCCGCATGGTCTTGGCGGGATCTTCGAGATCAACCGCGACCTCCTTTGTGTCCTCCGCGGATTTGAAGGAACTCGACCCCGACTTGCTGGAGTCGGGGGCGGATTCGGGGGCCCTCTCCTGGAGTCGGGCGAGCTTGGCGGAAGCGACGACCGCCGAGGCAAGTTCACAACTGCTCCGTTCGCAGTTGTAAGCAAGCTGGAAAGATGCGGCCACGGTGATGACACCCTGTGGCCCTGGCATCTTCAGCTTGAGGTAGGTGTAATTGGGGACCGCCATGAACTTCGCGTAGCACGGCCTCCCCAAGATGGCATGGTAAGAGCCGGGAAAATCCACGACCTCAAAGATGAGGCTCTCGGTGCAAAAGTTGTCCGGGCTCCCGAAGGTAACGGGCAGGTCGACCTGCCCGAGCGGATGGGCCTGCTGGCCCGGAACAACGCCGTGGAAAGGCGCCTTGCTCGGCCGAAGGGCGGTGCGGGGGACTCCCAGGGCGTCCAGGGTCTCGACATACATGATGTTGAGACCGCTGCCGCCGTCCATGAGCACCTTGGTCAGGCGCTTCGTCCCCACGATGGGGTCGACGACGAGCGGGTAGCGTCCTGGGTGCGGGACGTGGTCGGGGTGGTCGGTCCGATCGAAGGCGATCGGGAACTCCGACCACCTCAGGTAGCTGGGTACGGCGGGAGTCGCCGTGTGGACCTCACGGTGAGCGAGCTTCAACCGACGCTTGTCGGCGTAGCACTCTACCCCTCCGAAGATCATGAGGCAACCGTCGAGCTGTGGGAACTCATCGGTCGCCTCAACACCCTTCGCCCCGGCGTTGGGCGCCGGGTCGCGCTTCTTCCCCTTTCCCCGCGACGTCGTGGGGTTCCCGGAGAGAAACCGTTTTAGGACTTCGCAGTCCTGATACTTGTGCTTGACAGGGTAGTTGTGGTTCGGGCACGGACTATCGATCAACCTTTCGAATCGGTCGGGCGTCTGCCGCGCTTGCTGCTTGGCAGGGCGGTCGGCGGCGGCGACCATATGGCCTTCGCGGCCTTGCTTCCCCTTTCGTTTCTTTTTGCTGGAGCGGTCGGAAGGGGCGCTAGCCTCGGATCCGGACGTCTTGTGGGCTACCTTCCTCTCGAAGATGGCCCCCACGGCTTCCTCGCCGGAGGCATGGTTGGTGGCGATGTCGAGAAGCTCCTTGGTGGTCCGGGGCTTCGCGCAGCCCAACTTGTGGACCAGAGCCTCGCAAGTGGTGCCGTAGATGAACGCCCCGACGACGTCGGCGTCACGGATGTCGGGGAGCTCGTTGCACTGCTGGGAGAAGCGACAGATGTAGTCCCGGAGGGTCTCCCCCGGCTGCTGCTTGCAGCTCTTCAGGTCCCAGGAGTTGCCAGGGCGCTTTTACGTGCCCTGGAAGTTACCGACGAAAAGATTCGTCAGGTCGGCCCAGCTGCTGATGGTGTCTGCGGGCAGGTACTCGAGCGGAGTCCGCGAGATAAATGGGGAGATACTGGACGACGAAGAGGTCGTCAGTCGCTCCCCCGGCCCGGCAGGCGAGCCGGTAGTCTTCTAGCCACACACTGGGGTTTGTCACCCCTGTGTACTTGGCTATGTTGGTCGGAGCCCGGAACCTGGCCAGGAAGTTGGCGTTGCGGACGGCGCGGGTGAACGCGCGCGGCCCGGGGCCGTCGAAGCCCGGGTCGGGGTGGTTGCGTCGCCCGCTATCCACAACCTGAGATGATGCCGCCACGTCGGCGACTCTCCTCCGCATGTCGAGGGTGGCGCGAAGGTCACGGTTGTCCCCCAGTCGGTGGCTCACCGGGGTGCACGATGCCTGGGGGAGCTCCTGGAGTGGGGCTGTCTTGGCTAAGCTCTGACGACCCCGCAAGGGGGAGTGGCCGAGACGACCCAACGTTGCACCCGAGTGTCGGGAGTCGGAACCCTAGGCGTGCTGCACGGCAGCACGCTCAATCAGCCCCCGGAGGTTCTGGTAGGTAGCCCTGGCTTCCGGGTCCATCGGCTCAGGTAACCCGCGGAGCAACATAGCTGCCGCGGCGATGTTCTGGTTGGCGTGGGGGAAGAACGAAAGATCGCTCGTTCCCTCGGCCATTTCTTTGGTGTACCTGGCGTCTTGCGCGGCCTTGTAGACAATGTGGCCGGAGGCTGACGTTGCTCCAGGTCGGCCTGGAGCTTGTCGAGCTCGGCCTTCCGGGCCTCCAGCTCTTCGCGCTGTCGCTGGAGGTCGGTGAGGCAACGCTGATGGTGTGCGCCGTCTTCCCGCCGGGACTCTTCCTGTCGCGCCTCACAGCGCGGGAGGAGGGTCCTGAGGGTTGCTGGGGTGGAGGATGGCTCTGCCGCACCCACCATGTTGCACTCTCGAGAGTACATCCTGCGCGGGGGGTGCTCCCTGTCGGAGCTGGAGTTGTGGCTGGAGGAGTCCCCCAGCAGGTCGTGGAGAGAGGTGGGCGCGTAGCCAGTCATGGCCACGAGCCGAGAGCTCGCGGAGGGCGAGATTATCGCCCGCTGTGGATCGCGCGTAGCGTTATCGGAGGCGACGCTGGCGCGCGATGGGTCCGCTGGTGAGGCCCACGCCAGGGTCTCGAGGCGGAGGTTGCCGAGAACATCGGCGACCACGTCCAAGCTCGTGGAGGGCGCCAGTCTCAGAGGGTGGCGGGGACGAGAACGAGCTCCCCTGTCGTGGTGACGACGAAGTCGAGGGCGCCGAAGCGAATCCAGCCCCTTGACGCTGGTGAATCGTCGCGAGGGAAAGAAGCCATCGGGGAGGGAAATGGGAATCCGAAGGCGGATGCGGTGATGACGCGCGAGCTCCCCTACCTGGCGCGCCAACTGTCGGTGTTTCGTGCACCGGCAATACGAATTTTCAGTTAGTGGGGGTCGCGCGCTCCCTCTCCCCGATGGTTGACTCAAGAAGCCAGGTGTTTATACTGGTTCGGGCTGAACGTCCCTACTCCAGTTCGCTCGGTCGAGGTGTATTGCTCTTGGCGTCGAATAATTGCCACGGGAATACAGTGAGAGCTAGTCTCGGTGGGTTGTTCAGTTGCTGTCTAGAATGCCCTTGGATCTCCCTGCTCCTGCCTCTCCTTATATACCTGGAGACGGCCGGTTTACACGGAAGTTTCGGGGGAGAAAAAGAGGAAGGGGTACTGTCTGCCTTGGAGTCTTGTTTCCGTCTTGTCGTCCGACCTCTTCCTACCCCACGCCGGGTTGGTAGTCCTGCGGTGAGCGGTCTTCGAGGCTGTCGGGATGACGTCTTTGCTCTGTGTACCTGTCAGCTTCGGTGGTTTTAAGGGTGCTTGACTTTGGCTTGGCCTCGGGGGAGGGCTCCCCCCTCTGCGGCATGTCAGACGACGGGACGGGGGCTTGACTTCTTTGGTGGCCCTTCTGACAGTCTCGGGAAGGCGCCACCTAACCGCGCCCCACGCCGGGATGTCAGTGCCTGGTAATTTGTCGACACCGGGCCTGGCCTTTGCTCGATCGCTGGTGGGGCAGACCGACCGCACACCCCGACCTAAGAGGTCGGAGTCTGCTGACCGTCTGAGGTTGGCTCCGAACAGGGTGTGGCCTTTTTCTGCGGCCTGCGTGTCTGTCGCCGGTGCCGGGCCTTCGTAGAGGCAGGTCAGCCTGCTCGTGGTCCCGGGCTGATGGGGGTACCCATGGTATGGGTACTCGTCAGGTACGCTCCCCCGTACAACTACACCCCTGTGTAGCTATCACCCTAAGGTACCATATGCAAGTTATTAGTAACTTACTCAACTAGGTCTATCCCATTTCAGACATGTGGTTGTATGCTAGACTCAGTTCAAATTCTTGCAAGGTTCAGTCCTTAGATGACCAAGGCAATATGTAGGATCGAAGTATACGAATATAGCAATCAGAGGGGGGGTGAATGATTGTGCGGAAGCTAAAACCAATTTCTTGATCTATTAAAAGTTCACCCCAAAACAGAACCAAATAATTGCCTCGTTTTCGACAAAAAACAGAATGACAGAGGTTCGGTAAAACGCGAATTCCCGGAGATCCAACCGTTAGATTGATCTGAAATTTGGACACGAGAAACTAGATTCCAATACGAATCGAACCCAAAAAGAATCAGCTCGATCGGACTTATGGATCAAAAGTTATGAGCTTCGCAAGCTTGCTGATCCAGAACTTGACGAGAATCAATCTAATCTAAACTTCAAGATTAAACAAGAACGACAAAAGATTGATCAACTAGACTTTGAGAAACACTAGATCAATACCCTAGAGAGGTTTTTGATGGATCAAATCAAGATAAAACTTAAAGAACAAAAACCAATCTGGAACTAGAACAAGCATGCAAACAAGAACCAAAACAGAAAACACTGTAGCGACGTGGTTATCAGAGTACGCAAAAATCTTGGAAGAATTGATCTTTATTTCTTGTCTAAAATACTCTCATCAAAAGAGTACAAACCCTAAAACCAAGCTCAAGGCTTGATGCGCTCAGCTCTGCTTGGTGCCTTTCAACAGGAGACCCCCCACCTATTTAAAGCACCAACCCACAAAGAGTTCTGAATACGATTCCTATTCCCTAGAAGGAATCCGTATCCAACACAACTCTACTTGGCCCAACCTGGCCGAGTACAACTCTTGCACGCGTATGGCAACCCTACCATACTCACGTGACTAACACTTTGCACGCGTATGGCCACCTACCATACTCACGTGACTAACACTTTGCACGCGAATGACCTCCTGCCATTCTCACGTGACTAACCATTCTTCATGTGCACCATTCTCTTAGCCCGAACGTCCCGCATGACATCCTTGACCACCAAGACCTCGGTTCCTCCTGAACCTAGTCCCGAACCTCGGTTCCTCCATGAACCTAGTTCCGGTCTGTCATCGACCACATTCGTCTTCGAGCAATACACCGCACATGAACAAACCACAAAACAAATCCTAGCACAAGTCCACGACTTGACTCAATGTCAATCCATGCAACTACTCACATGAGCATTGCATAAAGTCCACTTCAAAAGAAGCATCATGAAATCATCACAAATTTCATAATCTCAAATTCAAATAATTTCAATTCTGCTCAAAACCCTAATTCAAGAAAAACGCATTCACGACGGACAAACAAAACCAGTCCGGCGCAAATGCCAAGTGAAACCCTAGAAAGCAGTTCACAACGGACCAACAAAGTCTGTCCGTTGTACAAGGGAAACTCTCGGTTCCAAAAGAAAACATTCCGGCCAAAACATGTTTACGACGGACAACCAAAATCGGTCCGTCGTACATGCAAAAGTCTCGGTTCAAAAACGCTTTCAAATTCATGTTCACGACGGACAAAAAATCTTGTCCGGCGCAAACGTGCCACGCTCGGTTTCAAAAACAACATGGTCCGAACGAAACCCTAAAGCAAAAATGCATTCACGACTGACCAAAGAAGTTTGTCCGCCGTACATGCAAAACTTACTGGTTTCTTGAGGAAAATTGAGTTTGGCTCAATGAGTTCAAAAGCATGTCCACGACAGACCAACAAAGTTTGTCCGTCGTAGATAGGAAACTTACTGTTTCTTGAGATCTTGGTCGTATAAAAGCGAAACTTACTGCTTCTTGTCAAATTGACAAAACACATGAACAAACATATTTGTAAATTCAATTCTAAGCCAATTTTTCAGCACATGATTTCACAATCTCCCCCTTGATGAAAACATTGGCAACACCACTTAGAATTGAACATTTGGCATTCACTTTACAAAAGATTTTGAAATCCAAAGGATCAAGGACCAAAAAAGAGAAAACACAGAATTCCCCCTTCAAAAAGCAAAACAAAATCTCCCCCTGAGAAGGAAAATGTGTGTGAATGTGCAATGTGTCCAAAAATTTCAAAATTCTCCAAACTTCTCACAAAATGCCGTAAAACAAATCCCCCTTTTTCTTCTCCCCCTTTTTCTTAAACTTTTCAATGATTCCCAAATTTCTCCCCCTTTGACAATGGATTCATCAAGAGTACAAAAGAGAGAATTTGTTCAAAATTTTTCCTGTAACAATGATTTCACAAGGAGAAACAATGGAGTGCCAAGATAGGAAAAGATGAGCTCATTCGATCATATAACCTTATATATCACATAACATGCAAAATACATGATCTTGATGTGATTTTAGCAAGTTAGGAAATGACATGCATCTCAACCTCAATTCAGTCAACTATAGCCAAGTACTAAGCAAAACCTTTAGTAGAAAAACAAAGGCTCAAAGTTGAAGCAAATAACAAATCAGGGCGAGCAAGTAGTTTCAACTCCAATCTAGTGGACCAATTTAATCTTTAAACAATAAATCGCATGTGGCATGCTTGAAGCATACTTCTTTTATTTTCTAGGAGTGGCATGCTTGAAGCATACATCTTATCTTTGAGGGAATGGCATGCTTGAAGCATACATCTTATCTTTTTAGGGAAAGCAAGCCTGAAGCACATAACTTGAGGTTTTTTGCTTTTAACAACCCTTTTTTTATTGATTCCCTTTTCTTTTCATTTTTCTTTGATCATAAACATGCAAAAGTGATTAAAAGGTCTTATGAAAGAGTAAAGTTGAAACCACACTTGCTTCATTGCCCAAATTTGTCAAGAGGATTCAATATCAAGCCTAGAAGAGTAAGATATCACAGAGTATTTAGCTATAGGTAATCAGTCCAGGGAATTCCGCAATGTCATTTTTAGTTCAAGTGAGATAATTAGATTATCATATATTAGCTCAATTACATAACATATAAAGAAATATGATAAAGTGAGCTCATTAAGTGAAAGAACTTGGCAAAGAAACTCCCCCTCAAAACAATCCCATTGGATGAACAATTCCAAGTTCTCCCCGAATAAAAGCAAAACGAGAAGAAGACAAAGGTTTTGTGAAAATGTCTGCCAATTGATGTTCAGTATCCACATGATGAAGCACAATGTTGCCTTTTTCAACATGATCTCTAAGAAAGTGAAATCTGATGTCAATATGTTTTGTTCTTGAATGTTACACAGGATTCTTAGCAATGCAAATTGCACTAGTGTTATCACACAGAAGAGGAACACTATCCAAAATAACCCCATAATCTTTAAGTGTAGCTACTATCCAAAGAATTTGAGAACAACAACTAGCTGACCACATATTCAGATTCAAAGCTTGATTGTGCAAATGTAAGATTGCTTTCTAGATGACCATGCAATGAGAGAATTTCCCAAGAAGTGACATGAACCAGAAGTGCTTTTCCTATCAATTCTACATCCTCCAAAATCAGCATCAGAAAAAGATCTCAAACTAATGCATGAGGAAGCAGAAAGCCAAATGCCAAAATCTTGAGTTCCATGAAGATACCTGAAAATCCTTTTGACAGCTTGTCGATGTGAAGCACGTGGGGAAGCTTGAAAACGAGCACACAAGCACACAGCAAATTGTATATCCGGCCTTGATGCAGTGAGGTACAAAAGTGAACCTATCATGCTTCTATATTCCTTTTGATCAACCGGCTCACCATCTTCATCAGGGTCAAGTGCGCAAGTGCTCTCCATGGGTGTCATGATCGGCTTGCTGTTTTCCATCCCAAAGCGATGTAGCAAGTCTTTCTGTAGGATCGAAGTATACGAATATAGCAATCAGAGGGGGGGTGAATGATTGTGCGGAAGCTAAAACCAAATTCTTGACCTATTAAAAGTTCACCCCAAAACAGAACCAAATAATTGCCTCGTTTTCGACAAAAACAGAATGACAGAGGTTTGGTAAAATGAGAATTCCCGGAGATCCAACCGTCGAAACGATCTGAAATTTGGACACAAGAAACTAGATTCCAATACGAATCGAACCCAAAAAGAATCAGCTCGATCGGACTTACGGATCAAAAGTTATAAGCTTCGCAAGCTTGCTGATCCAGAACTTGACGAGAATCAATCTAATCAAAACTTCAAGATTAAACAAGAACGACAAAAGATTGATCAACTAGACTTTGAGAAACACTAGATCAATACTCCTAGAGAGGTTTTTGATGGATCAAATCAAGATAAAACTTAAAGAACAAAACCAATCTAGAACTAGAACAAGCATGCAAACAAGAACCAAAACAGAGAAAACACTGTAGCGGCGTGGTTCTTGTAGCATAAAAATCTTGGAAGAATTGATCTTTATTTCTTGTCTAAAATACTCTCATCAAAAGAGTACAAACCCTAAAACCAAGCTCAAAGCTTGATGCGCTCAGCTCTACTTGGTGCCTTTCAACAGGAGACCCCCCACCTATTTAAAGCACCAACCCATTAAAGAGTTACGAATACGATTCCTATTCCCTAGAAGGAATCCGTATCCAACTCAACTCTACTTGGCCCAACCAGGCCGAGTACAACTCTTGCACGCGTATGGCAACCCTACCATACTCACGTGACTAACACTTTGCACGCGTATGGCCACTGCCATACTCACGTGACTAACACTTTGCACGCGAATGACCTCCTGCCATTCTCACGTGACTAACCATTCTTCATGTGCACCATTCTCTTAGCCCGAACGTCCCGCATGACATCCTTGACCACCAAGACCTCGGTTCCTCCTGAACCTAGTCCCGAACCTCAGTTCCTTCATGAACCTAGTTCCGGTCCGTCATCGACCACATTCGTCTTCGAGCAACACCTGCACATGAACAAACCACAAAACAAATCCGAGCACAAGTCCACGACTTGACTCAATGTCAATCCATGCAACTACTCACATGAGTATTGCATAAAGTCCACTTCAAAAGAAGCATCATGAAATCATTACAAATTTCAAATTCACATTCAAAATTCAAATCCAAATCGCTCAAAACCTAATTGAGCGAAAACGCATTCACGACGGACAAACAAAGTTGGTCCGTTGTATAAGGAAAATTTTCTGTTCCAAGAAGCCAACCAAACGCGGAAAAACACGTTCACAACGGACAAACAAAGTTGGTCCGTTGTACATGCAAAAATGGCTTCGGTCATGAGCTCAAAACAAGTTCACAACGGACCCCAGAAGCTTGTCCGGCGCAAACGTGCCACGCTCGATTTCACAAAAGTAAAACCCTAGAAAAAGTCCATTCACGACGGACAAAAAGAATTAGTCCGTTGTACATGTGAAAATCTTGGTTCCAAGAAATTATCCAAACCGAAAAAGCTTGTTCACAACGGACCAAGAAAAACTGTCCGTTGTACATGTGAAAATGACTTCGGTCATGGGCTCAAAAACATGTTCTATGAGACCCAAAAACACTGTCTGTCGCAGATGGGAAACTTCTTGTTTCTTGAGAACTTTGTCGAAGCGCTAATGCGTAACTTCTTGTTTCTTGTCAAATTGTCAAAACACATGAACAAACACATTTTGCAAATTCAAATCTAAGTTAATTTTTCAGTTCAAAGCCAATTTTTCAGCACATGATTTCACAATCTCCCCCTTGATGAAAACATTGGCAACACCACTTAGAATTGATCATTTGGCATTCACTTTACCAAAGATTTTGAAATCCAAAGGATCAAAGACCAAAGTAAGAAAACACAGAAATCCCTCTTTGACCAAAATGCAAAACAAAATCTCCCCCGGAGAATGAAAATGTGTGTGAATGTGCAATGCGCCCAAAAATTTCAAAAATTCTTTCTCCCAAAATTCTCAAATTTCCAAATACAACTCTCCCTTTTTCTTTAAACTTTTCAAAGAAAGATTTCCAAATTTCTCCCCCTTTGACAATGGATTCATCAAGAGTAAAAGAGAGAACAGGTTCAAAATTTTTCCTGAAACAATGATTTCACCAAGAGAAACAAGGGAGTGCCAAGATAGGAAAAGATGAGCTCATTCGATCATATAACCTTATATATCACATAATATGCAAAATACATGATCTTGATGTGATTTTAACAAGTTAGGGAATGACATGCATCTCAACCTCAATTTAGTCAACTATAGCCAAGTACTAAGCAAGATCTTAGCAGAAAAAGCAAGACTTTAAAAATTGAAGCAACTAACAACTTAGAGGCGAGCAAGTAGTTTCAACTCCAATCTAGTAGACCAATTTAATCTTTAAACAATAAGTTGCATGTGGCATGCTTGAAGCATACTTCTTTTATTTTCTAGGAGTGGCATGCTTGAAGCATACATCTTATCTTTGAGGGAATGGCATGCTTGAAGCATACATCTTATCTTTTAGGGAAAGCACCACAAGCACATAACTTGAGGTTTTTGCTTTTAACAACCCTTTTATTGATTCCCTTTTCTTTTCATTTTTCTTTGATTATAAACATGCAAAAGTGATTAAAGGTCTTATGAAAGAGTAAAGTTGAAACCACACTTGCTTCATAGCCCAAATTTGTCAAGAGGATTCAATATCAAGCCTAGAAGAGGAAGATATCACAGAGTATTTAGCTATAGGTAATCAGTCCGAGGAATTCCATAATGTCATTTTTAGTTCAAGTGAGATAATTAGATTATCATATATTAGCTCAATTACATAACATATAAAGAAATATGATAAAGTGAGCTCATCAAGTGAAAGAACTTGGCAAAGAAACTCCCCTCAAAACAATCCCATTGGATGAACAATTCCAAGTTCTCCCGAATAAAAGCAAAACGAGAAGAAGACAAAGGTTTTGTGAAAATGTCTCGCCAATTGATGTTCGAGTATCCACATGATGAAGCACAATGTTGCCTTTTTCAACATGATCTCTAAGAAAGTGAAATCGATGTCAATGTGTTTTGTTCTAGAGTGTTGCACGCGGCGTTCTTAGCAATGCAAATTGCACTAGTGTTATCACACAAAAGAGGAACACTATCCAAATTAACCCCATAATCTTTAAGTGTAGCTACTATCCAAAGAATTTGAGAACAACAACTAGCAGCAGACCACATATTCATTCGTAGCTTGATTGTGCAACAGAAGATTGCTTTCTAGATGACCATGCAATGAGAGAATTTCCCAAGAAGTGACATGAACCAGAAGTGCTCTTCCTATCAATTCTACATCCTCCAAAATCAGCATCAGAAAAAGATCTCAAACTAATGCATGAGGAAGCAGAAAGCCAAATGCCAAAATCTTGAGTTCCATGAAGATACCTGAAAATCCTTTTGACAGCTTGTCGATGTGAGGCACGTGGGGAAGCTTGAAAACGAGCACACAAGCATACAACAAATTGTATATCCGGCCTTGATGCAGTGAGGTACAAAAGTGAACCTATCATACTTCTATATTCCTTTTGATCAACCGGCTCACCATCTTCATCAGGGTCAAGTGCGCAAGTGCTCTCCATGGGTGTCATGATCGGCTTGCTGTTTTCCATTCCAAAGCGATGTAGCAAGTCTTTCGTGTATTTGCTTTGATGTACAAAAGTACCATCCTTCGTTTGCTTGATTTGAAATCCCAAAAAGTATGTCAACTCACCCATCATACTCATCTCAAACTCCTTCCTCATTGTTTCAAAACTTAGACACTAAAACATGAGATGAACCACCAAAGATAATATCATCAACATAAATCTGAGCGAATAGTTGATCATTGCCTTGCTTGAGTAAAAGAGAGTTTTGTCAACCTTTCCCATTAAAAGCCTTTTTCAAGTAAAAAGGTTTTTAGCCTATCATACCATGCTCTAGGGGCTTGTTTCAAACCATACAAAGCTTTTGTTAGTTTGAACACATGATTTGGAAACTTTGGATTTTCAAAACCAGGTGGTTGCTTGACATAAACCTCCTCATTTATGTAGCCATTCAGAAAAGCACTTTTCACATCCATTTGATACAATTTGAAACCTTTGGATGCAGCAAAGCTAAAAGGATTCTAATGGCTTCAATTCTAGCAACAGGAGCAAAGGTTTCATCAAAATCTAAGCCTTCAATTTGAGTGTAACCTTGAGCAACCAATCTAGCCTTGTTTCTAACAACAACACCATCCTCACTTTGTTTATTTTTGAAAACCCATCTAGTTCCAATAACATTAAAATCAGGAGGTGGTGAGACAAGTTTCCAAACTTTATTTCGTTCAAAATTCTCTAATTCTTCATGCATGGCATTGATCCAAGATTCGTCAGATAATGCATGAGATATATCTTTGGGTTCAAAAGAGGCAACTAAAGCGAGAATGAGCATGAGTGTCGAGAATGAATGAACTGGATCGAGTGACTCTCTCATTTAGGTCTCCAATAATTTGTTCAGATGGATGCATTTTTGAATGTGCAAGGGAGCATTGGTTTTTGAGACTTCTCCTTCTCCTTCTTCATTTTCAGCATGTACAGATGATGTTGTAGCTTGAGGATGGTTAGCTGTAGGTGATGTAGTAGTAGGTGCCAAAGGTGCTACATCTTGTTGTGCATTAGGAAGAGTCAAGACCTCATCTTCAACATCATCATCATCTTCAAAGATTTTCTCCCCCTGAATGTATGCGCCAGACCGCATCACTTGGACTAGTGCCTGGACTAGCCTCATCAAAAGTAACTTCACAAGTTTCCACAATTTTGTTAGTCTCCAAAACAAGCACACGATAGCCACGAGTATGAGCAGGATATCCAAGGAAAAAGCCATCCATTGATCTAGCCTCAAATTTATCAAGATTTCCAGATTTCAAGACAAAGCATTTGCATCCAAAAACCCTAAAGTGAGAAACAGTGAGGCCTATGTCCAAACCGAAGCTCATATGGAGTCTTACCCAATTTTGATCTCAAAAACACACGGTTTGAAACATAACATGCGATTGAAATCGCTTCAAATTTCCCAAAAGTTTCTAGGAGTATGATGTTCATCTAACATGGTTCTAGCCATCTCAACCAATGTTCTGTTTTTCCTTTCAACTACACCATTCTGTTGAGGCACTCTAGGTGATGAAAATTGATGATCAATTTCTTTTTCAGTACAAAAGAGATCAAAAGAAACATTTTTGAATTCAGTTCCATTATCACTTCTAATAGCTTTGAGAGCTCCTGGATGATCAATAGAAAGCCTAAGAACAAGACTTCTAAAATGACTAAAGGCCTCATCCTTAGATGCCATAAAGTATACCCAAGAGTATCTAGAAAAATCATCAACAATCACAAGCACATACCATTTGCCTCCAAAGGATTGAACTCGAGATGGTCCAATGTATCAAGATGTAGAAGCTGTCTGGAGCGTTTGTCATCATCATGGTAAGAGGTGGATGTGAACTCGCAATCATCTTACCATGTCTACAAGAAGAACATACTAGATTGCTATCACCCTTAAGCTTAGGCAGGCCACGTATAAGATCTAAACCACTTACACGAGTAAGATGATCAAAACCAACATGACCAAGTCTACGATGCCAAAAGAATAAATCTTTAGAAACATTGGCAATTAGACACCTATGCTTAGAAGAAGGCGATGCATCAAAATCAGCTTTAAAAACTCTTCCAAAGCGTGAGATCTTAAAAACAAGGTCACTGAAGCATCTAACACTTTGCATTCATTTTTCTTAAAGCTTATCTCAAGATTTTCATCAAGCATTTGTGAGACAGAAAGCAAGTTATATTTCAAATTTTCAACAAGAGCCACATCTTTGAACATAAACTTGTCAATTACCTTTATTGTACCTTTTGCCACAACAGAAGAGGAAGAAGCATCTCCAAAAGTAACACTTTCAAAGACGAGATGCACGAGTGAGGAGGAGAACCAATTCTTATTACCGGACATGTGGCGTGAGCATCCGGAATCCACTAGCCATATGTTCTCCTTCCTCGCGAGAAGCCTACATAGCAACAAAACATGTCGAGGTCTCGATCTTGGGGTTAGGAATGAGATTTTTGGGAATCCAAAGATCGAGACACACGACGCACAACAAGAGGCACAACACGATAATTTTTATGCACAAAATCAGATTTGCCTTTTCCCATGTTTGTAGGAGCAGAAGGTGTTTTCATCACTCTAAGCGCATAAAAATGTGCTTTGCTGAAATTTGACCTAGCCTCAGTTCTTTCCTTCTTTTCTTTGTTTGGCTAGTCTAAAGCAAAAATTTACTAAGTGTCCATCTCTACCACAATGAGTGCAAGTGTACTTGACATGATGTTTAGCTTTAACAAGAAAAGCACATTTTGCATTCATCATAGTAGAAGATAAAAAACCAGATTGAAAAGCAATTTTCTTAGGCTCATTAGATAACTCAATTTTGCAAGGAGCACGAACAATTGATGAGGTTTAGTTTCATATGTGGCATAAGGATCAAAACCTAAACCTCTCTTGTTTGTGCTAACCTTAGATTGATCCAAAATCATGTTCAACTTCTTCTTGCCATTAGTGAAACGTTCCAAAGAATTTTGCAAGTAATCAACTTTCTTAGCAAGAGTTAAACAATTATTGCAGGGAACATCTACTTTTCCTTTTTGCTTGCGACAAGTTGAGCATGAGAGAATTTCATGTGAAAGCAAATTATCGATTAATTGAGAAACCCTAGCATTTGCATCTTTCAATTTTAATTCAAGAGTTGAGCATTTAGAACAAGAAGTTGAACTATGCAAATCATCGATTGGAACAGCTAGCATGTACAACATGTTTCTCATTTTTCTCATTTAGATGCAACAAAAGAGCATGTTCTTTCCTAAGCAAGGTGAGCTCATTGTAAATTAAGTCACATGATTTGCAAGTATCATCACTAGGAATCAAAGTCTTAAGTCTAGCAATTTCAGCATTAAATGTTTCAACAATGAAATCATGTTTCTTAATTTTCTTATCACGTTTGTCAAGCAATTTTCCAAGACGAGCAACAGCAATAGCTAATTCATCATAAGAGGGATCTACCTCATTGAAGTCGCTGTCGTGATCGTCCTCGGTGAGACTATCCTTGCTGCTTGCCATGAGACATAGTCCCATCAAATCATGCTTGCTTGGAGGTGCATCATCTTCGCTGCTCTCCGAGTCCACATCGCTCAAATTGACTTGTTCAAGAGCGGAAAGAACTCGGTGAACCACCTTGCGGTTGATGAAGCTCTTCTTCTTCCTATCATTTGACGAGAACCTTTTCTTCTCATTCCTTCTGTCGTTGTCCTTCTCCTCCTTTGATGTTTTTCCTGCAAGCTTAGGACAATTTGTGCGAATATGGTTGAGGTCACCACACTCATAGCATCTTGGAGGACCACCTCTCTTTCTCATTCTCACATTCTGCAAAGCTTTGTTAAAGCGAGAAGAGAGTAGTGCCAGATCTTCTTCAGGAAACTCTTCAAGTTGCTCATCTGTTAAAGAAGACATGGAAGACAAGGCAAAGCTAGAAGAAGAATTTGCATTTGACATGTTAGGGTTAGAGATCAAAGCAATTGATTTAATGTTACCCTTCCTGGCAAGAACATCCAACTCATGAGTTTTCAACTTAGAGTAAAGAACATCTAATGTGAGTGTGCTCATGGTAGTAGATTCTTGTATAGATGTTACTTTCATCTCCCACAATCGACATGTCTAAAGCACTAAGCAATTGTCGAGCATTTTCAGCATCGTGTAGCTAACTCCAACAAAGACGTAGATTGCTAAGAATTTTATTGAAGCGTGCAAAGAAGTCATCTACTGATTCACTAGGTTTCATCTCAAAACGCATGTATTCTTTTTGTAAATATCTTGGCGAACCTCTTTGACGGTGTTAGAACCCTCATGGTAATCACAAAGAGATTTCCATACCTCATATGCGGATCGAAGATGAACCACACGATCAAAGTCGCTGCGTCCCAAGCCTTGGATGATCAAGTTGCGCGCCTTGCTATTTGCTTCAACATGTGTGCGATTGGTGTCGTTGACGTTGTCGTTTGCAGGGACTTCATATGGCTTGTAGACCTTCTCCCAAATTGTGAAGCCCTGTGCTTCGATGAACGCCTCCATCTTGGCCTTCCAAAACTGAAAATCAACACCATCGAACACACATGGTTTTGTCGAATAACGATCTATTGATCTAATCACCGGTTAAGATAGATTAGAGAAACCTTGCTCTGATACCACTTGTAGGATCGAAGTATACGAATATAGCAATCAGAGGGGGGGTGAATGATTGTGCGGAAGCTAAAACCAATTTCTTGATCTATTAAAAGTTCACCCCAAAACAGAACCAAATAATTGCCTCGTTTTCGACAAAAAACAGAATGACAGAGGTTCGGTAAAATGCGAATTCCTGGAGATCCAACCGTTAGATTGATCTGAAATTTGGACACGAGAAACTAGATTCCAATACGAATCGAACCCAAAAAGAATCAGCTCGATCGGACTTATGGATCAAAAGTTATGAGCTTCGCAAGCTTGCTGATCTAGAACTTGACGAGAATCAATCTAATCTAAACTTCAAGATTAAACAAGAACGACAAAAGATTGATCAACTAGACTTTGAGAAACACTAGATCAATACCCTAGAGAGGTTTTTGATGGATCAAATCAAGATAAAACTTAAAGAACAAAAACCAATCTGGAACTAGAACAAGCATGCAAACAAGAACCAAAACAGAAAACACTGTAGCGACGTGGTTACTGTAGCACGCAAAAATCTTGGAAGAATTGATCTTTATTTCTTGTCTAAAATACTCTCATCAAAAGAGTACAAACCCTAAAACCAAGCTCAAGGCTTGATGCGCTCAGCTCTGCTTGGTGCCTTTCAACAGGAGACCCCCCACCTATTTAAAGCACCAACCCACAAAGAGTTCTGAATACGATTCCTATTCCCTAGAAGGAATCCGTATCCAACACAACTCTACTTGGCCCAACCTGGCCGAGTACAACTCTTGCACGCGTATGGCAACCCTACCATACTCACGTGACTAACACTTTGCACGCGTATGGCCACCTGCCATACTCACGTGACTAACACTTTGCACGCGAATGACCTCCTGCCATTCTCACGTGACTAACCATTCTTCATGTGCACCATTCTCTTAGCCCGAACATCCCGCATGACATCCTTGACCACCAAGACCTCGGTTCCTCCTGAACCTAGTCCCGAACCTCAGTTCCTTCATGAACCTAGTTCCGGTCCCGTCATCGACCACATTCGTCTTCGAGCAATACACGCACATGAACAAACCTAAAACAAATCCGAGCACAAGTCCACGACTTGACTCAATGTCAATCCATGCAACTACTCACATGAGTATTGCATAAAGTCCACTTCAAAAGAAGCATCATGAAATCATTACAAATTTCAAATTCACATTCAAAATTCAAATCCAAATCGCTCAAAACCTAATTGAGCGAAACGCATTCACGACGGACAAACAAAGTTGGTCCGTTGTATAAGGAAAAGTTTCTGTTCCAAGAAGCCAACCAAGCGGAAAAACACGTTCACAGCGGACAAACAAAGTTGGTCCGTTGTACATGCAAAATGGCTTTGGTCATGAGCTCAAAACAAGTTCACAACGGACCCCGAAGCTTGTCCGCGCAAGCGTGCCACGCTCGATTTCACAAAAGTAAAACCCTAGAAAAAGTCCATTCACGACGGACAAAAAGAATTAGTCCGTTGTACATGTGAAAATCTTGGTTCCAAGAAATTATCCAAACCGAAAAAGCTTGTTCACAACGGACCAAGAAAAAGCGTCCGTTGTACATGTGAAAAATGACTTCGGTCATGGGCTCAAAAACATGTTCACAACAGACCCAAAAACACTGTCCGTCGCAGATGGGAAACTTACTGTTTCTTGAGAACTTTGTCCGGCGCTAATGCGTAACTTACTGTTTCTTGTCAAATTGTCAAAACACATGAACAAACACATTTTACAAATTCAAATCTAAGTTAATTTTTCAGTTCAAAGCCAATTTTTCAGCACATGATTTCACACTTTCGTGTATTTGCTTTGATGTACAAAAGTACCATCCTTCGTTTGCTTGATTTGAAATCCCAAAAAGTATGTCAACTCACCCATCATACTCATCTCAAACTCCTTCCTCATTGTTTCTGAAAACTCAGACACTAAAACATGAGAGGAACCACCAAAGATAATATCATCAACATAAATCTGAACGAATAGTTGATCACTGCCTTGCTTGAGTAAAAAGAGAGTTTTGTCAACCTTTCCCATTGAAAACCCCCTTTCAAGTAAAAATGTCTTTAGCCTATCATACCATGCTCTAGGGGCTTGTTTCAAACCATACAAAACTTTTGTTAGTTTGAACACATGATTTGGAAACTTTGGATTTTCAAAACCAGGTGGTTGCTTGACATAAACCTCCTCATTTATGTAGCCATTCAGAAAAGCACTTTTCACATCCATTTGATACAATTTGAAACCTTTGGATGCAGCAAAAGCTAAAAGGATTCTAATGGCTTCAATTCTAGCAACAGGAGCAAAGGTTTCATCAAAATCTAAGCCTTCAATTTGAGTGTAACCTTGAGCAACCAATCTAGCCTTGTTTCTAACAACAACACCATCCTCACTTTGTTTATTTTTGAAAACCCATCTAGTTCCAATAACATTAAAATCTGGAGGAGGTGAGACAAGTTTCCAAACTTTATTTCGTTCAAAATTCTCTATTTCTTCATGCATGGCATTGATCCAAGATTCGTCGAGATAATGCATGAGATATATCTTTGGGTTCAAAAGAAGCAACTAAAGCGGAATGAGCATGAGTGTCGAGAATGAATAAACCTGGATCGAGTGACTCTCTCATTTAGGTCTCCAATCATTTGTTCAGATGGATGCATTTTTGAATGTACAAGGGAGCATTGGCTTTTGAGACTTCTCCTTCTCCTTCTTCATTTTCAGCATGTATGAGATGATGTTGTAGCTTGAGGATGGTTATTTGTAGGTGATGTAGTAGTAGGTGCCAAAGGTGCTACATCTTGTTGTGCATTAGGAAGAGTCAAGACCTCATCTTCAACATCATCATCATCTTCAAAGATTTTCTCCCCGAATGTATGCGTCTGCACTGCATCACTTGGACTAGTGCCTGGACTAGCCTCATCAAAAGTAACTTCACAAGTTTCCACAATTTTGTTAGTCTCCAAAACAAGCACCACGATAGCCACGAGTATGAGCAGGATATCCAAGGAAAAAGCCATCCATTGATCTAGCTTCAAATTTATCAAGATTTCCAGATTTCAAGACAAAGCATTTGCATCCAAAAACCTAAAGTGAGAAGCAGTGAGGCCTGTGTCCAAACCGAAGCTCATATGGAGTCTTACCCAATTTTGATCTCAAAAACACACGGTTTGAAACATAACATGCGATTGAAATCGCTTCAAATTTCAAAAGTTTCTAGGAGTGTGATGTTCATCTAACATGGTTCTAGCCATCTCAACCAACGTTCTATTTTTCCTTTCAACTACACCATTTTGTTGAGGCACTCTAGGAGATGAAAATTGATGATCAATTCCTTTTCAGTACAAAAGTGATCAAAAGAAGCATTTTTGAATTCAGTTCCATTATCACTTCTAATAGCTTTGAGAGCTCTGGATGATCAATAGAAAGCCTAAGAACAAGACTTCTAAAATGACTAAAAGCCTCATCCTTAGATGCCATAAAGTATACCCAAGAGTATCTAGAAAAATCATCAACAATCACAAGCACATACCATTTGCCTCCAAAGGATTGGACTCGAGATGGTCCAACTGTATCAAGATGTAGAAGCAGTCTGGAGGCGTTTGTCATCACTATGGTAAGAGGTGGATGTGAACCTGCAATCATCTTACCATGTCTACAAGAAGAACATACTAGATTGCTATCACCCTTAAGCTTAGGCAAGCCACGTATAAGATCTAAACCACTTACACGAGTAAGATGATCAAAACCAACATGACCAAGTCTACGATGCCAAAAGAATAAATCTTTAGAAACATTGGCAATTAGACACCTATGCTTAGAAGAAGGTGATGCATCAAAATCAGCTTTAAAGACTCTTCCAAAACGAGAAATTTTGAACACAAGATCACACGAAGCATCTAGCACTTTGCATTCATTTTTCTTAAAGCTTATCTCAAGATCTTCATCAAGCATTTGTGAGACAGAAAGCAAGTTATATTTCAAATTTTCAACAAGAGCCACATCTTTTGAACATAAACTTGTCACTTACCTTTATTGTACCTTTTGCCTGAGAAGAGGAAGAAGCATCTCCAAAAGTAACACTTTCAAAGACGAGATGCACGAGTGAGGGAGGAGAACCAATTCTTATTAATGGGACATGTGGCGTGAGCATCCGGAATCCACTAGCCATATGTTCTCCTTCCTTGCGAGAAGCCTACATAGCAAAACATGTCGAGGTCTCAAGATCTTGGGGTTAGGAATGAGATTTTTGGGAATCGATCTTGAGACACACGACGCTGTGATAGGTACAACACGATAATTTTTATGCACAAAATCAGATTTGCCTTTTCCCATGTTTCTAGGAGCAGAAGGTGTTTTCATCACTCTAGGCGCATAAAAATGTGCTTTGCTGAAATTTGACCTAGCCTTAGTTCTTTCCTTCTTTTCTTTGTTTGGCTAGTCTAAAGCAAAAATCTACTAAGTGTCCATCTCTACCACAATGAGTGCAAGTGTACTTGACATGATGTTTAGCTTTAACGATAAAAGCACATTTTGCATTCATCATAGTAGAGGATAAAACCAAAGAGATTGAAAAGCAATTTTCTTAGGCTCATTAGATAACTCAATTTTGCAAGGAGCCTGAACAGCGGTCGAGGTTTAGTTTCATATGTGGCATAAGGATCAAAACCTAAACCTCTCTTGTTTGTGCTAACCTTAGATTGATCCAAAATCATGTTCAACTTCTTCTTGCCATTAGTGAAGCGTTCCAAAGAATTTTGCAAGTAATCAACTTTCTTAGCAAGAGTTAAACAATTATTGCAGGAACATCTACTTTTCCTTTTTGCTTGCGACAAGTTGAGCATGAGAGAATTTCATGTGAAAGCAAATTGTCAGTTAATTGAGAAACCCTAGCATTTGCATCTTTCAATTTTAATTCAAGAGTTGAGCATTTAGAACAAGAAGTTGAACTATGCAAATCATCGATTGGAACAGCTAGCATGTACAACATGTTTCTCATTTTTCTCATTTAGATGCAACAAAAGAGCATGTTCTTTCCTAAGCAAGGTGAGCTCATTGTAAATTAAGTCACATGATTTGCAAGTATCATCACTAGGAATCAAAGTCTTAAGTCTAGCAATTTCAGCATTCAATGATTCAATAATGAAATCATGTTTCTTAATTTTCTTATCACGTTTGTCAAGCAATTTTCCAAGACGAGCAACGACAATAGCTAATTCATCATAAGAGGGATCTACCTCATTGAAGTCATTTGTCGTGATCGTCCTCGGTGAGGCTATCCTTCTTGCTTGCCATGAGACATAGTCCTATCAAATCATGCTTGCTTGGAGTTGCATCATCTTCACGCTCTCCGAGTCCACATCGCTCAAATTGACTTGTTCAAGAGCGGAAAGAACTCGGTGAACCACCTTGCGGTTGATGAAGCTCTTCTTCTTCCTATCATTTGATGAGAACCTTTTCTTCTCATTCCTTCATCGTTGTCCTTCTCCTCCTTTGATGTTTTTCCTGCAAGCTTAGGACAATTTGTGCGAATATGGTTGAGGTCACCACACTCATAGCATCTTGGAGGACCACCTCTCTTTCTCATTCTCACATTCTCGCAAAGCTTTGTTAAAGCGAGAAGAGAGTAGTGCGAGATCTTCTTCAGAAACTCTTCAAGTTGCTCATCTGTTAAAGAAGACATGGAAGACAAGGCAAAGCTTAGAAGAAGAATTTGCATTTGACATGTTAGGGTTAGAGATCAAAGCAATTGATTTAATGTTACCCTTCTGGCAAGAACATCCAACTCATGAGTTTTCAACTTAGAGTAAAGAACATCTAATGTGAGTGTGCTCATGGTAGTAGATTCTTGTATAGATGTTACTTTCATCTCCCACACCGACATGTCCAAAGCACTAAGCAATTGTCGAGCATTTTCAGCATCGGTGTAGCTAACTCCAACAGCACGTAGATTGCTAAGAATTTTATTGAAACGTGCAAAGAAGTCATCTACTGATTCACTAGGTTTCATCTCAAAACGCATGTATTCTTTTTTTTGTAAATATCTTGGCGAACCTCTTTGACATTGTTAGAACCCTCATGGTAATCACAAAGAGATTTCCATACCTCATATGCGGATCGAAGATGAACCACACGATCAAAGTCGTTGCGTCCCAAGCCTTGGATGATCAAGTTGCGGCGCCTTGCTATTTGCTTCAACATGTGTGCGATTGGTGTCGTTGACGTTGTCGTTTGCAGGGACTTCATATGGCTTGTAGACCTTTTCCCAAATTGTGAAGCCCTGTGCTTGGATGAACGCCTCCATCTTGGCCTTCCAAAACTGAAAATCAACACCATCGAACACACATGGTTTTGTCGAATAACGATCCATTGATCTAATCACCGGTTAAGATAGATTAGAGAAACCTTGCTCTGATACCACTTGTAGGATCGAAGTATACGAATATAGCAATCAGAGGGGGGGTGAATGATTGTGCGGAAGCTAAAACCAATTTCTTGATCTATTAAAAGTTCACCCCAAAACAGAACCAAATAATTGCCTCGTTTTCGACAAAAAACAGAATGACAGAGGTTCGGTAAAATGCGAATTCCTGGAGATCCAACCGTTAGATTGATCTGAAATTTGGACACGAGAAACTAGATTCCAATACGAATCGAACCCAAAAGAATCAGCTCGATCGGACTTATGGATCAAAGTTATGAGCTTCGCAAGCTTGCTGATCTAGAACTTGACGAGAATCAATCTAATCTAAACTTCAAGATTAAACAAGAACGACAAAAGATTGATCAACTAGACTTTGAGAAACACTAGATCAATACTCCTAGAGAGGTTTTTGATGGATCAAATCAAGATAAAACTTAAAGAACAAAAACCAATCTGGAACTAGAACAAGCATGCAAACAAGAACCAAAACAGAAAAACACCGTAGCGACGTGGTTCTTGTAGCATAAAAATCTTGGAAGAATTGATCTTTATTTCTTGTCTAAAATACTCTCATCAAAAGAGTACAAACTCCTAAAACCAAGCTCAAGGCTTGATGCGCTCAGCTACGCTTGGTGCCTTTCAACAGAGACCCCCACCTATTTAAAGCACCAACCCATTAAAGAGTTACGAATACGATTCCTATTCCTAGAAGGAACATGTATCCAACACAACTCTACTTGGCCCAACCTGGCCGAGTACAACTCTTGCACGCGTATGGCAACCCTACCATACTCACGTGACTAACACTTTGCACGCGTATGGCCACCTGCCATACTCACGTGACTAACACTTTGCACGCGAATGACCTCCTGCCATTCTCACGTGACTAACCATTCTTCATGTGCACCATTCTCTTAGCCCGAACGTCCCGCATGACATCCTTGACCACCAAGACCTCGGTTCCTCCTGTACCTAGTCCCGAACCTCGGTTCCTCCATGAACCTAGTTCGGTCCCGTCATCGACCACATTCGTCTTCGAGCAATACCTGCACATGAACAAACCACAAAACAAATCCTAGCACAAGTCCACGACTTGACTCAATGTCAATCCATGCAACTACTCACATGAGCATTGCATAAAGTCCACTTCAAAAGAAGCATCATGAAATCATCACAAATTTCATAATCTCAAATTCAAATAATTTCAATTCTGCTCAAAACCCTAATTCAGCAAAAACGCATTCACGACGGACAAACAAAACCAGTCCGGCGCAAATGCCAAGTGAAACCCTAGAAAACAGTTCACAACGGACCAACAAAGTCTGTCCGTTGTACAAGGGAAACTCTCGGTTCCAAAAGAAAACATTCCGGCCAAAACATGTTTACGACGGACAACCAAAATCGGTCCGTCGTACATGCAAAAGTCTCGGTTCAAAAACGCTTTCAAATTCATGTTCACGACGGACAAAAAATCTTGTCCGGCGCAAACGTGCCACGCTCGGTTTCAAAAACAACATGGTCCGAACGAAACCCTAAAGCAAAAATGCATTCACGACTGACCAAAGAAGTTTGTCCGCTGTACATGCAAAACTTACTGGTTTCTTGAGGAAAATTGAGTTTGGCTCAATGAGTTCAAAAGCATGTCCACGACAGACCAACAAAGTTTGTCCGTCGTAGATAGGAAACTTACTGTTTCTTGAGATCTTGGTCCGGCGCAAAAGCGAAACTTACTGCTTCTTGTCAAATTGACAAAACACATGAACAAACATATTTGTAAATTCAATTCTAAGCCAATTTTTCAGCACATGATTTCACAATCTCCCCCTTGATGAAAACATTGGCAACACCACTTAGAATTGAACATTTGGCATTCACTTTACAAAAGATTTTGAAATCCAAAGGATCAAGGACCAAAAAAGAGAAAACACAGAATTCCCCCTTCAAAAAGCAAAACAAAATCTCCCCCTGAGAAGGAAAATGTGTGTGAATGTGCAATGTGTCCAAAAATTTCAAAATTCTCCAAACTTCTCACAAAATGCCAGAAACAAATCCCCCTTTTTCTTCTCCCCCTTTTTCTTAAACTTTTCAATGATTCCCAAATTTCTCCCCCTTTGACAATGGATTCATCAAGAGTACAAAAGAGAGAATTTGTTCAAAATTTTTCCTGTAACAATGATTTCACAAGGAGAAACAATGGAGTGCCAAGATAGGAAAAGATGAGCTCATTCGATCATATAACCTTATATATCACATAACATGCAAAATACATGATCTTGATGTGATTTTAGCAAGTTAGGAAATGACATGCATCTCAACCTCAATTCAGTCAACTATAGCCAAGTACTAAGCAAAACCTTTAGTAGAAAAGCAAAGGCTCAAAGTTGAAGCAAATAACAAATCAGGGCGAGCAAGTAGTTTCAACTCCAATCTAGTGGACCAATTTAATCTTTAAACAATAAATCGCATGTGGCATGCTTGAAGCATACTTCTTTTATTTTCTAGGAGTGGCATGCTTGAAGCATACATCTTATCTTTGAGGGAATGGCATGCTTGAAGCATACATCTTATCTTTTTAGGGAAAGCAAGCACAAGCACATAACTTGAGTTTTTTTGCTTTTAACAACCCCTTTTTATTGATTCCCTTTTCTTTTCATTTTTCTTTGATCATAAACATGCAAAAGTGATTAAAAGGTCTTATGAAAGAGTAAAGTTGAAACCACACTTGCTTCATTGCCCAAATTTGTCAAGAGGATTCAATATCAAGCCTAGAAGAGTAAGATATCACAGAGTATTTAGCTATAGGTAATCGATCCAGGAATTCCGCAATGCCATTTTTAGTTCAAGTGAGATAATTAGATTATCATATATTAGCTCAATTACATAACATATAAAGAAATATGATAAAGTGAGCTCATTAAGTGAAAGAACTTGGCAAAGAAACTCCCCCTCAAAACAATCCCATTGGATGAACAATTCCAAGTTCTCCCCGAATAAAAGCAAAACGAGAAGAAGACAAAGGTTTTGTGAAAATGTCTGCCAATTGATGTTCAGTATCCACATGATGAAGCACAATGTTGCCTTTTTCAACATGATCTCTAAGAAAGTGAAATCTGATGTCAATATGTTTTGTTCTTGAATGTTACACAGGATTCTTAGCAATGCAAATTGCACTAGTGTTATCACACAGAAGAGGAACACTATCCAAAATAACCCCATAATCTTTAAGTGTAGCTACTATCCAAAGAATTTGAGAACAACAACTAGCAGCAGCCACATATTCAGATTCAGCAGTTGATTGTGCAACAGAAGATTGCTTTCTAGATGACCATGCAATGAGAGAATTTCCCAAGAAGTGACATGAACCAGAAGTGCTTTTCCTATCAATTCTACATCCTCCAAAATCAGCATCAGAAAAAGATCTCAAACTAATGCATGAGGAAGCAGAAAGCCAAATGCCAAAATCTTGAGTTCCATGAAGATACACGAAAATCCTTTTGACGACTTGTCGATGTGAAGCACGTGGGGAAGCTTGAAAACGAGCACACAAGCACACAAAGAAATTGTATATCCGGCCTTGATGCAGTTGAGGTACAAAAGTGAACCTATCATGCTTCTATATTCCTTTTGATCAACCGGCTCACCATCTTCATCAGGGTCAAGCGCAAGTGCTCTCCATGGGTGTCATGATCGGCTTCTTTGTTTTCCATCCCAAAGCGATGTAGCAAGTCTTTCGTGTATTTGCTTTGATGTACAAAAGTACCATCCTTCGTTTGCTTGATTTGAAATCCCAAAAAGTATGTCAACTCACCCATCATACTCATCTCAAACTCCTTCCTCATTGTTTCTGAAAACTCAGACACTAAAACATGAGAGGAACCACCAAAGATAATATCATCAACATAAATCTGAACGAATAGTTGATCATTGCCTTGCTTGAGTAAAGAGAGAGTTTTGTCAACCTTTCCCATTGAAAACCCCCTTTCAAGTAAAAATGTTTTTAGCCTATCATACCATGCTCTAGGGGCTTGTTTCAAACCATACAAAACTTTTGTTAGTTTGAACACATGATTTGGAAACTTTGGATTTTCAAAACCAGGTGGTTGCTTGACATAAACCTCCTCATTTATGTAGCCATTAAGAAAAGCACTTTTCACATCCATTTGATACAATTTGAAACCTTTGGATGCAGCAAAAGCTAAAAGGATTCTAATGGCTTCAATTCTAGCAACAGGAGCAAAGGTTTCATCAAAATCTAAGCCTTCAATTTGAGTGTAACCTTGAGCAACCAATCTAGCCTTGTTTCTAACAACAACACCATCCTCACTTTGTTTATTTTTGAAAACCCATCTAGTTCCAATAACATTAAAATCTGGAGGAGGTGAGACAAGTTTCCAAACTTTATTTCGTTCAAAATTCTCTATTTCTTCATGCATGGCATTGATCCAAGATTCGTCAGATAATGCATGAGATATATCTTTGGGTTCAAAAGAAGCAACTAAAGCGGAATGAGCATGAGTGTCGAATGAATAAACCTGGATCGAGTGACTCTCTCATTTAGGTCTCCAATCATTTGTTCAGATGGATGCATTTTTTGAATGTACAAGGGAGCATTGGCTTTTGAGACTTCTCCTTCTCCTTCTTCATTTTCAGCATGTACAGATGATGTTGTAGCTTGAGGATGGTTAGTGTAGGTGATGTAGTAGTAGGTGCCAAAGGTGCTACATCTTGTTGTGCATTAGGAAGAGTCAAGACCTCATCTTCAACATCATCATCATCTTCAAAGATTTTCTCCCTCGAATGTATGCGTCTGCACTGCATCACTTGGACTAGTGCCTGGACTAGCCTCATCAAAAGTAACTTCACAAGTTTCCACAATTTTGTTAGTCTCCAAAACAAGCACCACGATAGCCACAGTATGAGCAGGATATCCAAGGAAAAAGCCATCCATTGATCTAGCTTCAAATTTATCAAGATTTCCAGATTTCAAGACAAAGCATTTGCATCCAAAAACCCTAAAGTGAGAAACAAGAGGCCTGTGTCCAAACCGAAGCTCATATGGAGTCTTACCCAATTTTGATCTCAAAAACACACGGTTTGAAACATAACATGCAGATTGAAATCGCTTCAGCCCAAAAGTTTCTAGGAGTGTGATGTTCATCTAACATGGTTCTAGCCATCTCAACCAACGTTCTATTTTTCCTTTCAACTACACCATTTTGTTGAGGCACTCTAGGAGATGAAAATTGATGATCAATTCCTTTTCAAGATACAAAAGTGATCAAAAGAAGCATTTTTGAATTCAGTTCCATTATCACTTCTAATAGCTTTGAGAGCTCTGGATGATCAATAGAAAGCCTAAGAACAAGACTTCTAAAATGACTAAAAGCCTCATCCTTAGATGCCATAAAGTATACCCAAGAGTATCTAGAAAAATCATCAACAATCACAAGCACATACCATTTGCCTCCAAAGGATTGGACTCGAGATGGTCCAACTGTATCAAGATGTAGAAGCTGTCCTGGAGCGTTTGTCATCACTATGGTAAGAGGTGGATGTGAACCTGCAATCATCTTACCATGTCTACAAGAAGAACATACTAGATTGCTATCACCCTTAAGCTTAGGCAAGCCACGTATAAGATCTAAACCACTTACACGAGTAAGATGATCAAAACCAACATGACCAAGTCTACGATGCCAAAAGAATAAATCTTTAGAAACATTGGCAATTAGACACCTATGCTTAGAAGAAGGTGATGCATCAAAATCAGCTTTAAAGACTCTTCCAAAACGAGAAATTTTGAACACAAGATCACCTGAAGCATCTAGCACTTTGCATTCATTTTTCTTAAAGCTTATCTCAAGATCTTCATCAAGCATTTGTGAGACAGAAAGCAAGTTATATTTCAAATTTTCAACAAGAGCCACATCTTTGAACATAAACTTGTCACTTACCTTTATTGTACCTTTTGCCACAACAGAAGAGGAAGAAGCATCTCCAAAAGTAACACTTTCGGCCACGAGATGCACGAGTGAGGAGGAGAACCAATTCTTATTACGGACATGTGGCGTGAGCATCCGGAATCCACTAGCCATATGTTCTCCTTCCTTGCGAGAAGCCTACATAGCAAAACATGTCGAGGTCTCAATACTGGGGTTAGGAATGAGATTTTTGGGAATCCAGTACTGAGACACACGACGCACAACAGTAGGTACAACACGATAATTTTTATGCACAAAATCAGATTTGCCTTTTCCCATGTTTCTAGGAACAGAAGGTGTTTTCATCACTCTAGGCGCATAAAAATGTGCTTTGCTGAAATTTGACCTAGCCTTAGTTCTTTCCTTCTTTTGTTGTTTGGCTAGTCTAAAGCAAAAATCTACTAAGTGTCCATCTCTACCACAATGAGTGCAAGTGTACTTGACATGATGTTTAGCTTTAACAGATAAAAGCACATTTTGCATTCATCATAGTAGAGGATAAAACCAGCAGATTGAAAAGCAATTTTCTTAGGCTCATTAGATAACTCAATTTTGCAAGGAGCACGAACAACGGTCTGAGGTTTAGTTTCATATGTGGCATAAGGATCAAAACCTAAACCTCTTTTGTTTGTGCTAACCTTAGATTGATCCAAAATCATGTTCAACTTCTTCTTGCCATTAGTGAAACGTTCCAAAGAATTTTGCAAGTAATCAACTTTCTTAGCAAGAGTTAAACAATTATTGCAGGAACATCTACTTTTCCTTTTGCTTGCGACAAGTTGAGCATGAGAGAATTTCATGTGAAAGCAAATTATCAGTTAATTGAGAAACCCTAGCATTTGCATCTTTCAATTTTAATTCAAGAGTTGAGCATTTAGAACAAGAAGTTGAACTATGCAAATCATCGATTGGAACAGCTAGCATGTACAACATGTTTCTCATTTTTCTCATTTAGATGCAACAAAAGAGCATGTTCTTTCCTAAGCAAGGTGAGCTCATTGTAAATTAAGTCACATGATTTGCAAGTATCATCACTAGGAATCAAAGTCTTAAGTCTAGCAATTTCAGCATTCAATGATTCAATAATGAAATCATGTTTCTTAATTTTCTTATCACGTTTGTCAAGCAATTTTCCAAGATGAGCAACAACAATAGCTAATTCATCATAAGAGGGATCTACCTCATTGAAGTCATTTGTCGTGATCGTCCTCGGTGAGGCTATCCTTGTTGCTTGCCATGAGACATAGTCCTATCAAATCATGCTTGCTTGGAGTTGCATCATCTTCGCTGCTCTCCGAGTCCACATCGCTCAAATTGACTTGTTCAAGAGCGGAAAGAACTCGGTGAACCACCTTGCGGTTGATGAAGCTCTTCTTCTTCCTATCATTTGACGAGAACCTTTTCTTCTCATTCCTTACATCGTTGTCCTTCTCCTCCTTTGATGTTTTTCCTGCAAGCTTAGGACAATTTGTGCGAATATGGTTGAGGTCACCACACTCATAGCATCTTGGAGGACCACCTCTCTTTCTCATTCTCACATTCTGCAAAGCTTTGTTAAAGCGAGAAGAGAGTAGTGCCAGATCTTCTTCAGAAACTCTTCAAGTTGCTCATCTGTTAAAGAAGACATGGAAGACAAGGCAAAGCTAGAAGAAGAATTTGCATTTGACATGTTAGGGTTAGAGATCAAAGCAATTGATTTAATGTTACCCTTCCTGGCAAGAACATCCAACTCATGAGTTTTCAACTTAGAGTAAAGAACATCTAATGTGAGTGTGCTCATGGTAGTAGATTCTTGTATAGATGTTACTTTCATCTCCCACCCTGACATGTCCAAAGCACTAAGCAATTGTCGAGCATTTTCAGCATCAGTGTAGCTAACTCCAACAAAGACGTAGATTGCTAAGAATTTTATTGAAACGTGCAAAGAAGTCATCTACAGATTCACTAGGTTTCATCTCAAAACGCATGTATTCTTTTTTGTAAATATCTTGGCGAACCTCTTTGACAGTGTTAGAACCCTCATGGTAATCACAAAGAGATTTCCATACCTCATATGCGGATCGAAGATGAACCACACGATCAAAGTCACTGCGTCCCAAACCATGGATGATCAAGTTGCGCGCCTTGCTGTTTGCTTCAACATGTGTGCGATTGGTGTCGTTGACGTTGTCGTTTGCAGGGACTTCATATGGCTTGTAGACCTTCTCCCAAATTGTGAAGCCCTGTGCTTGGATGAACGCCTCCATCTTGGCCTTCCAAAACTGAAAATCAACACCATCGAACACACATGGTTTTGTCGAATAACGATCCATTGATCTAATCACCGGTTAAGATAGATTAGAGAAACCTTGCTCTGATACCACTTGTAGGATCGAAGTATACGAATATAGCAATCAGAGGGGGGGTGAATGATTGTGCGGAAGCTAAAACCAATTTCTTGATCTATTAAAAGTTCACCCCAAAACAGAACCAAATAATTGCCTCGTTTTCGACAAAAAACAGAATGACAGAGGTTCGGTAAAACGCGAATTCCTGGAGATCCAACCGTTAGATTGATCTGAAATTTGGACACGAGAAACTAGATTCCAATACGAATCGAACCCAAAAAGAATCAGCTCGATCGGACTTATGGATCAAAAGTTATGACCTTCGCAAGCTTGCTGATCTAGAACTTGACGAGAATCAATCTAATCTAAACTTCAAGATTAAACAAGAACGACAAAAGATTGATCAACTAGACTTTGAGAAACACTAGATCAATACCCTAGAGAGGTTTTTGATGGATCAAATCAAGATAAAACTTAAAGAACAAAAACCAATCTGGAACTAGAACAAGCATGCAAGCAAGAACCAAAACAGAAAACAACATGTAGCGGCGTGGTTCTTGTAGCACGCATAAAAATCTTGGAAGAATTGATCTTTATTTCTTGTCTAAAATACTCTCATCAAAAGAGTACAAACCCTAAAACCAAGCTCAAGGCTTGATGCGCTCAGCTACGCTTGGTGCCTTTCAACAGAGACCCCCACCTATTTAAAGCACCAACCCACAAAGAGTTACGAATACGATTCCTATTCCTAGAAGGAATCCGTGATTCAACACAACTCTACTTGGCCCAACCTGGCCGAGTACAACTCTTGCACGCGTATGGCAACCCTACCATACTCACGTGACTAACACTTTGCACGCGTATGGCCACCGCCATACTCACGTGACTAACACTTTGCACGCGAATGACCTCCTGCCATTCTCACGTGACTAACCATTCTTCATGTGCACCATTCTCTTAGCCCGAACGTCCCGCATGACATCCTTGACCACCAAGACCTCAGTTCCTCCTGAACCTAGTCCCGAACCTCAGTTCCTCCATGAACCTAGTTCCGGTCCTGTCATCGACCACATTCGTCTTCGAGCAATACCTGCACATGAACAAACCACAAAACAAATCCTAGCACAAGTCCACGACTTGACTCAATGTCAATCCATGCAACTACTCACATGAGCATTGCATAAAGTCCACTTCAAAAGAAGCATCATGAAATCATCACAAATTTCATAATCTCAAATTCAAATAATTTCAATTCTGCTCAAAACCCTAATTCAGCAAAAACGCATTCACGACGGACAAACAAAACCAGTCCGGCGCAAATGCCAAGTGAAACCCTAGAAAAGCTTGATTCTAGCGGACCAACAAAGTCTGTCCGTTGTACAAGGGAAACTCTCGGTTCCAAAGAAAACATTCCGGCCAAAACATGTTTCTGACGGACAACCAAAATCGGTCCGTCGTACATGCAAAAGTCTCGGTTCAAAAGCGCTTTCAAATTCATGTTCACGACGGACAAAAAATCTTGTCCGCGCATAAGCGTGCCACGCTCGGTTTCAAAAACAACATGGTCGAACGAAACCTAAAGCAAAAATGCATTCACGATCGACCAAAGAAGTTTGTCCATTGTACATGCAAAACTTCTGGTTTCTTGAGGAAAATTGAGTTTGGCTCAATGAGTTCAAAAGCATGTCCACGACAGGACCAACAAAGTTTGTCCGTCGTAGATAGAAAACTTCTTGTTTCTTGAGATCTTGGTCACAAGTAAAAAGCGAAACTTATCGCTTCTTGTCAAATTGACAAAACACATGAACAAACATATTTGTAAATTCAATTCTAAGCCAATTTTTCAGCACATGATTTCACAATCTCCCCCTTGATGAAAACATTGGCAACACCACTTAGAATTGAACATTTGGCATTCACTTTACAAAAGATTTTGAAATCCAAAGGATAAAGGACCTAAAAGAAAACACAGAATTCCCCTTCAAAAGCAAAACAAAATCTCCCGAGAAGGAAAATGTGTGTGAATGTGCAATGTGTCCAAAAATTTCAAAATTCTCCAAACTTCTCACAAAATGCGAGAAACAAATCCCCTTTTCTTCTCCCCCTTTTTCTTAAACTTTTCAACGATTCCCAAATTTCTCCCCCTTTGACAATGGATTCATCAAGAGTACAAAAGAGAGAATTTGTTCAAAATTTTTCCTGTAACAATGATTTCACAAGGAGAAACAATGGAGTGCCAAGATAGGAAAAGATGAGCTCATTCGATCATATAACCTTATATATCACATAACATGCAAAATACATGATCTTGATGTGATTTTAGCAAGTTAGGAAATGACATGCATCTCAACCTCAATTCAGTCAACTATAGCCAAGTACTAAGCAAAACCTTTAGTAGAAAAACAAAGGCTCAAAGTTGAAGCAAATAACAAATCAAGGCGAGCAAGTAGTTTCAACTCCAATCTAGTGGACCAATTTAATCTTTAAACAATAAATCGCATGTGGCATGCTTGAAGCATACTTCTTTTATTTTCTAGGAGTGGCATGCTTGAAGCATACATCTTATCTTTGAGGGAATGGCATGCTTGAAGCATACATCTTATCTTTTTAGGGAAAGCAAGCCTGAAGCACATAACTTGAAGCTTTTGCTTTTAACAACCCTTTTTATTGATTCCCTTTTCTTTTCATTTTTCTTTGATCATAAACATGCAAAAGTGATTAAAAGGTCTTATGAAAGAGTAAAGTTGAAACCACACTTGCTTCATTGCCCAAATTTGTCAAGAGGATTCAATATCAAGCCTAGAAGAGTAAGATATCACAGAGTATTTAGCTATAGGTAATCAGTCCAGGGAATTCCGCAATGTCATTTTTAGTTCAAGTGAGATAATTAGATTATCATATATTAGCTCAATTACATAACATATAAAGAAATATGATAAAGTGAGCTCATTAAGTGAAAGAACTTGGCAAAGAAACTCCTCAAAACAATCCCATTGGATGAACAATTCCAAGTTCTCCCGAATAAAAGCAAACGAGAAGAAGACAAAGGTTTTGTGAAAATGTCTGCCAATTGATGTTCAGTATCCACATGATGAAGCACAATGTTGCCTTTTTCAACATGATCTCTAAGAAAGTGAAATCTGATGTCAATATGTTTTGTTCTTGAATGTTGCACAGGATTCTTAGCAATGCAAATTGCACTAGTGTTATCACACAGAAGAGGAACACTATCCAAAATAACCCCATAATCTTTAAGTGTAGCTACTATCCAAAGAATTTGAGAACAACAACTAGCAGCTGACCACATATTCAGATTCAGATTGATTGTGCAACAGAAGATTGCTTTCTAGATGACCATGCAATGAGAGAATTTCCCAAGAAGTGACATGAACAGAAGTGCTTTTCCTATCAATTCTACATCCTCCAAAATCAGCATCGAAAAAGATCTCAAACTAATGCATGAGGAAGCAGAAAGCCAAATGCCAAAATCTTGAGTTCCATGAAGATACCTGAAAATCCTTTTGTGACTTGTCGATGTGAAGCACGTGGGGAAGCTTGAAAACGAGCACACAAGCACACAACAAATTGTATATCCGGCCTTGATGCAGTGAGGTACAAAAGTGAACCTATCATGCTTCTATATTCCTTTTGATCAACCGGCTCACCATCTTCATCAGGGTCAAGTGCGCAAGTGCTCTCCATGGGTGTCATGATCGGCTTGCTGTTTTCCATCCCAAAGCGATGTAGCAAGTCTTTCGTGTATTTGCTTTGATGTACAAAAGTACCATCCTTCGTTTGCTTGATTTGAAATCCCAAAAAGTATGTCAACTCACCCATCATACTCATCTCAAACTCCTTCCTCATTGTTTCTGAAAACTCAGACACTAAAACATGAGAGGAACCACCAAAGATAATATCATCAACATAAATCTGAACGAATAGTTGATCATTGCCTTGCTTGAGTAAAAAGAGAGTTTTGTCAACCTTTCCCATTGAAAACCCCCTTTCAAGTAAAAATGTTTTTAGCCTATCATACCATGCTCTAGGGGCTTGTTTCAAACCATACAAAGCTTTTGTTAGTTTGAACACATGATTTGGAAACTTTGGATTTTCAAAACCAGGTGGTTGCTTGACATAAACCTCCTCATTTATGTAGCCATTAAGAAAAGCACTTTTCACATCCATTTGATACAATTTGAAACCTTTGGATGCAGCAAAAGCTAAAAGGATTCTAATGGCTTCAATTCTAGCAACGAGGAGCAAAGGTTTCATCAAAATCTAAGCCTTCAATTTGAGTGTAACCTTGAGCAACCAATCTAGCCTTGTTTCTAACAACAATACCATCCTCACTTTGTTTATTTTGAAAACCCATCTAGTTCCAATAACATTAAAATCTAGAGGAGGTGAGACAAGTTTCCAAACTTTATTTCGTTCAAAATTCTCTATTTCTTCATGCATGGCATTGATCCAAGATTAGTCGAGATAATGCATGAGATATATCTTTGGGTTCAAAAGAAGCAACTAAAGCGGAATGAGCATGAGTGTCGAATGAATAAACCTGGATCAGTGACTCTCTCATTTAGGTCTCCAATCATTTGTTCAGATGGATGCATTTTTTGAATGTACAAGGGAGCATTGGCTTTTGAGACTTCTCCTTCTCCTTCTTCATTTTCAGCATGTACAGAGATGATGTTGTAGCTTGAGGATGGTTAGCTGTAGGTGATGTAGTAGTAGGTGCCAAAGGTGCTACATCTTGTTGTGCATTAGGAAGAGTCAAGACCTCATCTTCAACATCATCATCATCTTCAAAGATTTTCTCCCCTGAATGTATGCGTCTGCATGCATCACTTGGACTAGTGCCTGGACTAGCCTCATCAAAAGTAACTTCACAAGTTTCCACAATTTTGTTAGTCTCCAAAACAAGCACCACGATAGCCACGAGTATGAGCAGGATATCCAAGGAAAAAGCCATCCATTGATCTAGCTTCAAATTTATCAAGATTTCCAGATTTCAAGACAAAGCATTTGCATCCAAAAACCCTAAAGTGAGAAACAGTGAGGCTGTGTCCAAACCGAAGCTCATATGGAGTCTTACCCAATTTTGATCTCAAAACACACGGTTTGAAACATAACATGCGATTGAAATCGCTTCAGCCCAAAAGTTTCTAGGAGTGTGATGTTCATCTAACATGGTTCTAGCCATCTCAACCAACGTTCTATTTTTCCTTTCAACTACACCATTTTGTTGAGGCACTCTAGGAGATGAAAATTGATGATCAATTCCTTTTGATTACAAAAGTGATCAAAAGAAGCATTTTTGAATTCAGTTCCATTATCACTTCTAATAGCTTTGAGAGCTCTGGATGATCAATAGAAAGCCTAAGAACAAGACTTCTAAAATGACTAAAAGCCTCATCCTTAGATGCCATAAAGTATACCCAAGAGTATCTAGAAAAATCATCAACAATCACAAGCACATACCATTTGCCTCCAAAGGATTGGACTCGAGATGGTCCAAGCGTATCAAGATGTAGAAGCTGTCTGGAGGCGTTTGTCATCACTATGGTAAGAGGTGGATGTGAACCTGCAATCATCTTACCATGTCTACAAGAAGAACATACTAGATTGCTATCACCCTTAAGCTTAGGCAAGCCACGTATAAGATCTAAACCACTTACACGAGTAAGATGATCAAAACCAACATGACCAAGTCTACGATGCCAAAAGAATAAATCTTTAGAAACATTGGCAATTAGACACCTATGCTTAGAAGAAGGTGATGCATCAAAATCAGCTTTAAAGACTCTTCCAAAACGAGAAATTTTGAACACAAGATCACCTGAAGCATCTAGCACTTTGCATTCATTTTTCTTAAAGCTTATCTCAAGATCTTCATCAAGCATTTGTGAGACAGAAAGCAAGTTATATTTCAAATTTTCAACAAGAGCCACATCTTTGAACATAAACTTGTCACTTACCTTTATTGTACCTTTTGCCACAACAGAAGAGGAAGAAGCATCTCCAAAAGTAACACTTTCAAAGACGAGATGCACGAGTGAGGAGGAGAACCAATTCTTATTACCGGACATGTGGCGTGAGCATCCGGAATCCACTAGCCATATGTTCTCCTTCCTTGCGAGAAGCCTACATAGCAAAACATGTCGAGGTCTCGATCTTGGGGTTAGGAATGAGATTTTTGGGAATCGATCTTGAGACACACGACGCACAACAAGAGGGTACAACACGATAATTTTTATGCACAAAATCAGATTTGCCTTTTCCCATGTTTCTAGGAACAGAAGGTGTTTTCATCACTCTAGGCGCATAAAAATGTGCTTTGCTGAAATTTGACCTAGCCTTAGTTCTTTCCTTCTTTTCTTTGTTTGGCTAGTCTAAAGCAAAAATCTACTAAGTGTCCATCTCTACCACAATGAGTGCAAGTGTACTTGACATGATGTTTAGCTTTAACAGTAAAAGCACATTTTGCATTCATCATAGTAGAGGATAAAAAACCAGTAGATTGAAAAGCAATTTTCTTAGGCTCATTAGATAACTCAAGTTTGCAAGGAGCCTGAACAACGGTCACGAGGTTTAGTTTCATATGTGGCATAAGGATCAAAACCTAAACCTCTCTTGTTTGTGCTAACCTTAGATTGATCCAAAATCATGTTCAACTTCTTCTTGCCATTAGTGAAACGTTCCAAAGAATTTTGCAAGTAATCAACTTTCTTAGCAAGAGTTAAACAATTATTGCAGGAACATCTACTTTTCCTTTTGCTTGCGACAAGTTGAGCATGAGAGAATTTCATGTGAAAGCAAATTATCGATTAATTGAGAAACCCTAGCATTTGCATCTTTCAATTTTAATTCAAGAGTTGAGCATTTAGAACAAGAAGTTGAACTATGCAAATCATCGATTGGAACAGCTAGCATGTACAACATGTTTCTCATTTTTCTCATTTAGATGCAACAAAAGAGCATGTTCTTTCCTAAGCAAGGTGAGCTCATTGTAAATTAAGTCACATGATTTGCAAGTATCATCACTAGGAATCAAAGTCTTAAGTCTAGCAATTTCAGCATTCAATGATTCAATAATGAAATCATGTTTCTTAATTTTCTTATCACGTTTGTCAAGCAATTTTCCAAGACGAGCAACAGCAATAGCTAATTCATCATAAGAGGGATCTACCTCATTGAAGTCGTTGTCGTGATCGTCCTCGGTGAGGCTATCCTTGCTGCTTGCCATGAGACATAGTCCTATCAAATCATGCTTGCTTGGAGTTGCATCATCTTATTGCTCTCCGAGTCCACATCGCTCAAATTGACTTGTTCAAGAGCGGAAAGAACTCAGTGAACCACCTTGCGGTTGATGAAGCTCTTCTTCTTCCTATCATTTGACGAGAACCTTTTCTTCTCATTCCTTACATCGTTGTCCTTCTCCTCCTTTGATGTTTTTCCTGCAAGCTTAGGACAATTTGTGCGAATATGGTTGAGGTCACCACACTCATAGCATCTTGGAGGACCACCTCTCTTTCTCATTCTCACATTACGCAAAGCTTTGTTAAAGCGAGAAGAGAGTAGTGCCGATCTTCTTCAGGAAACTCTTCAAGTTGCTCATCTGTTAAAGAAGACATGGAAGACAAGGCAAAGCTAGAAGAAGAATTTGCATTTGACATGTTAGGGTTAGAGATCAAAGCAATTGATTTAATGTTACCCTACCTGGCAAGAACATCCAACTCATGAGTTTTCAACTTAGAGTAAAGAACATCTAATGTGAGTGTGCTCATGGTAGTAGATTCTTGTATAGATGTTACTTTCATCTCCCACACTGACATGTCCAAAGCACTAAGCAATTGTCGAGCATTTTCAGCATCAGTGTAGCTAACTCCAACAGCACGTAGATTGCTAAGAATTTTATTGAAACGTGCAAAGAAGTCATCTACAGATTCACTAGGTTTCATCTCAAAACGCATGTATTCTTTTTTGTAAATATCTTGGCGAACCTCTTTGACAGTGTTAGAACCCTCATGGTAATCACAAAGAGATTTCCATACCTCATATGCGGATCGAAGATGAACCACACGATCAAAGTCACTGCGTTCCAAGCCTTGGATGATCAAGTTGCGCGCCTTGCTATTTGCTTCAACATGTGTGCGATTGGTGTCGTTGACGTTGTCGTTTGCAGGGACTTCATATGGCTTGTAGACCTTCTCCCAAATTGTGAAGCCCTGTGCTTGGATGAACGCCTCCATCTTGGCCTTCCAAAACTGAAAATCAACACCATCGAACACACATGGTTTTGTCGAATAACGATCCATTGATCTAATCACCGGTTAAGATAGATTAGAGAAACCTTGCTCTGATACCACTTGTAGGATCGAAGTATACGAATATAGCAATCAGAGGGGGGGGGTGAATGATTGTGCGGAAGCTAAAACCAATTTCTTGATCTATTAAAAGTTCACCCCAAAACAGAACCAAATAATTGCCTCGTTTTCGACAAAAAACAGAATGACAGAGGTTCGGTAAAACGCGAATTCCCGGAGATCCAACCGTTAGATTGATCTGAAATTTGAAAACGAGAAACTAGATTCCAATACGAATCGAACCCAAAAAGAATTAGCTCGATCGGACTTATGGATCAAAAGTTATGAGCTTCGCAAGCTTGCTGATCCAGAACTTGACGAGAATCAATCTAATCTAAACTTCAAGATTAAACAAGAACGACAAAAGATTGATCAACTAGACTTTGAGAAACACTAGATCAATACCCTAGAGAGGTTTTTGATGGATCAAATCAAGATAAAACTTAAAGAACAAAAACCAATCTGGAACTAGAACAAGCATGCAAACAAGAACCAAAACAGAAAACAACATGTAGCGACGTGGATTCTTGTAGCATAAAAATCTTGGAAGAATTGATCTTTATTTCTTGTCTAAAATACTCTCATCAAAAGAGTACAAACCCTAAAACCAAGCTCAAGGCTTGATGCGCTCGGCTACGCTTGGTGCCTTTCAACAGGAGACCCCCACCTATTTAAAGCACCAACCCACAAAGAGTTACGAATACGATTCCTATTCCCTAGAAGGAATCTGTGATCCAACACAACTCTACTTGGCCCACCTGGGCCGAGTCCAACTCTTGCACGCGTATGGCAACCCGACCCTACTCACGTGACTCCCACTTTGCACGCGTATGGCCACCGGCCATGCTCACGTGACTAACACTTTGCACGCGAATGACCTCCTGCCATTCTCACGTGACTAACCATTCTTCATGTGCACCATTCTCTTAGCCCGAACGTCCCGCATGACATCCTTGACCACCAAGACCTCGGTTCCTCCTGAACCTAGTCCCGAACCTCGGTTCCTCCATGAACCTAGTTCCGGTCCGTCATCGACCACATTCGTCTTCGAGCAATACCTGCACATGAACAAACCACAAAACAAATCCTAGCACAAGTCCACGACTTGACTCAATGTCAATCCATGCAACTACTCACATGAGCATTGCATAAAGTCCACTTCAAAAGAAGCATCATGAAATCATCACAAATTTCATAATCTCAAATTCAAATAATTTCAATTCTGCTCAAAACCCTAATTCAGCAAAAACGCATTCACGACGGACAAACAAAACCACCCGCGCAAATGCCAAGTGAAACCCTAGAAAACAGTTCACAACGGACCAACAAAGTCTGTCCGTTGTACAAGGGAAACTCTCGGTTCCAAAAGAAAACATTCCGGCCAAAACATGTTTACGACGGACAACCAAAATCGGTCCGTTGTACATGCAAAAGTCTCGGTTCAAAAACGCTTTCAAATTCATGTTCACGACGGACAAAAAATCTTGTCCGGCGCAAACGTGCCACGCTCGGTTTCAAAAACAACATGGTCCGAACGAAACCCTAAAGCAAAAATGCATTCACGACTGACCAAAGAAGTTTGTCCGCCGTACATGCAAAACTTACTGGTTTCTTGAGGAAAATTGAGTTTGGCTCAATGAGTTCAAAAGCATGTCCACGACAGACCAACAAAGTTTGTCCGTCGTAGATAGGAAACTTACTGTTTCTTGAGATCTTGGTCCGGCGCAAAAGCGAAACTTACTGCTTCTTGTCAAATTGACAAAACACATGAACAAACATATTTGTAAATTCAATTCTAAGCCAATTTTTCAGCACATGATTTCACACAATACTTCCTTCTCTCAACAATTTGGCACACAACCCTCACACACTCATCAACCCATTTGCCACACAGGCCCACCTGGCATATAGCCTCTTGCTACTTGCCCCAGTCTAAATCATTTCCCACCCCAGAGATTATTGTGCAACACATGCCAACAATAACTCAACATCCATGTAGATCCACACAGGCTTCTACATTTCACATCATCATGTGGCATTATCACACTAACTCAAAATACAATTCCATATTTCATTAACCAATATTAAGTTTGTATCCAAAAATTATGTCAATGGCACGAAGCATGGCTAAGCAAACTAATATCGGTCTAAACAACCCATGTTGGTAAATTATTAATGTCCAACTAATAATTCATAATCTAGGGTGACAATGATTTAGGGCATACAATTAATTAAACAAGGTGGCATAGTTCAAGTGGTTGCGTAGCTAATCCCAAATTTAATCAAAAGCAGTTTAATTTAAACTAGCATGCAGTAATTTAAAACAACATACGTTTCAAAAATGGGATCAATATGGTCAAAGCAGAACTTGCCTTGGAAAAGGTCATGTTCCTGTTCTTAGATTTGTTCCTGAGTCAGCATCTCACCCTTGAAGCCTTCGGGTACCTCGATGTCTACGTGTAACGAATAAAATAGCAATAAATAACCAAAAACAGATAGCAACTCAAGTCCAAAAATCAAATAAAATTCATAATCAAATAGATCACAATTTTACAAATTTTTGTGCTCTCAAATCACCTCAATCAGAGTTCAAACGCAAAAGTTATAGCGATTTCAAGTTTGAAATAATATTAAAAAGAATAAACCGAATTAATTCATTTATTTTTTATTGAAAATTTCAGAAATATAACATCAACATGACATCAGCAGCTATTTTGAATTTTGGCAAAAATTATTTTTCTAAAGGAAAATCGAATTATTGCATCAGCATGATGTCAGCCGGCGCATAGATTGGGTCCATAGGTCGGTTCGGGTCCACGGTGGACTCGGTCCACGAGTCCAAGTGTCGCTGACACGTGGGCCCGTAGTGATGACGTCATTGCTGACATCAGCACCCACAACACCCCTCAGCTGACGTGTGGGCCCTACCGATGATGTCATCATGATGTCACTCACGCGCGGGTACTGGCTGACATGTGGGCCCGATGCTGACGTTGCGACTGACGTCAGCGGCGGGCGCGGCTCGGCCAGTGATGCCTTGGTTTTCGTGCTGCCACGCATCGTTGCACTACTGGCTCGCGCTGCGGTTGCATCTAACCGTGCATTCAAAAACCTACGGCTCAGATTTAATCGGCGCTACCGTGAATAAGAGCAACGTGGCATGTTCCGGTGTTTGACATGTGGGCGCATCTCTGTCGTACGTTGCATATTGGATGGCTACGATTAGATCTAACGCAATCAAACCAGAATCAATCCAGTCCATCCAATAAGAGATCTACGGCTGAGATCCAAACCAGTACACTATAGTGCCAATTTACGTGGCTTAATCCTAGCCCTCCATCCTAGATCCAATGGTTGCAAATAGATCTAAATCGAAACTTCAAGATCTAATCTGGTCCGCTAATTTTTGATCCGATGGCCTATGTTGATCTAATCTAGGGTGCAGAGAGGCAACAACGTGAGCTCATCTCACGCGTTGGATGAAGATCGGACGGTCCTTAGAGCTCGCGAGTCCGGTGATGGCGCGGTGGAGTTCGGGTATCGGAGATGAAGACGACGACGTACACTGCGGCGTTCTGGGGCTCCCCCGGCGGGGTGAAGTAGCGGGTTAGGTTCGCTTCAATGCGGAGGGTTCAGGACCAGGCTCCAATGCGGTGGGGAATGGAGGACAGCGCTGGAAGGGACGAAAGAGCTCGGCGGCACTTCACGAACTTCGGCGAGGAATCACGGAAGAACGGCGGCGGCTCCGCTCCCAAGACCTAGGGCTACGGAACCAGCGCGGCGCGGCGCGCAAGGCGAGGGGCTTTAAAGCACATGGGCGTCTGTGATTCACCCGGATTTTGCGGGGCAGTCATTGCGCGGTGGTGGAGTCCGAGCTCTACACGACGAGCTACATGGCGCGATCGTGTCCCTGCATGCAACGCCGATCCGACGGTCCGCCTCACACGCACACGTGGATTTTGCCGGACGTTGGATCTCAATCCATCGGCTGGCACAACTAGGGTTAGGGTTACGGTGCGGGTTTAGGGTTTTCCCGATTTTCTTTTCATTTTTATTATTTAAAATAATTCTAGTAATTCAATTAAATCAAGAAAAATAGCAAAAAGATCATAAAAATCCTGGAAAATATTTTGAGACATTTTGGACTCAAATAAAATATTTCCAACAAAAAATTATTTGAAACAAAGGGATCTGATTTTACAGAGGCAGCAATATAGTATGACCCAACTCACAAATTAGTGGTCATTTCATAGAAACAAAGGGATCTGATTTGTATTACCGAAAGTAAGAGTAGTTGCAACCATTGCAACCATCAACTACCCACTACACTGTTTGTAGTATAAGTGAAGTATGAGCATAATGAAACAATATTTGCCTTAGAAACTTTAAAGTCGCATCCATGAAAATATAGACCAAACAAATGTGTTACTCATTTTACCTGGTTGGCTCGGCGCGGTGGAGGAGGTAAATGCATTTACCTAGCACCGTGGAGGAGGAGGTTGGCTCGACGCGGTGGAGGAGGAGGTGGAGGACGAGCGTTGGATGGTGAGGGGGGTGGCCGGGAGAGGAGGTGATGGCGACCGCGCTTGGGGGGGACCCCCGTGGGGAGTTGCCACGAGGGGAGACGCTGGCCAGGGAGGCTCCTGGGCCGGGAAGCGTCGTCGGAGAAGCGCTGCAGAGGGTTAAGGTTTGGAGCGCTATAAGTGGTACTGAAGATCTGTGCGGGGGAGGTTATATAGGTGTTTATATCACAGACGGTTCTATAATATAACCGCACGTGATAGCTAACATCATAGACGGTTCTATTACAAGACCGTCTGTGATGACTTAATATCACAGACAGTTCTATTACAAGACCGTTTGTGATAATTAACATCATAGATAATTCTATTACCAAACACTACTACAGAATGACACATTACTATCGCTTCATCTGTGTCGGTTCTAAACTTTTGACTTCAGAACCGATTGTGATAAGCATATTCCATTTGGAAATCTTGGTAACAGGTTATCACAATCGGTTCTGAGAGAGAACCGATTGTGATACGATAATAATCCCAATCGGTTCTAGATAAGAACCGATTGTGATAATAATTTTGTTATCACAATCGGTTTTTATCTAAAACCGATTGTAATAAGTAGGTATTAGCACAATCGGTTTTGGGAAGAAACCGATTGTCCTGAGCACAGGGGTTATCACAATCAGTTCTTTTCCAGAACCGATTGTAATGAGATGGTATTATCATAATCGGTTTTGGGAAGAAACCGATTGTGATGAGCACAGGGGTTATCACAATCAGTTCTTTTCCTGAACCGATTGTGATGATTCAACCAAGAATAGTTCATTAGAAACATAGTTTTTGTGAGATCCTCCACTCACACATTTCCCCTTCAGGGAAGAAGAAAAAAACAAACTCCAACACAGCCCGCTCTGCTAGAATCCCAACACAGACCTCTTGTACCCTTCATTCATGCTTTAATATTTGTGCAAAACTTGTATTTTCGGACGATGAAACGATGCACTGATCTGCTAGAATCCCAACTCGCGGTTCAACTCTCAGACAATTTATATAGACACATGTAGTGATGCAAATTATATATAACATTATAGTAGCATGCATGCAGCAGATAATAATAATATATATACCATTCCACACATTATACTTGTTTTTTTTATCAATAGGACATGAAACATTTTGACTTGGAACAACAGAACATTAGAAAGATACAATGCACAAAAATATAAAAGAGATTCAAAATAGAGTGTAAAGGCAGCCGAATAGACTTCATCTGCACTAGGCCAACAACCCTAATATATTAAACAAGCTGTATTTCATTACAATATATCACCACATCCATTGTTTATAATTAGTAAACATATAAAGGGGGACTGCATTACACCTAATATATTAAATTTACGACTCGCGGCTCTGGCCCGAGTAACCCGAGTCAACCGAGTCATCCGAGTGACCCGAGTCACCCGAGTCGCCAGAGTCGCTGGAGACTACGCGGACTAGTGATGGTTCATCCTCCGATGATGAACCCGATCTAGACGACGCGCCGGTCCCTATGGTGATCGGCGCGTAGTACTCCGCCTCCTTCTCCTCCTCCTCCTCCTCCTCCTCCTCCTCGTCGTCGTCGTCCCCCTCGTAGTCGTCGTCCTCCTCGTTGTCGTCATCATCGTCATCTCTGGGGCGCTTCCTGCTGCCTTTGGAGGCGCCCAGATGGGGTGAGGCGCCGGGAGGGACGACGGGAGACAGGTGGGGCGCTGGCGCCACGCCGGAGTGAGGCGCCGGAGGCTAAGGCGGCGCCGGCCCAGCGGTGGAGGATCGTCACGGTGACTCCACCATGGAGTCGACCTTCTTAGGAGAAGGAGGGGGCGCTGCCATTGCTGCGGTCGAAAGGAGAAGTCAGACCTTGCAGAGAAGAAAGGAGCTACATGAAAGAGTAGAAAGGAGCTATATGCATGGAGAGCTATATGAAAGAGAAGAATGGAGCCATTGCTGCCATTACCGGAGGAGTCAGACCTTGTAGCAGAGAAGAAAATGCGATCAGACCTTGCCGGAGGAATGGAACGCGATCAGACCTTGCCCGAGTACTACCGATGATCAGAAAGGAGCTATTTGAAAGGAGTTATATGTTTGAACGGTCAAATTGGCAGGGAAACCGAGGGGGTTGATTAATATCCGTGTCGGTTCATATCCCGAACCGACTGTTTTGACTTAAGTTATTGCAGTCGGTTCTTCTTGAGAACCGACACAGATACATTATCTGTGTCGGTTCTATAAAGAAACCGACAGTGTTGAGAATCAAATTATCACAGTCGGTTTCCCGAAATAAGCGACGGTGATAACTAATTAATCACAAACGGTTCTTCTATAGAACCGATTGTGATGAGGCTCGCTAGGTTTTATATGTACCGTCTGGACTCGGGAATGAACTTATTAACTCTCGTCGAGTTAGTTCGCTAGGCGATTTCTCTATTTTCCAGCCTATCTTACCTGTGGCTTTATTCAAAAGGTGGGCCCCATTCCTTCGAATCCCTTCAATGTTGTATTAACGTACATTATTCGATTTTGATTTGGTCTCATTAGCGAGTGTATGGTGGAGGAGATCGGTGCGTTGAAGGTCTCAGTTAATTGAAACCCTAGCTAGCTTGATCGGGAGCTAGATTTCCCTCGTTTGTGGTTTTCCTCGAAAGGTGACCAGCATTAATTCTTAGAAATCTCTTCAATATTGCAGTAGGACTTAAATTAATTTTTTTATTTGGTGAATGTGTACATTACATGTCATAATTGTTTTAATATAATTAATATGATCAATTATATATAATAGTTAATTAAATTGCGTAACCTATCGTCTCCCGTTCGAGGGTGCTTGTTTATAAGTATGCTAAAATGGCATATTTATAAATAAGCGATCTCAATTGTCCACGTTTTTGATAGCTGAGGATATGTGGCTCGGGCAAGTTCTTTGTCGTTGTACAAACTATAGTGAAAGTTTCGAAAGCATCTCCCTGGCGATGTTCTCCGAATACACATCCTCTTGACATGTTGTCGATACGTGTATTTGGAGAACAGCGAAGATCTTTGCAAATTTCTCTAAAGTTTGTACAACATCTTAATTAGGAACTTGCTCGAACCACATATCCTCGAATGGGATTAGGACCTAACCTACTTAGAGATTAGGAGTCATCGTTGGTACGTACGTACTTAGTCGGTCTCTGAGATATACGTTTCTTTAAGATCATTCAACAAAAACTTTGTTTTCGGGTTCAACCCTTCTTTTATTTCATTGATTAGGGCATTATTAATTTATTGTTTGCGGTTTACTTGTAGATGGACCGTGAAGAATGGATGTATCACAAAAGCCGTGTGAGTCTTTGAATTTCAAAGGGAGTTAAGGAGTTCATAAGAATTGCGAGAAGAAGATATGGTTATGAGGGGTGTAAAGTTCATATATTGTCCTTGTATTGATTGCACCAATCTCGGGAGATTTAACAACTCAGCTCAAATTGAAGGGCATTTGATTCGGCGTGGCCGTGAGGAATTACACGTGTTGGATCCATCATGGGGAGATAGGTAGTACCTGCGTGCTACATAGCGAACGAAGACATCTTTGGAAGCCGATCACGAGTCGGAGCGTGATATGTTTGATGACGATAATTTAGATCAAATGTTGCGGGATGTGGAGGGAAATTACACGGAAAGAGAGTTTGAAAAATTTAAAAGCTTGATGGATGACGATGCCAAACCATTGTTTTCAGGTTGCAAAGGGGAATACACCAAGTTGGGTTCGGTCCTTGCATTGTTTGAACTGAAGGCAAAACACCGTTGGACAGATACAAGTTTCAATGCACTTTTAATATTTCTATCGGATATGCTTCCAGAGGGAAACGAGTTGCCAACAAGTATTTATGAAGCGAAGAAGCTATTATGTCCCATGGGAATGGAAATAAAAAGGATACATGCATGTCCAAATGATTGCATACTATACCGCAACATCCATAAGGATCTGCGCATTTGTCCTGTTTGTGGTGTACCCCGATACAAACAAAATGAGAAGCGTAATGACAAGAAGCGTAAGAACCGAATTGACGACGGTGAAGATGTGAAAAAAGGGGCACCAGCCAAGGTGTTGTGGTATTTGCCCATCATTCCCCGTTTAGAGCGGTTATTTGCAAATCCTAAAGAGGCAAAATTGTTGCGTTGGCATTATGAATCTCGAAAGGAAGATGGCAAGTTGAGACATCCCGCTGATTCGGCTCAATGGAGAAACATTAATTGGCAACATGAGGAGTTTGGTGCCGAGATGAGGAACATAAGATTTGGATTAAGTATGGATGGTATGAATCCGTTTGGTAATATGAGCAGTCGACACAGTACTTGGCCAGTTTTGTTGTGTATCTACAATTTGCCTCCTTGGTTATGCATGAAGCGGAAGTATATCATGATGTCGTTGCTAATCTCAGGATCCAAACAGCCGGGTAATGATATTGATGTGTACCTATCACCACTAATTGAGGATTTGGTAAAATTGTGGAATGTGGGGTTGAGGTGTGGGATGCATACAAAGGGAGAACTTCACCCTATGGGCTATGATATTTTGCACCATAAATGATTTTCCAGCCCTTGGTAATTTGGCGGGCTATAGCACGAAGGAGCCAAAGCTTGTCCAATTTGTGAAGAGGACAGCGATAGCTTGTGGTCGCGAATTCGAGGAAAACGGTGTACATGGGTCACCGAAGGTTTCTACCCGAAGTCATCGATATCGTAAGATGGATGACAAATTTGATGGAAAGAGGGAAGTTCGTGCAGCCCCGCAGCCTATAAGTGGAAGGCAAGTATATTCACGCGTAGAGGATATCGATGTTCAGTATGGTAAGAGCCGTAAATCTGTTCGTCCTAGGACCATTTGGAAAAGAGGTCGATATTTTGGGACTTACCATATTGGAAGGAGTTAGATGTCCGTCAATGTATTGATGTCATGCACATTGAGAAAAATGTTTGTGATAATTTGGTAGGCATCTGCTTTGAACATACAGGGAAGACCAAGGATGGTGTGAATGCTCGCCGCGATATGACCTACATGGGGATCAGGCCCAAGCTTGCAGTGATGGAGGAGGATGGAAAAGGGCCGTACATCCCCGCTGCATGCTACACCTTATCCAAGAAAGAGAAAGAAGACCTCTGCAAGTGTCTCCACGATATTAAAGTTCCATCGGGCTACTCCGCAAACATTAAGAAGCTTGTGTCTATGGATGATTTGAAGTTGATCGGTATGAAGTCCCACAACTGTCATGTCTTGATGACCCAAATGCTCCCTGTTGCAATCAGAAATATCCTACCAGATGACGTCAGGTTGGCAATCACGAAGCTATGCTATTTCTTCAATGCGATTTCATGCAAGGTTATTGATCCCGATATCTTTGGACAACTTACAGAGTGAGGTGGTGCAGACTCTTTGTCGACTTGAGATGCATTTCCCCGTCGTTCTTCGACGTCATGGTCCACCTCGTTGTTCACCTTGTTAGAGAGATTAAGATTTGTGGACCCGCATTCTGCGTTACATGTATCCGTTCGAGAGGTACATGGGTATATTAAAGTCATACGTGAGGAATAGGTCGAAGCTTGAGGTAGTATTATTGAAGGTTATGGGACTGAAGAGGTTATTGAGTTCTGCGTGGACTATCTAGGTAAAAGACAACCGATTGGTGTTCCTATATCTCGTCATGAGGGCAGACTTGGTGGCAAAGGAACCATTGGGTCAAATCTAATGAGCCCACAATTTGATATGTCTTGTAAAGCGCATTTCACGATCTTGCAACACAAATGAAGTTCATCCATACATCCAACAGCACAAGTTGATATTACGGGAAGAGAATCCACTTATGGATGAGCTTTCCATCACACGAGAACACAACGATCGATTCCTCACATGGTTCAAAAAAAAGGTGAAGGTCTCCGTTAGTACCGAGGATGTCAAATGGTTGGCTGACAGACCAAGATTTAATATCTGAGCATGGCAAGGTTCACGATATTAATGGCTACACATTTTATCTTGAAAGTCAAGATGCAAAGAGTACAGTGCAAAACAGTGGTGTGAGCATAGATGCTTTGTCCGATGATCACTCAATTAGAGGATCGTCAACTGCAATGAACTGTTACTACGGGATGATCGAAGAAATATGGGAGCTCGACTATGGAATATACCAAGTTCCATTGTTCCGATGTAAGTGGGTGAGACTTCCTCACGGAGTTAAGGTCGACAAGACAGGTTTTACAATTGTTGATCTGAATAGGCGGCCTCTGAGAGATGAACCGTTCGTCCTCGCAAAGCAAGCAACTCAAGTTTTCTACGTGCGTGATCCGGCCAATCCGAGGTTGCACGTCGTACTTCATGGCAAGAGGAGGATTGTTGGAGTTGAAAATGTCGTAGATGAAGAAGAGTACAACCAATTTGATGAAACACCTCCATTTGCAGATGGGGCATGTCTTAGCGGTGACGACGGCACACATGGAACACATTACATGCGTGTAGATCATCAAGAAGGGTTGTATTTTAAATAAATTAAGTTGTAAGAATTCCCTGTATAATGTAGCATTTTGTAGAATATATATGTGAAATGGATCTTATAGTATAGCAAATTTGAAAAAGATTTGACTTTTCGACTCTTTTGAATGAAGACTCTGTTTTAAAAAAATTATAAATTGGATCATAGTCATCACAATCGGTTCGTTTAGGAAACCGACACAGATAGTTTAATTGCGATCGGTTTTTTTAAAGAACCGACACAGATACTACACATATTGCGGTCGGTGTTTTTATAGAACCGACACAGATACTCCACATATTGCGGTCGGTGTTTTTATAGAACCGACACAGATACTCCACACAGAACATCCCAGAACATTTTCATTTCGGCGCGCACACTCACTTCATTTCGGCGCGCACTGATTTCGTTTCAATTCATTCCACAACCCTAGCTCGACCACCTCCCCCACCGGCGCCTCCCCCTCCGGCTCCTCCCCCCCGGCGCCTCCCCCATCGGCTCCTCCCCGTGGGCGCCTCCCCCTCCGGCTCCTCCCACACCCTAGCTCGACCACCTCCCCACCGCCCCCCCCTCCGGCTCCTCCCCCACCCAGCTCCTCCCCATTGGTGGGTACCAGTGGCGCCTCCACCAGCGCCTCCCCCCCCGCCCCCTCCCCCCCCCTCGGCGCCTCCCCCATCGGCTCCTCCCCATCCGGCGCCTCCCCCTCTGGCTCCTCCCCCCCATCGGCGCGTCCCCCATCGGCTCCTCCCCCATTGCCGACTCGGTTCGGCGCACTGTAAGATGCATTTCGGACTGTGGGCTGTAATTGGTTGTAAATAGCTCGATGATGATTGCTTCAAAATGAGGCTTGATTAATCTGATCATTAAAGGAACTTGCTAGACCTAGAACAACACTGCTCTTAGCTGACAATTTGGTGCCACTTGCTCTTAATGCATTGTTCTAGGGTCGAGCGATCTTGTGCTTATTCCTTTATGCTCTTAGTGACAATTTGGTGGCACTTGCTCTTAATGCATTGTGGTAGGGTTAGAGCGTGCTATATTCATTACGTGCTATCTTTGTACTTGTTGTTTTTGTGCTAGAGCGATCTTTGTTCTAGGGTTGTAATCCTGAAATTTTTAGATGTAATAGCCGGTGATATATTGGCCATCTAGAAGTTGAATGGCTAATTAATTTAGCAACCCTTCTATAGCAATCTGAGAGCAATCCACCTCGGCTAATTAATTTAGCAACCCTTCTATAGTAATTTCCTTGCATTATATTCTCATTGCAATTTGAAACCTGTAACACATGCTATATTATCGCACTTTATTATCGAGTTTAGTTGCGTAACCTATGCGTCTCCCGTTCGAGGGTGCTTGTTTATAAGTATGCTAAAATGGCATATTTATAAATAAGCAGTCTCGAATTGTCCACGTTTTTTGGACAGTTCGAGGATATGTGGCTCGGCCAAGTTCCTAAGCTGTTGTACAAACTCTAGAGAAAGTTTCGGCAGCATCTCCCTGGTGTTCTTCGAATACACACCCTCTTGACCTGTTGTCGAGACGTGTATTTGGAGAACAGCGGGGAGATGCTGCCGAAATTTTCTCTAGAGTTGTACAACAGCTTAGGAAGTTGCTCGAACCACATATCCTCGAATGGGATTAGGACCTAACCTAATTAGAGATTAGGAGTCATCGTTGGTACGTACGTACTTAGTCGGTCTACAGATAGACATGTGAATTGCTTTCTATTATGTGAAATTTGAATTGCTTTCTCTCATGAAGTTTAGGTTTGACATATACGTACTTACTTCGAAATGTCGCAAGAGAGAGCACCGACTCAACGCCCGAGAGAGAAGAAGGTCCTGCTACCCCATCGAGGAAGGTTAGAAAGGGCGGAGGACCGAGTAAAGGAGCCACAGGGAGAACGCCGCAAGTGCTCCACTTCAATGCCATGGGGTTTGCACGGGTCCTAGCAAATTTAAGGCGCTACTCCTCTTTCTCGGCCAATTGGTGAGGGAGCGAGTGCCGATCAAAATTAAGGACTGGAGGAAGGAAGTAAGCGGCAGCGAAGAACCGATTGTGGGACGAAGTTAAGGGAAAATGGATTATACCAGAGGAAAATGAAATCAATGCGAGGCAGTGCGCCTTGAAGAGAATGGGTGTGGCTTTGAGGCATTTCAGGGTCACCATGCATGCCGAGTTCGTGTTGAAAAACCGTACTCCCTTCCAAAGGTATCCATTTGTTACACCCGAGGTTTGGGAGGAGTTCACAAGGATGAGGAATACGCCCAAGGCGGATGAGCTGAGAGAGAAGAATATCGCTATACAGAGGCGTAACACACACGCGCATCACCTCGGTTCCGGTGGGTATGTCAGGAAGAAGGCAGAGTGGGCGCGACTAGCGGAGGAGTGTGCAACCTCTGGGACAACGATGCCTTACTCCCACATATGCGAGGAGCGGGCACGCGACTGGGTATTAGCGAGGACGAAGAAAACCTCTGACGATCAGATTGTCATTCCAAACCCCGCGACCGCACAGATCATCACGACCATCGTAAGATATCTAACATAGTACATTAATTGCATATTATATTCCCATTGTATTTTAGCAATAATTTATATTTGCGACCTGCAGGAGGAGGTAAGCCTGCAGAAAGAGCAAGGAGCATTTGAAAGCCAAGGGTCAAGGGACATCCTGTGTTCGGCAATCGGGAAGCCCGATCATAAGGGGCGGGTGCTTGCCGCAGGTGAGGGGTATACGAAGAGGTCCTTCTTTGTAGAGGAGAGCGCTTCCAGTGCCAGGGCAAGATCATGGGAAGCATGTGAGGCGCGGATTAGGGCGCAGATGAAGGAGGAGTTGAAGGAGGAGTTAAAGGCTGAGATGATGGCGATGTTCTCCCAGAATCAGATTCCTCAACCATCGCCTATGCTACGCCCTAGCAGCTGCGCTTCCAATAAGGAACTGTGCATTCCACACCTCAAGGTAATAACTATTTCGGACCAAAAGGTAGATGAGTAAGCTTAACAAAGATTATGATGAAGATGCTGATCACTTCTTGCAGGGTCCTGCCAAGTGCCAGCTAGTCAATATCGACGACGGAATACACATTGAGGCTGCGCGCGGGGTTGCATTTCCAAGCAAGGAGGATGACACGGTGCATGGTATACCTTTGGGGATGGGCTACATGAGGGTGCAGGTGGACTATGTCCACGATGTTTACATGTCTCATGCCCTGGAGTTCCCCCCGAACGAAGATATCACCACTCTCGGGCAAGCACGGTTGTCGTTCATCAAGTGGCCCGACGGGTGTCGTAGTGCAAGCACCTCCTCCTGCTGGCACTCTGCTACCACTCACGCTCACTGCGGGTACTCATCGCTCTTGCTGGTACTCACTGGCTCTTTGCGCTCGCTACTCTGCTACTCACATCGCTAGTACTAGTGCGCTCTTTGGTGCTGCACTGCTCCTGCTACTATTGTTGATGCACTGCTCACATTCACTCGCTTTGCTGCGCGGCTTCTCCTGCTATCTGCTGATGCTGCTGCTTCTTCTTCTTTGCTCTGCTACTACTCCTGGCTGCTCTGCTGGTCCTACTCCTACTCCGCTGCTCCTGCTCTGCTTGCACATGCTCCTGCCCCTGCTACACAACCTGCACCTACGCTGCATTTGCACCTCCTGCACCAACGCCATGACTACAAATCTTTGGTGTGCGGTGGTGCAAAAAGACTTCTACCACGCCGACAAAAGATACAAAGCGAGTTCAGAGAGTCCATCCGTGAAGAAGGCAAAGTTGTCGAGAGGACACAGAGCACCACGATGATCACAAGCGGTACATACATGGAAAGCCCTTTCTCCCAAGCCAAGAATTGAATTCTTTGGGCTTGTTCACTCGCCACCTACATGGATGGTACCTCGATAGGTCACATGAGGATGAGCCTCGCCACGAGTTCGTAGTGAAGTATCGAGGGGGCCAATTCCACATAGCGAGGATGGGACCTTCCCGCCGCTTTTGAGGATCTGTACTTTATGTACAGCTTGAAAGCCGTCGATATTTCTACCATACGATCCTCGACGCTGTGAGTCTCGCACCATACTCAATCAGATGACTATTCTGATTTTGTATTATATTTTTAACAATTGACATGAATTGCAGGATCATGAGGCAACGAGCCGTGACGGGTCGACACCCTATCGGGTTTGTCGACCCCGAGATGGTGTCTGCGACCATGGCTAAGTATCAATCGGAGTTTCTAGCAGGATACATCAAGCAGGCATTGCGTGACGAGGCAAAAAAGGACTTCATTCTCTTCCCATACCACCAGGAGTATGTACTACTATACAATTCAATTACATGTACACACTTCAACCTTGTATTAACTTATTCTCTTGCATTGTGTACCGTTTAATAAGCAACCATTGGGTTCTACTTGTGGTTGTTCCGAGTCAAAACAAGGTCTACACGTTGAACTCACTCGAAAATAGACCGATGAACTATGCGATCGAGCCTGTTTTGCAGAAGTAAGTACATTCCTCTAACCTAACACTTTACATATTGAACTACGTTAGGTATTTTTAACCTCAATAGCATCTCTCCCAATGTATAGGGCTTTCATGTCTTACGTTCTTGAACGTGGCCGACACAATGATAAACAAGGCACCAAACTCGAGTGGAAGCGCTTCAAGGTACAAGTGTCTATCATAGGATTTTTTCCTGACACCTATTTTTAATTCGTCTCCTAATTTAAGTTTCTTTGTTCACAGTGTCATCAACAAGGGTGCGATGATCTGTGCGGCTTTTACGTGATGCATCACATGCTCATTTTGGTTGGTCGCTCACATCTTTTTCCTAAGGTATAGAGCAGATTATTTGCACTCTTGTCTATGTGATATTTGTTTACAAGCATAATACTATCGGCATGTTTTAGTTCCAATTTAAGACTTAAATATATTAGTGCACTACTATCTATTTTGCGGGACCTTGATATCATCAGGAAGAGCCTAACCAACGCTGATCTCAAGAAATTACGAGACCATTTATGCGATTAGTGCTGGGCCGGAAGTTATAACGGATGATGGTAGATATAGAGACCATTCAAGCAAATACTAGTCCATAAAGTGTAAACAAAATTTATCGAATGTGAATGTGATGCATTACAGATTGTAAACAATATTAATTTTAATGTAATGTGTGTAGATTGTGATGTATATGTTACGTGATATTGTGGATGTGGATTGTGATGAATGTGTCATATTGTCAATGCGAGGCCATTTTGGACGATGGGCGGTAACATCATCACAATCGGTTCTTTGTTGGAACCGATTGGGTAAATCTGATATCTGTCGGTTCTTCTTTGGAACCGATTGGGATATCTTTATTATCGCAATCGGTTTGCATAAAGAACCGATTTTGATAATATTCTTATCCCCATCGGTTTCATTAAAAAACCGATTGTGATAATGTAATAATTTGAATCGATTCTAAAAAAGAACCGATTGTGATATTATACTTATCCCTATCGGTTTCAACAAAAAACCGATTGTGATAATGTAATCATTTATATCGGTCTAAAAAAGAACCGATTGTGATATTACACTTATCGCAATCGGTTGTAAGAGGAAACCGATTGTGATAAGTGTAATATCACAATCGGTTCCTAAAAAGAACCGACAGTGATAATGTATTATTAGTGTCGGTTAAAAACCGACAGTGATATATCTACCTTATCACTGTCGTTGGACTTTGTATCGCCACCAAAACCGACTGTGATGACCAAAAAGAACCGATTGTGATGTACGGTTCTGTAGTAGTGAAACCATCTGTGATAACTTTATTACATAATTTAGATGCATCGCGAGCTAGTTACAAAGTTTATCACACATATATACAAATTGCATGATCGTCACAATCATCCACATGATTACAAGTTAAGAATTTTAATATTACACATGAAAAATAATAAACATGACGGCACCTCATAACTCCACTTGCTTATTCTTTTGTATGAAAATTAGCCATTAGCGATGATCAACACTTGTGTAGCTTGCTTCCTCAGGTTGTTCTTCTGGCACCATGATGGCATTTCTGATAGGAGGCAATTCATCAAATTGATTGTACTCTTCCTCATCTACTACATTTTCAACTCCGACAATCCTCCTTTTACCCTGAAGAACTGCATGGCACTTCTTGTTGGACGGGTCGGTTACATAGAAGACTTAAACAACTTGATTAGCTAATACGAATGGTTCATTTTGGTATCCGACACGTTCAAGGTCCACAGTAGTGATGCCATACTTATCAACCTTCACATGCTGAAGGTGGACCCAACGGCACTGAAATAGGGGAATCTTGAAAAGTACGCAGTCGATCTCCCAAATCTCTTCTATAAAACCATAGTATGAGCTCCTCTTCAACCCAGCGGTATTGAATGCATCGATGCGGACACCGATGTTCTGGTTTGTGCTCTTCATATCCTGATCTCTCGTGTAAAATGTGTACCCATTTAAGTCATATCCTTTCCACGTGACAACTGTAAAAGTTGGTCCTTTTGCCAACCATGGCAGCATGTCATCTGAGGAGCTCCTAATGATGGGTCGCTTCTTCAACCATTTGTTGAACTGAAGTTTATGTTGTCTCATGATCCAAGACTCTTGCCATGCTGGATTTTGCTGCCTTAGCCATTGCTTGTGCTCAATGATATACGGGGACACTAGAGCCATGTGTTGCAAAACAGTGAAATGGGCTTGAGCATACGCAACCGAATCTGGCGTGATTGCTTTCCTTCCGATGGTCCCGATACCCTGGAGCCTCCCCTCATGGCGAGATCGAGGCACACCTATCGGTTCGACCTGGGCCATGTAATCGACGTAGAACTCGATGACCTCTTCGGTTGCATAACCTTCGATAATGCTGCCCTCCGAACGAGATCGATTCTGTACTAAGACTTGAGAATTCCCATGTACCTCTCGAACGGGTACATGCCATGTAGGAACACGGACCCACACATCTTTATCTCTATCACAAGGTGAACAATGAGATGGACCATGATGTCAAAAAATGATTACATAGAGTCATCACCACCTCAGCTTGTAGAGCATCTAGTCCTTCGGGATCGATGACCTTCTGAGCGATTGTGTTAAAGAAATAACACAATCTCTTGATTGTCTCCGAACCTTGACCGGCAAAATACTTCTAATTGCGATAGGTAGCATATGTGTCATCAACACATGACAATCATGAGACTTCATACCACTTAATTTCAAATCTTGCATCGAAACAAGTCTCTTCATGTTGGAGAAGTAGCCGGACAAAACTTTCGTACCATGCAAGCACTGGTACAGTTCAGTTCTTTTGGCCTTTGACAGAGTATAACAAGCTGGTTCGCAGTACGTATAGCCTTTATCAGTCTCTTTCGGTGCTAACTTAGGTCGTATGCCCATATCGACCAAGTCAAGCTGTGCGTTGATACCATCCTTTGTTTTGCCCTTAATGTTGAGTAAGAGACCAATCACGCTGTCACAGACATTCTTCTCTACATGCATGACATCGATGCAGTGGTGAACTTCTAGGTGCTCCCAGTAAGGTAGGTCCCAAATATATTGATCTCTTCTTCCACATGATCTTCTCACAGGTCATTGATTTACGTCCCTTTCCATACGTAACACCCAAATCCTTAACGATATCATGAACATTTCTCCCACTTAAAGGCCTTGGAGCTGAACTATTTTCGTTGCTTTCGTCGAAAAGTTGATTCATCTTGCGGTATGGGTGATTCCTCCGAAGGAACCTACGATGACGTATGTACGTTGTTTTGTGGGAGTGATTCAGCCATACACTCTCAGTATCATCTAAGCAGTGAGTGTAGTAGGCTTTGGATCCTTTTGTACCCTGGCCCGATAGGTTAGCAAGGGAAGGGGTAATCATTTATAGTGCAAAACAACAGGCAGTGCAAAGTGAAGTTCTCTCTTTTACATGCATCCCAAACCTGTACCCCGGGAACCCACAGTGTTTTTAGATCTTCCACCAATGGAGCTAGATACACATCAATATCGTTCCCAAGTTGTTTCGGTCCTTGGATAAGTACGAACATCAAAATATATTTCTGCTTCATCGACAACTAAGGAGGAAGGTTGTAGATACAGAGATTCACGGGTCAAATGCTATGCCGGCTGCTCATGTTACCAAAAGGATTCATTCCTTCTGTACTCAATCCAAACCTTATATTCCTCAGATTCGCACTGAATTCTTGAAACCTCCTATCGATGTTTCTCCACTGAATGGAATCAGCAGTGTGCCTTAGCATTCCATCATTCTTACGCTCCTCGGAGTGCCAACGCAATAGTTTTGCCTCCTTTGGATTCGCAAACAAACGCCTCAAACGGGGAATTACAGGCAGATACCATGCCACCTTAGTAGGAGGTCCTTTTTTCACCTCGATGCTCTTGCCGTCATCATCTGAATGACTCTTACGCTTGTACCGGGATGCGTTGCATACCGGACATACATGCAAGTTTGTGTACTCTTTGCGGTACATGATGCATTTATTCGGACATGCATGTATTCTTTGTACTTCCATTCCCAAGGGGCAAAGAATCTTCTTAGCTTTGTAGGTGGTTGTCGGCAACTCGTTTCCCTCTGGAAGCATGTCCGCAAATAGATGTAACAGCGCTGTGAAACTCTTGTAGGACCAACCGTTGCTTGCCTTCAATTTCAGTAGTTCAAGCACGGATGACAACCTTGTGTATTTCAAATTGCAGCCTGCGAATAAAGGTTTCTCCGAGTCCTCCATCAAGCCTTGGAACTTTATATATTCCATGTCATCACGGTTTCCTTCTGCATCGCGCAGCATTTGATCCAGATTGTCATCCTACAACCTATCCTTATCGGAAGCACAATCGATATTATCATCCTGTATATTCTACAACCTACCCTCATCGACGATATTAACACTAATAGCTGCTTCATGTATATTCTGCTCTTCACCGTAACTGGTCCAACATGTATATCCCTTTTTGAAACCCCTCCGAATCAAATGTGCTTCGATCTGCGCTGAGTTTCGAAACTTCTCGGCTTCAATTCCCGGCCGCCTATTAAATCATCGGCGCCTGTCACAATCCAACACAATCCTCCGACGCCGCTCATCCTTCCCCCGCACACTAGTTAGCCCAAAATGGCAGCTCCTTCTTCTCCTTCTTCTCCCTCCTCCGGCGCTGCATGACTGCCCCCGGAGGAGGAGAGCGGGAGGAGGATGAGGAGAAGGAGGAGGAGGAGGAGGAGGAGGAGGAGGAGGCCATGACCGTCATCCACTGGGGGAGCTCATCGGAGGAGGATGACGACGAAGACGCCATTGACGACGACAGCCCCCCGTGCAGCGACGACGACGACGACAGCCCCCCCTGTGCAGTGACGACGAGTGGTGGTTTCCGCGGTGATCGCACCACCCACCACTATATTATATATATATATTGTAATTAATATATTATTTTATGTTATTAAGTATTGTAATTAATATAATGTTTTATGTTATATAAATAATGTTTTACCTTCTATTTTCGTGCCTTTAGTAGGCTTAGTATTTCCGACAATTGCAATGGCTTTTTTATTTCTTTATTTGCAAAAAAATAAGACTATCTAGAACCGATGGGGGAGTGAAAAAGATACCATGAGCACGGTCTTTTTCAATAAAATCATCACGTAATAAATCAACAAAACCTAAAGTCATTTTGCGTTCCCCTTCTAACTTACCTACTACTGTACCAGTGTGGATATGATCTCCCCCAGACATACACAATGCTTTAGCTAATACATGAAAATGCATACCATGATTTTTCTGCCTATCAATAACTGCATGCATTGCCTGGTGAATGTGAAGAAGTAGGCCATTGTCGCGGTAATAATGAGCCAAACTAGTATTTGCGGTAAATCCCCAGGCCTCTGAATCTCCTCTGGTTTCACCTTTGCGAGTCGAAGTAATTCATTCCGTGGCAATAATGACCAAAACGTCCTCTATCATTTGCTCTCATCGAAGCTATGGCTTTTCTGATCCCATTTGTTTTCTGGTCGTATAAAAAGATCAAAAGAGAAATGTAAGAATGTAGTTATAAAATGTCAATATCACTTTGTCTGAGTGATCACTGACAGTTATAAACACAAACCGTCTGTGATGTAAACTAATATCACAGACGATTTTATTATAAAACCGTCTGTGATTATATCCCAGACGATGTTAATATAAAAGCCGTCTGCGATATTGTTTAAATCACAGATGGGTATAATTAACAACCGTCTGTGATAGGTACATTGATGGTTGGACTATAGAACCGTCAGTGATGTTCCATATTACAGACGATTTTTGAAGACCGTCTGTGATGTTGCGTCTGATTTAAGCCTTTGTGTACTAGTGATGTGACAGCCTAGCCCTAAAAAGCAAGGCAACGACATAGAAATGTTGTTCTATGCTCCGGGAGTATGTATTTTCACTGTCAATATACTGTTTAAATGTTGTTGTTATACACCTTTATCATTTTAAGTATGCCCTAATATTGATATAAGATATTTCAAAGTGATTTCTATGAAAAATTTCATCACAGTCCACTCTTAATAGCATAATTTGTGTGCATCCTCCTTTTTTTATATGGAAAAAAGCTATATAACAAAAATATAAAGGGATTTAATGAAATTTTTTCAACCAAATCACATTGGAGTATCTCAAAATTACAATTGAATTATACTGAAAGTTATAAAAGAGTATGACATGTTCGTTTAAGTGGTATATTAGATGTGAAAGTATGTACTCCTACGAGTACGAAAAAGAAAATATATATATATATATATATATATATATATATATATATATATATATATATATATATGAAAAATTATGAAAATATTATATCTATAATACCGGAAGCTTCACCCAAACATAAATCCCAAATGCAAATGTAGCATGGGGCTAGCCTAAAAAGGATCACCCACCACAATGACAATGGTGCCCATCTTACGGCTTGGTGCCCTGATTTAATTGGTATGTGACCAAAAATCACCTAGTACGGAGCTAGCAAAAAGGTCGCCTGCATTAAGCTTGTCAAGTGCATAGAGCTACGAACGCATGTAGAAGGTTTAAACTTGTCCACTGTATTGCTTTGAACGCATGTAAAAGATATTGGGATGAAACAAAACTAAACATAATCAATGTAGCTTTCTAGTTTAGCCTTTTCTTTTTATAACTTTTCTTTTTATAAAGTTTCATGTATTTTTTGAGACCTCAAATATCCAACCTATTACAATCGGGAGGTTTCCCGGCTGGGGAGCCTCCCTACGTGTCGCCCGGCGGTTTTGCGGAAAAGCACATCCGTTTCTTCAAATCACGAATAGGTCATTCCGACTTACCAAGAAGTCCTTTGCGATTTTCTGTGAGGGGAAGAAAATCGCGCCGATATTGCGTTTAGGTCCCTCGTTCGTTAATTTGCCAGAAAAAGCTCCCGTTAAATACAAATCTCGAACGAGCCCTTTTCTAATTATTTAGGATAGCGGTCAGGTCCAAAAAAATTGCGAACAGGTCCCCAGTTTTTACATCCAGGTCCTTTCTCCGTTTTCTCCGAAAAAATATTTTTGTCAACAGCAAGGTGTGTACTTCTTTCCCGGCTCGGTCTCTAAGGTTTCTCGAGTCTCCAAAAATTCAGAAAATACGTCTAGGCCTACTTTTTCTCCGAAAAAACGCAGAGTTATTTTTTGTTCGCATGCGCGGCGTGCGCATTCAAAAATACGTCTAAATCTATTTTTTCTTCGGAAATTTTTTTTTTGCTCCGAAAAAAAACGCAAAATCGTATTTTTTTTACGGCTCAGTCTCTAAGGTTTCTCAAGCCTCCAAAAATTTGGAAAATACGTCTATGTCTACTTTTCCTCTGAAACAAAAACGCAGAGTTATTTTTCGTTCACGTGCGTGGCATGCGCATTTAAAAATATGTCTAGATCTATTTTTTCTCCAGAAAAAACGCAAAATCATTTTCCGTTCACGCGCGCGGCATGCGCCGCGTTTACGTCCTAGTTCTATTCTATTCTCTTTAGGGAGGACAATTTCTCGACGGCGCACGGGGAACGAGGGCCGGCCTCCCCACAGGTCGATATGAATTAAAATATATTATTATTATTTATTTATTATAGATTTTTAATATGAGATGTATATTCTTTTCTTGTACTGTTGGACTAAAACTTTGAAGCTGTAGATTGTAAAATATAAACACAATCATTTATAATTAATAACTTAAGTTATATTAACAATTACTTATTTATATTTATGTCATCATTATCATCATCAAAGTTTTAATCTCTATGTATCTAGCGGGTTGAGTTTGTCCAGAAAAGGGATGGACCCATTTCCCCCGCAAAGGCCGGGATGGCCTAGTGAGGATCAGGGTTTCAAAAATCATTAATAATTGGGTGATTTTCGTGATTTTCACTTGTATCGATGGGGCTTAATTTCTGAAACTGCTTAGTAAACCGGTGAAATTCAAATTCAAATTCAAAAAATTCAAAAAATTTAAAAAATTTAAGAAAAAGTGTTAATAAGTTTTAAAATTTTTGTGTGAGGTCCTGAGGTAATAATAATAATAATAATTTTTTAAAATTTTTAGATCATTATTAGATATGTGTATTTTTTAAAAATTCTGACAGTGCTACTATTTTTGTATATACTTTTTTGTTTTTGATTTTCTAGTGGTATTAAATGAAGTATAATATTTCTTAAAATTTTTGTGACAGGTCGTGAGGAAATTATAATGCTTATGTAAAATTTTAAGATGATGATTAGATATATGTAATTTTTTAAAATTTTAATAGTGCTACTGTCTTTGTATATACTCTTCTGTTTTTTTATTTTTTAGGAGTACTAAATGAAGTTTAATATTTTTAGAAATTTTAGTACATGATCATTAGGAACTCTTTATAATACCATTAAAATTTTAGATCATGATCAAGTTTATAATTTACTAGGTAGATTTCACGCGCTACGCTGCGTGCGGCTAGTTTTTGTAACACCCCGGCATTTAATATGCCCGAATACTACCAAACATAGACTAAACAACATCTAAATACCACAATTAAACATAAATTACAGCAAAGGCGCACATGCTAAAAACCGAGATTTCGGCAGCATCTCCTTTGTTTTAACATGAATTGAAGCAACAACAATAATAACATGTCAATATAGCATAATGAACGATAGCAATAACATGATTAAACGGAAAAACAGCCACCATACCACTAAGGATATAAATTCTATCCGTCACATGACAAATATGGACTAATCATTTACTCATAACGACCAACGAATCATCGAAACCACAGTTTAGCTCAATGAATTAACCATAACCATAAGGGAAGGAACATGTCATTGTTTAAAATGTGGGATGCTAAGTGATGACGTGTGACTAGCTCCCTTTCCCGCATGTCGGATTCATGGTACCTAAGAAAAACAACATAAACACAAACGTGAGTTCATCACTCAGCAAGTATATTGCAATGGAACAAGGAAATACATTCCAACACCTTCATCACCACTTTTCACATACAACATCATACACATCTCATATTCATAGGGTAAGCATATCATTGACATCATCATAAATCATCCTCATTTAACATCCTCATATTATGCAATGCAATGTAATGCAATGCGATGCACATATCTCCTGGAAACTCATACCGGTATGGTTGAGTACACACCCGTCGGTGTGCACCCTCTCCCCCCTTCCATCCCGAAGATGGAGGGTGCCTACTCCTCGCTTCCGTTCACCGCGGTGAATGGAATCACGATGTAGGACTTACTCATTGGCTCTCCGGATTAGTCATAACTTTCTCACCGACCTTCCCGGACTAGTTATGACTTTCTCATTGCCCGGGCCATGTAATCATGCCATGTATGCAAATATGCCAACATCAAAATTAACTTGTACAATAACACATGTCATCATCATGGATAACTTGTACATTAACACATGGCATCATCACATAATAAACATATTCATCATATCAATGGCAAACATTAAAGCGTGGCATGTGAATCATATCATATATTCAAACTTCAATCTCAATCAATCAACAACGTACAATCCGCTACTCATTCCAATACACTTGCCTCAACCACGGCGACGGATTGGCGAGACGTAGAGGGCACTCCCGGGGTCATACCACCTGCACATAGGGACCACACACTCACAATCAAGCCCACAAAACAGTACGCAAACCCTCATCTACCCCGACATTGCCAACTACTCACAAAACCCAAAAACAGCGGTTCTGTCCCGTCGGGACAGCAGCCTTCCAAAAGGCATAACTCGGGTTCTAACACTCCGAATCAATTAAACGAGTACATTCTCGCGTAGCTTAGGAAATTTCCCAATTTTTTTTAGGTATAGGGAAAGACTGATTCGGACTCTAAAGTTGTTTAATCTACAAAATACCGTGATCTGTTCCAATCACGTCACAGATTTTAACACGCTCGGTAAAACAGCCATAACTTTCAAACGGCTGGGAGGAATTTAAAGTTCTTTATATCCACGGAAAGATAATTAAATTATCTACAACTTCTTCAACATCTGTACGACCAGATTCCGACTCTAAATTGGCGAAAAACCGAACCCTAGGTCGACTGCTCATGCTGCCCGAAACAGAGAACGTGGCAACTTCTAGATCTAATCCAATCTACTCAAATCCAACACCACCAATTGATCTAAAAACTTGATAAACACCCTTAGAACATTACCTAGACCAACCCCAAGGATTCCCATGGCCATACCTTTGCCCAACGCATGAAAACCCAATAGATCTCCTCCCGGTTCGCCCGATCTCCTTCCTCGCTCCAATCCCGCCGGATCTCCTCGTCGCGGAGCGCTCCAACAGATGGATCTTTGAGGTGTGGAGGTGGAGAACTCCCCTAGGGGCAGCAAGGGAGGAGGAGAGGTGGTGGAGAGGTGGTGGAGCAATGGGGAGCAATGGGGGAGGTGGAGGCGCCACAAGGAGGAGGTGGGGAGGTGTGGGGGGGCGGCTAGGACTTGTGGGGGCGCAAGGGCAGGGGATGAACGCCTAAAGGGGCTGGGGGAGGCTCCCAACCAGGTCTCCTACTCCTATTAGGACTCAAACTCCATCCCACCAAAGCCCACGACCCTTTCCTTTAGGCCCAAACTCCCCCGGAAAGGCTCAAAACCCCGGAAACGGCCCGGAAACGCTATTAAGCCTCCTATCATATGGTTTTAACCTCCAATACCATATTTCATAAAGTTTTTGACCTTATCATTCACATTAAATAATGTCACACCATTCCGTATTGTCACATTCTTCCCCCCCTTCAACAGGATTCGACCCCGAATCCGAGACACGCCACTTCGCAAACAACCAAATCAAAGGGAGTTATGGTTCACGCCTTAGAACCCGCTTGGAAGCCCCTACGCTTTGCACCAGCCAGCACTCAGAGGCAAGGAGCTAAGGATCAAAGACTGACAGCTCTAAAGATAACTCACAAACAAAACTTGCGAGAACTTTACTCAACATTAAAACACAAAGTACTCACACACGATCTCAGCACGACCCCAAGCGATAAGATCAATCCTCAGACAGCCCACAAAAGAAAACGGTCTCATACTCCTCGTTCTAAGCATTCCTTGGCACTGAAGTGCCCGATCCCTTTAACTCAAGCTACTCTCCAGAAAACACGGTACCAACCTCCCTTCTGTGGTTCCTTGTACTCAAGACGACGCGAAACAGGAGAGACACAATGCTCTAAGAGTACCACCAGAACGAACAACCTACTTCCATAAGACTCGCGTAACAGAAATGACCGAACGTTCCTTTGCGGTTGACATAACTCGCTCATTGCCCAACGACAAAAGATCCAATACACTTCAAAAGGAAAAACGATCACTAGCAACCACCAAGTGGTCCACTAATAATGTAATCAACCCTACCGAGGAACACCTCAACGACACAATTCTCCACGAAGGTTTGCATTGAGTCATACACAACCTTCCATTCAAAGGACCACGATAAAGAGCACAATCATTGAGTGAGCTCAACCATAAACATGAACCCAAGTGGCCCTCTGTAACATCCCAAAATTTGGGTTTTCAAAAATTTTGGTTTAGTTTAGCTTCCCGAAAATTTTCGTTGATTTTCTCGCATTTATAAAGCTTGATTTGAATTTTCTAAAAAGCTAAAACAATTTAATTTAATTATTCTAAACCTCAAATAAAATTTATTTTATTTTATTTGGATTCCTTGTGCTTCAAGAAATTTTTAGTAATTTTTGAGATTTTTCGGAGCTCGTTTGCTATTTATCGATTTTATTCGGAATCGATTTGTTTAAAGCCCTTCTATTGAAATTAATTAATTATTTAGAAAAGTTTATATAAAGTTTTGTTAGAAATATTTTGTTTGAGTTGGAAATGTCTCAAAATATTTTCTGGAATTTTTCTAGAATTTTTCGGGAATTTTTATTGCCTCTATTGATTTAATTGAATTTGTGGAATTTCTTTTATTCGAAATTGTTGGAAAATCCTAATGCTTCGCTATTTCGCCCCTCTCGCGCTGCCCTCCATGCCTTTTCTTCCGGCTCAGGCCGCCAAATTGGCTCACCGCTTCCTTCAGCCGCTTCTCAAGCGCTGGCCGTTTATTCCATCACAAGGAAGACGCTGGCTGGGCTGTTTCCATTGGCCTTGCTCACGCTAAGGCAGTTAATCTGTCGCTTCACCACTTCCAGCCGCGCCAGCCGCGCTACGCGCTCCCGCTTTCAGCCACGACGCTGCGCTATTCTGGGCGACGCCCGACGGACGCTCAAAGGCCGCCAACGCCGCTCAGATCTCGCTTTCACGCACTAAGTGCTCGATAAAATGCCCAAACCGACCCAAACACCTCCAAACGCGTCCAAACTTGATTTTTCTTGATCTAGCCTCTTCCCCAAACCTATATAAGTGCCTCCCTAGACCCTCCCACGGATATACAACCTCCGGATCATCTCCAAAACTCCGAGAGCCATCCAATGTCGCCCGAACGCCGCTTTCAACGCTGGCCGAACTTTGGAGCCGCGTCCCGGCAACTCGTCGACTCTTTTCGAGATCCGCCTTCTCCGTGGTGTGCCACAAGGTACCATCTACTTGCTGTCCAAAATTCAGCCAATTTGGTCCACGGGATCGTGTTACGGCCGTTTCAATCTCGAATCTTGCCGAGGCCATAACTCCTCAATTTTTCGAGTTTGACGGTGAAATTTTTGTGTAGACTCCTGGGGATGTCCTCTACAGGATGCACATCTTGCCCCAAGGTTTTGCCTCTGGATTTGGCGCAGAAAATAAATTCTCCGTTTAGACTGCCTGCATAGCGCAAACTTCCTCGCGTTTCCCGCTGTTCCAGAAGGTATTTCTTCGAGCCACCTAAGCGCCACGGTGTGCCTCTTGGTCCCATCTAGCTCTCGGTCACCCCGTTAAGTTCCGATCATTATTCTAGAAGTTATGGCCGTCCCAAAGTTTTGATCCAAACCCGTTAATCGCCAGCTAGATTAATCCGGAAGGGCGCCGCAAAATCTGGGCTTATACCGCTGAGATCGCCTCGCCGTTTCTAATACGCAGTAGACATTCTCCCTTTGCCATCCCATCCTCCGGAATTTTTATATATTTAGGCCACTGCTTGTCCAGCGCCGCTTTTGACGCCGCTGGTTATTTTATTCGCCTCCGGCCGTGTTGTCGCTGGGCCCCGAGGATCATCTTGTACTGTTTTGGTCCATCTTTAGAGTTCTTTGTCTCCGCTTGTGCCGAGCCGATTCCCGGCCTAAACTCGCCGTTTTTTTCAACCTAGCCGTGCCGTTCGCCGCACCAAGTTAACCGCCCTTGTAGCATTCTACCGCTAGCCATGTCCGTTGCACCGACGGCCGCTACTTCGCTTCATGAAGTCTCCTATCATTGTTGACTTCACCGAGATCGCTTCGCTGCATCGATCCACCGCAACGCTTCGCTAACGCTTCGGCATCGTTTCTTCCGCTAACGCCTGCTAACGCTCCTCCGCTAACGCTTTTGCCGCCAATGTTTCACCGCACGCTCGTCGTTAACGCCCGCCGGTAACGCTCTTGCCGTTAACGTTTTGTCATTAACGCTTCCGCACGTTCCTCCATTAACGTTGCCGTTAACGCTTCGCCGTTAACGCCTCCGCAATGTTTCGCACGCCCGCTGTTAACGCTTCGCCGTTAAACGCCCGCTAACGCTTTGCCGTTAACGCCTTCGCCGCTAACGCTCTACCGCAACGCTTTCATCGCACGCCTACCGTTAACGCTTATCGCTAACGCTCCATCGCTAACGCCACGTTAACGCTGGCCTCTTCGCCCGCTGTCATCGTGATGCGTGTATTCTTGCACAAACCCAGTGCGATGCCTTCACCGTTTATCATCGTGACGTGAGCCTAGTCTCATCGTCATATCATCTTCAAGCCGAATCAAAACCTAACCTAAGACCGGTTTGATGAACTAAGTTTATCGTGGAGCCGCGTTGTTATCTTTTGCAATCTTTTTCCGTTGTTTCAACCGCGGGTAAGACACTTGTCTTGTCTTATCCCTCAAAACCTAATCGCCTTTAATCGAGAATTCCTTCGTGGACTTGGTCGATAGACCATTGGCCATCCGTCATACCCCTATGACCGATCTATCCGCCTCTCTTTGTTTGATCAGGTCCGCTCTGGCCAACAAAAGTCAACCTCGAGAATCGCTAGTTCATTGCGAACTAACATATTCTTATGGACCCGATCTATAGATCAAGAGCCCATATGTCGCTATTCCGCCCAATCAAGATAATAACTTCGGAAGAAATATTCTTCTAATATTATTCTTTCTTTCCCGCTTATTAATCTTTCCTTTTCTGAGTTTTGCCGAAAGCCCGCTTCTCTTTGTCAACTCTTCGATCTAATCCGCTCGAGTTCCCAAATCTCTCCTGCCGCTGTGCCCAATGCTGTTCGTTTAATTTGGAGTTTACTTGATTCGCTGCTTGAATTGGTTTGTATTTGCTTCTTCTTTAATCGTTAGACGTGTCGTCCGGAAATCGCTCAACGAGCCGTGAGGATCGAGAAGTGGAAGTTGAAGGTCGAGGACCAAGGATCAAGGATAAAGAGTAAAAGACAAGAAAGTTTGCAAGGGCCAGGCAAGTTGTGCTTTGACCATATTGATCCTATTTCTAAATCTATTTTGATTTAAACTATTGCATGCTAGTTCAAGTAGAAAGATACTTTGTTTTAAACCTGGGGGTTAGATAAATACCAATTTGATATATGACACCTTGATTACTTAAGTATGTGCCATGACCTTTGTCACCCTAGTTGTGGTTTACATTAGTTGGACATTACTAAATTGCCAACATGGGTTTAGATCGCTAGTATATCACGCTTAGACCGCACGTGCTCATGACATGATTTTGGATAAACAAATGCTAATATTGACTTAATGATATATTGAACCTGTTTTGAAAAGTATCATGTGATGTTGATGGCACGCGGGTGCATGGTAATCAATCAGTTTGATAAACATGCCCGACGGGCATGTGGCAAGAGTAATCAAATGTGGGCCAGGTGGCATTGGGAGTGTTGATTTGGTTTTTCTAGTAGTCTTGCCCTGGTCACTCTAAGGACTTAACCTTGCAAGCCTTTGAATCGGTCATACTTGCAAACCACATGGCTGGAATGGGACGGCCCTAGTTGACTAAGTCGCTAAGGACTCACTTGTGGAGCCTCAGGGTGTCGGGCTTACACCTTTGTGTGATTGTACTGGGAGCGATCGGTCGTGGGCCAGTACCCATCTAACGGTGTGTTGGTCCCATACTTCGCTTTGGCTAAGGGAAGGGATGGTGTAGAGCACTAACCTGAGAGGACCACCTGTGTTGTTTGAGGCTTCCAAAGGCTTTGTTATGATCGTCATTCGTGATACTCTTGTATGGCGATTCACTACCGACGTGGTGAGTGGATTGTATCTTGTGGGTAAAGTGCATAACCTCTGCAGAGTGTAGAATCTATTTGAATAGCCGAGTCCACTGTGATCGACAATGCTCTGTGGGATTACAAATAAGGGTTAGATTTTCTCAAAAATAACTTGGATTTGGAAAGTTGGGTTGGTTTAATAATGGAAATGATGGAAATGTGGTTTAGGATGGGGAAATGTTTACTAAACTTTTGAAAAGTTATTTATGTTTTACTTGTTTCTACCGCTTTGAATCTACTTATATTACTTTTCAAAAGTCAAGCATCGCAAATATACCTTGAGCTATTCCTTTGTACCAAGCCATGCATATAGCTATTAGACTTGCATTCACAGGCATGACTTGTCGAAAGTGCTTTATGTACTCACCCCTTGCAAACAAACAATCACTGCTGAGCAAAAGTCTACATCGGGCGAAGAAGAAGAAGTTCCGTGAGAAGGCGATTATCTAGAGTCGAACCCTCGCCGCTTGCTCGTGGGCGATTGATGGGATTCACCGATGTTCTTCGCTCCGCCGCTTATTTGGAGTTGAAGCCGCCAGGGTTTCACAAATGTAAGGTTGACCTTAAGGTCGCCAATAGTTTATATTCTATTATTGAGTTATTTTTACTATTCATTGCGGTATGATTGTGATATTCATCTATGTTGAGATCGTTGCACTAGCGTGATCCTCGACTAGTGCCGAATACACAGAGGGTCCTGATTTGCAAATTCGGGTCCCGACAGCAGGTGGTATCAGAGCCACATCGATCAGAGGGTCTTGACCTTAGATAGATTGGCCGCCTTTAGAGCTTCAAAATTTTTTTTCAAAGAGAAAATTTAACTTGAAAGAATAATACGTTTCTTGACTTATCTCACTCTTCTATTCTTTCCCTTTGCTGAAATTTCTATCCTTCCCACCAATTTAAATGGAAATCTTACCTGAGTTGTTCAATAGTTAACGATGTGATCGGATGTCGCCACAACCCTCGAAGATCATGAAGTAAGGGATCGTCACACTCAAGAGGAGTGGATCGATGAAGTGTTCTAGAAGCTTGAAGAACCAAAGGCTTAGTAGTAAGTTGAGACTCATGTGAGAGTCGCGCCTCTAAGATAGGAGTGTTACCTCTTTAGACGCTAGATTATTGGTGTGCTTAGGAATTTGGTTCTTTCTTGTTTATCGAGTGTGCAAGATGTGTTGCAAAGCTTTAGGCTTGGATAAGCAAATCATACCTAGTTTTTAGTTGTTTTTATAAGTTTTGGGTTAGACCTGCCCCTCGCAATAGGATTCTTGAACCTCATCTATGCTTTTTCCTCTTACCCAAAACCCTCGGGATGGACAAATGATGGAGAGGGACCGACTACAAGCAGCTTACTTAGAGGCTTCAAGTCGCCTGGGCTGCTACTAGTAGAGCTGTTAAAGCAGACAGACCAACAACCATCCACCGTACTCAACCGTGACAATTCGACACTTGGATCAGTTTGTAACCACCCACGTTGATGGATCACCACTCAAAGACGCAGAAAATATGGCTTCGTGTCATAGAAGAGAAGCTAGCTTTGGTGTAATGTGAAGATGAAGAGAAGGTCCCCTATGCTACTCGCCAGTTAAAAGGAGATGCATTAGTGTGGAGGAAAGGTTTCTACGCCACCCTAAGATGGACATATTATCACTTGATTGGAATTTGTCACCGCTCACGCTTGTTGCGTCACAAATAATAGTGTGACTACCGTGAAGTTCAGAGAAGAGCACAACTCCTGCACCTAATACCATACCGAGATGTTGAAGTGTTGTCACCAAACAAGTTAGGAAGACCGTGCATGCATCCGATGTGGAGAAATAGGATACACTGGCCGATGAACATGCAATCAATTGTTCCAATTGTGAAGGAAGCTTTCATTTACCCGAGAATGTCCTATGCGCAATATCACCTCGCTATCTAAGGTCGTGGATCATTGCCCACCAATGTCCCTTAGATCCAATAGTGACCGCCGTGATCGCAGATCGTAGAGAATTTCCAGCTGCCATTGCTCAAGAGTTAGCTAAAAGAGAAGGATTGTCATCCGCACTAGCCGTGCTAAATGAAAAGAAAGAAGAGGAAACATGTCCACCCTATCCATCTACCTCAAGAAATCGAGTACTTGGTCACCATGGAATTGTTTCCTGTAGGATAAATGAGGTCATTAGCCCAGAGAATGCCCCATCAACCCAACACGATGACCCAAACGCTCATGTTACAACCGTGGTGAGTCAGTGTCATTTGCTAAGGAATGCCACAGAAAAGATCAAGTAATTCAAAGCCATGATCATCCCGTAAATTACATCAAAAGATTTTAACTCGTAAAGGGAATGGCAAGGTTATGGAAGCAACTTGCTTAAGGAGCCACCGAAGCAAGAGGAATTGGTTAAGACCCTGATCCAAAGGATGAATGCAAGGAATTGGAAGATCACCGCAAGCGCCGTAAAGTTGGTCAAGAAGCGACCACCGCAATAAACAATGAGGAGTACCTCAACAATTCGGGCCACATCGCTTAGACTTTGTTAGAGACATTTTCACCGTTAAGTCGCCAATGGTTAGAGTTTCCATAACATCAACCTAGTGAAACGTTTCAAAAGAAAAGCCTCCGCCTAGAATTTGCTTTGCCTGCCATCAGAAAATTTTGCTAACCACTACTCTTTAAGAAAGTGGTCACCATTGATCGACGATCTCACCGCCCTACCAAGATTAGTACCATGTCGGAGAAAGCCAACGGATGTCACCAAGTGTTGCTCGTGATGCAATGAGCCGACACTTTGATAATAGTTGTCCTAGGAGAAAAGATATTTTATCCGCCCACTTCAATCTCTAGTCCTTCACCTCACCGAGACACTTACGTAAGGTGAATTGTTAAGGAGTATTCATTGATACAGAGTTTCATCAAAGAATCAAGTTTACAAAGATAGTGCTGCATCAACCGAATGCTATCCAAGTCTTGATAAAGACCGCGTGAATTGCATATAAGCTTTGTTGTCGATACAGCTTCAATTTCTAGAAGAAGGCTTAAAATCAAGTGTTTAGGAACGTAAGCAAGGAGCCTATCAATGGAGTTACTAGAAACGCCAAGATGAGTGCAAGAAGATGTTCAAGATTTCCGTAAAAGTTAGTATCAAGATTTTCCGTAGAAGAAGTATCTCGTGGCGTAAAATCGTATTACAGCTGGAGTCAAGTGGACTTGTAAGAGGATCTCATCCGCAAGGAGCAAACTGCAAAAATTTTGGATGTTACTAAGCGCTTGTTCGTGTTTAACCCATTCCAAAGGTGTGTAGTTGCTTGGAAGTTCGAAAGCTCAAGAGTTGAGTCCTAAACCTAATTCTATACACCAATCTCTGTGGACTAGATTCTGCTAAGGGGGTAGATTTGTAACATCCCAAAATTTGGGTTTTCAAAATTTTGTTTAGTTTAGCTTCCCGAAAATTTTCGTTGATTTTCTCGCATTTATAAAGCTTGATTTGAATTTTCTAAAAAGCTAAAACAATTTAATTTAATTATTCTAAACCTCAAATAAAATTTATTTTATTTTATTTGGATTCCTTGTGCTTCAAGAAATTTTCCTGTAATTTTTGAGATTTTTCGGAGCTCGTTTGCTATTTATCGAATTTATTCGGAATCGATTTGTTTAAAGCCCTTTTATTGAAATTAATTAATTATTTGGAAAAGTTTATATAAAGTTTTGTTGAAAATATTTTATTTGAGTTCACATTGTCTCAAAGTATTTTCTGGATTTTTTCTAGAATTTTTCTGATATTTTTATTGCCTCTAATGATTTAATTGAATTTGTGGAATTTCTTTTATTCGGAAATTGTCGAAAATCAATTTCGTTTTCGGGCCATTTCTCCCGCCTGCCCGTCTCCTCCGCCCCTCGGCTTCTGCGCTTCTCCGGCCAGACGCGCCTACCGCTTCAAGGCCGCGCTTTCCGCGCCGCTGGCCGCTTCCATCGCAGAAGACGCTTCGCTCAGGCTGCCTGGCGGTTTGCCATGCTGCCAGTCGCTGCAGTTAACGCGCTGCGCTTCCTCACTTCGCTGGGCCACACAGGTCATACGCTGTTTCCGCCAGCCACGCCGGGCCATTCATCCGCCACGCCGTCGGACGGGGCCTCAAAGTGCCGCCACGCCGCTCAGATCCGTTTCACGCACGGGTGCTCGATAAAATGCCTAAACCGACTCCAAACACCTCCAAACGCTGGTCCAAACTTGATTTTTCTTGATCTAGCCTCTTCCCAAACCCATATAAGTGCCCCTAGACCCCTCCCACGGATATACAACCTCCGGATCATCTCCAAAACTCCGAGCCATCCAATGTCGCCCGAACGCCGCCAACGCCGGCCGAACTTTTGAGCCGCGTCCCGGCAACTCCATCGACTCTTTTCGAGATCCGCTCTTCTCCGTGGTGTGCCACAAGGTACCATCTACTTGCTGTCCAAAATTCAGCCAATTTGGTCCACGGGATCAAAGTTACGGCCGCTTTCAATCTCGAATCTTGCCGAGGGCCATAACTCCTCAATTTTTCGAGTTTGACGGTGAAATTTTTGTGTAGACTCCTGGGGATGTCCTCTACAGGATGCACATCTTGCCCCAAGGTTTTGCCTCTGATTTGGCGCAGAAAAATAAATTCTCCGTTTAGATCTGCTCTGCATACAGCGGCAAACTTCCTCGCTGCCCCCGCTGTTCCAGAAGGTATTTCTTCGAGCCACCCGCGCTACGGTGTGCCTCTTGGTCCCATCTAGCTCTCGGTCAAATTTCGTTAAGTTCATCATTATTCTAGAAGTTATGGCCGCCCAAAGTTTTGATCCGAAACCCGTTAATCGCTGGGCCAGGATTAATCCTAAGGGCGCCGCAAAATCCGGCCTATACCGCTGAGATCGCCTCGCGTTTCTACGCAGTAGACATTCTCCCTTTGCCATCCCATCCTCCGAATTTTTTATATATTTAGCCACCGCTTGTTACTGGCTGCCGCCTTTTTGACGCCGGGGTTATTTTGGTTCGCCCGGCCGTGTTGTCGCCCCGGAGGATCATCTTGTACTGTTTTGGTCCATCTTTAGAGTTCTTTTGGTCTCCGCTTGTCGTCCGGAGCCGATTCCGCCTAAACCCGTCGTTTTTCAACCTAGGCCGCCGGCCGTCGACCGTTAACCGCCCTTGTAGCATTCTATCGCTGCCATGTCGTTGCACCGACGGTCGCTACTTCGCTCATGAAGTCTCCTATCATTGTTGACTTCCACCGATAACGCTCACGTTAACGATCCACCGTTAACGTCAGCCGTTAACGCTCGCTAACGCTTTCCCGCTAACGCTTCTTCCGCTAACGCCTGCTAACGCCTCCGCTAACGCTTTTGCCGCCAATGTTTCACCGTTAACGCCGCTGCTAACGCCCGCCGGTAACGCTCTTGCCGTTAACGCTTTGTCATTAACGCCTGCATAATGTTCCTCTATTAATGCGTGTTGCACGCTTCGCTGTTAACGCCTGCAATGTTTCCCGCAACGCCCGCTGCACGCTTCGCCGCTAAACGCTCCGTTAACGCTTTTGCCGCAACGCTCCGCATCGCTAATCCACCGCGTAACGCTTACCGTTAACGCTCCACCGCTAACGCCATCGTTAACGCCCATCGTTAACGCTTCATCGCTAACGCTGGCTCTTTCGCTGTCATCGCATGCGTGGTATTCTTGCACAAACCCTAGCGCGATGCCTTCACCTGTTCTATCATCGCGACGGAGCCTAGTCTCATCGCCATATCATCTTCAAGCCGAATCAAAACCCAACCTAAGACCGCTTGATGAACTAAGTTTATCGAGCCGTTGTTATCTTTGCAATCTTTTCCGTTTTCCAACCGTGCAAGACACTTGTCTTGTCTTATCCTGAAAACCTAATCGCTTTTAATCGAGAATTCTTCGCGGACTTGGTCGATAGACCATTGGCCATCTGTCATACCCCTATGACCGATCTATCCGCTCTCTTTGTTTGATCGTGTCCGTCGTCAACAAAAGTCAACCCTCGAGAATCAGCTTTAGTTCATTGCGAACTAACATATTCTTATGGACCCGATCTATAGATCAAGAGCCCATATGTCGCTATCTCCGTCTAATCAAGATAATAACTTCGGAAGAAATATTCTTCGAATATTATTCTTTCTTTCCCGCTTATTAATCTTTCCCTTTTCTGAGTTTTGCCAAAAGTCTGCTCTCTCTCTTGTCAACTCTTCGATCTAACTGCTCGAGTTCCCAAATCTCTCCAAGCAGCTCCCAATGCTGCTTCGCTCTTAATTTGGAGTTTACTTGATTCGCTGCTTGAATTGGTTTGTATTTGCTTCTTCTTTAATCGCGTTAGACGTGTCGTCCTGAAATCGCTCAACGAAATGAGGATCGAAAGTGGAAGTTGAAGGTCGAGGACCAAGGATCAAGGATAAAGAGTAAAAGACAAGAAGTTTGCAAGGGCCAGCAAGTTGTGCTTTGACCATATTGATCCTATTTCAAATCTATTTTGATTTAAACTATTGCATGCTAGTTCAAGTAGAAAGATACTTTGTTTAAACCTGGGGTTAGATAAATACCAATTTGATATATGACACCTTGATTACTTAAGTATGTGCCATGACCTTTGTCACCCTAGTTGTGGTTTACTAGTTGGACATTACTAAATTGCCAACATGGGTTTAGATCGTTGTAGTATATCAGACTGCCACGTGCTCATGACATGATTTTGGATAAACAAATGCTAATATTGACTTAATGATATATTGAACCTGTTTTGGAAAAGTATCATGTGATGTTGATGGCACGCGGTGCATGGTAATCAATCGGGTTTGATAAACGCTTTCGACTCGGGCATGTGGCAAGAGTAATCAGTGGGCCAGTGTGGCATTGGGAGTGTTGATTTGGTTTTTCTAGTAGTCTTGCCCTGGTCACTCTAAGGACTTAACCTTGCAAGCCTTTGAACTGGTCATACTTGCAACCACATGGTCGAATGGGACGGCCCTAGTTGACTAAGTCGCTAAGGACTCACTTGTGGAGCCTCAGGTGTCAGCTTACACCTTTGTGTGATTGCACTGGGAGCCGATCGTGGTCGTGGGCCAGGTACCCATCTAACGGTGTGTGGTCCCATACTCGCCTTGGCTAAGGGAAGGGATGGTGTAGAGCACGAACCTGAGAGGACCACCGTGTTGTTTGAGGCTTCCGGAAGGCTTTGTTATGATCGCCATTCGCATACTCTTGTATGGCGATTCACGGCCGACGTGGTGAGTGGATTGTATCTTGTGGGTAAAGTGCATAACCTCTGCAGAGTGTAGAATCTATTTGAATAGCCGAGTCCACTGTGATCGACAATGCTCGGGATTATACTAAGGGTTAGATTTTCTCAAAAATAACTTGGATTTGGAAAGTTGGGTTGGTTTAATAATGGAAATGATGGAAATGTGGTTTTAGGATGGGGAAAATGTTTACTAAACTTTTGAAAAGTTATTTATGTTTTACTTGTTTCTACCGTCGAATCTACTTATATTACTTTTCAAAAGTCAAGCATCGTAAATATACCTTGAGCTATTCCTTTGTACCAAGCCATGCATATAGCTATTAGACTTGCATTCAGGCATGACTTGCCGAGTGCTTTATGTACTCACCCTTGCAAACAAACAATCACCAAGTGAGCAAAAGTCTACATCGCCGAAGAAGAAGAAGTTCCGTGAGAAGGCGATTATCTAGAGTCGAATCCTCACAATACCTGTGGCGTATTGATGGGATTCACGATGTTCTTCGCTCCGCCGCTTATTTGGAGTTGAAGCCGTCAGGGTTTCACAAATGTAAGGTTGACCTTAAGGTCGCTCAATAGTTTATATTCTATTATTGAGTTATTTTTACTATTCCGCTGTGTATGATTGTGATATTCATCTATGTTGAGACTGTGTGCACTAGCGTGATCCTGGACTAGTGCTGAATACACAGAGGGTCCGGATTTGCAAATTCGGGTCCCGACACCCTCATCCAACAACTCAAACCCCAAAGCGCTAAAACCACTTTGGAAAGGATTCGACAACAACCAGAGAGTATTCATTTTAATTTCCTAAGCCAAAACACAAAGGAAACACAAATCCCTTCACCACAACCAACACCAGAAATTCTTCATTGCTTCTTTTCATACTAGAAAGCCAGGGAAAACTCGTTTCATGACATGAGTGCACATTCTTCAAGAGCACTCCGGAATAGTCATATCTCCATATATGACTTTCTCACCGACCTGGCTCAACGACTCTTTTATCATTTAACATCTAAAAACGATGTCCTGTTTACTTTTCATCATTCATTCATCATGTAACCACACTACTGAAAAGTCATTCACATGACGACTTCTCCCTCGGTATCACATGAATAAATCTCGAATAACATCAAGAGTTGCGCTAATTCATATAAAGTATGACAGCAGCATAGTTAACAGTAAAGCACCACATCAAATCAGAACCCACCAACGATAGATAGCTAAATTTTGCAAAACATCGCATTTTAACCAAAATCAACATTTTGGAAAAGAACATTGACTCCAAAGTTAGACATCTGCACAAACGACTGCCATAAATTTTATCAAAAGAGAGGGAAACTCAATCCCAAAAGAAAACTCTTCTCTAACCAAATTCACTTATGAAACATTCATGAAAATCCAGACTTGTGAAACACCCGCACACCAGACACATTTTCCAAATGATTCCAACTCTAGCCAAATAGAGTTACACATTAAGGGCTTAACTCAAAAGTTTCCAACACAACCCTTTATGACCATCTGCTTCCTTTTAAAATTAATTCCAAAGATAATTCAGTGCGAACGCGAAAGGGCGCGATCGACTCAAAAACTTTTGGGGGTAAATCCATACTCATAGCACCAACTAAACAAATTAGCCAAAACCAAATATTTGCACCAATTTCTACGAGTTTTAGGGAAACTCTGAAACACAGCATATGGAACACCTTGACCGAAAACCCTTCAACCAAAATGGCAAACAACCAAACCAGTCCAAAAGCTTTTGAACACAAGCTCAGCAAAAAAAAACCATCTCTAGTACTCCACTACGCTTTCCATTAAAGACTTCAATAATCACTATTTACTCCCTGAGAAGCCCCAACACAATTAAACCAAAAGCTTCGCAACAAATTCTTCATCTAGTTACCATTCCCAACACTTTTAATTAAGGTTTAAGATGCTTATCACAAAGGCACCCAACCCAGACTACATTGACATGATCCCCACGGATCACCGAATCATAATACTTCTTATTCTAAATTTGAAACATAGTACTTCAACAAATCTTTCAGCAAGATCAACATATAAATTTCATACCTCCTATATATTCACGTCTCGACATCCGAACATTATTCAGTTAAACAACGACTTCAACATGTAAATATTATCTCCACAGGGAAGAATTCGTAAGTGAAACTCTAAGTTATACTTTCATTAAGGATAAGATCATTTATCATGTTAATTATCCAAAGCTCAATCCATCGCAACATGTTAAAATTTTCCTCTATTTAACCAAGGTTTTCAACAAGTAATCTAAACAATTACCACCACTACTAGGTTATTAATAACAACAAATGGGCATAATCATCAACCAACAACATTACTTTTAGCTACCCTATACATAAGTGATAACCAAATTACCACCACACAACATACTCCAACTATTTAAAATAAATTGAATACTAGCATTAACACTGCCCTTAACAACATCATTAACAATAAGTCTTATGTCTTCTCAATTGATATCAATACTAGCATTGAAGGGACACAACTGCATACTTCCAAATATACTAGTAGTTTGCAACAACATAAATAGCAACTCTAATCAACTTCCAAATTAAAGTCACTAGGCAACACGATTAAATTTCTCTAGTACTCCATTAGATTAGAACATCTTTAAACAACCAGCAAAGTTTCTTTAACTTGATAGCAAATCTACATCATCTTAATGTTTTAACTATGCATCGTGGTTTAAAACTTTAAACATAATCGAGGGTCCTAAGCATTTTTAAAGCAAAGCAACAGATTCTAAGCATGTACATTAACACATTAAATCATTCTCACTAAGAGTAAACTACAACACTAGTAGTCTATTTGTTCTCAAGCTAGAGATATTAATCACATTGAATTGATTCAACTCAAAATTTAACTTAGCCACACATCAATCCATAAACCACATTGTTACCTACTACATAACATGCTAAACATCAATTCTTACTAGGGACAAACGATTTCAGTCAAAAGACTACTTACTTTGTTTGCAGCATTTTAGTTTTAAAACTCATCCCCAAATTCATAAGGAAACTTGACTCTCAAAATTGCAATGAGACAAACCCAAACTTGGTCATGCAAAGGAATTCTCCCAAAACACTTTTCAATCTCAAAGACTCCCACAGGAGGGAACCAACCGATCAAATAAACCTTTGCAAATAAAACCTTAACACCAAACCCCAAACTTTCACATAACAAGAAGGGTTTTTCAACGATGATTTCTTAAACCAGTAAAATAACGAAATCAAACTCCACGTACTACTACAAAGCCACAGAACTTCAGCCCCGATACGGGTCGGCACAACTCATAATAACTCCTTTAACCTCGGAGAAAGACAAACACACGGATAAATTAAATGCTTCTTCCCCATAAAGCAATTAACAAACTAAACGTCAAAAGCTGAGCAGCGCCCAAAAGAAGCGCAACACTAGACTCCTCTTCTTTGTCTTCAACCAAGGAAGACAAAACCACACACCGCATACGGAATTATCCGCGAAAAACCAATACCAAACACTTTTCTTTTGGTTTCCATCAATTAAAACCAAGAAAACCAACCGAAACCGACTCTTAGAACGGTAAAGAGCATACGAAGGAATCCACCACCAAACTCTTCTATTTGACTCCAGTCAACTACCCGATGTACGACAGAAAGGGTAAGCACTTCTTCTCCTACAGGGGTTAATAGTTCTTCGGTGATGGCGCTAACCAGCCACACCGTCAAACCTCACCCTTACTATGAACCCCATTTTAACACAATAACACGAACAACTCAATTCAATTCTCTCATACACATAGCAGCATACTATATCAAATATAGCATTTAGCAACAAGGCTTAAATACAACATTTAAGCGTAAACAACGACACCCATACCCTTCCTACTGTGCATCCATGTGTGTCAAATTTTAGATTAGTTATACCACTTTTGCAAGTTTTAATGTTGCTATCTTATAACAAAATTTTAGTTAAGACCTAAGCCATGTTTCTAAGTTATTCCACATCATATTTTAGTTGCAACCTAAGGTATGACACTAAAAATACATATTCCAAGGACCTACAGCCCGCTCTGATACCAACTGTAACACCCCGGCATTTAATATGCCCGAATGCTACCAAACATAGACTAAACAACATCTAAATACCACAATTAAACATAAATTACAGCAAAGGCGCACATGCTAAAAACCGAGATTTCGGCAGCATCTCCTTTGTTTTAACACGAATTGAAGCAACAACAATAATAACATGTCAATATAGCATAATGAACGATAGCAATAACAAGATTAAATGGAAAAACAGCCACCATACCACTAGGGATATAAATTCTATCCGTCACATGACAAATATGGACTAATCATTTACTCATAACGACCAACGAATCATCGAAACCACAGTTTAGCTCAATGAATTAACCATAACCATAAGGGAAGGAACATGTCATTGTTTAAAATGTGGGATGCTAAGTGATGACGTGTGACTAGCTCCCTTTCCCGCATGTCGGATTCATGGTACCTAAGAAAAACAACATAAACACAAGCGTGAGTTCATCACTCAGCAAGTATATTGCAATGGAACAAGGAAATACATTCCAATATCTTCATCACCACTTTTCACATACAACATCATACACATCTGTCGGGACCCGAATCTGCAAATCCGGACCCTCTGTGTATTCAGCACTAGTCCAGGAACGCGCTAGTGCACACAGTCTTAACATCGGTAAATATCACAATCGTACCACTCGATACTAATAAAGTACTTTAATTAAATAGTCCAACTGGTTGCTCGACCTTATGGTCAAGTTACAAATATACGCCACGCAGGGCGAAACTTATTAAGAGAGAAATAATAGCAGCGGAAAAATAAGATAACTTCGTGGCGCCATCCAGTATACCACAGGCAACTGACTGGGCTCGCTCCCTAAGTAGATGGTTCCTCTGGAAGCTCCTCCTCCAAAGCTGGTGTAGATTCTTCTTCAACTGGTGTTGTATTGTGCCAAGGGTGAGTAGTTTGGTACTCAGCAAGTCATGCACAGAATTCTTAGGACAACTGTTGTCAAAGTGCCCTGGCTCGTTGCAGTTGTAGCAACGTCTCACTGTTCCTTGTTGACTGCCTGAAGCGACGTTTCTGGCTGGGGCTGGGGTCTGATAGTTCTGATTGACGGGTCTTGGTGCTGGTGACGGTGTCCTGGTTGCATTCTGCGGCTGGAATCTGAAAAACTGATTTGGCGCAACCCTCAAACGTTGTTGTGCTCCCTGATGCGATCCCTGATGCTGCATCCTGCGCTTCCTGTTCTCATCCAGTTCCTTGCGCTTGTCCTCAAGAATAAGCGCCTTATTCACTAACTCTTGAAAATCTAGAAAGGTGTGGGTGATCAGTCCCACCAGTAGTCCTGAGTTAAGTCCCTTCATGAAGCGAGACTGTCTGGCTTTATCTGTCGCTACATCCTCAGGTGCGTAGCGTGCAAGCTGTGTGAACTTGTTCAGTATTCGACCACCGGTGATTACCTTGCTTGATGCTCTGAACTCCTCCTTCTTGAGATCCATGATTCCTTCAGCACGTGATACCGATTTAAACGCACTGGTGAACTCCTCCCAAGTGATATCTTGATGGTTCTCTTGCGTGGCACGTAAGTTCTCCCACCATTCAATTTGTTCCTTCCAAGCGATGAGAAGCGAGAGTACCTTCTCATTTTCCATGCATTGAGCAATGTGTAGCTTCCTCTCAATTGACCTTAACCAATCATCACCTCTAACGGATTGGCATTCCCGAGAAAAAGTGGGTGGGTGAGTCCTCATGAACTCGGCAGTCTTGTATTACGGCGTTGTCACTGATTGACTTGATTAGCGTGCTTTGAGCGATGACGTGTTGCATCTGTTGCATCATGGCATGCATCAACTGAGTCTGAGCAGCAAGAAAAGCTCCGAAATTCTGCATGTCAACTGGCGGTGCTGGTGCTCCATCATTGGGGTTCCCAGCTGGGCGAGAACCACTTCCATTGCCTCCAAGGTTTCCGCGGGTGTTCACCATCTGTCGGTTGCTCCAAGGCTTAGAGATGAGAGGGAACAAGAATAGACAAGTAACAGGGAAACTTATTGTAACACCCCAAAATTTTGCTTTTCTTAAATTCATGTGTGATTTGGCACTTTGGTGAATTTTTGGAATTTTCTGGAATTTATTTGGATTTATTTGGAATTTATTTGAATTTATTCCATTTTGAAATAATTAAAGAATTTAATTTTGCAAATAAAATTTTGTTGGAAATATTTTATTTGAGTCCAAAATGTTCCAAAATATTTTCCAGAATTTTTCTGGAATTTTTCTGGGTATTTTGCTATTTTTAATGAATTAGATGAATTACTGGGAATTATTTTAAATATTAAATCATTTGGAAAATGCGAGTGGGTTTGTCTTGTTCATCCGATCGAGCCCGAGTCGGACTCGAGTTCGAGTCCGACCAACCAGGACCGAGCCGTGGTTGAGTCGAACCCACTTAGAACCCAAACCGTCACGGCCAGTTGGATCAAGATCCAACGGCCACGATTGAGCCACGATCACGGACCGAGCCCGGCCAAGCCAGCCCGGCTCGAGTCCGACCGAACCCAAACTCACGCACCGTTGGATCTCGATCCAACGGTGTCTGCGTGCCACGTAGCCCGATCAGGAGTCCTCGCCGGACTCCGCCGCCTGTGAGCGAGTCTCGGTCTCCGTCGTTTCCATGACGCCGAGGCCCTATTTAATGCGCCGCCACCCGCGTGCCGTGGACGCCGACTTCCGTGGCGCACCAGTAGCCCTAGACAACGCCGCTGGCCGCCGCCGTCTAGCCGCAATCGCTCGCCGGAGTTGCCGTAGCGTTCGCCGTAGTTTTTCGCCGATTGCCGCCATCTCCGTCGTCCTCCGCCGTTGAGGTCGATTCGAACCGGAGGCCAAGCCGCGTCGGGAGGGACCTCTCACATCGCCGAGCACGCCCGGCGCGTTGCCGTGGTCGTCGTCCCCAACTCCGGCAAGCGGCGCCAGTGGGCCATCGACGGACTTCAAGATCTCTCGGTAGTCGGATCTCCATCCAAGGGCCCAGGTGCGCCACGTCATCTCACGGTGAGATTTCGTCCAAAATCGAGATCCAATCTTGACCGTCCGATCTAGATCCAACGGTCCAGATCAACCGCGTTCACCCCAAACGCGTGAGTCCAGATCAATACGGGCCGTTGATTTTCAAATCAGCGGCCGAGATCTAGCCACGTGTCGCGGAGATCGACCGTCGCGGTCGGCGCGATCCACGCAGCGTGGCGAGCGTGTCTCGACACGCAGCGGGGCCAGCGTGTCGGCGGGACAACCAAACCGCACCATGACGCCACGCTGGCGTCATGGCGGGCTCAAGATGTCGATGGTCGCCCCAGCCAAGCGCCGACGCCAAGAATGACGTCACCCATGGGACCCACTGCCGGGCCGTGGCCGAGCCGGCCGACGCCAAGAATGACGCTACCCGAGTGGTCCCACATGTCGGTCTCACGTGAAGCCGTGGGCCGGGTCCACTGGTAGACCCGGCCGAGCGCCGACCGAGTCCATGGACCGGTGGCGTCGGCCAGACCAATCCAGGTGCTGCCACGTGTCCTCGCCGACGCAATAAATGATTTTCGAAAAAGAAAATGATTTAATAAATCGGTTTAATAATTGATTTGAATTTCAAAACTTCAAACGCTTATAACTTTTGCGTTTCAACTCCGATTTGAGTGATTCAAATTTCTAAATTTGTATAAAATTGAGATCTACCTAAATATGAATTTTATTTAATTTTTGGACTAAAGTTTTTCCTGCAAAATTATTTAATTGATTATTTAAACTTTAAATAATCATAACTTTTTGCGTCTTAACTCCAAATTTGACGATTCTAGTTTCTAAAAACTCATAAAATTATGTTCTCTCTGTTTATGGATTTTATTTGGATGTTTGGACACTTTTGCCTATTGTTTATTCGTGTATTTGCTATTTGCACGCTTTTACGAGTAGACGTTGAAGTCTTGGGAAGGATTCGAAGGAGAAGTATTGACTCAAGATCCAACTCAAGACCAAGAACAAGTACTTTTTGAAGGCAAGTTGTGCTTTGACCATGTTGATCCTATTTGAAATCTATTTTGATTTAAACTATTGCATGCTAGTTCAATTAGAAAAATACTTTGTTTAAACATGGGGTTAGATAAATACCAATTTCTGTATGACACCTTGATTATTTAAGTATGTGCCATGACCCCTTGTCACCCTAGTTGTGGATTACTAGTTGGACATTATTAAATCGCCAACATGGGTTTAGACCGTTGTAGTACACGCTTAGAGCACTGCTACGTGCTCATGACATGATTTTGGACAATCAAATGTTAATATTGACTTAATGATATGTTGAACCTGTTTTGGAAAGGTATCATGTGATGTTGATGGCACGTGGTGCATGGTAATCAAGCGGGGTTTGATAAACAGATTTCGGCCAGGGCATGTGGCAAGAGTAATCAGGTGGGCAGTTGTGGCATTGGGAGTGTTGATTTGGTTCTTCGGGTAGTCTTGCCCTGGTCACCCTAAGGACTTAACCTTGCAAGCCTTTGAACTGGGTCTAACGTGCAACCATATGTACGTAATGGGACGGACCTAGTTGACTAAGTTGCTAATAACGCACTGTGGGACCTCGGGAGGTCAACTACACCCTTTGTGTAAGTTGTGCGAGGGAGCGTCTGAAGTGAGGCCAGTACCCATCTAACAGTTGATTGGCCTAGACTTCGCCTTAGCGAAGGGAAGGGTTAGTGCGCAATAACCGGGGAGGACCACTTGTATTGTTAGAAGTCTCCGAAAGACTTTGTTACGGGAACTCGCCTTTGTGGTGTTTGACTGTATCTTGTGGGTAAAGTGCATAACCTCTGCAGAGTTTAGAATCTATTCGAATAGCCGTGTCCGCGGTATTGGACATCGCTCGGGAATTACAGTCAAGGGTTAGATTTTCTCAAAAATAACTTTGGTTTGAAAGGTTGGGCTGGATTAATAATGAAGTTGATGGAAATGTGGATTAGGATGGGAAAGATGTTTATTAAATTCCTTGAAAAGTTATCTATGCTATACTTGCTTCTAGCCATGCATATAGTATATTAGCTTGCATTCTGTGCATGACTTGCTGAGTACCAAGTACTCACCCTTGCCACAATACAACACCAGTTGAAGAGGAGACTGCACAAGCTTTGGAGGAGGAGCTCCAAGAGGATCCGTCTACTTAGGGAAGCGAGCCCGATCAGTTACTGTGGTATCTTGGATGGCGCCACGGGTTATTTGATTTTCATTTGCTATTATTTTTCTCTGAATAAGTTTCGCCTTGCAGGCATATATTTGTAACTTGACCATAAGGTCGAGTAACTTGATTTGACTATTTAAATAAAGTACTTATTTAGTATCGAGTGGTATGATTGTGATATTTACCGATGTTAAGACTGTGTGCACTAGCGTGTTCCTGGACTAGTGCTGAATACACAGAGGGTCCGGATTTGCAAATTCGGGGCCCCGACACTTATGCGGGGGAAAAGTGTAACTCAAAAATCCAACTTTATTATTAATAATAGTAATAACTTGGTATGGTTGCTTACAATGCCTAAGGGCCTTGCAACACATACTGCACACTCAGCACACAATGAAAATCCAACGCCTCTAAAGGGTGACTCTTATTCTATAACGCGACTCGACGAAGGAGTCTCAACCTTAACGACTACGCTCACTCATCGAGAAAACCTCCACTGCCTCCTCGCGGCGGGTGCGGCGGCATCGGCGCGAAACAATCGCCATGCCCCACAACTGCAGCTGTGGTTGACGACGCGGCGTCCTCCTCTGGCTCTGGATCTGGCTGCTGCTGTGGTTGTGGCGCGGGTGCCGGTGGCGCCTCTTCTGGTTCCTCCTCTGGGTCTGGAGCGTCCAACTCCAACACTGGATCGGGACCCTAGCCATACTGAAAGGACCAACGATGTCGCCTAGAGGGGGGGTGAATAGGCGGATTAAAAATTACGCAGCGGAATAAAACTGGCCGAGCTGGTCAACCCGGAGTCTCCGGGTTTTGGTCCGGATACTCCGGCTTGTCCGGAGTGTCCGGTATTGAGTCCGGACTCTCCGGGTTAGCTGGCTCGGGAGCGTAATAAAAACTACTCTAGCAAGCACAATAAACTACTAGAAATATAAAGCAAGAACAACCTAGAACAATTGCTAGACAAGATTTGAATTAAAGCTAAGCAAAGAGCTAGATCTAACTTCACAAATTCAAATCCAAATGAGCAAGACTAGGAAGTAAAAGAGAGAGCGAGAGACGCGATTTTTCACCGAAGTTCGGATTCTTGAAGGGAATCCTACGTCTCCGTTGAGGTGGCTCGGTCACACTTGAGCCGGGGTCTCTTTCAACCCGCTTTCCTCCCGGTGTTGCACAAATGCACTCGCCGGCTTCACTCCTTGTCTCTTTCCTTTGGAGGCGAGACTAGCCTTCACAAGCAGCCAGGGGCTCACCACACAAGTTGGTAGCTCCGGTGACTCCTAGCCGTCTAGGAGACCTTCAACCTCCAAGAGAAATAGCACCACGAAGAATCGCTTGGAGGATGAACTAGTGCTCAACAAGATGAAATGAATGCACTTAGCACTTTGCTTCTTCCTCTCCTCACCAAAAGGATCAACAACCAAATTAATTGGTGGGAGGAAGAGGGGCTCTATTGAATGCTTAGAGATGGTTAGGAATGGCTTGAATGCTGCTATGAATGAGCTCAATAGAGATCCTAGCCGTTGGAGTGGAGTGGAGGCTTTAAATACCCTTTTGAAAACTAGCCGTTACTCCTGCTTTTTGAACAGCCGGAGTGTCCGGACAAACAACCCGAGACTCGGGTTATCCGAGACTCGGACCAAATGTCCGGATACTCGGACCAATTGGAACCAAAAGCAACCGAGAGGTCCAACCCGGAGACTCCGGACAAAATGTCCGGATACTCCGGATTGAATCCGGAGACTCCGGACCAAATGTCCGGATACTCCGGGTTACCCAGTTCGGTTTCAATTTGAAACTTTTCAAAACGAAATGTAAGAGTGCTAATTTGAGATGCAGTATTTGATGTTGAGCACATGCACATCCTAAAGTCGATTTCTCGTCATACCCTCTTAATAGTACGGCTATCCTTAAGACACAAATAAATAAAATGTTACAACTTTGGTCTTGATGCCGTCCTTTTGCTTTTGAGTAGTTATAGGGCCGTCCAATGTCATTCCAAGCTCGATATGATCTCGATCTCTGCAGTGTTCTTGGATAAAACATTAGATCTCTTTAATTGTGTCATCATTAATCACCAAAACAATTTGAGGGGCCTAGATGCACTTTCAATCTCCCCCTTTTTGGTGTATTGATGACAACACAATTAATCAGCAAATAAAATAACGAGAACTAGACTTATCTATGAGATAAAAAGAGGAGCTCCCCCTAAATGTGTGCATTAGAAGAATTTAGAGGAAACAAATGCACATATTTAACGAGAGATAACCGAGAGCTCCCCCTCAAACACAGCATCCGAGAATACAACACAAGTAACTGAAAGCAATCCATGCATAAAATAAGCATTAAAGACATTACATGGAATAACAGAGTTCACGACACGAAATAAGCAAAGATATGAAGCAACACAAGTAACACAAGCGAGTAAGAAACACAAGGAAACGCAAAACGCCCAACGCGACTAAAGACAACGCGACTAAAGATATCACTCCCCCTTTGGCATCAAGACACCAAAAGAGGGAGAAACACGAAGGATCACTCGTCGTCGCCTTCGTCGTCGGACACGGAGTACTCGCTGCTGGGGTCATCTCCAGCGGCAGGCGGAGAGGGGGAGGTGATGCCGAAGAGCTGATCTGCAGAGGTGGCATCGCTACTCTCCTCGGAAGACCCGGAGGAGTCGCTGGGAGAGACCGCTTCGCCATTATGGCGGCGGATGCTGCGAATGTCTTGACCATTCTTCTTGATTTGCTTGCTCATCACCTTCTGCCTGGTGGAGATGTCGCGGCAAAGAAGAAAGACATGCTTGAGCATCCTCTGAAGAGTGCCACTAGGAACCTCGGATCGCCAAGAATCGGGCGGGAGGCACGGCCGGGTAGAGGTAGAGCACGAAGCACGACCTCGGCGAAGCCTAGCGGCGAGGACTGGAGCACCGGAGGGGCTGGAGTAGACTGAGGACGGACCTTGTAAGCAAGATGCTCCTCATCTCTGACAAACTTCAGCCCACTCACTGAAGAGATCAAGGTCATCACGAAGGGTGCATAGCTGCAGCTGGCCATGTTTCTCTCACAAGATGTCTCATCGTCTCCCACATGAAATCGACAATGTCAAACGGGTGGAGTGCGCTCGACGAGATGAAACACCAAGTTCCTTCCATAGGAATCGATGGTAGAAGCATCTCCTCCTTGGGAGAAAGAGTGACCCTCAACATCCTGTTGAGGACGGCGAGAACATCCTTGAGACTTTGATGGTCCCCACTGTGAAACTCCTCGAAGTGTCATACAAAGCCTCAATCTGCTCAGGAGTCATCACTTTCTTTGCATGAAGCTTTGGACTGTCATTATACCTGAGATTGAGGACTCTGGCAAACCTCTTCTTGCTAGCCCACATACCAAACCTTGTCAGTCATCCACCATATGGCCTCATCATTCTTGTCAAAGTACAAGGTGGCATAGAATTGCATGATAACCTCATTGTTCCAGTCATACTTGTATGCCATGATGTTCTTGATTTGATGCAGCTCGCAAATCTGAATGATCTCAGTGAAGACTGGATTGCCTGCAGCAGCCATGTATTCCCAGTCAATGGTCTTCATGCGAACCACTGGGTGCTCAAGTGGGTATAGGACCGTCTCATAGAAATCTGACTGAAACCGGTTCCAAAACCGGCGGTCCACATACTCATCCTGGTGGAGCTCCAGAGGATCTTTCTTTCTGTGCTCAACAATGGCCTTCCCTTTTCCAGATCCTGTCCGGTAATCGATTATCCTCATTGGGTTCACGGACATTGGATAGTTCCACACGGGCTTAGCCTTGGCTAGAGGACCAATGAAGCGCCCAGAAGCACGAAACTGGCTCCTCTTCTGATCACGAAGCCTGGCATGAGTATCTGTTGGATGCTCATCTGGATCGAGAGTTGGCCGAGGTGGAGGAGACAGGGCCAGTCTTGGCTGGCGCTAGGCTGGCCACGAGTGCAGAAATGAGTCTTTTGGCCACTCCAATTCTCTGCTTCTAGGAGGCCGCGGAGGAGAATTGGTGGGAGACGCGCTCGAGCGGGATCACCGCCACCACCGTGCACGAGGAGGATCGCCGCCACCACCGGTAGGAGGAGGATCACCGCCACCGGTGTCACGAGGAGGATCGCTGCCACCGGTGTCTGGCGAGGAGGATCGCCGCCACCGGAAGTTCCTCGAGAAGGATCCATCGACGGATAGAGCTTAACGAGAAGAATTAGCCGAGAGGCGACATTAAAAAACAGTGAAGAAAGGAATCGGCCGAGGACCCAACCCGAGAGTCCGGACAAAAGTCCGGATACTCGGATTGCATCCGAGACTCGGACAAAATGTCCGGACACTCGGATCGACCGAGACTCGGACCCAGTCGGACACTCCGGATGTGCCAGAGAAAGCGCACGGGCGGCCAAGGGAAGAGCCGTCCAATCCGCACAACTCAACAAATTGACTCTAGATTGCCACAAGAAGATTAGAATTAGGTCTAGGGCACAATCTAGAACAAGATTTCGCGAAATTAGGGCACGGATTGGAACTCACCTCAACGGAATTGAAACCGAGAAAATGCGGGAGAAAAGGGAGATCGACTCTTCGATCTTGAGAACCTCCACGAGACAAATCACACCCTAGAGAGAAGAAGCACGAGGAGAAACCCTAAGAACCGCAAGAGATCGATCCAAACCCGGAAGGAACGAGATTAGGGCAAAGATTCTTACCACGATCTCCAATCCAAGGATGAGGAGGAGTCCAAGATCCCAAGGAGAGAGAGAGGAGCACGAGAGAGGGAGAGGGAGAGGCGCCCGGAGCAAAAGGAATGAAAAAGAAACCGCGCGGGATTGGGGGGAACTTAAACCGTCCGCCCCAACCCGGAGACTCCGGATTTTCAGTCCGGAGACTCCGGCCCAACCCGGAGAGTCCGGACAAATAGTCCGGAGACTCCGAATGATCCGAGACTCGGATTAAATACCGGACGATCCGGTTGCCCAGCTCGGTTAGGAATTAGACAAAATGAAGGATAGCTCAAGGAATTCGGTGAGCGAGAGGGAGAAAGATTCCTAAGATGTCAACTTGATATATGACCAGTGAACAATAAAGCAAACAAGCTATGGTCACATATCAATGACAAGATCAGAGGATCAAGAGCCAACAACATTGGATAAATTCAAAGAAAAAGATGAATAAAGTTTTGAAATTCATTTTTCATTCACCAACCAATATGTGAGCACATGTCAAGCCACGTTACGAGAGTCTAAGATATTTAGTCCACTTCTCAATTCACAGAACCTTTTCGTCAAGGGGCTTGGTAAAAATATCGGCTAATTGATCATTTGTACTCACATGTTGGATATCAATTTCGCCTTTAGTTGCGTGGTCTCTTAGGAAATGATGGCGAATATCAATGTGTTTTGTTCGGGAGTGTTGGACAGGATTGTTGGCAATTTTTATGGCACTCTCATTGTCACACAAAAGTGGAACGCTTTTGTAGGATAGGCCATAATCACTCAAGGTTTGTCTCATCCAAAGTAGTTGGGCACAACAACTCCCGGCTATATATTCGGCCGCAAAGTGGATAGGGCTACGGAATTTTGTTTCTTGGAAGACCACGAGACTAGGAACCTACCCAAGAATTGGCAGGTTCCCGAGGTACTCTTCCTATCCACTTTGCAACCGGCATAATCCGCATCGGAATAGCCAAGAAGTTCAAAGGAGGATCCTTTCGGAAACCAAAGTCCGAAATGAGGAGTGTGCACTAAGTATCTCAAGATTCTCTTAACGGCCACCATGTGGCACTCTTTTGGAGCGGCTTGAAAACGTGCACACATACAAACGCTAAGCATGATATTGGGCCTAGATGCACAAAGATAAAGGATAGAACCGATCATCGAACGATATACCTTTTGGATGACCGGTTTACCTTCTTTGTCGATGTCTAGATGCCCGTTGGCCTGCATAGGCGTCCTTATAGGCTTGGCGTCCTCCATTCCGAACTTCTTGAGCATGTCCTTGATGTACTTGGTTTGACAAATGAAAGTTCCTTCCTTGAGTTGTTTGACTTGAAATCCGAGGAAGAACTTCAACTCTCCCATCATGGACATCTCAAATCTTTTGGTCATTATCTTGCTAAACTCTTTACACAAGTGTTCATTAGTAGATCCAAATATAATGTCATCGACATATATTTGGCACACAAACAAATCATTATCAATATGCTTAGTAAAGAGAGTAGGGTCGGCCTTTCCGACTACAAAACCTTGTTCGAGAAGAAAGTCTCGTAGACATTCGAACCATGCCCTTGGAGCTTGCTTAAGTCCATAAAATGCCTTGTGAAGGTAGTAGACGTGGTCCGGATGTCTTGGATCTTCAAATCCGGGTGGTTGCTCAACGTAGACCATCTCGGAGAGTGGTCCATTTAAGAAGGCGCTCTTCACGTCCATTTGATACAGCTTGAAATCATGGTGAGTAGCAAAGGTAAGTAATATTCTAATAGATTCAAGCCTAGCTACTGGAGCATAAGTTTCGTCGAAATCCAAACCTTCGATTTGAGTGTACCCTTGAGAAACCAAACGAGCTTTGTTCCTTGTCACGATCCCGTTTTCATCTTGCTTGTTTCGGAAGACCCACTTAGTGCCGATGACGTTTTGCTTGGGTCTTTTGACAAGCTTCCAGACTTGATTGCGCTTGAAGTTGTTCAGTTCCTCTTGCATAGCCATCACTCAATCTGGATCTTCAAGCGCTTCATCTACTTTAAGAGGTTCAAGAGAGGAAACGAACGAGTAAAATTCACAAAAATTTGCAACTCGAGATCGAGTGGATACTCCCTTGTTGATGTCTCCAAGTATGTTGTCGACTGGATGATCTCTTTGAATGCTTTGATGAACTCTCGGATGAGGTACGGTTGAGTCCAAAGCTTGAATAGGGCCATCATCATCTTGAGTGGCATTTGAACCATCTTGAGCTTGCTTGGACGAGGAGGGAATATCGCCTGAGTCATCCCCATCCGGAGACTCCGGTATTGGACCCGAGACTCGGACCAGTCTGACACTCGGGTTTGATCCGGAGACTCCGGGTTGGGGTGCTCGGGTGAGTTTCCAAAAATTGAGGTCTTACCTCCCCGATTGCCATTTTCTTGATAGCTTCACAAGGAGGTTCTTCCCTGTCAATCACAACACGATCAACTTGCTCTACTTGAGAACCATTAGTTTCATCAAAAGTCACGTCACGCGAGATTTCAACGACACCGGTGGTATTGTTGAAAACTCGGTACGCGTAAGCATTAGTTCCATAACCGAGTAAGAAACCTTCATCTACTTTAGGAGCGAATTTAGATGACTTAGCCTTTTTGTTAAGGATATAGCATTTGCTCCCAAAGACTCGAAAGTAGGAGACATTTGGTTTCTTCCGTGAGCAACTCAGACGCTGCCTTCTTCAAGATCTTGTGGAGGTAGAGGCGGTTGGAGCTGTGGCATGCGGTATTGATGGCTTCCGCCCAAAAGCTATCGGAAACCTTGTACTCGTCAAGCATCGTCCGCGCCATCTCGATGAGGGTTCGATTCTTCCTCTCGGCCACCCCATTTTGTTGAGGAGAATAAGGAGCCGAGAATTCGTGCTTGATTCCTTCTTCATCGAGAAACTCCTCCACACCAATATTCTTGAATTCGGTGCCGTTGTCGCTTCGGATTCTCTTGATCTTCACTTCAAATTCATTTTGAGCTCTTCTCATGAATTTCTTCAAAGTCACTTGGACTTCACCTTTGTCATGCAAAAAGAACACCCAAGTGAATCGAGAAAAATCATCAACAATTACTAGACCATACTTACTTCCCCCGATGCTTATGTAAGCTACGGGACCGAATAGATCCATGTGGTGCATTTCCAACGGTCTTGTGGTCGTCATTACATTCTTGGCGGGATGGGAGGCACCAACTTGCTTGCCGGCTTGACAAGCGCTACAAATCCTATCTTTCTCAAAGACAATATTGGTTAGTCCGAGAATGTGGTTGCCTTTAACGAGTTTGTGAAGATTCCTCATACCAACATGGGCTAGCAGCGATGCCAAAGCCAACCCATGCTAGATTTAGCCATTAAGCACGTTTCAAGATTAAGTCTATCCGTATTGAAGTCTACGAGATAGAGCTTACCCTTCAAACGCCCTTTAAAGGCTATTGAACCATCAAGCCTCTTAATGACATCCACACCCTTTTCATTAAACAAACAATTATAGCCCGCTTCACATAATTGTGCAACGGACAATAAATTGTAGCTTAATGACTCAACAAGCAAAACATTATTTAATTGAAAATTGCTTGAGATAGAAATTTTACCCAATCCAATTACTTCTCCTTTTCCATTGTCTCCAAAGACAATGCTTTCACTATTTGACCCATTTGCGTCCAAGTGAGCGAACATTGCCTTTTCTCCGGTCATGTGGTGCGTACATCCGCTATCCAAAATCCAACTTGTTCCACCGGAGATATAGGCCTACAAAACGGCATTTAGTTTTTGCTCTTTGGTACCCAAACTTGATTAGGTCCGCGCACGTTAGTCACAAGCGATTTTGGGACCCAAATAGAACGAACACAAGGAGTATTTTTCGGCTTACGCCCAACATGATAAGCAACTACACGACCAAGGTTAGTCCTTTTAAGCACATAAGAAGCAAAGAACTCGGAGTGAGCTTTGTGCTTGGATGTTCCTTCGCCTTTTACAAAGTGAATGGGCTTGCTTAAAGGAGCAACAACAATGTTGCTCTTTTTGCCCTTTGGCGGAACATACCCAAGCCCTTGCCTCTTAGGATTACCTTGGCGCTAATGAGATACTCCTCTAAACCCTTGCTTGCCTTGTAGGACTTTTGAAGTCCATCTTCAAGCATCACCTTAAGCTTCTCATTTTCATGAGCTAAGACTTTCAAAGTCTCACGGTTAGTAGCACAAGTAGCAACATCAACATTAAAGCATCTAGCACAACCGTTGCTCGTCGAGGGTAATGAAATATTGGAGTTGTTGATTGAGGTAGAAGCTTTATTCGAGAGATCAACAAGCTTCACTTCAAGAGCCTTGCAAGCATCCTTTGCTTTTGCAAGTTGCTCTAAGAGTGAAGCATTGGTGATCTCAAGACTAATTGCTTCATTTTTGGCCAAATTTGAACTTTTGACCAAATCCTCATTTTTCTTCTTTTCAAAAGCCAAGCTCTTTTCTAGTTCAAGGTTCTTCTCCTTCTCAAAAATAAGGAGATCTTCTTGAGCTTCGAGAATAGCTTCCTTTTGCTCAACAACCTCCTCCAATCGTTCAATATCCTTAAGTAGCAAGTCTAATTTTTTAACATCAAAATCATCCATAGACTTAAATGCTACTTCTTCCTCATCACTAGCATCATCACAATCATCCAAGCTATAATCAACAATAGAATGAATAGTGCTCTTGGATGATACCTTGTGCCCCTTTGCCATAAGGCACATTGGAGCATCTTCATCTCCGTCGCTCAAGTTGTCGAAGAGGCTCTTCGACTTTGTCGGTGGAGTAGCGATGGCGACGGTGGCAAGTCCTCCTTCATTGTCGGAGTTGGACTCGGACTCGGACTCAGAGTCGGAGTCGGAGTTCCACTCCTTGCCAATGTATGCATGACCCTTGCCCTTGTACTTCTTGCTCTTGTCCTTGTCCTTCTTCTTGATCTTGTCTTTCTTGTAGGGCTTTTCTTCCTTCTTCTCTTTGTGTGGGCACTCGGCAATGAAATGACCGGTTCCCACACTCATAGCACTTTCTTGAGGAGTGACGCCCTCTTGACTTGTTGCCATAGCTCTTGGAGTGACTACCCGGCTTGTAGCCCTTCTTCTTCAAGAACTTGTTGAATCTTCTTACGAGCAAGGCCATATCTTCATTTGTCAGGGGGCCGCTCGACTCTTCTTCATCGCTTGAGCTCTCTTCGGCTTCTTGCACCACCTTGACGGCCTTCAAGGCGATGCCCTTCTTCTTGCCGGACTTGAGCTCCTCCACCACTTCCGCTTCCTTCACCATCATCTCATCCGTCATCAACCGGCCAATCACATCATGAGGAGTGAGGGTGTCGAAGTTTGGCCGGTCGCGGATGAGTTGCACAAGATTGCGGTTGGTGGGGGTGATCACCCGGAGGATGATCTTGACAATGGCTTTGTCGGTGAGCTTGGTGCTTCCAAGTCCTTTTGCTTGATTTACTAGCAACATCAAGCGATCAAACATCTTTGTGTAAGTTTCTCCTTCTTCTAGAGTGAATCGGCTCAATTCTCCAATGATGAGCTTTATCTTTGATTCACGGACACTTGACACTCCTTCATGAGTGACCATTAACCTTTCCCAAATGTCCTTGGCATTGTCAAGGCCATCGATCCGGTTGAACTCGGAGTCGCTCAAAGCATTGAACAAGGCATTGACGGCCAAGTCGTTGAAGTGTTGAGCTTTGTCTTCTTCGGAGGTGAGATTGTTGGGGTTTGCGGGCTTGAAACCTATTTCAACAATCTTCCAAATACACGGATGAAGTGATCTCAAGTGCATCTTCATCTTATGTTTCCATGCCGCATATCGAGTGCCATCGAAGTGAGGCGCTCGACCGGACGAGACGGAGACATAGGATGAGGAGTTTGAGACTCCAAAAGAGGAATAATCTAGAGGAATTGCAACCCCTATACCTAACCCGAGGCTTTCTCTTGGCCATGGGTTTGGTAACCTTCTCTATGTCCGACATCTTGATTCTCCAAGCGGTTAAGCCAAAATAAAGGAGATTTGGCTCTGATACCAATTGAAAGGACCAACGATGTCGCCTAGAGGGGGGGTGAATAGGCGGATTAAAAATTACGCAGCGGAATAAAATCAGCCGAAGTGGTCAACCCGAGTCTCGGGTTTTGGTCGGATACTCGGCTTGTCCGAGTGTCGGTATTGAGTCCGGACTCTCCGGGTTAGCCGCTCGGGGCGTAATAAAAACTACTCTAGCAAGCACAATAAACTACTAGAAATATAAAGCAAGAACAACCTAGAACAATTGCTAGACAAGATTTGAATTAAAGCTAAGCAAAGAGCTAGATCTAACTTCACAAATTCAAATCCAAATGAGCAAGACTAGGAAGTAAAAGAGAGAGCGAGAGACGCGATTTTTCACCGAAGTTCGGATTCTTGAAGGGAATCCTACGTCTCCGTTGAGGTGGCTCGGTCACACTTGAGCCGGGGTCTCTTTCAACCCGCTTTCCTCCGGTGTTGCACAAATGCACTCGCCGGCTTCACTCCTTGTCTCTTTCCTTTCGGAGGCGAGACTAGCCTTCACAAACGACCGGGGCTCACCACACAAGTTGGTAGCTCCCGGTGACTCCTAGCCGTCTAGGAGACCTTCAACCTCCAAGAGAAATAGCACCACGAAGAATCGCTTGGAGGATGAACTAGTGCTCAACAAGATGAAATGAATGCACTTAGCACTTTGCTTCTTCCTCTCCTCACCAAAAGGATCAACAACCAAATTAATTGGTGGGAGGAAGAGGGGGCTCTATTGAATGCTTAGAGATGGTTAGGAATGGCTTGAATGCTGCTATGAATGAGCTCAATAGAGATCCTAGCCGTTGGAGTGGAGTGGAGGCTTTAAATACCCTTTTTGAAAACTAGCCGTTACTCCCGTTTTTGAACAGGCCGGAGTGTCCGGACAAACAACCCGGAGACTCCGGGTTATCCGGAGACTCCGGACCAAATGTCCGGATACTCCGGACCAGCTGGAACCAAAAGCAACCGAGAGGTCCAACCCGGAGACTCCGGACAAAATGTCCGGATACTCCGGACCAAATGTCCGAATACTCCGGGTTACCCAGTTCGGTTTCAATTTGAAACTTTTCAAAACGAAATGAAGGAGTGCTAATTTGAGATGCAGTATTTGATGTTGAGCACATGCACATCCTAAAGTCGATTTCTCGTCATACCCTCTTAATAGTACGGCTATCCTTAAGACACAAATAAATAAAATGTTACAACTTTGGTCTTGATGCCGTCCTTTTGCTTTTGAGTAGTTATAGGGCCGTCCAATGTCATTCCAAGCTCGATATGATCTCGATCTCTGCAGTGTTCTTGGATAAAACATTAGATCTCTTTAATTGTGTCATCATTAATCACCAAAACAATTTGAGGGGCCTAGATGCACTTTCAATCTCCCCCTTTTTGGTGTATTGATGACAACACAATTAATCAGCAAATAAAATAACGAGAACTAGACTTATCTATGAGATCAAAGAGGAGCTCCCCTAAATGTGTGCATTAGAAGAATTTAGAGGAAACAAATGCACATATTTAACGAGAGATAACCGAGAGCTCCCCCTCAAACACAGCATCCGAGAATACAACACAAGTAACTGAAAGCAATCCATGCATAAAATAAGCATTAAAGACATTACATGGAATAACAGAGTTCACGACACGAAATAAGCAAAGATATGAAGCAACACAAGTAACACAAGCGAGTAAGAAACACAAGGAAACGCAAAACGCCCAACGCGACTAAAGACAACGCGACTAAAGATATCACTCCCCCTTTGGCATCAAGACACCAAAAGAGGGAGAAACACGAAGGATCACTCGTCGTCACCTTCGTCGTCGGACACGGAGTACTCGCTTTGAGGTCATCTCGGTAGCCCGGCGGAGAGGGGAGGTGATGCCGAAGAGGCGATCTGCAGAGGTGGCATCGCTACTCTCCTCGGAAGACCGGAGGAGTCGCTTTGGGAGAGACCGCCCGCCATTATGGCGGCGGATCTGCGAATGTCTTGACCATTCTTCTTGATTTGCTTGCTCATCACCTTCTGCCTGGTGGAGATGTCGCGGCAAAGAAGAAAGACATGCTTGAGCATCCTCTGAAGAGTGCCACTAGGAACCTCGGACTGCCCCGAAGAACTGGCAGGAGGCACGGCCGGGGTAGAGGTAGAGCCTGAAGCACGACCTCGGCGAAGCCTAGCAGCAGGACCTGGAGCAGCTGGAGGGGCTGGAGTAGACTGAGGACGGACCTTGTAAGCAAGATGCTCCTCATCTCGACAAACTTCAGCCCACTCCTTTGAAGAGATCAAGGTCATCACGAAGGGTGCATAGGCTGCGGTGGCCATGTTTCTCTGCGCGATTCTGTCTCATCGTCTCCCACATGAAATCGACAATGTCAAGCGGGTGGGTGCGCTCGACGAGATGAAACAGCAAGTTCCTTCCATAAGGCCCGATGGTCGAAGCATCTCCCTCCTTGGGAGAAAGAGTGACCCTCAACATCCTGTTGAGGACGGCAGGAACATCCTTCAGACCCTTGATGGTCCCCACTGTGAAACTCCTCGAAGTGTCATACAAAGCCTCAATCTGCTCAGGAGTCATCACTTTCTTTGCATGAAGCTTTGGACTGTCATTATACCTGAGATTGAGGACTCTGGCAAACCTCTTCTTGCTAGCCACATACCAAACCTTGTCAGTCATCCACCATATGGCCTCATCATTCTTGTCAAAGTACAAGGTGGCATAGAATTGCATGATAACCTCATTGTTCCAGTCATACTTGTATGCCATGATGTTCTTGATTTGATGCGGCTACGCAAATCTGAATGATCTCGATGAAGTTGGATTACTGCAGCGACCATGTATTCCCGGTCAATGGTCTTCATGCGAACCACTGGGTGCTCAAGTGGGTATAGGACCGTCTCATAGAAATCTGATCAAAGCAGGTTCCAAAACCGGCGGTCCACATACTCATCCTGGTGGAGCTCAGAGGATCTTTCTTCTGTGCTCAACAATGGCCTTCCCTTTTCGAGATCTGTCCGTGTCGATTATCCTCATTGGGTTCACGGACATTGGATAGTTCCACACGAGCTTAGCCTTGGCTAGAGGACCAATGAAGCGCCCGAAGCCTGGCGGCTCCTCTTACGATCCTGGCCTGGCATGAGTATCTGCTGGATGCTCATCTGGATCGAGGAGTTGGCCGAGGTGGAGGAGACAGGGACAGTCTTGTGGTGGCGCTAGCCGCCACGAGGTGGAAATGGGTCTTTGGCCACTCCAATTCTCTGCTTTCTGCGGAGGCGCGGAGGAGAATTGGTGGGAGGCATACTGGCGGGATCATCGCCACCGGTACTGGCGAGGAGGATCGCCGCCACCGGTACTGCCGAGGAGGATCACCGCCACCGGTGTCTGGCCGAGGAGGATCGCCGCCACCAATTGTCACGAGGAGGATCGCTGCCACGGTATCTGTGAGGAGGATCGCCGCCACCGGAAGTTCCACGAGAAGGATCCATCGACGAGATAGAGCGAACGAGAAGAATTAGCCGAGAGGCGACACTAAAACAGTGAAGAAAGGAATCGCCGAGGACCCAACCGGAGAGTCCGGACAAAAGTCCGGATACTCGGATTGCATCCGAGACTCGGACAAAATGTCCGGACACTCGGATCGACCGGAGACTCGGACCCAGTCGGACACTCGGATGTGCGAGAAAGCGCCGCAGGCGGCCAAGGAAGAGCCGTCCAATCCGCACCACTCAACAAATTGACTCTAGATTGCCCCAAGAGAGTGGAATTAGGTCGAGGGCCAAATCTAGAACCAGAATTCGCGAAATTAGGGCACGGATTGGAACTCACCTCAACGGAATTGAAACCGAGAAAATGCGGGAGAAAAGGGAGATCGACTCTTCGATCTTGAGAACCTCCACGAGACAAATCACACCCTAGAGAGAAGAAGCACGAGGAGAAACCCTAAGAACCGCAAGAGATCGATCCAAACCCGGAAGGAACGAGATTAGGGCAAAGATTCTTACCACGATCTCCAATCCAAGGATGAGGAGGAGTCCAAGATCCCAAGGAGAGAGAGAGGAGCACGAGAGAGGGAGAGGGAGAGGCGCCCGGAGCAAAAGGAATGAAAAAGAAACCGCGCGGGATTGGGGGGAACTTAAACCGTCCGCCCCAACCCGGAGACTCCGGATTTTCAGTCCGGAGACTCGGTAACCGGAGAGTCGGACAAATAGTCAGGAGACTCGAATGATCCGGAGACTCCGGATTAAATACCGGACAGTCCGGGTTGCCCAGCTCGGTTAGGAATTAGACAAAATGAAGGATAGCTCAAGGAATTCGGCGGAGCGAGAGGGAGAAAGATTCCTAAGATGTCAACTTGATATATGACCAGTGAACAATAAAGCAAACAAGCTATGGTTACATATCAATGACAAGATCAGAGGATCAAGAGCCAACAACATTGGATAAATTCAAAGAAAAAGATGAATAAAGTTTTGAAATTCATTTTTCATTCACCAACCAATATGTGAGCACATGTCAAGCCACGTTCACGAGAGTCTAAGATATTTAGTCCACTTCTCAATTCACGTAACCTTTTCTCGTCAAGGGGCTTGGTAAAAATATCGGCTAATTGATCATTTGTACTCACATGTTGGATATCAATTTCGCCTTTAGTTGCGTGGTCTCTTAGGAAATGATGGCGAATATCAATGTGTTTTGTTCGGGAGTGTTGGACAGGGATTGTTGGCAATTTTTATGGCACTCTCATTGTCACACAAAAGTGGAACAGCTTTTGTAGGATAGGCCATAATCACTCAAGGTTTGTCTCATCCAAAGTAGTTGGGCACAACAACTCCTGGCTATATATTCGGCCGGCGATGGATAGGGCTACGGAATTTTGTTTCTTGGAAGACCACGAGACTAGGAACCTACCCAAGAATTGGCAGGTTCCCCGAGGTACTCTTCCTATCCACTTTGCAACCTGCATAATCCGCATCTAATAGCCAAGAAGTTCAAAGGAGGATCCTTTCGGAAACCAAAGTCCGAAATGAGGAGTGTGCACTAAGTATCTCAAGATTCTCTTAACGGCCACCATGTGGCACTCTTTTGGAGCGGCTTGAAAACGTGCACACATACAAACGCTAAGCATGATATTGGGCCTAGATGCACAAAGATAAAGGATAGAACCGATCATCGAACGATATACCTTTTGGATGACCGGTTTACCTTCTTTGTCGAGGTCTAGATGCCCTTTGGCCTGCATAGGCGTCCTTATAGGCTTGGCGTCCTCCATTCCGAACTTCTTGAGCATGTCCTTGATGTACTTGGTTTGACAAATGAAAGTTCCTTCCTTGAGTTGTTTGACTTGAAATCCGAGGAAGAACTTCAACTCTCCCATCATGGACATCTCAAATCTTTTGGTCATTATCTTGCTAAACTCTTTACACAAGTGTTCATTAGTAGATCCAAATATAATGTCATCGACATATATTTGGCACACAAACAAATCATTATCAATATGCTTAGTAAAGAGAGTAGGGTCGGCCTTTCCGACTACAAAACCTTGTTCGAGAAGAAAGTCTCGTAGACATTCGAACCATGCCCTTGGAGCTTGCTTAAGTCCATAAAATGCCTTGTGAAGGTAGTAGACGTGGTCCGGATGTCTTGGATCTTCAAATCCGGGTGGTTGCTCAACGTAGACCATCTCGGAGAGTGGTCCATTTAAGAAGGCGCTCTTCACGTCCATTTGATCTGACTTGAAATCATGATGAGTAGCAAAGGCAAGTAATATTCTAATAGATTCAAGCCTAGCTCTTTGGAGCATAAGTTTCGTCGAAATCCAAACCTTCGATTTGAGTGTACCCTTGAGAAACCAAACGAGCTTTGTTCCTTGTCACGATCCCGTTTTCATCTTGCTTGTTTCGGAAGACCCACTTAGTGCCGATGACGTTTTGCTTGGGTCTTTTGACAAGCTTCCAGACTTGATTGCGCTTGAAGTTGTTCAGTTCCTCTTGCATAGCCATCACCCAATCTGGATCTTCAAGCGCTTCATCTACTTTAAGAGGTTCAAGAGAGGAAACGAACGAGTAAAATTCACAAAAATTTGCAACTCGAGATCGAGTGGATACTCCCTTGTTGATGTCTCCAAGTATGTTGTCGATTGGATGATCTCTTTGAATGCTTTGATGAACTCTCGGATGAGGTACGGTTGAGTCCAAAGCTTGAATAGGGCCATCATCATCTTGAGTGGCATTTGAACCATCTTGAGCTTGCTTGGGCGAGGAGGGAATATCGCTGAGTCATCCCCATCCGGAGACTCGGTATTGGACCGGAGACTCGGACGGTCCCGACACTCGGTTTCGATCCGGAGACTCGGGTTGGGGTGCTCGGGTGAGTTTCCAAAATTGAGGTCTTACCTCCCGATTGCCATTTTCTTGATAGCTTCACAAGGAGGTTCTTCCTGTCAATCACAACACGATCAACTTGCTCTACTTGAGAACCATTAGTTTCATCAAAAGTCACGTCACGCGAGATTTCAACGACAGGTGGTATTGTTGAAAACTTCGATGCTGTAAGCATTAGTTCCATAACCGAGTAAGAAACCTTCATCTACTTTAGGAGGCGAATTTAGATGACTTAGCCTTTTGTTAAGGATATAGCATTTGCTCCCAAAGACTCGAAAGTAGGAGACATTTGGTTTCTTCGGTGAGCAACTCGTCGCCGTCTTCTTCAAGATCTTGTGGAGGTAGAGGCGGTTGGAGCCGTGGCATGCGGTATTGATGGCTTAGCCCAAAAGCTATCGGAAACCTTGTACTCGTCAAGCATCGTCCGCGCCATCTCGATGAGGGTTCGATTCTTCCTCTCGGCCACCCCATTTTGTTGAGGAGAATAAGGAGCCGAGAATTCGTGCTTGATTCCTTCTTCATCGAGAAACTCCTCCACACCAATATTCTTGAATTCGGTGCCGTTGTCGCTTCGGATTCTCTTGATCTTCACTTCAAATTCATTTTGAGCTCTTCTCATGAATTTCTTCAAAGTCACTTGGACTTCACCTTTGTCATGCAAAAGAACACCCAAGTGAATCGAGAAAAATCATCAACAATTACTAGACCATACTTACTTCCCCCGATGCTTATGTAAGCTACGGGACCGAATAGATCCATGTGGTGCATTTCCAACGGTCTTGTGGTCGTCATTACATTCTTGGCGGGATGGGAGGCACCAACTTGCTTGCCGGCTTGACAAGCGCTACAAATCCTATCTTTCTCAAAGACAATATTGGTTAGTCGAGAATGTGGTTGCCTTTAACGAGTTTGTGAAGATTCCTCATACCAACATGGGCTAACCGGCGATGCCAAAGCCAACCCATGCTAGATTTAGCCATTAAGCACGTTTCAAGATTAAGTCTATCCGTATTGAAGTCTACGAGATAGAGCTTACCCTTCAAACGCCCTTTAAAGGCTATTGAACCATCAAGCCTCTTAATGACATCCACACCCTTTTCATTAAACAAACAATTATAGCCCGCTTCACATAATTGTGCAACGGACAATAAATTGTAGCTTAATGACTCAACAAGCAAAACATTATTTAATTGAAAATTGCTTGAGATAGAAATTTTACCCAATTCAATTACTTCTCCTTTTCCATTGTCTCCAAAGACAATGCTTTCACTATTTGACCCATTTGCGTCCAAGTGAGCGAACATTGCCTTTTCTCCGGTCATGTGGTGCGTACATCCGCTATCCAAAATCCAACTTGTTCCACCGAGATATAGGCCTACAAAGCGGCATTTAGTTTTGCTCTTTGGTACCCAAACTTGATTAGGTCCGCGACGTTAGTCACAAGCGATTTTGGGACCCAAATAGAACGAACACAAGGAGTATTTTTAAACTACGCCCAACATGATAAGCAACTACACGACCAAGGTTAGTCCTTTTAAGCACATAAGAAGCAAAGAACTCGGAGTGAGCTTTGTGCTTGGATGTTCCTTCGCCTTTTACAAAGTGAATGGACTTGCTTAAAGGAGCAACAACAATGTTGCTCTTTTTGCCCTTTGGCGGAACATACCCAAGCCCTTGCCTCTTAGGATTACCTTGGCGCTAAGAGATACTCCTCTAAACCCTTGCTTGCCTTGTAGGACTTTTGAAGTCCATCTTCAAGCATCACCTTAAGCTTCTCATTTTCATGAGCTAAGACTTTCAAAGTCTCACGGTTAGTAGCACAAGTAGCAACATCAACATTAAAGCATCTAGCACAACCGTTGCTCGTCGAGGGTAATGAAATATTGGAGTTGTTGATTGAGGTAGAAGCTTTATTCGAGAGATCAACAAGCTTCACTTCAAGAGCCTTGCAAGCATCCTTTGCTTTTGCAAGTTGCTCTAAGAGTGAAGCATTGGTGATCTCAAGACTAATTGCTTCATTTTTGGCCAAATTTGAACTTTTGACCAAATCCTCATTTTTCTTCTTTTCAAAAGCCAAGCTCTTTTCTAGTTCAAGGTTCTTCTCCTTCTCAAAAATAAGGAGATCTTCTTGAGCTTCGAGAATAGCTTCCTTTTGCTCAACAACCTCCTCCAATCGTTCAATATCCTTAAGTAGCAAGTCTAATTTTTAACATCAAAATCATCCATAGACTTAAATGCTACTTCTTCCTCATCACTAGCATCATCACAATCATCCAAGCTATAATCAACAATAGAATGAATAGTGCTCTTGGATGATACCTTGTGCCCCTTTGCCATAAGGCACATTGGAGCATCTTCATCTCCGTCGCTCAAGTTGTCGAAGAGGCTCTTCGACTTTGTCGGTGGAGTAGCGATGGCGACGGTGGCAAGTCCTCCTTCATTGTCGGAGTTGGACTCGGACTCGGACTCAGAGTCGGAGTCGGAGTTCCACTCCTTGCCAATGTATGCATGACCCTTGCCCTTGTACTTCTTGCTCTTGTCCTTGTCCTTCTTCTTGATCTTGTCTTTCTTGTAGGGCTTTTCTTCCTTCTTCTCTTTGTGTGGGCACTCGGCAATGAAATGACCGGGTTCCCCACACTCATAGCACTTTCTTGAGGAGTGACGCCCTCTTGACTTGTTGCCATAGCTCTTGGAGTGACTACCCGGCTTGTAGCCCTTCTTCTTCAAGAACTTGTTGAATCTTCTTACGAGCAAGGCCATATCTTCATTTGTCAGGGGGCCGCTCGACTCTTCTTCATCGCTTGAGCTCTCTTCGGCTTCTTGCACCACCTTGACGGCCTTCAAGGCGTGCCCTTCTTCTTGCCGGACTTGAGCTCCTCCACCACTTCCGCTTCCTTCACCATCATCTCATCCGTCATCAACCGCCAATCACATCATGAGGAGTGAGGGTGTCGAAGTTTGGCGGTCGCGGATGAGTTGCACAAGATTGCGGTTGGTGGGGGTGATCACCCGGAGGATGATCTTGACAATGGCTTTGTCGGTGAGCTCGGTGCTTCCAAGTCCTTTTGCTTGATTTACTAGCAACATCAAGCGATCAAACATCTTTGTGTAAGTTTCTCCTTCTTCTAGAGTGAATCGGCTCAATTCTCCAATGATGAGCTTTATCTTTGATTCACGGACACTTGACACTCCTTCATGAGTGACCATTAACCTTTCCCAAATGTCCTTGGCATTGTCAAGGCCATCGATCCGGTTGAACTCGGAGTCGCTCAAAGCATTGAACAAGGCATTGACGGCCAAGTCGTTGAAGTGTTGAGCTTTGTCTTCTTCGGAGGTGAGATTGTTGGGGTTTGCGGGCTTGAAACCTATTTCAACAATCTTCCAAATACACGGATGAAGTGATCTCAAGTGCATCTTCATCTTATGTTTCCATGCCGCATATCGAGTGCCATCGAAGTGAGGCGCTCGACCGGACGAGACGGAGACATAGGATGAGGAGTTTGAGACTCCAAAAGAGGAATAATCTAGAGGAATTGCAACCCCTATACCGGAACCCGAGGCTTTCTCTTGGCCATGGGTTTCGGTAACCTTCTCTATGTCCGACATCTTGATTCTCCAAGCGGTTAAGCCAAAATAAAGGAGATTTGGCTCTGATACCAATTGAAAGGACCAACGATGTCGCCTAGAGGGGGGTGAATAGGCGGATTAAAAATTACGCAGCGGACTAAAATCAAGCCGAATTTGGTCAACCCGGAGTCTCTGGGCTTTGGTCCGGATACTCCGGCTTGTCCGGTATTGAGTCCGGACTCTCCGGGTTAGCTGGCTCGGGAGCGTAATAAAAACTACTCTAGCAAGCACAATAAACTACTAGAAATAGAAAGCAAGAACAACCTAGAACAATTGCTAGACAAGATTTGAATTAAAGCTAAGCAAAGAGCTAGATCTAACTTCACAAATTCAAATCCAAATGAGCAAGACTAGGAAGTAAAAGAGAGAGCGAGAGACGCGATTTTTCACCGAAGTTCGGATTCTTGAAGGGAATCCTACGTCTCCGTTGAGGTGGCTCGGTCACACTTGAGCCGGGGTCTCTTTCAACCCGCTTTCCTCCCGGTGTTGCACAAATGCACTCGCCGGCTTCACTCCTTGTCTCTTTCCTTTCGGAGGCGAGACTAGCCTTCACACACGACCGGGGCTCACCACACAAGTTGGTAGCTCCCGGTGACTCCTAGCCGTCTAGGAGACCTTCAACCTCCAAGAGAAATAGCACCACGAAGAATCGCTTGGAGGATGAACTAGTGCTCAACAAGATGAAATGAATGCACTTAGCACTTTGCTTCTTCCTCTCCTCACCAAAAGGATCAACAACCAAATTAATTGGTGGGAGGAAGAGGGGACTCTATTGAATGCTTAGAGATGGTTAGGAATGGCTTGAATGCTGCTATGAATGAGCTCAATAGAGATCCTAGCCGTTGGAGTGGAGTGGAGGCTTTAAATACCCTTTTTTGAAAACTAGCCGTTACTCAGTTTTGAACAGCCGGAGTGTCGGACAAACAACCCGGAGACTCGGGTTATCCGAGACTCGGACCAAATGTCCGGATACTCGGACCGGTAGAACAAAAGCAACCGAGAGGTCCAACCGGAGACTCGGACAAAATGTCCGGATACTCGGATTGAATCCGGAGACTCGGACCAAATGTCGGATACTCCGGTTACCGGTCAGTTTCAATTTGAAACTTTTCAAAAGCGAAATGTAGGAGTGCTAATTTGAGATGCACGATGTTGATGTTGAGCACATGCACATCCTAAAGTCGATTTCTCGTCATACCCTCTTAATAGTACGGCTATCCTTAAGACACAAATAAATAAAATGTTACAACTTTGGTCTTGATGCCGTCCTTTTGCTTTTGAGTAGTCATAGGGCCGTCCAATGTCATTCCAAGCTCGATATGATCTCGATCTCTGCAGTGTTCTTGGATAAAACATTAGATCTCTTTAATTGTGTCATCATTAATCACCAAAACAATTTGAGGGGCCTAGATGCACTTTCACATACAGTGCAGTTTCCAATTCTGCGATTCTTTCCGCAGCAAAAGCGACATACTCACGAGCATTCCCCAAGTGCTTCTTCTCCTCCTCAACTTGTTCGCGAGCCTTCTTTAACTCCTGCACGGTGTCTTCGATCAGCTCCTCCTGGGCGGCGACGAATCTGGCTAAGTGAGTGACGGTAGCATCCTCATCTTCTATCGGCTTCCGTTGAACTCTGCTGTCTCGGAGGGGGTGGTGATGGAACACTGTGCCTTCCAGCTCCCTGGAGTAAGTGCGAGCGATCTGCTGCATCGCTCGACGCGACACCTCTTGGATTCCAATCTCAAAGGTAGACCTCCTGGCTGTGAAGTGGAAAGGGCGACTGAACTTGGTCTTCTCGGGCATACACCGTGATCCGGACGTCCCATCCTGTGACCAGTCCTGCCTGCACAAGTGTAGTCCCTCGGTAGAGCGGCCTCTCAAAACCTCCAAGAAACTGAAGCATACGCCACAACTCGGCGGCATAGCCTCCTTCACGCTCGGCGTAGTTGTTCTTCTTCATCATCTGCCAAAAGACGCTCGCGTAAGAACGCAGCACTTTTAAAAATCAATGTGGAAGACGAAAAGAACTCAGCAGGGGTATGAACAAGAAAGAAAAAGGGGTAAGTCAAGAATTCATTCATTATCTTGACCACTTTTAACTTTAGAAAATAGGTTTTATCCTCACTACGACCATTCTATCTATGGGTGAGCCTACAGTCAGTATGGCTCTGATACCACCTCTGTCGGGACCGAATGCAAATCCGGACCCTCTGTGTATTCAAAGACTAGTCGAGAACGCGCTAGTGCACATAGTCTTAACATCGGTAAATATCACAATCATACCACTCGATACTAATAAAGTACTTTAATTAAATAGTCCAACTGGTTGCTCGACCTTATGGTCAAGTTACAAATATACGCCACGCAGGGCGAAACTTATTAAGAGAGAAATAATAGCAGCGGAAAAATAAGATAACTTCGTGGCGCCATCCAGTATACCACAGGCAACTGACTGGGCTCGCTCCCTAAGTAGACGGTTCCTCTGGAAGCTCCTCCTCTAAAGCTGGTGTAGATTCTTCTTCAACTGGTGTTGTATTGTGGCAAGGGTGAGTACTTTGGTACTCAGCAAGTCATGCATGTAATGCAACTAATATACTACATGCATGGCTTGGTACAAAGGAGTAGCTCAAGGTGTATTTGCGATAAAAGCGACATTTGACAAGTAGCATAAGTAGATTCGAAGCGGTAGAAACAAGTATAACACAAATAACCTTTCCAAGAGTTTAATCAACATCCTTCCCATTCCTAAACCACATTTCCATCAACATCATTATTTAACCAAACCCAACCATTCAAGTCCAAGTTATTTTCAAGAAAGTCTAACCCTTGTTTGTAATTCCCGAGCGATGTCCAATACCGCGGACACGGCTATTCGAATAGATTTTTCACTCTGCAGAGGTTATGCACTTTACCCACAAGATACAGTCAAACACCACAAAGGCGAGTTCCCGTAACAAAGTCTTTCGGAAACCTCCAACAATACAAGTGGTCCTCTCCGGTTATTGCACACTAACCCTTCCCTTAGCTAAGGCGAAGTTTAGGCCAACCAACCGTTAGATGGGTACCTGGCCGCGACCGATGCGCTCCCGTTCAACTTACACAAAGGGTGTAGTTGACATCCTGAGGTCCCACAGGTACGTTATTAGCAACTTAATCAACTAGGTCCGTCCCATTACAGACATGTGGTTGCACGTTTGACCCAGTTCAAAGGCTTGCAAGGTTAAGTCCTTAGGGTGATCAGGGCAAGACTACCCGAAGAACTAAACCAACGTTCCCGGTGCCACAACTGGCCTACCTGATCATTCTTGCCACATGCCCCGGTCAAAAGCTATTTATCAAAGTCCAGTTGATTACCATGCACCACGTGCCATCAACATCACATGATACCTTTCCAAAACAGGTTCAATATATCATTAAGTCAATATTAACATTTGATTGTCCAAAATCATGTCATGAGCACGTAGCAGGTCTAAGCAATATACTATAACGGTCTAAAACCCATGTTGGCAATTTTAGTAGTGTCCAACTAGTAATCCACAACTAGGGTGACAAGGGGTCATGGCACATATTTAATTAATCAAGGTGTCATACAGCAAATTGGCATTTATCTAATTCCCCGGGATTAAATAAAGTATTTTCTAATTGAACTAGCATGCAATAAGTTAAATCAAAATAGGTTTCCAAGATAGGATCAATATGGTCAAAGCATAACTTGCCTTCAAAAAGTACTTGTTCTTGGTCCTGAGCTGGCTCCTGGGTCAACACTTCTCCTTCGAATCCTTCCGGCACTTCAACGTCTACTCGTAACGCGTGCAAATAGCAACAAATGAATAAAACAGTAGACAAAAAGTATCCAAACCTCCAAATAAAGTTCATAACCAGAGAGAACATAATTTTATGAATTTTTAGAAACTGGAATCGTCAAATTCGGAGTTTAAATGCAAAAGTTATAGCATTTTGAAGTTTAAATAATCAATTAAATAATATTACAGAGAACAACTTTAGTCCAAAAATTAAATAAAATTCATCATTAGGTAGATCTCAATTTTATACAAATTTAGAAATTTGAATCACTCAATTCGGAGTTAAAACGCAAAAGTTATAAGCGTTTGAAGTTTGAAACAAAATTTGAAATCATTATTTCGAATTAATAAATCATTTTATTTTTCGGAAATTAATTATTGCGTCAGCGAGGACACGTGGCAGCCTCTGATTGGTCTGGCGGCGTCGGTAGGTTCATGGGCGTGGTCCATGGTTTGGCTTCAGTCTCACAGTGGACCGGTCCCACGGCTCCCCGTGAGGCCCGGCGAGGTGGGACCCAGCTGGGGTGGCGTCGTGAGGACTCGGCCCGTTGGCGGCGGTGGGACCCACTGGTAGCGTCATTCCGGCATCACCGCACGGTGAGGTGGCGTGGCGACGCGGAGTCCGCCATGACGTCGGCGTGGCGTCATGGTGCGATCGGCCGACACGCGCCTGGCATGTCGATGACTCCACGCCACGCGTGGTGGCCGGCGGCGGTCAAGCTTTCCGCTACGTGGCGCAATCCGGGCGTTGATTTGAAATCCGATGGCTCCGGATTGGATCTGGTTTCACGCGTTTGGGTTAACGCGGTTGTCTGGACCGTTGGATCTAGATCCAGCGGTTGGGATCAATCTAACAGCGTATAACGCGGCTAATGCTAACCGTGCGATCTAGATCTAACGGTGAGATTGGATAAGGGGTTTAGCACGTGGATCTCACCGGCGGGTGGCGTGGCGCGATCTGGTCCGTGCGATGGAGATCCGACGGTTGAAAAGCTTCGAGGTCGCAGCGATGTCCACAGCGGTGCTAGCTGGCCGGAGATGGAGACGACGACGATAGCGGCGGCGTTGCGGGTGTGCTCGGTGAAGTGGAAGGTTCCCTCCGGCGGTGGCTCTTGCGGTTCGGATCGACCTCAACGGCCGGAGGATGGCGGATGGCGGCGGAAACAACTAAGCGTGGCGGAACACACAATCAACTCCGGCAGCGATTGCGGCGCCTACGGTGGCTCGGCGGCGTTGTCTAGGAGCTACAGTGCGCCGCGGAAGTCTAGGTCATGACACGAAAGATGGCGCATTAAATAGGGCCCTCGGCATCCGTGTAAACGCAGCGAAATCGAGGTCCTCCGACGCGGCCCGGAGTCCGAAGCAGCGACACGGAGAGGCGGCGTGGCACAACGCGTGAACCGTTGGATCTAGATCCAGCGGTCGGCGTGGGTTTGGACTTCGGTCGGTTCGGTGGTGGTGGCTCGATCGGGCTCGGGTCCGGCGACGTGGCTCAATCGTGGCCGTTGGATCTTGATCCAACGGTCACGCGCGTAGGGTTTCGGCCGAGTGGGTTCGGCTCAACCACGGGCGTGGTCGGTTTCGGGTCGGACTCGGACTCGAGTCTGACTCGGGCTCGGTCGGATGAACAGTGAAACCAACTCGATTTAATTAATCCAATTAAATTCTCAGAAATTCAATTAAATCATTAAAAATAGCAAAAGACTCAGAAAAATTCCAGAAAAATTCTGGAAAATATTTTGGAACAATTTAGACTCAAATAAAATATTTCCAACAAATTTTTATTTGCAAAGTTTAATTCTTTAATTATTTCAAAATGGAATAAATTCAAATAAATTCAAATAAATTCCAAATAAATTCCAGAAAATTCCAAAAATTCACCAAAGTGCCAAATCACACATGAATTTAAGAAAAGCAAAATTTTGGGGTGTTACAACATCTCATATTCATAGGGTAAGCATATCATTGACATCATCATAAATCATCCTCATTTAACATCCTCATATTATGCAATGCAATGTAATGCAATGCGATGCGCATATCTCCTGGAAACTCATACCGGTATGGTTGAGTACACACCCGTCGGTGTGCACCCTCTCCCCCCTTCCATCCCGAAGATGGAGGGTGCCTACTCCTCGCTTCCGTTCACCGCGGTGAATGGAATCACGATGTAGGACTTACTCATTGGCTCTCCGGATTAGTCATAACTTTCTCACCGACCTTCCCGGACTAGTTATGACTTTCTCACCACCCGGGCCATGTAATCATGCCATGTATGCAAATATGCCAACATCAAAATTAACTTGTACAATAACACATGGCATCATCAAGGATAACTTGTACATTAACACATGGCATCATCACATAATAAACATATTCATCATATCAATGGCAAACATTAAAGCGTGGCATGTGAATCATATCATATATTCAAACTTCAATCTCAATCAATCAACAACGTACAATCCGCTACTCATTCCAATACACTTGCCTCAACCACGGCGACGGATTGGCGAGACGTAGAGGGCACTCCCGGGGTCATACCACCTGCACATAGGGACCACACACTCACAATCAAGCCCACAAAACAGTACGCAAACCCTCATCTACCCCGACATTGCCAACTACTCGCAAAACCCGAAAACAGCGGTTCTGTCCCGTCGGGACAGCAGCCTTCCAAAAGGCATAACTCGGGTTCTAACACTCCGAATCAATTAAACGAGTACATCCTCGCGTAGCTTAGGAAATTTCCCAACTTTTTCTAGGTATAGGGAAAGACTGATTCGGACTCTAAAGTTGTTTAATCTACAAAATACCGTGATCTATTCCAATCACGTCACATATTTTAACACGCTCGGTAAAACAGCCATAACTTTCAAACGGCTGGGCGGAATTTAAAGTTCTTTATATCCACGGAAATATAATTAAATTATCTACAACTTCTTCAACATCCGTACGACCAGATTCCGACTCTAAATTGGTGAAAAACCGAACCCTAGGTCGACTGCTCATGCTGCCCGAAACAGAGAACGTGGCAACTTCTAGATCTAATCCAATCTACTCAAATCCAGCACCACCAATTGATCTAAAAACTTGATAAACACCCTTAAAACAGTACCTAGACCAACCCCAAGGATTCCCATGGCCATACATTTGCCCAACGCATCTAAAAACCCAATAGATCTCCTCCGGTTCGCTCGATCTCCTTCCTCGCCTCCAATCCCGCGGATCTCCTCGTCGCGGAGCGCTCCAACGGATGGATCTTTGAGGTGTGGAGGTGGAGAACTCCCCTAGGGGCAGCAAGGGAGGAGGAGAGGTGGTGGAGAGGTGGTGGAGCAATGGGGAGCAATGGGGGAGGTGGAGGCGCCACAAGGAGGAGGTGGGGAGGTGTGGGGGGGCGGCTAGGACTTGTGGGGGCGCAAGGGCAGGGGGTGAATGCCTAAAGGGGCTGGGGAGGCCCCCAACCAGGTCTCCTACTCCTATTAGGACTCAAACTCCATCCCACGAAAGCCCACGACCCTTTCCTTTAGGCCCAAACTCCCCCGGAAAGGCTCAAAACCCCGGAAACGGCCCGGAAACGCTATTAAGCCTCCTATCATATGGTTTTAACCTCTAATACCATATTTCATAAAGTTTTTGACCTTATCATTCACATTAAATAATGTCACACCATTCCGTACTGTCACAGTTTTGATGTACTGCAGTATTTGAAAATTAAAATACATTATCGATCATACAATATGAAAATCGACATAAACAAAAAGAAAATAACAAATAAAGCTATAATGTTATATCGCTACTACAATAAATGGGTTTTGGTAAATCTAGATAGCGAAACTGAATGAAAAACGAGAATCGGCAAAACACAGGAGTCAGCCAACAAAAAGCATAATCGAAAGATATAATAAGAGAAGAAAATAACTAATAGTAACAACAAAAATAATATATTTAGTATCCGATTTGCCAAATTCCATAGACATGTACAATGAGTGACAATACCCGCTGAAGATAGAAAATACTTGATAGTAACAATAGCAACATATTCAATATCCGATTTGCCAAATTCCATAGACATGTACAATGAGTGACAATACTAGCTGAAGATTGAAGAGCACGAATTCTTTGAAGAACACAATATCTACAGAAAGGCAAAGATACAAAAAAGTAAGCATATACCAATAGTTTATCGTTTACTGTTTACTATATAAACAACGCCTTTTTAATTTCTATTTTCCTAGCATACGAACTAAAGAAGTTTGTACATAGAAAACAAACAAAAAGTGAGGAAAAGGAAAGCCAAGGTGTAGCTTTGTGAACAGGTTAGTTAAAAATAAATGTAAATGAGAAATTGACCATTTTAGTGTGCAGGAAACAGGTACATATTTATTATCAACATTGCAACTGTTAAATGAGAACCGTAAATATTGTATGCATACAATGCCGCAACAAACCTGAATGTATATAACCCCAGTTCTTCTATGGGCATTCTCTTGCACCAAATATGTTTGGTCCAACTCTAATATTTGCACTGTCCATTTCAATCTTGTAGAAACACAAAAACAGAACATATCATTAGTCATGCAACATTCAAATCTCTTAGTTCTCTGTTTGGTAAATCTAGATAGTGAAACTAAATCAAAGACGGGAATCAGTACCTCTTGGATGAATGGTGAGCCACCAAAATTTGTAGAAACCTTATAAGTGAGCCCTGAGTCTCCAACCATATGGTCTTTGACTCAGTATCGGGTGCTAGACCAGATTTCTGCTCTCCCTGTATGTTCAAAGCATAAATAAGAACAAATTCAAACTAAAAAGAATGAAAGGAACTAACACTACTTGTATCCCTGAAGTTAATCAACCATGGGCTATGAAAAGAGGCTCTAAAAGATGAGGATCACATGTTTAGAGTAGGCAATACTATAATGCCTACAAATCCTGTCAGCAATAAGAGTAGTGTAATCAGTATTAAAAAAATATATACCTAAATAAAGTAACTGCTGCAAGTAAATTATGTGAAAGGATACAACTATACAAATTGTCAATAACCCCTAATAGTTTCTTTCAGATACCAAACTTACATGAACATCTAATGTAAATATGTCGGACTCAAAATAAGAAAATTCAAACAAAATATATGGATTGAGGACAATTCCATCATATGCAGAAAAAAACCTATATCATTATACTGGCATTGTTGGCAGCTAGCAACCACTGTTGGCAAGGCAACTACTATCTTGAGGAAAGGCTGGGACTGGTGTGGTTGATAATGCATAATTGTCTGCTTCTGCACAAGTTCAACTCTCGTCACAAACCTTGGTACATTGTTCTTCCTATTTGAGTCCTTCATCCTCCCCTATAGCAACATAATGAAGAAAATGTAAGGGAAAAAATGTATTGCCAGTGTAGCAGGTTTGTGTAGAAGGCTCAACATAAGATACAATAGAAAGTAAAAATCCCTAGTGCTTGGTGGAAGTGTGAAATATCATAAGGGCCCATCCCTGATGGGCAGCTGATATAGAAATACGGCTCAAACCGATGCACCTGACAGCATACACTGTGACCTGAAAAAAGGTTAAAACGATAACATTACACATTAGCAAAAACCATATGAAAAACTAATTCTTTGAAAATAGAAGCACCCAACCTTCTCTGGTGACACCAAAAATCCTGAGTATTGCTGCAGGACCAGATGAGTTGGGAAGCAATTCTTTGTGGCTCTCACCAATAACATAATCTATCTCCACCTGCTGAAAAGCTAGAAAATCCAACAAAAGGAGAAGAGTATCCTAATAAGATCAAGCAAAATAACCAACATACAACTTTACCCAAATTAGATTTAACAAATCAGCTAGCAGACTGTTTGTGACAAGCAATCCTGAGCATGTGATTTTGCCTTGATATTTAGTGCAGTGGCAGGAGAAGGGGTGTTGGGTGAAGCGGTCGATGTGGGTTCCCGGAATGGCACACCACTGTCCAGACCAGGTCGTCATGCACAGAAAGGAGCAAGGGAAAAATCCCAAATCCCAAACCAAATCGATCGGAGATAGAAACTGCATCAGGAACCGGCGGCAAGGCTAGGGGCGGAGAGATCGGTGACTCGGCGGCAGAGAGACCGGTGGAGGGTGCAAAATAGGGAAGCCGGAAGGAGCCGCGCCGGCAAAGTGCGCGAGGCAGAAGACAACAGAGGCGGCGAAGGACGCGAGCCAGCGAAGCGGGCGAGGGCGCGAGGCACAGAGGTGGGGAGACGACGCGGGGAGCGGAGGAGGTGGAGACGACGAAGGAGTTCACAAGCGGCGACGACGGGGGAGGAGAGCTCGAGGGTGGCGCAGCGGGCCGAGCGCGGCGATCCCCGCAAGAGGAACGGGCGAAGGGCACCGCGAGCACGACGGGGAAAAGGGCGGTGGTCCTTGAGCGCTTCGCCGGCGGCATTTTCTTGGCGACAGCCATATCCGGACCGGTGCTGGAGATCGACGGCAGACGGGGAGAGGGGCTTGTACGCAAATACTGAAACCACCAGGTTTTTTTCGAAGGAAACGCTGACGTGGACCTCGCCGGAGCTCGCGATTTCGTTCACTTATTATAGTATACTAGCAAGAATCGCGCGCGTTGCCGCGCCGTATGGAATTTGAGAAATAACAGGTGTAAGAACCTAAACGTTTTTTTAAGGGATCTTCGATGAAGAGGGTGATGTGACTGGTTGGTTGGTTCGTAAATGTTGTAGACATAATAAACATATTTTCTCGTATTGTTATGTATCGTATCGTAAAGAAGTACATTCGATCAATGTATATTCGGTCGGCGTGTCTTAAAGCTAAGATACAACGGTAGCAGTGGCAAGAGCAAGTGATTTGGTGTTAATTCGTGCACGATCATATTCAAGAATGCAGGCTGTGAATACGGCAGGGATGATGTGTTGATCACTATCCTAGTGCGATGCACTTGCATATGAAAATCTAAGGGTGAGCATAAGGATCTACATATTTCTTTGATGGTTTGACAGCGATGTGGCAGAGAAACAATTGCACAGTTCCACAGTAAAGTACAGAATAATATGGAGTGCAGAGGACAGCTGTTAGTGTTCATACACACATACATCTATTATAGATTGGAGACCTCACGTTCTCTGTGAGGGAATAGCTGCCAGTATAACGAATATACAAAGGTAGATCTACAGGACAGATAATACATGAGGGTTTTCTTGAGATTATAATACAGCGGTTGCTAAAAGTTCTAGTAGTTCCTCAAAAGCAAGAAGACTAACGTAAGACAACCTGGAGGCAATAGCGTTGTTGTTCAAAGATCTAATAATATAGTATCTCAAAGCGAAGGTAATTTTTCTAACTTAGCATCCATCGGATCATGGCGAGCACGACTTGGTGCTTCAGAATATCCTGTAGGGAAGAGTACATTCATGAGGTCATATGCAGTTCAAAAATAAGAGTAGTTTTGAGACGTGATTAAAGAAACAACATCGAATTTAGCGTATTGAGAAGAAACCTTGTTCATGACTATTCTTGTGGGTTAGTATCAAATAGCTTTCTCTTAGCGGGCGGTTTTTGCAGTGTGACGGTTGAGCTACACACGTCAAGTCGATAATGAGATCAAAACGAATCATTTGTTGGTTATGGAATCGCCGAATTCGTATAGACAGTAGCAAAGATCACCTGTTGATATCTGCAATATCAGATGAGGATCCAGTGGCGTCTGGCGGCAATGAATGTCTGGAAGTAGGCTCTGACAGCGGTGACAACTACGCGTGATGAATAGCAGAAAACTGTGAGGGAATATCCGTTGTTATGATAGGTAATCTCAAAAGCGAGCTGCACAATCGACCTCTGTTGGAGCGGTGTAGCCTGATCTATTTGGAGCGCATTTGATGTCGCTGTCATGGAGGATATATTTATGTTGATGTAAGTGTACATTGCATGAGTAAAAGGTGCACATGTAAAATCTACATATAAAAATTCCAGTATAGAATCACAAAAGACAAACTCTAAGGCGTAATAGATTTTCCATAATTGATTAGCACAGAACTTGAGCTTTGGGGCTGTATGTGAACCAATTTGTGAAAAATGTATAGAAAATGATGATGCGGAGCAACATCGAGGAATAGAAAATCAAGGCATTACGTTAGTATTAGTGTGTATAATGTAGGCAGAGTGGAACTTCGATGAGCATTATAGGAGAAATTAAGATTAAGAAATGACCTCGTGAGCCATGAAGCCAAGGGAAGAAGAAGCAATGACAGTATCAGTTTTCTGTCGGTTTTCATCATCACGAGAGGAGATGTGGAAGCACTAGGAGAATAGTCATGGAGTCAACTTGGAATGATATCTGAAGTCTCTGCAATGCTCTTCGAGTCACAGATACTTTAAGACTGTATTGCTTTCCATAGATACGTGTGATCTCTGGAGGGATGAAATCAGTGTTGCCATGAATAGAATCAACCAAGTCAACTTTGTATTGGCGCATCGATGAGTCGTTCGCCAAGCTCGTAAAAGAAAATGAATTCTGCAACGTTGGCATCATCTTTGTTAATGTCGGTGGATGCACACCATGAACGGTGACCCGATAGTCGCAATCAAGAAAACAACACCGAAATATCTATACATAGCTATTGAGTCGTGCTTGAAAAAGAATCCCGAATTAGAGTAAGAAGATCGTACCGTGTCTCGGGTGCTGTAACGCCGCACTTGAAGCATTTGTATGGTGTTTTTGAGCTAACCGCTCTTTTGCAAATCGCGCAAGCCAGATACCACCATGGCTGATTAGGAGCAAGGTTTTTGATAGCAATGTCGACAATATAGTTATTACCCTGGAGAGCAGAACATACAGATGGAGATTAATAGGGAGGCCACATAAGTAGTGAGGTATAAAGCAATAGTACATGTAAAGGAATCCTACCAAGACATCATGCGGATTAAGCTTGTAGATCTGTGGGACTGTCACAACTGTGCTATGTTGTTGCACTACGTTGCCCAATCCATCTAATCTCATGTGGTGTATTGCCTAAGTATCGTTGACATATTGTGGAAAATATGTAAAATATAAGCATAATTTTAGACGGTGAGACAAACAACCAGCATAATCTTACGCGATACGTTTTACTAATCTTGAGTATTTTGCTGATTATATATATCAATAAGGACATATTTTGCAGAATAGGTTGTCTCTGCCATGCTCAGCAATCAAAATTTATGCAACATCACCTTGTTTGAATAACACTTTCATTTAAGGTCTAAATGATGATTCTGTATGTTGATGAAAAACTGCAGTGATATATTTGAGTTTCATGCGTAATAGTTTGTTGACGAATTAAATTTTTTTTTTTGTATGTCGCTTGACATTGTAAGAATATCAAATATTACATTATTCACCACAAACTGCTTTATCCAGCCATAAACGTAAGAGCAAGAATAATATTCTGATAAAGGGAGGATTTCTATAAGGGTATAATGCTCTCCAGTAATAAACATTAATATCCAGTAATCCAAATGAATCTATTTTGTTATGGGTTGATTTTTTTTTGTTTCGTAGTTAGTTTAAGATTTACTATAGGAAGACAGTCGATTGGTAGAGTGCATGCCCCATGTTATAATCGAGTTAAAACTTATTTTGTCATATTCTGTAACAATCGACCTAAATAACAATCATATATGATCCTAGAATTCTCCATGTAAAGCTGTAGGTTAAATAATGAGTTTAACTGTTGCTTTAGCCGTTTATTCTTTTTTTTACTACATCCATGCGCATTATTGTTAGATTGTTACTGCATGTTTTTTTTGTATTTCATGTGAAATTAAAGGCAGGTACTGTTGCCAGTAAGAATTAGCGATGGCTCGTGAGCTGTTTTATGTTCTGATAGGATGAAGTTATTAAGTGGTGATGGTAATGTTAAAGCAATAGTTCTCGAAAAGAGCACACATTAACAATAAGCCAGAGGTATAGAGGAATACATTGCCAAAAAGAGTAAAACGATAAAACCAGTTATACTGGCACCTATTTTGGAGATGGGCAATCTCAGGTAACACAGCATCTGTATACCACTTGCATATCGTACTCCCTTGGAGAGACAAGCGATCTACAAAAGGTAAACGAAAGATATATGTTGAGAAGTAATGAATACAAAGTACATCAATATATAAGCACTGCTTGAGCAAAACATGATATAGTTTATGATTCTATAAATAAATCTTAGAAGGATATAGTTGTATAACTTTTACCACTACGTATGTTAACTGTGATCCCAAGGAGTAGCATAATTACTGGACGATGTTGTGATTCAGCATGGATATGTTCAGCATCAAACTGTATAGCATGAGGTCCCCATAATGCAACATCAGCGCGCTCCCTACGTAATCAATACAGTTTATACGGAATTAAGAAGAAAAATCGATAGGTGGAAAAAGAGATAGGATTGAATAAGCAGTCATAAGTAATAACAATAGGTGTTTTTTAAAAGGTTTTGCACTTATATACCTTCCATCTGTTATTTCAATATTCCGGATGGGTTTTGGGCGCACCTTTAATGGACGTTCTTTGGATGCGATCTGATGTAATAATAAGCCCAATTGTGTCTCGAAATCGAAGAGCGAAGATTCATAAGATAGGAATCAAGATCATGATCAACATCTATGCATAAATAAGTGTATAGATAAATAAGAAAAGCGATTAGCAAAACATATGTACCGGATATAGCGCTTTCTTTCGCCAACTCTACTTCTCAAGACTTGGAAAGGAACCAAGCTGCAAGCATACATAGGGAAACTATCTGGGATCGGTGTTATTTCTTTGACCTTTGTATGGGCAGTGAATCTTGCCATGATAGCACAATGATCGGACGATAATTAGCTCGAGCATCGACCACTTCAAAATATTCTATATAATACATCGCGCTTTCCTTAACAGAGGTTTGGAACGAAAGACGTTGTTCGAATTTGCGCCTCCATCATGGTTCCTCGATACCACAAAGTATTATTACTCCGCCTAGCAATAGAAAGATCAATTGTGAAAACAGAGGACATCAAGGGGTTAAATATACCTCCTCATCAAGCAAAACGAAGTCCATACGTAATATATTATGCGTAACTGGATTGACAAACTCCGAGAATCTTGTGGCTCTAACGCCGCACTCGCCATCGGCGATCTGGCCACGCCCTTTAACAATGCGTATTCCATCTACAAAAGACATTCGATAGATGAGAAATAGGAAATAAAGATTCCATATTCTCAATATACATAAATATATTTACAAACGTTAGAACAAAGGGTGAGTAATAGGCAACAACCAAAGATTCATACATGCAAACAAGAGCACAATGTCTGAGAATACAAAGGGTGAGTAAGTAGTGAGAGCAACGTCGAGCAAGAATAATATTTACACATAGCGTAGAGAAACGACAGTGCACAAAACTAACCAGCGTAAGCAAGACAACCGCAATAATACAACGCCGAATACATAAGGCGAGCAAAAAAGAGAGCAATGGAAGAGCACATAAATATTTATAGACGCTATGACGATTGTATAAACAACATAAGAGCACCGAAGATCTAGAGACATTGCGGTGATTGAGCATAGCAAAGAGCAGAATACTACTGAGATATGCAACCCATCAACGTAAGCAAGAATCACTATGTCGGCACATAATCGAATTCGTCTAACAATAAATAAGGGTAAGTAATAATGGAAGAACCGGATGAACTATGGTCGCATCTATAAGATACTCATTAAAAACAACAAGCACGAACGATAATACTACTATATATATTAGTACTATACTAATTAAACAATGCACATAAAACGGCAGCATGTGTTATACGTAATGAAAATAATTATACAAACCAAGGCAGAGAGGCGCGGTATGCAACCAATCAAAGATAACAAAGAGTCACTATAGAAGCAGAATAGAAATCGTAACACTATATAAGGGTAAGGAATCTTGTAAGAACTAGTTGAACTACGGTTGTGCTTATATGTATTTTTTAAAAAAACACGAGCAAATTGTAGCAAAACACATGTTTGTATCTTGTTAACTAAAGAACGACAAGAAACAAAGTCACAAAGGCTATACGTAATGGAAATAAGCGCATAAAGTAAGACGGAATGAGAGGACTATACAACGAGGAGCATCGATCCGCCTACTAAGGACCAAAAGATTCTAAGACTATACAACAGAGGAGCATCGATCGTCTACTAAGGACCAAAAGATTCTAAGGAAATACACAATACATAACCAATACATCACATCGATAGGGTAAACATATCTATGACTAAACAAAGGGGCGTGGATTTCTTCATAAACTATATTTTTGTCATCGAACCAGGTGTGCCATCGTGCTTTCTATCAAAAATCGATAATCCGCGCTTTGAAGTCACTCTAGAAACCGCAACATAAAGTTGCCCGTGTGTAAATACAGGACTCTTGAGATAGATCCCCACTTTAGCCAAGGTTTGCCCCTCGACACTTGTTGATCGTCATGGCGTAGCTAAGTCCGATTGGGAATTGCCGACGTTGTAGAGTAAACGGCCATTTTGTGCTAATCCCATTAAGAACAATACGGGTATACAAACCAACTCACCAATATGCTCCGCCATGATCCTACCTCAAGAATCCGGTCACCAAGTCTAGTCAACAATAACCGTGTGCCATTGCATAAGCCGAGCGGTTGATTGATATTTCGAGCAACACAATCAAAGACCTATCTTAAGAGAAAGGGAATGTCGACTAAAATTGTTTATGACAATTGAATTGAGGAATTCGGTGGGTATAGCGATCAATATCTAAGGGTCGTTTCTTTTGTATTAGCTATTGTATCATAACTTAAATACTGCCTGGCTTCGAGGGTATTTTACTCAAAGATAGCAAAGATTAATCTCATCGACAACGAATTCATCGGGCATACGATAGCACTGAGCTAAATAAAGAGTGTCGTAGTAAGTTTCAAAGTCATTGTATATAGCATCAGTTATGGCCTCCACCTTATCTCCTTCCGGTTTTAATAATAATTCTTTGGGTATCTCAATCCAGGATCGCTCTGTATAACCTGGTTGGCTAATTGCTGGGATACGGCCTTCACCAATGTCAAGCACCCACTGGCTAAATGCTGCCATTTCAGCCTTTTCATGCATAGATAAAGAAGGATGTAAGAGGCGCATGTTCACTGTCAAATGCATCACGTCAACAAACTTCCATAACGATGATCTAATAAGTGATGCCAGCTTATATCGATCGCTCACCACCTTCAACAACCTGGAAGAATTTGTTCAAATCACCGCTTAGCAAAGAATGGTTTGCCACCAAACGGCTTATCTGCATTAACTGGATTGTTAATTGACAATATATCACGTAGGGTCCGATCTACAGCCTCAAAGCATAATCTATTTATCATTGGAGCTTCATCCCATAATACTAATGTGGTCTGTGTTATAAGCTCAGCGAGAATAGTGCCTCTTCGTATGCCACACATTGCCCTTTCATGGATATCAAGTGGTATGCGAAACCTCGAATGTGCAGTACGACCACCGGGCAATAACAAAGAAGCAACATCGGAGGATGCTACAAAACAATATGCCCTTCAGATCTTAATTTTGCGATAATAGCATTCCACAAAAATGTTTTCCCGGTGCCCCCATGTCCAGAAACAAAATATAAACACTGTTTATGTTGTGCGAGCTTTGCCATGACATTGTCATACACAAAACGTTGATCACAATTAAGCACAGAGTACATTGATTCTGCACAACTAAAAGGTTTTCTCTATCATAAGACATTTCTTCAATAATCAATCTATTCCCGACTCCACGATCAGATGCACTAATTGGTCTAGGCAGGTCATATGATGATAAAGATAATCCATTATTCAAGAACATTGCCTCCAATTCTTTCAATAACTGTTTCAGAACATATTATCGAGAGATAACGAATCCCTTTATCTTGATGAGAACATCTTTCTCTATAAAGAATATCATCACCATATATCTCCAATACTTATCAAATAAAGAACGGACATCACCAACATCACAATGAACTAAGATCGTCATAAATAGATTCCTTAATTGATATGCCATGCCCAAACAATACCTTCATCAAAGAGGCTATTCCATTCAAAGATCATCCCCAATTAAACCACGAGCCCGACATGCCTCATGATAGGAATTGTATAAGATACCATTGTACATACGCATATCCTCATAGCTGCGCCTCGCACAACCATAAGGAGCATCCTCAAATAGAAAGGTTCACCTGCATCAGGATGGATATGGCGAAGCCTACCAATTTTGAACCCTCTTTCCTTTTTGACCATATTTTCTTATTAGAGTCCCATGTCCATTTTGTAGGAAATTCACAAGAAGTCGGTCTCTAGCAACTTTGAACTTCGATTAGCAACAAACCATTCTCAACATGCTCTTCTTTGAATCGGGATCCTCAATGACATAGTTAAGATCCGATGACTCATGATACGTAATAATGTGCATAGCCAGATATGAACAAACAACCGCTCCACTGGTGTCCTACCGTGGATCTCAAAACCAAATATCCTCCAGTTTGATTCACAAGAGGATAAGTATCTTGACTTTATATATTCGGCAATCTCATCAATGCCATCTTTTTTGTCCTTTGACAATGTGTGGCCTGGCATCACAGAGCCACCGAGAGAGAGTTGTGACTAAGGGCTTCCTTAGGTTGCAAATTAGCACTAATGTGGTTGCCAACCATTTGCAAAACCATAGTAGCACAATCATGGCCTTTTGTGATGTACTTAAAAAGGTATTTCACAAGATAGGTCTTATTGCACCACTCTACATTTATATGGCCCTGGTACTTCTTAAGTAGAGCTAAATTATGAGGAACCACCCATCGATTATTAAGTCTCATGGCATGCTTAATGACAAATCGACTATTATCACGCCGTCGATAAACCTAAAACCATCTTGATCAATCATTGTCTCATATCGGAAAAGCTTTGGATATCTCTTTGAGCACCGATCATTTTTCATGCAAGGGCACCTAGGATTAAGATCGCCACATGGACCATGAATCATAAACTCTTCAACCAAAGCATGTCCTAATGGATCGACATTTACATCAGGCAATTCTGCTGAGATTATACTATCAATGAAAGAAGGAGAGGATTTTTATCTTGAATAGACAACCATGTAAGGATGTGAGCATGAGGCAAGCCCCTTTTCCGAATTCAACAAAGATAGACCACTACAAAACATAAAGAAACACCGTGAAATCGGTCCTACAATACGAAAAGAGCAATTATATAAAAAAGGCAATGTCGAAGTTATAGCTAACAGACTGCATGAGCAGGACCAAAAGATATGCCATTTTTATATCGACATAAGCTCTTGTAACTTCATATGATACACACGGGTAACCATATCGGCTCTATCATGCTGGCTCGACCGGTTCAAAACGGAGAGCCTCTAAAATTTCCTACCATTTAGGATTACACGTAAAGGTAATAAACAATTGTGGCGGACCATAGGCTCGGCAGATCGCCATGGAATCATGGTAATTCGAATCATATATCTTTTCCCAAGAAAACTTGCTTCAGAATATCACTTTCATACCAAGATCTTTACCTGAGCTACTTCCTCTGTAAACGGCATCTGATATACCTTGATATGTCTCAGACCTAAGCTTATCTTGGTTGAAAAAATGATAGGAAAGACGATTCGCCTCAACGCATGAGTAAGCATTGACACTAAGTCGATCGTAAAGACGGCCACAACAGTGTATGGATTTGGGTCTCCTATACGATAATGTGAATAATAACGGTGGTATTCGAGCATAGAAACAACAGATCGAGACCCAGAAGATCCACCATCAATTTCTGCCAATTTAATACCAAGATGATAGCCTTTATCACCGTAAGGAAACAACAAAGGGTATTGCAAAGCCATTAAAGACGGGTGAACTGGCGAAATATGCTTGAATCCGACCAAAGATGCGTCTCAACAATAACATCGAATCTAGAAGCATCAACTGAGATATCACCAACAATCAATGCAGCTAACTCTGAGGCGCTGGGTAAGCTATATCGGCTATCATCTGTTTTCTGCACACCAATGAGCTTGATAGCAAGTTCTGGGCAATCAGGCGACAACAATCTATCACGAGCAAGTCTAAACTGCTTCACAATAGGATTGACATGATCTAACATAGACATAATTGCCATGACTATAGCCGGATCAGGCTGTCCTCTATTAGAATCATCAGTTTGGAAAACATTAAACCGATTTTGAAGCTCATTGGATGTATCATAAATATAAAGCTGAGCAAATTCAGGGCGCCTACCATCTCTAGGCAAGAGTGAACCAATACGGTGATGAACAACACCATTAATTCGAAAAACATAAGGGCCACCGCCAAGATTAATAGCACTATCAACGTTGACTCCTAAAGAGGCAAATGCAAACAAAGAATTATATCGCCTTTATCAATCGCATGAAAGCTTTTGAATGTGGACCTCCATTAAACCTAATGAGCTCTCGCAATAGCTCAGAAATTGTTTGTGTGGAGGAAGAACAATCTTTCCTTGTCGGCAACAAATAGTGTAGGCAAGATGGTTTTCTCGTGATAGGTACTTTTATTTCGCACTTTCTTGATACCAAAACACCGCAGAGCATTTAGGGCATGTATACTGTGCCCACTGTAATAAGATCGCTCTTTGTAAGTAGCTACATAGAACTCGAAAGGAGAAATGACGAATAATTAAAAATTGGGAGAAAAACAATAGAGCGCAACGACACTAACTGCACTTTTAACACTTCGCTAACCTCCTGGGCACGTAACACATGGCAGCATTAAAAGGCAAATGCAAGACTTGTCATTATCGAGACACCATAGCCAATAAGAAGAAAAATGTTAACAAACAACAGACGAACTGTAACCAAACAAACGATAGGATGTTCAATAAATAGGACCAACGAATTCAATAAAACAACATAGCAAATAAATAACCTTGTTTCAAAGAACGATCTATATTTGTTAGCCGCGCGCTCCTAGCTCTATTTTCACGAGCCACATTGCTTGGCACAACCGAATAAACCCCCGAATCTAAGTAGAAACGGTAGAACAACAATAACAGAACAAAACAAAGAAAGGAATAAGCTTTGGGGAAAAGCAATACAAATGTAACAATATGGCTAGCAGAGCAAAATCAGGCTACTTACGTAAATATCGATAGGCTAAATCAACTACACCAACAACTATGAATAGAGCCACATGTACAGGAGGAAACAAGCATGAAGCCTACCACTATTTTCACAGGCCACATTGCTTGGCATAAGAATAAACCCTCGAATCTAAAAAGAAAGCGGTAGAACAATAATAATGAGAACAATACGAAGAAAGGAATAAGTTTTGGGAAAAAGGAATCCAAATGTAACAATATGGCTAGCAGACAAAATAAGGCTACTTAGGTAAATATCGATAGGCTAAATCAACTACACCAATAACTATGAATAGACCCCATGTACAGAGGGAAACAAACAAATAAGCACCAAGTAATAAATAACCGAGAGCGTGATCAATTTGATTCAACAACAGACAACCATAGGCAAAATTACACTAATGAGATATATAACAACGGTAAGATCTCATGGGCAAACAGTCTGAGATAACAAACAACTAAAATCGAAGGTATCGATGACCTTAATATCCGAAATATAGAATACACAACAACCGGCAATTTAAATAAACAAGACATAACAAACAATGAGACGTGTAGGCATCGGTAACCTTAATATTCGAAATACAGAACACTAAAAACTGGCAATTGGAATAAACAAGACATACCACTACTGCCGGCAAAACGACGACGTCGTGAAGCAACCACACGTTCCATACACTAAGACCACACAGATCCTCCTAATCATACACAGAGAACCATTCCTTTTTTTTCTCACCATTCGTGGTAGCATTGTTACAGAGAGACATTCACCATACACAGATGAACATGGCGACACATCTAATAATAAAGCAACTAAAGTGATCACGATCGGTAAAATTTATAAAGCTAGAGCATGGAAAAAGAAGAACAACTGAAATGGCAGTACCTCGCTATACACATGAACCAACGATATGCACAATACATAAATAAAGGAAATACATAAATAAAGGAAATACATAAATAAACGAAACACACACGGCCACAAGACCAGAGCGCCCCGATGAACAAGGGGCAATTCAAGCACATGAAAACCCTTTTTACCCTACCAAACATACATCAACAACATACAAAGAGACAATCTTACATAAATAACAACTAAAGCAATTGCACGACGACAAGATGAAGCGAAACAATAACAGAATAAGACAAACGCACAAACAATATTCAACTAAAAGAGCAATACAATAAAAATCATCTCGACCTCAAAACAAAGACGCTATAACGCAGCGAGCAACCACACGCAAGCACGCCAATCCGTAATCGATATCGACCAAGGGCGAAATAGAAACCTAGAAGTATAACCGAAAAGCGATCAATAAACGGCCAAAACGCGTTGGCAACAAAGACCAAACAAGATAGTCGTATACACAAGGAGAAAAGAAGAAGTAGCACTACCTATATAACACGATAGCATGAACTCAACAGATGAACAGAGAGCACGTTTCACATTAGTCGACCGAATGATCTCCATTTTGGCAAAGAAAGACATGTAGGAAAGGAAAAGAGGCGTTAGGCCACATCACAGAGCCAAAGAAAATAAGCAGATGAAGGAAACGAAAAAGGGAAACTAACACTATTACCTGAAACACGAAGCGACGGTACCAAGGCGACGGCAAGAACGAAGCCAAACCGATGAGCGCTCAACGACGACCGCGAGCCATAGTCATCGGATGAAGCATCCCCATTTTGCAAAAGGCCCAAATCGGTGACCCAAAACGAAAAGAACAAAAACCTAACCCAAATAAACATGATTCAATGATGAAACACGATAATATCACTGAATACGAAGGAACCACGAAATGCGAGATGTGGCGGCGAAACAGTTGGCGGCGCAAGAACGGCGAGCACGGCGAAAGCGAGCGACGCAATGGCTAAAAGCGGCGACAACAAAGAGGAACGATCCGAGCTCGCACTCCAGAGACGAAGGACAACACCCGAAAGACAAAGCACGCTCCAGAGAACGAGGCGAAAAAATGGTGGGTCCCAACAAAGAAGCGAGGAAATCATCTAAATCACAATCGCTCAAGAACCATCACGAGCACACAGAGGACGGAGAAAAATGGTGGGTCCCAACAAGAAGCGAGGAAACAAACGCTCAAGAAGCATCTACGAAAGCACACGAGGATGGAGAACGTGAGGCAAACCACGACCGCCCAAGAACGATTAGGTGGACACGCAGAGGCCTGAGAGGCCGAGACGAGGAACACGCAGCAGCGCAGCAGCATCCAGAGAAACGCACGACGCACCAACGACGGCCGCTGGCCCCAACGAGGCGTGCAGCGAACGAGGCGCATGACGCGACGACGAGGCCGGCCGCACGCACAAGGAAGGTAGTGCTCCGCTATAAGAAATTAGATATAAGAGTTATTATTATTATATTATTATTAATAATATTAATATTAATATTAATATTTTAAAAGTTACTCAAATTTCAGATCATGATGATCAAGTTTTTATATTTTTCTTTTTAAAAGTTGTATAAATATTAAAATATAAATAAATGCTTAAAAAAAATCCGTTGCCTCCGTTGGGTTCGCTCTCCAATGACCTATCCCGTGCTGCTTAGTCCCTTTCTCCTCTTCCAAACAAACCCAGTTTCCACCGCCCCGCGTCGCTCCGCTCCGCCGCAACGCTTCTCGGACTCGCAGCCATGCCGACCGGTGAGAGCTCCCTCTCCTCTCTCAATTCCTGGATTTATCTCACCGCAGGATCGATCTGATGATCGCCGCGTCTCCGTGGATTTACTTTCGAATGGGCGTTTTTGCTGTGTCGTGTTTCCGCGCCCCTCTCAGGGGGCTTGGGTTTGCTCGGTACGATCTGCCTCCTCGCGGAGGGAAGAATTTGCATTCGGATGGTGGCGGCGGCGGCCGGAGAGCCGTGGGGTTAGTAGGGTTTCCGCGTGGCGGATTCGAGGGGCTCTCGCCTGCGAATGTACGGTATAGTTTTGGGTGTCTAGATTTGTGCTCGCGACCGCGCGCTGAAGGTTTTCTATTTGGGCTCGTGAGTCGTGACCGCATCCGCACTTGCCTGTGCTGCTCGTAGATGTGTGCGCTAGTCTTGTGCCGTTGTGCGCCTAAGCCGAGCTCCAGTTCTATGTTATTGTGAATATTGGATAGGAGATGGATGTCAGGATGTGCGCCCTATAGGACGTGTGGAGGGTAGGGGTGAAAACGGATCGGATAATAGCTGTCATATTTGTTTTCATATTTTTTCTTGTATGCGGATACGGATAGTCCGGATATGAATACGGATAATGTCGAATACATATACGGATCGGATACGAATCGAATCGGATATAGTTGCGAATATTTATCGGAACATCATAACCCCTCATATTGTACATAAAAAATCAACGAAAACACATAACTAGTTAATCTGATCAAAACATTATTGAGAATTAAACTAATATAAGCCAATGTTCAAGAAGGCGTTAGGCGCTAGGCGGTCGGCGATCCATAGCCTAGCGCCTAGGTGGATTAGGCGGGGATTAATCGGAATTAGGCGGCAAGTCCTAGGCGGAACGCTATAACATATAAAGATATAATAGTTGATCAGAAGGATACAAGCAACAAGTCACATAAGCAACATAGGCATAGGTGATCAACAAGTCACAGAAGGATACAAGCAACAAGTTCCATAGTCCCATCCTATATCGTCGGAATTTCTCTTGGGTAGGCAGCTAGATGACATTTCTTTTGCAACCGATGCTTGGGACGACATTCTAGTTAACTTGCAAATTAAAATTTAAGTGATCAAATCATCAAATGAACATAATTTGGACATAAATTATATATATATTTCCTAATATCAGCAGAGGGGAGGAGTCGGTGAGCCACAGAGTAGAGGGGGAGCCGCAGAGCAGAGGGGGAGTGGCGGACGACAGGGAAGGAGGAGCTGCGGTTCGCGGGGAGGAGAGCGGCGGTGACCGAAGAATGGAAGAAGTGTACCTGAGCAATGGCGGCGGCGGCGGATTCGGCGCGGCTGGAGTCGACCCGCGCCCGACTACTCCTCAACCCTAAGTCCCTAACACGAGAGGCAAGTAAACCTCTTTGTCCCGCCGCCTCTTCTCAAAATCGGTCGACTAGTCGTCGATTTCCCTCCGCTACACCGCTGAATCACGCTGTGCCTAGTCGCCGCCGAGCCGCCTTGGACCGCTTAGGCGGGGTCCCCACCTAATCAGCTGATTAGCGAGGAGTCCGGGCGGGTGGCCGGCGCCCAGCGCCTAGGCGCCGATTAGTCGGCGTCTAATCCCGATCTTTAGAACACTGATATAAACATTTCCATTCACTTAGACATCAGTTAGATACCTTTTTGTGGATTAATTAAATTAGAAAATAATTTTGAAATGCAGAAACCTTTTTGGGCCAAAAGAGTGGCGTTAGCTCAGCCCACATGCATATCCGGATATCCGACCCATCAATATCCGGATTATCCGAATTCGTATCCGTATCTGACGGATAGTGAGCTACTGAATCCGTATCCGTATCCGACAAAAAAAAATCCGTATCCGTATCCGACCCGATACTATCCGACAAATATCCGATCCGATAGAATCCGTATCTGAAAATTATCCGAATCGGTCGAAAACTATCCTATCCGTTTTCATTCCTAGTAGAGGGTGGATGTGGTGTAGGTCCGTTTTAAGTCCTAGACTCAAGTCACGGAAGTTAAACACTTTCTTCCTACTTTTAGGCCCTATTTGTTTAGGTTTAGGTTTTTTTTTTTGGCTTATAGCTTAAAGCCAATTTTTTGGCTTAAGTAGCTTAAAAGCAATCCGCTTTTATATGTGGTAGAGGCGGGTAGTTTCACCCAAACATCAGTGGCATTGATCTAAAACCAACCCTCAATAAGCTAAGAAAGGACCTCGTAAGTGGCTTTTGACTTTTAACTATATAGAGGCTTATGGCTTTTGAAAAAACCTAGTTAAAAAGCCACCTATTTGTTTCAGCTTGGACTTTTTGGCCATTAAGCTGGAGAGAAGACCCAAACAAACAGAGCTTCTGTCATTTTGTTGAATGTGTTGCATCTTCGATGGTATGGACTTTTGGCTAGTCTCCAAAAACAGACAACCGAGCCCCTGGTCCGCTGTCCTTGAGTAGTGACATTCTGTGTGCCCTTGGGCTATTGCTGTGTGCCTGTAGGAGTGCTAATAAATTCTACGACATAAGAAGTCCAGCGTGAATGTGAGCAGCTTATTTGGCCTGGTGTTTTCACTTTGCAGCTTTGTGCAGAACGTGCTTCATCTGTCCACCACATTTCGAGAATTATGCATTTCAGTATTAAGAAAAGAATGTTGAAATCTGCTAGGCATTATGTCATTCGCTTCTGCAAACTGTAGTTCTTTTATTCGCTTGACACATATGTACGTGTGTGCAATTTTTGTCACTGGTAGTTGCATTCATCTATAAGAATTCCTTGCTCTTTTTTTGGCATCCTTTAGTATATTGTAATCGGGATCATGACGTATGAATTACTGTAAGTAAACTCTTTGGCAGTTTCTAATTGCTCCTAGTTCGATTACTGTAAGTCTGTATTAGCAGAATCACGTTGTATTAAACTTTCAGTTAAATTACTTTACATGTTCTCTTAATGCAAAGTAGGAGGCATAAAAAGGAAACTAGTTTTATCAGTTCCATTTAAGTTTAACCAGCTATTCAAAATAAATGTCCTGTGAGCACTAAACCCATGATATGCTTAATTGATTATGTAACTGTATTGCAACGCCTCCTTGGCTGTTGAGTGTGGGATTTGGTCTACCTGATGATCCTCAAGGAGGTGTGTAAATTTAAATACTTATTGAGGATGAAGTACATACAAGTCAAACATAGCCAAAGCATAACACTTCCACTATTCTACCCCCCAAAACACCAATGGGACCTCTAATTACACTCCTGTCCTAGAATTTGTCAAGTAGGCGAGCTGCTGATGTTGAGTATTAGCCTGAGGAAGATGCGGTCACATGATCTGTTTAATTGAATCCGCTTCCACAGCCACCTCAGATCTCGTACTGTAGGCATCACAGACCCTCAAGATGAGCTCTGGCTCCTGTGATCATTCTCCCAATATTTCACAGTTTCACTGCAGAAGTTAGTCACTTGGATTGAGAAGGGGAGATCTATTTCGTAATTTTCTTGTTTTTAATACTACTGTATGGATCAGAAGGATCACTTTGTGATCTCGTAGGACATGCCAAAATGTTTAGTCTTCCAAACACGTATGATTATCTATGATGCAAAAAAATTAAGGCAAAGGACCAAATCTCGTAGGTCCATCCAATACAAATGATATTTCAAAAACTATTACACCTTGTCGATCAAGATCTCGTTTTTTATCAAAATTTCTAAATAAAATGGACACTATCGCTTGCCTTTATTGTGTTTTCAGTGTTGCAAGGCATAGAAAGCCACACATGTATGACTATAATACCTATACAGCTGGAAACATGGTTCGATAGAACATACAAGTATATAATGTGTAGTTGCTTTTTATAAAGCTAGTCCATTGATCTGTAATGTTGTTGGCCTCAGTGACTCTTAAGTCAAACATGGATCAATCCACTTCATGATCGGAGCCAAACTGTGTAGAACATGCAAGATGTAGGGTGCGCTTGGTCTATGGCTGAGTGATAACCGCAATTACTTTGATATCTCAGAGATCTCAGATGGTCAATGCCATTTTTCTATCAAATCTAAATTAATTGTGCTAATCAAAACAATCTATCTGTGGTTTCTTCACCTTTTTTTCATACATCATGGAAGATATATTGATTGTTTTTATATGTCACATATAACGATTCACGATTTAAGTAGTTACATGGTGTGTATACCTCACAAATGAATTCTTACATTCACATGTTAAATCATACCATTTATGAAAATGACAATTTGGCAGGTGGCATAGCATAGAGTATTGTGGTTACCTCTTTTGTTAGTGATATTGACTTCGGCATCATATTATAAGTGCATGCACACACAACATGCTTGCTTTCTTACTACAACTAATGCTTTTGAAATGCTTTCCAGTAAGCGTGAAATGGCAGAAGGAGGTCTTTCCAGGCATAGAGATCGACACCAGCCAGCCGCCCATTGTTTTTAAGAGCCAGTTGTACACACTGACTGGTGTACCACCTGAAAGGCAAAAAATTATGGTGAAGGGTGGAATATTGAAGGTAGAATATTTTGGTGATATGCTTATATACTCGATTGATTTCTGTTGTGCATGCATGTATTTAATGTGGCTGCGTAATAACTGGACAAATGTTCTCTATGTATAATTCAGGATGACGCGGATTGGTCTACGTTGGGAGTAAAAGATGTGAGATGCTCAACTTGTCTTCCATGCACATTTTTATTCTACCAAACCCTAACTACTTTCAACTACATGCTGTATTAGTCTTGATTTTTGCATATAATAACTTAAGGACTGGAAATGCACTGTGTAGGGTCAAAAATTGATGATGATAGGTACAGCTGATGAGATTGTGAAAGCTCCAGAGAAAGGTCCAGTCTTTGTTGAGGATCTACCAGAAGAAGAGCAAGTGGTCGCACTGGTGCGCATGGCCTTCTCATCTTATGTATATCTACCGTGTAGACTTTTAAGCTTTAATATTAAATTATCATTCCATGATGGACATAGCACTACGAAATAAAAATGTCTTATTTGCTAACCTGACCTAATGTACCATATGATTCATAACAAATATGGTCATTACAGAGTGTGATCAGTGACCACTGCAAAGACCAACTGATCATAATTTTGTATAAATCATTTATAGATAGTATCTCTTATTATAATGTAGTTCGCAATATTGAAATTGCACTAGGTTACCATTAACTTTAGCATCAACATGGTGCATTTATTTTGGGTATTCTCTTTCTACGCTGCAAGTGAGGATGCTTCTTTGACTTTCAGGGGCACAGTGCTGGTCTTTATAATCTGGGGAATACATGTTACATGAATTCCACTTTGCAATGTCTGCATTCTGTTCCAGAGCTGAAATCAGCATTACTGAGGTTCCACTAAAAATCTCTTAGAAGTATTGATTTTCAAGAATATTTTTTATTATTGTTGGATCTCATTCTCTTTTACTTATGTAGTTATTCAGATAATGTGAGGGGTAATGGGGTTGACCAAGCCTCCCATAATTTGACTGTTGCAACTCGTAATACTTTTCAAGAGCTTGATCAAAGTGTTCAGCCAGTTGCACCTCTACGCTTCTTACAGGTCAAATTACCCCATTTCGCTATTAAATTTTAAGCATTTATTTATATCCTCATTAGGTTTTTCTGAGTAGAGCTCCTTATGTTACTGTTCTGTTTGTGGTATGTTACAATTTAGGTTAAGTAAATACCTTTCATTTCGATATGTAGGCCGTTGTGGTATGTGTTAGGTTGAACATTTGAAAATTTGATAATTAATATATGTTAAAGTATCTAGACAAGCCACATGAAAATAATGATGAACTATTTGTAATGAGAGATAGTATCATGGTCAGAGTCTCTTGTTGAAGTCTATGAAAAGCAGGCTTATCACGGCGTCACCGCCTAGGCATCCCGGCGCCGGAGGGAGACCGCCGTGCGTGCTCGCCTGGACGGAGGAGGCACAGGGGCGCGGGGACGACAGACGCAGAGGCGCGGAGACGGGGTGACGGGCGAGGCGGCGACGGGCGGGGGGGGGGGGTGTGGGGGTGCGACGGGAGAGGAGGCGCAGACGAGCCGAATGAGGCTCGCTAGGAAGGAATGGGAAACAGGGGAAGTTAGGAAAGGAAAAAAAAAAGAAAAGAAGAAAAAGGGAAGGGAAGGATCGGGAAACAGGGGAAGTAATGGGAAGTTAGGTGTCACAAGACGGGGACCCGCGAGCAGAATTGGAACGAAGGGAGTAGTGGTGAGAGGGAGGAGGGCGCGCCCTAGCCCACCGGCGGCGCGACGAGGCAGCCGTGACGCCTGTCGCGCGGCAAGGTGGCTATGACGGTAAGTCTCAGAGGGGAAGGAACACAGGAGTTGAGGCAATTTTCTCATATATCCCAAAGGTAAAAGCTTAGCCCTCTTAAATAGAGAGAGCTCCTAACAAGTAAGGTAATAACTATTATATGGAAGGAAATATCTTAACAAACAAGGAAACTAATAGATTGATTCCAACTAACTCTGATTGCAATCAGTTTATTCCTTGCCGTGGCTCTAAACCGGATTCCTCGAAGATCGTGGCTGGATTTCTTCTTGCGTCTCGCCATATTTAAGGCCCCACATGACATCTCTCCTCCTCCTCAAAAAGCTTGTCCTCAAGCTTGAAATCGGGTACATGTGGCGAAACTTGTCGAGCGGTTCCCGTGAAGTGGAGGCAGATGGCAACCCATCCCATTGGACCAAGAGCTCATGTCGACTGCGTGCTAGCCGTGCCCGCAGGACCTTGGATGGAGCTGGACATGCCCGTCCATGCATAATGGGTGGAAGCGCTGGAGGTGCTGTTGGTGGGTCCCCCACAAATGGTTTGAGGAGGCCAACATGAAAAACGTCGTGGATCCTGGCACGAGGAGGGAGTTGAAGCTTGTATGCCACCGAACCAATACGATGGTCGACCTTGTAGGGCCCATAGTAGCGAGGCGCGAGTTTGCCATGACCCTGGGAAGTAATGGCCGATGCTTGACGATGAAGGAGGCGAGCTGCACTCCGGCCATCGGAGCAAACTCCAAGTCACGGCGGCCTTTGTCGGCTTGGGTCTTGTAGTGTTGTTGGGCTTGCAGTAGACGTCCATGTATTTCTGTAAGAAATTCATTGCGATCCGTGAGGAGGCTATCCACCGCCGGCAAATTTGAATCACCCGGGTTGTATTGCCGCCATGAGGGGGGGTCGCGACCATACACCACACGAAATGGCGATGTCCGAGCGAAGCTTGGAAGCCGGTGTTGTAGCAAAACTTCGGCCAGGGGTAACGGCGACCATTGTCGTGAACGATCCCCGATTAAGCGGCAAATGAAGGTACATGATGATGATTTTGTTGACCACTTGGATTGACCATGATTTGGGGGTGGAAGGCAGAGCTGAAACAGAGTTTGACACCAACCAAACGGAATAGTTCGGTCCAAAAATTGCTAGTAAAAACCGGATCACGGTCACTAACAATGGAAGTAGGAATCCCATGAAGGCGAATCACTTCGTCGAAGAAAACCCGGGCCACTGAATGTGCCGTATAGGGGTGGCTGAGTGGCAGAAAATGTGCGGATTTGGAGAAACGGTCGACGACGGTGAGGATGACCGTCTTGCCACTAATTCTTGGAAGCCCTTCAACGAAGTCCATGGCGATATCAGACCAAACTGCCGATGGAAGCTGCAGAGGCTGGAGGAGGCCGGCCGGGTGGAGCTGTTCGCCTTTATTGCGTTGGCGAGGCAGTCACGAGACCGAACAAAGTCTTGGACCAAGGTGCGGCCCTTGGGGATATGAAAGTCAGCTCGCAGGCGGTGAAGTGTCTTCTGGACTCCTTCATGACCTGCTTGATGTGCGGCAGCCAAGATCTCTGGTAAGAAAGAAGAGGTTGGGGAGATGAAAATGCGATTGCGGAAGACGATGAGGTCATCCACAATGCTCCAAGGGCCTATTTGTTGGTGCGTCTGAATCTTGTCAGTAAATCCCGAAGGGTTGTATCCTGTTCTATTTCTTGGCGAAGTCCATCAAAGAGGGCAAAGTGAGGACTGGAGATGGCACAACCGATGGTCAGCTATTACGTGTCCGGCGGGAGAGAGCATCTGCGACAATATTGGATTTGCCGGTAGGTAGTCAAAGTGAAATCATACCCCAATAATTCTTGACCCAATGATGTGGGATGGTTGATAAGCGTTGATCCAACAAGAATTTTAAGCTGTAGTGATCTGTCCGGATCAAGAATGGGCGGCCCCAGAGGTATGGTCGCCAAAAACGCACTGCTTGCACAAGACCAATCAATTCCCGTTCGTATGCCGGTAGGGAAGCGTACCGAGGAACCATTGGCCGACTAAAGAAAGCAATAGCACCGGTGCCCTGGTGAAGGACGGCGCCAATGCCATGACCCGAGGCATCGCACTCGACGGTGAAGGCGACATTAAAATCCGGAAGTTGCAAGATTGGTGCGGACATCAGTGCGGACTTCAAAGTGGAGAATGCAGTGGTTGCTTCATCGGACCATTTGAAAGCTTCCTTCTTGAGCGACTTGGTGGCGGCGGCTAAGTCACCAAAGCCACGAATGAATTTGCGATAATATCCTGGCAAGGCCAAGGAATCCACTGACCGCTCGGACGTAATCGGGGAGTAGGCCAATCTTGTACAAATGCCACCTTCGGGCATCCATAGCAACCCCTAATTTGAAATGATGTGGCCGAGATAAGCCACAGATGGTTCCCGAAAGAACATTTGGAGCGTTTCAAGAATAGCAGGTGGTCTTTGGAGGGCTTGGAATCTGATCAGAATGTGGCGCAGATGTTCACCATGAGGAGCTATAGATCGTAATATCATCAAAAACACGAGAACAAATCGGCGGAGAAAAGGCGGAGCACCTCATTCATAAGGGCTTGAAAAGTGGCCGGTGCATTGGTTAAGCCAAACGGCATGATCAAGAATTCAAAAAGGCCCTGATGTGTGCGAAAAGCCGTCTTCTCGATATCAGCTGGGTGCATTAACACTTGATGATAACCGAGCGAGATCGAGCTTGGTGAAGAATTTGGCTCCACGAAGCTCGTCAAGAAGCTCATCCACCACGGAATGGGAAACTTGTCTTTGATGGTGCGGTCATTGAGGGCTCGATAGTCGACACAAAACCGCCAAGATCCGTCGATTTTTGACAAGCAAGATCGGTGCCGAGAACGCCGAGAAGCGGCTTTGCGGATCACACCTTCTTTGTAACATCATGGTGCATTGTTTCTCCAGCTCATCTTTTGCAAGCGAAGGCATCGATATGGCCGCGATCGCGATGGCGTCGGTGCCTGGCTTCAAGTGAATGCGATGGTACCTCTCACGAACAGAGGCAGCCGAATGGTTCGACAAATAAAGCTTGAAAATCATCCAACAAGGTGCGCAGCAGCCTCTGTCCGTGCATGCCTGGAGGGCGGTCGTGGGCGAGGAGTTGTGCACTCCAGACCAAATGATATGATGCCCTGCATGACTGAAAGACATGGTCATATGAGTGAAGTCCCAGACAATTGGACCAAGGGTACCAAGCCATTGAACGCCCAGGATGATGTCGAAATCATCCAGAGGAAGGACGTAACAGTCCAAAGCAAAGTGGACGCCATCGATTGCGAGTTGCAGATTACGACAAACTCCGGGGCTGGAGATGCGATCACCGTTAGCAACCAGGACCTGGAGACTGGAACACGGACGAAGAGGAACCCCGGCGGTCTTCGCGACGCGATCGGCGATGAAATTTTGTGTGGAGCACGAATCCAAGAGGCCACGAAAGAATGGCCGATAGTCACCGGAAGGCGCATGGTCCGCCCGACCGAGATGTGATTCTGTGAGGCGGCCAAAGAGATGGCGGTTCGATGGGCGCCGGGTTCAAACTCATCAAGGACGCCCAAGATTTCCAGGACAAAGAGCTTCTTGCATCTGTGGCCGGCCGTGAAGTTGTCGTCGCACTGATAACAGAGACCCACCGTGCGGCGGCGATCCATCTCAGCGGGAGATAATGTGCGTCGTGGCAACATAGGGCGGGAATTGGGATTTGCCGTAGAGTCTTCGGTCGGACTGCCTACGGACAAAGCCGTGGATCCTCCCGAACGGACGCCGGGGGCGCCAAGGTCGCGATAAGGCGCACTGGGACGAGCTTGTCAAGAATCGGCGCCATAGGCACGAGCGAGACTCATAACAGATTCCAAAGTCAACGGAGCTTGGAGCTCGACGTCGGTTTGGAGAGGATCCCCTAATCCGGCAGTAAATAATTGAACTTGTTGATGTTCCGAGAGGGGGTCAGTGCGACACAATAAGGCCAAAAATTGTTCCGAGAAGTCAGACACGGAACCCGTGACGCAACGCGACTAATTCGCCAAGGAATTAGAACGCAGCGGTGGACCGAATCGAGTATTGACGAGCTCGGCTAAGTGGCGCCAGGAAGGGTACCCATATCGCGCTCCAAGCGATGATACCACAATTGCGCGGCACCAAGCATGTGAAAAGAGGCCAACCAGACTTTGTCTTCTTCCATGGTGCGCTGGCCGCGGAAGAATTGGTCGCAACGATTGAGCCAAGGCAGAGGATCCTCTTTCCCGTCGAAGGTAGGGAAATTGAGTTTGTAAAAACGAGGGGCACCGCCGCGATCCGGTTGGAGGTGTGCTGGTGGATCACGGTGGTGGTGCTCGGTTCGATTGCTCACGCCGAACCGCGATCCGGCGAGCAGGCCCCGATGGTCGCCGATCCTCCTGTCGTGGTAATCCGGGCGGCGTCGGTAAGATGCCGCCTTGATGTGGAAGCAGGGGTTCATGGAGGTTGCTGCCCTGTCCATCCGCCTGCTCCAGTCGAGCAATGGCGATGTGGTGCGCCCTTTGCTGGTTGTCGATGTCCCGAACAGAGTTGGCAAGGGAATCCATCTTTGCATGAAGGATCGCCTTGTCAGCCGTCAGTTGCTGAAGAATATCATCCAACTTCGCCAGAAGAGGGTTGGTGGGATCCTCGCTGGACATGGTTGGCGAAACAGCGGAAGAATCTGATACCAAGTTGTCACAAGACGGGGACCCGCGAGCAGAATTGGAACGAAGGGAGTAGTGGTGAGAGGGAGGAGGGCGCGCCCTAGCCCACCGGCGGCGCGACGAGGCAGCCGTGACGCCTGTCGCGCGGCAAGGTGGCTATGACGGTAAGTCTCAGAGGGGGAGGAACACAGGAGTTGAGGCAATTTTCTCATATATCCCAAAGGTAAAAGCTTAGCCCTCTTAAATAGAGAGAGCTCCTAACAAGTAAGGTAATAACTATTATATGGAAGGAAATATCTTAACAAACAAGGAAACTAATAGATTGATTCCAACTAACTCTGATTGCAATCAGTTTATTCCTTGCCGTGGCTCTAAACCGGATTCCCCTGAAGATCAGGGCTGGATTTCTTCTTGCGTCTGCCATATTTAAGGCCCCACATGACATTAGGAAAGAAGAAAAAAAAAAGGAAAGAAGAAAAAGGGAAGGAAAAGGAAGAAGGAAAGAAAAGAAAAGGAAAGAGAGGAGTGGAGTCAAATCTCTTCTTTGGAGATATACTGATTTTGTTAATGGATTGATATTGCTTATATACTGATATATTTTTGGTCGCCTAATCCTCGCCTAGGCGTCCAGGCGCCCCGGAGGCGACTCGCCTCGCCGGGGCGCCGTGATAACCATGATGAAAAGCCAACAGCTAATGCTTTCTGAAAATGTAGAACATAGTTTAGTATACCCAACTGTGAGTTATGTTCTAATTTATTTCGGTCTAATTTTGAACAGATGCTGCGGAAAAAATACCCCCAGTTTGCGCAACAGCAAAATAATGTTTACATGCAACAGGTTCCTTCTGCTCACTTATGATTAAGAAATAGGTTATCAGCTGTTGAATTTATATGCTAAATGATGTACATTGTTTACTCCAAACATTGCAGGATGCAGAAGAATGCTGGACGCAGTTGGTGTATACACTTTCTCAAACTCTTACATCAGAAACAAGGTAACTTTTGCAGTTTTGAGTAAAAGCACATATCCCTTCTGTTCACTCTTGTCTTAACACTTGTCATATTATCACCATTTTTTAAAGTGTTGTGTACATTTTGTTGGTTTACCACTACAAAGTAGTGTGGAGGTGGTGGCACAATGCATTTGTGGAGCAGTATTCATTTGTGTTTTCCTCCTTTGAGTAGTCACCTTAACATTTAATTGTGGTATGTATGGTTGGCTACACCATTTAATACTATTTGCCTTGTTCAATAGTGAACCTCCTGCTGGTCCAATGAAGGAACTTTTTGGAATCGATCTTATGAGCAGGTTCTCTCTCTCTCTCTCTCTCACACACACACACACACACACAGCCGTTGTATTTTATGCCTCATGCTCTCTTTTAATGTACAATTGGTAGCAGCATGTATTTGCACTTGTTTTACCGACTAACCTAGTTTTATACAGCATACCTATGAAAACAACTAGAATTTCTCTCTGCATTTCCGGAGCAGTAAAGAATATAAGGTTGCATTCCATCTAAAACTTGATGGCACAACATCCCCGCTAGTAGACCTGAACAGTTTATTGATCTTTCCAGCTTTTCATCATGTACCAAGTATTTTTTCTGGTGTTTCTATTCTTTTGTACTCATGTCAGCTAAGAATCCATTTGTTTCATAAGCAGCTGGATTATTCATATCTAGATAAAAAGGTAGTGTATTTGTTAATGATGGCTTTTACTTTCAGGGTCCACTGTGCAGAGAGTGGTGAGGAGAGTTTAGAGACAGAGGCAGTTTATTCTCTGAAGTGTCATATATCTCAAGATGTAAACCACCTTCACGAGGGACTTAAACATGTAAGCAACGTTTCATTTCACTCTTCGTTTGTTTTTGACATCAAGTAGTTCATTCTTGGTACTGGTAGGATAGTTCTTTTTACATGGATTTGAATGTCTTTGCATAGCTGTATATCTTGCGGCAGATTTTTACAAACTAATTTACTAAAGTGCTGCTAACAAAACTTCAACTCAGCTAGAAGGCATTGATTCGAAATTAATGAGATTCATGTGTTGTATTAGGAGTTAGGAACAAATTTTTGTTAGTCATCTGCCAATCTGGGTGTTAGATTGGCTATATAAGCCAATGCATTATATGTAACACAAAGTGAGTATAGAGGTAGAACAGTACACATGGCCAAAATTTTGAAGATAGAAAGGATGGAAATTACAGGATTGGTTGATTTTTTTTTTTATTATTATTTTGTGTGTGTGTGTGTGTGTGTGTGTGTGTGTGTGATAGCATTCCTCTATTACCCCAGCAAGACATACTTCTAAGACTAGCATTTTGTTTGATAAAAAAGAATGTATTCTTGATGCACTGGAAAGAATTGCTCTGTTCATCTGTTGCAATCTGTTATAGACATAAGGTTGCTGTGGATTTGAATTAGAAAGTTGTTTTTGGTTTATCCTACACCCCATCTCTGCTGGGTGGGTTTTGTGGGGAAAGCGAAAGTGAAAAGGAATATTGTTTGTCTTATCTCATGTTATATACGTGCTTGCATGTGGCCTTCAGAATTTTCATAAGATAATCAATGTTCATTATACATGTATTCTTTCTACAGGGCTTGAAGACAGAACTCGAGAAAGTTTCATCGTCATTGGGTCGGACTGCTCTTTATATAAGAGAGTCAAGAATAAATGAGCTGCCTAGGCAAGAACAAAAAATATTATCATTCATGATTATATTCTTGCTTATTCAGCGGTGATATTAATGTAGATTGTTTCTTTAGGTACTTGACTGTGCAATTTGTTCGTTTCTTTTGGAAAAGGGAGTCAAATCAGAAGGCGAAAATTTTGCGGGTATGTTACATTCTTTTGCCCTCTTTTGTCTTACAAACTACAAATGCCTTCCTGAATTTTATAACTGGGTTTTGTAAGGAAGTTTTATCTTTCCCCCCCAAAACATTAGAGTCCTAGATGCTTCATTTTACCCGTTTTAACTAATAAAAGGAGTTTACCCCCGCACAGTGGGGCAATTGTCCTACTTTCCATCACGTGGAAAACCACTTACGCCTTGAGCCCGAGTGCTGACAAATGGGCCCTCCCTAACCCACTGACGCACCCCACACGTTTTAATCGGCCATCCTCCCACTCCCATAAATTGAGCCGCTGCCTCTACTCTCAAAAATCACGTTGCCGTGACTGGAATCACGTTGCCCCCTTCCATTCTGTCCTGCATCCCTCAGCTGTGTTGTTGCTGCCGAAATCACACAGCCACCGCTGCATAATGGGGAGGCCGAAGTGCAAGAGCCAGTCTAATGGTGAAGCAGCCGCCAAGGCACGCCATGTAAGCCGAGGCGGAACGTCGACTGGCATCAAGCACAGGCGCTGTCGACGAGGGAAACGTAGCTGTGTAGGATTACATGTGCAGCGGTAATATTGTCCCAAGGATGTGGGCGAGAGTGAGGTGAGCACGGCGATGAGGTGGCGAGGTCCAGCTGTTTGGCGACAAGGACGCATTGGGCGGCGGCATGGCCAGCTTGGCCGTTGCGTGAGGAGGAGGCCTTGGCACATGGGTGCGGCAGCAGTTCAGCTCGGTGAGGAGGCCGGCAGGCATCAAACACCCATGGCGAGGTGGCCACATATAGGCAGATGATTAGAAGAAGGTAGTAAGCGGGGCGATAAAGTGGTGCTGCAAAATCCACCGTCTTCCTCCCCTCGCCATGCCTCAAGTCCTCAACGCTGTTTGCTCTGCTCTAGCTGCATCTCATCAAACGCCAATCCAGTGGCCATGTCTTGCAAGGTTTGTCCACTCAGGTAGTAGACATTTCTTTTGCCTATAATTCATCTCTGTTTTGTTGACTCCTCACAATATTGCATATCTGCAGTAGCAGTGGCACCGCTGCTTGCCTTGGTGGTTGTGATTGACCACACCATCTACTCAATCCATTGCTCACCAAGTGTTTGTAGAATTGGCAAAATGTGAGGTAGATGTGTATATTTGGTGCTCAATTGCTCATGTTTTACCAGATGGACTGGTTTCAATCGTGGTTTGTGTAGGCCTATTGCTGATCACTTCCAAGAGTACTTGCTACTACCTAGGCCACCCAGTTCTTACTTTGGTTTTTACCATCTGCAAGGTAGTTCTTGTTTGCGATGTTTTTGCCCATTTTCTACATGCATTTGGATGTTTGCTTGCAGACAAAATGTGTAGGGATAATAGCTCATGTGTAATGCTGCTTGATTGCTGGAAATTTCCCGACATTCTTGTGGGGGGATAGTTTGTGTCACTTGCAAGTGCACATCAACATAATGCCATCTGAGTTTTGGTAGGGTATGGGTGTGTCTAATCCTAGACATCCTTTCTGTGAAATTCGTTGGACAGCTATTCTTATTAAGGGCCTGTTTGTTTTTGCTTTTGATTTTGGATTCTGGCTTCAAAAGCTAAATAAAAAACAAACAGCCCGATTCTAGGAATCGATTCTCACAATCCAGCCAACCTATCTCTACTATTATAAAACAGCAGTTGGTGGCAGTGGTGAGTTCTACCCACGTCATTAATTGCCCTGCTTAATTGCCCTACTTAATTGCCCTGCTTAATTGCCCTACGCAAAAAACGAAGCGTTGCTTTAATTAGCCAGCTTTCGCAAGAAACGAAGTGTTAAAGATAGATGTTTGATCTTGTGAAATAATTTTTTTATTTTTTAATCTTTATTTTTCGTTATCAATTTTGTTTTTCGTAGCAATGCACGGGCATGTAACTAGTATATACTATAATCCACAATCTACTTCATATGTGCTTTTGGATTCCAGCTTTTGGAGAATCAGCTTCTCTACAACCATAATCTATAATCAGCTTTTAGAGATCCAAATCAAAAACAAACAGGCCCTAACTTTGTTCTTTTTTTATAGAAAGAACCCAGTCATAGTCATTTAGATTGCCTTGTAGATGATCCTTTTTTGTTCTGAAACCCGTACTGGTTGATATTAGATGACTGTTTCTTCAGTTTGGATTGTGGATCTTTTGCTAGTTTGGTCTGGTGATTTTTACAAAATTGTTTGATGGTTGCCATTGGCTTGTTACCGTGTATAATTGGGAGGTCTTCCTATTTTTAAATTCATAGCTGATTACTTAGTTCATCATCTGATCATGTTGTGGATGTATTCCCTATTTCAGAAAGTGATGTAGCTTCCTACATTTAAACGTTTTGAATTTTCAACTTGATTCGTTGAAATTGTCCTTTAATTCTCTTTTTTTCCATCTGATACAGAAAGTCTATATTGATTTACGGATTTACTTAGCCAAATTTTTTGTAGTGATAAAAAAGAACAATTTTCGAGTGCGAAGTTTAAGTTCTTTCATAGCTTAGTATAGAATTATGAATGCTCATTGGAATAATGTGATCATGACATCTTTTGTTCATTGCTCATCTCTGGATTTATTTGATTGCACTGGTGCAAGTCGATAGGTTGAATTGTTCTTTCATTGCCTCATATCTCCTTGGAATTGTTCTTCTGTAATATGTGGATGATTTATTTGATTGCACTGGTGCAAGTCCATACATTGAATTGTTCTTTCATTGCCTCATATCTCCTTGGAATTGTTCTTCTGTAATATGTGGATGTAAAACCTTTTGTGCTTGGTTTCTCTAAAAAAACCTTTTGGCTTTGTTACTCTTGTAAAAAAAAAAAAACCTTGGAATTGATTAATGACCTATTGAATGCTTTCTTTGAACACCAGTTTATGAGTCATCGAGTTGCAACTCCTAGCTCATTCGCACTCATGTAGTTGTTGATCGATAATTATAACCAACATAAATAATCTGACTGCCCATTCAAAAAGCTTCAGGAATTGGAATTGTGAAACATATGAGGATGGAATGTCCGCTTGACATCCATTTGCATGTTTCACACGATGAGTAAACGTAAAATGGGAATTATTTGATGCGAAGCATGAGTTGCCATTGCAACGCACAAGCACATTATTAGTTAAAAAAAATTGTAATACTTTCTTTTGTTCCTGCCAGAAAGTGGATTACCCCCTGGAATTGGATGTTTATGACTTTTGCTCAGATGAACTGAAACAAAAACTCCAAGTTCCTCGTCAGGTAGCGCTCTCTTTTTGTTGTTCAAATTCCAATTGCTAGCTCTATTATGCCGGTGTTGATTGGGGCACTGAATTTGCATGTGAAGATGCTGAGAGATGCAGAAAATGTAAAGTTTGGATTAAAAGCACAGTGCAAAACAAGCAGCTCAAAAGAAAATGAGGTAATGATCTTTCTGCTAACCAGAGTATCATTTGGCTACATGGTCAATTCATCAGTAAGAAGTAAGAACTGTGAAGAAATGATTAGATCATTCTTTTGTCAGACATGCTAGTTGAGCATTACCATTTGTTTTTAGTACTTCAATCCATGTTACTCACTCCGGTCACAAATAGTAGTCGGTTTGGGATGCGTACAATCAAACTTTTAAAAGTTAAGCTATCGATATCTTTTTAAATATTTAGATTGGATGGATAAAAATCATGTGTAGATTCGTCTCGAAACATACTTTCATAATATTATAATTTTATTGGATTTTTAAATATATTACAATAGAAATTAGTGGTCAAAGTTGAGTTTAGTTGAGTTTTGGGGACGTGTCGATGTCCAAATCGACTACTATTTGTGATCGGAGGCATTTTAGGTAGCTATCGATATCTTTTTAAATATTTAGATTGGATGGATAAAAATCACGTGTAGATTCGTCCTGAAACGTACTTTCATAATATTATAATTTTATTGATTTTTTTAAAATATATTACAATAGAAATTAGTGGTCAAAGTTGAGTTTGGGGATCGTCTCGATGTTCAAAACGACTACTATTTGTGACCGGAGGGAGTATATCTTTGATGGAATTAGTGCATTTCATTTCAGGGCTCATCGACAAGTGCTGGGGAATCATCCAGCATGGATGTTGACAAAGGCAAGTAATTTGCTTCTGTTCTTATTTAGTGAAGTAGACCACACATTTCTACTCTTCAGATATAGCAGTAGTGTTTTCTTATTATCTAACTTAATTATGACCGACTTTCCAATGTCCATATTCAAATGAATGTTCTCAACAGTTAGGCTGCTCTGAATAGTTCCATTCACTGCTAGTGTAGCTTGACTCGCTTTAAACTAAGATGTGTTCTTATGTGTTGTATGCAGCCGATTCTTCTGCGCCAAAGAAACAATTAACGGGCATCTATGATTTAATTGCTGTCTTGACGCACAAGGGAAGAAGTGCGGACTCTGGCCACTATGTTGGCTGGGCTAAGCAAGATGATGGTAAGGCCAACTAGTCTTAATACTTCTGGGAATTTTTTTTTAATAATACAATTTTTATTCAAAATTTCAAAAATAAACGTCGGGAAAAAAAATTACAGAAATATACACCTGTCGCCTGTTGGTTGGGCGACACAAGCATATCGCCGAACCAATAGGCGACAGGAGGCTGGCCGAGTTTCTGTCGCCTGACTGTTGGGCGATAGAAGGAAAATCGCCCGATGGTTGGGCGACAGAAGAAAAATCGACCGATCAACGGACGACAGAGGGAGAGCCGCTCACCAACTCGGGGATAAATTTTTTTTTATAAAAAATCATTTTTTATTTTCTATTTCAATTCATTGAATTCAAAGATTTAATATCTTTTGCTAGGAAGCTCCAAATCGAACGAAATAAATTTCTAAATTTTTATTAAGCTATAAAGATCCAGATTATCTAATAAAAACTACTATGTTTCATGCAAATTGAAATTGTTTAAATCAAGTTTATTTACAGACCCGTTTATGTATTATGAAGAAATTATACAAACCATGGCTCAAAAAATCATGAAATAAATATCACTTATTCGTAGGGTTTTAGATGTCCCATTTTTTCAAAAATATTTAGGAATGAACTCAGACTACTCAGTTGAATAAACCAAATAACTATAATAAGCTTCTCTTGCATGAAATGGTTAAGCCTTTTCTGCAGCCTGTAAAATATCAAATTTAAATGTAATTTTTAAGAAGAAGGGACCAGATTTGCTTTTTGATATATGGATTATGATATGCTGGGAAAATATTTAATTTACACCTTTCTTTGCATCTAAATTCTACTAGTGCAAAAATCCTAAGTATTGTAGTTAATAATAATGAAACGTTTAATCCTTTTCGGCAGTTCGTAAAATATCACGTTTAACTGTAACTTTTTGGAAGAATGGAGCAGATTTGCTATTTGATATATGGACTATTATTTTCTGGAAAAATATTTTATTTAAACCTTTCTTTGCATCTAAATTCTACTATTTTCTTTATTACGGTTTAAAACTGAAAGGAGTACAACGAACAATGAAAATAATAGTTACAAGTAGACGTTTACTGAGTGCATCAAGGCCACTTCCTACTGAGTGCATTAAGGCCACTTCCCCTTCGTCCATGCCTCCGGTGGGGCTTCTCTGCCACGACGTGCCCTCTCTCGCTTCCTCTCTCTGTCAGCCTTCTTCTCGTCCGCTTCCTTTCTACATGCTTCCTCGCGTGCTGCATCGCGCTGCTCTTGTAGCGGACGCCTGAGCTCCTCGTCCTGGTTGGCTTGATCAAGAAGTCTTTGGTCCTCGGGGTTGATCTCCATGTCAAGCCACTGCTCAAATTCACACAGTGATGGAGGCGACTGCATGATACATAAATTAGCAAAGTGTTACGTAGAAATATTACGAAACACGCATGATTATTACGATCTAGCGATTCTTTACGCTCTTTCCCGGCGGGTCGAAGGCTTAGTTGCGGTACTTCCAGTACCTCCTCTTCCAAGTTGTAATTTTCTAAAAGCGGACAAGCCTGCAAGAATTTCTGCACAAACACATCTGTGAGATAGCTCCACGAGGTAGGAGGTCCTAGTATGCTGAATTGAGCGGGCAGTCCAAAGCGCCTTCCTCTTCCTTTGCTTTCCCCTTTCTCTTGCCACTTGCATGCCTCAGCATATTCGGTTGATCCTCTACTTGTTTTTATTCTTTGCTCCCTCTCTTTTTTTTTTCTCTTCTCCTTTTCTTCTCTCTTCTTTTCTCTCTTGCTCGGTGAGAAGGCAGGTGGGTGAGCCATGCTGGTGAACCATACCTACAAATTACATAAATGAAAGTGATGATTAAAATGCATATAGAAACAAAAAGCGTACAAAAAACTATAGAAGCATCACAACAAGATGTTGAAACAAATACGCACATAAAATTGTTCAAGCATCATAACAATATATTGAAACAATTACAATAATTTGTGAAGACATAACACTCACAGTTACATGCAACATGCTTACAGCTAGGTAAAAAACAGGGTTCACACAACACATAGTACATCGATTAAATTGCTTATCTGGTACGTTGGCGTTGTCCAGCACTCCTTGCAGAGGACGATCCATCCTCCATCGTCGGATTGCCATCTCCTACTTCATCTTCTTCGTTTTGTGTATGGCAATTCTTGAACGTATGTCCTGTTTGGTTGCACAATGAATATTTCTTCATGCGTTTGCCAGCTTCTGACTCATTCATGTCATTTTTTATACGCTTTGTTTTCCAACACCGTGTTTTTCATCTTCTTGCATCAAAATCAGGGACTCAGAACCTTTCATCAACAGTAGGAGTTGTGGTGAAAGAACCCACAACACCATAACCATAAAGCTCCCCGCACCAAGTTGCCATCATCATTTCCTTCCTAAAATATTCAGATAGATATGTACCAGATTGCATTCCAAATAAAACACATGTGGCTATCACATGAGAACATAGCCTATGCAAAAAGTAGGGCTTGTTACACGAGCATTTGCAATCAACCTGTAATATGCACTCCTGGGTGACAACCTTATGGTTGGTTCCACGCCGTCCTTTATCCCTACAGATCACCTCGAAGCGCAGTGTTCGTGCACCAGCTTTGATAGCTCTATGCTTGGCCGCCTTCTGACTCTTTTCATCCATGTATTTAGTTATTATGGAAGAGTACAAGAACTTCTCATCTCATTACTATCTCAGCAGCTTGATGTTTGTCGACAAAGTACTTGGTTGTGCCCCGCAGCACTCTCTCAACAATTCCTACCAATGGGAGAGCTCATCCCTCATTACCCAGTTGTAAACTTCTGCAAAGTTACTGGTCATCACATCGTATCTGGCACCATGTGTGTCGTGTAATAGTGATCACTTTTCTATTGGTTCGTGCTTGATCCAGTCAGAAATATTTGATTGGCCTCTGCCTTCGATGACGATTAGTCGCCTCATTTTTTGTTGGCATGGGGAAAAGATACTCTGCCTGCTCGTGCGTTTCGCTGCCATTAGTCTTGTTCGTCTGCTCCTTGTGTTTTCTTGTCAGCTCATCAATATTTTTCCATAGAGTTCGGAATTTGCTCTCCTGGTTCTGCTTACATAGTGTTTTGAACATGTTCATGAGTTCGTTGTTCTTGAATTGCTTATAAAAGTTTGCACCCAAATGCCTCATGCACCATCGGCTCTGCAAGTCAGGCCATGGAAATGGCTCCTCTTCCCCTGTTTGCAACTGGTTGATAGCACTAAGCAGACCAACATACCTGTCGTGCAGCATGCACACATCTTGACGAGTTTTGACCACCCCCATCTTCAAGTTCCGTAGGAACCACAGCAAACTCTTATAGTTCTCGCTTTCTACAAACAAGCAGAATCTGGTTGTTTTCATCAACGCTCACAGCTGTCAATATTTTTCCTCTGTATTTTCTGGTCAAGAATGTGCCGTCCACGCACAGCAATGGACGACAGTAATAGAACGCCTTAATGCAAGCTCCGAATGCAAAGAACACCCTCCTCAGATGCCTTTTAGTTGGCCACTTGATTAACGGACAGTCTTGATAATTATAGTAAGTGTCATGATTTCTTCCTTGAATGTAGGGGTGGAAATCGAGCCAAGTTGTTTTTCGAGCTTTTTTCGAAATTAACACAGTTTAATTTAATATAATTTTATTTACAATTTGGAAGTATTTTTAGAATCGAGCCAACGAGCTGAGCCAAGTCGAGCCAGAACAAAAACTAATTTCATTCAAAATTAACTCATTCAATGATTAATCAAAAAACAAGTGTAATTGGAGCAATTTTGAACCAAGCCAGCGAGCCCCACAAACGAGCTTTTTTTCCAGCCCTACTTGAATGCAACTGAGCAGTGCTGGCAGATTGTGGTACGAGTTCAAACTTTCAAAAACTCATTTCTAATGCCTTCTGTTTCGCCCTCCATACCTTCCTATAGCTAATTGTGTACTGATATCTGTTCTCGATTGCTCAGGTTATCCACTATCTCTGCGTACATGATGTTCGTGACATACCCAGATGATAGGTTCCTGTGAGCCATCATTGTTTCCTTAATCATACAGTTATGCTGCTCAACCTTTGAGCATAACCAATAGGTGCCCCATTTAGGCTTGTATGCGTGCACTCTCCACGGACACCCATGGATATCACACACCACGTCGTAACAGGTCAGGGTGAATTTCTTAACCCTGAAAGTCCTTAATGATAAGGCCCAATCTTTCACAGCATCTTGCACATCCTCTTTTGTTAGGTAAATACTATTAGGCCTAACCTCATTGGCACTATACTGCCAAGGTATATCGTTGCTTTCATTGACAACCAACCTATCAAATTGATACATGCTTCACTCGGTTGGCACAAGCGGCTCCGTACCTCCATCTTCCTCATTCGACTCATCGTCGTCTTCCACTTCTGCTCTGCTGTATTCACGGTCTTCCTCTTCCATCCTAGCTGTTATTTCATCAATTTGCTCACATTCGTCTACTTGTCCTCGCGCTTCTTGTCCAACATTTTCATCCTCCTCAAATTCAACTTGTTCACTACTTTGGCAAATGATGTCCTTGTTGCGTTGCTGAACATACTGCTCACGGCTAGATTCCCCAATTTCGGTGTCACCAAAACTGAATTCATTTTGAGGCTGACTACACTTACTGCCATCCAACTGCTGCTGGCGGGCAACATCCCTGTCATATGCTTGCACTAAAAGCACCCGATTCCATCCCTGTTGCTCTGTTCCCCTCACATATGATCTCCGCGATGCGGTTTCCTTCAGCTCAACTAGCTCCCAACAAATAGGATCGTTTTGCGTACTACATACGCAAAATACCTTCAGCTGACACTTCTCTTGTTCCATCCGAAAAGTATAATACAACTACTTCAACATAGAAGAAAATGTACGCTCTTAGACCCTACTCAAACTTCTGTCCACATACTGGAAGTTACTTAGATCCTCACCCTTCAAATCATACATTACAACCCCTTCTCCATAATAGATTCTAAATGGAACCCGTTCTGCTATATCTGCGAATCCATTCATTCACCCACGAATTAATTACTTTCCTAAGAACATATATCTACCTACATCTAACTACATTCGCTAGATCTATCCAACTATATTCCTAAGAAATGAATATATATATGGACGTACTTGTGTCGGTATAAAATATCTTTATTCGCTAGATCTATGCATATAAACTTAGATCTAAAATTATTTCTACTCAATCATAATTTACTGCTAAAAAAATTAAACAACGAAATAATTTCTACTCTAACTATATTCTCTACAATTAATTTCTACTCTGCCTACATCTAACTACATTCGCAAGATCTATCCAACTACATTCCTAAGAAATATATATATATATATATATATATATATATATATATATATATATATATATATATATATATATGGACGTACTTGTATCGGTATAAAACATCTGCATTCGCTAGATCTACGCACATAAACCTAGATCTAAAATTATTTCTACTCAACCATAATTTACTACTAAAAAAATTAAACAATGAAATAATTTCTATTCTAACTACATTCCCTACAAATAATTTCACTCTACCTACATCTAACTACATTCGCTAGATCTATCCAACTACATTCCTAAGAGCAATTACCTACATCTAACTAGATTTACAACTACAAAAATTAAACAACGAGCAATTACCTGAAACTCGTCGCGCAGTCCATCTCTTTTTCTCTCCTCCCTCCTCTTTTTCTCTCTCTTCTTCTTTATCTCTTGTTCTCTGTGTTTAGAATGGAGGCTGGCTCTGTCGCGTACAGCGCCACGTGGCGATTTTATAAATCGCTCTCTGTCGCCCGATCAACGGGCGACAGAAACCCGCACACGCTCTGTCGCCCGTTCATCGGGCGGTTTTTATACTGTCGCCCGATGAACGGGCGACAGAGACTTCAACAGCCTTCTGTCGTCCGTTGGTTCAGCGATATACTTGTGTCGCCAAACCAACAGGCGACAGGTGTATATTTCTGAAATTTTTTTCCCCGACGTATGGTTTTGGAATTTTGAATAAAAATTATATTATTAAAAAAAAATTCCTTCAATTGTTAGAATCAACTGTTTCCCTGCCACCATAAAGACGCTGGTAATTCTATGTTGCCATTCATTCAGGAAAATGGATTGAGTTCGACGATGACAACCCAAGCATACGCAAGGAGGAAGAGATTTTAAAACTATCTGGTGGAGGTGAGCAGCTACTTCATTAAATATCGAGTCAAATCTGCCGTGAATTGTTCTGAAGTAGGCTATTGTTTCTCTTAACAGGCGACTGGCACATGGCTTACATCTGCCTGTACAAAGCTCGTGTTATCTGAATCCAGGATGGTTTCTGAGCTGAATTTGTTCAGCATTTCTCAATCTGTTTTTGTGCCTCATGAGCGAATGTATTAGTGATTTTTGCAGTTTGGTTCGAACCGAGAAGTCATGAGCGAATGTATTAATGATTTTTCCAGTCTGGTTCGAATTGAGAAGTCATCACCATACAACTTGCGTCTGCTGCTGGTGATGGGCAGCGTTCGTTGGGATGTGTACTTTAAGAAGTCAAACTAGAATATTTTACAGTAGTTAACAAATATATGACAAAGAAATTCAGCGAAAATTGTTTTTTACAGCGAAAAATGGGTTGGTTTCCTGGGGTCTGTTGTTTTGTTCTTGTGGAGGCTCCTCTGCCAGAGAAGTATTTCCGTGGATATTTGCTCTGTGATATGCTGTCATCTATTCCTTTTACAGATCAATTAAGTGAAAACTTCAATCTCGTCTCTCCTATCTTTTCTCCTGGACATTGCAATAGTATGCTGACAAGGCGCTTCAGAGTTCACCATATCATGATTATCGATTGTATCGAGCTGGCTCGGAAGTTCAATCCACAAACTGGTCAATTTAAATTCAAAAATTTTGGAAAATTTAGAAAATTTTATCAGAAAGTGTTAAAAATTTGTGTGAGGTCTTAAGGTTTTTAGATTATTATTATATCTGTGTATTTTAATTTTTTTTTGACGGTGCTATTATCTTTCTACATACTCTTTTTTATTTCTAGGGGTAATAAATGAAGTATAATATTTTTGGAAATTTTTGTGTGAGGTCCTGAGGCAATAATAATGAGTTTTTTTTAAAAAATCTAACAGTGCTATTATATTTGTATATGATTTTTTGTTTTTTATTTTTTAGGGGTACTGAATGAAGTCTAATATTTCTGAACATTTTACTACATTATCCTTGGGAACTCTTTATGAAACCATTAGAATTTTAGAGCAGGATCAAGCTTATAAACTTTTATAAAAATATGACAGTGTCTCTGCTCCTTTTCATTAATTACTATTTTTGATTTTCCAGAAGCGCTAAATGGGGTAAAAATTGTTGAAAAGGTGTTTTATAGAATAATTTTTATTTATTATGATTTTCTGCAATTTTTTTTTCCAATTTTCCTTATTTTTTTTTCAATTTTCTTTGATTGTGCAGAAAATCAAATAAAATCACTCAAAAATTTGTATAAAATCGCTGAAAAATCATATAAAATTGGTGAAAAATCACTCAAAAATATGTAAATTTGGTCAATTTTTTTAAATTTTCGAACAATGGCTATTCTACTCCCGAGCCATTTTTAACACAGACCGACCGAGCCGTGTATCACAGTACTCCGTGCAATGAAACTGTCTCAGTTGACTATCTACATGGCAAGCTAACTAGTAAATGCGTTTTCTTGTTTATATATGAATTTTTTTGTTTTATCCATAACTTTTTATTGACAGCTCCGACACAAAATATTTTCACCAGTAGCTTACTGACGATGAGAGAAACAAAATAATATAAGTCTCGCTAATAAACAGTAATTTTACTGTCTGGTAACAGATTTTACTATCCAAATAAACACAAAATTACTGATATGTGTAAAATTTTACTACTGATAAGATGCATAATATTTTACGAACGGTTTTCATTTGATTTTACTACACAAATGCTTATTTTCATCCACATAATATTTTACTACAGGGCCGACAAATAGAAATAAATTCTTGTTCTTATAGCTTACTTCGTTTCAGTATAGTAAAATCTTGTGTAATTGCTAGTAAAATGTTGTTTTGTAGATAGTAAAAAGTAATATATCCGGTGTAAACCACTCTTGTTGTGTAAAATTCATGAAAACTATATGTACAAATTTTCAAAAATTCTCAAAAAAATCACCATATGTAGGAGAGGTGAGATTCTACCACCATGTAAAATATGAAGACCAAAATAAGTTTCATTTGAAAGATATGAAAAAGATAAATTTGGATGAATAATGATTTTATCATAGTTTAGCACTATTTTTACGCTGCTTTTCAGTTTCATATATTTCAAATGATTTTGATTTTGGTCTTCAAATTTTGCAAGGTTGTATAATCTCAGCTCCCCCATATCTGGTAATTGTTTGGGAATATTTTAAAACCTGTACACGTGGTTTTCATGGAGTTTGCATGATAAGGACGGTTTATTGCTAAATGAACACCAAATTAACATGTACACATTTTCAAAAATTCTTAAACAACTAAATAACAAAATTTATCTTTTTCATATCTTTTGAATACTAAAACCAGTTTCATTTGAAAGATATAAAAAAGATTAATTTGGTTGAATAGTGATTTTGTCGTAGTTTAGCACAATTAATCCGCAGCTTGTCAATTTCATATCTTTCAAATTATATTAATTTAAGTATTAAAATTTTGCAGGGTTGTAAATTTTCATCTCTCCTATATATGGTAATTTTTTTTTAGAATTGTTCAAAATTTTTACATGTGATTTTCACTGAGTTTACACGATAAGGGTGGTTTACTGCTAAATGAACATCAAATTACTGATGTGTGCAATATTTTTTTTACTAAACAGACACATAACATTTTATCAATGGTTATTGTTTGATTTTATCATTTATTACAGTAACGTTCACGATTGTCCACATAACATTTTACTAGTAACGTCCACTGATATTAATTTGGCAGTAAACTCTTGTGTAATAGCTAGTAAAATGTCATTTTATGCATAGTAAAAATAAATATATCTAGCATTTAGTGGTGATACTTATATTATTTTATTACTTTCATTGTTAGTAAACTACTAGTGAAAACCATTCGTTAATCAGAGCTGCCAATAAAACGTTATGGCTAAATCAAAGAAAACTAGATTCATGTGCAAACTAGGAAACACATTTTCTAGTGGTTGGCCACGTAACTGACTAGTTTAGTCAACACACGGGCATACGTGGGATGGTTTACACGCACTTCTCTGGCTGGAGCTCGTAATAACTATTATACACTTGGGAGTAGAATGGTGATTCAGTACATACACACAAACATATACACACACGGTAGCGCTATTCTACTCATAAGCATAGAATAGTTATTCTGCGCTTCGGCCAGAGAACCATGTTCATAGCATCCCGGTATACTTGTGTGGACTAAACCAATCTCTAGTGAAACAATGGATGAAGTTACTACCGAATCAGTACAACAACGAATGAAATTACTGCCGAATCAATAATGTGTCCACCCCACTAATAGATATGAACTAGAAATTACTATCATACAATCATGTTAATTTTTTATTTATGTGACGTTTATTAGCGAGACATATCATGTTGTCTCTCTCGTCGTCAGTAATTTAATGATGAAATTCGTTTGTAAATTGGAGATACCAATAACAAGATATGGCTAAAACAAAGTAAAAACAGATTCATGTACAAATTATAAAATGCGTTCTCAGTACGTTGACCAACGAGTAAATGTGTTTGCTTCTTTGTACATGAATATGTTATTTCTTTGTTTTAGCCATAACTTTTTATTGGCATCTTCGATTTGTAAATAGTTTTCACCAGTAGCTTACTGACGACGAGAGGAACAAAACAATATAAGTCTCACTAATAAACAGTAATTTTACAGTCTGGTAACATAAATTACTATATCTATAATATGAAATTACTATATCTATAACTAGAAATACTATCACATGTAAATTTTTATTTACGCGAAGTTTATTGGTGAGACTTATATCATGTTGTCCCTCTTGTCATCAGTAATCTAGTGGTGAAATTCGTTCAGCAATCAGAGCTACCAATAAAAAGATCTTTCTAAAACAAAGTAAAAATAGATCCATAAACAAACTAGAAAATGTGATCTGAGAATAGTGACCAATTAGTAAATATGTTTACTTCTTTGTATATGCATATGTTGTTTCTTTGTTTTAGACGTAACTTTTTGTTGGCAGCTCCAATTTGCAAATGGTTTTCACCAGTAGCTTACTAATGACGAGATGAACAAAATGATATGTCTCACTAATAAAATTCATATAAATCAAAATTTACTGCTACTGTATGATAATAATTTCTAGTTATAAAGATAGTAATTTATAGTTATAATAGATATATTAATTTCTGTTACCATTTGGCAAAATTACTATTTATTAACGAGACTTATATTATTCTGTTCCTCTCGTTGTCAGAAAGTTAGTAAGCTACTGGTGAAAACCATTTGCAAATCAGAGCTACCAATAAAAAGATATGTCTAGATTAAACAAAAAACATATTCATGTACACACTACAAAATACATTTATTAGTGAGGTCGACACGTCATTGATTTGGTAGTAACTTCATTCGTTGTTGTACACATTCGGTAGTAACTTCATCCATTATTTTAGGAACGATTGGTTTTGTCCACACACATGTAACTAGGATAGTCCGTTTCGCTGATTAGTGTGTTTCATGGCTTGATCGGACTGGGTTAAATGGCCAGAGCGTATAATAGACTATTCTACACACAGTTCAAGAATATCGCACATATATATACAGTAGCGCTATTTTACTCCTAAGTGCAGAATACCTATTCTACTCTTTGGTCAGAGAAGTGCATGCAAAGCACGCTGTACTGGTTGCTACCAATTCGGTAGTAAACCATGAATGCATTTTACTAGAGAACAACATATCCAATTATTACCGAATCAATTACTTGTTAATGCGTAGGTCAACCTAACTAGTTAGTATGTATAACATCCTATTTTTTGCTTTTATTTCATTTATTGAGTCATTTGAATTTTTAGAAATTTTCTAGAATTTATTTAAATTAAGTCTTTTATTGAGTTAATTAAATATTTGAAAATTTTATATAAAGTTGGGTTGGAAATATTTTATTCGAGTTCAAAATGTCTTAAAATATTTTCCAGGATTTATCTGATATTTTTGCTATTTTTTTTGAATTAATTGAATTATTTTAAATAGAAAAGTGTGGGAAATTCAAAACCCTAGTGGGCCAAGAAGATTAGGCCCAACCCACGTGCGCGCCGGCTTGATCCAACCCGCAGCCCGACCCATACCAAATCCTAACCCTAGTGAATCCTAGCCGTTGGATTCTGATCCGAGGCTCAAGTTCTTGCTGCGTCGTTGCTGCACGTGGACCGTCGGATCTGCGCAGTGTGGACAAACGCGATTGTGCCACTTGCCTTTTCGTAGCCTCGTCGGACCCGCCACTGCGTTCGTTAGGGATTCCCGAATCGCACGAAAGCTGAGGGTATTAAATACCCCACCGGTGCACCATGTTGCGTTGAATCTGATGCCCTAGGTCTTCCCACCAGAGCCACAACCAATTGCCTGCTAGTGCTTGCCGTAGTTGAAATACCACCATCGCGGACATTGCTTGTTTCTACCGCTGTTAAGCCACCTCTACTGCTTTGGTGCCCCGCTTTGGATTCGTCACGACGAGATGAATTCAACGCAATATCGCACTTCGTCGGGGAACGCGCAAAACACTGAGGAGGTTGTTGTTGCCTCCAGCTCCGGTGAACAACCGCGCCGCACTTTCGCTGGACCTTCGTGAACGGCCACGACCGTTAGATCAGATCCAAGCGCTCAGGTTTGTCCATGTAGATGCATCTCAGCATCACGATTAGATCTAATCTAGGCCATCAGATTTGTAGATGGGCGGTCCAGATTGTGCCATGTAGACAGTGGGATGGGTCGCCGCATGTCCAGTTAGCGCTGTGGGTCGGATCTAATCCCGTCCGTTGATTTTGAATCTACGGTCTAGATCGGTTCATGTAGTTTGTATCTTGGATGATCATGGCCATCCAATTAGATATGTGTGGTTCAGATAGTACCACGTGGCGAACGTCGGGTTGTGCCATGTTGCTCCGTACGACCGAGCGTTAGATTGATCTCAACCGCCGGATTTAGAATGGATGGCTTGGATTGTGTCGCACACTAGCAAACTAGATCGTGCCACATGTACGCGCAGAATACAAGGCGTCACCGAGCTGCGACGTGTGCGCTGATGTCATCCGTGATGTCATGGTGACGCCAGCGATGATGCCATCAGTGCAGGACCCACCAGTCAATCTAGGTTAGGTTTCGTGGACCGAGTCCACGGTAGTCCAAAGAGGTTTCGTGGACTGGGTCCATGCACCGAAACCACGTGATGGCTTCTGATTGAGCCACGTATCCAGCCGACATAAGCCGATTGAAAAACTAAATAATTAGAATAATTTGTTTTATTCTTTTTAGTTTATTTTCAAACTTTAAATTGCTCATTCTTGCTCATACAAACTCCGATTGAGGTGATTCTAGAGTCTAAAAATTTGTAAAATTATGCTTTATTTAATGGTGAATTTTATTTGATATTTGGAGTTGCATTTCTCTCTGTTTTGGCATTTATTTATTTAGTTGTTACACGTAGATGTTGAAGTGCCCGAAGGATTCGAGGGAGAGGTGCTAGTTGTTATTATTTGTTTTACTGTTGTAACATCGCTTAATTTTATTCCCAGTTTTAGCATTCCTTATCTGCATTTGTGGAGGGCTAGTCTGGTGAATGGCAGGCTATCAATTCATCTGGTGTGGGAGAGAAAGAATTTGGTTGACTCATCCACCTAACCATCCACCCCACCACCTAATTTGTCTCTGTCCCTCATTTTTTTCCTTTCTTTTCTCTTGGTTGCATTTCCCCCACCCGTGAGCCATCTTGGCCTCCTCTTTTTCTTCTCCCAACTCAAAGAGTGAGCAAGGAGCAGCCCTTGGTCCATGGCACCACCTTCCCCCTCCTTTGGAGCTCCCCCATGGTTTCATCCCCCTCCAATGGACCTCCCCCATGGCACCCCCCTTGGAGCCTCCTCCTCCATGGCGCCCAAGCAGCAGCAACTCTTCCTTGTTCCTCCTCTGGGTAAGTGGATCTCCCTCCATGGATTTTTGCTTTAGAGCACAGATATGGAAGGTCTTGACTAGTTGCTAGTGTTCTAGGGTTCCTAGGATTGAGATTTTGGAGGGAAAAGTGGTCTAGGGTTGGAGGGAAACAATTCCTGTTGTCGAGCAGTTTTTGCCCGACGCTTGTAGCGCGGTTTTGGAGCAGATGCAGTCCCCCCATGAGTTTTTGGTAGTAGACAAAGTTGTAGATAATGGAATTACCTTTAATTGGAGTACTATAACTCGAAAATCAGTCCAGCCGTTTAAAATTTATGTCTGTTTTAGTGCCGGCTGTCCGAACTGTGGTTGTGTTAGTAGATTCAATGTTCAATTGAATGCTAGACCAAGTTGCTGGCCGAATCAGACTTTTTGGTTGCGTAGCGAAATGTAGGAAATTTTATGTAGATTGAGAAAATGTATTTGTTTTCTTGATTTGGAGTTAGGAATCAAAAGTTATGCCCTGTTGAAGTTGGCTATCCAAAACTGTGAATTGTCTGAAATTTCAGAAGTGAGGTTATTTCGGGTGGGCTACTCTTTTGAAATCTTGTAGTGATTGGAGAAGAACTAGCTTGAATGGGTTTGATGTATGGATAGATGGTTGTCTTGCGGTCGATTAGAGCACAAGAACTCCAAATTTGATTTAGCCAATTAGAAGATATGCTATTTTGAATGAAAACTGTCCGGAATTGAACTCAATGTAAATGACACTTGTTCTTTGAAATCTGGGATTGATTGATGAGGAACCCAATTGAATGAGTTTGTGATGATGCAAGATGATTCCCTTGCGGTTAATTAGAGTCTAAGTTTGCTCAATTTGGTTGAGTGAAGCAAAAGATATGCTTTGTTGAAATCGCTTTCCGAAAACTAGAGTTGCTGAAAATTCAGAGTTTTGATTAAGTGTTTGCAGCTCGGTTTGAGGACCTTTAAGATGGCTCCTACTAGAATGGCTTTGTGATAACTGAAGCTTATACCTTTGTGGTCGTTTAGAGTATAAGAACTCGAATTTTGGTTGAACCATTTGGATGTTATGCGAGTTTACACGATTGCCGTCCGGGAATAGAAATGTTGAGTTGAAATGGCTATTTTGAAGAACCGAATAGAAGTGTTGAAATGCATGTCGTGGGCATTTTATTGTCGATTGGTGTATGAAATGGAGTTGGATTGCGTAAGAAAAGTTAATGAGTCCAGTTGAGGACATTTAAAGCAAGTTTCGCGTTGACCGAAAGAGCTATTATTATTATTTCGCTTGAATTGTGAGTTGCATTGTTTGAGATGAATGCTCATATGTTTATTGCAGGATTTGTGACCTCGGGAGTAGCCAAAGCTTCCTGCCACTCAATCCCGAGTGGGTAAAGGTAAGTGCATTCCTAGTATGATGCTAGGATTTTGATTATTGTTAATCATCATGGATATGTTTATGTTGTAATGAATAGCATGATTTGTGTTGCATCCTATGAGTAAATGGGAAATATCAAGTGGTTATGCAGTTAAAGTTATTAAATGCTATTGGTTGAATGAATGATGATGATTACATTATGTCCATGTGAAGTGATAGAAATGAATTTAGATGCAATGTAATTTGTGTTAATTGCATTTGTGCATTCATAATGGAAGAGGTGACCCATTCTGATGCGGGCCTCTGTGTTCACACGTAGTGAACACGAAAGTCCTACCTCATAGTCCCATTCATCGAGGTGAATGGGAGCGAGACAGTAAGAGTAGGCACCTTCTCACGGGATGGAAGGAACGTGAGGGTGCACACTGACGGGTGTGCACTCGGCAGTACCGGTACGTGCATCGAAAAGAGCATTCATGTCGCATTGCATCATAACGATGATTTTGAGTTGCATTGCTAATGTTTAATTGTGCTAATGGAAATGTGAGGTGTTGGGATCGAGTCGTGGACTCCTCCCAAGAGTTGAATGAGGTATGTGTGTGAAGTAAGAAATGAGGTAAATGAGGTAAAAGGTATTGATATAATTGATTTCATGTATTTGTTGATTTGGATAAGAATTATGCTCATATTGTTGATTTAATTGTGTAACATGGCCTTATGATGCACTTTGCTGAGTCTTCGACTCACGCTTGTTGTTTTAATGTTTTAGGTACCTTGAGGATAGCTCGTCGGGATGGGACGTAACTACACTTCACTCACGTCCAACACATAATAAAGATTTAAGTTGTTTTAATTTGGTTCATCTTTAGTAACTAATTGAGTTCATGTAATAACTTGGTTTGTGGTTGTCATGACTTGTTGGATGTTGCGAATTATTAGTTGTTCAAAGACCATGACCCTTTGTTTGTGCTTAGCGGGTCATGATGGTTAGATCATACTTGTTGCTTGATATTGATTTAATTGTGATCTCTTTGCCTGCTGGGTGGATGTCCATTTAGCAGGGGAGATCTTGCAAAATTTTTTGTGAAAATTAGATAGGTTTTGGTAGCACTTTTGGGCACGTGAGGTGCCGGGGTGGTACAACTGCTTTTCAATTTATTGATGTTATTTAATTGTAAATGCTACTTTATCGCAAAACAACCACTTCAGCCATTCATTTGGAATAAGCCATGCTTGTAGATAGTAGACTTGCATTCTGTGCATGACTTGTTGAGTGCTTTAAGTACTCACCTCATTGCAATAATTCAAACAATAGTTGAAGATGAATTTATGCCAGCGCTTGAGGAGTACTAGGAGGGGTCGAATAATTAGTGTGCAAGCTCAGTCAGTTGCCTGTGGCATATTGATGGTTACTACGAGTCTTATTTCTTTTTCGTTGTAGCTTTCTTTATATTGAGTCTTTGCCCTGCAAGGCATATTATTGTAAGTTGACCATAAGGTTAGCCAAACAAGTTATATTAATAGATAAAGTCATTATTTATTATTTCGCTATGTATGATTGTGGTATTTTATCTATGTTGAGACTGTGTGCACTAGCGTGATCCTGGACTAGTGTTGAATACACAGAGGTTCCGGATTTACACATTCAGGTCCCGACAGAGGTGGTATCAGAGCCATACTGACTATACGACTTGACCCTAGTTAGAATGGTTGTTGGGGAGGATAAAACTATTTTCTAAAGCTAAAATTACCAAGAAGATCAATGAATTCTTGACTTATCCCCTCTTCCATGCTTCATACCCTTGCTAAAATTTTACATTGTAATTACTTTGTTTCAAAATCTGCGATCTCACGAGGGCTGTCTTTTGGCAGATGAGGATGATACACACTTATGGAGAGCACAATGGAGGATATGCCACTCAGCTGTGGAGGATGCTTCAAGTGCTAGGAGGATTTGCCAGGCCGATTTATAGGGCCAACAGTTGGATTGTCGACGGGAAGGCACGCAGGATGATTTGCAAGGTTACTATCTATGCTCGCAAGGACACGAAGGTCAGTCGCCCTATCAACATAACTGTGAGGAGGTCTACCTTTGAAGCTGGTACCCAAGAGTTAGCACATCTTGCATTATGCAGGATTAGCCACGACTACTCGGAGGAGCTGAGGGAGTTGGTGTTTCATCTTCATCCCCAGGAGGGAGGTGTTACCAATGCTAGGATTGACTTGGAGGGAGACGCCACAGTTGTTCACCTCGTGTGACACTACGGAATGTCAGGACACCGTAAAAGGTGAAATTGGAGAATGTGACATTATAAAATGTGAAAATGAAGGTTAAAACTTTACGTTATGCCATTTAATCGTGTTTCCGGGCCGATTCCGGGAGTTTGGGCCTTTCCGGGGAAGTTTGGGCCTAAGGGAAAGGGTCGTGGGCTTTGGTGGGAAGGTGTTTGGGCCCAAGTGGGAGTGGGAGACCTGGTTGGGCACCTCCCCCTGCCCTTTGTGCGCCCCCAATCCTGCCCTAGCCGCCCCCTCACTTCCTCCTCATCCCCCAAACTAGCTGCCACCTCCCCCTTATGCGCCACCCTCCTCCTACCTCCTCCCCATTGCACCACCACCCCTCTCATCTCCTCTCCACCACCCTTGCTGCCATAGGGGGGGTTCTCCACCTCACCACCCCGTAGATCCGTCCATTGGAGCGCTCCGCGATGAGGAGATCAAGTCGATTTGGAGCGAGGAAGGAGATCGCGCGAACCGGGAGGAGATCCGTTGGTTCTTCGTTCGTCGGGCAAAGGTATGGCCACGGGAATCCTTGGGGTTGGTCTAGGTACTGTTCTAAGGGTTTATATCATATTTTTAGATCAATTGGTGGTGCTGTAATTGGGTAGATTAGATGGAATCTAGAGTTTGCCACGTTCTCTGTTTCGGGCAGCATGAGCAGTCGACATAGGGTTTGGGTTTTCGCCAATTTAGATTCAGAATTTGGTCGGCCGCCTGTTGAATAAGTTGTAGGTAATTTCAATACCTTTCAGTGGGTATAAAGAACGTCTAATTCCGCCCAGCCGTTTGAATGTTACGCTCATTTTACCGAGCGTGCTAAAAACTGTGACGTGATTGGAACAGATCACGGTATTCTGTAGATTAAACCACTTTAGAGTCCGAATCAGTCTTTCCATATACTTAGAAAAAGTTAGGAAACTTCCTAAGCTATGCGAGGATGTACTCATTTAATCAATTCGGAGTCTTAGAACCTGAGTTATGCTTGTTGCAAGTCTGCTGTCCCGACAGGACAGAACCTCTGTTTTGGGTTGTGCGAGTAGTTGCGAAGTCGGGGTAGAAGAGTGTTTGCGTATTGTTTTGTGGGCATGATTTTGAGTGTGTGGTGCCTATGTGCAGGTGGTGTGACCCTGGGGTTCCCTCTACTTCTCGCCAATCCGTCGCCCGTGGTTGAGGCAAGTGTATTGGAATGGGTAGCGGGTTGTAGATTGCTAGTTTTGTTGAGATTGAAATGGAATATATGATATGTTCACATGCCATGCTTTAATGTTTGCCATTGATATGATGAATATATTTTATTATGTTATGATGCCATGTGTTAATGTACAAGATATCTATGATGTGGGCATGTTTGCATACATGGCATGATACATGGCCGGGTCGGTGAGGAAGTCATAACTAGTCCGGTAAGGTCGGTGAGAAAGTTATGACTAGCCCGGAGCGCCATTGAGTATGTCCTACATCGTGATTCCATCCACCGCGGTGAATGGAAGTGAGGAGTAGGCACCCTCAATCTTCGGGATGGAAGGGAGGAGAGGGTGCACACCGACGGGTGTGTACTCAACCATACCGGTATGAGTTTCGAGAAGACATGTGCATCGCATCGCATTGCATACATGATGATGATGATAATGATAGGTGATCATGAATAAGATGATAGACATGATGTGAGTTTTTGTAGCCATGTAATTGTTCTTTTGTACCATTGCAATATACTTGCTGAGTGTTGAACTCACGCTTGTGCTTTCTTGTTGTTTTAGGTACCATGAGACTGGCATGCACGGAAGGGAAATAGTCACACTTCTACACGTAGCTTCACTTATTTGTTCCCACAGTCAGTCAATTGGAGTCTTGATAATAAATTAAGTGTGATGCTTATTGATTTATGGTTTAGTTTTGTGATATGAGAGTCTTATTGTTCGTTTGGCTCATGGAGACATTGAATGCTTGGAATTAGACTTATATTGCTGTCATGCTGTTAATTATTGCTATTTTAGATGCCTCTTATATTGCCATATATTGCTATGCTGTTGTTGTTCCTTCAATTCATGATAAAACAAAGGAGATGCTTCCGAAATTTCGGTTTTTAGCATTCGTGTCTTTGTTGTAATTTACTTGTATTTGTGGTATTTAGAGGTTGCTTAGTCTATGTTTGGTAGCATTCGGTCATATTAAATGCCGGGTTGTTACAGTTGGTATCAGAGCGGGCTTCAGGTCCGTGGTGTATGAACTTAGTGGAATACCATAGGGTTAACTAAAATTTTGATGTGGAGTAACCTAGAAACATGGCTTTGGTTACACTTAAAATTTTGTCATAGGATAGCAACATTAAAACTTGTGTAAGTGGAATAACTAATTTAAAATTTGACACACATGTATGCACAGTAGGAAAGGGTATGGGTATCGTTGCTTTACGGTTAAATGTTGTATTTATGCTCTGATGTTAAATGCTGCATTTTGATGAAGTATGATGTTATATTTATGAAAGTTTTGATTGAGATGCTATATGTTTGATCAAGTGGGGTTGTGGTGCCGAAGGGTTTCGGTCACCATTTTTTTTGTTCATAGTAAAGGTGTGGTTTGACGGTGTGGCCGGTTAACGTCATCATCGAAGAATTTTAACCCCTGTAGGAGAAGAGTGCTTACCCTTTCTATCGTAGATCGGGTAGTTGACTGGAGTCGAATAGAAGAGATTGGTGGTGGATTCCTTCGATGTTTTTATCGATCTGTGGTCGGTCTTGGTTGGTTTTCTTGGTTTTAGTTGATGGAAACCAAAAGAAAAGTGTTTGGTATTGGATTTTCGCGGATCGTTCCGTATGCAGTGTGTGGTTTTGTCTTCCTTGGTTGAAGACGAAGAAGAAGAGTCTAGTGTTGCGCTTCTTTTGGTCGCCTTTCCAGCTTTGATGCTTAGTTTGTTGATTGCTTTATGGGGAAGAAGCATTCAACTTATTCATGTGTTTGTCTTTCTCCGAGGTTAAAGGGGTTATTACGGTGTTATGCCAGACCTGGCTGTCAGGGCTGAAGTTCTGTGGCTTTGTAGGAGTAAGTGGTGTTTGATTTCGTCATTTTACTAGTTTACGAAATCAACTTTGAAAAAAAAACCCTTCTTGTTTCGTGAAAGTTTGGGGTTTGGTGTTAAGGTTTTATTTGCAAAGGATTACTTGATCGCTTGGTTCCCTTTTAAGAAAATTGTCTTTCAACCATTTTCCTCCATGGGAGTCTTGAGATTGAAAAGTGTTTTGGAGAATTTCCTTTTGCATGACCAAGTTTGGGTTTGTCTCATTGCAACTTTGAGAGTCAAGTTTTTTTTGTGAATTTTTGGTTGAGTGATAAAAAGAAAATGCTGCAAATAAAGTAAGTAGTCATTTGACTGAAAGTAGTTGTCAAAAGTGAAAACTGTTGTTTAGCATATTATGAAGTATGTAACAATGTGGTTTATAGAAATGTTGTACTCCTAAGCTAATTTGCGAGTTGAATCAATGTAATTTTTATTTGTAGCTTAAGATTAAATGAACTTCTAGTGCCGTAGATTTATTTCTATAGCGAGTAATGATCAAATGTGTTAATGAACATGCTTAGAGTTTGTTGCTTTATTTTGAAGTGAGGTAGTACGCCCCATTTATTAAATGTGTAGCTGAACATTGTTAATGTTTAAAATTTTAAACTACTGATATTGTTAAGGAAACCGTGTTGGTTGATTAAAGACGTATTAATTTAACGTGTTAGTAGAGAAATTTAATCATGTCAGTTTGTGACCTTAATTTGGAAGTTGATTAGAGTCGTTATTTTTATGTTGCAAATTATTAGTATATTTGGAAGTATGCAATGGTGTTCCTATATTGCTAGTATCGATGTCAATTTGGAAAGATATAGGTTTTATTGTTGCTTTAAGAGCGTCGTGATGGTCTAACTTATTAAATTCATTTTTATAGTTGGAGTATGTTGAGTAGCGGCAACTTGTTATAACCTATGTATGGGGTAGCTTAAAGCAATGTTGTTGTTTATAATTATGTCGTTTATTGATATTGATGACTTAGTAGTGTGGTAATTGTGTAGATTACTTGTTGGAAACCATTGTTAAAATGGAGATTATTGTAACATATTGTGATGGAGTGAACCATGGATAATTAACATGAAGTAGAATTTTATCCTTAATGAATGTATGTCTTAGAATCATAGTTATGAACTCTATTTTGTAGAGATAATATTTACATGTTGAAAGTCATTGATTAATTGAATCAGTTCCGATTGTCGAAAAGTTGATGAATGGATGGTATAAAAAAAAATTATAGGTTGATCATGCTGAAAGATTTGTTGAAATACTATGTTTCAAACTTGGAATAAGATGTATTATGAGTTGGTGATCCGTGGGGATCATGTCAATGTAGTCTTGGTTGGGTGCCTTTTTAATAAGCCTCATAAACCTTAATTAAAGGTGTTGGGAATGGTAACTAGAGAAAGAAACTGTTATGTAAATTTTGTTAAATCCGGTTGGACTTTCTCAATGAGTAAGTAGTGAATTTTGAAGTCTTTAATGGAAAGCGTAGTGGAATACTAGAGATGATTGCATTTATGCTAAGCTGGTGTTTAAAAACCTTCTGGGCTGGTTTGGTTGTTTGCTATCTTGGTTGAATGCTTTTGGTCAAAGTGTTCCTTATGTTGAGTTTCAGAGTTTTCCCTAAAACTCGTAGAAATTGGTGCCAATCTCTGGTATTGGCGAATTTGTTTAGTTTGTGCTATGAGTATGGATTTTTTACACCCAAAAATTGTTGAGTGGATCGCGCTTCTTCGCGTTCACACTGAATTATCTTTGGAATCAGTATTTTTAAAGGAAGCAGATGGATATAGTGGGTTGTGTTGGAAACTCTTGAGATTTAATTTGTAACTCTTTTTTACTAGAGTTGGACTTACTTGCATAATGTGTGTGATGTTTGCGAGTGCTTCAAAAAGGTGGATTTTATAAATGTTTTATAAAGTGATTTTGTTAGTGAGGTGTTCCCTTTTGGAAATGAATTTCTCTCTCCTTGAGAAAATTTATGACGGCTGTGGGAGCAGATGCTTGACTTGAAATTTTGATGTTCTCTTCCAAAATGTTGAATTTGGTTGAAATGCAATATTTTGGCAAGTTCAGTTTTCAATTGATGTGCGATGGGATGCGACGTGGTGTTTTACTGTTAACTATGCTGCCATCATAGTCTTTAGGGGTGAAAACGGGTCGGATACGGTCGGATATTGCTCATCCCGTATCCTAACCCACATTATTATACCGGATTCGAAGTCGGATACGGATAGACCGGATACGGATACGAATTCAGAATAGTCCGGATTCAGACATGGGACGGATACATGACGGATACGGATCGGAAACGGATAATATAGTCGGATAGTATACAAGGCAAAAAAAATGAATGAACCATACGACATTCACATGAACCGATGAACTTTTCAACACAAGTAGATACATCATACATAACATAACTCTCACACGATGACACGATAACACACAAACATGATCACATCGACATAATCATAATTCATACATAAGTCCAACATAAGTGATTCATACACAAGTCCAACATAAGTGATTCATACACAAGTCCAACATAAGTGCTTCATACATAAGTCCAATATAAGTGCTTCATACATAAGTCCCAACATGTTGAAGCGTCTCAATCCTCGACATTGGCTATTTCTTCTTCTTCTTCCTACAATTTGTATAATGTATAATAACAACATTTCAATGAATTAGCAAGTAGTATCTAAGGTACATCATACAAAGCAAGCTAATTGAATGAAGTTGGTTCAACAATATCCTTAATCAGTGTACCACAAAGCATATAATTCATCAGTGTACCACAAAGCAAGCAAATGAAATGAAGTAGACAAAGATAAGTACATATTGTCATACTCATACCTGAACAACCATATTAGTAGCAATGGTCTCTAAAACCTCTAAATCTCCAACAATAGATGCAACCTTAGTAGTAGAATCTACCAAATTTAAGAAAGCATCATTAGTAAAAATCTAGATTAAAATAAAAAAAATGACAAACTATTAAAATTGCCACCTTTTCTAGATGCAGATATCCAATCTTTCGCACAAACCAATGCTTCTACCATATCAGGATCTAGACGACTGCGAAATGGATCAATGACACGACCACCAGCACTAAACGCAGATTCAGAAGCAACAGTTGACACTTGCATGGCCAAGACATCACGAGCAACTTGTGAGAGGATTGGAAATTCATCTTGTTGAGTACCCCACCATGCTAAAACATCAAATTTCTTATTGGATTTACTAAGCTTCAGTCTTGGTTCTGCCATATATCTGTCCAAGTCATTTGTTTCATCTTGATCAATCCCATAAGTGTCACATAAGAAACTTTCAAGTTCATTACTCTCTTCTTCCATAAAGAGAGAAAATGGCTCAGAACTCTCAATAGGACTATGTGAAGCACTAGTAGCATTCTTGGTGGCATTAGATGCAGAAGAAGCATATGGTTGATATAGCTGCCTCATAATCTTGATAACTTCTTCAACTTCATATCGAAACAACAAATCACCATAAAATTTCTTCATGTAAAATTCTATCACAGCTTGCTTGTATCTAGGATCTAGAAAAATAGCTACAGCAAGAGCAATGTTGGTCTTCTCCCAATACTTTTCAAACTTAGTACTCATAGACAGCCCCATCATACTAATGGTGGTATCATTACTAGCACACCAATCAGCAATTAAAAGCTTAATATCACAAAAATTCTGATAAAACAGATTTGCTGTTGGATATAAAGTGCCAGAAAATAGCTCAGTAACATCATTGAACTTCTTCAAACATTTGCAAAGAGTCAGAGCTTTACCCCATTCTGCATCTGATGGAGCCATCTTCTCATACCTACGGCGTTCCAAGCAAACAAGCCTCTCAAAAGCTTTCCTATAATAAAGTGCATCTGTAACACCCTACAAATCTAAACTGTCGTACAAGAAAATTTCGACAGCATCTCTCCTAAAATTAGGACAAAACGGAAGCGACAACAAGATTCATAACAACCATTATAAACAGGAATAACATAAAAGCATCAATACTAGAGATAACAAATCTAAATCAACCAGAAAACAAACATAAACGTAAAACAGCTCCAAAGAGGACATCAACAGGTCTATGATTAATAAAATTTCAGCAAGCTAATGAATTATTAAATGCACTAGTCCATGTGATTCGTGATGACCCCGGAGGGTTGATTGTGCTACTAAGCCCACCCTTCAAGCTTACGACTCGCGAGAACTACCTGAAAACAACAAAATAACAAGGGGTGAGATTGGGTAATCTCAAAGAAGCGGAACAACTTCTAACGAATAACACAGCCACAGTAAAACTAGCATACCAAATTCCTCATGTCCAATACCACATTATAGAGTCCACACAACCTCAGTAAAATGCATATGATTGTGCACATGCTTATGCCATGATCCTCCTCACCGTGCCCTTTCTCAGAACACACGGTGTTGTACTGTCTTGATCGCGCCAAGACAAGGCGTCGACAAACTTCCAATGCATGATTATGCAGTTAATGCTTCATGCATAAATACATTCATAACTTCCCACTCTGAATTCACATGCTTGCATACCATCAAATAACATGGATAGAATGCGAACATCATTGAGATAGAATATCTCCACAATTCATCTTGCAAACAACATCTTTCTTCATTCTTACTCATGATTCAAAAGCCAAACAACCACATCACAATGCAGGATAGGATATTGTAATCTCATAAACAAGTAGTTAAACCATGTAGGTGTGCTGCAATTAAGGTTTATATTGAAGACGAAACAAATAGCGAGTTATAGTTTAGCAAGACCGCTACTTCCACTTGCCTTTACCAACGTGGATGACGAACCTAGTTGCGTCCAGAAGGGGCACCACCTGTACAAGTATTATTTCAGTACATAGTGACATCACAAATGATCACACAACTCGAACACACGCTTCCTAATCCCCGTTCCCTTAAGCGCCAAAAACCCCAATCTGTCCGGGTCAAACAGCAGCACCCTCTCTTCACAATTTCGTATCTTTTTTTATACAGATCATAAAAATACAAAAAAATTACAGTAGCTAGATATTGACGAGATCTACAACTTTCATGAAGATAACAAATTTCAATTCCACTGTTAAATATGCCTAAACAAACGTCCAACACAGTGGACAAAATCTGTTTCCAGATTCTGTCCGTCATCTTGAAACAGCGATAACTCTCAGACCGACGCCCCAAAAATTCTGAAAAAATTACAGAAACTAGATCTCGACGTTATCTACAACTTTCTAGTTATAGGTTTTTGCAGGAAAAATCGTCTATGCCACGTAAAACGCGAAACAATCCGCGCTGCACAATCTCCCCTTCCAAAAACAGCACCACGTGAACATCTACCCTTCTCCCCCATCAAGATCCATCTAAATCACTCACCACTAGATCTAATACACTCCTAATCCCTAGGTAGAACAGGGGTAAAAGATTGGGAATTTTACCTTGAGTTCTCCCTTGAGAACCCACGAAAAACGCGCGACGATTCCCGAAACGGAAATCTGCTCGTCCTCCACGCCTCCACGGATCCTCTTCTCGCTTGCTCCTTCGCGTTTCGCGGTGGATCTTGAGCCACCACGCAAGGAGGAAGAGGAGGGTGGTGTGGGTGCTTGGGGTGGTTGGGGGGCGCCCTTGGGCTTTTGGGGGGTTGACACCCGTTTTTATATGGTGGGCCGGCCCACTAGGGGAAAAGAGAGAGAGGTGGGGAGGGGATTCGCAGCCCAGGCCCAGGTTTTCCTCGGCCCACTGTTTCTAGCCCGACAACTCCAAATTTAATATTAATACGCCGGATAAACTTCAATTATTTCATCCCCCGACAAATCCTTCATTCCTCTCCCGAAACAAAACCAGGAAAAGGAACCCTAAAATCGCTCTGACGCTCTAAGGCATCACAGCATCCATCAACATGTGATAGGTGGAATTCCACCTAGTAGCAACGTCTAGTGACACACCCTTTGATATATCCAATTTACATTCAGATGCACACTTAATAAATTCCTCCCACTGCAAGGGAGAGCCCTTTACCGTCACAACCAAAGATCGAATATTCTGAACTGCACTTGCAATTGCTTGTAGACTATCTCTAGCAACAAGATTAAGTATGTGATTTGCACATCTGACATGAAAAAATAGACCATCACAAAGAAGGGAGGACTGTTTGCTGAGTTCAACAATGACATCCTTGACACATACTTGATTTGCAGATGCATTGTCAAGTGTTAGAGAAAATAACTTCTTCTCAATAAACCATCTCATAACACTAGTAGTGAATGCATCAGCCAAATTAGCACCAGTATGTCGTCCTTCTACATGCATGAATTTGATAATTCTTTTTTGAATCTTCCAATTTTCATCAATCCAATGTACAGTGACACACATGTAGGCTTTGTTCTGGTTTGATGTCCACATATCCATAGTTGTGCTAAAGCGACAATTAACTGTTTTGAAGTATTCATACAATTTATCCTTTTCTTGGGTAAAGATGTCCATTAGTTCTTTCCTAACAGTGGCACGGCTTTTGATTGGAAAGCTAGGACGCAAAGACTTGATAAATTGAACGAAGTATTCATGCTCAACAATATTGAAAGGGTACTCATGCATGATTATAGCCACATAAAACTTTCTCAAGCTAGCTTCTTGATCATACCTAAAAGGTTCAACAGCCGTTGTACCTTCATGCTTCTTTTCTACTTTCAGTAGTTGCTGGCCTGGCGTCAATGCATGTTTGTTCTTCAAATGGTTCCAGAAGACCTTTGTGCCATTGTTGCTCTCACATCTAGCTTTGTATGTGCATAAGTTGCATTTGGCCCATTGTTGAATAATCTTCTTGTCATTCTCCACAACCGTCACTGCTGACTTCAAGAAGTGATTCCAGATTATTGATGTGGTCTTCTTCTGTCTCTTTCGTTCGGGCTCGTCATTCTCTTCTGCTTCTGTAGCCACATGAGTAACATTATCATTTGAAATATGTGTGCCACTACCAATAGTTGGGGGCCCTTCATTTTCACCCACACTTTGAGATATACTTCCACATGCACTTGATGCCATTGCCATGTCTACACCTATATAGAAATGAGAAGATTGAGACCACATATTCAATACAAGATTGAACAATTGTTACAAATTCAACCAAATAATAAGAATTAGTTGAAAATCACAACCAACACTTTTGACAAGTGAATTGAGCAACTTCTTTCTGCTTGATTTGAATGAAACAATCAGAATCAACTTATCAGCCACCACTTAGTTTTATATCCAGTTTGGTCTAGTCAAGTTATTATACAAGTGCAAACAGATATCTCTTCTTCTGATGCTTTATTATAATGAATACTTACAAAAAGAAGAGGAACATGGTTTTTGCCAAATTTTGTGATGCAACTATGCAAGTAGCACATACTGCCATACAATGATTTTTGCCAACTTTTGTGATGCAAGTAGCACACTAGCACATACTGCCATACAATGGTTTTTGCCAAATTTTGTGATGCAAGTAGCACATACTGCCATACAATGGTTTTTCCCAACTTTTGTCATGCCAGATTTTGTTGAAAGTAGCATTCTGGATTGACAGTACATAGAAGATTGATGAACTATAGGAAGATACTAAATCTTGGTTGCCCTAAGCACATGTACATGACAAGATTCTTGTTGCTCTCAGATTTAACAAACAAACACAACACATGTACATAGAATGATTGATGAACTATAGGAAGATACTAAATCTTGTTGCTTTCAGATTTAAAAGAAGTAAACCTCAGGCGGAGGGTGGCGCCACGGCCGTGGTGGACCCAACATGAGGGCCGAGGGCCGAGGGCGCCGGCGGAGGGCGACGGCACCGAGGGCGCCGGCAGAGGGCGACGGCGCCGAGGGCGGGGCGACGCCGCCGAGGGCGAAGGGCGAGGGCCGAGGGCGCCAGGGTGGAGGGCGACGGCGCCAAGGGCGGAGGGCGCGACGACGCGGAGGGCTGACTGGCGACTGCTGAGGGCTGATTGCTGAGGGCGGTGGATGACGGCTCGGCAGCGGCGGACCGGCGGCGTTCAGATCTGGAGAGGCCGAGCAGGAGCAGAGAGAGGATGAATGAGAATCACAGATTCACGGTCGCATACTCAGATACTCCCAATCTCCCATGGTCCATGGACTGATGGACTCACCGCCCTAGTCAAGTAGTCACTCATAGACAGTCTCATAGACCACCGGTCCAGTGGTCCACCAAGGCACAGTACCGGATATCCGGATTTATTTATGGGATAATATCCGGATTAATACGGGAATTATCCGTATCCGACGGATATTTGACGCCCCGATTCCGTATCCGTATTTGACTATCCGGATCCGATCCAAATCCGACCGGATATAAAAATATCTTCCCGGATCTGGTTTTTTCTGGATATGGCTCCGGATCGGGCGGGAAATATCTGACCCGTTTTCACCCCCAATAGTCTTTATGAGTTACCGCAACCTTCGATGTTAATTGTGTTTCAATTATGTGATACCGAGGAAGAAGTCATTTGGTGAATGACTATTCGGTACTGTTGTTACATGATGAATGAATGGTGAAAAGGAAAACGTGACATTGTTTATGCATAATTAATCATAAAGGAGTCGTTGAGCCAGGTAGGTGAGAAAGTCATATATGGATATATGACTAATCCGGAGTGCTCTTGAAAAGTTTGCATTCATGTCATGAATCGAGATGTCCATTTCTTTCTAGTATGAAAAGAAAGAATGAAGAATTTCTGGTATTTTGGTAGTGGTGTAGGGGATTTGTGCTTCCTTTGCAATTTGGCTTGGAAAAAAATGATGAATGCTCCTTGGATGTTGCCGAATTCTTTCCAAAGTGGTTGTTAACGCTTTGGATTTGAGTTGACGTATGTGGTCCACTTGGGTTCAAAAGAATTGTACTTCTTTTGCTCTATAGATGGGAGTGAGGATATGAATGTTCTTGGTTTATGGTTGAGTATGCGAAATATGTGTACACTTGGGCTTGATTACTAAGTGTTATTGTGTGAGGGCGAGACCCTCTTAAGAAAGGAGCCAATTGTGGTTTGGTAAGGTTTTACGATCCTAGCTTGGGGCTAGGTGTCGAACCTTAGTGGTATAAGGGTGGTTTGTGATGGAGGTTGATGATGTATGGGTTTAACCTTTATTAAGAGTATCGATGGGTGGAAGTGAAGTTGACGGTAGTTCGATGATAATTATCCTGTCGTGAGCAATTGTCTTAACTGGTTGTCTCTGGGTTTGAGACTTTCCTGGGACAGGATGGAATGAAATATTAGCATGATCTTAGGGATGGCAATCGGGCGGGTACGGGCGGGTAGACCTCCCGCAGACCCAAACTCGAAACCCGAAATTCATACCCGAACCCGAACCCGAAATCTCTCACGGGTACATACCCACGCCCATACCCGAACCCGATGGGTACCCGAACCCGAACGGGTACCCGAACCCGAAATTAAATTCACCTCGCAATCAAGTTTTCAACCATCAATTGTCAATCAATTCATTTGTAATTTCTATGTTTAAAGGAAAAATATATGGTGTATATAATCATGAAAGTTACCGCATCTTACATATCGAACGATGCTTGAAAATCTTGAATTAACTTTCCATTATTTTTAATTTATATTAATTAATTTGGGTACCCATGGGTACCCACGGGTGCAGAACCGAACCCAAACCCGAACCCGAACCCAAAATTTGAAACCCGTGGGTCTTAAATCAAACCCATACCCGAACCCATCGGGTCGGGTACCCACGGATACGCGAACCCACGGGTAATTTTGCCATCCCTACATGATCGTGTATCGGAAGGGCAAATGTGCCTTGATGAGTTATTCCTCTCGATGGAAATTCTCGGGAATGTAGAGAGGTTGTTAGACGAATTGTGACCCGCTTTGATTGTGTCATGTTGAGTTTAATGAAGTGTGGTAGTCAGGTTGATTGTGATAGTAGTGTGAAGTGTTTGTCGTGAGGATTCGGGCGTTTTGGGTTGATGGAGCCCTTTGTGGTTGAAACGCAAATTCTGTTTGGGAATTGAAGTGAAGGTAGAACCGTGAGAGGTTGCACTCTGTTGAGCTAAATCAACATATTCTCGCCAAGTGTTGGTTTTGAAAACTCACTTGTCGTTTGTTCCGGTTTGAGTCTTTGTGCGAATGTTTTGTGCTGCAGAGAAGTCTTTTGTCCCTTGGGGACTTTGTTGTTGATTTTGGCGTTCTTCGGATTCGAGGTCGAATCCTGTTTAAGGGGGGAGAATATGACACTACGGAATGTCGGGACACCGTAAAAGGTGAAATTGGAGAATGTGACATTATAAAATGTGAAAATGGAGGTTAAAACTTTACGTTATGCCGTTTAATCGCGTTTCCGGGCCGATTCCGGGAGTTTGGGCCTTTCCGGGGAAGTTTGGGCCTAAAGGAAAGTGTCGTGGGCTTTGGTGGGAAGGTGTTTGGGCCCAAGTGGGAGTGGGAGACCTGGTTGGGCGCCTCCCCCTGCCCTTTGTGGCCCCCAATCCTGCCCTAGCCGCCCCCACTTCCTCCTCATCCCCCAAACTAGCCGCCACCTCCCCCTTGTGCACCACCCTCCTCCTACCTCCTCCCCATTGCACCACCACCCCTCTCATCTCCTCTCCACCACCCTTGCTGCTCTAGGGGGGTTCTCCACCTCACCACCCCGCAGATCCATCCATTGGAGCGCTCCGCGACGAGGAGATCCGGTGGATTTGTAGCAAGGAAGGAGATCGCGCGAACCGGGAGGAGATCCGTTGGTTCTTCGTTCGTCGGGCGAAGGTATGGCCACGGGAATCCCTGGGGTTGGTCTAGGTACTGTTCTAAGTGTTTATATCATGTTTTTAGATCAATTGGTGGTGCTATAATTGGGTAGATTAGATGAAATCTAGAGTTTGCTACGTTCTCTGTTTCGGGCAGCATGAGCAGTCGACATAGGGTTTGGGTTTTCACCAATTTAGATTCAAAATTTGGTCGGCCGCCTATTGAAGAAGTTGTAGGTAATTTCGATACCTTTCAGTGGGTATAAACAACGTCCAATTCCGCCCAGCCGTTTGAATGTTACGCTCTTTTTACCGAGCGTGCTAAAAACTGTGATGTGATTGGAACAGATCACGGTATTCTGTAGATTAAACCACTTTAGAGTCCGAATCAGTCTTTCCATATACTTAGAAAAAGTTAGGAAACTTCCTAAGCTACGCGATGATGTACTCGTTTAATCAATTCGGAGTCTTAGAACCCGAGTTATGCTCATTGAAAGTCTGCTGTCCCGACGGGACAGAACCTCTGTTTTGGGTTGTGCGAGTAGTTGTGAAGTCGGGGTAGAAGATTGTTTGCGTATTGTTTTGTGGGCATGATTTTGAGTGTGTGGTGCCTATGTGCAGGTGGTGTGACCCCGGGGGTGCCCTCTACTTCTCGCCAATCCGTCGCCTGTGGTTGAGGCAAGTGTATTGGAATGGGTAGCGGGTTATAGATTGCTAGTTTTGTTGAGATTGAAATGGAATATATGATATGTTCACATGCCATGCTTTAATGTTTGCCATTGATATGATGAATATGTTTTATTATGTTATGATGCCATGTGTTAATGTACAAGATATCTATGATGTGGGCATGTTTGCATACATGGCATGATACATGGCCGGGTCGGTGAGGAAGTCATAACTAGTCCGGTAAGGTCAGTGAGAAAGTTATGACTAGTCCGGAGCGCCATTGAGTAAGTCCTACATCGTGATTCCATCCACCGCGTTGAATGGAAGCGAGGAGTAGGCACCCTCCATCTTCGGGATGGAAGGGAGGAGAGGGTGCACACCGACGGGTGTGTACTCAACCATACCGGTATGAGTTTCCAGGAGACATGTGCATCGCATCGCATCGAATACATGATGATGATGATGATAATGATAGGTGATCATGAATAAGATGATAGACATGATGTGAGTTGTTGTAGCCATGTAATTGTTCTTTTGTACCATTCCAATATACTTGCTGAGTGTTGAACTCACGCTTGTGCTTTCTTGTTGTTTTAGGTAGCATGAGACCGGCATGTGGGGAAGGGAAATAGTCACACTTCTACATGTAGCTTCACTTATTTGTTCCCACAGTCAGTCAATTGGAGTCTTGATAATAAATTAAGTGTGATGCTTATTGATTTATGGTTTAGTTTTGCGATATGAGAGTCTTATTTTTCGTTTGGCTCATGGAGACATTGAATGCTTGGAATTAGACTTATATTGCTGTCATGCCATTAATTATTGCTATTTTAGATGCCTCTTATATTGCCATATATTGCTATGCTATTGTTGTTCCTTCAATTCATGATAAAACAAAGGAGATGCTGCCAAAATTTCGGTTTTTAGCATTCGTGCCTTTGCTGTAATTTACTTGTATTTGTGGTATTTAGAGGTTGCTTAGTCTATGTTTGGTAGCATCCGGGCATATTAAATGCCGGAGTGTTACACCTCGCTAGGTTCGCCGCAGCGCAGGAGGTTATGGACAACACAGTCCAGGAGCTTCTGGAGACGTACAACGCTTTGGAGGCTACTGAGTTGAGACTGAAGGAGACACGAGTGATGGCTTCGTAGAGGATCGCTGAGCTTAAGGAGGCCTTGTACATTAGAGAGCAGGAGGCTGAGTTGGAGCTAGAGGATGGGGATCCTGAGGAGCCAGTGTGTGAGCTAGAGCCAGAGCTCGTGTACGAGCTTGAGCCACAGTAGGAGCCAGAGCCCGAGGGGCAGGGTTCGTCGACCACACCAATTGGAGGCCATAAGGATCAGTTTGCACAGATGCCTGCTCACCCACCAGTGTACCCCCCAAGAGGATCATAGCTGGGTTGGTTAGATGAGTGATTGAGTCTAGCTTAATAGTTTAGACTCAAGTGCCGAGTCGCGTCGTTTGAGTTAGCAGAGTCACCCTTTAAGCATTAAATTTCGGTGTGCTTAGGATAATAAGTGTCTTTATGCTTTCTGAGTGTGCAATATGAGTTGCAAAGCCTTTAGGCACTTGTGAGCAACCATACCAAGTTATTAATAAAGATTAATTAGATTTATATTTTAAGTTACACTAGTTTCCCCCTCATAAGTTTATTTATTTCTTGTTTATTCTTGTTTCCCTCTCATCTCTAAACCTTGGAGTGATCAACAGATGGTTCAGACATAAGGAAACAACATAGCTAGTGGGAGTGGATCTCATCCTAGTGGGAACCCCAATGATGAGTTCTACCCTTAACTTGCACCACAAGTAGATATGCAGAACTTTGGAGCTTTTCTCGTAGCCTAGACCCAGCTGATGCACACCATGATGTAGCAAGTGCAGCACCTCACCAAACAAGCTACTGCCAATCAAGCAACTCAGGATAACCATGGACAACATCCACATTTTAAGCTGTTAGAGTTTATGAGGACCCATCCATCCACCGTTTCTAGGAATGTTAATCCTTTGGAGGCAAATGATTGGCTGAGATCGATCGAAAGGAAGATTCATATAACCCAGTGCGTAGGAAATGAGAAGGTGCTTTATGCCTCACATCAACTTGAAGGTACTGGTGCTGAATGGTGGGAGAATTACTGTGCATCCCATGAGAATCCGCAAGAGACCTAGTTCATCGCCATGGGGAGCGCTTATTTTGTTTATCAAGAAAAAGGATAGTAGTTTTAGGATGTGTATTGATTATCGTGCACTTAATGATGTGATGATAAAGAAAAAGTATCCGTTACCCAGGATTGATGATTTATTTGATTAGTTAAGAGGAGTTGGAGTTTTCTCCAAGATTGATCTTCGATCAGGATATCATCAGTTGAAGATTTGAGCCAAAGATGTACCAAAAACTGCGTTCTCATCAAGATATGGATATTATGAATTCATAGTTATGTCATTTGGATTGACAAATGCACCAGCATATTTCATGAATATAATGAATAAGGTTTTCGTGGAATACCTGGATAAGTTTGTTGTTGTGTTCATAGAAGACATTCTTGTCTATTCCAAGGCGAGAGAAGAGCATGCAGAACATCTGAGGCTAGTTCTGGAGAAGTTGTGAGAACATCAATTATATGCTAAGTTTAGTAAGTGTGACTTTTGGAAAGATAAAGTGGAATTTCTTGGACATGTAATGACTGCTAAGGGAATTGCAGTTGACCCAAGCAAAGTGGAAGCAGTTTTGCATTGGGAGCAACCAAAGACGGTTACTTAGATCCGTAGTTTTCTTGGAACGGTGTGATATTACCATTGATTTATTGAAGGAATCTCAACGATTGCTAGGCCACTTACACAATTATTGAAGAAGGAGAAGAGGTTTGCATGGATGCCAGAGTGCAAAAAGAGTTTTCAAGAGTTGAAGAAGCGATTGACATCAACACCAATGCTAGTGTTGCCCGATGTTCAGCAGAGCTTCGATATATATTGTGATGCTTCGTGTCAAGGACTTGGATGTGTATTAATGTAGAACGGAAAGGTAGTTGCATATACATCAAGGTAGTTAAGGCCGCAACAGCCAGGCCCACAGGAAATGACTCTAAAATTCTCTAAATCGTGCCCGAAGACAACCCTCTAATCTACCCGAGAGTAGAATGCCAAAATAGATCTAGATTTCTTCAGATCTAACTAGTTGCAGCACACCAAAAGAGGCTCTTAGCACTACATTCCCCCATTAGAATAGCACCTAATCCACCCCAAGAATTCCCAATAACCATACCTCTTCTTGACGAACCGAAGAACCGACGAAACCTCCTTCTCCCGCCTTCGATCCTCCTCCAATCCGCAGGAAAACACCGACTTCCCCTTGGTTGGATGAGCTCCACTACAGGGATAGCAGGGAGAGGTGAATTGGGGGAGGGAGGGGCGGCTAAGGGGGGAACCCTAGCTAGGTGGGCGCAAGGGGGGAGGAAGAGGGGGCTGGCCAAGGGGGAGACGCAATGGGGGGGCACAAGGAGGTGGGGTGTGGCTACGGGGGGGTGGAGGGGAGATGGGCTAGGGTTTAGGCAGGGATTCTTTCCCCCACAAGGCCCAAAACCCACTACCAAAGGCCCACGCTCTCTCGGAAAGCCCAAAACTTAATTCCCTAAGGCCCAAACTCTCCTGGAGAAGCCCAAACACCCTAAAAGGCCCACAAACATGACATAACTCTTACCGTAATGTCACACTCCCTTTCTTCTTTCTTCTTCGGCCATCGCTCCCTTTCTTCTTTCTTTCTCTTCTTTCTCCTTCGGCCACCCCCGCTCTCTTTCTTCTCCCCCCTGCACGCCACCAATCTCACCAGCGTAGCATGACTAGGATCTATCATGCCACACTGGCACGATCACCCTCTCAATCACCGCCACGTGACGCAACTGATCCCAGTCACTGCCACATGGCGCAATAGTAGATTATTTTTGACAAAAAAAATTCATTGTATATTTTTATAATACACGTTTATAAAATGATTATTTTAAAAATTCTCAAACCAAGGGGGTTATGATTCGATCTGGGTAATTATGGATCGATTGACTGAGGTAGCTCACTTCATTCCAGTCAAGACTACCTATGCAGGAGATAAATTGGCAGAATTGTACATATCAAGAATTGTTAGTCTTTATGGAGTACCCAAGAAGATAGTGTCGGATAGAGGAACCCAGTTTACCTCACATTTTTGGCAGAGTTTGCATGAGACCATGGGCACTCATCTCAGATTTAGTACTGTCTATCACCCTCAAACTGATGGACAGACTGAACGTGTGAATCAAATACTTGAGTATATGCTAAGAGCTTGTGCCTTAGCTTATGGTATCAAGTGGGATAAATGTTTGTCATATGCTAAATTCTCCTACAATAATAGTTACCAAGCCAGCTTACAAATGTCTCCATTTGAAGCTTTATATGAAAGAAAATGTAGAACCCCTCTCAACTGGAAAGAGACTGGGGAACGACAACTATTTGGCCCTGCCATACTTCATGAAGCCGAAGAGCAAGTTCAGTTAATTCGAGATCGATTGAAGATAGCTCAAAGCAGATAAAAGAGATATGCAGATAATCATCGTCGAGACTTGAGTTTTGAGCCCAATGACTATGTGTATCTTAGAGTTACCTCTCTTAAACGAGTTAAGAGATTCCAAGTAAAAGGAAAGCTTGTCCCTCGATATGTTGGACCATTCAAAATCTTGGAACGAAGGGGAGAGGTTGCTTACAAACTTGAGTTCACACCATCTTTTGCCGGAATTCATGATGTGTTCCATGTGTCCCAACTGAAGAAGTGTCTGCGAGTACCAGATGAGCAGACACCTTTGGAAGCCATAGATTTGCAAGAGGATCTCACCTACAAGGAGCAGCCTATGAAAATTTTGGAAGTGGCAGAGTGCGTCACAAGGAGCAAGACTATTCGTTTTTGCAAAGTACAGTAGAGCAACCACTTAGAAGACGAAGCAACCTAGGAGAGCGAATAGGATCTAAAAGTTGAGTTTCCCCACCTATTCTCTAACCAGCCCAAATCTTGGGTCGAGATTCCATTTAAGGGGGGAGGTTGATAACATCCCAATTTTTATGCTTTTAAAAAGTTTCAAAGTAAAAAAAGGAACCATTTGGATTTTTCCTGAATTAATTGAAGCTTAATTTGAATATTTAATTAATCAAAATATTTTATTTAATTATTATATGCATCAAATCAAGGAATTTTTCTGTATTTTTTAGGATTTTTCTGAATTTATTTGCTATTTATTTCAATTTATTTGGTTTTGTTTGAATTTTTGGAGATTTCTTAAATTAGAAAAACATCTTAAATTGTAAAAAGCCTTTGGGGCCAAATTTCACTAGCCCATCTGCCCGTGTTGCTTGGCCCAATCCGTCGGCCTGGCCACTAGCCTGGCCCGCGGCCTAACCCGGCCCACGCGCTGCCGAACCCTAGCTACCGCGAACTCCTGCTGCCACTTGCCAACCTCATCGTTCGCATCTCATATGTGTCTCTCGAGGCTTTAAAAGCCAGCGTCGCACCCTGTTCGAGGTTTCCCTCATCGCGTCGCATCTGCCGCCCTCTTCTGCTCTGCCCGAGACACCATCTACCGCAGGCAATAGCTCACTGGAGGAGCCCCACCACCCAAAACCTTTTCCTTCATCGATCTCCACCGATTGGTCGTCCTTCGCCACAGCCAAGTGTTTCTCCGATGTGCCCACATCAGGCTCTTACAGATTCACTCCAGCCCGCATCTGATCTGGTACAAAACCGTCATCGCCCACGCCTTCTTCTTTGCCCGGTGAGTTTTCAATGCCGCCTCTCGTTGGAGTTGTGTCGAGGAACCTAGGCCGTTCGATCCACAATGAACACTCTAGATCCAGCCACGTCGTAGTCGATCACTGCTACGTTTCTTTGCCGTTTGATATGACCGAGCCGCTGGATGCGCACCACCTCTTTGCCTCATCATCAGTTGTGTAATCGCCAACTCAATCGCCGTGTCAGCCGTTTCGCTTGTGTGGCAGACGCGTGTGTGCTCGGTCAGCGTCTACATTAGCGCCATGTCACCCACCAAATCAGCCGCCTGTGAGTGCAGCCGCGTCAGCCCGAGTCGCTTGCTTGTATCTCGTGTGTCTGCCATGTCAGCGCATGTGTCAGCACCACCAAGCCGTTCATGTCAGCATGACGCAATAAATATATTTTCCTTTAGAAAAATAATTCCAGGAATTAGCCTTTTTTTCTATTTTCTTCGTTTTAAATTTTAGAAATTCTGTTATCCCTCATACGAACTCCGATTGAGGTGATTCCAGTTTCTAAAAATTCATAACATCGAGCTCTATATTCCAGAGCCATTTAGCTTCAGTTTTGATCTTGTTTGTCTCTGTTTTGGTATTTATTTGTGTTTATTGTTTTCTTTTCTCGTAGACGTTGATCCTCAGGGAGTGAGCGCAGGATTTGAAGGCCAAGACTCATCAACAGACGTTGATCAACAAGGCAAGTTGTAGTCCTTGACCATGTTGGACCCATGTTTGTAAAAGTATATTATTTCATACAACTGCATGCTATTTGTTTACTAGTATTATTTACTGGGAATAGTTAAATACCTGATTGTCGTTATGCCACCTTGATTACTTGATATACCATGTATCCATTGTCACCCTAGGTTGGGTTATTTAATAGTTGGACATAATTGTAATTCCAACCTAAGATTATTGTAATTATTCTTAGACGTGCTTAGTTGTACGATGGGTTCATGTCACATGTTGAATGTTAATAATTTTGACTTAATGAGATATGGAATCAATGTCGGTAGCCACTGTTGTAAAATTTATTATACCATGGCAGGGTGTGCCATTGGTCTTGGTACAAAATTGTTTTCACTCGAGCAAGTGATCCTACAGTAAAGGAGGTGCCATTAGCACATTTGGGATGTGGTTGTCTTGCTTGAGTATACTTAAGGAATAAATCTTGTGCACCATTGGACTAGGCCTAACCGTACAACCACATGTCTGGTATGAGATAAACTTGGTGAATTAATTTGCAATGTCTAAATTTGAGTACTTTTGTGGTTGTGTTGGTTTCGGGATGGACAGTTAGACTCACATGACGCAAAAGGGGGCCCCGAGGGGTGAAATCTTAGCGGGCAGTACTAGGTTTAGACAGAGCATTGTAAAGGCTTTGTCGTGGTCTCTCTACCGCACACCAAAGAAAGAGTGTTAATTACGTATGGCATTAAGAGATGATCATGTCTTGTGGGTAAAGCTGTTCCACCACTGCAGAGTGTGTCAAACTATTCGAATAGCCATGTTCGCGGTCATGGACGTGCCTAAGAATTTCACACGAGGTATAGAGTTTTCATAAAATGTTGGATGATGAAATTGTTGGTAGTGGATGGGGAGTTCATTGTTGTTTTTAATGTTTAAAGTTAACACTGTTGAGTTCAGTGGTTGATGATGGTTTAGATGGTGATCGGTGATGCCTCACCAATCTGTTGTTATTGTCTACCATTGGTTTACCAGTTATCTATTATCCTTTGTCAATTATGCTTTGAATCTATTTATTGTATTTACATTCAAGTTATTGCTTTCTGCAACATAACCATATGACCATCCTTTGTCAAGCCATACATTATTTGCATCATTCCCTAAGCTTGTTGAGTACTTTTTGTATTCACGGCTTTATGCCTTTGTTGATTAGTTGCTGAGGAAGAACAAGGAAATACCAAGTTCTACGAGGAGGAGTACTATGAAGACTACGAGAACTAGGATGGTGTTTCCCCAGATGATTGTCTATGGCATGTCATATGGCCCAAGTTATTTGATTTTCGCTGCAATTGTTTATTTGTTTTTTTAGCCCTTAAGGCACAGTTATGTAAACCTTGGCCATAAGGTCTATTGTTATTATTTGCTACTTCCTTAGTTAATTCGTTAGATGGATTGATATTTCAGTTTTGTTGCTACTGTGTGTAGTAGCGTGATCCTAGACTAGTGCAGTATGCACAGAGGGTTTCGGATTCGTAAATTCGGGTCTCGACACCTAGGCAAGGGATATTTGTTCTTTATCATGACCTCATTGAGCGATCTGTAATCAATACACATCCTCAAACTATTATCCTTCTTCTTGACAAAGAGTATAGGAGTACCCAGGGCGATGAACTCAGTCTGATATATACTTTGTCTTACAGCTCCCTTATCTGCTTCTTTAACTCCATCAACTCATTTGCAGGCATATGATATGATCTTTTGGATATAGGAGATGTTCCAGGAACAAGATTAATTACAAACTCAATATCACTATCCGGGGGCAGACCGGACAAATCTTCTGGAAATACATCCGAGTATTCCCACACAATAGGTACTTGATCCAAGCTCAAACCCTTAAGGCTATGCAGTTTGACTTGCTATTCATCGGAGAATCCGGGTCTATAATCAACCTTAACTCCATCCTCATTAGTGAGATCAATTGCTCATTTAGTGCAATCTATTTGACCCTTATTCTTGACCAACCAATCCATGCCAAGAATCACATCCAAATCTTGCGATTGCAGGACTATCAGGTTGTCTAAAATGGTTACTCCTATTTCCAAGTGAACCTTTGGGCAGATTGCACTAACTTTCATTTCTAAGCCAGGAGAATAAACTATCATGGGTTTATCTAGAGGTAAGGTATCTAACCCATACATGCCCATGTTGGGGACTCGGGTAGGCTACGCTAGCAACAATTCAAAAATCTACCGCGAACACCCAGAATCACATGCAAGTAGAGGATCATGAGTCATTACCCTTGACGCGCCGATGCAGCGGAAGAAGATTCGTGCGCGTAAAGGAAGTAGTCATTCACATCCCGATCTCCACCGACTGGTTCCCAGACAGCACCGACTGGTTTCGAATCAGCGCCGACTGGTTTCCGATTTGCGCCGAGTGGTTCCGGTCTGCCCCGAGTGGTTACCAATCTGCTCGGGGTCGATGGTGGAAGGTCACCGGAGATCCAACCGAACAACGCGTCCGCGAACGGCAGCGCCTCTACTGGTATCCACACGTGCCGAGTAGGAACGTCGTGCGGGGTGTGCTAGCACCTCGCCACACGGCTAGGGTTTCTAGGGAGAAGGAGAGGTGCGCGACGGCTGAACGTGGTGAGGGTTCTAATCCGTGTCGCGCACTGTTCCTGGCCTCGCCTTTTATAGACACGCTAGTGGGCCGAAGCCCGCTAGGTTTCCATCTCCAATGCGGATCTCATCCACGCACAAAACCCGTTAAACCATTCCAACTCGTTAAGTGTGTGACCTGTTAGGTTCAGTGCAAGTCGGACATGAATCTGGAAACCCGTTTCCAATTCATTGATCAACAGCGGCACCTAGCAGTACGTATTGATCCCCGAATGCACAAAATTAGTATTCGGCTGAACCTTGATACACTCACATACCGATCCCTTTGCCTCACGATACCAGTCAAGCTCAAGGCGAGATGCGCGCCACCCTTGTTGATAGCTCGACCACTTCACTTGACAGTGTGATGGATACAAACCATGACTAACTCCGTAGTAATATTAGCACGGCTGTGCGCTTTCCCTATCCATCCACATGAGGGGCCCAGAGGTATCTCTCCCGTTATCTAGGAGGGGCAAATCCCATCTTGATCATCACACCCTTGGCGATGTATCGTAGCATACCCAGTATTCATCTTTATGACTACCCTATTACGGTGTAGCGTTTGATGACACCAAAGCATACAAGTCTACATGCTAGGTATCCATGTGTAGGACCGAGTAGGCAACTAGAGGGGGGGGGTGAATAGATGCCTAGAAAAATTTAACTATTTCTTTCGGAAAATCAATGACCCCTAAAAATCTTAAGAATATCTAATATTGAATATATCAAAAACCTTTTCTAATTATCAATATAAGATCAATAACTAGTTCTAATGACTTAACAAAACTTCTAATCAAGAATCAAAACTAAAGGAATATTGCATAAACTTTTCTTTATTCCAAAGCCATCTTCCACAGATGACACTAAAAATCTTCTAATCTCAAAAGATTAGAAAACTCTAAAACAACTAGACAGAGCACACACGCTCTTCTTTGTTGTAGACACCTGCTTCTTGCCCTCTTTCGTTGGATTGAATTGGATGAGTTCTAACCCCTAGAACCCCTATTTAAAGGACAAGACAGCCAACGCTTCTATCTTGTATTCGGCAAACCACCGCTCCACCACGCTCGCCGCGAGTCTCCTTCTGACACGGTAAAACCACCGCTGCCTGTACCCCAACAAGACGGGCAAGGTGGGCTCGGTGACGCCAGACGATCGCCGGCCGCTGCCTCAGATGCTCCTTTTGGACACTCCGGCATGCAGAAAGCAACGCACTCACACACGCAAAGCATGCACCCATATGGCTCGATCGCCGCTTAAGCCGCGACCGATCTCAACCACACGCGCATCGTTTCTAGTCCAAACATCTCGCATGACATCCTTGACCTTCACGGCCTCGCCCTCGAACCTAGTCTCGGTCCCACATCGACCATGTTCGACCTCAAGCAACACCGCACATGAATCAAAAACACAAAACAATTCCGAGTACAAGTCCACGACTGACTCACATCAATCCATGCAACTACTCACAAGAGCATTGCATAAAGTCCACTTTAAAACAAGTACTCATGAAGTTATCACAAATTTCATAATCTTAAAATCAAATTCAAATTTCAATCTCAAAATCGCTTCAAAACCCTAATTGAGCAAATCCTATTTACGACGGACAATAAAACTAAATCCGGCCACAAATGCCAAGCTAAACCCTAGAAAACATATTACGACATCGACCAACAAAGTCCGGGTCTACACAAGGGAAACTCGGGCCTAAAAGAAAACATTCCGGGCTAAAACATGTTTACGACGGACAATAAACCTGGTCCGTCAGACATGCAAAAGTCTCGTTCAAAAACGCCAAATTCATGTTCACGACGGACAAAAATCTTGTCCTGGCCGCAAACGCGCACGCCGGTTTTGAACACAACATGGTCCGAACGAAACCTCAAAGCAAACACGCTCACGCATGCATTAAAGAAAACTTGTCCGTTGTAGATGTGGACCTTGTGTTTCTGGAAAGAAAGAGTTTGGCTCAATGAGTTCACTTAAAACATGTCTATGACATCAAAGAGTTTGGTCCGTCATACATGGGAAAACAAGTTCGCTAATTCAAATCTTTTTTCGGATAACCAAACTGATTCGCTTTTCAAATATTCAAACCAAATTCAAATCTTTTCGAATATTCAAATACTCATCATCAAAAACACATGGATCAAAAACAATGATCCTTCAATCTCCCCTTGATGAGTAATTTGACAAAACACAAACCCAAAAGATTCCAGACCAAGTAAAGACTAAGTAAATCCAAATTCTCAAACAGCTTTGAAATTCACCTCTTTATTTTTCTTCTTCTTGACTTTTGCTCTCCCCCTTTTTGACAAAATAGTCATCAAGATCTCAAAACTCCCCCTTAATGAATGCAGTATCCCAAGCTTTGAAGTATATTCAAGGTATATAATCAAAGTAAAGCATTAGGAGAGTTTTCACATTTTGTATCAATTTACCCAATGAGAAAGCAAATTGTGAGAATATGAAGGCTCTAACACATAGAATAGTTGTTGCATAAGCAAATTAGAGCAAACAAGTAAAATGTCATAAACTGATTTTGCCAAAGCTAAAAAGAAATCTATCATGAGCAAAGAGAGACTTTCAAATTCACTAATGTTTGTCTCAAGCCTTTTCAAAAATTTGAATTTCCTTTTTCTCTTTTAGCAAGTTTGACAATTTTGCTTTGTGATCAATAGGGATGACAAGTAACTGCACACTAGCCCATACTTGTGTATGAGTAGGTAGTTCTTTCTTGTATCTTTCTCAGTTTAAATTTGGCAAGTGGCTTCTCATTGTTCTGAACTTTTGTTTAGACAAGTAGCCTTTTCTTGCATCTTTTGAATGTAAATCCCTGGCAAGGAAGCTGCACATTGTACTAAACTTGTGTTTAGCCAAGTAGCTTTTGCTTGCATCTTTTTCAACTTGCTTTTATCATTTAAAACACTGATTTTGCTTGAGACTCATAATGATCATTTGAAGTCCAACAAAAACTCACACATAGTTTCTAATCACTCTAGCCATTTAATGATGACAAGAAACTTTTAAGCCTATTTCACAAATGCAATACTATAATGAACAAGAGCCAAAATATTCTCAAAAAGCATCTCAAATTGAATTATTTTAGTCTTTTAGTCTTTAGTGAGAAGTGAAACAATGTAGCATTAATTTGACTATATACACAAGAATAGTCAACAAAGCTTTGTACTACATGATGCAATGAAAACAGGAGGTTTTCTTTAAGTGTAACAACAAAATCAAATGAAAGAGTTAAAATCAAGACTCCTCAAATCAACCCATGGGGATGAATGATCCCAAGTTCGCCACAGTAAGAAAGCAAAGCGAGAAGAATCAAGCTGCTTAGTGAAAATATCAGAATTTGAGCATCCGATCAACAAATTTCAGTTCAATAGCCTTTTTTCAACATGATCTCTAAGAAAATGATATCGAACGCCAATATGTTTAGTCCTTGAATGTTGAACAGATTTTTAGCGATGTGAATTGCACTAGTATTATCACAAAGAAGTGGAACACTATTAAAGTTAATGCCAGAATCTTTAAGAGTTGAAGTGATCCAAAGAATTTGTGAACAACAACTAGCACCGAACGATTCGCCAAAGAAGATTGAGTAATCGAGGACTCGCTTCAGAAGACCAAGAAACAAGTGATGTGCCAAGAAAATGACATGTGCCGTATACTTCTTCTATCTAATCTACACCCCGCAAAATCAGCATCGAATATCCTAGGAGTGTAAACGAAGAAGAACAAGAATACCAAATGCCAAATTCGTAAGTGGAGCGAAGATACCCGAAAATTCTTTTAATTGCTTGTCGATGTGATTCTCGAGGAGAGGCTTGAAATCGAGTGCACAAACAAACCGCAGAGTGTATGTCGCCTTGAAGCGCCAGCTAAGTACGTATGATCCAATCATGCTTCGTATTCCTTTTGGTCCATTTCAACACCATTCTCACTGTGGTCCAAAATTGTTGTTGTGCTCATTGGAGTAGATATCACTTTCCTTCTCCCATGTCGACTTCTTTAGTAGCTCCTTTGTATACTTGGGATTGGTGCAAGAAAAATCCCTTCTTTCGCTTGCTTGATTTGAAATCCAAGGAAGTATGTCAACTCTCCCATCATACTCATCTCGACCCCTCGACATCACCGGAAAACTGCAACACAAGAGAGTGGGAGGATCCTCCAAAGATAATATCATCCACATAAATTTGCACCACAAGGAATTGATCATTTGAATTTTGAGTAAACAGTAGTTTTATCAACTTTTCCCATCTCAAAATTATGATGAAGCAAGAAGCCTTTTAATCTATCATACCATGCACGAGGAGCTTGTTTTAATCCATAAAGAGCTTTGATAAACGATACACATGATTAGAAATTTTTCATTTTCAAAACCAGGGGTTGTTTCACAAAAACTTTTTCTTCTAAAAACCGCTTTAGAAAAGCACTTTTCACATCCATTTGAAATAACTTAAAACCTTTTGAAGCTGCAAAAGCCAAGAGGATGCATTATTTCTAAACGAGCAACAGGAGCAAATGTTTCATCAAAATCAATTCCTTCAAGTTGAGAAAACTTGAGCAACAAGTCTAGCTTTGTTTCTAACAATTATTCCATCTTCATTTAACTTGTTCTTAAAAACCCATTTTGTCTCCAATAATGTTTTGATTTTTAGGAGGTTCCACTAAAGACCAAACTTTATTCCGCTCAAAGTTTTCTAACTCTTCATGCATTGCATCTACCCAAGAACTATCGCTTAAAGCATGAGTAATGTTCTTAGGTTCAAAATTTGCAACAAAAGCGAATGCATGCATAAAAGAGTTTGAGATGAATTAGAACTGTCACTCCTTTTCATGAAGACTTCCAATGATTTGTTCAGAGGATGGTTCTTCAAAACAAGGAGGGGAGGTCCGCTTGTTTCACTGGTGGAGGTGTAGGAGAATCTGGCAGTAGTCACATCAATTTGTTCAGAACATCTTCCTCGCTCGTAAGTATGAGCTCATCATCATTATCTTCATCATTTTCTTCGAATCTTTATCTAAAAGATTGGCTCTAAATCTTCTCGTGAACTCGAAATGCCTGCCCAGCTCCAGGCTAGCCTCATCAAAAGTAACATCGCATGTCTCCAACATTTTGTTAGTCGATAAATCAAGTACACTTATATCCACGAGTGCAATGAATAACTAAGGAAGATGCCATCTGCACTACGAGCTTCGAATTTATCAAGATTTCCATGTTTAAGAATAAAGCATTTGCAACCAAACACTCGTAAGTGAGAAACAGATGGTTTACTTATCAAATCTCAGTTCATAAGATGTTTTACCAAGTAAAGCTCGAGATAGACCCTATTTGATATATAGCAAGTAAGAAATTGCCTCAAATTTCAAAATTTTCTTGAAGTGTTGTATTCATCTAGCATAGTTCTAGCCATTTGAATCAAAGTTCTATTTTTCCTTTCTACAACACCATTCTCGTGAGGGAGAATATGGCGAAGAAAATTGATGTTCAATCCCATTAGTTTCACAAAAGATTTGAACAAAGCATTTTGAATTCCGCATCATTATCGCTTCTTATGGCTTTCAATGTCTTAGGCAATTCATTTATTAATCTCTAATGAAGACATGAAAAAGTCCAAAAATCTCATCTTTTGAAGACGTAAAATGCACCCAAGAGTATCTCGAATAATCATCAACTATCACTAAAAGTACCACTTACCTCCCACGATTGTACTTAGATGGTCCCATCAGATCCATGTGAAGAAGTTGACCAGTAATGGGTCATTATAGTAGAGACAGGGAGCATGAGGAGCTCCAACCATCTTACCATGTCGACAAGAAGCGCAAACAATATTTTTGCAAGATTTTAACTTCTAAGAAGCCACGAATTAAGTCTAGACCACTAATCTAGATAACAGATCAAATCCCATGTGGCCTAACCGACGATGCCAAAAATTGAGATTTCTAGATTCTGGCAACAAAACAATGTGAACTTGAAGCATTGCTAAAATTTGCTATGAAAATTTTTCCAAGTCTAGATATCTCAAGAATCAAGTTTCCAAGCATCGAGTACTCTACATGCATTAGGTTTAAAGCTCACTTCAAAGTTTTCATCCAACAATTGTGATACCGTAAGTGTTGAATTTCGCTTTAGACACCAGAGACATTTTTCAAAGTAAAGTGTTCATTTACCTTCAATGCACCTTTTGCGTTGACGCCCAAAGAGTAGCATCTCCGAAAGTGATCGCCTCTGCTCCTGTGATGCTTTTGTTAGGAGGAGAAACCAACTTGAGTTGCCCGGTCATGTGTTGGCAAGATCCTCGAATCAATAACTCAGATGTTCTCCTTCCCTTCTCGTACTCACCTACATGTTATGAATAAGATGCCGAGGATTCAGCTGGTCGGGTTAGAAAAGCATGCTTTAGGTATCCAAAGATCAATCACTGACGAAAGGTGTGATCGTGATAAAAACTTGTGAGAGTAATGAATTTTTGTTTGCTTTCACAGAGCCTCGTCACAATATTGCTTTCATGACCATGTCTATGCACATACAAAGAAGTGGAAGGTGTTTTCCTTTGTAACCTAAACCTGCTTCTTCTATTGTCATAGATTGTAAAGGCCCTATTAGATGGTTTATGACTGATGACTTGGGCTTTTCAAAATTTTTAATTTCTCACTATTTTAGAATTTTTAATTTCTTTCCTTCGATTTTAGCTTTCCTATAGCGTAAGTTTTCTAGATGACCATCTTTGTGACAAAAAGTGCATTTGTACCTGAGTTTTGAAGTACTTGCTCCTTTACTTTGAGTGGGTTGAGTTTTTCTAAAAATCAATAGATCCAAAGAGATTTGGAATTTTGTTTCACTTGGTTTAGAGGGAGGATTTCAATTTTACCACATCAAGTGTTTTCACAATTACAGGAGGGTTGTTTTTCAAGTGTTCAAAGTGATCAAAGCCTATCCCACTGCTTTTAACACTTACTTTGATTTATCAAGAATCGATTCAAGTTTTTCTTTTCCTCCAAAGAAATTTTTCCAACGTTGATTTCAAATATTCATTTTCTCTAAGAACAACAGGGCAATTTTGACATGGATCAACTTGACAATTTTTAGCCTTTTCTTTAGCTTGAACGGCTCTATCTTTGGCTATAATGGCTCTTCTACATTGTTCTTTTCAAGTGCAATATCAATTTTCAGAATTTCACATTTTTTGCATTCTTTGAGGTGACAGAGAGTGAGTAAAGATAATGTGTCCAAAGAAGACAAATTGCTCGTGATTTTTCTTAAATTCTCTCTAGTGACAAACAATTCTTGCAACACATAAAAGTGCATTATTGAACCAAAAGCTAAAGTTTTCTTTGAATTTATCAACTTCACTTTTTAGCAAATTTAGCTCTTTATCTTGCAAGAATGAGCAGCTCTAAGTGATTGCAATTCTAATGAGAACCCCTCACAATCATCACATGCATCATTGTTAGAAATAGAATTTCTAAGTTTTTCATTTTCGCCAAAGATGGACAAACTATTCTCTAAGTTTTTATTTTTGAGTGAAGATTTTCTTAAAGATTTTCTCAATATGACTAAAACTTCACAAAGCTCATTATATGAAGGCATTACCTCATCACTTGAAGTGTCAGTCGTTGTCACTAGTGTTCCTTTGCCATGAAGCACACCTGTGCTGAAGTCTTTCATTCAGCCTTTGTTTGCTTCTCTTCTTTCTCATCTTCGATGAGTCACAATGTCGCCAAATCTAAGCGACCAATTGCAGTGAAGACTTTGTTGAGCATCTTCTTCGTCCCTTGCTTATTTTTGTCCTTGTTTCTTTCTGGCCTAAGGATTTGGAGGAGTTGTTTAGGTCCTTCTCCTCTCTATCCTTGTTCCTCAAGCTTGGCAATACGAATATGCCCACTTTGCCGCATAGCTTGTAGCAAAGGGATGGAGGCTCCTCTTCTCTCCCTTGATCTCATGTGTTGCATTGACACGCTTGGAAAGAAGAGCAAGTGTATCTTCCGGTATTTGATCTAGTTGTTCATCACTAAGAGCACTCAAAGCAAGAATGGAATATGATGATGAAGAACTAGTAGCATTATCATATGAAGAATTAGCATTAAGAGCCATAGAGTTATCATTGGATGTTCTTGAAACAATGTCTATCTCAAAAGTCTTGAGACTAGAATATAATTTATCCAATGTCATTTCACTCATCTTGTGAGCCTCCTAAAAGCGCCACTTTCATTTGCCGATTTTAAGATCAAGAGATGATAGGAAATGTCTAGCATTTTCGTGAGTCGCTGGTATTTTATATCAACAAATTGGCTCTAAGATTGTTTAAAATTTCGTTAAAGCGAGCAAAACAATCATCTAGAGATTCTCCAGAGTTCATTTCAAATCTAGTGTATTCCTTTAAATTGATCTTGCCTAGCTTCTTTTACAGAGTCAAGGCCCTCATGATAATCTTGAAGAGATTTCAAATTTCATGAGCAAAGTGAGTAAATGACAGACTTATCTAATTCTTTTCTAGCAAGTCCTTGAAGCAATATGTTTCTAGCTCTATTATTGTTTTCAACATCTTTTTTCAAACTGATTTTATCAATATCATCATTAGAAGGAAGCTCAGCATTTAAATTTTTACCTTGGCGCTAAATTGCTACCTTGAGCTTGAAGATAAGCAATATCCGGATCCGGCTGGGAAAGTCCAGGCCATCGAAGATTGGCAGCGCTTGTTCGAGTATTTCTCTCATAAGTTGCCATAACTTACCGCTTACTAATCACCGTTAAGATGGATTAGTAGAGCCTTGCTCGATACCACTTGTAGGACCGAGTAGGCAACCAGAGTGGGGGGTGAATAGATGCCTAGAAAATTTAACTATTTCTTTCGAAAATCAATGACCCCTAAAAACCGGGAAGAATATCTAATATTGAAGAGATCAAAACCCTGACTAATTAGCAAAATAAGAACAAGAACTAGTTCTAATGACTAACAAAACTTCTAATCAAGAATCAAAAACGAAAGGAATATTGCATAAACTTTTCTTTATTCCAAAGCCATCTTCCAGAGATGACATCAAAAATCTTCTAATCTCAAAAGATTAGAAAACTCTAAAACAACTAGATAGAGCACACACGCTCTTCTTTTGTTGTAGACACCTTTGCTTCTTGCCCTCTTTCGCTGGATTGAATTGGATGAGTTCTAACCCCTAGAACTCCTCTATTTAAAGGACAAGACCCTACCACCGCTTCTATCTTGTATTCGCAAACCAAATTGCTCCACCACGCTCACGCGAGTCTCCTTCTGGACACGGTAAAACCACCGCCGCCTCAGACTCCCACTCAGACGGGGCAAGTGGGCCTGGTGACGCGACGACGTGGCCGGCCGTCGTACTTCTTTTGGACACCAGATGCGAGAAAGCAACGACTCACACACGCAAAGATGCACCCATATGGCCTCGATCGCCGCTAAGCCGACCGATCTCAATCCACACGCTGCAATCGTTTCTAGTCCAAACATCTCAGATGACATCCTTGACCTTCACGACCCGGCCCTCGAACCTAGTCTCGGTCCCGCCATCGACCATGTTCGACCTCAAGCAACACCTCGCACATGAATCAAAAACACAAACAATTCCGAGTACAAGTCCACGACTGACCACATCAATCCATGCAACTACTCACAAGAGCATTGCATAAAGTCCACTTTAAAACAAGTACCATGAAGTTATCACAAATTTCATAATCTTAAAATCAAATTCAAATTTCAATCTCAAAATCGCCAAAACCCTAATTGAAGCAAATCCTATTTACGACGGACAATAAAAACCAGTCCGGCGCAAATGCCAAGCTTTAAACCCTAGAAAACATATTACGACGGACCAACAAAGTCATTCACAGGCTGTACAAGGAAACTCTCGCCCAAAAGAAAACATTCCGCGAAATATGTTTACGACGGACAACCAAAATCGGGTCCGTCAGACATGCAAAAGTCTCGGTTCAAAACGCTTAAATTCATGTTCACGACGACAAAAATCTTGTCCGCCGCAAACGCGCTTACGCCGGTTTTGAACACAACATGGTCCGAATCGAAACCCTAAAGCAAACACGCTCACGGCTGCATGCAAAGAAAACTTGTCCGCTGTAGATGTGGACCTTAATGTTTCTGGAAAGAAAGAGTTTGGCTCAATGAGTTCACTTAAAATACCATGACAGACCAAAGAGTTTGGTCTCATCATACATGGGAAAAACAAGTTCGCCAATTCAAATCTTTTTCGGATAACCAAACTGATTTCTGCTCTTTTCAAATATTCAAACCAAATTCAAATCTTTTCGAATATTCAAATACTCATCATCAAAAACACATGGATCAAAAACAATGATCCTTCACCATGACAATCTCAGGTCTAAGGACCATATAGGCGTACCAGTCGAGACTATATGCTGATGGCACTATAAGAGATAACAACTCACAGCGTCTCGGAGTGGGTCTTGTCCGACTACCCATGTTCTTCAACATGTGTCCACATTATTGGTTCGATATCTCCATATCTATGGTATGTGAAACATTACCATCAACCAATACATGCGCTAATCAAATCATCACCGCTCCTCGTAATGATATGGATCGGGGACCCGTTAAGAATAATGTCACTTTGATAATGTGTTTCACAATCAGATCGTACCCAATGAACAAAGTCATAACATTTATTCAGGGAACCGATAAACAAAGTTATCATAATTACATGAACAAAGACGTATTACAATCATCACCATGATTGATCTAGGGCATATTCCCTTCAGCCCACAAATCGACTAGCAATAAAGTAATGAGAAGCTCCAAAATCAAATAAAACGGATGTTGGTGCTGAGTTTACAAGAAACGTATCAACTACCATATCTGGAGTGTCCTGGGCCTCTTCTGCTAAAATGTTGTTCACACGACCTCTTGCCATTGGTATCGGCTTCTTGGGAGTTGATGCAGGAGTTGAAGTGTTGGACTTAACCGGTGTTTGCATCAGTCGCTTCTTAGGACTTATTGGGATAATGTCCCATCTCATGGCAATAGTAGCACTTCACTTCTGATAGGGGCTTTGGACTTATCTGACTCTGGTTCCCTGTTGCAACTGGCATTGTTTAAGGTTTGGGTTGACAGCACGCGGTGGAGTTGTTGAAGTCCTGTTCATAGGAGGGGGTGTCTGAAATCTGACCAGTTGAGGAGTTGCAGTACGAGGCTTTGGAAAACCTCCTAGGTTGTTCCTTTGAAATGCCATTCTCCTTTTGTGGCTCTCCATCTCTTGTTGTTTCCCTTCTTGACGGATGGCCTTGTTGACTAGCTGTTGGAAGTCAACATAATCATGAGAGATGAGCTGAATAGCTAGATCATCAATCAGACCTTCAATGAAATGTTCCTGCCTTGCTTCATCTGTGGCTACATCCTTAGGAGCATATCTGGCAAGGTGGTTAAACTTATACAGATAATCCGTAACTGTACCCCTCCCTGACGTAGAGAATGGAACTCCTTCAAAGCAATCACACCTGATGGGATGTGTGATCGACGAAAAGCTTGCACAAACTCATTCCAAGTGATAGCCTAAGAATCTTCGTGAGTAACTCAAAAGTTGTCCCACCATTCAACGGCTGGTCCATTAAGCTGATAAGAAGCAAACAAGACCTGTTCTCTATCACTACACTGAGTGATATCCAGCTTCCTTCCATATTCCTGAGCCAATCGTCAGCATCGAGGGACTCTGCATTACTATAGAAGACTGGTGGCAGGGTTCACATGAACTCTGACAATCTATTTGGCTGATGAGCATGGGGTTGAGGTGTAGTGGCTTGACCAGCTTGATTACTGTTGATGATCTGAGCCAGAAGTTGAATCAAATGGTTCTAATTTACCATTAATTGCTGCCAATCTAGTCCATTAGCTGGTGGAGTTGAAGCATTTGCATTCTCCGCAACATTGTTGAGGTTGATCCCGCTACCACTCCTTGAAGGCTAATTGTTCACCATCTGCTGATTACTCCATGGGTTCGGGAAGAGAGAAAGACTAAAGGTAAAAAGTAGAGAGTTACCCTACCCAAATAAGCACACAAAAGAACACCAAATAAACTCCAAAACTTATTATTTTATTGAGTTAATGTACTGTTGTGGCTGTCAACACAGAGAAAAAGACAGCTCACAAGGTTCTTATAAAAGGGATGGTTCAACCTAACTCTTATTTTGGGTAATCTAACACTGAACTCTAATCGCCTATGTCTATGGGGTACAAAATACGGTTTTGATCCACTAAGCTGAAGCTTGTAGAGATGATAAAGATGACGAATGGCTCTGCAGGCTGCATCCAGCTTCTCGTCCTCAACTATGTCACCATGTCCCTTGAAGAAATGTCGAAGACCTCCACGCCTAATTAGTGTATTCACGAGCAGATTGGTGTTGTATCCAATGACTTCGTCTCTGTGATATTCCCTTCCAATGAAGTAGACTGGTCGACAGTTGAAGCATAAGTGTCGACTTAGTCTCAGGAGAACAAGTGCCCATCCAATATCTTGATCAACTGGTCCATCAGCCATTTGGCAGTTGATAAAATGAGAAGATTAGATATAAGTGAAATATCCAAACTTTTAGGGAAGGAGAGAAGATGAAATTATTTTTAATGAACCAAGGTAGGGATAAGATGGAATAAGATGAGAGTAGAAGATTTTTTAAAAGTATTTTATTTCAAAATAAGTCCTTAGAGCTAAACCATTCTAACTAAGGCCACTCCTACAGTCAATATGCTCTGATACCGCTTTGTCGGACCCGGAAGTAACACCTCTGAACCCTATGTGTAAAACACACTGATCTAGGATCGAGCTAATATACACAATAAACAAAGTTCATAATACAACATACCAAATGTACATTTATTCTTTAACTGACATAGCCTTTCACAATAATATTAGCTCGCAGGCCAAATAAAAGTAAAGCAGCGAAAATAAAATAAACTGAAGTAAAACCCAATATATTTGTCACTAGCAATCACCATGGGTAGCGGTCCTAGTTATCCTGGTCCTCTCCATTGTAGATCTACTCTTCTAAAAACAACAATAAAGCAAGGGTGAGCACTAAAAGTACTCAGCAAGTCACACAAGAGATGAAGAATTAATGCAAATGATAGCAAAGGAATGTTGTATGATTATTTTAGCATAAAGCAACAAGTTCACAATATTATATATAATTTTCAAATGCACAATTTGGTTCAAATAGAAAATTTTATTTTTCAACATCTCTGAAGTCAGGAATCACTCCTAGAACCAACTCAGGAATCCCTCCTGGAGCTTAATCCAAGTTTACCATGATGGATTCACTCCACCCCCACTGAACACTTTCTCAAAACTATTTTTAGAAACATTAAGATCTAATCAGTGAAAGGCCAGCTCGGCATACCCATGACCACGGGTGCGGCTAATCAATTAGTTTTACACTCTGCAGAGGTCGTACAACTTTACCCATAAGACATAATTATCTCTTTATGCTAGGATACACACTTCCTTTGGTGTGCGGCAGACAAAAAACACACAAGGCCCCATATAAAGCTCCATCCATGTAGTCATGTCCGCAAAGATTTCACCGCTGAAAGGATCACCCTAATTCAAAAGCCCCCTCTTGCGCTAAGTGGCAGCCTCTCGCTCACACCACTTTCCACCCAATGGCACGACTGACCATGATATGTGGTAGTACGGATAACCAGGTCTATCACTGTCAGCGTTTTCGGCCGGCAGGCTATCCCGTGAAGGAGATAGTTAGTTCAATAGGGGTGCTTTTGCGAGTGGAACTCCCGGGCGACCCCCTCGTGGGTTCCGGTGGCCGGCTACTATGGTGATCGCGCTTGGCGCCGAGGAGCCAGAAGGTGGGGAGGCGAGTAGTGCGAACGAAATAGAGAACGGGCTGGACTCTGATGTACCCAGGTTTGGGCCCCCGGTGAGGGTAATAGCACTACGTCCTGCTTGGTTGTAGTATGATATTAGTGGGAGAACGATTACAAGGTGTCTTTCCCTTCTCCCCCTGGCCTCCCCTTCCCATGCACCCGAGCCCCCTTATATATATCGGTTGGGCTCGAGCAGTTAAGGAGGTGGCGTCATGCTGATCCGTGGATCATTATTACAATAGTCACTTCTATCTTGTCTCTTTGCCTCATTCTTTGTGCAGCCGCCCATTCCCGTCCAGTCCGCTCAGGGAAGGCGCGAGGCGTTAGAGGGACTGGCTGTCTTTACATTTAATGGCCCTGACATGGCGTGTCAGGGAGGGGGAGGCTTCGGGGCGAAGCCTTCAATTCCACCTGCCTGGTCGCCAGCCCAGTCGTCTGGCTGATCGCCTACCTGGTCGCCGGCCTAGTCGCCTTGTTGATCGCCCACCTGGTCGCCAGACCGCCACGTGGATGGGTGCTCGGTGAGTGGGGCCTAGTCGTCGGGCTACTTATCTTGAACCCGGCGGAGGGGTACCCCCAGTGTAAAATATGCCGACAGTAGCCCCCGGGTCCATCTCGGAATATGCGTCGGTTTGTACTTCGGACCATATTAAATGCCACCGCATTCCGGGATAGAGCCCGTTTCTCAGGGTACCCAAACCGTCTCAACTTTCTTTAACTTCTGCCGTTTTTCCTTGGAGGCACGAGGCGTCGCGTCCCTTCGTTGCTTTTGCGAACCATTGACGCGTTGGGTATAAGTACGAACATGCCTCCGTACCCAGCGATTCCACGCTTCCTTGAACTCCCGCACTCATTACCCTCTCGCTTCCCTTCCTTCTCTTTCGAGAGCCCTTTGTCTTCGCTCCCATGGTGTAGTCTCTTCCCGCTTCCACCGTTGAGGCGGATAGGGTGACCACCCTCTCCAAGATCTCAGCTGAGGAGGCCCTTCAGCTTCGTCGCGGAACCGTCATGTCGCATTGCCGACCCGGAGAGATCATCGTCTTCGGGTCGGCTTTGTTGACGCACTTGGTCCCGCCCTTTTCCGAATTCTTCCTCAGCGTCCTTCACTTCTACGGCATCCACCATCTTCACCTCACCCCCAACTCCATCGTCCACCTCGCCATCTTTGCACACATGTGCGAATTTTTGTGGGGGTGAGGCCCAACCTTCCGCTCCTCCACCACTTCTACACCCTCCGCGGCGTCCCCGATAGCAAAATCACAGGGAGTTGCCACTTCCATCTTCGCAACGGGCAGGCTCCATAATACATTCCCTCGCGACTGGTTGTGGTGTGGTGGAGCGACTGGATGTACGCCGGCGATGACAGCGGGGTAGATACCCTCGCGCTGCCCTCTGCGCCAGCAGTACTGAACGAGACCTAGGGCTCTCCGGCCGAAGACTCGGCGGAGCTCCAGGCGATGGCGGCTCGCATCCAGCACCTGCGAGACGCCAGCCTTACCAGGGCGCTGGTGGTCTGGGATTTCATATCCCGTAGTATCAACCCCCTTAGCCGCCGTGCCCGCCCTGCATGGCAGTACACGGGGGATGATGAGACGACCCGGACATTCCCAGGCCGTAAGTCTTTGACTTTTTGTAGTCTTTCACTTTTCCTCGTGGTCGCCATCTTTTGAGATTTCTTCTTCTTCTTTTTCCTCCCAGGGGATGGGAATTTCAGCGGTCCCGCCATCTCCAGGTGGGTAGGCGGACTGCTCCCGGTGCCGCCGGGCAGCGTGGACTTCTTGACCGCTGTTCGGCCGCTTTGCGATCTGGAGTCCGCTGAGAGGCTCCAGATCATCAACATGTTCCCACCAATGGACTCCATTGGTCTCGTGACGGTGCCAGCCCGGGGTCCCTTGGTGATAAGGGACACGACCGCGGTCGGCGATCGTCGAGCTGGCAAGCGTTCGATCGCCATGGATGCCTCGGGCACAGACCCTAAGAGGTCTTGTAACGAGGGTCAGACTTCCACCGCTGTCGCCCAAGCCACCCCTCACATAACTTCGGGAGTGGCAGGGTCTTCGTCCAGGGCGCCGACGCCCATTGCCCTGGACACGACGCCGACTCCTCCGGCACCAACTTCTTCGGCGCAGATCTTGTCGCTGCCAGCTCCACCGGCTTCGACATCGTCCGCGTCAATTCCCTCGGTGCCTGCTGAGCCGGCACCGAACTCAGCCGTCGCCGCCCATCTACACGGACTCGTGCTTCGGGCGTCGGGGTTTTCTTTTCAGTCGCCTCCGAAGGCGGCCCCCAAGACGCTCTGGCCCAAGGGGCACCCGTGGCGCCAGCTGAGGCTACGGGTGCGCCGGCCTCGGGGCCGGTTGGCAATGACGAGGCGATCCAGGGGGAGCTATTAGTGGCAGCACATCCGTCGTCCCCACGGCAGTCATCCCTTCGGCTCCCGCCGGTGAGCTGACTCCGCTGCTCGCCGACCTCAATCGGGCATACGCGGGCCTCGGCACCCTCCTCGCCGCTGCCACCGATCAGGTGGCTCAGGTCTCCCAGCAGCTAGCAGCGCTGCGCGAGGAGAAGGAGAGGGTGGAGGCACTGCTGGCCCAGGAGAGGGCGACTGGGGTTGCGCTGCTCTCCCGGGCACAGGAGGCCGAGAGGGCCGAGGCAAAGGCAGAGACGAACCTGCGGCGGGCGCTCCACAACATCGCCGCCATGCTCCGATCATCACATAGGAGTATGGCGGAAAGTTTGGAGCCGCTGGGGGTGGAACTTCGCCGCCCAGTGGAATTCACCACCCAGCAGTATGCCTTCGGCCTATCCCAGGCTGCTGACACCCTCCGAAACCTGCCCGACGGCTTAGCCGAGCGCTCCGCCAACGAAGGGTGGGAAGTCACCATCAAAGCAGCCGCCTACGTGCTGGCCTGCTGCGCCAGCCGTGACGCCTCCTTAAACGCCAAGGCCACCGTGACCAGCATTGAAGGGGACAAGGTGCAGGCACGGGGTCGCGTGCAGGAGGCCGCGGAGTTCATGGCCGGGCTGATGCAGGTCCAGCCCCCGGCCACCGAATTCGTCCCGCTGGACGGGGACCTCACGGAGGTTGAGGAGGAGGATGTCGGGGCCATTGAGGCCGAAGACGTCGATGACTCGCAGCCGCTTGCCCCCCCCCTTTTGCTTCTTTTTTTCATCCTTCTGTATGCACAGACTATCAGTACCTTCTATGCATTTTTATGATTCCAAATGCTACCTGCGTGCTTGTCCGATTATGTTTGCTTATGCTAGCCCGATCCCATTGATGGGCGACCAGCCCCCAGGCTTTCTGCGCAGTAGAACCTGCTCGCCAGAGTGCATTGTGTGCCTTAGCACTTTGTGAGGGCCACACGATGTTGCTGCAAACACAATCAGTCATCACGTAGCGTATGTAGGAAACACATCCCAAGGACTTTCCTTCGCATCCCTCTTTTCCTTCGGGAATTTTAGACCTTTGTGATTCGGGTTTAGGTTTGCGGGGCAGCGTGTTAGGGAAACGGGGCCGCCAGGGGCGGTCGGACTCAGCGGTGTCAACGGAGCTAGGCGTTTTAGGAGACCGGGCCGCGCGCGTCCCCTGGTCGCCCCGCCCTGTATGACATGGGCGCCGGAAGCAACCGTTCATCACTCAAAGGATTTTTTGCGCGAAGTCCTTGCACGTGATTCATCATGGTTCCTATGTTTTTCGGACTTAGGTTTCTTGTGACCCGGGATCACGCTCGTGGTGCGGCGTGTTAGGGAAACAAGGGAGCCAAGGGTGGTCGAACTTAGCGGTGTCAGCGGAGCTGGCCGTCTTAGGAGACTGGGCCGCACGCGCCCCCTGGTCGCCCGGCCCTGCACGACTTAGGCACCGGATGCAATCGTATGTCAGCCAAGAAATGGTCAGACAAACTAGAACCAATGACGACCAGGGCAAACTCTACCCTTCTGGGCATGCGTGGGGAAGGTAAAAGGAATCAAAGCAAAAAGCACTTTTGAAACCAGCAACTTCTCTGTCGATTGCCAGTTGCTAGGCCGGCCAAGGGAAAGCTTGCCCTTGCAGTCGATCAGGGTGGACCGCCAAACTTTTATATTTCTTTAGGGGTAGAACTTCCGTAGTAGCTCCACGTTCTGGGAGTTCACCAACTCCTGACCGTCTTCTGTCGCCAGTCAGACCACCCCGAGTCGGGACACTGAGATCACCTTAAAGGGACCCTCCCAGCTGGGGGACAGTTTGTTGCGACTGGCATGCGTTTGGATCCTGCGCAAGACTAAGTCACCCACCGCCAGTGTTCTCGGCTGGACCCGGGAGGCGTGGTACCGCCTGAGACTCTGTTGATACTGGGCTGCGCGCAAGGCTGCCCGGTCACGTGCTTCTTCCAGAAGGTTGATGTCGTCTTGGCGAAGATCCTCCTGGTCTTCCTACACGAAAGCTGAGACGCATGGAGAGCCGAGCGTCAGCTCGGACGGAAGGATAGCTTCCGCTCCGTAGACCAGGAAGAAAGGTATTTCTCCAGTCGCCCGATTGGGTGTGGTTCAGAGAGACCACATCACCGCCGGGAGTTCTTCTGTCCATCGTGCCCCTCGCTTGTGGAGTCGGTCAAAGGCTCTGGTCTTGAGGCCCCTCAGTACCAGCGCATTAGCGTGCTCCGCTTGGTCGTTGCTCCTTTGGTGGGCCACTGAAGCGAAGCACACCTTGGTTCCCATCTTGTCGCAGAAGTCGAAGAAGGTCGCGCTGGTGAACTGAGTGCCATTGTCGGTGATGATGCGGTTGGCGATCCCAAAGCGAGTGAAGATTCCATGCATGAATTGGACAGCGGCGGACACCATGATGGCGCGCACCGCATCGCCCGCGGGAACGGGCCCAGGATATCTAGCCCCCAGACCGCGAATGGCCAGGAGAGCGGGATGGTTTGTAAGGCCTGGGCTGGTCGGTGGATCTGCTTGGCGTGGAATTGACACGCCTCGCATCGCTTCACCAGTTCGTCGGCATCCTGGAGGGCAGTAGGCCAATAATATCCTTGGCGGAACGCTTTGCCGACGAGCGTCCGGCCTAACATATGGCTCCCGCACATGCCTCCATGGATATCATGTTGGGGAACGCGGTATGCTACACTAGCACAAATTAAAATTTCTACCGCAAACCAGAAAAGCTACTCGCAAGAAGGGGATCATAGATCATTACCACTAGACGCGCAGTTGCGGAATCCTTCGCACATCGTTGTAGTGGATCGTTCTCGGTGTGGATCGTCCTCGCCGCGGATCGTCCTCGCCACGGATCGTCCTCGCCACGGATTGTCCTCTCCACGCCGCAGTAGCAGCAGCGTCACCACAGCAGTCCACACGTCCGGGGATGGAACGTCGTGCGTCAGTGTGCAAGCACCGGGTCGCTCAGCAGGGGCAACGAGAGGATGTGGCTAGGGTTTCTGGCGAAACACCTCTAAACCGCACGAAAGTGTATTCTGCGTCTAGCCTCCTCCCCTCCTTATATAGCCACGAGGTGAAACCCTAGGCAGTCAGGGCCCATCTATGCGCTAAGCCCACGAGGTCCATTAATTACGGATCCAATCCGAATTAATGCGTCCCAGCCCGTTAAGTGTGTGAGCCTGTAGGTTCATGCGCATTTGGACATGGATTCGGAAAACCCTTTTTCTAATCCAATAGTCAGTAGCGGCTCCTTGCAGAACATGCCAACTCCCAAACGCATATGATTAAAGTACTGATGTAATAATCCCTTTTCCAAACTATATGAAGATCGAACTCAAGGCGAGAAACATGTCATCCTTTGATAGTTCAATCCATCTCTCGTATCCGTGATATATTAATAAGTTGTTATTGACTTCTTAATCACGGCATGGCCATGCACTTCCTTAATCATATCACACGAGTGGCCTAGACATATATTTCCGTTACATTGGAGTGGCAAATTCCATCTTGACTGCTCACTTCCCTCTGCATGTTTCACAGTAAACATGAAATCTACCTTTATAACTATCCGGTTAGGAAATAGTGTTTGGTAACCCCAAGGTAAACTATTACACATGTAGGGAATATAACAATCTCAGGTCTAAGGATCATACATCTACTATGTATGAGATACACTGATGACACATAAGAATGTAACATTCTCGCAGTGTCTCATTGTGGGTCTATCTAACACATGTTCTTCAACATGCGTCCACAATGTATTGATGATATCTCCATATCCCATGATCTATGAAACATGATCATCGAACAATGCATGTGCTGATTTATTCATCGTTGTCCTATATGATGATATTCAATCAGAGATATTTATCGAATTATATCAATAAGTAAAGAGCTTCATAAACAAGTCACACACTTGTTGATCAAAACAATGATATACATTTATTGGACCAATAATCATATTATTATTCATAAACATAGTCATGTTACAATCATCTATATTATTGCCTCAAGGGCGTAACACTAACATATCAGAGAGCAAGGTGCTCCCCTCTTCTCGAGTGATGCATTTTAGGAGGATACCATTTCTACTTTAGCGATATAGGTCCCCACCTACAAGAGTATAGCGATATAGCCATCGACCTCTGTTTACCCATGCTCAATAGCCGCCGTGCACGTGGATTAGGGTCGTGCTAATAATGTATTAGAAAGTTAGAAGAGATTGAACTCGAGAGAATAGAGAATGAATGATCATCTTTATTGCACAAGTACTTATATATTTATAGAAGAGAAAGGATGGTAATAAAAGACACCTATTTGCCCATTATGAATTTCTTAACAGAATAATTCCATCAAATGCTTCAATGCTTGATATAGTCTTATTTGCCCTCCCGGTGTTCCCGCCACCACGCTTCCTTTTATAGCACCTCCTTGGCGCCAACCATCTTCTATGAACCGACACGGCAAGACAGACTAGTGGGTGTTTGTTCCCACCTACACGGGTGTGCTCAGTGGTTAAAAATCTAATTTTTAGTCTCCGACTCTTGGTGTGTTTTAATTTCTGTCTCTTATCTTAAAACCAAGTAAAAAAACGTGCGGACAGAGCTAGAGCACGACACGTGAATGGACAAAAAGGTTGTAGACTTTGTTTACCCACCCACGTGTGAGCGCCATGTCCATGCATCCCTTGAGCTGGTCGATCCCCTTACGGTGTGTTTGGTTAGTAGAATGAGATGTGTTTTGAGTGAATGGAATAATTCAGTATCTAAAGAAAATATTTCTCAAATTTGTATCCCACCATTCAGGATGGAATAGTTATATCTAAGCAACCAAACACATGAATAATTTTTTTTAAAACTATCTCATACATGTATCACTTGGTATAAACAACCAAACACATCCGTAGCCATTCACATACACAGCGCAAGCAAGAAGCTCATGAGCACGCCGCTACCTAGACAACGCGCCGCCGGCTCCGTCCATACTCGCGCGTAACCACAAACATGCAGGTCATTGGGAGCTTGCCTACGAAGCTTGCGCTGCCAGAGGAGCTCGCACGTCGCCACCGAAGCTCGCCGCTGGCGTCGCGAGCCAGTGCCGCATCGTTGCCTGGGATGGGGGAGGGTAAAGCACTAATCCGAATGGACTAGAAATTTCTTTAAATAAGATGAAATTCCTCGCAAATCGAGTGGAGGCTCCATTATTCGAGTTGAATTTGTTCATTTGAAATTTCCTGAATCGAACGTTTCCCATCTAAAAATTTTCTGATTTGAAGTTTTTGTCAAGTCAAAACTTCCCCAATTTGAAATCTGCCCGAGTTCAAATCTTCCAACTTGTAAGTTTCAATTTGAAAGTTTTTTCACGAGTTGAATTTTCCCGGCTGAAATTTTCATTTGTTACAACGGTGAGAAAATAGGAGATGATGTGGTGTTGCGATGAGGGCTGTGGGGAAGGAAAATAGAAGATTGAGGAGAAATTGACATGTGACGTCGTGAGTGTTAAGATTTATTAGCATATGCTAATTGTGGACAAATTTACTTGTGTCTATGACATAAATTACCATATAGTTATGTACATGAGGAGGCACCTTTTGTAACAAGTGTCTTTTCGTAGCACCTTTTCATGTGTATATAAAGGGGCTTTGCCCATTGTAAAAGTTAATCAATCAATCAATAGAAACTCTGTCTTTTGATTACACTCTGTGCTAATAGACTCAAAACACGTTATCAGCACGCTCTATCAGGGTAAGACTACTCTCTAGTTCTAATCTTCTTCTCCAAGAACGATTAAGAAGATAGAATGGAGAGAAACAATCAGAGAGGGAGAGGAAGGATGTCACTGCTTCGTCCATGGTGGAGAGTTCCTAGTGCTTTATGCCCAGTGCCTCTTCCACCAAACACTCCATGGTGGAGGTTTCCAGAAGTTTTGTTTTCCGTCATCATGGCGCCGAGGCACAGGCGTAGCCGTTGGAGGCGCAGAAGGCCATTACATACATGGAGAAGAGCAGAGATGCGTCGACCGGTGGTGCAAGGCGCCCAGATCCGGGCGAGCGGTTTCATCGGGCGCAGCCGCTGCAGATCGCTCGGGCGTGACGGCAAGACGGCAAAGACGCTGCAGCGCTGGCGGTAGCTACGGCGCTGGCGCAAGATCGCGATAACGCTGGCGCGACGGGCGTTTCGCAGACGGCGCGACGCTTGGCGTGGAGGCGACGGCGAGTTAATCGCGACGATTCGCGCTTCGCCGGCGCTGCGAGCGGCAGAGCAAGGCACGGGCGGCGCTGTCAGATGGTTGGCGAAGGCCGCTCGGCCACAGACAGACGCGGCGGCGCAAGACGGTGAGTCGGAGCAGGCGCGCCGCTTCTTCCTCGGCCGGCCACACGGCACAAGCTAGGCTCAAGGGCGGCACAAGACAAAGATCCCATGGATGGGAGTACTAAATGGGCTAAGGCCCAATGGCTGATTTTTATGGAAAATGGATTTTTCCAATTGAGCCCTTAAGCAATGCAGCAATTGCAAATTAATCCAGCCACTTAAGAACTATGGGTTCTTTTTAACATCTATATTTGCATTCTAGTACTTTGGTTTTAGAATAAAGCAAATAAGTGCATGTTTTATACTTTGTACAAAGATGCATTAATAAATATGCATATGTACATTACTATTATTTGGAGTACTTATATTTGCTGTATTTATTTCTAGCATTTCCTTTGTACACTGGTCTTGAAATTTGGTGATTATTTTCTATGGGTTGGTAATAAACACATTTGATGGAGACTATAGTATTGGTTGCGACTGTAGTGTCGCCCATTCTTTCGAGGATGAAGTCCATATCTATAGCAGCGAGTAACTCGCCCATTATTGTGGGGTCTACACTTGTTATTAAAACAACTTGTGATTACCTTCATCATTTTTGAACCAACGTCTGTTAATACAGAGTCAATATTCTTAGTTGCGACTGTAGCGTCGCCCACCTTTATGGGATGGAATCTAAGATATTTGCAGCAACGTTGTTGCCTGTATTATATTGAAAATCTACACAATTTAAAAGGATTTTTATGGGAATTTTATATATAGACCTTTATTTACTGATTATGTTCATACTTAGTAAATTTACTTTGTCTAAGTAAATTAATGAACATATTTTAACAATATGTAGATATGGCTGATATCTCCAAAAAGGAGTTTGCTGAACTTGCTGTGGATGGCAGTAATTATTTAACTTGGGCCATGGATGTAAAAATCACTTTGGCATCAAGAAGTTTATCTACTTGCATCAATGATCCTATTCAGGGTGCAGCCCCTGTACCTGAAAATTACAAGTATGCAACTCTGCATTTCATCAGGCATCACCTCCATTCAGACTTGAAAACTGAATATTTATTGGAGGAAGATCCACTAAGTTTGTGGAAGTCCTTAAAGGACAGATATGACCAACATAGGGCGGTCATGTTGCCTGAAGCTCAAAGGGAATGGTCTATGTTATGCTTTCAAGACTTTAAGTCTGTTACTGAATACAATTCTCGCGTACACAAGATCAATTCCAAATTGAGATTCTGTGGCAAGGCTGTTACAGATGAGGGCATGATTGAAAAGACGCTTTGCACTTTTCATCCTTCTATGACGATATTGCAGCAACAATATCGTCAACAAAAATACACTAAGTACTCTGATTTAATTTATACTCTGCTTCAGGCAGAAAAGCATGATGAACTTCTTATGAAGAATCATCATACGTGCCTGACAGGGTCAATGGCAGTGCTGGAAGCAAATGTCAATATTCCGAGTACTAGTGCATACCATGATCAAAAGAAGGATAAAAATAATAAAAGGAATAATGCAAAGTGGAAGTCCAAAATGCAGAGGAGAAAATCAAAGGTTTATGGCAAAGGAAAATTCAAAAATTATTCTCCTAGGGAGAAAACTGGACTTTGCCATAAATGTGGATGTATGGGTCATTGGGCAAGAGAATGCCGTACACCACAACATCTGGTTGAGTTATACCTCAAATTAGTTGGCAATGGCAACAATCAGAAGGGCAAGGTTGAAGTTCATTTTGCTGAAAATCCAGAAACGAGTCTGGATAAAGGACAGAATGATCCTATCAAGACTGTTGATGACCATGGAATAGTTCAACAGAAGGAAGATGAACTTCAAGATATCGATGATATGATGGTGGAATATGCCACCCAAGATCTGTATGGAGATACTATTTAGTTTCTCATTATCCCTTATGATTGTAATCAGCATGTAATTATCTTCATAAAATGTTTCATCGTTTGTGTATAGGTCTTATTTGTTGCTCATAAAGACCATATACATGTTTGTTAGTGTCAAACATGTCCATATGGCTCGTAAAGAGCATATGTATCTTGTATATTGACATGACATATAATATATGTGTGTATTATTTCTATATTGGAGTTAATTTTATTTTCTCCGTTTATAGATCTTGGTGACAATCCGATGGAGGAAGAATTATGTCTTGTTGACAGTTGCACCACTAATACTATATTAAGGGAGATAAAGTATTTCCAGACTCTAACTAAGAGGAGAGGAAATATTATGACTATCACTGGTAATGATGCTCAAATTGTTGGTTCGGGATGAGCCATCATTATACTCCCTATGGGTAAAAACATCGTGATAGAGGATGCTTTGTTGTATCCTGAATCTACACGTACCCTACTAAGCTTTAAAGATATTGGCATCAATGGTTTCCATGTGGAGACTAGTAAAGATAGCAATGTTGAGTATTTGCTATTAACTAAAACTACTGGATGCGAAAAACAAGTGGTCGAAAAGCTTCCTTCTTTTTCATCAGGATTGTACTACACATATATTAAACCCGAACCACATGTTGCGTTAAAGACAATTTTCTCTCATCTTGATAAGTTCAAGATTTGGCATGACCGATTAGGTCATCCAGGTTTGGGTATGATGCATAAAATTGTCAAAGGTTCTGTTGGCCATAATATTAAAAATTCAGATTTCCCAAAATATGATGAATTCATGTGCACTGCATGTGCAAAAGGGAAATTAATTTTGAGGCCTTCATACCTTAAAATTAAAAATGAGCCATTAAATTTCCTTGAAAGGATTCAAGGAGATATTTGTGGACCTATCCAACCTTGGTCTGGGCCGTTTAAGTATTTCATGGTGTTAATTGATGCATCTACAAGATGGTCCCATGTATGTTTACTCTCTACAAGGAACCATGCTATTGTCAGATTAATTGCCCAAATAATTAAATTAAGAGTCAATCATCCTGATGACAGGATAAAGTCCATTCGGTTGGACAATGCCGCTGAATTTTCTTCAAAGGCATTTAATGATTATTGTTTGGCTTTGGGCATTAATGTAGAGCATTCTGTACCATATGTACATACACAAAATGGCTTAGCGGAGTCTTTGATAAAGAGGATAAAGCTTATAGCTAGATCTCTGTTGCAAAATTGTCAATTACCAATAAGTTGTTGGGGACATGCGGTTTTACATGCCGCAGCTTTAATCCAAATTAGACCAACTGCATACCATACGGTCTCCCCATTGCAGTTAGTACGTGGAGATGTACCAAGCATTTCCCATCTGCGAAAATTCGGTTGCAAAGATAATGCATCGATTTCACCACCGCAGCTGCATACAGATGGGTCCTCAAAGAAAGTTGGGGCTCAATGTGGGGTATAATTATCAGTCAAATATAAAATACCTTCACCATTGACAGGGATCTGCTTACGGCTCGACACTGATCAGATATTTGATGAGGATAATTTCCCGGCATTAGGGGGAGATATGTACCACAATGAATGCCAGGAAATTGATTGGAATGCCACAGGCATTCAGTCCTTAGATCCACGTACAAAAGAATCTGAACAAGAGGTTCAGAAGATTATAAGTTTGCAATACATTGCAAACAATCTGTCAGATGCATTTACTGATTATAAGGGGGTTATGAAATCTCATATACCTGCTGTTAATGCTCCGGAAAGAGTAGAGGTACCAAACAAAACTACTCTTGCCCCTAATGTGAATAAGAGGGGGAGAATTCCGGTTGCACGGGACTTAGTTTCACGGAGACGTCCGCAGAAACAAAAGACCGATAAAGGTAAATTACCTATGTCAGTAAATGAAAAAGAGGTTGGAAGTCCTCTAGTGATTGGTAAACCCAACATAATTGTACGCACAAACTTCAATGTTGGGACATCGGAACCCTTGGACTCAATCGTATTGGGAAATCATGATGAGTCACAAGGCAAAAATAAAGAATTATTAGATGAAGAAATTTCCACTAATTATACTGATTCAAGAGAATCATACAATAGAAAGACTATAATTGTCGACATTTATTTTGCCTCTAAGATTGCTAAGACTTTTCAACTGGATCCAGAACCAAAGTCCATGGCAGAGTGCATGAAGCGCTCAGATTGGGTCAAATGGAAGGAGGCAATTGAGGCTGAATTGAGCTCGCTTAAGAAGAGAGAGGTATTTGGTCCAGTTATGACCACACCTCCTAAAATATTTCCGGTTGGAAATAAATGGGTTTTCGTTCGAAAGAAGAATGAAAATAATCAAGTGGTGAGATACAAAGCGAGACTTGTAGCACAAGGGTTCACGCAGAGACCCGGCATTGATTACAATGAAACATATTCACCGGTAATGAGTGGAATAACGTTCCGATATTTACTATCATTGGCAGCAAACAAGAATTTATCCATGCAGTTGATGGATGTTGTGACTGCATATTTATATGGGTCACTTCATTCGGATATTCACATGAAAGTCCCAGAGGGGATATCTATTCCGAATCCAAATACAAATCGCAACATGTATAGTGTCAAATTGAAAAAGGCACTATATGGATTAAAGCAGTCGGGCAGAATGTGGTACAACCGACTAAGTGAGTTCCTTATTAAGAAAGGTTACTCAAATAATGATGATTGTCCTTGTGTGTTTATAAAGAAATCCCAAAATGGATTTTGTATAATCTCCGTTTATGTTGATGATTTGAATATCATCGGAACCCCAAGGGATATAAAGGAAGCAAGCAATCATCTAGTGACAGAATTTGAAATGAAAGATTTGGGTCAAACCAAATTTTGCTTAGGTTTACAACTTGAGCATTTCCCTGAAGGGATATTTGTGCACCAATCTGCATATACTCAAAAGATTTTGAGTAAATTTAATATGGATAAATCATATCCATCAAAGACCCCTATGGTTGTTAGATCTCTAGATAGGGATAAAGACCCATTTAAACCTAGAGGTGAAGATGAAGATATTTTAGGACAAGAGGTTCCATATCTTAGTGCTATTGGGGCACTGATGTATCTAGCAAATTGCACCAGGCCTGATATTTCATTTGCATTTAATTTATTGGCTAGATATAGCGCAGCACCAACGAAGAGACATTGGGCTGGCGTTAAGAATATCTTCAGGTATCTCCAAGGTACAAAAGATCTTGGTCTATTTTATAAGAAAAACCAAGATATGAACATAGTGGGTTATACAGATGCTGGCTATTTGTCTGATCCCCACAATGCCAGATCACAAACTGGGTTTGTATTTTTATATGGTGGAATGGCTTTTTCATGGAAGTCTAGTAAACAGACTTTAGTAGCCACTTCCACTAATCATTCTGAAATAATTGCACTTTATGAAGCATCACGTGAGTGTGTATGGCTTCGCAGAATGATTAATCACATACAAAAAGCATGTGGTATAAATACAATTGAATCCCCTACCATTATCTATGAAGATAATGCAGCTTGTATTACTCAAATGCAAACAGGTTATATAAAGAGCAACATTACGAAACATATTGCTCCTAAATTATTCTATCCTCATGAGCTCCAAAAGAGCGGTGAGATAGAAATTTTGCAAACAAAGTCTTGTGAAAATTTGGCTGATTTATTTACCAAATCCTTACCAAAATCCACATTTCAGAAATGTGTTAATAGAATTGGTATGAGGAGACTTTGTATGTTGCAAGGATCAGGGGGAGAGTCCTCTGAACTTTAAACCTGTTTTGTTTAAAGATATATTGTACTTTTTTCCTTTATGAGTTTTACATGATATTTTCCCATAAAGGTTTTTAATGAGGCAATATAATACAAGCTAAAAATATGTTATGTACTCTTTTCTCTGTCCATTTTTCCCACTGGGTTTTTGGGAGAGTTTTTAATGAGGCATATACATATATTCCTATTTTCTTCATCTGTTTTCCCACAGGGTTTTTGGAAGGAGTTTTTAAAGGAACACGAAGATGAACATAATTTGTCCAAGGGGAAGTGTTAAGATTTATTAGCATGTGCTAATTGTGGACAAATTTACTTGTGTCTATGACATAAACTACCATATAGTTATATACATGAGGAGGCACCTTTTGTAACAAGTATCTTTTCGTAGCACCTTTTCATGTGTATATAGGGGGTGTTTGGCAGAGCTCCAGTTCCACCAAATTCTTGGAGTTGGTGAAGCTGGATATTCCTAGCTTCACCAAATTTGTGGAGCTGGAGCTGTGGGTATATTAAGAGTGTTTAGGTGAGTCATCTTGTTTATATTTTAGAATAAAATTATAAAGTTAAGTCACTTTATTTCAGTCTACAAGTTTCAGCTCTGAGGTGGAGCTGAGATCTGAAACTCTACCAAACAGGGCCATAAAGGGGCTTTACCCATTGTAAAAGTTAATTAATCAATCAATAGAAACTCTGTCTTTTGATTACACTCTGTGCTAATAGACTCAAAACAGTGAGGGATACTGCTCAAACCGAGGTTGACCATGAATTCGACGCACCCATTGTTCAAACCATCAACATCCGACCACATGAAATCACGGATTAGCTACCACAAGAGATCCCCAAGATTATAGTGAGACCTAATCCTCGCAGAAAAAGAAGATTAATAGAGCTAAACGGCCATTTTTTAACGCAACGACACACTTTCTAGCAGTATAGCAGGCACTACTAGTACCACAATTAGTGTAAAAAGGCAAAGGATGTGCCTCCCAGTGCTGCATGAGTATAGGGCCTAACTTAGTGCCAAGAACAATGTCAATATTTTTTGAAGGCTAAAGCATTATCAGTAATTACTTAGAAATGAGAAAGCCTTACGTGCGAATAGCTGTTAAATTGATGGTTCTTATTGGAACTGAGGCCATATTAGAAGCCCGATTTTTTTTGTTTTAGATTGCATAGCAAATCCATAAAAATTTCAAAAGAAATAGTAAGGTCAAACGAAAGCAGAAGTAAAAAATAAAACAGGGCCTCCAAGGCTCCAGCTTCGGTAGCGAACATCCTCTCAAAAGAGAAACTACAATAGCGAAAACAAGCACCCAACATAACATAGCAAACTAACACAAGAATATCCTGATAAAATCCTGAAGTATCATGATCGCCAACATTTCTAATAGGTGCATGACCCTCGTACTAAAGTAATGTAACAAAACATTGAACACACGGCAGCACATACCACCTAATCTGCAGATTAAGTACAGATGGTACATCTCTTACATAAAGCTTATGGTATCTAAGGGGCATCTCAAGATGCTGTATCTGAAGCACACACTCCTAATTTCCAGTTGGAATGTAATGTAGAGCAGCCCACTTGGGTATTCAAGATGGCACTGGAAATTACAATTCATAATACAACAAATTAGTTCTTTGAATAAATCACGCAATGATACTATGCGCATTAAAATATGCTAATTTATCGCTTGATCTAGAATAAGAAGGAAACAGTACTTACTGTATGTCGAAGTGTCAATCTGCTCAGGCAGCTCCTTTATGTCAACCTCAAACCTTTCTTGCACCTTTAAATATCATATATGAAATTCCAGTTAGGCATTGCTCATCACACCAGACAAGTAACGAAGTTAGAAAGATCAGTTATACAAACTTGATTGAGAACATCAGAGTCAGAGGCAGAAGAAACAAATGTTATTGCGAGTCCCTTGGTACCAAAACGTCCAGCCCTTCCAACCTGTCGAGGTGAAAATGTCAGCAAGAGACAAATACACCCTACCACAAGCAGTACGGCGGAGTTACAATTACCCTGTGCAAGTATGTATCAGCAGAATCAGGCATGTCATAGTTTATAACGATGTTGACACGTTCGATATCAATTCCCCTACCAACTAAATCTGTAGCCACAAGAATCCTCTTGTGTCCTTCCTTGAAGTTCTTATACCGGGTCAACCTACCAAAACCCCATTATTAGATAAAAGATAGGAATGATGACTGGAAAGAAAAGGAAAATGCATATCTATATAGAACATCAACGGTTGCATTGGAAATATCACAAAAATTGTCAATGCTCAGGATTGTGAAGGACCGAGCATGCAGGTGCTCTTGGCATGTTGTGCTTCCAACAAGATTTTTGGCATGTTGTGCTTGTCAAAGACATGCATACCATGACTTTATCCTACACATAATTCTCAAAGCAAGATAAATAAGAGAACAATATTTGAATAATAAGTCGGCACCATCCATGCTTATTTAAATCATAATCCTTCACATGCATTATGGTTATCATTGACTGAAATATTTACAGACACCGATTACGAGATGTTGTACAAATTAGACAAACAAATATGAACTAGCGATGTGATGTAAAATCACAAATCATTTAAAAGATATGTAAGTGCAGTAAGGGAAAAAAACACAAAAAATCAGAAGGCAACCACCATCTACAGTTGTGCAGCAGAGATCATTGCTATTGTAAGCACAAGGGTAATCTTACATAACACAAAAGTGTGAAGAAGAAGCCCCAAACCATCCAAACGAACATAATAACAGGCACCCGAAAATCCAGAGTGGGAAGGAATTAGAGAGCACAAACCTCTCTTCCTGTGTCATTCCAGAGTGTATGCAGATCGCAGGGAAATTGCATTCACAAAGCAGCTTGTTCAGTTCTGCAGCTCTACTAACACTTTTAACAAATATCACAACTTGGTTGAAGTCGAGCGCATCTAAGAGATCGTTCAATTTCCGATTCTTCTCTGCCTCACTTAGTTTTATATAGTGCTAAAATAACGAGAAAAAAAAGAGCAAGGTTGATACAAGATGAATAAAAAGATTAGTACAAATGGCTAATGGACAATTCACATTACCTGAACTAGACCATGAAGGGTCAGTTTAGCCTCGTCGTCAACATAAATTTCCATAGGCTGTAAGGTAACAAATGATAGATAAAGACATTAGAATTCTGGCACCAGTGACTCGAGCCACTCCAAAAGAATGGTATATCAATTCTTGTCATGTCAGGATTTTCAGCCTCCTCCAGAGCTTCAGTTATGCACAATGGGCACTGGAATTTGACCAAACCATAGCCAACAAGTTTTACAACAGTGCTTGCTATAAGAATTCCAGTCAAAAGAAAGCTGCTTTGTCTGCACTGACCACAATAAGGGTAGGAGAACCAGAAGCAGCGGAATCTAGTGCAAGTAAGAAGTGTATAGACAACTGGAGAAAACCACCAACTGGCCTTGTACAATCTACAATATTGGTGCCCTCCCAACCACAATTCCCGCGCTCTGCCCAAATGGTTTACACTGACAACAGAAGACATTACTTCCTTGCAGCCCATTGGAATGCACAAAGGTACCAATTGACAAAACCATGGCCAAGACAGAAGTAACCAAAGAACTCACTATCCACTGAGTATCATATTGTACATAAGCCAATAGGATCAGCAAGCAATCAGCAAATCCCTTCAACCTACTGACAGCAGAACTGCCACCTCTCATATCTATGTATGTGCATAACCACCAGAAGCAAGGAGGGACTTAAATAGGAAGAAGCACTATTTAAATGAGATAGGCCACAGGAAGATAGCCACAGGACATTACATCTTGCATGAATTTCTTGCAAACCGGGCGAATTTCCTTGCTGAGTGTTGCTGAAAACATCATCACTTGCTTATCATGGGGTGTCATTTTGAAGATCTCCTGGACATCTCTACGCATGTCTGAAGGAATAATAATAGGTTAATAGGAGAGCAGTGGACTATGATAAAGGGTGCAAATCAAATAAACAGATAATGCTAAAATGAACTACTATAAACATAGAAAGATGATCAGGAAACAGCAGCCTACCAAGTGAATCAAGCATCTTGTCACATTCGTCGAGAATGAAATGCCTAACGTTCTTCAAGGAAAGGTCCTTATCTCTAGCCAGTGCTAGAATCCTTCCAGGTGTGCCAACCACAATATGAGGGCATTCATTCTTCAATAGATCCTTGTGTTTTTTTATGTGAACACCACCATAGAAGACAGCAACTTTTATTTCAGGCAGGTACTTGCTAAACCTCTCAAATTCATGGCAAATCTACAAGATATTAAGTAAAGAGACAATCAGCATCTGCAGGCACATCTGGCAGAATAAACCTGAGAAAAACGTATATACAAACCTGGTAAGCTAACTCCCTTGTGTGGCATAACACAAGTGCAGCTACTTGGCCAGCAACAGGATCAATCTGCTGAAGAGTTGAGAGGACAAAAACAGCAGTCTTCCCCATCCCAGATTTTGCTTGACAGATGACATCCATTCCGAGAATGGCTTGAGGGATGCACTCATGTTGCACTGAGGTGGAACGAAACAAAATTGGAGCAGCACCGCAGTGAGACAGTGAGAGAAAAATTAGCCTTCTGGGGCCGTTAATGCAAAGTTTGACCATATTCTCCTCGAACAGAAAATGTCAGAAAAAATTGTACCTGCACATCAGCAAAACGGGAATTTCACTACCACATTGGGATAGCTTAAAAGATAACATATGGAAAGATGGATGTTTAACTATATTCAATTTGATTTAGTGTTAAAAAGAATTGAGCCAAATGTGATATTTTTTTGTACATGCACAGTTGGCTGATTTGCTATTTTGCCTTCTGCATACTAGCATGATTTGGTTAGTTTAAAACAGCCAATCCAATATAAAAATTCAGTGGGTAAGTGCATGGATGCCTAGGGCATGCATTCAAAATTGACCTATGCCCATGTCAGCTAAGAGCAATAACACAGAAATAGCAATTCAAGGGAGAGAGTATAGTCAATAAAGCAGGTGATACTTTTCTTTATCTTTCGTTCACTGTGGAACATATCGATATGATCTTGTACTTTGTCAAAAAAATATAAATTCAGCTAATCATACTACCCAGAGATGCCTAATCAAGCCACTTTTATTCACCATATCAGCTGAAAATTTTGTATGGTAAAGTTTCAATTAGCAAAGCTAAGATGTGGCACTAAAATATGTGCTGGTTGACCAAGGTGTTACAAGAAATAAATAAGTATAAAAAAAACGAAGGGATATGCTCCTGGAAGAGTGTGAAGGAACAGGCAACAAGAATACTGATGTATTCTCCCTTTTTTAACACTTAGTTATCATTCTTGTAATTATCTTAACCCATTTATTCGTCTCGGCCCTGAACCCAAACAAACACAATTGGATTGCCATCCTTTGTATGGTTAAACTCCAGCTGCCAACTCTATATGTTTTAAAACTAAATAATTACAATTCAAGAGTCAAAGGCACATGATGAAAGGCTAGCAGCAACAAGAACAAGAGCTTGCCTTCGGAAGGATGCTCGAACCCGCAGTCCTGGATCGCGCGGAGCAGCTCTGGCTTGAGCAGGAAGTCTCTGAACCCGGAGCTATGGATCCCCACGTACCCCCTGCCCATACACGCAAACCCTAACATGTCAGATCAGGTAACTCAACCCACGAACCCTAGCAAGAACGACTAACAGCGAGTAGCATCAACAGCACGCACTTCTTGACGACGTCGGCGGAGGCGTTGGCAGCGGCGCCGTCGACGCCGTTCTCCACCTCCTCCTCGTAGTCGACGAGATCCTCCTCGTACACCTCGTTGTCCTTGGCTTCACCCATCCTGGCTGCGCCGGCAAACATCGCAAGCGCGTGCGTGTTAAGCAACGAAGAACAAGAACCCACACGAATCCAACCAAGTTTTCATCGCATCACCAGCCGCAAAACACTCACCTCTCAAGATCTCAGAGACGGAGGATGCAAGAACCGGGGGATTCGGAGCGGAGGCGGCTGCAAAGAGAGAAATCAAGAGCAGGCGGTGGGGAGTAGAGATCTCGGGTTCGGGATCTAGGGTTGGGGTACTTGGGAGTTGGGATGGATGCGAGGGGGAAGAGGAATTGGAAGGGGAGCAGACGACGATGCGGGTTGTTATCGAGGAGCCCAGAGCCGTGGATGCAGGGAAAGTGCCGCATCCACCGTCCACTACGCGCCTTGTTGAGAGATAATAAGGTTTGAAGTTTTGGATGTAAGTAGGGATGTGATCGGATCGGATACGGTCGAATATCGTCCTATTCGTATCTATATCTGTATTTTTTATCGAATACAGAATAGAATACGAATAGTGCTAAATACAGAACCGAATACGAATTATACAGGATAATATCGGTTACGAATATAGATCAAATACGGATCGAAATCAACATGAATACGAATAATATTAGTTGGATATTTTAAAATCCAATTTCAGTTTTTTTCCAAAATCGGTCCAAATTTAAATTCAAAATTAGGAATTTTAAAAAATAAAAAATGTCAAAAACTAAAAAATTGTGCACGAATATTATTAAATTAGTACAAATTCAAAATTTCTAAATTTAAATTGAAAATTAGGAGAAAGATCAATAAAAAATTTGCGAATTTCATTTAAATTCCAACTGGTATTTAAAAATAAATTACATTTAAATTTTATTTTTAATGTCTCTAGTGGATAGTGATAGTCTAATAGACCTTCAGTGTCAAGTTCGTCATTGATGAATTATGAATGATGAATGATGATCGTCTGAACTCAACAATTGGCAAACATCAAACATAATCATTCTTTAGAAGAAAACATAGCCAGTTAGCCACATAGACATAATTACATAACATAAGTACATATGAGTATATGACATCCACGTCTGGTCATCCATATTCCACAAACCACAATTCTACATGTATGTAACTTTGCAGCAGTTACATGTTGTCATGGTCTCATCTCTGATCTCATGGACATGGTTCAAGTTCAAAGTTCCAACTTCTTAGTTTCCAGTATAGTAGCAGACACTAAACAGTAAACAATATTGCAATAGTTGAGTTCAGGACTCAAGAGTCAAGATAACACAAACAAAGCAACTGTTATTCGGATAATATCCATATGTCATATTCGGATATTATCCGAACAAAAACTCGGATATTTCGTATCCGTCGGATAATCAGTGTTCCATATCCGTATCCGTATCCATATAAATTATCTGTATCCATATCTTTATCCGAGAAATCAACTGGATATCTGTGAAACTATCCAAATCATTATCCAAATTAATTCGGTCGGTCGGTCGAAAAATATCCGTACCAGTTCCATCCCTAGATGTAAGTACCTTTTTTATTATTATTTTTACAAAATTAGTTTTCTTATGAAATAATTTATAAAAACAGCTCCTTAACCTATACTTACCTATCTTAAGGAGAACGTAAACAAGTTTTCGCGCTACCCAACCGCTGCATCACACTCCCACGCTTGGCCCGCCCCCATACGCGCACGCCATGTGGCAACCCGCCCCACGCTCGCGCCCGCCCGCTAATCGTCACGAGCGTGTGCCTGCATGCCGTGCTTGTCGTGCGCAGAAGCTTTTGCTTCCGCGTTACCACACTGCAGGAGCTTAACCGCACTACCAAACAGTGAGCCCCTTCCTTTTTATTCTACAGTGTAACATAAAAGAAATATTCTAAAGTGCATAGTGTGTTAGTCCTCTGATCAGCAACTAGCACGCACTTCCACAAATTGAAACCACAGCCATACAAAAGTTGCATAATTTTGTTACAGTGAAAGTTATTTTACATATAATATTACATAAACAAAAGTAAAACAACAGTGAAAATATTTCATCTTGTAGTGTGCCATTAAGGCCAGTATTCCACATGCAACTAACAAGGTGAAGCCTAGAAAAGATCATCATTATTAAACACGTTTCCTACATCAAAGTATGATTCATCGAAATATCTGATTCTTTACCTAAAAACAACACAGATAGCAAGTTGAGTACAAAAGTACTCGCAAGACTTTTGCGAAATCTAAAATACATGCAGGTCAAATCAAATGAAAAGTTATTATGGTTATTTTGCATAAAGTTGAACTTGTAATGTAAATACTAAATAATAGATTAAAAGCGTAAATTTAACAAAACAATTTGATAGATATACAAAATAACAAGTATGAATAGCAGAAATGTAACAATTAACTTACAGTCCTCCGTAAGCAAAATCATAGCCCTTCGTGAGCAAACTCACGGTCCTTTGTGAGTATTAAAACGTTCAATACCAACACATGGCAGAATTTAATTGTAACATAAAAAAATTCAACAATGAAATCCAGTTCCACACTAGTTGTCCCATTTTATGAAAATAAAAAATATCTACTATATGATGACTTTACCAAGTACTCATGACCGCGAGCGCGGCTAATCGATTAGTTTTAACACTGCAGAGGTGTATTGCTTTACCCATAAGATTAATCAACTCTTTTTGCCACGCAATTATCACACTTCCTTAGGTGTGCAGCAAAGTGATTATAACATAACCGTTATATTATCTAGTCCTAACTTTACACCAACCTGGTGACGATAAATCCTTGCTATGGCGGCAGAAGTCAATAACCATACCCATAGTACTCACGATGGTTTCATATCCAATCGCTCTCGTTCTCTCCATAGCCAAGCATACACCGTTGCACCGATATGCATTTACCCACACCTAGATATGGCCAAATGGGCCAGCCTGCAACCCGCCACTGTAGGCATGACCCAAGCACAGCACGCCTGACCGTAGACAGGCTAGGACGGCACGACCCGATAGTCCGTGCCGTGCTTAGGCCAGCACCTCGACATGGTGGGCTGACACCTCGGCATGGCGGGCCGGCACGGCATGATTAGGCCCGTTTAGCCTGTTTATTTGAAATACAACCATTTTATAGTTGTTTTTAGTCGTTAGAGGCTTTTAAAATAAAAAATCGAAACAAATTCAAAAAATCATAAATTTGTTTCTGTAAATAGGTAACACCTCCCCCTCATGTCCCCACCATCACACTTGCCATTTCGTCTCTTCATTCTCTTGTGAAAATTCTCGTGCTCTTAGTGACAATTTCGCAAAATTCAAAATAGTTTTGCCAAAAATAAAAAAAATCCTAAATTCGGATTCCGACTTCTGTCAGGAAAACAATGTAAGAATATTGATTTAATTTTATAGTTTTCTTTATTTTTCAATGATATGAAATTAATAATAGTACAATTATTTTTTATAGTTTTCGTAATGGAGAACTAGGATTTCCCGTCCTTCCCAGCTTCTAATTTTGGAATTTCAACCGAAGAGCTTCTTACATCCTATCAAGCGGAAGAACCTGCAATACCTATACCATCCTCAAGATCTACAAGTGCTACTGCGTCGGCAAGCACCGGGGCAAAAAGATCGACGCAATACATTAGGAGTCTGAGAAGATTTCAATCAGATTTTTGAGACATCAGACGACATTCAGAATAAGTATGTTGTTTGTAAATACTGTAAGCACAAATTAACTGCAAAATCATCAGCTGGAACAGGGTACTTGGAGAGACATGCTGAGAGCTATAGAAAAAAAGTGGGACTGGCTATGAGATAGACGCAGCTGTAATACAACCTCGACGGTACGGTACATCACTAGGATTACAATCATGAGGTAGCTCATGAAGCTCTTCCTAAGATCTACCTTTAAGTCACTAGTATTTGAAAACTATATTAAGACAACTCATAATCCTATGTTTTCTTCAGTTTCTAGACAGACAACAACTAGAGTCCTGATTAAATACTATACTAATTATCGCGTTAAGCTAAAAGAGCTCTTTAGTACTTGTACTTTTTCTGTGTCTTTGGCATCAGACATATGGAGTGGTAGGGCTAAAGAGGATTACCTTAGTGTAGTTGCTCACTTCGTAAACAATGATTGGCAACTAAAGAAGAGAATTATAGGATTTAAATTAATTAATGTAGCACATATTAGTGAAAATAGTGCTGATTATATTATAAAAGATGTGGAAGATTTTGGCCTCACAGCTAAAATTTTTGCAATAACATTAGTAATACTGTAGCAAAATACTTCTGCAATGAACATTGAATATTTTCGTATTGCAATATCTTTCATTAATAATTCTAATATACGAGTAGCATCATATAAGAACTATTGTCTTGAAATGGGTGTACGCTCACGTAAGTTTGGTGTAGATATGCCAATTAGATGGAACTCTACTTTCTTACCGATTAGATAGTGATACGGAGGTTCTAGCAGATCGACACGTGAAGCCTTCCTTGTAGAACAAGGTTGTTACTGTCTCGACATGATAACGTGATCTGATACGCTTTTCTTCCGTTGCTGAGAAATCGCACCTACGCGTCAAGTTGTAATGCAAAAACGCTAATTTATAATATTAAATTATACAAAGTGAGTTTTTTGAATTCGGATATATAATATTTTTTTTAAAAAAAATTGCTCTCTTGCCTCCCTTATTTCCCAACAGTGACTCCTCTGTCAGGACCAAGGTTCAAAATCTCGTCGAAATTTGGCAAAATTTCAGCGAAATATCATATCTCGGAACCCCCGAGTTTCATAATCCCGGCGAAATTAAGAAAACCCTAAAAAAAAAATTCAAAGTGCTACAGTACCTATAATCTCACCGAGATCTTGGCGAATTTGACCGAAATCTCGGCAAATTTGACCGAGATTTGACTAAAACTTGACCGGATTTTGACCGGATTGGATTCTTCGTGTCGTTTCCCATGTGGGACAGTTGGTAGATCATAATTCCGGCAAAATTGAAAAAACACTAAAAAAATTCAAAGTGTGATGGTGCGTAAAATCTCGCCGAGATCTCGCTGAATCTCGCCGAAATCTCGGTAAATTTAACTGAGATTTGACTAAAACTTACCGGATTCGATTTTTGGTTTTTGTATTTTATTCGGATTTCTTCCGAAATAACGAGATCTCGGTCAAATTTCGAATTTCGATAGATGACAAGATTTAATCCGAAAACAACATTTAAAACCCTAATCAGGACCACAGAGCATAGGCACATACCTTATGTTGTTTTCTGGAACAAATGGGGCATACGCACTTGCCTTCGAAGTTGTACCACTTTTTCTGTGTTCGACTACCCAAACAAATTTTTTTATCGCAACGCTACAAGATATCGATTCCTCCTCTTTGCCTATATACGCGTGCTGTCTTCTCTCCCAGCAATGATGGATCAATCGAGGCCTTTGCCTAACTAGTTATTTATTTAAATGGAGTAATTCAGATACTACCGTGGACAGATTGGAAATTTCATATATGATACAAGTTTTGACCTGTATTTACAAAATGATACAATATTTTTTTGCGTATTTATAAAAAAACCAGTTATATCCGGAATCTTAAAATCCGGTTTTCAATACCCGGAAATCCAAAAACCTGATATTGCGTAATCGGAATTTGAAAAACTGGATATAGTGTATTCGGTGCTTGCGAAACCGAGTATTGCATACCTGGTTCCTGGAAAACCAGGTATGGAGGCCATACCCGGTTTCTCAGAAACCAGGTATCACAAGCATATCAAAATATCATATGAGACAGCACATGCACAATCACCACACATGCCATGAGCACAAACCCTTTGCAATGCCAAATGCATCATTAAACCAATTTTTCATCACATGATTTCACAACAATCCATTCGTACAGCCCTAAGGCTCCAGGACATCTCAAAGCGATTTTGGACACGTTGACTTCTGCCATGAATATTTGGTTATATCGACATTCCCATCAAAGAAACTAATTATCTTGTTGCCCGATGCACCATCGATTAGCATATCGGCTATTGGCATCGGGTACTCGTCTTTTGGCGTGGCCTTGTTCTGATCTCTAAAGTCCACGCATACTCTCAGCTTGCCATTTTTCTTCACATCTTTTGTGAAGTAAATGCCAAATGTTCAATTCTAAGTGGTGTTGCCAATATTTTCATCAAGGGGGAGATTGTGAAATCATGTGCTGAAAAATTGGCTTAAGAATTGAATTTGTAAAATGTGTTGGTGCATGTGTTTGACAAATTGACAAGAAACAGTGTTTCTTTTCATGCGCCGGACCAAACCTGGAAAAAACAGAAAGTTTCTCATCTGCGCCGGACCGTTTTTCGTGTTTACACCGGACCAAATTTGTGGCCCGTCGTGAACGTGCGTTTGGACCTTTTTGCGCCAGACCAAATTTCCCTTTTGGCGCCGGACCAAAATTCCAAAGCAATTGCGTTGGACCATCTTTTTGCATTAGCGCCGGACCAATTCCTTGGTCCGCCTTGAACACATTTTGAAAGCCTGTTTTTACATGCACGCCAGACCAAATTTTTGGTCCGTCGTGAACGGGTTTTTGAGGTTTGTTTTTGTATATGCGCTGGACTAAAAATAGTAAATTTTCTATTTACGTCGGACCAAATTTCATTTGGTCCGTCGTAAACGTGTTTTCAAACGTTTTTTCGCCGGACCCAATTTCTCAAATACAGTAAGTTTTGCATGTACGCCGGACCGAGTTTTTTGGTCCGTCGTGAGTTGCGCCGGACCGATGTTTGGTCCGGCGTGAATGGTTTTTGCTCGAGGTTGATTTTTGTGATTTTCAAAATTATTTGGTGATTGATCTGTGGTTATGAAATTTGTTTGAATTTCATAATACATGTTTTGAACTTATGCAATGCTCGTGTGAGTATTTGCATGGACTAATGTTGAGTCAAGTCACGGACTTGTGCTTGAAATCGTTTTGTGTTTTGTTCATGTGCAGGTATTGCTCGAAGGCGAACGTGGTCGATGACAGGACCGGAACTAGGTTCATGGAGGAACTGAGGTTCGAGACTAGATTCAGGGAGGAATCGAGGTCTTGGTGGTCAAGGATGTCATGCGGGACGTTCGGGCTAAGAGAATGGTGCACATGAAGAATGGTTAGTCACGTGAGTATGGCATGGTGGCCATACGCGTGCAAGAGCTATATTTGGCCAGGTTAGGCCAAGTGGAGTTGTGTTGAATACATACTCCTTCTAGGATTAGGAGAGAGACTCCTTTTAGGATTAGGAGTAGGAATTGTATTCAGGACTATGTGTTTGCTCTGTATAAATAGGGGGAGGTGCCTCCTGTTTATGCAATCAAGCATAGAGCAGAGTTTTAGGGTTTGTACTCTTTTGTTTAGAGTGCTTTAGACAAAAAGAAATAAAGATCAATTCTTTCAGATTCCTTGCGTGCTACAGTAACCTCGTAGCTACTATACACGCGTGCTACAGTAATATCTGTTTTGGGGTTCTTTTCTTGCACATTTTTTTGTTCTAGATTGGATTTTTGATTCCTTAAGTTTCTCTTTGTTTTGATCCATCCAAAAGCTTTCTAGGGCATCAATTTAGTGTTCCTCAAAGTTTTTTTGATTAATCTTTTGTCGTTCTTGATTAATCTACAAGTTTTGATTAGATTGATTCTCGTCATCTTCTGTCACAGCAAGCTTGCGAGGTTCATAACTTTGGATCTGTAAGTCCGATTGAGTTGATTCTTTTTAGGTTCGATTTGTATTGGAATATAGTTTCTTGTGTACAAATTTTAGATCAATCTGACGGTTGGATCTCCACGAATTTGCATTTTACCGAATGTCTGTCAATCTGTTTTTATCGAATACAAAGTAACTTTTTGGTTCAGATTTGGGGTGAACTTTTAATAGATCAAAGATTTGGCTTTAGCTTCCATACAATCATTCACCACCCCTCTGATTGCTATATTCGTATATTTCGATCCTACACAGCTGACAAAAAATATTGAAGTCGTTAGTGTTATGTGAAAAAGAGTGGTGCCAGTTACATTATCTTAGTTTTTTGATTTCATCAGCAGATGGGATGACGTGCCCTTCTGGCAACCGTATTTACTTTTACTGTAGTAATAAATCAAATATCCGATCGCATTTAGACACGTCAAAGGCATATTTAACTTTCGACTTATTTTTCGTCGGCTTAAGCCACGAGCAAACAAGTGATTTTTTAGGACCCTTTGCCCACTTGGTTATGTTCATATCGGCTTCATCGTCTTCAGAGGTCTCGCTAGAACTGCAATCGACCATATTTACTTTGGCCTTTTCATTCCCGTTTGCCTTAAACCTATCTTTAAACCCTTTACTGTCAGAATATCGGCCTTCCTGTGCCGATACACGGTGAATAAGGTGGCCTAAATCGGATAACTCTTGTCTCGCAAATTTTTCCTTAAGTGGGGAATCAAGCCTTGGAACTCTAAATTAGCTAATTGATTGTCTGGTAATGTAATGTCCCTGAATCTCCGGATGTAGTCCGAGACTGGTTCACCGAATTTCTGTCGGACTGAACTAAGATCTGAAATTCTAAGCTGGGGACTACCAAAAAAGAAATATTCGTAGAATCAGCTTTCCAAATCGTTCCAAAAGTGGACCGAATTTGGGGGTAAGTTTGTAAACCATGTGAAAGCGGTTCCTAATAGAGATAATGGAAACATCCTGATTTTTAACCCGTCGGATTGAGCGGCTTCACCGCATTTGGCAATAAACCGTCCGACATGTTCAAGGGTGGTGATAGAGTCATCTCCCGAAAACTTAGCGAAATCAGGGATCCTGTAATTGTGGTGGTAAGCCATTCGATCTATGTAATCTGGATATGGCATCCTATAGCCGACGGTCTTGCCCTTGGGTTGCAAACCGAATTGGTCTCTTAATACGACGAAAATTCGATCGGCCTAATTAATGCCACCGGCTACCACGGTGTTGGGGTTTTTCCAATTGGGGCAACTAGTATCCTGCCCCCCGAGTGCTAGCTCGGGTCGCTGGCCAAACCGAGCCAATGGGGCACTAGGGTTCTGCCAATTGTGTAAATTGGCATTCTGCCCCCCGAGTGCACTGGGATTTATTTGGATTTAATTTGATTTTTCCCCTTTAGAGATAATTAAATAATTAAAAGTTTTAAATAAAGTTTTGTTGGAAATATTTTATTTAAGTCCAAAATGTCTCAAAGTATTTTTCTGAATTTTTCTGAGCATTTTGCTATTTTTCTCGATTTATTTGAATTTCTCGAATTATTTTAAATATTAAAACGCTGAAAAACCCTAATGGGTTTCACTGTTCATTCAACCCGAGTCAGACTCGAGTCTGACTCAAGCCCAACCGAGCCACGTTCGAACCAGACCCGAGCCGGACCTAAACCCTAATCCCGCGACCGTTGGATCTTGATCCAACGGCCGATAGTGCGGCCACGTCACCCAGTCTGAGCCGCTGTCGGATTTCGCCGCCGCGTGCGGGTGGGCCTCGTTTTCCGCATATTTCAAGGACATCGAGGGGGCTATTTAATGTGCCACCACCCGTGTCGTGATCCCCTCTTCCGCGCGCACACGTTGCCCTAAGTCACCGAGGTCAAGCCGCCGCCTTCCGCCCGAAATCACTCGCCGAAGTTGCGCTAGGGCTCCACCACGGTTTTTGCCGTTTTTCGCTGCCGTCCGTCGTCCTCCGCCATAGTGGTGCCTAGATCCGGAGTCCTCGCATCGAGCCACGCCCGAGGGGACCATCCACTTCGCCGGAACTGCGCCAAAACGCCGCGGGCTTGGTCGTCGTCTTCGTCCCCGGTCAAACAGCTCCGCCGCGCTGCCATCATCACCCACGAACTCCCTCAGCCGTTCGATCGAGATCCTACCGCCACGTTGAGTCCACGTCGCCCTAATCCTCGTAGAGATTAGATGCAATCTGGACCATTGGATCCAGATCCAACGCATTAGATTAGGCCACATAGGCTCGATAAGTTCGGACCGGTCCGATCCTAGTTTGATCGTGACCGTGAGATCTGAGTTGAACAGTTCATATTGAATGGCACGTCGCGGCTAGCAAAATAGCACGCCACAGCACATTTGTTTTGACCGTCGGATCAAGATCGTACGGTTAGATTGAATCGCGTAGTTTTGTTATTCCACGAGATTAGATCTATTACCAACCGTCGGATCTAGAATGGGTGGCATAGATTGGGCCACATCGCTATAGCACGCCAATAGCACGAGAATAGCATGCCTTAGCACATTGCCGTTGGGCCGTCGGATTTAGATTAATGGCTCCGAACTCGGTGAAACCGTAGCTGTTGGATCCTAGATCAATGGCTCAGATTGCGCCACGTATGCTTGTTGAGTTCGGACCACTCTGAACTCGGTAGAATCGTAACCGTAGGATTGAGATTGTACGGTTCGGATTAGGCCACATATACCAGTTAAGTTCGGACCGATCCGGTATCGGCTAGATCTGGACCGTTGGATTTAGAATCAACAGCCAGGATTAAATAGCACGTCCCATCCGTGGAAATAGCACGCCACGCGCGCGATGACGTCATGATGACATCATCGGTGGGTTCACATGTCAACGACACATTATTTTCCGAAAAATATATTTTTATTTTTATTGTTACGTTGCTGACGTCATGCTGACGTCATAATATGGATTTTTCATTGGAAGAATAATCCGGTCAAAATAGAAATCGGCGCTGACGTCAGGCTGACGTCATATTCCGAATTATCAATTCAAAAATAAATGAGTTAATTCAGTTTATTCTTTTATTTGATTTTCAAACTTCAAATGTATATAACTTTTGCGTTTTAACTCCGATTTGAGTGATTCCAATTTCTAAAATTTTGTAAAATCAAGATCTATTTGATTCTGAATTTTATTTGATTTTTGGACTTGAGTTGCTCTCTGTTTTATTTATTTATTGCTATTTTCATCCGTTACAAGTAGACATTGAAGTACCCGAACGCTTCGAAGGAGAGGTTTTGACCCAGGGGGCCAACTCAAGACTAGGAACAAGTACTTTTTGAAGGCAAGTTATACTTTGATCATATTGTCCCCACTTTCGAAAATTATTTTGATTCAATTTATTGCATGCTAATTTAATTAGAAAGTGCTTTAACTATTTCTGGGAATTAGTTAAATGCCAATTTTGCTGTATGTCACCTTGACATAAATAATTGTATGCCATGAACCCTTTGTCACCCTAGTTGAGGATTATTGAATTGAACATTATTAAATTGCCAACATGGGTAATTAGACCGCTGGAGTATCATGCTTAGCCCTGCCACGTAGTCGACATGATTTTGGATAATCAAATATTAGTGATGACTTAATGAGTTATGGAACATGCTTTGATGAATTGTCGTGTGTTGTTGATGATGATGTTGATGGCACGTGGTGCATGGTAATCAACTGGGTTTGATAAATGCTTTAGACCGGGGCAAGTGGCAAGAATGGTCAGGTGGGCCATGGTTGGTTCAAGGGAAAGATGTTTTGGTTCTTCGGGTAGTCTTGCCTTGGTCACCTTAAGGACTTAACCTTGCAAGCCTTTGAACTGAGTCAATCGTGCGACCACATGTCCGGTATGGGATGGAACTAGTTGAGTAGGTTGCTAATAACTTGCATGTGGTACCTCAGGGTGTCAACTACACCTTTTGTGTAGTTGTAGGGGGAGCGTACCGGGGCTGTGGCTAGGTACCCGTCCAACGGTTGGTTAGCCTAGATTTCGCCTTTGCTAAGGGAAGGGCTAATGCGCAACAACCGGGGAGGTCCACTTGTATAGTTAGAGGCTTCTGAAAGACTTTGTTACGGGCACTCACCTTTGAGGTGTTTGACTGTATCTTGTGGATAAAGTGCATAACCTCTGCGGAGTGTAAAATCTATTCGAATAGCTGAGTCCGCGGTATTGGACACTGCTCAGGGATTACAGTTAGGGTTAGACTTTCATGAAAATAATTTGACTTTGGTAAATGGTTGGGTTGGGACTGAGAATTGGACTTAGGTTGTGAAATGCTTTACTTGTGAAATGATTGTGAAAGTTATTACCTTACTATTCTTTTACTGCTTTGCAATCTATTACTATATTCATGAATGCTGTTTCACTGCAAATAAACCATGAGCCTATCATTTGTACTAAGCCATGCGTGTAGAATATTAGCTTTGCATTCTGTGCATAACTTGCTGAGTACCAAGTACTCACCCCTTGCAACAATACAACACCAGTTGAAGAAGAAGCGACGCCAGTTTTGGAGGAAGAACTTCAGGAGGAGCCGTCTACCTAGGGAGCGAGCCCAGTCGGTTTCCTGTGGTATACTGGATGGTGCCACGTTGTCGGGACCCGAATTTGCAAATCCGGACCCTCTGTGTATTCAGCACTAGTCCAGGAACACGCTAGTGCACACAGTCTCAACATTGGTAAATATTACAATCATACTCAACGAAATAATAAGGTATTTTAAATAGTTAACCAAGCTGGTTGCTCGACCTTAAGGTCAAGTTACAACTATACGCCACGCAGGGCGAAACTTATTAAAAGAGAAATAACAGCAGCGGAAAATAAGATAACTTCGTGGCGCCATCCAGTATACCACAGGCAATTGACTGGGCTCGCTCCCTAGATAGACGGTTCCTCTTGGAGCTCCTCCTCCAAAGCTGGTATAGTCTCTTCTTCAACTGATGTTGTATTGAGGCAAGGATGAGTACTTGGTACTCAGCAAGTCATGCACAGAATGCAAACTAATGTACTACATGCATGGCTTAGTACAAGGGATAGCTCAGGGTATAATTGTAGTAAAACAGTATTTGACAAGTAACATAAGTAGATTCAAATGCAGTAGAAATAAGCTTAAGATCAACAACTTTTCCAGGACTTAAATAAACATCCTTCCCAATCCTAATCCACATTTCCATCAACATCATTATCAAACCAAACCAATCATTTCAAGCTCAAGTTATTTTCAAGAAGGTCTAACCCTTGACTGTAATTCCCGAGCAATGTCCAATGCTGCGGACATGGCTATTCGAATAGATTTTACACTCTGCAGAGGTTATGCACTTTACCCACAAGATACAGCCAAATACCACAAAGGCGAGTGTCCGTAACAAAGTCTTTCGGAAACTTCTAACAGCACAAGTGGGCCTCCCTGGTTATTGCACACTAACCCTTCCCTTAGCGAAGGCGAAGTTTAGGCCAATCAACCGTTAGATGGGTACCTGGCCGCAGCCCCGGTAAGCTCCCCGTACAACTACACAAAAGGTATAGTTGACACCCCGAGGTCCCACATGTACGTTATTAGTGACTTAATCAACTAGGTCTGTCCCATTACAGACATGTGGTTGCATGTTTGACTCAGTTCAAAGGCTTGCAAGGTTAAGTCCTTAGGGTGACCAGGGCAAGACTACCCGAAGAACCAAATCAACGTTCCCGGTGCCACAACAGGCCCACCCGATCATTCTTGCCACATGCCCCGGTCGAAAACTATTTATCAAATCCCAGTTGATTACCATGCACCACGCGCCATAGTCAATCACGACACATGATACTTCTTCAAAATAGGTTCAACATCTCATTAAGTCAATATTAGCATTTGATTGTCCAAAGCATTTCACGTGGCAAGGCTAAGCATACTACATCAGTCTAGCTACCCATGTTGGCAATTTAATAATGTCCAACTAGTAATCCACAACAAGGGTGACAAGGGGTCATGGCACATTTTAATTAACCAAGGTGTCATACAACAATTTGGCCTTTATCTAATTTTCCATAATTAAATAAAGCATTTTCTAATTTAAATTAGCATGCAATAATTTAAATCAAACTAATTTCAAAAATAGTATCAATATGGTCAAAGCATAACTTGCCTTCAAAGAGTACTTGTTCTTGGTCTTGAGCTAACTCCTGGGTCAACACTTCGCCTTCGAAGCCCTCGGGCACTTCAACATCTACTCGTAAAGCGTGCAAATAGCAATAAATAAATAAACAATAGACAAAAAGTGTTCAAACATCCAAATGAAGTCCATAAACGGAGAGAGCATAATTTTATGAATTTTTAGAAACTGGAATCGTCCAAATCGGAGTTAAAATGCAAAAGTTATAAGCATTTAAAGTTTAAAATAATCAATTAAATAATATTACAGAGAAAAACTTTGGTCCAAAAATTAAATAAAATTCACCATTAGGTATATCTCAATTTTATAAAAATTTAGAAATTTGAATCACTCAAATCGGAGTTAAAACGCAAAAGTTATAAGCGTTTGAAGTTTGAATCTATATTTGAAATCAATAAACCGAATTAAATAAATAATTTCTTTTTCGGAAAATGATTTATTGCGTCAGCACGACACGTGGACCAATCAGAGGCCGCCACGTCACCTCGGGTCCATGGACCCGGCCAAGACGGTCGGCTCGGCCCATCGTGGACTGGCCCATCGCGACGCGTGTGCCTCGAGAGAGTGGGCCCCTCGGTGACGCCCATTGACGCCACCGCGCTTACCGGGGGGCCGATACCGGGCCCCATCGTGACGTCGGCCGGTGACGTCATGGTGCGCTTTGGCCGGCCGACGCGTGGGTCCCACGCTATCGCCACGCTGCGGACGCCGGCCGCATCGCGGCCGATCTTGGCCGACCGCGACGGTCCAACTACTGGGCACATGGCACGATCTGTTCTGTTGATTTGAAAATCAACGGTCCAGATCGGATCCAACCTCACGCGTTGAAAAACGACTCAGTTGATCTGGACCGTTCGATCTCGATCGGACGGTTGAGATTCAATCTAATGCTGATAACGTGGCTAACCCTAGCCGTACGATCTAGATCTAACGGCTGAGATCTAACCAAGCACGGTGCGGTTTTAGCTACATGGTACAATCTTGAGCCGTTGGATCTAGATCCGACGGCTGAGATTAGATCTAAAGGTTGGCATGTGGAATTTTTACCGTGGTGACGTGGATGAATCCTGGCCGCTCGATCTTGATCGGACGGTTGATGGAGCTCGCGAGACGGCGATGGCGCACGTCGGAGATGGCCGGCCGGAGAAGAAGACGGTGACGATCCCGACGGCGTTGCGGGCACGCTCCGGCGAAGTGGTTGGTACCCCCAGGTGCGGCTCATCGCGACGGTTCCGGATCTGGGCACAACGGCGCATGGACCGATTTAAGAATCATGCGGCGGAGGCCTATCCCAACTACAGCGAGCTCTAGCGGGCGAACGGCGGCGGCTCAGGCGACGTGGTCTAGGGCTACGGGTGCGCACGGAAGTCGGCTACACGGTGGTGGCGGCGGTGCCTTAAATAGGGGCCTCGGCTTCCGTGTATTGCGCGGAGAACGAGGTCCACCTCTGCGGCGGATAATCCGAATCCACCCGGATTCGGTGACGTGGCTCAACGTGGACCGTTGGATCAAGATCCAACGGGCATGGGGTTTGGGCTCGGGTCTGGCCTGGCGACCTGGCTGGCTCGGTCGGGCTCGGGTTCAGTGACGTGGCTCAATCGTGGCCGTTGGATTTCGATCCAACGGTCACGCGGTTAGGGTTAGGTGACGTGGTTCGACCAAGACGGCTGGCGCGGTCGGGTCCGGGTCGGACTCGAGTCTGACTCAGACTCGGGTACGGTCGGATGAACAGTGAAACCCGGTTTGCTTTTTCCAGCGATTAAATAATCAAATTAATTCCCAGAAATTCATTTAATTCATTAAAAATAGCAAAACACTCAGATAAATTCCAGAAAAATTCTAGAAAATATTTTGTAACATTTTGGACTCAAATAAAAATATTTCCAACAAAATTTTATTTGCAAAATTAAATTCTTTAATTATTTGAAAAGGGAATAAATTCAAATAAATTCCAAATAAATTCCAAATAAATCCCAGAAAATTCCAAAAATTCACAAAAGTGCCAAATCTTATTTAAATTCGTGAAAAGCAAAAATTAGGGGTGTTACAAACGTCGTTGATTTGATTTCCACTGCAATTATTTACTTTTCATAAGTTCTCGCCCTGCGAGGCGTATCCTTTGTAACTTGACCATAAGGTCGAGCAACCAGTTTGTTTATTAATTAAAGTACTTTATTATTTTGCTGAGTATGATTGTGGTATTTACCAATGTTGAGACTGTGTGCACTAGCGTGATCCTAGACTAGTGCTGAATACACATAGGGTCCGGATTTGCAGATCCAGGTCCCAACAGAGAGCTGTTTTTTGGGTGACGCCACGTCGGGTTTTCTGGTAGCAACCCAACATCATCTCTTCCATAGCAGCCTTCCGATCTTCAATCTCCTTGCGTTGCTCCGGAGTCAAATCGTCCAGTGTCGGGACAATGATAGCTTCGGTGTTGACGTCGCCTTGTGGAATGGATTTTCCTGTAGCCATCTTCTTCGATTTGGTCCCACCTGGGCGTGCCAAAAGTGTGTTGACGCTAAAAACTTGAAGTAGGCTTTTTAACTTCAAACACACCGGCCGAACACCGGGTCAAGTGTGCCAGTCAATTTGACCTGTAATTGACAAGGTAAAAGTTGTAAAATCAATTTAAGCCGATAACGAGTGATTATCGGTGTAACTCTAGTCGGCTAAAAGTCGATCAGGGGATAATTAGATTAGTCGATCAAGACTAATCCAATGGTAGAGGTAGATTGGCTTTGAGAGGCGATGCGCAACAAAACAAAGCAAATCAAACCTGAGGCGAAATCGGCAAAATCAATAAATTGGTGATGCGCAACTCTTTAGTGATCTCGTCGACTTACAGAGGAAAGCTTACAAAACTAGAAAAACAACGAAAATTGTAAAAGGATGTTTGTGATTGTGTTGGTTGATTGATGCCCCGTCCCTTCTGGCTTACGCCTCTTTTATATACCCTGGCCGATCCGAGTCCTCCATGGATACGGCAACATAGTCTGAGTCTGCCATGGTTCCTTAAACGATCTCTGGATTCCAAGTTTCACCTGTCGTATGTGCATCCAACTCTTTATAATTTATTTGACTGATATTTTCCATATGTGTCGAATTCTAGTGCACCATGCTGTTTAATTCTAGCTGGTGTTTTCATCTATGCTTCTCTCTACAGGATGACCAAACCATTAACATCAGGACATTCTTCCAGTCGTGAAGCAACATCAATAAAATACAATTTTCTTCTGTTACGATAAAAGAAAAAATGTCAAGCATAAAAAAATCTTGCAATGTCAACACGAAGCCAATTACGCTCATTATGCAATGAAAAGAGAATTCAGTAGAGAGGATTAATCATCTCAAGAGTATACTCAAAACATGTGCGTATATACTGTATTAACATATTGATATTTTTGAGACAAAGCTGAAACTTAAAATCATGTACAGTCATCGGGAGCAACCAAGGAAGAATCAAAGATGGAGACTTGCAAAGAAAAACCACCAATTTTGTGAACAAATGATAAGATTTGCTAGGTGATTCAGATCCCTCTGCGTGATAAACTAATAATAATAAAACTCATCAATGATATGAATCAGGCCACTACTCACTACTATAGAAAAGGATATCACAGACGGTTTGAAACCGTTATCACAGACGGTTTTTCGAACCGTCTGTAACTATGTGTCAGTGATAATCGTTGCATATCATAGACGGTTTATGAATCGTCTATGAAAACATCAAAGACGGTTCTAGCCAAGAACCGTCTGTGGTATGCATAAAATCCACACTGATTCAGCACTAATAAACATATGGTACATCCTCATATTTCCAAATTTACTATGAATTGGAAGCGAGCATCCATATATAGACTTAGCTAAATTGCACAACACCACATCAATTCCACAATGAATAAGTACAATATTTTCCCCAAAACCAAACAATGCCATTAACTAATCTACGCTTACTAAAAATGAAATACATCCACATGGATTTCACCTTTGAGGTTCAGATAACCTCTCGAAGGTGGATGTTCATCCATGTGTCGAAGTTCACCGAGTGCTTGTTATACATCTCTCCGTTCTTGAGCTCCACAAGCTAAAGAACACACAGGCACACACAAAAGAGATCAAAACACTAACCGATTGAAACCAACAAGGATTAGACCATGATAAAAAACCTAACCGAGGAGGAGGACGCCGAGGAGGAGGTCGCCAAGGGGGAGGAACCGAGAGGGAGGAAGCCAAGGGGAGGAGGTCGCCGACGACAGGGCTAGGGTTTGGGAGAGGGGGAGGAGGCCGGCGAGGGGGAGGGGGCGCCGAGGGGGAGATGGTCGGTGGCGGGAAGTGTGTCGTCGGAGGGAGGACTTTGGCTAGGATTTGGGGGATTTGAACTTAGCGTACCTGAGCAATCGGGTGAGGATGGGGCTTATAGAGGTGAGATCACATATGGTTTTTGGCTAAAACCATCTACGATGTGCATTTATATCATAGACAGGTCAAATCAAAAACCGTCTGCGATAATGGTAATGCACATCACAGACGATTTTTAGATAAAACCATCTGTGATGTTCACTCATCACAATCGGTTCTTTAAAAATCGTCTGTAATTAGATTCAACACAGATGGTTTTTGAAAACTGTCTGTGCTAAGGAATCTAATATAGTCCTTTATGTAGTAGTGAATTTAACATCACAGGTCTTCATAGGGATCCAAGAACCCAAACTTTAACATCACAGGTCTTCGCAAGGCTACACGGGCGAGGCAAAGGAGAGGAGAAGCGCTTCGCGGGCTACACGGGCATTTCGTGTGCTTCACGGGATGCAGCAAAAGCCAATTTAATTTATTAAATAGGATGTGGGTGTCCACATAATATTTTTTGTGAGCTAAATTAAACGGATTAGCGGACAGCCCGCGTCCGCTTTCATCCTTACATTAATATTCCTACGAAGTTCGTACGAAATTGTGGGATGTGAATTGTAGAATTTTTTTTTAATAATACAATTTTTATTCAAAATTGCAAAACTAAACATCAGGAAAAAGAAGTTATAGAAATATACATCTGTCGTCGGTTGAATGGGCGACATAAGTATATCGCCCAACCAACGAGTGATAGAAGGCTGTTGGGGTCTCTGTCGCCCGTTGAACAGGCCACAGTATAAACATCTCCCAATGAACAGGTGACAGTATAAAAACCGCCCGATGAACGGGCGACAGAGCGTGCGCGGGCTTCTGTCGCCCGTTGATCGGGCGACAAAGCACGATAATAAAAGTGCGCTCACGCGATGCTGTGCTCATTCGAGCCAGCCGAGAATCGATCGAGGGAGAGCAAGCCAACAGAGAAAGAAGGAGAGAAAGAAAAGGAGGAGGGAGGAGAGGAGGGGCAGACTGCGCGATCTATTTCAGGTAATTGCTTGTTGTTTAATCTTTGTAGCTATATATGTAGTTAGATGAAGGTAGATCTAGCAAATCTAGTTAGATGTAGGTAGATTTAGCGAATTTAATTTGATGTAGGAATGTAGTTGGATAGATCTAGCGAATGTAGTTAGATGTAGGTAGAGTAGAAATTAGGGAATGTAGTTAGAGTAGGAATTATTCGTTGTTTAATTTTCTTAGCAGTAAATTATGATTGAGTAGAAATAATTTTAGATATAGGTTTATGTGTGTAGATCTAGCGAATGTAGATGTTTTATACCGATACAAGTACGCCCGTATATATATTCATTTCTTAGGAATGTAGTTGGGTAGATATAGCGATGTAGTTAGATGTAGGTAGAGTAGAAATTAATTGTAGAGAATGTAGTTAGAGTAGAAATTATTTCGTTGTTTAAATTTTTAGAAGTAAATTATGATTGAGTAGAAATAATTTTAGATCTAGGTCTATGTGTGTAGATCTAGCGAATGTAGATATTTTATACCGATACAAGTACGTCCATATATATATATTCATTTCTTAGGAATGTAGTAGGGTAGATATAGCGAATGTAGATAGATGTAGGTAGATATATATTGTTAGGAATGTAGTTATATTTTCTACGAATAGATCTATATTTTTTGTAGCATATAGATGTAGTTATGTTAGGTGTCATAGTATTTTTTACGGAAAGTAATTAATTCGTGGGTGAAAGAATGGATTCGCAGATATGGTAGAACAAGTTCCATTTAGAATCTATTATGGAGAAGGGGTTGTAATGTATGGTTTGGAGGGTGCGGATCTAAGTAACTTCCAGTATGTGGATAGATGTTTGAGTAGGGTCAAATAGCGCACATTTTCTTCTATGTTGAAGTGGTTGTATTATACTTTTCGGATGGAACAACAGAATTGCCAGCTGAAGGTATTTTGCCTATGTAGTATGCAAAACGATCCTATTTGTTGGGAGCTAGTTGAGCTCAAAGGAACCGCATCGTGGAGATCATATGTGAGGAGGACATAGCAACAGGGACAGAATTGGGTGCTTTTAGTGCAAGCATATGACAGGGATGTTGCCCCCCAGCAGCAGTTGGACGGTGGTGAGTGTAGTCAGCCTCAAAATGAGTTCAATTTTGATGACATCAAAATTGGAGGATCTAGCCGTGAGCAGTATGTTCAGGCACACAATGAAAATGTCATTTGCCAAAGTGGTGAACAAGCTGAATTTGGGAAGGATGAAGAAAATATTGGACAAGTAGCGCGGGGACAAGTAGACGAAGGTGAGCAAATTGATAAAATAACAGCTAGGATGGAAGAGGAAGACCGTGAGTACAGCAAAGCAGAAGTGGAAGACGACGATGAGTCAGATGAGGAAGATGGAGGTACGAAGCCGCTTGTGCTAGCCGAGTGGAGCACGCATCAATTTGATAGGTTGGTTGTCAATGAAAGCAATGATATACCTTGGCAGTATAGTGACAATGAGGTTAGGCCTAACAGCATGTACTTGATAAAAGAGGACATGCAGGATGCTGTGAAAGATTGGGCCTTATCATTAAGAAGGACTTTCAGGGTTAAGAAATCTACCCCAACTTGCTACGACGTGGTGTGTGAGATCCATGGGTGTCCGTGGAGAGTGCACATGTACAAGCCCAAATGGGGCACCCATTGGTTATGCTCGAAGGTTGAGCAGCATAGCTGTATGATTGAGGAAACAATGATGGCTCACAGGAACCTATCATCTGGGTATGTCGCGAACATCATGTACGCAAAGATAGTGGAGAACCTGAGTTTTGAGCCCCGTGTTATTATCCGAGTAATCAAAAATAGATATTAGTAAACAATTAGCTATGGGAAGGCATGGAGGGCGAAACAAAAGGCATTAAAATGAGGTTTGCGAAGTTTGAAGACTCGTACCACAATCTGCCCGCATTGCTTAGTTGCATTCAGGGAAGAAATCCTGGCACTTACTATGATTATTAAGACTGTCCGTCAATCAAGTGGCCAACTAAAAGGCATCTGATTAGAGTATTCTTCGCATTCGGAGATTGCATTAAGGTGTTCTATCACTGTTGTCTAGTGCTGTGCGTCGACAGCACATTCTTGACCGGGAAATATAGAGGGCAAATATTGACAACTGTGGGCTTTGATGGAAACAACCAGATTCTGCCTGTTGCATTCGCCTTTGTAGAAAGCGAGAACTATGAGAGTTGGCTGTGGTTCCTACGGAACTTGAAGATGGGGGTGGTCAAAACTCGTCAAGATGTGTGTGTGTGTGCTGCATGACAGGCATGCTGGTCTGCTTAGTGCAATCAACCAGTTGCAAACAAGGGAAGAATAGCCATTTCCATGGCCTGACTTGCAGAGCTGATGGTGCACGAGGCATTTGGGTGCAAAGTTCTATAAGCAATTCAGGAACAAGAAACTTATGAACATGTTCAAAGACTATGTAAGCAGAACCAGGAGAGTAAGTTCCGAACTCTGTGGAAAAATATTGATGAGCTGACAAGAAAACACAAGGAGGAGCAGGCAAACAAGACTAGTGGTAGCGAAACACATGAACAGGCGGGGCCTCTTTCCCCCCTGCCAATATAAGATGAGGTGACTAATCATCGTTGAAGGCAAATGCCAATCAAATGTTTCTTGGATTGGATCAAGCACGAACCGAAAGAAAAGTGGGCACTATTGCATGACACACATGGTGCCAGATACAGTATGATGACCAGTAACTTTGCAGAAGTTTACAACTGAGTAATGAGAGGGTTGAGGTGTCTCCCATTGGTAGGAATTGTTGAGGGAGTGCTGCGGGGCACAATCAAGTACTTTATCGACAGACATCAAGCTGCTGAGATAGTGATGAGAGATGAGAAGTTCCTGTACTCTACCATGATAAGTAAATACATGGATGAGAAGAGTCAGAAAGCGGCCAAGCATAGAGCTATAAAAGTTGGTGCACAAACACTGTGCTTCGAGGTGATATGCAAGAATAAAGGACGGCGTGGAACCAACCAAAAGGTTGTCATCCAGGAGTGCATAATACAGGCTGATTGCAAATGCTCGTGTAACAAGCCCTACCTTTTGCATAAGCCATGTTCTCATGCGATAGACACATGTGCTTTATTTGGAATGCAACCTGGTACATATCTATCTGATTATTTTAGGAAGGAAAGAGTGATAGCAACTTGGAGTGAAGAGCTTTATGGTTATGGTGTTATGGGTTCTTTCACCACAACTCCTAGTGTTGATGAAAGGTTCTGGGTCCCTGATTTTGATGCAAGAAGATGGAAAGCAGGGCGTCGGAAAATAAGACGTATCTGAAATGACATGGATGAGTCAGAAGCTGGCAAACGTGTGAAGAAATGTTCATTGTGCAACCAAACAGGACATACATTCAAGAATTGCCATGCACAAAACGAAGAAGATGAATGAGATGGCAATCCGAAGGCGGGGGATTGATCGTCCTTTGCGAGGAGTGCTGCACGACGCCAACGTACCAGATGAGAAGTAATTTAATCGATGTACTGTGAGTTGTGTGAACCCTGTTTTTTACCTAGCTGTAAGCATGTTGCATATAACTGTGAGTGTTGTGTATTAACAAATTATTGTAACGGTTTCAATATATTTATGATGCTTGAACAGTTTTATGTGCGTATTTGTTTCAACATATTGTTGTGATGCTTCTATAGTTTTTCGTACGCTTTTGTTTCTATATGCATTTTAATTATAACTTTCATTTATGTAATTTGCAGGTATGGCTCACCATCCTAGAGATGACAAGGGATCGAGTTGAGGATGAATGGTGCTGGTACTTCAACTGAGTGGACCCGGAGACGTACCACCCACATCTCAAACTTCCCATCTGGGATAACTGGGGGGAGCAACCCTCGCTGTGGTGCTACTACCTCCCAGAAAAGCCAAACCTCGAGTATGCCTATGGTATTATTCAATGACCACAACGGGCATACAATATTGACTGCAGGGTACGCTTCCAGTTGTACAACGACAAGCCCAACACACACCTCCTGCATCATATAGTGGAGTGCGAGCCGAAACAGAGGAGACGTCTCGGCAAGTCTCCGGAAGTGCAAGAGGGTTCCTCCTCTCGAAGAGAAAGGGATAATGGGAAGCAGCTGGCCGAGGTCCGCACTACGCAACAAATCCTTGACGGATTACAAAGACCATCCGGGAACCCGGGTGATATTAACATAGGGGACGCGGGGAATCGGGAGGGAAGAGATTCACATAAAAAAGACAAAACAATTATGCTTTATACCCCCGAGACGTTCGGCATAGGCTACCCATTCGGCAATAGTTGGGAGCACTGCGCACCCCCATGGAGCTCTTTCATAAGAGAGATTAAGCGGTGTCCGAGAACAAATCGCGAAAGATTCATGGGTGATGTAATATGTAGAAAATATGGCGCATCATTCCCACTCTACGAACATAGATGGAACGATCACTTGTTCCACCATGACAATCAGTGTTATCGTCAGTTCTTCTAGCAATATCGTCACTGTTGTAATGCCCTTGTAATATAATCATTTGCTTATTTCATTATCTGAACGAAAATCTACCCTACTAAGGTTGAGTTTGATTACTAAGGTTACTGGCTGCATCTACATGCTTTTCACAATGATCTTAATGACTTAAACACTTTGGCTAACGTTTTCCTAGGCTACATTATTCATATCATGAGTTGTTGTCGACTAGGGTAATTGCACTAGTAGAATTTAGATGCAAAGAAATGTGTAAATAAAATATTTTTCCAGAATATGGTAGTCTATATATCAAAGAGCAAATCTGCTCTGTTATTGCAAAAAATTACATTTAAACATGATATTTTATGGACTGCCGAAAAGGCTTAAGCATTATCATTTGTTGTCGACAATAATAGTTAGGATTATTGCACTAGTAGAATTTAGATACAAAGAAAGGTGCAAATAAAATATTTTTCTAGAATATGGTAATCCATATATCAAAAAGCAAATCTGGTTCCTTCTTCCTAAAAATTACATTTAAACTTGATATTTTATAGCCCGCCGAAAATGCTTAACTGTTTCATGCAAGAGAGACTTCTTATAGTTATTTGGTTTATTCAACTGAGTTCATTCCTAATTTTTTTTTGGAAAAATAGGACATCTAAGACCATATGAATAAGTGATTTATTTCATGATTTTTTGAGCCATGGTTTTTATAGTTTCTTCATAATACATAAAAGGATCTTTTTGTAAACTTGATTTAAACAACTTCAATTTGCATGTAACATAGTAGTTTTTATTAGATAATCTGGATCCTTATATGTTAATAAAAATTTAGAAATTTATTTCGTTCGATTTGGAGCTTAATAAAAATTTAGAAATTGTCCCCGAATCTTTGTCCCCCGTTGATCAGGCGGCTCTCCTTCTGTCGCCCGTTGATAGGGTGATTTGCCTTCGGTGGCCCAACAGTAGGGCGATTTTTATTCTGTCGCCCGACTGCTGGGCGACATCAACTCGGCCAGTCTCCTGTCGCCCATTGGTTGGACGATGTACTTGTGTCACCCAACCAACGGGCGACATATGTATATTTCTGTAATTTTTTTCCGTGGCGTTTATTTTTGCAATTTTGAATAAAAATTGTATTATTAAAAAAAATTCGTGAATTGTATTCTAGTGGAATTTCCTGCAAACCAAAGGCGCGTACAATAGTAATTCCTATGGAATACTGCTTCCTCGATTTTCCTTTATATCACCTGATCCATCCCATTGAATCCCAATGTTAAATACACCCCCATTTCAATTATCCAACATTCCAATTAACTCACCGAAAATTCCAAGGTGTTACATATCTGAACTATGACAAGATCATCGGCTTCAAGTGAAGATGAAGCTTTCCTTATGGCCATTCTGATCAGAATACTAGCATAATCCACAGGATTCAGGTGCTCTTTTATGCCAAGCTCCAAGAACAAGTCCTTGAACACAGCTAAATCAATTGGAATGACACGGATGTAACGCGCCAGGTGAAGCTGGCCACTTAGAACAACTTCATCAACTTTCGCGAATCCATCACCCACCCAAATCCATCTGCAGCCCTCTAGAACCACTTTCACAATATCCATTTCATCAGAACCAATCAAATTAGTCAGCAATGAATAAATCTTAGGCATCACTTAGAGAGACAGGGGTCAGTGCAGTGCAGTACGGCGGAGGGTCGGCAGAGGCGAGGCCAGATGGTGCTTCTTCACCAACGACGGCGGGCAGCGGTGGCTTCCCCTCGGACCGCTCGATGGCACGCCCCCTCGGCCCACGCGGCGGCTTCCCCTCGGACTGCCCGAAGGCGGCGCGCCTCCTCGGGCCTCGGCCCATTGGGCGACTGCGCGGCGGCGGCGTTTCCCCTTGAGGCAGATCCGGCCGGCATCGAGGAGAACAGGGCCTAGCCAGAGAAGGCTCGCGGCGGGGCGCACGAGGGCATGGAGGAGCCGGCAAGAAGGGCGACGAGCCGACGGGATCGTGAGGTGGCCGCGATGGCTGGCGGGATCGTGACGGGCGCACGGGGGCATGGAGAATCACGATGAGGATTTGGGGAAAACGAATGAGAGGGGAGAGAAGTGAAGAGCACTGCTATTCATTAATATTCTACGTGTGAAAGTCTTTTCGGGTCTGGGTCTGGGTACCCACGGGTCCAAAATAAGATTCTGACCTGGACCCAGACCCGAAGTAATATACCCGTGGGTCTAAATTTGGACCCAGACCTGGACCCACGGGTATTTTTGCCATCCCTAAACGGGGACGTGTCAGACTCTTTGAGAGAAGAAAGAGTATATGGGCAACTCCCGTGGAGCCCTTGACAAGACATGGTTAGCCTCGTTCTGTTTCCTTGTTTAAAGCTGATGGATGTTTCCTTCTTAGGGGTGTTTGGCAGAGCTTCAGCTTCATTAAATTCGTAAATTTGGTGGAATTGGGGATTTTTAACTCCATCAAATCTGTGGAGCTGAAGCTGTGGGTGAGTGTTTAGATAGGTTATATTGCTTACATTTTAAAATAAAAATATAAACTTAATTTACTTTATTCTAATCTACAAATTTTAAATCTGAGATGAAGCTAAAACGTGGAGTTTTGCCAAAACAGAACCTTGATCCTTATGCAAAAGCCACGAGTTCTCGAATAAAGACCGATCCAACTTCACGGTCCAAGCAGGAAAATTAAGGAATTTTTTTAAACTAAACATTTTTAATCGAAAAATTCAAGAATATATTCGAAAAAAATGACAAAAGTGTCCTCCAGTCGCGCCACGGTGGTGCGACAGAGCCCAGTCGCGCCACGTGGCAGCAACTGTCATGGATGATGTGGCATTTTCCATTTAATTCATTCTATTTAATTCAAATAATTCATATCGGATGCTAGGAACCTCAAAAAATTATGAAAAAAATTTCTAGATTTTTATTACGCTATAAACATTCATAATATATTAAAAAAAGTAGCATGTTTCATGTAAATTTAAAATGTTAAAATCAGGTTTACTAAAAAACCATTTTAGGTATTACGAAGAAACTATATAAATCATGGCTCCAAAAGTCATGGAAAAAATTTCTAAATTTTTATTAATCCATAAGGATTCATAATATCTCACAAAAAATACTATGTTCCGTGGAAATTTAAATAGTTAAAATCAAGTTTAGTTAAATACCCTTTTATGTATTATGAAGAAATTATATAAACCCTGCGTCCAAAAATCATGAAATAAATTTCACCTGTTCTTAGAGTCTAGATGAATAGGTGAAACTTATTTCATTATTTTTGGACATAGGGTTTATTTAGTTTCTTCATAATACATAAAATGGTATTTAACTAAACTTGATTTTAACTATTTAAATTTTAATGGAACATAGTATTTTTTTGTGAGATATTATGAATCCTTATGGCTTAATAAAAATTTAAAAAAAATTTTCATAATTTTTTGAGGTTCCTAACATCCGATATGAATTATTTGAATTAAATGGAACATGCCACGTCATCCATGCCGGTCGCTGCCACGTGGCGCGACTGGGCTCTGCCGGTCGCTGCCACGTGGCGCGATTGGGCTCTGTCGCGCCACCATGGCGCGACTGGAGGACACTTTTGTAATTTTTTTCTTTTGAGTATATTCTTGAATTTTTTGATTAAAAATGTTTATTTAAAAAAATTCAAAATTAAGCACGTTACGTTGGATTTTTTTTCTGCGCTCTAGAAAAGACGAGCGAGCATCCCTCCTCCACAGTCCACACAAGCTAGCTCAGAGCACAACCGAAGCTAGCCACGCATTAATCTCCACACAGAGCAAGCGACGACTGAGCGCGCGGCGAGAGCTCGATGGCGCCCGGAGCCGGAGAAGGCGACGAGCTGAGGCTGCTGGGGGCTTGGCCGAGCCCGTTCGTGCACCGGGTGCGCGTGGCGCTGCACCTCAAGGGGCTCACGGGCTACGAGTACGTCGAGGAGGACCTCGCCAACAAGAGCGACCTGCTCCTCGCCTCCAACCCAGTCCACAAGAAGGTGCCCGTGCTCATCCACGACGGCAAGCCCGTCTGCGAGTCCATGCTCATCGTGCAGTACCTCGACGAGGCCTTCCCTGGCGACGGCCCGACCTTCCTCCCCGCCGACCCCTACGATCGCGCCGTCGCCCGCTTCTGGGCCGCCTACGTCGACGACGACGTACGTAGCGTGCACATGAACACTTGGAACTTTTTATCCGCTTATATACGTAATTACCACAGCTTATGTGCGTCCGTACGTGCAGTTCTTTGCCTCGTGGTACAAGGCGTTCGGGGCGAAGACGGACGAGGAGAGGGCGGCGGCGATGGAGACCGTGCTTGCGGCGCTGCAGACGCTGGAGGGCGCCTTCGGGAAGTGCTCCAAGGGAAAGGACTTCTTCGCCGGCGACGGGCCCGGGTACATGGACTTGGCGCTGGGGGGACTCGTGGGTTGGATGCGCGCGCACGAGAAGATGGCCGGCGTGAACCTCCTGGACGCCGGCCGGACACCGCTCCTGGCGGCGTGGGCGGAGCGCTTCGCGGCGCTCGACGCCGCCAAGGCGGTCATCCCGGACGTCGACCGGCTCGTCGAGTTCGGCAAGGCGATGCTTGCGCAATCTTCTGCTGCTGCTCCCCCTCCTGCGAACAACTGAGGAGTGGGAACTTCTCGGCTGATGCGCGCTGTGCGAAATAAAGATGGAGATTAATACGGTGAAGCTTATGTATATTTAGCTGCTCATCTTAGCCCGTCTGGTTTTGTGATTCTGATCTGTTTGATCATGTCATATACTCACTGTCGTGATGTGTGGGAGAACGAACAGATTGTTTGATCATGCGTGTGTGAGTTATTCAGTGCGTTCAGTGTTAGAAATACTAGGAAAGGATGCGGGGCGGCACGCCGCCGCGCAAGGATAACGCCTTCTAAAATGCTATCTAGAGATGATGAACAGATTAAGTATACAATTTTGTAGTTCTAGGCTAAGAGGCTCCATCTTTAGGTGTTTGCAAGTTTGATAATTTAGATCGATTTGCTTATCAAGAGTAGTTACTCTCTAACACAGATGAGAAAACTGTATTGAAAACACTCTTTTTTTGAAAATAATAGAAAACTCTAGCGGAAGCACAGTTTTTTTTAAAAAAACAATTGTAGTAGATGTACGGTTGTCTTGATAGGTAGAAAACTCTATTGGAAGCACCGTTTTTTTTTAAAGCGAATTGAAATTCAAGAAAGATTTAAAACTATACCAACCTAACGACATTGTGCCAGAGACCACTGAAACATAGTATAATCTGAATCGTTGATGCAATTATGAGACCTTGTGTTCCCCGCATGGTCCGTAAGAATTTATTTACAACATTGATACAAACTTGTTAGCTTCCCTGAATAAATTTGTAAATAGACAAAAAAAAGGTAATGAGAAGACTAAACAGTTGGGAAGTACCTCATGAGGGCCTGCTTCATTGTTGTACCGTTCAGCCAAGCTGATTGAGATGTTTGGTGCAATGGAAAACCAAGCACATAAAGCCCAAATCCCACCAGCACAAGAAGTGAAACTGCTTGTATTTTCCCAAAACTTTCAGAAATGATTGAAATGTTCAATACAATGAGTCAGCAATGTCTTTCATAATGATAAACTCTGCTCTACCACATTTGAAGGAAAGTGTCACATACCTTGTGTTTTTGGATTCCATTGTTGCAGCACTTAATATGGCCTGGCCCCTCGCACTATAGAGGCAAATAGTGAATAATTTTGAAGTAAGCAATCAAATCATGAAAGGCAACACATAGGAAAAAGCACTAAGAAGAACGAACCTGATTACAGAAGAAATCATTTTTGCACTGCTTATTCCAACCGTTGTATGGCCATCTCTGTCAAAATTTGGAGGTACCAAACAGACATCACTCTTTGCAACTGACTTTTGGGATTTTGTAAGCAACTTAATAGAGTTTCCTTTCTTAAATAATTTCAAGGAATGGCAACAAGGGAAAATAAGATGCAGAGCACTGGTCAATAATAAATGCAGTGCTACAACAATCAGTAAATCTAGATAATTTACATCACGACCAAGCAATCAATAGGTGGCTTTGGAGAGAAAAAGACATCCACTAATATACAAATTGGAAAAGTTAGACCGGAACTTCCAAAACATTCAGCAAAAGTTTAGAGACTGTAAGAAACTATCCTTTCCAATTCAAATAAGGTAGATGAAACAATGCTCTGCTAGTCCAGGGTGGTAAGCATCACTGATCTGCATCTAAAAGGTGATAGATTTGATCAGAAAGCGAAAAATTTGCATTCTGAATACAACTTCGACATGCATGCATATAGTTAATGAGTTTGGCAAGTTGAAGGGCGCAAATTAGATATTAGATGCTGGATGCAAATTTAATATGAAGAATTTAGCTGTAAGTAGTTTTTACGATGTAGTCACTTGATAACAGAGCAACCGAATGTGCGGGAGACCATCAAGAATTAAATAATATACTTTCTTAATTTGGTTCTTACAAACAAGGGAAAACAATAAACCTATTTCGATGTTTTGGATAGAGGTAACTTAAATGAAGAAAGTTTGAGTTCTCTGTGCTGTCTCAAGATAAGCACCGTATGAATATCAGAAAAGGCCACATCTTGAAGAATTACATGTGGTTCCTCGTGGAAAACATTATGATTTAAACATCACCAGTGAGGTGAAGAGATTGTATGGAGCTACTAATCTGAGCAGAGCTTATTTCATAACAACAGCTATAATAGATCTCTTTCATAGATAATGTGTATGGCGTGTCCGCTAATAATACAGTAAAAATACATGCACTACTTTCTGCTATATATTTTGTGAAGAGAATACATGCATATCTATAGAATAAGAGCATCCATACAACTTTGAAATCACATTTTGGACTCGTAACACGAACCTTGCAACTCTATGGCATAGGAGATTCCACAATAGGCTGCATTAATTAGGTAATGTGAAATAACACGTACAACTTCTCTTGTAGCATCTGTAAATAAATACACGCATCCATGATGGTCTTCAACAATGCAATGAACGTGAGAGTGACCTTTCCATTCCAGTGTTACTCCAAACGGAGTATCAAAAATCTTTATTAAATATAACTGGAAAATGGTAACCTTGAAATGAGCAGAGAAGAAAGGGCCAAATAACAGTAACACAGATAAGGCGCACAAGGAACAGTACCTCTGAGTGATTGGATGAAAATATATCTAATGTCATAAACCAAAAATCCTTGGTATATCTAACATTTAAATAAATATGTTCATCAGGTTGTACCATATCAAACAAAATAGCCTAAACTGCTATTCATGGTCTTACAGGCATGCGGGGAAAATCAATTGTATCAGAATTTGGGCTTATGAAAAAATATAAACATCCATTGTCATTGGGCTTCTATATACCTTAAACCGCTCTTCGGTGGGATTTACGACCTTTGGAAGTGGATTTCGAAGCAACATGATAGTCTAATTTATAGTTTATGACTTGTGCGATATATTTTTCAGATGGGCATGGAAGTAGTAGTTGTTAAATAATTATGTAAAACAATGTGGTCCTTTTTCATGGTAGATGTATTACAAACCTGCTAGAATTTGTCCTTTTCATGGTAGATGTATCACAAACCTGCAAGAATTTCTGCTTTTTGAAACCAGTGTCTTGGGGCAGGCATAGCATTCCTGAAAGACTTCAGATAGACAACTAACTTGGGATTTGATGCAATCGCATCCCATGTACTTAATTACAATAAAGGGGGTGGCTTACTTCAATGACATCGGGCATGTTTCATATTTGTTTCAACTCTGCAATCTCCATTCTTTGTTGCAACTTGAAAACACAAACCAAACAGCAATTTTAGTTGAGGACTACACAAAAGAAAAGAAAACATGATAGCGTGTTATCAACAATAGACAGAGACAAAGAACAAACTTTCTTCTGCTTATTCGACATGCACCCTTCCTTGTTCTGTTGGGTCTCCTGCTCGTCACCTTCCGAATCGGATCCTGACCGTTTCTTTGCCGCATCAGTGCCAGCCACATCCTTCTTCTCACCATCCTATCAGCCAAATACCAACCGACCAATTATCAAACTACTGCAGATTTGCAAGGCAACGAGAGTGTTGATCTCACTGAAAAGCAGCTAAACTTGCAGCGTGATAAATTCCATAGTGTTTTGCTTATCGTTGATTCTAAAGGTTTTCATAAAAAATATGGCGATGTGTTGGAGACTATACAATATGCTATCTTCTAACAAAAGCTGATCATGTATGTATATGATAAAGCAGGCAGAAAGAACTACTATGGTATTTCAGAAAATGATACCGTATACATAATTCAGGTATTGAAAACTGCAGACATCAATCAACTTACCTTTTGTCATGAGCGGAAAAGCAAGTTCACGGGATCTAACTGGAAGTCTAGCTCCTCCTAATGCTTTGAGGTGATGCTTGTATAGCCAAGCATTGCCCTCATCTTTCACAATCCTTGCAAGTAGAAAAAACGAATGTATTTTTTAAACTAAATATAGAGAAGTATAAGCAGCGTATGTACTACAATAGTAAGTATATATATCTATGTGATACCAAATTGGTCTAGAACTTCACATCGGATATTTAGAGCTACAAAACTGGAATTCGAAGAGAAATGTAGATGAATCTTCTATATCCTTTATGAAGATTGGAACACCATTCTTTTCGTTCATCAGTGTGAGAACAGGCGGTGGGGGTGGTGATCTCTGCGAGGGGAACCAGGGCCGAGGAGGTGAGAGCGAGGGCGTGGGGCAGCGGCGTCTGCGAGGGAAACGCTAGAGGGAGGAGGCGATACCCGGAAGCAGCAAACAACGCCGGAATACTCACCGACTCACCTGAGCACCATGGTGTTGACGGCGGACGAAGCGAAGGCGGCGGCGCCTAGACGCGCGCCCACACGCGAGGAGGCACACGCGGTCGGAGGGATGGTACAGTCGCAAGCGCGATGCTTCTCGGCAAGGAAGGCGAAATCCCGGCAACGCTGAGCGAGGGCGCACCCGCGTCAGGCCCATCGCGTAGACGCCACGGAGGCGATGGAGACGGTGGCGCGGCTCTGCCTCAGGCCCATCGCACGGACATCACGGAGGCGATGGAGGCGGTGTGGGGGCCCGGCGAGGAGGACGAATCGAGTATTGCTGGAGGCCCTCCTCGGTGACCTCTCTCCAGAAGGAGTAGACGTGGTCGCAGCGAGCGCACAGCTTCGAACGAGCTGATTCTAACCGGACGTTCGCAATCGCAGGGTCGAGACGGCGCGCGGAGCCCTCCCGCATTCACGCGAAAAACGCGAGCGTGCGTATGCACAGAGCGACACGCGGACACATCCGAAGGTCTTGAAACCTCCGGATTGTAATATAGTGATAATTTCCTAGTACGTACATGTTTCAGTTCTTGCGTGTGAGTTCGTCTTCTTGGATCATCTTTTACATCTATGTAGTTTCGACATGCAGCCCACGCGTGAACTTGCACTATTATACTGCATTCATTCAGAAATAAAAGAACTGTTGTTTGATTGGTCTTATTTAGAAATATATAAGCTTAGTATACAGATTTAATGAGATCTTTTCTATTACATTTCTATTTATTCTATCTTAACCATATGATTTATTCATTACTACTCACATATAATATTATCTATCATCTTCCAAAATAATTAAATAGGGTATTTAAGTCATTTTCTTTTGTACCTTTTGTAATTTCACCGTAACCTTAATTCTTATGCAAAGTCAAAATACACACTTTGTTTCTTAACAGAGGGAGTAAATAGCACTACTAAAGGAATACACATTATTGTCGGTTCTTTTTCGTCATCACTGTTAGTTTTGGTAGCGACACAATGTCCTTAGACAGTAATAAGGAGGTACTATCATAGTCGGTTCTCGTGCGAATTAGAACCGACGGTGATACTCATATTATCACTGTCGGTTCTAAACTCAACTAGAACCGACAGTGATAGTATTATCACTGTCGGTTCTAAACTCAACTATCACTGTCGGTTCTAGTTGAGAACCGACAATGATGAATACAACATTATTGTCGGTGTAGCGTCGAGGATACAACTAGAGGAGGGATGAATAGGCATTATTAAAATTCTCGTGACTAAAATGAATGCGCTCTAATCAGCTGGCCGAGGTCCGCACTACGCAACAAATCCTTGACGGATTACAAAGACCATTCGGGAACCCGGGTGATATTAACATAGGGGACACGGGGAATCAGGAGGGAAGAGATTCACATAAAAAAAACAAAAAAATTATGCTTTATACCCCTGAGACGTTCGGCATAGGCTACCCATTCGGCAACAGCTGGGAGCACTACGCACCCCCATGGAGCTCTTTCATAAGACAGATTAAGCGGTGTCCGAGTACAAATCGTGAAAGATTCACGGGTGATGTAATATGTAGAAAATATGGCGCATCATTCCCACTCTACGAACATAGACGGAACGATCACTTATTCCACCTTGACAATCGGTGTTATCGTCAGTTCTTCTAGCAATGTCGTCACTATTGTAATGCCCTTGTAATATAATTTGTTGCTTATTTCATTATCTGAACTTTCGTTGTATCTACCCTACTGAGGTTGAGTTTGCTTACTAAGGTTACTGACCGCATCTACACGCTTTTCACAATGATCTTAATGACTTAAACACTTTGGCTAACGTTTTCCTAGGCTACACTATTCATATCATGAGCTGTTGTCGACTATCGTAATTGCACTAATAGAATTTAGATGTAAAGAAAGCTGTAAATAAAATATTTTTCCAGAATATGGTAGTCTATATATCAAAGAGCAAATATGCTCTGTTATTGCAAAAAATTACATTTAAACATGATATTTTACGGACTGCCGAAAAGGTTTAAGCATTATCGTTTGTTGTCGACAATAATAGTTAGGGTTATTGCACTAGTAGAATTTAGATGTAAAGAAAGGTGTAAATAAAATATTTTTCTAGAATATGGTAGTTCATATATTAAAGAGCAAATCTGGTCCCTTCTTCCTAAAAATTACATTTAAACTTGATATTTTACGGCTCGCCGAAAATACTTAACTGTTTCATGCAAGAGAGACTTCTTATAGTTATTTTGTTTATTCAACTGAGTTCATTCCTAAAATTTTTTTGGAAAAATGGGACATTTAAGACCCTACGAATAAGTGATATTTATTTCATGATTTCTTGAGCCATGGTTTGTATAGTTTCTTCATAATACATAAAAGGGTCTTTAAGTAAACTTGATTTAAACAATTTCAATTTGCATGGAATATAGTAGCTTTTATTAGATAATCTGGATCCTTATAGGTTAATAAAAATTTAGAAATTTATTTCGTTCGATTTGGAGCTTAATAAAATTTTAGAAATTGTTCCCGAGTCTTTGTCGCCCGTTGATCGGGCGGCTCTCCTGTCGCCGGTTGATCGGGTGATTTGCCTTCGGTTGCCCAACAGTAGGGCGATTTTTATTCTGTCGCCCGACTGCTGGGCGACATCAACTCGGCCAGTCTCATGTCGCCCGTTGGTTGGATGATATACTTGTGTCGCCCAACCAACGGGCGACAGATGTATATTTCTGTAATTTTTCCCCCGACGTTTATTTTTGCAATTTTGAATAAAAATTGTATTATTAAAAAAATTTCGTGAATTGTATTCTAGTGGAATTTCCTGCAAACCAAAGGCGCGTACAATAGTAATTCCTCTGGAATACTGCTTCCTCGATTTTTCCTTTATATCACCTGATCCATCCGATTGCATCCCAATGTTAAATACACCCCCTTTTCAATTATCCAACATTCCAATTAACTCACCGAAAATTCCAAGGTGTTACATATCTGAACTATGACAAGATCATCGACTTCGAGCGAAGATGAAGCTTTCCTTATGGCCATTCTGATCAGAATACTAGCACAATCCATACGATTCAGGTGCTCTTTTATGCCAAGCTCCAAGAACAAGTCCTTGAACACAGCTAAATCAATTGGAATGACACGAATGTAAGGCGCTAGGTGAAGCTGGCCACTTAGAACAACTTCATCAACTTTCGCGAATCCATCACCCACCCAAATCCATCTGCAGCCCTCTAGAACCACTTTCACAATATCCATTTCATCAGAACCAATCAAATTAGTCAGCAATGAATAAATCTTAGGCATCACTTAGAGAGACAGGGGTCAGTGTAGTACGGCGGAGGGTCGGCAGAGGCGAGGTCGGATGGTGCTTCTTCACCAACGACGGCGGCTGGAGCTCAGACCGCGTGACGACGGCATGTCTCCTCGGCTCTTTGGGCGACGCGCCCCTTCGGCTCGCGCGGCGGCGCGCCCCCTCGACCCACGCGGCGGCTTCCCCTCGGACTGCATGGCGGTGGCGCGCCTCCTCGGGCCTCAGCCCGTTGGGCGACTGCGCGGCGGCGGCGTTTCCCCCCGAGGCAGATCCAGCCAGCACCGAGGAGAGCAGGGCCTTGCCAGAGAAGGCTCGCGGCGGGCGCACGGGGGCATGGAGGAGCCGACGAGAAGGGCGACGAGCTGGCGGGATCGTGAGGTGGCTGCGATGGCCGGCGGAATCGTGAGGTGGCCGAGAAGGGTGACGAGCCGGCGGGATCATGACGGGCGCACGGGGGCATGGAGAATCACGATGAGGATTTGGGGAAAACGAACGAGAGGGGAGAGAAGTGAAGAGCACTGCTATTCATTAATTCTACGTGGGAAAGTCTTTTCGAGTCTGGGTCTGGGTACCCACGGATCCAAAATAAGATCCGGATCTGGACCCGGATCCGAAGTAATATATCTGTGGGTCTAAATTTGGATCCAGATTCGGACCCTTCGGGTCGGGTACCCGTGGGTACTCGGACTCATGGGTATTTTTGCCATCCCTAAACGGGGATGTGTCAGACTCTTTGAGAGAAGGAAGAGTATATGGGCAACTCCCCTGGAGCCCTTGACAAGACATGGTAAGCCTCGTTCTGTTTCCTTGTTTAAAGCTGATGGATGTTTCCTTCTTAGGGGGTGTTTAGCAAAGCTTTAGCTTTATTAAATTCGTAAATTTGGTGGAATCGGGGATTTCTAACTCCATCAAATCTGTAGAGCTGAAGCTGTGGGTGACTGTTTAGATGGGTCATATTACTTATATTTTAAAATAAAAATATAAATTTAACATACTCTATTTTAATCTATAAATTTCAAATCTATAAATTTCAAATCTGACATGAAGCGTGAAATTTTGCCTAAACAGAACCTTGATCCTTATCCAAAAGTCAAGAGTTCTCGAACAAAGACCGATCCAACTTCCCGGTCCAAGAAGGAAAATTAAGCACGTTACGGAGGACTTTTTTCTGCGCTCTAGAAAAGACGAGCGAGCATCCGTCCTTCACACAAGCTAGCTCAGAGCACAACCGAAGCTAGCGACGCATTAATCTCCACACAGTGCAAGCGACGACCGAGCGCGCGGCGATAGCTCGATGGCGCCCGGAGCCGGAGAAGGCGACGAGCTGAGGCTGCTGGGGGCGTGGCCGAGCCCGTTCGTGTACCGGGTGCGCGTGGCGCTGCAGCTCAAGGGGCTCACGGGCTACGAGTACGTCGAGGAGGACCTCGCCAACAAGAGCGACCTGCTCCTCGCCTCCAACCCAGTCCACAAGAAGGTGCCCGTGCTCATCCACGACGGCAAGCCCGTCTGCGAGTCCATGCTCATCGTGCAGTACCTCGACGAGGCCTTCCCTGGCGACGGCCCGACCTTCCTCCCCGCCGACCCCTACGATCGCGCCGTCGCCCGCTTCTGGGCCGCCTACGTCGACGACGACGTACGTAGCGTGCACATGAATACTTGGAACTTTTTATCCGCTTATACATAATTACCGCAGCTTATGTGCGTCCGTACGTGCAGTTCTTTTCCTCGTGGTTCAAGGCGTTCAGGGCGAAGACGGACGAGGAGAGGGCGGCGGCGATGGAGACCGTGCTCGCGGCGCTGCAGACGCTGGAGGGCGCCTTCGGGGAGTGCTCCAAGGGAAAGGACTTTTTCGCCGGCGACGGGCCCGGGTACATGGACTTCGCGCTGGGGGGATTCGTGGGTTGGATGCGAGCGCACGAGAAGATGGCCGGCGTGAACCTCCTGGACGCCGGCCGGACACCGCTCCTGGCGGCGTGGGCGGAGCGCTTCGCGGCGCTCGACGCCGCCAAGGCGGTCATCCCGGACGTCGACCGGCTCGTCGAGTTCGGCAAGGCGATGTTTGCGCAATCTTCTGCTGCTGCTCCCCCTCCTGCGAACAACTGAGAAGTGGGAACTTCTCGGCTGATGCGCGCTGTGCGAAATAAAGATGGAGATTAATACGGTGAAGCTTATGTATATTTAGCTGCTCATCTTAGCCCGTCTGGTTTTGTGATTCTGATCTGTTTGATCATGTCATATACTCACTGTCGTGATGTGTGGGAGAACGAACAGATTGTTTGATCATGCGTGTGTCAGTTATTCAGTGCGTTCAGTGAAATATTCCCTAGTACGTACATGTTTCAGTTCTTGCGTGTGAGTTCGTCCTCTTGGATCATCTTTTACATCTATGTAGTTCCGACATGTAGCCCACGCGTGAACTTGCACTATTATACTACCTTCGTTCAGAAATAAAAGAACTGTTGCTTGATTGGTCTTATTTAGAAATATATAAGCTTAGTATACAGATTTAATGAGATCTTTTCTATTACATTTCTATTTATTCTCTCTTAACCATATGATTTATTCATTACCACTCACATCTAGTATTATCTATCATCTTTCAAAATAATTAAATAGGGTATTTAAGTTATTTTCTTTTGTACCTTTTGTAATTTCACCGTAACCTTAATTCTTATGCAAAGTCAAAATACACATTATGTTTCTTAACAGAGGGAGTAAATAGCACTATTATAGGAATACACATTATTGTCGGTTCTTTTTCGTCATCATTGTTAGTTTTAGTAGCGACACAATGTCCTTAGACAGTAATAAGGAGGTTCTATTATAGTCGGTTCTCGTGCGAATTAGAACTATCACTGTCGGTTCTAGTTGAGAACCGACAGTGATGAATACATCATTATTGTCGGTGTAGGGCCGAGGATACAACTAGAGGAGGGATGGATAGGCATTATTAAAATCCTCGTGACTAAAATGAACGCGGTCTAATCAACCCATATGTCAAGACCTAACAAATATAATGCGAAAGTGAATAACTAAAATTTTGACAATTAAGACCTAAGTCAACTAGGTTCACTAGTGAACCAACTAAATATGTCTCTACACAAGAATTGCTAAATTGAACAAGCAAGCAAGATTAAGCAATTCTAAATACAATCAAGCAATTGATAAATATGCAATAATGTAAATGCTTGAAAGTAAAGAGACAAGTGACACACTAACTTTTTACCGTGGTATTCGGAGACTTGCCGGTCTCCCCTAGTCTACGTTGAGGCAAAGTCAAACTCACTTTAGACCGGCTCCACTCTAGAGCCTCCACCTCGAATCCACTCGGTAGTGTTCACTCTTTCGAGTAGGCTCGACTAGAACCTTCACAAACTTCACCGAGGCTTCTCACAAACATTGAGAGCTCCCACGCACGACGCACCTACACTGTCTAGGAAGTGGCAACATCCAAGAGTAATAGGTCAAGCACTCCGCTTGAGCTTCACCTAGCGCAACACGTGCGCTTCCGGTGATTCCTAAGTGCAACACATACAACCTAGTCTCACTCGTGAGCTCAAAACCAAATTAGGAGGAGGCAACATATGCAAACCCCTCCCACAAACACTCCAAAGACTCAAGACCAAGTTCATCAACTCCACAAAGAGTTCATCATGCAGCCAACACCCCCAAAGGGGTCTATTTATACCCCCCAAAGTGAAATAAGTAGCATTGCGGTACTACCGCCGGCTACAACCCAGTGGTATCAGCCTCTGGCCAACGACTAGAAAACTAGATGTTGCGCAGGCATGTCGGTACTACCACCGGTATAAACCCAGTAGTACCACACATCCGGTACTAGCGCTCATAAGCCCAGTAGTACCAACCTTAGAAAGCCTCCAAAGAACACCCTCCCTGGAAAATATCTACCAGCACTAAAAACCCGATACCACTGATCTCTGGTAGTACTGCTCAATAAACTACAGTAGTGCCGGCCTCTTAAAACTCCAAAGAACACCCCGTTCTTGCAAACAGCTACCGCTCAAACCTTGCGGTACTACCGATCCTCGGTAGTACTTACGTTAACACAACGGCAATACTGGCCTTTCAGATTTCTCAAGAAACACCTTTTTTGAAAAATAGCTACCGCTCAATAGAGCTGTAGTACTGATAAGTGGTAATACCGATGCCCATACGGCAGTACTACCGATCTACAGTACTACCAGCTTTAAGCCTGCAATACTGCCAAACTCAGGAGAAAAATCAGATTTTCAACTAAAATCTTTTCTCCAGAACTTCAACAGGAATTCTTTGAGCCATATGGTGATCAACACATGATCACTACAAATTGCAAAGCACCTTTGCAACAACTCAGCTCATGCTCAAAGAATTTCAACCAAACTCCAGCAAGTTTGCGAAAACACATTTCGCAAACACCTCAAGGATACATTCGCAAAAAACGTATTAAGAAATAAATCCCGGAGTCTATAAGATTAATTCTCTTAGCCCTTTGATGGTCAACATGAGACCAAACGGACTTGCAAAAACCACGGTTCAAGTATCACATGCTCTTAGGATACCGGACTCATGGACCTCCCGTTTATTCACACAACGAATTTGCAAATAGCAAACAAACCATTAAACTCTTTTATGCTTGAGCATTCCCATTTTGCAACACATGCAAAAACTTAGCTCCAAGCAAACTCCAAACACTTTGCAAAAACACCTTTCGCAAATTACTCAAAGATATATTTGCAAAAACGCATTAAGCAAATAATCCACGAGTCTATGAGATTGATCTTCCTGGCCATGTGATGGTCAAGCCACGACCAAAAGAGTCTTACAAAAACTACAGTGTAAGAATCACATGCTCTTAGGATTGAAACTCCTAACTCTCGCTTATTTGCACAACGAATTTGCAAATAACAATTAAACCTCAATGCATTAGCTATCTTCTTTTTTTGCAACACATGCAAATCTATATCCTCATACAACACCAAACCAAAACCAAATGCTTGAGCTCTCTATTTGCAATACATGCAAATCTCTAGCTCTAAGCAACCACAGAACCAAACCAAGGTGTAAGAGCTCTCTAATTGCAACACTTGCAATTCTCTAGCTCCATGCACCCACTTAATGTGAGACCCCGGATCAGCTATCCGAAATCTCCTGTGTATTTCCGTACTAGTCCCAGATCAGTAGCTAGTACACACAGTCAACAGTGATACTTCATTGCCGAACATAACGAAAATGTAACATAAATAATAAAGTATGGGCCACATGGCCCCTTATTACAATACTCAGTCCCGAGACCGGAGACACGACAGCGGAAACAAAAGCGACAAAGAGCGAACCCCCAAAAACACCACAGGCGACGACAAGACACGCGACTAGCTATCCTGGCAGCCTTCCTCGAACTCTTCGGGGTAGAACTCACCATCTTCAGCTGCGTCCTGGTAGTTCTCTGATGATGACAAGTTGTGTAGCACGTGAGTACAAAAGTACTCAGCAAGTCGGGGAAAGTATGATTATGTGGGGCTTTCCAAAGGAAGTTTAATAGGGTTCTTTTGCTCAAAGCCAGATTTTATTAAACCATACTTAAGGAATAAGTTTCACAAAGCATATTTTTAACAATTGAATTATTTAAGATTGCAGTGAAGGTTCTATCCACCATCACTAATATAAAGGCTCTAATCGCCAACTTTTAAAAGATCGAGTTTAATCACACATGACTCTTTCCGTCAAGACACGAAACAGGCTCGTTCCACCTGGTTGGCTCCATCCGCCATTAAACATCCGAGAGTTCTAACCACTCCCGAATCCCAAAACAAAACAACGTTTAGTTTTAAAACCAAAACCAAAGTCTACCAATATGAAAGCATTCTTTGCTTTGCCCTTGACCGTAGGCACGGCTATTCAAATAGTTTTAACTCTGCAGAGGTGTACAACTTTACCCACAAGACATGATCGTCTCTTGATGCCATGCAATTAACACACTTCCTTTGGTGTGTCGGCAGAGAGATCATGACAAGGCCTTTACAATGTATACGCCTAACCCGACCCACCCGCTGAGGTTTCACCGCTGTTAGGGTTCTAGCCACCCAGTACAGAAGCCCCCTCTTGCGCCGTGTGAGAAAAACGACATTGCCTCTATCCGGCACTTCACATTCCACCATTTGGTGAGTCTAAGTTAGGTTTCTACAAATTAGTTAGCCAGGTCGTACCATTATAGATATGTGGTAGTACGGTTATGCTTAGAATGGACAATCACATGCGTCGGTCCTTAATTGACTTGGGGCGGCACTTGCACAAGACAACTAGTGCTCCATCCGCACCCACCCGACAATCCACTCCGCCCAAGTCCAAACCCTTTTTCCTTTTCTTTTTATTTTATAAAAACAGTACCAAAGTCATATAACCATTTCCAAATCATACTTGAAATCATTATTTTTGAGTAATCCCACCCATGGGTTGTTTTCATCAATATTGGTCCTAAGCAATTCTACCGTACTATTGCACAAAGGGTACCATATAAGCATAAACAAGGTTTAGCAAATGTCCTAGGGTTACAAGTAACATGGATTTCAATAACAAAGGAGGTATTCACAAATAGGATTAACTACTCACTTATATTTGACATACGATGATAAACATAGCATGTAAGTTTATAAAACATTTAAAACATATTTATAAATGTCGGTTCAACATGCGTCAAGGAGACTTGCCTTTGGTCGCGGTGAGGTCGTCGAACGATTGAAATCCGGCGGCGGGGTCGGCGGACTCGGTCGGCTCCTCGGCTATGCGCAAAACGAGACAACAAATAAATACAAGAAAATAAATAAAATCCAAAAATTACAAAAGTAGTACTGGCAAGTAGATCTTGATTTTAGATGAATTTAGGAATTTGAACGGAGTCAATCGGAGTTCGGACGGAAAAGATATGAGCTTCCGAAGTTCGAAAATCCTGAAAAATCGAAAACGAGGGAATATTCCGGGAATATTCCTTTTCCTATTTTTCTGATTTTTGGATTTATTTTGTGTCTATGGCAAGGGGGCCCCACCTGTCATTGTCTTGGAGGGTTTCTTCAACCTTGCACATAGCCATGGCCATGGGGGGGATGCAGGGGAGCTTGGAAGGGGCGGCGAGGAAGAAGCGGCGAAGGCGGCGAGGCCTTGTGGGCATGGCGGCGCCAGCCAGCGGGCATGGTGGCGGCCGTGGCCAGCCGGCGTGGCCTGCAAGACGACGGCAAAGGAGCCCAAAAACAGAGGCTTCCCAAAAATTCCAAAACCCAGATTTTCGCACAAAATTTCCATGAAACTTAGCCAAATAAATTCATGGATCATCTAGAGGACCTTCTAAGGGATCTATAGGAGCAAGGAATTGCATCAAAACTCATCGGAAACGACGAATTTGGCGACGAACGGAGCTCCAGCAGAAATGACCAAAACGCAAAATTCGTCTCCAAATCTTGAGGGATCCTAAAATTGATTGAAAGGTTAGATGCTAGACTCCCTCACGGTCACAAGGAACCAACCGGAGTTGAGAATGACCCACCGGAGAGAGAGTTATGAGGATGAACACGAAGAACTCCAAAAATGGCTACACGGCGTTGGTTTTCTTGATCTCACGGGCGATTAGGTTGGAGAGGCTAAAAGGGAGTTCTACCATCGAGAAGAGGACACTAACACGAAGATATGGGAGGTGGAAGCACGCCGTTTGGAGAAGAAACGGCCGAGTAATGACCATAAATGCAATTTTCGGTTTTTGGACGACGATGTCAATTCCGGCGAGATCCCGGGCTATTGATGGCAAGGAATGGAAAGGTCGCGCCATTACGGATTCAACGGATCCGGCCGTGATGGATTTGGAGTTGTATGGAGGGAGATAAGGTGGTTTAAAGAGAGAACTAGCCATGAGAGAGAGCTTGAGCTCTCCTCTGTCTTTCCATGGCAAGAGGTAGGGGATGATGAACAGTACACGCCACGTGGCAGCGCGTGATTGGCCGGGAATTACGTAAATAAACCGCCCTAAATAAAAATTAGGAAAAATGGTCTAAAAATTCTGGAAAAATTCATAGAACCATTTTAGAATATTTGGAACCCAATAAAATTGGTTTCGCAGAATTTGGATGAAATTTGTGGAATTGAATATTCAGGCGCGAATAGCGGGCATTAAACAAAAGCCGCACGAGATAAAATAGGAGCGAAGGTCCAAAAATCTGGGGAATCATTCCAAAAATCATTTTGGAATATTTGGGACCTAATTGAAGTGGTTTTGGGATTTTTGGAGCATTTTTGGACTCGGGTGAAATTTGATTCTGCGTGGGAATCTGGAAATTCGATTTTTCGAACGGAAGGGAATTGAATCCCGATTTTGGATGAGAAAGGATGCCAGGTTAACATAAACACCAAGGAAACTCCAATTTTTGAATTTAATTAATTTAAATTAGATTTTTCTCCAAAAGGCGAAACTGAGGATGTTACACTTAAACACTAAATTGCTTGAGATATCTCCTTTTGCAACCCATGCAAACTTAGTTCCAAGCAATACTACTTAAATGCATAAATATTTTGTTTTGTAAAACAAAAACATAAAGTTCAACAATTGCAACACATGCAAAAAATGAACTTCATGCGAAAACCAACGTATGAGCTCTTCCTATTTGCAACACATGCAAATCAGAGCAATCATACTAAGAATCAAAGCATTTGCTTATCCTATTTGCAACACATGCAAATCAGAGCAATATGCTAAAAGCTAGAGCATTAGCTTCACACATTCGCAACACATGCCAAATGGTTAGTTCAATGCAAAAACCAAATCAAGAAGAGATTTGAGCTCGAGTGATCAAACGAGATTGAGATCATCACAAATGATGAAGCTCAAAGAAAAGGACACAACCCCTCTTAATAGCACGTCGATAAAAACTAAACTCAAAGCTAGGAAGATCCTTAGCCTATCTAGTTATACCTTTGCGCCGCTGTGAGCGATCCCCTTTGGGGCTTTAAGATCTTCAATCTTTTTCTCCCCCGGGATCATGGCCTAGCTCTCATGAAGTCTTCATGATGTTCAATCATTTTTTTTCAAGATTGACACCAAGCTCTACTCCTCTTTTTCTGGAGTCATCACCCGGCTCTTTTATCTTGTTCATCCACTCTTGATGAACCTTCTCTTCTTTTCAACTATTTGAACTAAATCCTGTTTCAAACTCATTGAAAATATTAGTCCAAAATACATGGTTGTCTCAATCATCTACTGCATTCTATTAACACATAATTAATGCCTATAAGATCGATTGAGCACAACCTAAATCAATTTAATGAATTAAATGTGTCTTGAGCACATAATACAACTAATGCTTCATAATATTCAAGAACTATCCATTTGTTCTTAATTAATCAAAGAACACCATCAACACATGATGAAGTGTTCTCTGATGATTAATAAGACAAATGAACTCAATTTAAACTTTCATTTAAATTGATATGAGTACATACTAACTACACAAGTTAAATATATACTCAAAGAATAGTTTCAAGATATTGATCCTTTATATATGGAGTGAAGAATAGATCAATATTATGAAACATCAAGTTAATGTGCAAACTCCCTCTAGATATGTACATCCATATAATATATGGATTGGGAAACATAATGCACATTTTGTGGTTAAAACTATGGAGGAATTCATACATTAACTTGAAACCTAAGTATGTAATGAGATGAGAAATATTGATACAAGTACATACCTTGGTTTTCCATTTGCCATCCAAATTGAGATTATTAAACATAAACTCAATAAATATGTTAGTCTCATAAAGATTAGATTTATTATTAAATAATGATTAAGCACTAATCTAAAACCAATCACCAAAACCAATGGAGCTTGAACTTATAGTCGGTTCTAGATTGGAACCGACTATGATGAGGTTTTCATCACTATACACATTCTGAAAATAGCCCCAATTTCACAGTATGACAATACAAAAATCACAGTATATGACAATATCATAGAACATTCACAATAACATTCACAGTCACATTGCACATCACATTCACAGTACACATCATTCACAGAACACGCCACATTGAGATGATATAATATTATTTACAACATTTGTGTGGACTACTAGGAGGCTTTGTCATCTCTATACCTACCGTCCTTTGCTATAACCTCTGCCCAGTACCACAAGCATATGTGGTCTCATAGTTTATGGAGATCCTTTTTGTCTAGGCTCTTGAGGGGGATATTGAGTTTCTGCAAAATTAAAAGTAGTACACTAATTTAAGTTTTAAAATAAGTATATAAACGGCTGAACTTATTATGCATGTATACATATATACCATAGGGAACATGTATGAGTTGCCGATTAGGACCATCATGTGATGCATGAAGTAGAAGCCTAAAAAGCCATCGCACCCCTATTGATGACACTGTGAAGAAAGAAAATCAAATTAGGAGATGAACATTAGATGTCAGCAAAAAAATCCTATGCTAGGGATTTGTACCTTGAAGCGCTTCCACTCCAGCTAGTCGCGTAGTTTGTCATAATGTTGCCCTCCTTCAGCAACGTACAACGAGAAAGCCCTACAGACATTTGAGAGACATCATTAAGGAAAAAATGAATGTAGTTAGTTACAGAAAGTGTTACTTTAGAGGAATATACTTACTTCTGCAAAACATCCTCGATCGCGTAGGCCATTGGTCTGTTCTCGAGTGAGTTAAAAGTGTTGTCGAAGGTTAGAAAATCGACGGTATATTTGTAACAGGTACCTTCGGGGTTCGCAGGATCAAAAGACACATACAAGACAAGATTTAGACAGGTTCAGGCCTCTAGGAAGAGTAATACCCTACTCCTATGGTTTTACACTATCACATCGCTGAACGCGGAGTACAAATCTGGGGGTGTCTAATCTCTGATTACAAGACGGGAAAAACTATAGCTAGATCTAATCTGCCGACTATGGCCTAGCAGGTGTTTTCCTCGGGCGTCTTCTCGTGTGTGCTCCAATTGCTCTCCCTCTCCCCTGTGGATCTCCCTCTGTCTTTATAGCTGGGTGCACCATCTTCTGGAGATGTCGCTGGATGAGGACTCCATGTCGTTCCCGATCAGGGATCTACGTTCCGAGATCCTCGTAGGGGAACCGATTTTCCTTATTTATTCGGCGTACTCAATTTGGTCTCCTCGTTACGGGAGCAAGATCGAGTCCTTCCTAATGTGGAGATACCCTTTCTATTACTCTGTTAGCCTCCTCTCCACAAAGATAGGGCTCTTGGCGTCCGGGGTACACGGCATGATTTTCGTATTTCCAATGCGCGTGCATATTCCATATTTAGATATTTGACAAGTGTAGACTTTATTTTTCTTCGGAGCAACCATGAGTAGAACCCAATGGTTTCTTTTAAAATGATATGTAGTGCAAGAAAATAAGATCATATACGGTTTACGTGCATACAAGTAATTGAAGGGTAAAGTCATCAGAGTAGTACTTACTCCTGGTGGTACAGGAAGAGAATTAAGTCCTTTTTCACCTCAACATTAAATACGTGCTTGATGTAGTTGGCAACAAACTCCGATTCAAGCCTAGCCATAGTCGAAGACACCATCTCGGGGTCCACGAACCCAACTGGAATTCGATCCATTGCGGCTTGCTGCCTTATTATCTTGTAACTCGTGTCAATTGTTAACAAATATAATACAAAATCATATAAGAGTCATAGGCTCATGCTGTATGGTGCGATACTCACGGCGTCCAGATTTGTACAATAGAAATATCAATGACTTTCAAGTTGTACAACCAAAATAGATCATAGAAACTCACTGGAAATGTCCTGTGCTCCATGCGGTGGAAATGTTCCAATCGATACCGAACAATGAAATCAACTTGACGCTCAGCCGAATTTGCCTTGTCGTAGTACCATCCATGCAGCAAGCGAGAAACTTGGGGCAGAGCATTCAATACGTGGGGAGGGACAAGGGGCTTTCCTTACCTGTAATCCTTAAATTCGTATGGGGTGCTGGGGCATCTGTTAACTTTTCTTTCTGGACAGACGGAGTCTTCGAGGTCAAGACTAGGGGTTTTCCTTATATTGGAGGGGTCCATGTGGCCTCTGATAATTTTGCTTTCTTAATAGAAGGGTTCTCCGATCTCTCCTATGGATCTTTCATCAGTGTGCTAGTAGTCCTTTTGCGCCCCAGTTCTGTACTCTGTTTAGGAGCAGGAGCAGCTGCAACAGTAGAAGCAGCTGTAGAAGCAGGAGCATGAGGCGCAGGCACAGGATCAGGTGAAGGAGCATGAGTAGGAGAAGTTGCAGGAGGAGCAGGTGTAGCAGCAGAAGAAGGAGAAGATGCAGGAGCTATCGCGGTAACCTACAAAGCACATGCATATGTAACGTGATGTGTTGCAATATTAGAATGATGGAGAAGACGTCGGGATTTATACCTTTAACAGTATGACACCTGTCATGGGTCACTTGATGAACGACATCCGTGCTTGCCCAAGAGTGGTGATATCTTCGTTCGGTGGGAACTCCAGCACATGAGCTAGGTACTCATTGTCGGGACCTGAATATGCAAATCCGGACCCTCTGTGTATTCAGCACTAGTCCAGGAACAAGCTAGTGCACACAGTCTCAACATCGGTAAATACCACAATCATACTCAACGAAATAGTAAAGTACTTTATTCAAAGGGAAATATAATCGGTTGCTTGACCTTATGGTCAAGTTACAATAGTATGCATTGTAGGGCTTAAGTCTTACTCAAATAAACTTGCAGCGGAAAAATAAAAAAACGCGTGGCGCCAACCAATATGCCACAGGCAACTGACTGGGCTTGCTCCCTAGTTCATCGGCTCCTCCTGGAACTCTTTTTCCAATGCTGGCATTGATTCTTCTTCAACTGATGGTTGTTTGATGGCAAGGGTGAGTACTTAAAGCACTCAGCAAGTCATGCACAGAAATGCAGTCTAACAGCTACATGCATGGCTTATTCCAAATGACAGGCTAAGTGGTTCATTTGTAGTAAAGCATCATTTACAAATAACAATAATAGATTGAAAGCAGTAAAACAATAATAACAATAATAACCTTCATAAATAATTTCTCAAGTAAAGCATTTATCATCCTTAACCAGTTTCATCATTTCCATACCAAGTAACCAAAGTTATTTTTATGAAATTCTAACCCTTGACTGTAATCCCCGAGCAATATCCAGTACTGTGAACTCAGCTATTCGAATAGGTTGTACACTCTGCAAAGGTTATAGACTTTACCCACAAGATACAATCAAACACCACCAAGGCGAGTGACCGTAACAAAGCCTTTCCAAAGCTACTTCCAGACTCGGTACTACCCGCTAAGGTTTCAACACTGAAGGGACTAGTTACCACACTCAAGGCCCCCCTCTTGCACCCGTGATCCACCCGTAAACCCGGGGCTCACACCTCCATGACAGTACCAAAATCTAGACATCATAGTTTACTCAGCTAGGTCTGTCCCATTCCAGACTTGTGGTTGTATGTTAGACTCAGTTCAAATTCTTGCAAGGTTAAGTCCTTAGGTGGACCAGGGCAAGACTACCCAAAAGAATTCACAAGTATCCAAAACCAGCAAAAACCAAATACGACCTCCCATGTGCCACTCTTGGCCCACCAGAAACAATCTTTCCACTTGCCCCAGTCTAAATCATTTTACCACCCTGGTTATTTACCATGCACCATGTGCCATCAACAACATCAATAACCCATGTCACATTTCCATAAACAAGTTCCATATCTCATTAAGTCAAATTCAACATTTAATGATCCAAAACAATGGTATCAACACGTTGCAGGGCTAAGCATACTACATACGATCTAGTTAACCCATATTGGCAAATTATTACTGTCCAACTAATATTCCATAATCTAGGGTGACAAATGATCCATGGCATACAATTATTATAAACAAGGTGGCATACAACAAATGGGTTGAATAGCTACTCCCATAATTAATTCAAAGCATTTTTAATTAAATTAGCATGCAATAATTTAAATAAACATAGTTTCAAAAGTGGGATCAATATGGTCAAAGCATAACTTGCCCTGGAAAAGGTCCTGTTACTGGTCTTGAACTTGTTCCAGGGTCAAAACCTCTCCTTCGAAGCCTTGGGCAGTTCAACATCTACGCGAATCGGATAAATAAAAAAATAAATAAAAATAGAGAAAAACTCATGTCCAAAAATTAAATAAAATTCACCAATAAATAGAGCTTGATTTTACAAAAATTTAGAAACTGGAATCGCCTCAATCGGAGTTAAAACGCAAAAGTTATAGCCGTTTGAAGTTTGGAAATACGTTAAAAAGAAAAAATGATTTATTGCGTCATGTTTGCATCAGCTGGTCCATAGACTCGGTCCACGGTCCGGCTTGGTCCACCGTGGACTCGGTCCCTGGAACAGTGCTAAGACTGACAGATGGGCCTCTCCCGGGATGACATCATCATGACGTCAGCGCGGCTCGGTTGTCTCGGCTGACACGCGGACCCCACCGATGATGTCACCGTGACGTCAACGCTGATGTCACACGCGTGCGGGCGCTACCATTGAAACGCTGGTGTCAAGGGTGACGTCAGCGGCGACCGGATGCTGACCCGCGCCATTTTGGCTCCCACACACGTGGCAAGATCTCGACCTTTGATTTGAAATCCGACGGTCATGATTCAATCTAATCTCACATATTTAGATCTATGCAATCCAATCCGGTACGTTCAAAACGGATCGAACGGCCGAGATTCACTCGGGTTTGCTGCATCAAGGGGGTGACGTGGCATGACCCTGCGTGATACGCGTGGGAGCATCTGGACCATGCGATTCTGATCGTGCGGCTAAAAGTGGATCCAACCGATGATGCTTGGTTCGATCTAACTCGTCCGTGCTGGATTCGACGGCTAAGAATGGATCTCCCGTGCAATGACTAATCTACGTGGCTAAATCCGGTTCGTTGAATTTAGATCTAACGGTCTAAAACTGATCTAATCCACACTACTTGATCTAATCTGGGCCTTATGATCTATATCCAACGGTGGAAATCTAATCCCGTGCAATGGGTGAGGAGCAATGTGGCAGTACCTGGGGCGTTGGATGGAGATCGGACGGCTGACAGAGCTCGCGAGGTGCGATGGTGGCGCGGCGGCTTGTGGTCACCAGAGCCGAGGACGACGATCACCCGAACGGCGTTTGGGCGCGAATCCAGCGAGGTGGATGGTCTCTTCCGAAGCGTCTCTTCGTGCTCTCTCTGGATTTGGGACTCACCGTGACGGAGTGTCCTCGATGGCGACCAAATGAAGCAAAAACCGTGGCGGTGTCCTCTCAAACTTCGGCGAGCAATCGCGGGCGCATCAGGGCTCTTTGGTGGTCGGCTGGGGCAAACTGCGCGTAGGGGAAAGGCGAACCTCGGGCGTCGACCCACGCATTAAATACCGGCTTGGACGTTGAGTTCGGTACGGATTTCACGGCGGAAATAACTCGGACGGTGGAGTCCGGTAGGGCATCGGATTGGCTGATGTGGCACAATCATGGGTGTCCATCTGGGCCAGATCCGATGGCATCACGTGCGTGCACACGTGGACGGATCTGGATCCAACGGTCGGCACAGTTAGGACGGCGGCGGCGGCTAACGGGCTAATGGCTGACGGTAACGGGTTCGGTCCAATAGTCCAAACCTGTTAGGGTTTTTCTGAATTCTTTTTCGTTTTTAATACTTAAAATAATCACAGTAATTCAAATAAATCTAGAAAAATAGCAAAATGCTTAGAAAAATTCCAGGAAAATTCTAGAAAATACTTTGAGACATTTTGGACTCAAATAAAATATTTCCAACAAAACTTTATTTGAAATTTTTAAATATTTATATAATTCAAGAAGGGAGTTAATTCAAATTAAATCCAAATAAATTCCAAAAAATTCCAAAAATTCAAATAACTCAATAAATTGAATAAAAGCACAAATTTGAGATGTTACACTCATCATGGATATAGTCCACCTGCACCCTCATGTAGGCCTTCCCCAAAGGGCTACCATGCATCATGTCATCCTCTTTACATGGAAATGTAATCATGCATCCAACCTCAACAGTAAACCTGTCTTCGATCATGACTTGCTGGCACTTGGCAGGCACCTGCAAGAAATACGCAACTTAATTAACATTCTCTAGTTTAGCTTACTCCCGTACCTTTTAGTTAGAAACACTTTGTGAGCCCCCGGATCGGCTATCCAGAATCTCCTGTGTATTTCTGTACTAGTCCCAGATCAGTAGCTAGTACACACAGTCCAACAGTGAAGAATGAACAGCCACATCACGATTACATAAAACTAAATAAGAATAACACCAAATAAAAGCGAAGACCTTATGGTCAAGGTTTACCATTACGGCCTGAACGGGCTGAACAACTTGAACAACAGCAGCGGAAGACAAAAACACCAAGGCGACCCATCCAAATGCCCATAGGCAATCGAGTGGGGAGCGCATCCTAGTCCTGGGATCTCCTTTGACAGTTTCAAACACTTCTGAGACAGGTTGAGAAGGTAGCACGTGAGTACATAAAGTACTCAGCAAGTCTAGGGAAAATGCAAATGTGGGGCTTTCCAAAGGAAGCTTAATACAGTTCTTTTGCATAAAGCCAAGTTTCATCAAATCATACTTGTTAATAAGTTTCACAAAGCATATTTGAGCAATTCTTTTTTTATAATTGAATTATGTAATATTTCAGTGAAGGTCTAACCACCATTCACTAATATACGGGCTCTATCCGCCACATCTCAAAAAGATCATGATTCAATCCATCCACATGGCTCTATCTGCCACGGGTCACAAAAACAGGTTCAATCCACCTACTTGGCTCTATCTCGCGAAGCACACCCGAGAGTTCTAACCGCTCCCGGATCCCAAAACAAACCACTGTTTAGTTTGAAACCAAAAACCAAAGTCTACCAGTATGAAAGCATTCAGCAAGCTTTGCCTTTGACCGTAGGCACGGCTATTCGAATAGTTTTAACTCTGCAGAGGTGTACAACTTTACCCACAAGACATGATATTCCCTTGGTGCCAAGCTATTAGCACACTTCCTTAGGTGTGCCGGCAGGGATATCATGACAAGGCCTTTACAATGTATACGCCTAACCTGACCCACCAGCTGAGGTTTCACCGCTGTTAGGGTTATATCCACCCAGTATAGAAGCCCCCTCTTGAGCCGTGTGAGAAAAACAACATTGCCTCTATCCGGCGCTCACATTCCACCGTTTGGTGAGTCTAAGTTAGGTTTCTACAAATTATTCAGCCAGGTCGTGCCCACTTTGACATGTGGTTGTACGGTTATGCTTAGAATGGAGACAGTCATAAGCGTCGGTCCTTAATTGACTTGGGGCGGTACTTGCACCATGAAAACTAGTGCGCTATCCGCACCCGCTAGACAAACCATTCCGCCCAAGTCCAAACCATTTTTCATTTTATTTTTATTTTGTAAACCAACGGCAATACTCTCTGCCTATAACTTCCAACACCAGTTTTCAAGAGTTAAAATGAAATTCCCACCCATAGGTGAATACTGACCGATTGCGAGTCTAAGCATTTCTACCGTACTATTCTATTCCACCAATAGTTTATTTTATAAAATACAAACCTCAGGGTTTGATTACAATCCTTATAATCAATTTTATAATCTCCAATAATCCTTAAATTGCCATAATTGTACAATCATATGAATAATCCAATTCAATATAGTATCCAACAAGTAGTAAGTATATCATGGTACTATCATAACTCCAAAATCGTATTAAACCCAAATCATGTTTGTATATGAAATATTTCCCTTGGACTATAACTTGTATTATTGATTTATCCATCACTCAACCGGCGATCAATCTTATCCTCCACTAAGAATATTTCGCCAACCCATCTACTAAACCACCGAGAATACTTCACAATATCATCTCTAATCATCTAGAATACAATCCACCGATAATACTTCATAACATCATATATTTAATCCTTCACATTATCACCTCTAAATCATTTACTTTAATCCACCAAGAATAATTCATAATCTCACCCCAAGTATCTTTCAAGAAAGATTCTATAAATCCAATACTTCATTAATTCATTGACTACAGCTATTTCCATAACCAATGATACAAACTTTACTAAACAAATCACACATAATCCACATTATTCATAATCCTGCATAAATGGTTATCGCGAGACCATATTCCCCAAAATCATCTACTAAACCACCGATTATGATCCTCAATATTATCCACTTACTCCATCGAGTATATTTAGTAATATCATTGACTAAATCACCGAGTATCATTCTTAATATCATCTAGTGTAACCATTCGCATTGTCATCTCTAAAATCACATGGTATGCTGGTTAAATCCACCGAAATATAATTCATCACTTATTCTATTTGATCCACAAGTAGGACTCTCAATATTATTTATTTAATCTTACCGACTACTCTTCTTAATATCATATATCTTCCAATACTCCCCTAATCCATACTAATCACATGGCGAATCGCTATCACAATCCAACTCCTCAATATTTCAACTATCACCACTCATAGATCAATTTCATAATGACTACCCCCACATCATCACTAATATTCATCTAACTCCAATTTGCATTCCATACCATTTGATCCATCTAAAATGTCTGCCCACTAGTCTTTTCCCCTAATTAAAGAATATTTTATCAAAAATATTTATTATGGTGGGTTACTGTACTAGGACGACAAAGGATCATGGATAACAATATCAAGGAGGTATGAACAATAGGTATAACTAATGGCCTAACGTCAACATCATCCTTTTATATAAATAGCAATGCAATTTGTAAAACATGGTAAAACGTTTATAAATTGTAGGATCAACATGCGTCAAGGAGACTTGCCTTCAGTCGCGGGAAGGTCGTCGAACGTGGAAAGTCCGGCTGTGGGGTCAGCGGTCGCGTCGGGGTCCTCGGCTACGCGCAAAACGAGGCAATAAATAAATACAAGAAAATAAATAAAATCCAAAAATTCCAATAGAGGGGGTGGCGGGATGGAAGAAGGTAAGCCCCGGAAAGATCTCGACGACGCGAATCCAATGGTGGTGTCGGATTTTGGAGAGGATTACCGGAGATGATGAATTTCGCGATGAACGACGGTTCGGCCGAGGCGACCAAAACTCAAAATTCGACTTCAAATCTTGATGAAACCTAAAATGGATTGAGGGATTATGATCTAGACATCCATACGCACGCAAGGGAACAAACGGAATTGAGTTTAACTCACCGGAGAGGAAGATATGATGATGAACATGAAGAACATGCAAAAACAACGTGACCCGGCGCCGGTTTTCTTGATCTAGCGGGCAAATGAGTTGGAGAGACAACAAGAGGGTGCTACCACAGGGAAGAGGACTTCAACACGGAGAGATGAGAAGTGGAAGCACGTCGTTTGGAGAAGAAACGGGCGAGATAATGGCATTAAAGTGCATTTCGGTTTTTGACCGTTTGTTCAAATTCCGGCGAGATCCCGGGCTATTGATGGTGGGGAATGGAAAGAGGACGTCGCTATGGATTCAACGGACCTGACGGTTCGCGATTTGGAGGTGTGATGGAGGAGTTATGAAGGATTGAATGGATGAACTCTAGTATGCAAAGCTTTTGCTCTTCTCTGGACTTCCTGCCAACGTGAGGTTGAAGGAGGAATAGTGCTGCCACGTGGCACTCCGTGATTGGCCGAGAGTTACGTAAATGAACCGCCCTAGGGAAAAATTAGCAAAAATGGTCTAAAAATTCCAGAAAAATTTCTAGAACCATTTTGGAATATTTGGAACCCAATAAAATTGGTCCCGCGGAATTTGGATGAAATTTGTGGAATTAAATATTCAGGCGCGGATTGCGGGCATTAAACAAAAGCCACGCGACATAAAATAGGAGCGAAGGTCCAAAAATCCGGGGAATCGTTCCAAAAATCATTTTGGAATATTTGGGACATAATTGAAGTGGTTTTGGGATTTTTGGAGCATTTTTGGACTCGGGTGAAATTTCGGGTATCGGCGGGAATTTGGAAATTCGATTTTTCGAACGGAAGGGAATTAAATCCCGATTTTGGATGAGAAAGGATGCCAGGTTAATATAAACACCAAAGAAACTCCAATTTTTGAATTTAATTACTTTAAATTAGCTTTTCTCTAGAAGGCGAAAACTAGGGCGTTACACACTTATTACCTTCAACTGGGGACTGGGCTCATCATTTCTGGAAGTGCTACTGCTAGGGCGTATTACATGCAGTTGTACAAGAGACGAGGACATATTACTTTGACTCTGGGAGATCATCACCATCATCTTGACCCTCAGGCGCTCCTCACATGCCATCATCTCCTCCCTTAGCTCGGCCCTCAAGCGCGACTCACGTGCTTCCTATGATCTTAAACTGCCCACGCTTGGGAAGGACTTCTTTGTATGCCCCGCACCAGCGGTAAGCACCCAGCCCTTATGGTCAGACTTTCCAATCACCGCAGACAGGATGTCCCTCAACCCTTGTCTTAATGTCCCATGCTCTTTCTGCTGGCTTACCTCCTCCTAGGAGAAGCGAATATAAGTTAGTACTAAAATACAGCGAGAAGGGTCAACTACAATGTACTAAGTTAGATGTCTTATGATGGCGAAAACGATCTGCACGATTAAGGGGTTTGGAACCAGAAGCCAATCGTTAGAAGTTTTATTCATCCTCGCTAATACCCAGTCACGTGCCCGCTCCTCACAAATGTGGAACTAAGGCATCGCTGTCCCAGAGATCACACACTCCTCGGCTAGTCGCGGCCATTCTACCTTCTTCCCTACGTAGTCGCCGAAACCAAGGTGGTGCGCGTGGGTGTTCCGCCTCTGTATAGTGATGTTTTTCTCTCTCAGATCCTCTGCCTCAGGTGTACTTCTCATCCTTGTGAACTCCTTCCAAACCTCGGGAGTGACAAACGGATACCTCTGGAAGGGAGTACGGCATTTCAACATATACTCAGGATGCGTGAGAACCTTGAATTGCCTCAAAGACACACCCATTCTCTGCAAGGCATTCCGTCTCGCATTGATTTCATCTTCCTCTTGTATAATCCATTTCCCATTAACTTCATCCCACAACCGATTCTTATGCTTGACGCTGACATCCTTCCTCTAGTCCTTAATTGTGATCAGCACTCTCTCCCTCATCAATTGATCGAGAAAAGAGGAGTAGACTCCCTTACACTTGCCAGGACTTGTGCAAACCCCCCGTGGCATCAAAGTGGAGAACCAGCGGAGTTCTCCCTATGCCCCTTTTATTCGGTCATCGGTCCTTTCTAACCTTACTCGGCGGCGCCTCAGCAGTACCTTCTTCTCTCTCTGGCGTTGAGCCAGTGCTCTCTCTTTGCGACATTTTGAATATATATATATATATATTCCAAACATAAACTTCATCAAAGAAAGCAATTCATATATCTGACATGATTATATTTCACATGAGCGAAAGCATATTGTAGTAAATTAACAAATTAAGCGATAATTGATACTATATAATTGTACTAGCTAACAGATTAATGTGTGATCTTAAAGAAAGGTCTATCTATTGACCAACTAAGTGCGTACAAATGATGACTCATAATCTCTAATTAGGTTAGGCCCTAATCCTATTCGAGAATATGTGATTCAAGCAAGTTCTTAAGCTGTTGTACAACTCCAAAGAAAATTTCAGTAGCTTCTCCCCGCTGTCCGCCAAATACATGTCTCGACAACATGTCAAGAGGGTGTGTATATGAATAACACCATGGAGATGCTGTCGAAACTTTCTCTAGAGTTGTACAACAGCTCAGGAACTTGCCCAAACCACATATCCTCAAACTGTCCAAAAAACGTGGATAATTCTAGACTGCTTGCTTATAAATATACCATTTCAGCATATTTATAAATAGGCACTCTCAAATGGGAAACACATACGTTACGTAGCCTAAACGCGATAATAAAGTGCGATAATAACAGCAAGTATATAATACTAAAGAAAATTAATGTATAACCATGTCCACTAAAGCTAACTACAATATTTAGTGGACATGATTCAAATGTTATCAATCGACAACCACAGTCCACACATCAGTGAGAAATCAGACTTCCATTATGGCCATCTAAGAACAGAAATCAATTAGGACATATCCAATTATCCATCATCAAGACTGAAAATGAACCCAAACCTCTTGATGTATAGTATAGCTAATTTCACTGCATTAATCAGGAATTGCACATCATGACATCCTATATAAAACCCATACCTCAATAAAAGGATGTATGGGTTCTATACCACAAATTACATCATTGTACAACTTACTAGAAAGTGTGTACTTCGACTTTTTTTAACTTTGACTACTATATAAAAATAACTAGATGATATTCCAACAATTACTAGATTATATTCCACATGGTTGCTGCGGGAATGCATGCTTGAAAAGAAGATCTATTAAACAGTACTCGAAACAAAAAAAAGCACATATACTGCGATGTATAAATCCAGCTCACAATATTGATGAACATGGAAGTGCACCATAGAATGGTGACAACAAACGAAATAGAATAGGATTGCTTACTACAGGTCCTCAAAGTGTACATAACTTACAAAATATTGAAGTGCTGGCCAATATTCTTCTTAGAGATGTCATTACAGAGAAAACATACCTCTTTGTAGCAGCAATATGAGAAGATGTTCTCGTGGATAATAGAATTAACAGACCGATACTACTTCTTGATTTCTCTATTAACTTTGTGCAACACCTAAGTATGAAACCGAGCATCTATCAAAATAGACCCACTCGAAACTCCTGTTTCAGCTCATTTGTCCATATTCTTGCACTAAATTTTTAGAACTACAATTTGACAAAGCATAGGTTAAGACCTAAATATTACATAATAATTCAACCTGAACATAAGGTAGAACAATAAATTTATTGTGGAAGACACTTTGACAGATATTTTGGCAGCATGAACAAATGCACATAAACAATCATTTTTCTAACAAACAAAACAATTCATTTCAGCATAGATTAGAACAAAAATTATTACTAAACAAAAGTACCTAATAGGGCAATGATTCACTGTTTGACAGAGGGAAGGCCGGCGGGGGAGTCCGGTGTCGCGGGGGAGCTTGGGGTCGATGGGGGAGCTCGGGGGCCGGCGGGGGAGCTCGGGGGCGCAGGGGCTAGCTAGGGGCGAAGGGACGAGAGGACTAAGTATCGGAACATGGGAATATATCTTATACCAATACTGGCTACCCATTTCCATTGCCTATCTATGTCGGTTTTAATTGAAAACGACACAATTAATGAACATATCTGCATCGGTTTTAATTGAAAACTGACACAATTAAGACAATATCTATGTCGATTTAAAAAAACCAACAGTATTAATACCTACCGTGGGGTGGGCATTATTTGTGTCAGTTTTTCAACAAAATCGATTGCAATGAATGTAACCAATTTGTGTCGGTTTTTAAATAAAACCTATTGCAATGAAAAATTTATCTATATCGGTTTCGCATTATGACTTGATTGCAATAAGGAAAAGAGTATATGTGTCGGTTTTTCATTAAGAACCGGTTGCAATACTATAAGAGTATCTATGTCGGTTTACAACAAGGACCGATTGAAATAAATCTACTATCTCTGTCGGTTCACAATAATAACCAATTGAAATAGACTATCTGTGTCTGTTCATAACAAGAAACGATTGGAATAATATGAAAATATATGATGTCAAGGATGCTTAGAATGTATCCTTCTTTGAGCTTAGGAAAGTCTGAATTATACTGAATTTTTATCAATGTTCACTAAATACATATTTAGGAAGCAATATATGCCCATATCAGTGTAGGTTTTTTGAAAAAAAAACCGATAGTAATATGACAGTTAGTGTCGGTTTTTTTTTTAAAAAACCGACAATAATACTTCAAAGAGACAAAAGCTCGTAACTTTTTCAAATTTACTTCAAATTATTTCAAATAAAGTCCAAATTGTTTGAAAGATTTTAGAAATAAACTTTGGACTAGTTAGAATATTTCCCAAAAATAATATCAAACTGTAAAAAGAATTTGTATAGCATATGCGATATATAAGATCCATTTGAGGCCAAATTTGCTATTTTGTTTTTAACATAATACTTTTAACACATATCAAAAAAATATGACATGATGCGAATATCACATGGCAATCTTACAACTTTATTTACAATACAACCCTTCTTGATAATCTACATGCATGTAATTTATTCCATGTGTGTCGTCGTCACTGCTAAGACATGCCCCATCTGCAAATGGAGGTATTTCATCGAATTGGTTATACTCTTCTTCATCTATGATATTTTAAACTCCAACAATCTGTCTCTTGCCATGAAGGATGACATGCAACCTCGAATTGGCCAGATCACGCACGTAGAAGTAGGGATGGAACTGGTACGGATATTTTCCGACCGACCGACCGACCGAATTGATTTGGATGATGTTTTGGATAGTTTCACATATATCCAGTTGATTTCTCGGATAAGGATATGGATACAGATAATTTACATGGATACGGATACGGATATGGAACACTGATTATCCGATGGATGCGGAATATCCGAGTTTTTGTTCGGATAATATCCGAATATGATATACGGATATTACCCGAATAACACGTTTCAGAATAACACATTAACAATTTAACATGTTTCATCTGCTTCGTAGATCGGGTGCATTGGATGACAAGATATAATGTGTTCATGTGTGCTAGATGCTAATTTGGAGATATTTGGATAAAGGTGGTACAAAAATTGGCAAGTGGCGTTTCAGGAGGGCTACTTAGGATTCAGCAGCATATGCCAGCTGCAAATCATTTAGTTCAATTATTGCAATGGGGTACATTGTTACTCACATAGTCACATGTATGGCAAGCTAGGGATAAAAAGGCAAAAAGACAAAGACAAATATATTTCTTTTGGAATTTTGAATTTAAATTTGGACCGATTTTGGAAAAAAACTGAAATTGGATTTTAAAATATCCGACTAATATTATTCGTATCCATGTTGATTCCGATCCGTATTCGATCTGTATTCGTAACCAATATTATCCTGTATAATTCGTATTCGATTCTGTATTCGATACTATTCGTATTCGATTCTATATTCGATAAAAAAATATGGATACGGATATGAATAGGACGATATTCGACCGTATCCGATCCGATCACATCCCTACGTAGAAGACTTGAGTTGCTTGCTTCGCAAAGATGAATGGTTCATCTTTGTAGGTGAGTCTATTGAGATCCACAAGAGTAAAACCTCTCTTGTCGACCTTGACTCCTTGTGAAAGTTCACTCACTTATGTCGGAATGGTTCCTCTTTGTAACCCTGCTATGTCTGTATATTAAATCTTGGTCCATCAACCAACCATTTGACAGCCTCACTGACGGAAACATTCGTCTTTTCTTTGAACCATGTGAGGAATCGCTCATAGTGTTCTCGTGTAATGGAAAGCTCATCCATATGTGGATTCTCTTCCCATAATATCAACTTGTGCTGCTGGATATGTGGATAAACTTCTGCGCTATGTTGCAAGACTGTAAAATGCATTTTACAGTACATATCAAATTGTGGACTCATTAAATTGGACCCAACGGTTCCTTTGCCACCAAGTCTGCCCTCATGACGTGATACAGGAACACCAATTGGATGTCTTTTACCTAGATAGTCCACACAGAAATCTATAACATCTTCAGCCCCATAACCTTCAACAATACTACCCTTAAACTTCGATCAATTCCTCACGTATAACTTTAATATACCCATGTACCTCGCGAACGGATACATGTAATGTAGGAATGTGGGTCCACATATCTTAATCTCTCTAACAAGGTGAATAACGAGGTGGACCATGATGTCGAAGAATGATGGGGGAAATGCACCTCAAGCTGACAAAGAGTCTGCACCACCTCACTCTGTAAGTTTTCTAGTACATCAGGATAAATAGCCTTACTAGAAATAACATTACAGAAATAACATAGCTTCATGATTGCCAACTTGACATCCTTCGGTAAAATATTTTTTATTGAACAGGGAGCATTTGGGTCATCAAGACATGATAGTCGTGGGACTTCATAGCAAGCAACTTCAAATCATCCATGGATACAAGTTTCTTAATGTTTGCGGAGTAGCCCGATGGAACATTAATATCTTGCAGACACTTGCAGAGATCTTTTTTCTCCTTTTTGGACAAGGTGTAGCATGCAGCGGGGATGTACGGACATTTTCCATCCCCATCTATCACTGCAAGCTTGGGCCTTATTCCCATGTAGGCCATATCGCGGCGAGCATTCACACCATCTTTGGTCTTTCCAGGTATGTTCAGCAGGATGCCAACCAAATTATCACAAACATTCTTCTCAACGTGCATGACATCAATACAATGACGAACATCTAACTCCTTTCAGTATGGTAAGTCCCAAAATATCGACCTCTTCTTCCAAATGGTCATAGGACGAACAAATTTACAACTCTTTCCATACTGAACATCGGTATCCTCCACACATGAATATAATTGCCTTCCACTCATAGGCTGTGGGGCCGCACGAACTTCCCTCTTCTCATCAAATTTGTCATTCATCTTATGGTATTGATGACTTCGAGGTAGAAACCTACGGTAACCCATGTACACAGTTTTCTTGGAATTTGACAGCCACAAGTTCTCAGTGTCCTCTTCACAAATTGGACACGCTTTGGCTCCTTTCATGCCGTAGCCCGCCAAATTATCAAGGGCCGAGAAATCATTTATGGTGCAAAATATCATACCCCGCATGGTGAAGTTCTCTCTTTTGTATGCATCCCACACCATGATCTCCTCATTCCACAATTTTACCAAATCCTCAATCAGTGGTGCTAGGTACACATCAATATCATTTCCCAGTAGTTTGGGTCATGAGATTAGCAACGACATCATGATATATTTCCACTTCATACACAACCATGGAGGGAGATAGTAGATACACAATAGGACTGGCCAAGTGCTGTGACGACTGCTCATATTACCAAAAAGATTCATTCCATCGGTACTCAATCCAAATCTTATGTTTCTCAACTCGGCACTAAACTCCTCATATTTTCAATCAATGTTTCTCCATTGAGCCAAAACAGCGGGGTGTGTCAACTTGCCATCTTCCTTTCGAGATTCATAATGCCAACGCATCAATTTTGCCTCTTTAGGATTTTCAAACAATTGCTCCAAACGGGTAATGATGGGCAAATACCACAATACCTTGGATGGTGCCCCTTTGTTCACATCTTCACCGTCATTGGTTCGGCTCTTTCACTTCTTGTCATTACACTTCTCCGTTTGTTTGTACTGGGGTACACCACAAACTGGACAAACACACAGTTCCTTATGCACATTGGGATATAATATGCAATCATTCAAACATGCATGTATCATTTCTATTTCCATTCCCATGAGACATAGTAGCTTCTTCGCTTCATAAATACTTGTTGGCAACTCGTTCCCCTTTGGAAGCATATCCGATAGCAGAACTAAAAGTTCATTGAAACTTGTATCTATCCAACGGTGTTTTGCCTTTAGTTCGAACAATGTAAGGACCGAACCCAACTTGGTGTGTTTCGCTTTACAACCCAAAAATAACGGTTTGGCATCGTCTTCCATCAAGCTTTTAAATTGTTCAAACTGTGTAATTTTCCTCCACATCCCACAACATTTGATCTAAATTATCCTCCTCAAACATATCATGCTCCAACTCATGATTTGTTTCCTCAAATATTTGATCTGAATTGTCCTCATCAAACATGTCTTCATTGCATACTGGAGGGGTACTACTTGTCTCCCCATGATGGATCCAACACGTGTAATTCCTCATGAAGCCACACCGAATCAAGTGGTCCTCAATTTGAGTTGAGTTGTTAAATCTCCTGATATTAGTGCAATCAATGCAAGGACAATATATGAAGTTTACACCACTCTTAACCATGTCTTCTTCTGCAATTCTTATGAACTCCTTAACCCTCTCTGAAATTTAGCATTCACACGCCTTTTTTGATACATCCATTCTTCATGGTCCATCTACAATTAAGGGGGTGTTTGGCAGAGCACCAGCTCCACCAAATCCATGGAGTTGGTGGAGCTGGGTATTCCTAGCTTCACTAGATTCGTGGAGCTGGAGATATAGGTATATTAAGAGTGTTTAGGTGGGTCATCTTGTTTATATTTTAGAATAAAATTATAAACTTAAATCACTTTATTTCAGTCTACAAGTTTCAGCTCTAAGGTGGAGCTGGGATCTGGAGCTCTGCCAAACAGGGCCTAAACCACAAACAAAAAATTGAGAAAAAAACTTGAGCGGTATCTAGCTATTTCAAAGACTGATGATATGTCTAATTAGGTTAGGTCATAATCCCATTCGAGGATATGTGATTCGGGCAAGTTTCTAAGCCATTGTACAACACTAGAGAAAATTTTGGCAGCATCTCCCTGTTTTTCTCCAAATACACGTCTCGACAACAGGTCAAGAGGGTGTGTATCCGAAGAACACCATGGAGATATTGCCGAAACTTTCTCTAAAGTTGTACAACAGCTCAGGAACTTGCCTGAACCACATATCGAGAATATTTATTTATAAATATGCCATTTCAGCATATTTATAAACAAACAACCTCGAACGAGAGATGCATAGGTTACATAACCAAAACTCTAGCATTGATCATATTAATTATAGAAACAATAATGGCATGTAACACATTCACCAAATCAAAATTTAATTTAATTCCTAGTGCAACATTGAAAGGATTCGTAGGAACGCTCACCTTTTGAAGAAAACCACAAATGAGGGGAAATCTAGCTCCTCAAGTTAGGGTTTCAATTAACTTTACCCTCAAACCACTATCTCCTCGACGATTTCTTAATTTCTCACACATATTTATTTCAACCATATCACTAATAACAGATAACACATTCACCAAATCAAACTCAAATTTATTAATGCAAAATTGAACGGATTTGAAGGAATTCCCACTGTAACACCCCGGCATTTAATATGCCCGAATGCTAGCAAACATAAGCTAAACAACAACTAAATATCACATTTAAACATAAATTCCAGCAAAGGTACATATGCTAAAAACCGATATTTCGGCAGGATCTCCTTTGTTTTTCCATGAATTAACACAATATCAATATCATGGCAAGATATATCATAGCACACGACATCTAAAACATCAACATAAATGGATGTATCATCAAACTACGCCAATAATACCACGCTCAACCACTTCATAAACTATAACGAAGCAAATAAGGGATCACAAGCATGCTAGATTAAACCATACATTAACTTTATGGCACAACTCTTAAAATCATGTCTCCAAGTGATTAATCATAGACTATGATGGTGGAGCTACGTGTAGAAGTGTAGCTAAACCCCTTTTTCCCGCATGCCGATCTCAAAGTACATAAAAACAACATAAAACACAAGCGTGAGTTCGAAACTCAGCAAGCATATTGTAATGGACAACAATAACAATATCATAGAAAATAACATCTCACATCATGTATATCATCTCAATCATGAACACTTTAACAAAATCATCATCATTGTGTATGCAATGCAATGCAATGCTCATATCTCCTTGGAAACTCATACCGGTATGGTTGAGTACACACCGTCGGTGTGCACCCTCTCCCCCCTTCCATCCCGAAGATGGAGGGTGCCTACTCCTCGCTTCCACAACCCACGGTAGATGGAATCACGATGTAGGACTTACTCTATTGGCTCTCCGGATTAGTCATAACTTTCTCACCGACCTTCCTGATTAGTTAATGACTTTCTCACCGCCCGGGCCATGTAACATGTCATGTATGCAAGCATGCCAACATCATATAAAACTCATATTTTAACACATGGCGTCATAACATCTTAAACATGCTCATCATATCATAGCAATCATTAACACATGGCAAGTGGACATATATCATGTAAACAATTCCATCTAATCTCAACATGCAACCTACAACTCGCTATCCATCACAACATACTTGCCTCAACCACGTGCAACGGATTGGCGGGAAGTAGAAGGCACTCCCGGGGTCACACCTCCTGCACAGGGGTATCACACAATCACAATCATAACCACAAAACAGTACGCAAACCCCCATCTAACCCGACATTGCCCGCTACTCGCAAAACCTAAAACAGAGGTTCTGTCCCGGCGGGACAGCAGCCTTGTAAAGGCCATAACTTGAGTTCTGGGACTCCGAATGAATTAAACGAGTACACCCTCGCGTAGCTTAGGAAATTTCCCAACTTTCTCTAGGTATATGGAAAGACTGATTCGGAATCTAAAGTCGTCTAATCTACAGATTACCGAGATCTGTTCCAATCGCGTCACAGATTTTAATACGCTCGGTAAAACAGTCATAACTTTCAAACGGCTGATCGGATTTTAACGTGCTTTATGTCCACGGAAAGATAATTAAATTATCTACAACTTCTTTTAAGTCCGTACAGACATATTCGGATTCTAAATCGACTAAAACTCGAACCCTAGCCCGACTGCTCAATCTGCCCGAAAACAGAAACGTGGCAACGTCTAGATCTAACCCAAAGAACTCCAACCCAGCACCACCAATTGATCTAAAAACTTCATAAACACCCTAAGAACAGTACCTAGATCAAACCCAAGGATCCCCATGATCATACCTTTGCCCAACGAACGAATCTCCAATAGATCTCCTCGCGGATCGCTCCTCGCTCCACGCTCCTCGCTCCTCGCTCCTCGCTCCAACGGATGGATCCACAAGGTGCAGAGGTGTGGAGACCACCCTAGGGCAGCAAGGGGGTGGAGGAGAGGTGGTGGAGAGGTGGGGCAATGGAGGAGAGCAAGGGGAGGCGCAAGGCTCAAAGGGAAGGCGGCTAGGGCTTGGCAAGTGGGGGAGGTGAGGCGCACCAAGGCCTCAAGGGGCGCAACGGCAGCAAGGTGGACGCCCCAAAGTGGCAAGGAAACCCCTTTTACCAGCCCCCACACCAAATCCTAGTCCGTTACAGAGACCTAATCCATCCCACCAAAGCCCACCAATGCACAAAACTCCCCCGGGAAGGCCCAAAACCAAACGGCCCTAAACGGCCGGAAAAGCTATTAACCTCCATAACCTATAGTTTTAACCTTAATTCCACATTTCATACTGTTTTTAACCATATCAAGCACGTAAAATAAAGTTATGACACTCCGTGGTGTCACAACGCTCAAAAGGCCCAAAACGCGAGTAAACCTCAAGCCGAAGGTTTTATTCTCTAATTTCACCTTCTATAACGTCACACCAAACCGTAGTGTCACATTCTTCCCCTTCAACAGGATTCGACCTCGAATCAGAAGGACGCCATAAAAACAACAACAAAGTCCCCAAGGGACAAAAGGCTTCTCTGCGGCACAAAACATTCGCTGCTTGACTAGAGCAGGAAACAAGCGACAAACGAGTTCCCAAAACCAACACTTAAAGAAAAAGTGTTGATCTAGCTCAACTAAGGGCAACCGCTCACAGTTCGACTTTCAATTCAAATCCCAAACAGAATCTGCATTTCAACCTCGAAGGGCTTCAACAACCCAAAACGCTCGAATCCTCACGACAAACACCTCACACTTCTATCACAACCTACCTGACTACACACTGCAATAAACTCAACATGACATAATCAAAGGAAGTCACAATTCCTTTAACGACCTCTCTTCATTCCCGAAAGTTTCCATCCAGGGGAATAACTCATTAAGGCACACTAGCCCTTCCGATACACGATCATACTAACATTTTATTCCATCCTTTCCCAGGCAAGACTCAAACCCAAAAACAACTAGTGAAGACAACTGCTCACGGCAGGCAATTATCACCGATCTACCGTCAACTTCACTTCCACCCATCGCTACTCTTAGTAAAGGTTAAACCCATACATCATCAACCTCCATCACAAACCACCCTTATACCACTAAGGTTCGACACCTAGCCCAAGCTAGGATCGAAAACCTTACCAAACCACAATTGGTTCCTTTCTTAAGAGGGTCTCGCCCTCACACAAAAACACTTAGCTCTCAAGCCCAAGTGTACACACAACAACTCAAACCCAAAGCGTTAACAACCATTTTGGAAAGAATTCGGCAACATCCAAGCCAAAACACAAAGGAAGCATAAATCCCTACATCACAACCAACATACCAGAAATTGTTCATTGCTTCTTTTCATACTAGAAAGCAAGGGAAATCTCGTTTCATGACATAAATGCACACTCTTCAGGAGCACTCCGGATTAGTCATATCTCCATATATGACTTTCTCACCGACTGGCTCAACGACTCTTTTATCATTTAACATGTAAAAGCGATGTCATGTTTACTTTTCACCATTCCTCATCATGTAACCACACTACCGAATAGTCATTCACATGATGACTTACGCCTCGGTATCATATGAATAAATCTCGAATAACATCGAGAGTTGCGCTAATTCATATAAACTATGACGGCAACATCGTTAATCAACAAAACACCACATCGTGTGAAAACCCATCTTCGATTTAACACTAGCTTTGCAACACCTCGCAAAATCAAACTCAACCCTTTGGAACAGAACATCGACTCCAAAATCAAACATCCGCAGAACACAAGCGCCATAAATTTTTATCAAAAGAGAGGGAAACTCAATCCAAAAAGAAAACTCTTCACTAACCAAATTCACTTATGAAACATTCATAAAAATCCAGACTTGTAAAACACCCGCACACCTGCATTACACATTTTCCAAATGACTCCAACTCTAGTCAAATAGAGTTACACATCAAGGGCTTAACTCAAAAGTTTCCAACACAACCCTTTATGACCATCTCGCTTCCTTTTAAAATTAATTCCAAAGATAAATCGGTCTAACGCGAAAGGCGCGATCCACTCAAAACTTTTGGATGTAAACTCAAACTCACAACACGAACTAAACAAATTCGCGAAACCAAAGGTCGACACCAACCACTACGAGTTTTGGGGAAACTCAAACTCAACATAAGGAACACCTCAACCGAAAGCATTCAACCGAGGTGGCAAACAACCAAACCAGTTTCAAAGGTTTTTAGACAACAGCTCAGCATGAAAGGAACCATCTCTAGTACTCCACTACGCTTTCCATTAAAGACTTCAATAATCACTATTTACTATCTGAGGAGCCCCAACACAATTCAACCGAAAGTTTCACAACAAATTCTTCCTCTAGTTACCATTCCCAACATTTTTTAATAAGGGTTTATGATGCTTGTCAAAAAGGCACCCAACCAAGACTATAATGACATGATCCCCACGGCTCACCAAATCATAATACATCTTATTCTAAATTTGAAACATAGTACTTCCACAAATCTTTCAGCAAGATCAACATATAAATTTCATACCACCTATATATTCACGTCTCGACAACCGAACCTTATTCAGTTAAACAACGACTTCAACATGTAAATATTATCTCTACAAGACAAAGTTCATAACTAGGATTCCAAGGCATACATTCATTAAGGATGAAATTGTACATCATGTTAATTATCCAAAGCTCACTCCATCGCAACATGTTAAAATTTTCCTCTATTTTAACCATGGTTTTCCAACGAATAATCTAAACAGATTACCACAACTACTTAGTCATCAATAACAACAAATGGGCATAATCATCAACCAACAACATTACTTTTAGCTACTCCTATACATAGGTGATAACAAAATTACCACCACACAACATACCCCACTATTTAAAATAGTGAATACTAGCATTAACACTACCATTAACAACATCATTAACAATAAGTCTTATGTCTTCTCCATTGATATCAATACTAGCATTGTAGCGACACAACTGCATACTTCCAAAGATACTAGTAGTTTGCAACAACATAAATAGCAACTCTAATCAACATCCAAATTAAAGTCACTAGTCAACACGATTAAATTTCTCTATTAATCCATTAGATTAGAACATCTTTAACAACCAGCAAAGTTTCTTTTACAATAACAGCAGTCTACATCATCTTAATGTTTTAACTATGCATCAAAGTTTAAACTTTTAACATTAACAAGGATCATAAGCACTTTTAAAGCAAGGCAACAGATTCTAAGCATGTACATTAACACATTTAATCATTCTCGCTAAGAGTAAACTGCAACACTAGTAGTCTATTTATTCTCAAGCTAGAGATATTAATCACATTGAATTGATTCAACTCAAAATTTAACTTAGCAACACATCAATCCATAAACCACATTGTTACCTACTACATAACATGCTAAACATCAATTCTTACTAGGGACAAACGATTTCAGTCAAAAGACTACTTTGTTTACTGACATTTTAGTTTTAAAACTCATCCCAAGTTCATAAGGAAAATTTGACTCTCAAAATTGCGATGAGACAAACCCAAACTTGGTCATACAAAGGAATTCTCCAAAACACTTTTTAAATCTCAAAGACTCCCTCTTGGAGGGAACCAATCGATCAAATATACCTTTGCAAATAAACCCTAACTCCAAACTTTCACAAAATAGGAAGGGTTCTTCAAAGATGATTTTCTTAAACCAGCAAAATAACGAATCAAACACCACTTACTTCTACAAAGACACGTAACTTCAGCCCGACAGCCGGTCCGGCATAACTCATAATAACTCCGTTAACCTCGGAGAAAGACAAACACAGGGATAAATTTGAATGCTTCTTCCCATAAAGCCATCAACAAACTAATCATTAAAAGCTGGAAAGGCGCCCAAAAGAAGCGCAACACTAGACTCCTCTTCTTCGTCTTCAACCAAGGAAGACAAAACCACACACCGCATATGGAACGTTCCGCAAAAACCCAACATTTTTCATTTGATTCAAATCCACTAAAGCCAAGAAAAGCAACGAAAATCGACCGTCGGAACGGCAAAGAACGTCCGAGGGAATCCTCCACCAAACTCTTCTATTTGACTCAGTCAACTACCCGATCTACAACAGAGAGGGTAAGCACTCTTCTCCTACAGGGGTTAATAGTTCTTCGGTGATGGCGCTAACCGCCATACCGTCAAACCTCGCCCTTACTATGAACAAAAGAGGTGACCGAAACCCTTCGGTACCACAATTCCACTCTATCACAACAACAAGAGCAATTCAGTCATTTATCTCATAGACATAGCAACATGCTTTATCAAAGGAAGCATTCAACATCATAGCTTAAATACAACATTTAAGCATAAAGAAACGATACCCATACCCTTTCCTACTGTGCATCCATTGTGTGTCAAATTTTAGATTAGTTATACCACTTTTGCAAGTTTTAATGTTGCTATCCTATAACAAAATTTTAGTTAAGACCTAAGCCATGTTTCTAAGTTATTCCACATCATATTTTAGTTTTTCCCTATAGCATGACACTAAAAATTCACACTCCAAGGACCTACAGCCCGCTCTGATACCAACTGTAACACCCCGGCATTTAATATGCCCGAATGCTAGCAAACATAAGCTAAACAACAACTAAATATCACATTTAAACATAAATTCCAGCAAAGGTACATATGCTAAAAACCGATATTAAGGCAGCATCTCCTTTGTTTTTCCATGAATTAACACAATATCAATATCATGGCAAGATATATCATAGCACACGACATCTAAAACATCAACATAAATGGATGTATCATCAAACTACGCCAATAATACCACGCTCAACCACTTCATAAACTATAACGAAGCAAATAAGGGATCACAAGCATGCTAGATTAAACCATACATTAACTTTATGGCACAACTCTTAAAATCATGTCTCCAAGTGATTAATCATAGACTATGATGGTGGAGCTACGTGTAGAAGTGTAGCTAAACCCCTTTTTCCCGCATGCCGATCTCAAAGTACCTAAAAACAACATAAAACACAAGCGTGAGTTCGAAACTCAGCAAGCATATTGTAATGGACAACAATAACAATATCATAGAAAATAACATCTCACATCATGTATATCATCTCAATCATGAACACTTTAACAAAATCATCATCATTGTGTATGCAATGCAATGCAATGCTCATATCTCCTTGGAAACTCATACCGGTATGGTTGAGTACACACCCGTCGGTGTGCACCCTCTCCCCCCTTCCATCCCGAAGATGGAGGGTGCCTACTCCTCGCTTCCACAACCCACGGTAGATGGAATCACGATGTAGGACTTACTCTATTGGCTCTCCGGATTAGTCATAACTTTCTCACCGACCTTCCCGGATTAGTTAATGACTTTCACCGCCTGGCCATGTAACATGTCATGTATGCAAGCATGCCAACATCATATAAAACTCATATTTTAACACATGGCGTCATAACATCTTAAACATGCTCATCATATCATAGCAATCATTAACACATGGCAAGTGGACATATATCATGTAAACAATTCCATCTAATCTCAACATGCAACCTACAACTCGCTATCCATCACAACATACTTGCCTCAACCACGTGCAACGGATTGGCGGGAAGTAGAAGGCACTCCCGGGGTCACACCTCCTGCACAGGGGTATCACACAATCACAATCATAACCACAAAATAGTACGCAAACCCCCATCTAACCCGACATTGCCCGCTACTCGCAAAACCTAAAACAGAGGTTCTGTCCCGGCGGGACAGCAGCCTTGTAAAGGCCATAACTTGAGTTCTGGGACTCCGAATGAATTAAACGAGTACACCCTCGCGTAGCATAGGAAATTTCCCAATTTTCTCTAGGTATATGGAAAGACTGATTCGGACTCTAAAGTCGTCTAATCTACAGATTACCGAGATCTGTTCCAATCGCGTCACAGATTTTAATACGCTCGGTAAAACAGTCATAACTTTCAAACGGCTGATCGGATTTTAACGTGCTTTATGTCCACGGAAAGATAATTAAATTATATACAACTTCTTTTAAGTCCGTACGAACAGATTCGGATTCTAAATCGACTAAAATTTGAACCCTAGCCCGACTGCTCAATCTGCCCGAAAACAGAAACGTGGCAACGTCTAGATCTAACCCAAAGAACTCCAACCCAGCACCACCAATTGATCTAAAAACTTCATAAACACCATAAGAACAGTACCTAGATCAAACCCAAGGATCCCCATGATCATACCTTTGCCCAACAAACGAATCTCCAATAGATCTCCTCGCGGATCGCTCCTCGCTCCACGCTGCTCGCTCCTCGCTCCAACGGATGGATCCACAAGGTGCAGAGGTGTGGAGACCACCCTAGGGCAGCAAGGGGGTGGAGGAGAGGTGGTGGAGAGGTGGGGCAATGGAGGAGAGCAAGGGGGAGGCGCAAGGCTCAAAGGGAAGGGGCGGCTAGGGCTTGGCAAGTGGGGGGGAGGTGAGGGGGCGCACCAAGGCCTCAAGGGGCGCAAAGGCAGCAGGGTGGACGCCCCAAAGGGGCAGGGAAACCCCTTTTGCCAGCCCCCATACCCAATCCTAGTCCGTTACGGAGACCTAATCCATCCCACCAAAGCCCACCAAGGCCCAAAACTCCTCCGGGAAGGCCCAAAACCCCGAAAACGGCCCGGAAACGGCCCGAAAAAGCTATTAACCTCCATAACCTATAGTTTTAACCTTAATTCCACATTTCATACTATTTTTAACCATATCAAGCACGTAAAATAAAGTTATGACACTCCGTGGTGTCACAACGCTTCAAAAGGTACAAAAACGCGAGTAAACCTCAAGCCGAAAGGTTTTATTCTCTAATTTCACCTTCTATAACGTCACACTAAACCGTAGTGTCACACCCACCTTTTAAAGAAAGCCACAAATGAGGAAAAATAGAGAGGAAATCTCCTCAATCTAGGGCTTCAAATTACCCCCTTCACACACATCCTCAAGAATTTCATATTTTCTCATCCAAGTATAAGTTTCAACCAGAGTATGTGTTTTTTGGGGCGACGACGATTTTTTGGCTCTAGAATACCAACAGAGGAGAGTTCATCCTGAGGGTATAAAAACCTAGCGAGGCTCATCACAATCGGTCCTAGATAAGAAGCGATTGTGATGACACCAATTATCACAGTCGGTTCTCTCTAGGAACCGACTGTGATGAGGGGAGCACTTATCACAGTCGATCGGTTCTTACTTAGAACCGACTATGATGATGGGTATTATCTGTGTCGGCTCAGTAAGGAACCGACTGTGCTAAGGGACTCCCTCATCACAGTCGGTTTTTATCTAGAACCAACTGTGATGATGTGGTATTATCTGTGTCGATTCTAGCAAGGAATCGATAGTGATGAGGGGGTTCCCTCATCACAGTTGGTTCTAATTAGAACCGATTATGATGAGATTTTCATCACAATCAGTTCTTGTTTAGAACCGATTGGATGACTCTTCAAAATTCGTGATATATCACAATCGGGTTTTTTTTTGTAAAAGTTAGGAACCGACATAGATGAAACAATAGTGATATCCTATTCTGTAGTAGTGTAGTATAAATCTATCGTTCCCCTATTGCATTGTTTAGGCTTAAGCTTTTTGGCTTATAGCTTAATGCTAGCTTTTGGGCTTAAATAGCTTAAAAGTTTTCATCTTTTATACATGGTAGAGGAGACTAATTTTACCTAACTTTGGTGGCATTAGTGCAAAACCAACACTCAATAAGCTAAAAAAGCACATTTCTAGTGACTTTTGGCTTTTAGTTATATGAATGCTTATGGTTTTGGCTTTTAAGATTTTAAGTTAAATCACCCTTACTAAGCTAAATTACCTAATTACTTTGACTTTGGCTTTTTGACTTTGAAGCCGATGAAAAAGCCCAAACAAACATGGTCTAGAAAACCTACAAAAGAAAGTAGAAACTCCCAATCGCCTGGGGCCCATGAGAGTCAGGGGCCCCAACACATGTATAAATACCTCATAATAGCCAGTGTAGACTCAAAATTAGATGTACAAGCCGAAGTCAGGGATACCCAAATCGATGATAATTGTGCGATTATCACGATAATCGCATGTATCAATAGCAGGCAGCTTTAGAAATCGAGTGGAAAATCGCCTAAATTCAAATTCAAGTAATTCAAAAAAATTTAGAAAAAATTATCCAGAAGTTCCCAAAAAATATTATTGATAGTTTTGTGGCATCTGGGATGAAAATTTTTGTAAAAAAACACCGATTGATGGTTCCCTGGGTGTAGCACTCTAATTGGATAATGCTGTTGTATAGAAAATAGATTACGAAGCAAAATACAAAACATGAGTGAATAACTGGAAATGCAAATGCTCTTTTAGAGTGTTAATTCGATCATCGATATGCCTAATCAGACATAAAAGGTTGTGTATGAGGTCTTTAGACATTCAGATGGAGAAGAAAAAATAGTGAACTTTCTCTTTCTTGCTGTATAAAACTGATGAAGTATTCAACTTTTCCATATTATTGGGATGCATGTTCTGCAATCACATGCATCACATATGAAATTAATCATAGCCGGTCATTGCATGCATGCTGACTTCTTGTTGTTTTGTATTAAAAGATGGTATAGGGGTGGGCATTATTTAACCGAAACAAAAAAAATCGAACCGAACTGAATTAACCTAAAAAATCGATTTTTTTCATTTTCAGTTATCTGTTCGGTTTTTGTTTCGCGTCTATTTGGTATTCGGTTCGGTTTTGGATTCTCGGAATCCAAACAAACTGAAACCCCGAATTATCGCCCAAGAACAGAGACTAGCGGACAGAGCGCCGCAGCGCACAGAAAAAAAGTCCCCACCCCTAGCCCTAATAGAATCGGCCTTAGCCCTCAATGCCTCATTCCTTTGGGCCATTTGGCCATTCCCCACTTCCCCTTTCTCGAATCCCCGCTCGGCCGTCAATGCCGCTGCCGCCTCCCCGATGAGCCACAGATGCCTCCTCCGTTGATGCCTCCTCCCTCAGTGCTGCATCCTCCGTCCATGCCTCCTCCCTAGGCGCCGACGCAGTGATGCCGCCTTCCTTGCCTCCTTGGCTCCTCGGTGTTGCGCCTAGGCTCCTCCCTTGGCAGCTCGGTGGTCGGCACCTCCTCCCGCGCTGCTCCTTCCTCGAGGCTTAAGCGATTGATTCGGCATCAGATCTGCAATACCGCCCCCATCGTCCGGCTAGCAGCTGCCCTTCCCTCTGAACTCCCTCCCACAGTCCGGCTAGTGGCTGCGCTTCATCCAATTCGCTAGGCTCCAGCTGGTGAGTTAACTTATGTTGTATTGCTGCCACATTTGCCATGAGATAAAAGGAGGAAAAAAGAATACCAACAAGCAAATGGACCTTGCTTTTGGTTATTGATGCACTTATGTTCTTCTTCTACACACGCCTGATGCCTTGAACTTTGAACTTTGAAGCTCCTTGTCTGGGATTTCTAGAATGGCATAATTTAATTGTGCTTTTTTACTTGCTTGTTATTGATGGACAATGTATTTGTACTATACTCGTATTGCATGCTTTTTAGGTGCTTATGATTGCTAGACAATGTATTTTGTGGTGTAGTATTGCATGCATTATGCTAATATCAGTATATATTCTATTTGCTGCTTCAGTGCTTCTGAATTCTTATTGCATGCACGCTGCTTCCGATTGCTGGTTAAAATTCCGTTAACCGAATTACTGAATCAACCGGACCAAATTATTTTGGTTAATTCGGTTTGATTTTAGGATGTTTTTGGTTCGGTTATCAATTTTCAAAAACCAAAATAATTTAAAACCGAAAAAACTGAACTGAAAACACCGAATAAACCGAATGCCCACCCCTACGATGGTAGTCCAGAGCAACAGTGTGTGGGATTAAAGAGAAAAATTAGGGATTGGATTTTGATGCAAGTACTGTTCATTTGGGAATTGTATTGAAATGCAATGCTATTATTGAGATATTATTGGTAAATGCCTACTTTACAACTTGTGATTGTCTAAAATATAGCAAATGGCATGGTGAAATTTTTTCATATTTTTTCTATATTTCACCATCATTGTGCTATTCATTTTCTCCTAATTTTCATTTTTTTTAATACATCTTTAACAAATTATCAAGCATTTGTTTTTCCAAATTTTAACCTTTTTCTTCCATCTGTCGATTTTCCACCGTTTCCTATCGATTATCGGTGGATTTGTATAAAAAATCACCAAATATGTGTCGATAATCGACGATTTTCCATTGAAAATCGCCAAGAGTTTCAAATTTACCCGAGTTCGGTTTTTATGCGATTTTCCGTACCACTCGGCTGGCGATTTTCCAGTGGCGATCAGTAAAATGAACCCTGGCCGAAGTAAATAAGGATATAGACATATATTGTCAACTCCCAAGCAGCCACTAGCAAGAATACATAATTAGATCACCAGCAACAATACCGAAAACTTTTCCAAGCCAGTCAAAGTGCCCAACTCTATAACTCGCCATTTGGAAACACCTGCATTTGGCATGTCACCATAGACTAAATGAGCAAATGCTCGATCACAAGATCGGTGGCAAGCTCTACACAACTCGCTTGCATCCTACTATCTGATAATTAAGCTGAGAATTTAACAATTGGTGGTTCTTTATATATTCGAATCCCTTGGTTCAAGTATACGAAGAAAAAATTTGATTCAAGATTGATAATTTGGATTTCCAGTGCGTGTGATGACCGATTGGTTGTATTTGGTGGCTAACAAAAAGTTCCTTATCAGTTGAGGAATATGAAGAATCTTTTGGTTAAAGGTTGGTGTTTTGGGTTTTCAGTGTCGATGATGATTGCTTAGTTGTATGTCTTGGCTAACCGAAAATCCCATAAAATAGATTTTAATGCAGTTTCGTACTCTTTAGAGCATATTTAGATTGCATAAATTTCATATAAAACAGTTTATTCATATATCTATATGTAATTTTTTTAGTTTTATTCGAGGCATTAAGTTATATGTCACTTGCAACTTGCAAGAGTAGTTTAGCACACATGGCCTTGTTCGTACAGTGCTACAGTAAGATATTGGTTATAAAAAAGTGTTCGCAGATGTTATCGTTATGTATTAGGTTTTCGCTGTGGAAATGATAGAAACTGCCATAAATCTGCCATAAACAAAATTAAGGTATCTAAAATGCCAAGAAGTATTCAAAACATCCACTTTTATTTTTGCCCTGAGGCATCCAAATACGACCTGAAGAAAACGTTGCCTAAAGAGCCGTCCCTGGCGCCAGGTAGATTTCTAGTAGCGTGTGGCCGAAGCTCGGGGGCATGGAATCTGTTAGGAAACCAATTGACGTATCCTATATGGACTCTTCCTTATCTCTAAGCAGAACCGCTATATATAGGAGGCAGGGGGTCGCCCCATTGTACACAAGCATACAGAATAATAAAGCAGACCCGTTCCTCCTCATATTGTGTCTCTCGCCCTCTCTCTCTGTTCTCCAGTTTAGATCTATTAGGCAACCCCGGACTATTCGATAGCGAGGTTGTCTAACACGTTATCAGCACGACGTTCTACCGGAGAATTGTTTGAAAGGTGAGAAAGGTGAGAATTGGGTGATTGAATCTAATCGCTCGTCTTGGATTTGCATCTAATCTGTGTATCTAGTAGCACGAAGCTACGATTTGAAGCAATATTACAGATTGACACGAAGCCATTTTATGAATCTAGCACGAAGCTAAACCCTCCTCTGCCACGGCCATGAAGCGTCAGATCAAGCACCGTACATGCATCTGACCACTCTTCCGCACGGCACGCAGTCGCCGGAAGACCCTGCCAGCATGGCTCGAAGTCATCCCCGGTAGCATGGTCATCTTGAAAACCGTGAACACGCCGCCGCCCAGCTCGAAGTCTGGACCTAACGCATCACCGGCTTGCTGGCTACCCGTCGTGCGCCACGCAAGTCCAATCCCTGAACTGGAGCTCCGTTGCGTGCACGTGAAACGGCCTCGCCCCGCGACCACGCAGGTCGCCGCCGTCTTTGACGGCCTCGCAGGCCGCTGACTGGAGCAGCCGGCCGTCGTAGTCGCACGAAGCGCTGCATGGTCTCCTGCCATGTTGAAAGCAACCGGCGGCGCCCGAGCACGAAGCTCCGTACATCGTCGTGCGCCTCGCCTCTCCGGCAGCATCCACGCGGCTCGGCCCCTTTTGCGCACGAAGTGCCCTTGGCCGCCCACCACAGGCCGGCCCGGCCCGACCTCCACGCGCCCGACTGGCAAGCTTAGCCGCCGCGCTTCGAGCGCCATCGCCACCACCACCACGATTTGATGGCTGAGCCACCGCCCGACCGTCGTGCTTGAAGTCCGGCCGATGGTCTGCCGCAGCTTCGCCGAACGCAGTTCACCGCCGTCGCCGCTTGCCGCGCCGGTCCGCAGAACGCCGCAGCCACCGCCGCTTGGCCTCGGTACCGTGGCGGCGCCGCCGGCCTTAGCTACCTGCTCGACCCACCTGCGCCACAGCGTGATCGCCTCCCACGCCGAGACGCTATCGTTCGCTCGGCAATTTGAACAAAAAGTGGTTGTACTTGATTCTGGACTTGAAGTCCAATTCAAATCGGTTAAGTAACCGGATGGAGCATGGTGGAGGCGAAATTACTTTCTAGCCTACCAAGTACCAACCCAATCCTGAGAAGGGCAACCACGCAAGGCTTTAGTGCTTATGTAAGTTATGTTATGAAGGCCAAAGCACTGAAAGAACTAGCCTTTATAAATGTGTTGAGATTCGTGTGATCCCTGCAGCAGGACACACTTCACCCCCAGTTGGTAACTCAATCTTTCTTTCTTTTTCGAAAAATGCATTAGTAACTCAGAAAATCGAATAAAAAATTTAGAAAATCCTGAAAAAAATTACTAGAAAATTATGAAAAATGCTAGAAAATTCCAGAAAATTAATTGGATCTGGGTTTTCATTTTCTTAGCATCTATGGATACTTTATGAATATTTGCATGAATTTTGCAATAATTGCCCGGTTTAGAATACCGAAAATTCATGAGAAATTATTTTTCGCATTTATGAAATTATGAATTGTGCAATTACTATTTATTCTGAATTTATGAATTGTGCAGTTATTATTCTGTTCCATGCATTATACTTATTGCTTTAATATATTTCATTGGAAATTCAAGCACGTCGCACGAAGCGGCCACCGTCGCGCCAGGATGGCCTACGCGCATGGAACTGAATGCGTCGCGTGCATGAAGCCGCGCTAAAACCGATCGCACGAAGCCGATCGCGCGCATGAACCCTGCACTTATGAATCTCGCACTTATGAATCTCGCACTTATGAATCTTGCAGTTATGAATCATGTACTTATGAATCCTGCATTTATGAATCTTATATTTATGAATCTTGTACTCATGAATCCTGCATTTATGAATCTCGCACTTATGAATCTTGCCTCTATGAATCTTGTATTTATGAATCTTGCAATTATTGCTTTATTTTAATTTACTGGAAATTCATGAGAATTTGATTTATGCATTTATGAATCTTTGCAACCACTCTCTGTTAGATTACACGAAGTAATCTAATGAAAGAATCCTATGAATATGTAAATACCTGGCATTGTCATATGTGAGTTTTGAAGAACTGGCCCGAATGGTCAGAACTATCTCACATGGGCATCAAATGTGAAGATCGTGCTTATGAGCAAGAAGCTCTGAATTGCCATCGGTTTAGGGTCCTCGAAGGACAAGTAACCTACTGCCGAGCAAAACGATCAAGTTTTGTACTCCCCAGGTATCACTTTTCAGCCACTGTGAAGAATGAATACATGGCTGAGGTGAGTACACTTGAGTTACGGACTGCACTTCAGAAGCAGTTCGAGAAGCTCAAGTCCACCATCTTGCTCCAAGCACAGCAAGATTGGGTTCGCCTGAAGTTTGCAGGCTACAGAACAGTGGTTGTTAATGAATTTTGAATAATGAATTGTAAGCTCTCGAAGAGCATACATTTTCTTTTCTCATGAATAGAATTTCAATTTATTCTTTATTCCAGTATTATTTATTTACAAGCAATGTTTGAATTACTTTGCCACTATATGATTATAATTATATTTCTTGTCATTTAGATATTGTGTAGCACCTAATGGAGGTGATATGTATTGTTGATAGTGGCACAACAAATACCATCTTAAGAGAGTCGAAATACTTCCAAACGATCACGAAGAACGCTGGAAGGATTATGAAAATTGCAGGAAGCGATACGCATATAATAGGCTCAGGAAGAGCCACAATTATATTGCCAATGGGTACAACTTTGATAATTGATGAAGCCTCCTTCTACCCTGAATCAACACGCACTCTCTTAAGTTTTAACAGATATCCGCGCCAATGGGTTTCACGTAGAAACTAATGAAGAAAATGGCAAAGAGCATTTGTGCATTATGAAGCACGCGGAGTATGAAAATGGTATTAGAAAAATATCCCTCATATGAATCTGGGTTGTACTACACGATAATCATTGCACACGCAGTGTATACTTATTTGAAGACTGTATTTAGAAGCTCTGAATTATTTTTATTATGGCATTGTATATTTAGATCATCCTGGTCTTAGATTGATGAAAAATATAGTTAACAACTCACAAGGTCATGGCATTAATGTTAAAAATTTCCCGAATCATGAAAATTTTGTGTGCCATGCATGTGCCACTGGGAAATTAATAACAAAACCCTTTGTTATGAAAGTGCAATTTGAAATCCCTGCATTCCTGGAACGCATTCAGGGGGATATTTGCGGCCCGATTCAGCCCATGTCAGGGCCATTTCGAAACTTTATGGTGCTCATTGATGCTTCCTCGAAATGGTTGCATACATGTTTGCTGTCAACAAGGAATCATGCATTCGCAAAGCTGATCTCGCAGATCATCAGAATTAAGAATGTTTTTCCTGATCATCGCCTGAAGTCCATTCGAATGGACAATGCCAACGAATTTACTTCCAAGGCATTTGATGATTATTGCACAGCAACGGGAATAACTGTTGAGCACTCTGTACCGCACGTCCATACGCAAAATGGGCTAGCTGAAGCACTAATAAAGAGGATTAAGTTCATTGCCAGCACCAGCTCTTGCAGAGTTGTAACTTGCCCAACACTTGTTGGGGACACGCTTGATCTGCACGCAAAGAAGACTCATCAATTATAGACCATCGGCCTACAACATCCATTCACCTATGCAACTAGTGCAAGGGGTCATCCCGAAGATTTCCCATCTTAGAAATTTTGATTGTATGGTATATGTACCTATACCACCCCCACAGCGGACTGTAATGGGCCCTCTCCGCAAGTCTGGGATATACGTTGGTTATGAGAGTGCATCCATAATCAGGTATTTGGAACCCATGACTGGATACTTGCATCTGACCCGATTCGGCCGATTGCATCTTTGACGAGGACCGCTTCCGTCATTAGGGGGAGAGAATCAACCATTGGATGAAAAATGCCGGAAATAGTATGGCATTCCACTGGGATCCCCGCATGACCCTCGCACTAATGAAGCAAATCAAGAAGTCCGTAAGATAATTGATTTGCGAGAATTTAGCAAATGAACTACCGATCATTTTTGTGATCTCAAGAGCGTGGTTAAGTCGCATGTACCAGCAAGAAATGCACTAGAGAGGGTGGAAATACCAAGAAAGCGAAGGTATCCTCATCCTGCTCAGAGGCCTCAAAGAAAAAGAACAGGAGATCCGGCTTCTCAAACCCAAAGTACCGGAGACGCCTGGGAAAATCAAGCGAGAGGACTTACCACGACTAATCACAAAAATGCCCCAAAGCAAGAAGGGGAGCCAGTTGAGACGACCTTTGGAAAGAAGCCTGTGGAAAAGGCAATTCCAGATCTGAACCTTCCATTGGAAGAAGCCGGAAATAATGTGTGCGCACACATTGGCGGAGAAAAACTAAAGGAACTTGCTCTGGAATGGGAAATAGCAATGAAGAGCAAGAAGAAGTGCATGAAGCACCCCATGATGAAATGGCCATAAACTTTGTAATAACCGGAGAATCGATGAATAGAGCAATGACCAATGTCGATGCATACTTTGCAAAGAAGATTGCCACGATCATTAATCATGATCCCGAGCCCGCATCTTCGCAGAGTGCAAGAAAAGGCTCGATTGGGAAGATTGGAAGAAGGCAATCACCGCAGAGTTAGTCTCTCCGAACAAAAGAGAGGTGTTTGGGCCTGTGTGCCGCACGCCTCCCCATATAAACCCGTGAGGTCACAAATGGGTTTTTGTTCGCAAAGAGAAACGAAAACAATGAAGTTGTAAGGTACAAGGCAAGGCTTGTCGCTCAAGGTTTCACTCAACGTCTGGGGTTGATTATGAAGAAACCTATTCTCCGGTCATGTGCGTAATTACCTTTAGGTACTTGATCTCAATGGCGATCAACTTGAAGTTGAGAATGAAGCTAATGGATGTTGTCACAAAGATATTTGTATGGAAACTTGGATTCGGAGATATACATGAAAGTACCGGAAGGTATCCCTATCCCAAACCAAGAAAGAGCAAGCGAGAAACCTATACAAAGGTGAAATTGGAGAAATCACCGTATGGATCAAGCGATCGGGGAAGAATGTGGTACAATCGTTTGAGTGACTTTCTCTGCAAGAAAGGCTACGAACAAATGAAGATTGTCCATGTGTATTTATACAACGATCCACGAATGGATTTTGTATAATCTCCGTCTATGTAGATGACTTGAACATCATTGGGACGGATGAGGAAATTGAAGAAGCATGCACATACTTGAAATCTGAGTTTGAAATGAAAGACTTGGGTAAAACCAAGTTCTGCTTTAGGCTTGCGGCTTGAACATGTCCAAGGCGGAATCTTGGTACACCAATCATCCTACACGCAGAAAGTGTTGGAGAGATTTGGCTTTGAAAAGGCATACCCCGCAAAGACCCCAATGGCTCGGAAGGTCACTCCAAGGCAGACCTAGACCCGCACAGGCCTAAAGAAGAGGGGAGGAAGTCCCGGGAGCGGAATTCCCATACTTGAGTGCAATTGGAGCGCTCATGTACCTTGCGAATAGCACTAGGCGGGACATTGCGTTCATGTGAATTTGCTAGCGCAGACAAAGGCGTAACCCATCAAAAGGCATTGGAAAGGGGTGAAGGACATCTTCCGTTACCTTCAAGGAAGCAAAGACCTCGGCTTGTTTTACAGAAGAAACAATGAATTGAATTTAGTTGGCTATGCCGATGCTGGGGTACCTATCGGACCCGCATACTGGCAGTCACAAACTGGGTATGTTTTCCTTTGCGGTGGAACAACAATTTCTTGGAAGTCGTCTAAGCAGACTCTTGTCTCGACGTCGACTAACCACTCGTAAATCATTGCATTGTATGAAGCCTCTCGGGAATGTGCATGGCTTCGAAGAATGGTTCACCACATCCAGAAGTCATGTGGCCTGAACATGGAACAAACCCCCACTATTATCTATGAAGATAATGCAGCTTGTGTTACACAAGTGCAAATGGGATATGTGAAGAGTAACCTTACAAAGCATATCAACCCCAAGTTCTTTTATGCCCATGAAATGCATAAGATGAACGAGATAAAGATACTGCATACTAAGTCGTGTGAAAATCTCGCAGATTTATTCACTAAGTCACTCCCGGCATCTTCCTTTGAAAGATGTATTAGAGGAATCGGGATGATGAAGCTTAGAGAAGTGCAGATTTTAGGGGGAGAATTTTCACATACTCCTACATAAATCTCGAACATGAAGTTTGAGTACCCAACGTGAATCTTGAAGATTAACTTTGAAGTTTGGGTGGATTGTACTCTTTTCCTTAAGTAAGTTTTTCATTGAAGTTTTCTTACCTAAGGTTTTTGATGAGGCAATCCGTGCAACACAGCAAGCGTGTGCTATGTACTCTTTCTCTAATTATTTTTCCCACTGGGTTTTTATGGAGTTTTAATGAGGCATATGCATCTCGCAGTGAAGAGTCCAAGGGGGAGTGTTAGGAAACCAATTGACGTATCCTATATGGACTCTTCCTTATCTCTAAGCAGAACCGCTATATATAGGAGGCAGGGGGTCACCCCATTGTACACAAGCATACAGAATAATAAAGCAGACCCGTTCCTCCTCATATTGTGTCTCTCGCCCTCTCTCTCTGTTCTCCAGTTTAGATCTATTAGACAACCCCGGACTATTCGATAGCGAGGTTGTCTAACAGAATCTACTGATATGCATGGTATTTGATGGTGGGGACGCTCAGTTTCTTGTCTATTTGCCACCGTCTCAATTATGTCCAACTCAGCATACAAATTTTTTTGTCCAGCTCTTCACTCGATCGAACGGTGTCTGCTCTGATTTGGGGGTGACTGTCTGCTTGCTAGTACTACTGTTTTGGTAGCAAAATCTACTACAGATTAATAGTAAACTAAAAGTTAGTTTTGTAATGACCGTCTCTAAAAAGTTTTCTTAGATGTTGTGCAATAAATATCTCTTTTATCTTATATATAAATAACCTACTTATATTTTCGTACAAAGCTGGCTACTAAATAAGAGTCAGCACTTTTCTCTCTCCTCTTTTCTCTCTCTTTCATATAGACCAAAACTAGTATGTACAAACTAAAAATCAATTAGAATAGTCTTATTGTACATACCCTAAACTATGTAAACTGTAACGTATGGGATGGCAATTTCCCTTGTGGGGACGAGGCCATGCATGGGAAATCTTCGTAGGGTAGGGGGCGGGCGATCTCCCACGTAGGGATGAAAATGGGATCGGATATTTCTGTCCGATTCGGGATCGGATCTGGTCGGGATCGGATTTAACAATCCGGTCGGATCCGGGATGGAATCCGGATAATTGTCAGATTCGAGATCGGATACGGATCGGCCAATATCCGGTAAATACAGGACAAGATCTGGATATTCGGATTTTTCCTATTCAGATATTTAGATCGGATATCCAAATTTCCTATTCAGATATCAGCAAAGCTCAGCCCATTTCATCCCCTTTTTTTTCTCCATAAAGAGCCCATTTATATTAACAATTAGTTGATTCTATTGATCCTAAAGTAGCATGTTCTTTCTATGATATATACTAAGTTTGGTTGATATATGACTTGCTAATATGGTCATGTACTCGTACGATTTAATTCAAAATATATTACTTTATGTATGCGTGCATTATCCGTATATCTTTATCCATTTCTAACCTAAATCCGTCACATATTCGTATCCGACCAGCCCGTATCCGATTCCGAATCCGAGAAAAAAAATATAAATTAAGATACGAAAAAAGCAATATCCGTGAATATCCAACATGTCTTTCACCCTCCCGAGCAACTTTGGTCGTCAAACACGTAGAAAAAAGAGTACTGCGTCTGAGGTTTTGAAGCAGCGCCTAAACATTTCTCTTCATCCCATTCGTTGTGTAACCTGCTGCTAACACCGCCGACCTAGAGTTTTTTTTAGTTGGAACCTTGGGTTGATGGTCATTCGATCTGGGTTAGGGGTGAAAACGGAGCGGATTCGGTCGGATAGTGACATTTTCATATCCGTTCACATTTTTTTCACCCGGATACGGATACGGATACAGATACTTTTAAAACGGATTGGATATTGAATCGATATCGGATAATAATAAAACGGATAGTAATCGGAGTCGGATCGAAAACGGAAACCAAACCAGATATTTAGTCGGATAATATGTAAACGCCAAAACACGAGTTTCAACACAGAATATTAGGATTTAGAGTACTAAGTACATAATCCACAACAAGGTTTAAGTGAATGGTAACCAGAAAGTCTATTTAGGGATTGTAACAATAGAAACCAGACTATTTTTACCAGGGTTATTGAATACCACAAACTATATAATTCGGGGTTAAGTTAATGGTAACAAGGATACACTGGGAGTTAAGTACATCATGACTACTCTAAGCTTTAAGAACCCGCTTAGGATTTCAGAGAACTGTTCTGCTTAACACAACTTGAACACAACTTGAAGATGCATGTACTATTGCATAGGGAATTGTAGCATTTTTTCTACTCTCAGAAATCTGTCCCAAAGATTGCATTAACCCTTTCTGTTTGTTTTTTGAAACCTACTACTGCAGAACAATATAAAATTTCTGTTTAATTGCAGAAATCTGTCCCAAAGATTGCAAGAACCCTTTCTATTTGATTGCATTACCCATTGACAATATACAATTACTTTGAAATTACTTTGGGATTCTATAGATTAAACATCACTGTATATATAAAATTGTAGTATATCATATAAAATTGTAGTTATGGCAAACAAATTCATCGCTGCACATCGCAGCCGGCATTCCACTATTGATTGGCTCATTGTTGGACATCGAAATCAAGGACCCAAAGAAGTAATCCGATCACCAGTTCACCACTACTTTGGATCAAAACGAACCAAACAGGAAGATAAGAATGTGAAGGACACGAAAAAGCTAACAGGAAAATGCTAACAAGTAACAAACTAAGAAATTGGAGGGGACGGGTCGCACCGTCGCAGGGAGTGGGGAGGAGTCGCCGAGGCGGAGAGGTGGCGGGGAGGCGGCGGTGGGGCGGAGCGCTGGTGGACGAAGAGGTGGTGGAGAGGCGTCGGTGGGGACTAGGGAGGCGTGCAGGTGGGCGGTGCGCCAGCGCCGTCGGGTGGCGGAGAGGTGGTGGTGCGCCGGCGCCGTCGGGTGGCGGTGAGGCGGCGCGCCGGCGCCGTCCGGTGGCAGGGCCGCAGGGATGCTTGGAGGTGGCGGCTAGGGTTGTGCAGATTGATGCTTGGAGGCAGCTAGGGTTACTATCCAGTGGCAGACTGGCAGGCAGGGATGCTTGTGGAGCGCCCGAGCGAAGGCGCTAGTGGGCTGGAAGCTGGACCAGTGGGCTGGGCTGGGCCTGGGCGTTTGGCGTTCCACTTCCACCCTATACGGATATCCGGTATCCGGATATCCGTATTCGCCAGATATATCCTCCCCCATATCCGCTCCGTATCCAGCTGCCCGATCCGGATAATTATCTGTATCCGTATCCGTATCCGACGAATATCAGATTTTTTTTTGCCATTTCTCTAAAAGCGGATACCGGATACGGATACGGTCTGAATATTATCCGCTCCGTTTTCATTCCTAATCTAGGCCATGGGTGCCGTTATAAATATAAACTAATAGATGGCTCAACTGCTCAAGTAAATTCTAGTTTCTTCTACGTGCTCTAGGAAATTTCAGAGTTGTTTCTTCCCTCTCCTTTTTCGACGTACGTGCTCCGAATTAGATCAACCTCTTTTCCGTCTATTTTTAGTTGTATCTTACTCGACTTTTTCCCGTATGTGGCACGTAACATCAACATTTTTACAGTATAGTATTTACCATGTAGCACGAGCTAAGTCTTTTTTATCTCTCTACTATGTCATGCAGAAGCTAATTACTTTTCAGTTTTCTCTCCAGTGCATAGCTATTCTCCCCACCCAAACAAATTGGACTCACTAGTAGATAAAAAAAAATAAAAAAACCCCAACTTCTCCGTGCTACCGATCAGGGTTAACAAAACCAAACGAAATTCTCGATTTTCGTTCGGTTTTCGAGATTTCGAGCCCCACCGAAATATAAAACCGACCGGTAAACCGGTCCAGTTCAAAAAAAATTCAAAAAATTTAAAAAAATTTATGCTAGGTAAACCGAGCGGTTTTTCGAGAAAACCGACGAAAACCGCTCAAGAAACCGATCGTCCAAAAGGTTCATCTCGCCGAGCGGTTTTTCGAGAAAACCGAATGGTTTTCGTTTTTTTTAAATTTGTTTTGAATGTTTTTTGTTCAAATGCTCGATTTTGAAACTCTTCGGTTTCTAACGATTTTTCAGCGATTTTTGGCTTGATATTTTCGAATTTCCAATTTCGATTTTCCATCGATTTTTTTAATTTCGGTTTTGTTAACCCTGCTACGAATACGATGCCCCCTTCTCTCGTGCTTTCTCTTTTATCGCCAAACAACTGTCGCTGCCTTCGATTCCCTTGGCGACAAAAAAAATTCCTAGTCTCTCACTGCTGCAACAGTTGGACAGGGTTCCAAAGGCAATAAAAACCTAGTAGCCTATGTTCTTAGGTCATATTGTACACGCTCTATGTGCTGACAAGACACCTCGGTAGCTGCCACATCAATTCCTTTGGCACAATAGCAATACTTGGGAGGTGTTTATACGTTCCCAATATAAATAACATAAATTTTAAAATAAATAAAAAGATAAATAATCACTATTATACATTTACAATTTAATATCTATGTAACTTTAAAGGAAGCGACTAATTTACGTCGGTCTCATCAACCGTCCGATGCGCACTCGAGCTGAGCTCACTAGCCGTAGAGCACTCCAGGTGAGCAAATAGCACATAGAAGAATCCACTTGCTATTTGTGCGCCAACAATTTCTTGTATTTTGTATTTGAAAAAAAAGTGGAGATAATTTCAACTCAAAATTTTCAACTAAAAAAATCAACTCAAAAATTTTAAAACAAAAAATTTCAAATCAAAAAATTTTAACTCTGAAAATTTCAAATAAAAAACATTCAACTCAAAAAATATTCAAATCAAAAAGTTTCAACTCTGAAAACTTTCAACTCAGAAATTTTCAAATTAGTCCAAAAGTTCAACTCAAAAAAATTAAACTCAAATAAAAAAATTAACTCACAAAAAATGGCACGTTTGTATTTAGTATTAAAAATTCATATTAGGAAGTTTCAACTCGAAAAAAATTGAAATTAACAAATTTCAACTAAAAAAATACAACACAAAAAGTTTTAAATCGAAAAATATCAAATCAAAAAAATTCAACTCGAAAAGTTCTAAATTCAAAAAGCTTACAATTCAAAAAGTTTTTATTCGAAAAACTTTTGGTTCGAAAAGTTTCAATTCAAAATTCATGTCGAAAAAACTTCAACCGAAATATTTCAACTCATGAAACTTTTGATTCAAAAAACTTTTGGTTCGAAAAGTTTCAATCCAAAATTCAAGTCGAAAAAACTTCAACCGAAATATTTCAACACATAAAACTTTCAATTCAAAAAGCTTTCAGTTCGCAAAGTTTTTACTCAAAAAAACTTTTTTGGTTCGAAAAGTTTCGATTTAAAATTCAAGTCGAAAAAACTTCAACCGAAAAATTTCAAATCGAAAAGTTTCAACTTGAAAAAATGTAAATAAAAAATTTCAAATTGGAAAAGTTTTAACTCGAAAAATTTCAACTTCGAAAACTTTCGATTCAAAGAAAAATTTTGCTATAAAATTTCAACTCAGAAATTTCAGAATCGCCCCAAAAAATTTAAACTGTTTTATCAACCACGCGCTTGTACAAACAGCATGACTAAAACTAGGTGGCAGATATACTCGTGGGGTAGGATCGAACCCGCGACCTCGTTGCTGTTGCACCACCCGACCATTTGCGTCCGAGCGAAAAGACAAGCATCTTAGCTCCCTCCACTCTACGCGTCACACCCAACTGCGAAGCGCACACGAAAAAAGCTACGGGCGATCGTAGACTAACATTTTCGAACTTTAAAACAAAAGCAGAGAAGTGTTGGGAAACCACCTGCCCCATAAAGGCCCACAATGGTCCCTTTGCTGAAACTCTGGGAAGAGGCTATAAAAGGAGGAGTGGCCACCTGTAACATCCTAAATTTGTGCCTTTATTTAATTTATTGAGTTAATTAAAATTTTAGAATTTTCTGGAATTTATTGGGATTTATTTGGATTTAATTTGAATTTATTTCTTTTTGAGTTATTTAAATATTTAAAAGTTTCAAATAAAATTTTGTTGAAAATATTTTATTTGAGTCCAAAATGTCTCAAAGTATTTTCCAGAATTTTCTTGGAATTTTCCTGAGTATTTTACTATTTTTCTTGATTTATTTTGAATTTCTACAATTATTTTAAATATAAAATCGCTGAAAACCCTAATTGGTTTTACTATAGCGCCGACCCGAGTCTGACTCGAGTCCAATCGAGCCACGTCCGAACCGGACCCAAGCTAGACCCGAGCCGGACCAAACCCTAATCGTGCGAACTGTTGGATCAAGATCCAACGGTCGAGATTGCGCCACGTCGCCCAGCCCGAGCCATCGCCGGATTCCGCCGCCGCGCACGAGTGGACGTTGGTTTTCACGAGATTCACGAACATTGAGGGCCCTATTTAATGCTCCGCCGCTACTAACGTGCTCTCCTCTCTCGTGCTCACATTTTCCCCTAGGTTACCAAGCCCCAGCCGCCGTCGCCTCGCCGTAATAGCTCGCCGAAGTTGGAGAAGAGCACAGCAACGGTTTTTGCTCGATTCCACCACCGTCTAGCCATCTCCGTCGCGCTTGAGCCCAGATCCGAGATCCCCGAGTCAAGACGCATCAAACGCGACACTCACCTCGCCGGAATTGCCCCGAAGAGTCGTTGGCGAGGTCGTCATCCTCAGCTCCAGCCACCTCTGCTCCGCCGTGCCATCATCAGAACCGCGAACTCCCTCAGCCGTTGGATCTTCATCGCACGGCCCAGGTTCGTCCACGTCGCATCGAGCAAAATCCCGTGTTATGATTTAGATCTGTTTTCAGCCGTTAGATCTAGATCCAAGGGTCGAGATTAGTCCACGTAGCTTCGTACTGTGCCGCGTTAGATTAGATCTTAGCCGTTAGATCTAGATCATACGGTTAGGGTTAGATCCAGTATTACCGTTTAGATCTATTAGCAACCGTTGGATCTAGATCCAATGCACTAGATTAACCCACGTAGCCCCTTAACCGCGCCGTGCTAGATTAGATCTCAGCCGTTAGATCTAGATCGTACGGTTAGATTCAACCCGCATTGTAGCACTAGATGTAACCATGGCCGTCCGATCAAGATCGTATGGTGTAGATCGTGCCACGTGTCAGCCACCGGGTTAGGCCACGTCACCCCCACGATGATGCGGAATCCAGATCCAATCTTAGCCGTCCGATTCGAAACGAACGGTTCAGATCAACCGCGTTGATCACAACGTGCGGGATCCAGATCCAATCTCGACCGTCGGATCTCAAACCGACGGCCGAAATCATGCCACGTGTGCAGAATTCGGACCGGCACGGTCAGCGCGGGTGACACCCGGTCATCGCTGACGTCACCGTGACGTCAGCATTGGGCCCGCATGTCAGCCGCTGGCCATCCGCACGATGACGTCATCCGTGACATCATGCTGACGTCACGGGTGGGGTCCGCGTGTCAGCCGTCCCCTCGCCCGAGCATGCTGATATTAGCATGATGTCATCACATGTGGGACCCACGTGTCAGTGACACGTGCTCCCGTGGACTGGGTCTACGGTGGATCGAAACCAAACCGTGGACCAGGTCTATGGACCGGATGACGCAAGCATGACGCAACAAATCGATTTTCCTTTAGAAAAATAATTCGGTGGAAAATCAATTTCGACACTGACGTCAGCTGACATTATATTCCGGATTTTTCAATAGAAAAATAAATGAATTAATTCGATGTATTCTTTTAATTGATTTTTCAAACTTCAAACGGCTATAACTTTTGCGTTTTAACTCCGATTGAGGTGATTCCAATTTCTAAATTTTTATAAAATTGAGTTATATTTAATGGTAAATTTTATTTAATTTTTGGATATAATGTTTTCTCTATTTTTATTTATTTGGTGTTTATTTATCCGATTCGCGTAGACGTTGAACTGCCCGAAGCTTCGAAGGAGAGGTTTTGACCAAGAGCAAGTTCAAGACCAGGAACCAATACTTTTTGAAGGCAAGTTGTGCTTTGACAATGTTGATCCCACTTCTGAAACTATGTTTATTATAATTATTGCATGCTAGTTTATTTAAAAATGCTTTTGAATAATTTCGGGAATAGTTATGTGACCTAATTGAGTTTGCCACCTTGTCGATAATAATTGTATGCCGTGAATCATTGTCACCCTAGGATGTGGAATATCAATTGGACATTATTAATCGCCAACATGGGTTAAATAGATCGTGAATAGCCTGCTTAGCCACGCAATCGTGTTATTGATATAATTTTGAATGTCGAAAATTAATCTTGACCTAATGAGAGATGAAACATGGTTTTGGAAGTTGCTACATGTGTTATTGATGATGTTGATGGCACGTGGTGCATGGTAATCAACCGGGGTGATTAAATGGTTTAGACCGAGGCAAGTGGCAAGATTGTTCTGGTGGGCCAGGTGTGGCACTTGGGAGGTCGCATTTGGTTTATTGCTTTGGATACTTGTGAATTACTGGGTAGTCTTGCCTTGGTTACCCTAAGGACTTAACCTTGCAAGCCTTTGAACTAAGTTCATCGTACAACCACATGTTTGGGATGGGACAGACCTAGTCGATTAGGATGCTAATAACCTGCATGTGGTACCGCAGGGTGTCAGCTATACTTAGGTGTAGTTGTACGGGGGAGCGTACCTGGGCTGCGGCTTGGTACCCATCCAACGGCTTGTTGCCCTAGACTTCGCCTTTGCTAAGGGAAGGAATGGTGATCAACAACCGGGGAGGTTCACTTGTTGAGTTGGAAGTTTCCAAAAGACTTTGTTACGGTCACTCGCCTTGGTGGTGTTTGACTGTATCTTGTGGGTAAAGCTGCAGAGTGTACAACCTATTCGAGTAGCCGGCCGCCTTCGCACCGCCGCACCATGCCCCAAAAGCGCCGCTGCGACCTGCCCGAGCCGCCCTGGCCGGCCGAAGCCTTTGGCCTTCCCATTGCCGGCGGCCGGCCTGGAGCCTGCCCTCTCGTGCAGCCGCCTCTGCGACTCATCACCACAGCCCCCGCGCGGCCTGCAGCCGCCGGCCTCCAGCCCGAAGCCACCGTTGTTTCTCGGCCGACCCCTCGGTGTCCACGCGGCCTGCAGCTGCCGACTCTCGTGGCCCGAAGCCGTCACTGCCCGCGCATCTGGGCCAGATGACCACCCGCGCCTTCGGCCCCGCATGGCCGGTCTGCGTTGTAGCCCTGTCGGCTGCCACTCCCCGTCGCGCACGCCACGCCCGGCCCCTTTGGCGTCGCATGGAGCGCCCCACCCGGCCCTGATCGGACCCGAAGACCGGTTAAGTCCGGATGGGGAGGGGGAATTACCCTTTTTGCCCCCCTGGGTTTTCTTTTCTCTTTTCCTTTTCCAAAAAGCATTAGTAATTTTGAAAATTAATTAAAAATTTATAGAAATTATGAAAATTGCTAGAAAATTTTAAAAAATCATGTTGACACATCGATTCATATTATGGCTCTAGTTTTATTTTCCTTAGCCTTCTTTTACTGCTTTTCTGAATATTTATGAATTATTGCTTTCTTTAGTTTACTAGAAAATCATGAGAATTTAAGCATGTATTTCTTTATGAATCTAGCAACCACTCTCTATTAGATTGCATACAGTAATCTAATGAAGGAATCTTATGAATATGTAGATGTCTAGCATTGTGAACCATGAGATTGATGAACTGGCTCGCATGGCCAGAACTATCTCACATGGGCATCATTTGTGAAGATCGTGCTTGGTAGCAAGAAGCTCCGAGCTACTATCGGCTTAGGGTCCTCGAAGGATGAGCAACCTACTACCAAACAAAACGATCAAGCTTTGCATTTTCTCAGGCATCACCTCTCAGCCACTTTGAAAAATGAATATATGGCCGAGGGGAGTGCGCTTGAGCTATGGACTGCACTCCAGAAGCAGTTCGAAAAGCTCAAGTACACCATCTTGCCCCAAGCACAGCAAGTTGGGTTCGCCTGAGGTTTGCGGACTACATATCAGTGGCCGAGTACAATTCTGCCTTGCACAGAATTTGTACCAATCTCTCTCTATGTGTCAAGAAGATCACCAAAGAAGAGAAGATTAAGAAAACTCTTTCCACTTCCACCCTAGTGCTATCCAGAGTGCCTGCAGCTATCGTCAATACACATACAAGGAGTATTGCGAACTGATTTATGTTATGCAAGTTACGAAGTCACAAGATGATCTTCTTCACAAGAACTTCATCTCACAGCCACCTAGAAGAGGTATTAGCACAGAAGTCAATACCAATAGCTACAGGGTGAGGAATCCCACTCAGAGGAAGAAGAGCAAGAAGGGTGGAAAAGAGAAAAATCCGGCTAAGGAAAAGTCCAATGCCCAAGAGAAGCAGAATGGCAAGGAGAAGCCACCCGCTAAGCCATATGGACAACAAAACCAGACATGCTTTCGGTGTGGTACCTGGTGAAACTGGTCGAAGATATGTCAAGAACCCAAGGATATCATCAATTCATATCAGGTTAAGAAAAAGGCAAAAGACAATGCACCAGCTGAGGCACATTTCGCCAAGGTAGACGATGATGATGCCATGGACATGGAAACCCCACTAGCATCATCCTCCTAGTCTAGCCTAGACATAGATGCAGCAGCCAAGCTCATGGTAAATGAAGAGAAAACCTCTATTGATGACATAGAGACAGAAGATAATGCATTCTTCACAGATTCCATCTAATGCATGAATCGCATTACTAGCTGTTATTTTAGATTGTGGTCGTTAGTGAACTTTGAATACTAGATTGTAAGCTCTAGAAGAGCATAAACTTACTTTCTCATGATTGGCTATGTAGTTTATTATTTATTCCAGAATTCTATCTTTACAAGCAATATTTGAATTATTTTGCGACTACCTGATTAGAATTGTATTTTTATGGAAATTGTGTAGCTCCCAAACGGAGGAGATATGCATTGTTGATAGTGGCACAACAAATACCATTTTAAGAGAGTCTAAATACTTCAAGTTGATCATGAAGAACGTTGGTAAGATTACTACAATCGTAGGCAGCGATTCATATATAATAGGCTGGGAAATTAATAACTAGACCATCTGTTATGAAAGTGCAAAATGAAATCCCTGCATTCCTGGAATACATCAAGGGGGATATTTGCGACCCAATTCAGCCCTTACCAGTGTCTTTTCGGTACTTCATGGTACTTGTAATATCGCGAACGGTTATCCCAGTTGTGGGGCTGTTCTGCTTGTGGGTTGGGGAAGTCAAGGAGTAGGAGGATGAAATATCTTCTTTTCCTTCTAAAATTCCCCTCATCTAATCTCTCTCACTCTTCACTCCCCCAATCCCCACCCCAACCTGCGGCCGCCGGCCCCACCCTGACCCGACGCCTCCTCGCCCAGATCCGCGCTGCTGCCCTCTCCCTACCCGCCCACGCGCCGCCCTTCTTCCGGTTCGGCCCGGCTGCCCACGCGCCGTCCTTCCTCCGGCTCAACCGCCGCCTGTGCACCGTCTCCCCGATGTTGCGCCCCTGCTCCCCTCCGACCGACTCCCCTGGGCACCCTCCAGCCATTCGAGCATCGCCCACCCCTCCAACCCTAGCCGCCCCTCCCTCCAGGCCGAGCGACGCCTCCTGGCAGTCCCCTTCCCCTTCACAACCGGTACCCCCCTCCTCCTTCCTCTCCCTTCTTATGGTGTTTGGAAATGAATTCTAGCTTTGTGGGGGAGTTGTGTTGGTCTAGGGGGAGGTAATGTGCATGGTGAGGATCTAGGGTTTGAGTGTAGGCAGCGTGTTCGATGAAATGCCGGAAAGGATTTGTAGGCTATATGTTCGATGAAATGCCTAAGAGATGTCGTAAATTGTAATCTTTGTTAGTTTGTGATTAATGGTTGCAAGGTGTTGCTGAGATCTGAGGTTTGTGATGATTAAATTGCGCTTAATGCATTTGCAAGCTGAGATTGAATGGACTTGCACCGAGATGTAGTCTATGATGTGCTTAAGTGATTAATTCCGGTATGTTTCACAGTGGTTTCCTTAGGGAGTGATGAGCATGGTATATGATGAACTTAATGCCATGAAATTGAGCTAGATGATTTGTTCTCAGTTATTCTATCATGCAATGTTTGTAATATGTGATGCATTGAACAGATTGATGGGTAATATTTGTATTGAATTTATGAGGGAATGGATGAGTTAGCACATAATGAATTGATGCTAAGCCATATTCTGATTTTCTCAGTGTTAGATTATGGCATAGAGACAGTGGTTTTAGTGTTGATTTGGTTACATGGTATATGATGAGATTGATGCCATGGGTGCCTTAATTTATTCTTTTAGAAAATGATTGCACTGAGCCTGATGATAGGGTATGCATTTCTTGATGGCCTAGATGGATATTTGCGTAGCATGGTCGATAATGAGTACTCACACTGGAATTACACTGCCCCAATCTGTGATGTGTTCGAATGATTAATGGATCGTGTTTACAATTGAGTTATAAAGGGATGAATGAGCTTAGTACATGATATATTGATACTAGGCTATGCTTTGATTGTCTTGAACGTTTAATGATGGATTTCTGACAGTGATTTCATTATTGATGGGTTTGCATGGTGGTTACTTTAACTCCATAGAAAGTTGCTATTTTATTTTATTGTCTAGGAGTAGTACCTTCATGTTTTGGCAGAGAGTTGTTTTAGGACTGATCGTTGATGTATTAAGTAAAGTTGTGCTTGATCATTCGGTCCGTAAGTTGTGTGGTTATGATTTCTGTTTTCAGGAGGAGTGGCCCCTGCTCCGTGTGTCACTCCACTTCTTGCGGTTAAAGGCAAGTGCATCAATTAAGAAATTACACTAATATGGATTTCGGGAATTACTTTATGAGTATTGCCTAATTACTCTAACTATGTGGTTCGCCTCATTATTCTGTTGCTACACGTAAGTATAAATATATTGATTGTGCTAACAAATATGGTTATAATTGAGAATAAGTCTAAAATGGTGAATTTGTGTCAATGGTTGCAAGTATATGTTACGCGATGTTAATGCATGATATACAGTTAAGTGGTTCATTACTCTGTGATTATTCGTTTAACACGGTTGGGTGTTTGGTTTCCATAGCCGTGTGATGTAAATTTGGTGCCAATGTTGCTAAGGGACGATGATATATGGTAAAGGTATGATAGCGGAAGCATTATTGTATCTTTTGCATTCATCTGCATAGGAGTCAGGTTGGGCACAGTCATATAACTAGTCCGGAGTGCCATGGGCCAGGTCGGTGAGAAAGTTATATGACTCCACCTGAGTGCTCCGAAAAGTCCTACAGAGGGACGGACCACAGGAGTGGACAACCCTGTAGGGACTCCACGGGAGTGGAGGATTTGACCCCGTATGAAAAAGGATGGGGCAAGGTGTGGCATCGACGGGTGCACACCTAGCTATACCGGTATGAGCTCACAGGAAAAGACGCATCTTGCACTGCATTTGTGTTGCATAGTTTACTAATGCTTATGTATATTCAGTTATGAAGTGCGCATATGAGCATGAAAGCATAAATGCATTGCATAACATTGCAAAGTGAGCGATGGTCAATGTGTTGAGTATAATATATGGTGTGCGCATGCTTTGAGTTGTGCATTGTGATTATGCTTGTTGCATTGCATGGTTTTGCTAGTGATGAATGTAAATTGATGTATCTGTGAGTTGATGGCAATAAACAGGTTGAGGGTGGATCGAGTCATGGACTCATCCAATATGGTCTAATGAGCTATGCAAAATACAGGTGCAATGTAGTTGATGAGGTAACCGACGGTGATTTCTCTTTGCTTTATGTCTTTGTTAATTTGGCTTAAGAGGTACTAATCTGTTATTGATTTAAATGCGTTAATTGATATTGTCATTGTTATTTGTTGTGCTTGCTGAGTCTTCGACTTACACTTGTTTGTGTATTGTGTGTAGGTACCTTGAAGCCGACATGCATGGATGGGAGTAGTGGAACGAACACGCTTAGCATCACCACAGCCCCAATTTAATTTATCGCTCCTAATCTCATTAAATTCAATGTCTTGTAATTAAGTCGTGGTAGTTGTATGTGCATCATTGGGTCCAGATGGTTGGTTGATACCATAACCCGTGTGTTGTGCTTGCTTGGTTGTTGTTAGTTGCTATATGTTGTTGTTATATTAATTACTATCTTTTGTCTGCTGAGTGGATGTCCTAGTTTTAGGGGAGGTGCTGCCGAAATTTCTAATAATTTTGGTAAGTTGCTAGTAGGTTAGCTTGCTTGGCTAGTTTTATTCTAGTGTCTTCTGCTGTGTTTTGGTTGAGGGTGTAACATTAAGGGCACGAGGGGTGCCGGGGTGTTACAGTACTCATTGATGCTTTCTCGAAATGGTCGCATGTATATTTGCTATCAACAAGAAACCATGCTTTTGCAAAGCTGATCTCGCAGATCATCGGAATTAAGAATACATTTCCTGATCGTTGTTTGAAGTCCATTCGAATGGGCAGTGCAGATGAATTTACTTCCAAGGCATTTGATGATTATTGCACAGCAACTGGAATAGCCGTTGAGCACTCAGTTCTGCACGTCCATACAGGCGAAGCACTGATAAAAAGAATTAAATTTATAGCACGGTCGCTTTTGTTGAGTTGTAACTTTCCCAACACTTGTTGGGGACACACAGTCTTGCATGCAGCAGCACTCATCAACTTTCGACCGTTGGCCTACAGCATCCATTCACCTATGTAGCTAGTGCAGGGGGTCATCCCAAAAAATTTCCATCTTTGAAAGATTGGGTGTATGGTATATGTACCTATATCACCTCCACATCGGACTGCAATGGGCCCTCTCCGCAAGTCCGGGATATACATTGGTTGTGAGAGTGCATCCATAATCAGGTATTTGGAACCCACGACTGGAGACTTGCATACAGCCCGATTTGTTGATTGCATTTTTGGCGAGGATCGCTTCCCGTCATTAAGGGGAGGAAATCAACCTTTGGATGAAAAATACCAGAAAATCATATGGCATTCCACTGGGATCCGCACTCATGACCCTCGCACTAATGAAGTAAATAAAGAAGTCTAGAAGATAATTGATTTGCAAAACCTAGCAAATGAACCTGCCTGACCATTTTTGTCATCTAAAGAGCGTGGTTAAGTCACAAGTACCTTGTAACAACCCAAAATTTTGCTTTTATTAAATTTATTGAGTTATTTGAATTTTTGGAATTTATTTGGATTTAATTTGAATGAAGTCTTTTATTAGATTATGTAAATAATTGAAAGTTTCAAATAAAATTTTATTAGAAATATTTTATTTGAGTCCAAAATGTCTCAAAGTATTTTCCAGAATTTTCTTGGAATTTTTCTGAGCATTTTGCTATTTTTCTTAAATTAAATGAATTTTTGGGATTATTTTAAGTATTAAAAACGAAAAAGGAAATATGAAAACCCTAACGGGTTTGGACTGTTGGATTGGACCTGTTAAACCGCGCTGGACCCAACCCGTAAACTCGTTACCCTAATCATGCTGACCGATGGATTGAGATCCAACGGTTGAGATCTGTACACGTGTACGTGCGGTTGTCTGTTGGATCGATCGCGAGTGGACGGCCTCAATTGCGCCACGTAGGCCTCTCCATATCGCCGCCGAACTCCGCCGCTGCCACGCAACAAACCTCGGTTTCCGCTGGATTCACGGACGCCGAGACCCCTATTTAATGCCCCAACACCGCTGTCGCCTTCTCCTTTCCCATGCGCGTCGGATGCCCTAGCTTTCTGAGCTCAAGCCGCCGCCATTTGTTTGCGATTGCTCGCCGTAGTTAGGAAAGAGGGCCGCTGCCTGTTTTGTCACGTTGCGCCGTCGTCCGCCATTCCTCGACGCGTTTGAGGCTAGATCCAGATTCACAAAGACGAGGCGCACCCGTGAGGACCATCCACTTCGCCGGAGAACGTCCCAAACGCTGCGCCGTGTGTCATCTTCCTCGGCTCCGGTCTGCCAGCCCCACCGCATCACCATCGGGCCCTTTGAGCTCTGTCAACCGTCCGATCAAGATCCAACGCGTGAGGTACGTCCACGTAGCCGTCTCGTTAGTTCCATTGGATTAGATCGTGACCGTAGGATTTAGATCGTGCGGTTTAGATTAGATTGAGTAGTTCCCTTTAGATCAAATTGCAGCCGTTAGATCTAGATCCTACGGTATAGTTTTAGCCACGTAGATCTGAGCTATGGCACACTAGATCCATTCTCCGCCATTAGATCTAGATTGTACGGTTAGATCTGGTTCACGTATTAGCATGAGAGCCAATCATGGCCGTCCGATCCGAATTGTACGGACCAGATTTAATCGCATAGATCCGTATACGTGGGATTAGATTGAATCTGAGCTGTCAGTTTTTGAATCAACGGACGAGATTGCTCGTGCGCGGACCAGTCAGAGTGTGCCACATAGCACAGGAGCCGAAGTGGCGCGGACCAGCGCCCGGTCGCCGCTGGCGTCACCCCTGACATCAGCGTCGGGCCCGCATGTCAGCCACCCCACCCCCGCGTGTGTGACAATGGGGACCACCTGTCAGTCCGCTCGGCCGAGTCGCGATGACATCAGCGATGACTTGCTGAGTGCTTTAAGTACTCACCCTTGCCACAATACAAACATCAGTAGAGGAAGAATCAACGCCAGCATTGGAGGAGGAGGAGCCAGTGAACTAGGGGCAAGCCCAGTCAGTTGCCTGTGGCATATTGGTTAGCGCCACGAGTTTATTTATTTCTGCTGCAATTTATTTAATAAATACTTTGCCCTGCGATGCGTACTTTTGTAAGTTAAACATAAGGTTGACTCAACCGCTTTTGTTATAATAAAGAATTAGTTACTATTTTGCTTTGTATGATTGTGATATTCATCGATGTTGAGACTGTGTGCACTAGCGTGATCCTGGACTAGTGCTGAAATTATAGAGGGTTCGGATTTGCACATTCAGGTCCCGACATACCCGCTCGAAATGCACCAGAGAGGGTTGAAATACAAAAGAAAGCAGAAGATATCTCTCATCCTATTCAGAGGCCTCAAAGAAAAAGAACAGAAACTCTGGCTTCTCAAATCCAAAGTACCTGGAGATGTTTGGGGGAAAACAGGGCAAGAGGACTCACCACAACCAATCACAAAAATGCCCTAAAACAAGAAGGGGAGCCAGTTGAGACTTAGCACTGGAAAGAAGCCTATGGCAATTCTAGATATGAATCTTCCATTGCAGAAAGCCACCAAAAATAATGTGTGCACACACATAGGTGATGAAAAACTAAAGGAACTTGCTCCTGTGATAGTAAATAGCAAAGAAGAGCAAACAAAAGTGCATAAAGAAGCACCCCATGACGAAATGTCCATAAACTCTGTAACAACGGGAGAATCTCTGAATAGAGCAATAGCCAATGTTGATGCATATTTTACAAAGAAGATTGCCACAATCATTGATCATGATCCCGAGCCTGCATCTCTAGCAGAATGCAAGAAAAGGTTAGACTAGGAAGAATGGAAGAAGGCAATCACTGCAGAATTAATCTCTCTAAACAAAAGAGAGGTGTTTGGGCCTGTGTGCCACACACCTCCTTATATAAACCCCGCAGGTCACAAATGGATCTTTGTTCGGAAGAGGAATGAAAATAATGAAATTGTAAGGTACAAGGCAAGGCTTGTTGCACAAGGTTTCACTCAACGTCCAGGAGTTGATTATGAAGAAACATATTCCCCCGTCATGGGAGGAATCACCTTTAAGTATGTAATCTCAATGGTAGTCAACTTGAAATTGAAAATAAAACTGATGGATGTTGTCACTGCATATCTTTATAGAAATTTGGATTCAGACATATACATGAAAGTATCAAAAGGTATCCCTGTCCCAAACCAAGACAGAGCAAACATAAACCTATACAGTGTGAAATTAGAGAAATCACTTTATGGGCTAAAGCAGTCAAGAAGAATGTGGTACAATCAATTGAGTGAATTTCTCTGCAAGAAAGGCTATACGAACAGCAAAGATTGTCCCTGTGTTTTTATACAATGATCCCCGAATGGATTTTGTATAATCTCAGTCTATGTAGATGACTTGAACATCATCAAGACAGATGAAGAAATAGAAGAAGCTTACTCTTGAAGTCTGAGTTTGAAATGAAGGATTTGGGTAAAACCAAGTTTTGTTTAGGCTTGCAGCTTGAGCATGTTCAAGGAGTAATCTTGATACACTAATCGTCTTACACGAAGAAAGTGCTAGAGAGATTTGGTTTTGAAAAGGCATATCCCACAAAGACCCCAATGGTTAGAAGGTCATTACAAGCAGACCTAGACTTATACAGGCCTAGAGAAGAGGGGGAGGAAGCCCTGGGAGCGGAATTTCCATATCTGAGTGCAATTCGAGCGCTCATGTACCTCGCAAATAGCACCAGACCGGACATTGCGTTCATTGTGAACTTGCTAGCTAGGTACATTGCAGAACCCACGAAAAGGTATTAGAAAGGGATCAAGAACATCTTTCGTTACCTCCAAGCAAAGATCTTGGCTTGTTTTATAGAAGAAATCATGAATTGAATTTGGTTGGTTATGCTGATGCTGAGTACTTATCGGATCCGCATACAAGCAAATCCCAAACTTGGTATATTTTCTTTTGTGGTGGAACAGCAATTTCTTGAAAGTCGTCTAAGCAGACTTTTGTCTCAACATCGACAAACCACTAAAAAAATCATTGCCCTATATGAAACCTCCCGTGAATGTGCATGACTTAGAAGAATGGTTCACCATATCTAGAAACCATGTGGTTTGAACATTGAGCAAACCCCTACTATCATTTATGAAAACAATACAGCTTGTGTTGCTCAAGTGCTATTTGGGTTATGTGAAAAGCAACCTCACGAAGCATATCAACCCCAAGTTCTTCTATGCTTATGAAATGCATAAGATGAACGAGATCAAAATACTGCACACTAAGTCGTCTAAGAACTTTGTAGATGTATTCACTAAATCACTCCCAGCATCCAGGGTTCAAATTCCTGTCGAAATCCCGCGAAATTTCGGATTTCGGACCCCCCCCCGAGTTCCATAATCCCGGCGAAATTTAAAAAAAACCCTAAAAAAATTTAAAAGTGCTACAGTACCCTATAATTTCACCGAAATTTCGGCTAAATGGATCGAAATCTCGGTTTTTTAACCGAAATTTGACCAAAAATTGACCAGAGTTTGACCGGATTGGATTCTTCAAGTCGTTTTCCATGTCTGACCAAAATTTCAAAAAAAATTGATGATTTTTTATCACCATAAAATTAAAATTGCTAAGTTCTTATTTTGAATTTTACAACGAGCAATGTGTCTTGCGTGAAGTTTGCTGTCTTACCATAGTTGGAACTTGGAAGTTCTTAGTTTCCATTACTTCTTTCTTCCAACTGAAGTAGCTCACCTCCTTTACTGCATTACGAGCATCCTTCTCATCTAAGAATGTAAACATGAAAGCACCGGGACTACCAAGATTCAAATGGAAATGGAAATGGTTAAACTTGCTACCTATGTTTATGCAGGATGGTCATTGTCTCTCAAGTTCTTTTCTACTTTGTACTCGAGGATTTCATATTCTATTGGGGGCACAGGGCTCTGCATACCAAATGGATACCACTTCCCATGGAGCCCATCCGATCTCCTACCACTATATGGAGGGTAAGTTAGCTAGAATTCACAAAAGGATTCCGTTTGATGAGTTACATTTAACATTGTTCTGAATTTTCCTTGTGAACAGCTCTGATTTCCATGACTACCATCATCGTGTGCTCTACACCAAGTCTGGGAACTATACCTCTACTTTTGTAATTATTTTATTATGTTGCCTAGTTAAAGTGTTTAAATCCAAAAATCAGGCGAAATGCTGCCAAATTTGGCTGTGTACGGTATTTTATGTGCAAAAACTAAGTAAATTTCATTCAAATAGATAGAAATTTCACATAAATTCTTTCATGATTATTTTCAAAAATTTCCCTATTTTTTCTAGCCCCGGGATACTATTTTATAGTACTTTTCACTATATGAATTTTTATAAATTCCTCAAGCTTGATCATTATCTACAAATTTCATAGCAATATTAATGATATGTCAGAAACATACATAAAAAATTTCAAAAAAAATAACGAATTTTGCAAACTTTTTAGATCATTTTAATTTGGCCGAAATCTCGGTAATTTCGGTTCAAAAAAAACTGGATTCAAATTTTGCTTTTTGAATTTCGTTCGGATTTCGTCCGAAATAACGAGATCTCGGCGAAAAATCGGATTTCGGGCGTTGACGAGATTTGCCCTAAAACGAAATTTTTAACCCTGCCAGCATCTACTTTTGAAATGTGCATTCGAGGAATTGAGATGATGAGACTTAGAGAAGTGCAGATCTTAGGGGAAGAATTTTCACATACTCTTAAATAAATCTTGAACATGAAGTTTGAGTACCCAACGTAGATCTCGAAGATTAATATTGAAGTTTGGGTGAATTGTACTCTTTTCCTTAGCAAGTTATTCATAAGAAGTTTTCTTATGTAAGGTTTTAATGAGGCAATTCGTGCAACACAGCAAGCGTATGCTATGCACTCTTTCTCCAAATATTTTTTTCACTAGGGTTTGCTGGAGTTTTGATGAGTCATATGCATCTCGCAACAAAAGGCCCAAGAGGGAGTATTCGGAAACTACCTGACCAATGAAGATCCACGATGATCCCTTTGCTGAAACCCTAGGAGGAGGCTATCAAAGGAAGGGTTCCCTTATTATACACACATCAGAAAAGAAATAATAGATCAATCTTTATTTCTGCACACTATATCTCTATTCTTTATTTTAGATATATCCAGAGAACTCTAGACTATATTTGATAGCACGTTCCTCGACAAAAAAATGTTAGGAAACCGATTGACGTATCCTATATGGACTCTTCCTTATCTCTAAGCAGAACCGCTATATATAGGAGGCAGGGGGTCACCCCATTGTACACAAGCATACAGAATAATAAAGCAGACCCGTTCCTCCTCATATTGTGTCTCTCGCCCTCTCTCTCTGTTCTCCAGTTTAGATCTATTAGGCAACCCCGGACTATTCGATAGCGAGGTTGTCTAACACGTTATCAGCACGAGTCTCTACCACAAGAAGCGGAGGATCGTCAACTACAACGAACGTCTACTACCGGCGATTGATCGCCCGATCCGATCTGCAATCAACTTGCCATCAAGCTGGCATCCACTCGGATTGCCGAAAGAAAAGTCCTACGCGACTCTATCCTACGCGATAGTCTACCAGAGAATAAATTGAAAAGGTGAGAATACGAGGATTAATTCTAATCGCTCGTTGAATCTATATTTATATCTAATCTACGTGGTACGAAGCCATCTACTGCTGCACATTGGTTCCCCGGCTAGTCCTCGCCGCCCACAGACGCACCACGGCCGGTCCGAGCATGCCTTGATTTCACGCATGCAAGTGAAGCACACGGCAAAACGACTAGCTAGATCAATTCACACGCAAAGATACATACGTGAGCGGCATTGACAAGAAGTTGTTGTGCATACGTGAGAAGCGTACCGCTAGAAGTTGCCGCGCATACATTGACTAGAAGTCCTCATGCAAAAGGAACTAATCGGTGATCTTTGTACTAAAAGTTAAACCTCCATTACGACTAGTTAGTTCTGGTTGGTTTGGTCGCTTCTAGTCCTCCAAGAACAGAGAGCCAAATTCAGAGAACACATCAAGAACGAATTAGTCCAATTACTCGGCACATATTTTTTTCCACGCGTTGCGCCGGTGCTTCGTTCTCCGCGCACGGCCGCCTTGACCAGTAGGGCCACCGCTGGTTTCTGAACCGGCCGAAGCCTTTGGCCTCACCCATCGCCGCACACGCAGTGCCGCCAAGCCGCTGGCCCCGCCGGACCTCCGCCGCGCACCACCGCGCAAGAAGCGCGTCGCTGACTTCTGCCCCGAAACGGCCTCGGCGCTTGGCCCCCCCGACCGCCTGCACCAGCTCTGGCCCGTAGCCGGCCTGCCTTCACGCCCGGTCGCAGGTACTGGTGACGCGCCGCAAGCAAGCCCACCATCGGCTCGGTGACGCGCAGCTTGAAGCCGGCCACCAGAGCTCGCCGTTTGAAGCCGACCCGGCCCGCACGACTCACGCGCGCCTGCACGCCCTTGCACTCCCGCCGGCGTCGCCCACCGCTTGCGCTGGTCCCAGCCGTGCACCCCGTGCACTCGGACAGCACTGCTCCCCGCTCAGCTATCAAGGCCTAACCGGCTGGAACATGAAGTTCAGAGCATCAGGAACAAGAATGTCTCTTTTTTTTTGGTTAGTGATTGATTTTGCAATCAATTCGTATAACAAGAAGTCAGCTGTGGGGGTCTTGGCATCTAGTCTGGTCCAGGGAATGGAATGATGAAAGGTCTCAATTCTTTCCTTGGACATGAAGTCTAAATCGTTTTGGACATGAAGACCAAATCGGACTTGAAGTTCTAAAGCCGGATTGAATCCGGGAAGTGGCGCACGGGGGGTAAGGGGAAATTCCTCTTTCCCCCCGCCCCCCCCCCCATTACTTAATATATATTTTTTTCTCCTTTTATTATGCTTTTTTTCTGAATATTGAATAAGAAATTCGGAAAATTGCCAGAAAAATATGAAAATTCCCAGAAAAATAATTGGCTCTGTTTAATTTGTACTTAGCCTTATTTTCTGCATTTATGAAATTTTTTTCATGAATTTTTGCAATAATTACCTGGTTTAGAATATCGGAAATTCCTGAGAATTTACTTTCCGTATTTATGAAATCATGAATTGTGCAATTATTGTTCTGTTCCATGTATTGTATTTATTGTTTTAATATAATTCATTAAAATTTCAAGCACGCCGCACGAAGCGGCCACCGTCGCGCCAGGAAGGCCGACGTGTATGGAACTGATTGCGCCGCGCGCATGAAGCCGCGCTAAACCGATTGCACGAAGCCGATCACGCACATAAAACAGATCGCACGAAATCGATCATGTATATGAATCCAATCGCTTGCACAAAGCTGTATTTATGAATATTTATGAATTCTGCATTTATGAATCTCGCACTTATGAATTTTGCATTTACCTTGTATTTATGAATTCCGTATTTATAAATCTTGTACGTATGAATTTTGCATTTATGAATGCTGCAATTATTGCTTTCTTTTAGTTTACTGGAAATTCATGAGAATTTAATTATGCATCTGGCAGCCACTTCCTATTAGATTGTACGCAGTAATCTAATGGAAGAACTTTGTGAATATGAAAAGGTCTGGCATTGTCAAAACGTGAGTTTTTGAAAGAACTGGCCCGAATGGTCAGAACTATCTCACATAGACATCAGATTGCATAATGAATTGCAAGCTTTAGAAGAACATTTTCTCTCATGAATGAATATGCAGTTTATTATTCTAGTATTCTTTATTTACAAGCAATGTTTGAATTACTTTACCACTGTCTGATTAGAATTATATTTCTTTTCATTTATAAATCGTGTAGCGCCCAATGAAGGAAATATACATTGTTGATAGTGGCACAACAAATACCATCTTAAGAGAGTCAAAATACTGACGATCACGAAGAACGCTGGAAGGATTACGACTATCGCAGGAAGCGATACGCATATAATAGGTTCAGAAAGAGCCACAATTATATTGCCAATGGGTACAACTTTGGTAATTGAAGAAGCCCTCTTGTACCCTGAATCAACTCGCACTCTCTTAAGTTTCAAGGATATCTGCGCCAATGAGTTTCACGTAGAAACCAATGAAGAAAATGGCAAAAAGCATTTGTGCATTATGAAGCACGCGGAATACGAAAAATGGTATTAGAAAAATATTCCTCATATGAATCTGGGTTGTACTACACGAGAATCAATGCACACACAGTGTATACCTCTTTAGAAGCTCTGAATTATTTTTGCTATGGCGTTGTATATTTAGGTCATCCTGGTCTTAGATTGATGAGAAATATAGTTAACAACTCACAAGGTCATGGCATTAATGTTAAAAATTTCCCGAATCATGAAGATTTTGTGTGCCATGTATGTGCCACCAGGAAATTAATAACAAAATCCTTTGTTATGAAAGTGCAACATGAAATCCCTGCATTCCTAGAACGCATTCAGGGGGATACTTACGGCCCGATTCAGCCCTTGTCAGGGCCGTTTCGATCCTTTATGGTGCTCATTGATGCTTCCTCGAAATGGTCGCATACATATTTGCTGTCAACAAGGAATCATGCATTCGCAAAGTTGATCTCGCAGGTCATCAGAATTAAGAATGATTTTCCTGATCATCACGTGAAGTCCATTCGAGTGGACAATGTCGGCGAATTCACTTCCAAGGCATTTGATGATAATTGCACAGCAACTGGAATAACAGTTGAGCACTCTACCGCACGTCCATACGCAAAATGGACTAGCTGAAGCACTAATAAAGAGGATTAAGTTCATTGCCCGATCACTCTTGCAGAGTTGTAACTTGCCCAACACTTGTTGGGGACACGCAGTCCTGCACGCAGCAGCACTCATCAATTATAGACCATCGGCCTACAACATCCATTCACCTATGCAACTAGTGCAAGGGTTCATCCCGAAGATTTCCCATCTTAGAAATTTTGGTTGTATGGTATATGTACCTATACCACCCCCACAGCGGACTGCAATGGGCCCTCTCCGCAAGTCTGGGATATACGTTGGTTATGAGAGTGCATCCATAATCAGGTATTTGGAACCCATGACTGGAGACTTGCATACAACCCGATTCATTGATCGTATCTTTGACGAGGACCGCTTCCGTCATTAGGGGAGAGAATCAACCATTGGATGAAAAATGCCGGAAATAATATGGCATTCCTTTGGGATCCCCGCACATGACCCTCGCACTAATGAAGCAAATCAAGAAGTCCGTAAGATAATTGATTTGGCAGAATTTAGCAAATGAATCGCCTGATCATTTTTGTGATCTCAAGAGCGTGGTTAAGTCGCATGTACCCGCAAGAAATGCACCAGAGAGGGTGGAAATACCTAAGAAAGCGAAGGTATCCTCATCCTGTTCAGAGGCCTCAAAGAAAAGAACAGAAATCGGCTTCTCAAACCCAAAGTACCGGAGGCGTCTGGGAAAATCGGGCAAGAGGACTTACCACACCAATCACAAAAGTGCCCCAAAGCAAGAAGGGGAGCAGTTGAGACTGGCCTTTGGAAAGAAGCCTGTGGAAAAGGCAATTCCAGATCTGAACCTTCCATTGGAAGAAGCCGCCGGAAATAATGTGTGCGCACACATTGGCGGAGAAAAACTAAAGGAACTTGCTCTTGGAATGGGAAATAGCAATGAAGAGCAAGTAGAAGTGCATGAAGCACACCACGACGAAATGGCCATAAATTTTGTAATATCAGGAGAATCAATGAATAGAGCAACAGCCAATGTCGATGCATACTTTGCAAAGAAGATTGCCACGATCATTAATTATGATCCCGAGCCTGCATCTCTCGCAGAGTGCAAGAAAAGGCTCGATTGGGAAAATTGGAAGAAGGCAATCACCGCAGAGTTAGTCTCTCTGAACAAAAGAGAGGTGTTTGGGCCTGTGTGCCGCACGCCTCCCCATATAAACCCCGTAGGTCACAAATGGGTTTTTGTTCGCAAGAGAAACGAAAACAATGAAGTTGTAAGGTACAAGGCAAGGCTTGTCGCTCAAGGTTTCACTCAACGTCCTGGGGTTAATTATGAAGAAACCTATTCTCCGGTCATGGGCGGAATTACCTTTAGGTACTTGATCTCAATGGCAGTTAACTTGAAGTTGAGAATGAAGCTAATGAATGTTATCACAGCATATTTGTATGGAAACTTGGATTCGGAGATATACATGAAAGTACCGGAAGGTATCCCTATCCCGAACCAAGACAGAGCAAACAGAAACCTATACAGTGTGAAATTGGAGAAATCAGCGTATGGGTGAAGCGATCGGGAAGAATGTGGTACAATCGTTTGGGTGACTTTCTCTGCAAGAAAGGCTACACGAACAGCAAAGATTGTCCATGTGTATTTATACAACGATCCACGAATGGATTTTGTATAATCTCCGTCTATGTAGATGACTTGAACATCATTGGGACGGATGAGGAAATTGAAGAAGCATGCACATATTTGAAATCTGAGTTTGAAATGAAAGACTTGGGTAAAACCAAGTTCTGTTTAGGCTTGCAGCTTGAACATGTCCAAGGCGGAATCTTGGTACACCAAGCATCCTACACGCAGAAAGTGTTGGAGAGATTTGGTTTTGGAAAGGCATACCCCGCAAAGACCCCAATGGTTGGAAGGTCACTCCAAGCAGACCTAGACCCGTACAAGCCTAAAGAAGAGGGGGAGGAAGTACTGGGAGCGGAATTCCCATACTTGAGTGCAATTGGAGCGCTCATGTACCTTGCGAATAGCACTAGGCCGGATATTGCGTTCGCCGTGAATTTGCTAGCAGATCTGATCTGAGAACCCACCAAAAGGCATTGGAAAGGGTGAAGGACATCTTCCGTTACCTTCAAGGAAGCAAAGACCTCGGCTTGTTTCTGAAGAAACAATGAATTGAATTTAGTTGGTTATGCCGATGTCGGGTACCTATCGGACCATATACCGGCAAGTCACAACCGGGTATGTTTTCCTTTGCGGTGGAACAACAATTTCTTGGAAGTCGTCTAAGCAGATTCTTGTCTCATCGTCGACTAACCACTCAGAAATCATTGCATTGTATGAAGCCTCTCGGGAATGTGCATGGCTTCGAAGAATGGTTCACCACATCCAGAAGTCATGTGGCACGAACATAGAACAAACCCCACTATTATCTATGAAGATAATGTACTTGTGTTGCACAAGTGCAAATGGGATACGTGAAGAGTAACCTTACAAAGCATATCAACCCCAAGTTCTTTTATGCCCATGAAATGCATAAGATGAGCGAGATAAAGATATCTTGCATACTAAGTCGTGGTGAAAATCTCGCAGATTTATTCACTAAGTCACTCCGGCATCTTCCTTTGAAAGATGTATTAGAGGAATCGGGATGATTAGGCTTAGAGAAGTGCAGATTTCAGGGGGAGAATTTTCACATACTCCTACATAAATCTCGAACATGAAGTTTGAGTACCCAACGTAAATCTTGAAGATTAACATTGAAGTTTGGGTGGATTGTACTCTTTTCCTTAAGTAAGTTTTTCATTGAAGTTTTCTTACCTAAGGTTTTGATAAGGCAATCAGTGCAACACAGCAAGCGTGTGCTATGTACTCTTTCTCCAATTATTTTCCCACTGGGTTTTTATGGAGTTTTAATGAGGCATATGCATCTCGCAGTTGAAGAGTCCAAGGGGAGTGTTAGGAAACCGATTAGCGTATCCTATATGGACTCTTCCTTATCTCTGCAGAACCGCTATATATAGGAGGCGAAGTGGTCACCATTGTACAGAAGCATACAGAATAATAAAGCAGACCCGTTCCTCCTCATATTGTGTCTCTCGCCCTCTCTCTCTGTTCTTCAGTTTAGATCTATTAGGCAACCCCGGACTATTCGATAGCGAGGTTGTCTAACAAAAAAACACCAACCCAACCTATCGTATACCATACAATAGAATTGACGCAGGCTCAAATGGGAAATAACGCCAAGTATAGGGACCCTAGTGCAAATCCGGCTATTCTTGAACCGAGAAAAGACACCAAGTCACCCCACCAATCCCTAACTAGGACAACTCCGGCGGGATCCAGCATGGAGCCATCCCGGCGATCCACCGGCGGCGCCGCGTCGGACGACTCCTCCACGAATGGATCGGATGTCGAGGATGACAGGTACTGCAGCGCCAACTCTGCGCTCGGCACGCCCAGCTCCCTCGCCACCCTACTCCCCTCCTCCGACTTATGGGATCACCACATGGACCTTCTCCTCCTCGACGACCCCATCGCCGACTTCCACAAGAACCACCAACTGAACCGCCTCCAGCTCCAAGCACAGGCGCCGTCGCAGTCACAGCCGCAGCCGCAGCCACTACCCGATCCTTCCGCCGCCGCCGGAGACGCCGCTCTCGGGCGGCTGGAATCGGATTCTGGTTCGCCGGCTGTTCGGCCGCCTCCGGATCCCGCCCAGGTCGGTTCCCTCTTCTCTGACATCCAAGAACTTGTTTTGGGGTGGTAGTTAAATGAGGAGGAGGTGCATCTGGGCGATTTAGCCGTCAATTTTAACTGTCGAATGCGATTATGCTTGGGTAGGATTGATGGCTTGTAGCATTATCTAAGTTAATTTGCTTGCGTAGATGCAACTATGGATGTTTTGAATGCGTTGGCTCCTTAATTTGGCTAACCTTTTTTCCTGCAAAAGTGCACTTGCCCGATGGGGCAAGGTTGTTGATAGGGAAACAAAAGATATACGCTGCAAGCAACTATGCTTAGGGAATAATTCGGTCTTTGTTCTTGGAGTTCTCCGTTTCACTATTGCAGTATTTCCGCATCAAAGTTGTAACAACCATCCATTTCTCATCTTGACCACACCTCACTTTAGGTCATGTTTGGCAGAGCTCTAGCTCCACTAGATTCGTGGATCTAGTGGTGCTGGGTATTCCTAACTCTTCTAAATCCGTGGAGCTCCTAAAATCCGTGGAGCTCCTAAAATCCGTGGAGCAGGAGCTATGGGTATATTAAGAGTGTTGAGGTGGGGTCATTTTGTTTACATTTTAGAATAAAAATATAAACTTAATTAACTTTATTAGCCTGAGTTGAAGCTGGAATCTAGAGCTTTGCTAAACAGGGCCTTAATTAACCTTTAATGAATTCAAAGTGCACACTGAAATAAAGTGAACCAAGTGTGCACCTTTGTCTGTTGAAGCGGATGGTTGCTAGTGCTGCTAGTGCAACTTAAAACCCTTATGTACAGTGGTGGAAACACTTAATACTTTAATAGGCACTGTAGTTGATACTCTGCCATTTGTATCAGATATAGACTGTCGACTCTTAGTGTTCTTGTTCATAAAAAAGATACAGCCCGTTGCTGCCTTGCTTGATCAAATTGTAGTATTGCATTGCACCAGCCTATGATGTTTTCAACCACATTCTTGGGTTGACATGTCTATTTCTAACTATAGGTGGACAACCTTGATGACAATGATTTATTTGATGATATGGTACAAGAGATGGATCAGATTCTGCTCAATTCAGGGGAGCCCCATGAAAGTGGATCTTTTACAGGTAGCCGTGTGAGTAATGCTCACCAAAATCATCATTTCAGAGATGGCAGCACCACTGCTTCTACTTCCAGTACCGATGATGCCTACGTATATCCACTTCCTCACTATCCTTCAAAAATTGATTGGGTGGTGGTTGTGGGTGCAAAGCAAAGAACAGGGGATGTTTCTTTCGGTGAGCGGATGGTTGGGGTCAAAGAATACACTATTTATTTGTTAAAAGTGAGGAGCGGCGAAGATGAATGGGAAATTGAGCGTCGGTACCGTGAGTTTTATGCACTTTACCAACAACTTAAGCTCTTCTTTTATGATAAAGGTTTGAGTCTTCCTCCCACATGGAGAAATGTTGAAAAAGAGTCCAGTAAAATATTTGGAAATGCATCCCCAGACGTCGTCAATGAGAGAAGTCGTCTCATTCAAGAGTGTTTGTGTTCTTTGCTCGTCTCTAATTATCCATACAGAACACCCACCCCTCTGGTTAGTTTTTTGTCACCAGGGAGCCCCACTTATGAATATAGCTTTTTAAAAACTCTTGTTCCGCGATCTTTGCAAAAGCTGAGGAGTGATTTACATTCCAAAGATTCAGACTGCCTTGGAGCTTCGCATGGAGATTCTATCTCTATGGGCAAGACAATATCACTTGTTGTGGAGGATAGACCTTGGAAGTCGACTAGACAGTTGTTGGAGTTACAACACTACAATTGTGCGGGATGCCATAGTTATTTGGATGTTGGACGAACATTGCTGCAAGAACTTGCACAAACTATTGGATGGAACAAGCCTCGGTTTTGTGCATACACTGGCCAGTTGTTTTGTGCTTCTTGTCACACAAATGATACTGCAGTTCTTCCAGCAAGAGTCTTGCACCAGTGGGATTTTTCTTTATATCCAATTTCCCAGTTAGCAAAGGCGTATTTGGACTCTATCTATGACCAGGTAATGATATAGTAACACTGTATTTTTCTTTAATTTGTTTTTTCTTGTTTATTTAGATGTACAGTTTCTGGAATGGACCATAGAATATAACTTCTGCTTTCGTACTTTGTGGCGACCTCAGTAAAGGCTTATTTTCATTTTCAGCCTATGCTCTGTGTAAGTGCTGTCAACCCTTTCCTATTCTCTAAAGTGCCAGCTCTCCTTAATATTATGAGTATTCGGAAGAAAATAGCAGCTATGCTTCCGTGTGTCCAATGTCCTTTTCGGAACTCCATATTTAGAGGATTAGGAGTTCGAAGATACCTTCTTGATGGGAATGACTTCTTTGCACTCCGTGACCTTGTTGATCTCTCGAAAGGGGCTTTTGCAGGTATTGTTCATTCATGAACTTGTATGCTTATTTCATGTTGCCCTTATCAGCCGGTGGTAATGCCAAATATGTATGTGTGTTTTGTTGCTGTCGAGGTTAATTGATTAATATGTGACTAAAAAAGGGTTTATCTGAGAAATGCATCTATGTGTGCTTGCAAGGTGCCATGTTTTGGCATGATAGACGTGTCAAACAGATTAATACTTATTTGCCATCCCTCATGATTTTGGTTTATCAAACACTAATACAGCAAAGTACTGCTCCACTAAAATTAGAAATTGCAGTCTGTTTAGAACTATCAAACTTAGGATACTGCGACCATGTTTTAAGGAGCTTCACATTCAACTTCCCCAAGCATGCCTGAATGTTCCCTCCAGAAAAAAAAAGGGATAGTGAATATTTGTTCCGGCTTCAGCTCCCCCAAACATGTATGAATGTTTCCTTCTGAGAAAAATAAGGGATTGTGAATATCCATTTAGGTGTCTAACATCTTTTAGATATGGTTGTTTCAGTTCCATATGCTGACCCCTGTGGTTATTGTTCAAGAATGAGTGAATGACTAATGTTTGATGATCTAAAAAATTGGAGTCATACTCGTAAGCCATTAGACAACAATCGAAATGATGCTCTCAAACTGTTCCTTGCACGACTGATACAAGTTATGTTTGCTTGAAACAGCACTTCCAGTTAAGGTACAGACCGTATCAAATAGGATACTTGTACACATCACCGAGCAATGCCTTGTGTGCTATGATGCAGGCGTTCCTTGTGCTGCTCGACGCGCTTGTGATGACCCCCTTGCCCTTATATTTCCATTTCAGGTGCGCTGCCAAGTCTTTGTTTTCTAATTTTATGCGGCTTTATCTTCATATCTGAAGCAATTAGTTTTGTGATAATTGCAGCAGGATGAAGCTACAAAATGTGGTTCATGTGGGTCAATCTTCCATAATCAATGCTTTAGAAAAATCAGTGTTTGCCCTTGTAAGACTGGCAGTACAGGCAGGAAAATTGCTGCGCTAGAACAAGCTATACATGGCAGCACAAACGGGCCATCAACGGAGTTGATGCAGCCCCCTTCTTTCTCCTCATCATCTGGGTTTTTCTCCAACATCCTCTCCAAAGCAAGGCCGGATAAAATTTGGAAACCGAGAAATAGCAGTCATGTAATTATTATGGGTTCGATGCCAGATACGTCCATGTGAGGTCTGTTGTATGTTTGTGTTCCATTGATTATTGTGATTTTGCCCGCACAAATTCATACCTTGTACAATATTGTATCTAAGAGATACCATGGAGAGGATCATCCCTATTGTTTTTGTATGAAATAAAATGCAATTTTCTGTGCAGTTGTTTCATCAAAAGTTCAATGATTTCCATGTTTAGCTATTTTTTAGGTTTACGTTCGTTGGAGAACAATGAGTTGCATGCCCTCGTCCCAAGAGGCCAAGATGGCATTAAATTTTCGACATTTTTCTAGAGTTAGATTTTCGAGCTTGATCCAAATCCAACTACTCCCACTCTCCCAGACCCACTTGCTCCCCAATTCCAAACCCTAATCCCACAAATTCCCCAATCCACACAGCCGTGTGGCAGGCAACACGAGAGCATGGCATAGCAGGCATGGCAGGCTGCGCGAGGACAAGGGGTGGCACAGGCGCACAGCGGATGATGCGGATGCTTGGCACGGCACTCTTGCAGACGAGCGAAACTGCAGAGGCACGAGATTTGTAAATTGTAAGCAAGTCCTCCTGTGTCCTAACCTCCTCGATGCTTTTGATTAAGTTTATTCTGATTTGGTGAATGGTTATTTATTGATTTGGGATTTGTAGGATCTGATTATTAGAAATTTGAAGAAAAAAAACATTATTGTGATTTCTTATTTGTGAATGTAGAGCAAGAGCAACAACTAGCATGAGGAGGAATAGAGACATTCTTTCCTTTTTTTCGGAACCGAGAAGCAAAGGCAAAGAAGATTTCGCCTTCTTCATCACTACACGAAGGGCAGACTCAAGAACAAGAAGGGAGAAGACCATACGAAGGAAGCTGGAATCAGGTGGCTTCTACACCTCCATCTCAAATGAAGAATCAGATTGTTGCTGTGATTCCTGACAATGCACCAATGGCACCACCACCCCAACCCCAAGTCCAAAGTGTAGGAGCTTCATATTCAATTCGTACCAGCAAGGAGGAAGTGATTTATGATGTGACCCCGTCCTCATGATCCAGGGAAAAGGATACTAATTGTGAGCTATGCCATCAACGATCAAGATACAGTTCGGAGAGGATATATTGTGAAATGTCCATGCCAACCTTATACACGTGATTTCCCCATTAGGAAAATATTAGGTAAAAGATACCACTTCAGTGTGAGTTGATTTGATAAGTACAATTAGATTGAATATAATGTCAAAAAGGATCCTACATTTTGCTTTATCTGTTATTTGTTCAAGGGGAAACTAAGGGGGTGACAGCTTTGTTGATGGTGGTTGGAGAAATTAGAATAAATATGACTTACTTGACAAACATGCGGGTGGTATAAAGAGTATCCATAATCAAACTCAAAAGAAATTCTACTTCTTTGTTAAACCAAAATCATCAGTTGCTCATGTTGTTGTGAAGTGATCTAAAGAGGATAAACTTCTTTACAAATCTAAGTTGACTTATTTGCTTAGATGCTTGAGGTTTATTTTGCGTCAAGGATTGGCATGCCGTGGACATGATGAAAGCGAACTCTCTTGAACTTTTTTGCACATTATTGATATATATTCTACAATCCGCAAAGTACTCATAAAGATTGGAAAAGCCCCTGCCCTAAAAAGTGAATGGGGAAAGCCCATGCTATGGTGGTAGCATTTGAGCCATTTGATTTTGTTTTTATGGCAAAATTTATGCTACTAATACTTGGGTACATAGATGAGTTGTGTCACTCTTTGCAGAAGTGGGTCTAAGATATTATTAATGATATGTCAATTGTTGATTTGGCTAAGAACAGATTGCAATATATGAGGAATCATGGGTGGAAAGACTTTCTTCGTGAAAAGTTGCATCATTTTGAATGAAACGTCGCATTAAAGTTCATATGGTGAATAAGAAATATGTACCTTTTGGAAAATCAAAGCGTTTTTCCCAAACAAATAAACGATGATCATTATAGAAGAGAAGTACATCTTGGCATTATTGATAGTGTTCTTCAAGATGGTTTGACAAAGCTGTCACCCCATTTGAAACCTTTGATAAGGATAAAGTACTTAGGCTTGCCAAATATTATCCCAATGAGTTCTCAAGTGCAGATTTGATGGGACCTCCTTTCCATGTTGATAACTTTATTGATGATATGCGAAGAGGGGATAGGTTTAAGGACATCAAGAATCTTGGTGAGCTTTCTGTTAAACTTGTTGAAACAAAAAAACATGAGATTTACAAGTTGGTGTACTTCTCAAAATGGTATTGCTCCTACCTGTGGCGATGGTGAGTGTTGAAAGAATATTTTTTCCAATGAATCTTGTGAATAACAAGTTAAGAAATACTATGGCCAATTAATTCTTGAATGATTGTGTAGCCACATTTATTGAGTGGGATGTTGTCTTGAAGGTTAGTGAAGATGATGTAATCAAGCGTTTTCAAGGCATGAAAACACCTAAAGTAGAATTCTAATTTTTATTACATATTTTGTAATCTTCTATTCATGTAAGACCTTGTTCAAACTATATGTGTTGTATTTTTGGCAAATTTTGAACCTACATGGTGGATTTATGATACGAAACTATGTGTCAACGTCCAGTGTCAAATATGCACACCCATTAGAAATTTTCTAATTCCGCCACTGCCTACAAATGGAATTGAGCACAAGGACCATGATTAACCATCAAAATTGAGCATGGATTCTTCACTTATTTGACTGAAGCTCGAAAAAAAATTCGTGATATTATGTTGGGAGTAACATTTTCGAGAATGATCCATCTGGACTAGAGATTTTCTGCACCTACAATGGTGATATAGCATGGAGCACAAGGACCATGATTAACCATCAAAATTGAGCCACGATTCTCCACTTATATTTGACTGAAAGCTCTAAAATTTGGCGTATAGATCCTTTTTTTAAGGCAACATGCCCAGAACAGCCTGGAACTCTTGCATTAATTGTGTCGGGGATTGAACTATTTACCATAAGGACCATCTCGCCCCAAGCAGCCCAAAAGCCACCGACCATACAATACTCTCGGGGGAATGCCCAAGGAGAGCATTCGAGCAACCCTATGCTCGGGCAACGAGCATACGCATCCACCTGTTAAAATACTGAATGCTCACCTGTGAGCACGTCGGGCAGGTACGAGCAACCATGCTCGGATAGGCCTAGCGGTTACTCGGGTGGATGGTCGGGGGGCTCGGTCAAATCACCAGAAAGGAAAGTGGCAACCAATCCGCCGAAGATCCAGGGTAGGTGCACCAGAAATTCAAAACAAGGCGCGATTCAAGGACTCCGGATCACGGGCGCGAAAGATATGGAAGCATGGTGTAATTATAGGGGGTAGTTACCCTGTATATGACTTAGGACCTTGTATTTAAACCCTCCTGCCCCCTGTGAAAAGGGGAGGAAAAAATAGTGTACGCAGCTTTACAGAACTCAAATCATATACACTGGAGTAGGGTTATTATCTCCGTGGTGAGAGGCCTGAACCAGGATAAACACCGCGTGTCCCCGATCATCTGAGCATTGCTCGGACGCTAATTTCCCTCTCGTGCGAAGGGGCCCCTGTTGATCCCTCATTCAACAAGTAAGCTCGGTGGGAGCCCGTTCTCCAATCGTCAATAGCTGGCGCCGTCCGTGGGGATCGACAGCGTGATCTCCGTTCGAGAGGAATCCACGAGGATGTCAAACTCGGGAGATACTCGGGGTCTCTGTGCCTTCAACGATGTTGAGGATGACGACATGTACTACGCCGGCGACGGTGTGGTCGGTGTGACCGATCCAGCAGGCCACATCGAACCCGGGAGCCTTACCCCGGGGTCTGAAGTGCAAGGATGAACCCTTTGTTCTCCGCGTATTGCCCTCGTTGATAACGAGGATGACTATAACGGACTCTATGATGGTCTGGATATACCAGATCATACCGAGTTCGATCGCGAAACAGCGTCCCAAGGAGATACGATGATGTCTCCCTCCACTCATCTCACTTTCACGACGTTAACATGGCCGGAAGCCGTGTCAAACCCGAGGTGGAATCCTCGGGGGCTGCTAAGCACGATCGCTATGAAGCAGCCAGGCACCACCTGGAGGCGTCCTTGGGCAGGACCTTGGCGAGCATTCGTCGTCGTGCGCGAGAAAGGCACACTTCCAGGGAAAGAAACTCCTCCCGAGGAAACTCTCACTGGTGTCGTACTCCTAACCGCGTCCTCGAGCGCCGCCAGAGTTCTCCGCCACCTGTCCTCCAGAACCGGGAGCGTCTGCAGGCTTTGGCGGCGGTCGTGCGCGATCTCCGCAACTTTCCCGACCAAGTGGACTTGGAAGCGGTTGGTATGGTGGCCGAGGATTTAGAAAGGCTCGCCGCGAACTTGAAAGTCTCGAATCCATCTCATGATCGGGGTACTCGGAGTGTTTCCCGGGGCTGTCGAGAGCACACTCTCATCCGATCGCATAGGGATGAGTCTCGGAGCCATGCACGGGAGGTGCTCTAGACGATCAACCCGGTCCACAGGAACCTTCGAAGTAATCCCCGATCGACCTCGGGGCATCTTGTGCATGTCCACTCGGATTACGAGCGCTCCGAATGCTCTACGACCAAGCAGTCACCAACACGCCGACCTCGTGAGGTCTTTTCCTGACTTGGTCCGCGCATTGGGCGATGGACGAGGGATGCTCGTGACGACGTTCGCGGCCGAAGAAACCACCGTGACACCTCGAATTTTGGGTGTAGGGCCTTCACGAGCTCCCTTAGGAATGTCACGTGGCCAAGCAAGTTCAAGCCCGGGCACATTGAGAGATTCAACGGAACCCAGAACCCGGATGAATTTCTCTCAATCTACACCACTGCGATCCTAGCCGCAGGGGGTGATGAGGGAGTAATGGCGAACTACCTCCCAACGGTCTTGGACGGGGCCGCTCGTACTTGGCTCTTCAATCAGAAAGAAGGATCCATACGATCTTGGAGGCAGCTCAGTACGGCGCTCCGAGCAAATTTCCAGAGTTGCTACATTCGCCCAGGGAAAGAGCACGACCTCGAGCGCCTAATCCAAACGGAGGGTGAGACTCTGCGATAGTTTGTCCAGAGGTTCATCCAAGTCCGGAACTCGATCCCGAACTTATCGGACGAGGCTGTTGTCCGAGCCTTTAAATTCGGAGTACGGGACGTTCGCTTCACGCAGGACCTGGAGATCCACCCAGACTTGACGGCCAACGAGCTCTTCCGTATGGCTGACCAGTACGCCAACACCGACGAAGCCGTCTAGTGGAAGAAAATGCTGGACGAAGGAAAGCTACCACCTTAGCCCAGATTAGAGGTCTCCACTAGCAAGAAAGGTTCAAACTCCATGGACAAAAAGATCAAGAAGAAGAAAAAGACACAACCCTTGCCAGGTATAGTCGCCGCGGTGGAGCAGCAACAGCCTCGAGCATCCCAGCCACAGCGCCGGGGGTTCAATGCTCGGGGCAGAGGGCAACAACCTCGACACCACGATGACTGAAACCGAGGCGATCAGGCGATGCATTAGAGCAGCCTCTATTGTCTGCTCCACCAAGCGTATGGACACGACCTACGGAACTGCCGGACATGGACCTACCGCATAGAGCAGTTCTACAGCGGCAAGGGTCCCATGACATCGCTCCCGAAGCAAGCAGAAAATGACAAATGTAAGCAGCCCGCTGGGGATAAGGACGACGACATGGAGTACCAGGAGCCCCAAAACCACATCACGGTCATATTCGGAGGCTCCTCCGCCTACAAATCTCGCCGAGATTTAAAGGATGCCACGCGGGAAGTACACCACGTTACCCAGGGTAAACCCCCCGTGCAGCAGCTCAAGTGGTCCAAGCTACCCCTTACATTCTCCAAGGATGATTGTCCCCTTGGAATGACAAAGCCACAGAAGCTCCCAATGGTTGTGAGCCCGACCATCAGCAACACTATTGTGGGCCGAGTGCTCATAGACTCTGTGAGCTCCCTAGATCTAATATCCGCCAAGGTCTTGGACGAGATGCAGATCCATCGTTCCAAGATCAAGAGCGTAGCGATCCCCTTCTTTGGGATAGTCCCGGGCACCTCGATCAAGCCTTTAGGCCAAGTCGTCTTGCCCATCACCTTTGAAAGCCCGAGCAACTTCCGCACAGAAATGATCACCTTTGAAGTGGTCGACTTTGAGTTGGTTTACAATGCTATTCTCGGTAGGCCGACTCTGGCCAAATTCATGGCCGCCACGCATCATGCGTACCAATGCCTGAAGGTTCCTAGACCTAACGGGGTCATAACCGTAAGGGGGAGCCATAAGTCCGCATTAAATTGCGACGAAAGGGCGTTGGACATGGTCGGCCAATTGCCCACGCGCGGTTCCGACCAAGAGCCGAAGCACTCCCAGCCTAAAATTGCCCTCCAGCCTGGAGGAGAGACCAAGGCTGTTCCACTCAACGAGTCGGAACCCACCAAGGTCGTACATTTGGGATCTTCCTTAGATCCCAAATAGGAATTCGAACTCATCACCTTCCTCCAAGAAAATTCGGATGCGTTCGCCTGCGAACCATCCGACATGCCCGGAGTCCCAAGGGAGGTGATCAAACACAGGCTAGCGGTTCAGCTTGATAAAAAGCCAGTGCGACAAAAACTCAGACGATTTTCCCTGGAAAAGCAGGCGATCATCTGGGATGAGCTCGACAAGCTGCTCAAGGCCGGCTTCATCAGAGAAGTTGAGCATTTAGAATGGCTGGCCAATCCGGTCATTGTCAGGAAGAAGGGGGGCAAGTGGCACATGTGCGTCGACCACACAGGCCTGAACGCCGCATGCCCAAAAGACAACTACCCGCTGCCTCGTATAGACCAGTTGGTCGATGCAACAGCGGAGTCCCAGATGATGAGCTTCCTGGCTGCTTATTCGAGATACCATCAGATCAGCATATCACCTGAAGACGAAGAGAAGACCTCCTTCATCACTCCGTTTGGTACATTCTGCTACACGACCATGTCCTTCGGTCTCAGAAACGCTGGAGCAACTTTTCAGCGCCTCATGCAGAAAACCTTTTCGAATCAAATAGGTCGGAACTTAGAGGTCTATGTGGACGACATAGTCGTCAAAAGCAAGCACTCTTCAAGTCATGTCACCGACCTTGAAGAAACATTTTGTAACCTCAACAAGCGTCGAATAAAGTTGAACCCAGAAAAATGCATTTTCGGTGTAAAAGCCGGCAAAGTCCTCGGCTACATGGTCGGTCCACAGGGTATTGGAGCTAATCCGGAAAAAATCGAGGCCATCGAAAATATGAGGCCTCCCACGTGTGTAAAAGAAGTACAGGCCATAACCGGTCAGATGGCCGCTCTGAGCCGCTTCATTTCACGATTAGGGGAGCGAGGGTTACCTTTCTTTAAAGCCCTGCGCAAGCACGATGGCTTCACCTGGACAGAAGAAGCTAATCGCTCGTTTGAGGAGCTAAAGCTGTACCTGTCCAAGTCACCCATCCTGGTCACCCCCAAGGCGGGAGAGACACTGCTGCTGTACTTAGCAGCAACCCCGCAAGCCGTAAGTGCGGTACTAGCGGTGGAAAGGGATGGGGTCCAACGACCTATCTATTATGTTAGTGAAGTACTGCACGGGCCAAGGGAGCGTTACCCTGAGGTTCAGAAGCTCTTGTACTCACTGCTCATAGCTTCCAGAAAGCTACACCATTATTTCCAAGCCCACAAAATCGTGGTTCCAACTAGTTTCCCACTAAGGGAGATCCTGAGAAACCAAGACGCCAGTGGTCGCATAGCAAAGTAGGCCATGGAACTCGCCGAGTTTGACATACAATTCTCGGCTCGCACGGCGATCAAATCCAAGGTATTGGCAGACTTTGTCGCAGAATGGACAGCTCTGGCTCCACCAGCATATAAGCCTGCCAGATCCGAAGAAGATCGCTAGACCATGTATTTCGATGGGTCCCGAGCGTACGAACATTCGGGGGCTGGTGTCGTATTGGTCTCCCTAGAGGGAGAATAGCTCCAGTACGCCGTGCAGTCGCACTTCGTTGCGACCAACAACGCGGCAGAGTACGAAGGCCTCTTGGCCGGGCTACGAGCATGCAAATCGCTCGGAGTCCAACGACTTACTATGAAGGGCGATTCACAGTTCATCGTTAACCAGGTCAACAAGGAGTATCAGTGTTCTGATACCTCAATGGCGCTTTACCTGGTCGAAGTAAGGAAGATGGAGAAGTACTTCAAGAATTTTGAAGTACTCTATGTTCCCAGAAAAAATAGTGTACACAGCTTTACAGAACTCAAATCATATACACTGGAGTAGGGTTATTATCTCCGTGGTGAGAGGCCCGAACCAGGATAAACACCGTGTGTCCCCGATCATCTGAGCATTGCTCGGATGCTAATTTCCCTCTTGTGTGAAGGGGCCCCTGTTGATCCCTCATTCAACAAGTAAGCTCGGCGGGAGCCCGTTCTCCAATCGTCGACAAATTGGTTGGTACAAAAGTTGTTTGGTCGCTTGTACCAAGTGGTACATATTTGAGACGGTTCAAGAAAAAGGTCATCCATGTGTTTAGTTGCTTGATTGGAACCAACCTATCCTGGATGGTGGGATACAAATTTGAGGAATGTTCCCTATAAATGTTGAACCATCCTATTCACTCAAAATAATAGAACAAAATGATACATGACCATTTCATCCCACTCAACCTCATCCCACCAACCATACATCATTCACCATTTCCAGGAAGAACCCTGAGAAAAATAAAAATTACAAACAACTCCTTGGGGGATGTTTCTTCGTTCCTTGTTTCTTCTTCCATGTGAAGCTAGCCTCATCGTTGCAAGCTTATATGTTCTTGAGGCTTCCATAGTGCTTGATGAGGGTGGGTGGCATCCGCCGGGCAGCCGTTGGATGGGAAGGGCGCCAACTTGTGCTTGTGATGATGATGGGTGCCGTAGCCGCTTGAGCACCCACCTGGCAACCACCATAAGCAGAGGGCGACGAATCCTCCACAAAGGAGGTTGAAAGGTAGCACAGTTGGGAAAGAGCCACATCGACAGCTCGGACCCACCGCATCTGAGATCGGGAGGTGCAGGGATTGAAGCGCAAGAAACCAAATGCAGAGCTCCAAAATCATGATACCGGAGCATTCACCTAAGCACAACATCATCAGATCTCGGCCTTAGATGGCTAACGACAACCAAAAACTGGGGGAAAAGCGACGGAAAGGTCAACTTCGAGACTAGCCCTACCACACCAGTAATCGCCACAACAGGTAGCCACCTCTTAGGAAATAAAGAAACTAATCTACCTTATAAGTGGTAGGGATGGGTGGGTCCCCCTCCCTGCTCGCCGCTGATGAGATCACCAGCGGTCAGATTTTGGAGAGGGGTAGATCTATCCAAGCGAGACTATTCATGCAATTGGCCCTCACAGCATTAGTTTTTATAGAAATAGCCACCTTACTCATGTATTGCAAAAATGGCCCCAAGGAGGTACATTCCACGCTAGTGTAACGCGGAAGGGGTGCATATCGCGCCTTTGGTCCGCGGAACGAAGTTGCCACAACGCGGGATGTTGTGGCCGCGGCATTTCCTGGCGAGCGTGAGTGTGCGAGGTTGTCGCGATAGAGACACGCAGGAACACTGAGACGTCGTGAATTTTTAGTTTTTTATTACAAAGGAGAAGTGAAAATTTTAACGAATAATATGACAAAAATAAAAATTACAGGATTAGTCGCAGAGTTTTTTTTAAAAAAATAATATTTGAAAAATAAAAATTACAGAAATAATATGCCGATTTAGAAAATAACAGACTACCACTCTGTCAGCGTTTGAAATGGCGACAGAGAGTCTGTCGCCATTTGAAATAATGGCAGATTCTCCGTCACCATTTCAAATACCGATAGGCTCTTTGTCGCCATTGCAAAATTGTGGAGTTTGAATCGATAGTTTTAGAATTTTTTTTATTCATTGATGTAACAAAAAATTGGAGAATTTGAACCTACTTTTTTTTGAATTTTTTTGTTTCACTGATGTACCACAAAATTGGGGAATTTGAATCAATAGTTTTTTATTTGGTTTTGGTTCAGTAATGTACTTTAAAATTATCGAATTGTAATGGATAGTTGTTGTTTTTTTGTTGAATGTTGTACTTCAAAATTATGGAATTATAATCAAATCAATGTACACATGATAAATATGAAGATGCACAAAAGGCGTACAAAATGACATAACATAGATGGCCCATATGAAACCATTGCATTGCATAACATAGAAAACAAGTAAACAAATGTGGCACATACAGTTCGGTTTATTGCCTATGTTAGCCTTTATACTTGTATGATACAAATGACGACACAAACGAACGACGAACAGGAAGTATAACTATGATACATGTGCACCTTTTGAAATTGTAAATAAGTCATGCTGCCTGTCGTAGACCTTACACGAAAAGATCCATCAGTGCCTTCCCCTTTGATTTCGCGAGGCTTGTGGCATTGGCTTTCTTCCAATTAGGCACGTACATATCCACTCAATAATAGTCTTCAGGGGCAATCTTCGGCTCCTAAAAACGAGCCACCTTGGCTTGCTCCTTCAGTCTCTTTTGTTGTACTGACGCTCATACAAGGGCTTCCAAAAGTGCGGTGATTCAGGACGGTAGGGTGGGTGTTTTGGTTTTACTTCTGTAGTCTTAGGGGAAGGTTTCCACCTGGTGTAGAGCACAACTGCGTAGTGTAGGTACAATTTATGTTCGAAGTACTCCCTATCGTACTTATCTGGGCCATCGTTCCATCGAAAGAAGTAGCAACTGTCGTGTTGGTGGTGTCATGCATGGACGAAGCTAGAAGTAAGAAAAACGCATTACGAAATATACATGCATGTCATTAACTTATGCGAGCTTCATAGCAGCATGTGTAGTGTGCCCGACCAGCGGTGTTGGGATGTTTGGAATGCATTATCCACACCGGAGTACCGCAGTCGCAATTTAGGCGGGGAAACTCCGGTGGCATAGGTGCGTCATTGCAAAAAACATCTTAGTGGCTTTTCGCATTCTTGGCAAGCCACTTCCGTTTACAAAGAATCGCTTCATAGTCGGTCATCGTGAACCTGCCGGTGAAGGGGTCTGTCATGCTGGTAGGGATGTGATGTTCGGTGTGGGGGTTGGCTTGGTGTATTGCGAAATGTATATGCTAGGCATGACTCTGTATTTATAGTAAGTTTTCCGTGGCAATTTTTTGTCCAATCGGCCTGAGAAAGCTGCTGCCCGTGAGGTTGTCTAATCGGCCTGAGAAAGCTGCTGCCCGCGAGTTGTCTAATCGGCCTCACAAAGTTGTTGCCCATGAATTGCCTAATCGGCCTGACAAAGCTGTTGCCCACGAATTGTCTAATCAGCCTGACAAAGCTAGTGGCAGCGTGTTGTCCAATTGGCCTAACAAAGGTCGTGGCAGTGTGCTGTGACATTGACCTGACAAAGGTGGTTCTTGCGTGTAGCTATTGCAATACGTGATCGACTTGGTAGTTTTGCTATTGTGCAAATCAGTACTGGCATTATGGACCTCAGGCTTTATCGACGCTCTCTATTTGTTACACAGCACGATGGCAAATATAAATATGAAATAGATACTACGACATATTTGTTGAACAACATGAAGGTGTATATAAACATCAACTGGATATATCTGTTAGTGTTATGCCCTTGAGGCAATCATATGGATGATTGTAATATGACTATGTTTATGAATAATAATATGATTATTGGTCCAATGAATGTATATCATTGTTTTGATCAACAAGTGTGTGACTTGTTTATGAAGCTCTTTACTTATTGATATAATTCGATAAATATCTCTGATCGGATATCATCATATAGGACAACGATGAATAGATCAGCATATGTATTGTTCGATGATCATGTTTCATAGATCATAGGATATGGAGATATCATCAATACATTGTGGACGCATGTTGAAGAACAGAAAATTTGATGATTTGCCCTGAAGTTGATGGGCATTTGATCATTTGCCCAAAGTTAGTAAGCATTTGATCATTTGCCCTACGATGTGTCATTGACATGCGGGTCCTAGGGCCACATATCAGTGAGACATCGTAGGGCAAATGATCAAACATCTATCTACTTTGGGCAAATGATCAAACGCCCATCAACTTCAGGGCAAATGATCAAATGCCCCATCTCATACATAGTAGATGTATGATCCTTAGACCTGAGATTGTCATATTCCCTACATGTGTAATAGTTTACGTTGGGGTTGCCAAACACTATTTCCTAACTGGATAGTTATAAAGGTAACTTTCATGTTTGCTATGAAACATGCGGAGGGAAGTGAGCAGTCAAGATGGAATTTGCCACTCCAGTGTAACGGAGATATATATCTAGGCCACTCATGTGATATGATTAAGGAAGTGCATGGCCATGCCGTGATTGAGGAGTCAATCACAACTTATTAACATATCACGAATACGAGATATGGATTGAACTGTCAAAGGATGACATGGTTCTCGCCTTGAGTTCGATCTTCATATAGTTTGGCAAAAGGATTATTACATGAGTGCTTTTTGAAAGGTTCTATCCGATTTGATCATATGCATTTGGGAGTTGGCATGCCCTGCAAGGAGTCGCTACCGACTATTGGATTTAAAAAAGGAGTTTTTCGAATCTATGTCCAAATGTGCATGAACCTACAGGGTCACACACTTAACGGGCTGGGACGCATTAATTCGGATTGGATTCGTAATTAATGAACCTCGTGGGCTTAACGCGCTGATGGGCCCTGGCCTAGGGTTTCGTCGCATGGCTATAAAAGGAGATGAGAAGGGTGGGCATAATGGATCTCGTCCAGAACCCTAGCCTCCACCTCTCGTTGCCCCTGCCGAGCGACACGGTGCTTGCATGCCGACGCACGCGTTTCATCCCCGGACGTGTAGACTGTTGTGGTGACGCTGTTGTTACTGCGGTGCGAAGAGGACGAACCGCAACGAGGATGAACCACAGCGAGGACGATCCGCAGCGAGAATGATCCACGTGAGGCGAGGACGATCCACACGAGGCGAGGACGATCCACGCGAGGCGAGGACGATCCACAACTGCGGCGAGGACGATCCACTACATCGACGCACGAAGGATTTCTCAACTGCGCGTCTAGTGGTAATCAATCTGTGATCCCCTTCTTGCGAGTAGATTTTTGGTTATATGGTAGAAATTTTAATTTGTGCTAGTGTAGCATACTCGTTTCCCAACAATATCATTCTTAAACCACTTCAACTCCATGACTAACTTAGTTTCCTTTGCAGGAAATGAACTATTTCGCAAATATAGCATAAAGTACAACAATGATACCCACACACATAATCTTCTCCAACCATTTGATATGATCTAAAATGTGCTCCATCTTAATATCAGCATATTCATCCTCTGCTCGAGCATAAGGTCTATCGTCTACTCTAGCCCAGGTTGCATCCTCTGTGGTACTATGATACCAGGACGCTCCATCGATCTATCCATGGTGTTTGCCCACTGAAAATATTGGCATCCTGCAGCCAACGTGATGATGTGACCATGCTTTGAGGCTGTGGAAAGAAAGAAGATCTCCCAACAAATAGACAACTCGAACAGAAAAATAATCATCAAAACCAGAAGAAATAGAACTAAATTTTCACTCACAGGAAACGAGCATTTATAAAACACCTGACTGTTCTTTCCCTCGGTGTTGGTGTAGAACATATTAGCTTGCACATGACAGTTAGAGCAATCGGCTCGCCTTGCAGTGGCAAGCGCAAGGGCCCTCCTATTCCTTGATCTTGATGTTTGAGACATGGCCTTCACCCAAGTGGAGGAGACAAGACATGGGATGGGGAAGAGGATATGAAGAAGACAATGGCATAGAGGCCTATTTATGGACTCAATGCATAGATTCGACTGGAAAAATGGCACCAACATTTCACTGGATACATCCAACACGCCCAGACAGAAACATGCACGGGCAAAATGGTATTTTCATGCCCCAGTAATGGGCACTACATGGGTGTCTTCTGTTTTTACACATAGCAAGCACACAAATACAATAATTATGACATGAAGACGCAAGCTATATGTATCCATAGCGCAAGGAATGTGATGTTAATTGAAAGTCGTAGCCTGCTTTTTAAAGATTGTCAACTTTCTGCACTTTCCAGCAGTTACAGCACTAGCATCTTGGGGACTAACATTAACTGGAGCTAAAGCATCAGCCATATGGTCATGCTTTGCGGGTGAAATGCACGAGGATTGCTTGCTTTCAGGATGACTACTGAAGGCATACAATAATTGTGCATACGAACTGCATTACAACAATAGAACCGCTCGCATCCTCGAAACCTCAACTCTAATCCGGTCGCCTCTTCCGTTGACGGTGGAGTTGTTCTTCTGGGAGCATGAAGTAGTCAGGTGAGTGCGTGTTGCTCTGCAAGTCATATTGGGTGTCATGAGTTGCGGAAGGTGCCTCCTAAAGTTGGCTGGGTTGCAACTATTACTCGCAAATCATGCTGTCAACCCACCCGGTAGGCTGCATTGCAATGTACTATTATTTCTATGGAGAAAAGAGAGAGCAATAAGAAACTGAAATTACATGAAGTACATACCTGTCGGGACCCAAATATGCAAATCCGGACCCTCTGTGTATTCAGCACTTGTCCAGGATCACGCTAGTGCACACAGTCTTAACATAGATGAAATATCACAATCATACACAGCAGAATAATAAAAATAACACAATTATAGAATATAAACTATTGAACGACCTTAAGGTCAACCTTACATTTGTGAGGCCTTGATGGCTTCAACTCCAAATAAGCAGCAGCGGAACGAAGAACGTCGGTGAATCCCATCAATATGCCACAGGCAACTGACAAGGTTCAACTCCTAGATATTCGCCTCTTCGCGGAACTCCATCTTCGAAGGTGTAGACTTCTGCTCACTAATGATTTGTTTGTTGCAAGGGGTGAGTACATAAAGCACTCAGCAAGTCATGCACAGAATGCAAGTCTAATAACTGTATGCATGGCTTACTCCAAGTGACAGGCTGAATGGTTATTTTGCGGTAAAGCAACATTCACAAATAAACATAATAGATTGTAAAATAGTAAAACAAATAATAACAGTAATAGATTTCACAGTTATTTCACAAGTAAGACATCCCACATGCTTAACCAGTAATCACTTTCCACAGGCAACCTGCCTCCAAGCCCAAGTTCAATTTCAAGAAAATCTAACCATTGATTGTAATCCCTGAGCATTGTCCAATACCGCGGACACGGCTATTCGAATAGTTTTGACACTCTGCAGAGGTTATACACTTTACCCACAAGATACAATCAACTCACCACGTCAGCCGTGAATCGCCATACAAGAGTATAAGAATGAGCAATCATAACAAAGCCTTTACAATGATCTGTCTAAACCCAGTACTACCCCGCTAAGGTTTCAACACTGAAGGGACTGGTTACCACAATCAGGGCCCCCCTCTTGCGCCATGTGAGCCTACCCGTAAATCAGGGTCTCACGCTCCCACGACAGTACTAAAGTGAAGACTTCACAAATTAGTCAGCTAGGTATGTCCCATTCCAGACTTGTGGTTGTATGTTAGACTCGGTTCAAATTCTTGCAAGGTTAAGTCCTTAATTGACCGAGGCAAGACTTCCATCAATACTCTCATAGAAATCCACCTCACCATCTCTCATATATATATATATATATATATCATGTTTCATGTCATCCCCACCGCCAATCTGGCCCACCATAATCCTTGCCACTTTCCCCAGTCTAAATTATTTTATCACCCTAGTTGATTATTGAGCAACACAATACCAACAACTCAACATCCTTGAAGAAGCACGAAGGCCTCCACATATCAACATCATCGTGTCGTCAACACGTCACACCATTTCAAAATACATTGCATATTCCATTAATCAATATTGACATTTGTATTTCCAAAATGATGTCACTGACCCGCTGCAGGTCTAACCAAACTAATACGCTATATCTAACCCATGTTGGCAATTTATTAACTACCAACTATTAATCAACAATCCTAGGGTGACAAATGAATCATAGCATACAAATGGTGACAAGGTGGCAATAACAAATAGGTTGATTATCTAATCCTAAATTAATTGAAATCAGTTTAACTTAAACTAGCATGCAATAATTTGAAACAATATAATTTCAAAACATGGGATCAATATGGTCAAAGCACAACTTGCCTGGCCCTTTCTATTTTTACTGTTTTTTTACTCTTTATCCTTGATTCTTGATCCTCGATCTTCAGCTCCTTAGAACGACTTCCGAAAGACACGTCTAACGATAAAGAAACACAAATACAACAAAACTCAAAAGGCAAATCAAATAAACTTTAAATTGAGAACGGATAGTATTGGGTCACAACGGCTTAGATGAATTTAGGAACTTGAACGGATTAAACCGGAGATTCAGACAAAAGAGAACGGGCTTTCGAAAACACACCAAAAAGGGAAAGACTAATAACTGAAAAAGAAGGAATAATATTCCAAAGAATGTTTCTTCTGAAGTTATTATCTTGATTGGACAGACAATGACATATGGGCTCTCGATCTATAGACCGGGTCCATAAAGATATGTTAGCTCCCAATGAACTAAGCTGATGCTCAATGTTGACTTTTGTTGACTGAACGGTTACACAGTCAAACAAAAGAAAGATAGACTGATCGATTAGATATGGGTACAAGGATATGACACATGGCCAATGGTCTAGCGACCAAGTCTACGAATGAGTTCTAGGTTAATGGCAGGTTAGAATTTCAGGGATAAAACATGGACAAAAGAGATCGACATCCTCTATGATTCGATTTGGAATCCAGTCATACATCGATGAATAGACTTGACGATGACAAGGCGGTGACGACAAGATCACTAGGTAGCGATGCCGATGTAGGATAAGATAGAGCACAAATGTTTTCCTACGGTTGAAACAACGAGGAAAATTGCAATGCTAGCAACACAGCTCACGATGAACTCAGTCCATCGAATCGGCCTTTGATTAAGGTTTTGGTTCGGCTTTGCAAATGATAAAAGATAAGATTAGACTCACACGGGATGGGGTTAGATCACACCAAGGCGATAGAAGAGATGATGGCATCGCGCTAAGGCTTTTGCTTGCAAGCACGCATGCGATGATAGCGAAGCGATGAGAGCAGAGCGTTAACGGTGAAGCGTTAACGGTGGAACGTCAATGGCAGAATGTTAACGACGGAACGTTAACAACGAAACGTTAATGGCAGAACGTTAACAGTGAAGGTGAAACGTTAACAGGACACTCACAAAATAACAAGGTGGTGACCGTCGGTGCAATGACAAGGCATCGAGGTTAAGCATGGCCCGAGAATGATCTGCGGACTGCAGGGTTCACATGTCATGACGCAACATCGATGACAGATTGGTCCAAGGGTTAGGATAGGGTTTGAGCGAAATGATCCAAGGATGGATACACTTAACATTGGGATAGGATGGTTAGGGTTGGCTCTGCGATAAAACATTACCAAGGATAGCAAACCGAAACGCAAACCGATACAAAAGGAACTAGGTCAAAAGACGACGGTTACAAACCGGAACAAGGATTTGCCAGCAAACGGAGACCAAATGAACTCTAAAGATGGACTAAACAGTGAATGATGACCCAATGGACAAGACAACACGACCACGATGAACTAGGATGGTTGGCGGCAAAAGACGGCGTGCGGCGGAGGCAAAAGACGGCGGCCGACGAATAATATTTTTTTTGGAGGATGGAACAGCAAAGGGGAAGTCATCACCATATTGAACGCAGCGAGACGAACTCAACGGTATAGGCGAATTTGGCGGTGACCCACCGGATTAATCACAAATTGCCGATGAACAGCTTCCGGAGCTATTAGATCAAACGGTCATAACAATTAAAATAATGTATGAAACCTAACCAAATTTTACAGAGAGCTATTTGGGAACATAAGACACAAAGTGACTTGAGTGGATCTGAGTTTTACCTTTTGGATCGATGGAGAACGCGTGAGAAAGTTTTCAGCTGTCTGCAACGTAGTCTGATCGGGGAATATTAATTTTTCTGTATGAATCCCTTAGGCAAAACCTTGGATTAGGGTGAGCACCGTGTAGAGGACATCAATATGAGTCTAGAGTAAAAATTTCACGGTCAAACGAGGGAGAACGGGTGTCAGCAAGATTTGAGATTGAAACAGCCATAACTTTTGATTCCATGGACGAAATTGCACCAAATTTGGAGGGGAGACAGATGGTAGTATATGGCTCAAAGTGACATGAAAGGATCTTGGAAAAACTCATCGAGGTGACAAGGAACGCGATGCCAAAATCAACTGACGTGGGGTGGCGCGAGGGAGGGAGATGGATGAGCTTCTAGGGTTTGGATGACGTCCTGGAGGTTTGAGACATGTGGGAGGGGATCATGGCTGGTCTACAACGTCTTAAGGGGTGGTTAGGTCAAGAAAATCAAGTTTGGGAGGAGTTTGGGTTGAAAAGGACTCGGATCGAGCACCTGGCGCGCGCTGCACAGGAATCGGGCGATGTGGTGCATTTATGGCCGTCGGATTGGCTACGAATGGCCTGGATCGGGGCAGCGACGCGGCCTGGCGGAACGGCGACACGTGGACCAGGCGGCCCGCTCGGCTGGCTTGCACGCTGGGCTGGCGTGGCTCGGCTGGCGTCGCGCGAGGTGGGAACGGCCGGATGGGCTGGTGCGGGGAGAGGGGCCCAGTTGGCGGAGTGGGCCGACGGGAGGAAGGTGAGAGATTGAGCCCAAAGCAAAATCCGGATTTTCCAGCATTTTCTAATAAAAATAATTATAGTAATTCAATTAATTTGTTCAAGGCAATAAAAATACCAGAAAAATTCTTTAAAAAATCTATAAAATATTTTGAGACATTTTGAACTCAAATAAAATATTTTCAACAAAACTTTATATAAACTTTGTAAATTATTAATTAATTTCCATAAAGGACCTAATTCAAATCAATTCCAAATAAATCCAATAAATAGCAAACGAGCTCCGAAAAATCTCAGAAAGACAGAAAAATTCCTTGAAGCACAAGGAACCCAACTAAAACTAAATTTCTTTTATTTGAAGTATAAAATATTCGAATTAAATTTTTTTAGCTTTAGGAAAATCCAAATCAAGCTTTATTAAGGCGAGAAAATCAACGAAAAATTTTGGGAAGCTAAACTAAACAAAAAAATTTTGAAAACCCAAATTTTGGGATGTTACACTACCGAGTAAGGTTGCGGGAACGTGGGATGCTGAGCCCATTGCCGAAACTCTTCCCGTGAAACTTGTGCACACGTAGTGTTAGTGCAGTTCTGCAACGTGAAGAATTGTAATGAAACAAGATGTACCTGTCGTGGCACCTGCCAAGATGCTGAGCCTACACCATATCCATGGACGATTTATGGGGTGTAGGTCTGACCAAACAAAGTCTCCCAGGGTTATTGGTGCGGTAACTGTGCCGGCGCAAACGTACCCCAAGCCGAACTTGCAGGTAGCAAGTCCTAATCGGGTGAGTGTGTTCATCTCAGGAGCTGTACATCTCTATGGTGGAGCAGGTGCTTCGTTTTAGCGCCTGGAGGAGGACAGAAGGAGAGATTCATCCTCACGCTCGTGTTGTAAAGGTACATAACATGTGCAAGAAGGTTAGTGTGGTATAATAAAAGTAAGTACGGAAAATGCATGTCCATCGCATACCATGGACTCCTGAATAGGGATGAAAACGGTCGGTAAATAACTGTTCCATTTCTGTTTCCATATTTTTTTACCGGTAACGGTAACGAAATCAGAAACCCCGGAAACGGATGTGGAAACGGATAGTGACGGAAACGGATGCGGAACAAAACGGATCAGATACGGAAACGAAAGAGGAAAATTCCACAAGGACGTAGTACATGATCTATCCAAAGTTCCAAACATGCCAACTTTGAATGGTATTGTAGTTACACAGAATAACATCTTAATGGCATTAGCCAACATTGAGCATTTTATAACAAGGACATATAAACATTGTTTTTCTCAAAACCAACGAACACATCATAGTATAATAACAAAAACATATAGTTCCACATCATAACATAATTAAAAGCAAGCACATATAGTTTCACATCACAACATAATAGCAAACAAATATAGTTCAAGTGTTCAACATCACAACATAATAGCAAACACATAGTCCATCATATCAGTCCATCATGTTCTAAACTATTTGTCGCCATATCAGTCCATCATGTTCTCCTCCATATTAGTACCATCGACATCCTCTTGCTCCTCCAACTACAAAGGCAAGCATGAAACAACATTAATCTTCTTGAGAAGACAAATAGAAAAACACTAAACTGAAATTTTACTTGATTAGCACAATATGGTTTCAAAGTTAGATAAGAAAAGGCAAACCGTTTCTGTCGAGCTTGCAAAATGACTCTCAAGATGATCCACATCCAACTCAGTCATGATAGATGCAATGGTACCACCTGAATGATTAGTAAAAACTGATTAGGCTTAAATATTTTCGCATGATGAATAAACTATTGAAGCAAACTAAAAAGTTACCTTTTGATGCTGCAGTCCAATCTTTAATACAAATTAAAGCTTGCACAATCTTAGGATCTAGACGGCTGCGAAATGGGTTAACAACCCGTCCATCGGCACTGAATGCCGACTCTGAAGCAATTATCGACACTTGAATAGATAGCACATCATGAGCAAGCTGGGAGAGAATAGGGAACTCAACTTGCTTGACCTTCCACCATGACAAGACATCGAAATTCTTGTCTTTTATAGATGCAAGAGGTTGCTCCAAGTACACTTCCAACTCATTTTTGGTAACATGATCTGATTAACTAATGCTATGCAAGAACTTGTCAAGCTCATCATCCTCATCAACATCAAGTTGAGAACCCACTTGGTGCACATTTGTAGCAATACAGACTATCTTCTTTGAAGTAGAGACATAAGCTTGGAACAACTTTAGTAAATTTATCAATCTCTTGCATAGAAGTGGAGGGGTAAATCTTCAGTGCATAATATCCCACCACATTTCTCTTGTATCTAGGATCAAAGAAGCATACTACAGCAAGTGTCGTATTGGATTTTTTTTCCAATACTTGTCATATTTAATTTTCATGGAATGTGCCATAGCTTTAATTCCTGGGTCAAAGTTGCAACACCATTCTGCAATTGCAATCTTAATTTGACAAAACTTTCTAAAAAATAGATTCGCAGTTGGATATTTAGTGCCAGAGAATAGCTTAGTAGCATCATAAAAAAGCTTCAAGCATGCAGATATCGATGTTGCAATAGCCCAATTACTGGAAGTTGGAGCACATTTCTTATATTTGCTTGAATTCCGAAGAAAAGGCCTACCAAAAGCATCTTTATAGTAAATTGCACTCTTCAACATAAGATATGTGGAGTTCCACCTTGTAGGAACATCCAAGGAGAGACCCCTTGTCATCTAAGTCACACTCTGAAGCACACTTCTTAAACTCTTCGTACTACAATGAAGAGTTCTTCACAATTGCAACTGTATTTCTAATATTTGCAATGGCCGGTGCAATTATCTTTAAACCATCTTGGGTAACTAGGTTCAAAATATGATTCAAACATCTTACATGGAAAAAGATGCCATCACAGATTAATGAAGATATCTTATTGAGTTTGCTTACTATCCCCTGAACACATTTATCATTTGTTAAAGCATTATCCAAAGTAAGTGCAAGCAATCTCCTATCAAGATTCCAATTCACTATACTATCATAAAATGCTAAGCACAAATCTTTTCTCGAATGATGTTCTTCTACATGCATGAACTTGATAATCCTTTTTTGCATGCACCAACTATCATCTATCCAATGTACTGTGATGCACATGTAGCCTTTGTTTTGATTAGATGTCCACATGTCCATGGTTGTACTAAAGCGGCATTCGAGTGTTTTAAAGTACTCATACAATTTTTTATTTTCCTCCACAAACATATTCAATATATCTTTCCTGACAGTAATGCGACTTTTAATTGGAAAAGTAGTACACAAACACTTGATAAACTCCACAAAGTACTCATGCTCAATAATATTAAAGGGATATTCATGCATGATAATTGCGAGATAAAATTTCTTTAAACAGATAGCCTCATCATACCTATAAGTCTCAATAGACGCTTGTGTTTTGTTGCCCTCACTCTTCTTCAAGTTGATTGTTTGTTGCTCGGTCAAGATAAAATGTTTGTGCTTCAAGTGACTTTTGAAACCCGATGTTCCTCTGCTGCTCTCACACCGACCTTTGTAGCAACATCCGGTCTTGTTGCACCTAGCCCATAGCTATACAACATCATTGCCCTTATCATCTTTCGCATTAACCTCATACTTGGTGAAGTGCACCCAAACATCAGAGGTGGCTTTCTTAGCTTTCTTTCTAGGAGGTGGCTTGCACTTAGTTTCATTAGTCAAACTCACACTTGGAGTTGGAGTAGCAGTTGCAACAACATTTGGATTTGGAGTAGCACCGGGAGGCTCTAGCAACAGAGTGACTGAGTCAAAGGCAAAGCTAGGGATGTCGCGCTTGCACTTGCACTGCTGCTCCTACTTGCAGCATTATCCATAGCTATCTGTCATAATATCAACAGACAAATGGATTACAAAAAAGCACTACTCAATACTCATATAACAGTAGGCTCAAAATCAACAAATTCCAGTCCACAATTGGCACATATGGTAAGCAAAGAGATCTACTTCTACTATGAACGACATCAGCAGCTCAATAGAAACCATAGCATATGACTTGGAGAAGTTGCTAGTAGTTTAATGGCCAACATACAAAAGTGGCTACAACTATAAGCCAACATAAAATTTATAGCATGTTAGTATTTTAAATTAGTTAAATAGCACAGATGAAACAATGAAATAGAAGCAATTAGACTTGTACTAAAGAAAGTGGGTTTTAAGTATGAACTATCAACACAGAGTAGCTTTGTGTTGTTTAATCATCAGGATGCTCTAAGCTTCTAAGGTCAAGAAAAGTAATTTTACATGCATAATTTGCTACTGCCTACCAGAAGTCCAAAACTAGTTGTTCAACAATTTGTAGCAACGCTGCCAAATCATTCCTTCATCAAATCAAAAGAATACGGTGTTCCATGGAGTACAAACAGATCAAACTAAATACAACAACAACAAAAAAAGAGGATTTAAAGAATGAAAAAAGCATGGAACCCACAAAAAAGAGGCGGTGCCGGTCGAGGATCGCAACGATGGAGGCGGCGTCAGTTGGGGTGCCGCGCAATGGTCGGTGGATGCGGCGCCAGTCGGGGTGAGGAGAGGTGGAGGCAACGCCGGTCGGGGCAAGGAGCGATGGAGGCTGTCCTGGTTGGGGCTCGTAGCGGTGGAGGCGGCATCGGTCGGGGCGCGCATGATGGAAGTGGCGCTGGTCGGGGTGAGCAGCAATGGAGGTGCCACGCGGTGGATGCGGCGCTGGTTGGTGTGCGGACGGTGGACGCAGTGCCGGTCGGGGCTCGCAGAAGTGGAGGTGGCGCCGGTCGGGGTAAGGCAAGGTGGAGGCGGCGCCGCAGTCCGTGGAGTCGCTGACTACGAGAGGGAGCACGGAGCGTGTTTAGCCGTTTAGGGTTGAGTTGCTGCTGTGCCTTGGCCTTTGGAGAGTTGAGGTCTTGGAATGGACCGAATGCTGTGGGCCTTGGAAAGTTGGAATGGACCGAACGGTGAACCATTGCTGAGTGGGCTTTAGTCGAAATTTTCGGTTACAAGTTATACGGAATTTTCGTTCCGTTTCTATTTCCGGCGAAATTGACTCTCCCATTTCCGTTTCCGATTCTGAAAAAAAAAACTGTTTTTGTTTCCGTACCGAAACTTTTCGATTCCGTTTCCGAAAAAGGGCTTTCGTTTCTGTTTTTCTTCAGAACGATCAAAAAGTTTCCATTCCGTTTTCATCCCTACTCCTGAAGGCCACACTTAGCGAAAGAAGAGCGAGGGAAGCTAGATCAAAATGTGGATGCACTTGGGCACTTCGACCTAGGAGACAGAGGATGTTGGCCTCCATCAGCACCTTCAGCGATGAAGTCGCTATGATGACCTCACATAACTGTCTTCATAATGCCCTTGGCATCACCAAGATAGAACGTAGAACCCCTAGTAGGCCAAAGATAGAATTATGCTTCCCGTGCCATAGTGCAGTGGAAGCCTTTTTGGTGATAAGATTTGGACGATCGTACTACAGAAAAATCAGACAAGTTGATTAGTCATGAAAAAGATGAATTCAAACATAATTTTAGCTTGTACCGTGTCATCCTGGCATACTGCACAGTGTTCATCATGGTTGAGGCCCAACCAGTAGGCATGCGTGACCTCCTTGGACCATGTGGGAGTCGGTGCAATAAGTCGACTACGTGTACGTGGCACATACCACTCCAAGTACGCGGCGTACAAGTCAAAGACTAGGGTCGATCCTCAACCTCTACCTGTATCGTGGCACACTGCTCCCACGCTGTGGTCCACTGTAACTGTGACGGCTGCCAGTCATCGTTCTTCCTTCCCCTCCTTGATTGCCTATAGTAATGCATCAATTGACCAGTTATATCTGTGCGCTAGTTCGTGTTGGGAGAAAACAATTGAAAGTTAGGAATTGTACTTACTGGTGCACTTGTCATGGTAGAGGTGGACCAAAAGGAGGCGAGATGTGCTGATGTAGTCCAAATTATTGCATCACTTGGCTAGGGCAGTATGCCTCCCACCATGTGACAGAATACGAGGTAGCACATCATCAACCAGTAATCATCATCTCATGCCCGTACTGTAAGGACATTCCCTTTGGCGCTGTAGTAAGCAAGAAATGTGTCGTCCATGGTTGCCATATGATGTTATCCTTGTGCAGGGTCTCAAAGTAGTTATGAAACTCTGGGTAGACTCTGCGTGGCCTCTCACTTGCCCATCCCAATTGGCTGGCCGTCCACCGCATAACCATGGTGGGCCCATCGATCGAGTCGTTGGCCTCACCGTAGAGCTGATCCTCCAATGGATACGGGTGAATAAGCTCCTTGAAGTATGACTGACCGACAGAAAAGTGCTCCTATGACCATATCTGAAGCAGTGTGTAGCATACCGCAAGTACGGGCTCCTCCCCGAATGTCTTCAGACAAGCATTACACAATCCCCGGTATGTTGCACACAGCACCGCTGATTCAAAACTGAACTGTGGCACTTCGTCGAGGTCACTGTCAGCCAAAGCCTCCACAATGTGGATATAGTTTGGATGCACCCAATCTCTCTATGTAGTAGGAAACATCTAATTGAACAAGAAGAGCAAGTATACTACTGTGACACTACGGGATGCCGAGACCTTATAAAATGTGAATATTGAGGTCAAAAACATTATGAAATATGGAATTGGAGGTTAAAACCATATGGTTTGAGGTTTATTTGCGTTTCCGGGCCGTTTCCGGGAGTTTGGGCCTTTCCGGGGGAGTTTGGGCCTAAAGGAAAGGGTCGTGGGCTTTGGTGGGATGGAGTTTGAGTCCAAATAGGAGTAGGAGACCTGGTTGGGGGCCTCCCCCAATCCCTTTAGGCGTCCACCCCTGCCCCTTGCGCCCCCAAGTGCCCTAGCCGCCTCCCACACCTCCCCACCTCCTCCTTGTGGCGCCTCCACCTCCCCCATTGCTCCCCATTGCTCCACCACCCCTCCACCACCTCTCCACCTCCCTTGCTGCCCCTAGGGGAGTTCCCCACCTCAGCACCTCGAATATCCATCCGTTGGAGCGCTCCGCGACGAGGAGATCCGGCGGGATTGGAGCGAGGAAGGAGATTGCGCGAACCGGGAGGAGATCTATTGGGTTTTCGTGCGTCGGGCGAAGGTATGGTCATGGGAATCGTTGGGATTGGTCTAGGTACTGTTATAAGGATGATTATCAAGTTTTTAGATCAATTGGTGGTGCTAGAATTGAGTAGATTAGATGAAATCTAGAAGTTGCCACGTTCTCTGTTTCGGGCAGCATGAGCAGTCGACCTAGGGTTTAGGTTTTCGTCAATTTAGAGTCGGATTTTGGTCGGCCGCCTGTTGAAGAAGTTGTATGTAATTTCAATATCTTTCAGTGGGTATAAAGAACGTGAAATTCCGATCAGCCATTTGAAAGTTATGGCTGTTTTACCGAGCGTGTTAAAAACTGTGACGTGATTGGAACAGATCACGGTATTTTGTAGATTAAACAACTTTAGAGTCCGAATCAGTCTTTCCCTATACCTAGAAAAAGTTGGGAAATTCCTAAGCTATGCGAGGATGTACTCGTTTAATTGATTCGGAGTCTTAGAACCCGAGTTATGCCTTTTGGAAGGCTGTTGTCCCGACGGGACAGAACCTCTGTTTTTGGGTTTTGCGAGTAGTTGGCAATGTCGGGGTAGATGAGGGTTTGCGTACTGTTTTGTGGACATGATTGTGAGTGTGTGGTACCTATGTGCAGGTGGTGCGACCCCGGGAGTGCCTTCTACTTCCCACCAATCCGTTGCCTGTGGTTGAGGCAAGTGTATTGTAATGGATAGCGGTTTGTAGGTTGCTTGTTGATAATAGATGAAATTGATTATATGATATGATCACTTGCCATGCTTTAATGATTGCCAATGTTATGATGAGCATGTTTACTATGTTATGATGCCATGTGTTAATGTACAAGTTAATTATGTTGTTGGCATATTTGCATACATGGCATGTTACATGGCCCGGGCGGTGAGAAAGTCATAACTAGTCCGGGGAAGGTCAGTGAGAAAGTTATGACTATTCCGGAGAGCCAATGAGTAATTCCTACATCGTGATTCCATTCACCGCGGTGAACGGAAGCGAGGAGTAGGCACCCTCCATCTTCGGGATGGAAGGGGGGAGAGGGTGCACACCGACAGGTGTGTACTCAACCATACCGGTATGAGTTTCCAAGGAGACATGAGCATTGCATTGCATTGCATACATAATGATGATGATAATGTTATGTGTTCATGAATGAGATGATATACATGATGTGAGATATTATTGCCATGTAATTGTTCTTGTTGTCTATTGCAATATGCTTGCTGAGTTTCGAACTCACGCTTGTGTTTTCTTGTTGCTTTAGGTACCATGAAACCGGCATGCGGGGGAAGGGAAATAGTCACACTTCCACACGTAGCTTCACTCATTTGATTCCACAAGTCATTCAATTAGTTTTTGATAATAAATTGCGTGTGATGATTATTGCTTTAAAGGTTTAGCTTTGCTTTATGAGAGTCTTATTGTTCGTTTGACTCTTGGAGACATTAAATGTTTGAAACTAGACTTATATTGTTGCTAAGTCGTTAATTAATGCTGTTTTTAGTTGCCTCTCATATTCCATATATTGCTATACTGTTGTTGCTCCTTCAAATCATGTTAAAACAAAGGAGATGCTGCCAAAATCTCGGGTTTTAGCATTTACTCATTTGCTGTAATTTACCTTAATTCATGGTATTTAGATGTTGTTTAGCTTATGTTTGGTAGCATTCAGGCATATTAGATGACGCGGTGTTACAACTACAAGCAGAGTCTTGACAACATGCTCCGGCGCATCTGCGGAGCATCTCATGTGACGGCATAGCCAAGAATGTGGAACCCCAGCAATGTTCTCCTAGACCCGATGACCAAACCTGTACTGCAACCGGACCCTCCAGTCAGGCCTCCTCGACGGCAGAACTATCGACCTACCGCTGATAGGCAAACCGGTAATTATAGAAACATCCTGGAGGGTAATGGTCATCTCTCTCCAGCGGAAGTGGAACGTGTGAATCTTCGCCCTCCAGTGATCAACAAGGGAGGACAACAGAGCCGTGTCCAAACTAAAACGATGCCCAATGTCCAACATTTGGGCCAACGGCAACAATCCTGACTCACGTAGAATTGGTGCATATCGCACGTCAAGGGCCAGTGTTCACTTAGGCCCTTGAGAACGAACGGTCGTGGACCAACATCCGTAAGCCATGCCCAGCCATGATGCTATCTATCGATAGACGAGTCAAGTAAAGTATGTGCGGATGCAGCTGCATGTGTCGCCATTTCCTACAGAACATAACAAGAAATAACATGACATAACATAGCATTACAAAACATGAAATAAAATGGTAATAAAGAACATGAAACCATCATATTTTTGTACACGATGGACAACCTTATTTACGCCTCACACCGTTAATGCATGTACTACTTACACTAAAACCATCATATTTTTTTACAACTAAATATACTAATTATACAAACCATTCTGATATTACACTAACATAAATAATTACATAAAATACGACGAAATAGTACCTTTCGAAAGATTAGCATAAATAATTATACAAACCATTTTTGTACTAATGCTATCATTTTTTGTACTGCTCAATGTACTAAAACAGTCATTTCATGTAGTACTAATTGTACTAATATTATACTAATTACACTAATATCGCTGTAATATCATACTAACATTATTATAGTTATGTATATATTATAATAATATTACACCAATATGACAATAATGAAATACTCGTATTATTGTAATTATAATATTTTTTTAGCAAAATGATATTAATATAATTGTAACTATAATAATATTGTATGAATATTACACTAATCATACTAAAATTAAACTAATTATACACCATTACGTACTCTTTATACCATCATTTTACATACTACTAATGTTAATACTGCCGCCATATTTTGTACTACTTAATTATACTCATATCTTACTAATTACAGTATTATCATATTAACTATACCGATACTACAGTAATATTTCCACACCTTACTAATATTACACTAATATCATAGTAATATTATGCTGAATATAACAATATTATACTAACACCATACTAATTATACGAATACTGCACTAACATTATACTAATCTAATAGAGCACTTATATTATAAACCAGTACAGTAATATTACATTATTATTTTACTAATTACACTAACATTGTACTATTTATGCTAAAATTATATTCATGTTACACTAACATTACAATAATTCACTAAATTTATACTAATATTACACTATTACTTATGCATTCTACCATCATTTTCATGTGCTAAAAATTATAATACTATCATCATCTTATGTGCTACCCATTGCACTAACAACATGCTAAATATACATGTACCACTTACACTAAAATCGTCATAGTTTGTTCAATTAAATATACTAATTATGCAAACCATATTGATATTACACTTACATAAATAATGAAATGAAATGCAACGTACATAGTACAGTTCGAAAGATTACCTCCAAAATACGGATCCCAAATCAATTACTTGAAATGATGAAATCCAGGTAAATTCATACAAAATATCAACACTGAATAAAATCCTCCAACAATAGCTTGCATAACATTAAAAGAAATAACAGATCATTACAATAATAATTGTAGTAAATATGAGCACTGAACTCCGAATAACTTCGTCTAAAATATGAACACTAAATAAATTCCTCCGGAAATACGATTCTAAATTTCCTTTTCTACCTCTTTTTTTTCTTCCTTCTCTCTCGTCTCCTCTCTTCTGCTTCTTGGTTTTCTCAGTTCACTGAGAAACTGCTAGCTGAACTCCCTTGCTCCTCCGCTAAGAAGCTTTGTTTCTCTCGTTGAATGGCTGATGCAAAACCATGGGAGGGAGTCACAACTTATAGCAAACGATCGCAAGTAAGCACGGCAGAAGCGGGCGTCGGTCGATGCCTTCGACGAGCGATGGGACAGGATAGGCCCTTTGGGCGCAAGGACACGATGCGTGGGACCGCACATCGCTTGGGCCGGCCTGTTCTCCGAGAATTACGCAGAATCCAACGCTGCCCACGCGCGGAAAGGAGGCATCTAGCGCTACACACACGCTGAAAGGCCGCAACCACCGCCAGGGATCTGCGGAAATCACTTGCGCACACGGGAATCCATCCGACCGACCGTACCCTATCCGCGCATCATGTCAGCCATCACGTCATTGCTCTGTCGATTCCCATGGTCGACTAGAAATCCCGCCCTACCCAAGGGCGGAAACCGGCCGCCTCCCATGCCCAACAATCCGGCCACGATGAGCACTTTTACCGCGCTCCCATGCCGTCGAAAGTGACATATATCACCTCTCACGCAATCCCGCTCTCTTCCAAGGAGCTATTTCCACAAAAAGCGGCTATTTCTGCCAAAAAATAATTGGCACGAAAGCCATCTTCACCAAAAGAAAAAAAAAAAAAAAATGCAGAAAGGCCAATACAAAAAATACTCCCAGCGAAGGGGGGCGGAAGGAACAAGGTAGGGGCGGAGAAGCTTTGGATTTTTTATTTCATTGTTTTGCCCCGTTGGCCTTTTTTAGCATCTTGCATTATACACCTACACGACGCTCTCATACCTTTAACGTCCCTGAACTTTTTCGTGGATCGTTGGATAAAAGCCAAAACAAATGTAGCCAAAGGTCAAAGAAAAAAAAAGCTAAAAAGACTTGAGAGTCAGTGGTTCGCAAGCTAAATGATATTGCCATGTGAGCCATAGATCATTAGATCTGATGCTAAAAGCAACGGCTCAAGTTGCCCCTCCGTCACTCGTATGTTCAAACAAAACTACTCGAAACATAAAAAGCGACTAAACTTCCAGCACAAACCTGAATAAATCATGAACCTACGTTTACATGCAGCATTGCATAATTCCCGTCTCCGATTTTGCTTCATACATGACAGCGGTACCACCTTGGCAAGCTCTACTACCACACCAAGGACAAGCATAATGTTGTAACAAAAAACAATTCAGACATAACAAAGTCTACAGCACTGATTAATGGTAGATGGCGAACCACGACTGCAGAGCTTGCGGATATAAATATTCGGAGTCTCACTGCAGATGCTGCTCAGCTGCTCCTGAATCTCTGTGTGTCAACAAAATCAGTTGTCGTCGCCATTCTGCACAGCAGCACTTGGCCGAGGATCATCCTCAGCTATCTCTCCATCTTCATCTATCATACCTTCCTCTTCATCCTCCCTGTTCTTGCTGCTGTGAGGCGGTGATGCAGGATCAGGCTTCTCAGAAACTTCAACAGCTTTGGTGCCTCCTCCTGGCTGACCATTAGGGCTCATTGAGCCACTGCCTTTGCCATTATACAAAGGACTATATGGAGCAGACTTGTCATCCTGCGGGCTGGGCGAGCGATCAAGATCAACCTTTCCCATCTTCCCGTCGTCCAGGTGATGGTCATCTTTCTGGTCAGAGTGGTTCATATGGTCATTTGAATGGTGAGCTTTTGGTGAACTTTTGTGCCCTGAGTGCCCAGAGTCAGGACGAGCAGACCCAGAGCCAGCAGCACTCCTTTCGATCCTACGGCTAGCACCAGGGCTACGGCTCCTACTGCGGCTAGCACGACGGTTCCTGGTGTAACTCCTGCTCCTGCTTCGGCTGCGACTCCTAGTCCTGCTACGGCTAGCCTGCACTTCATGGCGGCGTGACCTCTTAGGGCTTGGGCTGTACCTATCACTATCACTCCTGCTACGGCTTCTACTGCGACCTCTACCAGATCTGCGAGACTTTCCATCAGATTCACCGTAATCGTGCCTGTCAACATCAGAAACATTCAGTAAGGACCAGCACTTGGGCTGCAGAACACAAATCACTGAGCAAGAATAAACAGGGTTCAGATACTCCTGTAACTTTAATGAAATCATAATCTCAAATCAGAGCTTTTTAAACTAACAAGACCTAGACTCCGGTTGCATCAGAATAGAGCTAGCTAATTCAGAGGAAGGTAGGTTACTGATTAACTGATAATGAATTTGTCCCTTCCAAAAAGAAGGTAGCGAAATTACCTGCCACGGCCACCATGATCATCCTTTCCACGACCACTGCGACTACTCTCTAATCTCCCAGAAGATGCTGACAGTCCATCTCTCCCACTATACCTAGAATCCAGCTCAGAGCGTGAACCGCCCCTGTCAGAGCGGGTTGCCCAGCGGTTACGCTTCCTACCACGCCCGCCCCGAGAAGCCATGTCCATTAAATCACGAGGAACACGCTGGTTTGCCACTTCCAGAATTTTAATAAGGTCGGCAGCGTATTTTGAATCCTGGTCACAGAAAAATGTATAGGCCACACCAGTGGCACCAGCCCTTCCTGTCCTACCAATCCTGTGAACGTAGTCTTCAATACCAGTGGGGAAGTCATAGTTGATCACAACCCTGCATCAAGGAAACAAGAGGAATTTTTTAATGCAAACCTCAACATGTGATGCACAAACAACACATTAGTATAAGCTGGTATCAAATCTCAAGAGATAACCAAGAAACAATTGTGTCACCACTGCTGCTATTTTGTAGTGGAAGTCGAGTAATACATCAAAACAATGGTAAAGTGAAACATTCAAGAACAATACAACATGCTCTCAAGATTCTGCATACATTTGCACTAGCTTTTATGCAGTGGATGCAGAATAACTTCAACCAGTACATTTAGCTGGAGATGATATAAACAATAGCGACCGGTTAAATTTGTTCAGCAACCATTACTGCAGATAATGGACAACTAAGGCCCTATTGACTGACTGCTATGCCTACTTCAGTATTAATTACTATTCATCTTAGTGTGTCCATGAGATATCATACAGTTCTGATATATCAGGGATCTCTATCGCATCCTTCTAACTGATAAGACAACCAAATTGCTCCATAAGCAGTCTATTTGTTAATTAGGATGATTGTTGGTCCTATAAGCACAATACAGCAACACTTTGGTTCTCCGTTCTTTTCTTTATAACCAGATGGTAGTAATGTAGCACGACATATCAAATTTAAACTTTCGAACATACATAAAATGGAAAATAGTATAACCTGATATCTTTGATGTCTAAACCTCGTGCAGCAACATCTGTTGCAACCAAAATAGGAGACCGTCCAGATCGAAAATGATTCAGAACCTTCTCTCTTTCACTTTGGGACTTATCACCATGAATGGCAGAAGCTCCAAATTGTCTAGTGAGCGTCCTTGCAAGTTGGTCACACATTCTCTTGGTGGTACAGAATATCAATATCTTTGAACCTGAATCCTGGGATCGCAATATTTGTTCCAGGCGCCGAAGCTTTTCTGAGGGTGTGATCACCTCCACATGCTGCCCAGAACAAGAGGATAAGATAATATGAATACTTTATATAACATGGGGTTATTTGGGAAATAGATACATCAGCACAGAACCAACTTTCTTTCATATCTCATAATTATGTATTGCATTAAAGGAAAAGAAAGGGCCTTCAAGTATCATCAATGCAGTTTATAAGGCAAGTCCCATACCTGAGTAATAGCACTATTAGCAACAAGTTCATCAACGCTTCCAATGGTCACCTGGATAGGGTGAACAAGAAGCTCATTTGCAATTCTTCTGACTTCCTTGGGCCAAGTAGCAGTGTACATAAGGGTTTGCCGACCGTGAGGTATGCCTTTCACTATCTTCCGTATTTGTGGTTCAAACCCCATGTCCAACATGCGGTCAGCCTCATCTAGAACGAGGTATGAGACCTGCTCCAGGCTTATCCTTCGCATTTCAAGAATGTCATTCAACCTTCCAGGTGTAGCAACAACAACATCAACCCCTCTATCTAAATCCCTTAACTGGGGACCTTTAGGAGCACCACCATATAGGCACTAAAAACAAACCAACAACAAAGGATCAGATAATGAATATATAATAGAGAAAAACAGTAAGGCAAAGAAAATTTTAAGATAATAACACAAGGTCTAAACATTAGAAATAGACAAATAACACAGCATGACAATATAAAAAAATTTGCCGAATCAGACACCTCGAATCCAAGTCAGATTCGAACACCTGTGTCCGATTCCGGGTATCATTTCCCGTGTCCAAATTTTTTTGCCAAATTGGATAACCCAAATCCGAGTCGTATTCCAACTCCCGTCTCCGTGTCCAAGTAACACTATCTTTAGTGAGTTAATAAGATTTACCCAAGTACCAGAATAAAAAGCCCATGACCACTTGTATATCATGTACAACAGAAATAGAATGAACAAACCGTGCAAGAAATTCTTGATGATCTGCCAAATTTCACAGCTTCTTCCAAAATCTGTGTTGCGAGCTCCCTTGTAGGTGCCAAAACTAACACTGTTGGGCCAGACCTTGGATTGTTTTGCAGACGCTTAATATGCATAAATCCAGGAAGTAGGTACCCAAGAGTTTTTCCAGATCCAGTCTTTGCAATAGCTACAACATCTTGACTCTGCAAGGCAAGTGGCCATGACTGGGCTTGGATTGGTGTTGGACTTGAGAATCCAGCACGTTGTATCTGGAGACAAGAAAAGGGAAAAGGAAAAGCAAAGGCATACAAAATAAGAATAACAATACGAATAATATGTACTACATACATCTGCTACAATTTCCCTCTTAACTCTTTGTAGTGAAAATAACAAAGAATTAACAATGTGTGAAGTCAATTTAAAGTCGTACAAAAGAAAGTGCATTCGCAACGCGTAGACTTGTGGACGTAAGGTGAAGCAGAAAAGACTCTAACAGAATCCCTGGAGGCAGGCTCGTTCAGCCATGGATCGTTCATCCACAGGCCCCTTCCAGCAGCTGCCAACCGATCCTATATCTGAACATTGACAGCCCAGGCGAGACCTCCATAGTCAGGCCCCAGAAGAGGCCCACCATCCATGGGAGGAGCCTTTCCAAGAATTGGACGCAGAGCAATGAATCGGCTGACGGGGGTGCCCCTTTGCGCCATGGGCAACCCCCGGCAGGGAGTGAGCCGCCTTGGGTGTCCAACCACCCTTGGCAGCTCCATCAACGACAAGTGCCCTCAGCCAGCCGCATTTATAGATTGGATGAGGGCGCGTGAGGCAGCGTACGACATTAGCTCCACCTCGGAGCAAATATCGCATCTGCCACAGAGATGTAGATAAGTAATTGAGACTCGCAGCCGGCCCTGATTTAGCACAATCAAGCAAATATAGAGAATCAAGCAAGCAACTGGAGCGCATGTGTCCATTATCCACCATGCTCGCCAAACTGGGAGACCTTCATCCCTCGCATACAACTCTGTTTGGGTTAGTGTTAGACCGTGGGTGATTGTTCATCACCAAGCTTATGCATACCTCCTTGAGGATTTCGGGCGGGAAGCCACCAGACTCAAACGCAGTTATGGGAGCAGGCACGTTATCCCCCTGCAACAAGCAGGCCAACCAACAAGTAGGTACTAGGTAAGTAAACATGATACGAGCAAGATGTAACGGGATTACGGGAAGGAGAGGTGACAGATCCTTACGATGACGGTGATCTCGTGGCGTCGGCGGTATGCCTCGGTGGACGGATCATCGGCCACAACGGCGGGAGCGGCGGTGGGAGGAGGATGGTGGTGGGAAGACGCCGACTTGGAGTTGTGCTCGTCGTGGCGCCGGTGGTCGCGGTCCCTGTGGTCGCGCCGAGGCGGGGTGCGGGAGCGGGATCGGGATCGGGATCGGTCACGGCGGTCACGGTCGCGGTCACGGCGGTCGCGTCCGCGGGGAGGCGGAGGCGGGAGCGGAGGCGGCGGCGGCGGGAGCTGGTCCTCGGGGGGCAGGGGCTTCTCGTACTGGGTGACGTTGGTCTCCGGGTTCCAGTAGTAGAGGTAGCCGGTGGTGCCGTCAACCAGCCCGCGCCACGGCTTCGGCAGCGACGTGTCCTCTGGCGCGTACCGCGGGGCAGCGGTTCCCGACACGCGGCCGGTCGAGCCGCTCCCTCCCGACATCGCCTCCGGCAGATCTGGCCCGATCTCTTGTCTCCGGCGAGGCCGAGGATCGGATTCGCAGGCAGAGGTGGAGATGTCGTGCGCGGCGACGGCGGCGGCGTGGAAAGGGGAACAGAGAAGCGAGGGTTTTTTTTTTTTTTTTGCCCTAATTTTTTCTGCCTACCTCTCGTTTTATTATCGTGAATTTTTGCGGTTGTCCAATTCGTTCAGGGCCAGAGGCCAGACACGGCCAAGTTGGCTTCTTCTGTCCCTGTGCTTCACTGCTTCCTTACTCTCGTTTTTATCTACCTCTTTTGATCTTTTTTGGTAGTAGTACCTTCATGGAGATTCAATCCCAAAGTGAAAAAATATTGTTATTAGTATGTAGATACTATTTGCATATATAGTAAATTAGTTGGATTTCCCGTATAATACTTAGGTGCAATGAAGTGATCGTAAATATATGAAAGGGAAAAAAATATGATGAAAGTATGAAACTACTAACTAGGCACATAGTGAGAAGAAGGCTTTTGAGTTCAAATCCATATCCTGAAAAAAAGACTCGTAATCATTCATTTAAAATAAGGCAACTATACAAAAATATCATGTAAACAAGTAGAAAATCTAAAGTATGGTGCTCGTTGAAGTCTCCAAACAAAAAGGGAAGATCCACATGCCCCCCATAAGTGACTTGCATTGTCGCATTACCCATGTATTTTAATTTGGTTTGTTTAGCTCATATAAATGGATATATTGTCTATAATCTCTTCTTTTGCCTTCTGCTTTTCACTTCTTTTGTCATCTTGCACCCCTGTCCCAGCCTCATGGCCTCACTCCACTTCCTTCTTGCAATCATCCTCTCGTATCCATGTTATATTCGGATGATTGTATGTCCCCTTGTTTCTAGCTCCTTCCAACCATTGAAAGGGTCAGCTATCATTGTTGGTACCTTAGGCAACATATTCGCCACATCAAATAGATTTTTTTTTATCATGGAGACACCTAGCCATTCTCACGAGAGGCATGCCCTAGGTTGGCATGGGAAAGAGTAAGGGGTAGAAAATGGTAAATAGGGGGCAATTATGGATCAACAATTCACTTATACGAGGGTTAACGAGCAAAATTAAGATATAAAGGGGGAAGTGAGAGTGCAAGTGACTTTTATGGGGTTTATGGATTTTTCCCGATAAACATAGCGATTTTTCACTCGTACACCTTTCTTTTCGGTTCCTGTACCAACCCCCCCCCCCCAATTGGAACTACTCGATGAACCCTAAGGTTGACCAACCTTTGGCAAATTATATATTGCAAGCAATAATTAGTCAAATAATAAGTGGGATTGTAATAAAAAAAATATGATAACCAAACAAAAAAGACTAGAATTATTTCAAAGCTTTGTCTTTACATGTGCTGGTTTGTTAATGAGGTTCTAATTTGATATTCTGGTACTACGTTATGAGAGGACATCATATAGCTAGCTATATACACAAACTTATCCAATAAAGCAAGTTGGCAATTTTGTAGAAATAAAACGCTCACTTTATCCATGCATGGAAAATTCAATCCCCATGACATCTAGGGACACAATAATATGTAATTATGGATAATGATGCAATCAACTAAGTATAACAAGAAAGACCAGTAAAATAAGATCAAGTTAAGCTGCACAAACCATGATATAATGCTTCCTTGCGAATTGAAACAACACATTTCTAGCATCTATTGCTTCTGCATAACATGTAACAAATTAACCTTTTAAGTACTAGTTAATAGTACTAAAAGTTAAAGTTTACTTTGAAGAAAGGTTGCAAAAATTTTTTCCAATATGACTCCCTCACAAGAACTCCAAGAGCTCCTAGGTTTACCTCTTTACCGCCACCCCTCCCTAACTTCTCACTTCTCAATACTCCCCAAGCCCCCTTTCTCACCCCCCCCAAATGGCTTCCTTGACATCAACAGGGAGAGGGTTAGAGGGACCTACCTCCTTCGTAGACCTAGTATCTCCATAGTTCGATTTTTCTCAAGTTGACGTTGCTATCACCAAGAGGATGTGGTGGTGAGCTTTAATAAAAGAGTCCCCTTTCCAGATCTAGATCTAGATCTGAATCCAAATCTCAAACCTTTCAATAAGTTGACTTGGCCACCTCGTGAGTTCTCAACCTCCTTGTCATTGTTGGCTCCATCCTCCGATCGACTCCCCTTTCTTCCTCCATTCTGTGCAACTCTTGCCAGACGTGGGGGAAGAGGTTCTAGTTGGTTTTACCCTGCCAGATGGTCCATGGAGCATATCTCTTGATTACTCACCCAATTGAAAAAAAAGGTCGAGGTGCTTACCTATTAGAGGGAGCACCTAGGGGAAGTGCATCCTTTTGCTTTCGACCAATGAGGTGTCTCCTCTATGGCAGATCACATGTATTTTTGACACCATTAGCGGCTTCCATTGCCCAGGGAAACAACTGCCCATTCCATTGTATGGGTTGCCATGACACCCATGGTACAAGCCACCACAGGTAAGCCCTAAATCTGACAAGAGTGGGCATGGTTTGATGATGTAAAGGGATGGGATGAGAGGAGAAAGATAATAGGAATGGCGGCGCAAAAGGGAAAGGGAAAGAAGCAACAAGAATGAGGGTTAGGGATGGTGGCTATATAGGGTTTTTTTAATAAGGTGGAGTTAGGGATAGTACAAACATCCATTAGGGATCTAGGCCTTACTCAAAGCTGGGCCACATTGGTGTTCCTCTATTTTCTCACTATGGATGTCTCTGTTGGCCCAATTACTAGGCCCTTAATGGGCAATGGCCAACGAATTAAATGTAGTTACTAGCCCAGTAAGACACCATCCCTACAAACAGATGGCTATTACAAGGCAATAGAGTGAAGAGAATGCTTGCATGCTCTTGTATGTCAATTTCAAAATCTTATAAAAAGAATTTGAGCGAAGAGCGAAAAGGTTTGACGTCATTTAAGTAATTATTATGATGCTTAGTATTATAAAGAGTTATTGTAATGTATTTCATTTTTGTGTTCAACATTTTAATGTGTTTTTCTATTCAATATTTATCTTTGTAGCATTCTAGCCAAATGGTATATTGTATCTCTTTAGTTATTTACAAGAACATTTTTGTTATTTCTAAAAAGAATATATCATTATTGTACCTGTTTGGAATAATGAAACCATACAATAACTTTGTAAGAAATAGTAAAGTTCTCATGGGAGTCCTATAAATTCATATGTTTCAAAGAGAGAAGTGGTGAAGTTACTCTTATAGATGCGTCTACACAAAAACAATACTTCTAGTTATAAAAGTTGTTTTAAAGGCTTTGAAGTGACGAAGTTGCTCTTGTAGGGTCCCCTCACACGTGGAGATTTTCATGATTTTCATACGAGGTTCGATGGTTAAGGTAAAACAAATCCAATTCTTAGGTTACATATATAAGGGGAAATCAAACATGTTTTTGCTAGCTTTCCAGAGTAACTTATAATGTAGCAACGACACATGTGAAAAAGAGTCCAAAATAGAAAGAAATTGGTGGCATTGTAATATCATTTATGGAGTTGGTGGCAATAAGCCAATAACCCTGGTTTGGTAGGAATGTTGTTGGTTGGGCTGATGTCTTTGTAATAATTATTTTATGAATATTTTAGGAGACTTTGAATCTGTTGCCTTCAGAGAGCTGGTGTGCTCTTCATCAATAAAAGCATTGAGTTCTTTTTTCATGCTAAAATGTATGAGCAATGACCCAGGAAAGTTTCGAAAACATTTATTGGATTAGAACAAGTTTTCCCTTGTTTTCTTGGACAATGGCTAAAAAGTAAAATAAATATGACATGTTTAGGTGCAAAGTTACTATAACTCTCAAAGCAGAAGGAATTTTCGGGCAAGGAGAGGGCCGCATCATCAATTTTGCAAAAAAAAAGGCTCCCACGAATCCCAAAATTGCGTCGACACACTCCTGTCGGCTCTTTTGCGAAAACACCCTCGTGGTTCCAGAAAAATTGCATCCAGACACGGACCGAGCTCTTTTGCAAAAAAAAAATCTCATGGTTCCAAAAATTTCTCTCACATCTTGGATCCCTATTTTTGTGAAAAAAAAAACCATAAATTTTCTAAAATCTTGTTCAGATTCACCGTTTCTGCGAAAAGACATCCCGTGAATTCTAAAACTATGATTTATTTCTGTTTTTTTTGTATTTATGTAGTTTTATCCGAGAAAAATAGTATTCACCGTACAGATTGATTTTACCATTTGATCTGAAAATCCATCCGACAACCTTGTAACAATCAACGGTGGTCAACTTGGACTCATCGTCGGTGACATCCCTCGGAGGACACGAGCTTCCATGTGGCAGTCTTGGTTGCTGCATGTTTGCCAAGTGCAGTTCAGCCGGCGAGTCGTGCGGCATATAATCTTTCCGGTTTTCCTTTCCGACGACGCATGTCGGAAAGGCGATCAATTTGAGGCGTTCTTCCGCTGATTTCCTTCGAAGTTGCAACAGGAACCTGCCTGTCCGTCCGAGAGAGAGGGGTTAATTGACCCAGCGACACCCGCACGTAATTAGATGCACAACGAGCCCAGAAGCTTCGTGTCCTAGTCAGAGAAAGAGAGAGCGCGCTAAAAGCGGGCCCCGAGGGCGGCGGCGGCGATGTCCGGCGGCGGCGGCGAGGTGATTGAGCTCTCCAGCGGCGACGACGAGGAGCCCGTCCCCAGCATCATCCTCTCCTCCCCCCGCGACGTCAAGCCGTACGCGCTCGCTGATGTGAAGCCCGTGCTCTTCCCGCTCCACCCCCCGGGCTGCCGCGAGCTCGTGCCCGTCAAGGACGAGGAGCCCGTGCCCGTGCCCGTGCCAGTCCCTGATGCCGCCTCCCCGCCGCCCAGGGCGCTCCCGCCGCCGCGCCTCTGCCGCCAGTTCTGGAAGTCCGGCGACTACGTCGTCGCCCGCCGCAACCCCGACGCCGACACCCCCGGTAGGCTGGCTCTAGAAATCTCGCGGGGGGCTTTGATTTTGGTGGAAGCGGGGTGGTGAGGAGGCTGAAATAGCTGCGATTTGGTGGTGTCTGCAGGTGGGCGGAACCGGCTGCGGATAAATCCCAAGTTCCTGCACTCAAATGCTACTTCCCACAAGTGGGCGTTTGGTGGTATGAGAATCGGCTAATCTTATTACTGGAAACAACTCCATTTTAGGAAATTGGCTGAGTTTTTAGGATCACGAATTCGTTCATACACATAATTGCACCTCATTTTCTTACCAGCTGCGGTTCTTTTAGTAAGAATTTGTGATCTATGTACTTAATTGTCATGGGTCAGTTCTCTTCCTTGCCGACATCATTGATTTCTGGTAGTAAACTTGTAATTTGGAACATTGCATGCTTGTTAAACTAAATAAAATTTTCACTTGTAAACGGAGTACCCACTTCAGTAAAACAAAAAGGATACTAGATGTGTTTTCAAGATTTTTAATGATTAAAGCTAAAATTTGTCTTTGCCATATAAAAGGCAGCCTAGCCCATTTGTAGTTATAATGTTGTGCATGAATCTACCTTTTGAGTTCAGGAATCGTACTGTAACAGGTGATCCACTGTTTACATAACCTTTATAAGTAGAGACTTAAATCATTGTGTACCTATGAAAAACCATTATCATTTTAAAAATCTACTCCCTCCGGTTCACAAAAACTTGTTGGTTTGGGATACGTGCAGTCAAACTTTTGAAACTTTAGCTATTAATATCTTTTTAAATATTTAGATTGGATGCATGATAATCATATGTGTAGATTCGTGTCGAAGCGTACTTCCATAATATTATAATCTTACTGATTTTTTTAAATATATTAAATAGAAATTAGTGGTCAAAGTTGAGTTTTAGGGACCATGTCGATGTCCAAAATGACTACTATTTATGACCGGAGGGAGTAGCACACTATCTTGGTTTCTACAATTTCATTCTATGATTCTGTTTGGGCAAAGTGAATCATACCTAGATGCTAACCCACATGCTTGCGTATATATGGCAGTATCTCTCCACTGATTCATTTTCCATGTTGGTTTTGCCTTTTTTTTTTTGCAGCCATTGCTGAGCTTCTTGATAATGCAATTGATGAGGTAATTAACAAGGCACACTTAGCTCAAATGCTAAAAGAAATTGAGGTTGAACGTAAATGCTATTTATGGTTTATTTTGTTGCATTTTCTCTTTCAGGTGAACAATGGGGCAACGTTTGTTCGTGTTAATAAATTTACAAATCCACAGGATGCGAGCCCCTCATTGTTGATTCAAGGTTGGCAGATTCAATAATATAAATATATGTGAATCCGTTTAGTTCATAGAAAATTTTATCCTAATAACGATCTAATGGTGTTTCACATGGACAAGATGATGGAGGGGGAATGGATCCAGAGGCGCTGAGACGTTGCATGAGCTTTGGATTTTCGGATAAGCAGTCTGATGCTTTCATTGGGCAATGTATAACCTTGGTGTCCTTTTCTCTAACTCCCTGTCAAATTGATGTCTTCAACCCCGGCCGTTGGATTTACATCTGTTCGTTGTATCAGATGGAAATGGTTTCAAAACTAGCACAATGAGGCTTGGAGCGGATGTGATTGTTTTTACACAAAACCAAAAGAACTGGTATATCTCCTTTGCATTCAATATTCATTCTGGAAGTCTGATTCTTCAACATCACATCAGAACAAGCATTCCATAATGTTACCTTAATATTGGGTAACATAAGGAACTCTTTAAGGAAACGAGACTAAAATGTTCTAACAGTAGTGCTCAGGAATAGAAGTGAAACAAGGTGAAATATTGGTCAACAGCAGCCATAAGTGCCCATACGGCCTTTCACAATTTTGTTTGTTCTAATTATAAGTTTTAGAAAAAAATGTTGGCATGTATTGATTTCATTCTTCGTATTACGTGGAAACAAGTATCAATAGAATCTGATGTGATCACTATGCATTTTATATGTTACTTGCTGCATGCTCCTGGTCAGACAAGCACTCATGCTCCACTGATCCCACCACGCCAGCTGTAATTCTATTTTATTATTTAAAATTGGATGATACCTCTTGATTTCCCTCTAGCTCTTGTAAAATATTTCTCCACCCCTAGTTCATGTGTCTATTCAAGTAACATGTTTCTGTTTCTGTAGGGTGCCTACAAGAAGTATTGGCCTTCTTTCTTATACATTTTTGATGGAAACAGGTTGCGATGATGTATTGGTGCCAACGGTGAGTCTGATGCTTTCTTATGCTGACAGCAAGTTCTGACAATTTGCAGATATCTGGTCATCAAGCTATTTTTATATTTTTACTTACCACCTTATGACCTCTGTCTCTCTTGCAGGTAGACTATCAGTATGATGTATCAACTGCTTCATATACTCAGTTGTTACGCCATGAGCAGAAACTTTTCTCTTCTAATTTGGCAATCCTTTTGAAATGGTCCCCTTTTGCTAGTGAAGCTGAGTTGCTTAAACAAGTATGCAACTAATATTTCATTTTTTTTGGTATATTTCTGGCAAACTGTTGAATGATGCTAATAACCATTTCCTTTCTTAGGGCTATTGGTTAATCTGACAAACTTCCTAATTTTCTATAACTTCTACCCAACTTATTGCTTATATAATTACTTCTTAAAATTTTCTTGAATTTTTCTTAACATGCTATAGAATGTGTTAAACTAGTTATTCAATGCACGCATAGAACTGAAACTTAGTCTGAATTTAAGTTTGCTGGAAAATTATTACATTTGTAATTATGTCAAAAGATCAATTGATGCATGCATAGGTCATTCTTATAAAATTTAACCAAAAGGTTGTCCTAGTTCGTATTGATACTTTACAGGACAATTCCCTTGTAGAGTATGCATCATCTTTGTCTTGGTAGATCTCTATTGTCTAGGGCCAGCTTATCATCCTAGCTGTGCTTTTCTTGAGTTTATTTCAACTTTAAAGTGGATTTCTAATTCTTACACAGTTTGATGATATTGGAGATCATGGAACAAAAATAATTGTATTCAACCTCTGGCTCAATGATGATGCGGACATGGAGCTTGATTTCAATTCTGATAAGAAGGTTAGTAATGTTGGCCTCTTTTAGAGCTCTATTGGTTGTGCTTTGTGCCAGATGATTTTGATGTTTACAGCTCCATATAGGCATACACCATTGAAGTATATGTGTTGTGCCTTCAAAATTTTATCCTCAAATTGAGGATCTGATATTGCTCTTCTTCCCTTTTAAATTTGAGGATCTGATAATGTTCCTCTTGTTTCTTTGCTGCTTTTTTTCATGCTGTATTGCCAGCTTTCCATAACTTTTCAGGACTAGCCTGAGAATTCGATAAACATAGCTTCACAGACCCAAACATGCCCACATTATGGGCATGGTGACACATCATTTCATAAAAAACCTAGTCAGGGCCTGCAAGTTACTACAATCTTCTATAAAACCAATTTCAATGATATATGCGGGTGTTGCGCTCCTTCCAAAGGTTCCGAAGATGTGGTACAGAGAGCCTTTGCTGATAGAGTAAATTTTACCCGCGCCAGGAGAACTTAACCTTATAGTTGTCTAACGAGTGGAACTGAACTCGTTTCTGTTTGTTTCGTTTCTCTGGTCTTTCCTAGCTGTAATGTCTTCCTAGTGTTACAGGTTTTAGTTGTCTAGCTTCTGGATTGCTTCTAATTAGTGCCTTAGCTGTCCCTCTGTAACCACCTTTTTTTCCTTCTGAAATGCAAAGGCAGAACTCCTGCCATAAATTTCGAACAAAAAAATTCAATGATATAAGGGATATCAGATGTAGTGATAATGGCAAGAGTTTTATCTTGTGAAGGAGTTTGTTTGGGGAAGTTCTTTTTTCCGCCTTTCTTGTTGGTTTGTGCGACGGTGGGAAGGGAGATTGAGGTTGAAACTTGCAAGTAGTGACAGAACAAGCTCTCGACCAGCCTTTTTTTCCTGGTTTTCTACTTTTATTTTAGGAATATACTCTTCATAATAGTAGAAATATCTACACGGGACACATCTAAATAATTTAGAGAAAAAACCATATGTGTTTATCTAATTATAACCTTAACATAACAACTTTAACATGTTTTCGGCATCCATTCACAAAGCGAAGAAAATAAGATGGTTGATTACTTAGTTTCATAAGGTAAGAGCTATTGAGTAATACGACAGGAACAAAATCAAACTTCTCCATCCAATATGGGGAACACACCATTAGAGACATGATTTGGACATGTCATGGCGACTCTTTAGGACTGGCACAGATTTGATACGTGCTGAAGAAGTGTTGCGGAATTTTCTGTCTGATACAGTGATATGTTCAATGCTCAGTACATGCTACCTGCCAGAAGTGTCTGTTCATCCTAAATGCTACATGTTCATTGTTTGCATCTGTGTCTGGAGGTTATTGTATGGCCAGGTATACTGTTGGCTGTATGTAAGTTCTCATTGAACTGTTTGATATCTAATATTTAAGGATATCCTCATTACTGGGGCACACAAGAAGGTGAAAACCAATAGTACTGAGAAGATTGCATTGCGGAACTACGTTGCAACTCGACTTCGTTATTCTCTTAGAGTTAAGTATTGATCCCTGTTAACTGGTTTGCTAAATTTGTTACATTTTTTTGTTGGACTGATATTTTTATTTTCATTTCTATCTGAATTCAAACAGGCATATGCATCTGTCTTGTATCTTCGTGTACCTGATAATTTCAGAATAATCCTGCGTGGGCGTGATGTGGAACCACATAATATAGTTAATGATTTGATGTATCGTGAGTGTGTGTTGTATAGACCACAGATTTCTGGACTTATCGAGGTATGTGTAACTCGCATTTGCGAAGTATATTGTCCATTTTTACCATTTTTTATCTATGGAATAACCCCTTCTACAGACTTGAGCTGTTTTCTGAACTTGTTTCATCTAATGAATTAGGAAATGTCTGGCCAGTCAATTCTTTAGAATGATCATATAATATTTACTTACATAGCTGTATGCTATAGTCTGCTTGGTCTTGTGAGAATCATGAACTGTTTTATGGTCGGTGGCTATCGACTTGTGGATTTCCTTGTGATTAGTTCCTCGTATTGGATGCCACTCATAGAAGTGTCTTAAATTCTGCAGGAAACTCTGTATTCTAAAAAAAAATTCAAGGGTAAAATGTACATTACACGAAGTTTGGTTTTGATAGAAATGTGGCTTATCTAGCTCTTTGCCCATTACAGTCATATCCACAAAGTGCAAAGTACAACATTTTTGTGAAGTATAGTCTGGGCTAGCTGGGTGTTTTGTTTTGTAGCTTGTGAGGATCAGCGCCCATAACCTGTATGTTTTGAATATTTGGGAAGTGGGAATATATTAGATCCAGAAAGTGGATATGGATCATGAGGAAATACCACCATAACTCTCCCCTGTGTTCTACCATGCTTGTCACACATATCTACTGTAGCTCTATGCAAGTTTTTTTCTAACTCAATTTTGTTAGTTTCTAGGTAAAACAAGATTTTAATATATTTATACCTGACACCCTACCTTCTGGATAGGGCTATAGCCTGGAAATGAATATGTACTAGGGCATTTATGTGGTTTAACACTCCAACGAATCGTTACTTGCTTGTTTTCCTTTTAACCTGCACTAAACTCTTCTTTGGTCATGTTGGCAAGTGTACCTAATGTTCTGTTTTTGCTATATCAGCAAAACTTTGATTTTATAGCAAGTCTTCTCTGATTAGCCCCATGCTGTTTTTATTAGCAATCTGTAATCACCACCATTGGATTTGTCAAAGGTGCCCCAGACATTGATGTACAAGGGTTTAACGTATATCACAAGAATCGTTTAATAACGGTGAGAGCTTTCTTCTTTGCATGAAACTTAGAATATTTGATCATTTTCCTCATTATTCACCCCTTTAGTGTATGTTCCAGTTCTAGTGGATCCTTCGTAGTCCTACATTTCCACTCAAGTCTATTATGTTCTATCTTGTGGTTTGCGGAATCATTTTGAGTGTTAGCATGACAGGGATATCATTGGGTGTCCTGGCTGTTATTCAGTAATCAGCACAGATGACATCTCAAAAGAAAGCAAAGTGTGGTTTATTAATTTGCACACCTTGACTTTTCCTTCTGTCATTTCTCTCTTCGATTGAATAATAGTATACTTGCTGGAGCCTTCGTCCTTCTATGTTGCTTCAGTACTATTTCTGGACATTCTACAAAACCAAATTATCCTTTTGGCTCAAACTGGATATGATTTTTCCATAGCATGTCATTAACCAGATAGCCTAGTTCAGACAATGTCTGGTATATGATTTCTCACGATGACATTTACTGGGTAAATTTATGTTGCATCCAATTTACTTGCAAGTCACACTTCCAAAATTTTGCAGCCCTTCTGGAAAGTTGCAAGCAACTCATATGGCAAAGGGCGAGGAGTCGTGGGTAAGAGAAATTCAACCGAGTTATCCAAAGCAGGTGATCAATGAAAGATATTGAAGAAAAATAATGTATATATTTTATTTTGTTGGTATTTTCAGGCATTCTGGAGGCAAATTTCATCAAACCTACCCACGATAAGCAGGATTTTGAGAAGTCAGTCCTTTTTCAAAGGCTTGAGAACCGCTTGAAAGAAATGACTTACGAATACTGGTAAAGTTTTTTTTTTTCTTGTTTAATTTTCTAAAGATTTGCAACAGTGATGTTAACTTTGTCAAGTTCCCAATCTCCTATAAACCCACACACTCACTGTGGCGACCCATATAATTAACCCAGGGTTACTGCAGTAGTACTGTTATTACGCTGAGTTAATTACACAAATCTCGGGATAGTAGCTAACAAAATATAAGGCAACCCAACATTTTATCAGTTACTATACCATGTTCAGAATGTTGCAGCAGAACAATAATTAGAGATTGAAATAGGAATATATATTACATTCCACAGGGCTCACCTTCTAAGCAAAGGGGGATTTAAGCAAAAGTGAGTACCAGGCTACTTAGCAAGCAATAATAACAATGCATGACATAATTTTTCCCTCTCATTTTTCCACTGAAGCTCACCTTCCCTCTAATATAGGTTTTTAGTGAAATAGATTATTAGTTCTAAAGGTTGGCCATTTTAATTTAAAAATTTGACTACTAGCACTTGTATATGGGACAGACTCAACTTTCGTAGCCTCCAATCCATGAGATAGGCATAAATTCATGATTTTGATTTTGCGCAAGTTTTTATCACTTTACCCATAGTTACCTCCACAAGAAGGCCCCAAAACGTTTATCATTAATCCAATATTGGATCTCCAACCCTGCTACTCGATGTCGGAGACGCCTATCCCAGGCTGTCTCATCAGACTCGCAGATAGCAGTTGTGCTTCGGCCAACCGCACATCAGTAACTCGACTCATGGCTTCAATATAACTCCACCTTTTGGCGAATCCCTATCGGTATACCGACATATCTCAAAGGGATGCCCTAATACAAACTTACCCAATGTGGAGATCCAAACCTTCATGGGACAATATTTTCTGACCAATTTCACACACTTGGTTGAAACGGTAATTACGACTCATTATCCAAGTGTAGTTTATTTATCCTTATATTTTAGCCTATGTAGAGGGTCGCACCGGCGAACAGACCCTTCTCATCGGCACCCTCTACCCACCATAATACTCATACGCCAAACTTAGCTACCATTTCCTCAACTCAACCAAACCAATTTTTCTAATTTTTCCCTCTTTTCTCCTCTTGTTTTCTTTTTCTTTGTCTCTTCTTTTCTTCTTCCCCCCCTTCTCCCCCCTTCTCCCTCTTTCTTTTTCTTTTCTCCTCCCCTTCTCTTTCTCTGGCCAACAGCTCCCTGGCTCCTCCTCTCGGTATTGGGGAAGATGAGGTGCTGCCGAGGAAGGAGGGGTCAATGTGGGTGATGCCGGTATCGGGGAAGATGAGGTGGCCGCCTTGCTTGGGGAACTCCTCCTCCTCGCTGTGGTTCTCTTCTCCTCGCTGCGGTTCAGTTCCCCTTCTGGTTCCTTGCTTGGGGGGCTTCTCTTCTTGCTCTTGGTTTTCTTGACTGGCTCTCAGTTTGGTTGCTCTGGACTGGTTGTGTTCGGCTGGGACTGAGGAAATGGTGAGTGGCTTTGTTGCCTTGACTGGGCTGAGAGGTGAAATGGTTTTGTTGCCTTGTGGTTGCTTCGGTTGGGACTGGACACTAGGCTGTGCTGCTGCCCCTGGTTTGGACTGGTAGGCAAAAAGGTGTATTGCAGCCTTGCACTTTCGTTGTAAGGAAAGGCATGGTGCTGCCCTGGCCTTGACTGCCGAATTGCTCTAGGGGGAGTGCATCTCCTGTGATGGTCTTCCAAGCCTTTGGCTGGCTGTGCTACTTGGTCCTTGGTGGTCAAAATGACTGACCCCATCGGTCTTTTACCATTTTTCCACATGGTGACAAGGCTAAAGGGCTTTAAATATTAGGGACACCCCAGTCCTACAGGTAAGTATAGAATTGCTAAGTGATGAGTCCGATCTAGGGTCTGGTATCTCGGTGATCGATACCTCGCTTGCGGGTCTGACGGCAATCCTCTAATTCTACTATATTCGTTCTACTCGCATTTTCAATTTGTCAATAAGTAATATACTCTAATTACTCTACCAATTAGCTAATACTACCCTTAATTACTTACTCATATTCTGGGTTGTTTCACTCACGCACATGTGCTCACAATACACTGGCAAGTGTGCACAATGCGTGCTCATGCACACACACACATGCACACATGCATGAATAAACATGCAAGCACACACGTGTGCATGTGCACACAATACATACTGCACAGGCTCAAAAGATTTGAAGGATACAAGGGCGTTTTCATTTTTGAGGTGTAATCTGACAGTGATCAAGTATATGCTAAGTCAAGCTTTCGAATCCGCAATCTTCACAACTACAAAGAGGTCTCCTGGCATACCTAATCCTATGGGCTTTATATAGTTGCAAAGACAGTTATAATTGCATCTGTGGTAAATCTAATTGTTTTCAGAGTGGGTCAGCCTTGTTCTTGTCCAGTTGCTAATTGTTCGTCCCTAACTAAAGCAGAAATACTAGGTAAAGGAGAATGACGTTCCAGTGACTAAGTTGGAATAGCAATCTCCAAAAGGAAGTTTGTTGAGAAATGTCAGTATGCCTGGCTGAGTTTTCATTATTGTTGGCCTTAGAGAGACCTCTACCTTTTTCTGTTAAAAAAAGTATATGTTGGTCTGCAGGATTTCAAAAGCCAGACTGGTACCAAGGGTCTGACCTGGAATTGCATAGCATACTAGGCTGGTACAGAAGGATTAAACTATATAGTATCTTTAGGCTTGATAAAATGAAACCAAATTTAACAATCTCAGATTGTGTCCTTGGTTTGAAGCTACCTTAAATGAAGCAGCATTATTGTGTAGAGTAAAAATTTAGGAGTCCCAAAATGACATGAAATAGCACTATGAAGATTAATGCAATTTTGATTTCGAGTCTGTAGAGTGACTTGCGTCTGATATTCAGCTTATGCCAGCGCTTTTGTGCAGTTTGCAGCTGGTTGGACCAGTCTTTCCTAGTTTTAAGCAAGTAGCAGAAACCTACTGACTTCAAGACTGCACTGGCTGCTCTTGGTTTCCAGCTCCTGGTATTTTAGTTTCTATGCTATCCAACCCTGTATCCAAGTGTTGGACACTTGGGCCTTCTTGCCCACCACCAGCTTTTACCAGAACCATAAATAGTCAAATAACTGCGTTTAGAGTCTAGGATGATAGGTAGAACACTAATGTTTTTCACTTGATAGTCAGCAATCTGGTTTGGTACAAAAGCCTTGGTTATCGTTGTTGTAGTCAGCAATCGGGTATGATCGTTTGTAACACTGCAATATTGAACAAAGCTGGTGCCAGCTCTGACACTGATGGCATTTTTTTACACTGTTGATTATGAAATCTTCAACTAAAAGTCATGCTTCAGATCTTAAAGGTGTGGCTTTATGAACTGGATGTCCAATGTCATATGCCTTCCTAATAGAGTTAATTTTGCTACATCTTCATCGTGTTATGAGTTGTGCTTGCTAGCGTTTGAAATGTAGGTGGACAAAAGATTTACTTGTTCCCATCTGAGTTAAACATCTCTGGTATATTTTTTTCTTGTTACCAGCTAATTACTGCATGCTGGCTGGCTGGTGATCATGAACCATAGATATTCCATGGTTTAAAACCCTAGTGCTGATAGGGTTGTTGATTTTTTTCTTCCAGTTAATGCATACCTTTTTCTTTAATTTCACATATTGGATAACATTATTTTTGCTGGCAACCTCTACTTACACGGTTTATTTGTCAGAAATCAGAATTGTACTTTCAGTTACAAATGCAGAAGCATGTCTTAAAAATAGTCATTATAGATATTGCTAAAGAAAATGCCAAGAGATTGGCAATGCTATATCTATGTACCTATTGACACATTAGATCCTCCCATTACTTGTTTTATCCGAGACTTGAGTAGATTTGATAACTTGTGAAAGTCGGATATTACTTCATTTGAGATGCAATGACTACTAGTTAACCTTATCTTTCTTGAATTTCTATACATTTTGTGTGATAAACAAATATAATTACTATGAAATTTCTTAATTATTATGATCTGTTGGTGTTTGTTGTGTCCTTGTCATGCTTTTTTCTTTGGGGCCGATGACTGATGACTTCATATCATTCAGACATTCACAATTTCATACTTGAACTAATTAATTTTTGTAGGGACCTGCATTGCCATCATCTTGGTTATGACAACAAGAAATTACCTAAAGCATCCCGTGCACTTTATCGCGCCAATCAGATGAATCCTGGCAGTTCCCCAACATCCCCATGTCAGTTACTGGCTGCTGATATTCCGACAGGCAGCTGTGCTGTCCCTAAATTAGTAGCACCTGCAACAAGGGAAAAGATCAACAATTTTGAGTCAATTTCAAATAGCAGTGAGTTACCCATCTTTTTTATGTTCATTATGTCAAATGCCACTGTGTTAATGTCTTAATCTTAACAGAGAGGGGATCGAAGAGAAATTTTGATGCTGTCGGAGCCATGACAGAGAGTGCTGACCGAGATGGGCTTGATCACATGAATGGAGTTGTAAATAATCACCAGGCAGAGGCAAGAAAGACTAATATATGATAATTTATGGACAAGTCTAAAATTTACTCTATTAACTACTCCCTCCATCCCAAAATATAAGTCCATTTTTGACTTGTTATGGTCTCCAACGTAACACTTTGAATGTAATTTTATCATGATATACTAGCAAAAATAATAAAAATTATATATCATGAAAGTATTTTGCAAGACAAATCCAATAACATTTTTTTCATGTAGTCAATTTATTTACTTTTAACTTATATTAATGGTCAATGCTTAAAAACCTTGACCGCATGGATCCGAAATGGACTTATATTGTGGGATGGAGGGAGTACTGAGCCAGGGGTGTCTTTTAACTATGCATTTAATTCTTTCTGGAGAGGTGCCTACAAACCACCTCCACCCCCCTCCCCCAACCCACCAAAAAAATCTCCAAAGCATGATTATTATTATTTTGTGTCAGGGCCTCTGCCTATATTGTATACACCTGCCTTCCCAAACATCATAGAAGCAATTATATTTTCAATGATAGAAGCAAAGTATGTGATATTAAACGTCTTTAAATTACTAAAAGTATTCTATATGACTAGTTTGTCGTTCTTGTTTGACAGTATCGGGATGTTTCTCAACAGAAACGGTCTAATGGATTCAAGACTTTGACCCTAGAGAATGACAAGTTGCGTGATGAGTAAGTTCAATACCACCAACTTGTTTTCTAAAGAACAGCTGCTGAGTTCAAAGTGATATAGGGCTCCTTTTTCCCATGTGCGATTCTCTTACTGCTGATGTAGTTAATGAAGAATATGAATGGTTTTTGCTGCAAAGAGAACTATCAATTGCTTATTTGTTTGGGGTGCTGGGATTCTATTAGCAACATCAGGGTAGTTCACAAACAAATGGAAATCTAACATAACAAAAAAAAAAAGATAAGGCTTCTTCATAGTTAAATCTGCTAATGTGGCCTACTTTAAACCGTTAGGCATAGTCAGCTGGTTATCTATTGATAATACCAGTTTAATTACCGCCTTAAACTGCATTATGTCTTGTTTTGCCAGCTGTGTGCTTGCAGTGTCCAGTTGTCTACTTTTGTTCTGTTGCATTATTGAAGTCCAAATACTTACTATTATTTTAATGCTTGGTTTTCAAGAGAAATGTTTTGAGTAACAACAAAGCTGCAAATTCTGGTTGGCAATATTAGTGTTAACAACTTTTTTTTTTTTAATTTTCAGATGCTTACAATACGAGGAATCAGAGAAACAACTTGTTCAGAAGGTATTATCTTTTGTGCAAGTAAACTAATATCTGTGACTGTTGTTTTGCCTACTCAAAAGATAAACCCTTTGTGTATAACCGCACTAGTCCTGGATCAAACTAATGCACATAGTGAAAATAGTGATGACAATAAATCTATATCAATAAACAAATAATATTAATTAAGTAACAAGTACCGACCTTATGGTCAACAATTACAAATAAACAGCCTCATGGCTTGAGTTCAATAAAGTAGCAGCGGAAATGAAATAACAACAAGACAAGCCCATCTATTTGCCTAATAGGCAATCGATTGGGGTGCGCACCCTAGTATTCTGGATCTCCGTCGAAACCACAAGCAAAGTACTCGTAGTCACCTTCTGCTTCTACACATTCTTCTACGGAAAGTTGGGATGTTGCAAGGGTGAGTACACAATCGTACTCGCAAGCCTTGGAAACATAATGCATGATAACTATATTCAAGGCTAAACAATTGAAAGCATAATATAGCTCTTTTAGCATAAAACAATGCTTAACTTTAAATATGACTAGTAATTTCACAAAGCAGCATTTGACAAATGTAGTTGTAAACATTGAATTTAATATGACAACTAAACAGGTTCCAGCCACCTGACTGGCTCCAAGCCTCCAACCCGCCAAACCACAACCTGAGAGTTCCATCTGCTCACGGATTTCCAAACCATCATTTTCATTTAAAAAAAAACCACAAAATCTACAATGTGCAATTGTACCTCACCTGCCCTTGGACCATGGGCATGGCTATTGAAGTAGTTTTAATCCTGCAGAGTGTGTACAGCTTTATCCACAAGACATGATCATCCCCTTATGCCTCCAGATCAACACACTTCCTTAGGTGTGCGGCAGAGAGATCATGACAAGACCTTTAGATTGTACGATCTTACTATTAACTTCACATGGTAAGGTTTCACCGCTGATAGGCTTCTAGCCGCCCATTTCAGAAGCCCCCTCTTGCGCCTTACGAGTGTCTCCATCCAGAATCCACATTCCACCAAATGGCGAAGCCAATAATGAGACACAAATTAATTAGCCAGGCTGTACCCATATAGACTTGCGGTTGTACGGTAGTGCTCGGTCTATGGTAACACATTCTTCGGTCCTTAATTGACTAGGGCGGAGCATCCACTTTACAAAGTCTCGTGCATCTAGCATCCGCCAAACATCTGTTTGCCCCAGTCTAAACCATTTTTTCACTTTATTTCATTTAAATAACAGTAGCAATACCAATTGTCGTAACTTCACAAAAGAGTTTAAACAAAATTTGAAATAATTCCCATAATAGCATAATACCGAACGTTTAAGCTAGACTAAGCATTTCTACCGTCCTAAGCTACTCTACTGATTATTACCAAATAATATAGCTAGTATCATCTAGGATGACAAAGGTTCGACATGATCAATGCCAATGACGGTATAACAATTCTAGAATTTAACTAGACCTTAAGACTATATTTAAAGTACATTACATAAAAGTAAGCATTCATAATTTAAAACAACATAAGCATTTTATAAATTTGGGATTAACACGGTTAGGGAAGACTTGCCTAGTACAAGATCTTGCTCTTGGTCAGGATCTTGGTTTTGAGTTGCCTCATTGCTCTCGCACGCTCTTGGCACGTCAACGTCTACGCGACGAGTAACAAACAACAAATAAATACAAATCAGAGAGCAACAAAGCTCCAAAAATTAAATAAAATTCACCATTAAATAGAGCTTGAATTTACAAATTTTTAGAAACTGGAATAGCATCAATCGGAGCTCGTATAAGTGAGAATGGGCTCACGAAAGTTTTGAAATAAAAGAAAAGGAATAATCTTAATTTACCGAATTATTTCTCTACTGGACAATTGGATTAATGACGTCATACTGACATCATCCACCATTTCCTTTTCAGCCGAAATATTTTTCTAAAGGAAATTCGATTATGACGCAATGCTGACGTCAGCAATCTAATTTCCCGAAAATAAAACAAGTCTAGAAAATGTTTAGAGGTTGACAGGTGTGCCCTTGGTCTATAGACCAGGTCCATGGGGCTAGCTTGGTCCACGGTGGATTGGGTGCACAGAACAGTCTAGGGCTGATGTCATCAATACGTCGGCGATGACTCAAGCAACATGCAGCTAGATGCGAACTGGGCCACGTGGCACACACACGACGAGTCTCATCGGATCCAACGGCTGAGATTACCACCGGCGAGACTCACGGCGGCGTGTCACCGAACCCGAACAAGGTAACTACGGGAGCGGCGTTTTGGTGACGGATCCGAAGTAGAATTGCGCGGATCTAGAGCAGTGTAACGCAATGAATCGAAAGGTGGTAGCCAAAGCGGCGGAGGCTCACCGTGTGAAGAGATCGGGGCGTGGAGGTGACGATGCGACGGCGGCGCTCCAGTGAACTCGCAAAGACGAACGGCGGCAGCCTGGGCGACGACGAAGAGGGCAATGGGTGCGGCGCGTAAAGACGAACACAACACGGGGTCGGCCGACTTAAATAGCCCTCGGGAGGCGTGAACGGCAAGCGGGATTTGCGGCGGTGGTTGCGGGATCGGGCGGGGGCGGCAAAATCCGGCGCGGAGACAGAAGGGCGACGTGGCGCGATCTCAGTCCTCCACACGGTGTTGATCGGATGGTTCATGCGCACAGGTGACATGGGCAAATCTCAGCCGCACCATCCAAAACCAACGACCGAGATCTAGGGTTCGCATGGGACTGGGCTGCAAATGCGGGCTGGGCCAAGGGAAGAAGCGGGGCGGCGGCCTAGGAAGAAGGGAGCTGGGCCGAGCGGTGGGAAAAAGAAGTGGGTTGCGGGGAATGCGGTCCACACAAGATTTAGAGGATTAGAAAGATTTTTCTTTTAGGAGATTCCAGAAAATGCGAGAAGGCCAAAATAAATACCAAATAAATTAGGAAAAATTCTAGAAAATTCTCAAAAATACTTTTAAGCATTTATAACCCAGATAAATTGTTTTGAACACATTTCCACTTAAATTTTGTTTCAATTGATTAGCTTGCACTAAAAAGAAATTTTAAATTCACCAAAAATCTTAGAAAACAGAGAAAAACTAAAAAGGCTCAATTTTGGGATGTTACACCCAAGTACTTATTTTACTTTACATGTCTAGACTGGTCTCATTTCTCAGTGACAAACACTTCCTTGAATATGAAAATTTGCAAATTGTCGACTTGTTTGCATCTGTTGCCAAAGTAAGCAAATGGCTTTCCAGCTGTGCACGATTCGGACAGCTGCAACTGTGTAAGAGGTTAGTTTTTAGATGGCAAACTAACATAGTCGAGTAAGGAGATATTTCCTTTGTGCAGGGACCAAAATTTGCTCTCCCTGCATTTAAGGTTGTGGAGAAGCAGTAGATTCTTATCATCATATTAACGTCCAAAGCACCTCTGTACTATTGTTGTAAAATTAGTTTTGATTACCGTTTGTAACACCTGTGAATGGTAGGTTTCCGTTAGAAACCAACAACATGCTAATCAAAGCCCATATCTACTTTACCCATGCTAAAAAAGCAAAACACTCGACCATGCTTGCAAAGTTAAGGCAAAATGTGTTATTTATTTTGTGAACATGGTATACTTTACCCATTGAAGCTAACGCCTAATTGGCGGAAGATCCAAATGGTGTCTGATTACTTGTGTTGAAACTGTATTAGGTTAATACCCAGTACCCTGGTTGGTGTCCCTTGTACATTTCTCAGTGTTCTCTTGAGAGCTTGAGCTTGATGCTTTAGATAATTGACTGATAGAACAAAATGAAATATCGTGCCCAATTTTTTTAGGAACAAAAGCTGCGATCTCAAATTGCTGAGGCAGTAAAGAGGTATGAGGAATTATTAGAAGAGCTCAAGTCATTAGATGTGAAGACAGAGAAATAGTGAACTGTTTTCTGCACTTCTCCACCATGATGCTTACTCAGCTGGCTTGTCGTCCGACTTGTCTTGTGAGGAGTAAGACCAACTCAGTGTTTTTTTCTGTATTTCGTGATTATGGTAAGAAATGGTCCCATGGACAACTGATATATTCCGCTTACCTTTCACTTGGCAGAGATGTACAATTTTGGCACACTAATCTTTGTAGAGTCCCTTGATGATGAAATGCGAGCACGTGCAAATGTTGTAAAAGAATGTGTATTATGTAATGGATTATAAAGCAGTGATTTCATGATAATGACCTGCTGCTTCTCACAATTATACATTCCATTGCCATTGGTGGCTTGTATCAGTTGAGGTAAAGATTTTGATATGGTATTTTGTCTGCACTCTGCAGTGAGGTTTTTACGTTAATTGTTTTACTTTTCACTGTAGTGGCCAAAATTTGTCGAGTGTCACACCATCATTGTGTTCTTTGAATCATAAGAGATCAGGCCATTGGTTAAGCACTCATTATATCGCTGTAGCTGCAGTGCAGTGTAACCTGTTATGACTGATTGTACTCGGTACGTTCTTTAACGCTTTCTTTTTGTGTAATTTGTTCTGGCTGTGAGAATTGCTACTCTGCTCCAGCAAGCTTCAATTCCCAGCCGTTGTTACATCTCTTCCAGCAGCAATGCTGCTCATCTTTGCTGCTTATATTGAGGATTCTGGGCTGTATTAATTACATCATTTTCTGATAGGGTTACATCATTTTCATGTCTCCTGTTTTTCTGCTTGGTTATGATTAATTGTGAATGGCAGGGTCTCTTAGACCGCCTTTTTCTGGATGTTGGTTTTGCTCATAAACATGAGTTGAATGTCAGTTGCATTTTACTGGAAACTGTAAATTCCATTCCAGAACTAGTTAAGAATTGATCGACACCCTGGTAGCAGTGTAGTTTTGAAGGAACCTTCATATTATGTATTCGACATTATTTTGAGCGATGGAATTCGAGACCATTAATGCTTTACACATTCTGTGCCAAACTGTGGTTAAAATTGGTTGAAGACATGATGTATCCATTGCTCCTCTGCAAGCAGCCAATGCGTGTTGATGTTGTGTTGGCTCTACTCTTACCATCCCTAGGGCCTACCCGTAGGACTTCCAACAGAGCGGCTTCTGTAGAGCTGTCGGATCTCGAAAAAATACCTTCAAATTCTCTATGTATTTTATACTAGTTTAGAAAAAGCTAGTGCACAAGTAGAAATAAAATCACAGTATATCTAACGTACTTTATTAATAATAAATGTCTAGAATTACAAATTAAAGAAACGACTAAATGAAAACAGCGGAACTAAAGAACAGTAGATAAAAGCCAATTAAATTGCTATAGGCAATCGACTGGGGGCACGGCCTAGTCCAACTGATCCTCACCATCGCGGAACTCCTCCGAAGCAGCAGATTAAGCAAAGATAAGTACAAACGTGTTCGGCAAATCACACCGGAATAAATGCAATATAATGTACATGTAACAAAGGAAGATTATATGGTTCATTTAAGCATAAAGCAATAATTTTCTAAATACTCTAAATAATTTCAAATTGCATAATTTCTCTTAAGAAAGTTAAATTTAAAACATTTTTAACCCAGAAATCACTCATGGAACTCTCCAAGTTTTACCTCGGATGCACTCTCTCGATCCCAACTCCATTTTATAAACTCAATTTTAAACTTAACAAATTCTAGTATGTGAATGGCTTGCTCGGCATGTCATGACCGTGGGCGCGACTAATCGATTAGTTTTACACTTTGCAGAGGTTACACAACTTAATCCACAAGACATGATATTCTCCATGCGTAAGCACACTTCTTTTGGTTTGCGACAAAGAAAATTATGACAAAGCCCCTATAAAAACCAATCTATGTAGTCATGCCCGCTAAGGTTTCAGACTGAAAGAATCTTTTAGTCAGATGCCTCCTCTTGCGCTAGAGTGGCAGCCTCATGCCTTCACCACATCACTACCATCAAATGGCATGACTGTCCATGGTATGTTTTAATACGGTTAGTCAGGTCTGTCCCATTCTTGTGGTAGTACAGTTAGGCTTTATATTCAGCGAAACTCAGACCGGTCCTTGACTTTCCAATCCCAGATCCATAATCACACCACTTCCCAACCATTTCTCGTCCGGTCTAAATCACATTTTTATTTTAAATATACCAAAAGATACTAACATTGTGACTTTCATTTTGACCATAGGCGGACCCAGGGCCCGGCCAGCCTGGGCACGGGCCCGGGCTCAGGCCCATGTAACAAAAGTCTAGATCACGAAAAATACAGTGTCCTTCCGTGAATTCAACAACGGACCGAGCTAATAACATCTGGTTTTAACAAAAGCCCAGTCATTACTTGATAGAAACTTCCTTCAGTGATTTGGTCCTTTGTTATTAGCTCAGTAAATAATTTGTGAGTTTGTTGTCCTTCTTTAAGCGTGTCTGGGCTCTAGAAAATTCTTGGGTCCGCCACTGATTTTGACCGAACATTAATTTGGCACAAATCTCCCAAAACTTCCTAAGTTCAGTTCTAAGTAGGGATGAAAACGGGTCGGATAATTCCCGCCTGATCCGGAACAGGATTCGGTCGAGATCGGATTTTACTATCCGGTCGGATCCAGGACCGGATCCGGATATTTGAATTCGGATACGTGATCGGATATGGGACAACTAATATCCGGTAAATATGGGACGGGATCCGGATATTCAGATATTTTCTATTCAGATGTCCGGATTTTTCCTATTCGGGTATTCGGATCGGATATCTGGATTCCTATTCGGATATCAGCAAGGCCTAGCTCATTTCATCTCATTTTTTTCCATAGAGAGCCCATTTATATTGACAATGAGTTGGTTCTATTAATCCTAAAGTAGCATATTCTTTCTATGACGTATATTGGGTTTGATTGATATATATATATAACTTGCTACTATGGTCATGTACCCGTACAGTTTAATTCAAAATATATTACTCTATATATGTATGCATTATCCGTATATATTTATCCGTTTTCGATCCGAATCCGTCACATATCCGTCCCGTATCCGTATCCTGATTAACCCGGATTTGTATCCGTATTCGGCTAGCGGATCCGGTTCCGAATCCGGAAAAAAAATATGGGTTAGGATTTTACAAAAAAAATATTTTAATTCTCATCAAAATCGCTCCGGAGATTTCCTCGCTCCGGAGAGCATCCACGCCGCTACCTCTGCCGAGAGGCTTTGTTTTTGTGCTCAGCTCCGCACGCACTCCCATCATCGTCGCGTGACACCTCTCCTTATCGGTCCTTCCCTTCCCGTTCTTTCCCCTCCCTGCACTCGCCATCAATCCAATGCTCGTCCTCCTCTTCCTCCTCTCCACCCACCACGCGCCCGTCGCTATCTGTACTTTCCTTCCCGTCCATGAAATCCGGCCGCCGCACTCTGTGGAGTGGAGTCGAGTCGAGGGGAGACACCTTCAAAAGATAATGGGCAAGACACCTTCAGAAGATAATGGGCAAGACAGAGAAATTGTGGTCAAATTGCTATGTTTTAACCAAGGAAAGATGGAGCATATTAGTTTTGAATCCTTGGCGCATGAGTTACTTGGGACAAATAAATGCTACTTGTTAGACCGGTGCTGAAATGTATGTTTGGATCTTTGCAAGAGAGAGAGGGTGCAAGTGTGGCTGCTGAGAAATTTATTATTGATAGTAGCCGAACAAAATCGCATGTTATCAAAGTGATTGAGGGATTCGAAACAGTCATGTTCAAGTCAAAATTTAATGAGTGGCCACCGACACCTGATTTGAAACTATCGTCTGAGGATGGCAAGTTAACAATATTTGAAATTGAGCTTTCTGTGCAATGGGACTCCGGAATTATGTGGATTCAATGTCAGGCTATTCTGTTGCTTGGGGACAAGCAAATTCTCGTGGGGGCGGTAATGTAACACCTGTGTTGCGGGTTCCACTGGATAGGTGTGAGAGACAAATAAAAGTTAGATAAGTACTAACCAAGAGGCATCGATGAAAAGAAATTGAATTGAATCTGGGGATTTCCCCTTTCTCTTCTCCACCCTGTTCTTCCGCTTCTTCCCAACTCATCTTCAGTAGCCTGGAACAACCTCACGCGCCACCCACGTAGCGCCAAGGGGTATGGCATCGTCCTCCTCTCCACCCACCACGCGTCCATCGCTATCTGCACTTCCCTTCCTGTCCATGGAATCCGGCCGCCACAATCCGTGCAGTGCAGTGGAGCGGAGTCGAGGGGAGAGTAAACTAAATAGACTGCATTGTCGCCATCACTTCCGTCGCGCGCGCTCTGCTTATTGTCCATCGCTAGTCACAGCTGTTTCAGAGAGCTACCCCTTGTGACGTACCTGTCGTCGATGCTTGGCAGCTACCTACGCAACGTGGCCTGGATACATAAGCACGTCTTCGCCTTTGTAGAATGGTAGGTGACCAACGCTAATGACGATTTGGTCGGCTGAGGTGATACGCACCTCTTAGAGAAGCATTATTTTTTTCTTTTTAAAAATGAAAAAAGAAACTCCAAAGTACGCACCTATGAGGTGATATATATATATATATATATATATATATATATATATACACACACACACACACAGGAAAATGATTCCATACTCCTAGGAGTATGTACTCCCACTCTCAATATACTGCATAAATGATATTGTTATACTTCTTTATTTTTTTAGTATACTCTAATACTAATTATAAGAAACTCCAAAGTGAATTCCACGAAAAATTTTATCAAAATCCACCATTTATAGCATAATTTATTTATATACACTTTTTACACATGAAAAAGGGTATACAGCAAAAAATAAATGGCTCCCATGAATTTTTTTCATTCATGTTGTATTGAAGTATCTTAGAATTATTATTAGAGTATACTGAAAGTGATAAAGGAGTATGACACGTTCGTTTAAGTGGTATACTGGAGGTGAGAGTATGTACTCCTAGGAGTATATATATATATTCCGAATCTAATCGGTGAGAATGAAATAACAAAAATAATATCATCTTCGACCTCAAAAGCAATGGCAAGTGGCTGGCCCATGGCATCCCGACCGATTGCGGAAGCAACTCCCAATCCATCGTAGCAGGGAAGGGCCTGTTAAGTTAATACTTCCCCATTAGAGATTCCGCGGTATATGCACCCCTGAAAGGGTCCCAAGTATGAGAGGGTTTGAATAGTGGTTTTAAGTAATTTAAGCGGTTTTAAATATCACACAGGATGTGGTTTTCTAGAATCTATATGTAACGATCTTGTTCATGTTGAAGTATAAGTGAATTGCTCGTCTTTTTTTTATCAACTTAAGCTTTTAGGTAAATTGTTGGTGCATGCAACTCAATATGGTATCAAAGCCAAGAAGTCTTGAGTTCAAGACTCAGTTGGTGCAATTAGAAAATAATAATTGCAGCCACTTCTATTCCACGTCTTAGATATGAGGGAGCTTACACGCGAGGAGTGTTGAAGTATAAGTGAACCGTCCGTCTTTCCTCATCAGTTTAATTTTTTGGGTGAACTAGCCGGTGCATACAACTCAATAGTTCATGTTATAAAATTTTCTATTTATATGATCTTGTTCATGAATTGTTTTTGAGAGAAAGATGCAAGAAGCGGTTGAGATTCAGATTCATGGTTTACAGAAAAATAATGACAAAAAAAAAAATCTAAAAAAGGTTATCTAAGATCTCCACATGCTTGCCATAGAAAGCACTTGTACCATAGATCGAAACCATATCATCTCTGACATTCCTCTGGTATAAATAATGATTAATATTGTAAAATGATGATGACAGCTATAGATTAAATATATAATACACCAATCGAATAGCAATAACAATCATGGAGAGTACACACGATATCTCGAGACAAAAACTGCTTTTCTCTTTATTAGACGGATTCTCTTGTACAATATGACGGTATATTTATAGTAGAAGTCCATTAGAAATAAATTCGGGTTCGTCCTCAACAAGATAGAGTTTAAATATATTTAAACAACCATGACTAATCCACCCAACCAAACGCACCCTAAGAGTATTACTGTATCTCAACCATTAATACCGACTGGCAAGATATACATTCCATGGCCGCAATTACACTTGCAAATAATCTACGACTAAGCATACCCTGTCAGATATGTGTATGTCTATAATAGCCCTCCAGGCAGCGATCGAGCACGTTCCCTGACTAATCATCCATGACGGGACATCCCTGACAGGGTCCAGTCAAGAGAATACATCCCCAACTGCACAATGTGCTTCTCCAACTGTCTGGGATGTCATGAGCAATCTAATAACTTGTAATTGGGTCCAAGCACCGAAAGATTTACTAGGACTCCCTTCTATTCATATACACATTGTGTATATGCTCTTAGAGCCCTAGTCAAGATGTAAACGTTGGCGGTTCCCATGTGTTTGCACCAAAATTTGGCATGCACAGGAACGGAAAGATTTGATACGCATGCAATGAATAAAGATCGTGACCAATAAAGACTCTTCTTCAAAGCGGAAAGGAACCAGATCAAGGCTAACACGAATCTGGTTACCGTGTCGGTGCAGGACTCGGATCGGCTGAGGCGTATAAAATAGATGGGCTGGAAGGCAAGAAAGAACAACCAATCCAACACCACATACATCTACTTTTTACAGTTCTTTTCATTTTTTTTAGTTTAACAATCATCCCTCTGTGAGTCGACGAGACCAACATAGGTTGTGCATCGCCGATTTGTTGATTCCGCCGATTTTACCCAGGTTCGATCTGCTTTGTGTTGTTGCGCATCGCCTCTCAAAGCCGATTTCGCCTTATATCCAGATTAGCCATAATTGGTTGGTCCAGTTATCTCCTGATCGGCTTTTAGCCGACTGGCGTTAAGCCGATAAGCGTAGATTTATCGGCTCCGTTTGATTTACAACCTCTACCTTGTCAATTACAGGTCGAATTAACTGGCACGCTCTGCAAACCCGGCGTTTGTCTTGTATGTTCGAGGCTAAGAACCCTGCCTCACGTTTTTAGCGCGGACATATTTTGGCACGCCCGGTGGGACCAGAAGGAAGTCGATCATGTCGTCAACCGGAAAATCCACAGCTACCACCGATATCAATACAGATGCAATAATCGCGTTTACACTAGCCGATTTAACTCCTGAGCAACAAAAGGAAATTGAAGATCGGAAGGCAGCAATGGAAGAGATGATGTTGAAGTGCTTCCAAAAGACACGGCGGGGGGTCACCCAAAAGGTCGCACTTCCAACCATCAACCCTATCGGCGATGCCTCTACTGATCCAGTAAGCCGATATGCACCTGGCCAAGCCGATTTATCCAGTATGATCGAGCAATCTGTACATCATGCACTGATCAACCAGTCATCGGCTCTAGTATCCACGTTAAAGCCGATGATTGAGAACAGTGTCAAACCGATTGCTCAAGAGTTGGCGGTGTCTGGGAGTCTGTTAGATCCGTTACAAGCTCTCCCAACATACCCAGCATACTCGATACCACCTAGTACAAACACGATAAATACGTCGACTCCATTACCTCCGATGATGCCGACCCAACCAACTGTGTTGAAGCCTAGCACTCATATAGGTGGAGTGGCGCATTACCACAGACGCACAGACGGGGCAAAATTTAACATAACAAATCTACCCAACATGCCCTCTGCTGGCGGATTCGGACAATCGGCTTGTCGGCCGATTGATACGAATCAAGCCTACCCAACCCAAAGCACTATACCCAGAAACCAAACCCCACACAAAGTGGTTTCATATGTCGAACCCTTTGTACCCAGACCTGAAGCGTCGGCTGTGAGAAGCAACGATTATGAACCATTACCCAGGCATCCAGAGATGCGGTTCGGCCGACAACCCGAGTTTGCACTCGGGGGGCAGGGCATCAACAATGGTGATTGGCAGGGTCATATGGCACCACAAGCCGATAATGCTAATTGGGCCGAACAAATCGCCGCCGTACTGAGAGAGCAGTTCGGCCTACAGCCAAAAGGGAGGGTAATCGGATACAGAAATCCGTATCCTAATCACATTGATCACATGCCCTACCCCCATAACTATAGAATACCAGATTTTGCCAAATTTTCAGGTGATGATTCCGTTACCACTATTGAACACGTCGGACGATTCATGGCTCAGTGTGGGGAAGCCGCACAATCCAACGGGTTGAAAATTAGACTCTTTCCTTTATCACTGTCTGGGGCAGCGTTTACTTGGTTTACCAATTTGCCTCCAAATTCGGTTCATCTCTGGAACGATTTGGAAAGCCGATTTCATGAATACTTCTTTTCTGGAACTACGGAACTTAGGATCTATGACCTTAGCTCGGTGCGACAGAAGTATGGCGAATCGGTCTCCGACTACATTAGGAGATTTAGCGGCGTGCGAAATAGATGCTTTAGTGTAACACTTCCCTATGATCAATTAGCAGATCTGGCATTTCAAGGACTGATCCCGCTATTAAAGGAGAAATTGGCAGGGCAGGAGTTCTCCGACCTAGGCCATCTACTCCATCGTGTATAGGCACATGAAAGCCGATATGCGAAAAACAAGGGATTCAAGGATAAATTTAGATCGAATGGCAATGAAAAGGTCAAGGTAAACATGGTAGAATATAATTCAAGCGACACTTCTGAGGACGACGAAGTAGATATAAACATAGCCGAGTGGACTAAGGGCACTAAAAAGCCACTCGTTTGCTCTTTGCTTAAGCCGATAAAAAACAAAACAGAAGCCAAATATTCCTACGACGTAACAAAATGCGATAGGATATTCGATTTATTGTTACAAGAAAAACTTATAAAATTACCAGAAGGACATGTTATTCCATCGGCTGATGAAATCAAAAAACAAAGATATTGCAAATGGCATCATTCCTTTTCGCATAATACTAATGATTGTAATATTTTTCGGCAACAGATTCAATCGGCTATTGCTGATGGACGATTGAAGTTCGCAGATGAGTCGGCTATGCAGATAGATGTGAATCCTTTTCAAATCAACATGGTCCAGTGTTCGCGGAAAGGAAAGGAACCCATGGAAGATGATATCAAGCCGACCAAGAAAGTCGAAATCCGGTCAAAGGGGGATGAAACAGTGCAAATCACCATCGGCTCAATACAAATCGAGGTCGATCAAAATGGTCAAAACTCGAGGACAATAAAGCCAAAGGGAGACTTGGAGGTTGGAAGATGGTACAAGGCGGAGAAGGCTCCAAGAAAAACTAATCTTAGACCAAAGCCAACCTTCTCACAACTTTTGGAAAAATATGAGAGGATAAGCCACAGACAACATCACTCCCAACGATCGAACTACTTTCACCGGCCAGGTATTTATCGGCCAAACAAATGCTATCGGTCAGACGTCTCTTATCGGCCATACACTGAAGAAGAAGAACATTGGCAGTGCCCCTTTTGGCAATTTTGCTGGGAAAGAGGGATGACCTTACCCACGGTATTATCATGCCCCATGCAACATCCGATCAGGTATCGGCCAAACCGATTGGCTAAAGACAGGTTGTCCAGACCATTGCACAACCGATTAGGGACAGGAAGCAGAAAGCCGATCCATGAAAGATTGTCAGTGCCAGAACAAGGAGAGTTCTCTGGAGCTCTAGAAGCACCGGTCTCCGACGACACTGTCGGGACGGAGTCCGGCAGCGAAATAAGCAATATGGCTAGGAAGATCAGGAAACCGATAGAACCCAAACCGAGGTGGTGTCCTTCGAGTCTTAGCAAGTCGCAGCGCAGGCGACTTCAACGGCTAAAGACACAAGAAGAAAGAGAAGCCAAAGGAGAGAGAGAGAGAGATCGGGTATTCAATAAACTGCGGTCAATGCCAGCTGGGAAGCAGGAGTGGAAGAAAAAGGAGCAAACCGATAGTGATTCAGATCAATCGGTTGATCCTGGATCCCCAATGATCCGAGATGATACACCGCCAATGGACATCAACATGGTATTCACGTTACCCGCAGAATTCAAAACTGAGGTGGAATCGGTTGAGGAAGTGTTCGCCCAGTTGTGCCTTGGTGCACAAGACGCCGTATTCGAGAAACCTCAGGACATGCATCGGCATCTGAAGCCACTATACCTCAAAGGCCATATCAATGGCCGACCGATATCGAGGATGCTAGTCGACGGTGGGGCAATAGTCAATCTTATGCCTTTAAACATCTTTAAAAAATTGGGCAAAGCCGATGAAGATCTGATCAAGACAAACATGGTATTGAACGACTTCACGGGGGATCCTACTGAAGCAAAAGGTGTAATGATGACAGAACTGACAGTCGGCAGTAAGACTTTGCAACTGCATTTTTCGTAATAGAAGCGAAGGGCAATTATAGCGTGCTCCTTGGACAGGACTGGATCCACGCTAATTGCTGCATACCATCGACTATGCATCAAAAACTAGTGCAGTGGAATGGCGACACAGTTGAGGTTGTATCTGCCGATACATCGGCTCATATTGCCATGGACAGCCCTGATGCTAGCTGGCCACACGAAGAAGCCGAATGTATATCGGGAAAGGTTTTGGATGATTGTGATTTCATCTGCATCGAGAAATCAGGTTTCAGGCCGATCAGCGTTAAACCTAATACGTTTGATCGGACAAACGAAGTAGTGAGGAGATGGAGTCCAAGACAATAGCGAAATTACAAGAGAAAGCGAGGAGCTATCAGCAAGAGGAGTACGAGGAGGCTATCGAAGATTTCGAAGAAGAAAGACGAGGGCAAGGCTTCACCTCTGCCGATTTGCTTGAAGAAGTCGATATCGGAGAAGGCGAGAGGAAAAGACCAACGTTTGTGAGCGCTAGATTAGATCCAAGCTACAAAGCAAAGTTGGTCGAAGTACTCAGAAAATATAAAGATTGATTTGCTTGGGAATACTATGAAATGCCAGGTTTAAGCCGACAGCTTGTTGAGCATCGGCTACCCATAAAAATCGGGTACCGACCATTCAAACAGTATCCAAGACGGTTTAATCCCGCACTGTACGATGCCATAAAAGAAGAGGTAGGACGATTACTAGAGGCCAAGTTTATCAGGCCTTGCCGATACGCTGAGTGGGTCTCAAATATCGTCCCTGTAAGGAAGAAAAATGGTAAGCTTCGGGTGTGCGTCGATTTTGGAGATTTAAACAAAGCCACGCCAAAAGACGAATATCCGATGCCCATAGCCGATATGCTCATCGATGCTGCATCCGGAAATAAAATCATAAGCTTTCTTGACGGGAATGCCGGATATAATCAAATTCATGGCAGAAGCCGATATACCCAAAACAGCCTTTAGATGCCCAGGAGCTTTAGGGCTTTATGAATGGATTGTCATGACATTCGGCTTGAAAAATGCCGGCGCCACTAATCAACGCGCCATGAACCATATTTTCCATAATCTAATCAGCCATACTGTAGAAATCTATATCGACGACGTTGTTGTGAAATCCAAAGAGGATTGACAACACTTAGCCGATTTGGAAAGGATGTTCGAGAGCACAAAGGCACACAGACTAAAGATGAATCCACTCAAGTGCGCTTTCGGGGTATCGGCTGGACAATTTCCCGGATTTACAGTGCATGAAAAAGGAATTGAAGTAAACCAGGCAAAAGTAAAAGCTATAGTCGATACTAAGCCACCGACAAATAAAAAAGAGCTACAAGTGTTGATCGGCAAAATCAATTACTTGCGACGCTTTATTTCAAATTTGTCCGGACGAATTCATGCTTTCACACCATTACTGAAAATAAAAGACGACCAAGAATTTGAATGGGGAGACGATCAGTAGAATGCTTTTGATGACATAAAGAGTTATTTGATGAAGCCCCCGGTGTTGGTCGCACCAAAAAATGGCATACCTTTCAAATTGTATATATCGGCTGAAGGAGATACGATAGGAGCAGTTCTAACGCAGGGGGGCGAAGGAAAGGAACAAGCCATATTTTATCTAAGCCGACGACTTTTGGACACAGAAATCAGGTACCCCCTAGTGGAGAAGTTATGTTTATCTTTATACTTCGCTTGCACCAAGTTGAGGCGTTACATCTTGACATCAAAGTGCGTTATAGTATGCAAAACCGACGTGATTAAATACATACTATCCGCACCGATTCTACGAGGCCGACTCGATAAATGGGCATATGCTTTAACTGAGTTTGACCTAACGTATGAATCAGCTAAAGCTGCGAAAGGACAAGCTATAGTCGATTTTCTCACAGGGAGTGCCACGTTAGCTGGAACAGCCGATGTTAGTCCTTGGCAATTGTACTTTGACGGATCTGTTTGCCAAGAGGGTGAAGGCATCGACATAGTGTTAATTTCACCCAAAAGACATGATTTTAAATTCATGTATCGGCTTGATAGCCGATGTTCCAATAATCAAGCAGAATATGAAGCATTGCTAAAAGGGCTACAGTTGCTGGAAAGCATCGGGGTAAAAGACGTAGAAGCATTCGGGGATTCAATGTTAATCGTGCAACAGGTCAAAGGAGAATATCGATGCAATGACGAAGTGTTGGCTCAATATTTGCATCAATGTCTCCAGATTATTGAGACATTCACAGCGTTCTCCATAAAACATATCCCCAGAGAGATCAATGACAAAGCAAACCTATTAGCACAATGTGCATCAGGTTATAGAAGTAAAAGCCGATAGGAATCGATCGAGTTAAATGATTGGCCGATCATGTGCACCCATCCTGTCGACTGGAGAATAGAAATAAAAGATTATTTGTTAGATCCATCTAAGCCGACTGAGCGAAAAGTTCGGCATAAAGCACTGAAGTACGTTATACTGGAAGATGTTTTATATTTCCGAACCATGGAAGGCTTGCTGCTAAGATGCTTGGGAACAGAGGAAGCCAATGTAGCAATGGGAGAAGTCCATGAAGGGATTTGCGGATCACATCAGCCGGCCCACAAAATGAAATGGATGCTGAGACGGACAGGATACTTCTGGCTGACGATGTTAGAAGACTGCTTCAAGTATTACAAAGGATGTCAAACATGTCAAAAGTTTGGTAACATACAGTCGGTACCAGCATCGACTTTACATTCGATCATCAAACCATGGCCGTTCAGGGGGTGGGGTATAGATATCATCGGCCAGATATTCCTAGCATCTAGTAAGGGCCATAGATTCATTCTTGCAGCCACGGACTATTTTTCATAGTGGGTTGAAGCCATACCACTCAAGAAAGTTACTAGCACGGAATTAGTTGGCTTTGTGAACAAACATATCGTCCATCGGTTTGGGATTCCGCAAACAATCACAACCTACCAAGGGACGGTATTCATGTCTAAAGAGTTTCAAGACTACGCAAAAAGCATGGGTATCAAGTTACTCAATTCCTCGCCCTATTACGCTCAGGCTAACGGACAAGCCGAGTCGTCAAACAAGACTTTAGTAAAATTAATAAAAAGGAAAATCGAGGAAAAACCAAGGAGTTGGCACACTACGTTGTCAGAAGCTTTATGGGCATATCGGCTATCGTATCATGGATCGATTAAAGTATCCCCCTTCCAGTTGGTGTATGGACAAGAAGCCGTTTTGCCCATAGAAATCAATATCAGCTCAGCCAGAACAGCTCAACAAGATAATTTGCCGGCCGATGAGTACAAGCAAGCAATGCTAGACAACTTGGATGATTTAGCCGAATTAAGACTGATCACACTGGATCAGCTTAAAAGGAACAAGGAAAGGGTTGCCAGATCGTACAACAAGAAGGTTGCACCAAAATCTTTTAATCAAGCTGATTTAGTATGGAAAACTATATTGCCGATCGGATCTAAAGATAATCGATTTGGCAAATGGTCCCCAACATGGGAAGGGCCTTATAAGATAAATCGGCCAATCGACGGACACTCGTATATACTCGAGACCTTAGAAGGATTCGTTCTGCCTAAAGCAATCAACGGGAAGTATTTGAAAGCGTACTACCCTAGCGTCTGGATCGGATCCTAATTTCAAAATAAGTAGAATCAGTTAGAAGGCCGATTGCATACACATGCATATAAATTAGCTGAAGGATTAAGAAGCCGGTTAACGACCGATCAGGCCACAGCAATCGTTTACATCACACCACAGCAAAGGACGAACCAGTTAAAACATTGTTTACATCACAAAGGATCGATTATATAACCGATGACTTCAAAGTTTCATCAACAAAAGCATTCAACCGACGCAGATGTCATTCAATTCAGTTCACAACCCGGATCCAGGCAAATGAGCCCCTAAACCCGACAATGCCACCGCCGCCTTGCCGATGATTTTCTGAACGTCATCCACAGCGCGTTGATCATCCGCCGCATTCCCAGGGACAGCTTTGAGTTTGGCCGACTATTTCTTCACTTGAGCCACAACATCACCAAGGGCGCGTTTTTGATCTGACAAAGATGAAGCCGATCGCCGTTGATTCGAGAGCTTGAAGGTGTACAAATGACCATGGAGGGACCCGCATATTTATATCACGGTGAAAAAGGTAAACAGGCGGGAACAGTTTCGGCATTTAAAGCGCACCGAGAATATTACAGCGCTGGTAATGGGGCAGTTACCGAGGAGAATTTTAATCAAAAGCCAATTACAAAGGAAAGCCGAGGCGATTTTTGAAAAGACAACAAGTTATCTTTCAAAAATGGGGGGCATATGTTTGCACCAAAATTTGGCATGCATAGGAACGGAAAGATTTGATACGCATGCAATGAATAAAGATCGGGACCAATAAAGACTCTTCTTCAAGGCGGAAAGGAATCAGATCAAGGCTAACACGAATCTGGTTACTGTGTCGGTGCAGGACTCGGATCGGCTGAGGCGTATAAAATAGATGGGCTGGAAGGCAAGAAAGAACAACCAATCCAACACCACATACATCTACTTTTTACAGTCCTTTTCGTTTTTTTAGTTTAACAATCATCCCTCTGTGAGTCGACGAGATCAACAAAGGTTGCGCATCGCCGATTTGTTGATTCCGCCAATTTTACCCAGGTTCGATCTGCTTTGTGTTGTTGCGCATCGCCTCTCAAAGCTGATTTCGCCTTATATCCGGATTAGCCATAATTGGTTGGTCCAGTTATCTCCTGATCGGCTTTTAGCCGACTGGTGTTAAGCCGATAAGCGTTGATTTATCGGCTCCGTTTGATTTACAACCTCTACCTTGTCAATTACAGGTCAAATTGACTGGCACGCTCTGCAAACCCGGCGTTTGTCTTGTATGTTCGAGGCTAAGAACCCTGCCTCGCGTTTTTAGCGTGAACACCATGTCTCCTAGAGGGTTACGGTTACATGTGCAAAGGTGTGCACAACACAGAAAGGGGCTGCCACTGGGTACTTATTGTTAGACAATCTCGCTATCGAATAGTCCGGGGTTGCCTAATAGATCTAAACTGGAGAACAGAGAGAGAGGGAGAGAGGCACAATATAAGGAGGAACTGCCCTGCTTTATTATTCTGATTGCACGTGTACACGGGGTGACCCCCTGCCTCGTATTTATAAACTACAGCTAGGGTTTCGGGAGAGTCTACATGGGCCACGAACGGGCCGAGTTTCCTAACACTCCCCCTTGGACTCTTCATCGCGAGATGCATATGCCTCATCAAAACTCCAGAAAAACCCAGTAGGAAAAATACTTGGAGAAAGAGTACATAGCATACGCTTGCTGTGTTGCACGGATTGCCTCAATAAAAACCTTAAGAAAGCTTCAATGAAAAACTTACTAAGGAAAAGAGTACAATTTCCCCAAACTTCAATGTTAATCTTCTAGATTCATGTTGGGTACTCAAACTTCATGTTCGAGATTTATGTAGGAGTATGTGAAAATTCTCCTCATGAAATCTGCACTTCTCTAAGCCTCATCATCCCGATTCCTCTAACACATCTTTCAAAGGAAGATGCCAGGAGTAACTTAGTGAATAAATCTACGAGACTTTCACACGACTTAGTATGCAGTATCTTTATCTCGTTCATCTTATGCATTTCATGGGCATAAAAGAACTTGGCGTTGATATGCTTCGTGAGATTACTTTTCACATATCACATTTGCATTTGAGCAACACAAACTGCATTATCTTCATAGATAATAGTGGGGGTTTGTTCCATGTTCAGACCACACGACTTCTGGATGTTGTGAACCATTTTTCGAAGCCATGCACATTCTCGATAGGCTTCATATAAGGCAATTATTTCTGAGTGGTTTGTCGACGTCGAGACAAGAGTCTGCTTAGACGACTTACAAGAAATTGATGTTCCACCGCAAAGGAAAACATACCCGGCTTGTGACTTGCTAGTATGCGGGTCCGATAGGTATCCAGCATCGGCATAGCCAACCAAATTCAATTCATTATTTCTTCTATAGAACAAGCCGATATCTTTGCTTTCTTGGAGGTAACGGAAGATGTTCTTCACCCCTTTCCAATGCCTTTTGGTGGGTTCTGCACTGTACCGTGCTAGCAAATTTACGGCGAACGCAATGTCCGGTCTAGTGCTATTCGCAAGGTACATGAGCGCTCCACTTGCACTCAAATATGGGAATTCCGCTCCCAGGACTTCCTCCCCCTCTTCTCTAGGCCTGTATGGGTCTAGGTCTGCTTGGAGTGACCTTCCGACCATTGGGTTCTTTGCGGGGTATGCCTTTTCAAAACCAAATCTCTTCAACACTTTCTGCATATTGGATGATTAGTGTACCAGGATTCCGCCTTGGACGTATTCAAGCTGCAAGCCTAAACAAAACTTGGTTTTACCCAAGTCTTTCATTTCAAACTCAGACTTCAAGCATGAGCATGCTTTTTCAATTTCTTCATCCGTCCCAATGATGTTCAAGTCATCTCCATAGACGGAGATTATACAAAATCCATTCGGGGATCGTTATATAAATACATATGGATAATCTTCGCTGTTCGTGTAGCCTTTCTTGCAGAGAAAGTCACTCAAGCGATTGTACCACATTCTTCTTGATTGCTTCAGCCCATACAGTGATTTCTCCAATTTCACACTGTATAGGTTTCTGTTTACTCTGTCTTGGTTCGGGATAGGGATACCTTCCGGTACTTTCATATATATCTTCGAATCCAAGTTTCTATACAAATATACTGTGACAACATCCATTAGCTTCATTCTCAACTTCAAGTTGACTGCCATTGAGATTAAGTATCTAAAGGTAATTCCACCCATAACCAGATAATAGGTTTCTTTATAATCAACCCCAGGACGTTGAGTGAAACCTTGAGCGACAAGCCTTGCCTTGTACCTTTCAACTTCATTGTTTTTATTCCTCTTCCGAACAAAAACCCATTTGTGACGTACGGGGTTTATATGAGGAGGTGTGCGGCACATAGGCCCAAACACCTCTCTTTTGTTCAAAGAGACTAACTCTGCAGTGATTGCCTTATTCTAATATTCCCAATCGAGCATTTTCTTGCACTCTACGAGAGATGCAAGTTCAGGATCATAATCAATGATCTTGGCAATCTTCTTTGCAAAGTATGCATCGACATTGGCTGTTGCTCTATTCATTTATTCTCCTGTTATTATAAAATTTATGGCCATTTCGTCATGGCGTGCTTCATGCACTTCTACTTGCTCTTCACTGCTGTTTCCCATTTTAGGAGCAAGTTCCTTTAGTTTTTCTCCGCCAATGTGTGCGCACACATTATTTCCAACGGCTTCTTTCAGTGGAAGGTTCAGATATGAAATTACCTTTTCCACATGCTTCTTTCCAGTGCCAGGTCTCAATTGGCTCCCCTTCTTGCTTTTTGGGGCATTTTCGTGATTGGTTGTGGTAAGTCTTCTTGCCCAGTTTTCCCCAAACGTCTCCAGGTAATTTGGGTTTGAGAAGCCAGATTTCCTGTTCTTTTTTCTTTGAGGCCTCTGAACAGGATGAGGGATACCTTCTACTTTTTTGGTATTTCAACCCTCTCTGGTGCATTTCTTGCTGGAACATGCGACTTAACCACCCTCTTCATATCACAAAAATGATCAGGCTGTTCATTTGCTAAATTATGCAAATCTTCTTGACTTCTTGATTTGCTTCATTAGCGCGAGGGTCATACGCAGGGATCCCAATGGAATGCCATATGATTTTTCGGTATTTTTCATCAAATGGTTGATTCTCTCCCCCTAATGACGGGAAATAGTCCTCGTCAAAGATACAGTTAGCGAATTGGGCTGTATGCAAGTCTCCAGTCATGGGTTCCAAATACTTGATTATGGATGCACTCTCATAACCAACGTATATCCCAGACTTGCGGAAAGGGCCCATTGCAGTCCGCTGTGGTGGTGGTATAGATACATATACCATACAACCAAATTTTCTAAGATGGAAAATCTTCGGGATGACCCATTGCACTAGTTGCATAGGTGAATGGATATTGTAGGCCGATGGTCTGTAATTGATGAGTGCTGCTGCGTGCAGGACTGCGTGTCCCCAACAAGTGTTGGGCAAGTTACAACTCTGCATGAGCAGTCTGGCAATGAACTTAATCCTCTTTATTAGTGCTTCAGCTAGCCCATTTTGTGTATGGACGTGTGGTACAGAGTGCTCAATAGTTATTCCAGTTGCTGTGCAATAATCATCAAATGCCTTGGAAGTAAATTTGTCGGCATTGTCCATTCGAATGGACTTCACGCGATGATCAGGAAAAGCATTCTTAATTCCGATGATCTGCGAGATCAGCTTTGCGAATGCATGATTCCTTGTAGACAGCAAACATACATGCGACCATTTCGAGGAAGCATCAATGAGCACCATGAAGTACCGAAACAGCCCTGACAAGGGCTGAATCGGGCCGCAAATATCCCCCTGAATGCGTTCCGAGAATGCAGCGATTTCATGTTGTACTTTCATAACAGAGGGTCTAGTTATTAATTTCCCGGTGGCACATACATGGCACACAAAATCTTCATGATTCGGAAAATTTTTAACATTAATGCCATGACCTTGTGAGTTGTTAACTATATTTCTCATCATTCTAAGATCAGGATGACCTAAGTATACAATGCCATAAAGAAAATAATTCAGAGCTTTTAAAGTAGTATACACTGCGTGTGCATTGACTCTCGTGTAGTACAACCCAGATTCATATGAGGAATATTTTTCTAATACCATTTTTTTCCATATTCCGCGTGCTTCACAATGCACAAATGCACTTTGCTATTTTCTTCATTGGTTTCTACGTGAAACCCATTGGCACGGATATCTTTAAAACTTAAGAGAGTGCATGTTGATTCAGGGTACAAGAGGGCTACTTCCTGAGCCTATTATATGCGTATCGCTTCCTGTGATTGTCATAATCCTTCCAGCGTTCTTCGTGATCGTCTTGAAGTATTTTGACTCTCTTAAGATGGTATTTGTTGTGCCACTATCAACAATGCATATTTTCTCCATTGCGCGCTACACGATTTCTAGATGAAAAGAAATATAATTCTAATCAGATAGTGGCAAAGTAATACAAACATTGCTTGTAAATAAAGAATACTGGAATGAAGAATAAACTGCATATTCATTCATGAGAAAAAAATGCTCTTCTAGAGCTTGCAATTCATTATGCAATCTGATGTCTATGTGAGATAGTTCTGACCATTCGGGGCCAGTTTTTCAAGGCTCACGTTTGACAATACCAGACCTTTTCACACTCACTATGTTGTTCCATTAGATTACTGCGTGCAATCTAATAGGAAGTAGCTGTCAGATTCAATAAAATACATAATTAAATTCTCATGAATTTTTAGCAAACTAAAATAAAACAATAATTGCAAGATTCATAAATACAAGATTCATAACTACAAAATAAATGCAATATTCATAAATATTCGTAAAGATTCATAAATACAGCTTCGTGCATATATGTGATCGGCTTCGTGCATGCGATCAGATTCATGCGCACGATCGACTTCGTGCGATCGGTTTCATGCGCGCGATCGGCTTCATGCGCGCGATCGTCTTCGTGCGATCGGATTCATGCGCGCGATCGGCTTCGTGCGATCTGATTCATGCGCGCGATCGTCTTCATGCGATTGGATTTCGTGCGTGCCGCACGGCGCCGCTTCGTGTGCGCATTGCAATTTATGGAACAAAACAATAATTGCACAAATCATGAATTCATAAATACGGAAAATAAATTCTCATGAATTTTTGGTATTCTAAATAGGGCAATTAATGCAAAAATGCATGCAAACCTTCATAAATACAGAAAATAATGCTAAGAGAAATTAAAAATAGAGCCATAAAATTTTCTGGAATTTTCATGATTTTCTGGCAATTTTTCAGGGTTTTCTGGAATTCTCTAATCAGTTTTCTGAATTTCTAATCATTTTCATAAAAAGAAAATAGTAAAATAAGAAAATAAAATTGGGGAGGGCAAATGGGTAATATCCCACGCCCTCCTGTGCGTGATCCTTTCCAGAACCCAATTGGAATTCGGTTCCAAGCATTTAAGTCCGATCGGACTTCTTGTCCTCCAGGCATTGGATTCAATGTCCATCCAATTTCGGACTTCATGTCCTGATTGGAATCAAGGTAGGGGCGCCGGGTTCCTGGGTGGCGCACGAGAGCCAGCCGATGGGGGTGGTCCTTAGCGTGTGGGTCGATGGCCGGTGGGCTGGCACACTGGCGGCTCCGAGCTACATGGCCACGGGGCGGCGGCAAGACGCACTAGCGGCTCCAGCGGCTGGCTGGGATGCTGTCGGCCGGGCGCGAGTGGCATGGCGACGGGGCGCAAGCGCGGCGAGGCGCGCGTGGCTGCGGCGGGGCGCCGACCGGCGTCGCTTCATGCCCAATGGCTAGCGGCGGTTCAGTGGGCTACAGCGGGCGTTCGGCGTCCGGCGAGCTTCTGCGTGGATAGGCCGGAGGTTCGGCGGTGCTGCTGGGATGGCTGCAAGCCGGTTGGGCATGGCGATCGGGCTTCAAGCCGTCGACGCACGGAGGCTAGGTTAGGCCAGTGCGTTGCAGGCGGTGGCATTTCGGGTCGGCTTCAAGCCGGGCCAGAGGGGGGCGCTTCTTGTGCTCGGCGGTCATCCGGCGGCCAATGGAGATGCGCGTGGGCCGAGCGGCGACCAAGGCTGCACCTGCAATCGACGGCTTCGATCATATCGGCAACAGTGGCTTCGAGCCGAGGGGATGCCGCCCGGGGAGGCCTGTGCTCCGTGGCCGGTAGTTCGGTCGGCGTCTGTCTGAGATGGTGATGGCTTCAGCCGAACGGTAGCAGCGTCTTCGAGCCGTACTGTATGCTTTGTATTGTAGCTTTGTTGGCTTCGTGCCAATCTGTACCGTAGCTTCAATGGCTTCGTGCCAATGTGACGAACACAGTACGAGATGCGTAGATTAGATGCAAAATACAAATGAGCGATTAGAACAATCCTCATTCTCACCTTTTTTTCGGTAGAGCTTCATGCTGATAACGTGTTAGACAACCTCGCTGAATAGTCCGGGGTTGCCTAATAGATCTAAACTAGAGAAGAGAGAGAGAGAGGGAGAGAGGCACAATATAAGGAGGAACTGCTCTGCTTTATTATTCTGATTGCACGTGTACACGGGGTGACCCCCTGCCTCCTATTTATAAACTACAGCTAGGGTTTCGAGAGAGTCCACATGGGCCACGAACGGGCCGAGTTTCCTAACACTTATTATCTATACAGGGGCGAAGCTAACTCATGACTAGGCCTCGAATTGGACCAGCTAATCTACCGGGCCATGGCCTGAGAATAGCTGGTTCACTGGGTCCAAGTCATGGCCTTTTGATTCTAGGCATCGGGCCACAATCCGGGTGGCCCGAGACCTGACTCCGCCATTGTATCCACGCATAAAACCGATACCCACATTAATTATTTGGGTATGGTATGGGTAAATATGTAATGTCCATTTAAATTCGGGGTTAGGGAGGGTAATCCCACTCAAATTTTAAGCGGAATTCCTATGTTACGGTCGCCCACACGCACCTTCATTTGCGGTTTTGCACCTATGCGTGACGTGTGGAGTATGTTTGTGCATTTGTGCGACGCAACAACCTCAAAATACCAGACTCGATGCTTCAAAATTTCTTTACATTTTGAACACAGTCCCACCTTTTTGCTTTTTTTTTTCCGAAAAACTATCAAACAAAGTGAACAAATTTTTTTTGTTTTTTAATCAAATCTGAAAGTTTCTGAATTTAAATTTTTTTAGAGTCGAAACTTTTCAATTTGAATTTTTTCAAGGTGAAACTTTCTAATTTAAATATTTTTGATTTAATTTTTTTCGAGTTGAAACTTTCCGATTTGAAACCCAGGAAAATAAATAAATAAAGCATAGAAAAAGAATGTGAGAACAAAGTAGTTTGCCAAATATCTATGTTTCATTTTACAAATCAGGCAATGTAAAGATAGTACAAAATAGACCAACATCCCTCTTGTGTCAAGAAACAAAACCCTTGACACAAATAAACCTGCTAAGAAAATCTGCATCCCCTGAAAACCCTAAAAATCTCATCAAGTAAATAATCAACTCACTCCATCAAGCCAAAAAAAAAGATGAAAAAGAAAATCCCAAACTTCTCACATGAAACAAACCGTAGATCCAACATCCCTTCCCCACTCTCCTCCTAGCTAGCTCTTACCGACCGCAATTAACATAGACGATCGGCTCGCCAGTCCCCTCCCAAACGAGTTAATATACCCACGATAAAGATGAGATCAAAGAGAAACTCATCGGAGAGAAATGGTGGCTCCACAGTAGACAACGAGGAACGGGAAAGAAGGCAGCGGTCAGATTGGGTCGGCTCGATGGTTTTATACGAATTAGCGTTTTTTTTTATCTTTTTGATATTGAATATAGAGACAAGGTATGTTTGTCATTTCCTTCGTGGCTGGAGTATTTCGGGAGGAACTGTAACGAATACGGGTATACGAAAAGAGAATGGCCGGGATTCTTGCAAAAATCCTCTCTTTAAGTCCGATGTCCTTTTCTACCTCACTATCACTGCATGTGGGGTCACCAGTTCGTTTGACCTCCATGTCATTGACTCCTCACTGCTGTTGCACTTGCCAATTCAGTTTCAGTCGTTTCCATGGTAATTAACCTTTGTTTACCCTTGATTTTTATGCATCGTTTCGGTTCTAGTACTGCCCGTTCGTGCCGCGACTGAGCCCCCGAGTGCCACATGTTCATCCCTTTTCATTGCCACATTGGAAAGTCCGGAAGATTTCATTTATACGAGCGCTAGATGGATGGCGTGCTCAGTAAAATTCTGTTTGGCAATTTAAAATCGGGCCGTTTCTACTAGATTCTGGAAGAAATCTAACTAAATGTGCAAAAGCTCGGAACGATTATCTTCGGATCGTTTCTTCTTTTCCACTTTGTGGCCGAATCGGTTTCAACCCTGTTCCTCCATTCTTCCTGCTCCTCTATGTAAAAGCTGTACTGTTGTGTTGAGCTGTTGAACCTCGTCGGCCTTCCTCCTCGACGTGCACCGTGAAGGAGGGTGAGCGGTATCTCCGAGCCATTGCCGCAGAGTTCACTTGCACGGTGCAGCAATAAGATTTCTGGGCAGCGCTTCAGCGCGACCGCTCTGCTTCTTCCTCATCGTCGACCACTTCCACGACCTCGTCTGCGCTGCACTGCTTCCTACTCTGCATCATGCCCAACTGTAAGTCGTTCGTGATCGTTCGACTCAACTATACTCTGTTTCTTGAATATATATATATATATATATATATATATATGTTTAGAAGTACAATGTGTAATTTGCTGTTAGATTTACTGTGTGCATCATTATTTATCTATGATATTTATCTCCGAGTAAAATTTAGAATTAAAATATTAGGCACATTTCCAGCACCATCGCTACACCATCGGAAGCGTCCACTAGCAGCTCGCTCCCGTACAACTGAGCACTAGCACGTAATCCTCGAACACCGGACGCACGCAGGTGAGGGGATGCATCAGCTCCCGCTACGGTGGTAGACCAGGGATTCAAATTTCGGTCTGAAATCTGAAATCTCGGCTGAGAATTCGGATTTCGAACCCCTTCGAGATTCAAAATCCCGACCGGATAAACAAATTCAAAAAAAAATTATAAAAATTAAATTTCGGATTTCTCAGCGAGATCTCGGCGATTTCGACCGAAATCTCGTTGATTTCAAAATTTCATGATTTTTTGTTGGATTTTAAATTTTGTGCATTGGATTTAGGGTCAAGATCATTCACAAAAAAATTCAAAATTTTCTGATATGTTTTTAACCATTTTTTGGTCGGTTCAATTTGTCGGTTATGACTGTCTGAATTTTTTAAATTTTTTCAAGATTGGTCATTATCTGAAAATTTTATGGGAACATTATGAATGTATTAGGACCTTTCACAAAAATTTCCAAAATTTTCTAAATTGATTTGTACTATTTTTCATTCAGTTGAATTTTATCGATTTATCTTTAGTAGCACTATTTGAATTTTTTAAAATTACTAAAGCTTGATCATCATCTAAAAATTTTATAAGAATATTACGAATATGTTAGGGCCAATCACAAATTTTTTTAAAAGTTTATAATATGATTTGCACCATTTTCCATTAAGTTGAAATTTGGTGGTCAACTCTTTTATCAGGACGATGGCACTGTTAGATTTTTTTTAAAATTTCTCATGCTTGATTATCATCTGAAAATTTTATAGAAACATTAGTGATGTGTCAAGACTACTTAAAAAAAATTTCAAAATTTTTTGATGTGTTTTGGACTATTTTTAGGTCGGTTTAATGTGGATCGAGATCTCGGTGATTTTGATCGAGATCTCAGATTTCCCGGTTGAAAAAAAAACCGGATTTAAAATTTGGGTTCTGTAATTCATCCGAATTTTATTCGAAATTTTCGAATCTTACCGAAATTTTGGATTTCGAACCATGCGAGATTTGGAATCTTGCGTTGGACTCGCGTTTCATTTATTGGCCCGGCGCGCTTAGGCTGGTCGGCCGATGCGTATTGATCGCCCGGCGGCGCGCCGCCGTCCACGCGGACATTTTGCCCTCTGCCCGGACAGCGACCGCCCGACCCGCGGCGTCCCTTCCCTTTCAACTTCCATGCTTCGAGTCCCCTCCGAGCCAAACTACCTTCGGACCAACCCACTCCGCCCATAGTTAACTTCATCTCCCCTCCTACAAGTAAGAGACTTTGATGCGTCCAGCCGCAGCACGCCACGCAGCAGCTCCGTCTCGAAGCATGGCGCTGGCGCTGGCGCGGCTCTCCCCATCAGCGCAGCGTCGTCTCCGCCCCGGCCTCGCCGCGCTCATCGTCGCGCTCGGGTGCGCGCTCTGCGGCACCGCGGCGGGGGACCCGCGCACGGCGGTGGCGGGCCAGTCCTGCGCGCAGGGGGCGGCCGTCTCCGGCTCCGCCCTCGCCGACAACTTCGTGCCCGCCATGGACGACCTCAACACCAACGTCAGCGCCAACGGCTTCGGCACCTCCGCCGTGGGGACCGGTCCCAACACCGTCTTCGGCCTGGGCCAGTGCCTCCGCGACCTCTCCCGCGTCGACTGCAAGCTCTGCTTCGCCGAGGTCAGGTCGCTGCTTCCCAAGTGCTACCCGCGCGTCGGCGGGAGGCTCTACCTCGACGGATGCTTCGGCCGCTACGGCAACTACTCCTTCTTCGGCGAAGCCGTCGGGCTCGCGGACTCCGCCGTTTGCGGGTCGGGGGGCAACTACACCGCCAACCCACGCGGGTTCGCGGACGCGGTCAGGGCCGCGCTGGCGAACGTGACCGCGGCCGCGGTGCGCGGCGATGGGTACGCGGTGGGTTCCGCGTCGGCGGGCAGTGCCACGGCGTTCGCGCTCGCGCAGTGCTGGCAGAGCCTGAACGACACCACGTGTGAGCAGTGTCTCGTCGCCGCGGCAGGCGCGGCTGCCGGGTGCGCGCCGGCGACGGAGGGGCGCGCGCTCTACTCCGGCTGCTACCTCCGCTACTCCACGCGGCTCTTCTGGAATGTGAACGCCACGGTGGGGTCGGGCTCATCAGGTAGTGCAATTCGAATCTGGAAATGCCATTATTAAAAGTTCTTAGTCATAGGGGTGGGGGATTTTAATTGCTCAGTCCGATTCAATGCCGCCCAATGTTGACTGTTTTCAGCTACTCATCGTTGGAAGGTAGTAAAAGAAATGCGGTACCCTTAGACTTATAAAAATTTAAAGACACTTCGCTGTTCCCTCTTCCCTACCCACTTCCCCAACCCTTTTCCTTCCTCTCTAACACAAAAGTTCCAAATCAGCAAATTCTATCTCTCAAATTTTAAACAAGAAGATTGAACTCGAAAAATTCGAATCGAAAAAAACAAGAAGTTGTCTTAGTCATAGGGGTGGGGATTTTAATTGCTCAGTCCGATTCAATGCCGCCCAATGTTGACTGTTTTCAGCTCCTCATCGTTGGAACTTGGAAGGTAGTAAAAGAAATGCGATACCCTCAAACTTAAAAAAATTTAAAGACAACTTCTTAGAAAATTCTATATTTGAAAATTTTCAACAAGAAGATTGAACTCGAAAAATTCGAATCGATTTTTTTTTTCAAATCGTAAAAATTTAACTGGGAAGTTTCAATTCAAAAAAAATTTAACTGGGCAAAATTTCAACTCTGGAAATTTTCAACTTGGAAAATTTCGAATCACTCGAAAATTTTTGAATCAGGAAATTTTCAACTTAGGAAATTTCAATTTGGGAATATTCAACAAAGAAAATTTCAACTCCAGGAACTTTCAATTGGGAAAATTCAAATTGAGAACTTTCAACTTTGAAAATTTTAACTCAAAAAAATTTCAAGCGGAGAAATTTCACAACAGGAAATTTCAAAACTTTCGGTTCGAAAACTTTCGATTCAGTTCAAAACTTTTGATTTGAAAAAACTTTCAGTTTGAAAATTTTTTACTCGAAGAAACTTCCAATTCGAAAACTTTCAACTAAAAACTTTCTAAAATGGTTAGAAATACTTCTTATTCAAAAACTCGTAGAGAAATTTGAAAAGAAAAAGTTTTTTGAGTTTGAGGGAAAGGGAATGTGGGAGGAAAGTGGGATGAAGGAGATGAGGAAAAAGTTAGTTTGTTGACTGAAAAGTGCAGGAAATGGGAATGCCCCAACCAAAGAGGTTTTGCTTTGCCGTCTAGAATGTAAGGAACAAAAGGTTGTCAAAACCGGCAACAGACTAACCGGCTTTGGTTTAAGTTTTGACCAAATCATTTGTTACATTACAAAGTGATACTGTCAATAATGTCTCTGTGTGCACAGACTTGAATAGTCTACATATCATCACTGTCAGTTCCATGGTAGAAACTCTTATATGTTTGTTTCCTGTGGCGTTAGAAAAGAGAAATATTTCCAGTGGCACTTTCTCATCCAGTCATTTTGTAGTCTGTTAGAGCCATGAATAATTTCTGTTTATCTTGTCACTTACTTCTCTTCAGTAGCTTCATTTGACTAACCAGTAAGCACATACACTACAAGATTGTAATCCTGTTATCAATGTCATGAATCCTGATCCATCCATTTGTTTTTGTTATTTTACTGACAATCACCTCTCTACAATATGCAGGAAACAATGACGTTGTTTGGATACTAGTGGGTTCCTTTCTTGGTGCTTTTGTAATTGTTTTCATTATTGGTTTTCTGGTCTGGAAGAAAAGAATTCTTACGAGCAAGAAAAGGTCCAACTCATTCATAGGTCAGTGTCAGAATGAAAAATGTTTAATCTTCAGTTCATCTTTTTCTTCATATTTATTGTATTTTTAGTGAACTACAGATATGTATGGAGATGGAGTCTCTGTGAGAATTGCACAGTCCAGTTTAAATTTCAAATATGAAGAGTTGCGGAAAGCAACAAATTATTTTGATCCAGCAAACAAACTTGGTCAAGGAAGCTACGGAGCTGTATACAAGGTATAAGAAATTAAGTTCTCTGAAATTTTAGCTTGCCTATCCTCAGAAATGGAGGAGAAAGGAAACTGAAGTTTCCATATATTGATCCCAAGATGTGATCTGCTCGGTAGGCTGTTCTTCCGGATGGAAAAGAGGTTGCTGTCAAGAGGCTATTCCTAAATACAAGGGAGTGGGTTGATCAGTTTTTCAACGAAGTTGAACTCATAAGTCAAGTTCGTCACAAGAATCTAGTTAAGTTGCTTGGCTGCAGCATGACTGGCCCAGAGAGCTTGCTTGTTTATGAATACTACTTCAATAAGAGCCTCGATCTCTTCTTATTTGGTAAGCCTCTCGCTTGATGCCATCTGGTGTAATTCTTGTTTCCTTTTCTTTTTTTTGGCAATATTCCCCAAAAATGTCACATTATGAATGAAAAATTAGTAGCTTTTTGGTGTATCATAGTTTAATAAGATGCCTGGTTGGCTATTATTCAATCTTTATGATTGTATAATTATATTCGTTTTGTTTCATATATCTTGTGTAAACACTTGTAGATTCAAGTTTTGAAAGGGCCTGCTCTTGTGTCACTGTAATCTTTTTACTGAAATTCGTATGGATATTTGGTAAATCATTATAACTAATTTTCTTCTAGTTTCCTCCCAGATACAAGTGGTAGCAGAAATTTAACCTGGGATCTGAGGGTTGATATCATTCAAGGCATTGCGGAGGGACTTTCTTATCTCCACGAGGAGTCGGAAACACGGATTATCCACCGAGACATCAAAGCTAGTAATATTTTATTGGATGACAAGTTTAAGCCAAAAATAACAGATTTTGGCCTTGCGAGAGCTTTTGCAGAGGACAGAACTCATCTTACCACTGGTGTCGCTGGAACATTGTAAGATCGATTTTTCATATTATTTATCAGTGTCATGTCAAATGGCAACAGTGGAATTTGGAGATTTTAAGGTCACTCAATAAGTTTGTTGCAGGGGCTACATGGCTCCTGAATACGTGGTGCATGGCCATCTTACAGAGAAGGCTGATGTGTTCAGCTATGGCATTCTAGTTCTCGAGATTGTAACAGGACAAAGATGTAGTGGCTCAATTGGTACACATGGAGGTCAGGTGCTGTTAACAAAGGTACTACTTTGATGTTACTGACCACGCTCTTGAAATTTCTTGATTTCATTTGCTGGTCTGGCGTCTGTAAGTTTTTGAAAGCATCCTGGACTCAATTTGATATTTTTATTATACATGGATTTCAAATGGAAGTGCTAAGCATGAATTTCAAGATCGAGGTGCACTTCTCTCAAAAACTGCAAATTTGAAACTCCCCAAAAAAACTGGAAAAGAGTATTACAAATGCAACCCATAAACTGTAATAACCCTGAAAAACAAAGGGATCAAGTGCGCTAGAAGAAAAAAATAACTTAAAGCCCTAATATATCTCAAGACAAGTAGAAAATGAAGTTACATCAATACATGCTGACCACTAGCATGAAGCAGCGATTGCTCATGCTGACCAGTTGCAAAGCTTTCTTGAACCTATCACTTTTGCCCTTCATGAAAGTATACTCATGGATAGCTTCCATTGAACGTCATTCCTTTTTTTATATGGTTATTGAAACGATTAGGTAAAGAAATGAAAGCACAGCTATTTTGAAAAGTTGCATATTTGACTTGATAATAACATGATCATGGATGAGCAAAGGTAATAGATATCCACTGAGAATCGTACACCATTGTAGCATATATAGCACATAGTGTTGCAGACCTTTTTACCTGACTTTGTCAAGTTTCAGTCAATCACCAAGATCTTATAATATGTTTAATCTAAATAAATTATTTATATCCAAGGTATGGAACCACTACAAGGGCAACACAGTAGAGGTGATTATTGATCGGAGCATCTATGAAGATATTATCAGGGATGAGGTCATGCATATCCTGCAGATTGGCCTGCTATGCACTCAGGCGAACCCTGTCGACAGGCCTACAATGACGAAGGTTGTGGAGTTGCTGAGAAGCCACAGGCATGATGTGGAGATTGTCCTGAGTGATCCTCCATTTTTGAATGTTGAGGGCGTTGAGGATACCAAAGAAGCCGAACAGTCACGATTGCTGTCCACACATTCTGCTCCTTCACTATCAGGGTCATCTCGGTCTTACTTAAGCGGGAGATAAGCCCAGTATCTGTTTTTCCTTTAATTCCTAAGACGAGTATGTTGACGATGAACAGTTTTGTGTGGTGTGAAATTTTTGTGGTAGCGGATAGATCCTTCAAAATGTTTTGATTTCCATACTTGTATGTAAATGCAAATGAGCGCCTATGTTTTCACTAACGATATTTGTAGATATAATGCATGAAGGTGATAAGTGAGAACCCATTGATGAAGTTAGCAATCTTCTGTTTTGTGCATCGTGTAAGTGGTGGTGCTGTGTCATGAAATAAAGCACACCAGCAATGGAATTCAGGATAGGGTACCTGATTCAACCTTCCATTTTACTCAACTTAGAAGGAGAATAAAATATTCAATTCATAGTAACTTCAAAACAAAATTGAGGCTGTTATGTCTTGAACCCAAGTCTGTTCTGGCCCTATAAAATTTATATATAACAAAAAATTGATCTTTTTTTCTCTAGTTGCGTTTTGTCAAGAGCATGGTTCTCATTGGAAAACAAATATGAAGATAATGGATCATCATTAAATGGGGTATTTGATGTTGATCACCTGAACATGTCATCGTAGGCTAAAGTGAGTAAAGCTGAACGTCTTGCAATAGTTACAGACCAAAAGAGCCTTACTGAAGTTTCCAGATCAGAGCAAGGTATTTGTGACGACCATTTTAGTAGTTGCTTATACTTATCAAATGATTTGGTCACGGTGAAGAAAAATTGATATTTTGATTGAAATGGAGGAATCTTTTTTGCTGAATGCAGATTTGTAATTACGTAGTATTGCTACGAAGATTCTAAAATGCTCATTCTGTCTATATATACTAACAAACTGAACATCACGCATAACAAAGATTTGAAATTTTTATGGAATAGTTGTGTGCTCGTGTATGCCCTATCAGATTCCCACACCCTTTACCTATAGCGTTAATCACAACTAAATTATAACCGGACTCTATCTTTAATTTTACTCTTAACTTAGATCCTATCCCCAACACGGACTCGTGTTGAGTTGCACACGACTCAGACTCTTATTTATCTCCAATATTAATTATCCAACAATATTATAGAAAAAAAAGGTTTACTATATTGTGCATTGGAAGCAGCTACATCAACAGTGTTTCCTTGTTCTATATTTTACTATTAGGATCATCTGGTGAAGGAATATGCCAAGTTGAAATCAAAGTGATTGCAGCAATGCAGCTATGAATTTATCTAAGTGATCTCAATCATATTAGATACTGATAGATAAGCGACATAGCTGGTATGCATTCAAGGCAAATAACTATGCCCACAAACAAACTGATTAGTTACTACTAAAGACTAGTTCTCTGCTCTTTTTTTTTTTTTGGAAGAATCCAACAAACTACTCGACAGCTTGGACTTTCTCTTGGTTTGTTTAGATAAGCATGATGGACACGCTATCTTCAGCTCAGTAAGCTATCACTATCACTAAAATATCTTTGAATGTCCTTATTAGTGTTACTTCTTTTTTCAAATATGATGACCTGGAGAACTATGTACTTGTTAAAATGGATAAATGATTCCACACATAGTTAATTGATGTTCAAAGCATGCATTTTGACCGCGCGTAATGTCAATTGGAATGAGCTGCGATCTCATGGTTGAATTGGTTGACAGTTCTTGCCTAATAAAAGTAAGTCCCTACCAATTGTTATTCCAATTACTGGTGTCTGGAATATTGAAAATGCTACTTCACTTCTTCCTATGGATGCATGGACATTGGACAGGCAGAGTCAACCGCAAAAATTCCTTCCTCTCTCTGTCAATATTACCTCACAAAGGTTTACAAGAAGTCAGGAACTCAATGGAGGACCGGCGACTGAAGGTATCTTTTCTTATGGCCTTTAGTTTTCCTCATTCTCAAGATTCATCTAAGCACATCGACAGCTCATATTTCTTCGCTTTACAGGTTTGATTTTTTTTTTCCCATCCATGAGCTCTCAAGTTCTTACTCGCATGCATGATGAGTTATGTTTGAATTATGAAAACTTTTTCTTTAGTGCAAACTGGTGCTTACTGAAGTAGTCTTGTTACCTTAATTTCTTCTCACTCTTTGCCTTGCTTGCCTTTGTTTTGCTTGTTCTATAGTTGTTTTGCTTACTGAAGTAGTCTTGTTACCTTAATTTCTCCCTGTTACCTTTTATTCAAAAAAGAAAAGAAAAGAAAATAGGGTGTGGTTGCAGAATGAGAGACTTCTGTTCTGTTGTTGCTGCTCTTGTCATCACTGCTTGTTTGTCCTCCTGGACGACCACCACTACCTTGGCTGACCCTCGGGCATCGGTGGTTCGTGAATTCTGCAACAACACCCGATCTGCTGGTTCTGCAGCAGTTTGGGCCAACAACTTTGTCGTCGCCTTCGACAACTTGAACTCAGATCTTGTGCAAAAGGGATATGGGATGACTTCTGTTGGGAAAGATCCCATTATCTACTACGGGCTGGTGCAATGCCTGGAAGATCTCAGCAAAGTTGACTGTACACTGTGCTATTCAGAAATAAGGTCTCTCCTTCCAAAATGCTATCCTCTCATCGGGGGCCGGATATATCTCGATGGATGCTTCATGAGGTATGCGAATTACTCGTTCTTCGATGAGGCCATGGACTCACTGGATACAAGCGTGTGCTCCTCCGGTAACCACAGCTCAGACCCGCAGGGGTTTAGTTCAGTTGTGAATACTGTACTGGGTAATGTGACCTCCATGGCCGTCAAGAGCAACAAAGGGTTTGCAGTTAATTCAGCCATTAAATCAGCGAAGGTAGCGGCTTATGCGCTTGCTCAGTGCTGGCAGAACCTGAACACATCAAGCTGCGAAATGTGCCTCAACGCAGCTGCTGCATCCGTGGCGAAATGTGCACCGGCAGAAGAGGGCCGCGCGCTCTTCGCCGGCTGCTACATCAGGTATTCACCGGCGCCTTTCTGGAACTCCATGGATCCTGCATCAAGCTCCAGCACAAGGAAACGAATTGTTCTTTGGGCAGTCTTGGGTTCCTGCGTTGGTGGTGTTCTTTTAATTGCCGCTGCAGTATTGGTATGGAAGCGTAAGGCTCATACCGGAAGGGAGAGATCACTGAGAGGTTGGTATTGTAGGCTGTCCCAGACGTTCTTCACTTCTTTGTTGGATCGACTGAAAAAATTTGCAGATCCTTTATGCTTGTTTGTAACGTAACCTACTTGAGTAACTGCAGATTTGTATGGACCAACACTTCCTGCAAGGATTACTCAATCAAGCCTGAGTTTTAGTTACAAGGACTTAAAGAAAGCAACTGGTGGGTTCAGTTTGTCAAACAAACTTGGCCAAGGGAGCAACGGGACTGTATACAAGGTACATAAAAAGGAAGTAAATCTCTGCAATTTAATATGGGAGTGTATAGGCATCATCCGGATGTTTTTGTCCTAAAAATCATCCAAACTTTGGACGTACGATCAAAACACACATCCGTAGGATTAACTCACCTCGAATTCAGGGGGGTGTGCATCGATCTGAAAGCAAATCCAATGGTCCAAAATTTGGATGATCTAAAGAAAACATCCGGATGAAACTTATCAAAACCCATTTAATATTATGTTGTGGTAAGGAAGTCATATTCTGCAAGCAGTATCTGATTACTTTTGTACTTTCTTTCTGTAGTACTGATTTTACCCATTCTTAATTGATTTGGTAGAGCTCTGCCATCCTTTCGAAAAAAAAATATTCTGCAAGCAGGTACTTTGGGGCTGTCACTCGCAAGTCATAATCGTTTATTTTATAGGCCGTTCTTCCTGTTGGGAATGAAGTTGCTGCAAAGAGATTATTCCTGAACACAAAACAGTGCATCGATCAGTTCTTCAATGAAGTTGATGTGCTAAGTCAAGTGCGTCACAAGAACTTGGTGAAGTTGCTCGGGTGCAGTGTGGATGGCCCTGATAGCTTCCTGATATATGAATACCACCCCAATAGGAGCTTAGATCTGTTCATATTCGGTAAAGCTAGTCTCACCTCATTTCTTAGTCCATACTCTCCACATACTACATGAGTGTTTTTTTTAAGCAGATACTGCATGCATTTCAATTTCTTCAATTAAAAGTTGAGTGCAGCCTAATTTGATGTGAAGAAACAGTTTGTAGTTCTGAGCAACTGAATGAAACGAAACATTTCAGAAAACAATATTTCTGGCCCATTTCAGCACAACAGTTTCCTTTTTGTAGTTTCAGAAAAAAGAAAAGAGAGAGCACGATAATTTCCTTTTGCCATGCATGCAGCTCAATGGACAGGATTGTCACGAGGATGCATGACTAACTCATCACCAGTTTTCGGCTTATTTTCTCTAAAAAATGCATAGCAACACTGTTCATAAATTCCGATTTTACAGTTCTCCCTTTAGGAACCTTCATGCTTGACTCTCTGGTGATATCCAGCCACCACATTCGTATACTCTTTCTGTCAGAGAAAGTAACAAAAGTACCTTTGGTTCTTCTACTCGTGCAGCTGATGACCAGAATAAGCATTTGGATTGGCAGCAGAGGTCTGATGTAATTCTAGGCATAGCAGAGGGTCTATGCTACCTCCACGAAGAATCAGAAACTCGGATTATCCACCGGGACATTAAAGCCAGCAACGTTTTGTTAGATCAGAAGCTTAAGCCGAAAATAACCGACTTTGGCCTTGCGCGAGTCCTCTGCGGCGACAGAACTCATCTTACAACAGGAATTGCTGGGACAGTGTAAGTAAGATCAACATAATCTTCCATACACGATGTTCTCTTTAGTTAGCACTGCCTTTTTTCCTTGGAAGAAAGAAGTCAGTACTGCCTTCCCCGAAAGCCTCCTGCTCCAGCTCTTCGGTCTCGGCTTATCTGCATTACCTCGGCTTCGGCGACTCCATCTTTTCTATAAAACCTATTTGTATTCCTCTTTCCACGGTCGTTTGACTATAACCGTGTAATAATTAATTAGCTGTGTGTATCTCACGATGCAGAGGTTAGGAGATATCATCTTCCATTATCTTAAAAAAAAAGAAAGCCACTTCCTTCATCTCACCAAGATGGTTGACTGTAGGGGTTACATGGCTCCGGAATATGTTGTGCACGGACACCTTACGGAGAAGGCGGATGTCTACAGCTTCGGCGTGCTGGTTGTCGAGATCGTCACTGGGAAGCGGAGTTGCGGATCGACGGGATCTCATTCTGGCCATTCCTTGTTAGCAGAGGTTCCATGCTCGCTCTGATTTACTTCAGTTTCTGGGAACATAGTAAAATAGTTTTTCGATTCTAATTTACATGGGGATTTGGTTGTTTGTGTCTTAGGCCGCTATAATTTCGAAGTGGTGATATATTTTGGCGACATTATATATTTCTCAAGTATTTGGGCAAAATTCTGGTCAAGTAGTCATATTTGGTAGTACTGTAGTATGCCTCTTCTCCCTGACTTTTGATGGTACAGAAGCCCTCCAGTTAATTCAGCAAAACTTATGTTCGTTTTGTCCTTGTGAGATTTAAGGGAATTGCTAAATGGCACTCGGGTGTTTTTTTGGTTTGTGAGCACTATTTTTTTTTTGTCTATATAATACTGAAATAGGAGGAGAGGAAACAAATTGATTTCATCGATTGGATCTAGCTCTGAAGGCTCAAAATTTGAGTGCTGTTTAGCAAGAAAACATTTAGATTCTTCCTAGACACCCTCAAGATTTTATTATTATTGAGGGCAAATTTAAAATTTGTTCCTAATGTGCCAAAGAGTTTTGATTACCCTATTTCCTTGTGCATATTATTTCTTGGTCCTATTCAGTTGTTTCTTTTCCTTTTCGAGGGCAAATCCTACTTTTGTTTTTGCGAATACAAATCCTACTTCATTTTGACCTTGTTTTGGCACGAATTAGTACTATGTCTGCATCTCCCGTTTTGCATGCTAACGCTAAATATTTGCACAAATGCACACCCAACAAATCTCCTTTTCATTCTGAGATATTATTGACTAAAATACGATGATTGAACAAGCATGATCGCAAACCACCAAAAGAAAGAGAGCACATTTGGGATCATGAGCCTCCAGTCTCCACATATCTGACACCGATGCAGAAGTCTGTGTAAAATAAATCATAGACAGCATAACGCAGCTGTGCATTACCATGGATTGTTTCAGGTTTGGCATAATTACAAGGCCAATTCGCTACACAAGGTCATCGACGGGAGGATGTACGAGCAGGCTGCCGGGGCGGAGGAGATCGTGCGCGTTGTGCAGGTCGGGCTGCTGTGCGCGCAGGCAAATCCCGGCGAGAGGCCGGCCATGTCGAAGGTGGTGGAGCTCCTGAGGAACCGAGGCCGAACGCGGGACGACGACGCAGGGCTCGTCCTGAGCGACCCGCCGTTCTTGGAGGTGGACGCCGTCGTCGACGCCGGAGGAGGAGGAGGAGGAGGGGAGGCGTCGAAGCTGCTGTCTTGCAACTCTGCCTACGAGGTCTCCGGATCGTACTCAGAGTTCAGTGGTCGGTGATTAGGCAGTGCTATGCACACGGTGTCCGTGATGTTCTCATAACTCCAAACAGGGCAAACCACAGAATAGTGGGAGTTTTCAGAATTTGACACTCTTTAAAATTCGTATTTCGGAATTTGACACTCACCACCATTCATACTGTATGACGGCCCTATATGTATCCAAATGAGCGAAGAACTTGTGAATTAGTGTCAAAATTAAATATTAATAGAATTAGTGGGTGTGATCCATCCCAGTTCATTAAAAACTTCTGCAATCTTATGTAGATTATTATCAATCTCACTATAGTAAAACTTTTTTGCAGTTTTGATGAAATCGTATTCCTGATTTTTTTTTTATTTTTTTGTGGTGGGAACTTCAGAGTTTCTAAGTGCTTGACCTAAATTCAAATTGTAGGTTAGGTAAATATAAGAAAAATTCTTTTCATAAAATATATATCTCTCTCTCTTAGTACTTTTTTTCTATTGATTTTTCTCGCAGTTAGACAAAGTTTGATAGTTTAAGAGAAAATGATAGGAAAGATGCATTTTTCCCATAGGACCACAAATGATGCCCGGCAGCCCGGTAGAAACACACTACAGAACCTGGAAACGGGAAGGGGTGTCAGGAACTCATTCAAATGTAACTTTCCTATCAACACAACGTGAGCGAACCGATAGGTAATCACTGGTTACCGAGTTTAACAGGTTACTCCCTCCGGTTTGGTAATACCTGTCGTTTTGGACATAGTAATTGTCAAACTTACAAAACTTTGACTAACAATATATTTTTAAATATTTAAATTGGATACATAAAAATTATATGTGTAGACTTGTCTCGAGAAGTACTTTCATAATATTTTGATTTTATTGGGTTTTATAAATATATTATAATAAAAATTAGCGGTCAAAGTTGTGTTTTGAAGACCGTGTCGATGTCCAAAACGACAGATATTATCAGACCGGAGGGAGTATTATTTATTTTTGTTCTTTTAGAATTTTCATAGTTTGATATAAAATTATTTTATTTATCATTTAAGTTGTTATTTCAAATTCGAGCTAACGAGCCACTGTCGAGTTGAGCCGAGCCTCATTAACCTTTTGTTTTGCTCGAAATAGATTCATTTTAATTTTGAACCTATTAACCACCGTAGTAAATGTAATTTTGATTCGAGCCTTAACAAGCTCTTTTTTGCCGGCCCTAATCACCTTCTCACCCACTTTGAATGGCGGGAGGCCTTTGTACATATGGGCAAGTACCTTTTAGCATCTTCTTACATCTAAATTAAAAAATCTTCACAAACAATTAATGAACAAAGTTGAAGGGTTTTGTGAGTTATGACTGTACCTGCATGAAGTTGTGGTTTCTTCAAGTCCCCAGTCAAGAGGCAGGCTATATTTGTCAATCAGTTCAACACCATCATCAAGTTGGAGTTTTGGAAAGGTCCTCATGGGTTTCTTAGGGCAGTTGCAATGGTGTTTCTTGCCGTGTTTCTTCAAGTGCCAAGTAAGCAAAAATGCTGATGTGAAAGGTATTAAATAAGAAGAAAGATGAGCAGTGTTTCTTCTTTTAGAAATGGTTACTACCGAAGTAAGAAACGCGGGTGAAACGAACAAGCTGGCGTTGAAGTAGTGTGCGTTTCTATTGCCATTAATTCTGTGTGGGACCCGCCAATAAAAAATAACTCAACCATACACGAGGTACCTGGATGTTGTTGGCTCTGCCTTGTGTATGCAGCGCTGTGTTTAATGATGGGAGCCCACAAGAAGATACAATGCAGTGAAAAGATGGTTTCTTTTGTTATTTCATGTTGACATGGCACACCCATAAACGATGTTTAGAAATCTTGGATTGGAAATGCCTTTAAGGGGGAATGACAGACCCGATTCTTTGGGCTGAGCTGGCAAAAAAATCCAATCCATTTCGGACTGGTTTTTCTGCCTAGGCACACCCTGTAAGGTATTAATGGCTTGTTGAGCCAGACCGGGCCATCCGCACATGTTTTCACGTTGAAAACTAAATACATAATTTCTTCGGGCTGGGTGAAATGTTTTTACGTTGAGAAATAAATAAATGAATTTGTTGGGATGAGAGGAAATAATGTGCTAGTCATATACAGAAACTATATTGGTAACATAAACATAATCCATAAAAGTACCATCTATAGTCTATATACATGTTGTATCGAATATGGAAAATGCCTCGACAAACAAAAAATTTAATTGCGGAAATATCACCTAAATACTATCACTTTTTTAGATAATGGAAGATTTTATCTCCTAGCCTTTGTATCTTGAGATGCACACAGCCAATCAATTATTACAATGTTACATGTGTTAAAGAAGATAAAACCAGGTGATGAGTAAAAGTTGCAACAAGCCATAAGAAACATGAAATAAAAAGTCTCAAACCGCACATAACCTGTTACTAAATCTCCACCTATACCTGATAAAGATATCTCTGACCACGATCTCCAGTGAATTGTATGCTACTAACACCACATCTTGCTCCTAAAGTTGCAACACAAACCACGATCGTAACTAGTTGGTACAAAGGTAGATAACCTGCAATGAATTATAATTTTTTTCCTTTCAAAAACCACATCATTTCAACATAGCCAAATTGATCAACACAAAGTGTCAGCCCTAACCCAAATTTGATCCCTTAAATCCTTTCCCAATCCCAATAACCAACTCCCAAATATATTGGTCATGCTACTAAGTGGTGACAGATTAAAAGCCACTTGAACGACACACCATGCAAAACGCGCAAAGTGGCAGCCAAACAAGAGATGTTGTATAGTTTCCTCGTGGTTACAAAAACAACACTTTTTTGCTACCATGATAATTTCTTTTACTGAGGTTATCTTTTGTCAAAATCACCCCACAATAAAGATACCACATAATTTTTTTATTTTTAATGGCACCTTAAGCTTCCACAATTACCGATTTGTAACTGGGACATTTTGATGCACTAAGGCATTTTGATGCACTAAGGTTGTATACATCGACTACATAGAGAACTGTCCATTCTGATGGATATTACATCGAAAAGAGTCCTGTTCTATTGTTAACTGCATTTATGCAATCTTTGTAACAAGCTCGTGCAAGGCTAGTAAATTATTTCCCGTAACAGCTCGTCAGAAAGACATATTGAGTGGAACAGAGCTCATTACTTCAACTACCGTGGCATGTTTTTTCCGGACAATGTGAAAGAGCCGACGGTATTGTACACTGAGGGGATTGCTGCCAAGCCATATATCTTGCCAAAACGAACTTGAGATCCATCACGAGTTTGGAAGGACCCAAATCTAAAGAAGTGATGTTTGTCCTTCATTACGCCAGTCCAAAAATGAGAATATCATGGCTCCTTTTCTGCATGAGAAAGAGTCTTATTTCCAAGGTACTTTCTTTTGAGGAGAGTTTACTAGGCACCGTCTTCATTTAGAAGTTTGAAAATCCATTTGCTCATCAACAAATATTTTTTTACATCAAGATCTTGAATGCTCAAACCTAAACCTCCTTGATCCTTGGGATGGCATAATATATCCCACTTAGCTAGCCTATAATATATATACTATCACTTAAAAGAAGCAAATGAATTCCCTATAATATTTTGTAGATACTCAACAATCAACACATATATAATCTCTTAAAGCTGAAGGAATTGGAGCCCTCCTAGCCATGCCACAACAACAAATTCTCATGGAGGCCCTCCAAACAATTCAAAATAATGTCTAGATCCTTCCACCGGTTATTTTGCAGAAAAGATCCCGTGATTCGACAGATTCGCAAACGGGTCCTCCACCATCTCTTTTGCAAAAAAATCCTTATGGTTTCACAAATTCTAAAATTTGAAATTACATTTAGGTCCTTTGACCATCTCTTTTGCAAAAAAAAACATCATTATTTTGCAAATTCGCGTATAGCTCCGAACTGAGCCCTTTTGCAAAACAAACCTAGAAAATTGCAACTAGCTCCAAACCGAAATTGTGGCGTAGCACGCGGCTCTACCTAGTATATATCAAAATTAAGCTTCCTAGCTAGTATCTTTTGAATGGCAATTACATAACATGTTTGTGATTTGAGCCTTAGTTTTATTACCTCCTGTACTTGCACATGAGCTTACCACGAACTAGGGGTGGAAAAAAACTCAAAACTTGCGAGTTAAATGAGTACTCACAAACTCAGCTCGACTCGGCTCGAATTCGTTCCTTAACGAGTCGAGTTGAGACTTGATTTGAACTCATTTAGATAACGAGTTAAACAAGCCAACTTATGGGTTTAACAAGTCCTCCAAGTCAGCAAGTATAGCTGTATATTTGTGAGCGAGGCGAGTTAGACGAGTCCTCCAATCCAAGTTTGAAGTCTCCAAGCTCCCATCGTTCCCCTTGCTCGCGCTGACGGCGCTGCCTCCCCTACCCCCTTGGTTGCGTCACCGCCGTCCTCCTTTTCGCCCACCGCTGCCTCCCCTCCCCCTTGGTTGTGTCGCCGTCGTCTTTCCCATCTCCCACTGCCACCCCCTATCACTTGCTCGTGCCACCGCCGCATCCCCCGTGCTCGCGTCAGTGGTGCCGCATCCCCTTGTCATATCTCCCACAAACAACGTCCTCCCCTTCCCCTTGCTCCCCTGAGTCCCGTCACTACCTCCCCTTCCCGGATCCGCCCAGATCTGGTCACCTAGGTTTAGGTGTCCCCAAGCCGGCACACTGACTAACCGATCATGTCCTCCAGTCAGTGTCTCAGTCCCTTCCATTCTTCCGGCCACCGCTCTGCCCCCAGTTCGCTCTCTGCCTCTATCCGATTGGTCGCTCCTCCTACCTACATCCTCTGACCGATGGAAAAGCAACCGAGCTTGGAGTCGAAGAACAAGGTAGTGAGGTTGAGGTAGACATCTGGCTCCAATTGTGTGTCACCGGCATCGGTCACAGTGGCGGCGAACCGTGTAAAGGCTCCATGAACTGGTCCACTGGTGCTTTCCGTTGCTCCTGCAGCTGCCCTCACCAAGGTATAAACTATTTGTTTGAGTTTCTCCATAGCATATAAGGAACCATATTGTTTCTGAAGCATTTGAGATGTGCTGTTGTGCTTCTAGGAGAATGCGCAATTTTGCAAAGGCTTGTCAAATGTCAGTGTGCATTTATATACAATTTGACGCCCATATATCAATGTTTGTGTTTTAGGTAGGCAAAGCTGAGTATTTAGAAAAAACTAAGAATATAACTTGATATAACTAAGAATATAAGAAGTTATTTCTTTATATTTAGAAAAATTGACCATCTGGAAATGAGTGCAAACATGTTTGAGCCACTCAGATTAGGACTAACTACAATATCTTTTTTTGGCAGAACTGCTCACAAGACAGTCTTGTAAGATCTTAATCGTGTTTTGGGAATATCTACCTTTCCACATTTTTTAGCAATCCTAAAGCATACTTCATTGGTAGGAAATTTATCTTATTGTCAATGGCCAGTATAGATTATTGTTGATCATCAACTGTGAGAATTACAGTAGTAAGAAAGAGTTTTTAAAGGGCAAGATTGTAACATCCCAATTTTTGCTTCTTTAGCATTTATTGAGTTATTTGATTTTTTAAGAATTTTTTGGGATTTATTTGGAATTAATTTGAATTAAGCCTTTCATTGAATTATTAAAATATATAAAAAGTTTAGTTGAAAATATTTTATTTGAGTTTAAAATATTTCAAAATATTTTTCAGAGTTTTTATGGAATTTTTCTAATATTTTTGCTATTTTTCTTGAATTAATTGAATTACTAAAATTATTTAAAATAGGAAATCCAGAAAAATCAGAAACCCTAATTGGGCCGAACCTCTTGGATCGAGCCTATCCCATTAGCGAAACCGGATCGGACCCAAGCCCGCTAAAAACCCTAGAATTTGGACCGTTGGATCTACGCCACATGGAGGGCCGGGATGACGCCAATGATCAAAAAACCGGCCGAAATTCAGAAATCTCGGCCGAGATTTCGGATTTCAGACCCCTCCGAGATCCTAAATTTTGGCCGGGTAAATTTTTTTGAAAAAATTCGAATTGCTACAGTGACCGCGCGAATCTCGGCGAGATCTCGAGTATCTCGGGCGAAATCTAGGGTATCTCGGGCGAGATCTCAGGTTTTTTTTACCAGATTTTTATTTTTGTGCATTGTATTTGATTGGATTTAGGGTCAAGATCATCCACAAAAAATTTCAAAAATTTTTGACGTGTTTTTGACCATTTTTTAGTCAGTTTAATTTGTTGGTTTGCACTATCCGAATTTTTTAAAATTTCTCAAGATTGATCATCATCTTAAAATTTTATGAGAATATTATGGATGTGTTAGGACCATTCACAAAAAAAATCAAAATTTTCTAAAGTGGTTTGAATTATTTTTCAAGTGTTAGGACTTTGGAGACAAACGAGAGAGAAAGGAAGCATGCATTTGTTCTCTTTCTTTTGTTCAGTAGCTTCAAATCACTCCAAGTCCAACCTGAACACTAGAAACCATCTCAATTCAGTGAGAGAATGACTCACCTCACCTCAATTCTGTTCAATTTATTTTGCCCGAATGATTTCTTATAATGTCAACCAAATTTGATTTGATTCTAGTACCAAATTTGATATGATTCATCCTAAGTATCATGGTGACTGTAGAATAGGTAAGTTGTAATTTGAAGAATGTATGTGATTTGTAATATTGGCATAACCTTGTCATAATCCGAAAATTAGTCGAAATGCTGCCGAAATTTTCAACTGTTCTGTTATAATACATAGGAACATATATAAAGCTTTTCAAATGACTTGAAGTTCATTTGTTACATTTGAAAAATCAAAAACTGATTTTACATACGGTTTTTATCACGACTTTACCACTGTTACATTTTTAAAAAATTCCTCATGCTTGATCATCATCTGAAATTTTTATGGAAACATTAGTGATCTCTCAGGACCATACAAAAAAAAATTCAAAATTTTTTGATGTGTTTTGGACCATTTTTCACAAAGTTTTTTTGTGGCCGAGATCTCGGGTATCTCGGGCGAGATCTCGGATTTTCCGGTTGAAAAAAAACCGGATTTGAAATTTGGTTTTTGTATTTCGTCCGAATTTTGTCCGAAATTTTCGAATCTCGCCGAGATTTCGGATTTCGGCCGACTCCGAGATTTATCCCAAAACGAGATTTGAAACCTTGGATGATGCCACATTGTCTCCATCTTCGGGTCGGGAAGCGCCACCGCATCACCGCCATGTGTAAGTTCAAGCTCTATTGGTTTTGGTGATTGGTGTTAGATTAATGCTTAATCTTGTTTAAATGACAAACCTAATCTTTAATGAGATTAACATGTTCATTGAGCTTATTGTTAGTGGTCTCATATTTGGATGGAAAATAAAAAAACCTAAGGTATGTATGTGCATTCATTCTATTGTTCTTTGCAAACTTCAGTTTCAAGTTAGAATGTGAATTTCCCATTACTTTAACCACAAAATGTGCATTATGTTTCCCAATCCATATATCACATGAATGCACATATTTAGGGGGAGTTCACTCTCTAACTTGAAGTTTCATTAGTATTGATCTATTCTTCACTCCATATACAAATGATCAATACATTGAAACATATTCTTGAGTATATATTCTAAATGCCTAGTTCTAATATACTCATGGCAATATAGGATGAACTCCAATACAATCAATTTGAATATGTGCATAATGATTCAAAGTTAATAATATGTAAGCACATATATTTGTGAGGTTTATTCTATAGTTGATGGCTAGGATTAATGATTATATTCATACATTCCACATATTATGGATCATTACTTATCATCAACATCAGTATATGAAAAACTTGTGTAGTTAGTATATACTCACATCAATTTAAATGAAAATTTAAATTGAGTTCATTTGTCTTGTTAATCATTAGAAAACAATTCATCATGTGTTGATGGTGTTTCTTGATTAATTAAGGACAAATAGATAGTTCTTAAGTATAATGAAGCATGTGTTGCATCATTGTGCTTAAGATATATTTAACTCATTAAATTGATTTAGGTTGTGCTCAATCCATATAAGTGGTATCCATTATGTGTTAATGGAGTGCAAAGATGATTGAGACAACCATATTTGTTGGACTAACCATATCCTATGAGTTGTGATGAAATAGGGTTAGTTCCAAAGGTTGAAAAGAAGAGAAGGTTCATCAAGAATGGATGAGCAAGTTTATAGAGCCGGGTGTCAATCTTGAAGAAGAAAATGATTGAAGATCGTGAAGACTTCAAGAGAGCTAGGCCACGATCCCGGGGAGAAAAGATTGAAGATCTTAAAGCCCCAAAGGGGATCGCTTGCGTCGGTGCAAAGGTACAACTAGATAGGCTAAGGACGATTCCTAGCTTTGTGTCTAGTGTTTTAGCGTTGTACTATTAAGAGGGGTTAAGTCCTTTGCTTTGAGCTTCATCATGTGTTGGTGATCTCAATCTCATTAATCACTTGAGCTCAAATCTCTTCTTGATTTGGCTTTTCGCATAATAGCTCTGATTTGCATGTGTTGCATATGGGACGAGCTAATGCATTGGCTTTGTAGGCATATTGCTCTGATTTGTATGTGTTGCAAATAGGATAAGCATATTCTTTGGTGTTTAGTATGATTGCTCTGTTTTGCATGTATTGCAAATAGGAAGAGCTCATACGTTGGTTTTTACATGAAGTTAGTATTTTGCATGTGTTGCAATTGTTGAACTTCATGTTTGTTCTTCAAACCAAAATCTTATTGCGTTTATTTGATATTGCTTGGAGCTAGGTTTTTGTTGTGTTGCAAAACGAGGATGCTTAGGCAAATTGAGTTTGATTTGGAGTTGCATAAGGCTATGAATTTGCATGAGTTGCAAAAGGGAGGTAGCCTATGCATTGAAGTTTAATTGTTATTTGCAAATTCACTATGCAAATAAGCGAGAGTTATGGGTTTCGATCCTGAGAGCAAGTGATACTTGCACCGTGGTTTCTGCAAGTCGGTTTGGTCGTGATTTGACCATCACATGGCTAGGAGGATAAAACTCATAGACTCATGAATCATTTGCTTAATATGTTTTTGCAAATATATCTTTGGGTAGTTTGAGAAAAGTGTTTTCGCAAAGTGTTTGGAGTTTGTTGGAGCTATGTTTTTGCATATGTTGCTAAAAGGGAATGCTCAAGCATAAAATGGTTTGATTGTTCATATGCAAATTCGTTGTGCGAATAAATGGGAAGTTTATGAGTTCGGGATCCTAGAGCATGTGATACTTGCACCGTGGTTTTTGCAAGTCCGTTTGGTTAGGGTTTGCCATCACATGGCTAAGAGGATTAATCTCATAGACCCTAGGATTTATTTGCTTAATGCATATTTGCAAATATATCTTTGAGTTGGTTTGTGAAATGTGTTTTCACAAAATGGTTGAAATTCATTGAGCATGGTTTTGAAGTGTTGCAAATGTGTTTTGCAACTTAGTGTGATCTTGTGTTGATCACTATTTGGCTCAAAGAATAATTGTTTCGGAGTTTGATTAAAACTCATTTCACATCGAACCATTTATTTCAGTCCGGTGCTGAAAGCTATACTTTGTGATTTCAAACCGAGCGTGTGCCGTTTATGACGGACCGAACTTTCAAGTGTACGCCGGACCAAGTTTTTCGGTCTGGTGCTAATGTGATTTTCTCTGGAACGTTGATTGGTCTGCCGGACTCAAAGTCCGTGATTTTCCTTCTGCGACGGATCAAGTTTTTCGGTCCAGCGTAAACGTGTTTTTGCCGATTTCATGATGGAGCAATTTTTTGCTAAAGCATGTGTACAACGGACCGAGGTGATTTGGTTCAGCATAAATGGGGTTTTCATGTCAATTGGTCTGGCGTGTATTAGGCAAATTGTGAAGGTTTTCAAAGTGAGTCCAGGGCGCATTTGTTTTTCAATTTTTGATGTGCTGACACCTCCAACGGCTAGTAAATGCCAGTAACAGCTAGTTTTGGCATGGGGGCTATATAAGAACCCCGTCACGATCTAGTAACCCATGTTGGCAAGTTAATAGTAACAAACTAATAAACAACAATCCTAGGGTGACAAATGAATCATGACATACAAATAATAATGACAAGGTGACAGAATCAAGGAGGTTAATTAACTAATCCCAAATTAATTGAAATCGTTTTTAATTGAATTAGCATGCAATAATTTGAAACAACATAATTTTAAAACATGGGATCAACATAATCAAAGCACAACTTGCATTGAAAAATCTCTTGTTCTTGCTCTGGACCTTGCTCTTACCCTAATACTTCTCCCGCGTATCCTTCAAGCGCTTTGTGAAATCATGTGCTGAAAAATTGGCTTAAGAATTGAATTTGCAAAATGTGTTTGTGCATGTGTTTGACAAATTGACAAGAAACAGTGTTTCTCTTCATGCGTCGGACCAAATTCTCAAAAATAGTAAGTTTCGCATTTGCGCCGGACTGAATTTCAAAAAAACAGTAAGTTTCCCATCTGCGCCGGACCAAATTTTAGTCCGCCATGAATGTGCTTTTGAGGCCCGATTTCACTTTGGCACCGGACCGGTTTTTGTGTTTGCGCCGGACCAAACTGTTGGTCCGTCGTGAACGTGAAATCTAGGGTTTTACGCTCGACCATTTTACATGTACGTCGGACCGATTTTTCTTTGATCCGCCGTGAACGTGGTTTAAATGATTTTTGTGCCGGACTAAGTTTTTGAAAAACAGTAAGCTTCTATGTTACACCGGACCATGCACGCCGGACCAAATTCTTGGTCCGTTGTGAACGCATTTTTTAGCGTTGTTTTTGCATGTACGCCGGACCAAAATTTTGGTCCATCGTGAACGTGTTTTTGAACATGTTTTCTCTGATTTGAACTGAGAGTTTTGCGTGTACGCCGGACCAGGTTTTTTTGGTCCGTCGTGAGTTGCGCCGAACCGGTGTTTGGTTCGGCGTGAATGGTCTTTTGCTCGATTAGGGTTTTGAGCAATTTTGGAATTGAATTTTGGTTTGAATTTGAGATTATGAAATACGTGAGAATTTCATGATGCTTGTTTTGAAGTGGACTTTATGCAATGCTCGTGTGAGTAGTTGCATGGATTGACTTTGAGTCAAGTCGTGGACTTGTGCTCGGATTCGTTTCTTGTTTGTTCATGTGCAGGTATTGCTCGAAGACGAACGTGGTCGATGACGGGACCGGAACTAGGTTCATGGAGGAACTAAGGTTTGAGACTAGGTTCAGGGAGGAACCGAGGTCTTGTTGGTCAAGGATGTCATGCGGAACGTTCGGGCAAAGAGAATGGTGCACATGAGGAATGGTTAGTCACGTGAGTATGGCATGGTGGTCGTACGCGTGCAAGAGTTGTTAGTCATGTGAGTATGGCTGGGTTGCCATATGCATGCAAGAGTTGTACTCGGCCAGGTTGGGCCAAGAGGAGTTGTGTTGAATACATACTCTTTCTAGGATTAGGAGTGGGACTCCTTCTAGGATTAGGAGTAGGAATTGTATTCAGGACTTCTTGTGTTTTGCTCCTTTAAATATGAGGGGTTGTCTCCTGTTGAAGGGCATCAATCAATTAGAGCTTTAGGGTTTGTACTCTTTTATTTGGAGTACTTTAGACAAAAAGAAATAAAGATCAATTTTTCCAGATCTTTGCGTGCTACAGTAACCGCGTTGCTATAGTGTTTCCTGTTTTGGTTCTTGTTTGCATGCTTGTTCTAGATTGGTTTTTGTCCTTTGAGTTTCATCTTGATTTGATCCATCCAAAACCTTTCTAGGGTATTGATTTAGAGTTCCTCAAAGTCTAGTTGATTAATCTTTTGAAGATCTTGTTTAATCTTGAAGTTTTGGTTAGATCAATTCTCGTCGTATTCTACCACAGAAGCTTGTGAGGTTCATAACTTTTGATCTGTAAGTCCGATCGAGCTGATTCTTTTTGGGTTCGATTCGTATTGGAATCTAGTTTCTTGTGTCCAAATTTTAGATCGATCCGACGGTTAGATCTCTAGGAATTCATGTTTTACCGAACCTCTATCAATCTATTTTTGTCGAATACGAGGCAATTATTTGGTTTCATTTTGGGGTGAATTTTTATTAGATCAAAGATTTAGTTTTAGCTTCTACACAGTCATTCACCCCCCCTTTGATTGTTATATTCATATACTTCGATCCTACACGCTTTAACGTCTACGCGAAATAAATAAATAAATACCAAAAATAGAGATAAAACCAACCCCAAAAATCAAATAAAATTCACTATTAAATAGATCATAATTTTATAAATTTTTAGGATCTTGAATCACCTCAATCGGAATTCGTATGAGCAAGAACGAGCAATTTGAAATTTGAAAATGTAATAAAAAAGAGTAAACTGAATTATGCGAATTATTATTTTTATTGAAAAATCAAATAATGACATCACTATGACATCATCCCTAGGTTTTAGTTTTGGCCGAATTAATTTTCTAAAGAAAATTCCAATTTATGACATCATGCTGACGTCGGCAAATAAATAAATAAAATAAATCCCTTTTTGGAAAAACTCAATTTCATTCACAAGTGGGACCCACTTGGTGACATCATTGCTGACCCAAGGATGATGTCACGCTGATGTCTGACGCTCGGCGCAACGCGGCTGACAAGCAGGCCCCATGCTGACGTCACCGATGACGTTAGTGCTCGTGCAGCTAGTTGTGGCGCCCTTAGGTTCCATGCAACACGTGGCGACTTTTGGTTGGTCTACGGTGCGGTTGAGTCTCGCCCGCCCATTCCAAGATCAACGGCTCAGATCGCATCTAACCCGCGGCGAGTCAGGGGCATGTGGCGAGTCATCCGTTGGCTTACGCGTCAAGATCACAGCCGCACATCTACAGATCTAACGGCTCAGATTGCCTCGAATCTACGGCAATGCGGTACGGCTATGTGGCAATACTTGGGCCGCAGGATCTGAATCCGATGGTGGAAGTGCTTCATGATGTTGCTGATGGAGTTCGACGATGATGGTTGCCAGAGATGAAGACGATGATGCATACAACGATGCTACAAGGGTCTTCCAGTGAGATGAGTGGCCTCTGTGAGCGCGTCTTGTCGTGACAAACTCAAATCTAGCCTCTGAAGCAGCACGGTGATGCTCGACGACGTCCAAATCCGCAAGAACCACGGTGGTGGTTCCCCAAATCCAGTGAGAAATCATGCGCAAGTAGCAACGTCTCAAACATCGAGACCTCAAGGAAAACAGTTAGCATTAAACGGCGAACCCGGCCAGGTATTTAAAGCGCTCGGCTTTCGTGTCAATCTCGAAATCCTAACCTTATGTGGTGGTGCTTCTCGACCTAGAGATGGAGACAACGTGGCATCATCCTGGCCCTCCATGCGACGTAGATCCAACGGATCGCACGCATGTGCAACGCGGCGTGATCCCATCCGTTAGATCAAAATCCAACGGTACTAATTCTAGGGTTTTGAGCGATTGGGCTTGGGTCGGTCCAGTTCAGCTAATGGGCTTAGCCTGATCCAATAGGTTTGGTCCAATTAGGGTTTTTAATTTTTTTTTTGGATTTCCTATTTTAAATAATTCTAGTAATTCAATTAATTCAAGAAAAATAGCAAAAATATCAGAACAATTTCTGAAAAACTGTATAAAATATTTTGAAATATTTTAAACTCAAATAAAATATTTCCAACTAAACTTTATATAAACTTTTTATATATTTTAATAATTTAATTAAAGGCTTAATTCAAATTAATTCCAAGTAAATCCAAATAAATCCCAAAAAAATTCTCAAAAATTCAAATAACTCAATAAATGCAAAAGAAGCAAAAACTGGGATGTTACAAACCTCACCCCTTAACAGAATCATGACCTTGAGATTTAGGGCTCACTAAGAAACATGTTAGGAAATTCTAACTTCAGATCTTTTTCACGCTCCCAATTCGCTTCACTCTCGGAATGGTTATGTGACACCACGGAGTGTCATAACTTTATTTTACGTGCTTGATATGGTTAAAAACAGTATGAAATGTGGAATTAAGGTTAAAACTATAGGTTATGGAGGTTAATAGCTTTTAAGCCGTTTAGGGCCGTTTGGTTTTGGGCCTTCCTGGGAGTTTTGGGCCTTGGTGGGCTTTGGTGGGATGGATTAGGTCTCCGTAACGGACTAGAATTGGGTGTGGGGGCTGGTAAAAGGGGTTTCCCTGCCCCTTTGGGGCGTCCACCCTGCTGCCTTTGCGCCCCTTGAGGCCTTGGTGCGCCTCACCTCCCCCACTTGCCAAGCCCTAGCCGCCTTCCCTTTGAGCCTTGCGCCTCCCCCTTGCTCTCCTCCATTGCCCCACCTCTCCACCACCTCTCCTCCACCCCCTTGCTGCCCTAGGGTGGTCTCCACACCTCTGCACCTTGTGGATCCATCCGTTGGAGCGAGGAGCGAGGAGCGTGGAGCGAGGAGCGATCCGCGAGGAGATCTATTGGAGATTCGTTCGTTGGGCAAAGGTATGATCATGGGGATCCTTGGGTTTGATCTAGGTACTGTTCTTAGGGTGTTTATGAAGTTTTTAGATCAATTGGTGGTGCTGGGTTGGAGTTCTTTGGGTTAGATCTAGACGTTGCCACGTTTCTGTTTTCGGGCAGATTGAGCAGTCGGGCTAGGGTTCGAGTTTTCGTTGATTTAGAATCTGAATCTGTCCGTACGGACTTAAATGAAGTTGTAGATAATTTAATTATCTTTCCGTGGACATAAAGCACGTTAAAATCCGATCAGCCGTTTGAAAGTTATGGCCGTTTTACCGAGCGTGTTAAAATCTGTGACGCAATTAGAACAGATCGTAGTAATCTGTAGATTAAACAATTTTAGGGTCCGAATCAGTCTTTCCGTATAACTAGCAAAAGGTAGGAAATTTCCTAAGCTTCGCGATGGTGTACTCGTTTAATCAATTTGGAGTCCCAGAACTCAAGTTATGGCCTTTGCAAGGCTGCTGTCCCGCCGGGACAGAACCTCTGTTTTAGGTTTTGCGAGTAGCGGGCAATGTCGGGTGAGATGGGGATTTGTGTACTGTTTTGTGGGCATTATTGAGAGTATGTGATGCCGTTGTGCAGGTGGTGTGACCCCGGGGGTGCCCTCTACTTCCCACAATCCCGTCGCCCACGGTTGAGGCAAGTGTTTTGTAATGAATAGCGGAATTGTAGGTTGCTTGTGGAGATTAGATGAAAGATTGAATACTTGCTATGATCACTTGCCATGCTTGCTGTTTTCCAATGATATATTGAGTATGATTATCATGATTCGATGCCATGTGTTAATATTTGTCATGATGAGATGCCATATGTTTATGTACATGTGAAATATGATAATTGGCATAGTTGCATGCATGACATGAGATAGGGCGAGGGCGGTGAGAAAGTCATAACTAGTCCGGCAAGGTCGGTGAGAAAGTTATGACTAGTCCGGAACGCCATTGAGTAAGACCTACATCGTGATTCCATCCACGTGGTGAATGGAAGCGATGAGTAGGCACCCTCCATCTTCGGGATGGAAGGGGGGAAAAGGGTGCACACCGACGGGTGTGTACTCAACCATACCGGTATGAGTTTCCAAGGAGACATGAGCATTGCATTACATTTCATACATATTGATGATGACAATGTTAAGTGTTTATGAATAAGATGATTTACATGAAGGGAGATGCTATTGCCATATTGTTGTTCTTGTTATCCATTGCAATATGCTTGCTGAGTTTCGAACTCACGCTTGTGTTTTTTTCTTATTGTTTTAGGTACCATGAGAACGGCATGCGGGAAAAGGGAATAGACACACGGCCACACGTTGCTTCACCTTAATGTTTCCCCAAGTCAATTCTTTTAGATTGATAATAAATTGCGTGTGATGGTCATTAAATTAAGGCTTAGCTTGGTTAATGAGAGTTTTATTGTTCGTTTGACACTTGGAACTTTAAGTGCTAAATGTTAGTCTTTTATTGTCGTTAAGACTCTATTTATTGCTGTTTTAGATGTTTCCCTTATTGCCATATAATGCTATATCGTTGTTGCTCCTTAAATTCATGATAAAACAAAGGAGGTGCTGCCGAAATCTCGGTTTTTAGCCTATGCGCCTTTGCTGGAATTTTATGTTAAATATGATATTTTGATGTTGTTTAGCTTATGTTTGGTAGCATTCGGGCATATTAAATGCCGGGGTGTTACAGTTTACTCCATGGAACTCTATAGAAGTGAACTGACTTGTTTCTGGTCCTCTGTTCAACTGTGTCCAAAATTTTTGTTAGATGCTGCTTATAAGTCAAATCTTCTTCCAACTCAATTGACTCTAAGGTGTCTGCTCAGTTGGTACTCGAAGACACTTCTTCAATTGGGACACATGAAACACATCATGTACTCCTGCCAATGACTGCGGTAACTCCAACTGATAAAAAACTTCACCTCTGTGGCTCAAGATCTTGAACGGACCAATATATCTGGGTGCAAGTTTCCCTTTAGCGTGAAACCTTTTAACTCCTTTTAGAGGGGTAATTCTTAGATACACAAAATCTTCAGGTTAAAGCTCAATTCACGATGACAATTATCCGCATAACTCTTCTGTCTTGATTGAGCAATCTTCAGTCTTTCTCTAATCATAGCAATTTGCTCCTCAGCCTCCTTAAGAATATCTGTCTCAAAGATAAGACGCTCTCCTGTCTCATTTCAATTCAGTGATGTACGGTAGGAACGACCATATAAAGCCTCAAATGGTGACATTTGCAAACTTACTTGATAACTATTGTTATAACTGAACTCAGCATACGGTAAACACTTGTCCCACGAAGTAGCATAAGCTAAAGCACAAGCTCTTAACATATCCTCCAGAATTTGATTTACTCTCTCAGTCTGGCCATCTGTTTGCAGATGATATGCTATACTAAAGTTCAAACGGGTTCTCATTGCTTCATGCAACTTATTCCAAATCCTCAAGGTAAATTGAGTACATCTATCTGACACTATGTTCTTTGGCACTCCATGCAAACATACAAGAGAGGTGCTTCTATGCTCTTCCTTCTAGTACAAGTTGCACAAATCTTGAAGCAAACGAAGAGGTAAGTAATTACCATCTACCCTTCATTCATGCCTTAATAATTGTGCAACTTTTAAAAGGAAGAGCATAGAAGCACCTCTCAACATACAATCCTTAATATATATAGTTCTGCCAAATGATCTGCTGAATAAGTGATCTTTACTGGTATGAATGGGCAACTTTGGTCAAACGATCCACTATAACCCATATAGAATCATACCCACTCTGAGTTCTAGGTAAACTGGTAATAAAATCCATACCGATTTCCACTCATTTCCACTCAAGAATCTTTAGTGGCTGTAACAATCCAGCTGGCCTCTGATGTATTGCCTTTACCCTCTGGCATATATCACAAAAGGCAACATGCTCGACAACTTCATGTTTCATGTTCGGCCACCATAATCTCTCATTAAGATCCTGATACATCTTGGCACTTCCTGGGTGAATAGAACACTTGGAGTCGTGAGCTTCTTCAAGAATCAACTCCTTCAACTCCTTTTTGTTCGGTACACAGATACAACTTTAAACCATAGAGTACCTTGCTCATCTAGATCGAAATCCTTGGCCTTACCTTCATCCATCTTAGACTTGATTCTGTTGATCTTGTCATTATCTCTTTTGCCTTCTCTGATTTGATCTTCTAAAGTAGTCTTCACTTCTAAAACAGTTAGAAATCATTCTAGCACTACTTCCAATTTTAGCTTCTGAAACTCTTTACGTAATTCAACCTAACTCCCTTCCATTAGCATATTCACATTATGGCTCTTTCGACTCAAAACATCGGCTACCACATTTGCCTTTCCAAGATGGTAATGGATTCCTACATTATAGTCCTTGATCAATTCCGACCATCGTCGTTGTCTCATGTTAAGATCTGACTAAGTGAAGATATACTTTAGACTCTTATGGTCCATATATATCTGACATCAGTTTTTGATGAGATAAAGACGCCATATCTTCAAAGCATGTACTACGACAGCTAACTCTAAATCATGTGTAGGATAATTCTCTTCATGTGGCCTTAATTACATTGATGCATATGCAACTAACTTTCCATTCTGCATCAATACACATCCAAGTCCTTGACACGAAGCATCACAATATATATCGAAGCTCTGCTGAACATCTGGCAACACTAGCACTGGTGCTGATGTCAACCGCTTCTTCAACTCCTGGAAACTCTTTTTGCACTCTGGCGTCCATATGAACTTCTTATCCTTCTTCAACAATTACGTAGTGGTCTAGCAATTGTTGAGAATCCTTCAACGAATCAACGGTAATATCCCGTCATTCTAAAGAAACTACGGATCTGAGTAACCATCTTTAGTTGCTCCCAATGCAATACTGCTTCCACTTTGCTTGGATCCACTGCAATTCCCTTAGCAATCATCACATGTCCAAGAAATTTCACTTTATCTTTCCAAAAATCGCACTTACCAAACTTAGCATACAGTTGATGTTACCACAACTTCTCAAGAACTAACCTCAAATGCTTTGCATGCTCTTCTCTCATCTTTGAGTAGACAAGAATATCATCTATGAATATGACGACAAACTAATCCAAGTATTCCATGAAAACTTTATTCATCATGTTCATGAAATATGCAGGTGCATTTGTTAATCCAAATGACATAACTGTGAACTCATAATTTTCATATCTTGATGAGAACATAGTCTTTGGTACATCTTTTGCTCAAATCTTCAACTGATGATATCCTGATCGAAGGTCAATCTTGGAGAAAACCCAAGCTCCTCTTAAATAATCAAATAAATCATTAATCCTGGGTAGCGGATACTTGTTCTTTATCATCACATCATTAAGTGCACAATAATCAAATACACATCCTGAACTACCATCCTTTTTCCTGACAAAGAAAATAGGCACTCCCATGGCAATGAACTAGGTCTTATAAAACATTTCTCCATCAGCTCTTCAATCTGTTTCTTCATTTCTACCAACTCATCGTAGTCAACTGATAGGGTCTCTTAGCTATTGGGGCTGTACCAGGTACCAACTCAATCACAAACTCAATATCTCTATCTAGTGGCATACCAGGTAAATCCTTAGGAAAAACATTTAGGTATTCACTGACCACTGGTACTTCTTCTAAATTGATAGCCTTCACACTATTGACCAGGGTTACAAATCTCGTTTTCAAAAAAATTTCAGAGGTGCCCGAAATCCGAAATCTCGGCGAGATTTTGGAAATTCAAATCAAATCTGGACAGAATCTAAAATTCAAATTTGAAATCCGGTTTTTTTTTCTACTGGGAAATCCGAGATTTCGGCCGAAATCACCGAGATTTCGGTCGGATTTGAACCGACCAAAAAATGGTCAAAAAACAACAAAAAAATCTGAAATTTTTTGTGGATGATCTTCAACCTAAATGCAATCATATCTGGTGAAAAAAATTAAAAATCCGGTAAAAAATACAAATCTCGGCCGAAATCGCTGAGATCTCGGCGAATTTTGAATATGCACTGTAGTATTTTGATTTTTTTTTAAATTTTTTTAAACAACCGGTATTTTGAATCTCGGGGGGGGGGGGTCCGAAATCCGAAATCTCGGCCGAGATTTTGAATTTTGGACCGAAATTTGGATCCTTACTATTGACCATCAATTGCCCATCACGAACTGTTGTTGTTTGAAACTCCACTTTTTCACCACTCGGGTTCTCAATTAACACTACTCTTCGACCATAATCCAAAACAGCCTTGTGTTGGACAACTAATCTATTCCCAAAATGACATATAAAGTATGGGTATCCAACATAATAAGATTCGTTAGGAACTCTACTCCATCTATTAGCAAATTTACCCTAGAACATCCTACATTAGATCGGAGTTCTGACCCAAAGGATTGGACTAAAAGCATACACTTAAGATTCACAATATCCAAATCATTTTTAACAATAAATCCTCGATAAACAAATGAATGCAAAGCTCTAGAGTCAAACAAAACTGTTGCAGGTGCTGAGTTAACTAAGAACTTACCCAGTACGACGTCCGAAGCATCTTGGGCTCCATCTGATGTAATATGGTTGACCCTGCCTCTCACAGTTGCTTGAGCTGTAGCTCCAGCTTGTGCAGCTCTATGGTTCATGCCTGGTTTAGGTGCCTTCGCAGGTGTAGTCCCTAAGTTGAAGTGAACCGACATCACACCTCCTTTCTTGGGATAGCTATTGGCGAAGTGTCCTAGCTCATTGCAGTTTTCGCAACGCCTACTTGCCATATGTAGATTTCCTCCAGTCTGATTACCAGCTTGAGTAGATGTCTGTGAAATCTGACTAGATGGATGCGGTGTAGGGGACAACATCTTGAAAGTATTCTTAGGCTGAAACATGAAGAACTAGTTAGGCACAATTCTCAGTCACTGTGCTCCTTAGCGAGTTCATTGTTGTGCCATTCTGCGCTTTCGATTGTCATCCAACTCCTTGCATTTGTCTTCCAGGATAAGGATCTTATTGACCAACTCCTGGAAATCAGGAAAGATATGGGTGATCAGACCCACTTGCAGTCCAAAATTCAGTCCCTTCATGAAATGAGACTGTCTTGCTTTGTCAATAGCAACATCTTCAAGGGCATAGCGAGCAACCTGTGTAAACTTGTTCAAATAGTCAGCCATTGACTGACTTCCTTGCTTAAGTACTACTTTGAACCTTTCCTACTTTATATCCATAATACCTTCTGGTACATGGTACTAACAAAAAGCAGCAATGAATTCCTCCCATGTAATCTCCTGTGGATTGTCATGGGATGCACAGTAATTCTCCCACTATTCCGGAGCAGTACCTTCAAGCTGATGAGAGACATAGAGCACCTTCTAATTTCCTGTGTACTGGGTTATGTGAAGCTTCATTTTCATGGATCTGAGCCAATCATCTGCCTCCAAAGGGTTGACATTCCCAGAAAAAGTAGGTGGACAAGTCCTCATAAACTCTGACAGCTTATAATGGGGACACTATCCATGGTTAGCCTGATCTGCTTGATTGACAGTAACTTGGTTGGTGAGGTGCTGCACTTGTTGCATCATGGTGTGCATCAGCTGAGTCTGGGCAGTGAGAAAAGCTCCAAAGATATGCATATCCACTTGTGATGCAGGTTGAGGGTAGAACTCATCATTGGGTTCCCACTGGGGTGATAACCACTTCCACTAGCTCCGATGTTTCCTTGTGTCTGAACCATCTGTCGATTACTCTAAGGTTTAGAGATGAGAGGGAAACAAGAATAGACAAGTAATAAAGAAACTTATGCAAGGAAGACATGTGTAACTTAAAATTCAAATCTAATTAATATTTATTAATAACTTGGTATGATTGCTCACAATGCCTAACGGTTTGGCAACTCATACACTCAAAAGGCATAAAGACACTTATTATCCTAAGCATTCAAAAATCTAACGTCTAAAGGTCGACTCTGCTAACTCAAAAGACGCAACTCAACACTTGAGTCTCAACTACTAAGCTAGACTCGATCACTCATACAGCCAACATGTCTACGGTCCTCCTGGAGGTACACTGGTGGGTGATCAGGCATCGATGCAAACTTATCCTGATGGCCTCCAATTGTTGTGTGTAACACCCCAAAATTTTGCTTTTCTTAAATTCATGTGTGATTTGGCACTTTGGTGAATTTTTGGAATTTTCTGGAATTTATTTGGATTTATTTGGAATTTATTTGAATTTATTCCATTTTGAATTAATTAAAGAATTAAACTTTGCAAATAAAATTTTGTTGGAAATATTTTATTTGAGTCCAAAATGATCCAAAATATTTTCCAGAATTTTTCTGGAATTTTTCTGAGTCTTTTGCTATTTTTAATGAATTAAATGAATTATCGAATTATTTTAATTATTAAATCGCTGGAAAATGCGAGTGGGTTTGTACTATTCATCCGATCGAGCCCGAGTCGACTCGAGTTCAAGTCCACCCGAGCCACGTGGACTCGAATCAACCAACTCCAAAATCCCATCGATCCCAACCGTTGGATCAAGATCCAACGGCCAGGATTTCACCGCATCGCTTGGCCGAATCCGCCGAATCTGATCCCACGCCGCATCGTGGCCGCTGATCGTGCTACGGACGCCGTGCCGTTTCCGCCGAAGTCCGAAGCCGGACCGCCGCCGCGCCGCCGCTGGAGAACTAGGTTTCCGTGAACCGCGAAGCCGAGGTTATTTAATGCCCGATCACACTTCGAGGATCGCCTCGACCTTGCGCAGCCAACGCCTATCTCACCGAGCCTCACCGCCAGAGATCCGCCGCCGCCGAGTCATAGCACCCTCCGCCGCGGTTCGCTTGATTCCGCCGCCGCCGCTGCTCACGCCATTGACCCAGATCCGAATCCCGGCCAGGCGCACCAAGAGACCTTTCACCTCGCCGAGCACGCCCCAACGCTGTTGCGTGTGGTCGCTGCCCTCGCCACGGCAGCCACAACTCCTGAAGCCATCGCCGACTCCCGGAAGCCCACCAACCGTCCGATCAAGATCCAAGGGCTGATCGCCACGCCACCTCGTGAGTTCCCCTGAAAATCCTAGATCGACCTCAACCGCTGGATCTAGATCCAACGGCTTAGGGTCGTACACGAAGCGGAATCCGCATCAGATAGATTGATCCGGACCGTTAGATCAAGATCCAACGCCCAGATCAACCCGCGCGCCCCAAGCACTTGAGGCCCAAATTCCAACTTAGCCGCTTGCCAAACCAACTGCTACGATCGCGCTAATGCGGTCCAGGGAGTCGAATCCGCCGCCACGCCGCAAGGCAGGCAGGGTCATCCGACACGCGCTGCGGTCGCGATCGCACCGTGACGCCACCCATGACATCATCGAGGGACCCACCTGTCAAAGACTGCGGGTCGAGCCCCGGGACGCCGGGCCGATGACGCTACCCGAGGGGGACCCACCCGCTGCCCCACGTGAGCCGTGGGACCGGTCCACGTGAGACCCGAGCCGAAGGTGGACCGAGTCCATGGACCCTGACGCCAGCCCAACCAATCGAGGCTGCCACGTGTCCATGCCGACGCAATAATTAATTTCCGAAAAGAAAATGATTTATTAATTCTGAAATAATGATTTCAGATTTTGTTTCAAACTTCAAACGCTTATAACTTTTTGCGCTTCAACTCCGATTTGAGTGATTCAAATTTCTAAATTTGTATAAAATTGAGATCTACCTAAATATGAATTTATTTAATTTTTGGACTAAAGTTTTTCTCTGTAAAATTATTTAATTGATTATTTAAACTTTAAATAATCATAACTTTTGCATTTTAACTCCAAATTTGACGATTCCAGCTTCTAAAATTCATAAAATTATGTTCTCTGTTCATGGATTTTATTTGGATGTTTGACACTTTTTGCCTATTGTTTATTCGTATTTGCTATTTGCACGCTTTTACGAGTAGACGTTGGAAGTGCCTAAGGATTCGAAGGAGAAGTATTGACTCAGATCTAACTCAAGACCAAGAACAAGTACTTTTGAAGGCAAGTTGTGCTTTTGACCATGTTGATCCTATTTCAAATCTATTTTGATTTAACCTATTGCATGCTAGTTCAATTAGAAAATACTTTATTTAAATTTGGGGAATTAGATAAATACCAATTTGTCGTATGACACCTTGATTATTTAAGCATGTGCCATGACCCCTTGTCACCCTAGTTGTGATTACTAGTTGGACATTATTAAATTGCCAACATGGGTTTAGACCGCTGTAGTAAACTCCGCTTAGACTCGCTTACGTGCTCATGACATGATTTTGGACAATCAAATGCTAATATTGACTTAATGATATATTGAACCTGTTTTGGAAAGGTATCATGTGATGTTGATGGCACGTGGTGCATGGTAATCAACTGGGTTTGATAAATGGGCTGACCGGCATGTGGCAAGAGTAATCAAAAAGGGTACGCTTGTGGCATTGGGGATGTTGATTTGGTTCTTTCTGTAGTCTTGCCCTGGTCACTCCTAAGGACTTAACCTTGCAAGCCTTTGAACTGGCTCAACGCATACAACCACATGTCCTCAGAATGGGACGGACCTAGTTGACTAAGTTGCTAATAACGCACTGCGGGGACCTCAGAGGTCAACTACACCCTTCGTAAGTTGTACTGAGCGCATCGGGCCGAGGCCAGGTACCCATCTAACGCTGATTGGCCTCAGACTTCGCTTTAGCGGCGGGAAGGGTTAGTGCAATAACCGTGGAGGACCACTTGTATTGTTAGAAGTTTCCGAAAGACTTTGTTACTGAACTCGCCTTGTGGTGTTTGATCAGATCTTGTGGGTAAAGTGCATAACCTCCGCAGAGTATAGAATCTATTCGAATAGCCGTGGTCCGCTGTATTGACATCGCCGGGAATTACAAATAAGGGTTAGATTTTCTCAAAATAACTTTGGTTTGAAAGGTTAATGATTAATAATGAAGTTGATGGAAATGTGGTTTAGGATGGGAAAATGTTTACTAAAACTTCTTGAAAAGTTATTTATGCTTTACTTGTTTTTACCGCTTTCAATCTACTTATGCTACTTTTAAATGTCACATCGTAAATATACCTTGAGCTATTCTTTGTACCAAGCCATGCATATAGTATATTAGCCTCAGATATCAGGCATGACTTGTTTGAGTACCAAGTACTCACCCTTGCCACCCTACAACACCGGGCTGAAGAGGAGACTACGCCATTTTTGGAGGAGGAGCTCCAAGAGGATCCGCTTCACGAGGAGCGAGCTCCACCTTGCCTGTGGTATAGCATCGGATGGCGCCACGATGTTACCTTATTTGATTTTCCGCTGCCATTATTTCTCTTTAATAAGTATCGCCTCCGCGAGGCGACATTTGTGACTTGACCATAAGGTCAGGTAACCAATGGTTATTTAAATAAAAGTACTTTATTAGCATCGAATGGTATGATTGTGATATTTACCGATGTTAAGACTGTGTGCACTAGCGCGTTCCTGGACTAGTGTTGAATACACAGCGGGTCCGGATTTGCAAATTCGGGGTCCCGACATTGTGGTCAATGAACCCTACCCCTCAGGCTCCGGCTCCTTCTCTGGCACAGGCTTGTACTCAGGCTCTGGCTCTGGCTTGGACACTGGCCCATCAGGATCCTCGTCCTCTAGCTCCAACTAAGCCTCATGCTCCCTGATGTACAAGGCCTCCTCAAGCCAACTCATGTGTCTCCTGAAGTCTCAGCTCAGCAGCCTCCGAAGCATTGTACGTCTCCTGAAGCTCCTGGACTGTGCTGCCCATGACCTCCTCCTGCGCTGTGGTAAACCTGGTGAGGTGAACAACTGTGGCGTCTCCCTCCAAGTCAATCCTAGCATTGGTGGCACCTACCTCCTAGGGACGAAGATGAAACAGTGACTCCCTCAGCTCCTCTGAGTAATCATGGTAGATCCTGTGCATCGCAAGGCATGCTAACTCCTGAATACCAGCCTCAAAGATAGATCTCCTCACAGTTATGTTGATAGGACTACTGGCCTTCGTATCCTCATAGTTATGTTGATACCATTTCTGTCAGGACCCGAATGTGCATATCTGGGTCCTCTGTGTATTCAACACTAGTTCAGGATCACGCTAATGCACAGTCTCAACATAGATGAAATATCACAATCATACACAGTAGAATATTAAATAAAGACTTCATCTATTAATATAACCTGTTTGGTTAGCCTTATGGTCAACTTACAATAGTACACCTCGTAGGGCAAAGACTCAAATATTAAGAAAACTGCAGCAGAAAAGAAATAAGACTCGTAGTAACCCATCAATATGCTACAGGCAACTAACTGGGCTTGCACCCTAATTATTTGACTCCTCCTAGAACTCCTCCTCAAGAGCTAACATAGATTCTTCCTCAACTGGTGTTTGAATTGTTGCAAGGGGGTGAGTACATAAAGCACTCAACAAGTCATGCATAGAATGCAAGTCTATTTTCTACATGCATAGCTTATTTCAAATTCATGGCTGAAGTGGTTGTTTTGCAATAAAGTAGCATTTACAACCATTACAATAAATAGATTGAAAAGCAGTGAAACAAGTAATGACAATAATAAATTTCTCAGTTATTTCACAAGTAAACCATTCCTCATCCTTAAACCAATTTTCACTTTTCCAGAGACAAGCGGCCTCCAATCCCAAGTTCATTTTATCAAAATCTAACCCTTGACTGTAATTCTCGAGCATTATTCAATACCGTAGACCCAGCTATTCAAATAGGTTTGACACTCTGCAGAGGTTATACACTTTACGCACAAGATACAATCAATTCACCACAAAGGCGAATGACCATAATAAAGCCTTTCAGAAACTTCTATCTTAGTATATGAACCTCTCCAGTATTACCTTCATTATTACTTCCCTCACACAGAGCTAAAGTATAGGACTGACATATACCATTGGATCGACATCAAGCTGTAGCACAGACATCCACCCCCACACAGTTACACCCCTGTGTAACCATCACCGTGAGGTACCATATACCAAGACATTGGTAACTTACTAAACTAGGTCTATCACATTCCAGACATATGGTTGTATGTTTGGTCCAGTTCAAATGCTTGCAAGGTTAAGTCCTTAATTGACCAAGGCAAGACTTCATTCTCTCAATATTTGGCACACAACCCTCACATCACTCATCAACCCATTGCCACATAGGCCCACCATGACACACAGTCTCCTGCCACTTGCCACGATCTAAATCATTTCCCACCCCAGTTGATTATTGTTCAACACATGCCAACAACAATTCAACCTCCATGTAGAACCACACAAGCCTCTACATATCAACATCATCATGTGGCAACATCACACCATTTTAGAAACACATTCCATATTCCATGAATCAATATTAAATTTGTATTTCCAAAATGATATCCATAACACGTTGCATGTCTAAGCAAACTTGTCACGATCTAGTAACCCATGTTGGCAAGTTAATAGTAACCAACTAATAAACAAAAATCCTAGGGTGATAAATGCATAATGGCATACAAATAATAATGACAATGTGACATGATTAAGTAGGTTAATTAACTAATCCGAGATTAATTGAAATCATTTTTAATTGAATTAGCATGCAATAATTTGAAACAACATAATTTTAAAACATGGGATCAATATGGTCAAAGCATAACTTGCCTTGGAAAAGCTCTTGTTCTTGCTCTGGACCTTGCTCTTGCACTAGTACTTCACCCTCGTATCCTTTAGGCGCTTCAACGTCTATGCAAAATGAATGAATAAATAAATAAATACTAAAAATAGAGAGAAATCCAACCCAAAAATCAAATAAAATGCACCATTAAATAGAGAACAATTTTACAAATTTTTACGTTCTGAAATCACCTCAACCAGAGTTCGTATGAGCAAGAACGAGCAATTTGAAATTTAAAATTGTAATAAAAAGAATAAACCGAATTATGTGAATTATTTTTCTATTGCAAGATTGAATAATGACATCACTGTTACATTAGCCCTAGGTTTTAGTTTTGATCGAATTAATTTTCTAAAGAAAATTATGATTTATGACATCATGCTGACGCCAGTAATTAAATAAATAAAATAAATCCTTTTATGGAAAAAATCTATTTCACTGACACGTGGGCCCCCACTCAGTGATGTCGTTGCTGACATAAGGACGACATCACACGGACGTCTCACACTCGGCATATTGAATAATTCATTATAAGAGAGCTCACCTTTATCCTCACTACTTACCTCATTGTTACCTTTTGCCATGAAGCAACGAATTCGTGATATAAGTGATGATTCGTCGTTGCTTGAGGCGTCGATTGAGGTAGATGGTGTTGTCCATTCTTCATCACTTGATGTGGAAGTTGAATTATCATCGACCAACACCGATTCTTCTCTGCAACCCTCACTTGGAGATGTGGACACCTTATATATTTCTTGAATCTTGGTTCACATTTCATGAGCGCTCTTGAGGTTGCATATTTTATCAAATATTTCTACGCTCACAACGCTAAATAAAATATTAGTAGCTTGAGCATCGAGATGTAAGCATTTCTTTTCTTCTTTAGTTGGAGCAACTTCATTTAGACGAAAAGAAAAGCCTACATCTACGATCCACCATATTTGTGGGCTCATGGATTTAAAATAAGAAATCATAAAGCATTCCATGAGTCATAATTGAAACCATTAAGCATAAGTGGATCGGTGGAGTGCACTAGTCCTCTAGTAGCTATCCTTTTTACTCTCTAAGCGGTTAAGCCTAAAATGAGAGTGACCGGGCTCTGATACCACTTGTAGGGTCGAAGATGCGCCTAGAGGGGGGTGAATAGGCTTTTATAAAAATTATCTACTCAATCGAGACATGCTCTAATCAACCCCTATGTCAAAACCTACACAGAGATTATGCGCAAGCGGAAGACTATGATTTTGACAATTTAAAGCCTAAATCAACTAGGCTCACTAGTACACTACTTAAATTATGCCTCTAACACAAGAATTGCTATATTGATCAAACAAGAGATACTAAGCAATTCAAATCACAATCAAGCAATGGATAAATATGCAATAATGTAAATACTTGAATGTAAAGAGACAAGTGACACAATACTTTTTACCGTGGTGTTCGGAGACTTGCTGGTCTCCCCTAATTCACGTTGAGGAAGTCCAACTCACTTTGGACCGGCTCACTCACTTGAGCCTTCCACCTCAAATCCACTCAGTAGTTTTTCACTCTTTCGAGTAGGCTCAACTAGAACCTTCACAAACTTCGCCGAGGCATCTCACAAACCTTGAGAGCTCCCGACATGACGCTCCTACGCCGTCTAGGTGGCGGCAACCACCAAGAACAATTAAGTTGAGCACTCCACTCAAACTTCACCTAGCACAACACATGTGCTTCCGGTGACTCCTAAGTGCAACACATGCACTAGGATCCTCTCAATCACACTCTAGGTGCAACACATGCAACCTAGCCTCACTCTTGAGCTCAAAAACCAAATCGAGGTATGCAACACATGCAACACCCTCTCAATAACACACACAAGAGCCAAGTGTACTAGCAACAATAGCCAAAAGTTCAACCTGTTCACCTCTATATAGCAAAAGTCCCAAAAAGGGTCCTTATATAGCCCCCATTCCAAAACTAGCCGTTACTGGCATTTACTAGCCGTTGGAGGTGTCAGAACATCAAAAATTGATAAACAAATGCGCCCTGGACTCACTTTGAAAACCTTCACAATTTGCCAAATACACGCCGGACCAATTGACATGAAAACCCCATTTACGCTGAACCAAATCACCTCGGTCCGTTGTACACATGCTTTAGCAAAAAATTGGTCCGTTGAAATCAGCAAAAACATGTTTACGTCGAACCGAAAAACTTGGTCTGTCGTAGAAGGAAAATCACTAACTTTGAGTCTGGCGGACCGATCAACGTTCCAGAGAAAATCACATTAGCGCCGGACCGAAAAACTTGGTCCGGCGTACAACCTATGAAGAATTTACACCAGCTCTCGAGGAGGAGTCTAGGAGGAGTCGAACAATTAGGGTGTGAGCCAAGTTAGTTACCTGTATTTAATATTCTGCTGTGTATGTTTGTGATATTTTATCTATGTTGCGACTGTGTGCACTAGCATGATCTTGGACTATTGTTGAATACATAGAGGGTCCGGATATGCACATTCGTGTCCCGACAAAGGTGGTATCGGAGCCACACTGACTATACAACATTGTCCATTGAGGAGGATAAAACTATTTTCTAAAGTTAGAAATTTACCAAGTTGATGAATGAATTCTTGACTTATCCCCTCTTTCTTGCTTCATACCCCTTGCTGAAATTTTTTGTTGTTATTGTTTTGTTGTAAAATTTTGCGATCTCATGAGTGCAGCTATACACGAAGCGTTCGGATTTGGAAATTTGGTCCCGACATCACACACCCACATAACTAAGAAGGTGTACCAGAAATAAGAAAACAATATATCTTTACCCCTTTATAATTCACCAGTTAATTCTTTTCTACATGCACACCCTTTTCTGCCCCCACAGAGGATAATTTTTCTTTGTTCACCCCAAAACGTGTACCCAGAAATCTTATTTCCTCATAATCAAGCGCTGAGATGTTTTAAAACATCACTTCATCAAATTTGATGGACCAAATCATCCGGTTCATCCCATCATCAGTCCCATCGTCCCTCGCCTAAACACTCCCGCCCCAATCGCCGCCGCCTCCCCTAATCCCGTGCGCCACCTCCTGGAACTTCTTCCGCAGATCGCTCAAACCCTAAACCTTCCTCCCTGACACCATGCGCCCCCCGTGGCTCGGCGCCGCCTCCTCGCCTCCGCTCCCATGGCGCTCCCTCTGCACCACTACAACCACCACCGCGACCTCTCCCCCCGCCGCCGCCCACACCGAACCCTCTCCGGCCACTTGCCAACCTCGCCGACTGCCCGGCCGCAGTGAAGGGCCTCTCTCGCTGCGTGCGCTTCGCCTCCTCCTCATCCCATCCGCGCTTCCCGCTCCTCAAGTCCGCCGCTTTGACGCCGCCGCCGGATGCCTCGCTGATGTTGCCTTCAGCTCGGGCCGGCGGCACGGACGATGCTCTCGCCCCACCTCGGCCTCCGCGCTCGCTGCCTCCTTCTCCTCTCTCGGCAGGTCGTGGCCGACGCTGGCCGAGGTTTACGCTTCGCATGGCCGCCAGCGGCGTCGTCCCGGACGTCAAGTCCCGCGACCGACCATTGCCGCCACGGCGATGTACGCGTCGACCAGGACGCCTCTCGATGCGCCGCCCGCTTCGCCTCACGCCCTCAATCGTGACCTACATCTCCATGCCGATTTCTCCGCCAGACGGCCTCCGCTCGATTCCGGCGTCCTCCGAGTGCCTCTCTCTCTCGTGCTCAACTCGGCAGATCTCGCACACGAACGAGATACAAGGCACGGTTACTTAACGAGACCGGCGTCGAGAGCCCGAGGCGTTTCGCCTCTCTTCGTTTCCACTGCTCGCCAGTCCGGTCCCTCTTCTCCGCCGCCGACGCGGTGAGCTTTCTCTCTCCTCCCATCCGTCCCCCACCGACTGCTCACAGTCCACCGCCCTCTCGGCGGCTGGAGATCCCTGCTCATATCCTCGTGGGTTGGATGACAGTTTCTGTATCCTCCGATTGCCTCCCTGACTCCATTACCCTCCTCGCCAACTATATTCCTCCTCTCCGTCCCCGAAAGTTGGGAATTGTGAATTGTGATCCGTGCGGCGCCATTGTTCCTCTGGCCGCCGCCCACGGCCCCACGAGTCGCCGCATGATCCATGGATCCTGCCGCCAATCTCTACACTAAACCTCGTGGCCGCCCCGCCACATGCGAGGTTGTTGACCAAGACCAAGAAAGCATTCTTTCTTGGTTCAGACGCTGCTCTCATGGGTTTTAGGCCCCGTAAATTTTTATGCGTGATGGAGATAGTTGCGATGTTCGCCGAGCCGGACTTGCGCCACTTCGTGGTGAAGGAGATCGCGCTTTGCCTGGATGGTAGTTGAACTACCGCCAGGATTCAGATCGTAATTTTTACAAGATCTCGCACGCTGCCGCCACCCAGGATGCTAGCATCCATGTTGACTACGGCAGAGGGTGATGTCTTGCTCGCATGCAAACAGATTGGTCGCTCAATGGTGGTGTGGCAAACTTTATGAAATCTTGAGCAAAGGATGCGCTCTCCATAGCCGATATGAAATCGCCTGCTTTTGTAATGCCTCAGCCTCAGATCTCAATCCTCGATAAAGGGAGACCAAGATACATGGTGTACTATTACTCTCCTACCTTGAGCTATTACTCTTGTCTCGAGTAAGAGTTCATATCGGAATGTTGTCTTCGAACAAGATTTTATTCTTGGCGCATGCAATTTCAGTGAATGTTTTTTCCTTGAAAGGTCAAGAAGAAACATGATCATACTTAGCCAAAAGATCAATGGATCGCTGACTACTCTGGATCGACGCGATCAATCAATTGTTTTGTAAATCTCATTTTGATCGGAGTAGACGTATTACCTATTGTGTTTATATTTATCAAGATCTCATCACAGTAGTCTTGTTTTTTCCTTTCAAGAGATGGCTCGAATCGGAAAGAGGAGCCTGTCTGATGGTCTTGAAGCTTTAGATGCGGTTGTCCTAAAAAAGTACTCATTTTCTGTTGTCTTCTTACGACTTGAAACTACTTTAGAAGCTTCAAGAGTTGCTTTATTAGCTCAACCTTGTGCTTCGTTAATTAAAATAAGTGTCAGAGATATAGTTTTTATCATCAATTGTCACTATAGAATTAATTCTATAGAAAATGCCACGAAACAGGTAATACTATGGACAGAAATAGCATAATACAACTTTCTAATTAGCTTTCCAGAACATCTAAGGTATATAAGTTATTTATACATAGCTTTGCTTTCTCTTTCCAAGCAAGGCAGGATTTCTTGAGCATAGTTATCTACCGGCTCTGAGTCTCAAGCAAAACCCTGACTTGAACACTAACCAAACCTTTGCCCCAAAACCAATCAACTATAGGCAGTGATGAGCTACACAAAGCCAGTAAACATGTTCTAGCACTTGCTTATGTAATAACTCTCTGTATCTTTTTTTGTGCACATCTTACTACACTTGATTACCAAAACATATAACACCTTTTGCTTATTTGAATTGTATTACCAAATATCGCCGTAGCGTTAGCACGGGCAATATACTAGTAGTACTGCAGTACATAACACTGGAGGTGGCTATAAATGGCACTACACTCCATATTAATCCTTTAGGTTATAATGAGCCCCCGTTGCCTATGTTGTGTCTTCCAGCATCTTGACTCCCTCTCAAATGTACTTTATAAATAAATAAATCAAGTACTCTTTTCTAGAGGAGCTAATTAAAATTTCAAAATGAAAAATAGCTTGAGTTGGCATTAACATTAAACAATTGCCAGTTACTACTTATTTAGCTAGATGCATGCAGGCCTGCAGACTGTTAATAGAATAACATTAGATGCCTTACTGATTGCACATCTATCATTGCCAAGTACTACTTAATTTTTAAGGACTTAGCCTAGTTTGAGTTTGCATGAATCCATCCCACTAAATAGACTATTGATGTGCCAATGCATCTCTACAAGTTTGTGATTAGGAGTTGCTTTGTACCATATGGATATGCATGCATTGGTTAATGACTATAGCCTATATCTCCAACAATTATTCAAGCTGTGGTTTTAGGGCTAACTGGAAAAATGAACTAAGATGACTGAAAATACGGGAAGGAATAGTGAAGCAATAAAAAAAGATGTTTATGAAGATCCTACGGTTGTAGTTGAAGCATTACCCTTCAAACATTTGCATGGCTGAAATCTTCTACAGGCTAGCTATATGGAATGGAGTTAATTGGCTAGTAGGTTTATTAACTACACTACGTAGGTTTGTGGTTGCAGCTGAACCTCTCAAACATCATTAGGATTTTTTCTAGTCAGAGGCTATGGCAGCGGTGAATGTGTTGGAGATTGTTGAGTGCCAGCCATTTGGCTTTAGATATGCAGCTGGTCCTATTTTCTTATTCCAAGGGCAAATGGTCACCAGTTCAATAATTATAACTAGAGAATTAGCCCCACCCAGTACATGTATGACTAATTCCTGAGGAAATTTGGACTTCATTGTCCTTATTCAAAAGAACAAACAATCAACATATCATCCAAAATTAACGAATCTGCCAGGTGAAAGCCATGCTACTAGGAAGAAAAAATTATATCTAGAAGCAAGCAAAGCATATTAACACCCGAAGAAAGATAAAACAATCCAGCGAAACAAACAAATACATATGGAAACTAGAAAATGTTAATATTCAAGCAATCAAAACTTATCAAGCCCACTGAAATAGCTTCCTTTCCCACCTCTGCACTTGAATATGCTCTGATGTGGCCTCTATGCTCAAGAGCTTAGCTTCCTTTTAGCAACCAAAGAGGGAAATAGCTACCACTAGTGGATTCAACGTATTTGGCATAATTCGTGGAGCCAGTTCAATTCATTTGGGCTTACCTCAAAGTGGATTAGGGAGATCGACAAGTCTCTGAACGCCACGGTAAAAGTTCGTGTGTCATCTTTTAGTTTGCTTCCTAGTGCTCATTTACATTCTTGCAATTTACATTATTAGAATTGAATTGATTGCTTATCATCATAGGATTGCAAACCATGTCATAGACTTAGGTTGTTGGTGCACATAATTGAGACTAGAGGATTTAGGCCTTAATTGGATAAAACCATTTTGATTCCTGCTTCTGCATATAAACTTGATTTTGGCCAAAAAGAATTTTAAACTACCTATTCACCCCCCTCTAGTTGGCCTCCTCGACCTTACACCTGCTTGAGCCATCTCCACTTGCTCCTCCCAGGCTGCCATTGTAACACCCCGGCATTTAATATGCCTGAATGCTACCAAACATAAGCTAAACAACATCTAAATACCACAATTAAACATAAATTCCAACAAAGGCGCACATGCTAAAAACCGAGATTTCGGCAGCATCTCCTTTGTTTTAACATGATTTGAAGGAGCAACACAGTAAAGCAATATAAGGCAATATGAGAGACAGCTAAAACAGCAATAATTAAAGACTTAATGACAAAATAAGTCTACTTTCAAGCATTTAATGTCTCCAAGAGTCAAACGAACAATAAGACTCTCAAAAGCAAAGCTAAACCTTAAAGCAATAATCATCACACGCAGTTTATTCTCAAAAACTAATTGAATGACTTGTGGAATCAAATGAGTGAAGTTACGTGCGGAAGTGTGACTATTTCCCTTCCCCGCATGTCGGTCTCATGGTACCTAAAACAACAAGAAAACACAAGCGTGAGTTCAAAACTCAGCAAGCATATTGCAATAGTACAACAAGAACAATTACATGGCAATAATATCTCACATCGTGTAAACCATCTCATTCATGATCACATATCCTTTTCATCATCATTATGTATGCAATGCAATGCGATGCTCATGTCTCCTTGGAAACTCATACCGATATGGTTGAGTACACACCCGTCGGTGTGCACTTCTCTCCCCTTCCATCCCGAAGATGGAGGTGCCTACTGCCGCTCCGTTCACCGCGGTGAATGGAATCATGATGTAGGACTTACTCATTGGCTCTCCGGAATAGTCATAACTTTCTCACCGACCTTCCCCAGACTAGTTATGACTTTCTCACCGCCCAGGCCATGTAACATGCCATGTATACAATTATGCCAACATCATATTTAATTTGTACATTAACACATGACATCATAACATAATAAACATGCTCATCATATCATTGGCAATCATTAAAGCATGGCAAGTGATCATATCATATAGTCAATTTCATCTATTCTCAACAAGCAACCTACAAATCGCTATCCATTACAATACACTTGCCTCAACCACGGGCAATGGATTTGCGGGAAGTAGAAGGCACTCCCGGTGTCACCCCACCTGCACATAAGTACAAAACACTCACAATCATGTCCACAAAACAGTACGCAAACCCTCATCTACCCCGACATTGCCAACTACTCGCAATACCCAAAAACAGAGGTTCTGTCCCGCCGGGACAGCAGCCTTCCAAAAGGCATAACTCGAGTTCTAAGACTCCGAATCAATTAAACGAGTACATAATCGCATAGCTTAGGAAATTTCCTAACTTTTTCTAAGTATAAGGAAAGACTGATTCAGACTCTAAAGTTGTTTAATCTACAAAATACCGAGATGTGTTCCAATCACGTCACAGATTTTAACATGCTCGGTAAAACAGCCATAACTTTCAAACGGATGAGCGGAATTTAAAGTTCTTTATACCCACTGAAAGGTATTGAAATTACCTACAACTTCTTCAACATCCGTACGACCAAATTCCAACTCTAAATTGGCAAAAAACCAAACCCTAGGTCGACTGCTCATGCTGCCCGAAACAGAGAACGTGACCAACTCAAGAATCCATCTAATCTAATGAAATCCAGCACCACCAATTGATCTAAAAACTTTATAATCATCCTTAGAACAATACCTAGCCCAACACCAAGGAGTCCCATGGCCATACCTTCGCCCGACGCACGAAAACCCAATAGATCTCCTCGCTCCTCGCTCCAACGGATGGATCTTCGAGGTGCAGGGGTGGGGAGGCTACCCTAGGGCAGCAAGGGGTGGAGGAGAGGTGGGGAGGCAAGGGGGAAAAGGGAGGGGGCACACGGCCACAAGGGAGAGGGGGAGGTGGGGGTGGCGGCTAGGGCAAGGAGGGAGGGGAAGGGGCGCACATAGGAGGGGGGTGGGGCGCAAGGCAGCAGAGGAGCCCCCTTTTTAACAGCCCAAACAGGATTCCTAATCCTAAATAGACTCATACTCCATCCCACCAAAGCCCACAACCCTTTCCCCTAGGCCCAAAACTCCCCGGAAAGGCCCAAACTCTCGGAAACGCTATTAAACCTCCTACCATATGGTTTTAACCTCCAATACCATATTTCATAAAGTTTTTGACCTTAACATTCACATTAAATAATGTCACACCATTCCGTAGTGTCACAGCCATTGCTGATGAATACCCTAATTCTTCCTCCTCGGTAAGGCAAGCCTCAATTTGTTTGGTTTACAGTGTAACTGTGATACCCTAAGCACCCTACCTCCTTTGATTTTAGCCTTGGATCCCTGAAGAACCGCCCCCTCTTCTCTGCCTCCGGTTGCACAATGCCAAGTTTCCATAGCCAACCACCAACCCTCCAAGGTATCAAAACGGGCTCCTTAGAGCTCTATGATGCTCACCCCCTTTCTTCCAGATGTTAAGCATGCCTAATTTTTCTTCCTCGGCTAGCCACTAGTTCTTCCACCGCACTCTCATGCCATCGGCCTCCTCCAACCATGCTCCGCCGCCACCGACCGTTTCCCTAGGTTCGCCATCCTCTCTAGCTCTCTGAGCCATCGACTGAGGTCGAACGCTAACGAGCCACCGCCGGTGAGCCCTTCCGTGATATCCCCTGATTGGTACCACTGACATTTGAGTTAATTCAAAGGAAATCGAGAAAATATGAAAAATAAAGAATGACACTTTCCTGATTAGAAAACATATTTTCCTAATTTTGAGTAATTTCCGTAACAGTCAACCTTCAAGACCTTATATCTTTTGCAAATTTAATCCAAATTTAGCCAAACTAGTTTCTAAATTCTTCTAAAATCATGAAGTTTCTGTTTTTGTAAAAATTTTAAAGTTTGGCCTCAGTTCAAAATTTGAATTCAAAATTTAAAAGAAACCCAACATGTTCACTATTTAAATTTGTTGCAAATAGACTTCAAATTTTATGAAATGAATTTCTCAATTCTCTTGAGATCATAAGGTTTCCATTATTGCAACAATATTTAAATTTGAACTTATTTTGAACTAAATTCCTATTTTAATTGGTATCATCTTGTTCGTCATTTGAAAAATATTTGAATCGTTCTCATTTGGTATCAACTTTGTCTTAATTTGAGATTTATTTGAATCGTTTTTAGTGGTATCATCTAGTATTCAATTGAATTGATTTCAAAGTGATATCTACATGATATTCTCAAAAGCAAAACTTGTGCATGTCTAAATGAAAAATAGCTCCATGGTTCATCTTTTGAATATTATGGGAGCTTGCTTAACTGAAGTTTTGCATGTTTTATTTTCAAATGGTATCTCTAAATTGTTTACTCTGATACCTTCGAGTTTTTTGAAAGCTAAGGGGTATTGATCTTTACAAATTGTATCTATTTGTCACCCCTTGTGTATTTTTATGAGTTTTATATGCTTGCTATAATACCCATCATTTTTTATCGTATTTTTTTTTCAAGTGGTTTCATTATTCATTTGATTTTTTTACATGTGGTACCCTTTATTCATTTTTGAATATCTTTTCAAGATACCCCAAAAATTCTTTGGATGGTTTCTTCTTATGCTTTAATTGTAAGTTCAATATCTCGAGGACTCTTTGTGTGAGATCCTTTGTAAATTGAAATACATAAAGAGGAGAATTTCATAATTGAGCATTGTTTTTCAAAAGAAAATACCACATTTGCTAATGCTCATCTTTCAAGTGGTTTTTCAAGCAATGTCTCTTGAGAATTGTTTTTTATTGGTCTCTCTCTCTCTATCTTTCTCAAGTGGTATCCTTTGATTTTCGAAAGCTTGAAAATCCTTTGATCGTGTTCCTCGTTCCATATTAGGCAACATATGGACTGTTCAAGTGAGTCATGATGTTTTATTGGAAAGCCTAATAAAATAAGTAGTGTTATTTGAATTTATTTCAAATAACCTTTTATGCTTAACTTAAAATATGGTCTCTTTTCAAGTGTTTACTTTTTAAGGCCATATTTCAAAAGTTTACAAACTTGTTAGTCTTTTCTACAATTGGTATCATTTTTTAAACTTTGCAAAATCATATGACCTTTGCAAAATGGTCATAAAAGGAGGTCATATGCTTCTATTGCAAATCTTTTATGACCTAAATTCGCTTGCTTCCCTTGCCAAGCTCTATACTCTACCATTTAGTCTTCGACCCTACAATTGGTATACTCTTCCTTTCAGCACTTGATGTTTCAATTGGTATATTTGATACCCAAATGATCTCCTTTTTGGATTGGTTTTCCATTTTTAGTGTTTAATACCAAAGGGGGAGAATTTGTGAGTGCCTAATTCCCTCATTTGGGATGTTGTTTCAAATAGGGGGAGAATGTGAGCTTTGTGAGAAGTTTGAGAAGAATCTCTCCTTTATATTTAAATTGTTCTATTTGCCAAAAGGGAGGAGTTTTGATTTAATGCATAATAGGGGAGAATTTTGAAAATATTGTTTTAGTTATTTAAATTCTCCATCATGCATTGTTTTTCATCCAAATGTGGAATTAATATAGGATTTTTCATCAATCACTAAAAAGGAGGAGATTGTAAGTTTAAGTTCCATTGGTTTTGGTGATTGGTTTTAGATTAATGCTTAATCATTGTTTAATGACAACTTTAATATTTAATGAGACTAACATATTTATTGAGATTATTGGTAGTAGTCTCATAATTCGGATAGAAAATGAAAACCCAAGTATGCACTCATATTCATGTTATTATTCTTATTGCATACTTTGGATTCAAGTTAAAGTATGAATTCCTCCATTATATTAACCTCAAAATGTTCATTATGTTTCCATCAAATATATTTACATAGATGCACACATCTAGGGGAAGTTTGTAATTTAACTTGATATTTCAATAGTATTGATCTCTTCCATATTGCCATATATAAAAAATCAAGACATTGAAACAAATTCCTTGAGTATATATTTAACTTGCCTAGTTCTAGTATACTTGTGGTATCTTAGGATAAACTCAAATGCCTTCTCAAATAGAATTTGTGCATATTGATTTACGTCAATTATTTGTAGGCACAAAGTTTAGTGGAGTGTATTCTATGGTTGATGGTGTAAAGTATTGATCCCTTTCCATATATTCCACATATTATAGATCATTACCAACCGTCAATGAGTATATGAAAACTTGTGTAGCTATACATACTCATATCAATTTAAATGTAGATCGATTGTCTTTTAATCATCATAGAACACTTCATCATGTGTTAATGGTGTCCTTGATTGATTAAGGATAATCGATAGGTCTTGAGTATTATGAAGTATTAGTTGCATCAAAATACTGAAGATACAATTAATTCATTCAAATTGATTTGAATTGTGCTCAATCGATCTTGGGGGCATCCACTATGTGTTAATGGAGTGCGATAGATGATTGAGACAACCTTGTTTGTTGGAATAACATTTTCAAGGAGTTGTGAAAGTAGGTTGAGTTCAACGGAGATGAAGAAAGGGGACAAGGACATCATTATGAGTTGATGGGTGTCAAGAGGAGATCCCAAATAAAGAAGAGAAGAAGAGGTTCATCATGAGTTGATGAGCAAGAAGAGAAGATGGATTGTGATCCCGGGAGAGAAGAAATGATTGAAGATCATTAAAGCTCCAAAGGGGATCGCGTGCGGCAAGGTATAACTAGATAGAGTGTCTAGGTTAGATCACCGTACTATTAAGAGGGGTTGAGTCCTTTGCTTGAACTTCATCATGTGTTGATGAACTCAATCCGGTTCACTCGAGCTCAAACTCTTATTTGGATTTTGCATGGAGTTAACCATTTGGCATGTGTTGCGAATGGGTAAAGCTCATGCGTTGATTTTTGCATGATGCTTTGATTTGCATGTGTTGCAAATAGGAGAAGCTCATGCTTGATTATTAATTATTTCTTTAATTGATTTGGTGTTTGCTTGGAGCTAAGATTTGCATGTGTTGCAAACAAAGAGCTCAAGTAATTTGAGTTTATTTGGATGTTGCATGAAGCTATGGATTTGCGTGTGTTGCAAAAAGGAGGTAGCTCATGCATTGTGATTAAATTGCTTTTTGCAAATGTATTTTGCAAATGAGTTGGAGGTTATGGGTTTCGATCCTAGAGCATGCGAAGAGGGCATTTGCAAATATATTTACAAAGTGTCGTGATCTCGTGCTAATCACCTCATGGCTAAGAGGATTGAATTCACAGGTTTTTGGTTTGTTTGCAAAATATGTTTTGAAAATAAAGTTGAAGTTTAATGCGATTCTTTGGAGAATGTGAATAGGTTTGCAAATGTATTTGCAAATTGACTTGATCATGTGTTGATCATCACATAGCTCAAAGAATCAATATTTAAAAGTTTGGAGAAAAGATTTTAAAGAAAATCTTGTTTTTTCTCTGTGGCTGGCACTACCGCAGTTGTATAGCTGGTACTGCTAGAGGTGCGGCAGTACCATGATTAGAGGTCAGTATTGCTAGAGGTCGGTAGTACCGCCCCGTGGAGCGGTAGTCTTTTTCCAAAAGAGCATGTGTTGCTCGGTGTTTGGAAGTCGGCACTACCGCCCATGTGGGCGGTACTGTCACTGGTTCGGTAGTACCAGGCATTAGTTGACGGTAGTCTTTTTACAGAGCATGTGTTGCTCTGTGTGTTGCTAAGGTCGGTAGTACTGCCCATCGGTGCCGGTACTGCCGCTAGTGGTACTACCGGGATTTGACCTGCGGTAGTACCGTGTTTCCTGTGCAACGACTAGTTTTCTAGCCGTTGGACTGGAGACCGGCACTACCAGGGCCTAGAGGGTGGTAGTGCCGGTTTTGTTGGATTTTACCCGATTTGCCCTCTAACCGTTAGATTTCGTGTGGGAGGCTTTAAAAGGAGCCTTGGGGGCTGGCATTTGGGCTTGCTGTGTTTGTGAGACATTTTGGAGGGGTTGTGCATGTGTTGCACTCTCCAAGTTGGTTTTTGAGCTAAGAGTGAGCTCAAATTGTATGTGTTGCAATTATAGAGTGGATTGAGGCCTCATTGTGCATGTGTTGCACTTGAGAAGGATCATAGTGCATGTGTTGCACTTAGGAGGTCATCAGAGCACATGTGTTGCACTAGATGAAGTTCAAGTGGAGGCTTGACTTGTTACTCTTGGAGGTTGCCGCCTCCTAGACAGCGTAGGGGAGTCATGCGTGGGAGCTTCTCAACGTGGGTTGTGAGAAGTCCCAGTGAAGTTTGTAAAGGTTGGAGTTATTCTACCTAGAGGGTGAAGAACTACCACTAGTGGATTCGAGGCGGGTGCTCAAGAGTGGAGCTAATCCATTGTGTTTGGGCTTGCCTCAACATGGATTAGAGGAGACCGGCAAGTCTCTGAGACCACGGTAAAAATTCTCGGGTCTCCGTGCACTTTGCATGCTTGCAATTCTCTATTTACCTTGTTGCAATTTATTTCCTAGAATTTAAATTGCTTGCTTGAGTAGGATTGCTATTCTTGTGTAGAGACTTAATTAGTTAGTGCACTTAGTGAGCCTAGTTGATTTAGGCTTTATTTGTCAAAAGCTTAGTTTATCACTTTCGCATTATTTATGGCAAAGATTTTGACTTAGGGGTACATAGGCAAGTAATTGTTATCGTAGAGAATTTTTAAAACTGATTATTCACCCCCCCTCTAGTCGACATCCTCAACCCTTTAATAGCAAGAGTTTGACATCATCCGGCTGGTGCAAAGTTAAATCTATGTGATGTAAAGGTTCATGTCATGACATCATGGCCACAAGCCAAAGAAAGTGTGAAAATATCGGCAAAAAGAGTTGCTCATGTCTTATGGGTAAAGATGTATACCTCTGCAGATTGTAAAACTTTTCGTAAAGCTGTGCTTGTGGTTATGAAAAACTTGGTGCACCAATACTAGTTAGAGTTTTGGATATTTTCATAAAATAGGTTGATTTGAAAATATTTTTGAAAAGTTTATTTCAGATTTTATGCCAGGAACTGGTAAGGGTTAGCTCGATTCTCGTATTTATGAAGGACTGTGAGTTGTTACAATTTATGCTACTCATACTTGCTATTTACCTATCAAATTGCTCTTACAAAATTTCGCTTGCCATCTACTATTCAGCATTTATGATTTAATTTCACTTTTTGCAAACAAACTTAGTAGCCTTCTCCTTTGATTTAGCCTGCGCTTATTATAAATTTGTGATACACTACAAGTCCTGCTGGGTACGAAACTACTCAACCTTGCTATTGTTGAAATTTAGTGGGTGAAGAATCCAAAGTCTCCGACAATTCCTGCTTCGCCGTAGGTTACGAGGATTTTAATGACGAGCTTTTCTAGGGTTTACACCTTATCAGTTGCCTGTGAGATAATTGGGTAAAGCATACTGCTAAGTACTTGTATCTTCCACTGCATTTTATTTAGTCTTCATGGCCTTGTGTATGAACGATGCCTCGTTAATGAATTTGAGAACTTGTGTATGAATGTAATGATAGTGTTGTATTTGTGCGTACTAGCCACTGATCATAGGACTAGAGTAAGCATGCGGGGCCTTCTCGGTATTCCACGTCAGAAGGGAGGGCCTCGATGATTTATTGTTGAGGAAATGATAACTGAAGAAACAGCTCTTTTCTGAATGCACAAAATCCACCTAAAATGTTCAAAAACAAAAACTGAATGTAATTTACGAATGTTGATGGTAATAGCTACATGACACTTCATCTTGCAAATTTATCTTGCCGTTTTATTACAGACATGAAAAGTATCATCATCTTGCTTGTAGTTTCCCTTTTATTTGAGAAAAAGGGGGGAAGAAAATGGAGTTTATGAGTTGATACATTTGTGACACTGCATCAGGCTGCTGCCCACCTCAATCCTGCTAAGTGCTAACCATAGTGTGAACTAAACCTGTATTCTACATCTCGAGATGGTAAATTGTCACCAACAGATCATCAGTCAAATTGAACCATCACTTGGGATTTGCATCCATGTATAAAATCTCTCGACGAAATTTCGCTAATCGTTAACCAAGGAAGTATTAATTGTTCTTAGGTTGTGTGGACGGGAAAATCAGTAACAACGGGATATTTTTGTGGAAGCATTTCTTTTATCTAAATTAAACCCTGTTTGGTAGAGTTCTAGACCCCAGCTTTACCTCATATCTAAAACTTGTAAGGTAAAAAAAAGTGAATTAAGTTTATATTTTATTCTAAAATGTAAACGAGATGATCCACCTAAATACTTTTAATATACCCACAGCTTTAGCTCCATAGATTTGGTGGAGTTAGGAATACCCAGCTCCACCAGATTCACGAATTTAGTGAAGCTGGAGCTCTGCCAAACACCCTCTTAATCTATTGGCTGTGCTATGACTTCAGAACTTGTCAAAGGAAATAATCCACTTTTCAATAGCTCCTCCCTTGAGCTCTATCATTAATTGTTTGTCCTGTCTCTGGTAACAGGCATTTCTTTTCCCCCAAATTGACTGAATTTACAATAACCAACCTACCTACCAACTGAACACTTTCCAAGAGGACCAACAAATGGAACATGAGGAAAAGTACTGAAGATAAAGTACCCGAGGAAGAACCGCAGAGACTCGCATGTTGTCGCCATGTTCTTGCTGTTTTCACCCCCGCGCTGTCCTGTTTTGCACTTTTCTTTAGCTTAACTTGTAAGCAAATGGTTCCAGATTGCCCTAATCATGTGAATGAAGTTGGGATTTGCACACTGTTTTATACTAATCTGTATGCTACTTCGTGGCTTCCTGCCAATTACCCCCAACAAACCATTTGGCACATCCAGCCCAACAAGCTAGCGACTTCAGTCTTGTCCACATTAGTTTCTTTTGCTGGGACTTTTGGCCAAAAAAAAACAGCTTGAGAAATTGCGAGTAATTGCGATGTCAGTGGTAATCTGCAAAGATGATCAAGGACAAGAAACTAAGGGGGAAAAGGGCAAGAATTGGGGGAAAAAATGAGGCTTCTAAGCCATCTCAAGTAAAATATCTCCTGTAGGATTCTATGTTGATCATGAAGTGCACCTGCTGAGGGGCATCTTTGGCTTTCAGGAAATTGTGACCACAGATTAGCTGAACCAGTAAGAGTTTCACGACATGTCGCTAGGTCACACAAGCTCAGGTTTTGCTACGCATTACATGTCAAGCCCGGCAATAAGCCAAAAAAAAAAGAGTGCCTTTTTAACCTGTCATAATATAATTAGTGCTGCAACCAGGAATAAACTGGACACATCTGGTCTGCAGTCTGAATACGTTGATGTCCAAATGAGATAGCCAGGAAGATCAGATTGCATAGGCCGTCACTTGTCTTGAGATGACTGCAGTTTCTGCAGCGAAAACGAAGAGAATGCCAGCAAGTAAAAATAATCCTATCCAAGATGAAGCATTCAATGGCAGGAGATTGCTACTGCCTTTGTTTTGATTTATTTTGGTCAAGAAATATTAGCTTATTTCTCTTGCCGTTTCAGGTCACATGCATCGACGGGGATGAGGCATCAAGAACCAGTGTGAATCTTTTTGTAAGACAAAAACTTGTACTAGTACTAACCTCTTGATTAGTTCATTTCTACCACTATTGCACTAGTGCTCTCCATTCCGTGTGCCAGACTGCTTAGAACTCGGGAACCCTAGCCTTCTTGTTTCCTAAATAATATATGGCAAGACAAAATACTGCATCATTCTATCTGTCATGAATGTGCTGGAACCATCACAAAATACACAGAAATCCGGGGTGGAGACAAAACCCCAAAGGCAGTGCATGCATCATCACCCACACCAGCATCCAACAATCTATATTCCTCTTGCAAAAACACCATGGCTTCTGGAAACTAAATCACACACCTGAAACCAGAACAAAATGCATGGACAAAACAATTTGGTGTATTTTTTTTTTATGAGGGAAAACATCTCAGGAGAAGCTGAAAACGAATAGAGGTGCCAGAAGAGTAAAAGCAGGGCTCCCTTTTGGTTTTTGGGGGGGCTCAAAAAAGGTGAGGAAAGGGAGGAGATGGCAAGGCAGTAAACTCTCACCCAAGTGGTGCCGGATTTTTGTCAAGTCTCCTCACCCCCCTCCTCCCCTTGCTCTGTATCCAATACAGCGGCCTCTCCCTTCTTGGAGCGGTTTCATTTCGCATCTCCCCTCTCGTCGCCCTTCCCTTGGCAGAATTCCGAGCTCCCCCGCCATTTCCCCCCGAATCCCGCTCCGCATCAATCGCCCCCGCGGCGCCGCTGGGTTCCGGTACGCTTCGAAACCATGTCGTTCCGCGGCTTCGTTCGGTTTTGACCGCGTTTTCCTTTTTTTTTTTTTTCTTCTCCCCGGACCTTTGAACTTTCTTGGTGGTTCTTTTGGAGTGGGGGGAAGATGTGGGATCTTTCTGGTCGGGTTTCTTGGGCTGGTAGCTGCAGGAGTTGGTTCTTGTTTGTGGTGTTGTTTGGGATGCTCCGTTCTGAGGATTTTGGTTGTTTTCGATGCAGGATTCTTGGTTTCTTGACCGAAACCCTGGCGGTGGAAGATGGATGCCGAGAAGGGCAAAGGGAATGAGAAGGTGCATTTGGGGGATTCGTCGTCCCAGGAGGCTCTGCGCACCTACAAGAGGCGCCGGCAGCCGGAGCTAGAGCCAGAGCTTGTGCCAGCGCCGGAGCCCAAGCCCGTAGATGTGCCGGAGCAGCAGGTATAATCTTTAGAAGAAATCTATAATCCCCGATGTTGCATTGAGAAGAGATTGCAGTTGCAATGTGGGACAGTCACTCAGTCAGTGTGGGAGTAACCTGGGCTATGCTAACTATTAGTACTTGTAGATCGTAGACCAGCCAAAGTTTCTAATTTGGTCTGCTAGAATGGAAAAAAATTGACATGGGAATGGTGCATGATTGGAACGGACTCCATTTTGCACCTGGTGATGTGTGGTTAGGAGATTAGGATCTTGTAGTTGCATGAAAATGAAAGGGTGCCAGTAATACACATTTTGCAAAGACCTTATGAACTTGCCAGGGTTGCCACTTGAAATAAGGTAATCAAAATGATGAATAATTGATGAGTAAGTAGAATAAGAGCTTGTTATTTAGTGGCTGATATTTTGTGCTCAAATTATGTTAATGAATTAGTGTGTAAATCTAGATGATGTTCAGTAGATGATGTTCAGTATATTTGTTTCTTCTGCGATTCTTTAGCCATTAGCGTGTATTATCAGTTTATCACTCATGTTGGTACTTTGTACATTCAACTCTGATCAACATATTATAAACCAAACAGAACTGAATATTATGGAGGACACATATATACTCTCTCTCTGTCTCTCTTTAAGAAAGGTATACTGTGGAGCAAACATGTAATGCTTCTGTTTAGGACCTGTTGGTTCTGTTTATATTTACCAAATTTTCGTAGGATTCTGCTGATCAGTAAGTCCTATGGGTTTCACCTTATATGATGCAATTGTGGATTCTTGGATTCCAATAGGGACTAAGTTGTTGAGAAAGTTAGTTGTTTTGGGTGAATCTCCCTTATTTTTAAGTTCTAGTTTTGGGTCATAGTTGGCTGCATGGACAGAAGGAAAATTGTCATGATTATATTTATAGGGTAACTATATCATCAGGTTGCAATTGCATTAACTTCATTGGCATCATGAAGGAAAAAAATGCTCTGATCCAAGAGGCCAAAAGTCTTATGTGAGCCTTCCACACACTTTTGGACGATGACATGCAATTTTAGTTACAGCATGTCTTCTACTCACCTAGCATTTTCCTGGGGGATGCTTTTGCACCCTTGGAATACTTTGCTAATGGTGAAATTTGAGAGTGGCTTATTTGATTTGCCATGTCAAAAACTTAAGTGGTATGTTTGCCAGTCGGGTTTTGGGCAAAACAGAGTGCCATGTTGGCAATTTTCCTTTGTTCGACTAGAATATTGGAAGCATACCTATTACTTCGACAGCTGTTAAAACCTTATTGCCTTATTTCTTCAACAACTGCTGTTGCCCTTGAGCTATAAATTATATTTCAGGGTATTTATTATGGCTTGGCTGGTCTACTTAAATTAACTTTATAATTTTTCAGGTTACAGAAACTTTTTGGAAAAGTAGGGATATTGGATGGAAGCATGGCATAATGATTGATGAAAACAGACAACACTGGAAGTGTATGTATTGTCACCTGACTAGATATGGTGGTGGTGTCTCTAGACTCAAGCGGCATCTTGCTGGTGATTTGGATGTCAAAATGTGCCCAAAGGTTCCAGCAGATGTCTCTGAAAAAATAAGGGAGCATTTGCGGAAGAAAAGAGAGAGACGAAAGAAGCGAGCTGAACAAAATGTTGGCAACAGTGTGAAGACTGGGAGTTCTGATGATGATACCAAGGCTGAGAAGGATCATTTACCTGTTGATTCGGAGGTGCCGACTGGAATAGACACTGATGTTCTTGAAGAAGTCACTAACCAAACGAACAAGGATAATCAGGAGCCTACTTCTCGCAGGGTATACAAAGGGACAAAGCATACCTATTGCTCTCTAGTTTATTTTCTATTCATTGCGATACCTATTGTTGTGCTTTCGTAATTTAATATTGGGGAGGGGGTGCAGTGGAGGGTACTTAGCGTAAGTGATTCGTACACCTGTGGACTTGGAACGTATATGCTACAACACATAGTAACTTATTTAAACTCAAATCTAGTAATATGCAGCTACCTTAGCGAAGTGATTTAACACATAAAAGAAAGAATTAATCAAAGGTGATTCGATTTGACCAAACAACTACAAAAGGCTACCACTGAAGGACAAAATTATATTGGGTTTGTGCTGAGCATTACCAATAACCTTGTACTGATCAAAATTTTACATTGGTTTGCAGGCTCCCGTGTTGTTACGAGGGGTAAGAGATATTGGATGGGAACATGCAGTGGATCTTGATGGAAATAAAAGACGGTGGCAGTGCAAGTGGTGTGATTTGTGTCGAAGTGGTGGTGTAACTACATTGAAGGCTCATCTTACTGACAACAGCTGCCCAAAAATTCCAAAGGAAATGTCAAAGAAAGTATTGAATTTCATTGAAGAGAAAAGAGCAGCACGCCATCTTTTTAATAGCAATACAATGTCTCTTTTTGACTTCAAAATTGACGAGGATCAAGTTTTGGACTCACAAGTTCATAAGGAAGGGTCTGTACCATGTAAGAACGATCAACAACATTCTGGTAAGACTCTGCATGTGCAAACATCAGAGAAGTGTGCTATTAATGAGGTATTGTAATCTGATAACTTGATTCCTGCTGATCCATTTCCTTTTCTTTACACCTTACTCCCTCCGTTCTCATATAGATGTCGTTTTAGAATGTGTACAGTCAAAGATTTGAAACATTGACCACTAATATACACAAAAGTATTTAGCTTTGTCACATGAAAATGATACTAGTAGTCTTTTCATCAAAAGTACTTCCATATTATTATGTTTTTTATGATATTAGTAGGTTTCGTAGGATGATTCCTGTGTAGATCATTGTAGTCCAAGGTAGTGATTATCGCATGTTTACTCAAGTAGTCTAGTATCCATTCATAAATCATAATGCAAACATCCAATCTTTGAGTCAGTGAGGGTTGTCATGAGTCGTGACCCATAAATTGACTTTTTTTAGTGCACCCATGACCTGACAAGTTGGGAAATTGGCATGTGAAGTATCTAAGCACTCCCTATCTCATATTACTTTTTTGGAGAAACTTCCTGTGTGAACCCCCCTCTGGGTGTTAACTTGCGTGAACTTCGCATCTGAAAAAAAATGAAATGGGCAAGCAGCAAAAACAAGTAGTGCTAAAACAGTGAAAATAACTGTTACACGATATTTTACTTTTAATGTCTTGCAACTACAGTTGAGAGTGATCTTGCTTCAGGGCCATAGAAATGCCTCCCCCTACATCTAGTAAATTTTTGTGATTTTTTGGAAACGTGCAGAAAAAGTTGACACAATTTTACACCAAGGGGGTTTACACCAGATACATCCTCTTTTTTTTCTTTGTAACCAATCTTAGTTCTATTCTAGCATTGGAACTTACACATATTTTTGTTCATTTTCTTTGAGAAGGTGACAGCTCGATGCAACCAATGGGGTGCAGAACATAGTGGCCAACCAGTTGAGCATTGTGAACAGTCAAAGAAAAGTGTTGATCAGCCAGAGGAGCAGTGGGCAATGGAGCATGACAGGCACCAAGTACTCAACAATGAGCACCAGATTGTGGACAAGAACACTGAGAATTTGCAAAGCAAAGAGGTAATTCTTCTACAACCTGAGATGAAACAAAAATTCCACTGTCCTGGAGAAAGGTGTTGGTTGTGTTTGTGCTATTGAGTTATTGGTTAGTTTCGACCTCACTAGTGTTGGAAAAAAATATTAATAGTACTTGCGGAATTGTTATAATGAGTAGGAATGATATCAACTTCTCTGGATTCTTGCAGAAGTTGAAGTTAGTGTCATAACTCAATACAAGGTTTATGATGAAAAATAATACCTTTTTGTGGAGTCTGAATTTTGTATGTTATGCCCTCAGGATTTATTAGTAGACCGGAAGCACCTATTCACTACTTTTGACTTTAGCAAGGGGCCAAGGATTGTTGAAATCTAATTGGCATATCTTGGGATGCAACTCTGGAAATCTTTGCTATGTTCGAAATTGCTAGACAACAAACATCTGGTTCTAAATTTGGTTGCAAAGGAATAATAAAGTTTGCTATAGAGTCCCTCCCAATAAATTTAGAAGAGGTGCTTCTATGCTCTTCCTTCTAGTACAAGTTGCACAAATCTTGAAGCAAGCGAAGAGGTAAGTAATCACCATCTACCCTTCATTCATGCTTTAATAATTGTGCAACTTTTAAAAGGAAGAGCATAGAAGCACCTCTCCAAATTTAGCTGGGAGAAGATCCTGTTTCAGGACTTAGAAACTTTACTTATAACTTTTAAAGGAAAGGGCTCCTCAATGCATGGTAGAAGCAATTTCAAGTTGGCTGGGTTGGCCATCTGTTTTTGGAAGTGTCTTCATTTGGTTGCTAGTTAACTAAGATTACTTATCTGGCCATCTATTCTTTTTGTTGTTTTTCTGTTCTTCTGGTCTAAGTTGAGTGGAACTAGATCCCTGTTAGCTCCTCTGTATAGACCATGATATCTATTAATAATCTATTATATTTTAACATATTTACTTCCTGTAGGGTCCTTCCCGACTGACGACTGTTCTCATAAAAAAAAATAGTGTCAAATACACTTTGTACTGTAAGAGTTACTCCAGAAACGAAAATGCAAAAAAATAAATGTCAATGATAAACAACTGACAGGAAAAGAGGGGTATTCTCCTGTATATTTTTTCTACTGTATTTTAACATGTACTTTTTCTATTTTTAACTAAATAACAAATGCAAATATGCTAGGTTTTTGCTTTGCTCATAAAAAAGTATGCTATGTTCTGAGCTTATACACTTATTTGTAGATCTTGAAACACCCTAAGAAAACTAGGTTTAACACAAGGAAGCATATAGTTATTGTTGATGAAATTGCGAGGCATTGGAGGTGTAGATACTGTGGTATGGATGGGTATGGTAAAACGTCCAGGCTCCATTATCATCTTGCTGGTGCGTTTCGTCATCCTAAGTGCCCAAGTGTTCCTAGAGAAGTTTTTGCAAAGGCAAGACACCATATTCTAATAAAGAGAAGACTCAAAATGAAAAAGGCTGGGCAACAAGCTCCTTCAGGGTCACACATTCTAGGGCAATCCAGTGAACAATTGCAGAACAACAATCCAGCATCTGGCAATGCTCCTCAATTGTCAATAAATAATGAATCTAGTGAGGTATCCTTTCTTATTGGTATTCTCCTTTTTGTTCCTTTTTATTGTTTCTGCAAGGCCATATTTATCCGTTCATATACTACATAATGTTAAGACATGGCTGTGTGGATTCTAAATGTAAATTTGGTTGATATTGGAATGAGTCGAAGGGCTCATGTTCCTCATGCTTCATCTGTTGATTATAGAGATGTGATATATTGGCAGGTGTAGGCATTAGATTTATAGTTTGTGCTTGTGAAACTTTCTACCACAATTAAAATTGCATGAATCCTGGCCCTTTGAAAATTTGATCTTGAAAAGATGCATAGCTTTGTTTCTAACAATGAGAGATCAAATATAAAAGCACAAGCCCTTTATTTAAGAAAACAAAGGGAAACAACTCGGTATTGATGAAAGGTTTACTAACTAACCATATGAGGGGCTTTAGGAGCTCCAGCCAGTTTGTTGAGTGATGAGTGACATTTCCATATGATTTGTGCTAATATTGACATTTTTCAGGCCATCAAATGTACATGGTTTGCTGATTATCCTACGAACTACATAGAAAATATTAAGGCCATTTGATTGGAATGCCAATTTAGTTCTGAAAGAGAAAAAAAGATTTATGTGCATGTGCATCCTTTTGCGTTTGATACTTATTACATCATGTTACCACATATAAGAGATTTTTATGCTTTTTCTTTTCTGCCAGCTTTTGGTTGCTATTTCATTGCAACTTTTCCTTACTATTTATAATTCTGTTGGTAATTCTTTTCTTTAACCACAACATGGAACAGTACAAATACCACACGCTAAGGAGCACAATAATGGCAATTTTGAAAAGTACACATGTAGTAGTTTCTCTAGCAGGAATTATGTATCATATCATTTTCTTCAAAGAAATGGCATACTATTCTTCTGGAGAGTTTTTGAGAACAAACTCAAAATTAAAAAGACCTTACTCTGGCACTTTGTTAAGAAAAAGAAGCCTTGTTATCAATCCACCTGCTGTGTCAAAACATTTTAACAGCTAATGCTGTTAAGCCTCAGATTGCTGGTCTTAGTTACCCTGCAGAATAGATACAGTCCTACTGAACAGCCAACATCAAAACAAATACCTGCCATTTGCGAAGCATCTAGCTCAATTGACCATGACATTAGGAGAAATACTAAACCTTAAGATCAATTAAGATTCAGGAGCAACTTTCATTTTGTAACTTTTCGTTGACAAATAATTGTACAAAAATATATCTATATCATCTGGCCTCCACCCTCCGCTCGAAATATTTTCATTTCAATATCTGTTCTTGCATATGCCATTAATGCTACGCTTGTTGAGCTAACGTGGTAACATTTCCAGATTTGTATTTTTACTTATTACAATCATATGTTTCATTGAACTTTACTTTTTATGATGCTCCGCTATTTTCGTTTGTCATGTATTTCTATCACATTAAAATGGGGACAAACCTTTGGTCTCAGCTTCTGAGCGTACATAAGAAAATCAAATCTTGCTTTTGGGGTGCTTGCACATCGTCTTGTAGAATACAATATATTCTCTTACTGTATCCTGCAGAACTAGCAAGTATTTGAAATGTAAGATTTAAGTATTAGTTATAGTCTGACCATGCTCTTTTTACCTTTTGTGCAACATACTCATCTGTTCATTGTTTTACATACCACTGTTCCACAGATAAATGTTTTCCTTCCCTTGCTTCAGTGCAATTTTAACTTTACCACTTACAGTGAATACCACTATGTTAAGAAAAATTCCTCCCTATGTATTCAGTATGAAAGAGAATTCCTTTAAGAATCACATCCGATTTCATCTAACAATGGGAAGGGGAAACTGTTTCAAAGTCAAACCTAGTTTAATTTAAGTGTGCTTTGTCCAACTTCCACTCCAATTTTATGTGCTCTCTTCATTGAAATGCTATCTTTATTTCTTTCTTCTTGAAACACTATTTATTCCACAGTTCTTTCATCAAATGAGCAGTGTGTTCTTTTGCAGTTCTTACTGGATGTTAGGCATGGCATGGTTTTGCTTTGCACATGCATGCCATGATTTAAATTCATATTTAAGAGACATGCTGTATTAATTCTTAGGTACGTTTCAATTACCCGACAAGGCTAAGAGACAATGCATGGGAGCATTCGCTGATTCATGACAGAGAAAAAGGACATTGGAAGTGCAAGTGGTGCAGTTTAGAGGGTTATCATGGCATAACTAGATTGAAGTGGCATCTTGTTGGCTGGCACAGTCGTCCTCAATGCCAAAAAATTCCAGAAGATGCTGCTAAAAAGATAAGGGATCAAATGGTATCAAGGGAGAAGCAGAAAGTGAGAAAATCAGATCCACATGATGGTATTGACAGTTGTGAGATGCTGTGCTCTTCTAAGGGTTCACAATTTGATCAAGATCAATTCAATATAGCAATGCAGGACAGTAGTTCTTTCCAAGCTTTTGATCAAGCTAATGGAACATCAAAATCATGCGTCATATTATCCAATACTGTTCTTCCATCACAGAAGAGTGCCAATCCTCAGGTCTGTCCTTGTTGTTTGTTGCCAATCTTTTCCTGCACTGTGTTGGAACTGGGTCATTACTGATGGGAACAGATTAGTGGACTACATACATTTTTCTAGAGATTTGTGTGCCTTCAGATGGAGGCAATAAAGATCTTTGCCACTCCTCTACTAGGAATCTAGGACTAGCATTAATGCACCTTTATAGCAGTGATTCATTGTGCTGGTAATTTATTAATTATTATCAGTTATAGCTGGACCCTTTGCTTGTACAAAACCTACCAGCATTAGGCTGGAAATTTAGATACTAGCTGTGAATCAAGACTGTACATAACCTGCTAATCTGGCACTGACTAAATGCCATTATCTTTTCTCAATAAAAGATATATTTTCTTTGTAAAAGGAGTTAAATGTTAAAGTACCTCTTGCAATATTTCCTCTGGTTTAATCTGTCAAGTACTGATTGAAGTGGTTTATCATACAGCCAATTATCGAAGGGCCTCATGAAAATGGATTATGTAGTAACACAAACAAATCTGAGAAGCAAACTGGTAGAAGTGACTGTTGGAGTCACTGGAGATATGTTTTGGACGGATTGATGCATTTGCCAGGCGTACAAGAGGGTGCTGGCATTCAGAGTTGCATCCGTGATGTCCTCCTTTACGGTTGTGCTGAATTTGGAACAGTAAGTGGGAAAACTAATGATCACTGCAAAACCGCAGATGTCATGTATTGTTGTTGTTATAGTAATATTAGTAACCTATATTATTGCTTGAGAGCATGCTCTTTGGATGGAAGCGGAACATTATGTTATCAACCCACCCTATTCTTGCAATTCTGTTTCTGTAATTATTTGAATCATGGAAATGCTACGATTGTAATAATCTATTTAGGTGATAAATCATTGTGTTATCAAATTACAATAATCCTTTTCTTGATTATATCAGGTCAGAGACAAAGTGGAAATGGATTCTGATGGAACAGTGTCGAGTAATGTGAATATTGCTGAGTGTCAGAATGTTCTTGTGGATGTTTTAAGATCGGAGAATTTTGCCTTGCTGTGCAACGTGCTTTGCAGAACTGTGCATCAAGATGAGGGAAGGACTAGATATTTTGATTTTGGTGTGATTGACTCAAGGATGAAAAATGGAGATTATGGGCGTGCACCTGGATTATTCAAACATGATTTGAAACTAGTAACAACTTTACAAATTTCCATCTCTTCAGTATTCCACTATTTCTTCTAGTCTTGTGTTACACATCTGGAAATTTTCTTAAATGGCATGCTTTGACAATGTGCAAACATGTAAAATCCTCTTAGCATGTTTCTAACATATTACAAGTTTGTTTAGTGAAAATTCCTTTTAATCCCTTCGACTTGCTCCCTGTATTCTTTGTGTGCACCACCAGCTCAGGCTTCTATACACACAAAATGTTCTTTCAGCATTTCATAACTCGAGCTTTCTCCATTGAATAGCAAAACAGTATTATGTTCATGGGCCCAGGTCATCACCAGTTATAACAATTAGATGTTCATGATCATAATGTGAATCATGAATTCATGATCCCTAAAAAAAGAACTGGCTTGATCAACTTTTCTATATCCAGTTCGTATTCACATGAACACTAGATTAACTACCCTATCCTACCTACCAGATTGGAGTCTTACAAGTTCAATACCTAGCTCTTGCATTAATCCACAGTTTTCTTTGCTATATGTTTTTAGGGTTAAAGCACTTGTGGTCTCACAACTATGGCCCATGGCTCCTTTTTGTCCATGAATTATTGAATTTGTCAAATCAGTACCCGAACTTTACATTTTTGCTCGTTTTTGTCCCTGTGCCCAATTGTCATCTCACCATTGAAAAATACCTAATGATTCAGCAGTGGAAGGGTTTTGCTTTGTCAACACCATTGAAAAATACCAATCTACCCTTATCTTATCTAGCTCCATTACATTATTTTGATATTCTTGTTCATTTGTAGACAGTGTGTCATGATTTCAAGGGTTCAACTAAATCGGGCCATCCCACTGGGAATATACTATACTGTCTTGGGAAGGTGCAATTTGGTCTTTTCGTGTGCACTGACTAGGCAAAGCCCTTCCATTTCTGACTCAGCATGTACGCATGATGCTTTTTAAAATAGGCAGTGGGACAAAAATGAGCAAGAATGCATAGTTTTGGGATTGATTTGACCAATTTCATAGTTAAGGGACGAAAATGAGCCACAGACATAGTTGGAGGATTAAAAGTTCAGATATATGATGTATATTTCTTTTGAGCCTTCGTAAGCACTCCGTGTTTGTCAGTGCTTTTTAGCTGAGTATGCTATTTATTTGAAGGCATATATTTTTTAACATCTTTCGCAGTGGTAAATCGTAATTAACAATTTTGATATTTTTGCAGTTATGGGAAGATCTTAAAATGGCTGGCCAAGATATCATTGACCTAGCAAATAGTCTTTCAAGCCTCACAGAAGCCTCCTACACAAAGCAGGCAAGTATTTGATGGTTGGATTTGTTGGATCTCTCAAGTTGTGTGCTTTTTGGTTGTAGTTTTAAGTTTTTTGAATGCTCTCTACAGTTTGGTTTGTTTCAATTACAGGATATTAGGATTCTCTAGAAATTTGGATATATTTTCTTTTAAGTGGTTCATTTCGGTCTACCTGATATGTATCTTGCATTGAAATATGGTATTACATTTTTTAGGTTGGAAGAGAGGGAGGATCAGGTGATGGTGAAGAGAAGCTTAAGGTGACTGTTATATTGGTAGCTTATTGCTTTTGCTAACTTTCCTGTTTCCATGATGGCCTTGCCTCGCTCAATATTATGCCAACACTATTGCAGGAAGCTGTGGTAGCCAGCTCTGAACCCAAGAACTTGGTCCAATCAAATACATTGGTACTATCAACCTCACAGGACTTCAACCAGTTGAACCAACCAGATCCAATAGATGTTTCTGATGTACAAAAGGGCAGTACCTGCAACCGATGTGGCGAAGAGGCAACAGGTGTCAGTGTCCTCACATGTAATAGATGCATGCTAGTTTGGCATATTTCTTGCATTGAGCCTCCTGTGCCATCCATTTCAACTGGAAGCTGGTCTTGTAAAAGCTGCAGCACAACCTGCAACGAATCAGCTGACGGTGGCATGGTCTTATCCCATTACCAACCGAATTGCTTGCATGGAAATTGTGTCGTATGCAAGGGGCTTGAGGTGTGCAGTTATCCAGAATGTGAAGAAACTGTCGTCGGAAGGAAACCTGTTGATAACTCAAGAGCAATTGTGATTTCCAGTGTGGAGCCCATTGAGAGTCTGGAACTGTCAAATATTGATGCCTGTGGCTCATGCAAGATATGTGGAAGTCCTGAAGAGGATGACAAGAGATTCTTGATATGTGGTCACATCCACTGTCTATATAAGTACTACCACATTCGTTGCCTCAAGTCTAAGCAGATCGCTAGTGATGCGCAGCAGAACAAACCGTGCTGGTACTGTCCATCTTGCCTCTGCCGAGTATGTCTTTCAGACAAAGATGATGACCTGACCATTCTGTGCGATGGTTGTGATGAGGCTTATCATCTCTACTGCATAACACCTCGGCGTACTTCAATACCCAAGGGGAAGTGGTATTGCTCATCGTGTAGCGTGGAGAGAGCAAAGGAGGGGATGAGACAGTACGAGAAAAGGATGCTGAAACTCCATAGGAAGGATGATGATAGGCTGCAAAGTAGGAACTATGCAGTCGTGGACTTGCTACTTTCTGCTGCAGAGAAGCTCAGCGCGGATGACCAACTGATGACTTGTACAGATTAGTAGGGAGCCTGGAAACCAGCAACCTCATTGCAATATATCCTAACCTCATTGTTCTTCAGTTCTGTAAGTGGATCCTTATCCTCTGCCACCAGTTCAAACTGGACAGGTTTGCTGTTTGAAGAGCCTTTGCTCTCCTCCGTTCAGAGATCAGAAGGCTGCGACAAGGGCAGGCAAGAAATTGAGCTGTATTCTGATCATACAAACGAGGGGCTCTGAATGGCATGTTCTGTTTGAGCTGCGTGTTAGAGGATACGAATCCTTTAGGAAGCCGGTCTTATTTATCTTTCTTTATACTTAATTTGAAGTGCTTCGAGGATGTTGGGTAATCGAGTACAATGTTAGTGTTGTCTGAGGAATGGTGTAGCTTGTATCTTGTGTACTTGCAGGTGCGATTTTGTGGACAGTCTCCAATTAAAGAGAAAGCACCATCTCTGAAAATTGCCGCAGGTTTTCACAAGGTCATCTTCCTCCCCATATGATCTTAACTTTTCGGTCTCACACTGGAAAATTTACTTCTCGTAGGCCGTTTCCTCTTCGGAAGCTGAAACAAAGATGCAGTTCTCCACTGCGTTGTACACCCAATTCTCTCTGAAGAGGTCTCTAATCTGACAATGTGTATACGTCTGAGTGGACAGGGCACCATTGGCCATTTGGAATTCTCCGTTGTTATGTATGCAGTTGGTCCGTCACATCTGAGTGAAGATGACTAAAATTTTCACTTGCCGCATCTGCTCGTTAAATTTATCCATCTACCAAATCATTCACCTCTAGTATAACTTTATTTTTCCTTTCTTTTTCGGTATTCTGCTGTAGGGCTATACGACTACGCGAGGAGAGTAGAGTGGGTAAATTATTGGAATTTGATTCCACAACCACTTCTTTTGCATTAGGCCTTAAATCTTGATTGGATTGTTGTGTATACTGAGTATATACAGAAACCAGCCGCCGCCGCTCTCTCCTCTTCCCCGGCTTTCTCGTCAGTGTTAAGTAGATGGGAACCTATTGTTTTCCAGAGGTAATTTCAGATTTTTTTGACAATCTACTTCCTACTTTCCTAATTGTTGGCAATTATGTGGTCATTGCAAGATCTAGAGTCTTTGGCGAGAAAGATAAACAAGTTCAACATGTTCATCGACTCAAAGACTTGATGGTAACAAGTTGTTCATCGAGGATCTTTGATATAAAAGTTAGGTGCTCGAGTGATATAAATGATGGGAGTTTTCTAAAAAAAAAGAAGAGTATCTACAGAAATATACTACATCATGGCGTTTGGAAGAGGGGGATTATCGAGGACTAGGAATTTTTAGGATTTTAGGTTCGAATCCTCCATCCCCCAAACGAATGGAAAGTTAATTTGCAGGTTGAATGGTATTTTACTTTGTTGTGATAATGTAGGATCGAAGTATACGAATATAGCAATCAGAGGGGGGGTGAATGATTGTGCGGAAGCTAAAACCAAATTCTTGACCTATTAAAAGTTCACCCCAAAACAGAACCAAATAATTGCCTCGTTTTCGACAAAAACAGAATGACAGAGGTTTGGTAAAACGAGAATTCCCGGAGATCCAACCGTCGAAACGATCTGAAATTTGGACACAAGAAACTAGATTCCAATACGAATCGAACCCAAAAAGAATCAGCTCGATCGGACTTACGGATCAAAAGTTATGAGCTTCGCAAGCTTGCTGATCCAGAACTTGACGAGAATCAATCTAATCAAAACTTCAAGATTAAACAAGAACGACAAAAGATTGATCAACTAGACTTTGAGAAACACTAGATCAATACCCTAGAGAGGTTTTTGATGGATCAAATCAAGATAAAACTTGAAGAACAAAAACCAATCTAGAACTAGAACAAGCATGCAAACAAGAACCAAAGCGAGAAAATCTTGTAGCGGCGTGGTTCTTGTAGCGCAAAAATCTTGGAAGAATTGATCTTTATTTCTTGTCTAAAATACTCTCATCAAAAGAGTACAAACCCTAAAACCAAGCTCAAAGCTTGATGCGCTCAACTCTACTTGGTGCCTTTCAACAGAGACCCCACCTATTTAAAGCACCAACCCACAGGAGTTACGAATACGATTCCTATTCCTAGAAGGAATCCGTATCCAACTCAACTCTACTTGGCCCAACCAGGCCGAGTACAACTCTTGCACGCGTATGGCAACCCTACCATACTCACGTGACTAACACTTTGCACGCGTATGGCCACCTGCCATACTCACGTGACTAACACTTTGCACGCGTATGGCCACCTGCCATACTCACGTGACTAACACTTTGCACGCGAATGACCTCCTGCCATTCTCACGTGACTAACCATTCTTCATGTGCACCATTCTCTTAGCCCGAACGTCCCGCATGACATCCTTGACCACCAAGACCTCGGTTCCTCCCGAACCTAGTCGAACCTCAGTTCCTCCATGAACCTAGTTCGGTCCGTCATCGACCACATTCGTCTTCGAGCAATACACCGCACATGAACAAACCACAAAACAAATCCGAGCACAAGTCCACGACTTGACTCAATGTCAATCCATGCAACTACTCACATGAGTATTGCATAAAGTCCACTTCAAAAGAAGCATCATGAAATCATTACAAATTTCAAATTCACATTCAAAATTCAAATCCAAATCGCTTCAAAACCTAATTGAGCGAAAACGCATTCACGACGGACAAACAAAGTTGGTCCGTTGTATAGAAAAGTTTCTGTTCCAAGAAGCCAACCAAGCGGAAAAACACATTCACAACGGACAAACAAAGTTGGTCCGTTGTACATGCAAAATGGCTTCGGTCATGAGCTCAAAACAAGTTCACAACGGACCCCAGAAGCTTGTCCGGCGCAAACGTGCCACGCTCGGTTTCACAAAAGTAAAACCCTAGAAAAAGTCCATTCACGACGGACAAAAAGAATTAGTCCGTTGTACATGTGAAAATCTTGGTTCCAAGAAATTATCCAAACCGAAAAAGCTTGTTCACAACGGACCAAGAAAAGCATCCGTTGTACATGTGAAAATGACTTCGGTCATGGGCTCAAAAACATGTTCACAACAGACCCAAAAACACTTGTCGTCGCGGATGGGAAACTTCTTGTTTTTTTATAACTTTGTCCGGCGCTAATGCGTAACTTACTGTTTCTTGTCAAATTGTCAAAACACATGAACAAACACATTTTGCAAATTCAAATCTAAGTTAATTTTTCAGTTCAAAGCCAATTTTTCAGCACATGATTTCACAGATAATTATAAATGGTACACTTTCTTTTAAAGCTGAGCGTGAAAGAAACACCATGTTACAACAACAACAAAAAATAGCATGTGAAATGCGGATAGACATAGCAGCATAAATGTTGGTCATGTTACTCAGGCTAAAGATCTGAATAGAAATACTAGCATAGTTAGCACTACAAACCCATTGCACGATTCAATCCAAATATATGTCAAATTACCCTCAATAAGGCATCCATAAATTTAAAAATCTACGTGTTACGATGAACTCCCCCGTCATTGAGGAAGGCAAATTTGGAATAAAATAAAACGATAATATTAGATTTAAAATATCGGTGAATTCCCAAGTAAAATGACAAAAATATTAAATTTCCAATAATAAATAAACACAAATAGGAAAATTGAGAATAAATATTAAATAGGATCTTGATTTGTATAAATATATGTTAGGAATAAATTTTTTTATTAAATTAAAGATCTATGTCAGATGTAGCCTAAAATTTAGAAAAAACAATGTAACACTACAGCCAAGCATGCTCAAGACCTCATGCTCAGAAATGCCCAAATCCTCATGCTTGTGAACACAGGTCCACCGCACTTGAGGACACCCAGATCACATATGTCCGAAGCAAACTTTACTTTTTGGCGACGAAGAAGAATGAAGATTTATAGACAATAAATAAACCACTTAACTTCTAAAATAATATATGAGCTCAACTAAGTTCACACTACTATTATTATGGTATGAAAGTTCAACAACTAAACCAATTAGACACTTTATTAATCCAAGAATGATCACTAATACTAGACAACTATGGTAGATGATGTGACAAGTGAAGTGATGGCGCTACTCCCATTCCATGTATGTCATCTTCATTGATCACCTAAAAACATTAAAGAAGTAAGGGTGAGTCTACGACGTAGTAAGTACATAATAAAATTTTAAATATCAACAATGTCATCATCATTATCTCAACTCTATCATCCTCTACATTACTCAATGTAAATTTCATCTTTCTTTATTGAAATGCAAATGCTTATGCACGTATCTCTTTCTCTGTAGCATATACCGATATAACGGAGTGCAACACATGTCGGTATTCACTCAAGCACGCCCTGTTTCATGCGAGGACTCATGCCCGTTCTCTTTAACACGGAGACCTCAACTCCATTCCCGTGAAGTGCCTACCTCAGAAACTCTTTCCTCTTCTCACTTCCGTGGGATTGCTTACAAAGTAGGCTATAGATACCACTTAAAACATCTTTCTCTATCTCAGAAAATCTTGATTGGATAGTTGTGTATACCGAGTATATACAGAAATACCGCTATTAATCGAATGCCGACCACTTCCGGACACCATCCTGGTGCTTTCCAACCTTCCCATCTACCACTAATAAGACCAAATATCGCTTCACTATAGCGCAAACACGACAAACAATAAATTTAGAGTTTATACCTGCGTCCCAAAGTCTCGTAGGAAAGGTCGACAACATCGATCCTCCATGCTCCCTTCTCATTCACGCTTCTCGAAACTCCCGCACCACATCCTCTAAGTTCCTCGTCACCTCCTATGCACGGTAACATGAATGGATCTTAGATCGGGCGTGTGGTTTGATGATGAACACGGAAAAACAATAAAGAATAGTGCCAGTCGCACTCTGGACGTGTCCTGGCACGACGGGGCACGCTCCAGTACATCACCGACATGGAGTGGCCCGGCCCGGTGCGCTCAATGCGACGCAGCCTCAGCACGGCGCCGGCATGGCTCACCTGCGGTGGGTTGGAACGACTGTAGCATCGACGGCGTGGCCCCAGCGGGCGGCGCAGGCGCGAGATGGCACAATGCAGCATGGCGATGGTATAGGCACGATGAGATGCAGGCAGTGTGGCTAATTGGTGGCACGAGCGGCGCACTCTAGTGGAGGCAGTGCTTGCACGGGAAAGCTGGGGTGTCTGCTGAGCCCTAGAATTTACATTCCGGCCAGTATGAGTAGTAGTAATAATGCGATCATGGGCTCATTCAGCTAAGCTTTTGATAAAAAGGGCCGATTGACAAAATAGTTCACACAAGTCAATAGTAGATGAATAATTGACAAATGAGACAAAAATTCTAGCAAGCATGCCTTAGCCCGCCACAGACAACCGACTAGAGTTAAATCTTAGTTAACGATATCATCTTCGCCAAAACCTATTGCGAAGAGAATAACTTTTCGGAGAATCTCCTTTCTCTTGCTATGATAATGTTCAACAAGCAATAGTGAGTATAAAGAATCATATTCAACAATACTTGATTGAACGATCATGTGGAGGTCCATCCTTATTTGTAATGAGTATTTAACTTAATCTAAGCTTGGGTTGCTCAGGTTTGAGTTTGATTTAAGTTTGCATTTGAAATGGAGTTTCATTTGGAAGCATTTTGATTTGGATCGACTTGTTAGGTTGCGGCGGACCTTAGGTTCAGTGCTTAGTGTTTGCGCCGGACCAAGGGAACCAAGTAACAAAGAGTTTCTCATTTGCACCAGACCGAATTAGAAATGACTTGTGTATGCGCCGGACCAAGTGTAATTGGTTTTGTGTTTGCGCCGGACCAGTTTGGAGCAATGAAATCTTAGAAGTGTTGAAAACAGAGAGTTTCACATTTGCGCCGGACCAAGAGGTGTTCCAGACAGAGGAAATCACGTTTGCGCCGAACCGATTTTTTTCGCGTTGGACTGACTCCGACAGGTTGCGGTAATTTGTATTTTTAGAGGTCTTCCCATGCTCAAAAAAAATTATTTTATCTACATGAAAGTTATAGAGAATTTCAAGGCGTATCTTTTTCATGTTGACAAGTTTTCATTTGAGCAATAGAAAAAATCATAAAAAATCGGGAAGGTAAGTGTGTTCGTGCCACACCAAGAGATAGTGAATTTCACGTTTGCGTCGGACCGACTTTGACAGGTTTCGGTAATTTGCATTTTGAAGGTCTTCCTGTATTCAAAAAATTATTTGGCCTACATGAAAGTTGTATAGAATTTCAAGGCGCATATTGTTCTTGTTGACAAGTTTTTCATTTGAGCAACATAAAAAATACAGAAAATCGGGAAGGTAAGTACATTTGCGCCGGACCAAGAAAGAACTGTGCAATGTTCGCACCGGATTGTTCGGTAATTTGCATTTTTGGAGATTTTCTCTTGCTCAAAAAATTATTTGGTCTACATGAAAGTTGTATAGAATTTCGAGACGCATATTTTTCATGTTGACAAGTTTTTCATTTGAGAAATATAAAAAATCATAAAAAATTAGAAAGATAAGTTCATTCGCAGAGGACCAAAAATGTTGGTCCGCCATAGATGTTTTTTGCGCTGTTGAGTTTTGACGTAAATTGCATATTATTCTTGAGCAATGCTATGTGATATGTTTTCCTTATCTGTGATGGATGTAGGGTTCTGTTTGGTGGTCATAGTGAGGCGAAGGGAGGCCGAAACTAGGCAAGGGCTGCCGGAGGTTCAAGATGGCCAGAGATAGAGCCAGTGCAGTCCAAGGAGGAAATGATGAGGACATCACTACCATGCATACGGCCATGCCTACAAACCTAATTGAAGCCAACAATGTAATACAAGGGCCAATTACTCGAGCTCGCGCACGTCAATTCAATTAACAGGTGAATGCGTTCCTCGGGTTGCATACAAATAATTTAATGAATGGAATGCTATTTAATCCTTGTGATGATTTTATTGTCCTTAGGAACCAAGGAGAAGGACTCCCAAACGTCAAGCATGAAGCCAATTCTTCCGGTGCACAAGTTCAACTCGGATTCGGCCTCCGGGACAGCACCAACTTCAAACGACCATAACTTTTGATCCACAAGGGTGTTTGAGGTCTATGAGTACTGGTTTGAAAGGTTTTGATGTCCTCTTTCCAACGGATCCGGCCCCACCTCCAAATTCCTTACGAGTCAACAGGAATCTGCAAAACAAGTTCAACTCGGATTCGGCCTCTAGGACAGCACCAACTTCAAACGACCATAACTTTTGATCCACAAGGGTGTTTGAGGTCTATGAGTACTGGTTGGAAAGGTTTCGACGTCCTCTTTCCAACGGATCTGGCCCCATCTCCAAATTCCTTACGAGTCAACGGGAATCTGCAAAACAATTTCGGTCATCTTTCCAAATCCGAGTCAAACTAGGAATAGGAGTCCTATTCGGCCATGGAAGTGTTTTGGACGCCCCAAGCCTGGTTTTGGCCTCTTATTTCTCCTATAAATAGATAGGGAGTCCCCCAAAATAACTTGGGTTTTAGTTATTTGATAGTTTAGCCTTTTGCTACTATTTTGAGTCTTTTAGACGTGCTCAACGGCCGCCTAACAAGCTCCTTGTATCGGAACCCCAACTTTTCAATACTTCATCTATATTTGCAATTTTAGATTGCTTTTGCCTTGTTCTTGCTTGTTCTTCGATTGCTTGCAGGAATTGATCTTTGTGATCAGGTTGATCGTGCCACGGCAAGGTCAATAACCCTCTGGAGTTGGTTTAGCGATTGCTAAGGCGCATCGTCGTTGTACGTTGTAGTCGGATCGTCAAAGTCGTCTCCTCCCAAATCGAAGGTTATCATTCTCATCGAAAGATCGGGACACCCAGTGTTACATCAAGTGGTATCAGAGCTTCAGGTTGATCGGTGAGAATATCAGTGCCTTAGGTTAGTTTTTGATTTCTGTCCTAAATTGAAAACTACTCCACAAAAATTCAACCTTTAGTTTCAATCTGTTATTTTAGTGAGTTTTGTTAGGTTTTGATCCATTAGAGTCCATGTTTTAGTTGCTGATCTTTCCTTTCCTTCGCGTAGCTTCAATTCTTCAATTCTATCCAGTTTGGTATTTCAAGCATAATTTTCACATACGAACTCTGATTTTTGTGTTCTTGCACTCTATTGAAAGCTGAGGATATAAGCTTCAATTCCTTCCATAGTCAACCAATCAAATTCTGTGATCTTCAAACATTAATCTAGGCGACAAGTTTGCTGCCCTAGAAAAACATCACTACACCTACCTTTGGGAACCAATTCATCCTTTGTGAACACTTTGATCCTATTTGAGACTAGCTTGTTGATATTGCTTAGGGCTGCTCTACTTGATACATTGCACAATCTTCAGTTATCATATCATATTATCTTGTGACACCAAGTTAGGGATTCCAAAACTTTGTTCATACTAGTGTTGGCCGAAAGTCACCAAAAAAGAAAAGAGAAAGAGCCAAAAGGCTAAAAAAGGAAAAGAAAAAGAAAATTGTGGCCGGTCACACTACATTGAGCAAAACCCTAATTTGTGTTTGTTACTTTTTATATTGTGCAATTTATTAATTAGTGAGCAATCTTGTGCCCTTTTTACTTTCTCAAAGCAATAAGTTAGCGTCTCTCTACGACTTATGTAATAGAGCTTTTGGTGCATCACTTATATTTTATAGCTCATTCCTTGATTGCATAAGTGCCATTATCTTTGCGTGTGTGTTGCCTTCAAATTCACTTATATCTTTGAGATCGGCAACTAGGGCTTGTGAATTCTAGTTTGGATCATTACTTATCATTACAATAACTAGAATTATCAGATTGCATAGGAAATAAATATTGCCTATCCAAGCTCCACATCCAACCTCGTACATTTGTTCGGTCCCTTGGCAATCGCTTTATCCAAGCTTCGGAGAACTTTTGACCATGCCAACGGCCGTCAACACTTGCTGCATGTAAGAACTTGTAAGAGCTTTGGTTATAGGCTTGAATGTTGAGAGAATTGCCACCACCTCCTTGTAGTTGATAGGAACATTATACTTGTTATATTGTTTTCTTTTCTTCTACTAACCATGTTAGGTGATGAGGATTCGATGCATCACTCTCCACGCGCAAAGGGAATTGTTGCTAGAATGTTGATGCAAGAAGACCGCCTTCGGTCTATCGAGACCGCTCAGGGAGTTGCTAACACTAATCTTGCTACTATTTTGTCTAGACTTGATAAGCTTGCAGTCTTGCCCCGGAACTTCCAGTCCTCCACCTCATCTTCTAAGCAACAAAAATGGCATACTACATGCTCAGGTACATGTTGATGATGATTCCCTAGATAAGGTTAAATTCGCCATTCCACCTTTTAATGATCATTATGATCCTGATGCCTATATTAATTGGGAGATAGCAGTAGACAAAGAATTTGGCAAGTATGATTTGTCTGAAAATGAAAAGATTAGGATTGCTGCTAGTGTGCTAAATGAATATGCATTAACATGGTGGAAACATATTTGTAGAAAAGAGAGAAAACCTGAAAATTGGAAGGCCATGAAAAGACTTATGAGAATTGATTATGTTCCTGAATATCATTCTGAATTTTTGTATACTAGACTCCAATGCTTGAAACAAGGAAATAAGTGCATTAAGGAATACTATGAATGATTGCAAAATCATTTGTTGTGTTGTGGTTTAGTTGAAGGTGAAGAAGCAACAGAGCTTAGGTTCATACGTGGACTTAATCAAGAAATTCAGGATGCTCTTATTGATGAAACATATAGTTCTCTTTCAGAATTGGTTGTATGTGCTTGTAGAGTTGAAAATATGCTTGCTGAATCCTTGAAAGAATCATTAGCTTCATTTGAGGCGCCCATTATTGCACCTTCTTTTGTAGCTAACATTTTGCAGAAAAGTGAGCACCATCGAGAGAATGATGTAGAAGTGCATATGGAGAAAGAACTGATCAGTACTACCCCATGTGTAAGTGAAGAGATAATAGTTGAAGAAACACCTACAACAGCTGATGAGAACTTACAAGGTAATATAACAGGTATGGACTTAACACATGGAGAAAAGAATTTTGAAGAGCTAAAACTATCCACAAATCATGCTATCGTAGAGCAACTAATAGTGGAACCAATTGCTGATTTTGCTTTGTTACAAGATGATTTGCTTGCTATTTCTTGTGATAAAGAAGAGTTGTGTGATAATACTTCACTTATATTCATGACACAACTAGCAAATGGACATGTCACTTTTGTTAACACACTAGACACTTATGCTGAAAACAAACATGTCATTCACATCACAAGCGAAAATGATGAGTTGAAATTGATGTCTTCTTTATATACATTAGGCTACATTGAATTTGATGTTCCGTGTGATCTGAATTATTTAGAGGAGAGCCTTTTTGTACATTCTAATTTGTCATGGTTATCACGAAATATCTTTTATGTTATTGGCAAAAATAGTGAGAAAGGAGAGTATAAAGCACATCGAGTTTACATTTGTTCAGATTTTAAACCTCCGTTTGCAATGCAACAATGTCATCAATTTAATAATTGCCATATCACTAATCATGTCAGACCAAGTACATTTGGTTCCATTCACAAGTCACATGATAGTTTTCAAGAAAGGGAGGATACGGTTGATAGAAATTCTCGATCCATTGATTTCATTGCAAATGTGCATATTGCTTTGTTTCCTGTCATTACTAACATTTCACAGGACAATATGATGGAGTCGAGGACGACTCCACTTCAAGAAAGGGAGGATGATGAGACCATGCTCATCATGGACAGAACTAACACTGCATACATATGGTCATCACCAAGTATTGCTACAGTTATATCAACTGCATGGTTTCATCGACCCCCACCTTGGCCAGGACCATTAAGTTGGCGACACTTCACGGCATCCTCTACTTCGTATACAACTACTACGATGGCTCCATCGACCCCCACCTTGGCCATCCTTCTACATCTTCGTCGGTTCAAGGACCATTGACTCGAGCTCGAGCCCGTCAAATGAATTATCAGATCTAAAGACAAACTTGGGAGAAGATGATGAACTTGAGTCGAGGACGACTCAAATGCAAGAAGGGGAGGATGATGAGGACATCACTACCATGCATACGGCCATGCCTACAAACCCAATTGAAGCCAACAATGTAATACAAGGGCCAATTACTCGAGCTCGCGCACATCAATTCAATTACCAGGTGAATGCGTTCCTCGGGTTGCATACAAATAATTTAATGAATGGAATGCTATTTAATCCTTATGATGATTTTATTGTCCTTAGGAACCAAGGAGAAGGACTCCCAAACGTCAAGCATGAAGCCAATTCTTCCGGTGCACAAGTTCAACTCGGATTCGGCCTCCGGGACAGCACCAACTTCAAACGACCATGACTTTTGATCCACAAGGGTGTTTGAGGTCTATGAGTACTGGTTTGAAAGGTTTTGACGTCCTCTTTCCAACGGATCCGGCCCCACCTCCAAATTCCTTACGAGTCAACAGGAATCTGCAAAACAAGTTCAACTCGGATTCGGCCTCTAGGACAGCACCAACTTCAAACGATCATAACTTTTGATCCACAAGGGTGTTTGAGGTCTATGAGTACTGGTTGGAAAGGTTTCGACGTCCTCTTTCCAACGGATCTGGCCCCATCTCCAAATTCCTTACGAGTCAACGGGAATCTGCAAAACAATTTCGGTCATCTTTCCAAATCCGAGTCAAACTAGGAATAGGAGTCCTATTCGGCCATGGAAGTGTTTTGGACGCCGCAAGCCTGGTTTTGGCCTCCTATTTCTCCTATAAATAGATAGGGAGTCCCCCAAAATAACTTGGGTTTTGGTTATTTGATAGTTTAGCCTTTTGCTACTATTTTGAGTCTTTTAGACGTGCTCAACGGCCGCCTAACAAGCTCCTTGTATCGGAACCCCAACTTTTCAATACTTCATCTATATTTGCAATTTTAGATTGCTTTTGCCTTGTTCTTGCTTGTTCTTCGATTGCTTGCAGGAATTGATCTTTGTGATCAGGTTGATCGTGCCACGGCAAAGTCAATAACCCTCTGGAGTTGGTTTAGCGATTGCTAAGGCGCATCGTCGTTGTACGTTGTAGTCGGATCGTCAAAGTCGTCTCCTCCCAAATCGAATGTTATCATTCTCATCGAAAGATCGGGACACCCAGTGTCACATCAGGAAAGGAGACAAAGTGTCTGCTAAGCTTGAGGCTTTTAGGTCTAGTAAACCATTGGTTTGTTGGTCTTTAGAGCTAAAGTAGTGGTCAAGTTAGTATGTGAGTGGGTTGTTAGATTGATCACTGAAAGGTGCTTTGTGAAAGCATGTGTTAGAGTGGATCAGTGTAACCTATTGTGTGTGAAAGTGTGGGATTGAATCCTGGCCTTAGAGAGGTAGCTTAGGATTGAAGCAACACATCTAAGGGCTAGGGGTGTCTCTCCAACACTATAAATAGAGGGGGAGGGGTGCCCTCCTCCTCTGAAGTTTTTGGTGCTCCTTTGAGCTTTGCCCATATGAAGTAAGGCTTTGTAAAAACTTTCAAAGAAAAGAAATACAAAAACATTCTCTCCACTCTAAATTTAAATTTCGCATTTACATTATGTCTTTACATCACGCAATTTAAATTCAGCCTTTACATTCTCGCAATTTAAATTCCGCAAGTTGGATTTGCCTCCCCTCCTTCTACTTGCTTCTGGTTCTTATGACCAAGGATGAGAGATTGATTGGATGAGTCTTCACTTAGATCATATCCCAATCCTCTAGGCAATCTTTGTTTCAAGTTTTGCGAGAAACTGATCTTTTATGCCTCTATTAATGAATCCTTGTTTGATCGTGTTTTGATGAGTTTCTTTGTGACCTCTAGCTTGCTGTGATTTGTGGGAAGGTATCCAAGTTCATCTTGATCTTTAAAATCCCACGAGCAAGCTTAGATCACATATTTGCTCTTTTGCCCCAGGAGAGAGTTTTTGCTCCAGGGTCTTTATTCCTTGCAAGAGATGTTTCAGTTGGATGCTATTTGTCCAGTAGGTAGGGGAAGTTTTATTTTGGGATCATTCACCCCCCCCCTCTGATTGCCATTCCGATCTTTCCGTTAGCAAAGTTATATAATATGCTAGGCTATGTCAAGAGGGATGTCTAACCTACCAAGTTTTTCATTTTGCACAAAGCAAGGTTCCGTTTGCAATAGAGAATAATATATTATAATTGGAAGTTGTAAAAGCAACTGTCATTTGATACAAAGTAACAAGAAGATAGCATAAGCATAACTACAATACCTCTCCATAGACATGAGCAACAATATTTACACATTCGTGACAAAAATACAAAAGCGGATACCTTCCCTTTCAAACCATGTTTTGAAAAACATAAGGCTAGCCTTAGCGACATCACTAAGCTTTGCTCATAGCTGGGACACAACTATTTGAATAGAATTTACACTCTGCAGAGATTGTATTGCTTTACCCACAGGACATGATCATCTTTTATTGTCAGCTATGACACGCTTCCTTGGACGTGCAACTAAGGGATCGCGACAATGCTTTTTACATTGTTCGACCCTAACCTTGCCCCGCCCATTGGATTTTTGCCCCCAGGAGTTTTACCTATTGACCCCGAGGAATCCGCTGTTTTGTCAAAGGTCATGGCCCCATACGCTTCCTGAGATGGAAACCCCCTCGAACGCTTGCACCACTCTGATTTACCACATGTACAATATGTGTTCCAACAACTTATTACACCCAACCTTCCTATAAAGACGTTTGTGGTTATGCTAAGGGCTTAAATCAGCAACACATAGGTTCACGGTCCTTAACCGACTTGATCAAGATTCTCCAACAACCAACCAAGACCTGTGAGGTCCCCCTCTCACAGCACAAGATATATAAATATCTTGCCCGAGTCAAAACCATATAGGTCTAGCAACAATAACCATTCTCATGTTTTTAAAGACGACATCTAGTCTATCGTCCGACATACCGATAAACCAGGCGTGGCTAAGAAACTATATATCGTAGACTTACTGTAAAACCCCACAATTAATCATACAACATGTGGATATTAGTTATAGACCGATAACAGTAAGTTTGGTAGCTTTTTAAGGTTAGGTCAATGCAACGAATCGATATGACTATCAATCTAATCATAGTAACTATTACCGAAAATAGGTACATGCATAATAGTTTGAGCATGACTGCATGAAAATAGGTACATGCATAATAGTTTGAGCATGACTGCATTCACTAATCCTACATTCGATCGATGCGGTGTGGGAGGGCCAGCCGAGCTGCAAAGAATGTGGGGGAGCATCTATCTTTGGTGGAAAAAAGGGCAAGTTTGTCATCCGGCCGGCTGATGCTCCTCCTTCCTAGTCCAGATCTGCTTTAGGATCCCTTCGGTCCTTCACCTAATCAAGAACTGCATCTGCATGCCCTATCTATATATGCATCTGTCTATGTCTAGAAGATGCCATGTCTGGCACCTAAGGGACCAGATAGGCTTTCTCTTGCTTTTAGCCCCACAAAACATTCCGATTGTTGCCTGCCTACCCACTACCAAGTAACTAGTTCTTCATGTGCTTGCATGCCGGCCATGACCCCCGGCCCTAGCTACTCTAGTTCTTCATGTGCTTGCATGCCGGCCATGACCCCCCTAGCTACTGGCTTTACAGAAGGATTATGCCATGTAAATGATCATTAAGTAGGTGTGTGTTATTCATGTCATGTGTGAGGTGGTACTGTTCAAGGGGGTGTTATGATTGTGTCTTCTTGCGTGTTTGGATGGATTCATCTGGACAATTAAAGTTGGCCATAATTATTTTTATCTTAAAATCGTGTCAATCAAACCTCAAACTCGGAAACCTTTGGCTCTGGTACTAAATTAAGTTTGATGCAATAATCAGTTCATCAAAAATTAAAGCTCATGTTTTTGAAAATAAAAAAGAGGGGAGCAAAATATACTCACGCTTCAACAATTTGGCTGGTCGCCAATCGCCATTTGGATCGATGCACCATCAATGATTGATGGTAAAGGGAAATGGTGTGGCATTTCACATCATTTTTCATGTCTCAAGTGATGGATGTGCATATATCTAGTACAAATCAAGAAAGCTTAAGAGACCTGCCTGGATGAAATTCTAATGTAAGAACCAAAGTGTCACGGCCGAACATGTTTTACCCTTTAAATACACTATAGAGTTTAAACTCTTCCCTTCGTACCATTTGCCTTCTCCAAATCTTCATGCATGATCGCATTTTCTTACTCGTGAATGTCAATTCAACCACAACAAATGCTGAGTTTTGAAACTTCTAATCCCTAGATACAAATGCTCCTAAAAATGGGCAGGTTCAGACGTCGGTCGTCAGCAGGCCCAACCATTCGACCATTGGTGCTTGTGAGTTCTGAAGCGATCGATCGATCGGCGACTCGAACATAGTGAGAAAGATGCAGGAAGACTCGTTGAAACTTGTGAAAAGAGAGCCGCAAGAAAAGACAGGAGGCCCTGAAGAAAGTGACGTTGGTGATCATTCTCGAAGGCCCGTCGCACTTTTTTTCCCTTCAAATTTAGCCCCTGTTGAAACAAAGCTGCAAAAATGGTCCAGTTTCTAGCTGCGAAAGAATGTGTCATCTATCGCGCTCCCCTAGCTCTGCAGGTAGCTAGAACCGTGTAGGCTAACCTGCTGAGCACGCCTAGTTCGGCAAGACCTGCCGCACCACCGATCCTGGGTACCGCATCGGGTACCTATCGAGCTCTATAGGAAGGGGTGCCTGGTACCCCGACCTTGGCATAAGGGTATATGTGGTGCCAACCATTTGCTGCGGTAGGGAAGCGTGGTAGATAATACGTATCGGTCTTCTCGGTTTCGGTTGTGCATACATATGCCACACCAGTACTGATGAATCCTCCTCCTCCTCGACCCCCCCCCCCCTCCCCCCGTCGTCATTCAGTTCTCACTCACCCGATCGAGGTCGATATCGAGTAAAGATGTAATTCCTTTGTCGACGAGATGTTTCACAAACAGCAAAGTTCTTTTCTTCGTACAACAGTACATGAATGTATATGACCAGGGTCGCAAGACCCATCTCAATGCCCATCATTTGGTCTCTCCCAGGGCTCAGACAGATAGCCATGCATGCTCACCTAACACAGTGATGACGCAATCGATTGTATGCCCACGCAAAAGACCACCATTCCCTTCTTTTGGAGGGGAAAAGGAAGCAGATTTTGAAGCAAAGTACAGGGAATCTTAGGCAATTTGTTCAGGAAGAAACAGTAAAACGCTCCCTCGTGGAAGAGAGAGAACGGATTCGTGTGCTATACACCACTCAGCTAAAATTCTTGGTAAATCAGCCAAATTCTCTCATCATCAGATTTGCCTCAAGGTTCATGTGACGGCGTCACCTAATGCCTCGCATCATAGCAACCCCACCCCTATCTACCCCTCTACATTAAGACCTTGTTTAGGTCATGTCCTATTCTCGGCAGTGGCGAAGCCGGGACTCTGCCAAACCTCGGGCCGAAAACTAAGCGGCAATAACTAACGCCAAATAGTGCCCACACCGAGGTATAACAAAAAAAACACTACACAAATGCACAATTAAAAATAAATTTGAATTTCATGCTTAACGATAAAACAAAATAGATAAAACATGTCAAAAACAACATAACGTAGTGGAGCAGTACAAAAATTAATATCTAACCAATGAAGGTTTGGTGGATCCAAGTCAAATCACATCGTCATCAACAATAGTACAAGAAGCTAAACCTGCAAAAATAAAATTGTATATGTAAATCAGTACAAACATTTATAACTATCATCAATAGTGCTTCTAAGGTAGCCAAAAATACAAACACAGCAGGGGACTTTTGAAAATGCTCTGACCTACCCCTTTGTGAGGACCCCCTCTTCCTATACCGTCTTGTCATGCGCCGTCTTTGTCAGGCGTATAGCACCAGTATAGCAACGAGGAAGCCTCGGAAACAGAAGATCCGAACCTAAAAATTCGATCGCCAGGATCGAACCCTTAACCGGACGGTGCTGTCGCATCGATCTTGGATCCACGGATCAGTAGCCCGATCTCAGCGTACCCACGAGATATCAATGCGAAAAAGATAAACTAAGGTAATTACATAACAGGTGTAAATCTTACACAGTACATTCTGAGAATCCAAAAGAAGTAAAGCGGCGGCGGAAACAAAGAAAGACAACCCGAAGCCTTGGTGGCTGACCACCCACAGGCTCGCGACGGAGGGAGGGACTCTGGCCGCATAACACTTAGAAAAGGGGCTCGCCATCATCGGGACATCATCATTACCTTCCTCTGTGGAAAAGGGTTAGCGACGATGAGTACACGTATGTACTCGCAAGACTTTAGTGTATGGAAATATGAATAAATGCGAGGCTGATTCAACGGGATAAAGCTTCTACATGGGTTAATTGCGAAAGCTGGATTTAAAACAGTTCATCGAAAAAGTAATACATAATTTGAAAGCCGATTTGAATAAAACATATTTACTGATATATTTAGCCCAGGCTCCCTGTTTGCCACCATCCATGGTCGCGGTGGGATACGAATCGACATCCATACATAATCCCATCGAGAATCATATACACATATTCACAATTCCATCAAGTACCATTCCACCACATACTTTATACTCGAGCTCCGAAATAGATTTTCATTTTCAAAACCAAACCAAATCTCTATACTTGATATGATTAGAAGATTGCTCATAACCGTGAGCACGGCTAATCGATTAGAATTATTTGATACTCTGCGGAGTTTAGCACTTTACCCAAACACAACTGGACTTGCATCCCTGTCATCCAGGGTACACGCGATACGAGGTATCAGATATACAAGAATGATCTATTCTTTCCCATCGTTGAGTTATAGCCACACCCCGGCACCATGACGACAAATCCACTACTATGGCGATAAGAGGCCAACCACCACTCGGCCACGGAATACTCATAAATGGCGACGGTGTTATTGCGCGGCATTACCCCATAGCAAGGCGTACACGTTGTATCAACAAACATGAACTGGGCGATTCCTGCTGCCAAAGTACAAGCGCACCGAAGCGCATCTGGCGTGAGGACACACAGCGGCTTAGTGCTCAACACAGGGAAAAGGTCCACTCTTGACCTACCATGAGGCATGGCTATCCCTCACACTTCAAGTACTAGAATAGGCTGCCCATCCCAAAGCGGTTGCGCTGGTGTTCAATTCAAAACCGTCACAAGTTCGGTCCTTATATTTTTGCCTAGTGACTCAAGCGGGGAACTCCACTTAACTTAACCAATCGCCACCATGTTTAACTAGCACATATTATACCTCCGCCAAGTCTAATTACCAACTAGACACTTCACATTTTACCAATATACCTTTACGATTCACATTTCCAAAACTTTTCCCAAACCAATTACATTTATCATAATTTTGAGCATTTGGTAAGGACTGACTTTGCTCACCTCTATTGCAGTGTCTAAGCGTATGCAATTACTAAATCGTTATACCGTGACATTTTATTAAATTGTCTAACCCTACTAAGGTTATCAATGATCTCGGGGAATTAAATTGAGGAAACCACCAAATCGGTATATCTACCATTCCCACAAACTAGCAATTTCATCGAATATAAACAATGCATATGGTTTGAGAAATCAAAGTAGACATCGTGAAATATAGGTTTCAAGATGGTCAAAGGAGGTGCTTGCCTTGTTGTTGCACTCGGTGATGTCCGGGATGATGCTCGGGTTGTTAGAGTGGCTTGAAGCTCGCTAACCTCTAATCGGTCAAAGCAACAAAAGCAGCGAAAGAAATACAACTTAGCAAAAGAAAGTTTTAAATGCACCATGAAGTGCATGCAATACACAAGAATGAAGTACAACCAAGAAACCCTGAAGAAAGCGACGCTTTTCGGACAACACAACACGGCCGAGACGAGCAGCCTAACACGAGACGATCGGGTTTTGCATCCGACAGATCCGGATGAGCGGACACTCCGGACCCGTTTCGTCAGGATACTCAGGACAATCCGGACACTCCGGACCATATGCGGATACTCGGTCCTAGAACATTTGGTCCAACTCGACGCGAGCGGAGACCTTACCACTTCCTACAACTTCACAGCGACCCGATCTCGACTTTCGTACACCTAGCGAACCAGGAAGGAGTTCGAACTAGCCGATTCTACGAGAAAACGCCGCTAACCCGCCAAATCTCTAACTCACACCAACAACTTCTTAAATCGACATTACTACTACCCGATCTACCACTCTAGCATACCACATTCACTAATCCCAATCCCATTTTCAACCCTAGAACCACTACACCCAAAACCCTAGAATCCAAGTTCAACCTAGCCTCCCAAATCCAAACCTAAGTTCTAATCCCACCATGAGCGACTCTAGAACCCAAGAATCCTTGAATCAAACCCTAAGAGAAAGCTTACCTCCAAGGAAGATGGAGGAGGGAGCAGCCGGGTGGAGGATGGGGAATGGCGGCTTGGGAGGAGCAAGAGATGGAGGAGTCAGGGAGGGTCACCGGCCGGTGGCTCGCCCAGGAAGGAGCTCGGGTGGTGGAGAGAACACCAGGAAGTGGGGAAACCAAAGTAGAAGAAGAAAGAATGGAAGGAGCCCACGAAATGGGACTTTTATACAAAACCCCACGCGATCTTAGGACTCTCCGGGACTCAACCCGGAGACTCGGGTTGGGGTCTTGGTAACACTAACCGGGACACTCCGGGACATTAGTCGGACACTCCGGGTTGGACCTGGCCAGCCCAATCCGGACACTCGGACTTTGTCCGGACATTCCGAGTTGATCGGATACTCGGACATCCAACTTTTGAACTTGGGCCTTGGCGGCTAACGCTTCTGTGGTTGATTACTAATTGTCCCAAAGTATTTTGGAAGTTAATAGGGTCACAGGCACTTGCCCAACCTAATTCGAATTTACTTATGAGCGAAATTACTTAAGTTGAAGGGTTCTTTCTGATCCCAAGCAAGTATGTTCACTCAAGACACGAAAATACACAAGCACAGTGTATTATTGAACAGCGTTTGAGTACAAATGTACAGTGGCTTGAGTATAGAAATACTCGGGATATTACACCCTTTTGGTAAGTTGCTGGAGTATGGTCTCTGGTTCTGTCTTAGCAACAGTTGGTTCACCACTAATGACGGAGCGAAATGGATAGAGAAGAAAAAAAGATAACAAAGATCATAATATTATGAGAGGTGCTTCTATGCTCTTCCTTTTTAAAGTTGCACAAATATTAAAGCATGAATGGAGGGTAGATGAGGATTACTTACCCCTTCGTTTGCTTCAAGATTTGTGCAACTTGTATTAGGAGGAAAAGCATAGAAGCACCTCTCATTATATTATATGGCTATAAAATAGTAATAAGTGAAGAGAATCTCACTAAATCAAGATATGGTTCTCATGTTCTTCTATCAAGAAAGCGAATGTTGATATTATTAACCTCTCAGCTTTAGAAACTTGTAGCCTCAAAATTACTCTAGAAATAATCTCACATATAAAACCTAAAGCCGCATCAAGGGCCTTTATTGATTTATCATTAGCAATCAAAATATTTTTTGCAAGCTAAAACTGTAAAAAGGAGTTGCTTTTGACAGACTAGTAGGCAACAAAATTTATGGTAAATTCAACTAACATTCACAATGCATAACCAAAGCTATTAAGCTACCATTCACAATTCAAAAAACGGAATTGATGATGACTTGATATGATTTGTGATTCAGTGCATTACCAAAACTAACACAGTTTATCTAGTTTTCGCTAAGATTTCAAACCATCTAGTAATTTTAAATGAAAACAATTAGAAGAGAGTGGGATCCTCCTGAGTCCTGATCAGATCAACCATTAAACATAAAACACACATACACACTTGAGTAAAGAATGGCACTGATTTTAGATAAGCCACATATATCAATGCCATGATCAGTATAACAATTCCATACATATTCACGGCCTGCATCTAAAGAAACATGAAGTAAGTAGACACTAAGGTAATTCCAGTGGCAATATTGGATCAAATAATGCAAGATTTTGCATCCTAGAGCACACCACACACATGCATATTCTGTCATGGCAAATTATGCACACTGCACAATTTAAATTACCGCACCTCGGTGTAATCCAATTGCTAAGTCACAGCATTACGAAAGAACTAACACCTCAAGAAGCCCTGATCTAAATTGTGCTACACTGCTATTCCATATTTCCATGGGAAGATTTCTATGATAAAAGTAGTATTAGTCACAATTCACAAAGGAACAAAATTCATCACCTTGCGTGCAAAAGGAGCTCTACTGTCAGGTTTGGCAGGGGGCACCTTGCGTGTGGGTTGTGGCCAGCCAGTGGGGCTAGGGGCGGGGGTGGCGGCCGGCAAATGAGGGCGAGCTAAGCGGCAGCCTACCGTGGGTGCCAGGGCGGGATCTGCTTCCAGTCTTCCAGGTAGCGGCTGGCGGGCAAGGCCGGGGGCGATCTGTGGGTGGGAGCGGCACCCGTGGGAGGGAGTGGCGGCCGGCGGGCGAAGCCGGGGGCAAGGGAGGGGGCCGCGGCCGGCCAGCAGGCAGAGCCGAGGGCGGCGGGGCGGCTGCGACCGGCCGGTGGGCGGGAGCTCGGGTGGTGGCAGCGGGACGCGGTGACGGGTGGGCTGATGGCGCGACCGCACGAGCGCGAGGAAGATGTCGACGTCCGAGGTCCTCCACCTCTGGCCAGGTCAAGCACTACTCCAAGCCTAGGCCAGAGTGGGCTGCAATGCCTCGGGCCCAATTCAGAATAAATAGTATTACTCCACTGTTATTGAAGCTAGGCTCGGATCGAGGCCTTACTGGTCTGAGGTCCAGCTCCGGCGCCTGTGATTCTTGGTAAAGATACATTAGATGAGCCGGGATTTTAGACTAAAATCCCGGCACAATTCTGAAAAAAACCCGGCACAATTCTGATCGGCAAAATGCCTCCTAAACAAGACCGGTTTTTGAGCTGTCATTGGTGCTTGGCGTCCTTTGTCGTCGTTGTGGGAAACGGCTAGTCGGCAGTAAACCGAAAGAAGGTGAGGCAACAAAGGTGGGAGGTGGCAAGCTAGAGGCAGTTGGGGGTGAGACATTGGCGTGCAGGCACGGTGGCGGTGGTAGAGACATATACGGGGGATGTGTCAGCTAGCCGGTAGAGTTTATGTGGGTGCGGAGGGAAATTATTGCTACATCTTATTTGCGAAGCAAAGAATACTGGTATATCCATGTGTGTGGACCGAGATTTTAGTTTAATATCTTAATTCATCTACGTAGATGGGTCGGAGTTTTGGAATTCCCAAACAAACCCTTAGAAAGAGCAGAAGAAGAATTATTGAATCATTGGATCTGTATCTAATAGTCCCAAAATCGACCAAACTTGTTGGCACCTCTTCTATGTGAAATACCGGGCGTAGATTAGCTGCAAGGTTGTGTAGCCATTGCACGTTTGAGTATGTGTACATGAATGGTACGTGACCCTTTGAGGGGCTTTTTAGAACCGGATCTGGCCCTTGAGTTAAATGTAAAAACCCATAAGTGAAAAACTATAAAAACCATGCTTCGAAATTGTTATGAATAGGACTTGTATTCAATATGAGGCCAATGGCCACAATATATAGAGTACATGAGGGTACAAGAGATAAGGCAAAGGACAAGAGATAAGGCAATCATCTATAATAGACAATATATCCTTACACCCCCCGACCCCACAAATGCAAAGCGTATGCAATAGCATTGCATTTGGAAGGGATGAACTAAAATAGGGAAAATCTAAAGTCATAATCCTGAAGTAGCCGTCGTAGCATGTAACTCTTGAAAAATCGAGCTGACGAAGAACAACCAACGAAGAACCGAGTCGGTGAAGAAAAGTCAATGAAGAAGCCAAATCGACGAACAGAAATCGAAGGTAGAGCCGACGGTACGAGTCGGCGAAGAAGAGCCGACGGTACGAGTCGACGAAGAAGAACCGACGAAGCCGACAAAACTAGGGATGGCAATCGGGCGGGTAGACCTCCCGCAGACCCGAACCCGAAACCCGAAATTCATACCCGAACCCGAAATTAAATTCACCTCACAATCAAATTTTCAACCATCAATTGTCAATCAATTCATTTGTTATTTCTATGTTTAAAGGAAAAATATATGGTGTATATAATCATGAAAGTTACTGCATCTTACATCTCGAACGATACTTGAAAATCTTGAATTAACTTTCCATTATTTTTAATTTATATTAATTAATTCGGGTACCCATGGGTGCAGAACCGAACCCGAACCCGAACCCAAACCCGAAATTTGAAACCCGCGGGTCTGAAATCAAACCCATACCCGAACCCATCGGGTCGGGTACCCACGGGTAATTTTGCCATCCCTAGACAAAACGAGCCGAGCCGAGGTAATAAGAGTTGACAGAATGAGCCAAGCCGATAAAAGAGCCGAGCGACGACAAAATCAAGATGCTAAAGATTTGGATGGACACAACGGAAGACTTAAGAAAATACTAAAAGAAATAATAGCCTCGGCACTAAAAAAGCAGAAGCCTGAAAGTCATCAAGCCAACGAAAGAGCTAAGACAGCAGAGCCATGCTGAAATGAGCCAAGCCTAGCTAAAAAGAACCGAAGAGCCAGAGCCAAAGAGCTGAGCTGAAGCCAAAAACCAAACAAAAAACTGAAGGAACCGATTTGGAGCAGTAACTTTTGGAGTCAAAATTAAGGCAAACCAAAACTTCTCAGGAGAATTGAATAAAGCAACTTCACAGATGTGGCCTCCTGGTGGACGTGAACCAAGTTCCTTCACGCGGACATGGAAAAACGGACTAGCCGGACTCGAAGAGGGCACAAACTTGTCTTGGAAATTCACGAAACATCCACTGGAGTCCCGATCGGTAGAGCGCGTCCAGGCGGCTTCGTTCATGGGCGGCGCAAGTCTTGCCCGTCCAGGCAAACGTCTCGGTCGGATGGAGGTCGCGGCTGCGTCGGCTAGGAGCGGCGTGGTGCACACGGAGGCGGAAGCCGAGGCGTAGATCAGAGGCTGGTCGGTGCGTAGCAGGAGGTCGGGAAGAGGCACGGATCAGGGCGACTATGGCGCGAAGCCGAGCGATGGCCGGGCGGCAGTGAGCGCGAAGACGACGGCGCGTCGGCTGGAGACGGAAGCCGAGGCGTAGATCAGAGGCCGGTCGGTGCGCAGTCTGGAAGCCGCGGCGGTGCGGTTGAGCTCTCGAGCCGAGGTCGCGCGGGCTGGCACTGAGGAGGCCGCCGGGAGACCGAGAACGACGGCGGCACGACAAATCAGAAGGCTAGCCGGATCGGTCGACGAACGACAGAAGGGAGCGTCGCGCGGTTGTCGATGCAGATCCGAGGCGGCTGGCACAGAAACAGAGTCGAGGCGGCGCGCAGGAGCCGAGGTGGCGACGCGGAAGACCTTGACGCCGATGGCCGGCGTGCAGTGTTGCCGTGCAGGTGCCGCCCCGGGAGTCTCCTCCTCCCGAGGCAGCAGATTAGATCTAAAAACCTTGGGCTCTGATACCATGTTATGAATAGGACTTGTATTCAATATGAGGCCAATGGCCACAATATATAGAGTACATGAGGGTACAAGAGATAAGGCAATCATCTATAACAGACAATATATCCTTAACAGAAATCACCGTAAAATTAGGTCCGAGCGATAGCTCAGTAGAGGAAGCATGAGTACGTACTCATCTGACCTATGTTCAAGATAGAACTGAACGTCTCTCATTCGAATAAATTAAAACGGTACACACACACGTTAAATGAAAACGGCACGTCCCCACGCTCTAAATACTATGGAGCCTCCGCTCACTTCTCTAACATGTGTAAAAGATATGTGTGTGTGTGTGTTGCATAAGTGTATTATATGTAAATTGTATGCCTCCATCTTATACATAAAAAATCACTCTAACACTACTACAGAACCGGTCATCACAAGCGGTTCGTAACCGCTTTCAGAAGCGGTTTTAGAACCGCTGGTAAGCAACCGGGAGTGATACCCTTCGGGGTATCACAAGCGGTTCGGACAACCGCTTGTGGTGAGACACCACAAGCGTTTCGAAAGGCGTCCAGGAAAGCTCGGGGGACCGCCACGTGGGAGATCTTCACAAGCGGTTTGTGTTATAAACCGCTTGTGAAGACTTCCTCTCCACAAGCAGTTCGTATTACAAACCGCCTGTGGAGGTGCTCTCTCCACAAGCGGTTGGAGATAATAACCGTTTGTGGAGAGGCATTGTATATTATATATTCAATATATAATATGTTTTTGAGTAGGGTATCAATATGTATGGATTTTGACATTAAAAATACATAGAAATATTTGGTTTTTGTATACAATTAAATATATATTACTTATGCGTACTCATTGAAATAAATACAGATCATTTACAGAAAAGTACGAACTTAATAGATTAAAAGATGGACAGGTTTGATGGACACATGAAATAATGAGCACTTTTACAAGTTTGATTTACGCATAAGCAACTTTTACAAGTTTGAAAGAATAAAAGGGTGAATCTCGAGCTGATTTAATTCTTGCGTGCATCGCTGTTTACATCCTTGGTCGACGTTGATGTCAGTTCACCTGTCCTTATAGAAGGACAATCTCTCCAACCCGGTGTGTGAAACTCGCCGTCAGGGGATACAATCTAGTCGACAATAAAGCCAATGAGTTGTTCTTGGAGTGCTTCAACCCGGTGCGGCGGGATCACATCTTGCACATCGATGTTGGGCTGACAAAGAATGAAATTAATAAATCTCTGAGCATGTAATTAAAGTGTAAGTATTAATTGATATGTGCACTCACCTCGTTGTCGCTTATGGGCACATCGCCGTGGGTAATATTTTGCATGTAGTGGCACACATAATAGCCACATAAGTTGTTTCCAGCTGTCTGTTTTAATACTCTAGTGCTTATTTGGACAGTGAATTCATTCTCGAAATGTCCTTGTTGCTTCTTGCGAAACCTTGTGAATGCCCTGTGTGACGCGTTATTATGAATAGCAATTATCAGACTTGGAATTAGCAAGGTATTTCAATATAATAAGGAAATAATTGTATATATATTTGCTATAAACCTGTTTAGGACATCAATGATATACTAATATTGTTCCACCGGTCCCCTTTTTGAGTCTTGAACAATGATCTTGCTACTATCAAGCTTGATGACCAAAAGGATCCAGTGATACCTGGTCATATATTGCGACATATATATAACTAGCTAGCAGTATTATCAATGCCTTGGAAAAGAAAAGTTTATTAATGCGTTATGAGAACACGTAAATATACGTACATGAAGTTGAAAGGCAGAAGTATGTATGGTTTGTAGTGTTGTCCCATGAATGCATCTAGAATGTAATCCTCAAGAGCCTTAGCGCTGTATCGAAAGACGATCTCATTGACAATTTTCGGGTCGAGGAAGCCCACGTTGAATATGTTCTGTTTTCTACATCGTTGTATCTCCATTCTACGTAGAAATGGATAAGTTATTAGAGTTGCACTTCTATGATACAAGGAAGTAAATGGTAAAGTTATGAGCTTGATACTTACAGGCACCAGCAGCTCATGAGAGACACGTTCATAGAGTTGCTATGGTAGATATTGTATATGTCTTCGAATTCGAGCCATATGGTGTTGTCCCCACGATAGAAATCTTCTTGTCTGACCCGGAGGGGGAACATTTTTCTTTGTTGAGAAGACTCTATCATGTACCATTCATAAAATTGTCGCATCTTGGTTGGCAGGTCCTTTATCTTATTTGGGTCAATTAACTCCCGGCCAAGCTTATATTGCCATCTGACTTCTGCCATTGGGAGAACATCTGATCCTAGAGCAGCAGCTACGGAACTGAGTCATGCCTCCTTCATAAATCTCTCAAGGTTCTCCTGATCTTGCCGCAGCTGATCTTGATCTCTCTTTGGCACCGCCTGACCCCGTTTACTCTTCCGTGTAGCCTTTCTTATTGTACGTTCGTAGTTAGACGACACAGGGAGTGGCTTTGCACAGCAGGTCAAGAAGTGTTCCATCACTTTTAGATCAATTTGTACGTTTGGGTCAGCTGACTTCTTTGGTGCGAAATGTGCAGCCACTTCTTTGGTTATGACAGCGGAATTCTCCTCGTCGGTCCGATCATATGCCCTCTTTGGAGGTTCCTTTACCCTTTTTGACCGGCTGGACTGTGCCTTCATGGGAGCAGGTGGAGTAGTATGGCTCCTGGGCTTCTTCCTCGGAGGAGATGGTGGAGGTGTGGTCTGTCGTTGTGGAGGAGGTGACGCTGAAGGAGGCGTCGGTTATCGAGGAGGTGTCGGTTGTCGTTGCAGAGGAGGTGTCGGTTGTTGTTGTGAAGGAGGCGTCGGTTGTCGAGGAGGTGTCGGTTGTCGTTGCAGAGGAGGCGTCGGTTGTTGTTGTGTAGGAGGAGTCGGTTGACATTGTGGAGGAGACGAGATTCCTCCAGCCGGCGGCTCCGATTGCGATTCAACTCTTGCCGGAGATGACGCCTCCACGCCATTTGGAAATATGATCATCCTTTTTCGCCAGAGGATGATATTGTGGAGGGCCTGTCCAAGCTTGGTAACGTCGTCGCCTCCAGCAATATCAAGTAGTAGTTCTTCAAATCCGCTCAGCACCTCCTCCACAACGACTTTCGAGTAACCCATCGGTATTGTGTTGAAGTGGAAGGTCTGGCCCGGTGACACCGGCAATGCCATGCCGTAAGCCACCTTGATGGAGAGGTTGCGCGCATCAACGTGTAGCTCACACTGGCGTCGAACCCTTATGTCATCAACGGGATAATGGGCTTGCAAGTCTTCGTCCCCTTGAGGGCCCCGCTGACGCTGCACTGCTCGCCCGCTGCGGCCGAGGGGCTGATCGCGGCGTCCGGCTGATTGATTGGACCTGCTGATCCCTGAAAGTTACTAAGAGCTATCTGCACTTGTTGCGCAACTTCTTGCGCAACTTGTTGCACCACTAGGTCTCCAATGCTAGCCTGGGTTGCTCTAAGCTCCTGTTCCAATTGGCGCATTTTATTTGCTTCTCTTGTTTTGGTTCTCTGGCGGCTCTGCATTTAAAGCGTATCCTTCACGAAACCGTACTTCCATGGCGTCTTGCCAAAACCTCGTGTCCGTCCCGGGCGCTCAGGGGTTTGGAGGGCATGTGTTAGCTCATCGTTCTCCCTGTCTACCACAAAAGAGCCTGACTGAGACTGCTCGACGGCTTGTACAATTCTCTGGCCAACATCTTGTACATTTGGTAGCATCACCAAACTGCCATCATTTGCAAGGCTCCCCCCGTGACCCATGAACCAATTGCGCATGCACTCTTCCCACAAAGCGATGCTTAGGTGTGGCGTCCTTGGCCAATAATTCTTCTTCTTTCTTGTCCCATTTAGTCTGACCTTGAGGTAACCACGGTGCCGAGATGGTGGTGGTACTTCTTCATCTGTGCGTTGGTCTTATTCTTCGACTTGCGGCTGGCCTTGGTGACATCTTGTACTCCTCGAATGCTTCCCGGTGATCGGCGATTAGGAAATTGGTTGAAGTCTGTCTTTCTCCCTTCTGCACGTACTTTTCTTTGAGCCGACTTCCATGACTGAAATGAGAGTGCCATCTTCTTCAAAGTATAATTCTTGGCCTTGTCTTCAAACCCTTGAGGAAATGTGAAATTTTCCAGAATATCTTGCCAGAGGAGGTCCTTGGTAGCTTGAGGAACTTCAGCCCATTTCTTGATGCTAATTGGGACGTGATCCCTTACGTGGTAACCGCAGGCGTTGTTGAACGGCCCAACTGCTGAAAAGAGGGCAATCGGCTTCCCATCCTTGTCAATATCGGTAAACACATGCTTTGTGGACGGCTTCTTGTTAGGTCCCCGATTTTTGGATTGGTTGCTCGATGTACCAGGCTTTAAATAAACAAACATATATATAACATGTCAGAGTGTATTCTAATAATGAATTGCGATTAATTAACATGCCCACGGGAATTATTTTCTTCTGACCATACCTCGGTGTCAACGGTGTCCACGTTCTCGTCGGAACCAGTGTTACCGGCCACAGCGGCTGCAGGATCACCTTCATAGTCGGCGATGGAGTCTAACAGGAACTGTTCTTCCTCATCGAAATTAGGGTCACCACATGTTGGTTGTGCCATCTATAGATGTTGATATAATGTAACCTTAAATTCGAAAACATCTATAACAACATATATATATATAGTTTGGAGTCAAGTTCACATTTTTTCCGGTCATTTTTAAAATTAACATAGTTTAATTTAATATCATTTTATTTATAGTTTGGAAGTATTTTTGGAATTGAGCTAACGAGCCGAGCCGAGCTAGCGCAAAATTCAATTTCATTCGGAATTGACTCATTCAATGTTTATCCAATAAACAAGTATAATTGAAGCAATTTTGAACCGAACCAACGAGTCCCACCAATGAACTAGTGGTGCAAGTGAGGTGGACTAGTCTGTTAAATTGATAGATCGCCCCTTAATCAGAACTGTCCAAGACTAGTGGTGTATGCTCTACATTAATATGGTATATCACTTTGAATCCGTGTTTGACAGTTTATTTTTTCAATTGTCATACAATTATATACACATACATACCAACATACATACCAAATACCAAATACATACCAACATATATACCAAATACCAAATACATACCAACATACATACCAACATACATACCAAATACATACCAACATACATAACCAATATATATATATACACATACATACCAACATACATACCAAATACATATATGAACATACCAACATACATATACCATCATACCAACATACATATACCATCGCGAACATACCAAATACATGAAAACGCGGTGTGGGCATTTCGTCGAACACCTTATGGGCAAGCGCAACAGGAGGAGCTGGGGTGTACACACAGCCATACCTAGCTCCTCTGGGGTGGGGTGGCGTAGGGCGACGTCGGCGTGGTGGCGGAGGCGGCGTCGGCGCGGTGGCGGAGGCGTCGTCGGCGCGGTGCGCAGAGGAGTCGAGCAGGGCGCCGCGGCGTGACTGTAGCGCGGGACTTAGAAAAAATTGGAGGTGTGACCAAGTGAGAGCGCGCAAGCGATATATAAAGGATGCCACTTCTACAAGCGGTTCGTATTACGAACCGCTTGTAAACGTGACCTCTACAAGCGGTTCATAAAACGAACCGCTTGTAAAACCTTCTACAAACGGTTATTAATTGGAACCGCTTGTAGAAGCCATCTCTACAAGCGGTTATTAATTGGAACCGCTTGTAGAAGCCATCTCTACAAGCGGTTATTAATTGGAACCGCTTGTAGTATTCCTCTCTACAAGCGGTTATTAATTGGAACCGCTTGTAATAGTACCGACACATAATACTTAAAAGATTGCGTTGCCTATTCAGGTTAACAAGAACTCTCCCCTCCCCCCTGGCTAGCGCGGGCGCTTGAGTGCGGGCAACCACGAGGTCGCCTGTTCGAGCCCCACTCGCGCCCCGCACGCCTTTTTTTTTACTTTGTTTATTTCGGCTGTCTCTTTTATTTTCTTTATTTCGGCTGTTTATTCCTTTATTGTTTATTTCTTTATTGTTTATTGTTTATTTCTTTATTGTTTATTCCGTAAGGTTTATTTCTTTATTGTTTATCCTTTATATTCTTTATTTCTTTATTGTTTATCCTTTATATTCTTTATTTCTTTATTATTTATTCCATAAGGTTTATTTCTTTATTGTTTATTCCGTAAGGTTTATTTCTTTATTGTTTATCCTTTATATTCTTTATTTCTTTATTGTTTATCCTTTATATTCTTTATTTCTTTATTGTTTATTTCATAAGGTTTATTTCTTTATTGTTTATTCCGTAAGGTTTATTTATTTATTGTTTATTCCATAAGGTTTATTTCTTTATTGTTTATCCTTTATATTCTTTATTTCTTTATTGTTTATTCCATAGGGTTAATTTCTTTATTGTATATTCTTTATATGGTTTATTTCAAATAAGTAGTATAAGACACGTATAAAAATTATCACACAAGTTCAAATAAATAAGTTTATACAGTAGTACTACATTTTAAGTAGTACCATACTATGTCTTTACAAGTCTTCCTTCGTTATGATCATGACGTATGTAAGGAGCATCCACGTCTGTGTCATTCAGGAGGCTTATGTCAACATCCACCGCAAAAGGAGGGAGCTCGTCGAACTGACTATACTCTTCGTCATCTGTGACGTCCTCAACTCCGACAATCCTTCGTTTGCCTTGGAGAACCACGTGTCGCTTTGGCTTATTATTATCTTTCTGCTTCTTAGGTTTGCTTGACATGTCTATTACATAGAAGACCTGTCTCACATCATTTGCAAGGACGAACGGTTCGCGCCTATAGCCGACTTGCGTGACGTCAACGGTTGTCATGCCGTATTTGTCGACCTTTACGCCGCCTGAAGTCAGTTTGACCCATTGGCACTTGAATAGAGGGACCTTTAAAGGTCTATAGTCAAGCTCCCATATCTCTTCTATGAAACCAAAATATGTGTCCACCTTGCCTTTGTTGTCTTCAGCATCTATGCGGATACCGCTGTTCTGATTGGTGCTCTTGTTATCCTGGGATCTGGTGTAAAATGTGTAACTATTTATCTCGTACCCCTTGAATTTCACGATTTCACTAGAAGGTCCCCGTGCCAATCGTTGCAACTGTTCATTGTCTGACCCTTTGAAAAGGATATAGTTTTGTAACCAAGCGCCGAAAGAATCCATGTGCTTCAGTTTTATCTAATCCTCAGACCTCCCAGGGAATTCACGGCGTAGAATACTCCTGTGCTCAACAACATACGGGGCCACCACAGTTGATTGTTTCAAAACCGTGAAATGTGCTTGCTTAAATGTAAGAAGATCATTGCATGCAATTGCTTCCCTTCCTAGTGTCCCTTTTCCCCGTAGCCTCCCCTCATGGCGTGATATAGGGACGCCGATCGGATTTAGATCATTAATGTAATCCACACAAAACTCAATCACCTCCTTTGTCCCATAACCCTCGGCAATGCATCCTTCCGGACGAGAACGGTTACGACCATACTTCTTTAGCACACTCATGTACCTCTCGAAAGGGAACATGTTGTGCAGATACATGGGTCCGAGAATACCTATCTCTTTGACAAGGTGAACAGTGAGATGAACCATAATATCAAAGAACGCAGGAGGAAATATCATCTCAAGACAAACCACACTTTGTACCACGTCATCCTGCAGCTTACTTAGTTTATCTGGGTCGATGACCTTCTGCGAAATCGCGTTGAAAAAGAACACGACTTTGTGATTGTCCCTCGTACCCACTCGGAAGTATACCTCTTGTAGCCACTGGGAGCATTGTGTCATCAATACAAGACAGTCATGGGATTTCGGATGTGCGATTTTATTCTCTTTCGTGTTTATGAGTCTCTTTACATTCGATGAGTATCAGGAAGGGACCTTCACACTATTCGAGCAATCTATCATGCTTTTTCTCATCTTTGCTTAGAGTGTAGCTCGCAGGATGTAGGTAATGTTGTCCTTTTTCTCTCTTTTCCGGATGTAGGTCGTTCCTCAGTTCCAAGAGTTTAAGGTCCTTCCGAGCTTGCAGTGTATCTTTTGATTGGCCATACATATCTATGTAGCCTAGCGAGTTCAAGCAAACATTCTTCGTGATGTGCATGAAGTCAAGTGAGTGTCGAACCTCCAAGACTTCCCAATAAGGCAAGTCCCAAAATATTGACTTCTTCTTCCACATTGGTGCATGACCATCCTCATTACGCATGGTTTACTTCCAGGACCCTTTCCGAATACTACTTTCAGATTCTTTACCATAGCAAGTACATGTGGCCCAGTACGATGTTGAGGCCTAGCACGAAGGTCTAGTTGCCCGTTAAATTTCCTGCACTTCTTCCGCCATGGGTGACTCGTAGGAAGAAACCTACGGTGACCCATGTACACAACCTTTCGAGAGTTTTTTAGGTACATGCTGTCCGTTTCATCTAAGTATTGGACGCAAGCTCTATATCCTTTGATAGTTTGGCCGGATAGGTTACCGAGAGCAGGCCAGTCGTTGATTGTTACAAATAACAATGCACGTAGGGTGAAATACTACCTTTTGTACTCATCCCATACCCGTGCACCATCCTCCCACAACGTCACAAGATCTTCAACCAATGGTTTCAGGTAGACATCGATGTCATTTCCAGGTTGCTTGGGGCCTTGGATCAACAACGGCATCATGATGTACTTTCGCTTCATGCACAGCCATGGAGGAATGTTATACATACATAGTGTAATAGGCCAGGTGCTATGGTTGCTGCTCAACTCTCCGAAAGGATTCATCCCATCGGTACTTAACCCAAACCTTATGTTTCTCACCTCTTGTGCGAAGTGCAGGTACGTCCGATCGACTTTCCTCCTTGTGAGCCATCTGCAGGTGTCTAAGCATACCGTCATCCTTACGCTCTTCTTTGTGCCAACGCATCATCTGGGCATGCGCTTTGTTAGCAAACATACGCTTCAATCGGGGAATCACAGGGAAATACCACAACACTTTAGCTGGAGGTCTCTTCTTCTTACGCTCCCCATCTATTTCACTTGGATCATCTCTCTTCACCTTATACCGTGATTCTTTGCACACTGGACAAACATCCAAATTGGCATATGCATTGCGATACAGGATGCAATCGTTACGACATGCGTGTATCTTCTGTACTTTCAGTCCCAAAGGGCAGACGACTTCCTTTGCTTCATATGTAGATTCAGGCAGAGTGTTATCTTCTGGAAGCAACTTCTTTATGAGTGATAACAACTCATCGAATCCCTTATCTGACACACTATTTGTGGCCTTCCATTGCATAAGTTCAAGTGTGGTATGCAACTTTTTGTGGTCCTTCCCATAGTTTGGGTACAGAGGAGTTCTGTGGTCCTCTAACATGCGCTGGAACTTCTCGAACTGTCTTTCATCTGTGTAGTCTCCCTCACCATCACGCAGCATCTGGTCCAGCTCATCACCACCAAAGTCACTGAGTGTATCTCCCACGGAATAGCATTGCGTGGCGTCCGGGATATTGTTGAATCCCTCTTCTTCTTCCTCGTCTTCTTTATCGTCTTCCTCGTCTTCGCCATGGTTGGTCCAACAGGTATAGTTTGGCATGAAACCTCTCATCATCAAATGGTTCATAACCTGCCATCGCTGTGAGTGCTCCTTCTCGTTCTTGCAATCTACGCACGGACAACATATGAAGCTGCCTGGAGGCAGGAATGCAATGGCCGCATCGAGAAAAGCCTGCACGCCATCAATGAACTCTCTCGAGCGACGGTCCGCATTGTACATCCATTGCCGGTTCATCTACAACAAGTTATAATTTCATATATTTTTTCTTCTCCAAGAAAAACAACCCCACCTACACCTTCATGCAATTAAAGATCTACCTTTCTAATTATTTTTTTATCCCTTTCTACCTTTGTAATTATTTTTTTATCCTTCACATGTTTTCCTATTTTATTTTATACACTACTAATTAATTCATTAATTGCAATGTCATATTTTGAACTATATCACCACCATACATCTTCATACCATAACAAAAACAAGCATACAAAATAAATTTTGGGGAACAACTTCATACCATACACATTTCAACATGTTCTAGAGTGACCTAGCAAATTAAGGAACACATTTCAACATGAATAAATCATAATTTCTCCACATCCAATGCATAAAAAACATCAATATGTAGGTGAGAAAGATGCTAACATGCTCTTACTGACCTTGAAACACTTAATTTGAAGCTAAATCACCGGCAATTTAAAAACTAAAAATTTGGGCAGTACCTCCCCGGAATGAACAGTGCTCGGCCTCCATTGTTCATGATTGTTGGCTCGGGGAGGAAGAAGGGTTTAAAATGTGCTGGGCGGGAGGGCTTCTAGAACCGGTTGGAGACACAAACCGCTTCTGATATTTGAGCTTTAGAAGCGGTTTGTGTTTCAAACCGCTTCTAACTTTCCAGAATCAGTTTTATACACGAACCGCTTCTAAAGCTCAAATATCAGAAGCGGTTCATGGCTCAAACCGGTTCTAGAGGTCCTCTCCTGTCCGTTGCCACGAACCGCTTCTGGTGCGCACATTACAACCGGTTCGCATGAAACCGCTTCTAATATGCCGGTTGTGATGCTCGGTTTTGTAGTAGTGTAAAACAAGCAGACGGCATGCACTTGGAGCGCGTTCGGGTTCGTCAAATGCTTGGCTCAGCCGTGGTGGAGCTTGAGCAAAATGTAAGGGAGGTCCAAAGGCCAATGCAGATCCATAACCGATGCGAAATGATATTTCTACGTAATGGAAGAATTTATAGCCATCAAATAATTGTGGCACCACTAATTTAAGGTTATTCTTAAACTAAAATCTTATCATTATTTGGAATTGCGAATTTGATGGCATCCTCATCAAATTTTTGGTGAAAATAACCTCTTATCACAAGTGGCATCACCTCCTTGCTTCCCTTACTTACATTCCTCCTCAAAGGTTATCTCGTTGCGACACTTTGTGTCATCCCCTTTTCTCCCTCACTCTCTTCCCCTCAAACATGAAATAGTTTTTTTTTCAATTTTTTCCCAAGTTTTTTAATAATAAGTACTTTTTAACCACTGTCGAAAGTTTTTAAATCGAAACTTTTCGAACCAAAAGTTTTTTTATCGAAAGTTTTCAAACCAGAAACCTTGGATTGAAAGTTTTAGGAGTTGAAAATTTTTGAGTAAAAACTTTTCGAGTTGAAACTTTCTAATGTGAGAATTTTTTTATATAAAATTTTTCGAGTTAAAACTTTTTTATTGACACCCTCCTAAGATGTCATGTATCATCTTCTCCATTAACCTTCACCATTTTCCTTTCCTCTTCCATACTCACTTTCCACACCCATTTCCTTCCTCTCTAACACAAAATTTCAAATCAGAAAATTTTAAACAGAAAGTTTCAACTCTAAAAAATTCAACTCAATTTTTTTTTTCAAATCGGAATAATACAACTCGACAAATTTCAACTAAAAAAATTTAACTAGGGAAAACTTCAACATTGGAAATTTCAAATCAAAAAAATTAGTATTGCTCAAAAATTTCAAATTAAGAAATTTTTGACTTTGGAAAATTTATTTCGGGAACTTTCAAATAAAAAATTTTCAATTCAAAGAACATTCATCTGAGAAAATTTCAACTCGAGAAAATTCAAATCGAGAACTTTGAACTAGGAAAATTTCAACTTAAAAAAAATTTCAAGTGAGGAAATTTCTAAAACTTTTGGATCGAACTCTTTCAATTAAAAAAATGTTGTTTGAAACTTTTGATTTGAAAAAAGTTTTAACTAGAAAAATATTAATTTTGAAAAGTTTCGACAGAAAAGACTTTTGTTTCAAAAAGTTTTGACACAAATATCTTTCGGTTCAAAAAATTTTGATTCAATTTTTTTTTAAAATGATTAAAAATACTTTTTATTAAAGAATTGGGGGGAATCATGAAAACAAAAATTATTTTGAGGGAATGGGAATGGTGAAGTAAAGTGGGATGAAGGAGATGTCATCAAGTGTTGTGACGAGAAAGACTTAGAGAGGGAAGGGAAGTGTGAGAAGGAAAGAGATACGACCATATGTCATAACGAGATGAGGCTCTCACTAAATATTTAATGAGAATGTCCTTGAATTAGCAAATTCCGAAGAATTGTACTTCAAAACTGTCCGCATTCGAGGCATAACATACAACCACAGAGCAAGTTACATGTATAAACTACACTAAAACAAAAGAAATTACCCTTAAAAAAAAAATTTAAGAACACCGCTAAAAAAAACAAAAGGAACTGTACCTAGCTTGGCCCTAACTATCCTCCGCCCCTATTTGGCTGGACTGTTGAGCACCTGTATAGGAATTGAACCCTCTTCTACATGGATGACCCAAAACACAAACAAATGCAGTATCCACTTAGCTGTAATCCCTTACTTATTAACTTGCCTGAAGGTACATCAATGGCTGGCTCCCCTTGTTTTTAGGGTGTGAGTGCATCATTACCACCATATGCTGCCTGCATGCCGCATACTGTACTTAACATGTGATCGATGAACACATAGATTGATTACTCGGTTGAAGGCGTCGGCCATGCACAAAACTAAACTAAGCTTAATTTATAATGCCCTCCTCCTGTTCCTTTTGCTCTAAATGCACATAAAGCTCATCAACGCTGGAGAGGCATCATCCGAATGTTTTTGTCTTAGCTAACATCCAAATTTTGGACCGTTGGATACCTCACCCGGATATCATCGGGCCGTTAATCAAATCATAGGATCGGATGCAATCGATACTCCCGAATCTCAACAATGATCCGATGGCCCTAGATTTAAGTGATTTCAGCAATAAAAATATCCGGATGATGTTTATCAAATCCCTAAAAAAAGATACCAAATGCTCTCAAAATCCTGGACAGTGAGATACGGTAGGGCCCACATTAGCCGCTCGAAGAGCTTTAAAAAGGGTTTTGCAGGGCAGCTAGAGGATGATTACTCCTAGTTTAGTGCAGTCACTCACAGCCACAGCTAAGAGGGCATTACCAAAAAGATGAGAGTAAAATACTCTGATCGATCCTAGTAGCTAGCAAAGTCCATGGCACAGGCACGTACAAGGGAGAAGCGTGCAGGAGCTCAGTTTGCTCGATACGGCTCAGATCTGACAGACTGAAATCGGAATGAAATCTGAGAGAGGCACCAGCATCCCCTGTGCCATGAGTGTATATACTGAGGGTGCAGGTAGAGGGACTGTTCCTCTGTACCAAGGTTCAGAGTCAGAGAGAGCTCTGCACAAGATCTACTGGATCCCAGCTATCAGTGTGCATCATCGCCGGCACAGTCGAGAGATTGCCTTAGGAACTGTTCTTCAAGATCGGCACCACATGGAAAAAGTCTCAAAAACATGCTGTAAAATTTGGGTTTACAGCAGTTTCAGGGCCAGGTAAGGCTTCACTCTGGGACACGATGGTCCAAGATACGTACACCGAGTGTGCGTCTACCTCGTAATCGCAAATAAAAGAGAAATTTTACTTGCATTACACTGGTAGTATATAGTGTGTAGTAGAAATCAGATCTAACCGTTAATTTGTTAAGGATGTTTCTACTACTGTACTACTAGATAAAGTATAAGTAAACTCTAGTTAATCTAATCCATTGGATCGAAGAGAATGAACGGATCATATTCGATTTAGTGTAAAGCAACGTGAGTACGCAGTGCCCCTGGGGCGCTTTGCGTTTTCTTCTCAAAGCTCGTTGCTTACTGTTCATGGTCGTTCCTTCCAGAAACGCATTTGCCGCGAGAAGGAAGGCACACGAAAGTGGCTTGTTGGTAAGGAGGAGGTGAAAAAATTTTTTTGCCTGCAAACAAACACCCCATGGAAGCCTTTTCCCCATGTAAGAAAACAAAGTGACTTGTATCATGCATTGTAGAGGGGGTCCTAGGAAGCAGTGAAAGCAAGGACATGGAGGACCACAAAGACCACAAATCCATGAGAGCCCTACTACCATGCCAATGGATAATGAGCCAGTTGAACTTTTTTTCGAGCTTTTTTCGACACTGATTTATTCTTATTTATTATAGTCTCCTGTATTGTTTGAGACCCAACTTCGAACCGAGCTTAACGAGCCGAGCCTAACGAGCCGAGCCGAAGTTGACTCTAGTTCCAAATCAACTAATTTTTATTTTAAAAGAAAAATGAATGTAATCAGAGCAATTTTGAAACGAGCCACCGAGCCAGCTCAACGAGCTTTTTTTCCAGCCCTACATGCCATAACCCCATTGTAGAGGACCAAGCAGCAGCAGCAGCAGAGTAGTAACTAGTAGCAAGAACAACAGTAGATCAGTAGCTTATACCGCTATAGGAGCAAGCAAGCAAGCATGCTCCTGCAAAACCCAAGGAGGGAAAGGAGAGAAAGAAAAAAGGGGGAGGAGATCAAAAGAAGAGAGGAAGGAAAAGGGGGCCCAACCCAAAGCTAGCCACTCGACCCTGTCCTCATTGCCCCTTGAGAGCACTCGCTTTTGCACCACCACCCCCCTGCTCCAATGAGAAACTCCCATAGCTGCTGAAAACTGACCAGATTTCAAATGGTGAAGCAAGCATATGGGAGAAGAAACAGATGTGCTGTTTGTACACCGCCCCCCCCCCCCCCCCCTAATCTGAGCATTTGCTCCTTGCTAAGCCAGCTTAACCATGGCAACTCCATTGCCCATTTCTTTTAGGATGCGAATTGGGTTCGAACTCGCCATTTATCGGTAGCTGAGAACTCAGGGCATGGCAGATTTAGAGACGACCTCACCGAACTTTTGCTACACCCGTAATCCATTCATGTCAACCTATCGGCAGTCAAAGGAGTACACACAGATGAAGATTACTCGAGAGGTATGCACGCCTCTTTAGCGTACATACTCATCCCGTATGCTGTGCACTGCTTTGCAGCAAAGTGGAGGGAACACGAGAATGAGCGAGGTGCGTCCATGGCATGCCTTTCCTTGCAAACCCAACACACACCCCCTGCTACTCATTGCATACACAGCCCAGCTCTGAGCACTCCATTGCATGGCAATGGCATGGCCACTTGGGCAGGGTGCCCCTTTCCCAAAAGCACCCCCCGAGTAAATTATTCCCCCCCATCTCCATTGCCTCATGCTGCAAAGCCTCAAGCTTTGTCGGCCCGGCCCCCTAGTTAATCTCTCTCTCTCTCTCTCTCTTGAACACACATCACCTAGTGATATCACATATATAGCTCCGAGTGCACTCACCTTGCAGAGCCTTGGAAGGAGAGATCTTTGCTTAGAGGGAGGATTAGTGCTTCTTCTTTGGGCAAAGGAGCAAGAGATATCTGAGCAGCCAGGGCAGGCCAGATTTGCGGCAGAGTCCCAACTCCCAAGCAAGCGGCAGGCACCAACCGCCCGGCCAATGTATTCTTCGTCGCACGGGAGCGGCGAGAAGAAGCAGCTACTGTGCAGGAGGTTTCTTCACAAGCCCAGAGTCCCTCACTGATGGCGTCGCCTTCCTCCTCTCCTTATTCCACTGTCCGCGTGCTCCCCCTGCTGCTTCTTGCGCTTCTTGGCAACTGTGCGGCTGCGGCGGCGGCGGAGAACGAGACGTCGTTCCGGCCAGGGGAGGAGCTCCGGAGGTACAGGAGGGTCCAGGCGCTCCTCAGGAGGCTCAACAAGCCGTCTCTCCGGGAAATCCAGGTATGTGTATGTCCATCTCTGTCGGTCATGCCGCGGCGCGGCGCCCGTTGTGGCTGAGCGTGGCTAACAGTGTGCGTGCGGTTGATCGTTCATGGCAGAGCCCCGACGGCGACCTCATCGACTGCGTGCCGGCGCACCTGCAGCCGGCGTTCGACCACCCGAGGCTGCGCGGGCAGAGGCCACTGGTAATGCGCAGAGCATTCATCGGCTGCTCTGCTCTCCTGGCTTCGCACGTGCATTTGGAGGCGAACGGATATGTTTGTTGAATAACCACGAAGCTCCGCTTCGATTCTTGCAGGACCCGCCGGCGAGGCCGAGGGGGCACCGCCGCAGCCGCCCCAATGACACGGCGGACGCCGGCGTCCAGCTGTGGGCGGTGTCCGGCGCGTCGTGCCCGGAGGGCTCCGTGCCGATCAGGAGGATCACGGAGGCGGACGTCCTCCGCGCCAGCTCCGTGAGGAGGTTCGGCAGAGCGCCCACGTCGAGGATACGGCGCGATTCCGTCGCCGGCGGCCACGAGGTCAGTACTCAGTACCTCTCCTTACAGATTTCAGCTCCTCCCCAGTCTCGCCATGGCATCGCAACTCGCGTAAAAGCTAGCTCTTGATAAGGAATTCGAAACAGTTTGCGTCGCGTAATGAACAAAGATTTGCACGCTTCGCTGGTATCTTGGCGAAGTAGTTCCGGTCGGTACCAGTAGTCGTTTTGTAACAGAGCACGGAGCACCTGACAAGCAGGCTTCCGAAAAGTGTCACGTCACTTAGCTGAAAACGTCCAATCTACCTGCAGTGACATCCATTGCAAGGACATTCAGGGCACAGTTTTCAACATCAAGGATTCGACTAGATTTGATTGACTGGCTTATCGCCATTGATTTACTACCTGAGCTAGCAGCTGCAGGGAGCTTCTACCCGAGTGCCTCCAGCTTGTTAGCCCTAGTAGTTAGGTGCAGATTAATGGGGGTGGCATTAGTTTTAGCAACGATTTGTAGAGCTGTGGCGGTGGCACAGCAGAAGTAGCTCATGGGACGTGATGGAATGCTGCAGCACGCGGTGGGGTACGTGGCCGGCGACGAGTACTACGGCGCGAAGGCGAGCATCAACGTGTGGGCGCCCAAGGTGAGCACGCCGTCGGAGTTCAGCCTCTCGCAGATCTGGGTCATCGCCGGCTCCTTCGGCAACGACCTCAACACCATCGAGGCCGGCTGGCAGGTCCGGATCCATCCGCTCCTCTGCTCTCGGTTTCCTTTTCAGGGCAAGAAATTAGCCGCCGCCGCCGGCGGCGGCGGCGGCGGCGGCGGCTAACAGTTGTTCGTCTTCCACAGGTGAGCCCGCAGCTGTACGGGGACGGCTCTCCCAGGTTCTTCACCTACTGGACAGTAAGCGCAGATGCTCCACTGAACCGTATGAATTCAGCTCAAATCAAGAAACCTCCGATCCTAACGAAGCTCTGACACCGTGCTGATTTCTTACGCGCAGACGGACGCTTACCAGACGACGGGGTGCTACAACCTCCTCTGCTCGGGGTTCGTGCAGACGAACGGCCGGATCGCCATGGGGGCGGCAATCTCGCCGACGTCCGGCTACAACGGGGGCCAGTTCGACATCAGCCTGCTGGTCTGGAAGGTAATAAAGCAACTAACCATGCTCGACTCGAGCGGTAATCACAGCCAAAGCACCTCTGCATTTCCATGTCGGAGCCTTAAGGTCTCCGAGGTAGCTGCGCATGCTCCATCGGCGGCCTAACCGAGTAACTCCCCCACAAGCAGGGTAGGCTTTCTTGACCAGGCCATGGCTGCTGCTGCTGCTGCTGTGCCCACTGCCCAGTGCAGCACCGGCACACAATACCCATCATTGCACTGTCCTGTCCATGGACACCTTTAAGGCGCATGCATTGCTTTTCTCATCTCACGACAGCGGCAGCAACAGCGACATTTTTGTGTTTGTGTGCCTTAGAACAAGGAACCCGGATGATGTTTAGCTTTGAGCTATGGCTAGGAAGCAAACCTTGAGCCACCTAATAAATAGACGATGTGCTCCTATCCTCTTCCTCCTAATACAAGGTGCATAAATATTAAAGCATAAATGAAAGATAGTGATGGCCAGCCAACATGACTACAGTGCGTGTCTGTAGAAAAGAAGAGGGGGTGTCTAGTTCTTAGCGTTCGGGCGGCCGATGCGACGCCATGAAGACTGTAATTTGAGATGCCCCAGCCCCCAGGACCAGTGTGGCAGGTCATGGTCCTCCCCCTCAGTGTCTTGATCACTCCCCAGTCCTTTGCATCTCGCAACACCTAAATGCGAACGAGTAGAAACTAGAAAGCACGGTTCCGTCCGGCACGACGCACAATCCATCGTACGTACGTAGAAACCTATGGCACACATGTAGTACATCGACAATTTATATCAAGAAAGATTAATTACTACTGAAAAACAAGAAAGATTAATTACTACTGAAACTCAAAAGTGTAATCTTAAGGTGAATTTGCTAACGAACAAAACTAAACACCAAAGCATTGCGTTAAACTATATAGTCGTTGGTGCACGTAGGGAGCTCACCGGTCACGTACGTACTAGCATATATTATTATTAGTATCCAAATTAACTCGCGTTCTTTTCTGGCGCCATGGACGGACGCACGCAGGACCCTAACCACGGCAACTGGTGGCTGGAGTTCGGGTCGGGGGAGCTGGTGGGCTACTGGCCGTCGTTCCTGTTCAGCCACCTGGCGTCGCACGCGAGCATGGTGCAGTTCGGCGGCGAGGTGGTGAACACGCGCGCCGACGGGTCGCACACGGCGACGCAGATGGGCAGCGGCCACTTCGCCGGGGAAGGGTTCGGCAGGGCGTCCTACTTCCGCAACCTCGAGGTGGTGGACTGGGACAACAGCCTCGTCCCGCCGCCCAGCTTCCACGTCACCGCCGACCACCCCAACTGCTACAACATCCAGGGCGGCGTCAACGCCGTCTGGGGCAACTACTTCTACTACGGAGGGCCAGGCAGGAACGTCAAATGCACCTAGCTAGCTACACACATTAATGGAAATCGAGGATGATGATCATACTTTTGCCTCCATTTTTTTTTTTAAAAAAAAAAATCTTTGTTGGTCTTTTTCCAAAGGTTAATTTCTCAAAGGGAGAATCACGTTGTTTTCTTTTCATTTTTTTTTTTGCCTCTGAGCTGCCCAAGAGTTCAGTGCCAAGATCAATGTAAACTAGTCGAGTTCAGGTTCAGCAGCTAGTGAGTTGTAAAAGTCCTCTGAACAATGTAACCAGCCAGTAGTGTATACATGCATTAATTGTCTATTAGCAGCCCTATGGGCTCCTACTCTCCTGCTTGCCTGCTTCCAGTTTACTCCTACTCGTGTTCTTCCTTGGGTCCGACTCAAACGTAGGCCTAGCCATTTGATTTATACGGTTAATTCGGTTCGGATTATTCAATTTTTAAACCGAACAGAGGCAGAAACTGAACCAGATTAACCGAAACAATTCGGTTTTTCGATTAACCGAATTTATGTAAAGTACTGAATACCACCAAGTCCATATGTTAACCGAATTTGTGTAAAATACCACCACACTCCACAGGTCCACGGCAAAATGCATTCACCAATAATAGTCACAACAACGAATCTCAATCAATGTTGTAGTATGAAGAAAAACAATCTTCAAGTAACAAGACAACCTGCAAATTGACGAACAAAGAGTCTAATGCATGGAAAATTTGACATTACCCTGCAAATTGAAGATTGTTTTTCACGGCGAGCCAGGTGAAGGCAGGCACCACCGTGCGAGCGGCACATTGCTGCTCCTTGTGACGAAAGAATTGAGGAAGAAGACAACTACTTAATGGCCGCGCCCTGCAGCATCGGCTTCGGTGGTGGTGATGCTAGTGCGGCGCTGATTGAATTGGTTTTGATTTTGATGGTTTAGGATTTTTAAGATCTTAGAACTATTTTATGTTGTATCCTTAGCAACTTTCAGACATATATTGGATTTATGATGGTACACTATAGAGTTGTACGTGTGAGATGTGCATCTTCGACACAAAATTTCTAGTTCCGCCACCGCCTCAGGAAACAATCGATTGCACCTCACGGAAAGTGAGAAGAAATTAGCTAGGAATGCATCAAACGATGGAATCCGTAGGAACACTATGGGGAGTGTAAGTTTTGCTTCTCTCTTCTTTTTGCCCCCAAGGCATTTGTCCCTTCCTTCGCGTCCAAGCCTCATCCATGTAGCATTGCAGTAAAGCAGTAGCATCTATTCTAATCCATCCATTTTTTTTTCCAGACTTCGCTTGGACCACACGCCCGTTTGCTCCAGTTCGCAGCTACTAGACTCACTCACTCGGGAGAAATCACGGCCACCGAAAGCAGAGAGAGAGGGAGATGCAGACACGCAAATGCAATCTGCAAGGCCAATTAAGTGTGTTCGTTGCAAGCCCGAGGCCACCAAGAAGTGAGAGCCATTTAATCTGTACTGCTTTGATCTTCATAGCTTCCTCTGCTTCTGGAGCACGACCATCTGTCCCTTGCCGGTGGGAGCATGTGAGTGTGAGAGTGACATCTAGGCGTTTAGCACGGCTGTGATCGCAGGCAACATCTTCTCAACGACTCCTGCCTGTGAAAGGAGAAAGCTGTGGTTAAAGCTAGAGAGAAGCAGAAACACACACTTTATTAGGGTATTAAAGCTTGCGCCCTAAGGTCACATGCAGCAACAATGTCGCTACGGCATAAATTACCGATGGAGATAGAGAAGACAGCACATTTTAGTTGGGAGTATCAGGGCCGGCGCCATTAGGTTCATGCCACAATATAATGGCATAAACCGACGTCGCAGCTAGAGAAGGCCACACATTTTAATTGGAGTATCAGAGCCCGCGCCATTAGGTTACATGCAGCGCAGCGTAATTTGAGCCCGCGACCTTAGGTTACGGGCAACAACAATACTATCACAGAATATGACAAAAACATTAGTATGCAGATCAAACTAACCTGTAGGCAAAACGGAGAAGCCCTCGGTTAAAGGCCACTGGCAGGCATGAAAGAACAAGAGAAGTTGACATGTCTCCGGTGCCTCTTGTTCTTCGGCTTTGGCATGTTTGGAAAAAAGAGAACAGCTTACATGATAGGCCCCTTCAAGGACTCACAATCTAGTAGACAGAGACATAATGTTGCAATGGAAAGCTGAACAAGATGGCAGTGCAAAGTGGAGACAGAAGCAACAGTTTACAGAGGAAACAAAGACAGGTAGACTCGCTGCTGCTCCTGTGGTCGTTTGTTTGCTGCTACTTAGTCCCCAGATGGATCTGAAGCAATAATTTGGTGCGCACCAGGGCAGTACAATCAGCGGTCCAGGCCTCCCGTGCTACCTCACCGGACAAGGTTTCTTTCAAGGACAAGGTTTCTTTCAAGAACAAGCCAGACCAAGCCAAGAGCAACATTCCAATCCAATGTGGAATAACTTACAGGACGTAGTAATGCATGTGTATTGAAAAGAGAATGGATCTAGCGGGTTAGGACCCCATTTTTTTTAAAGTGACTTACTAAATGATAGCAAGCTGTAGTTTTCAGAGATTCACATCCTGAAGGCCAGTCTAGGTGAAGATAAACACGAATATAAAGTTCATGGGATGAGGATAAATGGGATGAGATGATCCTGTACCATTTGATTCCATTATTTTGGGTGAATGAGATGGTTCATCATCTAGAGGGAATATTCCTCAAATTTGTATCACTTGATCCAGGATGGGATGGTTCCATTCAAACAACCAAACGCATGAATGATTTTTTTTTAACCATCTCATACATATACCACTTGGTACAGATAACCAAACGTACTCTAATATACCTCCCTCCCTCTCCCCCTTTTTACATTTAGTCTGTTTCTTAGACTGATATGAACAGAGTCCAGAGCATGTACTTTGTGTAGCTCATTCTAATAAAATTCTGTATTTAGAAACCTGCAAGTAACCATTCCAAGTAAAGCCATGGATTCTAAAACTTGCAAATAACTCTTCCTCATAAAATGATGGAAACAGTTTCCACCACCAAGGGAAAAGGCAAATCACACACACACACACACAAAGAGAGAGAGAGAGAAAAGTTGCTCCATGCCCACCAGTCAGATTGCCTTTTATTAGGACTCCTGAGCACCTCTTCTTAAGGTAAAATTTCTCTTACAACAGAGCAATATACTTTTGTAAGCAATAATAAACTTCAACTCAGCATGACCGAGTCGTGAAAACATGCTGGCTGTGGAGTCAGACAAACTTCTCTGCTGCCTTCCCTCACTGAACAACACTCCTTAAAGCTTCCTTTCTTAACATCAGAATGGTTACCTACCAAGGCAGCATTCTTCGTTTCGACCATTGTGGCCTCAGTAGTCTTCCTGTCTCTGGTTGGTGATTCCAGAAAAGTTGTTTTGCCTCATGAAAATTCAGAAGCATTTGGTCAACAGTCAACACCCCCAAGTTGCCTTGTCTAGCGTCTAGCCCACCTCACATCACCTCAAATGACTTTCTCACGTGAGGTGTTTGATTTGGAATTTGCGTGATACAGATTCGTCAGCATCATCAAATGTATTACTCGTTACCCAAATAGGGCCATTATTAAGGCTATCAGCATCAATCTACCTTGCCTCAACCTAATATAGCATCAGGAGACAAAAAAGGCTTTTGGTGGCACAATGGATTGGTATGTGGCCATCAAGCTGTAGCTTACAATTACGTGAAAAAGGAATGGCCATGCTAATTTGATCAAAGCTGTTTTCATTGTAGTTTTGTTCATAATTGTTTTCACTGTCGTAGCATACCTTGATGGAACAATGGCTTATTTGCCACTACAAAGATGCGCAATTTGAGATCTGCCATCACAAAGAAGCTAATTGGTGTGCTGCCATTGCAAAGGTGTGAAATAGGTTTTTTTTTTTGCCACTCCATGTCACAGTTTTTTTTTTTAATTCCCAAAATGCCCTCCTCCATCTTCATCTTCCAGTTTTCCACTCCATCTCTCTCCCACAGAAGACACCACATCTCTCCCCTCTCCTCCATCCACACCTGCACAACCCCTCCCCGCCATTCCTCAACCCCTTGCCGGTGACCCCTTCCCATCGCTCCTCAGCAGCACACCATGGGCGAGATCTGCCCATGGACCACTCTGCCATTTGCTTTGGGCAAAGTGCTGCCACCTGCAATCTCCACTGCCATTACCCACAGGCTCGGCTGGGGGTGCTTGTGACATGTACAGCGGCTAAGTAGCAACCGCAGCTGATCGTCGCCCTGGCAAGGCGTGCGAACACAAGCAGCGCTCACACTCGGGAGGCTGTGGTGCGCAGGCATGCGCAGCGGCGAGACCTAGCAGCGATGGCAATGACGTGGTGTGCAGCACTAGTAACGGACACAGCGGTGACCTCCCATGTCTAACACTTGCATGATGGAATGCCTAAAAAAAATTCTTTCATTTTCTTATTATTCCTTGGAAGGGCAGAGTAGTCATTTGATCTCGGCCAAACTCGTTGGCCCTTGTCAGAATGGAAAATTAAACCTATTTCATACCTTTCCAATGGCATTAGAGCAATTAGCTCGTTTGCGATGCCAAATGTACAAAAATGAGAAACCCTAGTGGCATATATGACATTCACAGAGCAACCTATAGATATAAAAATGAGAAACCCTAGTGGCATATATGACATTCACAGAGCAACCTATAGATATAGTTATCGGTTAGACATTATGATAGACACCACTTGAGTTTTTGCTTAGATTTTTAGCATCTTATTCTTTAAAAAACAACAAATAAAAATGCATCTGCACTACTCTTGGGCTCATCATTTGTACTATAGTTCTTCTAACAGAGTTCTGACAGAATTTTGACTTGGGCCATAACTGATCCAATTTTCTTGAGAGATTTGATGTTTACACAAATATATAATATTTTGAATGGACAAAACTATAGTAAAGCACTTTAGAACAAATACTACAAAATAATCACAAGATAAAGTACAGATGGAATCTATTTGTGAGTAGTAAAACCAGTAGTTCTATTCACAAGATTTGCTGTCTGTATTGGTCTTCCCTTGGGATAAACAAATTTGGAATATGTTTTGTATAACAGAGAAGATCAAGAGAACAATGTAATTCTTGTCTATAAGCAGATCAAGAGAACAATGTAATTCTTGTCTATAAGCTGCATGTATATATATAAAAAAAGATCACTTACAAGAGTTCTCATCAGAATATTAACCCATACATCTTGCAAACATAACTAGCATTGGGTGAAGCCTTGATTGGTACAGAACTGCTATTAACTCTACTTTCTCAAGAATTTCCACCCATTTGCTGGAAGAAAAAAAGGGCAAAACAAAATGCACTTAATTGTAAATGAAATCATCCATAGCAATCCTGATTGAAAAAACTAATACTGTTCTATCTTCTGTACCCTTACCATTAATAACTGGCTGAATGTAGTGAAAGATTTGAATCCATCATCTGAATGGATTAGCAGTGTCAACTTTTTGTCCATCCATATTGAAATGAAGATATAAGATGACTAATTGACCAACAGTTAGCTCCTTAAGTAGCAACTTGTTCTTCATGGAAGATTTTCCACAATATGATCGTTATCAAACGGTACAATCTTTTAACTTTCCCTTGGTTATGCACAATGTAAAATATGCGAACTTCAAGGTTGGACGGTTGCATCACCAAATATAAGAACTGCAAAGACAACCAATGGAAATGCCATGCATAGTCGTCCTTCTAGAGTGGACAGGCCGTGAAAATTCAACAATGATCAAGTGTCCAGGATACCATGGGAATCAGGATTCATGCAAGCACAAGTTCACAATGCCAGATGCACTTACACTATCCATCAGATAGAGCACTATCAATTAGCCTCACCAAATCCTCAGGTCCATGAATTTCACATACCAAAGAAGTAATGTGATCAACAACATTACAATCAGATTTCAAGCACGTCACTGAAAAACAGCCCTTCTGATTTGATGCCCCCATTTTGTGAAAATTTATTTGCCCTCTGTCTATGTGTTCATATGCCTTTGAAAATGCCACAGATAGCCTTCTGAAACTCTCCTCTTCTAATATTTTTGTGACATCCAAGAAAGCACTCTGGTTTTCTTCTGAGATACTACAAAGATTTTCATTATTGAAAGCCTCTGTAGATATCATTTTAGATGCAACATTACGAATTGTCAAAAGGTTGTAGACAAAATGGTGAGCGATTTCTGCCGAATTGAAGATAGCATCCTTTGGCTTTTGAATATGGTAAATCTCAATTACATTGGCTAAAGCAAACCTTGTTATGAATATGAAGAAATCATAGAAGTTCATGCCTGAAAAGAGAATCCAACAGGATGTTACAGCACGCAAACAGGTCATTTGCTTGTTGTTCATGTGATTAATCAACATACTAGAACATTACCTGTATTTGCTGCCAAGTTGCGTTGACAAAGCCCCTCAAAATCATCACATATATCTTGAATGTCTTCAATATATTCTTTTGCAACTTTGTAGTCTTCATGAAGCAAGTTCCACTGTCATTGTGCACAATATAAGTAAGAATATTATGTTATAGTTCTTTAAATTAAGTTAATAAATACACATGTACTCACCACCCAATGAAGGTTGTAGGCATTGAACCAATTATGGTTTATAGATATAGTATCCTCCTGTAACAAATGGAAAAAGGGGGAGGGGGGACTAAGAAGTTCAGCAGCATGTGGTACACCAATGTTAATTGAGAAAACCTTTCATAGGATGTTAAAAGGGGAAGGTGTAAGATTGTAAGAATACTAAGACATGAAAGAGTGCATTGCCATTTAAAAGGTAATTCAGGTTTAGCTACACCAATTTTAGTTGATAAATGCTTCTAGGTTTTCTTTTTTTTTTAAAAAAAAAAAGATGCTCCTAACATAATGTCAATAACTTAGTTAATGGTTGGAAAAAGTTGTTCAGGTTGGTCATCCATTGCAGAATTTTTCAAGTCACAGGGAACAGATTTACATGATTTAAGCTCCATATATTGGTGCGAACCAAGCAATCGCCAATTCAATGATGCACACAGATTCAATCATATTATATGTCAATTCAATAGTGGTTTAACCGTGATTACTAAAAAAATAAGAAGAAAGATCGCATCCACAACAGCTATGCAGGGCATTGTATATGATGAAAACAACCCTCAAAATAGGAGAATGAGAACTCCAAACTCAAGTGTTGGATTAAAATTTGATTGTGTGCATCAAGATGGAATTGCTTATGTCATTGTGAGGTGGAAGACTGGAATTGTCTGAAAGTAAACAGAGAATAATTACAGGGATCTTTCAAATATGTCAGTGGCTTTTTTTTTCTTTTGTTCTTTTTTTTTAAGGAATGCCACCAACTTTTAATGTTTCATTTTAACAACCCAGATAAGATCCAATGGTCAGAATTGCTAATGGTAGCTCCATTCACCTATTCTTAGGGTGATTCTCATTTGCCATCCAGATCTGATCTAATGTAGAGCATGCATCCACTTGCGTTAAACTGAACTAATACCTTGCAGATCAAAACACAAATGTATAAACATGTGGTGAAGATGAAAACATTTACCAGGTTATGCACTTGGTGATACCACCCACTGGGCACAAAAATAATTTCGTTCTGCTCCTGAATGCACTCTAGCCATTCAGTCTACAGCAAAAAAAAAACAATGATATATCATATATATATAAAAGGAAAAATACACTCCATTCCCGGGAGTAGTTACTCCCACCTCTAAAATACCACCTAAATGAACTTGAAATACTCATTTATCACTTTGGATACACTTATACAAATTATAACATATTCCAACGTGGACCACATAAAAAAATTGCAAGGGAGTACATAGTTTTAGCGTATTTTGCAAATACCTTTCTATACGCACCTAAAAAGGAGTATGTCTAAAAAATGTACATACCACCTAGCTGGTCTAATATAAGATACTCCCTACGTTTGTGAGATACGTCATAGTAAGTAACTACTCTCAGGAGTAGAAAAGAGGCTTGAGAGAGAGTGCCTTATTGAACTCAGGGAACTGCTTTTCAGAAACATCATCATTTATATCATAGACAGAAGATCGTAGGTTCCTACATGACATAATTAACAATGACTGATTAGTTAACAATAGAAAGTATTATTAGAAAAAAAAAGGCAGCACAAAGTCGACGAAATAACTTGAAATCCAATCCCAAGGTAAAATCAATTGCCAAGTGGAAATGTGTTGTGTAAAGGTAAAAACAAGATGAATTAATCCAGTCTCCCCTAAAGTTCATCATCCCAATCCATGGTCCCTCCTCCCTCCTAAGATCCCTCCCCCTTCAGCCGAACCGAGTTGGCTGTCCTCTGGACAGTATTTACCCTGTTATGAACTAAGGTTCATGACAGCAAATTTGTTGCTTTGTGTACTGTTCGTCTTTTAGTGAACATAGAAAAAACCATGCAGAAACTGCAAATGGAACAATTGAGATATTGTTTTACGCATGAACTAAGCTCACAGGCTCACTCGTACTATTGTGATGATAAATAAAGGCTAGGTTGCTAGGTCAAAGCTCAGCTTTTACATATTTGGAGGTGGGAGTCTTTTGAACTTCAAAAATAACCAATACAACCAACAGAAAACTGGCAAATGTTCTGACCATGTTCAGACCAAAATAAACTGAGTGTAAGACAGGTTAAAGGACGGATGCCATGTAAGCCTGCAAAATGAGATAACGCATGTAAGTTGCTTGCATCATTTAGGTCATATTCTTTAGAACTTCCACCATTCAGAACGACCTAGCTGAGGTTGTTAAACTCCAGCAGCACGTTGTGACCATCTCATGTCAGTTGTAAAATAAGCTCCGTGTTTTTAGCCTTGATTTAAGCTTGCTTGGGTGAGAAGATGAGGATAAGCCAACGGAAAAATCATGTTTTATTGTAAAATAATTTCTAGTCTAGCCTTGATTTAAGCTTATTTGGATGAGCTCAGCTGAATAAAGAGGCCTTCGGCCATCACTTGTCATGCTTTCAATCTACAATTAACAAATATAACCAAGGTTAACTTTAAAAAATGACCTTGCTTGTAGCAGAAACTGCTAGAGTTGGCCCTTTGCAGATCTAATTCTCTATCAGAGCAACAAGCATAAGTTAAAAAACTAGCACGAAAAATAATGTCACAGTCTTCAATACCTTACATTCAAAATATACTTCAGCATTTGAGAAACATACATATCATAGAAGCAAGCATAAGTAATTGCATGAAACCAATCTAACTTATAATCTATTCTTATCATTACAAAGAGTCCAAAATTTCGATGTGTGTATTCCTAGATAGAGTTAACTCAACTTCTGAAGGTTAAGTGAATTGCTGTCCCTGCTTTATGTCACATCAAAGAACATATCGAGTATTTTTGGAGTTAATAGGTATTTCTAACTTTCCAGTTAATGAGGAGCAGAGAGCAAAATGAGAATATATTTTCATCTTATTGACAGCTCATAGTCTCAAAGAGATTATGTGTTTTGTTCTCTTTTGATGCTACATTATATATTATGCCAAAGTTCCCTAACAATGAGAAACAATGCACAAGAAATACCGAAACCAAATATTACCTGTCAAATATAAGATGACTTTGTGATGGTGGCAGAAACAGCCATAGTTTTCTCCCACACACATTTGCTGACCAGCTGTATGACCTAAAAACATCAGCATGAAGAGGAGTCCAAGTTCCTACAGATCAAATAGCAGCCATAATTATGAAGGGCGATATTTAATTACATGTATAACATAGGATGACTTACAGAACCACAGAATACCTCAATTCCAGATAAGTAAAGCATAGAAACAAAAAGTAAAAAGAGAAATAGGGAAATATAAAACATAACTTACCTTTTGCTCCCATGTAAACAAACCGATAGTCAGTACAGTTTATTTCATTTTTATGATTGGCGATGTCAGAATCTCTATGCATAGGATGACTGTCAAGATACATGTTAAGCCAATCGTCGACAAAGAATGTTGGCATGGTGTATGCAACATAACCAGGGTACTCCTGAAAAGTCAACACAAGAAGTTGTAATGTCAACCACATTGCAGCAGAAAATGAGATATCAGCTGGAAAAAGAAGAGAGTAGCACATACATTCTATTGTTGGAGCTATCAAAATATTAAGTTCAATCTTGTGAGCACTATAAGAGTAGCATCATGCCATCATCCAATAACACAAGAAATTACTATAGCCATCATAGTCTAATCTTAAGAAAATACCAAACCGGAAAATAAGTAGATCTTGAAACTACCTAAGCCTATGTGACTTCAAAAAAATGTTGCAGAAGTTAAAAATAAAAAAGTTGTGATAACTAAAAAAACATGTTGCAGGCTTGCAGCATAAAAACAAATCAAATACACATACATATATTAACAAGTTTTATGCTGGAGATGACTCCATATCACATCTTTTTCCAACTCAAAAAACACCAACAATTCCAGTTTATCAGTTATCATAACATTTTTGCACAGCAGTTGCAGCATCGCCTCAACATGCCATACATAATAGTTGAAATGAAACATGGAGGTGGTCATAGAAAAAAGTAATATAGTATGGCCATTAAATCCTTTAACTAAAAATGTTGTATGTTGAGAAACGGGACAAGTGAGAGAGGGGCGGACATCGGATGTTTCACGGACCGCCATCCATGAGAGAAAAAGTTGGCACGAGGATTTATACAGGTTCAGACGCCAAGGTAAACGCCCTACTCCCGTCGGTGGGTCCCCTGCAGGCACACCAGCTAATATGTATCTTGTATTCAATGAGAGTCCAAGTTACAAGCAATGCTTACAATGAGCTTTTACAAGTGCTCATCTTGGTACACAAAGACTATCCTGCCCCTAACAGGGTGACTTAAGCGTGGGCATACTCGTCATTCTTGGGAGGTGGTAATGGATCCCATATTATCGCTCCCTAGGGGTAGGTCTCTAACTCCGGGGTCCTAGGGGGTCCCGAGGCTTGGCGTCCATATTCCTCAGTCAATACCGAGCAAGGCAAGGGTGCCCCTCTATCTCCATGGGCACCTATGGGAAGGCCCTAATGGGTCAGAAGTTGAGCCATATGCCTCATAGGCGGGAATGAAGCAAAGTGCCATAGAGGATCGAGCGCTTGGCCAAGCGCCCGGTGGGATAGGGCACCCTGCCTTGTGCTCTACACTTGGGTAGAAGGCGAAGTGCCCTAGGGGACACGAGCATCTCCTTTCACGAAACGGGGTGGAGAATAGGCCCCCGGTTAGGAGGCCCTAGGATTTCCTCCAACAAAAAAATTAATAGACATATAAAATGTGCTCAGTAACACTACAAAGATCTCATGATTTGGAAAATAACATCGACGTGTCATTGACATTTGGCCTCGGGTCCCACCTGTCATCCTCACATTGGATGTTATTTTCCAATTTATACATATTTGCAGTTTTATTGAGCAAATTTATCCACTTGATAGCGATTTGTAGGGTGTTAGTGATTTCTAGGACATATCATTGCATCTTAAACTAAAGTAGGACTATTTTTTTTACAGCTAGCGCATTATTTTGTAGAAGTTTAACAGCTGTATTTTACCATTTCATTAATAGAAAAGGGGGAGTTTTACATCTACTAAATCATTTTATCTGTGGTACTGCTAAATACAAACTAATGTTAGGGTACCATAAATTCAGTAAGAGCGAGCGAACCGTGCAAACTCTGCAATCTGGACAGACCTTAACAAAATGCCAATCCTTCAGGTACAGCAGGGAACATTCAGAATCCCCATTGCTTGAACCACTGCAGGAATTGGCAGCCCAATGGTCCGCGAACTCCTGCATGGACATCTCGAGCCGCTTCTGGTCCGTGAACTCCCTCGAGGAACAGTCGGCAACCTGCGAAATCAACACGGTGCTAATTCTAAAACGATTCGTCTAGCTAGTGTAACGAGCGACCGAGGAGTAGTGGTGGTGGTGGTGGTTACCTGGACGAGAGGGGAGGGGAAATTCTGCCCGAAGAAGGCGAGGTTGGGGAGGCGGCAGCCGTCGGGGCCGGCGAGCGTCCAGTCCTCGCAGGATCGCCAGGAGGAGGTGAGGCCGGTAAGGACGACGGGGCGGTTGGGCTTCATGAAGCGGTCGACGAAGTCCGCGTACGCCAGCGACGGCCCTTCCACCCGCTCCACCTGCCCCACCACCTTCACGCGGCTGCCGCCGTCCATCTGGTCCAGCGAGGAAGCGCGGGCCTGGGTTTCGTTCGCTGCTCTTTCGCTCACGCGGTGGGCTGGAGTGGAGCCGTCGGAGACGGGAACGACGAAACTACCTGCGCGGCCGCCGCTGGTTCTGGAAGAGACGGTGCGCGGGGAGGAAGGGAGGCGGTCGCCGCGGGCCTGGATAGGCGGGGAGGCCCAGGTTGCCTTTTGCGCCGGCCCAATTGCGTCGCACTTATTGCGTATGGGTCAGTACTTGGGTTTCTTCTTCGGCCATCTCCCTAGGCTAGGCTCCGTTTGGTTCTTCGTACAAGTGGGCTGTTTCGTTCGTCTCTAGGGCACTAATGGGCTAAAGCCTAGCATAAACTTGATCAAACTCAATTTTTTATTTTTTTAATCTAGTTTAGTTCAAACCTAAAATTAATAAGCTTAGGTTCAATTCAGGCCCAAATAAAGGTTTAGATCTTGATCCAAATCATTTACATGTACAATATTTATGTACATGTAACTAAAATTAACACATAATGCGTGTAATTCTGTGATTTAAAATGTAAGGTCCAAGCCTAGCCCAGTCTGATCTAGATCTGATCCAAATAACTATGGATTTAAAATGAGTCCAATCCATTTCAAATTTTAGATCAATCTAATCTAAAAGTCTAGACCAATCCAAGACCATTATCACCCCTATTCGTATCACACCTCTCCTTTTTACAAGAGGTCTTTCCAAAATCCGGAAAATTCAACCAGCATTTACATCTTTACCAATCTATTCTTAAGGTATAATCATCGAGTAACTCTGTTTGTTGAACATCAAATCAAATACGAAGAAATCCAAATAAAACTATACATTAGTACTACTCATTTTAATCCATTTATGTATAAAATTCTATGTTTAAATCCATTCTTTGTTGAGAGTAAAAAATAATAAAACTATATAAAAAATGGTAATAAAGGAAAAGGTAACCTCTCTCTCTCTCTCTCTCTCTCTCTCTCTCTCTCTCTCTCTCTCTCTCTCTCTCTCTCTCTCATTTTGACACACTTTCGAATGAAGGAAAAGGTGACTTATCTCTCTCTCTCTCTCATTTTGACACACTTTCCAATGAGGAAACCCTAGAGTCAAGGGGAGCTCGTCGGTGCTGACGTGGACGGTGAGCAAACCAATGGCAACAACGGTGGTGAGCTCTTCAGTGTCCACAATGTGGGCGAGCTCGTCTAGACAAAACGTGGAGAGCAGCGGCGGCGACAACTTTATCAATGGCAGTGGTGCTCGGCTTTATCGATGACAACGGTGCTATTCCAGCATCTTGCCATCCTCTCTTCGACAAAAGCTTAGAAGACGCGGCAATGACTTCACCGGCGATGAAAAGCTAAAACTACCTCACCTCACCTTTCTCCAATCGGATCATCTAGGTTACGAACTTACCTCTGACCTGTGATAACTTGAGATTTTTGTGGTACAAAATTTTAGATTTGGCGCTTGATATTATTTTTGTATGTCTATTTTGTTTGAACTGCTATTGAATGCACTTGGTAAATTGGGCAAAAACTTCGCTCTGAATTAGTTTTTGCAACAAACTTCACTCTTATTTGACTTAAGATTGTGGTGTACAGTGGCAATTTTTCTTAGCATTATTTCACCATTTTCGCCAATTGGTCTACCACTAGCAGTGATCAATCAATCTAGTTATGAAAAACCTAGCTCTAAATTACCTTTTGTAAGAAATTTGGCTCTTGTTCAATGGTGTAACACTACCAGTCCTTTGAGGCACTAGGGTGTTATATATGTATCTAAACATCAGCCTTCATTATATGGATGCGCGTGGGACAATGGTACGGGCATATGGTGCATGGTGTGTGTGGCCCGGAGTGGCCACACGACATGGTATATATGCTGCTGCTCGATGCACATACGTGTACTAAGGGGTGGTTATGGGTATCTGCCGCATATGCGGTGTGCTACCGAGGGTGTCAGCCCTTAAGGAGGGTGAATGTAATACCCAGCTTGTTAATATACAGACCCATGTGGTTCATGTAGAGCGATGGTGGGATTAGTCTCATATTTCTCATCTAAAGTAAGTTGTAGTAGTACATAACACATGTTGGGTGCAAACTTAACACCTATGGGTTAACCCTTTTACACGGAACAAGAATGAGAGTGTAAGCGATATGCTATGTGTAACATCCCATTTTTTGCTTTTGAAATGTGTTTGTGCAATTTATCATTTTTTTTTGGCAATTTTCTAAATTTTATTTGCAATTTAAAATATTAAAATGGAATTTCCCATTTAGTCAAAAAGTATTTAATGTGGATATTATTAAATTGGAAAATGTTCAAAAATATTTTATTTGAGTTCTACAAGTCTCAAATTATTTTACATGATTTCCTAGGATTTTTTAGAATTTATTTTGCTATTTATTTGAAGCTATTTGCATTTTCTATACTTAT